>JAUDYJ010000005.1:68708537-71379370 GCA_030761175.1 Masticophis lateralis | reverse complement strand
GCCCTACCACTTGACCAGAAGAACATAACTTGGCATGGAGTCAGAGAAAGTCATGTGTGTATCATTGCAGCAGAAGCATACCCTTAGAAGGCAACTTATCACGAAGTCCCTTTTATGAATTGTACAGTGCAGTAAACAACAGTCTCCTTAAGCAATTACATCTGATCAGAGGCATGCATTGCTAACATGAATAACAGCCTTATCTGCTGGCCCCACTCCAAGCAACTCACATCGCTATTATCCTGCTCTCTACTTCATGTCAGCTGGAAAGGAGGGCTTGTTGTCTACAAAAGTTTGCTTGATGCGATTGAGAATGTGAATGAAGCAGATTCCTGATGTGGCTTCATTCATAGTCAAATTAATTTTAAAGACATCTCCACCACCACCATATGATACAAGGAACCAGGCAGGTATATGAGATGATATGTTCATTCTGTCTCTTTTCTTGCATTAGCATACTCCTATTAAAAATAATAATGGATAAACAAATGGGCTCCATTTCTTTCTCACAATTCTTTCAGGTGCTTTGCATATTTGTGAGAATCAGTCTGAAGAACAGTGTAAAAAAAAAGAGCCTGAGTAGCGTAGGGGAGTAATGCTTCCTACAAAGGCAGCATTTAAGATCCAGCTGCTGCAATTACTTGTGAGTTCAATCCCAGGCAGGCTCAAGGTCAACTCAGCCTTCCATCCTTTATAAGGTGGGTAAATTGAGGACCCAGTGTGTTGGGGGCAATAAGCTGATTTTGTATAAATATAAATATAAATATACAAAAGTATGAAGGCTATTGCTTAACGCATTGTAAGCCGCCCTGAGTCTCCGGAGAAGGGCGGCATATAAATCAAATAAAAAAAAAGGTGTATAAGTGCGCACAGTTTTTGCTTACCATATCTTGGTATTCAAGATGAGCCCCAGCTGCTACTAACTTTTCCACAATTTCCAGATGTCCTTGTGAGCACGCCCTGTGCAAGGCTGTACGCTTGTACTGTCAGTGGGAAGACAGATAGCACAATCAATAATAAACAATTGCCTTTTTTAAATTTTTAAAGCATTATTTCTCCTTCCCTCTTTCTCTTGGTGATTTTCTAATCTATAGCCTTCAGATTTCCTGGTGGTCATATAAGTACTAGCAGAGGTGACACTGTCCAGCTTTCTTGATGAGCCTGATATTAACTAAGTATTGCCATCTAGATTGTGTGTGTATATGTATGACACCAGCCAGAGCATAGAACGATGCTCTCAAAGAAGAAGTGCAACATTGGAAGATGTGGAGAGATTTGGCCCATATGATCACCAAGAAGGGGAGGGGAGGAGAGGGGAGGGGAGGGGAGGAGGGAGAGAGAGAGAGAGAGTTGAGAGAAAAATATTAAGTATTAGCTGTACAGTAACTGTCTACAGAGACAGTTGCTAAGGTGCTTTTTCAAGAGGCAAGTGGATTTTCTTTGTTTTTCCTTGAAGATGTTTTGCTTCTCATCCAAGAAGCTTCTTCAGTTCTGACTGAACATTGGGGAATGGAAGTATTTGCAGTCATCTGGTTGTTAGCACTCTTTTTGAGGTCACCTAAATAGTGCATTTGGCTGTGGAACTTCTTGGAATTGCTGAACTGCTACTGGATGTAATGCTTAAATCAGACTTTTGTTTTTCCACAGTGTTGGTAGAAGAAAGACTGGATTATACTCTAAGAAAATGACACTCTAAAACTATTTTGAAAGTTGTTGCCTCTCCTCCCAGAAAAACCTGGAAACTGGAGGTATGTTTCAAAGGCAACGATTCATTGAGCTACAGCTTCTAGTATCCTTTGGGGGAAACTGTTCAATTAGGATCAAACAAATAATACAGAAATTAGTCAAAGCCAATGTACCTCATCACAAGCATCTGGGTCTCCTTTGTCTGCTAAATACTTTTCAATCACTGGCATTTTGTTCTCCAAGGCAGCTTTTAAAAACGTGGGAACATCTACAGGTCCTGTCTGATATAGAATAGAAAGAGCTCATCATTATTGGGAGATGCCACTAAATGCAGAACAGAAGAAATTAAAATTCTTTGTCGCTTGAACGTACTATAACTTCTTGCTCAGGTTCCTTCTCAACTGGAACTTTGACCTTCTTCACTTTTTTCCTTTTCTTCAGAGTGATGATTTTTTCAAGGTCTTCCAAATTGTCAAGCTTTGTTCTCGCCTCTAGTTTCTTTTTCTTGAGCTGGACAAAAGGAATGAACAATACAGTAAGAGGGTTTGTATATGACTGTCCTGAAATAAATATTGTATTATTAACATGTGACTCTCTCTCAAGGAATCTCAAGCACTACCAACCATGGTAATAAAAAGAGTGATGGTGATAAAAAGAGGAAAATCTTCATCCCCAAATCTGTAGCTTTTTACTGTGCCTATCTCTCCTCCACCTCACTGATGCTGCAGGGCAATTAAGTCTCATAGTGTTCAATGAGCACATTTCTCTAAAGGAATCCCATGACTGCATTAGGTTTAATTGTGTCTTGACAGGTGAAATTACTGGGGTTTTTATTTGTTTCTTAAACTCAGTATCCTTAGGTGTCCGGCTGATGTGCAGGAGTGCAGAAGCCTGGCACTCTGACAAATCAGCCATCAATAGACACGTAGACATTAACAACATCTACAAACTATGCAAAAGAGATAATCAACCAGCCCAAAAGACGACAACAACAACAAAAAAGACTCCAGCACCTCTCCACCAGTGATCAGCAACCAGATCAGCATAGATTAACTCCAAGGTTAATATCAGACCAACAATCAAGTAAACAATCCCCCAATCAAGAAACTGCCCAAGAGTCATCAGTAAACAGCCCAACCAAAGAATCTCTAAGACTTCTGCCCACACAGACAGCCAAGTCAACTGACAGCAAACAGCACTCCTTACAGCACTGATTATGTTCCTTGTTAGGTTAATGAAAGGTCTGCAAGAAAACAAGCAAGCTCAGAGAGCACCAAGGACCCACTCAGTGCTGATTTTAAAAGTTATGTTATCAGTAGGTGTGCAGAGAAAATAGCCTTGAGAAGTAGAAAACAGCTATGGATTTTGTTTCTGCAATTCCCTTTCTTCCTCAGAGCTCGGTAAAGAAAATATTGGACAAAAGGTATTGTACAATAGTTCTATTTGTACATCTGTACCGCTAATCATTATGCCACTAAATACATTAGAAGGTTGGATACTTTGATTGCATGGGTAAACTCACTGTAATAAAAAGTTGTGATACGAGTAGCTTTTTGAGGGAATCTAAAAGGAGAGTCGAGAGTCAGTTTGATTTATTGGTTAGAGGTGTTAGACTATGAAGTGAGAGAGACTCGTGTGGACTAATCCTGCCTTAGGCACAAAGCCAGCTGAGTGACTTTGGGCAGTCCTTCTCTCTCAGCCATAAGAAGAAAGCAATTCCGAAAATGCTGCTGAGAAAATTGCGTGGACTTGTCCATGTATTCATGAGGAATCACGACTGGTTTGAAGGAGTGGAGAGAGAGAGAGAGAGTCAGAGAGAGTGAGGGAGAAAGAGAGAGAGGGAGAGAGGGAGAGGGAGAGATTGTAGTAAAGATGCATTTTTAAATTAGTTGATCAAGAATCACTTCCAAAAGAAAAGATGCAAAGGGGTTGTTGGTGCAATAACTATTATACATTATGGAATAGGTTGTCACTTGATGTCGCACTCATTAACACCTCATGAAAAGTTACTTGAGCTGCTACCCTGTACGAAAGATGTGTCAGCTTGTATTTAAAGCAGAGGCAACATACTCCTAAATGGTTCTCAAGTAACTCATAAATGCATCATGTAACAGATTGTTGCCGCTTACTCATCTACAGATCTTACCTTTGAAGGACTAAGCAAGAGAATTTCAGGAGCATGTTCTAGCAAATGTCTAGCTCATTTGGCTGAATCAATACTTTTCTCAATTTGTTCTGCTGTCACTATGGTATTAATATGTAATGTAACACATAATGTCCTTCATGGCACAAGGCCTGGTTGTTTGCAAGGGTGATCTGTTTCTGAAAAAAAATTGCCTACTTGAGAAAAACTGCTGTGGGTCTTCTCACCTAAAGAGTGTCATCTAGCCAGAATGGGACAACTCACCGCAGCCAAATCATTGCAGCCAACTCACCCAACTCACCACAGCCACCTTGCAGCAGCCAATTCACCACCGTCATCTCAACGCAGGACAACTCACCATGGCCAACTCACAGCGGGACAACTTGCCAAGGGACAATTTAACAATCCAATTTAATTATTTAAAATAATTAATTATTTTAATTATTGCCATTCACATTTCATTTTGCACCTCCTTTAGCATCCTTTCTTTAATGGTCCTATTCCACCATTTCTTTGATATTAGTGTAACTCTTGTCCTACAGCGAGTTGGGCATGGCGAGTTGTCTCATAGCAAGTTGGCTGCTTTGAGTTTTTTAATCTGATATTCCTATTTATAGGTAAATAGATGAGAAAGCAAATAACCTTCCACCACCGATAGCATCTGAGAAACTTGTTTGAATGATACTCATCATGTATCATGTAGTTTCTGTGGCCAATTTTGTCTATTGCTCCATGAGTAGTCGACATTGTTCAGATTTTCAAAATAAAATTTCCCCAACTTTGTTCCCCAGCTAGAATTTCCTTGAAAGTGAAATTGTGTTACATCATGAATGCAAAGATTAAGCACTCCCCAAGGATTCTTAATAGCTCATCCTTTTAATTTGTTTCAAATCTCAACTTCCTGGTTTTCTCATTATAATTAAGTTTTGACTGAACGTTTTTTCCTGATCCTCAGCATAGTCCTACCAGATTATGTAGGCTTGTTCTAATATGACCGTAGTAGAGGACAAGAGTAAATCAAAATATTGGTAATATATTCCCAGAAGATACATAAAAACTCATTATTTTACCTCAGCTTGCAGCTCCTTCTCTTCTTTGTAAGTCAGAGTGCGCTGTGTTACTGAGGGATCAGTGACCGTCTTCAGGTCTTCTTGCTTCTCTAATCTCACTGTAGCTTCATATTCTCCATCTTTGAAGTCCTCTGGAAGGAAATCTCCCGTTTCTCTACCTTCTGTCTTTTTGCCTGTCATCTGTCAAAGAAAACATGTGTCTTAAGATTAGAGTTCCAAAAGGTTGTCCCTGACAAACCAAGACATGGAGGAAACTTATAAAAAAACAGATTGTACAACCACAGAAAGAACTTGTTGACCAAAAAAAAAAGTGAAATCGATGTCCCAAGAGCTTCATGACAGGCACAGCCTTGAGGAAATGGTAAGTGAACTAATAAGAAACCATGAGCTGTACAGTATTGCTGAGGGCAACAGTATGTTTGCAATTAAATAATTGTGGGAAAAAATAACCATTGGGATATTCAGAAGCAAGGAGGCTGAAAAAAAAAAAAGCAGTAGAGGCAATATCCCAAAGGTGCTTTTTTTCAAGAGGCAACAGGATTTTCTGGGTTTTCTTTGAAGACTCTCATCCAAGAAGCTTCTTCAGCTCTGACTGGATGGTGGGAAGCTGAAGAAGCTTCTTGGATGAGAAGTGAAACATCTTCAAAGAAAAACCAGAAAATCCAGTTGCCTCTTGAAAAAAGCACCTTTGGGACAACCATGACCTAGATGACTGAGAATCTCCATAGGCAGTAGAGGCAATACATTGCAAAAGAAAAACCTGAAGAAAAGTAGGTGATATTGAGGCTTGGAAAGAGCCAGAATGAAAAAAAAAAAAAAGCAAGAAGACTATCATTATTCCTTAAGAATAGCACGCTCAATTTTGTTGGGCGGAAGGACAAAATAGCACTAGAAGGATAGTTATCAAGAGACTAAGTGGTTTGAGAAAAATAGTTAAGTTTTGCAGCAGTCTGAGAAAAAAAAGGCAACGGATATAGTGAAACAGAGAAGCCCAGAAGAAAACTACCCTACGGTTCTCCCTCACCCACAAAGGGAAGGGCTGGAGATAGGACAGTAGACTGACTAAGGAAACTGTAGACTGATTGCTACTGTGGACCGTGAATGTATTGGGTTGCAATATCTGACGCTCACATTAGGATGTTTGCCATCATAGCAGCAGTATGGCCTGTGACAATGAAAGCCCAGAAGCGCTGAAGGATGTCAGGAAAGATTTTTATATATATATTTATATATTAATGGGAATTAGCCATACAATTGCTTAGCTGTGAGCAGCTGGTTATCAGCTAATTTATAATATAATACCAGGAATACTACAGGTTGTCCTCGACTTATGAACACAGTGGAGCACTCAACGTTTCTGTTGCTAAGTGAGACATTTGTTGAGTTTTGTCCCATTTTACAACCTTTCTTGCCTCAGTTGTTAAGTGAATCACTGCAGTGTCTAAGTTAGTAATCTGGTTAAGTGAATCCAGCTTCCCCATTGACTGTTTTTGGAAGAAGGTTGCAAAAGGTAATCACATGACTCCGGAACACTGCAGCCGTCATAAATATGAGCCAGATAGCAAGAGATTGAATTTTGATCACGTGACCATGGGGATGCTGTAATGTTTGTAAGTGTGAAAAACTGTCATAAGTCACTTTTTTCAGTGCCATTGTAACTTCAGATGGTCACTAAAGGAACTGTTGTAAATCAGGGACTACCTGTATTGAAAGATTAAAAGGTAACTGTTGTTCCCCTCACACTAGTCATTCCCGACTCTAGGGGGTGGTGCTCATCTCCGTTTCAAAGCCAAAGAGCCAGTTCTGTCCGAAGACATCTCTGTGGTCATGTGGCCAGCATGACTGAACGCCAAAGGCTCACGGAACGCTGTTACCTTCCCACCAAAGGTGGTCCCTATTTTTCTACTTGCATTTGTTAAGTGCTTTTGAACTGCTAGGTTGGCAGAAGCTGGGACAAGTAACGGGCGCTCACCCCATTACGTGGCAATAGGGATTCAAACCGCTGAACTGCCAACCTTTCGATTGACAAGCTCAGCATCTTAGCCACTGAGCCATCGCGTCCCTAAGATTGTAAGATTAGTTTTTTACTAATATTCACTTGAATAAGATCATAAGTCACTTTTTTCAGTGCTGTTGTAACTTCAAATGGTCACTGAACGAACTGTTCTAACTTGAGGGCTACCTATAGTTGCCCACAACCAAGCAATTGTTGCTCTAATGATCTGATTACTAGCCACCTCTAACTAAGCACTGGCCTCAGACCGAACAGACAGAAAAGGGAATGAGCTTGAATTAGATTTAACGTGTAGCGGGATGGCAATACGTTGAAAGATTTGGATGCTAATGAGCTCAGATACAGAATATTTTACACTGAAGGATGTGTGCCCTTAATACGTTCAATTAAATTTAAAATCAAGTCTGCAACAGTTCGCAGTGTGAAAGCAGCTAAAGTTAGAGATTGCTACATCTCACTGAAATCACTGAAACAACTCAGTGTGACTTCTATAAATCCCAATGCTTCCAGTGGTTTTTAGTCACGAATATGTTTAGCTGGATGAAGAGAAATGGTGGAGAATCCACCCAAGAATGCTATGGGGCAGGTTTTTTGGTTTTTTGTTTTTAAATATCCTACTCCCTTGTTCCTCCCTACTCTCTATAGACTGACAGACTTCTATGCCATCTGCTTTTGAAATCTTTTCTGGCTTAGAAGAAGCTTAAAGAGATTTTGGTGTCCTGCTTTTGAGAAATAGAAAAATCTCCTGGGTTACCCAAAATTTGCCATGTTGATCCTGAGTTCATTCACACCAGCTTTGTTTGTGAGTTGCTAACAAACTATGTATACATTGAAAGTACAGAAATCCACATTTTATGAAAGAGATTTCATAAAATAAAATCTCTTTCTGATCAAACCACAGTAGTCCATGAAAAAGACCCACTAACGGTCCATCCAATTAAATTCAATAATAATACACACAGGAAATTACACAGAGCTTACCCACATACTTTCACTTTTTATTTTCTAGACCTAATAAACAACAATCCAGATTGTCATACCCATATTCGATGACAAATTAAGCTCAGAGGGGTGGAATAGCTAAAGGGTTTGCTTATTTGCCAGTACAAAAATGTTGTGCTATCATTACAGCTAAAGTGTTTGAGATAAGCAACTATTTCAGAATCACTTCTATTTTCTTTCCATTCCTTCACTGTCATTTGCTGCCATTAATAACCCAGTCATAAACAGCAGAGGTGACTAGAGGCCTATTAAAGCTGGGTCATTTAAGTCCTGTTTTAATTCTTCATTATGTTGTCTGGAATGGGAGTTGGAGCCAGACTTGTGTGCCTGGCATAGTATAAGCGTAGTTGAGAATACTTTGAATCACAAGGGCTGTTTGAATAGCTGTGAACCCATCACACTCCTACTGTTTTGTTATATTTTCTTGTGAACTACCCCGAAAGTCTCAATATGGCAAAAGATGGCATATAATAAATATCCTCTTTTGAAAATTTTGTTGACACTTAAATAAGACCAAGCTTTTTTAAAAAATTAATTTGCAAGCTAAACTACAGTCCCATATATTGCTACATAAACTACTGTTATTAAATGTATAAGATGGATGTATATAAAAGATAAATAACGATTTCAACAATAAATAACCCATTCCTATTCATTCATCTTCACAATAAACTTTAAACATAGGAGAATATCATTAATGTCACAAAAGTTGATCGTGATAAAAACTATGGGACATACAGTATTTGAACAAAATTCAAATAGTAGATTTTGTCTCTTTATTCTGTTTGCTTAAAAGGACCACCCCCATTCCCCAATGACATTTTCATTACAATATAATTTCCCCTTAGGTACCACCTTCAATCAAAAAAAACAATTTGGTCTTAGAGATAACTATTCCTTTGACATGATGGTCAGCCCACATTGAACTGGAAGTGATGACCACCTTTTAAAAAAATTATCTCACAAGGTAGTTTGATGCTTACCAGATCTTCTACCAGTAACATCATCATCCTGGCTGTTGGCTGATCAAAAGCTGATGGTACACTGGAGTATTCCTCTCAAGAAAGATGCCTTTACTGTCCAAGGCAACTTGACTGAGACATGCCAAGCTCTGTCAGTTTATATATCTTTGCAAAAACTTCTTCTGCGTGAGATAATCTTCCAACCTGGGAATCCAAACAGTTCAGCAATAGGTGTTTTCACATTCCAGACATATTAACCAGCCAGATCTAGTGTCGAGGATAGGAATTGGAGGGGGGGGGGGTTGAGGGAGGGTGAGGGGAAGAGGAAAAATCCTGCGGTGTAACGGCACCAAATATCTGAATCAGTATGAAATACAAGAGCTTCATTCCATTGGCAGTGACTACATAGCTCAGCAATGCTAACCATGCTGGCTGCCCGGTGTCCATTAAGACAGCTGTCTGCAGATACCACCCTTATCATAACTGGCTCCCACATGAGCAACAGACACTAGGTGGGGGGGGGGGAGAAAAAGACAAGGCAGCCCTCGTTTTGTGGATAAACAAAGAAGTAGGTCAACTGATGGAAAAATAATTATTTTGGTGATACTATATCCTAGGGTTTATAAATAGTTCTGTAGGGAAATATATTCTTCCCCTTGCCCCCATCCTCCCAGTCTCTCTCATACATACACACACACTTATCATGATGTCACTTGTCTATATTTGTCAAGAAGAATTTTCTGAGGGGATTATGAAGCCAGAGTGATGTCTCTGGTGCTAAAAGGACTGGGTGACATGTTAAGTTACCATCAAGATAAGAACGCAAAACTCGCCTGCTTTTCATTTTCTCTGGAATCTGTCACTGCTTATAAACAGGGATTATGAGCTCTGGTTTCAAGGGTCAGGAAGGTGAAACTGCAATTTAGTGTAGATAAAGACTTCCAACAAAATTGGAAAAGAAATAATTTTTTTAAAAAAAATCTAACTCTTGTCCAAGGTATGCCTTTTAATGAGGAATTTATGGTGGGCATTGGAATTTTGGCCCTAAGGAAATATAAAAGATGCAGCAAATCGATAATATCCTGATCGGATTAATCAGTCCTTGATAAAAGCCATTTCAAAAGTTCGTGTATTGGATTCTGAAACCATATTCCATCTCCAAGTGCCCTAGGCAATGTGCAGCTTTTTAAAAAAGCTCCTATCCTTAAAAGAAAATCAAAGTATAAAATACAGATCAAGTAAGCTACAGTAAAGAGAAAGAAATATCCTATTAAAATCAATAGCCATATTAGCAGCAGTAATTTCAAATGAGTATCCTCTGTATTCAGATCCAACTTTACTGCACCACTATGTAACATTGCAATATAAAATATTCTTCGGATAGCCATTTCCTTGCCAGACGTATTCTCAGGAGGAAATAAATTGAAATAGGGAGGGAGGCAGAAGATGTGCTTAAAGGAGGAGCAAAGTCAAGGGCAAAAGGAGGAAATGGCATTTTATCCTTCAGAAAAATATTGGAGGACATTCCGTGGCAGAGAAACAGATGCTGGGCTAATATTACACAGGGCTAATGAGAACATAGACATGGCCTTAACAGAACTTGATTATTTTATTCAAAGATAATTTATCTAAGTATGTTTTTCATTTGGATATCACTTCCGGATGTTGTGCTTGTGATGAAAAAAAAATGAAACTTTGACTTTGGTTTTGTAGATTAGATAGATTTGTCATTATAGAAATGACTAGTTACATTTTAATGTGTAAAAGCGAAAAGTTGAGGCTGGAGTGTTTTTAATCTTGTGCTGTGCTAAAAAGAGTCGGAACTCAACACCTTTCCCCCCCCCCTTTGTACCTTACATTTTCTTTTCTCCTTTCTTTTTCCCTCCTCTAATTTCCCATTTCTATTTCTCTTTGTATTTTATCTATACATAAAATAATAAAAGCCAAAAAAAATTTAAAAATTAAATTAAATTGAAACAGGGAAGGAATCAGTAGATGTGCTTAAAGTGGTTGCCTACAAAAAAAGAAGCAAAGTCAAGGAGGAAATGGCATTTTATCCTTCAGAAAAATATTGGAGGGCTTTCCGTGGCAGAGAAACAAAGGCTGGGCTAATATTACACAGGGTTAGTTAGAACTTGAACATGGCCTTAACAGAACTCATCAGTAGGGGTGAAATCTTTTTATGAATTTATTAATTTGCAACAGAGACACAATATCAAGAAATAATGTTGATAAGAGAATAAAGGAAATTACTTAAGCTTTACAATTGGTCCTCAATATAACATTAAGAAAAGATTAATTAAACATTAACAAGGTACAGTACATTGAGTTAGTTTATGGTATAAAGAAGAATATAAAACTTTGAGCTTAGTGCCAAAACCTCCTCTAAGGAGGAGGAGGAGGGAGGGGGAGAAGGAGGAGAAGGGGAAGGGGAAGGGGAGGGGGAGAGGAAGAGGGAAAGGGAGAAGGGGAAGGGGAAGGGAGGGGGAGAAGGAGGAGAAGGGGAAGGGGAAGGGGAGGGGGAGAGGAAGAGGGAAAGGGAGAAAGGGAAAGGGAAGGGAGGGGGAGAAGGAGGAGAAGGGGAAGGGTGGGTGAGGGTGAGTGGGAGTGGGAGGGGGAGAAGGAGAAGGGGAAGGGGAAGGAGAAGGGGAGGGGGAGAGGGAGAGGGAGGGGGAGGGGAGGGGGAGAAGGGGAAGGGGAAGGAAGGGCGAGGGTGAGGGCAAGAGGGAGCGGGAGGAGAAGGGGAAGGGGAAGGGGAGGAGGACGAAGAAATACAGTATAAAATGTTCATGTACTTTTTGCACGTAACTGTCCATTTCTCTGTGTGAAGTTGAATATTTCTTGAATAATAATCTTTTTTTCATAAATATGACAGCTGCACATCATCTGTCATAAAAAGTATGGAAATATGAAAAAGCAGGAAGTATGAGAGAAGCTGCTTAGCCTGGCCTTTCCTGTATTGCATTGTCTGACTGATTGATAGTTGTTCTCAGAGTTTCAGACTAAGCATTTTCCAGGGATGAAATCTGGAATGGAATGTTTGTCAAATGTGTAGATGACATAAACTTGTTGAGATTGTTAATGCTTTAGAAGATAGAAACAAAATTCAAGAATATTTGATAAGTTAAAGAAATGAGCTGAAAGTGCCTTGAGTTAAAGACGTACAAACAAATGCAGAGATATAGGTTAATAATAATACTTCTGAAATCAATTTTAAATGGTAATTGATTGCAAAATTAATATATGATCAGTCATTCTTTTAGGTTGAACCAGAGGTGGGTTTTAACAGGTTCTGACCAGTTCTGGAGAACCAGTAGCGGAAATTTTGAGTAGCTCGGAGAACCGGTAGTAAAAATTCTGACTGGCGCTGCCCCCATCTATTCTCTGCCTCCCAAGTCCCAGCTGATCGGGAGGGAATGGGATTTTGCAGTCCCCTGGAGTGGGGAGGGAATGGAGATTTTACAATATCCTTCCCCTAGAGTGGGGTGGGAATGGGGAATTTATACCATTCTTTCCCCGCCACACCCACCAAGCCACACCCACCAAGCCACACCCACAGAACCGGTAGTAAAAAAATGTAAAACCCACCACTGGGTTGAACCAATAGAGTTAATAACACTGGTTTCCAAATCAAACAAATAATTCCACTGTATCCATAGTGCACTGGTTAAATCCCACTTCAAGTATAGTGATGGGCCCTGAACATTAGATTTTAGGGTCAGGGGAAGTAAATTTGGCCCATTAAAGGCATTGAGGATGACAGGACTGGAAACTAAAGTCTTTTGAAGTCAAAATGAAGGAGTTCGATATGTTTTGCCTTGAGAAAAGATGGCTGGGGTCAGGGAAAGAGTATTTACTTGCTTATTTGACTCATATGTCTACCTAACTTATGGAAGCATGGTTCAGTACCTAATGGAATGTCACATAGAAAAAGACCATAATTCGTTTCAAATAGTTTCAGAGGACAAGATATGGAATAACATATTTTGAAAGTTTGGTAATAATATGAGCAATTTGAGAATGGAACCAATTTCCCAGGGAGGATCAGTGATGAAATGCTACCAGTTCGCACCGGTTCGAGCAAACCGGTAGTGATAAAAACTACCAGTTCTGGCGAACTAGTAGTAAAAAAAAAAAGCTACCGGTATTTCCAACGATCAGCTGTGCCGCGCAATTTAAAATCACTAGAAAGCAGGAAATCCTGTTTTCTAGTGAATCTAAATTGCGTGGCACAGCTGTTCCCCCCCTCCCCCCCGCTGTTCTACTTACCTTCCCAAGCCTTTTTCTGTGCACAGTGTGTGTTTGGCGCACACTGCGCATGCACGCACAACATGGGTTGGCGCACACTGCACACTGCGCACTGCGCATGCACAGGCAGCAAACCGGTGGCAAACCGGGAAAGATTTCACCACTGGGGAGGATATCAGGTTTCCACACTGTAAATGTTTAAGTAGAAGCTGGACAGTTATCTTTGGAAGATGCTTTAATTTGGATTCCTGCAATGGTCAGGGAGCTGGACACAATGACTCCTTTTTGATTCTATGATTCTTATATTACTTTAGTTATTTGTGAGAAGCCAGGATAGAAATTTTAAAAAAGTAATCAATATAATCCACTTTAATTTGTTACATCTTCTAGCTGAATGTTGAATGATGTCCAAGGGATAACTAAAATTCATTGAATGACAATGAAAGTATTTATTCAAGAAAAACAACTTTCAAAACAATTGCTCAAAAGTGTCCTTCTAATATAGCCATCTCGTACTGAAATCAGTCACCTGAGGCTATTCAACGATGCTGTTCTTTCCTTACAATGCAAATGTCCTCACTCCCACCAACAAATATGTAGATTAGTATGCATGTGTAAATGTGTATTCGTATCCTACTAGAATGTTGGAGGCAGTGCAGAATGACCCTCGGAATTCCATTAAAATTTTATAGACTCCATAATAGTTTAAATTGATCGTACCGTTGATTACTCTATTAAATAAACTTCCTGCCAAACCTTTTCAGAAATCTCTGTTAACTTGCAGTTCTCAAGACATTTTCAAAAGGCTGATTATTAAGTTCTTTGAGCTTCTGCATAAATAGCAACTGTCCGCTGATCCTTAAAACATTAAGTTCACAGAACCCATAAATACTAACCTATTCTATGTACAATCATCAGAATAAATATACTGCTGGATTTGTTTTTATAGACATTCAACGAGGAAGGTAGATTATGGGAGTCTTTGCTTTGTTACTCTCTCTTTCTCTTCATAATGATTCTGTTGTGGTTAATTTAGAAACCCACTATATTTACTATATCACACTGGCTTTAATTAAAGACAACTTAAGATGGCTTCCTTCAGAATTCAAAAAGTAAGAGGCAAAAGACATTTTTGTAGAATATTTTTGTGCTTCCTGTATGGAAAACCCATTCCCAAAGCAGTTTTCATATACCAAAAGACTAAAACATTTACAAAACTAACATACTACAAGCGTTGGAACAATTCCAAATTTTTGTAATCATCCACAGTCCTAACAAAAAAAGTGTAGATTAGAACAGTAAAACTATTCCAGAAAAGGCTTGGGAAAAGTGAAAGATAGGAGTTTGTTTAAATGTACATATATTTTATTATTCGATTAGTCAGCTGGCAGGATTTCCAAATTTCTCAACCTATCTTATTTTCATAATAGAATTTCAGATTAATGATGCTATGGGCCAAACCAGATGATGTTACTTCTCCCCAATCCAACGAAAAAAATGGTCAATGACCAAGAGAATGGTCAGAATGGCCATGTTTGGTTATACTTTATTGTAATGGTATGCATCTTGAAACCCAATCAAAAGGTTTAGGCATAGTTCCCCACATCTGCTAACAAATTCATTGCAATTTTTTAATTAATAGAAAGAGGAAGTTGTTAAATAGACAGCTGGAGAAAGATCATATTCATAGCATTTAGTGCTAATTTAAATATACATTTATTTTAATTTAATGTTTTGTCCTGCCCAATAATTCTTAAATTATATCCTTGCATGTTCTCAATCATTACCCATGCTGCAGAAAAAGTTTGAGGAAGGGCGATATAATGTCCACTTCAGAGGTGGGTTTCAGCAGATTGTGACCAGTTCTGCAGAACCGGTAGCAGAAATTTTGAGTAGTTCGGAGAACCAGTAGTAAAAATTCTGACTGGCCCCACCCACATCTATTCTCTGCCTCCCAAGTCCCAGCTGAGCGGGAGGAAATGGGTATTTTGCAGTAACCTTCTCCTGGAGTGGGGTGGGAATGGAGATTTACAGTATCCTTCCCCTGCCATGCCCACCAAGCCACACCCACCGAACCGGTAGTAAAAATTTTTGAAATCCATCACTGGTCCACTTGGACTAAAAATCACAGAATGGAAGAAAAGTGGTACGGTCAATGAAGTACAACACAATGACACATAGATGCTCAATGTTTAGACTGTAATCCTGTCTACGATTCTGCCTGGTCATTTGAGTGGGACAATATTTGAAAGAATAGGCCCTGTTTGGACAGATCAGGGGTGTCAAACTCGATTTCATTGAGGGCCGCATCAGGGTTGTGTTTGACCTTGGGGGGCCGGGATGGTCATGGCCAGGGTAGATCTGGCCAGCTCGACGTCACTCATGTCGGGGGAGCTTGTGGTTTTCAGCAAAAACGTTCCATTTCCAGCTGTGACGGCATCCTGCAACCCTCTGCCAAAGAAAATGGAGCTGCGGCGCTCCCAAGTTCCATCTTCACTGGCAGAGGCACCATGAGCTGGTCCTTCGCTGTTCCCAGGTTGGCCCTGTGGGCAAGATTTATGTACCCCACAGGCTGGATTCAAACCACAGGCCTTGAGTTTAACACTCCTGGGTAGATGCTTCTATTTCTGTGTATCCAAATATATGAGGAAGAGAGCTCCAAAGTCAATGCAAACTCATCTAGAATTTATTGGACAGGTTTAGACAGGAAGGTGTGATAGTCACACACTTTTAGAGTCCTTGTATGTAGGTTTGGAATCTCTCCATGAAGCTTGAGCTATCTACTTTCATTGTTGGATGTGATAAATAGTGTTGCTCTATATTGGCTGCTTGTCCACAATGGGGAAATGACAGAGTGGCCAAGATATTCTTGCTGCCTGAGACAGGATAAAAGGTATTCCCATACAAATACATGACGCATATATAGGATGACTGGACTTCCAGTTGAACCTCCTTTCAACACTGGCAATGGGGTTACATCCCTTCATTGGTCTTAGATAGTGACATGCTAAATGGCATAGGACACCAGACCTATGACACACATAGGTCTCATTTCCAATTAAGAGAATAACCAGGAAAAAAGTCCAGAAAGGAGAGTTCTTATATTCATTCTGCCCATCCATATCAGCATTTGTTACCTGAGGCAGCCATTTACAGATTAACAGAGTTGGAAGGGACCTTGTAGGTCATCTAGTCTAACCCTATACCCAAGCAGGAGGCCCTACACCATTTCTGACAGATGGTAGTCCAGTCTCTTCTTGAAAGCTTCCAGTGATGAAGCTCCCACAACCTCTGAAGGCAGCTTCTGTTCCATTGATTGATTCATTGATTAACAGACTTGACAGACCAGCGGTCACCAACAGGTGGTCCATGGACCACTGGTGGTCTGCAAGAAAATTTTGATGGTCTGCAGAAAAATTATTTGCATTTTTTATATTGCACTAAAACAGGGGGCCTCAAACTACGGCTCCTGGGCCGGATAAGTGCAATGAACGCTTGTGAGAGTTTCCCCCTTTGAGGTCTTTTTGTGTGGGTCGGAGGTCGGCAGAAATTCCAACTTGGGGTCTGTTTCAGCCTTCTGGGCTTTGGATGAAGGCTGGAGGGAAGCGCTACTGGTGGCGAAGAGCCTGAGGGCATTGTTTCAGTGAGTATGCATCATGACCTTGAACGGGCTGACCATCTCAGCCCAGTGAGCTTCCAGGCGCCGATACCTGGCCTTGCACTCCCGCAGATCTTTCCTCTGCTTGGAAAGCCTATGCTCGTAGTCCTCAGTGAGGTGCTTCTGCTGAGTTTCCTTCTCAGTCAGATACCTGACTTATAGCACCAAGGAGTCTCAAGTTCACATCCCCTTTAGCCGTGAAAATTCTTTGAGTGCCTTGGGGCTTGTTAGCATCTCTATTTTTCTCAGCCCACCCTACCTCATAGAGAAATGGGAGAAGACATCCCTATATTCAGGAGAAAGGCAGTATAGAAATAAAATTATTATTGTTGTTGTTGTTGTTGTTATTTACACTTATCTTATGATCGTGAATGAAATGGGGTAAAAATCTAACCAATAAATTAATTAATAAACACACACCTAGTTTTATGATGAAAACTGAGGGGATTTTGCTTCCCTATAAGAATTTATTTCTTTTTAAAAGATGAATTTAGAGCCAAACGACATCAGTTTGGCTTTTTATGCCCAGTGCAAGATTAGCTCCGAAGAAACACGAGTGGATTGTCTCTTGGTGGAGTAGGGCTGACATTCTCAGCTGCTGCAGAGTGGCAGAGCTTTGCCTGAAGTGACATGCTAGCCTGCTTCTCAGAAATCTCCTAGAGCTGTTAACACTTTCATGAACCTCAAAGATGGAGACAGATGATGATTCAACCTGATGCTGTTGGTGGATTAAGTATTTCTCAATTTGAGGCAGCATCAAGCCTCACAAGCATCACAAATATTACAAGAATCAAACACTGTGGAGAGAGGAAGAGGGACATAAAAAGATGTCCTTTTAGAGTAAATATTTTCAGTCACACAACTAGATAATTTGATGGGGAGGGAGGTCTTGTAAATAGTTTGAGGGGGAAGATGATTTTCACACCAGCTATCTGAATTGATGAGGAGATCAACCCTGACTACACTTTAGAAGGCCAGATTCTGAAGATGAAACTCAAGTACTTTGGCCACCTAATGAGAAAGAAAGACTGACTGGAGAAGAGCCTAATGCTGGGAAAGATTGAGGGCAAAAGAAGGGGATGACAGAGAACGAGGTGGCTGGATGGAGTCACTGAAGCAGCCAGTGTGAGCTTAAGTGGACTCCAGAGGATGGTAGAGGACAGGAAGGCCTGGAGGAACATTGTCCATGGGATCGTGATGGGTCAGACATGACTTTGCAACTAGCAACAATAATCTGAATTGATATCATGCCATTTGAACTTGATTTACATTAACAGGCTTTAGATCACATACACCACTTCAATTTGGAGACAGAAAGTTTACAAAATAAATGTGGGTAGTTTTACTTATTTTTAGATTTAAATCTTGCCTATCTCCTTATAAGAGCACACAAATTATAAAATCATAATCTCCCCATAATAGAACACAAATTACAGTAGAAATAAATCTACTGTATTATAATTAAAACTCAAAAATTGGTAGACCTGATTAACCTCATCATTATAGACATCATCGCTTATTATTTGACACCAAGTCAAATAATACAATAAGAAACAAATCCAGCCCCCTCCCCCACATTTGCCTCCCCACAATAAGGCTACTTGAATGTACAAATTCTGCCTGAATATAGCAATAGCACTTATACCTATATACCGCTTCGCAATGCTTTACAGCCCTAAGAAGTTTACAATGTCAGCATATTGCCCTTCAACAATCTGGGACCTCATTTTTACCAATCTCAGAAGGATGAAAGGCTGAGTCAGCCCTGAGCTGGTCAAGAGACTAGATTTACTTGAGAGCAGACGGCAACGCCTTCATCTTGGCTTCCCAAGGCCAGAAATTCCAGAGTCTGGGAAATGCTATTCTCCTGTTACCAAATAGGTTTCCAGTGACAATGTCTTATATGTCATAGTGCACCAATTATATGTCTTATATGTCTCATTTGCACCAATGAGAAGAATTATATCCTTCATATAATTTGGATAAAGATTTAATGATGCATGAAATGTCACATGCCTTCCCTTGCCTCCCGCAGCACTGGTGCTCCAGCTTATGTTCAAGTTGGTGGGATCAGGGGTGGGCTTCAAAAATTTTAACAAGGGATTCTCTCCCAGTTGCTGGGTTGGTGTGGCCATGGTGGGCGTGGCCTAGTAGGCCTTCTGTATCACGGCGGGGTGGTGGTGCATTTTTGCCCTCCCCGGGCTCTGGAGGCTTTCCTCGAACCTCCGGGAGGACGAAAACGGCCTCCCCAGGCTCCTGAGGCTCTGGAGGCTGGAAACGGGCCCATTTCTGGCCTTCCCGAACTTCCAGTAGGCCTACTTTTTGCCCTCCCCAAGCCTCCGCACGCAGCCTTCACTTACCTGCATGCAAAACGGGATGGGATTTGGGGGTTCTCCAAACTGCACAGAATCTGAGCTAGAGGTTCTTCCGAACCCCTGCAAATCCCCAGCAGCCCATCCCTGGGTGGCGTACAAGACACAAGTTGCAACCCAAGTTGAAACTGCACCATCTGTGCATATCTCCAGGAAGAAAAGGAGAGATGAGAAGCTCCCTTCGAAATGTATGCAACGCTATCAACCCTGGACATGGTTCAGCATTTTTTGAGAGGATGCTGAATTTGTCTATAGTACTCAATACTGTATACTCAACTCAAGCCAATTAAATAAATGATTAATGATACCAATTTATAATATAAATAGTATCCTCTTATAAATCCTATCATGTATTATAAAATGTATTACATAGCATCTGGGGATGTGCAGCTAAAATTGAACCCAAGCAAAATAGAGCTACTGTTTCTGCACTGAGGTTTCTTGTCAGGTTCTTGTCCTCTTGATGGGAGAATTTTGGGATCCTCCTGAACTCCCACTGTAGCTATTGCAAATTGGGCAGGGAGAGACCATGGCAGGGAGTCATTTGCTCCGCTTACATTGGTATGCCATTTGATGCACTATCTAGCATGAGGAGACTTTGCTACAGTATTTCACAAGTTTATCACCACTTGCAATGCACATGGGTCTGTCTTTCAAGACCATCCAGAAACTGCAGTTGGTATAGAATACAGAAGCTCACTGAATAGCTACCACAAATCATCAGGAGCATATTATACAGGTTCTGGGGTAGTTTCCAATGGGCTTACAGATGCAGTTCAAAGTTTCCACTTTGTTTTATACAGCTCTTCCTGGTTTGGCATCCAGGACTGCATTCTTCAGGCGGATTCTTAACTATCATCATATCATCGCTAGCACTGATAATGTTACCCAGTTAGGCTAATGAAACGACTGCAAGAAAACAAGCAAACTCAGAGAGCACTAAGAGTCTTAATAGTCTGTCCTGGGAAAAATTAGAGTTCTTTCCAATTTCTGTAAAGGAAAGAAGGTTGAGGGTCAAATAGAGTGCTTCTCAGCAGCAGAATCTGCTCTTCAGAATGAACTTCTGGTCAATACCAGATTTGTCCTCTCTTTGATTTCTTCATTATTTTGCTATACTTCTAGTTGGCTTTTTATTATTAGTTTTTTTTTTTTTTTTACTGACTTGCTAACTGTGGATGTTTTACCGTTGTATTTACTATGGCTGTTTTATTATTGGGCATATTACAATTGTATTAACCAATATTATATTATTAACCAATCCCTGGAATTTTACTGGATCTTGTTAAATGAATGAAAGTGTGAGTGAGTTTGAGGATCCAAAGGAATTAGAGTGCAGTACTGCAGGCTACTTCTGCTGATTGCCGGCTGCCTGCAATTTGGCAGTTCGAATGTCACCAGGCTCAAGGTTGACTCAGCCTTCCATCCTTCTGAGGTTGGTAAAATGAGGACCCAGATTGTTGGGGGCAATATACTGATTTCGTAAACAGCTTAGAGAGGGCTGTATAAAGCACTCTGAAGCGGTATATAAGTCTAAATGCTATTGCTATTTGGTTCTAGCATAGGTAGGCTCATTGCAGCTGTTAGCACCTCCTTAAATAAGTTGAGACTTTTGGAGCTTGCCTGATAGCTGCATGTTCCCATGAAACAGACACATTTGGAGGAGGAGGAGGAGGAGGAGGAGGAGGAGCAGGAGGAGGAAGAATGGGTTCTAGGATAGCTGCAGCAAGTGCAACCACCATTCTTCTGAATCCCTTTTTCCACTTCAGATTTGAACGGCTGCACATTAACAACCATGAAAACACATAATCTGGCACACATCTGTTTGGAGCATCTGTTTCTTCTTGTATCATCTCATGAAATAGAAATGAATCACTTGAAGTTGCATCATTTTCTTTTGGCTTTTAAGAAACAGGAAACCAAGATTTTAGAAATTGTACGTGTGTCTTTCTGCCATAGTTTTAAGAATCCTTTTATCTGAATGTTATTGTAATAGCTAATTAACTAATCAAACTAGTGTAAACTAAAGCACAAATGGGAGGAATATAGTTTAGCATATGATGCACACTCAGCCACCGTTTTAACATGCTGGGTAAACCAGGCCACTACATGAAGAAATAATATGGTTTATTTGTGAGATAATAATAATAATAATAATAATAATAATAATAATAATAATAATAATAATATGTTGTTGTTGTTGTTGTTGTTGTTGTTATTATTATTTTATTTCTATACCGCCCCTCTCCCGAAGGACTCGGGGTGGTGCACGGTCTAATTAAAAGCACAAGACAAACAACACCTTGGTAACCAACACCTTGAATCGCACCCGGAAGACCACTGGGAGCCAGTGCAGCTCACGCAGAAGGGGGGGTCACATGGGCACCACGGGTTGCGCCCATAACCACCTGCGCGGCTGCATTCTGGACCAGCTGGAGCCTCCGGGTGCTTTTCAAGGGGAGCCCCATGTAGAGAGCATTACAGTAGTTCAATCGAGAGGAGGCAGGGGCGTGAGTGACCGTGCATAGGGCGTCGCGATCTAGAAAGGGCCGCAACTGGTGGATCAGGCGAACCTGATAAAAAGCCCCCCTGGCCACGGCGGTCATATGCTCTTCTAAAGACCATCATACCATTTACAAAAACATCCACATTCTGTTTTATTAACTAAATTCAATGTTTAACGCTCCACATGGCTTGGATACTATTAAAAGCACGAAAGGCAAGTTAGTTTTAAAAAATGACTACAGTATAAAGCAGAGGCAGGAGAGGATAGTCATAAATCCAGTCCTACCATTAGACAGCTGCTTCACAAAAGGCCACACTGTTATGTCTGGACTGCAAAGATGCGCAGAATCCCTAGGGGCAGCAAAGAGGCACTCCATATTCTAAGTCTTTGCTACCAACTATTGCTCATCTGGATTTTCGCAGTCCAGCTATAGTCACCCTACAAAGAGTTATCAAATTGTCAGCTACGTAATTTATTACCATTGCATTTTTTTTCCTGCCATGGAGGGATACATAAACTTTATTTGAATAATATTCCAGAAAAAGGTGATTGGATGACTGGCTCAAATGCCTATTGTGGCTGATATTTGTCTCCTTGACTCTCCCTGATTGGGTTCCTATGATAGCCAAATGAGGATGATCCTGAGCATTGTGGAAGAGGATAAGAAACATCACAAATTGTGTACATAATATCAACAAGCAATTTGTAGGGATGCAACATGATCCGAAAATGAAGAGGCAAGAGAGAAATATAAACAGCAATGTTTGCTCTATCAGCCATCCTGGGGGAAAGAGCTGCATTATTTCCTTGGACACATTTTATATGCATTTGGTACATAAGAATGACAATGTATGCAGCCCAGAAGAAAACTAGGTGATAATGCTGCCACCTGAATTAATCTCATGCAGGTTTGTGGAATAAACCTCAAATTGACTAGAGCAGTCACATATAAGAAGAACCAGTACAAAATGCTGTATAGGTGGCATTTAGCACCAATTAGGATAGTGAAAATATACCCGAATGCAAAACCAATGTGTTGGAAGTGCAGCCACAGTCACAGTACCTTCTACCATATGTGGTGGACATGTCCGAAAGCAAGGAAATTCTGAAAAATAATACAAAAATGGATCCAAGAAATAACAGAGGAGAATATTAATCTGGAATCAAAATTTACCTCCTGGGAGTACTAAAAGGGCATATGGGAAGAAGAGGAAATACTTGATCATACATATCATCACAGCTGCTAGATTAGTATATGCAAAACGATGGAAAGAGAAAGGAGGCCCAACTGAAGAACAGATAACCGGTAAAATATTAGAATGCGCTGAAATGTGTAGACTGACATATATACTGAATGAGAACGAGGATTTGGAATTCTGCATGGTATGGGATAGGTAGTATAGGTGGTTGGAAAACAAATGTAAATTTTGATTTGAATTAAGGGGGTTAATATTAAACTACTTATGTAACCTATACATGTAAAGTAATAAGATATACCACAATTGGCATTGTAAGAATATATAAATATTCTATATCTTAATTTTTAAAACATGTATATGTATATAACTATATTAGATTTATATAATGTACATAGCATGACTGCATGTAGTCAAAAGGCAAATGTCGAATTGTAATAACTTTGTTTATTCAATAAAATTCATTTTAAAAAAAAGACAATGCTGCCACCTGAATTAATCTCATGCAGGTTTCTATGAAACCACCAGGAAGCAGCATCCAGGAAGAAAAAATTACAAGCAGAAGCTGTTGGTAGAATTGAGCATTTAACGGTCTGACAGGTTCTGCAAGAACATTGCTTTTGCAAGCATCCAATGTTGGTTAATACATTAGACAATAACCTGCTCCATAGGTGGAAAACCTGGTGGCTTTCCATTTGCCAGCTAATTCAGAGGATATTGCTTCTGAGAACAAAGCTTGTTTGAACAAGTATTAAATTTCTATGAGTATGCATAGAAATATTAATGGCATTTCTTTATTTAATATATTTCTCAAAGTTACATTAAAACACTAACAAAAGCAATGTATTATCATACTAATCATACTAATATATTCATTGAAAGGGCAGGGGGGAGGAACTATTTACCTGACATACACAGAGGGAAAGATGAGCTGAAGAACTAGATCTTCCACAGCATCTAAAAGTCGTAGCAGCCAACATCCCCAGAATTTCATGGAGGATGATATTTTAGGGCAGGGGTGTCAAACCAGAGGTGGGCGTCACATACTGTAACAACTGGTTCGCCCAGAACCGAAAATGTGAGTGCGCACGGCATTGAAAAAACAGCAATTATATAGGACGGGATAGCGCTGGGGTGGGTAGGTGGGCACAGCCGCTGGTCGGAACTACCAGTTCGCCCAAACTGGTCCAAATCAGCAGCAGCCCACCTCTGTGTCAAACTTGATTTCATTGAGGGCCATGTAGGGTTGTGTTTGACCTTGGGGATCCAGGGGTCATGGCCAGCTCATCGTCACTTGTGTTGGAGGCACCTGTTGCAACCCAAGCATTCTGTCAGTAAAAACAGAGAGGGCTGCAGGAGGTCGTTGCAGCCGAAAACGGAGCTTGAGTGGACCACGCCCAGCCCTCCCGAGTTCTGTTTTCACTGGCAGAAGCACTGCGGGCCGGTCCTTTGCTGTTTCCAGGGTAGCTCGCAGGCCAGATCTAAGCACCCCGTGGGCCGCATCCAGCACATGGGCCTTGAGTTTGACACTCCTGTTCTAGAGCAATGTTTCTCAATTTAACAACTTTATGATTTGTAGACTTCAACTTCCATCACTCTCCTGGAGCGTTTTATAACCTATACAATAATTATCATTCACCTATATCAAAGTGGAAAAGAACCAGCCCACCAATTCTCATGTATGATAGTGAGAAAAGACCGTCAGACTTTTAAGAAGTCTCATGCATCATAGATGGTCCACCCAGATGTTTACACAGATGTCTGGGCAAGGTCTACATGACATGTACAACATCCAAGAGTGCAGTTGGAGATCACAGTCTCATTCTGCATGCCTGTTGATTTTCAACACTCTCAATAATGCTTAACCAGAGCTCTGAAATAATCCAAACTACAACATTTGGTTCTTCTTTCTCAAATCCATAAATCCCTGGTGGCTAAATAGCTTTTCTCATAGCACCAGGCAAGAACAATGTGAAAACAATCCAAAAACTGTGAGTACCGAAAGATTAGGGTCCCTTATCTTCACCACATTCCATAATGTCATAAGCACTCACGCTAACGTGTGAGAAGTTCAGCAAACACCCTTGTCGTGGCATCACAAATAAGGAAAGGATTAATATTTACACATGCAGCATTAAGATTATTCAAACTGATATATCCACAAGATATCATGTCAGCAATTATATTATTAAACACTTCCAGAGTTAGAGCATACTTGCAAATATTAAGGGCAGTTATGTAGCACAATATGTCATATATGATAATCAGTTAAGCTACTAAACTACTAAAACTACGAAAAATTAAGCTACTAAAAATGAAGTAAAATATATCAGCCCTCTGGAGATAGTGTTGAGGAATATTGAAGGTTTCTGGACAGATTTTGTTTTAGCCCTGCTACAAACATGAGTTCTTTTGAATAAAAATGAATACAATTTAAATCAGTTACCTGTCCTTTAGGTTCTTTCTTTGGGCTGAATTAGTGCCAGCAGTCCTTATACCATAAGAAAATCCTGCTAGTGTAAATTAGTTGTCCCTGTTGCCAGTCCTTATTCTTCTAGAATAACAGTGCTGGTGAAGGGAGATGACCTTAATTAAGGAAAGTAGTGGGTTGCTTCCCTCCTATCAAGTGTCACCAGCTGCAGCAGTGGTTCCCAAAGTGGGTGGTACTGCCCCCAGGGGGCGGTGGGATGACTTAGGGGGGGCACTAAGAGGGAAGGGGGTGGCAGGGGGGCACTAAGAGGCAATTGGGGTGGCAGAGAAGTGCTGGAGGTGGGCTCACATGGCATCAGCCATTCATCTTCTGGGTTCGCAACCCGAAGTTCAGATCATCAGACTAGCTGCCAGTGTGCATGCGTGCACCAGAAACTGAAAGTTTGTTTCCCGCCACGCACATGCCCCCTGGGCAGCTCCTCTTACCACACGTGCAAGGCTGAACTGTTGGATGCTTTCTTATTGCTCTCCTTGCTTGCTATCGGTCCCTGCTTGCCCGAACCACCCAGCCCAGGCCCAGCTGCTTTGCTCTTCACCCACTTGACTGCCGCCGCTTTCCTAATTTTTGGTAAGTTGCAGGTGGGCTGCCACGGGGTGGGGGGGGGTGAGGGCCTGTGGAGGGTGCCGTTCTGTCCAGGATTAAGGTAGGCTGTCATGGGGGAGGGGCAGGCCTGGCTGGCTGGCTGGACACATACTAGCCATCCCGAGAAGGCCTCTGGTGACATCAGGGTTGGCGGCAAAGCTCCTGATTTCACCAAATGCCTTTTTCTTACTGTGGTAAGGGGACAGGCTGTGGTGCAAAATGTCAGCAGCTGTTGCACTGCCGCCTGCACTGCTTGCCTGGAGCTGGTTTGGAAAGGGAAAAAACGCAGCCGAATTAGGTGGGACACGCTCCACCCAAATCCCTCCAAACGGGTCTCCCTTTGGTAGCCTCCCCGCTGAACTACGTGACCCAACAGTGATTGCCAAACGGAACCCCTTCTTCCAAGCACCCGCTCTTGCAGCGAATGAGCTGGGGGTGTGAAAAGCACTTCTGGCTTCTCTACCTGCATAGTGTTACCGGCTCTGCACCCCCCCCCCAAACCAACAAGATGCCACTCTCCGGGGCCACCGGCTGCTACCTGGGTGCAGAGCCTGTAACAGAATGCAGGCAGAAGAGAAGCAGGAAATCTTTTCAGCAGGAAGGCTACTGTAGGGAGAGCTGTTTGGAGGGATCTGGGTGAGGCGTGTCTCACCTAATTCGGCTGCGTTATTTCCCTTTCCAAACCAGCTCCAAGCAAGCAGTGCAGGCGGCAGCACAACAGCTTTTGAAGTTTGCGCACCGCAGCCCGTCCCCTTACAAAGGTAAGAAAGGCATTCAGAGAAATTGGGAGCTTTGCTGCAGACCCCGATGTCGCCAGAGGCCTTCCTGTGATGGCTAGTATGCGGCCAGCCAGGCCTGCCACCCCACTTCCGAGGATCCAGGTGGGCAGCCATGTGTGTGTGGGGGGAGCTGTTGCCGCCGTCGTTGCTGATGCCGCCGTCATTGCCACCACTGCCATTCCACCAGGAAAAACAGAGCCAGTATCAGTAAGAGTTGGAAGGGACCTTGGAGGTCATCTAGCAACCCCCTTCTCATGCAGGAGGACTATACTAGGGATTCGAGCCACCATTTAATTCTAGACACCTGCAGCCCATTCCTGCCTCCTCAGGTGTTGGAGCATGTGTGTGTGTGTGGGGGGGTGTTTTTCAAGGAGTCACAAAGGGGGCTGAGAGCAGAGTCATTCTGATGGTGTCTTTTAAAATTGCTTGGAAGAGCAATTTTTTCCCTAATAATAATGGTTTGTATACTGTGGAATAAAACATATGCTTGGAAAAAGTACTTGCAAAACTTGAACAGAAGGAAAAGAAAGGCAGGACTGGACTCATTATCAGTAGCTAGTAGTTCATTGTTATCAGTGACTCCCACTGATTCTAAACTCATTTTAAGATTGGGATTGGTGACTACTGAAATTTAAGTATTCAACACTGGTCTCAGAAATCCTTGAGAACCTGCAGAGGTGAAGACATTAGGTGGCCATCAGTCATTACCTTAGTGATGAACTCAAAGAGATCAGGCATGACATTGCTTATTTATCAGAACTGTTTGCAAAGTTCAATGAAGTGAATTTGCAGTTGCAAGGAAATGAGGTCAATCTTATTAAGGCCAGATTTGTCATCTCTATGTTTTTTTCAAAGTTAACTCTATTCAAGTGCAATATAATACCAATTTCCGAGCTTGTTCGAGCTAGAAGAGAAAGGTAGGATATAAGATGATCTGCAAGGTTTTTGTGACCATTTGGACATGCTGCATAAAGATACGTCTGAGCGATATCAGGATCTTCTTTTGATGGAAATTCCAGATTGGGTGATAAATCCATTTTCAGATACTGAGGAAGATGAGGTAGTGGAGGTACAACTAAGAGCTGCAAAATGACATTGAGCTGAAGCCAAAGTTTAAGTAAGAGTTTTGGTTACAGAAGGAAATTTCTGATCACTATCCTGCACTATGGATAGTGGTTAAGAAGCTCCTTGTTGCATTTGCAACATCGTATTTGGTGGAACATGGTTTCAATGTGGTCATCCAACTTCTCTCCAAGCAAAGAAATCGACTCCAGATTACTAGAATGTGGTGATTTAAGACTCCTGCTAAGTGACTTAAAACCAGACATTGGAAAACTGATATCATTTCATCAAGCCCATCCATCACATTAAGAATTTACTGAACAGTGAAGTAGTTACTAAATTTTACTGAGTTTACTAAGTTAGTAGTTACTAAGGTTCTTGATAAATGACTATCAGACTTGGTATCACTGGATCGTGTTCAACAATTTTGTTGAATTAACAAAAGATTTTTAAATTGAATTTTGAATTCAATGTGCAATTAATTGTTACAGTTTTGAATTTTACTGTTAATATCTTCCTTAGTGGGTCATGTAAACTGGTATTCCGAACAATGCTATTTATAGTGGGGGGGGGGGCACTGAGGATGAGTTTGTAGCACCAAGGGGCCGGTGTACTGAAAAAGTTTGGGAACCACTGTGCTATAGTACTGAGGAAGGGGATACTCTTCTCTCTAATGTAGGGTTGGACAAGTATAGATTGGTATCTGGTAGGGAGAATTAACCATTTTTCGGCCTAGGTATTTCACCTAATACCTTTCTTAAGTAATGGGTTGCAGGTACTTATTACTATTATTCTTTTCAGCTTTTCTAATACCAACTCCTATTGGTATCTTATGACTATCACTTTGTTTGTTGTATCTTATGATTTATCACTTCATTGCTTGCAAGTACATGGAGGGCATACGCACAGGAGACAAATTTGTGCATCCAATCATTCTATTCTATTCTATTCTATTCTATTCTATTCTATTCTATTCTATTCTATTCTATTCTATTCTATTCCATTCCATTCCATTCCATTCCACTCCACTCCACTCCACTCCACTCCACTCCACTCCACTCCACTCATAAGGAGAGGATCAGGAAAAGTGCAATAGGATATTCCAATGCTCCTACTTGGCTTAAGCCCTTCCTGTTACCTCTTACACATGAATGGGATGGGATGTTCAGGATCTAAAAGAAATTGTCATTCTGCACATAGTTACCTTATTCTCTTATTAGTCGAAGAAAAGAGCAACTTCCTCAGTGCACACAGAGGTTGAGGTGAAGACATACAAAAACTCCTCCTTTGCAGGCCGGCAAATAAAATGGCTTCTGAAAATGAAAACAAATTTATTTATTTATTTATTTATTTATTTATTTATTTATTTATTTATTTATTCATTCATTCATTCATTCATTGATTCATTCATTCATTCATTCATTCATTCATTCATTCAATTTATATACCGTCCTTCTCCGGAGACTCAGGGCGGCTTACAATGCGTTAAGCAATAGACTTCATACTTTTGTATATACCTGCTTAGTAGGGCTTTTGTCCCCTCCCCCCAAACAGTGTTCTTTTTTATACAAAGTCAGCTTATTGCCCCCACAATCTGGGTCATTTTACCTACCTCGGAAGGATGGAAGGCTGAGTCAACCTTGAGCCTGGTGAGATTCGAAAATCACTTATTGTAGTCTCTAAACCTCCCAATAAATCTAGTTAAAGAAGCTTCTGTGAGAATCTTGCTTTGGGGTATAATTGCCTGTCAAGAATTGATAGAGGGTAGAGTATTCTCCTGAAGGAATGCCAAATTTGTGGGAAAGTAGCTTGGTTGAGAAGTACCAGCTGAGGCAGAAGATGTGAGTGAAGCAGGAAGAAGCAAATGATAACAAGAGTTTTTCATCCATCATTAGTGGGGCAAGGGATCGGCATCACTGATGCCAATAGTGATTGCCTCGAGAAAGCCCAGATTCTGATCTCTCAGCCCAAGCAAAATGGCCATTGACAGTTTTAGCCAATAGCCAGAAGGGAGAGGACATGCCTGCAACATATGGCCAGGAAGAGCTGGGCAGAAGTTAATGGCCCCTTCAGCATGCCAGGTTACATCTATAGCACAAAAAAATGTGCTGGAAAAAAAGGAAGAACACCATTCTAGGCTCTCATTAACTCCTAACCACAGCCCACATATGTTTCACTAGCCATAGGGGAGAGTATAATATCATCATTATCAGCTACATCACCCTCCAGCCAACAAACTGTTCCATTTATAGTAGAAATACAAGAGGAGCTACCAGGTTTCCTACTTTCCATCTCCTTCTGCTCCTTTTATGTACCTAAGAGGGTTAAATCTGGAACAATCAAAAGTTCCTCCCTTTGAACTCTCCATCGGTAATTGCCACTGTATTATTTCCAAAGTTCTGTTATTCTTGAATTTTTTCCCCCTTTTATCTCTTCCCCTCTGATTCATGTCTTGCTGTCCTTTTATGTGGTATTGCCTTTTATATTTTTTGAAGTTTTGCTGATGCTTAATAATAAAATCAAGCTATTTTTATTATCTGAACTGAGTGGTAGATATGCTTGCTCTGATTCAGATATCGAAGGAGACTGGGCATGTCTACTTCTATATCTGAATCAGAGCATGTGAATGGGAAACTAAACTGGAAATTATCCCCAGCAGTTTATCAAGTCCTGTTCAAGTTTTAAGGTAGATTTTGGAATAAAACCTGCTTGCCAGACATTCACAATTCTTCGGCCTGCAAGAATACACATCTCCATAAAGAAGACAAAGAATACACATCTCCGTAAAGGAGAAATGTTCTTTGTCACATACACAGAAAATCAAATACACCAGTCCTTTCTATCGCTGAAATTAGAAAAAATCGAGTCTTTAAAAAAAACAAAATCTGGGGCAGGTCTGTGTAAGAAAAGGAGTAGGGGTTACCATTGCCCACTAACTTCTAGAATCTCTCCTAAAGCTGGAAGTAACCCAGATAATTGATACAGAGGAGATATCTTTCCCACAAGATTTCTCTTTCTATAGAAATAAAGTTATCCTACTTTGGTATTTATGCCAGATGTTAATTCATGGGATGCAAAGCCTCAGTACCTCATTCTTTCATTTCTCTATAAAATAAGGAATTATACGTAACTCTAATCTTCACGCATACTGAAGGCAAGCCCTTCCTCATATTATCCTTTTCTACAGAATAATCCCATGATCTGAATAATAATTTTAAACTCTCTAATATGTCTTCTGAGATTCTACTTAAAAAAACATTCATTTGTAGCAGACCATCGCCATCTTGTGGTCTGCCTGCAGCCTTGTTTTGTAAGGGAATATTCTTATTTGATTTATCTGCAGCTGCTATATTCTAGGATCCGAACAGTTCTAAAATACTGATTGTTTGCATTTTACTCTTTAAGTTAAAAGGAGGATTAATTTTAATTTTATGTTTTAATTTTAGCTTTAAATAATAATAACAACTTTATCATTTCTCTTCTGGGATTTGTCAATTTTCTCCCATGAAGGTGGGGAGAAAGACCAAACATCTTTACACTATATGGAGAATAAGTAGCACTAAAGCAATTGTTTCAGTATTTGCTTTTTTATCTTTTAATTGTCAGTAAGGCAATTTGTGGTATATTTCTTTTAATACTGGGTTAGGATGTAGATACTCCATGGAAAATAGGCGGTGTCAGCAGGAATTACTAAGCATCTGCCCTAAAACAAGAATGGGCTAGAGTGTAATTATCCAAAGGACTTCTGAGAAGTTTGAGATCTCCAACTTTCTACCTTATAGGTTCAGCCATTCATTACAGTAGTGTTTTTCCCCATTTCCCCTGTTATCCAAAATATGTTTTTTAAACCAGACAGATGGGTTCTGCCGCCTCCATTTTACCAATTTTGTCACCAATAAGTACTCTAAAGTACTTCTATTTATCTCTTTAGTCGATTTTTGGTACCACACTGCTCCAAAACAACTCAGGATAGTTTACAATCAAGTAGAAAACATGATACAAATGCAGTACCCTATAAATAAACAAAATGGGAACTGGCCACTCAATATAAAGATGTACAAAAAACCTGCTGCGTTTGGCTCAATGGAAATTTCCAAGTGGTTTTCAAGGAGAGCATATTAGAATAGTTGAACTATGAGATGATTAGGGCATGAGTAACTGTATAAAAGGCCTCCTAGTCCAGGAAAGAATGTGACTGTCACACAGAAAGTTCTCACTTGGCTACAGCTGCTCCTTGTTTTTCAAATAGGAGTAGTGAATCCAAGAAAGACGTTCCAGATTGCACACCATTCTTAAAAGGAAGTGCAGGAGAGGTGGGTTTCAGCAGGTTCTGACCAGTTCTGGAGAACCGGTGTGGAAAATTTGAGTAGTTCGGAGAACCGGTAGTAAAAATTCTGACTGGCCCCACCCCCATCTATTCTCTGCCTCCCAAGTCCCAGCCGATCGGGAGGGAATGGAGATTTTGCAGTATCCTGGAGTGGGGTGGGAATGGAGATTTTGCAGTATCCTTCCCCTGGAGTGGGGTGGGAATAGAGATTTTACAGTATTCTTCCCCTAACATGCCCATCAAGCCATACCCATAGAACCAGAAGTAAAAAAAATTGGAAACCCGCCCTATGGAATGAACTGCCCCCGGATATACGAAGGATCCCCGACCTCCGCGCCTTCCATCGTGCTCTTAAGACCCTATTATTTCATCAAGCCAGTCTGACTGAAAAATGATTTTAATGGGTTTTTTAATGGATTTTAGTTTCGAGGTTTTTAATTGTAGCCAAATTATTGAATAATTTTAATGGTTTTTTAATTGCTGTGTTGTTACTGTTTTATTATGGCTGTACACCGCCCTGAGCCCTTCGGGAGAAGGGTGGTATAAAAGTGCAATAAAATAAATAAATAAATAAATAAATAAATAAATAAAATTTATATCATCTGTTCATTTTTCCTGTCCAATCTACTGCAGAAGACTGATATCAGTTTTGCAAGTCTGAAAGTACATCTCTCCATCCGGGGCATATTTTAATGGGCTTCTTAAATTCTTCAAAATAGTGAACAATTGGAAGCTTCTACTGTCTGAAACATTTAAGCAGATGCCACGTTTCTCAGGTTAGAAACATTAGGAAGCTGCTCATAATATATCTTCCCATATGACTGCATATGCAGGCACTTCACATTTGAATATGAAGCTTTAATATGAAATGAAGAACACCAGCACTGCATGATCACATTTCACAGTGTTGCTACTTCCACTTCCTTGATTAAGCCCTTTCTAATGGTTAGTTAGTTAACTAACTAATACTAAAGCATAATAAAAAGCAGAGACATCACCCTGTCAACAAAAGTGTGTATAGTCAAGGTTATGGTTTTCCCAGTTCCAATGTATGATTGTGAAAGTTGGGCCATAACGAAGGCTGAGCATCAAAGAATTGAGGCAATTGAACTATGGTGCTGGAGAAGACTCCTGTGAGTTCCTTGGACTGCAAGGCGATCAAACCGGTCAGTCCTAGAGGAGATCAACCCAGACCCTGAAGATGAAACTCAAATACTTTGGCCACCTAATGAGAAGGAAGGACTCTCTGGAGAAGAGCCTAATGCTGGGAAAGATTGAGGGCAAAAGAAGAAAGGGATGATAGAGAATGAGGTGGCTGGATGGAGTCACTGAAGCAGTAGGAGTGAGATTAAATGGACTCCAGAGGATGGTAGAGGACAGGAAGGCCTGGAGGAAAGTTATCCATGGGTTGTAATGGGTTGGACATGACTTCGCAACTAACAACAACAATGGTTAGTGTCAAGTTAAGAAAAGCTGGTTCACACCTGCTGGCCATCACTTTCTGTGGAGCAAATTATCACCAAAATAGCTAGATAATTTTCTAGAAGGACTAAGCTTGATAGAGTTAGCAGTTAATTAAATTTTCATATCACTACCCCTTCAAGCTTCTTTGAAAAATATCCAGTTTGATTTTGGAAGGCATCTTCTACATCTTCCCCTTGATTAGGCAAGCAATAGTGAACACCAACAATAATAATGCATTTATCCATTCCTTCACTTAGCTGGATGCTTTTTACAGTTTTGCCAAGTTCATTTACTTGGATATCTGTGCATATAATGCAATTTCTCTGTCCTTTATATTGCTTCTGTTCCCTTTTGAACGAATTGTATTCTTTTTAGCTGCTATATTCCAGTCATGGAAGTCATTTCCCTCAGGTTTCCATTATAGCTATACAATCATATTTGTTTTCTTGTGCTAAGAGTTCAAACCAGTTTTGTTTATTTAGTGAATTTATGTGTAGATGGTAAAGACTATGATTTTTATGAGAGCATGTTCTTTCAGATTTTTCACCGAGTAGTTTAATAAGTCCCCTTACAGCTATATTTTCACGTACTTCTACAGCATGTACATTTTCATCTTAGGGTTTTCTTCTCTTATTCTCACAATTTTTAGTTTTAAGGCTTCTCAATCAAGCTTACTGTGCTTTAGCCAAATACATTTTTACTAGTCTTTGGGAGATGTGACCTATTTTGTCGTTTGTGGTTCATCATGATCTGAGAAACCAGATCTCTTGAACCTCCTGAGAAACCAGATCTGAGAAATCAGATCTCTTGAACCTACCACCCTTTCATAGTCGACCACTCCCTTGAAAAATTCTCCATTCTTTTTTCATTCTTCTTTCTCCTGAAGTTTTACACCTGTGTCTTCTGCCAGACAGGTATCTCAGAATTCCAGCAGGAAGAACTCTTCTGTCCCTTGCTTTTGACTTCACTCTAAATAATAGAAGTATCAAGCTCTAATCATATGAGAAACCAGAACATAGGATTTATTATTTTAAAGCAATTTTTTCCCAGCTGGCACCTTTCCAGCATGTTAGCAATAGCAATAGACTTATATACCGCTTTACAGCCCTCTCTAAGTGGTTTACAGAGTCAGCATATTGCCTCCAACAATCTGGGTCTTCATTTTACCCACCTTGGAAGGATGGAAGGCTGAGTCAACCTTGAGCCTGGTGAGCTTTAAACTGCCAAATTGCAGGCAGCCGGCAGCCGGCAGTCAGCAGAAGCAGCCTGCAGTACTGCACTCTAACCACTGTGCCACCATGGCTCATAAGGATGTTACGATGGCAATTGCAGGAATTTCCAATGCAAACCAAACTAGGCTGGGGGAAAATTCCAATCTTTGGATTCCCTTAATTATTGTTGGACTATTAAGCCACAGCAAATGACATGTTTATTTACAGTTCCCAAGGAGCTATGAAGGCCAGTTGGGCTGATTGCATCTAACACCTTGTCCCAAAGGTGCTTTTTCAACTTTCTGGTTTTTCTTTGAAGCCATTTCACTTCTCATCCACGAAGCTTCTTCAGCTCTGACTGGTTGGTGGGAAAAGTCCAGTTGCCTCTTGAAAAAGCACCTTTGGGACAACCATGACCTGGATGGCTGAGAATCCCCATAGACATCTAACACCTTGAAAGACTATTAATAATAGTCTTTCAGACATTAACACTGAGACAAAAACACCGAGATTCTCCCAGTCTCCTCACAAGAAGCAGCTGTCCAGAGCATTTGTGGGTGATCTCCCATCCTCTCTTTCTCCAGAGAGGGACTAAAGAACTATCTACTTACTGGATCTTCAGTCTTTGCTGCAGTCATTGTCTCCGTCTTTGTCAGAGATATGTTTAGTTTGCCATACCTTCCATGGAAGTCCCATTATCACAGTCTTTTCTGAAAGAAGGGGGATACTGTCTTCATTGCAGTTATCCCAGGGGTGGGCTGCTGGAGGTTCGCATGGGTTCGGGAGAACCTCTAGCTAAGATTCTGTGCAGTTCAGAGAATCTCCAAATCCCACTCCTGGCCGGCCCACCCTGCCCCGCCCCTCCCAGGAGTCCCCACGTGGCCCATTTTGGATGCAGGTAAGTGCATTGCATGTGCGGAGGCTGGGGAGGGCAAAAAACAGGCCTACCAGAAGTTCAGGAAGGCCCTCCAGAGGGCCTCCGGAGTCTGGGGAGGCCGTTTTCGGCCTCCTGGAGGCTCGAGGAAAGCCTCCGGAGCATGGGGAGGGCAAAATTGCCCCCCCCCCCGGCCATGGTGCAGGAGGCCGACTAGGCCATGCCCACCATGGGCACGCCCACCCAGCAACTGAGCAGAGAACCCCTTGCTAAAATTTTTGAAGCCCACCTCTGAGTTATCCCAACAGCTTTGTTTTCACTGGAAAATTTTCACTAACCAAAAATCAGCCGGTGAAGCCTTCTGATGTAATCCCTTAAAAATCCCTTAGAATTTTTTTTTCAAAGGCTGCTGCATCTGCTTGGTTTGAATGAATACTCTTGATTCCAGTGTCAAAAATAATTCTTGTTAGGTTTCCTCATTTGCAACCTCACAATTAATGCCTTCTCAGTCTTTCCACTTCTACTGGTGCCACTTAGCCTTTTTAGATCAGCTGTCTGCCAGCCAAAAGCAAGTATTTAAAGCACTAGATATTAGCAAGTTAAGCATTGCACATTTTTGTAATGGTAGTAATGGGCAGGGAAATAGGCCAAATTCTCTTTCATCCCACCAATGTTTAATCAGAGCAATTGCTACAGAATTCTTTCATCCCTTCTAATAAATTTCAAGGCAAACTTCATCCATATGCTTCTATGTTAGAGTACAATCTAACTGCGTCAAAGCGTGTTGGAAAATATTCTATAAATTATATAAGATATAAAGTGTGTTCATAAGATTGGAGTTGTTCATACCAGGGGTGAAATCCAGAATTTTTCCCTACCGGTTCTGTGGGCATGGCTTGGTGGGCATGGCAGGGGAAGCATACTGCAAAATCTCCATCCCTTCCCACTCCAGGGAAAGGATACTGCAAAATCCCCATTCCCTCCCCACTCCTGGGAGAAGGATATTGCAAAATCTCCATTCCCATCCCACTCTGGGGCCAGCCAGGGGTGCTATTTGCCGGTTTTTCAAACTACTCAAATTTCCGCTGCCAATTTTCCAGAGCCTGTTAGAACCTGCTGGATTTCACCTCTGGTTCAAACCATTTCTAGACTCCATTGTTCTCTTGCCATTTAAAATCAACAAAATATTGTTGGAACAGAATGCACATCCTATCAATTCTGCTCATCTCTACAATGTATTATACTGCTTCTGATTTTCAAGATTTTGTTTTCTTATCGTTATTTAGAGCTATTGAGGGGCTTATCAGCCCTGAATTTGTTTAATCCTTCTATTTATTTAAAAAAGGCCACCCCACATTTTCATCAGCCTGAAGGATATTTACAAAAATTAGAAGGTTCTGCATCAACTTCAATTAACATCATAGAGTTGCCTCAGGCGACCATGTTTTTATTTAGGTATTTGTGTTATTTATTCTTCAGAACTCATCAATGAAAGGGGGGGGGGGTCTTATGCTAATTTAAGGTGCTTCCAGACAGAAATAGTATTACAAATGTGTAACCATCTGTTTTTTGTTTTAGTTTAAGAGGTGACCTCAGAAAGAAGAAGAAAGTTGGGAGAAAGATCGTATATAAAGAAGATGAATAGAGGTCCCCGTTGATTTTGCTTGTCAGTAGCTGGCTGGGAAGGTCGCAAATGACAATCACATGACCCCAGGATGCAGCAATCATCATAAATATGGTACATTCTGGTTGCCAAACACCCACATTTTCATCATGCGACCATGAGGATGCTGTGATGGGCATAAGTGCAAGGACTAAGTGTAAGTCACTTTTTTCAGTGCCCTGTAATTTCAAACAGGCACTAAAACCAGGGGTCTCCAACCTTGGCAACTTGAAGAGTTGTGGACTTCAACTCCCAGAATTCCTCAGCCAGTGAAGGCTGAGGAATTCTGGGAGTTGAAGTCCACAACTCTTCAAGTTGTCAAGGTTGGAGACCCCTGCACTAAACAATTGACCCCTGGACAACTATCTGTATTTTATCTCTGTAAACGTAAGTGGCAACTATCTGTACTGTATCTATCTGTATTACATATGCTCTGGTAGTTTGTTTTTACTTTTTTTTCTTTTTTGCATATATGGAAAAAAAATTAAAAGAAAAAGAAGGAGAAGAAAGGATGTCAATTGCTGGGTGAACAGAGGCTGACTAATACTTTTCCTTTAAGAGAAAACAATCAGATCTGGGTGCAAGATCAGTCCAACCTCTAGATGGCAGCAAAGAAATAGACATTTTTAATGGAGCCTTGACAATTGGAGATGCTGCTAAGTCTGGTACAAATTCTACTGGGTCTGCCAATATGGCTGCAAGGGGGTGTCTGTTTTTTTAATGCATGTCAGTTCCATCACTTCATAACAGCTGTCATCTTGACTTTTTTTTCTCCATACCCCACAGATGCCCTGTCTTCTATGGTTTAGAGAAAAGAAAAACCCTCACAATTTCATAAATAAATAAACACTACGTCATAATACAATGCCTCAGTGGAGCAAAAACTAAATTCTGAAAAGTTCTGGTCAAGATTAGGGAGCAGGAAACATGCTTTTTTTCCTGTATTTCTTTGCTGCCATCTAGTGATGGACATCATCTATCTCCAATCTACAACACAGTCCTTTCAACAGTTCCAAGAAGGCTCCAGAGCCATTTGCACTACTCAGATAAACCTCCAGGTGGCCTCTCTGAAAGAATGCAAATGACCAGCTGTCTGCAAGGGGTTATAAATGCTTCCATTCCCCATCATCCAATCAGAACTGAAGAAGCTTCTTGGATGAGAAGCAAAATGTCTTCAAAGGAAAATGAAAAGTCCTGTTTCCTTTTGAAAAAGCATCACATCATTGAGCTAAAAATTACCCAACCATCCTGGAGAAAAATAAACACATTGACACCCTAGTTTGAATTAGTGCACATTCAGTCAAAGACTATCATACAGCTAGCCCTTGGCTTACAACAGTTCATTTTGTGACCATTTGAACTTATCACGGCACTGAAAAAAGTGACTGATGGTTGTTTTTCACACTTACAACCGTTTCACATCCCCATATCATGTGATCAAAATTCAGATACCTGGTAACTGACTCCTATTTATGATGGTTGCATTGTCCTGGGGTCATGTGATTCCCTTTTACAACCTTTTTCTCATCATTCCCACCACCCATCTCCTTCCACTTGACTGTATGACTGTAATTTTGTTGCTTGTATCCTTATGATTTATATTTATTTTGTTTCCTGATTGCTTATTTGTACCCTATGACTATCCTTAAGTGTTGTACCTTATGATTCTTGATGAACGTATCTTTTCCTTTAAGTACACTGAGAGTGTATGCATCAAGACAAATTCCTTGTGTGTCCAATCATACTTGGCTAATAAAAAATTCTATTCTATTCTATTCTATTCTATTCTATTCTATTCTATTCTATTCTATTCTATTCCATTCCATTCCATTCCATTCCATTCCATTCCATTCCATTCCATTCCATTCCATTCCATTCTTCTGGCAAGCAAAGTCAACGAGGAAGCCAGATTAGTAACCATGTTACTAACTTAACAACTGTGGTGATTCACTTAACAACTGCCAAGAAAGGTCACAAAGTGAAGCAAAACCCACTTAACAGCTGTCTCGCTTGGCAAGATCAATTTTGGGCTCAATTATAGTCATAAATCAAGGATTATCTGTAGAATGAAAGGATTTGACAGAGCGAACCAAAGCAATTGTCAAACCATATTCTTCCTTCCTCTCTCTCTCTCTCTCTCTTTTTTTTACTCTCATTTTCTCTTATAACCTGCCCATACATACAGAATGCAAATACATTATCCTTCCAAATGCTCTCAGCTGCAGCTGTTGGGGATTCATAATAGATATCTGATTGCTAAAACCTGTATGCTGTTTACAGGGTTGGCTTTCATGTCACCCAGGGACAATCCTGCCCTCCGCATATTTGCCACAGTGTGAACTTTATGTGCTTCAGACTGTGATGTCTGCCTCTTTGCGATAAGAAACTGAGATGGAGCTCTTCTAAGTTATTTTAGGTGTACTACTATGGGCATGGTTAAAAATAGTAGACCTGAAATTTCAAACGAAATCAAATTTTGGCTTTGGAGTAGAAGTTTCTTTTCACTGCTAAAATTTGAAAGCTTTGGATTCTTGATTCTTTTGTTTTCTGAATATGAACTGTCATAATCACTCAACTTCCACAACTAAATTCAACTTAATTTCAGTTATTCTTTATCAACTGCCATTAAACAGTAATGTCTCAATTGACGAATACAATTGGATATAGTCCAATTTGGATATAGTCAGATCAGGATGAAAATTGCCCTAAAGTAGCAAGAAAACATTCATAAGAATATAGTTAATTCAGCAATGCAGCAAAATTCATATCGATTGCCCTCCTATAACAATGCTTTGTCAACCTAGGAGAATTCAGCATAAATCTCATTACGGAAATTACAATATTCTGACATCAAGACAGGTAAGATGGCAAAATCAGTTAGCTTTGCCAGCAAGATTTATTCTCAACAGTTTTTCTTAGAATTCTTAGAATAACAAAGTTGGAAGAGACCTTGGAGGTCTTCTAGTCCAACCCCCTGCTTAGGCGGGAAACCCTACACCACTTCAGACAAATGGTATTCCAACATCTTCTTAAAAACTTCCAGTGTTGGAGCATTCACAATGTCTGGAGGCAAGTTGTTCCACTGATTCATTGTTCTAACTGTCAGGAAATTTCTCCTTGGTTCTTAGAACTGCTTCTCTCCTTGATTAGTTTCCACCCATTGTTTCTTGTCCTGCCCTCAGGTGCTTTGGAGAATAGTTTGAGTCCCTCTTCTTTGTGGCAGCCTCTGAGATATCGGAAATCCTACTGTGGGAAATTGGGAAGGGGGATTGCATAGAGAGGAGAAGATATGTAGTCATAATAAAATTATTTATAGCAAGTCAAGGCCATGGGGCCCTGCAGCTGCGTGGAGAAGAATGAGGAGGTATCATCTGTTCTGGACAGTAATTGATTGGATGTGTGGAGGACATGTGGGAGAGGGACAAGGTCTTGAACTTTCTTTTGGGTGTGGAAAACCCGGAAGCTCTCAGATTCGGGTTTTCCCTGATGTGTCAATATGGTATCTCTAATACAAGTTAGCTTTGAGGAAATTCAAGCATCATAGTTCGATTTCGTTGGGCGTGTTACTTGGAATCCTGACAGTCACCCTTAGTCCTTCTTTTCATAAAACTAGACATACCCAGTTCCAGCAACCGTTCTTGATATGTTTTAGCCTACAGTCCCCTAATCATCTTTGTTGCTCTTCTCTTCACTCTTTCTAGAGTCTCAAATTTATTGAGACAGCAAAGAACGCTCCATACTTAACATCCCTTCAGTTCAAATCTGATGTAAGGATTTTCTGTCCCAACCTTCCATATCTGGGAATCATCAAATGTATAGGATTTTCAGCATTCTTAGCCAGCTTGTTGGTTGTGAATTCTGGATACTAATCGGGGTGGGTTCTACTTACTTTTACTACTGGTTCGCAACGGGGCCGCACATGCTCTTCTGCGCATGCCCAGAAGCATTTTGGTGATGTCGAGGTCAGTGGGCAGGGCCTCCTGGTTTTACTACCGGTTCTACAGAACCAGTGCAAACCAGGGGCAACCCACCACTGATAATAATATCTAGGAAGCATCAGATTGAGGAAAGCTAATTTACAAAGAGAAGGTTTTGCTAACAGGTCAGTGTAACGTGTGGCAGATAAATAGGACACTAATAAAGTTTGTATAAAGTAGTGGTGGCAAAGAAAAACAAATCAAAATTTCTGTGGTAGTTGAGTGAAAAAAATGAAGACCTGATGAATCTTGGAGTTGAAGAAATGAAGAGCCATGAAAACAGTGAATTGGATCATGTATCCGTGGTTTCTCAACCTCAGCCATTTTAAGATGCATGGACTTCAACTCCCAGAATTCCCTAGCCAGCAGAATTCTGGGAGTTGAAGTCCAAGCATCTTAAAATGACTGAGGTTAAGAAACTACTGATGTAGACATTTGGCAAATTAGAAAGAGAAATTGATGCTGGAGAGAAATTCTGAGAACACTTTGGACTTCAAGAGCAAATCATTCAGTACCAGAGAAATAAAACTAGGCAGTTTCTTAAAAGCATAAATTAAGAAGTGAAACTTTAGGAGTTTAGACACATAATGTGAAGGCAAAAGTCATTGACAAAGACTTCCACTGCTAGGAAAAATCAAAGACAATAAAAAAGAGATCAACTAAAGAACAAGATGACCAGTTCACATCACTAATGACACAGACATCATATTATAAGATCACAAAAAAGCAGTTCTTGACAGACAATCCTGGCAAAACAAATTTTTGTGAAGAATTTAATGAAGTGAATTAGTGAACAAGAACAAGAAGGAAAAAAATATGCAGAAATCTTGAGAACTGGCATCAGAGGACAATGAACAGATATAACCTCAGAAGATAAAGTTTGTTGACACGGCAGCAAGTCAAGTTTTTATCCACCTATTTTCAGTGCTAAAGCCAAGATTTCATGACTACATGATGAGCTAAATGATCGAAGGAACTATGGTTCCTGATAATGTATTTCAATTTAGATTTATACATTCTGGATTTAGTCCCCTGAAAGAATAAACGACACAGTATGATCTGGGGGAAAAAGGGGAAGAGGAATCAGTAGATTGTGTGCAATGGATTTTGCAACAATTTTTTGAACTTCTCCAAGCTTGCTTTCAAGGAAGGCCAGAATTATTTCACTTTTGCTATTACAGTCTGGGTATCACCAGATTGTACCCCACCAAAATTTCACCAAAGCATTTTCTTAATATTCAGAATATAGTTCTAATTTTTTATTTGTTTCCCTTGAGGCCTGTTTTTTGGAAAGATATTCATTAAAGAAGGCCAAATTGGTGTAGTGGTTAAGATACCAGGCTACATAAAAAGGAAATCATATAATTCTAGTGCAGCTTTAGGCATGAAGCCAGGGAGAAGAGGAGAACAGCTCAATTCACTAGCAATCCTTGCTTTTTATGCTGATATCCTAGAGGAATTTTTAAATATAATACCAAGATATTTTCTGTCATGTGAATAGAGTTGCCAGGTGCCCACTATTTGAGCGGACAGTCCACTTTTTTCACATTATGTTCACTATTTTTTTTCACAAAATAGTGGACATTTTTTTTATTCAAAAGCTTTATGATAAAATGGCATGTAATCTAAAGCTGTACAGTCTAAGAGAATAAGGATAGGAGAATTGCATTTTGTCTTTTTTTTCATAAGTTAGAATGAGACAAAGATCGAATATACATGGAACGCTAAATGGTTTCAATCTAATTGATTGCAATAATCCTCCAACTTTAGAAGAAATGACGAACATCTAGTTATTATCACCATGGCGAGAAGAACTTCCACCCAACACTCTCTTCGATGAAATTTCTGCCTTAGAAGAAGTTTATGTTCATCTGCAGGGAGATTCATCCCTTGATAAGTGGACGTACTTTTTCAAGAAAGAGCCAGCTCCGAGTTTACTGAAACTGTTCCAGTATTGTCCATCAATTCCAGTATCAAATGCAAACATTGAACAAATTTTCAGCGTCATGGGAAATTTGTGGACTGACAAATGTAATCGACTGCTTGTACCATCAGTTCAAAGTGAACTTTGTATATTTTTTAATATTTCTCACACGACAGCAAAGTAAAATGTAATTTAATATTTTAAATATTATTATAATATATTTGATGTTTTGAATTTTAAGTAAAGTTTTGAAGTGATTATTTTAATACGTGTTAAAATGTTTGTAAGAAAATATATAATTTAACTGTAATTTTTTAAATTATTTTTTTACTACTTAACAACCCACCCCCCACCCCCCCGCTTGTCTGCTATTTTTTGGAAGCAGACCTGGCAACCTTACATGTGAAGGGAATATCCCAGTCCACTTTATAGTTTACAGGCTAATAGCAATGGGGATGGCTAATATTTTAAAATATACTCTGAGCTATTTGTCTACATTTTAAACAGCACAAAACCATGAAACTAATAATTCTCATCATTGCTACCTTTTTCTGTCCTTGCTTTCCCTTTCCAAAAGTTTACAGACTAAGTTGTGTGGTCCTTATATTGACCATAATTACATTTAGTCATTTATAAGATAATATGGCTACCAAATAATCACATGGCCTTGCTTTCCTGATGATGGTTTTCTTCTTGTAACTTGACAACTAGCACGAAAAAGAAACTTCCTTCAAACTTTCTTATGTTTAATCCCTGGACCATAAGAATCACCTCATCTCAGGGTGATATAATTCTTTCCAAATGAAATTCCAGGTTTCAGTCTAGATGGGAAGACCTTGGGCCAGATGGTGCTCTTTAAAAGGATGATGAGAAGCTGCACGAGAGCCAAATATATTATCTGATCGAGCAGTTCTTAGCAGCTCGGTTTATTCGTGGATGTCAGAAGCAATTTGGCAGACTGATGGATCTTAAGCAAACATAAGGGAGACCCTATGATCCAAAGCTGCACAGCTGATAAAACGCCAAATTGAAAGTGACTGAGGCAGAGGTGTTTGTTCAAGCACAGAGCCCCCCCACTCCCCCTATCAACTACATCAGGTAAGGAGTTATGTCCCTAAGTCTTTTAGGAGATATGAGCTCTTTGTTCCCGTACTGATACTTCCCAATAGTTTTTTTTAAAATCTGCAAGTGGCACTCAGCTAGAGTGATAAACCCCTTGGGGACAAATGGCAAATATTTAAATTGTAGAATTTTTAAATACACTTTGCATCCACCTGTGACTTCTATTCTAAAAATAGATTCCTCCCCTATTTGTTCTATTAGCATCAGAACACAATGTTCAATGATTGCTTTTTTAATTAATAACACTATAGATGTTTTTAAAGGCAAAAGTTAAAGTTCCTTTAAACAAGCAAAATCAGTATTAAATGTCTTTCAAATGTGTGTGTGTATACATACATACACATATACTCTCTCTCTCTCTCTCTCTCCCTATACCTAGACCTAGACCCAGTGGCGGGTTGCCCCCGGTTTGGACCTGTTCTATGGAACTGGTAGTAAAACCGGTGGGAGGCTCCACCCACCGACGTCATCAGGAAGCTTCTGTGCATGCTCAGAAGTGCACACGCATGGCCCCATTGCAAACCGGTAGTAAAGGTAAGTAGAACTCACCCCTGCCTATACCTATGCGCATACACACACACACACACACACACACACACACAGATTATCCAGGGGGCACTGAGCTTGTCAGCTGGAAATCTAAAAGCCCAGGTTCAGACCCGAGTGCTGCAAAAAGGGGCGAGCTCCCATTATGTGCTCCAGCTCCTGCCCAATTTGAAAGCATGCAAATTTGAAAGCATGCAAATATGAGTAGATAAATAGGTAGCACTTCGGTGGGAAGGTAACAGTGTTCTGTGCACTCAGTGTATAGCCACATGAACACAGAAATGTCTTTGGTCAATGCTGGCTCCCTTGAGAAAGAAACGGAGATGAGTACCATCCTCTTGAGTCAGAAACAACTAGATAGGGGAAACTTTTATCTTTACCTTTCTCTACTGTTCTTAGGCCTACCTTGGTCCAGATTTCTTTTATGTGTGAAATAAAGCCCTCTGAAGGAGTTCATCCTGTGCAGAGAGGTTAGATTGAACTTAATTGGGGAGGTTCTGCCAGGTTTCCCCCTACCTAATGCATTTGATGAAGACAGCTTTTGATGTGAGTCTGTACAATATGCCTGCAGAGTTAAGGGCCTTCAGGCATTCAGGGATGTTGAAAGTGGCTTTTTTCTTACATTCACTTAGTGCTCATAGTTGACTAAAGCCCAGGAAAGATCAAGTAACAATTGCTTCTAATATCTTTCCATAAAGCTTCATTTATCTAAGACAAGTTAACCTCAGGATAGTGGTAAAGATAAAAGGAATGCTATGTGTAGCTCAGGGTGATTCTACTTATCTTTACTACCGGTTCGCAATGGGGCCGCGCTCACACAGAAGCGTTCTGATGATGTCAGGGTCGGTGGGCGGAGCCTCCCGCCGGTTTTACTACTGGTTCTATAGAACAGGTCTGAACTGGGGGCAACTACCACTGGTGTAGCTTCTCTGTCATCTCTTTAAATGAAGGTGAAGTAAATAGAATCAATAAAGACTTTTAAAAAGTAGGCATTTCCCCATGTTATATTATTCAAATATATTCATCTTGCTATGAGCATATTAGGACAAATGAGGATAAGTGATTTCGTTACGCATGCATACACATAAATTAAATTGCTCTGAAGAAGAAACACATGCTACAATTTGAACAAATCCCATAACAAATTACACTCAGTGAAAATACCTAACCAAAACAATTACCACTGTGAAGACAAATAGATGCTCACTTAGCATTCCGAAATTGTTGAAGAATATCCTAGATTTCCAAAATAACCATGTACGTGCACATTTTTTTTCAGAATATTCATTGGTGTTATATCCATTTTTGCAGAACATTCCTAACCAATTATTTTGATACAGACCGTGATATAATTGAATGATATGGATGGATGGATGGATGGATGGATGGATGGAAGGAAGGAAGGAAGGAAGGAAGGAAGGAAGGAAGGAAGGAAGGAAGGAAGGAAGGAAGGAAGGACCACACACACACAAACATTTTTTAAAAATGCCTCGTCTCAGCCATATGGGCTTCCATTGACAATATGAGAGGGGATCATTGAGAAAATAGCTTTACTATCTTATTAGCTATTAGTGAAAACCAGAGTATCCAAAGTTTTAGGATTGAATCTCTAATCTAACACCTTTAGAAGTATTGAAATTACAGCTCCCCAAATTCCTGCCATCAGAGCTAACTATCATTGTGAAGATGTTCATTTTCATCCCAACAGATCACACAGCAGGCAGCAAATGCCAGTTTTCCTTACACATCTCTATGAAAAAAAGATGAAAACTAACACTGTTTTATTTATTTATTTATTTATTTTGTTGCATTTCTATGCTGCCCAACTCCCAAGGGACTCTGGGAGGCTTACAACAAAGAATAAAACAATGCGAACAATCCCATAAAAATGTTAGAAAGAAAAACATTAAAACATTAAAAACTTTAAAAACGTTAAAACACATGCATTCCTATTCATGGCCGGGTCTCGCAAGATCATTATAATGAGACCAACAGCTTCAGGCCTGCTGGAAGAGCCAGGTCTTCACCGCTTTGCAGAAGGCCAATGGGGGGGGGGGGTCCAGACCTCAGGAGATAATTGGTTCCATAGAGCCTCGTATTATCTCCCTGCTGGCCGAAACCAGCCAGGAGGGGCATGGGTCCAACAAACAAGTGGAGGAACTCATTGCCCCTACAGCCTTGTCCACTTCCTCAGGAGTCACTGGCTCAAACTCCTCCCACACAATAGGACTAAGACCCTCTCATCTCGTTTGGTATTGCCCAATCAGAGCCCAGGTCCATCCGAATTATAGTGCCCTATAATTATGATACTATTGAAAACAAATAACACACTAGCTCAATTACCGTAGGTTCAATTAAACTGATATATTGCTACATAGGCTATGACCAGAGCTTTCAGACTTGTGCTGCAACCCGTTTTCAAGGAACTTTTCTCTAGCAGAATATGTATATTCACCTTTATTTGTAAGATTAAAATTAAACTAATTTTTTAGATAAACAGCATAAACTAATCCAAACTTTAAAAAGAAGGAACAAGAAAAAAGAAAGCGAAAAGAAAGAACAAGAAGGATATAGTAAACAAAAAGAAAATAAATGTGTACAGAAGTTACTTCCATCTTCTTCATAAGTAAAAACAATTTGGGTGATGTTAGAAGATATTTCTGGTTCAAAATCAGGCTGGAGCAGAAGCAAAGTTTATTTGAGAGCGTAACATGAAGTACAGCCCTTGAAGGTTGCAACCAAGTTACAGTGATTAACTTTATACTTTTTTTTTCTTGTTCCTTCCTATATTTCTTTGTTTGTTTGTTAATTTGTGTCTCGGAATTTCCAGAAGATTAGCCTACAGAGGTTTTTTGGAATTTCAAAATTAATTAAGTAATTAAGCCACAAATCAACATTCAGGAGTTTCCAAGGTGTTTGGATTTCAACCTCATTGTGATTAGAGAATAGCTGTGACAAAAAGATTGTGGAATTTATAGCCCAAAACACATGGCTGCCACCTCTAACACACGTCTTTGTGTACAATAATCCATTTTATAAAATCCTTAGGCTAGGATCTTCAAAATCTTATAGCAGCGTATTTCTTGGTTTTATGATGTCATAAAATTTGTTACACTTTTCCTCAAAATATCCTGTCAAAAGAAAATGTCTCAGAAACATCACATGATGCAATATTATATGAACAATTCAGTGGATATTGGCAGCTCTCAATAGTCCTCCATCCTAAAACCTGGGCACTTCTTACATAGACAGATGTTTCACCTATCCCCAAACTGTCAGTGACATTTTTACATTGTTTAATGAGAGCTTTCCACCTGCCTTGCAATGTGCCGTGTTCTATATATGACATGACATGACAGGACTTCCTCTAGCTGATATGGGGAGGAGGATCCAAAAATCACTACCCAGCCAACTCCCACATGCTACTTACTTTCACCATCACCTTCTGATGTTTCTTTTCACAGCAAAGGAAAAACAGACACCAAAAGTAGTTTTCCGATATCAAATGCATGCAAAATGGTTCCAAACCGTGATGGTGCTTGAAGATGCCATGGAGAACCCAAAAGTGCTTTTTCCAGAGGCAACCGGACTTTCTGGTTTTTCTTTGAAGACATTTCGCTTGTCATCCATGAAGCTTCTTCAGCTCCGACTGGATGATGAGGAATGGAAGGATTTATACTCCTCGCAGACAGCTAGACATTTGCATTCTTTTAGCAAGTCGTTAAGGTCACCTGGAGATTTATCTGTGTCATCAGGGTCACCTGAGTGGTGCAAATTGGTGTGGAGCCTTCTTGGAACTGTTGAAAAGACTATATTGTAGATTGGAGATAGATGATGCCGTATCCCTCCCCCTCTGTTGAGAGAGGGCTGTTTAATTTTGATATAGATGGCTTCTTTAACCCCTCTTTCAAACCAGTGACCTTCTCTGTCCAAAATGAGGACTTTGCTGTCTTGAAATGAGTGGCCTGTGTCTTTTAAATACAGACGGACTACTGAATCTAGCCCTGATGTGTTTTTTCTCCTATAGTGTGCCATGTGCTTATGAAGAGGTTCATAAGAGCTGTGAAGTGAAAAAACACCTTTGGGACAACCATGACCTGGAAGACTTGAGAATCTCCATAGACAGGCCAAGGAGAACTGAAGGAGAATCGGGCAAAAACTCATCAATGGGAAACTGCCTGTGTTGCATCTTCAGCTGCAAAACTATCTCTTGTGTCACAGTCAACAATCAACAGTTCTAATCTATGACAGCAAAAGAGAATGGCTCATATGGTGAGGCACCCTAATTATATAGGAGGTCATAAATTGACCAAGGCTACAGATTAAGGCTTCCTCCAGTAGCCGGGTTAAATGTCACTTTAAAGTAGAAGGAAACAAATCACCCTATAACATGCTCAGAGACATGAAGTCAATTTATAAAGCTACTTAAAGGAGAACTGGTGTCATAAGATGTCAAAACCCTGGAAAATGTCTTTATGACAGATCTTTGCCTTGAGAGAAATGAATAGTTAGCTTTAGTCAAACATTGCTTTCTAGACTCATCTACTAATGTTTTAATATGGGATTAATAAATCCCAAAGTATCAACCTCATGATTAGTTTCCACAGTATAAAGAGCTTAATCTAATATATTTGTCATGCAGGCAACTTCAATTGTGATTGATAACATCTGGGAAAAATCATTTGCAGGATAGAAATCTAAATAGTCAAATGACCAATAATATAATGCCATAATTTGTGTACAGGTACACATTTTGAGATTGCTTTATATAGTGACAATGCTGTTATGACAATGACGAAAAAGTACCTTTATGACCAACCCTCATATTTATGACCTTTACAAATTTGTAAACCAAAAAAAAGAAGAAGAAGTGTAAAACAGTTCATAAGCATAGTTGCAATTTCACGTAGTGATCATCTTGCTAAGTGAAATTTGGCCACTGAACAAATTATGTATGACATAAACATTCTTGTAACAATATATTCTTCAAATGTAAAGTTATTTTGTTCAATTTTTTGAAGAAATGGTTGGGTTAGATAAATTCACATTTTCCATATCAATAAATCTAATGCATGGGCCAAATTCAAGGGGAACATTCTTTAGAAACCAGATTAAATCTACCTGCTGTAGGTCAAGAAGCATTAAAAAAAAAACCAAGATCTCTCTCTATACCAGCAACAAGACTGAATAGATTACAGATCCAAATCAGCAATATGCTGATAATACCCAGCTGTATATCTCCACCCTCGTCAATTCAGTGAGGCAGTAGATGTGATGTGCCGGTGCCTGGAGGCTGTGAGGATCTGGATGGGAGTCAACAGGCTCAGACTTAACCCAGACAAGACCGAATGGCTCTGGCTATTTCTCCCTAAAGACTATGTCGATTGTCCATCCTTGGTTCTGGGGGGGGGGGGGGAAGTGCCCTCCTCAGAATAGGCTTGCAATTTGGGTGTCCTTCTAGACTCACAGCTGAGACTGGAATAACATCTGACAGCTGTAGCTAGGGGGACTTTTGCACAGGTTCATCTGGTGCACCAATTGCGACCCTACTTGGATCAGGAGGCTCTCCTCACAGTCACTCATGCCCTTGTCACCTCATGGTTGGATTATTGCAACATGCTCTACATGATGCTATCCTTGAAAAGTGTTTGGAGATACAGTCACAGAAATGTGACAAAATTAATTAATTAATTCAGATCTTAAATATCCAAAGATTAAAACTATGATTGCAGAAGAGATGAATGCACCAGTTTCTGCTTTTGGGCCACTGTCGCACAGTGGTTAGAGTTCAGTACTGCAGGCTACTTCTTCTGACTGCCGGCTGCCTGCAATTTGGTAGTTCGAATCTCACCAAGTTCAAGTATGACTCAGCTTTCCATTCTTCTGAAGTCGGTAAAATGAGGACCCAGATTGTTGGGGGCAATAGGCTGACTCTGTAAACCACTTAGAGAGGGCTGTCAAGCACTGTGAAGCTGTATATAAGTCTAAGTGCTATTGCTAGTGCTATTTTTCTTACATTCAGATTGAAAAACAAAAGTCTTCTGGTTTCTGGGAAAAAACCAACCTTGTGAAAATGTGGCCAGTTGTTATCAAAAGCTGACCTGCGCAAATTTTCATCCCTTATAATCTTCCATTCCACTTCCATAATCCAAGTGCTTTTTTGCTGTCTTGAAAAGGAAATGCAAGTGCTGATTATCGTATTATTTTTCCACTCCTGACTAACTGCTTCAGTTCATGATTGATTTGTTTGTTTACTTCATATATACATTTACCATACTTTTAAGCATTTAATGCAGGGGGAAGGCAAATATGCTGGATTTAGCACTCTTGTAAAATGTGCACTTTTCCATGGTGGATCTTTACAATTTTATTTGTCCAAGACATTTTTTTATAAAACCAGTCAAGTTGTCCCGACTCAAGTACAATTCCAGTCAGTCTGGGACATAGAGTAATCCTACTCATAGGAATGCAGTTCAACTCTTTAATAACTAGCAGCTGTTTTACATTTGTAGGTGATTCATTAAAATGGACCCTGGAAAAGATTACTTAGACTTAGTTGAAAAGAATTGCTGAGCAAACTCTGCCTGAGCAAATATGAAAAATATATGTGGATTTGGTTCCTTATGTAACTGTTTGTTAACTATCTCTGGCAGAAAGATTAGTTGCCGAGTTTTGCATATGATGATTGAGGGGGGGGAGGGGAAAGAAAGAATAGAAGTATGAATTCATTTGTGAAGTCTTAACAAACTAATTTTCTTTTTAGTTTGAACGGTTAATTTCTGAACAGATTATCAAATGTTTTGCTATATTAATGCTCCTTCCCACCACTTCTGTTTTAGGATGTTGCTGACTTAATCAATATCATTGTAGTTAAGTAAATGTAAACATATTTTCCCCAGAAGGAAAAAACTACTAAAAGGACATTAAATGGTGTGTGTGTGTGTGTGTGTGTGTGTGTGTGTGTGAGAGAGAGAGAGAGAGAGAGAGAGAGAGAGAGAGAGAGAGAGAGAGAGAGAGAGAGAGAGAGGGAGAGGGAGAGGGAGAGGGAGGGAGGGAGGGAGGGAAGGAGGAAGGGAGGGGAGAGATTCAATGTAGGGACCAAAAAAAACCCTAATGAAAAGAAATATTTATTTTTAAAAAGTCAACCCAGCAAACAACCCTGAAGAAATGATGTATGTGACAGAGGAAATATGCTTGGCAATGTCCTCTTGGCTTGGTTCTTTTTGTTTTACTTGCAAATTCTCTCTTGATGGTAGGCAGATGTTAATAATAATCCTTTCCTCCCCATGATGCCGACAAGGTCATGATGGAATAATGCAGAACAAATAATTTGAGTGACGCACACCTTTCGCTTCGAGAGACAGTTGGCAGGGCCTGAATTTGCCCATCGATTTTTAAAAGGACCAATTTCCATAGCAACAGCAAGATCTGTGAAATGTTATGAACGCCTTGTGTGCAGGGTTCTTGCTTAGCTAAAAAAAGCAAGAGAAAAGAGATGAGGATATGAGCTCTAATCTTCAAATAGTACAACTATAAAAGGAAACTGGTTTGAGAAATTGCATTTATTTATGCCAGGGTAAAAATGTGCCCAAAACTGATCGGGGAAAAATAAATATATTCCTTTCCTGATTTAAATGTTTTCTTTCCTGTATATTGCTTTAAGTCCACAGTTCTAGGTTATGTTGATTTTACTTTGCCAAACCAAGTATCTTTTAAGAAGATTTGTCAATAGCAGAGACAATAAAAGAAAGGTAAGGAGACAAAATGTGAAAAAGAAGAATCTAGAACAACAACAAAAAAGCCCATGTAAAAGCCAAGAAATGACCCAAATGTGTAGAAGGGTACAAAGCAGTGGTGAAATCCAATTTTTTTTACTACCAGTTCTGTGGGCGTGGCTTGGTGGGCATGGCAGGGGAAGGATACTGCAAAATCTCCATTCCCACCCCACTCTGGGATCAGCCTGAGGTGGTATTTGCCAGTTCTCCAAACTACTCAAAATTTCCGCTACCGGTTCTCCAGAACCTGTCAGAAGCTGCTGGATTTCACCCCTGATACAAAGAGTTGTATTTTCTCCCTTTTTAAATAACAACAAGAGGATTAGGATTACCAATAGGAGCAGCAACATTTAGCTGAAATAAGGAAGAAAAGAGCAGAAGAAGGCAGAGTATTTTCTAAAATAATGCCATTTCAAATAGAAAGAATAGTGCAGAACATTAAATTTAGTACAATAAACCCATATATGGTCTTCCATCCATTTCAGAGACGCTTTTAAACAGTAAAAACAAGCATGTTAACATAACATAATGGATAGAAAATACACTGGTTTTAATGAGAATCCTTAGGTACTTAGTGGACTCTTCCCCATGTTGGGTGTTTGGAAGATATTAGACTTTAATTCTCAGCAGTGGTCATGCTGGCTAAGAGTCTGGAAGTTGTAATTCATACAATTGTAGGGTAGGGAAGGTTAGCTTTGTGTCATATAAGAACCCTCCATTACTGGCTTAATGTTTTGCATGTGGTTCACCATTCCTTGTTTATAAAATTACAGCATTTTATTAAAGCTTGGAAAGAAAGACAGATTGAGGGAAAGCAAGCAATGTAAATACACCCAGGGACCAGAAAGTTAGTGGGAATGTGAACTCTGCTCCCTTTATTCCTAGTTCAACACTCCAATCCAGTGGTGGGTTACCCCCGGTTTGTACCGGTTCACAAGAACTGGGAGTAAAACCGGCAGAACGCTCTGCCCACTGACCCCGATGTTATCAAAGTTGATCTGCGCATGCACAGAAGAGCGTGTGTGGGCGCGATGTGAACTGGTATTAAACGTAAGTAGAACCCACCCCTGTTCCAATCCCAAATCCAGCATTTACACAGAAAATCCTAATTTGATGGCTGTTGTGCCGAGAGGGGCCTCAGCAATATGGTACAACATTAGATCTCCCCTTTTTCATGCATTGCTCTCTGGACCCCACAATTTTTCACTGAAATCAACCCCCAGAATCAACAGCTCATATTTTCCTTTTCTTGACGTCTTAAATTGACTTCTGCAATAGCTGCATGGTGTCATCTGTTTTGTTTTCTTCCTCATAACCATATTTTTCCTCCTGTTCCCACAAAGGGGTATCGGATGGTGCGGGGTATCAGAATAGTCAAGATGGCAATAGAAGAATCCTTTGTTTGTAGGTGACATACTCATATAGAAATCTTGTATTTTGACTTTTTGACATGCCTCACACGTTCCTTCTTCAGCTTCTCCAAATGACCCAACTATATTATAGAGCAGTGTTTCTCAAGCAGTGTTTGGCAATGTGAAGATGTGTGGACTTCAACTCCCAGAAATCTTCAGCCAGCATGCTGCAGGAATTCTGGGAGTTGAAGTTCATGCATCTTCACATTGCCAAGGTTGAGATATACTGCTATAGAGATGCACTATTGTTGTGTCTGCTTCTAATTCTTTCTCCTTCCTGTATGTTGGTTTTAACAGTATAAGTTCCTTCAGGTTGGATGGTCTCCTTTCATGTATCTTTCTCAATGCTCTATAAAGTGGGATCCATGCTAATAATGCAAAAAGAAAAAGAATAACAATAAAATTGCAACTTAAGTGTGTAAAATATCAAAATACCAAATTGGGAGGAAGTGTTGCTTCAAGACACCAGAAGTTTTTATTATGGTTCTTTGTTGTTGTTGTTTTATGAGCCACCTAGAGTTGTGGTTCATAATGTGGGTATAAATATAAGCATTTTAAATATAAATGCATACATTTATTCTCTCCTTCCACTTTTGCCCCAGAAAGTTACTCTGTATGATTCTCAAGCCCAATTTGGCAATTTAAAATTTTATTTCTTCCATTTTCTATTCAAAGTCCTATAAGAGTAATAATGCAGGGGATTCGATATTCCAAAATAGCCTAATAAATTTTTCTGCCTTTATTCTGTTCAAGTTTCATGAAGACTGTTCCCAAAGAAAATCAATTTTTCGTGGAGAAGGCTTAGTATTTATCTCCCTTCACAGACATAAAATTTCACTCAGGTCCTTCAACTCTCCCAACCCACTTTTTGGAAATGTGTCAAGTCCGTAAAATGATATGCCAAAATGAATGACTTACTGCTGAATCTTATGAGTAGGCCAGGTGGCATTGTCAATGGATACACTAAAAGATGAGTGAAAAGTGAGCATTCAACGTATAATAAAAATCCTTTCACTGCAGCAATAAAGAAGTCTACGTTTTTTCACCTACCTTTTAAGACGGTAATAAAAATGACTGAGCTTGGCCCTGGGAAAAAAAAAGTTGACTAAAGTGTCTGCTGTTCTGGAAAATGAAGAAATCAGGGGATACACTGCTACTATACACTGGAAATACTGCTACTAAAAGACATTCCACAATGAAGATGGAGCAATCTACATTTTATTCCAAGAGATTTTAAGTTTCTGATGACAAATAATCATTCCTAGTTCTCAGAGGCCAAGTAGTAAAAAGGAAACAAATGCATTAAAGGTAAAGGTAAAGATTTCCCCTCTCCAGTTGTGTCCAATTCTAAGGAATGGTACTCATCTCCGTTTCTTAACCGAGGGAGCCAGTGTTGTCTGAAGACATTTCGTGGTCATTTGGCCAGCATGACTATATTCCGAGGTGCACAGAACACTGTTACCTTCCCACCAAAGTGGTACCCGTTTATCTACTCACATTTTCATGCTTTCGAACTGCTAAGTGGGCAGGAACCGGGGCGGGTAACAGGAGCTTGCCCCATCACATGGTGCTCAGGTCTCCAACCCGGACTGTCAGCTTTCCAGCTGACAAGCCCCCATTGAGCCAGCAGTAGTGATAATGAGTCTCCTTGAAAGTGAGTCTTCTTGAAAAAAATTGTCTTTTCCGTTCAAGTTGGTCTGCTTTCTCTTGCGGTTTTCCAAAATCATCATCAATTAGGAGTTATCTTTTATGCCTCTGTTGTTTGGATGGTTTTCTTTCTGCTCAAGTGGAACGAGTTTATTTTCAAGTAGATGCTGTTGGACTGCACCAGCTACTATATACCACTTAGCAATTTTTAAAGTTCAAATCAGTAGGTAATTGATTTATAGATCCCTTTCATTGGCTCTTTCATTATCAAGTAGATTTTGCCAGATGTTAACCAATCTGCAATTCTTTGCAGTATGTTGTTAAACTGCTTAGCAATGAGTGGGGATTCATTGTGGGGACAGACTAATGTTTTTTTCAACCCAAAAAACCATTCAGCACACCTTCACCTGGTGCTGACCAATTCTTAACCTTCCTTATCTTTTTATCCACCATTTCTATTGTCCCTACAATTCTTTCATTTCAGCTCCTTTTTTCACTTCTCCACCTTCTTAATCCAAGCTGCATTCTTGTATTTATCTGCCCAGAACTGAACTGTTTCTTCTTTGTCAGATGAAATGCCATCTGAAATTGACTCTCCAAAATATCCAGCCAATATTCCAGTGGAGTTAGGGATGAGAAAAAGGAAAAGGACACAAGGAAACCAGATAGGAGGCAAAAGTGTCATCAGCAATCCAGCTGGCTGAACACCTCCAAAGTTCCAGGGAAAATTGACCAGGGAAAAAAGATTAGAAGGATTGCCAGCCTTGTTCTTTTCCCCCCAACTCTTTGCTAAGCAGAGTTATGCTGACAGCTGCCAGGGCCAGAAAAAGGAGGAGAAGGAGCAGAAGCAGTTGGGTGGAACCTATGTGGAATCTATGAAGACTGAGGATAGGGAATAGAGGACAGAAGGCAAGGTGAATTCCTGCATCCATTGAGATGAGAGAGAAGGCTGAGAAACAGAAATGTCATATGCAGAAGTGGGAAATGAGCGTGCACGTTGTCCACGCATGCATGCAGCGTCAAAAACACAGCAATATAGGACAGGATTGCCCATCCGCAGATCGCCCCTATTAGTTCACCCGAACCGGTCCAAACCGAATGAATATCACCTCTGGCCATATGTCAACAGAAGAACAGCAGCCCTATCCTACTGGCTCATGCAAATCAGATAACAGAAGGAAGACGCTTCAGAGAAAGTTTCAAAGTTAAAACTGAAGTATAACTAAAAGAACTTACTGTATTTTTCGGAGTATAAGATGCACCTTATTCCCCCCAAAAAGAGAGGGGAAATCTGGGTGCGTCTTATATTCCGAATGTAGCCCCACCCAGCCTCAAACAGAGATTTCAGAGGCTGAAAGAAGCCTCTGAAAGAAGCTTCAGAAAAAAAGCCTTTAAAAGGCTTTTATCTAAAATAATATGGCAAGCAACAAAAGAAGAATCAGTAAAGGTTCTAACCAAACTATGCTAACAAATCTGGAGAATGACAAAATAAACAACAGATCGGAAGAGGTTAATCTATATACCAATACCAAAGAAAGGAGATTGAATAGCGTACAGATAGTCCTTCAGAATAAAAGCCTCTGAAACAAGCTTCAGAATAAAAGCCTCCAAACAGAGGTTTAGAAAAAAAACAGCCTTTTTTTCTGAAGCTCTGTTTCGGAGGCTTTCAGAGGCAGGGGAAAAAAAGTGTTTTTCTGAAACAGAGTTTCAGAACTTTCAGAGACAGGAAAAAAAGCAAAGCACAGAGCTCACAACCAACAAACCTGTTGCTAAAATTCACCTCTGGGAACAGTTGACTGGGGATATTCTGGGATATTCCACCCACCAATCACTTGGAAAGAGAATAAAGGCTTAGAAATGTAGAGTCAAATTTAAAAGTGACAATATAGGAATCCACCTCTTTAATAATAGAGCACCCAAGGTATTATGTGTATAATGGCATAATAAGGCAATAAAAACCTTATCTCTGCCCGGTTGCCAGCACCCTTTATAAAACAACCAATATTCCACCATCTGGCACACTATCATGTGCTAATTTTGCCCTTGCTAAAGTCAAGCTAGAATTCTCCTTAAGAAATCTACTCTGGCTGTTGAAGCTCAGAGCAAGAGGTAGAATAAACTAGGAGACCTTTCCAATGGGGAAACCAATCACTCACAGCTGAAAATCATTCTCATCCACAAATGCTCTCATAGTTTCTGACAGAGAGCAAAGCAATTCTATGAATTTCCTCTTGCTGCAAAAGTAACACAGATAGCTCATGACTTATGACCGGTCGCGTGGCCGAACTTACAGCGTGCCTACTTTGGGGCTAGTTACAACCAGGGGTGAAATCTAAAATTTGTTACTACCAGTTCTGTGGGCGTGGTTTGGTGGTGGTGGGGGTAATGTGACTGGGTGGGCCTGGCCAACTTTTTTTTTTTTACTTTTTACTTTTAAAAGCATTTTTCCTACAATCTCTTCGGCTGAAGAGGTTGCAGAAAAACTCAGCTGGGATTGTCAGAGGCTTTTAAAAGCATTTTTTTTTCTACAACCTCTTCGGCTGAAGAGGTTGTAGAAAAAATGCTTTTAAAACTAAAAAAAAAGCCTCTGATAATTGTGCGGCTCAACTAGGCATGGGGGGTGGGGCGCAGGGATCTTTGCTACCGGTTCTCTGAATCACCTGCCGCCATCGCTACCAGATTGGTTGATCCAATCCGAACCAGGAGCATTTCATCCCTGGTTACAACCCAGATTCAAAGTTCTGATGATTACCTCCCCCCTCCACCTCGTCCCTGCAATCATGTGTCTGAATTTCAGGTGCTTGACGAACATATTCATATTCATTGTTGTTTGCAGCATCCTGCTGTCAGGTGACTATGTTTTATGATGGTTTTGCACTTACTCCAGTTTTCAGCAAAACCACGCCCATAGTAAACCATTGGTTTGCTTAACAACTATGATATTTGCTTAACTGACCAATCTGTTTTACAACTATCACAATTTATGAGCACAGTAGGGAGGCTTTGTTACAGTTGTAACTTAAGGGCTACCTGTATACAAATCCTTATGACCAAGAGAAGTTGCTATTGATTTTCATAGATGAACATTTGATCCCAACAAGGACTTTCACCAAGGGAAAAACTTTGGTTCTCATGCAGATCCCATTAATATGAACATGCAACACATTCATTCATGTTTCCCAGCCTTCGCCTACAATACAATTTGTCCAACTTCTGCTGGACTGTTAGCATCCAATTAGTGATTCTGTTTCATCTTACAGCTTGCCAGGATCATCTTGCTGTTCCTTAATTGCATTAGAAATTGGTACAGAGCATTCCTCCTACCAAAATGAAATTAGCTTCCATAATTATTATGATACTTTAAAAAAAAAAGAAAGTTTAGGAATTTAGATGAAAAAGTGGAAGGATAAAGTAAAATGTTATCCTGGACATTACAGATGCCAGCAAATTCACAGGTAATGTGAACTGCTGATTAATGAATGTGCACATATTGACTAAACGGGGGAAAAAAGACTTTGAATAGTGACATTTCTAATTTAAAAGAAAAAATATTGATCTAAAAATTCCAGCAATTTTGTAGATGATTGAAAATCTCTCTAGTTTGTAGAATGTTGTTCAAGAGTTAACTAATGGAATGGATAAATCTGTTGATTGCAGCTTCAGTTTTTCATTTCGCCATGTGTACATTTAGTTTATGCTATTAAAACAAAATACACAGACACACACACATACATATATCATACATGTATCTCCAAATTTTTGTTTTCAATTTTTCTTAAAATTGTAATCCTAAACTGCATGCATGCATGCATACATATATACATACATACATCTACACTGTTCATTTCGCTGTTCATTTCGCTGAACTGAACTGCAGAATTGAGAGACCTTCAAATTTTAAAGAATAATTGTGTTTTGATTTGTGCATTGCTTTGAACATGCAAAATTAAATATGAATGAAACAAATTTCTCTTGCACCTGTTGTTAGCTATGAAAATAGGATATTTGGGATATATTTGCTCTTCTAATGTCATGCCAAACTTTCTGACCTGCTTCCATCCTTTGGTTTCACTGCAGTTAATCTGAATGCTTAGAGTTGTGTCTCATCACGTCTCTCTCCCAAAAGGAGTGGAAGAAGAAAGAGCAGGACACATGATGGGATCAAATGGAATCAGAGGGTGTTGACAGCCAGTCAACAACCCCAGGGAGATGTCCAACTGCAGCAGGTCACACCAAATAAATATTGAATAAACACAATGAATAAACCAAAGATATTTGGCTGATCTCAATTAATCACTTCCAACCTCATGGGTCATCTCCCAAATCTGCAAAATAGAAGTGACAGTATGTACTGAAAATGCTCATAGTTGGCAGTCTGGATGGAGCAAGTCAGCTATCCCAGATTCCTAGTCATGAGAAACAAAAATTGGGGACTATTTTGAGCAAAGGTGAATTTCAATTCTCATAGCCTCAGCAAAGGAATACAACATATAAACAATTAATGTTGAAGTTGTAGTATAAGATCCACTCAATTAACCTGCGTATCTGTACTTGGTAAATTCCATGTGACTTATCTACAATACCCTTCATATACATCAAAGTATAATAATTTCATATCCAAATTAAACTTAGACAGGTAGGAATGTCTAAGGAAAGGAAGGTGTTTGATCTCCTTTATAAAAAGACAAAAAGGCTGCTTTTTGAAGTGGGATAAAAATATTTAGGGCATAACCCTATAAAAATGAAATAGTGCAAAACAGTTTTAGCTATTAGAAATCTGTGGTAGATAAAAAGAAAATATGAAGTTCTTCAAGAACATCTGACTTTAGTGAGTTAATTGGAGTAGTTGAAATTGTATTGCTCTGAAAGTGAACTTTAAAGTATGTATTGTAAGAGGAAGTTTAAAATGCATTAAATGCATTAGATGCATTAGAATGTTTTAATTTTAGAAATGTTTTTAAAGAAAAGCTTAGTGCTTTAAAATGGATGAAAATTTTTTTTCCCTTTAAGGTTAAAAATTTTGAAAGAATACAGTGAATTTTGTTAACATAAATGGTGATAGTTTGTAAAGATTATTAAGTGCAAATATATATAAACATACAGTATAAACTTTGACTTTGGTTTTGTCAGTTAGATAGATTTGTTGTTATAGAAATGGCTAGTTATATAAGATAAAGGTAAAGGTTCCGCTCGCACTTATGTGCCAGTCGTTTCCGGCTCTAGGGGCGAAGCTCATCTCTGTTTCTAAGCCAAAGAGCCAGCACTGTCCGAAGACGTCTCCATGGTCATGTGGCCGGTATGACTCAATGCTGAAGGCACAGGGAGCACTGTTATCTTCCCACCAAATGATCCCTATTTTTCTACTTGCATTTTTTACATGCTTTCGAACTGATAGGCTGGCAGAAGCTGGGGCAAGTAACGGGAGCTCAGCCTATAAAACGGCTCAAGGGATTCAAACTACTGAAATGCCGACCTTCTGATTGACAAGCTCAGTGTCTTAGCCACTGAGCCACCGTGTCCCTATGCTAGTTATATACTAATATGTAAAAGTAAAAAGCTGAGATTGTAATGTTATCTTGTACTGTGCTAAAAAGAGTTGGAAGTTAACACCGTTTTCTTTCTCCCCTTGTACATCATATTTTCTTTCCCCCTTTCTTCTTCCTTCCCTTAATTTCCTATTTTTTGTTTTCCTTTGTATTTTATACATTGATAAAACAATAAAAGCTATTTTGAAAAGAATTTTTAGTTCTAGTATCTTTAATATTGTGCAAATGAAATAATGGTGCATATTCGCTTATTTAATTTTGCTAAATCCATGGTTGCCAATAAACAGCAATAGCACTTAGACTTATATATTTCTTCATAGTGCTTTTACAGCCCTCTCTAAGCGGTTTACAGAATCAGCATATTGCCCCCAACAATCGGGGTCCTCATTTTACCAACCTCTGAAGGATGGAAAGCTGAGTCAACTGTGAGCTGGTGAGATTTGAACTGCCAAACTGCAGCTAGCAGTCAGCTGAAGTAGCCTGCAGTCCTGCACTCTAACCACTGTGCCACCTCAGCTCTATGTACATATATATTCTCCTATTTTGGCAAATATTACATCTTTATTTATCAAATGCATTTATAGATCCTGCCAAAAACCAAGAAACAGCCCCCCCACCCATGTTTGTCAGAACAAATGGTTGAAATTGCAAAAAGGTAAAAGAAAAATAAATATCTTAAGAACGAACTTGATTAAGAATTTCAGAAAGCTATTAAAATTTTCAAGATGTTCCCTATTTGCAGGAATCTCTGATACTAGAAAATGGAGTAGAACAACAGACTGATCATTACTCAGTCAGAAAGCTGTAAGTATTAATGGAATATTCCCAAAAATACGGCAAATAAAAGAAGAAGAATCAATAAAAGTTCTAATCAAGCTATGCCAGCAAAATTAAATAATGACACAGTGGCCAATAGATTAGAAGAAATCAATTTACATACCAGTACCAAAATAGAAGATATAACTGAATGCATTAATTATCATACAAATTCCATTAGGAATTCCATTAGGAATTTCATTTCACGTGTAGAGAAGAGCAACAATGATATTAGGGGACTGGATCCTAAAACATATAAAGAACGGTTGGTAGAATTGGGTATGTCTAATTTAATGAAAAGAAAGACTAGGGTTGACAGGATAGCAACATCTTAGGGGTTGCCACAAAGAAGAGGGGGTCAAACTATTCTCCAGAGCACCTGAGGGCAGGACAAGAAGCAATGGGTGGAAACTAATCAAGGAGAGAACCAATCTAGAACTAAGGAGAAATTTACATTTTACATTGACATTTAGAACAATTGATCAGTGGAACAACTTGCCTCCAGAAGTTGTGGGTGCTCCACCACTGGAAGCTTTTAAGAAGAGATTGGACAACCATTTGTCTGAAATGATATAGGGTTGTTGGCTATAAGACCTTCCAACTCTGTTATTCATATGCACTATCAAAATAATGCTAAGGATCAATCAATGCAGATTTGAGCCCTTCATAGAAAGAAGATGCCAGATATTCAAGCTGATTTTAGAAAAGGCTGAAGAACAAGACATATTATTGTTGATGTGTGCAGGATAACTGAAAATACAAAAGAATATGTTTCAATACATGACATCAATAACTGAATCCTACCATGACCTGATTGGCTCATTGCCAAAACAAGATGACACCTGATTGTCTAGAGTGCTCTCTAAACATTAATGCTCATTAGTGCCCAGGGTATCTTCAGGACCGCCTTCTGCCACAAACAGCCTCTCACCGACCAGTCCACTCCCATAGAGAGGGGCTCCTTAGGGTGCCGTCGGTCAAACAGTGTCGACTGGCGGCCCCTAGGGGGAGAGCCTTCTCTATGGGGGCACCTACCATCTGGAACAAGCTCCCCCCTGAGATAAGGAGGTTACAGGACCTGTGTATTTTTCGCCGCGCCTTAAAAACATTTTTATTTGAAGAAGCTGGTCTGGCTTAACCTCCTTTTATATTGGGTTTTAAATTTTTTACAATTGGATTTTTAAACTGTTTGAGCCAAATTATTTAATTTGTTTTAAATGATTTTTAACTTTTGTATTTATTGTATCTTATTTTGGCTGTTCACCATCCTGAGTCCCGTCTGGGAGTAGGGCGGTATATAAATTAAATAAATAAATAAATAAATAAATAAATAAATAAATAAATAAATAAATAAATAAATAAATAAATAAATAAATAAATAAATAAATAAATAAATAAATAAATAAATAAATAGGCTACAATCAGACGAAGGAAAGCTACCTGATATCAATCTAAGCAAGTTGTGATTCCTTTTTCTGGTTATTTGGCTATAACTTTTCATAGAATACAGATAATTGAACAAACTGTATTGCATTACATACTTGATTAAATTATCTTTCCATTGATACATAATTTTATGGTACTACTCCAAAGTGGTGTTATTAGCCACCGAACCTAAAAAATACACTTTTCCCAAAAGGTTCCCACAATTTTGGCCACTATTGTACTACCTGAGTTCCTCTATGAATCAGAACTGAAAAGATTCAGTTCAATATGAATAATACAAAGTCTAATATACGTATCCCAGGATAATGTTGTAGGAGCCAATCTGGATCGGTCACCAGAACCAGGGGTTTTGTCTGCTGAGCTTTTGGAGTTTTTCTGGAGTCCATCTTCAGGAAACTTCTCTCCAGCAGTGTGTGTGCTATTTTGTGTGTAGTATTACTTAGAAGGTAAAGGCTGGGAGCACAAACAAACAACAGCCAACAACTTAATAGCAGGAGTGAAATGCTCCCGGTTCAGACCGGATCATCCAATCCGGTAGCGATGGAGCCGGGTGGTTTGGAAAACCGGTAGCAAAAATGCCTGTCCCCCACCCTCATTGCCCAGCTGAGTCGCACAATCATCAGAGGCTTTTTTTTTTAATTTTTAAAAGCATTTTTTCTCAGCCAATCTCTTTGGCTGAAAAAATGCTTTTAAAAGTTAAAAAAAAAGCCTCTGATGATCGCGTGGCTCAGCTGGGAACATCAGAGGCTTTTAAAAGCATTTTTTCTACAACCTCTTCAGCTGAAGAGGCTGTAGAAAAAAATGGTTTTAAAAGTTAAAAAAAAAAGTTGGCTACGCCCACTCAGTCATATTACACTCCCACCACCAAGCTATGCCCACAGAACCGGTAGTAACAAATTTCACCACTGCTTAATAGCACACTCCAATCAAAATCTAAGAAGCCACATACAACAGGCACCAAGTAAATAAAACACACAGAACAGCACAAACTCTGTCAGAGATAAATTCCCTGAAGATGGGCTCCAGCACGAATCCGAAAGCTCGGAAGGCAAAACCTCTGTTCCCAGTGATCAACCCACATTGGATCTGACAATATGAAATGCGCTGGCTTCCTGGTTGGAACACTTTGCCATTTGTTGAATGAATAATTCCTTGAAAATCCTGCAGAGGGCAACGATGCATATTCTGAGCATAACACAATGCTGAAAATCATTAGCATTGCTCTCCATCTTAATCAGATTAATTTGTAGTTTGTTTCATGGGTAAGACAGATTTCCTAGAGCATTCCATTTAATATTAATAACAGACTGTGTGACATGTGCCTATATGATTTTAGCCAAAAAAAATCTTCACAAAGTGGAACTCAGGAACTTATCTTGGCAAGTTCATACAGAAACAAAAATAGAACTATAACTGAGGATCGAGGACATTGTAAATACCACAGATTTGATGGTATAATTGTAGAGCATCAAGAGTTACTTTGGACTACTCATGGAGAAAAAATGATCAGAGGGGGAGAATCAAAAATATGAAATCACCAGATTGCTACAAAGACACCTCTGATAGACAGAAAATAAACTTTAGCTTATTAACCTTCTTGGCCCTGGTTCTTACATGAGCATCAGCATATTCCACTGGATAAAATAATCAAAGAATATTTCCTGAAATGTCTCAACCAAAAATATAATTGTGTGTGCGTGTACCTTCAAATCAATATTGATCTCTGGTGACTGCCTGGAGTAGTTCCTAAAGTTTTCTTGGCAAGATTTCAGAAGTGTTTTCCATTGTCTTCTTCCTAGGGTTAAAAAAGAGTAACTGGCCCATGGTCACTCTGTTAGCTTCATTTCTACGGTAGAACTAGAACTCACAGTCTCCTGGTTTCTAGTTTGGTAACTTAACTGCTACACCAAACTGGCTTCAACTGAAAATATGCCTTGGAATACCATTCATTTATAGTATTATTTGCAAGGCAGTTATCTTCAAATCAATATTTTCTGTTCTAACACAGATTATATGTTGTACTATTAAGTGTTTCATAAACTCAGGAGATTTGTTCTTTATTTCAAAAGGAAACATGAAGCAAATTTGATCTTTTCTTAATTTTTCTTTGTCTTCTTAAAAATTCACTCGTATGAAATAAAAATACATATTTGTTTGTTGTTCAAAGCATGTAATTTTCTTTCCATTGCATTAATATTTATACACTTTCCATATTCATCTACAAAGCATTATCATATTTGACATTATAGATTTAATTCTATATAAGTAAAGGGCAACCAAACTTCAAAACAACGGTCCATATTTAATATTTTTGGAATATTAATACTGCATTAGGACTTGAATTTGGCAAGAAGCTTATAAAAGCTTCTTTTATAAGCTTCTTGATCTTTTTTTTCTGGTTATTTTATGCCCCAAAGAAACAGTTTGAAAGGGTGAAAGTCAGGTTCAACAAAGGAGAATTCAAAACCATATACTGTAAACCCTTAATTTAATAGTCTAATTGTAGTAGATTGTAGTCTAGGATTTCAAGAGAGTGGGATTCTTTTCTAGAAGGCAAAGAGAGAGGGGGAGAGCTTGGAATGTCTGGTGGGCAGGAAGAAGGCGAAAGTGGACCCTCCCTAGCAATTCACAGAGTATTTCTAATAGTTATGCAGATAGTTGTTTCATCTGGCAAGATTCTGTTTGTAGGCGAACAACAATAAAGAATTATTCAACAGTAACTCCACATGTCATTCTTAGTTCTTTGGGCTCTAATGGAGGGACGGTGTGTCCATTAAAGCCAAATGAGATTTCAAACCTTCGCAACCCACACTTGGAATACTGCATCCAGTTTTGGTTGCCACAGTGTAAAAAAGATTTTGGGACTAAAAAGAGTGCGGAGAAGAGCAACAAAGATGATTAGGGGACTGGAGGCTAAAACATATGAAGAACGGTTGCAGGAACTGGGTATGTCTAGTTTGATGAAAAGAAGGACTAGGGCAGATATGATAGCAGTGTTCCAATAACTCAAATTCCATTAGGAATTCCATTAGGAATTCCATTAGGAATTCCATTAGGAATTTCATTTCATGTGCAGAGAAGAGCAACAAAGATGATTAGAGGACCGGAGCCTAAAACATATAAAGAATGGTTGGTGGAATTGGGTATGTCTAGTTTAATGAAAAGAAAGACTAGGGGGTGACAGGATAGCAGTGTTACAACATTTCAGGGGTTGCCACAAAGAGGGAGTCAAGCTATTCTCCAAAGCACCTGAGGGTAGGACAAGAAGCAATAGGTGGAAACTAATCAAGGAGAGAAGCAACTTAGAACTAAGGAGAAATTTCTTGACAGTTAGAACAATTAATCAGTGGAACAACTTGCCTCCAGACATTGTGAATGCTCCAACACTGGAAGTTTTTAAGAAGATGTTGGATAACCATTTGTCTGAAGTGGTGTAGGGTGTTATGTCCTTATAAGGACACCCGCCTGGGATTGGTCAAAGATCCTTCGGCGGGAGATTTGAATCCCTGTCAGTGGGCGGTGCGTCTGCCGGAGCAAATATAAGGAGAGCTCCGGCAGCGCAGCGCCAGTTCAGTTCCCGTTAATAAACGTTGTTACTTGAACTCTGCTGGTCACTCTTCTTTCCTGCGCTGATCTAACACTGGCGACGAAGGACTAGAGAAGAACCTCCGCGTGGCACGACCGCCATAACGAGCTGAAGTCACTCGACGCGGACTGAGAGATGGCAACGCCGCAAGTGCCGTTCGCCTCGCTGGCTCCCTTCGACCCTAACCGGGAGAAATGGAGCTCGTACATGATTCATTTCCGCCAATTCCTCCGGGGAAACGGCTACAACAACTTAGACGAGGAGAGGAAGAGGGCTCTCTTCCTCGCTCACTGCGGCACCGACGTCTTGGAGCTCGCCGTCAACCTCGTCGCACCCAGAGACATTGAAGTCATGTCCTGGGTGGATCTGCAGACTGCCCTGCAAGACCACTATGCACCAACGGGCACCCCCATATCGAATCGATTCACCTTCCGCCAATGCAACCAAAAGGAAGGCGAATTTCTCAAAGACTTTGTGGCGGCATTGCGTCAAATCGCAGCAAACTGCGAGTTTGAAAACGTTGACAATGCCTTACGCGACGGGATTGTCTTCGGGATGAGAGATGCAAGCCTCCAAAAGAAGTTCCTGAGCAGAAAAAGACTGTCCCTGAAGGACGTTCTTGAGGAGGCTACGGCTGCTGAAACATCCGAGAAAGCCGCCGCCGCAATGCTCCAGTCCCGAGGGATCCATAAGATCCGCAAGTCGTCCTTAGAATCGTCTGATGACTCTGCCACACCGACCGACTCAGAGGGGGAGTCGACCGTTTTGAAAGTTTCCCGCCCATCTAGGCGGGAAATTCAAAAAGATGGCCGCCGCGACGCTCAGTGCGGCAGTTGCAAGGGACACCATCCCCACCAATCCTGCCGCTGGCGTGATGCAACCTGCAGACGCTGCCTTAAGAAGGGGCACATCGCTGAGGCATGCAGAGCCTCTGATCCGGTTCCAGAGTCGATCAGGCCCCGGAATCCTGAAAATCGCCGTGACTCCCAGAGGCCATCCAAACGGTCCTCACTCCAGCACAGCCGCGACGACCGCAACGGTTCCCAAGGCGGCGCGGTGAATCAAACAATGATCGCCCTCACCAGTAACAACAGTGCCACCAAATTCCATGTGACACTGTTGGCGGAAGGCTTGCCGTGCACGATGGAAGTAGACTCTGGCTCCGTCTATTCCATCATCAACTGGCACCAGGTAAAGAGACTGAAGCCGGCACTTACGAAGCGCCAACTTGAACCCCTTCACTCCAAGCTGGTGGATTTCGGCGGCAATCCCATCGACGTCATCGGAAGAACCAACCTCCAGATCGCCTTCAAACAGTTCCGAGGCCAGCTTCCCATCACCGTCGTGGAGCATAGCCGCCCGACCCTGTTAGGCGTGGAGTGGTTCCAGCCGTTGGGGCTTTCTATTGGAGGCATCCACCAGATTAGCTCAGGCGAACTCGACTCACTCATCGGAGAGTTCCAAGAAGTCTTCGATGGTAAGTTAGGGACCTTTACAGGGAAACCCATCTCCTTTAATCTGGACAAGGGGGTAACCCCAATTCGGCTCAAGCCCCGCCGGGTTCCATTTGCCTTGCGGGCTAAAGTAGATGCTCAGCTTGATAAGCTGATTGCCCAAGGCATCCTGGAACCCATCGATCATGCTTCATGGGAGACTCCCATTGTGACCCCCATGAAGCAGGATGGATCTGTGCGCATCTGCGCCGACTACAAAGTGACCATCAACAAGGCGTTGCCGCAGAGCGCATACCCTGTGCCGGTAGTGCAACATTTGCTTCACTCACTCGGCAAGGGCAAAATTTTTGCAAAACTGGACCTGGCCCAGGCTTACCAGCAACTGCCAGTTGATCAGGAAACGGCGGAGGCTCAGACAATTGTCACCCATAGAGGCGCGTTTAAGTGCAACCATCTCCAGTTTGGAGTCAGTGCAGCCCCAGGCATTTTCCAATCCATGATGGAACGCCTTCTCCAAGGCGTTCCAGGGGTGGTGCCTTACTTCGATGATGTACTGATCTCCGGGGACTCAAAGGCACAACTCCTTGACCGGATTGCTTAACTTCTATGCAATTTTCCTCCAACAGAAAGCCACTATTGCTGAGGCGCTTCATCGCTTGCTGGCAAAGGCGGCTTCCTGGAGGTGGGGCCGCGAGGAAGAGTCTGCATTCAGAGCCGTTAAGCAACTGTTGACTTCTGACAGCATGCTCATTCAATACAATGAGATGCTGCCCATCAGGCTCACCTGTGACACTTCCCCCTAAGGGTCGGCGCTGTTCTCAGCCACAAACTGCCTACCGGCTGTGAAGCCCCCATCGCCTATTTCTCAAAGACCATGTCCAGTGCTGAACGCAACTACAGCCAACTGGACAAAGAGGCGTTGGCTATTGTCGCAGGGGTGAAGCATTTCCACGAATACCTCTATGGACGGCGCTTCACCATTGTCACCGATCACAAGCCGCTCCTGGGCCTCCTCGCAGGTGACAAGCAGACCCCTGCCTTCATGTCACCCCGAATGACTCGTTGGGCTATTTTCCTCGCCGGCTACTCCTATAGCCTCGTCCACCAGCCTGGTAAGGCCATCACGAACGCCGACGCACTAAGCAGGTGCCCATCTGCTGACTCCGTGGAAGACCCGGCTCCCACGCTCGAGCTGCTGCATATTGACAGCGACAGCAACTGTCCGGTAACATCTGCCGACGTGGCAACGCACACGCGGACTGACCCCATCCTCCGTCAAGTCCACTCCTGGGTCCTGAGGGGCTGGCCAGCTCGAATTGACAGCGACGACTTCAGCCCGTTCAGCCGCAAGCAAGGGGAGCTGTCCACCATGCGCGGCTGTTTACTATGGGGAGATCGGGTGCTGATTCCCAGCACGCTCCAACGAAAGACTCTTGCAGCGCTCCATAAAGGACACCCGGGCATTGTCCGGATGAAAGCCCTGGCACGGAGCTATGTCTGGTGGCCAACACTGGACAAAGACATTGAACATTGGGTCGCCAGGTGTAGCCCGTGCCAAGAAGTCAGAGCTGCGCCGCCTCAGTCTGACCCGACGCCTTGGGAAACTCCTAGCTCTCCCTGGTCGTGCATCCACATAGACTTTGCGGGCCCCATCCAGGGGCGCCACCTCCTCATCGTGGTCGATGCCTACTCGAAGTGGCTCAAGGTCATCCCAATGGCATCCACCACAACTGACGCCACAATCCGCGCACTCCGGCGACTCTTCTCCACACATGGGCTTCCGGACGTTTTAGTCTCAGACAACGGTCCTCAACTTACGTCCGTGCCCATGGAAGCCTTCCTGGCAGGGTTGGGCATCCGCCATGCCCTCTCTGCCCCTTACAGACCAGCGGGAAATGGATAGGCGGAACGCATGGTGAGACTCACGAAGGAGTCACTCGCCAAGATGGGCCCGGGAGATTGGCAGGAGCGCATCGACACCTTCCTGCTCACCCAGCACATCACGCCTCACTCTGCCACAAGAAAGTGCCCTTTGGAACTTTTGATGGGCAGAAGACTCCGGTCACCACTGGACAGACTGCACCCTCAATACACCTCCGAGGTGCCCGCCACTGCCAGCCGCCAACTCCGCCAGTTTGCAATCGGCGATGCAGTTTTCGCCCTTAATTTTCACGGCTCGCCCAAGTGGCTTAAAGCTACAGTTCACAGCACAACCGGCCCCAAATCATACCGGGTTGAGCTGGAAAATGGACTGGTCATGAGACGTCACCTCGACCAACTCCGCAAAAGGTGGAGGGAATCGGGCGAAGACCAACCCGATGAGGTAGGCCTAAACCACCCCGACGAGGTAGGCCTAAACCACCCCGACCAGGCAGGCCTAAATCACCCCGACGAGGTAGGCCTAAACCACCCCATCCAGGCAGGCCTAAACCACCCCGACGAGGTAGGCCTAAACCACCCCGACGCGGTAGGACCAAACCACCCAGACGAGGGAGGCCGGCGACACTCGAGAGGAGCGGGCACCCCAGCACCTAGCCTGACTCAAACTCCGGCAGGGCTAGTAGACCGGGGACAAGATAAGCCGGGAACCCCGAAGCACCGCGGGGTGGATGGCAGTCAACACCCCGAGACCCGAGACCTACAGGCAAACAATGGGAGCCAAGTAGACCGGGGACAACCCAGCAGGGGAAGCCAACATCAACCCTGCAAAGTAGGCAACCGACGCTCCAGGGATGGGGACCTCCATCCAACTCACCAGAAGGTCCCACAACGACCAGCCGACCGTGCAGAAGACCAACCCTGCGAGGGAGGCCTCCAGCACCCCGGCAGGGTAGGCCGACACCAACCCAACATGATCGAGCACCCCATGGACCAGAGGAAGCGGCGACCATCACCACCACGCCAGCCGCGCAGAGAGGGCCTACACCACCCCTGCGAGGTAGGCCTACACCACCCCAACAGAGCCGACCTGTCACCAACTCCTTCCGCCTGCCGCCCCGGGAGTAAGTCGGACTCAACCGGAGAACCCAGGGGCCTAACCCAACCACCACCGCCGAACTCGCACCCTGACCCAGACCAGCGCGACTCTATCACGGAGGGGACCCGAGGGAGACCCAGGGACCTACCGTGGCTCAGGAGTTCCAGACCGGTCGAAAGCAGGGATCCACACCGGCAGCACCACGATCCGTGCAGGAACGAGGCAGACCAGCATCGCCCGCAGGCGGAGGTCCTCGACCCGGCCGGAGGTTCGGGAACAGTGCCCGCGTCCTCGACGGCCAGATCCAGCCCGGCACCGGGGAGGAATCCCCGAGCCGAGGAGGCACCCTCCGGCATGGAAGGCAACCATCCTGGAAATGGACTGCGCAGGTCAGCGCGATTACGTTGACGTCCTGTATATTTAAGTGACTATTTTCCTTGAGTGACTGACTGAGAACTAGGGGGGAGGAGTGTTATGTCCTTATAAGGACACCCGCCTGGGATTGGTCAAAGATCCTTCGGCGGGAGATTTGAATCCCTGTCAGTGGGCGGTGCGTCTGCCGGAGCAAATATAAGGAAAGCTCCGGCAGCGCAGCGCCAGTTCAGTTCCCGTTAATAAACGTTACTTGAACTCTGCTGGTCACTCTTCTTTCCTGCGCCGATCTAACATAGGGTTTCCTGCCTAAGCAAGGGGTGGGACTAGAAGACCTCCAAGGTCCCTTCCAACTCTGTTATTCTATTCTATTCTATTCTATTCTATTCTATTCTATTCTATTCTATTCTATTCTATTCTATTCTATTCTATGGATGTCCTTCCCATTTCCATATTGAAATACCCTAGAGCCTTCTCTCTTAGCACAAGGAATTGGTCCTTCACCATATATAGAGAAGGTTTGGTTAGAGTAGCATTTCTCAACTTAAGCAACTTAAAGATGAGTGGACATCTACTCCCAAAATTCCCTAGCAAACTCTGGCTGGGGAATTCTGGGAGCTTGGGAGGGTTATGTGTAGCCCTCCTGAGCTCCATTTTCGCTGGCAAAGGGTTGCTAGAGGCCATCACAGCCGAAAACAGAGCTCAGGAGCCCATTTTCACTGGCAGAGTGCTTGGGCCACCACAGGTGCCCCCAATATGAATGACGTTGAGTTGGCCATGCCCACCCTGTCCACACCCATCCCAGCCCCCCAAGATCAAACACAAGCTGCTTGCATGGCCCTCAATGAAATCAAGTTTGACATCCCTGATGTAAACTAATAAAAAATGTAAACTGTAATGAGAGTCACAAATGTATACTAATATTCACATATTCAAAGAGTCTCTTTCATCAGTCAGCAGCCTATAGCACAGCATAACACTATAGCACAGCATAGCACTTGTGTCAGAAGCACCAAGCACTTCTAGGTTGAAAGGATTATCCAGTCACATCACCGTTGCCCAGGGTGGTGCTCAGTAGGGGGCTCCTTTAATGGCCCCAGGCAGGAGCTAGAGCGCAGGATAGGAACTCAACCCCATCCCACAGAAGCACTCAGGTCTCAAACACAGGCTTGCTAAGCTCCAACCCATAATACGACCCACCATACTGTTTAGCAACCTATAACATAATGAATAACAACAGCAGCAGCAAAGAACTGAGCTCTATGAAAAGTTATTAAAGCTCATCCCTATAAGGAATCCTTTGCTCTTCAAATTCCTGAGCGACTTATTACTAAGAAGTTTTGGCTTACTACTGCAAAAGTTTTGGCTAGAAAAATGAACAAACGGAATTGCAAGAAAAAATGGCATTGCAACACTTTAAAAAAATAGACCACAACCCATCAATTTCTTCATAACTGGCAGATGTCACAGGTCTTCAAAGCCAATATGAAATAATGAGGACATTCATTATTTCTCAATTTCCTCTCACAGACTTTGTGAATGAAAGATACTCAGGGTCATTAAAAAAAAAAAACAACCTAGCAGCATCAATTAAAAACCTCATATCCAAATGGAACAAATTCAGTAAGTCACAGAGAAATTTTCATCTTCCTCCTTCTTTCTACATTCTCGCATGCTGCTTCCTGTTCTTATCTTTATCTCACGCTCCTGCATTCTACTTCTTGGTTCATTTATTTTTTTACAATGTTATTTTATGTTATCTGCATGCTCAAAACTGCATTTACCTATTTTCAAAGTCTCAAAGCCATGGGATTTTTGGAATACATTTAAAACAAAATGACAAAAACATTTCACCATATTACGTAAGTCAGAATTTTGACAAAACTCACAGGAAAAAAAATATGCAACACTGATTGAGTGGTGTCCTATTCTTTTCCAGCAACGCAAGGAAGTATACTTAAAACCCTACCCTCCACAACAAAAATCGGAGAATTTGGCTGAGCTGGAAGCTAGCGTTTGGCTCAAAGTCATCTTCTCAGCTTTCATGGCTGGTTCGGATTTGAGTTGAATTCTATTAATAGCAAATGTCGCTGTTCAACCCATAGTTGAATTCTATTAGTAGCAAAAGAAAGTACAGGTAGTCCTTGACTTATGACCACAATTGAGCCCAAATTTCCCATACTAAGTGAGACATCTGTTAAATGAATTTTGCCCCATTTTACAACCTTTCTTGCCACGTTGTGAAGTGAATCATTGCAGTTGCTAATTTAGTCACAGAGTTGTGAAGTGAATCTGGCTTCCCCCTTGACTTTGCTTGTCAGAAGGTCGCAAAAGGTGACCACATGACCCTGGGAAACTGCAACTGTCATAAATATGAGTTGGTTGCGAAGCGTCTGAATTTTGATGACATGACCACGGGCCACAACAGTCACAAAAAGTGTGGTAAACAGTAAGTCACTTTTTTCAGTGCCGGTGTAACTTCGAACAGTCACTAAATGAATTGATGTCAGTCAAGGACTACCTGTATCTGTGTCTGGGATTGCATATCATGCTAATCTTAACCCAGGTTTTTGATTTTGCATATTGGGTGAACCCATCCAAATGAGATGCCTTTAAGAAAGAATGCTTTAATAAACCATGGTTAATCACCAGGCATAGATCCAATCTATTTGTATCCTTGCTGTCTTGCTCTGGTAAACTTTGGCTGCCCCAAAGCAGGGGTAAAGAATCAATGGTTATATAGAGATGGTTGAATTGAGACTGTAAGGATCTCTACACTTGGGATATCATAGGGCAGGAGGTAATTATTAAGGGGCGTTTTCCAGGAATTTGGGATTATAATTCCCATAATTCTTTGCTAATGCCAAGATGGCTGAAGCTGATTGAGCTGAAACCTATACTATCTGGATAGGCCCATGTTGCTTAGTCCCCTGTTAAAATATTCAAGCTAAACCAAGTAAGATGGATTCACAAGGTAAAATCTGTATTTATGCCTTTAATAGTTCTGCACGAAATTATCACTATAGAAATACAAATATTTTATTTATTTATTTATTTATTTATTTATTTATTTATTTATTTATTTATTTATTTATTTATTGTATTTCTATACCGCCCTTCTCCCAAAGGACTCAGGGCAGGGAACAAATTAAGATTTCATATACATATAATATATAAATATAATAAATGACAAGTAATAGTTGGATAACAACATAAATTAATGATGTGGAAATACTCTTTGTGATTCTGGTGAAGGAATAGGAGCCTTGGTGGTGCAGCAGACTAAAGTGTTGTTAAGTAGCACTTAGCTGCCTGCTGCCTGCAATTACTGCGAGTTTAAATCTCACCAGGCTCAAGGTTGACTCAGCCTTCCATCCTTCCAAGGTAGGTAAAATGAAGACCCGGATTGTGGGGACAATAAGCTGACTTTGTATAAAAAAGAACACCGCTTAAGGGGGGCCAAAAGCCCTACTAAGCAGGTATATACGAAAGTATGAAGGCTATTGCTTAACACATTGTAAGCCATCCTGAGTCTCCGGAGAAGGGCGAAATATAAATCGAACCAATAAATAAATAAACTGGACCCCTGATATAATATAAAGATGTCAATATCTCCATTGCCTTTAGAAGTCTTCAAGGATAACTCCATATGGACATTTAAACTCAATGCATGAAAGTCTGAAAATCTGGAGCATGGTTTTCAAAAAAGCGATAAAGGCTTTGCTAGACTAGGGAATTCATGATCGTGGAAGAAATCCAAGAACTTTCCAAGTAACTGTGATAAATTGGAGATCAGGGTGGATTTGATTTAAATCAAGTCGATTTAAATCATGATTTAAATCACTAGTAAAAAGGCTTGATTTAAATCAACTCGATTTAAATAATAATTTTTAAAGAGTAACTGTCACCTCTGACCTGCAGTGGCTTCTCCTCTGACCTACTGTTGACTCACTGGCAGTCACAATATTGCAGAATATTGCAGAACCTCATGCTACATAACTAAACTCCATTTCATGCTGAATAAACTAAAGTATTAATATATCTTAAATAGGAAACTATATTTAGATAGATTTTTACTCCAAAAGCATTTTATTAAAGTAAATTTGATAAAAATAAAAAAAATTCCAATTTAAATTTTTAAAAAATCCATTTATTTATTTTAAAAATCATTGATTTTTATCCACCCTGTTGGAAATGTTATAAGAGACTGCATTTATGAAGAAGCAAAATGTTTAAGTAATCTGATTATTTTCCTGGATTATTCTGGTGTTCATTAAGAAATGGGGAGAAATGAATCTGAGAAAAAAGATCCCACTACCAGGAGGTAACACTATCATTGCGAATTTTGTAATGACCGAAAGGTTTTCCTCTACATGAAACCTGCTGACCTTAATTTAGATTTTTCCACTTCTGCAGATATGCTTAATGTGCCTCTAAAGTCAAGGGAAAAGAAAGCCCTATTGGTTATGTTGGAATTGAGAATAAGACAGGGAATCAGCTAAGCACTTTGCCTATTCAAAACTAGGACTCTGGACCAGTAGTGAAATACAATTTTTTTTATTACCAGTTCTGTGGGTGTTGCTTGGTGGGTGTGGCTTGGTAGGCATAGCAGGGGAAGGATACTGCAAAATCCCCATTCCTCTCCCACTCCTGGGGGAAGGATATTGCAAAAGCTCCATTCCCACCCTCACTCTGGAGCCAGCCAGAGGTGGTATTTGCTGGTTCTCTGAACTGCTCAAAATTTCTGCTACCGGTTCTCCAGAACCTGTCAGAAACTGCTAGACTTCACCTCTGCTCTGGACAAAATTGTACAGTAGTCACCAGGATACTAATGAATCATTTTACATGAATTGTACATATGAATCACTTCAGGTGAAAGTGGTGGCCTGTGCACCAATTTTAGAGTTCCAGTAGCACAATTTGAAGTGTAGGAATCATCTATCAGGTTGCACACCGCATAGCATTGAAATAGATCAAATATTATCTTGCCTGTACAGTTTGAAATAATTGTTTCCCTCTTCCTTCCTGCATTCCACAAAGCAGTAAAAATGGCTTTATTTTATCATTCCTTTGACTCAGCTGAGTGACAATGTGTAATGTCTATGGAGATTATCAGTCATCCAGGTCATGGTTGTCTCAAAGGTGCTTTTCCCTTGAAAAAGACGACGTTTTGCTTCTGAGGCTTCATCAGTTCTGGCTGGCTGGACGGTGGGGTGGAGGCGTTGAGGGAATGGAAGGATGATTTCCCACCATCTAGCCAGAAATGATGGAGTTTCTTGGATGAGAAGCAAAACGTCTTCTTCTCCCTCAAGGGGAAAACATAGTCCAGCTGCCTTTTGAAAAGCACCTTTGAAACAGCCATGTGAATGGGAAGGACCCTGGGAGACCAGGTGAAGAGATGCTTCCTCTGGAATGGTCAGATAAAACAGATAGCAAGATAAGAGACAACATAGCCACCAGCTTCATAATGGGCATAGCAAGAGGCCTAGGAGGGACCCTCTCTAAGTTATCAGACTGTAAAGGAGGCGGCAGAAAGTTCATATATTCAGACTTGCAAGATTCTACTAATGTAGCTTTACAATAAAGTAGAATTAGCTTATCTGATCATGTTTCCTGTCTCGTCAATCTGGTAAGGCTGACACCATGCTCACTCAGTTGGGGCATGTCTGATTAGTTTATTGTTGTTTTTATGCTTGTTCTCGCTTTGCTGCACACCAGCCGAAATCATTGTTCGAAGCAGGTTGAAAATCAATCATTCATAATAATTTTTCATATATACACACAAACATTTTCTTTTGCGGAATGAGAGCTGTCAAAGAGGCCTTTTAGTAAACTGCCTCACATTTACCCTCATATGGGTCATAAAGGGAACATAATGACTAGGATTGTGGGCAATGACTGAACATCATCTTCATCTGTTTGTGAAAGAAAAGAAATGAAAGGAAAAAAGAAAAGAAAAAAAAAGAAAAAAGAAAAGAACAGAAAAGAACAGAACAGAACAGGTTGAAGCAGATTTTAAAAGGACAATAATGGACCAATAAAAAGGACAATAAAAAAGACCAATAATGGAAAACTGTTCTAAAGGCTATATGCCTGTTAGAAATCACTACTTGTCTATGTATATTGATGAAGATATTTCAGGAACCCACATCAGAGTAGTTGAACAACTTCAGCAGAAAAAATAGTCATTGAACTTAGATTAAAAAGAAAAAAGAAAAATATCACTCCAAATCCCAAACTGTGGAAAATGTTGAAGCAGAAATCATTGTTAAATAATGTACTTTATATTAAATTTGAAAGTAACTCTAAAATGGAGAGTGGCAGAAGGAGGGAGGGAGCAGGGGTGGGTTCTACTTACCTTTACTATCGGTTCGCAATGGGATCATGCATGTGCAGATTGCTTCTGATGACGTCAGGATCAGTGGGAGGAGCCTTCCACCAGTTTTACTACTGGTTCTATAGAACCTGTCCGAATCAGGGGCAACCCACCACTGGGAGGGAGGGAGAGGGAGAGAGAAAGAGAGAGCGGGGAGAGAGAGAGAGAGAGAGAAAGAGAGAGAGAGAGATCATTACTATAGGCAGTTGTGTTAAAGGGTTGTTGTATTTTCTTTAATTAATCTTAGTCCAGTCCAGTATTTCTCAATCATGGTATCTTTAAGATGGGTAGTCATCAACTCCCTGAATTTCCTAGCCAGCAAGCTAATTCTCCTTGTGGGACAACACATAATTTTGTGACTTCTGTTTATTTTCTGTTCTTCACAGAGACCAGGTATGTCTGTACCTTAGTCTTCAGTTATTCGCTCATAGTAATGAAAATAAGGCATGTTTTGCTATCTATAATGCTTTTTTTTTTCTTACTCAGGTAGAACACATTTTCCTCCTCGCCTGCAAATAAAACTGAAAATTTGCCCACGTCTGTTGTGCCTTTTTTGATCTTATAATTGCATCACGACATTTAGACAGGTGTGTAAACCAAAGGTTAAATGGATTCCACTTTGGGATTTTAATTTGGGATTTATGAGCGAAATCGCTTTCTCTCAAAATACAAAGCAATATTTTTTTCCCCCTCCACCACATCCTTAGTCAAAAGGTGATTTGAAAAAGCTTCCATGCAATCCAATTTGAATAAAAATACGAAGTAGAAAAAAGAAGAGCAGTAACAGGTTTATTTTGAGAGAGACAACAGATTCTGCCGATTTCATGCTGCTTTCTTAAATACTGACCAGCATAGGGGGAAAAAACATAATTAAGTTTCTAATGCTGCTGTTTTGTTTAACATGCATGCTTCATGTTTTGTACTTTATGTCTGACAGGTAAGATAAAAATACATTTATTTAGTTAGATATTTGATATTTTAACAAAAAGCTTATCAAAGCTTTTTTCACCTTGTTTGAACAGGACTTGTGCATATTTTGATTATTGAAGACAAAAGTCAATTAAGATTGGATATTTGATATCTAATGTGACATTGTGCTATGATAGTTAAGATTGCTAAAAGAAGTAAGATAGTGTGAAGCCAGCCAGGAAATTTTTTTTTTTAATTTATATACATCCGGGTTGCACAGAGTTTCAAAAAGCAATTCTCGCCAGTAGAAATTTAAGTGACACATCTCTATCAAATTAAACCCACTTTGTTTCTATTTGCAAAATGATTTCTGTACATAAACCATGCAGATTCAGCAGTTTCTATCATACTGTAGCCTTAAAGGTAAGGGTAAAGGTTCCCCTCACACATATGTGCTAGTCGTTCCCGACTCTAGGGGGCCCTGCTCATCTCCGTTTCAAAGCCGAAGAGCCAGCGCTGTCCAAAAAAGTCTCCGTGGTCATGTGTCTGGCATGACTAAATGCCAAAGACACACGGAACGCTGTTACCTTCCCACAAAAAGTGGTCCCTATTTTTCTAGTTGCATTTTTTATGTGCTTTCGAACTGCTAGGTTGTCAGAAGCTGGGATAAGTAACAGGAGCTCACCCCGTTATGTGGCACTAGGGATTCGAACTGCTGAGCTGCCAACCTTTTGATTGACAAGCTCAGCATCTTAGCCATTGAGCCTTAGCCACAAGTCAATAATTAATTTCATGTTTTATTTTTCCAATTTACATAGCCATCCATCTCACAAAATGAGTGACTATTTATGTTTTTTATTAATGTATTTTTCTACCACCAGTGACTATGTTATCTGCTATATTGCAGATTTGCAACATGTTGCCCTGGAATTCTTCTTTGAAGAAAAAGCTAAAGTACTTGAAATTTAAGGCTGTTCTGATGAACAGGACTTCCAGGTTATCTACGGGTAGTCCTTGACGTACAACGACAATTGAGCCCAGAATTTATGCCGCTAAGTGAGAAATTGGTTAAGTGGGTTTTGCCCCATTTTACGATTTTTCTTGCCACGTTTGTTAAGTGAATCACTGCAGTTGCTAAATTAGCAACACGGTTTTTAAGTGAATCTGTCTCCCCCATTGACTTTGCTTGTCAGAAGATCGCAAAATATGATCACATGACACACACGCACACCCCGGGGACACTACGTCATAACTATGAACCAGTTGTCAAGCATCTGAATATAAATCACGTGACCACGGGGATGCTGGAATGGTCATAAGTTTGAAAAATGGTCATAAGTCACTTTTTTCAGTGCCACTGTAACTGTCACTAAATGAACTGTTGTAAGTTGTAAGTTGAGGATTACTTGTACTTCTTCCTATAATGCATGATATCCTATGATCAGATTCTACCATAGGAAAATGCCAAGAATTCTGGCATTAACTGGCTCATTTATTTGCTCAGATTAGTTCTTGTCCATGGTTCAAATAATCCTCTCCTACAAGTGATTGACGGATCTCCATCCCTACATTTTCTGTCTTTCATCCCTCTTTTGGCACTACCTATTCTACATAGGATGGAAGTGAGACAGAGGGCAATTCTTTGGGGTGAAAGAGAGTTTTTTTATATCAGAAAGGATATAATGTTTTCTAAGATTATATGGAGCATGAGTAAATACATCTCGAGGCAGTCCTCAACTTACAGCAGCTCATTTAGTGACTGTTCAAAGCAGTTGTGGGTTTCAAAATTTTTTACTACCGGTTCTTTGGGCGTGGCTTGGTGGGCATGGCAGGGGAAGGATACTGTAAAATCTCCATTCCCTCCCCAATCCAGGGGAAGGTTACTACAAAATCCCCATTTCCTCCCGATCAGCTGGGACTTGGGAGGCAGAGAACAGATGCCTCCCAAGGGCGGGGAGGGCGGGGCCAGTCAGAATTTTTACTACCGGTTCTCCGAACTACTCAAAATTTCCATTACTGGTTCTCCGGAACTGGTCAGAACTTGCTGAAACCCACCTCCGGTTCAAAGTTACAACGACACTGAACAAAGTGATTCATGACTGTTTTTCACACTTACGACTGTTGCAGCCTCCCTGTGGTCACGTGATCAAAATTCAGACACTTGGCAACTGGTCCATATGATCCTTGCAGTGTCCCAGGGTCACATGATCTCCCTTTTGCGGCCTTCTGACAAGCAAAGTGAACGGGAAGCCAGATTCACTTAACAACTGTGTTACTAAATGAACAACTGCAGTGATTCACTTAACAGCTGGGCAAGAAAGGTCATAAAATGGGGCAAAACTCATTTAACAATTGTCTCACTTAGCAACATAAATTTTGGGCTCCATTGTAATCGTAAGTCAAGGACTACCTGTACACCTCTCAAATATACCACCACATAATAAACTCTGTAGTTCTTATACCTAAGAAATTTCTTTTTTAACCAATATGTGGACACAAAGCATAAAAGAGGTAAAATAAATTAAGATTAATCAAGAGAGGAATTAATTAACCTGAACCAGGTGTGGGTTCTACCTACCTTTACTACCAGTTCACAGCGGGGCCGCATATGCACACTCGCTTCGCTCACACACTCTTCTACGCAAGCCCAGAAGCTTCTGCATATGCGCAGAAGTGTTTTGATGACGTTGGGGTCAGTGGGCGGAGCTTCCCGCTGGTTTTATTACCGGTTCTATAGAACCGATGCGAACCGGAGGCAACCCACCACTGGCTTGAACCTTAAGCATGGAGGAGAGAATTATATTCTTGTCTCATTTATCCAGTTTAGTTCTTTTTCAACAATTCAAGTTTTATTTAAGAAATAGTACTGTAGGTACAGATAATGTGGGATGCTTTCATTTAGAGGAGCTGAACATACTGTCTACTTATTTATGGAATTATTGTTGACTGTGATACGAGAGGTATTCATGTTTTTGTTTTTTTCAGGCGGTCTGAAATCTTTTATTTTTCCTTTTCTCCTTGTTAGTCTATAAAGCTATTAACCGCCTTTCTTCTCTTTCCCCACTTCAAGTTCTCATAGCTTTCTATCCCACATTCCTTATAAGGAAGACCCCTTCAGCTACTTTAGCAAAATGCAAAGAATCTGTCACAAAATGGCAGATTCTTTGCATTTTACTAAAGTAGCTGAAAAAAATATAGGAAGAAGATGAGGACAGTTACAGTTTGATGGAAGGAGGAAGCCCAGGTGGAGAAGAAGAACGGCCATCACTTCAAGAATAATTTGAGGGAGGAATAAATGAAGAGAGGAGAACTCCATCAAAAGGCACAGACAGTCCTTGAATTACAACAGTCCATTTAGTGACCATTCAAAGTTACAATGGCACTGGAAAAAAGTGACTTATGACCATTTTTCGCAAGGGATCTTGGAGATCTTCTAGTCCGTCTTTCTCAAGCAGGAAACCACTGCAGCACCTCCAGGGTCACATGATCAAAATTCAGATCCTTGACAACTGACTCATATTCATGACGGTCCTAGGATCGTGTGATCCTCTTTTGTGATCCTCTGACAAGCAAAGTCAAGGGAGAAGCCAGATTTACTTAACAACCATGTGATTAACTTATCAACTGCAGTGATTCACTTAACAACTGTGGCAAGAAAAGTCGTAAAAATCGGGGCCAAAGTCATTTAAGACCTGTCTTACTCAGCAACAGAAATTTGGGGCTCAATTTTGTTTGTAAGTAGAGGAATTCCTATACGCCTAAAAATTATTGTCTTTAAATAAATGGCGGGAAAAATCAGAATTCAATAAATATGTTGCAAAAGTCTAAAAGAAAGGAAAGGGAGAGGAAGGACAGGAGTGAAAAGTTAGATAAACGAACTGAAGGAAGATTAAGCAACAACGGACTGAGGAAGAATGAAAGAGGAAGATGGTTGATGAAACTACTTGAGTGTGAAAGAGAGCAATGACATACAGAGAATCATTCAAAAAAGAAAAAGAAAGAAAGAAAATCTGGACAAGAGAGAGAGATGGCAGCAGATCCAAAAGTTTGAAAATAGGCTAGCTTGATTGCAAGAGTTAATCTGATAACTCCTGACTAGGTTAGGTTGGATTTCTGGAAAAGGCAATTTGAAAAAAAATCACAACTTTCCGCTTGAGTTTGCACTTGAATTATGTTTTGTAGTAAAATCGTTCTCCATGGAGGTGAAGGCAGCATATCAATCCTTTCTTCAACTTTTCACTTTCACTTTTTTGAGCAAATCACTTCATTTTGAGGTTTCCTCTTTTGAACTCAAAATAACTTGACTTTGTGCATAAGCAAATATATGTGTGTGTGTGTGTGTATGTAACATACTTATTTGATGATATACTGCTGTTTCCCACAGTTTAAAAAAAAATTAAATTGCACATTACACCAAAATAAAATCACATGAATCTCAGAATTGCCGCCTTATTGTTAGTTCTTTAACTATGTTCTCTATTTGGCAGCCGAGTCTATTTCCAGCTCAGTCACAGTTCAGCAGGATTTGCACAAGAGCCAGGTTTCAAACATGTATCTTCAATGGAGAACTGTTTTCTTTTTTTCTTTTGCAGCTCCAAAGGCCAAATATAGTATCCATTAATAATGTGGATAAAGAATGGGTGCTGGCTTTTGGGTCCACCTATTGGTTAATTGAAGATTAAATTGGAGGATATATTCATGACCTCATTGGGTGTTCTGTACACTTTGAGGTTCATGTCGATTAAGTCAGATGTGAGTTAGTCTAAAACTATTTCCAAAGGCATGACAAACTAAAATTGTGGAAGTCCTGTAGCAAATGAGTGGTTTCTTTGATTTTGGCTTAGCATGTGCATTAAACCAGGGGTGAAATCCACCAGGTTCTCACAGGTACTGGAGAACCGGTAGCGGAAATTTTGAGTAGTTCGGAGAACCAGCAAATGCCACCTCTGGCTGGCCCCTGAATGGGGTGGGAATTGAAATTTTGCAATATCCTTCCCCCAGGAGTGGGGAGGGAATGGGGATTTTGCAGTATCCTTCCCCTGGAGTGGGGTGGGAATGGAGATTTTGCAATATCCTTCCCCTGCTAGGCCCACCAAGCCATGCCCACAGAACCGGTAGGGAAAAATTTTAGATTTCATCCCTGACATGAACCTATCCATTGTGGTTTGTAAACCATTGTTTATGGTTTAGCTGTTGTATTTCTTCCTTAGGAATTCTGAAGAGGAGTTTGTTCCTCTCAAGTGGCTTAGTTCATCCACTGTACTTGATTGCTCAGTAAACCTTCTGAATATTTCCCCCTCTCAATCATATTGTAATATACTGTATACTTAGCATTAAACTAGAGAGATGCCAAATAGAATAGCCTTGCACTTTAGGCTCTAGGCTTGGGGAAATGGTGCCAGTCACAATTTCCATGGCTGCAAAGTCAAGTTAGCTTTGCCATGGATGACTCTTAGTTCTCTATTACAGAAGAAGTGTGTGAGAACAGTAATCTCTCTAGAGAGAATTTAAATACATTCAACTTTAAAAAAAAATTAAAAAGGAGAATTGGAAGCTTTGAAACTGAATATCAGTACTTAGTATTTGGATAGTAGATGAAAGGACAAACAGACCCTGGGCTGTAATTTTTCTCAGATTGCTATGATGTATAAAACTTGGCTTGGTTTTAGCCAATTTAACACATTTCTACCCCAATGCAATCAAAATGATTTTTGGCAGCTTACATGCAATGTATAATTTAAAACATCCCCGGTCACATATAAAACAAACAAAAAGTAACAAACAACAGTAAAATCAAGAATCAGTCACAAAACAAGATGATGTAATAAAAATGAAAGTGAAAAGTCCCCATCCATATAAATTTAGGGGAAAACCATCCAAAACAATTTGATTTATATGATACAGTAATTCTTACTTTAAAATGTGCATCAATTATGATATTTACACATTATCATAGGAACATTTTACATATCCTTCCTTGTTGATTGGTGACATATAAATGACTGTTCTGGATTTGTATTTATTTATTTATTATTTATTTATAGGAAATTTATATTGTCATCTATTCGCACATGGCGACTCAAGGCAGTTTACAGAGAATGTAACAATAATACAAGAATTTATCATCTCAAGATTAGCTAGTGCAGGAGAGGTTAACTGTCATTTCAGAGATACAAATATATGAAACTTGTGATAAAAGGAAAGGGAAATTTTCAGCTGTGAATCAGATTCAGCCCCAAAATGTTCCCCACCAAACCCATGAATAATTTGAGAAAATGTCTTCCCCTCTCCTTTGTCTGGTTCTGTTTGGAGTCATATCAGTCTTGGTCTGAAATAAAATTAAGATTCTCAGATTAAGAGAAACTATATAAATGTTCAAAGTTGCAGAAGAATTGCAATTAGTGGTCAAAACATCCACCAGAAGAATGGAGAATTTCAGATGCTGTTGAGGATGCAGTTCTAAAGGCAGGTGACTAGATGTAGGATATAGCCAGAGGTGGGTTTCAGCAGGTTCTGACCAGTTTTGGAGAACCGGTAGCGGAAATTTTGAGTAGTTCGGAGAACCGGTAGTAAAAATTCTGACTGGCCCTGCCCCCATCTATGCTCTGCCTCCTGAGTCCCAGCTGATCGGAAGGAAATGGGGATTTTGCAGTATCCTTACCCTGGAGTGGGGAGGGAATGGAGATTTTATAGTATCCTTCCCCTGGAGTGGGGAGGGAATGGAGATTTTACAGTATCCTTTTCTTGGAGTGTGGTGGGAATGGAGATTTTGCAATATCCTTCCCCTGCCACACCCACCAAGCCACACCCACAAAACTGGCAGTAAAAATGTTTGAAACCCATCACTGAATACAGCCATTATATAGAAGACTATTGGGTAGAAATATTCAACACTGAATATAGTGATTGTCCAAGACAACCCTATATGCCCAATTAATGGAAGAAAACAAAGTAATACTACAAATATAATGTTTAATCTATATCAGTGTTTTTCAACCTTGGAAACTTTAAGATATATGGACTTCAACCCCCAGAGTTCCCCAGCCACTAAGATAAATAAGGAATTCTGGGAACTGAAGTTCACATGTATTAAAGTTATTAAGGCTGAGAAACACTGATCTATATGTTCTTCATAATCTATCTAGTAGTAAAAAGGCAACAGGAAGCTAAAACAAAATTAAAGTTTCAGCAACTATACTTCATAGTCTTATCTAAGAATTACAATACTTCAGCAATCAAATCAGCATTATTTTACCAAATAGCAACTTTATTCATTGCATTATGTATTATTGGTAAAATCTCTATCATACAATATTCATGTATCAGTGAAAGTCTTCTAATAAATATTTACTTAAACAGCAATTTAACAAATTCAGGTAGTTCTTTCCACTGAAATAATTATAGATTCTTTTTACATTTAAGTGTTTTTTAAAAAATAACAGTAAACCACCCATAAAGGAAATGAAACTATTATAATCATAAAAATAATGATCTCGCCAGATGAACTCGATGGAAATCTGTATGGAGCCACACTGTACCACGTTTCCCTGAAAATAAGACCCTATCTTATATTTTTTTGAACCCCGAAATAAGCGCTTTTGAGGCGCATGGAGCAAGATGGGGCTCTTCTTGCCATCTTACCTGATTTCCAGCTCTGCGTTTAAATATTTTTGGGGAGGGCTTATTTTCAGGGGGAGGCTTATTTTAGCGCATATGCTCAAAAGCCTGATTGGGCTTATTATCAGGGGAAGTCTTATTTTCGGGGAAACGGGATATCAACATTTTAGTGTCCAGGATTCATAGAAAAATATTATCTGGGAATAAATGACAAGTCTAGGAATGAAATGTTTATTTGATTAATTAAATGAAGTGTGGTCATAAATTTAACTTCCCTTTGGTCCCATACAAAAAAAAATATCTTCATTTAAAAATGTTGCAATAAACATTACTTTTCATAAAAACATTTCAAGTTCTCTCTGTATTTAGAGGTATCTCACACAAAAGAAGATGGATACTAAGCAGTAAATACTTTAAAATATTCTGGACTTCACAATTGAAACTTTATTTTCATTTCAACCTTTATAGGAGAATTTGGATGCTGAAAAGAGGAAGAAAGCAGTCTTTTCTTAAAAAAATAAATATAATTCGTGAAAGGAGCAAAGTCCCCTATAAATTTAGCATTTGGCTTTGTCCACTTCAATGGGAAAAAGTTAAGTGCGTGCGTAATTTTCCCATTTAGTTGATGGGATTTAAAGGTGTTAATTCTGGCTAGAGTGTATCTGTAGCTAAACACAAGGTAAACAAACTGCTTAAACATCTTTAACTTGGAGTATTTATCCAAAAGCTCAAACTCCCTAGGAATGTTTCAGAAGCTGTTGATTTAAGAGTTTTTGTGAATTAACAGCACTGTTTATGAAGGACATGAATTCCATGCTGTTTCAACCATGTACTCTTAGACCCTTGCCGGATGTTTTGAAAACCTGGCTTTTCCTTTAAGAGCTATTTGGATTGGCATCCTCTGTTGGCCCAGCTCATAAGGCTTTTAGAAGCTGCCATGAAGAAATTAAACAAGTTCTAGTTTTTCAGCTGCTTTTTTCCCAGTCCAGGAAAAGCTTCTCTCACTTAATTCTTGCATGCCAAGTTCCCTTGAAAAGCACTGGATAAACAACCATTTTTAATAACAATAGTACTTAAGATTTATATACCACTTCACAATGCCTTTACAGCTCTCTCTAAGCTGTTTACAGAGTCAGCATACTGCCCCCAACAATCTGGGTCCTCATAAAGTTTTTTTTTTTAAAGAAAACAATTTTAATCAATCATATGAGTATTAAGTAGGTAAGATAGTGTACTAGTATGCTTTGATTGCAACATGCGAAGAAATGCTTTATTATGAAATACAACATTTTTTTTAAGAAGTAAGAGGGGAAGTGTATTCTCATTCATAAAATATCTACTCAGAAGTCTTGCTGAGCTCAATAGGAGTTACCAGTAAATAGGCATGCATAAGGTTTTTCAGTGGAGGATAATGGACTTGCATGGACTGCCATTTTCACCATGCCTTATTCTATATTCCCTCCCTCCCTCCCTCTATATACGTATACATATACATATACATATACATATACATATACATATACATATACACATACACATACACATACACATATACATATACATGACAATAGAACTTAGACTTATATACCACTCCATAGTGCATTACAGCACTCTCTGGGAAGTTTACAATGCCAGAATATTTCTCCCAACAATCTAGGACGGTTATCATTTTACCAACTTCAGAAGGATGGAAGGCTGAATCAACCTTGAGCTCCGCTAGGATTGAACTCCAGGCTGGGAGCAATCAGCTGGCAATATTGCATTCTAATCACTGCATCATGAGGACTTCTAATATATAGCTCTATGGCTGGAGACCAATATGATTTTGAGTACCACATTGTCCTTCAGCCATAGAAAGATGGAGAACAGTCAACCCCCAAAAGCCAGCAAACCCAAATAAATGCTAAAACAGAATATTCAATCCTACATTCAAAACTTGGCATGAGGCTAGTTAACGATAAAAGCAGAATGGTGAATTATGAAATGTTAACTACTGATAGTGATATCCACAGCAATAGAGTTAGATTCCATTCCTGGACAAAAATTACATGCCAACCATAAACATTGCTGCTTTCCTTGCAATAATACATCTCTATGATTGGGAATTATTCCTCTTTCTTGGTTATGTGGGGTGGATGGGTGTAAAAATAGAGGAAGCAATTCCAAAAGTGGCACCCTCCAAATATGATGGCATGTCAGATCCAAAAAGAGTTGTATTCCCAGGCCATCTGAATGGCAAGAGATTGGAGAAGTTTGAGTTGAGACCTGCAACATAGGAAACATTTTTAGCAAACATGAAAATTGTTTGCTAAAAATTAGGATTAGCCAGAAGTGTATATAATGTCTGTTCATTAGGTAGTTGAATTGAATGATGAAACAGACTGTTGATGGATTGCTTGATGGCAGTCTGTTGGATAAAGGTATTATTTATCAAAAAGACAAAGGAGCAGTATTTGGTAAACAAATAATAGAAAAACCTACATTTCCACGCAGCAATGGAAAACAAAGGTCCAGTTAAATGTGAAATGAGGAGGCAGGAATGCCATTCTTTGTCTTTTAATAGAAATGCTTTTCCAACCCAAGCGATAGCAACTGAAGGAAGGGAAATGGTGGGGTGGGAAAAATGATAGGCAAGTTACAGAGAAAAAAAATGTGCCCTGTCATTTGTTTCAATCTCGATTTGCTCCTTGACAGCTTCTATTTACAAAAATAAAAGGAAAGAATTCACAAAACTGTAAGACTGAAAATACAGATATAAAATCTTGCACCAATCCAGGAATATAAGGACTGGCTAAGCCATCAAGGAACTTTGGAGATATTTTTACTGATAAATTATCACCCGCTCAAGGTTGACTCAGCCTTCCATCCTTCCGAGGTAGGTAAAATGAGGACCCAGATTGTGGGGGCAATAAGCTAACTTTGTATAAAAAAGAACACTGCTTAGGGGAGGCCAAAAGCCCTACTAAGCAGGTATATACAAAAGTATGAAGGCTATTGCTTAGCACATTGTAAGCCGCCCTGAGTCTCCGGAGAAGAGTGGCATATAAATCGAACCAATAAATAAATAAATAAATAATCTTGTTTAAAACCTGGACAGCAAATCTTACTACCACTTTGAATATGCTTTTGGCTTATCTTGGGCTCAAGTTTAGATATTGAAAAAAATCAATTTTCTTTCAGGTTTATAGAATATGCTGTGTAATTAAAAGCCTTTTGGGGAAGCTAATCTGCCCAGTCAATTTCTGTCACTTGAAATCCTTAGGTCTAGCCTGCCAATCACAAATTATCTTGTGGCCAAATCTACCTTCTTTACTACTATAATAGTAGTTAAAGGCTCCATCTGGTTATGCCATTATATCTATGGGATTATTTTGAAGCTTTTGGGGGGAACAGTACATGGATTCAGGTCTCTCATCTTAAAGGTCAATTTACTAAATGGTAAACAATCTCCAGATAATTTATTTCACAGTCTGGAGTGAGTCTCTTCTGCAGATCATCAGGTACAGAATGGTTTAGGACTTGAACACACCAATCTTTAACAGCACCCCGCCTGTCCCAAACTAGCATCTAGCACAAGCTATTGCATCAGATTATATAAAGGATGAATTTCCAATTACTGATTCATTTTGAATCAAATGCCCCGAGATGGGCAAGATCCATCTCAGGGACACACATAGGGGCCCAGACAAACAGTATACCATCTTTCAAATTTTGGCTCCTGGCTGCATTTCTCCAGATAGACTTCAGTGACAAAATCATCCACAATAAGCTTCCTTTCTATTGCTGGGATAATAGACACTTTGTGTTGTGGTTAAGGCATCAGGCTAGAAACCAAGAGATCCACAGTTCTAGTCCCACTTTAGGCACAAAACCAGCTTGGGTGACCTTGAGCTAATCATTTTTCTCCCATCCCTAGGAAGCAGGCAATGCAAGCCACTTCCAAAATCTTGCCAAGAAAATTGCAGGGACCACTCCGGCCAGTTTCCAGGAGCCAACACTGATGCGAACACACACATACCTCCCTAAACTCTACACACTTTGATCGAGTTGACTCTCTAAAGTCCTCTGTACGCTCACTGCTCTGCGGGGACTTTAAAGCTCTACTTTCCCATGGGTAAGAAGACTACAACGATAGAGTTATCGTCCTAGCTTTTCCTTCTTAGGAACCCAACACTTCTGCACATTTCTTGAAACGTTCGGAGCTGCAGAACTAAACAACCCCCGTCACACGGGGGGGGGGGGAGTAAAAAAAAAGGACATCTAAGGGCAGTAGTAGCGTCACCGCGCCTTCATCGAGCTTTAGGGAGCATGCGTCGGGAGCTACGCACATGCTCCTTGCTCCAGCGTCCTGGTAGCGTGTGCGCGGCTGGACCAGGAAGGGTAAAAAAAAAAAAAAGGAGGTGGGGGGGAGAATGCCTCGCGGGCAGAGTGGAGTGGAGGTGTGGGGGGGAAGAGTTGAGCTTGGACCAGCGGTGGCGCGCGACTGCGCGCGTGCGCAAGGGGATGCGTTCGCTCGCGGGCCCGCTGGATGCCATTGGCTCTTCGTGGCTAGTGCGCAAAAAAAAAAAAAGAGCTTTGCCAGCCCGGGGAGCCGTATCCCTTCAGCGGGGCAAAAGTTGCCAGTTGCCTTCCCCACGCCGCTCTTCCCTAAAGGGGTTGGGGAAAGGGGGGGGCTCCGAGTGGCGCCCGCACCATAGCCGTGCGAGACGAGAGGGCGGGCAGCGAAAGGCTGTGCCCCAGTTTTGTGTCCAATCAGAGAATGAATTGTGTTGTGCACCGAGCAGGGCAGCAATGCGTAAACAACAAGCTCTGGGAAAGTCCTCCGCTTTCTCTTCCCCCCAGCCTCCCCTCCCCTCCCCACACCTCCCAGCGCACCGCTCCCTCACTCCACTCCGCGGCGCGAGCCTTCCTCCTCACAGACTCTCGACGTCCTCCTCCTCCCTCCTCCGCTCGCTCCTTCCCCCCCCCTCCCCGGCAGGAACTCCTGTCAGCTGAACGGCAGCACCTCTCGCTCCCCGGCACCATCCACAGGAGTCCGGCGCTGCTGCTGCTGAGGGCTGCGCTCTCGGGGGTCCAGTTCGGGGAGGGGGGGAGAAGAAAGGTAAGGGAACCTTCTGCCCCGGTTCTGTGGAGGGGAAGAGGGCGGGGGAGAGAAAGGCGCCTGGCAAAGGGCAGAGGGGAAGAGGGAACGGCTCCCCCCCCCCCAACCCCCTGTCAGAACAAGTTGCGGGAAGGCAGCGTCCCTGCTCCGGCCACTTCGCGCCTTGTGTCCCGAGAACAGCCGCTCGTCCGCCGCCTTTGCCAAAGGACCGGCAAAGAGAGTTAATAACTTCTTTCTTATTTGCCTCCCCCCCCCACCTTTCTTCCTTCTCCTCCTGCCCCCCCCCCCCGGTTAATTCGGAGTCGCTCCCAAATGGGCTGACATTTCACGTGGAGGGGGGGGGTTAGGTAACCCAAAGAGAGACCTTTGGGAGAAGTTGGCTTTTAAGCTCCGCAAAGGGGAACCGAGGGCAGCCAAGCAAACACCCCACCCCCGTGGGGGCCGAGGGCGGCCTGGGGGTTGCTGCGTCGCTTCTTCCATTCCGGATTTTTCTAGCCCAGCAAGCCAGCCGCCCGCGTCACTTGGGTTTTATTTTATTTTTTTCCCCAAAAGAGCGAAGGGGTGGTTGGTCCCGGGAGGTGAGCATCTGCTGCTCTCCTCCATTCCCGAAGGCGCCTTTGCTTGCCTTCCGCTTTTGGTTTTGCTGGGAGCCAGCCCGTGTTATTATGTAAGGTGGTCACAAGAGGAGGAACGGCGCAAGTTGTGACTGGGGCGAAGAGAGAAAGAGACAGCCCGGATACCTCTCTCTCTCTCTCCTGTCTTTCTCGGGTGCGATGTTTCTGGCCCTGCTCAGACAGAGGAAACCTCTGCACACGCGCAGTCAAAAATTCCCAAAAGTGAAACTGACCAGCCGACTGTGCGTGCACCTGACTCGGCAGGTGCCCGAGTCCAAAGGGAGGGTTTTTGGGTTTTTTTTTAAAAGGCTCGGGATGGAAACGTCACCTACGGAGTGAGGTGTATTACCACCTGTCTTTTTTGGGGGCACGTGGGTTTCCTACCCTACCTCCGTACCCCGTCCCCCCCCGCCCGGTGCTTTCGTCATGGAGGAAAATAAGACATAAATCGATATCGGGAGCCGTGGGTGGAGTTAAAAGAATTCAGGGGCGTAATCGAATCCCGCCGATTCTGGGTAAAAGGATTTGTGGATTAGAACCCACGTGTGTTTTGCTTGTTAATTCGGCCTCGAAAAGGATGACTTGAATGGATGAATCATCAGTTCCCTAGAAGAGTGACTCACTTCTGCTACGCGCGCCCGCGAGCATGCATGCTTTAGATTAGCTTTTCCAATCTCTGATCGAAGTAGTGGAGGGTTAGCAGAGGAGAAACTATTTTTTTTAAAAAAAAAAAAAAGCTGCTCCCAAATATCATTGGGAGCCTAACTGCCCTTTTGGATTTTGTCTCGGCATGTTAAATTATCTTAAATTTCTGATTAAATGAGTATCTTGTATCAAGATGACTTTCGTGTAGTTTGCACTTAGTAGAGGGTTTGAAGTTTATTCAAGAACATAGGGTGTTCTTTTTTTGTGCCTTAGGGAAAAGGAGAGCGATATGAAATGATGAAATTTATTTCTCTAACGTATTATGTGTCTCCTTTACAGAAGTTAACTTTGTCGTGATGAATTTTAAGACATTGTGGCAATTGAACTTGTTAAAATTACATAATGTACATTTAGTTTAAATACAAAGCAACAGCTAAGCAATGCCCCTTCATCAAGTTCTGTTGTCCTGATCTTTTAGAATTCACAATAACAATTTTAGTATAAAGGTGCTGCCATACTAAACAACAGTAGTAGTATGGACCTCAGCAGTACATAATAGAATAGTCAGTTTTTATGCTTAGATATTCAGGGTTTTGAAACATTTATAGTAAGAGGACATGCAATAATTTAAGGTTGTATTAAAAATGTTTTCGTGATCTGCATGAATGCAGTGTACATCACGGTACAAACAAAATCATTTTCTTCATTTATTGTTTGGTTCAGAGCCTTAATGTTGAAATCATTGGCAATAAACCAGAGTGGTTTAATGTACTGAAGTAACATCATCAGCTGTGTTGATGGACTCATCCCAATTAAATTTAAGTTACAATTACAATCTTAAACATTGTGCTGTTGGAGGAAATCATCCTGGATTAGGTGAAATTTTGCTGTATAGCCATTTCCACACTATTGATTTATAATATCTTACAGCATTGTCTAGTTAGCTGCAGAGATTGGCTGGAGGTCCACTATAAAACAATATAAATCATTGGTGTGAAAATAGTTTAAATAAACATGCACATGTTAAGCCCCACTGAGATTTTTGAGGAAAGTTAGTCACAAATAGCTAAGTCAGCACTAATTTTAGTAAAGTACTAAGTTTAATTTGCTATAGATTTCTGCTCTTAGGATACCGTAGCTACTAGAAAATATGAGCTACAGAATTTGGTGCAGTTTGGTTTTTTTGACTTCATATGGAGTTATATAATGAGTTTATAATTTTATAACTTCACTAATCTTGGTGAAGTTTAACAATTTAGGAATTTGTATTGAATATTTTAGAAAGAATTTTTTAGGATGTATGAGAATAATATCATTACTTGCTTGAACCAAATAAGTCTGGATCTTGTAAATTACTAGGACAGACGATTATTTGGGAATCCCCTGTTGGAAGAAAATGAAGTGTAGATGAGATAAGCCAACTTAATCAGATAATAGTTACTTAGTCCCAAGAATATATTGCAAGTACAACAAAAAATTATATTTCTGGGGTTGGTGCCTTTTGTTTCTAATGAAAATAGGAAAATTAACTTTTCTGTGTTCTGAATTTATTGCAGAGCATAATAAACAAGCAATCAATCAGAGTAAATCCTGCAAGGATCTTTCTCTAGGAACTTTTGTTGTCTGTTTCTGTCTGTTATTTTATCTCTGAGAGCGCACTCTAATGAAATGCCTCGGATGCCTTTGCAAAGTGTTACTGTGCAAAAGTGTTAGGCAGTTGTGCAAAATTGCTGCACATTAAAAATGCTTTCTGAAATAAAAGTGTTGATAGTTTATTTTTATCAATTAACAAAATGGAAAGTAAACAAAAAAGAGAAATCCAAATCAAATCAATTTTTGGTGTGGCCACCCTTTGCCTTCAAAACAGCACAAATCCTTACACCAATTCTATAAAGTCAGGGATTTTATAGAATTAGAATCAGGTGTACGATTAACCAATTATACAAAGCAGGTGCTAATGATAATTAATTTCCTATGTAAGTTCAAACCAATCATAAACAGAAACAGATGCCTAAGAGCTAGGATGCTTCAAACTGGTAGAGGAACAGCCAAACCCTGCTACTAGGGTGAGGTTGTGGAACTCAGTTTCATGTCACAGGTCACACACCATGGCAAAACTGAGAACGGGAACAAGGCACAAGATACAGCATCAGCAAGGTCTCTCTTGGGTAAAGATTTCAAAGTAGACTGGGGTTTCAAGATGCTATTCAAACTCTTTTGAAGAAGCACAAAGAAACAGGCAACATTGAGGACTGTAGATGGATGAGTCAATCAAGGAAACAATGCAGCAGATGCTTACTTCCCTTTGACATTGGAAGATGTCCAGCAGTGCTATCAGCATGGAACTGGCAGAAACCAGTGAGACCCAGGTATACCCATCTACTGTCCTGAGAAGTCTGCCCAGAAGTGGTCTTCATGAAAGAATTGCGACAAAAAAGCCAAACCTCTTGACACAGAAACAAGGCTAAGTGATTCACTATGCATGAAAACATAGGAACTGTTGTGCAGAAAAATGGCAGCAGGTGCTCTGGATTTGATGGGTCAAAATTTGAAATATTTGGCTATAGCAGTAAGCACTTTGCTCACCCAAGGGCTGGAGAACGGTACAATAATGAGTCTGCAGGCAACAATGAAGCATGGGGGAGGTTTCTTGCAAGTTTGGGGCTGCATTTCTGCAAATGGACTTGGAGTTTTGGTCAAGATCAAAGGTGTTCTCGATGAAAAATACAGGCAGATACTTATCCATCATTCCATACCTTCAGGGAGGCACGTGATAGGCCCCAAATATATTCTGCAGCAGGACAATGGCCCCAAACATACAACCAATGTCATTAAGATATACATTGCTAGAGAGAAGTTCACTCTGACCAATCCAGATTGGATCCTTGGAACATAATTTGCCTTCATTAATTAAGAACTACCTTCAGTGTAAAGAATAACAAGAAGGTCCTGGAAATGATGGTTTGGGCCCCACGGAGCCCTGATAACATCATCAAATTTGTTTGGATTACATGAAGAGACAGAAGGATTTGAGGGAGCCTACATCCACAGAACATCTGTGGTTAGTTCTCCAAGATGTTTAAAACAACCTTGAAGGAATCTTGCCAAGTTCTTTCAAAAACTGTGTGCAAGGGTCCTAGAAGAATTGATGCTGTTTTGAAGGCAAAGGGCGAGCACCCCCCATATTGATTTGATTTGGATTTCTCTTGGAATTTCTCTTTTGTTCTTTTTCTTTCCATTTTGTTAATTTATAAAAGTAAAGTATTAACACTTCTATTTCTGAAAGCATTATTAATTTACAACATTTTTGCACAACATTTTAACATTTTTGCACAATGCTTTAGGTCTGCTGGGATGTACTACAATTTTTGATAAACATTTCATGGCTGAGCCACAGTTAATACTATAGGGCTGAGAACGGCAAAGTATGCATATAGGTGTAGCAACATTTTGACTGGGGGCTTTGGGGTATATTCTTTATTTCTAAATTACGATAGAATGTTTCCCACTTCAAAATAGCAGTGTTTCAGCAAAGATCCAGGAGCTGTAGGAGGTGAAAAGGTGAACAAGAATATCCATACATATGTATCCAGCATGCCTTTCCCTTTCATTAAACAAAGCAAGAAAGTGTAAGAAGTAGTAGGCAAAATAAATTGAAGGCAAGAGATCAGAGAAAATTTAATTCAAATGTAATTTCTACTGGTACATTTTATTAAACTTTACCATGACTTTCTAATCTTACAAATCAACCTTGCTTCAACCATATTCATATACTGTATCATATGTTGCCTTTTCTTGTTAAATTTCTTACCTATCTTTATGACAACCTCAAAAACCCTGATCCTTGTACAAGTTGGTTAAAGTATCAACTCTAATATGGTAGATTCAGAACTTATTCAGATCCTATAAGAACTTCTGAGATACAGTATCTAATGAGTTTTGTGATTTAGAAAGCATTTACATAACATAAATACTGATTTTTTTTCTGTAATTACAACAAATCCATGCTTATTCTCACTATAGGCTTAAGTGTGGGTAGATAAAATGTTACTGTAACTTTGAACTACAGTAACTAATTTGCATATTCGTAGCTTTCTTGGCTTCTGAACTAATGATCAGGATATTTGTTTCTGCCATTTTCAGGGGAAGTTGTAGCACAAAATATAGAATACAGAAATATAAGTATCAGTAGTTGGTTTTTACAGACTTAGATACAAATTCATCATGTGAAAATATTACTAAGTATGCAAAACTTTGAAGATTTTCACCTGAGTTACATATTGGCTATTATCATCTTTCTCATCTTCTCATTTCTCATCTTCTCATCTTTGCTATTATCTTCTCCTATTGGTATCCTATGATTTATCACTTGTAGTTTGTATCTTATGATTAATGATTGTAACTATGATTTATGACCTATCACTTCGTTGTTGTATGTGGGTACACTGAGAAGTTATGCACCACATTTATGATTTATCACTTTGTTGCTTGCATGTATATTGAGAGTGTATGCACCAGAGACAAATTTGATTGTGTATCAATTCTGTTCTATTCTATTCCATTCCATTCCTTTCCATTCCTTTCCTTTCCTTTCCATTCCATTCTATTTTTGTCTTTTTAATTAAATTAAAACAAATTTAAATTAAATTTGTTTATTTATTGCTGCAATTTATATTCCATCGATTCTGAAAAGGCTCTAAATGGCTTATAAATAATACAAATTATACAAAATAAAATGGATAAATTAAAAATTGACAAACTTCCCAACCAATAACAATATTAAATCTTCCTGTTCACTAAGACACCAAGGAAAATAGTCATGACAACAATTTGCCTACCGGAAGAAGACAATAGCATATTTATCAATCCTCAGAGGCTTTCCTGAATACCAGCAATTGGTGGGATTTTTCATTATCCTATGAGAGTGAGAATGCCTGGAGGGTTACTCTTGTGGGAAAAAAGTTTTATGAAAAGTAACAGGAGTATGACTTGAAGTATTTGGTTATAGGAACCAGGAAAGCATTAACCAAGCAAGAGGATAGACATTGGGTGAAATCCGTGGCTGCTGCATATAAAGAATCATTACATGCAGGAAAAGTGGAAGTTGTAAAAAGAGTTGGGGAGAGAACTGAGGAAAATAATGTTCTCTCATGAACTGTGAGCATGAACAAAAAAGGCATGCAGAATATTTTCCTAGCTATACTACTGTATGGAAAAGACAAAAGGAAATTGAGATAAAGGGTGCAATGTTCAGAGAAATATGACAAAATTGGAGGAAAACTAGAGTGTATTGAAACATAAAAGCCCCAGGAAAAGACCTTATCCCCTTGGTAGTTGTTCCATCAAGACTACTTAAGTTGATTCTTAAGTATTTTCAAAGTTTGTTCCTATAAATTATCATTTTTAATTTATAGGAGTAACTACACCTTAATAAAATGCAAGCCATTGACTATGAATGGTCAATGGAAGCTTCTGTTCCTAGATCATCAATTCCAATCCTAATGTTATATTTTGTTTTAAATTAATTATAATTATAATTTAAATTAATTTAAATTATAATTAAATTAATTTAAAATTATAATTAATAATTTTAAATTATTGTATGCCATAATAATTTAGTGCTTATGAAAGAAAAAATAGAATATATATTGTATTGTGCCAGTATTTGAATGTGAATTTATTTACAGTTGGTCCTCGACTTATGACCACAATTCAGCCCAAAATTTCTGATGCTAAGTGAAACAGTTCTTAAGTGAATTTTGCCCCATTTTACGACCTTTCTTGACACAGTTGTGAATCGCTGCAATTGTCAAGTTAGTAATATAGTTGTTAATTTTATGTTTATGTTTATTATATTTATATACCACCCCTCTCCCGAAGGACTCGGGGTGGTGGACAGCCAGCAAATAAAATACAGAAATACAAAATTTAAAACAGTATTAAAATCCAATTAAATCAATTTGGTCCATAGTTAAAAACCCTATCTTAAAACCCCTAATTTTAGTAATTAAATTAAAACAGTTTTTTAAAAAAAAGAATAGGTCAGGCCAGCCCGGCTTGCTGAAACAAAAACATCTTTAGGGCAGTTCGGAAAGCGCGAAGGTCAGAGATCCGCCGTATCTCTGGGGGCAACTCGTTCCAGAAGGTAGGTGCCCCCACAGAGAATGCTCTCCCCCTGGGGACTGCCAGCCAGCATTGTCTGGCTGACGGCACCCTGAAAAGGCCCTCTCTGTGGGAGCGTACTGGTCGGTGGGAGGCTACCGGTGGCAGAAGACGGTCTTGTAAGTACTTGGGTCCTAAGCCATGGAGCGCTCTAAAGGTGGTAACCAATACCTTGAAGCGCACCCAGAAGACCACTGGGAGCCAGTGCAGCTCGTGTAGGAGACGTGTTACATGGGAGCACCGAGTTGCCCCCATAACTACCCGCGCGATTGCATTCTGGACCAGTTGGTGCCTCCGGGTGCTCCTCAAGGGGAGCCCCATGTAGAGAGCATTACAGTAGTCCAGGCGGGACGTGACCCTGGAATTAGGGTTGAGCAGGGGATTGGACTAGAAGATTTCCAAGGTTGCTTCCAAATCTGATATTCTGTTAAAAACTTAGTTAACCTTGAACAGTTACTAAATGAACTGTTATAACTTAAGGACTACCTGTATTCATTCATTTATTTAAAATATAGGCATTCATTTTATATTAAACTCTGGGTGGCTCTCAATCAACAATACCTGACTTATGTTGCAGTTCTTAACCTGAAATAAGGAATTGTCCAAAAGCTTGTTTTCCTATATGTTTCTTAAATTGGGTTGCAGCAATTTCATCAGTAAATAATTTTCAGAAGTAGATGAAGGCAATGTCCACCTATGAACATGCACATTTTATGTTTCTTTGTCTACCTGTTTTAAAAATGTAAAGGCAGAGTTTTTTTAAGAATGGCACCTTTAATTTTTTTTAAACAAAGTGCTTTTATCACTAAGGTTAGTAAAAAGCGGCAAGGAAAAAAGATATAAGAAGAAATGTAATTAATCATTCCAAATAATGTACATCCAGCCTTTTATTCTCACAATGATTTCAAGATCCTAAAGAAATCTCATAAGCAGGTCACAAATGTAGCATCTTCTGTAATTAAGATCAAGAAACCGGATGCCTCCAACAATGCTATTATCCACAAGTAACTTTAATCTACATGACTTGTACCTCTCTTAAGCAGTTTAAATTGGTGGTTTGATTTATTCTGGTAGTAAATTAAAAAATAAATTATGCTGTGTGAAGAACAGTTTTTTAAATTTGAGTTTCTACAATTTCAATTCAGTGGATGATCTGAGATTCTTAATTATTTTTCTACATGATACATATTTGTACATATATGTACTGTACATATTTTAATCACACAACCCTTTGTTGGAAGAAATGTCCATCTGGGTTCAGTTCCAAGTGTGAAAAAAGACACTGGAAACATGAAGACTGCTTGAAAAATGGTTTAATGGTGGAGAGGACCACATGGTTTGAGGTCCTGGGCAAAAAGAGCACATGGGTGAGAAAGGGAGAAAGTTTTATATCCTCTGTTGGGCTTTGAACTTGCTGTTCCTGTGGCAAGAAATATAACCTGATTGGTTGTCAGACTACCATGAAGCCATGCAGGAGCAATTTTGTAGGTTGTCTTGAGTCCCAGGCTTGGTTGAATCTTGCTGGGTGATGTAATCTTCTCAGGTGTCATGTGTTAAGATGGGTAGAGGGCTAATCCTATTATGTCCTGAGGTTGAAGGTCTTTTGCATTATAGATAAGCTGGCCCAGGTTTTCTGGAGCTATTAGCAAAGGTGGGGGCTGCTTTCCAAGAGCATGTTTCTCCTTTTCTCATCCAGAGAGGTATAATATTCTGCCTTTTTAACATTTCCTAGAATATTTCATTCTTCTAGGAGAGGGTTGGTGCTAACTTCCTACACCTTATTTGTTTTTTTTTCTTTCAAAGTTAAAACTTCCTAATCATTGTAGTCTTCACCATTATAATAAAGAATTGCTGAAGCTGTTTGATCACTGAATGAATTTTTCTGCCTTTTTTTAGCTCTTCAGTGTGTTTTGATATATAATCAAAATTGTTCATAGTTTTAAGTACAGCTATAATCACTCCCATAAAGTGTATTGTCTTGTCTCTGAGGCATTATCTACTGTGTCTTTATATCCTTGGATACATCATACTACAAAATAAGAGAATATTCCGTAGTTATTTCAGTGTGCCCCAGAGCATACTGGATTATTTAGGACAGTGATGGTGAACCTTTTTGGTACCGAGTGCCGAAAAGGGAGCACATGCATGTGTGCTCTTTTGGGCCGCAACCCAAAATAGGAACTGCCCAGGGCGCATGCGCGTGTCGAAAATAAACTTTCGGGTTTTGGCGCATGCATGCAGCTAGCCAGCTAGTCGTCTAGTTACTGCCACGGATGTGTGCGTGACAGTCAGCAGGCCAGTGCGCATACTCACACAGTAAAATGGAAGACCAGGTCTTCCAGTTTCCAGCACTGCCAAACACACAAAGGCCAGCTGATTGCCGTTCACGCATGTGTGCCAGAAACCCAGAAGAGGAACAGGTGACGCTGCACATGCCAGGCAACATGGCTCGGTGTGCCGCTTTAGGCACATGTGCCATAGGTTCACCATCACAGATTTAGGAAAAAATACAACACTTAAATATACAAGTGTGTTTAAAATGTATGGATGTGACAGCTTTTACCAAATTTCTATGCTGAACAAAACAAGTTTGAATTATAAATGGGTCCCATTTTAGAAGGAGAAGCAAAAAGTTGGAAATCAGTGTGCTAGTCCTGTTGACTTACATTTTTATATACCATTGTCACTTTTGCTGTAATAAACAGGTCATCGCAAATCCCCCCCCTCCCCGATCATCCCAAAAGTTGACTGAAAGAATGAAATTTTTCAGGAAAAAGGTGTTTCTTTTTCCCATTACACATGCTGGTCATTAATATATAGGAACTTATTTCTTAAAATTGAAAAGTACTTGAGTATCTAGTATCACATTCCTCTTAAAACATTCTACCATTATCTTGTGAAGGCTTAGTTTCAATTCTTGCTGTAGTCTATACCTGTACAGAAAAAAAGAAAGATCACAAGAGAGCTGCACATATAGTAAATCCAAGAACATGTCTAGATATCATCTTAAGACAAAGAATGAAATTGAAATAGAAAGGATACAGTAGAGAATGAAAACGTTTTGTGAGGAGAAGTTTCTTGTTGACCATTGCTGGATTTGTGACAAAAAATATTCAAGATGCAATAAAAAACACAAATACAGCTTGGATTTGCTCTAGAATCTAGATGGACAAAAATTCAATATTTTATTGTGAAAGTGTTCTGTAATCCAGAGTGTGACTAAAATCTTAAATAAAATTGCATCTAGATTTTTAAAAGTGCTAAAGATGTCTATAACATGAAACTTCATTATTTTAGTTGGGAAAGTAGTTTTGATTCTTTTGACATTTAATTGCCATACTTAATTTAATTAATGAGTTTTTGGATTGGCATGGATTTTCAGTGCAATAAATAAACAACATGTACAGAAATCGCCAGGACTAGGACAATAAGTTACTGTTTCTTGCTTGTAGAGAGGAGATGAGAAAAGGAAGGTCAGATTTATTGCAAAACATTTTGTTATCTTTAATGTTCCCAGAATCATTAATCTGATTTACCCATAGATTTGCTAATTCCTCCCAATGGCCATATCTGGCCATATCATGTTGATTTTTATATCAGATAATAAAATTGTATCACCAGTGAAGGTCAAAAGAAATCACTCAACAAAAGGCAAATTCCAAAATCGGGGCTAAATTGAAATAGAAATAACATATTGGAGACTGTATGCGGAAGGTGTATAATTAGTAAGTATAAACAAAATATTATAAATGCTTAGCAAAATAATACCATCTCTGGTCTCTGCCTTAAGTGTAGATCCTAGTCACTCCATAAATTAAACATAATGCACAAGTTTCTGTCTTTACGATTTTTATGGATTTTCAAAGAAGTTGTTTTTGTAAGAAAGAAAAAAATAGGTTAAATTCTTAGATTAAAGATTTATACATTACGATATTTGTGCTCCCTACAACAGCTTCAAATACCAGAGTCAGGAAGGCTCGGAACTATTATTCATTAATGGTAAAAACTTCAGTACTGTAGAGATTCCACCCACTTGAGTAGAAACAAGGGATGCATCATTGTTTGAAGCACATCTTGAACCTTTTTAATACTGTGTGAAATATAACCTGGTACATTTTCACGTTTGAGCAAGCAGAATTTTCCCAAGAAGTCTTTTACTTTAGGTATGAGATGCAGCTTACATTGTCAATTGTATGCCAAAAAAATGCCTATGTAATTCAGGAATATTAATTCACACCAGGAATAGTTTGCAGAAAGAGTTCAGGTTCCATTTTATATCTGTACACATGTGATTCCAGAACAAGTATGTTTTTGAAAAGTGAGGTGCGTCAAAAAATAAAACTATGTGGGGGGAAAATTATCACTACTGTACAGCAACAGTTTGGGCTGGGTTTGTTCAAAGTAAAATATATTTGCATGCTTGCAGTAGCACTCTGCAAGATGCATCTCAATCATACTAGGATGATGAAGTGAAGATGATCTATTCTAGGATAAGTTCAAAGGTTTCCTGTATAATGCAACTGGAATTATGTTATTCTAAGCAGTCCAAGAGAACCAGTTTAGTGTAGTGGTTAAGGCATCATACTGGAAAATAGTGAGTTCTAGTCCCACTTGAAGCACAAAACCCACTGGATGACCTTGGGCCAATCACTTTCTCTCAACACTAAAAAGGAGGCAATGGCAAACCACTTATGAAAAACCTTGCCAAGAAAACTGCAGGGACTTTTCCAGAAAGTCTCTCAAAATCAGACATGATTGAACGGAAAGAAAAAACCCACACCAGGTAATATCTAATCAGAATAATAGCTGGTTATATATGGATGAGTTCAACGTTTATTCAAGACCTTCTGTTATATAAAGCACTAGAGAAATGCTCTTAATGATGGGGTATGAGTGTGTATTGGTACATTTAAACAATGTTTTTAAAGACTGAAGACTTTGAAGACTTTGATTTATCAACAAGATAAATCTGCTTTTCCTAAGAACATTTTCTTTGAGCAGTCAAACTCCTCTTTTCAAAGTAGCGAGATATCTACATCATATAACTGTCCCCAAACTCCGAAGGACACTAATTTTAACACACTGCAGTGGACTTCCACACCTGTTTTACAGGACCAGTATAAAAAAATTCCATTCGAGTTGACACTGTACCCCTGTGGACAAGGGGCTATTGGAATTACAGTTCACGTCCTACTATACTGTAACTTCTATAAGGACTCTGATAAAATACCCAGGAAACATTGATTTTTTTAATGTACAATTGCTATTATCAGAGCACTATGATGAAGTTTCTTTGAATGTAGCTAAATTTTGTTATATTGTTTACAAAATTAGGCAGATTTTGACTATTATAAACAATCCACCACTAATTGTAACATTTTATTATTATTTGATGTCTCTTATTTGTAATGCTGTTCTGTGACATAATCAAAATTATTATTTTAAGCACTTTTAAAAATGTAGGATACTCTTCCTAAATCCATATACTGTTATTTGCATGTAACTGGAACTGAAATACCCTATTATATTTGGAAACAATGTATGAGTTGCTTTACTGTGAATGTATGAGAGGATGCATTTATTTTACTCCACTGTAGCAAATATAATTATTCAGATTCACCTACCCTGTTGTGTTATAATAGTTACATAAAATGGCATTTGAATGTCATTATTAAACATTCAGCTATTGTTGTTTGTAGGATTTCTGTTTGTCTTCCTTCTCCTGCATACTAGTAGCTCATCCAGAGCTGTGGAGTATCTTATGGTGCTACATGCTATATCTAGAATAACTATGGATTGTCTAGTGAGAAAGACAAGGCTTTGCAGGACATTACTTTAATTGAAGTGTTTGAGCCAATTTCTAACTTCTGGATTTAGACACAGTTACCGGTAACTTAAACTTGGATGCAAAAATATATAACATTAGATAGCAGGAAAAAGTTTTCTGTATCTGCTGGCTGCTATTCATTTTGTTAACATCCAAATACACCAAATGAAAAGTATAATCATAAGCCAAAATTTAGACAGTAGACAGTGGGCATTTTGAAGTGTGACTACTAGATCCAGGAGGCAAAAATCTGGACAACCACTAGATGACAGCAAGGAGAGGCAGAAAACTAGCTCTTTTCTGGTTTCTTGTGGTCATACATTCCATTGATAGTTCCAAACTTGGTTCTTTAGCCTCTACTTGATCCTCAAAACAACACTGAGGATCAAGTAGGTCAGGGGTGTCAAACTTGATTTCACTGAGGGCTGCATAAGGCTTGTGATGCGGGGCTGTGTGTGTCAGGTGGAGGTGGCCGGGGGGGTGGCCAGCTGGACATCGCTCGTGGCCAGGGGTGCCTGTGGTGGCCCAGGTGGGGCTGGGGGGGATCCATTGTCCCCAGCAGAGGAAGGTGAGACAAGAATGAGTACCAAACCCTTGTCCACCAAAAGAGCCTTGCGATCCCTCTCAGGCCATGTGGAGGATCCTTGGATGGCAGCACAGGCTCCCAGAGCCCTGGGCAGTGGAGGGCAAATGCCCAGCCCTGCCCAGTTTCCAGAGTGGCCCCCTGGGCCAGATCTAACTACCTCACGAGCTGGATCCAACCCACGGGCCTTGATTTTGACATGTCTGAAGTAGATCCTGTAACATTTTACTAATCAAAGTAAATAAGATGCTTTATGTTTTACTTTTCATTTTCGTTTCTCTATAAAAACAAAGATTTCACTTGTATTTTGGGACCACAAAACTCACAGCTGTTGCAGTTTGTTCCACCACTGTAAATATAGTAAAATAGCTGCTTGTGTAAATTTTGCTTTTTATCTGTTCAGTTATAATCTATTCAGGCGCTATTTTTTTTCTGTGAAAAAAGAAAAAAAAAGTCACAACAATATTTCATTCATCTCAAACACACAAGGAAATGACTCAGCAATTTGGCTCAAAATTCTGTAAAGCTTAAAAGTTGATGCTGAAGTCGCCTAACTTTAAAAATTACCTTGAAACCTGTACCACGTGCAGAAAATCTTACACGTTGACCATTACAAATATGTTTAAAATATGGAACACTGCTTCTTTCCAATCTGTGAGCAGCCTTCTAGCATCACAGTTTCTTTCAAGCAGTTGTATGATCACATGATATGAGCCACGGTGGTGCAGTGGTTACAATGCAATACTGTAGGCTACTTCTGCTGCCTGCCGGCTGCCTGCAATTTGGCAGTTCAAATCTCACCAGGCTCAAGGTTGACTCAGCCTTCCATCCTTCCAAGGTGGGTAAAATGAGGACCCAGATCAGTATTATTTGTAATAGAAATAACATTTTAGCAAGTACATTCATTTCAATTACTGAATGTAATTCCCATTAATGACAAATTAATTTTTGCAATCTATTTAAATCCAATTTGATTTCCTTCCATATTTTACCATAATTATTTTTGTAAAGCTTAGAATTTTCTTCAGTAAGAGTCACCCCCAAGTAAGATACCGTTTTCATGACTTTAAAACCAGTTTAAATTCCAGTTTCTTCTTATCTTCCACCTTTATGTTCTTAGTATTGCCATCTTTGATTTATTTATTCTTAAACATGCCATTTCTCCAAACATTTTAATCTTCCTCATAACATGTTCAATGTTCTCTTATGGGTCTTGCACAATCAATATCAAATTGTCGGCAAATGCACTTAATTTGTAATCATGCACTTTAATTATAGTACTTTTGCTTTGTTAGCCTGTCTAATATCTCTATTTAATAGTGCCAACACTAAAATAAATAATAAAGGGGATAAAGGGCATCTCTGCCTTGTTCCCTTCTATATTTCAACTAGTTTTGTAAAGTCTCCATTCACCATGATTCGACCCCTAACTAACCCCTAGCTAACAGGAGGAAAAAAACTTTCCAAAATTAATCTGTATGTCTCTAGTCATTTGGTGATTTATAACTAGTAAGAAGTTTACACTGTATACTTATGTGTTGAATTCTATAAAGGAAGAACGTTAGTATTCAAAAGTAATAAATATATGTAGAAAAAACCCTTTTCAGTTACATATAGTTATGTTTATGCTAGATTATAAAACTAAGTATCTGGATATATTTTGTTTTTTTTACTGAAAGTAAATATTTAGAAACCCCAATTAGAAAAGTACAGAGTATTAAGAAAAGTCCTTTGCAATCCACAGGAGCAAAGCACCTTCCTTGGAATCATTAAAGCAGCTGAAACTCACACAGCTAATTCCAAAGCTGCTTCCTCTAGTATCTGAATGTTATGAAGCATTTCTTTCAAATATTTGTATCAAATGCATTACCACAAAATGACAATTTTCAGCCCAGAATTGAAAAAGCTAAGAAAGTAATCCTCCAAATGTCTGGTTTTTATAGTTACACAGCAACTGCTTTTGCAAAATACTCTTAATAGTTGCTTTGATTTTTATTGCCAAAATAATAACATTAGAAATAAAAATTAGGGAAATATAAGGATAGGCAATTTTGTGGAATGACTGTACCTATGATTCCTACTGAACAAAATGTTTTCATACTACTGTTGTGGTAAAACCAGATGTTTTGATCAGAAGTGGCATAATTTCAACTTTGATTTGGGGAATGTATAAATATACATTAAAATCTTATCCTCCTTAAAATGAAAGAAAAAATCTCCTCCCTTAATTTCTTAATAAATTATTGTAAACCTAAGGAGGAGCAGTGTTCTCAGACCAGCCTACCGAACAAAGTTGTTGGGGGAAATAGGAGGAGGGAATACTATGTGCATCACTTTGAGATACTGACAAAAAGGGAAATTCTGTTTCAAATGAATAATTATTCTGTACAGTTTAGTCACCGGTTGATTTTCAGCAATTAAAATTGTGTTTAATAGAAGTTTGATTGATACGTCATCAAGCCCTTTTTAACCTCTATCAACTGCATAGATAGATTTTCTCCATGATGATCTGTTCTTTCAAGTCTCCCAAGGATGCCTGTAGTGAATCTATCATCCTCCTCGTCTTCTCTTTCCTTCCATCTCCTTTCCTCTTATTAGAGCATTGTGCAGAGACCTTTGTATAATATGTTCTAAGTAGAATAATTTGAACCTAGTCATTTGTGCCTCGAGTGAGAATATTGGGTTGATTTGTTCAATGAACGAACATATACACTACCTGACTCTGTGGTTTCTTCCCAAACCCCCAAAACTTTAACCTTAGGCTGTCTACTGTTGACTTCACCCCATTCCTAAGAGGTCTGTAAGGGGAATGCATAAGTGCACCAATGTGCCTTCTGTCCCTGTCCTAATATTCCCTTTTATTTGTATCCATTTTATGTATTAATAATCATGTTTATACATATCTGTTATCTCATACATGTTTGACAAAACAAATAAATATAAATAAATATAAATCATTCTTTAAATAAGCATTTGGGGCTGATTTATGGAATGATTGCTTAGTTTGTCAGAAGAGTTACCAGTCTCCTTTTCTATAAAAGCACCCTGTCTCCTTTGCTGCTCTCTTTAACTGTCCATTGCTCTCATCTATTTCAACTCTTTTTCTATGTCCAAATTATCTTAGCTTTTTTGCTGCTTTCTGGATAAGGAGGATCTTCTACTGGAATGACAAATGGGATTGTTTGCATCCCTTTTACAGATAATGGACACCCTTTTTAGCAAAAGGGGCAATCTGAAGCCAAAAGGCCAGGACTGAGTAACTGTCATTGTGCCATGGCTTGTGTGTTTGGATTATAATGGCATATATTTAAGGCCATAGTTAATATGATATTAGTTAAGATGTTAAAGACAATTTTGTTGCCTAAATCTGTTTTGGACTGCTAATTAATTCAGCTCCCATTCTTCAGATGCTGTCGTATTTATCATCGTCACCTATCTTAATGACAGCATAATAAAAATAAAATTAATCTTACAAAAAGTTTTAGTATTCCTGGTGGCACTTCCTATGTATCTAAAACCCTACTTATGTTTTGATATGCATTTTTGTTGACTTCTCCCTCTACCAACTCCTTGGCAGATCAACTTTCCAAGAACTTGGAAAGTATTTTATTGAGCCACAGTTCCCAATGAGGTGGTCTTCCCATACGTTAGAGCAACTCCCATATGTCCCAGCTGACCTTGCCAGGGTGAGAAATAATAGCAGCTGAAAGACAATCTCTGGTGGTCTACATACTGTACTCAGCATTGGTTAATCACAATTATGTACATTCAGGACTGGTGGATGGAGTTAAAAGAACCCTGAAATTAAGGGGGTGGAAACAGGCCTATTCTGCTGAGGCTTGGTTTAGTGGGGGCTGCCTCTCTGACAAAGAAGGCTCGGAAGGGTGGAGGTTGCATGTCTTCTTCCCCTACTGAAACTGGTGATAACTGCCAGGTAGGAGCCCGGTCACATTCCTGGTTCAGAGTTTTGTACCATAAGTGACTGTGGAAGATATGAACTCCCCCATAGGAGCTACTTATGGATGGGTCAAGAAGGGAGCGTACAACCTCTCCTTCCAGGATCTCTTGCAAACTCCTCTCCTTTTGCTGCTGTGGTTTTCAGCTGTCTGGGGTAAGGAAAGAGGTAAGCAAGACTTACCTCTATGTTTGCCTCTATGTATTTTTTCCAATTTCTCCTCCACCTTTCACTACAAACTCTTGCAGGCAACATTCTTTTTGTTTTAATGAGCAGGAAAAGGTTGGGGAAGGGGTGGGGGAGAAGCATAACCAATTCCTCCCTGGTATGTGTCTCTCATTTCCTGGAATTTATTTGTTTCCTTGGCTTGTTTGTTTCAGGGCTGAAAGATGTCTAACTCTAAAAAGAAAATGGGGTTTAGCATTGTCACCCCTTGAGAATCCAGATCCTGCTCCAATGCTGGGAGACGCCCAGCTGCAGCCAGCAGCACCTCAGTTCCCGTGATCCCAAATCTTTTGCCTTCCAAATCCACATCTCAAATCTGATCACTTTATTCTGCCTGCTAGTACCACAAATGGCTACTCAGAGAAAGCACTCTGTGAAAGATTTCAACCCATATATCACCTGCTGCATCTGTAAAGGGTATTTGATCAAACCAACTACCGTCACCGAGTGCCTCCATACTTGTAAGTAGGGATTCCTTTTCCCCCCTATTTTAATTAATGCTCATTAATGCTATTGCAGTTGTTAGATTAAGGCTCATGGTTTAAAAGCCATTGATGTTTAATATTTACTAGAACGGGGTCTCCAACCTTGGCAACTTTAAGCTTGGAGGACTTCAACTCCCAGTAAAGCTGGCTAGGGAATTCTGGGAATTGAAGTCCACCAGACCCCTGTACTAGAACATATTTCAGTATACATTGCCTATCACATACAAGATATGCTTGAATTATTAATTCATAATAAGGACTTGGAAACCATGAAGGGTGTTTTAATAGTAGGACCATAGTTTTGTTTTATTTATTTTTATCCTACATTTATTTATTTTGCTGTTTATTATAAATTTATCCCATCTTTATTACTTTATAAGTAACTCAAAGCAGTGAACATACATAATGCTGCTTCCTGTTCTTATTTTCCCCACATAACAGTGCTGTGGGGTGGATTGGGCTGAGAGGTTGGCCCAAAGTCACTACAGCTGGCTGTCATGGTTTTCATACCTGGTTTTTAGCCTAGTACTTTAACCAGTAGAACAAACATATATGACAGCAAGAGACATAGAGTATCTGCCTGGATCCAGATGTCCTAGGAATCAGAGTACTTTCAGCAGAAAAGGGAATGTGGGAGACATATAGTAAATGAAAAGAGTACATTTGCAAATATTTAGAAAAATATCTCTCCCTCACATATTAACAACAGCCACTGTAAGACATACAGGTGTCCAGAGTACCTCCTTCTCCTCCAAGGATATTAGATGAAAGCATGAGATACAATATTTAACTCTATAAAAATAGACATAATAATCACATAAACTATACAGTGCTAAATCGGGCATAATTCTTTCATAACTTGATTTGACAATCTTCAATACTTTAAAACTTCATTGCCAGAATGGTCTTGAATCTCCAAGCTCAAGTATTTGGGTTATCAAATAACATGTGGAAAATCAGGATATATTTCTAGTAGATCTTGGGATATTAGACTTCCTTATAAAAATCAGTAATTTTCAGTTATTATTTACATATTTTCCTAAAACACATCTTATCTGATTTTGCAGTCTGCAAGAGTTGTATTGTGCAACACTTTGAAGACAGCAATGATTGCCCAAGATGTGGCAATCAAGTACATGAGACCAATCCATTAGAAATGTTACGGTAAGGGGTTATTTAACAAATTTAATAAATTATTTAATAAATTATTTCAAAGGAAAACAGTTCATTAACAGTGTAATGAAATGGTATAAGAAAATATATATATCTAGTGCTGGAATTCCAAATTACCAACATTAGATAATTGAGAATAATAGAATTGTTCTTGTCACTTTAACAAAATGTTAGTTATTCAATCTCTATAATTAAAGTTTACAAGACACATTTTAAATTAGTTTCAAATATTAGAAAAGGATCTGCCTTGTTTCAATCAACTCAGCTTCAGTTTTACAGGTCACAAATCATTAATTTCCCAAGTTTAAATATTGCCAACCAATTTTCAATTATACTGGAAAATTCCTTTCTTTACACCATCTAAATATTTTTGAACATTTGCTTTGCAACTATAGTAAGATACGGTTCTATAATATGATACGTACCCAACTTTTTCACCTTCTCTTCTTGCTCAGCTCTGAAGCTACTTCCCACCTCTTTAGTCTTTTGGTGGCTTATTGTCTTTATATGAGCTTAAACATTACTGAGTATCAGCACATATAATAAAAGATTTTCCCTTTCTTCCCATCCACCATGCTTCAGATGTCCAAATGTCATGAGCAGCAGGAAAGCAAATACCTTCCTACACTCTCTAACAGTCTACTAAACAAGTGACTGACACACTTATACTGCAGGGTTCCCCAGAAATACGGTTCGCTGACAGGGAACTATAGCACCTGCAACAAGACATACAATCTTTTCTAAGGCAAACAAAACTTAGTGGTAGGAAGCATCATGGACAACAAATACAAAGGTTCTAAACAACATGCTCATTATGGGAAAGAATGAAGTTTCTAGGAAGAGAGTAGATAGTGATGTGGAATGAAGGGAAACTACAATAACATGGTACTGGCTGCTGCTCTGTGTTTTTCCTTGGTTGAAGGGTTTAAAGAAAAAAAGTGATGTTCGTTTTTTAGAAAAACAATTTAATCTCCCAAAATAGCAAACACAATGCAAGGAAACACTAAGTATAAAACCAGTTGGCAACACATTAATGCGTTAAAGCTTTACTAGACAATTTGTGCCCCATTTCTGCTAGCTGAATGAGTGCAGGAGCCAGAAGGAGGCAGGAAAGGATGGGCATAGAGCCCTCCCATCTTCCGTTGCACCACATAACCTACAGGTTTCTGGGAAGTGTAGTCAGAAGGAGTGGTGGAGCTGAAGTGGCCACAACTTTCCCCAATTTCATTCCCAGAAGTCATGGGTGACAGCATTCTGTAAATTAATCCATTTGAATTATCTTGAGTCAATAATTGTTGTCCTACACCTTCCAATTTCACCCAATTGAGTTCCAGGAAGAAAGAAAGAAAGAAAGAAAGAGAGAGAGAGAGAGAGAGAGAGAGAGAGAGAGAGAGAGAGAGAGAGAGAGAGAGAGAGAGAGAGGGAAACAAAGATAATAGATAGGTTGATTTACTTCTGTATCAATAATTGTAGCTAATTTTTAATTAAACTAAGAATTGTATCTTTTGAGATCTTACAGATTTCCAAAAATACAAACGAATGTTTTCTTGTTGAAGAATTATGCTAGTCTAAGATGCAAGATGTGTGTGTTTGTGAGTATGTGCATGTGTATAATTTTATTCAGAAAATATAAGTACTAAAAATGGAAAAATTACATATAAAATTATATACTTGGCTTTGCAATTATATGCTGCATCACACCACCTGATTTTTTTCCTTTCTTTATATATATTCATATCCTACTATTATTATTTTCTCTCTGCCTGAGAAAAATTAATAACTTGTGTTATGCATGGCTATCTATGTGAAATAGCCATGGAGACAGATATATTAATATCTTCTCAAAATCTCTGTATCTTCTTATTTCAAATCTCCTGGTATCTTATTATTTTTCTAGTTCAAAGTGATGGCAGTAGCACAACAAGGAAAGAAGTGTTAGAATATAAACTGATGGCTTGAATTAGGGATTCATTCATTAAGAACTTATTTATGAATTCATTTATAAACTTGTGCTGTACACAGCTAGCATGTACTCTCTTTCCTATTTTTACATTTTGATCCCCATTTATTCTTCAGTAATTTTAAGAATATAAAATACTGGGACATCAACACAATTCTAACATCTTTGGCTCTATACACCACCACAATGGAGTTGGAATGAAACAAACACAATGTGCTTTAACTGCAGACTGTCAGCTTTAACTTGAGGGTATGTACATCCAACTCAGGTGAACGGTGTAGGACTTACAGCAGTTTGCATATGTGCCTCCCACTTGTTAAGGGACCAAAGGTAATGGGACAATTGGCTTCTCAGCTATTCCATGGCCAGGTGTGTGATATTCCCTCATTACCCCAATTTCAATGTGCAGATAAAAGACCCAGAGTTCATTTCAAGTGTGCTATTTGCATTTGGAATCTGTTGCTGTCAACTCTCAAGATGAGATCCAAAGAGCTCTCACTATCAGTGAAGCAAGCCATCATTAGGTTGAAGAAACAAAACAAACCCATCAGAGAGATAGCAAGAACATTAGGCGTGGCCAAAACAACTGTCTGGAACATTCTCAAAAAGAAGGATGCACCGGTGAGCTCAGCAACACTAAAAGACCTGGGAGACCATAGAAAACAACTGTGGTGGATGACCGAAGAATTCTTTCCCTGGTGAAGAAAACACCCTTCACAATAGTTGGCCAGATCAAGAACACTCTCCAGGAGGTAGGTGTATGTGTGTCAAAGTCAACAATCAAGAGAAGACTTCACCAGAGTGAATACAAAGGGTTCACTACAAGATGTAAACCATTGGTGAGCCTCAAAAACAGGAAGGCCAGATTAGAGTTTGCCAAACAACATCTAACAAAGCCTTCACAGTTCTGGAACAAGATCCTATGGACAGATGAGATCAAGATCAACTTCTACCAGAGTGATGGGATGAGAAGAGTATGGAGAAGGAAAGGAACTGCTCATGATCCTAAGCATACCACCTCATCAGTGAAGCGTGGTGGTGGTAGTGTCATGGCGTGGGCATGTATGTCTGCCAATGGAACTGGTTCTCTTGTATTTATTGATGATGTGACTGCTGACAAAAGCAGCAGGATGGATTCTGAAGTGTTTTGGGCAATATTATCTGCTCACATTCAGCCAAATGCTGCAGAACTCATTGGACGGCGCTTCACAGTGCAGACGGACAATGACTCAAAGCATACTGCAAAAGCAACCAAATAATTTTTGAAGGGACAGAAGTGGAATGTTATGCAATAGCCAAGTCACACCTGACCTGAATCATGTGAACATGCATTTCACTTGCTGAAGACAAAACTGAAGGGAAAATGCCCCAAGAACAAGCAGGAACAGAAGACAGTTGCAGTAGATGCCTGGCAGAGCATCACCAGGGATGAAACAGCATCTGGTGATGTCTATGCGTTCCAGACTTCAGGCTGTGATTGACTGCAAAGGATTTGCAACCAAGTATTAAGAAGGGAAAGTTTGATTTATGATTATTATTCTGTCCCATTACCTTTGGTCCCTTAACAAGTGGGAGGCACATATGCAAATTGCTGTAAGTCCTACACCGTTCAACTGAGTTGGATGTACATACCCACATATTAAAGCTGACAGTCTGCAGTTAAAGCACATTGTGTTTGTTTCATTCCAACTCCATTGTGGTGGTGTATAGAGCCAAAGATGTTAGAATTGTGTCGATGTCCCAATATTTCTGGACCTGACTGTAGATACTCTTGGCATTAATTTAAAAAGTTGTGGATAAAAAATTACAATATACACCCAGATGTCTCCTCATCGTACTTCTAAGCATATTTATAAATAGCTAATATCATTACCCAACTGTGGATGCAATTTAGTGTCACTACAACAAATGGCAATTCAAACAATTTCATGAGCTTCAGATTCTAACAATATGTTAAAGCAAGTCTATTGGTTCTAACCTAGTAAGATAACTAGGTTAGTTATCCAGATATGTTTCTGGATGGGATATTTATGCATGTGCATATGTAGACTGCTTCTCTTCAGTAGAATATTTGAGTTCTTTCTGATTCTATGTTTTAGCCAAAAGAATATTTCGCAGATCAATTTCATAGTCCTCAAAAGAGTTAATCCCAAGGATTAATTTAGAATTAAATTAAGATTGTTGCCATTCAAAATTACAGAGCAAACAATAGAGCCCCATTAGCTTTATGGAACCAAAAATCAAATTACAAATATTGCTGTCTTATGGAGTACATCTCTTCCCTACAAAACAGTCATGGAGTTTGTAATCATTCTCAGAACAATTTGCTCAAAAAGAAATTGAAAATAGATTTAGAATAGCTCTGTTATTTCCCATTGAAATTCTATAATGTATGCCTGTAATGTATGTTAACATATGAATATATACATATTAAGTATTTTGAGTTGTTGATTTTTTTTTCTTTTCCAGGCTGGATAATACTTTAGAAGAAATTATATTTAAGCTGGTTCCAGGACTTCGGGAGGGTATGTTTTTGCTTCTCTTAACAAGATTATTTATTTTGGTAATCATGTTGCATTATTAATTTGAATTACAAATTTGTTTTTTTGTTACTGAAAACTAGAAGAATTGCATCGTGAAGCTGAATTCTGGAAGAAAAACAAACCTATAGAAAATGGAGGAGGTATTTACATTTATTTCACAATGTAACATTTTAACTTCTAACTTATTAAAATGTCAGAAACTGTAGTCTTATTTTTCACTTGAATTTGTTAAGAAATGCAAATACGTACATCTTACTGAAGGTACAAATCATCCATCATCAGTGCCTCTATTTTATATATCTTAAACTTTAAATAATTAGATGTCATAAACTGCATTACTGATTTCAAGTACTTCTTCAGAACATTTTCTGCCTCACCTAAGTTTGAAAAGCAGAAGTAGAACTTCTCTGCTTATTGATGACACCTTCTCCCACCATTTTTAACCAGAGAAGCTTCTTGTAGAAGTTGCACAGCAGAGAAATAGAAAACAGCTGCTCCAAACAGAATGGAACTCTCTTGGCACTGCTTCAATGAGATACATGAAATTGGTTTCAAGAAAACTTGACCTAGATTGCAATCTTAACTTGTTACTGTCTACATTGCTATCTGTGCACTTTTTTCATTTCAGAAGAAAATGCAAATTCTGAAAATCCTAAAGATGATGCAGATGGAGATGAAAACCAAGAAGACAAAGATTATCACAGAAGTGACCCACAGATTGCTATTTGTCTGGATTGTTTACGTAACAATGGGCAATCTGGTGATAATGTAGTAAAAGTGAGTTTTGAACTCTTTATATATGTTTATGGAGATTCTCAGTCATCCAGATCATGGTTGTCTCAAAGGTGCTTTTCCAAGAGGCAACTGGACTTTCTGGTTTTTCTTTGAAGACATTTCACTTCTCAGCTTTGCTTGTTGGATGAGAAGTGAACCATCTTCAAAGAAAAAACAGAAAGTCCAGTTGCCTCTTGAAAAAGCAACTTTGGGATAACTCTTTATACAGTATTAATTAGTAGAATGATGCAGAGTAAATAGGTATGATATAAACAAGATTTGTTACTTGAAAAGTGATTTTCTATAATTCAAGGAAATCCAAACTAATTTCTTAATTTTTTTCTGCAGTTACCATACCTGAGTCTTCATTCCACTGTCTAAGTGAGCTAATTTTAAAGCTCTAAATGTAATTAAAAGTTAAGAAACTCTGATTCTCTGTCACCATAGCCAGTGCTGTTGAACATTATAATACAATAATATTTGCAGGACCTTAAATTCCGTACCCCTGGATTAAAAGAAAAATATCTTTGATTAACAGAGGAAGAATCAGTATCTTGCTCCAAACTGATTTTTCTATGTTACTTAAGAGATTAATGGGATGTATATTTTGTCATATAACAAATATTAAAAGAATTTTCATTAGAAATTAAATAATAAATAATGTATCAAAGAAGTCATTACATTCAGTAAATTTAATTTGTATAAAATCATTCTTGCATATTCTAGCATTGGCTAGAATTCAAGCCAGTTTAGTCTAATGGTTAATGCACCAGGCTAGAAATTGGGAGACCATGAGTTCTAGTCCTGCTTTAGCCATGAAAATTGGCTGGTGGTGTGCCAGTCATCCTCTTTCAGCCCAACATACCTCACTCACAGCTTTGTTGTGGGAAAAATAAGTGGAGGAACGTGTGATGGATACTTCACAGTCTTGAGAAGTTTGTAAAAAAATAATGACAAGGTATATATAAATAAATAAATAAAATTTGTATGTTATCAGATTAGATAGGTAGTATTTGGAGTGCAAGCAATTGAGATTTTAATATCTAAGTTTACAGTTTTTGTCTCTTTTTCTTTAGGGGTTGATGAAGAAATTCATCCGGTGTTCTACACGAGTAACTGTAGGAACCATCAAGAAATTTCTAAGTTTAAAATTAAAGCTTCCAAGTTCTTATGAGGTATGACGTTCTATCACCCAAAGTAGTATCACCCGTCCTTTGACTAAGTGAATTTAAACGATCACAACTTTAACTGCCTAAACTATTTTTCGTTGCATTGCAAATATGGAATGTCATATAGTACATTAACAATCCTTTTCCTTAGTGAAGTGTTCACGAGACCTATTCCAATATAAATTGGCATTCAATTGCACTTTTAAATGTCATAATCCAATTTAAAGTCTCTATTTTATTGAAGGTGGTCAATCACCAAGAAAGAAAAGGAGTAGACTTTTAGGAGAACATTTTATAAATGGCTTCCATCTGAAAACTTTTCATCTGAAAAATTGTGTAGTATATTACAATCCAAACAGAATACAAAATCATACTATAAGGCATGTAACTCTGAAATTAGATGTAGACTTATTTTAAAACAATTAAATGGGTAAAGCAATTTTCTTATGTTGAATATATATCAATATTTATGACTGTATTATTTGAATCACAATTTACTTTAGTATATATGCTTTGTATGCTGATGATCTTAGATTCTATCCTTGGAAAAAATGCTTAAAAAATAATTGTGCAGATTATTTTAAAGGCCATGCTTGAACCCCTGGAAAATTATTGCTACAGTGCTGAACTGGATGGCTAAAATAGTGTAACATCGTTTTTTAAAATTTTCTTATGCCAAATAAGACTTTAGTTTTTCTCCTTCCCTCATGCAGAAGATATACTGCATATAAAACAGCACAAGATAATTTCCTAATTTGCATATTCATCTTGCCATAAAAAATACAAGTATATAACTCTTCTATCCATTTAAAAACATCCAGTGATTTAATATAAAGACCAAATGAATCCCAAAATAAATATGGGGGGGGGATGGGACCAGGCAAATGTATTTAACAGCTGTAATGGATGTTCTATGATTTAAACACTTTATTTTAAGCACCTTGTTTAGATGGAAAATACAGTTTGTATTTGGGAATAATAATTAAAATCTATGTAAGTAGCTAAAAATCATTTTGTCTGCATTCTTCTTGTTCATTAAATAACTACCTTGCATAAGAATAATCAAGCTGTGGTAGGCTTCTAATATCTTTTTCTTCTTATATATGAATGATTCTCTTTTAGGAAAGATGAACATAGTTCTAAGAATGTTTTTATAATACTTCTTCAAGTAACTGTTTTTTGTTTTAAAGCTGGATGTACTATGCAATGGGGAAATCATGGGGAAGGATCATACTATGGAATTCATCTACATGACAAGATGGAGACTACGAGGCGAAAATGTAAATGAAATAAGTTTTTTTTGCTTTTAGTTTATATATAAATATTTATATTAATTATAGGGCTTTTAGTTATGTATTATATTAAATTATATTCCTTTTAAATAGCAATAGCAATAAACCTATATACACCGCTTCATAGTGCTTTACAGCCCTCTCTGAGCAGTTTACAGAGTCGTCATATTGCCCCCAGCAATATGGGTCCTCATTTTACTGACCTTGGAAGGATAGAAGGATGAGTCAACCTTGAGTCTGCGAGACTCGAACTCCTGGAATAAGCAGTGAGTTAGCCCTGCAGTACTACATTCTAACCACTGCACCACCATGGCTCTTAAAAAGCTTTTGTGCATGTATGTGTGTGTGAGAGAGAGAGAGTGAGACAGAGACAGACTGTGTCTTTCTCAATCTTGGGTCATTTCTAGCACCACAATCTTCTGGGACACAGAGCTCTGATGGTACTAGGTTCTGCTGGAGCCATTGTCCCAGTTTAGAGATCACAGCTCTGAGTGCTTCTTCTACCACTGGGACCACTTTGGCCTTTACTTTTCCATATTCTCTCCAGTTCATCCTTTAGACCCTTGGGACTTCTCCAGTTTCTCATACACTGTCTTCCTGATGTTGCTGTAACTTGGCACTGCTATATCTAAAAAGAGGGCTTCCTGCCATTTTTTAAAGTATTTGCACTTAACAAAGAATATCTTGTAACAAATGATGAGTTCCTTCTTCTGTTTGTCCTCCTTGTGAAGCAGGAGTGTGGCCTGGGATTTAAAGGAGATAAATTGCTATTTAAGCGTCTTTAGATAAAGGTTAGGCCAACTTACTTCAACTTCCCTCCATCTTCAATACTGCTATTTAAATAGCCCTTTCTAAGTGGTATGGGCACGTGGAATGAATTCTTGCTTTCAGGCAAAATTACCTGTTTGTGAGTCCGCTGCTAGAATTCATTGAAAGAATGCCAAAAAGATAGTAAGGTGTGCAAAAAACAAATAAAATAGTATAGCAGATATACTGGTCATTAAGGCCCTGATTCAACAGCATCTAAATTCATTCAGAGAATTATCCAGGGAAATTATTCAGGAAAAAGGAAAATCTTAACAGGAATATCAGCAATAACCAGAAACAGACTACCCAAAAGCACAAAGTGCTTTTATCAAGGCTTTGATAAGCAAAAAAACTGCCCAAACCCTTTGTGGGTTTTTGGTGGTCTGTTTCTGGTTATTGCTGATTAGATTTCCCTGGATTTCCTGTTAACAGCAGTTCAGATAGATAGATGAAATGGTTAGTAATTGCCAGAATTTTCCTAGGGTGGTGAGAATTATGAAGAAAGAGGGCTTGTCAAACAACTTAGTCTATTTTCATAAAGGGAAGTTGGCTGATACATAACTAAAATTCTACCAAATTCAGAGCTTTCTAGGCCAGACAAGGAATTTGTCATGCCTCTGTTATCAGAAGTCAGGAAAATCTTGAGTTTAAACAGGTGGATAAAGTATATAATATTATTAGCAGGTTTAATATAAATATAAAAGGATTTAGAGGAAGAGCACTGACCTTAGTGACATCTCCAATTAAAGATCATAGAGCAAGTAATGGACTCAGGAGATTTGATAGAAGAGGCAATGCCAGTCTAGCTGACCAATAGTTTAATTTTGTTAATTTTTAGTTTTATCGTTTGATAGTTCCTCCAAGACAAGTGGACAATGTTAAAATATTTTGATATACACTTCTTACCTGCTATGCCATCATGATAATCACAAAGAAATTTAAGCTTAGGAATGATGTGTCTTTGAATAGCAAGGAGGCAATAAAAAGTTTTATACTAAGCTTTTACAGAATCAAAAACTGGGGGAAAAAATGGAGGGGGAGATGTGCTAAACGAGAAGGAATTATTTCAAATTCCACGTGGTGTTCCAACCACGTTGTCTTCCGCACTGGAAGTATTCTTAAAAACCTCAATTTTTGAGAGGAAAACTGCCATTTCAAGCTTGAAATGAGTTAATCTCAAGATAAGAACAGAGAAGGGCAGAATGGTATAAGAAAACTCAGGGTGAGGTTGTAATGGCCTGTTTCCAACTCAAAACAATCTAAGTTTGAAATGTGGGGCATATCTCTACTAAATAACATTTATTTTCCCCAAAACCTAGTTATTTAGATAGCATCCAAGTGCATGAAATTCACAAATGTACAGTTTCAAAAATATGAATTGTAGATAGCACATTGGCATATGCTATGAAGAAACTCCATATGTTATTTTGGTAAATGCCCCAGATAAATTGAAAAAAATTAAATAACAATAATCCAATTAACTTTGGGGTATAAAAAGCAACCTCAGATTTCTGAAAATGTCATTTTAAAACAGCATGATAACTATAGATATATAGTCAAAACAATTGTGACTAGGAATATAAAATACTCAAGTATAAAAAAAATATTGTCTAGTCTAGTGTTTCTTGACAGCAGTTCTCTAGTATGGATATATATAGGACAGTTACTTATTTCTATATCTGCTAACTTATTTTCTCTTTTAATTAAACCTATAGTTTAACTGTCTTAAATGCATTTTGCATGCTTAATAACTATTTACATTTTATCCATGCTTTTGAATATTTAAATGAATCTAAGAAAGTTGGACAGTCTACAAAATAATAATTCCCATTATCTAGCATGAGATGGGAGTAGTCTTTGGAACCCCAAATGTTGTTATTACTGAAAACCATTTTAAAAATACATCTCTTTAAAAGTTGTATAATTCGGCATTTTAACAATTGTTATCATTAACTAAAAATGATGATTACCATTTTAATGAGATCTATTCTTTTACTGAATTCACAATTGGTGTAATTAATGTTAATGTTAATTAAATTTGTTTGCATAGTTTTTGTCTGCAAAATTCCTGGCATTAGAGAGATTCAAATTTTTTTGCAAATCTTATTGCTAACTTCTTAATATCTCTCTTTCCCTCACTGCTGTTCTTATTTTTATTGTGTTGTGTTTTTTAATGACACCTTGCTGCCTTAAAGCATTCATATAAGTCAGGGATACTTTAATTCAAATGAGATTTCCAATATCCACCCTGCCATCTGCCTCCAATTATATCTTGAAGATTATTGTTTTTTAGAGCATCCATGGGGTTTTTTTGTAGTCAGAATTGGGAGAACAAGAAAGGTGCACATTGGGGAGATGGGTGTGGTGTGTGTGTGTGTGTGTGTGTGTGTAATTTTATACATACATACATACGTACGTACGTACCTACATAATGTTGTAGATTCTTAAACATAACTAATGTTATATGTATAATTAATGTTATAGATTCTTTAAAAAAAATTCTGGCAGCCATATAGCTCATCTCTTACGGGTCAGAAAATTACATTCTTGAATACGCAACTATTTTTAAATGACTGATGATCAATGTTCAGTTGTGGATGCCTCTTATCTGATCAGAAAATCATCTCCTTCGCAGTTTCGGTGTCAGAACTGCTCCTCATCACAAGTCTGCTCACAGGATGGCTCTTTTTATCAGGTAAGAGGCACTCCTCGACTGTACACATTGTAGTCATTAAGACATTATCCTTTGAAATTCAGTTTAGGGGGGAGCTGAATGTGTCTTTCATTTTTTTGGGACTAAGTTCTTTAGACTAAATGTAATTATAAAGACTAAATGTAATTATAAAAACATTTGTCTGAATGTTTACCTAGATTTTTTTTAAAAAATGCATGGGGCAAGCTGTATTCATTAATTTATATCTTGTGTAGCATGCTATAGGCTCTTCATGGTCTCCCAAATTACAAAACCAATTTCATAAATCAATTTGAAATAAAGATGAGTATGTTGTAATATTATAATAATTTAGTTCAGATTTTCTATGCTGTTGATTAATTGTAGCCTTACAGTAAGATATGATAGGATACCATGTGCATGAATATTAACCCAGATTAACTGTGACAGTCTTATTTTTTGTAAACTAACCAGGTTTAATGCTATAAAGTATTGCCTTCTTTGAAGCTTTGCTAACTTTAGCAATATTCTATGTAACTCCATTTATATTATCATGACATCATAATGTAGCAATAGGATAATCTCTGAAAATATTTTGTGTCTACAACCATGGGACATTAGGATTCATGAATAGTGCTATAGATATTTTGGGAAATGAATATTAATAGAAAATTAGTGTAACCATTATGGCTTAACCATAGTGTAACCGTTATGGCTACACTATCTTAGTTGAATGATTGGCTGTTATGAATATTTGGTTTCATAGTTTGGGGCTTCAGGGGATAAGAAGCTTAGGATTTTAAAGTTATTTTTATAACAAGTTACAATTATACTGCAAAAATATTGTGTTTTATATAGCAACCGTACTTTCAAAGAAGGAGAGTTAGTCCACAATGCCATAGGGTATTAACCTTTGTCATAATGGGCTTCCAATTTTAAGTGTTCATAGTATGCATCAATTTTATGCTGCCCTTCCTTTATAAAATGGAATCTCATTTTACTTTGCTCCCCTATTTTATATAACCAGGTATATATATAGTAAGTCACCCTTCATGGGAGAAATTGAAAAAGCGTGAGATGTAAAATACAGTGTTATATCCAGCATTAGAATAAATTTGTTTGAGCAAGATCTGTTACACATTGCCATTGAGTTAGTCATGTAAGTATTTCTAGTAGAGAAAATAATAGAGTCCTTTGCAGTTAGGTGCAGGAAGTACAGCCATAATTCATGTAAATGGACAGTTGCATTGAGGAAAATGCATATCACTGCGTTGCCATGTCCCTGTATTTTCAGATTATATCCCTAAGGAGTGGGAGATTTTCATAAGGGAGGTATGACTATGCAAATGTTGTTACAGAACATTTCTCATCATCCCTCAACATTGTCAACAGTGGCTGGAGATGGTGAGAATTGGATTTTAGCAACAGGTTGCATATACCTGACATTAGGATGAAAAAGATCAGGCCCCAGTACATGGTTAACAAATACTGTTCAGGAATTAATTTTCTACGGCAGTGTTTTTCAACCTTGGCCCCTTGAAGATGTGTGGACTTCAACTCCCAGAATTCCATAGCCAGCAAGACTTGAAGTCCACACATCTTCAAGGGGCCAAGGTTGAAAAACACTATAATCTAAGGTATGTTTTTAAAAATTTCCTTGGCTTTCTGGGAAGTAGCCTATTTGCAGCTGTGTCATAGGCATCTGCAAGGGAAGGTAAATCAAAGAAATGTCCCACAGCTACATACTTTACATGCTTATGTCTGATACTGAGAGGCAAGTATGGAAGTCTGGGGTTTGTATCATGATGGTTCCTAACATTATCTTTGCATCATCACAGTGTATAACAGGTGAATTATGGTCTGCTTGGGAATTTTAAAGAGAGCAACCTTAAATGAAGATTAGACCCAATCAGAACAACTGGTGAAGATTACTTTTTTTTTTAATGCAACCAAGTACAACACTAACCTCAGTGCTCAGCATACTGTTACTGTGAGGACAATTATTAGCAGCAGTAGGTTCTTACAGTCCTGGATACTACTTCTTAGCTACCTTGTATATATTCTTTTGTTTAATTTTTTTAAATTGCTAGTTTCTTCCTATTTAATGATGGTACTCTATGTATCCATAGAGAGAATTAAAATGACTTCAATACTGAAAACAACTGGTTCAGGAACAACTTCCCCGCCATCTTCATAGGGGGCAATTGCTTTCTTTAGCCTGTCCCGCAATCCTTCTGTAGGTAATGAGGAATTGCTTAGGAAAAAAAGTGCTAGTGAATTCAGATTGTTGAGAACATGGCCAATTTATTTTTCATCTTGAGAATATTGATTGGTTTATTGATGAGCCAGGTGGACATGAGAGTTTAAGTTACACAACTCTTACCCTTGTATTATTTTGTTCCTCTTAACATTGATGAGGAAGGATTTACTAACTAAATTCTGTTGAATCGTTAAGTCATTACACTGCTTGTTTATTTATGTTCTACCTGCTATTATTGTTTCTGTTCTGTTTTCATTGTGGTTTTAGTCTTATCCCATGGTACTCCAGTATCGACCCAGAATTGACTTCAGTTAAACCAAAGGGCCAGATTCTACTGAGATTAAACCTGCACTATGTTGTTTACCCATCGACAGATTGCACAATGAATGGATGTGCCTGGATTGGGGGGAGGGAGGGAACCACTCGAATTTCAACCTGCGAATATGGACTTCTCTTCAGCTGATCAATTACTTTGTCCCTGCTGTTAGAGTAAACCAAGTGCCATTCTGCAACTGAAACATTCATGATATATTTGTGGCATCAAAAGACTGTAAATTATAGCTAAATCATTAAATGTATAGTCAAGAATCAGAATCTCTTGAATATTTGCTTTGCCTGATAGAAATCTTAAATGGTTCCATAACACCAATTACATTAGAAAAAATAGTTGTCTTCTATTTCTCTTGTGGTATTATTGTTTTTTTCCCCACATGTACTGTTTTACTGAAGAAAAAATTGTTTAAAAGTACTGTATAAAAGGTTAAAAACTATACCTTTAAATATTTTGTATATAATACATGTTTCAGAAAAGTGGTTATTTTACCACTACTTTTACTCGCTCAGCTTCTCATAGAATCTGATGTAGTTCACTCATTAATATGCAGTGATCATTTAGCAGTATCTGAACAGTCAGATTTTGTATCAAAGAAGTTGAAAACATCCAGACTGAATTGAACTTGACTGGTACAATATCAAATGATCTCCTTTCAATGATACACAAAACTTATTTAAAGTTTTGATTTGGAGTAATAGCACATTGGTACATGTGCAGCAGGTAAAATAAGAGTTTTTAAAATAAGAGATATTTTAAATTTTATTGTAATTTAACTAAAAAGAAAAACTATTGTGAAAACTTTATTCTCAAAGTGTTGGTTATATTTTTAACTGTTGCTTTCCCTTTGAAATTTGGTAATAATACTAGAAAGTTGTGGGCTGAAATTGGTGGTCTTAAATGTGTTGGATTACAGCCACTGAAATGGCATCTGCTTCTGTATTCTTTAAACATATTCAGTAATATGCATCAGTACATTATAAAATGAGCCAGTTTAATTGCATCACAGGCACGGTCTAGGTTTACCAGGAATCTTCCTATTGTTATGAAATGGGTTGTCAAGTGTGAAACTCAAGTAAATTTGAATGGTTACAAAGCTATCTGACCAAAACTACTGGCTGTTCAGGGTGTTTGGGGGGTTTTTTTGTTTTTTTTTTTCATAACAGTAGTGTTCAAAAATATTAATGGTTGCCTTAGGTATTATATGTGAATTCTTTCTTGTTCAATAATGTTGTGCTATGGATATTACTACAGAAATCACAATGTATTGTATACTGTTTTTTCTCGTCTTCCATTACTTTTTTGCAGTTAAAAACAAAGGTAACAGTCAAATTTAACAATTTGTACAATTTTTAATAAACAATATTCTTTATATAGTAAATTACATACCATAAGACAAGTAATTCACTCTAGAAAACTATTGAGTTTTGGAAACTAAGCTCGAATACTGTATGCCTTCCTTGTAATACAGGGGTCTTGTAAGTAAGAGCATGTAAATTAGATCATTATTTCTAGAGGAAAAACGTGCTATTTGCACCAGGTCAAATCCCACGTGAATAGACTTGGTTCTAAGGTTCTAGTCCAGAGTAATCAGCTGTAGATTACAATACTGTGCAATGCTTGTTATGCTTGGGGCCAGCACTTTCTGACGAATGTATTCTCAGTTAAATGTTAAATCATCTGATAACTGTTCTTAGGTCATTGAAAAAGTATCATTTGTACATGCTTCTTTTGTTAGATGCAATAGGTTGGATCCAAATTCCAGTTTCAGCTCTTGCCTAGGGGAGTTTTCTTTTCTTTTTTGCTTAGTTAAATGTGCCCCTTGGCATATCAAAAAAATATTTTTGCCGTTCCCTTCTATTTTCAAAGCAGCTGATATGTTGCTTTTGAAACTACTTTTACATATACAAAACTTTGGGCCCATGAAACTCATTCTGTGAATCTTAGTCAGAATTTTGTATATTCTGATTGGGTTTACCCATTGTGCTTTGTCATCACAAAGTTTGTTTGGTTTTGGCTTAGCTTACGCTGTGAACCCATGTGGGGTTGTAAACTATGATTGATGACTTTGAAGACATATTAACCCAGCCAGTTTTGATTTATCCAATGAATCAGTCATGCCATAATACTGAAGAAGTCGGATCTAGTTGGGGACCTGATTACATAAAGTTGTACATAAAGCTCTTTCAGTCTTCAGTTTAACTTGTATATAATGACAACATATTTCTTAATGCATTCAGTGTCTTAAGAGTGGCTTTGAATATTCCCTTCAAGCAGGGGGTAAAAGATATATATGTGATTTGTGGGCTTTGTTTCATAATTCTGGATAACACCCAAAGCTGCAATTCCCATATTCCTGGAATAAATGACTATGAACCTACAAATATGTATGGCTCCCCATGGAGAGAATACATAGGGCATTACTTTCTACTTTATCCCAAACCCTAGGAAATGGATGCATAGTTCAAATTTTTAGGGCTTTTGGGTGAATCTAAATTTACCTCCTCCTAAGACATCTTATCAATACAGATCAGTCCTACATAATGCCTTTATCACTTTTTTTCTGGTATTTTTTTTCAATTAATTGAAAGATCTTCCATTACTGCTGAGCAAACATGGCTAATTCATCAGCAATGTACATCTGTCCCAATACTAATAGGAAGCATCTAGTCTTTTTCTCATGTCAGCATTCTGTCAGGCTGAGCATTGTTAAAATTAAACATCCATGCAACTGTAAAAGCATTCTTGATTTTACAATTAAATATATGCACAATTTCTGTTTCAGGTTTTCCTCTGAGGAATGAGTAATTATTGCTTTATCTTGTCTCATTAGAAGAAATGTATTATTCCATAGGTTAATTCCAACTGATCTGTGTTACATTTCCAGTCTCCTATTTCTTATTATATTGTAGTGGACTGAAGCATTTTGTCCAAATCTGCCAAAATATTTTCTGCTGTACCTAGCAGGGATTTTGCCTTTTGCTATACAAAAGGACCATATGAAAACAAATGTTTTGGTCTCTGAGGAAAAAAAAAAACCCTTTCAACAACAATTCAATGAGTTTCCAGATTTCAGAACTAGTTTATTTCATTTTTGTTATATGATTTAACTGTGATTAGTAAGAGATTTTCCAATTGAGTTGGGGGGGGAGCATAAAAGTCCAAGATATGACTTCTCAGCTGTGAAAGTAAAAGCCTTAAAATACTTCTTGCACATCTAACCTCCTTGTGGCCTACAAATTTGCATTTCTGATACAGGTGCATTGTACCTCTGCACTGTAGATGCTTATTGTCAAAATTCACATGTTAATATAGTGTTAGAGAATCTGAGCATTTCCTTGTAAAACGTGAAGAGAGGCTATTATTTAGCCACTGAACCAAAAATTCTTTTACTCTACAATAATTTTCCACAAAGCGACACAAAGGAAATGAAATTATCCATTAAAAGCAATAAAAAAAAATTAGTTGGGGAGTAGATTCTCTTTTCAACAGTATCCTATTCACTTTAGATGCTTATGAATGAGCCACAGGTGCTCAGACTCATTTCAAAATACGTCCTTTTCTCTGAACAAGAGGAAACTGCAGAGAGTCTACAGCAGGGGTGTCAAACTTGTGGCCCATGGGCTGGATGCATCATGCGCTGACCACGCCAATACCTGGTTTAGCAAAGGTGGGGGGGAGTCTTAATATGTGACTTGATGCCGCCGTGATACCGTGAGTTTGACACCCCTGGTCTACAGGGTGTCCGTGACTTGTGTGCCATGATGACATGATCATAAGGTGACTTTACCTACTTGTAACATATGCCATGAGGCCATTGATATAAGTTGTATGACCACATCATTTGTCCAGTGATATTTAGGTGTTGCTGTGACTCATTACATTGCTGCTAGGAAGTACCACAGTTCAGGGGAGAGGCTAAATCTTTTTAGATAGAAAAGTCTCGAAATAATTGGCATCTTCAGTTAAAAAAAAGGAATGAATTCTATTTAGAAGTATAGATAATTCCCTACATTATGTGGAGATAGTACTGAGTTGATAGAAAGCACTACTGTAAAACATTTTAATATATTGTATTTTGAAAGAGAATGTGCTTGCTATATTGAAGCAAATGTCTTTATTTAAATGTTACGGTTTAGATTTATCTGTCTGCACAAACACAAAGGTAATACTTTTTGTTTGTTTGTTGCTTTTGTTAATGATACTTTAGCTAGCTAGCTGCAATACACTTTCCAGTTACCTTTATGACAAGTGACCTGCCATTTTTAATGGAAGCTCATCTCAAATTCTTACATGGTGCAATTATTTTAAATAAATTATGGAAATCTATAGAGTATTAAAATATTCAGTTCTCCAAGAGAGAAAGCTGATGCTTGCCATTATTTACATGGAAAGTATGACAAATGCCGTGCAGGAAGAAAAATATTCTAATTATTTTTGAGTTACTAAAACAAAGTAGATTGAATGTGCAGGGGGATCCACTGATTTTGTATGTGTGATAAGAAGATTGTAATAATAGAAAAGAAAAATTTGCAAAATGTCTAACATATTTTTTAAAAATTACCAAAAGTTACTTGCTTCAAAAATATCTTCCTTCCTTCCTTCCTTCCTTCCTTCCTTCCTTCCTTCCTTCCTTCTTGTTCTTGTTCTTTTCTGTTCTTTCTCTCTTATTCTCTCTCTGTCTTTCTCACTTTCTTTGTCTTTCTTTCTTTCACATTTTTACTTCCTGAATTGTTGGGTTGAAATTTGAATTTCCTTAGAATTGCTAATCTTTTTTTTAAAGGCCTAACTTTATATAAATAACTTATATTTTTATTAAAATATTTATATGAATTGAAAGTAAATGCTCTGTTAGAATCTTCCTAAACTGCAAAGCATGCTAGTTGTAAATACTGGAGTTACAACCCATAATATCATGAAAACACTAGATTTGAGAAGGTTGATTATTAATTACCATCTGGTTTTCAGTGATGTTTTCTAGCTTGGGGGAGGCAGGTGCAGAGAAGCCATTTTCAAAGTAATTCTGAGTAACACCGTCCCCACCCTCCACCCGCCCAGGATTCAGGAAGTACAAATTTCAGATTTCTGTTTTTATTGCTGTTGGCTGTAATTTATTTAGCCACTGAACCAAAAATCCAATACACTCTTACTCTACAAAGCACAAAAATGAACAAATTGTTAGCCTTTTAAATAATTATGGTTTCACAATAACCTATTTAACACAAGTGATAAAATATTAGCATTCACTTTGCAAATTTTTACTATATTTTACATTAAAACTGATTTCATTAACACCTGTCATTTTACAGGTAAGGCAATGTTGGGTATTAATTTTTCCCCAAAGTAATTTAATGGAACACCTTCAAGGACGCTATCTTTTAAAATATTTTCTTCTAAAAGTATCTAAAAAGTATACTTTGCTAGAATAGAGAACTATAAAATATCAATAGGCCTTTTCAGTTTTTAACAATCAGCCAAAATGAAGAAATGATGCTATTCTTTAAAAAAAAATATATTCCAGATAACTTCTGGAAAATAAAATTGGAAATAAAACATGCATAACTTCGTGGGGCTAAAAACATACCTAAGACTGTCTTTTTAAATTCCAAAAAATGACAAAAAACATGTAGTAATTCTCTTTGTACTTCTTTCTGATTATCACTATAAATACTCTTGCAATATATAGACAATGTACAATATTCCATTGCTATCTTTTTTTTTAAAGTTGGAAATATTTTTCAGAGGGTTTTTTTTTGTCAAAATTAGTAATACCTTAAGAAACCTTTTTGTGGTTATAAAGGTTAGATTATGAATATTCAAATTGAAGTGAAAAAGGGTCATTATTAATGACTTGGTGTCTCCTACTTGTCAAAATATGTATTTTTGTAAAAGAAATGCACTTGTAAATATTCAATCAACTTATGTTTTGTTTTGGAAAAAAAATGTTGCTGCTTAGGGAATTACCTAGAAACGGTATTGCTTTGTATTCATGACAAATTCATTCTGTTCCTGTTTAAATAGTTACAGCAGAGCTAGATGCATTTTATATATGGACTTAACCCAAATATGTCTTGAGCATGCCACAAGAGTTTCTCATTAAATTCACCTGAAGGCAGAATATACATTGGTGCCGTGTTTTCATCTTCCGTATTAGCTTGGTGGTGTCTTATAATTTCTGTTTTTGTCATTGTGACATAACAAGTTTGTTATGAGAGCTGCAATCCAGAATAATCGCAGCAAAGGATATTTTCAGTGTGCAAAGTCTAAAAGGGCTGTCAGATTTTGAAATGAAAAACACTAGCAGTGCAAGCACAGAAGAAGGACTTGGAACAGTCACAGTAAAAAGAGAAAAGGAGATTATTCACCAAAATGTTATCACCGATGCCCCGAATTCTATCACCAATAGACAAGCCTCTATTGTGGGGTACTTGTACAACTGAACACTAAGCAAATATAGACATGGGCCTTTTCTAGAGCCCAATTTCAAGTCTTCAGTTCTACTAGAGGGAAGATTTCATGGGACTCCTCATTCAGAGACTTTGCAATGATTTTAATTAGTTATGCTGTTTTATTGTCCTATTTTTTCCCCTTCTCCAGTAACTAATTGCTATATTAAACTTTTTCTCTTTTTACTGTACTCTTTTATTTAAAAGCTGGTCAGAGTAACTCTTAATTAGCATGGTTGATCCATTGCCCAGCCATTCATAAGTCTGCTATTATGGCTCATTGCACAGTCAGCAAGATATTCAGAGTGAATTTGGCATTTTTGTCCACCTATCAAGTTCTAACCGAGGACCTGCTATTAATTATATTATATTCATTATATACTGACAATCAAGCTGCTGTCCTTCAGACTACATTGATTGCTAATATCAAGAATATCTATATCTTAAGCGACTGACAGAAACCCCAGCTTATACATGCTATATGCTGCAACATGCTTCTAGCTCATTGGATAAAACTTATAAAAATTAAGTCAGGCAAATTGTAAAAAGTAATTTGCTGTTTAGCATCATATTGCTACTTTTTGAAAGCAATATATGTGTTATGACACCTAACCTGCAGCCCATGACAAACATTTTTCTGGCCCTTTTATTTTCTGTATATTTTATGCTAAATTATTCAGATCATATGTAAAAATTCTCATTTGTAATGGCTTTAAAGGAATATGTATGTTGGGAACAGGTATATGAAGATATCTTCATATGAACCGTAGAAACTCAAAAATACTTCAGTCTCAGAATTGTAATTTTTCATGCACCACTGATTATAATTTAATTTGATTTCATTTAATCTTTGCCCATTCTTATTTTTTCTGAAGTTGAATATTAAGGTCTGAATGCAAAAGGCCACATGGCCTTCTACAGAGCCCTGGAGGCTATGTCCCTACTGAGGGTTAGAAACATTGCAAACAAGAAAGCACAAATGCAAGGACTACCAAGCCAATGAGTTATGTGTGGTTATTTGATGAGTCTTCCTAGTCTATTTTATGTGATGCCTTTAATAACTTAGTAGGGGATTTTTTTTCCCAGTTATTGAATTCTATTATTTTAAAAATGCAGATGTTAAATCTAAAAACAGAAAGGAGAAACAGAAGAAGTTAAAGAATTGACAAATGAGCCATTAGACAAAACACACTTTGATTTAGCAATGCAAAGAGATGTAAACATGATTATATGAGACAACCAGTGAAGCTAACAGAAGTGGCTATAGTTTACAAGCATTGAACTTAGTGTAGAGTTCATGAAAAATGTTTACTACCTAAAAGGGAAGTCACTGTTAAACTAAGCTCAACATCTGGTGATTTTATGGACATTTCCAGGCAGCTTTTGAGGCCAAAATATAGAATATGCAATTCACTGTAGCAGTGTACAGTAAGTACATGATTATATGAAAAACATTCAACATGTATTGCTCTGATTCACAGATTATTGCTATCTAGTCCAGGAGCTCAAAATAAAATACAGGGTACCTTCCTGGGTTTTTCCAACAATAACCCTGTGAGCTATGATGGGCTGGGAGAGAGTGACTGACATGAAGTCACCGAAGGATCTTCTGTGACAGAGGCTGAAGTATAAGTTTCCTTTTTCCTTAGTAGTCTAACACGACACTGGCTGTTCAGCATTTTCTTATTGAGCATTAATGTTTTTCCAAATCATGTCACAAAATCAGTAAAATCAATTTTCTTTCCTGCATTTTCATCAACATTCTTCTTGATTTGCTCAGTTGATTGATCTTGGCTGTAACATCTACCAAATAATGTATCATGAAGAAACCAAGCCCTTTTAGGCAAAATGCTCCATCTGCTGGCCTATTTATTAACGCTTAACTCGTTTTTTGGTTCTATCTTGATGTAATTTCTACCGAAGGAAAGTTTGGTCTTTAATATTTTTGAGGTTGTACTTTGAAGAAACCACTGCAGGGTTTCTGAAGCCCACGGAGGTGTTTTGTTTCCTGTGGGGATAGCTTCTGACATCAGTCTTTTGATTCTTGAGCTCAGCTTCAGCATTTTAGTTTATTCTGAAAGCAGGGTTGTACAATACCTGAAATTTACATGCACATATAGACATTCACAGGATTCAGGATTTGGAATTTCCCGTTTTATGAGGTATCCATTTGTACACAAGTTTTCACCTTGTCCGTCGATTCTGCTTAGGCTTTTGGATGTAGGCTCACCCTCCTGTCAGCATGATGGAACAACTGGAGAAGGATTTTGAGTGCATGTTTACCCACAATAGGGGCACAGCTGCCATGTGGAAAAGTTCTTGATTGAAGATTTACATTCCAGCATGTTCACAGCCATATCAACTGAAGTTTATCGCATGTCATTAACTCTCCTATCCAGAGAAATTCACCAACATTTTTACAACCAATCATTCCAGGAGAAATGAGGGAAGAATGCTGCCAAGTTATAACAGTCTGAAAGGTAAGCATAGATCTGAAGAATTCCACATTCATTTAAATATGGTTTGTGTGCCAAAGATTGGAAATCTATGCTCTGAAAAGCTTCTTGGTATGAATCCTATATTTTTATTAATAAAGCTATGGATATGTGTGTGTGTCTACAAGTCTAATTTGTGCAATAATTCTGTGTTCCACAGCATTTTCATGTTTCCTTTATTAGTCGTCCTAACATTAACTCAAGCTAGAGTAAACTTATTGTCATCTTGTTAGATAAGTCAACCAATTGTTAAGTCTGGAAAATACACAGGGCCCTTCTTTTCCACATGAAACAGGGCTTGCCTGTTTCTACTTAGCTTCCAGTTAATGAAAATTTGACATTGGACTAAATGTATGAGAATCATAAGCAATCCTCCCACATATCTATATATTTCTAAAACTCTTGACTGTTTGATACTTTGTAAGCTTCAATTGGGCAAAATACTGTATCATGGGGCAAAACCTTATCAACAGAGATAATTCAAAGGGCTAACTTACAGAATACCAGGACTCTCTGGGAAATGAAATTTGGGTTGTTGTTTTTTTGCTGGTTTAGCACTGCTGTGCTGCTGCTGGGGAGGGAGGGAGGAAAGGGAGGGAGGGAGAGAGGAAGGAAGGAAGGAAGGAAGGAAGGAAGGAAGGAAGGAAGGAAGGAAGGAAGGAAGGAAGGAAGGATTCTAACATTGACTGTCACTAGTGAATCTTCCCCCACAGCTCTAATTTTAAACATTGTTATTACATGTTTTAATTGAGAGAATAAGAGCCATCTTGTATAAATCATTTTGAAAAGCTGAGGAGGAATATTTTTGTATATTAGGCTATTTCCTCTGTTATTTTAATGGGACTGGTACCAACCTTTTTATGAATTATGAGTGCAGAAGGATCCTTTCCAAATGACATCACTGAAAGCTTGCCATTACAATGGGACATTCATAATCCAGCATGCCAGCACATGTACGAGTCAGAATGAAATTATGAAATGATATTTTTTCCCATAAAAAGGAACATTCCATGCCAGAACAGAAAGTATACAGCTATTGCTCAGACCAATATTATCCATTCATTCATAACAGAAAAGAGAAAATAAATAAAAGACTGTATAAAAAGTTTGTGCTTTTTAAAAAGAGAATATTTGGAAAAATAGTAAAAACAATTACATTTCTTGGGAGCTTTCTCATCAACTGCTATCATCATCTCTTAATTGGACATGCAAGAAATAAATCTTGGATCATCAATTTGGAAATACAAGGTTTATCTATTGCTATAAGCAATCCTATCTCTTGTTCTATGACCTATAGTCAGGTACCCTGATATTTTTGGACTGTAATTCCCATTGTCCTATACTTGCTGAGGCCCATGCTGGCTAGGGAATTCTGAGAGCTGAAGTCCACAAATCTTAAAGTTGCCACAGTTGAACACCCCTACTCTCCAAATTCCACCAGGAATTTTATAAAAAATCAATGCCTAGCTTCTGTGTTCTCAGGTCATGTAGAGGTAGTGTTGCTTGTTGCTTCTTCTAAATTAACCAATATATGAAGAAATACAGCTTTTTTTTTTTTAAATATACTTTATTGATTTTTAAAAATAAAACAAAATACAAGGTGTTTCATGCCACATCGGAAGTGCAGTGTTAACCGTAATTTACAGAGTTTATCACAATAATATTCTAGTTAAGAGTAAATAAAATCACTTTTCCGACTCACAGATATTTTTCCTGTTACGCATCCAATTGTACCATCTACCCCATACATCATAATATTTAGATTTTTCACCATTATTCAGCTCGTTTGTTAGATTGGACATTTCCGCACATTCTAGAATCTTATTAATTACACTTTCTTCAGAAGGAGACGCATTATCCTTCCATGTCTTTGCAAAAACTAATCTGGCTGCCGTGATTATATGAATCAAGAGTTGAGTCTTTTCTTTTGCCAATCTCTCCCTAGTTATGCCTAGTAAGAAGATCTCGGGGGCTAATTCCAAATCCTCTCCTATTATTTCCTTCAGCCAGGCCCGAATTTTAAGCCAAAACTTTTTGGTTATCTGACAGGACCACCACATGTGGAAAAAAGTACCAACCTCCTTACCACATTTCCAACAGGTTGGTGAGGCATTGGGAATCATTTTAGCTATTCTAGCTGGTGCTAGGTGCCATCTGTGGAACATCTTGTACTGATTTTCCCTATAGGATACCGCTTTTGTTATATAGTAATTCCTGTTCCAGGCTTCTTCCCACTCATTAAAGTTAATATTGTATCCTATATTTTTTTCCCAGACACCCAGTTGGTTCCTAGCTATGATCTCTGCCCTATCCTCATCTAGTAACACGTTGTACAGTCTAGCCAGCATTTTCTTTTCTCGTCCCAGTAAAATTTTATCTAGATTTCTATATTTGGATTCTATGCCGAATCGGTCCCTATCCTTTTGGTACCTAGAATTGATCTGGAAATAAGTCCACCAATCTATATTGAGGCCTTGGTCTCTTAATAAATCTAACGATTTTAAACTCCCTTTATCGTCTAATATCTCCTTATATGTGGGGAAATTTTGAATGTCTCGCCTGTTTGGATCAATTAGGGCCTCCAGAATGGAGAGCCAATTTGGGACTTTAGTGTAAAACCTCTGCCTGATTTCTACCCATATTTGAATAAGGGTCTCCCTTACTTTATGTCTACAAAAAAGAAGGCTTTTTTTTTCTCTCGGGTTCCACAATTGGGCATGCCAACCTTCTTGCAGGTCGTGCCCTTCCAAAGTCAAGATTCTTCTATTATGTAGTGTAATCCAGTCCCTAATCCACACCAATTTGGCTGCCTTTTGATATGTTTCCCAATCTGGGAGACCGAAGCCTCCCAAATTTCTTTTGCCTTGTAGAATCCTATATGAAATCCTGGACTTTTTCCCTTCCCATAGAAAGAGCCTAATACCTTTATTCAATTCTGAAAAAAAAAAATTGCCTAATTTCACCGGGATATTTTGGAATAGAAATAATATTTTGGGGAGGATGTTCATTTTGATTGCTGCAATTTTTCCTATAAGGGACAATTTTATCTTTTTCCATCTTTCCAGATCTAGCTGTATTTTTTGCAATAACGGGATGTAATTATTTTCTTTTAATGATGAGTGCCGGGAGGTTAGCCAAATACCTAGGTACTTAGTTTTTTTCACTATCTGGATGCCTAGCAACTCTTCTAGCTCTATTTTTTGTGTTTCTGTTACATTTTTCACTATTATTTTTGTTTTGGTTTTATTGAGTTTAAAGCCGGCCACTTTACCATAATTTTCTATCTCCTGTAGGACTTTTGGGCCTGATACGAGCGGATCTTCCACAATTAAGGCCACATCGTCTGCAAAGGCCTGTGCCTTAAAAATTTCGTTCCTTATCTTGAGACCTTTAATATCTTTATTAGCCCTGATCTTTCTGAGGAGCACTTCTAGTGCCAGAATGAAGAGTAAGGGGGATAAGGGGCATCCTTGCCTTACACCTTTTTGGATTGGAAATACTTTTGTCCTATCCCCATTTATTACAATATTTGCCTTCTGATTATGGTAAATGTTTTCAATCATTTTCCTGAAATTGGTCCCAAAGCCCATTAAATTAATTTGGTTAATCATAAAACTCCAGTTCAAATTGTCAAAGGCCTTTTGAGCGTCTACGAAAACTAGCGCCAGCTGTTTATCAGAATGGTGTTCATAATATTCTATGACATTTAATACTGTTCTCAAATTATTCCTGATTTGCCTCCCAGGGAGAAACCCATTTTGGTCTTTATGGATCCAGATATTTAAGATTTTCTTCATTCTTTCCGCAATGATGGACATAAAGAGTTTATAATCGGAATTTAATAAAGAGATTGGCCTGTAATTTGCTATATGCTTGGGATCGGTACCTTCCTTCAAAATCAGTGAGAGGTACGCTTCCCTCCATGTCTCGGGAATACTTACACCTGTCAAAACCTCATTGAAAATCCCTAGTAATTCTAATTTTAGTGGTTCCTCAAATTTAGCATATATTTCCCCTGGAAGTCCATCAGGGCCTGGTGATTTATTTTTTTTAATTTTGGTAAGGGCGGTTTCCAATTCCTCTATTGTGATCAGTCTGTTTAATATATCCTTCTCTTCCTCAGTTATTTGTGGTAGGTTAGCCTCCATTAAATATTGTTCTACTGCTTCGGCCTTGACCTCTTCTTGTTTGTACAATGCTTCATAAAAGTCTCTAGCTAGGCCTAATTTATCCTCTTCCTTTGTCAAGAGGTTGCCTTTGGAGTCCTCCAATACCAAAATTTGACTTTTTTCATTCTGTTTTTTGAGTCTATATGCGAGCCACCTACCAGACTTGTTAGCATTTTCAAAAAGATAATGTTTAGCTCTCTTTATTTTGCCCACTATCTCCTCCTGATCCAAAATATTCAGCCTATGTCTCGCTAGCCTCCAACTCTCTTTAAATATTTCATCTCCCGGCCTCCGCAGTAGATTATTTTCCGCCTCTTCTAATTTCTTAGTGAGGGCCTCTCTCTCCTTCCTTTTTTCCTTGTTCTTATACGCCATATAAGAAATAGTCACCCCTCTCACATATGCTTTCATAGTGTCCCACACTATTTCTCTAGCTGTTCCTTTATTTCCATTTTCAGCAAAAAAACGCTTAATTTCTTCATTTAATTTAATTACAAACTCTTTTTCATTCAATACAGACGTGTTTAATCTCCACCTCTTTTGTGTTCTCTGTCTCGCTTGAAACCAATTTATTTCCAGAAACCTATGATCTGACCATGAACTGGTATTTATTTCAACCTTCTGTATTTGCAAGCCTAGTTTCCTGGTAACCCAAACCATATCAATTCTGGACCACGAGTTATGAGGCGGTGAATAAAAGGTGTATTGACTATCTAATGGGTGGAGCGTTCGCCATATATCTATTAAGTTTAATTCGTCTACCAAATCAAAAAAGCTCTTTGGGAGGGGTAGTCTTTTGTTTTTTTTATTTTTCCCGCTTTTATAATCTATGGAAGGGTCTGTAATCCCGTTAAAATCCCCTAGCATACATACTTCACTATCAGCCCATTTTCCTAGTTGCTCGTGCAATTTCCGATAGAAAAGTCCCTGTTTTTTATTAGGGGCATATATCCCCACCAATATCAATTTGGAATTGCCCCTCGTTATCTCAATTATTAGGATTCTGCCTTTAGGATCTTGGTATTTTAATTCCGCCTCTATTTCTTTCTTAACATAAATTGCGATCCCCCTCTTTTTTTTTCCGCTAAAGACACAAATACTTTACCGAATTTGAGGAATTCTAATTGTTTAGCCTCATCTTTTTTTATATGGGTTTCCTGTATACAAATTATATCCGGATTGAATTTTACCAGTTTTGACAGTATTAGCTTTCTCTTCCTATAGTCATTAACACCGTTTACACTCTGTGACAAGATTTTTAAGCCATTCATTCCTAGTGTCTGTGGTTACTTCCTAGTTCTTGTTTTTTAGTGTTACTGCTCTCACCGGTCGGGTTTTCTTTCCTGTTTCTTCCCCTTCTACTTCTCCTCTTTTTTTCCCTTCTTCTATATCCTCCCTAGTACTCTGTTTTTGGGATGACTCTTCCTCTGTGTTTACTGTTTCAACGTCCTCTTTACTGTTATATTCCTCTTCTTCTCCTCTCAGTTGGTCCAGAAACTCTTGTGCTACACTTGGATTGTCAATTCTTATCTTCCTTCCCTGCCAGGAAATTAACAAGCCCTCTGGCAGTAGCCATCTGAACACTATATTCCTTCTATTTAACTGGTTTGTCAAGAATCTATAGTTCTTTCTTCCCTCTCTCACCCTTTTTGGTACTTGTTTTAGTATAATCACTTCCTTCCCTCTATACACTATTGGTTCATCTCTCGCAATTTTATAAAGGATATCTCTCACTTTTCTCCTAGCAAACCTTACATGGACCTCTCTTGGGAGCTTATTTCTTCTGACGTAGTTCATTTGAACCCTATATATCTCATCGAGCTCCCTAATAATTTCCAGTTTGTCTTGCTGGAGTATATCCGCTATTAACTCCGCCATTTTATCTCCTAAATCTTCATCTTTTTCTTCTGCAATATTTTGAAATCGAAGGAAAAATGAGGCCTTATCCATTTCTAGATGGACCAATGTATCTTCCGTTATCTTACCCTGGGCTGTGAGGGATTTATCTACTCTATCTAACTTCTTCTCATTCAGATCCATTCTTTCCTCGACTTTTTGGATTCTTTTTTCATTATTAGCAATTGACGCCTGAATCTCACTTATCTTTGTATCCAATGCATGCATATCTAGCTTTAATTCAGTGTGGTTATTAGTAAGTTTTTCCTGCATAGCTAGCATCGTCTCCTGTATTAGTAACAAAGAGGACTGGACTGTTTGCAGAGATGGCGTCGTTGGTAGTTTGTCTGGTTTCTGTAAGCCATCAGAGGGCTTCTGAACAGCTGGAGATGACAACGCTAAAGTGGGATTTGATGGAACTTTTTTACCAGTTTTTTGAATTGTTGTAGTCATATTTGCCATTTCTTTCAGAATAGCCTTTTGTTCTCTTATTATGAAATCAATGTTTTCCCAAATGAGCATTCAATGGGGCTATCGCAAAATCTCCTGAGTGTTACTCCTAAAGAGTCAAATTAAGGTACCTGTTTTCCCCTTTTTAGCTGTGGAAAATATCGGGGGTATATCAATATAATGGAGAATCTATTGGTTTAAGAGTTTTCCTCTTGATTTCTGTTAATTCCTTGTCTTAAACCTTCTTTAAATAAATCAATCTATCAAGTTAATTAATTCCAGTCTATGTCGGATAGGTAAATACAATGGATTAGGGAAAATTGATTCCACTAATAAATATTTTAAAAAATTACTTAAGCTATATTTATATTAATTAATTAAATATCAATAGAAAAGGCACGCTAAAGCTTGTAATTTCTTAATTACTTAGCAGGATACTAAAAATACTATAAATGGTCCACTAAATCTAATAACTTATTAGGGTAATAATTATCAAAGAAAAAAAACAATTAATTAATTATGATAAAGGTAAATACAACAGAACTTATTCAGCTAGGCTAACACGGCCAAAGCTAACAGTAACATTAAATATAGAAAAGTATTTGATATATCTAAATGTATAAATAAGAATACCTTACAAGAGTGCTATCTAAAGATAAGTTAAATAGTAATTAATAATTAGTAATTAATAATTAATAATAGAAATTCATCGGCAATGTAATAATTAATAGTAATACAGAAGTTAGACTAGCGTAAGTAGCCACGAAGATTTTCCAATTAGGTCCAGGGAGGACAGTTTCGTGAAATGACTCAATATACAAAACTCTCTTTCACTGGGGAGAGAGACCCCAGCTAATCCCGGGAATAAGCTAAGAACTAAAGTGTAATACCCTCTAGGATACAGTCTAGGGTTCCATACTACAATTTTGGTAGAAATATCTCGCACAATCAATTCTGAGCCTTCGATCCCTTCCAAATCCGGCAGGCAAAAATTAACGCTAACCCAAGTCACTCAAGCACGGAAGTCACTCTGTTAGTCTTCTAATGACTGGCAGATTCCAGCTCTCCGTAATGGCCTCACTTCCTGCTTCTCGGGATGGATTTTTCCAATTAAACCTCTGACTTGACTCCCTCCGCTCTCCTCCCAGCAGCAATAAAAACGCGGTTTCCTTGCACAAATCTCAGTTCAGTTCAGTTTCTCTTACTCAGGATCTTCTCCGCTGTTTCCACAAATCGAGAGTCACAATCACTCCTCTCCCTCTCCTACTCCATGCCGGCTGTCAGGTCTCGCCATATGCAAATCACTCTAGAGTTGCAGTCGCCGCTTAATGCCTCTTCAAGTTTCTCGTGACCTGCATCCACCGGCTCCTTCGTTGGTGTCCAAAACAGCAAAATAGGGGTGGTACAACAGAGTCCCGACACCACAGCCTCCGATCTCCAATTGCTTCCTTCTTAGATTGTCGGCGGCTACGGCTTCAAGTCTGACATTAACTGTCAGGCTCACCGCGTTGGATTGACAGAGCCTTCCAGTCTAGTGGGAGCGTTTGCTCATCGCTTTCCCACTAGACCTGTTTGCTCTTTCGTCCGTGGGATCCTCCGAATCCTCACGCCCCCGCAGGGATCCCCAAAACATGATGATTGATAGCGTTAAGGGGCACAGTCACCCGCTCCACGCCATGCCGCTGTAGTTCACCAACCGGAAGTCCAGAAATACAGCTTTTTATTCAATAGGATGATTTCCAGGAAAGCGTATGGAATTTTTGCCTTCAGAAAAGTCCCACTCATTCCAAGGCAGGATCCATATGTCACATTAATCCATAACACAATTCATTCAGATTCGGCTTGGGATGTGAGAGCCAAATTATTGTCATTTATTTTATAAACCCTGGTTAAAGTAATCCCTGGTTTAGCTAAATCATGAATTCTACCATTGTGGTTTCTGAACCATGGGTCTGTCTTATAATTACTTATGAACTATGACTAGCTAAGGAAGCCATGATTAAAACACAGCTTCTTGAAAAGCATAAACCTGGCTAATGTTTCTTTTAAAAACATTGAAAAGGTAGCTGAAAAGACAAAATAAAAATAACTATCGGGAAAATGAATCATGAGCTGAAGTTCTAAATTTTAAAGAGAAGAAGCCCATCATACCTTAACTGTTTTAAGGAAGCTTCGTTGAGGTACTGTATTTCACACAAAATTCCAAAGAGCAGCAGTATATTATCGAATAGCAGTTTTATAGAGGAAAAAAAATGCTGAAGTTCCACTTGTCAGTCTCTACGCTTCAGTCCAACACACATAATCACAGAATAGTGGAGAACATATGGAGAGACATATGCACATGGCTGAAAAAAACCTGGAGCTGTAAATCTTAAGGCTTCTGTTCTGCAGCTGATACATGAAGTAATGTCCATCATTGCTCTCTGTTGAGTTGGGAGATGGGTGTCAGAACTGTTTGGCAGAAATAGGAAAACAATGCAAAATTGTTTGCAATTATCTACTTAATGATGCCAGTGATTAATGATTGAGAAGCCATCTGAAAGGATCTGTATTGATAATCAACACACAAGTTACTATGGTCCAATTAGGGTTAGGAGCATTTTTCACTCTGAAAAATTTGTGATATTTGTTACAATGGATCTATTAGGTGGCAGTTAAGCCCTAAAGAATGGATAGATTTACATATGGAGAAAAACAACCTCAGAGAATAATTACAGCTTTTTGGGACAGAGTGATGTTATCTAGTAGCCAGGAATCTCTTTTAAACAAGGGGACAGTAGAATTAATAGCATGCATCCTTCTGATTTATCAATATCATTTCAGTTAAAGGAAAATGGATTCTCTGAATTGTTAACAAAATCATGGGAAACCAGGGAACCGACCTCCTATGGGGCAAGACAGAAGAAATGAATGAATAATAAAGAATGAAGAAAGTTCTAAATTTTCCCCCTTGGTATACATGCTTAAAGAGCTTGGGGGTTCTATCACTTAAACCATGTTACTACTAGGTTCATTTCGGAAGCACCTACCAAGGGCTTCTGGATTGAAAGGATTAGCCAGTGACATCACTGTTGTCCAGGGGGCTCATTTTATGTCCCTGTTATTTTCCCACTGAAGTGGCATCTGTTTATCTACTTGCATTTGCACATTTTTGAACCGTAGGTGGCAGGAGCTGGGACAAATTGACTGGAGTTCATTCCATCATGTGCCTTGTGCTCTCAGGTTTGACCTCTCAAAGGTTTTCTGACTCGGTGTTTTAACTGTTGGTGGGTTTCAAAAATTTTGCTACCGGTTTGGTGGGTGTGGCTAGGGGAGGCATGTGACTGAGTGTGCATGGCCAACTTGATGTCACTCATACCCACATTCACTCAGTTACATGACCCCCCCACCTAGCCATGCCCACAGGAAAAGGTAGGAAATTTTTTGAAATTTCCACCTATCTACCCTCGCCCTCCCTTCGCCAGTCACCCCTGTTTCCCCTCCTTTAGCAGCCCCGGTCCTAGCCCCGCTTCCTCCCCACCACCACATCTTTGTTCAGGCTGTTTACCTTCCACGGCTGGTCCAGAATCCAGAAAGAAAGCTGACCGGAGGTTTCGGTGACCCCCAGCCAGCCACCACTGCTGGAAAGTGACTGGAAAAGAAGCCTCATTGAGAGTCACTTTGTGGCTGTGGCGGCTGGCCACAGGCTGCCGAAAAGTACCAGAGGTCACAGAAAAAGCTGCTGCCGTCACCACCATGTTCTTCACGAGTGCTCATCCCATTGGACTTGCAAGGCAAGGGGATGTGCATGTGCAAAGAACATGGGCAGGACGAGCAAGTGGTGACGGGGACCTGTTCATGGGCATGGCCAGCTGGCCATCGCTACCGGTTCAGCAATCTTGGCCAACTTTCTGCCAACGGTTCATGCAAACTGGTGCGAACTGGCTGAATACCACCTCTGGTTCTAACCACCTGAACTAACGTGGTTCCAACTCATGTTCTTCAGTAGTGGTTCCAATGACTTAGCCTTCTTTTCCCCAGCCAATTTCATCCAACTTCACAAGATGGGAACAGAGGAAGTTCTAGAATGGGATACTGTACTGTAGTTCTAAGACTACTCAAGCTATCAAAATCTGGTTTCCTGACAATTCCATGTCAAATGTTGACTGTGTTCATATACCACACTAAACTTCCTTAGGTTTTAATCTTAGTTAGTTTTTGAGGTTAAGGCTTTTCTGTTGTGTGAACTGAGCCTTATAATTCACGATTCAGAAAAAGGGGTTCATTGAATAATCTGTGGTTCAGGTAAACATGGATAAATTTATTGTGTGAATCCATCTTTGCAATAGAAAAATAAAATGATGTCTGTCTTCATTCATTCATGTCAATTTGAGTCTTTCCTACTTTACATTCTCTGTTCAGGCACAAACATGGTTTCCCATTTTGGAGAATTATTCTATCTGCTCTCGCATAATTGGTAACTTTACATTCACACTAATATATTTGTACACATTGATTAAATCATGACACCTTCCCATTCCTAATAATCATTAGGGTATGGGATAGGATAACCGGGACGTGTGTGTAATAATAGCAATTATTCAGTTCTAAAGGGGGGGGGGAATTAAGTCTCCATTGAGCCCTAATTTTCTGTTAATCCTAAAGAGACTAAGTACAACTTCATAGTTGTCCTCATTTCAGCTCCCTGATACATGAGATTTGGCCACATTCAGTAAAATGGTCTAATTCAAGATGAGATTATAAGAAATAAAGCATTAGTTTTGTTGCTGCTATCAGTTTCCCCAGTTTTAGCCACTTTGAGAGGATAAATATGCTGTATAATTTGGAAATGACAGCGTGGCCAACATCTCGACGGCAAGACGGATTCTTTGGAGGCTCCAAAAGAGTTGTCGATATCCCCACTGTCCGAGGGTCCTCTGTGACCTAAGTTGTTCTGAAGGGATGACTATCAAGAGGAGCATGTACCGATCAATCCAAGGAGACTGCAATCTCCCTGGAAACATCGGAAGAAGCTCCTCAAATCGGACATTGTGGGAAAGCGATCTAGATGTCGCTGAAAAGCTGGGATGGCTGCAACAAAAGAGAAACGGAAAGACCAACCTGTGACAGGGCTGTTATTTTTAAATAAAGCTCTTTTGTGATTTTCTTTGGGGGAGGCGGGGGGCTAGGTTTGATATAAAACATAAGACTTCCAAATGTATCATGCAAATGCTTTAAAAAATCTGTGCTCTGGCATTAAATTATTAAAACAGGAACAAAATGTGTAATGCAAATAACCCATTTGGAATGAATGAATTTGCACGATATTGGACTCAGTCAAACAAACATCCTAGAGCACCTTTCCACAAAGCCGTGTCCTGATGTTCTTTGAAACTAATTCCCATAAATTCCAACCAGCGATCCCATAAATTATGGGGTTATTATTTTATACACACACACTTTTCTCCGAAAGCTCAAAGCAGCTCATTCAAAAATCTCTTTTCACCTCTATCCCAACAACAACTCTATCAAGCACAGGGACCAAGAGTGATTGGCCAAAACCAGCCACTGATTTTTCATTCCACAATGCTGCATTTTGTTATTTAAAATTCAATACATTACACTGAAAAAGTTCCGTTTTGGGAAAAGCTGTCCTAATTAATAATTTAAAATCTTAATGATTTTCTAGTATTTATTTATTAAAATTATATGCCACCCATCTCACTATCAAACTGAATTCTGGTGGATTATAATACAGTGAAAGCAAGAATACAAAAAACATAAGACTTAACAGGGATAAAACTAGAAACCAAGTAGTACAGAAGTGGGAACTTCTTTCTTGATCTTCTTTCTTCCTCTGCCAGCCACCTCCAATGTAGAACGTGCCCATCAGGGCACAAGCCAATCAGAAGAGCCAGGTTTGAGGCTGTTCCAGAAGGCCAAGAGGTTGGGGCAGATCTCACCTCCAACAGCAAGGTATTTCAAAAGGAATGGTACATTTTTCTATTGAAAATCCTGAAGACCAGTAACAATGGACATCTGCCTGGTTTAAATATAATGTCATTTGTACAGGAATTTCTATTCCAGGTTTAGGGTTATGGATGTCTACAATCTTGTTTTGCTATAATTTCCAGCATCCCAGGAAGGGAGGGAGGGAGGGAGGGAGGGAGGGAGGGAGGGATGAGAGAGGGAAATCTAACAAGGTGAGAGGATGATTACTATTAAATAATATTATGTGCGTAGGATGAAAAGCTCTACATTAAATCTATGAAACCTTGAGAAAACTTAAAGATAAGACACAAATATTGGACTCAAATCTAAGAAAACATACGATTACATAAAATATTATGTAATGGAAAGTTCATTAAAAATCTACTGAGAAACAGCCTTAACAGTTGAAATTGTTAATCCCACCTATTCAAATCTGGAATGTTTTAATATCAACCCTTGTAAAATGAATGGTCAAGGACAAGCCTATTATTCAAATGACAAAGGGTTTATTGATATAAAGGATATTCTTCTACCAGTATAATGAATATATTTTATTTAAAAAATCTATTGTGTGGCAGAAATGTTGAACACAAAACTGTAACAGCATTCGTTTGATAAAAATGTAATGCTTGTCAAACTATCACTTTTTTTAATACTGATGTATACTAGCTATTGAAAAGATCCACAGATTCTGAATAACCTCCTACACAGATTATCACCATTTTAGCTATAAAGACTCTTAATTGTAATCAGCTGAGTACAGGAATCTTAGACCCCCTAGCTAACTCAGTCACTCAACCTTAACTTTATTCTTTGGGTTTTTTCAGTTTTCTTTGTATTTTCCAGTTTATTCTGATTCAAGAGCACTTTTTTTTCTCCTACATTCTTTGAAATCTATACTCTTGTCATTGATATTTTGGAATAAATAAATAAATCATTGCAAAGAAAGTTCCATGTGCCTTCAATTTTTTCCCCCTCTTTCAACCAGTCATCATCTGCTATTTGGAAACAATGAAACAGATTCAGCACCATGTCAAATTTTCAATAATACCATATGATCAGGGATGAAATCCAGCAGGTTCTGACAAGTTCTGGAGAATCGGTAGCGGAAATTTTGAGTAGTTAGGAGAAATTTTGAGTAGTTTGGAGAACTGGCAAATATCACTTCTGGCTGGCCCCAGAGTGGAGTGGGAATGAGGTTTTGCAATATCCTTCCCCCAGGAATGGGGAGGTAATGGGGATTTTGCAGTATCCTTCCCCTGCCATGACCACCAAGCCATGCCCACCAAGCCACATCACCAAGCCACGCCCACAGAACTGGTAGTCAAAAAAATTGAATTTTACCACTGCATATTATATTTATTATTATTTATTTATTCAAGGTATATGTCGTCCAACTTGCCTGAAGATGACTCTAGATGGATTATAATCATTAAAACACTCCATTTTTTTAAAAAAAAGGGAGAAGACATTTAACCTTCCGGACAGCCTAACCAAATGTAGGATTCTCCTCTTTCCTTGTTTTTGGAATGTCAGCAGATAAATGATGAAAAAGACCATCGGAAGCCAAGCAAGATTACTCTGTTGAATTGACCATTCTAATTTGCATTACTTCCTTATTTCAAAATATTTGAACACACTTTCTTTTTAAAAGAATCTCAAGATTTTACATTTTGATCCACACATGTGTCTTCATGAAGTGCCAATGGCATCCTAGACATACTTTTGCCCAGGCAAGTTAGCCAAAGACTTAATATATTGCATGGTTTAAAATCATTGGAATATTGTGAAGAAGTGATGAGCAGTGAGCAGATACTTTTCTCCTTTAAATTTCTAACCAAAACACAATTACAAATATGTCAAAGCAGAAAAGGAGAGAAAGCACAAATCCCACCATGAGGAAACAAGGCCACTGTAACTTATAATGACAACATACAGGAATTTAAACCATCTTTCTACATTGTTGATCTTGAGTTCAATATCACCAGCAAGAATGTTGTCTAAAAAGATGGTTATCATACAGTGCATCTAGAGAAGGGTGGGTTTCACTTACTTTTCTACCAGTTTGCTCACGCGCGCGCCACTTCTGCGCATGTACAAATCGTATTTGATTATTTATTTATTTATTTATTTATTCAATTTTTATACCGCCATTCTCCCGAAGGACTCAGGGCAGTGTACAGCCACAATAAAACAACATATAGTGCAAAATTTAAAAACACTTTAAAAACGTATTAAACAATTTGGCCCCAGATTAAAACTCAACGATTAAAACACCCATTACAAATCCTTATTAAGCCAGGCCATCTTGTTGGAATAGCAGAGTCTTAACGGCACAGCGGAAGGTACGCAGGTCGGGAATAATACGTAGCCCCGGGGGCAGTTCATTCCAGAGGGCAGGTGCTCCCCCAGAGAAGGCTCTCCCCCTGGGGGTCACCAGTCGACATTGTTTGACCAACAGCACCCTGAGGAGTCCCTCTCTGTGGGAGCATGTTGGTCGGTAGGAGGCCATTGGTGGCAGAAGGCGATCTCGTAAATATCTGCGTGAGTGGGCGGAGCCTCCTGCTGCCGCTGCTACTGATTTGCCCAAACTGGGTCGAACCAGTAATAACCACTGATCTAGAGGTGCCACTTTGTTGGAGAATTATAGTTTGAGCTATACATTTCTCTGCACATGCCTGCATTTGTGTATGTAGGTATTCATGAAAAACGGCTCATTTTTCACCCATTTTTGCAAAAAACGGGGCATGCAGAGGGTTTGGGAGGCCTGCAGAGTGCTCCTGAGGAACAATGAGGGCAAAAACTTTTTTTTCCCTACTTACCTCTTCGAAATCTTGGTGCGTCTTATACTCTGAAAAATACGGTAATTGCAAATGGAAAGGTTATCTTGTTCCCCTAATGCACTAATGCAGCTCTTGATCCACATTACTTCATACAGAAGTTATTAGACTAGGTAACTGATAGAGCTCAGCCTTATTAGGATAAGACAGACTTATCCAGCTCTGGTTTTCCAGTTTCCAGCCAGATTGGGTTCACATCCCAATTTTTAATATGTTTTTTTTACTGCTTTGTGAAACTGGAAGATACACACCTAAAAATAATAGCATCAAATGGATATAGCTCATTGTTACCAGAAATGTTTCATATCATGGACCAGTGGCTCCACGGTGACAGTGAGGGATTTTTGCATCGTTCTGATGCACAACATGATGACTTGAGCCTTCTGTCTGTATCTGGCTAAATTTATTCTGCAGCCCTCTTACAACATTCAATTGCTGATTGGTTCTTTGTTCCTCTTCCCTATGTGGAAATGGATGAAAGTTTTTTTTAAAAAAAATCTGAAGTTAGAGACCAAATCAAGGAAGCATTTGGGATCACACTGGTCTACAAGAAGAAAGCCTCAGAAATGAAAGTAGCTTAATTTTACCAGAATCGGGGAAAAAAGGAAAATTAAGTTCTGAGTATTAATTGGCTCTAGTTTCCGAGATATAGCTTCAGGTCAAACTTGCATCAAAATAATTCAAAATTACAAGAGGGGTGTGCGATTATGCTTCATAACTTTTCTGCAAAATGTGATATAGCAATGTGAGTGGTGCCATACCAATCATTATAAATTTATCTTTTTATTTTATTTATTTATTTATTTATTGGTTCAATTTATATGCAACGCCCTTCTCCGGAGACTCAGGGCGGCTTACAATGCGTTAAGCCTTCATACTTTTGTATATACCTGTTTAGTAGGGCTTTTGCCCCCCCCCCCCAGTGATTTTTTTTTTTATACAAAGTCAGCTTATTGCCCCCACAATCGGGTCCTCATTTTACCTACCTCGGAAGGATGGAAGACTGAGTCAATCTTGAGCCTGGTGAGATTCTAACTTGCAGTAATTGCAGGCAGCTGGCAGCTAAGTGCTATTTAACAGCCCTTTAGTCCACTGCTCCACCAAGCTCCTTATTGGTTACATACCAATAACCAATACCAATAATATAACTTTCCATTCATTTATGGGTTTTTCATGTAATATGGTTGATAGATTAATAATAGATCCCACCTCCCTCCCTGCTCATCTTTAACTTGATAAGCGTGTTGTATTTTGCATTTTTGTAGTATTTATATAGTTTTATCTGCCCAGAGTTACCTTGCGGTAAGAAGGACAGCCAATAAATTTAATAAATAAATAATAACAAAATATCACACTCTATAATGCACCATGAATTACATGCAGTGTTTTTCCTGAATCTGAGCATTTAAACATATATACTATCACTTTATACATGTAAAACAGGGGTGTCAAACTGGTGGCCTGTGGGCCAGATGTGTCACGCGCAGGCCACGCCCACCTCAGGGGCATGATGTTTTTTCTGCAAAGGGAAAAAACATCATGAAACGTCATGTGACAGCAATGTGACATTGTAAGTTTGACACCCATGATCTACAGTATAAAGTGACAGTATGCATGTTTCTCATCCTTCTAAGCAAGCTGCAGATCTCCCTCTAGGCCTAGGAATGATAAGCTGCTCACTGCAGATAGCCTTGAGAATTTGGCCTGATAATCACCAGAAATCATGTGGTAACAGATAGGTTTCTGATGAAACTCTAGAAGCGCAGCTGATTTATATTTTGGAACCCTGCCTAACAGTGAGCAAGGTGAAATACTGAAAAAAATTAAGGAATTGATAACAGATCCAGTTAACAACACGTATAGCAGTAGAATATTTGACTGAATTAGTGACAATATCCCCGCAAAAGGGCTGCAGGAGCAATCTCCAGAAATGCTTCCAGACAACATCTGCAACAACAATAATAAATGCAACAACAATATGGACTATAATAAAAGCGAGGCAAATAAAAACACTCAGAGTATGGTTTCTAAAGTTTGTTTGTAAAATGCAATAGATCAGTTGGAAGAGAAAGAAGGGGGAAGACAGAAACCAAATATTTATCTATGCTATTTTAGTAGGGTTTTTTTTCTTTATTTTTTCAGCATTTGCAAATAACATAGTAGAGATTTTGGTACTAAAACCAAAGTTTTATATATATATTTCCTATCATAAAAATTACTCATTACACTTTGGTCATTCTTTTATTAATGTTATACTGATTGTTAACTGTACAATTTTAGTAATTTTCTTGGTGCACTTATTGATATTTCCTAGAATTATATCTTTATACGAGAGATGAGACACAATGCAACTGCAGCTGATTTAGATGGCCAAGAAGAGATGAACAGATCCTTGTCACTGACCATATCACCCCCCACCCTAATTATTGAAATGAGGTAGAATCTTATCCCAATATAAATCTTGCCACTGTTGGGATTCAATTTTTTTTACTACCAGTTCTGTGGGCATGGCTTGGTGGGCATGGCGTGGCTTGGCAGACATAGCAGGGGAAAGATACTGTAAAATCTCCATTCCCACCCCACTCCAGGGGAAGGATACTATAAAATCTCTATTCCCTCCCCACTCCAGGGGAAGGTTATTGCAAAATCCCCATTTCCTCCTGATTAGCTGAGAATCAGGAGACAGAGAATAGATGGGGGTGGGGCCAGTCAGAGGTGGTATTTACCGGTTCTCTGAACTACTCAAAATTTCCACTACCATTTCTCCAGAACTGGTCAGAACCTGCTGAAACCCACCTCTGAATCTTGCTCAATGAACAGAGAAAATTCTACTTCAGCAGCAAAACAATAAAGCCAACTTCCTGCTGTCTTCCAGAGTGATGATGAATCATACGAATCATCATGAGGGCCTGTTCTTAAAAATGAGCGGGCCTCAGTGTTATAGCAGAGAGATTAGAAGATTAAGACCAGAGTGTGATGTTATAAACGTTGTTCCTATTCAAGCCATAACAAGCAAAATTTAACCTATTCATCTACTGTAATTCAACTGTTTCGTCATTAAATCTGCTTCGGTAGCTCCTTTGTTCAAGAACAGGTATCTTAAAGTCAGGGACAGAGGCCCTTCCTGGATCTTAAGATATCAGTAAATACAATACTTTGTGTACCTTGGTAGCAGTAATTTCATCCCTTAACAAAGAGGGTTACTAGATGAAGATGCTGTTCATGTTTTGCAACATGATGAGCCCTCTTAAACAATGTTAGACTTGTTCTAAATCTCAGTAGATCCTCATTGTTTCCATGAATGGAAAACTTCTGTTTCAAAGCTGTTTGCTCTCCTTTAAATTGACTAGCCATGAAAAATTGAAACTGGAAACAGCCTGAACAGACAGTTAGGTCTATTGTTAGTTAACAAGGTCAGTTTCACCCCAGATCATTTCATCTGGACTATGTATGGCAGGAAGGAAGGAAAGGAAAGGAAAGGAAAGGAAAGGAAAGGAAAGGAAAGGAAAGGAGAGGAGAGGGGAGGGGAGGGGAGGGGAGGGGAGGGGAGGGGAGGGGAGAGGAGAGGAGAGGAGAGGAGAGGAGAGGAGAAGAGAAGAGAAGAGAAGAGAAGAGAAGAGAAGAGAAGAGAAGAGAAGAGAAGAGAAGAGAAGAGAAGAGAAGAGAAGAGAAGAGAAGAGAAGAGAAGAGAAGAGGAACAGAGCTGCAAACAGTCAAAACAGCCCAGGTCAATCTTGGGTGGATTTTACAGTAGAATCAGCTGGTTGAGAATTCATCATCTAGAAGTATCCACTGTTTTATGTTCTCTAGACTTATACAACATAGCGTTGTAGTGATACAACATAGCCTAAGTAGTGATTACCAAAGAATTCAGTCCTCAACAAATTTATTTTATTAAAACAGCCAAGAATTAATTCATTCTCAGCTTAGTCCAAAACAAAATTCTAAATAACCAGTCTGTAGGCCTTATCACCAACCTTTGATGTCTTTGGCAACCTGCCAAAGGCTTTTCTTGGCAAAACCCCCACAAAGTTCAAGAGACGCTGATAAGAAGCACGGGAATCAACATTGCTTTTCTACAAAGAACCCAACGGCTTGTAGTTGTTCTTTTAAGCCTTATAGGAGGGGCCAATCATCTCCTGGCCTTACTCCCGAGTGGTCCTTTTTTCTTCAGCTTCTCTTGCCTTCTGGCAGCTCTTCGCATGCGTGCACTAGGAACAGGCTCCTCCTGTTCCTCTGCCTCTCTGCTGTCCGACTCTGGAGGCTCCGGAGTCCACGCATCGCTCCCAGATGGCCCGGGCCCCATCTCTGCCTCTGATGCAGAGCCCTCGTCCGGGCCTTCCTCTGACTCCAGGACTGGCCCATTGTCCTCCCTAGCCTCCTCACTGTCCGACTCTGCTGCCAGGTCTGCAGACTGCTGGCGGACCACAACACATAGCCCCAATTTCATGTTGAACCAACATCCTTTTCTTTCAGGCCTATGAGCCAGAAGAACCTTCTGTGCATCACTCTACATGTACAGAAATATGTTCTCTAGTAGTTCTTTTTGCAGTAACAGTTTTCAAATCTTTTCAGTACCCTACAGTTTATCCTTTAGGGACAAAACTGATATTTTGGATTTTTTTAAAAAAACAACATAAAAAACCCCCAACTCAAATTCCTACTGTTTTCTGACAATGTAAACTTTGAATTTTGCACTGTTGCTGATCATCTTATGAATTTCATTCTTGCTATTAGGATCTGCCTCTTCCAGCAATACTTTTGTACAAGAGTCTCTTCCTGGTGGCCAACACCCTTTAAGCTCAGGGTTGGGTGTTTTTGCGGAGATGAAAAAGAAACTTGCTGAGTTTCTGCTCAATTTTTAAAGAGAAAAGTTGGAAGGATACAAACACTACGAGATGCTCTGGCACAGACAAAATTCTTGTCTATTGATTTCACTAATGAAACTACACACACCTAGACATATATGGCCAGTCAATTTGATCTTGCTAGATCAATTACTGCTAGATCAGCAGTTTAGCACCTTGTTCACTTTGTAGAATGCAGCAAGCAACATCTCTGGTTATAGTTAGAAGCAATCATATTAATTAAGTGCATTGAGAAGAGAAAACGAAATCAGAAGTCCTTCCTTGTCATCCTCTCTGCTTCCCCAGCCTCCTTTCCTTTACCTTAGCCACAAACTTCCCTTTCTGAAAAACAGACCAAACTTCCCTTTCTGAAAAACAGATAACTATGCTATCTCAACCACTTTTTGGTTTAGTAGAGAATTAATAGAGAGTCTCCATTGTTCCAGTTCAAAGTTGTAACCAATAGACAAAAATTGGCTCTATCAATGGACACAATAATGTATTCTGCTCTAAACCTTATGCAATCTCACTCACCGTGCCCCATGAATATCCAGAAGTGTAAAAATGGCACCATGGACAGCGACTATGGGAAGGAATGGCAAAGCCACTGCTCAGATCCATTGGTGTGAAGGTATGTAGACCTGACCTTGAGAATGGGAACGTATGAACAAGGGCGAACTTTAGGAAAATATTGGTCCTAAAAAAAAAGAAAAGCATTAGAAAGAAACTCAAAATCAACCTGCCTTGATGTTATTTGGCATATAATGGAGGAGAGAAAAACCCTTTAGATTCTATCGATCTACCTTCTAAACCAATAAAGAACATTCCTGGAATCCTTCCCATGTTGACATCTGGAAAGGACGGGGTGGGGCAGTTACAAAACACCATAGCTAACTGTGCTGCACTCACTCTGAAGCTTTACCTGAGCCATAGGTTAATATTTTCAGCTGGAGAAGTCCTCCTTAGGAACCACATTCAGCTGCTGAAGACAACCTTAGGAACCTGAAGAGATGGGGGGAAGTCAACATGATCCTTGATCAAAACATCCTAATTCAAGAGTTTGTAAAAATAAAAAAAGATGGAGGAATAAGACTAAAGAAGAAGGCTCTTTAGAAGAAGAAGAATTACTACACTTGTATTAAGGGATATGATTTGTTTTGTTTTGAAAAGTTATATTAGAGTGAAAATGAATGATTTACTTATACTTAGGGACATGATTTACTTTGGAAAGTTATTTTAAGTAATGTTATGCTTGAATTGTTATAGGTTACTGGCTAAATTTTTACTTGTGTTTGGAAGTACATTTTGAACAGTGTTTTTTTTTTAAAAAAAAATTATAAAAGTTGATGGACTAAAAGGAAAATATTGAGGATGTTTAAATTAAGGCCAGTATAGATCTCTCAATACAAATTCAAGGGTTCCAAGAAGGATATCATTAAAATTTTTATATTTTGTTTTAAGTTACATTAATGTTATCTAGTGGATCTGTAGAGAATAAGTTGAATAAGTTTATGTTTAATATAAGTTCATAGGATGGAAAGTATAAGGTTTTTAACAATATATTTTACTGGAGACTAGTTGAAGTATTTTCTCACTGTGGTAATATATGTAAGGGTTGGAGATGCGATGGCTAATTGTTACTAGGTTTTGACTGGAATAAAGAAGATCTGCTTATTGCTGAAGAATGGACAAGAATGAAGTGGGACTAACTACCTTCAAGCAAGAACAGTTATATTTAGATATGAACAAGGCGAGTTAAAGTGCAAGAGAGAGATAAATCTATAGATAGTTAGTGGGGGGGGGGTTGTGTTTATCAAATGTTTTACCCTGTATTTGCTCTGGGAAATCTGGAGGTGGGGGTGGGGGTGGGGGTTGGGATAGGAGGGGGGAGGTGGGGGAAATTTTTTTTTAAACTTTTTCAAGCTTTGATGTATTAGATGCTATATTTTGATGACTATGTTTTGTTTATATGCCTATATGTTTGCATGTTGATTATGAAATAAAATTTGTTAATATATTAAAAAAAGGGCCGCCCTACAGCTGATCAATGTTAAAAAGCAGTGTGGTGGTAGGCCGGTGCCTCCAAAAACAAATGAGTAGACCAGTGCCTGCAAAAATAAATGGGTAGACCAGTGCCTCCAAAAACAGATAAGTAGACTGTTGCCTGCAAAAATAAATGGATAGACCAGTGCTTCCAAAAATAAATAAGTAGACTGGTGCCTGCAAAAATAAATGGGTAGACCACTGCCTCCAAAAACAAATGAGTAGACCGATACACTCTACAAGCAGTTAAAAGCCTGGTAGACCAGTACCTCTGCTAAATCCTAAATAATTGTCACATGACCATCAAGCCATGCCCACAAAATAAGCCACGCCCACAGAAAGTAAAAAAAATTAGAACCCACCCCTGCTGATGGGGCTCAAGATTGACTCATCCTTCCATCCTTCCAAGGTCAGTAAAATGAAGATCCAGATTGTTGAGGGCAATATGCTGACATTGTAAACCTCCCAGAGTGTGCTGTAAAGCACTAGGGGGGTGGTATTTAACCCTAAATGCTATTGCTACTGCTATTTGTCCTGGAAGAGAAAGGGCTCCTTGGTCCAGTGTGTCTTAGTGTTTCAACTCCAAACTCAATTGTACATCTACCCCCATAATAATGGAGCATGATGACTTTCTGGAAGTTGCTTTTTTATCTGCTTAACTGCGATATCAATTTATGCTGCAATATCAAAGCCACAGTCTGTTCTATTATATGAAGCTTGATTTCAGGAATTTAGCCTCTGTTACAGGAGAAGTTTTCCCACTGTGAATGCACCTATGGCAGGGAACCAACATCCATACCAAATGTTGCTGAACTACAGCATTTCTTACCATTGGTCATGATGGTTGGGGATCCCTGACCTGTGTACTTTCTGCAGTGCCCTTAAGACCCTACTTTTCCAACAAGCTGGACTAGCTTGACAAGAATCTGGACTGGGTGTTTTTAAATTCTTGGATTTTTTAATTTGTGGAACCAAAGTATTTAATTTGTTTTGAATTGTTTTTAAATTTTGTATGCTAGGTTATTTTAATGTGGCTGTGCATCTCCCTGAGTCCTTCGGGAGAAGGGCGGTATAGAAATTTAATAAAATAAAATAAATAAATTTGTGAAATAGTCGTTCAGCACTCATCTGTGTTTTCATTTTTAGCACACACCCATTTCTGGGAAGTGTTGGACTAATCTTGAACTAATAATAGCTCTTTTGGAGCCAGGTATTCTCCAACAATACTTTTTTTTTTTTCTGAATCTCCCTTAAGTAGAATTTTAAAAAAATCAACCACAAAACTCCCACCGAATTTGGAAATGTATTATTCTTGCAGGAAACAGTTGCAATTCTGGGATTTGTTTTCTGTACAATTCTTTTATGACTTTGTAAAGTTTTCTTTCCGGAAGGGCATACCACAATTTCTCCTTCATTGAGAATTTTTAACCACACCGCAAAGAAGTTACACCCATCGTTTCCTCTAACAATGGCAAAAGAAAAAGCAATTGTTTGTGTGCTTAGCAGATCTAGGTCCCCGCTGTAATTGTTTCTATCTATTCTTTTTTTCTATATTGAGCCATTCAACCTACTGCTCATGGAGTACATCAGTACAAGGGTAGTCGCCTTTTTGGCATCCAGAAGCTGCATAATAACATTTATTTTGGTACCTGAAAACAGGAATTATAGCAGTAATGTAGTGAAAAGCATAATTTTGGACTATTTTGAATGCAATGATAGTATAAAAATGAAAAGAAATGAAAAGAAAAAAAAACAAGAAAGAAATTGCAGTTTGGTATAGTGGTTAAAGGGGATGTGGTGGCTCTGTGGCTAAGACACTGAGCTTGTCGATCGAAAGGTCAACAGTTCAGCGGTTCAAGTCCCTACTGCCGCATAACGGGTGAGCTCCCGTTACTTGCCCCAGCTTCTGCCAACCTAGCAGTTCAAAAGCATGTAAAAAACACAAGTAGAAAATGTGAGTTCTAGTTCTGCTTAGTCAGAAAGCTGGCTAGGTGTCTAGGCCAGTCACTCTCTTTCACCCAACCCAACAGTGGTGGTTTTGCGGGTAAAATGGGAAGAGAAAGGAGTCCTTTGTATGTTCACCACTTTCACCTACTTATAAAGTAATAAAGGCAGGATGCTAATCTAATAAACAAGGAAACAAATTCCCTTCTATTGAGTAATTGTCATCTTACTTTTTCATCTCCCACTTTAACCCTTTCTAATCCCCAAATTCATAAATCAGTTCAGTCTTCTTTCAACAAAAAGTCCATATAAGGCTTCCAGTTTCTTTTTTAAAAAAAAAATAACTTTTTTTTTCTCTGACCAAACTGGTCAGCTTGGCCGTTTCTATGAGCTCTGTAAATTTTATAATCAAACCTTTACTGTAGGTCAGGGGTCAGCAACCTGCGGCTCTGGAGTCGCATGTGGCTCTTTCACCCCTCTGCAGTGGCTCCCTGGCACTGAAAATATGTGTCACAACTGCCAATGTGCAACACCCGCTGATGCGCGATTTATTGAGCTTTTTAACCCTTGGTAGATCAACCATAGATAAATCCACATATAAATGAAAGAAAAGTTTCAGAAGAAAACAGAACATTTCATTCAACTACATATGCTAGTTTTGTGGCCGCACGAGAAATAGTCAGGCACAGGAACAGTTTTGTGGCTCCCGGTGTTTTCTTTTCTGTGGGAAATGGGTCCAAATGGCGTTGCAGACCCCTGCTGTAGGTAATTCGTTATTTTTCCATCTTTGTACATAGCTTTTTTTTCCCCCCAGGGAGAGGCTATTTTAAATTCCTAGTACACTAAGCCTATATAAGCCTCAGTATACCTATTTTACTTTCAGTTGATCATGGTGGATACATCACTGTTACAACAGCATAATTTCCAAAGGCTTCAGGAATTCCCAAAAAAGTGCTTGGAGATACACGAGGCAGGCCCTGGACTGTAGGCGACTTATCTAAAAATGCTTAACATTGCAAAAAGCCTAATTCTGCCATCAAGTTCTCTTCCTCTCTTTCTTCCTTCCCTCTTGAAGGACATTATTTAGAAAGAAAATCATGTTCCTGTTTACACAAACTCATGTGATCCTAACTATCGACCTTTATCCCAAGCTGCATTCTGGCCAAAGCATGCTTTACACACTGGCTGGAAAACACCTCCTAAGATGCACTCTTATTAATTTGGGACATGTACAAGAATGTACTCATGACCAGCCAACTTGTCAATCTCATTTCCAATCTGATGCATGCAGCAATGGTAAAACTGAAACTCCAGTTTAGGTTTAGCACAACACGTTTGGATCAACCAATCATAGACTTTCCAGTCCAAAGATCCTGTCTTGACCTCTAGAACATGCAAAGTTATACATCAAATAACCCATATATAGTGTGTAGGAAAATATTATCTTTAAAAGTAATCTAACACATCCCTTTCCGATCTGGTGTTCACGAAGTATCCTCTGCATCAGTCCTTGCTGTTCCTCTGTTGTTTATAACCAGCACTTAATATTCAGGAGTATACTATTTTAGCTCCCTGCTCTGATGACATTCAGGAAACTATTAAAGACCTGGCTATTTTCCCAGACTCTGAGACAGGATCAAGGTTGAACCCCTGCTGGATGGGTTTTCTTTTATTATATGATGTTTTTGGAGATCTGTTCATGAATTTCTGTAACATGCTTTGCATTGTTTATTTTCAAGCCGTCTAGAGTTGTTGGGAGTTGGAAAGTCTATAAACTGTATGAATAAATATATAAATGACCAGTAAAACACATGAACTCACCAGCCCTTAAAAATATCCCGTAAGTTAGCCTTTAAGCTGTGAAAGTTGGCAGGAAAACTGTTGATCATTCTCAGCCAGCTACCCATCGGTCAGCACTCCTAGCACAAGAGGTGTTGCCACTCACTGGATTTGGGATTCTTACTGGTGCAAAAAATCCACATGCCAGAACTGTTAAATTGGGACAGTTACATGTGAAGATTCTGAAGAAAAGTGGGTAAGTTCTCCTCAGGGCCTATGCTGCCAATGGCCCCTTCCACAGAACAATGCAAAGGAGATATAGCAAAGAGAATACGAATGGGCAACCTACACACTGTTTCTGTTTGCCAACTAATAAGTTGGCCCACACAAATTGGTCACTGCTTATGTGTTGCCATTAAGACTCTTCCTCGGGGCTGTTAAGATGGTGGCTACAATCATGCTCTCTGCCCACAGGGAAGTGTTCTAAAAAGTCAAGATGGCAGCCACAGACCTGCCATCAATCACATGGTTATGGTCATCTTTTGACTTTTTTTTGAACCCCTTCCCAACAGAGACCCCTGCTCCTCACCGAGCAAAAATCCAGTTGCAAGATCACATCAGCCATCAGCCTATAGTAGGGCCTGCCTTCCAACTACCCAGGTGGTTTATTGTCTCAGTTCCACAGGGAGGACAGTGAAACAACATCTTTGGGTGGATGAAAAACAGTGGTGTGAGGGCAAGGAATAAATGAAAATATGTCCATGTATGTACATGGGCATACAAACACGTGTAACCAGTTGTCCAATTCATCAACCAGGGTTGCCTTCAAGTCCAAAAGCTTCTAGTAATACATTAGGTCATTATTGCCTATAACCTTGGTCTGGATGACTTGCAAATATCAACCTTGTTCTACCCGTTTGATTTTATATGTTTCAAGCCCCATTTCAGGGTTCCAAGTAATACACCCATAGCGCACAGAACTCCAAGGCAGGTAGATTCCTCAAAGAACAGTTTTATTGGATATATCATATTGGCACAGACTGGTAAAAACCGACTCTAAAGATTCCCGCAGTTTTCACCTAATTTAAAGTAAGTTTTCCCCTTCCCCAAAACAAACAGTCACATGGTCCAATCAGGGTACTGTCCAGTTGCTTGGTAACATCACTCCTCCTCTCTTCAGCCACCTGTTGGAATGTCCTTGGTTCCCAGGGGAAAGTATTTTGTTGTGGCTACAAAACCCCCACAGCTATCTCCATTTCCTCCTCCCTAAACCTCATCTCCGTTGTGGCAACACTGAAGCCTCAAAGATGGCCTCAGTTAGGCCAACTTCAGAGTTGACACACACCCCCTCTCTCCATCATGGAGGAAAGCTACTAAAATCTAACTGGGTGAATTATCTCACCTGGCTTTTGTCAAAGTCATTTTTTTTTCAATCTCTTCCTCCTGACCAGCATGAAAGAATTTAAATTGGATTCTAACAAACTTGATGTCCCAGAGAGAGAATGGCCTGGTGGGTTTTTAAGCTTTACACTTTATTCCACTTTTTAAAATATATATATATAACTCAAAGGCAGTGAACATACCTAATGGTCTTCCTCCTTCTCTTTTCCTCATAACAACTACCCTGGCTCTACCAAAATAGTAGTCTCTTTTAAGGGAGAATCTGTCTCTTCTGCCTTTTTCATGTCTGTTTGGTGTACACTGTGGTGGGAGGTCTGATTTCTTGCAGCCAGGATGTTGGCTGTTTCCTGCAAAAACTGAGCTCTGTGAGAGATAAACTCACCTCCTTTTGCAGCCCCCTTTCCAGTCAAAGCTGGTTTTCTTTTCATGGAGTGTTTATTGAACTCCTTGAGTTTGAGCCAATCCCATTTGTGTGGTTGCCACCCCATGTTAGATATCCCACCTTGTTTTGGATGTCTCACCACTGCCAACACTTTGTCACATATTCTTTTAAGTACACTCAATTTGGTGGACTCAAAACATGAGCCAACCATAACACAACTCCCTAGACAACACACACACACACACACACACAAGGATTCATGGGCTATTACACACTGCTTAATCATAATCATAATCATATGTTTATTTTTCAAGCATATATAAGATAACAGGTAAAAGTATAAACATAATTTGAATATAAATTATACAAATACCAATACCCTACTCCATTCTTCCCCACTTCTACTACTTACAGCAAACTCCAACTATTACTTTCTTTCTGTATGCTTTACTTCTATACCCACAGACCTCCTTCCTTCTTCTGCCTCCCACACAACAGCGCCACCACACCCAACTGTCTCTTAGCACAACTTTTATAGCCAACATTGCTATGCTGGCTGGAGAAAGGGCTTCAAGAGACAGGAGGGAAGCATCACAGATGTTAGCCATTTTCTGGACAGCCTGTTCCCTCACAATCATTTCCTCCATGTGCTGCTTCCCTAGAAATCTTTCTGAAGGAAAGGAAGATTAAATATTTGCTCTATAAAAAAAAATAGGGAATCCTGAATAGCTCCATGGAGATAAAAGAGAAAGGTTAGCTTGCTGGGGCCTTTCACTATTACCAAGACATTATGCTTGCCACATACCTTTGAATCGATGGAAAACTATATCACCATAAAATTTGACCATTGCTGCAGGACACCTGTTTTCTCTCTATGATAATACTGACAGTCTCAAACTTTTTAGTATCTGATGCTGCTTTTAACGCAAACAAGGGAGCAAATATTTGTTGACACTAATACAGGTAAGGACAATTTAACCCTCTTTAATTCATGGACTGGGGATAAAATGAAGGAAATATCACAGGATCCAAAAGTAACGTTTATGCCATTGTTTGATGTGACACAACCTTATCACCAAGCTATAATGAAATATAAAAAAGACTCTAGAACTTACTATCTCTATTTCAAGAGACTAATCCCACTAGGATTACGGAGTCATCCTTATAGTTACGACTGTTCAGACTTCTTAAAGAAAAAAGAAGTGTTTGACCCCAGATGTGTAATGCTGTTATTTATGATGGCAGTAATTTACATCCACACAATTAAGGACATGTTTACTTTGGTCATAAAGAAGGTCAGAGGCAGACAAAATCCTTTGCATTATAGCACTAACCAGTACTCAGCTGATGTGTCTTAACTAGCAAATAGGCAGACAGCTTCTCTCTCTCCTTCCAAGTAAGACTCCCTGTTCCTGACCCATAAATAAAATCACGTGTGCTATGAGTTATAGAGGAAAAGAGGGAATGAAGGAATATTTACAGGCTTAGACTTTTAGAATTGCACGGAAAATATTAGGAATGTAATGAATGTTACTGTGTATATATTGTATGTACAAAGGAAAACCCTACTTCTTTTAGAATGCATTTATCCACACGTTGCTACACCATTCCAATCAATGCAAACCCAGCAAAATAGAAATAATAATTGCAAAAGAGGGTGGCACACAGACAAATGATTCAAGTTGAATGTATGTTGGTGTAAATGCCATCTGGAATGGAAGAAGGGGGGAAGGTGAATGTACCTGTAGGTGGACTTCCTTGCAGAGGAAATGGTGGAGAAGGGCTACTCCTAGCCTACCCACCTCATTCTAACTTCTCCAGGGGAAGAGATTCCCAGCACACTTCCTCTAAATGCTTTGACCAATGGGCAGATTCAGTTCTGACCAGAGGGGTGCCTTAAATGCATTGCACCCTCAAAGACTTCAAAGTAGGAGTGAAATACTCCCGGTTCAGACCAAATCAGGCGATCCGGTAACAATTGTGGCAGGTGGTTCCGAGAACCAGTAGCGATGGCGGTGCGAGGCTCTGGGTGTCATTACTTCCTGCTTTTAAAAGGTTAAAAAAAAGGCTCTGACGATCGCGGGCCACAGCTGTGATTTTACCTTTTAAAAGCATTTTTTTACAATCTATTTGCCCGAATAGGTTGTAAAAAAATGCTTTAAAAAAGAAAAAAAATTGGCCACGCCCATCCAGTCACATTACCCTACCACCACCAAGCCACACCCACAGAACCGGTAGTAACAAATTTTACATTTCACTACTGCTTCAAAGGCAATAAATTTCAAATTAAGTCTGAAAGCCTGAGGAGACCAGGGTAGTGATCTCAGAATGGGCGTTAAACTGTAAGTGTGGGATGGCCCAGCCAGTAGTCTGGGCCACAATTCTGGGCCAGATGTAGCTTCCAAATTTCAAATGCAGAAGGGCCTTAAAACAGTCACCATTGCCAAGGCATTGTGGTGCATGATAGCTGGACTTGGGCAAAAGCTCCCCTGACCACAACTTCCACTTGCTGCTTGAACAGGTGCAAAAAGACCACTAAATCACTGAACCCTTTGAAGAGGTCATTCAAAGTAAGGGTCAGGATCAATGTTACTGGATTTACCCTGGTGTTTATTAACAATGGGTAGCCCTGCCTTTGAAAGATTTCATCTGAGCTTTTCTGCCCTTCCAAACCTTGACAGTTTCCAGACATGGGCTCAGGATTTCCACGGCATCTTTGGCACAGCTTGGGGTGGTAATTCCAGGCATCCTAATGACAGCTCATCCAAAACCAATGAATGTCTAGCCTAGTCTAGTCTAGTCTAGTCATGTGATTGTTCACAAAACAGAGATGGGGAGAAAGAAACAGGAAGTGAACCTGTGCGATATAAAATGTTGGATTGGATAAGTCATAGTTTTATTTTTATCTGTATTGCCCAATGTTTATATATAGAATCATCTCCAACGCAGCCAGGAACGGGGACTTAAATCACTCTTCTCCAACCTGATGCCTTCCAGATCTGCTAGAATGACTGGATAACTCCCAGAATTTCTAGACCTTTGTCGCCATTGGAAATGCTGGAGGTCACAACGCCAACAAAACTGAAAAAAAGGGCTGTTTCAGATGGGACACATATGGACTTCCTTGTTATTCTTTTAAAAAAGAAGAGTTGCCTCAAAGTTGGGCAGCACACAAATCCAATCAATCAAATAAATAAATATTAAACAAATGGTAGAAAGCCTGAGTGATGGCAGGTCAGTGTACGCATACCATCAGCAACATGCTTGTCGTGTCACAAGGGATGGCTAATGATCTCACAAGTAAAGTCTGGTCCAATATATCTGTTGAAAGTTTCAAATCTCACTGAACTGAAAGCTGATCACCAAGTTGTCAGCACTCATGCAAACAACTTCAGGGCATGTTTAAAAATAACCGTTTGCAGGACATGAAATGCATGTATGATGCCACCTTTTGTGGAAAAGTGGTCTGAAGATGATTCAGATACCTAACATTGGAAAGTGCTGGGTCTTATGAACTCACACCACGAGAGCTAATAATAAAACTTCAACCTTCATCCTTTCATGGTAGTTGATGAACACTAATGCTCTTTCTTTCTTTCTTTGAACAAGGCAAGAAGCATCTCTGAATTCATCATAATACCTTCTGGAAGGGATGAACATAGAGACAAAGCTGTGGCCAAATTAGAAGCACAAATCATATTCTGTGTAGTATTTGAGAAATGTTTTCTGTAAAAAATTGCCCCAAACAGAAATAACCAAGAAGAAAATACTCATAATTATTTCAATTAATTTCTAATTTACCCTTGAGAACAGGAATGTCCAAAGTGACTTTTAGACATGTGGACTTCAGCTCCCAGAATTTCCCCGACCCCAGCCAAGCAATCCTGGAAATCTATAGGTCTTAAAATTTGCCAAATTTGGACACCCCTGCTTTAAAATGAACAGCTTTATATCTGTATTTTACAGACTTGTAAAACTGATGCTATTCTATTATGCTTCAGGGTAGAAGGAGAATTTGGTCATAAAACAAAAACAGAACAATAGAAAAACTTCCCTGGCTGACTCTTCTATACTAGGATTACCAGCAAAAGCTAGTTTAAACTGCTATTACTCAGACTAAATAACAATTGAAGAGTTCTAGTCCTTTTAATTCCCAGTAAATGATCTTTAGTCCTTCCACTCATACCTTCTTCAATATATCAGGAACAAAGTAGAAGACAGAAGGAAAGAGAAAAAAAAGTTGCATCAGTACTTTTTTCAGAGCTTAACAAACTTTGTTAAATCAGTCTCAATACATAAGGGGTATCAAATATAACTATGCCATCTTGTACACAGGGAAGATTTTAATTTCAAAATCCCATATAAAGCTAATGAAAACAACTCTAAAGGTCTTTTTAAATTCCCAAGAAAACAAGAGAAGGCAACAATTGCATACGCAGAATCCCCAATAAATCGATACAGCAAACATGGATAAACCAATAAGAAATACGTGGTAAAAGGTTAACATCGGATTAGAGAAAAAAATATCTTTCCACCTTAGAAACATATTTAAAGCTATTTTCCCAAGCTCTACTTCCCTCTCCCCTTCTCATGTTTCCCCTTTCCCTTTCTTTAGATAAAGATGTGAGCTATGTAATCACTTACCAAACTTTAAATGCTCCATTTTATAGTCTCTTATTCAGATAAGTAACGTGCTTAACCGAGTGTGCTCTTAAGCTTTATGCATTTGGCTTACTTAAAGAACAAAGTGGAGTAGCTTGATGGTTGCCTAAAGGAATGGAACATATAAGTGAGTGAGATATAAACCCAAAGCATCATAGGAAATATCAGTGAGGTTTTGATGGTGACATCTCCTAGAGAAGAGATGATTGATGGGCTCAGGTTAGACAATCACTAGAAACCTAAAGAGGTATTCCAGAATATTGGATAATTATCAGTATGGAACCCACAGAAGTATGGAGAAGAAATAAAGTATGGAAATAAGGTATACGCTGGGGGCGTGGTGGCTCATGTGGTAAGAATGGGTTGACAATCTGCAAGCCTGCGTTTGAGACCCAAGTGCTGCCGTAAGACAGGGTGAGCTCCCATCATTCACTCCAGCTCCTGCTGACCTAGCAGTTCAAAAGCATGCAAATGCAAGTAGATAAATAGGTACCGCTTTGGTGGGCTCAAAAACAGGGTCATGAATGGAGCCCCCAACTGACTGTTCCCCGGGCAATGGTGATATCAACTATTAATCCTTTCAACCTGGAAGCACCTCATTGCTTCTAACACGAATATGATGTCCTATACCCTGAGATGTCCTATACTAGGGGTGTCAAACTCAAGGCCTGCGGGCGGATCCGGTCCATGGAGTGCTTAAATCTGGCCCACAGGGCCGGCCTGGAAATATCAAAGGACCAGCCCATGATGCCTCTGCCAGCCAAAAGGGTCCATGTGGAGCCCCATGCAGCCGTTCTTAGCCTCCCTGGCCTCCAGTAGCACTCAGCCAGCAAAAAATGGGGCCCTTGGAAGCCCTGTGTGCCCCCACACACCCCATTTTGGCCAGCACAGTGCTGCAGGAGGTGTCCCTCTTGTCTTCCTCCCCCTGCTCCTCAACCCCACCCCCCATCCCCATGCCCACAGAGAACTACAATGCTGATCTGGCCCTCGAAGAAATCCAGTTTGACACCCCTGTCCTATACCCTGAACCACAGATTTGGCACCACAATTTCCCAGGTTCTCCTTCAACTATTTCTTAAAATTTGTAGGAGCTTTGCGATGCTAGCTGATCATGATTCTGATTGTAACAGGAAATCTGTTATTGCTTGATTTGTCCTTCTTACCTCATCCTTTTTCATTTGTTTGTTGTGTCTTTTAAAATAAGAGCAGGAATATTTCTAAACCACTTTTAAATCCTTTCTTTTTTAGCTAGCAAGCTTACAAGCCTTGAAAGTACAAGCCTTACTGATTGAAATATTCATATTTCAATCAGTAAGTTTGTGGCCAGATTCTTAGACTGAAAACGTCAATGATGTATGATTTTCAGATAATGTTACAAAACTAATAAATCAACAAGGATGTCCAAAAGCGAATCTTAAATCAAGAAAGGCTCCTGCAGGTGAAGAAACCTACACCCTGTGCAAATCATGGTTCCTCTTGTGGTAGCAACCAGCATTAGTACCCAGTCCAAAAGATAAACTAAACTTTTTTAAAAACGCCAATTTAGGTTCATTTTAGACCAATCAATTATGTGCCAAAATAATAGCAATTGGAGAACCAGCTTAGTGCAGTAGTTAAGTTTCTGATCTAGAAACCAGCAGATTGTGAGCTCTAGTCAGGGTGGAATCCAAAATTTGTTAGTACCGGTTCTGTGGGCGTGGCTTGGTGGGGTGGGGGGTAATGTGATTGGGTGGGTGTGGCCAACTTTATTTTTTTTAACTTTTAAAAGCATTTTTTCTACAACCTTAAGAGGTTGCAAAAAAAATGTTTTTAGAAGCCTCTGACGATCAGGCAACTCAGCTGGGATCGCCGGAGGCTTTTAAAGGCATTTTTTTTTAAAAAATGCTTTTAAAAGGCTTTGACAATCCCAGCTGAGCCGTGCGATCATCAGAGGCTTTTTTTTTTAACTTTTAAAAGCATTTTTTCGGCTGAAGAGGTTGTAGAAAAAATGCTTTTAAAAGTAAAAAAAGAACCCTCTGATGATCGCACGGCTCAGCTGGGCATGGGAGGGGGCACAGGGATTTTTGCTAATGGTTCTCCGAACCACCCGCCGCCATCACTACCAGATTAGGCAATCTAGTCCGAACCAGGAGCATTTCACCCCTGGTTCTAGTCCTGCCTTAGGTATAAATACTGGCTGAGTGACTTTAGGCCACTCACTGTCTCTCACTTCAACCCAACTCACACGGTTGTTGTTGCAGGGAAAACCGGAGGAAGGAGTAAAATGTTCTTACTTTGAGTTACTTATAAAGTAATAAAAATGGGATAAAAATTTAATAAATAAATAGGGCAGAGTTAAGTGATGCTATGAATATGCTATAAATCACTTTTGGCAATTGGCTAATCATCTGGATTGCAGTTGAAACCAGTGTATTTAATGGAGAGGGAGGGAGGGGAGACAGAGTTTTGTAAATATTTTTTATTTTATTTATTTATTTATTTATTTTTAAATTCGATTTATATGCCGCCCTTCTCCGGAGACTCAGGGAAGCTTACAATGCATTAAGCAATAGTGTTCATACTTTTGTATACTTATACAAAGTCAGCTTATTGCCCCCACAAACTGGGTCCTCATTTTACCTACCTTAGAAAGGATGGAAGGCTGAGTCAGCCTTGAGCCTGGAGAGATTCGAACTTGCAGTAATTGCAGGCAGCTGAATGTTAATAACAGGCTATTAGTCTGCTGCGCTTTATTTTTTCTTTATAAAAGGGGAAAAATGAGGATTACACTCTGAAAATAATCTTATTGTATAAAATCAAATTGCATATGATGTATATTTCACATGGATCTGGGTATCCACATCCATATGTATAAATACATATGGATGCATTTCTAGCGATAAGAATGTACATGCATTTTCATTTATATTTGTGTTCTTTATTATTGAATCCAGCATGAATGTGACAAATTAAAGACTCATCCCTCCCACCACCCGTACCATGTGATTTTTACAATGAAATGGATTTTAGAAAAGAATGTAGATATATCATCAGAATAATTCACTTGGGCTTGGATTCATCCTTTCCAGAGTTCTTCCTCTACCAAGGTACAGGAGTCAGAGGCATCCACAGAGCACGGGATCAAAACATTTCAAGAAGCAGTGGTGGGTTGCCCCCGGTTCGGACAGGTTTGCAGGAACCAGTAGTAAAACTGGTGGGAGGCCCCGCCCACCACCCCAGATGTCATCATCAGCGATCCGTGCATGCGCAGAAGCAAGGCGCGTGCACAAGCAAAGCACACAGGCACACACAATCCCATTGCGAACCAGTAGTAAAGGTAAGTCGAACCCACCCCTGTCAAGAAGGTATCTGTAAATGCATTATTGAAGAGCCTTTTTTTTTTTTTTGGCATGCCTTTCAGATACCCCCAATAGCAATATAACAGCACTTAGGCTGGTACTGGCTTGCATTTCCCAATCAGAGCTCATTATGTTTCATTGGTGCTTTTACAGAAACATAGAAAGAATGAGTGACAGCTCTATTTCCCTAAGCAATTTCCTTGATGTATCTAGAAATCCTGATAGAATTACAATTCCCCCGTGCATATACTTGAGTGTTTAAACATATGCACCTGTCATTCACACTTTACATATTTGCTACGGGAAGAATCATTATCCTATAAATCAGAGACCCTGCCCAATGTTGAATTTTAAGAAAGCCCCATCATTTTCTACATGTAAAATTAAGGTAGGGTTTTGAAAGTCAGCAGCAAAATTTTTTAGCTCGTGTAGCGTGTGGGGAAAATTCCACAATTAAATATATTATAGTCATTAAAGTTTATTTCATATTTTCAATATTCCTACATAATACAGCCATTCTGAAATTATATTTGTGTTCCGCTTGAAGAGGTCTATCATAATCAACAAAAGTTTTTCAGGAAGCGAAACCTTTGAAACATTGTTGTCCAATGGAATCTTCCAGAAATCCCAAGGCTGTGGGCTAGGCTGGGAAGCAAAGGACCATTCCAGAAGAAGGCACTGGTCTGGTGCCCCAATTCTGAACTTTTCCAAAGAAAATGGCATGAACATAAGGATGAGGAGTCAAACTCAATTCAGGGAGACTTGAAATTTTCCTTTCACTCAATTGCTGCAAATACACAAAGTTGGCAAAGAATCTACTGACTTGCAATGCCTCGCTTCATCATAAGCACACAGGAAAACCGTGCCAATTTCCTTAGGCTTTATTGTTAAAATGCTTTTTTAAAAAATAAAGGAAATTTGGTTCCTTAAGCCTTCCTGTTGAAAGAATAAATGATCTAACACGTTACAATATAGGCAAATTTTTGCGGAGGCATCAGGGTCCAATCATTCTTTGCCTCTGCACAACTTTGGCCAAATGCCAAGTTTTTACACAAACCCTTCAATGTCAACTTTAAATCCACAATTGAGCATTTACATTATGCTACCTTACTTTGGTCTCTTTGAACCACTTTTTCTTATCATAATTTGCATGCAGCCCAATCTTGTGGTGCAAATTAATGTCAGTTTAAAGTTAGTGCTGCAAAGGACAAAAATTGCCATGCGTAGCAAACTAAACAAATAATTGTAATAAAAAAGCCAGGGTGCCATGCTCCAGGGTGAGAACTGAACATTTGGTAACAAACAAAATGTTTCTTCATTCCCTTTTTTTTTAGTTTTTGAAAAGCTTTTGTTAAACCCTATTTGTATGGGGAAAAAGTTGACCGATAGCAGTTGAGTATATGCCATATTTTCTATTGTGTGTCTAAACTTCCATATGTTTTTTATCTTTTTTTTCTTCTTCTTTGAAATCATTTTCAACAAGATATGGCTTAGGTGGCACAAGAGCTCATTCTGTTACTAGATAAAATAAATAACATGTGATTCTACATTTATCTGTTCTAGAACAGCAGGAGGCTGAAGTACACAAGGGCACTCAAACCTTCTGCTTATTCCATTAATTTAAACACTTCTTTTCAAAAATAGACTTCCAAAATTTAGATTAGAGTCTTAGCCAATTCATTATCATAAACAAGATCAAGTATTGGTCTACTTCAGAAGAAGCAGATCTCATTCCTAGGTGAATGAGTATAAGAAGAATGGTCAACAGGAAGTCCTCTAGATCTTGAAAAGCCAACAGTGGCCAATCCTAATCAGCAATCACTCGTAGATTATGAGGGAGCCAAGCTTTGTTCTCCATAGAATTGAAGCTTATCTTTCAACTAATTTCCTAACTCTGCCACTGGATTCAGAATGTGCTATCTCACCGATTACTTCCCAGCTTTCTTGCATTCTTATCATTTATGAAGAAAATGACACATTTTTGCAAGCAAATGAATACATTCATGTTTTAGTTCTTTGAGAAGACATAAGTGGACGCTGTCATGACCGAGTGATTCATTGCTGTGTAGACTTTCAAAATGTCCTAATACACAGAAGAAGAAGAAAAAGTTATTGGTTACGTCTAGTCTAGTGAAAAGAAGGACTAAAGGTGACATGATAGCAGTGTTTCCAGGATTTGAGGGACTGCCTCAAATACTGGAGTGAGGATAATTAACAGTAGAACGGCTTGCCTTCAGAAGTTGTGGGTGCTCCATCACTGGAAGTTTTTAAGAAGAGATTGGGTAACCCTTTGTCTGAAATGGTATAGGGTTTCCTGCAATGCTCACGTCCATCCAGTTACTCCAACTCTACCTCGAATTAAGGAGTTACAGGGTTGTAAAAAGAGGGGGGATAGGGTTTCCTGACTGACCAGGAGGTTGGCCTAGAACCGTGTTGGTGAACCTATGACACGCATGTCAAAAGGTGAATCAGCCTCGTTTCCCCCGGGGGGAAACTGTAATTAATTAGAGGTGAATGGATCTTGTTTTCCATGGTGTATACTCTCAAAAAAGAAAACCCGAAGTAAATATACTAAGAAAACATTTTTATTATAAAAGTAAAAAACCTAGCTAACTACTTCTTACCGGCAGTTTATCAGCAGACAGACAAAAGAAGAAGTAAATCAGGAAGTTAGAAAAGAAAAAATGTAGACATGCGCAGTAGCTCAGAAATCACAAGACAGGCTTATCTCTATGATAAGGTTCCCTGGCAAGCTACCGTAATGTTCAGAATGGAAGCTCAGCTGGCAAATACAAATAACGCAGTGACAACCCCTTCTGTGTCAGTTGAGCAGACATCAGGTATAGCCATCAGTTAAGGTACATCTTCTTACGCCGATACTTGTGCTGAGCTGCTGGAAGCTGCCAGAGGTGGCGCGCAGGGCCCTCTCTGTGGGCATGCGCGCGGTCACCAGCCGCTCTTCCATCGCGTGCATGCCCGCCAGCCAGTTAGTCCGTCGCACATGCGCACCAGCCAGCTGGGTCTTCCGGGCTCCAGTGCTCTGGCATGTGCTCCAATTTTGACACTCACTGCCGAAAAGATTAACCATCACTGGCCTAGAAGATCTTCAAGGTCCCTTCCAACTTCTCTTATTCTGTTATCTTTTCTTGTGTTAGAAAGAAATCTTTCCTGGATGATTTCTGAGCTGAGAATAAAACATTTATTTTTATTATTTTATTTGTTTCAATTTATAAACCGCCCTTCTCCTTGCAGACTCAGCCAGAATAAAACATGATATACAAAAATTAAAACCAATTAAAAATAATTAAATATTTTCGACCAACAATTAAAACAGTCCAATTTAAAATCAATTTCAATTTAAAACAGAGGATGGGATCAAGCCAGCCCAGCTAGTTGGAACAAATGGGTTTTAAGGGCCCGACGAAAGGTCCAGAGGTCTGATATCCTGCGTATCTTCGGGGGTAGGTCATTCCAGAGGGTGGGCACCGCCACAGAGAAGGCTCTCCCCCTGGGGGTCGCCAGCCGACACTGTCTGGCCAACGGCACCGGAGGAAGCCCTCTCTGTGCGAGCATACTGGCCGGTGGGAGGCTATTGGCGGCAGCAGGCAGTCCCGCAAATACCCAGGCCCTAAGCCATGGAGCGCTTTAAAGGTGGTCACCAACACCTTGAAGCGCACCCGGAAGACCACCAAGAGCCAGTGCAGCTCACGCAGGAGAGGTGTCACATGGGAACGCCACGTCGCTCCCATAATTCCCCACACGGCCGCATTCTGGACCAGTTGGAGCCTCCGGGTGCACCCCAAGGGGAGCCCCATGTAGAGAGCATTGCAGTAGTCCAGGTGGGAAAACATGCAGGCAATTGCTTGAACCAGAGATGAGGTTTATTTCCAAAAGCATAAAATACAGAGTTAGATGTTGGAAGCCAATGTGCAAAGTCCTCCTTGAAACCCCTTTATGTAGAGAAACCTTCAAAAGGATGCCAAAGTCTTTAGGAATTCCAAGAAAGAGTATTTAATCTGTGTTCTGAGAGGGGGCCCTCTGCAGTCAGGCACCCTGCTGGATCGCACTTGCTGCTTCTCTAACATTGCTGATTAAACCTGCCATTCTCTTTGGGAAAAGTTCTTTTTTCATTTAATTGCGGAGTTTTCCAGCTAAGTTCAACCTGTAAGGAATATTTGCCTGATCAGATTGGTGTTTGCTGCTGCATTTTCCTCTCTGTGGAAGCCATTGTAACTGTGAGTTTTAACTTTTTGCCACTTATGGTGGGAAGACAGTATAATGGAAGGATGTGACTTCTTTCCAGTATTTTGTTATCTCATTTTGTTCCAAATGATCCAATTCCCTCTTCGAATTTATTATCTAATTGATCCAATACCCTGCAATGTGCATCCTCAATTTTCTGAAGTGAAGAACAGATGCAGGAAATCCATCCAGGTTCTTTCGAATCTCCATTTCCTCCCTGAGTAGCCCTTAATCATCATAAACAGTTCAGTGATTTCTTTGGCTTGTTTTCTGCTTCAAATATTGGGAAGCGTAGGCTCTGGATCTAACATAGGAAAGATATACCACATCTTCTGAAAGGAGTTTCATGTCCTTGTCTACAATACTTCAAACCTGTACATTTCTGGGAATCCTATGGTCATCACACAGTCCCAGTTTTGTTCAGATGTCACTTACTTGGTTGAAAAATCAGCATTTTTAAAATTTACATTGCTTTGTGTTTTGCCTCTCTGTCTCTCTCTGTCATGCCCCAGCATATACCCTTTATACACTGTTGTTGCTCTCTAGCCCCATCTAGTGGCCGGAGAGACAAATACCAATTATATTGTTTGAAGCTGACCCAAACCCTTTACCCATCACTCTCAAAACAAGTACACACTGGGAAGTCAGACTCCATTTCCTTTAACATTTGGAGGAGGCAGAAGCACAAAGAAGAATCCGTCTTAATCTGTGGCACGTGGTCATCCAAGGATAAACCCACATCCCACACACAGAGCATCGCTGGTAAGATTTAAATTACCGTATTTTTTGGAGTATAAGACGCACCAGAATATAAGACGCACCTATCTTTTAGGGTTGTTGTTTTTTTAAAAAAGTTTTTTTTTTATTTTTTAGACAAACACACATACAAACATACAATGTATTTTCTTTGAACGGAGTATTTGGCTGGTTCACAAATTTAAACAGTGTTTAGTCATTTCAATTACATTTACAATTTCTATATTTCCTTTGTGCCATATTTATTCCTTATCTATTTTTTAAAAAAAACCAATATTACCCCTCTCATCTCTAATCTTAATCAAATTCAGTTTTCCCTTCTATTCTATATTATACCTCTTCCCATTGTCATCTATTTTAATATCCATCCTCACATTGGTTAATTATGTAATATTACAATTGTTTAATACAAATTAAACATTTTTATATAAATCAATTAGCTATAACTATCTTTTTTGTATACTAATCAATATGAACATGAACATGAATTATTTCCATGCAATCCAATTTCTTACAAATCAATTAATTATATTTACCAATAATAATAAACCAAATAATTTCCCCCATATATTCCTCCAAACCATAACTTAACCATTTCTGCTTTCAACACAATATACAATTAACAGCATCTCAATTATTACAATTCCCTAGTTAAATAGAGCTTTTTTTCTTTTGTGTTTTAAAATTTTGAACTCTCCTCTTTGCCCTAAATTTCCCATTGTTTGTACCTACCTTTTTTGGTGAGCAAAAAGAAAACGAAATCTCTCTTCCTGCCTCATTTTGTCATGTTGCAGCAGAGCCTGCTTTACTTTCAGTTTCGTTTTCAGCTAGGGAAAAAAAACTTCTCCAGCACTCTTTGCAGCAAGCAAAGAGCTAGCAAAACAAGAGCTTGCAAAAAAAGCCTGCGCAAAGTAGCTGAGAGCAAATCAGCTGAGAGTCGGGAGGACAATCTAATCTACTTGTGCTAATTAGCCTATACTGAAGCTGAATGTGGCTGTTTTTTCTTGCTGTTTGCTTGCAAGAAGGTAACTGCTGGGAGGCAGAGGGCAAAGGGTGGGGGCCAGTGGGTAGGCAGGGCTACATTCAGTGTATAAGACACACCTAAATTTTCACCCCCTTTTGGGGGGTAAAAAGGTGCGACTTATACTCCGAAAAATACGGTACTTGTATTAATTAATTGTTATGTTCAGCAGTAACTCAATACTGCCTATCTTGTTTTTGGTTCTCATTGTATGTATTCCTATTTTCCCAGTTTCAACATATCCTGTTCTTTCAATAAAGTATTCAGATCTATGCCTATGGTCTGTTTCATTGGAGGATAGGTGGGTTTAGCTGCATGTCAAGCTACACACAGAGCAGCGTGTAGTGAGGACAAAACTATCTCTTTCTCTTTCTCTCTCTCCCCTCTCTCTCCCTCCTCCCCGTCTCAAATCAACATTTTTAGAGTTTTTGCAAAACATTGACGCTTTTAAAGGTACTCCTTGAATGAATGCTAGAGTTTTGCAGGTTGCATCATATAAATCTTAACCTGGCCATGTTTCGACAGCCAAGAGCTACACTTAACCTTTAGAGAGGGGAGAGACGGGCAAAGGGGGAATTTAAGTGGGAAGATCTCATGCACACATTTCATGCACACAGTATGTATTAGGCAGGAGTGGGTTCTACTTACCTCTACTACCGGTTCTCATCACGCCCGCATGCACTCTTCTGCGCATGCGCAGATCAACAATGATGACGTCCGGGTCAGTGGGCGGAGCCTCCCGCCAATTTTACTACCAGTTCTTGCAAACCGGTCCGAACCGGGGGCAACCCACCATTAGTACTAGGGGTTGACTTTTGCAGGATGGTGGGAGGGGTGAGTCTTTAATCTGAACAAAGTAATGTTAATACCATTGTGATGTTTTAGGTCTTATATTATAGCTTCCTTCAAGTCAAAAGAGCAAAAACCTGTGCTATTGATTTTCATAATCATAGTAGGAGGAGGCTGTGCAGGGTGTCACCAGGTTGACTGAACTGGAATTAAAAGGTTTTAATCCTGAGTGGGGCTAGTTGTGTATAGTTGCTAAGGCACTAGGCTAGAAACTGGGAACCCATATGTTTGGTCCTCTCTTAGGCATAAAATCAGATAGGTACTCTTGAGCCAGACACTCTCTCTCAAACCTAGGAAGAAGACAATAACAAGCTACACACACACACACACACACACACACACACACACACACAAACTCCTCACTGGGTATGTATTCGTACTGTGGGAAGTCCAGTTATTTTTTATTTATCTGTAACATTCATATGGCTGCCCATTTTAAATAAATAATTCTGAATGGATAATAAGCAAGGCTCAAAAATAAGCAAGTATTTAAAATCTGGACAATTGGGAAGATAAATAATTGGAAAATCAAAAGGCTGTAAAATATTAAAGAACTTTAAAGATTATAAATTTAGGGGATTTCGAGGTATAACTATGGGATTGACTAAATCTTACTAATAATTGGCTCTGTTGGAGTTTTTAACTACTAAGACGTTGGAACCATAGACGGATATTGAGTAATTCTTATCAAATTGTTATAAAATGGACTATCAGGAGATAATAGAGGGATATGAAGAAATAATTTTAATGCTCAAAAGCATGCATGAAACTATAAAGAATAATAAGTAGACAAGGGGAATGTCTAAAGATAAAGAAATGAGTATAGAAGCTTCTCAACAACTGGGGGGGAAGATGAATATGATATTCAGAAAATAGATGAGAAATTAGAAGAGGCAGTGGAAGAGAAAAATCACAATGAGATGGAGAAAGACAAAGATAATGAAGAGAAAGGATTGATAAGTAGGAATCAAATAGATAATTTCATAAAAGTTTATAATAGAACGGAGGGGGGGAAAGGGAAATCTCTTCAAAAAAAGAGGAAAGGTTTATGGATGGATGCTCAAATGATACAGCAGAAAGAGATAAATGGCAATCCGAAGGGAATACTTAGTGGGTATAAAAATATCCGAAAAAGTTATAAGTTTCCAAGAGAGAGGAATAAAAGGGTGATTAAAAAGTCAATAAATGACGCAACTCCAAAAAGGTTAAGAGATGAGGGATAGTGATAAAATATATTAATGGAATGAAAAAGTAGAAAATACAAATAGGGAAAATAGTAGTATATATACTAATAGATAATAAAATTTATTATAATTAAAAACAAGCTAAGGTTAAAGGATGGAAATTTATAAAATTAACTGTGTGTTAAAATACTGTATATTGTGAATTCAAACTAAGTATTAGAAATTGTGGGGAGTTTAAGATATAATCCCGGGATTGATTAATTTTTGTTAATATTTAGCTTTATTAGTAGTCCTAGACAACTGGGATATCAAAATTATGGTGGAATAATGAGTAATTTTTAAATATTAAATATTAGTGACTTGGTAGGGAATAACAAATAAATGGTGCAAAGATATGTTATTTAGGTTTAAATGTATTAATGAGAAAAACAATAGAATAGAATAGAATAGAATAGAATAGAATAGAATAGAATAGAATAGAATAGAATAGAATAGAATAGAATAGAATAGAACAGAATAACAGAGTTGGAAGGGACCTTGGAGGTCTTCTAGTCCAACCCCCTGCCCACACAGGAAACCCTACATCACTTCAGACAAATGGTTATCCAACATCTGCTTAAAAATTTCCAGTGTTGAGATATTCACAACTTCTACAGGAAAGTTGTTCCACTTATTAATTGTTCTGTCAGGAAATCTCTCTTTAGTTCTAAATTGCTTCACTCCTTGATTAATTTCCACTATTGCTTCTTGTCCTACCCTCAGGTGCTTTGGAGAATAGCTTGACACTCTCTTGCCTTTGTGGCAACTCCTGAGTTATTGGAACACTGCTATCATGTTAAACCTAGTCTTCCTTTTCATTAAACTAAACCAACAACCGTTCTTTATATGTTTTAGTCTCGAGTCCCCTAATCATCTTTGTTGCTCTTCTCTGCACTCTTTCTTGAGTCTCAATATCTTCTTTACATTGTGACAACCAAAACTGGATACAGTATTCAAGTGTGGCCTAGGGTTTTTTTCTTTTAAATGCCTCTGACAATCCAAGCTGAGTTGCTTGATCGGCAGAGGCATTTAAAAGAAAAAAAGTCTCTGCCGATCAGGCAACTCAGCTGGGATTGTCAGAGCCTTTTGAAAGCATTTTTTTACAACCTCTTCGCCGAAGAGGTTGTAGAAAAAATGGTTTTAAAAGAAAAAAAAAAAATTGGCCACACCCACCCAGTCACATTACCCCACCACCACCAAGCCACGCCCACAGAACCAGTAGTAACAAATCTTACATTTCACCACTGATACACACAGAGTATATATTAAAAGATATACTTGCTATGCTTCTAGGAGCACGAAGCCGAAAACACCAGCCTGAAGATGACGAATGAGATTTCATCGAAACATCGCCAAGACACTTCCAATTTTACGTGGGAGAAGACCCGAATAACCAAAGACCTACATACAAATACCCGCAAAAACCTCAGAAAACAAATATATATATATATATATATATATATATATATATATATATATATATATATATATATATATATATATATATATATATATTAGGAATCTAACAATTATTAAAATAAGCATTCTGAACAGCACAGTTTTTCCTGGCAAGTTTTGCAAATCTTATTGCAAGCTACAATTGCTACAACAATCTACCATTCAGAAATAATCAACCTGTGATGTTGAAGCCTAAACATATAAAACTATCCATCCTATTCTTTTTGATCTATAGAATTTTTACTCAGGTTTCTGAAAAAGATGTGATGCTTCTTCCTCTTTTGCAACTCCATCTAGTGGCACTGATAAAAAAAAAATCTTCCAAAAAAGGAAGCAAAGCAAAGCAAGCAAGAATATCCTGAAATGTTACATTTCCTTTAATTCGAGAGCTCTTTCATAGGGGCCCTGCTACCTATGACTTGCATTTTTCAGCACTGGGAGCCCTGAAAAGGACTTGGGGGTCTCTGGCACTCCAAGGGCCTCAGGTTGCCCTCCTGTGGTTAAAAGTATTGTGGGAAGCTAATCCTAGGCCTATTTCAAATACTTCTTTGAAACATGACATGGTTAATGGTTTAGGATATTATGTGAAATTGTAGTTGGTATGCTTTTCAAACCGGCTTTTTCTGCTTAAACAAATCATACCTTGTAATAATAAGTAAACTCAATCTTAAACTTCTTTAATCCAATAAGTGAGTTTGTAGGATTTGTTGTTTAAATTGACATTTTTGCTTATTTCATAAATGTTATTTACTTAAAAGCAGGTCAGTAGCTTATAACCATTCTCAATTAAATAAATGTAAACTATTTATAATTCACAAATAAACATGCATTATGTATTGCAGTAAAAATAGACCTTTATATGGTGATGATGTTAGCACATAGTACCTGTGACTCATTTCTAAATATAGATCACTTTTCATTAAAGAAAGGAAGGCAAAGAATTTAAGGCAAGCTTTGGCACCTTTTGCTCGCCTTTAAAATTTAAAATCTAAGCTTTCAATGCTTACTTCTTCTGCAGCTACTGACCCCTGGTCTTTCCACACTGCAGAGGATAGCATTCCTTATTTCACCACACCTTAACGAAGTATTTTTAGCCACACATTCATGTTCCTCAGATGGGAATCAGAAGTAGGTAATAAATCATTCGGGAAGTATTATGTCTAACTATTCACATCCAATTGCATTTATATTATTCCCTTTCAATTTTATTTGACAAATAGGAAAGTAGAAATGTTGCTCGTGAAAGTAAGCCTGATTAGTAATATGCTCAAACTGTATATCCTTTGAGCACACAACCGTATTTTTCTAGACAGGCAGGTATCAGCCTTTCACTTACCAGATTAACAAAAGCTACCAAAAAGCTCTGTCAAAGTCCAATGGATGCTTTTCTTTTCTTTCTAAATTTATCACCTTGGTGACAACAGAAAGTCATTGTTTTGCTTTAACTGCACTGGGTCTTTTTGTCCTAGGAACTGCCTGGTCTATTTTTCTCTAAAAGGGTCTGAGATTAAATGTTATTATTCACCATTTAGCTCTCAGGAGCTTTCTGAAGTAAATAGGAAAAGTAGTGCAGATCAAAATAACAGAATAAGAGTAATAGAATAACAGAGTTGGAAGGGACCTTGGAGGTCTTCTAGTCCAACCCTCTGCTCAAGCAGGAAACCCTACACCATTTCAGACAAATGGTTATCCAATCTCTTCTTAAAAACCTCCAGTGTTGGAGCATTCGCAACTTCTGGAGGCAAGTTGTTCCACTGATTAATTGTTCTAAATGTCAGGAAATTTCTTCTTAGTTCTAAGTTGCTTCTCTCCTTGATTGGTTTCCACCCATTGCTTGTTGTCCTGCCCTCAGGTGCTTTGGAGAATAGATTGACTCCGTCTTCTTTGTGGCAGTCCCTGAGATATTGGAACACTGCTATTATGTTAAACCTAGTCTTTCTTTTCATTAAACTAGACATACCCAATTCCAGCAACCATTCTTTATATGTTTTAGTCTCCAGTCCAGGGCTGAAATGTAAAATTTGTTACTATTGGTTCTTTGGGCGTGGCTTGGGGGGGCGGTGTAATGTGACTGGGTGGCCGTGGCCAACTTTTTTTTTTTTTTAACTTTTCAAAGCATTTTTTCTAATGCTTTGAAAAGCCTCTGCCGATCAGGAAACTCAGCTGGGATTGTCAGAGAGGCTTTTTTAAAAATACCTCTCTGCCAATCAGGAAACTCAGCTGGGATTGCCAGAGAGGCTTTTTTAAAAATACCTCTCTGCAGATCAAGAAACTCAGCTGGGATCGTCAGAGACTTTTCAAAGCATTTTTTTACCACCTCTTCAGCCAAGAAGTTGCAGAAAAAAATGCTTTGAAAAGCCTCTGACGATCCCAGTTGAGCCGCAGGATCATCAGAGGCTTTTTTTTTTACTTTTGAAAGCATTTTTTCATTGGAAGAGGTTGTAGAAAAAATGCTTTTAAAAGTAAAAAAAAAGCCTCTGATCCTGCAGCTCAGCTGGGCATGGTGGGGGGGGGGAGGGCACAGGAATTTTTGCTACTGGTTCTCCAAACCACCACCCGCCATCACTACTGGATCGGGCGATCTGGTCCGAACCGGGAGCATTTCACCCCTGCTCCAGTCCCCTGATCATCTTTGTTGCTCTTCTCTGCACTCTTTCTTGAGTCTCAACATCTTTTTTACATCTTGACAACCAAAACTGGATGCGGTATTCTAGGTGTGGCCTTACCAAGGCATTATAAAGTGGTATTAGCATGTCACATGATCTTGATTCTATCCTTATCTTAATGCAGCCAAGAACTGTGTTGGCTTATTTGTCAGCTGCAGCACACTGCTGGCTCATATTTAAGTGATTGTCCACTAGGACTCCAAGATCCCTCTCAAAGTTACTACTATTGAGTGAAGCACCCAATGTTCAAGTCTGTCAAGGTCCTTCTGTATCTTAAGCCTATCTTCTGGAGTGTTGGCTATTCCTGCCAGCTTGGTGTCGTCTGCAAATTTGATGAGTTCCCCATCTATTCCCTCATCCAAATCATTGAGGAAATTGTTGATGAGCACTAGGCCTAAAACAGAGCCTTGGGGTACCCCATCGCATACTTCCCTCCATGTAGATAGCGTTCCACTGAGGACTACATGTTGAGTGCAGTTGGTCAGCCAGTTATGAATCCATCTATTATCAAGTAATAGATTGTGGTCTACTTTATCAAATGTCTTACTGAAGTCCAAGTAAATTATATCCACAGCATTCCTCTGGTTTTGGCTCCATGTCTGGTTTCTAATAAACTGGAATAATTAGGTAATAAGTGTATCAGGAGCTAGAAAAGCAAGTTCTACAAAGTGAGATGTTGGATCTAGTCAGAAGAAGAGATTGAAGTGGGAAAGAGAAACACCCTAAACAATCATCACTCCGAAGAGTGCATTAGCTTGTTGCCTATTATCCCAGAAAGGAGACATAGAATAAAATAAATCAGAATAAGACAAACATTGGTTAAGTAATAAGAAAACCTTCCAAAATGGTTATACCAGTCTAGGCGTGAATAAATTAGCTAGGGAAGGGAACAGGTCCTTTTCCACCAGTTTAAGCAGAGACCAAAGAGACATTGTGAGAAAGCTTCAGTTTGGGTGTGTGCAATGAGCTGATTATGTGATTCCAAAAAAAAAAAAAAAAAAAGCATCATGTTTGCTCTTAGTAGCAAAATATTTTCGGCTGACCCTGAGTCAGTTCTCTTATTCTCAGAGGCTGGGAACAATACTGAGGTGAAAAATGCATGCTTAAGGACAATCAGTGAATTTACAGCAGAGATGACACTCAAACCAGGGACCTTCTGTTCACTGAATCTGAATCTCTGAGCATCATGTCCAATGTGTCTGAGGATATGTCTATTTTTAAAATGTATATCCTACATTTTGACTATTAAAAACAAATGCAAACCACATGATACCCCTTGCTTATTAAAAACATCTGGAATGCCGTTTTCTTCTTATGATTTTCTCAACATGTATTGTTAAGTAATCGCATGCAGCATATGGCAGGATCATATACATCTATTTTAAATATATGATTGCTGTTAAGCACTGAGAACCCAGCTGCACATATTAAACAGTCAGGTAAGCAAAATAGAGAGTCAATGTGGCATAGTGGTTAAGATGTTAAAGCAGGAATGAGAAGATTGAATAAAAGGGGTTACAAATCTAATAAATACATAAACATATTGGCCCAGATAATATTATATTCCCTGGACACTTCAACTAGAAAAAGAATATCTGTCTGGGAAATAGAGGTTTAGCGATGACTCATATGGATCCAACTTTTTTACTACACAATATTACGGAACATCAGAATATCTCATTTTATTGGGCTTCATTTGATTGCATGTCACAAATACTGCATTTTTTTCTTTACAACACTCTCCACCAGCAAAAAGATTATGACTCGTTGAAGGCTGAGATGATGGTTAGCAATTTTAACAATCAAGTATTTTTTAATGTACGTGTATTGGATTTTTTTAGACATAATACTATCGCACAGTTAGTAGATTACTATATAGTTTAATTGTAACTTTTAAATACACTGAAAAACCAAAACATTCATATGACTTACTTAATTGTGATATTCACCTATATTACAGTGGTCTGGAAACAATTCCCCAATATCTCTGAGATATGCCTGTATATTAATGTTGGATAGGTAGATCAAGAGAATGAATGATGATTGGAAATTCTGACTTTATCCTATAATTTCATTCATTAACCTAAACATATCATTCACCATCCCCACTGCCAAGTAGACAAGCTGCCTCATGTTGGTCTTTGCTGCTCTCACAAGCAAAGAGTGAACTTTGATGATGAATTGGAGGATTAGGAATATGTCAAGTTTGGGCAACTGAATGGAGTCTGGGCAACTGAATGGAGTCTGGGCAACTGAATGGAGCTAGCAGAGTGTTTAATGGCCAGATGCCCTTCCTGTCACCAATGAGGAGTTTTGTTCAGCAGATATATTTTCATTGCGCCCAGAGAGAGAAATATCTGTTGCCAGCCTGCAGAGCTGGCAGCAGAGTCAGACAGTGAGGAGGCTTGGGAGGAACATGGGCCAGTCCTGGAGTCTGGGGAAGTCTCGGATGAGGGCTCTGCGTCAGAGGTAGAGATGGGGCCAGGGCCATCTGGGAGTTATGCATGGACTCCAGAGCCTCCAGAGTTGGCTATCAGAGAGGCAGAGGAACAGGGGAAGCCTGTTCCTAGTGCGCACGTGTGCAGAGCTGCCAGAAGGCAAGAACAGTTAAAACTAAAGGGACGACTCAGGAGTAAGGCCTGTAGATGATTGGCCCCTCCCATAAGGCTTAAAAGAGGAGCAAATGCACTGGGCCCTTTGCAGGAAAGCAACATTGTTAATTCTCTGTTTGGTTCTGGACTCCATGTGGCTTTGCCAAGTAGGTTTTGGCAGAGTGTCAAGGGAGATAAAGGTTGGTGATTATCCCGAAGGACTTCTCCCAAAGGACTTTTTGCAACTAATTGGGACTCAGCTGTGAATGAACATAATTCACAGCTGTTGCAATAAAAGAGGTTTTTGGGACTACTTGTCTGTTTTAATGACTCAGGAAGCCTAGGTCACAACAATGCCTCTACCTAGGATCAAACTCACAGCCTCCTGATTGTGAGGCGAGAGCTCCATCTCTAGGCCACCACACCACTCCAGCCTCTGTACTTTTATAATTGGACTGTTTGGTATAAATGCCGTATTTTGCTTCTTCCGTATCAATAAACTTCTGTGGCTCTCCAGATGTCACTGAACCTACCAACCTCTCCTCCCTCATCTTTGAGGAAGCCAAGACTAATTATAATAAGTCAAGAATAATTATAAGACCCTGAGAGCTGTTCTGCTCATTGTTCTACATCACCCTTCCAAGTACTGTACATTGATTTATTTTCTCTAAAGGAAGGGACAACACCTCGTCAATTAAATGAGGCCAACTAAGATGCTTGCTTTAATCAAAAGAGCCTAAATTGCATGGACAAATGAATTAATCAGTTGATTTTCTAGTTCTGCAGGTATAGCCTGCCTTTCTTCAAAAGCAAACATTGTACTTCTCTCTTTAATCTCTCCCTAAAGCAATAATTCTGTGAGGTGGGTAAGTTTGAAAAATAGCGACTAGCCCATTCAATGAACTTTCATGGCTGAGGGTACCCTTGAGACTGAGAATCCCCGAGTCTAAAACAACACCTCACTACTTATACTAGCTCTAAACCATCATTACCAATACAATTGTAGAAATTAAAATGTATCTCAGGGACAATGACAGGTATCTCAGGAAGTGAAAACATCCTTGTGGTCTTAAGAGCATATGAGTTTGTTCTTCCTAAGGAGATTCACCCAATGTCAAGGGTGAGTAATACCTTCTCATTTCAGCGAAAGCATTTTTTTATTTTTGTCCTACCCTTCTAATCAGTTTAATTGTTTTACCTAATGTTTATCTTTTTCTTCTTCTTTGAACCTGTATTTTGTACAGGTAGATAATTCACTGAGTGGCTTATCTTAATTGGATGCTCTAGAGAACATTGGATAAGAGCTTTGTCATTGACAAAGAGTATGGATAGTCCTTGGCTTATGACCGGTCACAAAGTTTAAAGTTACATGGACCTCTCCAGGGTTACTAACATCCCGGTTCTGATGTTCTGGTGGCTGCCCTTCTCTGCAGTACCATGAGCGTATTTCAGGCACTTAGCAAGTGGCCCACATTTAAAGCCATTTGCTGGGTCCTGCGGTCACGACAGTGTTTTATGACATTTTTGCCCAAAACTGGCATTTTCAGGATAACCAGCCCTTTGTGAACAATTGGTTTGGTTAATGACTACCATATTTGCTGTACAATCACAATGTCCGCTTAACAGTTGCTTTAAAACAAGGTTGAAAAATTGGATCAGTCATGTAGATGATCTCTTTTATGTCTGGCACAATTTAATGAGCAGGTTCCGTTACCGTCATAAGTCGAGGACTACCTGTATGATCAACTATTGCACTAAGATGACAGTAGAAAAGTATTGTAGTATCAGCATCAATGCTAATGATGTTACCTAGTTTGGGTATAATGGAACGTCTGCAAGAAAATAAACTCCAACCCCTCATTTCAACCCTGACCTACAAATATTCTCCTTTATTAGTATTGTAGTACTTTGAAGAAAGTTGTTCTAACCTACACAAAGAAGCACACATCTACTCCTGCTGACACCTCCCTGAGAATTAAGCCTGCTTTTGTAATCTCTGTCCTATCATGTACAAATATAGCTTTAAAAAACTCAGAACGTTAACTTAACGCTGTCATTTTCTATCCCACCTCTTGTGCAAAATACTCTGGGCTTTTCCGGACAGAAAAGCAATATAGAAATTTAAAAGCAAGAAACCATGCAGAGAAGTGATCTGTCCACCTCCAGTCAAAATTAACGATCAACCGATGACTCTGTAGAACAAGTTCACTTGGTTTAGCAAACCAAACCACGATGACAAAGTTCATTTTCTACAGATTGTTTCCAAGGTGAGCAAAAAGACCACGTTCCTCCATTGTTGAGGCAAATGCCTTGAGTGGGAAAATGTCTCATTAACTTGCTGTTGTAGATACACACCAACGCTCACAACTCCCACTTTGTTCAATTGATTTCTGGTAAGCAGTCAAACATTTGATAGAAACTAAGGCTAGGTGGTCTTTTAATAGCTGGTAATCTATTTAAAGGATTTGGACTGTAATACATGCCAGAATCAGGAAGTAAACTCCAGAAGGGAAAAGGGGGCAGAGAAACAAACATCAAAGGGAGGGGGGGGCAATCTTAATTTCAAGAATCCAAGTAAGAGAGAACTTTAGGTAGAACAGTGTACAAACAGACTGGTAAAACTGCCTACTTAATTGGCTAGCAGAGTAATTGAAAGAACTCCTTTAGGGAGAAATTCTCTGACATTTTCCAACAGAATGGTTTTTTTCCCCTTAATTGTAAGAGGTGGTTGTTCTAACAGCCTAACTATTGCTATTTTGCATCCTTCACAAAGCACCAAGAACAATGCTGTAACATTGTGGAAGGGGATGGGTGAATATCATCACTCTCTCAACTAAATAATAATCCGTCACCATGAGTTGAGATATCAATGTGCTGATGATACTCAGCTCAACATCTCTACACATGGTGACCTGAGTGATTATCTCTGCCTTCTTTCAATGCCTGGAAGCTGTAGAGATGAAGGACAATAGACTTCGACTGAACCCTGGCAAGACTGAGTAGCTTTGGATGCATGGAGCCTCAGGCTCCAAGTGTTTGTCCTCCTTACTTGTGGATGAGGTTGCACTACTCGTTCAGACCCAGTTTGCAACCTAGGCGTTCTCCTGGACTCACGTGTCCTGTTCAAAGAGAGCTTTTACACAGCTCCAGTTTGTACAACAGCTATGACCTTTCCGGGATCATGACTCCCTGCACTCAAGCCATGGTCATCTCTTGTCTGGACTATTGCAATGCATTCTCCATGGGGCTACCCTTGAAATTCATTTGGAGGCTTCAGCTGTGCAAAGTGCAGCAGCCAGAGCAGTCTTTGGAGGCCCTAAGATGGTTAATATTACAGCTCTGCTCTGTGAACTTCACTGGCACTAGTTTGCACTGTACCAAGTGCAGTTCAAGGTGTTGATTGTGATCTTTAAAGCCCTTAATGCAGGGGTGAAATGATCCCAGTTCAGACAGGCTCGGGCGAGTAGGTAGCGAAGATTGAGGCTAATTCGTCGAACCAGGAGCAATGGCTGGCTGGCCAGGCCCCCGAACTGATCTAGTCCTGCCATGCTTTCTTGCCTTCCATGCTGCCTTCCTGGCGTCCCGAGGGCCAACTTGCGAAGGCAGGCAAGCAGAAGTCCACGTGGAAGGCAGGCAAGCATAGCAGGGTTGCGAGGAAGGAGCTAGCAGCTTACTGCCCCCCCCACAAGCAGTGGCTTCCCTGCTGATCCCTGACAAGCTATGCATCCATAGCAATGGGATTGTTTTGTTTGCCGCGGTGGTGCTTTGGGAGGGCAGGTGGACATATTCATTATAGTTGTCAGCTGCAGACGTCCACCTGCCCTCCTAAAGTACCACCTCGGTGAACAAAACAACCCCATTGCACTGCACCTCCTTCTGCAGCCTAGCCGTGCATGCCCTTTCTTCAAATGGGCTGTGCATGGGGCACTTGAAGAGCGAGCAAGCAAGAGAGCTCTCCAACCTCTGTTTTGTGTGTATGTGTGTGTGTGTGAATGAGGGAGGGAGGGAGGGAGTGATCTGAAGCCGAGGCACCCAAACCTCTGCTTCTGAGCAGTCAGCTCCACCTGACCTACTCCCTGAGTTTCGCCGTCCTCCTGCCCCTCCCCCACCCCCACTCAAACAGCAGCAGGCTGTTTAACAGGACCGCTCATTTTTCCCATAGCATGGTGTACGCTTGCTACCTCTGCTTGTCTGCCTGCAAGCGATGATCTTCACTGCTTCTCTCGGGATGCTGGTGCGAGCACCATAGATGCATGGGGGCTGAGGTTGAGTAGGGAAGCTGCTGCTTGAGATGGGGCAGGAGAACGGCGAGACTCAGGGAGTAGGTCAGGTGGAGCTGGCTGCTCAGAAGCTGCCACGCCACACCAAGCCACACCCACAGAACCGGTAGCAAAAAAAATTAGATTTCACCCCTGCCTTAATGACATAGGTTCAGGCTACTCAGTGAACTGTTTCATCCCACTAGGACAAGCCTGTCCTACTCATGTCGGCAGACAGGGTCTACTTCAGATCTCGGCAGTCAAAGAATTCCAACTATCAGGATCCAGAAGAACTTTTTCTCCCACAACACCTGCTCTTTGGAACATCCTATCCATTAAAATAAGATCCTCCCCTACCCTCCTATCCTTCTGCAAGAGCCTGAAGACATGGCTCTGCTGGTTGGCTTGGGGACCAGATGGGGAGTTACAGCTGGAGGTAGCTGCTGGGTTGATGACAGATTCCCCATGCCTCCCCCTTGCTCTTTGCTTTCACCAGTCCATCTTTTTGTTATCATATTGATATATCTTCCTTGTGTTCTTTTTCATTGTTTATTTTATTGTTCTATTATTTTACTTCTGTTCACACTGTTATCATTTCTTCCTTTGTATTGTTGTAAGTTACCTAGAGTAACCCCCATGGGGAGATAGGCAGCAAATAAATAATAAATAAATAAAACAAATTCCTTTCATTCTGTCTTTGATTTTGCTGCCTAAAGCAAATGGCAGATATATTCTAACAATCTCTAGAAGACACAAATTCCCCATTTCTGGAAATTTCTCATGCTTTACTAAAGTCTACAAATTCATCTACGAAGTGTTTACAGATCTTCATATTCAATACTTCTAACTAATATTGGCAGCTAGGTTAGAAGACTCCACATTAAGGTACCATCTTCATTGTTTATATAACCTTTTGCTACAACTGTTTTGATTATTTCTAGAAGCAAAGAGGCCAATACCGTCTACTTATTTTATCGGCTTTATTCAGCTTGAATTTGCAGATCTATTGGCTGAGATTACAGGATTTTCTTGTACTGCATCACTACTAATAGGATGGATTTATGAGTAGGAAGTTCGAAGGAAATGCTTAACGGCAATGCTTTGGCAGGATGTTAGCCATGCAGCAGCCCACTTTAGAGGAACCAGATGCTCTGAGAGTGGGAAGAGAGGAAGGAATTATGGAAATGAGGGATATGAGAAGGCAGGAGCGTCATTGACAGCAGAAAATGATAGGAAGAAGGAGTACCACTCTAAGGAAACCTAGAAGAGAAAAACTGAGGAAGGGAATCGAAGGTGAGAGAAGTGCAGTTAAATGAAAAGGACCAAAGTAAATAGAAAGAGGAGCAAAGAGGAAGAACAAATATATTATTATCATATTGTTTACTCCATATTCCTGAATGAGAACAAATATCTGTCAAGTAATGAGCTAGAGCAGGGGTATCAAACTCGATTTCAGTGAAGGCTGCATCAGGATTGTGTCTCACCTCAGGGGGGCCAGGGGGTGGGGCCAGGGTGGACGTGGCCAGCTCGACGTCACTCGTGAGGAGAGCACCTGTGGTGGCCCAAGTGCTCTGCCAATGAAAACAGGCTCCCGAGCTCCATTTCCGGTTATGACAGTCTCCTGAAACCCTCCTGCAGTCCTCCCAAACTCCATTTTCACTGGCAGACGCACCATGGGCCAGTGCTTCGCTGTTTCTAGGGTGGCCCCATGAGCCAGATCTAAGCACACCACAGGCAGGATCTGGCCTCCAGGCTTTGAATTTGACACTCCTGAGCTAGAGCAGTGGTTCTCAACCTTTGCTTTACCACCAACTCCATTTAAATACCTTTTGTGGCCAGAGATATGGCCTTGGACCACCAAAGACTTAATTCAAGATTTAAACTATAACATTTCTTGACGGCTTTACAAATCCCCTATGATGACATTGTCCCCTCAGGGTTCCACAGAGCACAGGTTGACAACCATTAAACTATAGCATTTATGACCTTTTTGTATAATCAAGGCTGCTGCAATAAATAATATCTGCACATATGTTGTAGGTTTCCTGTACAGAGAAAAGTAACAAAGATAATGAAGGGACTGAAGCCTAAAACATATGAAGAACAGTTGCAGGAATTGGATATGTCAAGTTTAATGAAAAGAAGGACTCGGGGAGACATGATAGCAGTGTTCCAATATCTCAGGACTGTCACAAAGAAGAGGGACTCAAACTATTCTCCAAAGCACCTGAGGCAAGACAAGAAGCAATGGGTGGAAACTAATCAAGGAGAGAAGCAACCTAGAATTAAGGAGAAATTTCCTGACAGTTAGAACAATTAATCAGTTGAACAAGTTACTTCCAGAAGTTGTGAATGCTTCAACACTGGAAGTTTTAAAGAAGAGATTGGGCAACCATTTGTCTGAAATGGTATAGCCGGGATTGGACTAGAAGACCTCCAAGTCCCCTTCAACTGTTACTCTGTTTGGGGATAAATACTTTTGTATGGTGACAAAGATTTTATATTCCACTTATACAATCAAACTTGGGTGCCATAATAGATGTAAACCTTCAACTTAATCTTTCAGTGCCAAATAAGCATTTTCAAACCTAATGGTACTTGGATATATAAGGAAGGTATATGTCTTCTGCAGTTCTAAATGTTGCAGATTGTAAGTGTTGCTTATAACCATAGCCACAAGCTATTTGAAAAGTTGTTATAAATAGAACTTTTAAACTCACATTGAATAGCAATGACATAACCACTTCACACATAGCAACTTGGGGAAAAAAGGGAAAGAATCCATCTGAATATTGCCTGATTGTGATCTCAAATTGCAGAGATTGTAGTCGTATATACAATCATGTTAATGGGAGAGTCACTGAAGCTGTGTGAAGATTCAAAGAAGACAGAGAAGTTGCTTGAAAGAAAGAGACAATGAGAAGAGTTTTTTTTTAAAAAAGGGATGTAAAACAAAACACAACACAAATAAATGGGTATATGGTTCTGGGCAGTCCTGTCCACAAGTTAGATGCAGCCCACAACCCTCAGCAAAAAAAAAATCGTAAAACCTTGATCATAGTTTTATGACACATTTACTAGATGCATTTGTTGAAAAATGCATTTCCTGTCACCCAGTGAAGTGAGTGGAGTTTCTGTAGCATAGTTTCAGCAAACTGTAGTCTATGACTGCCACTTGATGGCATGAAGAAGAATAGAATACTGTCACCAGAAGTGTTAGTTCTGTGCTTCACCTTTTTTTCCCCAAAACCATACAAAATAAAGTATATCCATGATTCTTTTCAGAAGTTGCAGAATTTCATTAATTCACATTTTTTCTTTTTTCTTTTTTCAATTCATACAAAGTATGTGGATTTAGACATCTTTGCCATGTAAAAATTAAACCAAAGTAATATGTAAAAAAGTTTTGGATCAGTATTGCATTCTCTCTCTCTCTCTCTCTCTCTCTCACACACACAGAGAGAGAGAGAGAGAGAGAGAGAGAGAGAGAGAGAGAGAGAGAGAGAGAGAGAGAGAGAGAGAGAGAGAGAGAGAGACCCACACAAAGTTAGATACTATGTACCTTCTCTTCCAGTGGTGGGTTGCCCCTGGTTCGGACCGGTTCTCAAGTACCAGTAATAAAACCGGCAAGAGACCCCGCCCATCGCCCCAGATGTCATCATTGGCAATCTGCGCATGTGCAGAAGCAAGGCGCGCAAGAGAAGCTCACACTTACGTGCGATCCCATTGTGAACCGGTAATAAAGGTAAGTAGAACCCACCCCTGCTCTCTTCCCAGGAAACATTTAGATCATTAAAGATCATTTTTTAAAACAAATACTGTTTCTCCTGGTAGTTTTGGTTTCTGCACCAAATATTCTTCTGATAATGACAACCCTAACCAATTAAGGTTCATTAAATAAATAAATGAATAAATAAATAAATGCATGCATGCATACATACATACATACATACATATATACATACATACATACAAACTGTCTTTTCATAATGAGAGCCTTTCAGGCATCCCAGCTTTAACTTTGTTGGGAAATTTTTCTTCTGAAGTCCCTGAGCAAAAAAATGGTGTTGATATTTTGGATCTGCCTATTGTGATGTGTTGGAAAAATAATTTGGATTTCCTTAAACCAGTTGACACAGTAAAAGATTACTTGGAGCTGAACTCCTAAATCATTAATATTACTGGGGAACGATTTGAAAGTTCCCAAATCTGCAAGTCATGTCAAGAAACTATTGAAAGATATTTGTTAAGATAGATATAGGAATCTAGCTGGAAACTTGAAGAAATAATAATAAATCGGTAGGCAAGGTTTTATAGCCTGCTACGTAATCTCAACATTATGAGGCGGGGGAATTCAGGGGAGGGGAGAATTAACAGCATATATCCAAGGCACAAATGTCATTCAAACTGCCTAGTTAAAGCAAGGATGCACGTACATAGGGCAGTAGCAATCTAGGAAGATACTGGAATTATCAGTCATCATCATCAATGTCATGATGAATACTAGATAATTGAGAAAGTCAAACAATTCCAAAAAGAAAGAAACATGCTCTACTTTCAATTGTATAGGTAGTCCTCAACATATGACCACAATTGAGCCCAACATTTCTGTTGTTAAGTGAGACATTTGTTAAGTGAGTTTTGCCCCATTTTACAACTTTGCTTGACGCAGTTGTTAAGTTAATAGTTGACGCAATTAAGTTAATAGTTGATTAATTAGTAACCCGGTTGTTAAGTGAATCTGGCTTCCTCATTGACTTTGCTTGTCAGATGGTCACAAAAGAGGATCACGTGACCTTGGGACACAGCAACAGTCATAAGTATGAACCAGTTGCCAAGCATCTGAATTGTGATCACATGATCATGGGGATGCTGCAAAGGCCGTAACTGTGAAAAACAGTCATAAGTCACTTTTTTCAGTGCCTTTGTGACGAACAGTTGAACAGTCATTATGTGAACTGTTGTAAGTTGACGACTACTGTATTGATCAGATCAAGTCATGGAATATCTTTAGGAAAATGGGAGTAGCAGAACACCCCCCCCCCCCATTGTCCTCATGCAAAACCTGTGGATAAGATAGAAAACTACAATCTGGGAGAATAGGGTAAACTAGATGGACTCCAATTTCAGCAACAGAAGTGGGGGAAAGGCTGTATACCGTATTTTTCGGGGTATAAGATGCACCTACCTTTTTTGGTGAGGAAAAGAAGAAAAAGAAATCTGCCTTTGCTTCTGAGCAATTTTGCCTCGTTGCAGCAAACAGCCTGCTTTATTTCATTTTCATTTTCAGCATAGCTTGATTAGCACAAGGAAAAAAAATCTGCTCCAGCAATTTACTTCTTTGCAGCAATCAGCAGAGCCCTGTGCAAAACAGCTGAGAGCAAATCAGCTGAGAGTCAGGAGGCCGATCCAATCAACTTGTGATAATTAGGCTAAGCTGAAGCTGAAAGGAGCTGCTTTTTCTTGCTGTTTGCTTGCAAGGAGGTAACTGCTGTGAGGCAGAGGCCAAAGGGTGGGGGGCAGTGGGTGGGCGGGGCTACATTCAGTGTATAAGATGCACATAAATTTTCATCCCCTTTTGGAGGGGATAAAAGTGCATTTTATACTCCAAAAAATACGGTATTCTATTTATTCAACCAACAGATTGAATACACATTTAGGGAAGCAAGATTGGAAGATCAGCATTGTTTTAAAATTTGGGGGAAGAAACATCAATATCCCGTGCTTTGCTGATGACATTCTTGTGATAGCTAAAAATGCAAATAATCTGCAAGTTTTAGTAATGACAATTACAGAGCACAGTGAAAAAAAAATAGGACAAATTAAATATAAAGAAAACCAACAGATATAACAACCAACTTTAGAACTGACAGTGAAGATATTGAAATTGGGACAGTTTCTGCCTTTTAGTATCAATTATCAATATTAAAGGAATCAGCAATTAAGAAATATGATAGATAGCAATAAAGGCTTTGGAAAAGATATATCAATGCAGTGACATGAGTCTTTGCCAGTGCAAACATCACAATTATATAAGCAATGTGATACCGTATGGAAGCCAAAGTTGCACTTTGAAGCAGCAGGATAAAAGACAATCTTTTGAATTTTGATGTTGGAAAAGACTCCTGAAAATACTATGAATGGCCAAAAAAACACAAAACAAATGAATCATTATGGGGAAACCATAAGTCTTTAGAAAAGTGTACTATGCTAATATTACAGAATTATATATTACAGAAATACAATATTATGGAACAGTTTCTTATATGTTTGACATTCATTCTATGATTACACAATTTTGTTTCAATATTATCAATATGGCCTTGCAAACAGAGAAGAGAAATATGAGTTAAAGATATCAATGTATTTTAAAATTATACATTGAAAAAATTAGGAACTATTGAAGTATAAAAATTCTGGGTGGGCATGGTCTATAACTGAAATATGGTTTTAATGTGATGGAAAGACACTGTCATATACACAGTTTCATATCCTAGATTGAAAACATGCCTTCAACGTATATTTAAAAATTATTATTTTACCATTGTAGTGACAACTTTAATCAACATTACTGTCTAGTCAAGATTTTACCCAGTTTAACAACTGGGATGTTTGTTTCATGTACATCTATGACAGTACCTATTATTATGTCTTTTCTGTCTATTTCTGTTTGTATCTGCATTTTTTCTTGCATTTTATTAATATTTATACAGTATCTGCAATTTTTTCTAAAGCTTAAAAATTCACACAACAATCTATGTTTAATGGTTGAATGGTATTCCAATGGTATTCCAAGCAGACCATTTATACCAGTGTTTCTCAACCTTTGTAGCTTGAAGATGGGTGGACTTCAACTCCCAGAATCCCCCAGCCAGCTGCTGGCTGGGGGATTCTGGGAGTTAAAGTCCATCCATCTTCAAGCTACAAGGGTTGAGAAACACTGACTTATAGCATCTATTACTCACTGAACCAGGATCATAGAAAAACCCTATAATCCTACAACTAAAGATCGCTTAATGAAGACCATCTGTCTTGAATTGATCATATGGATGGTATTGATCAATCCAAACCCACAAAGCAAAAGCAATTACCTCATACAATATATAACCACCATTTCAGGATATAATAATGTCATTTAGGCAAAGCATGATATAAAGAATTATGTAAGGATTTTCATGAAGAATGTTGAACAATCAAGTGGGTTGGTTTCAACATAAAATATAGAACATAAAATAAGAAATAATAATAATAATTATTATTTTAATAATAAAATCATCTAGTTGAATACCCTGCTCGATGAGGAAAATCTATACCAGGGGTGTCAAACTGGAGGCCCGCAGGCTGGATGTGTCAAATGCAGGCCATGGCCACCCGAGCTCCGCAAAAGGAAAAAAATATTGTGATACATCACGTAATGCAACATGACGCGGTGAAAAACGATTGTCCGGCCTTGGTTATGAGGCACCCACAACTTCTGAAGGCAAGGCACTCCGCTGGTTGATTGTTCTCACCATTAGGAAATTTCTCCTTAGTTCTAGGTTGCTTCTTTCCTTGATTAGTTTCCATTCATTGGTTCTTGTGTTGCTTCTGGTGCTTTGGAAAATAATTTGCCCCCCTCATCTTTATAGCAGCCCCTCAAATACTGGAACACTGCTATCATATCTGCCCTACTCCTTCTTTTCACTAGATTAGATATACCCAATTCCTGCAATAGTTCTTCGTATGTTTTAACCTACAGTTCCTTAATCATCTTTGTTGCTCTTCTCTGCACTCTTTCCAGAGTCTCAACATCTTTTCTATATTGTGGTGACCAAAACTGGATGCAGTATTCCAAGTGTGGCCATACTAAGACTTTGTAAATATATGGTTCATCAGAATTTCTGGAAGGGATACAAGTTGGTAATCAAAGCCCTGCTCCTTTTTAATTGTCACATACAGTGCATGCAAGTAAAAAGGAACATTGCTTCTATTAACTGGGCAGCATGGTGACTCAGCAGTTAAACTGGAAAACCGGCAGCCCAGGTTCCAGACCCAAGCATCATGTGACAGGATGAACTCCTGTCCTCAGCCCAGCTCCTGCCAAATTCCCAGTTTGAAAGCATGCAAATGCAAGTAGATAAATAGGTTCCACTTTGATGGAAAGGTAACAGCGCTCTGCAGTCATGCTGGCCACAAAATGGTGGAAGTATCTTCGGAGAGCGCTGGCTCAGTGACCTTGAAACAGAGATGAGCACCGTCCCATATAGTCTTCAATGACTAGTGGAGTGAAATGCGCAGGGATTCCTTTACCTTTATTTTCTATTGTCTGGTAATAATCACCATTCTGAAGTCAAAGACTATTGCTGCAGATTCCCCTAATTGTGTTTCTGTGGAACTTAAATGTTCCATGGTAACAGCTGGAACCGAAACAAGCTTCTTGATCTATAGTATATTGTCCTGGCAAGAACAGAAGCAGTGAATGTGAACTGTTGTGTAAACATGGAACAGATGTCTACAACTTACAAAGATGATAGCCAAGATCTCAGAACCAAAGATCCTCTGTAAAATAGGTAAAAAACTCTTAAGATTAAACCCTGGGATGGACAGAAATTTGGAATTTGATCTTGTGCTCTTCATTAAGTTTATGTTCTGTACATTATATATATGAATTATTTCTTTGACTGCAATAAAACAATTTATCAAAGCTTATGAAGCCTCTGCTGTTACAGTATGCAGGAATGAGTTTTTGGAGACTTATTTATTACCAGCTTGACAAAGTTAATTGAGATAAAGGTTTCAATTATGTTGTTTCTTATTATACACAATTTGTCCAAGAGGATAATTTTTTAAAAAATCAGGACTAAAATTCCTAAATAATAAAGATTACAATACTTGTTTGCAAACAGCTGCCCAAAGGAAAGCAACAGAATATGCAAGAGTAACAATACATTAAAACCAATAGTAAATAATACTGTATATGCTTTACTGCTTCTTCACCCCCATTGTATCCCTCCCCCACTTAATCAGTTCCAGACCGGGGAAACAGGGATGGAAATTATGAGTGCCATTTTATTGTCTAGTGCACTGACTTCCTTGGCTTGGAAAAATATTATTTAAAAATAAATCAGTCATGAAGCACCAGAATGCTTAAAATAACTGAAACAAAACATTCCATTTTATCCCCCGTTAGTGCAAAAGTCTGGAACATGGGATGCTTTGTTCTGAACTCAAAAATATGAAATCTGTAATTTCTAATTTACATCCAAAACTTGTTCATGTTTCTTTGGGTTTGAAATGACTAAGTTTATCTCTCAATCTGGACAGCTTTCAGTTAATCTGGAATGTTCTTTGCCATCCTGACTTGATATGAGCATAATGAGAGCAAATCTTACAGCTATCCAGCATCACATAAGAGAGACATTTTAAACAAGTTTTCACTAAGTGCTTTTTACCGCCATATTTTTCTAGGTGAATACCTTTTTCATATAGGTTTTCTTCTTCACAAAACATATTATAGAAATGATAATTAAATATAAATGCTTAGCTTCTACTGACTCTGAAATTTTCTGATTTCAAAATAAAAATGAAATTTATTTCATTTACATGTCAATGGTTTTATTATATACATTAAAAAGATTTCAAGTAGATAAAAGGACTTTATTTTGAATATTATAAAATGAATTTGAAACAGAACTATATACAAATGATGTAGACATTATTGCTAAAATGTATAAACTTTTAATGATAAAATGGGCTGAAATTTTGATTGTAATATCTAGTGTAGAGAGATACCGGTATTTAAATTTCAAAGCCGTCACCAGTCAGAGTATGAAACAACTAAAAGAAGCCATACAAGATCTGAAAATGTATCATTAGCTAGACCATGGATTGGATAAAATTGCTTATATTTCATCATCATTATCACTTCAGATATATGTTGGAAATGTGAAAAAGTCTGTTGACACCCAAAGCAGTAAAAGAGGAAGTAAAGAAGACTGGGAAGTCTTTTATTGTGCTTGGTGGATATGTAAAAAAGTTAAAACATTTTGGATTTAAATACATATTTTAATTCAGAAGTGCCTATGGAAATTCACAATCATCCAGGTCATGGTTGTCCCAAAGGTGTTTTTTTCAGGAGGCAACTGGACTTTCTGGTTTTTCTTTAAGACATTTCACTGCTTATCCAAGAAGCTTCTTTCCACTATCCAGTCAAAGCTGATGAAGCTTCTTGGTTAAAAAGCGAAATGTCTTCAAAGAAAAACCAGAAAGTCCAGTTGCCTCTTGAAAAAGCACCTTTGGGGATTTAATTAAGAACTTCAAGATTAATATACAACAGAAGCCAGATATTTTCTTGATACTGAAAAAAAGATGGAGAAAGTTATGGAACTTTGTTTTTATATATAACAGCAACAAGACTTTTATGTGCACATTGGTGGAAAAATTTGACAATGGAAGTGTGGTTTCTGAAGATGATAATATTGATAATTTTAATTATAGAAAGGACATTAATTTATTTTAATGCTGATAGGACTTGTTTAAGACAGAAAAAAATGAAATTTGATAAGATAGGTTTGATGATTAGAAAAAATAATAGAAAATAGAAAAAAATGAAATCAATGTTGTAATCTTAGAATAAGAAGTCAATTTAAATTTATACTTATAACTTATAAAAGAAAATAATTCCTTTATATTTTTACTTCTTTCTGCCCTTTTGGCTTCATTCTTGCTTAACCTTTTTTCTAACCTTTTTTTCTTCCTCTTGACTATTTTTATCTTTATAGCATAAAAAGTCTAAGTTATTAAGAAAATAAGTTTACTTCTATTAACTGCATAGCGCAGCTATTGGATTTGAGGTGAAACTGCACTTTTCAACTTGCATTCCCTAGGAAAACGAATGTATTTGGTAACTGTTAAAAGATGTGCTAACATTTTAAACGTGCTACACAGTATTTGCCATTTTAAGCGTCTTCCGTTTCGTAAGTGAACCCTATAAAACCCAATTAAAATATTTATATACTTTCATAACAGGCCTTAAAGATATGTGCTGCATATACAAATAATAAAAGCACATTCATCAGCCTTTTTTTTTTTTTAGAAAAATGGAACCGCTCCAATAAACCAATATTCAGTGGGACCGATCAGATCCAAAGGGGATCATGCGGGCGACCATTAGGTGACCGCAACGCCAATCCATGCACAAAACTCTTTAATTTGTTGCAGTCGTCTAGTGGTCGTCCGGATTTTTGCAGCCCCCGTGTATGCAAAGCCAAAGCAGGTCCCTACTAAAACCTAAGGGGAGAGGAGAAAGAAAGAAAGAAACGAAGAGAAAGGCAGAAGGACAACCGGTGACCTTATTTAGGTGTCACCCTAGCTAACGAACCGCGCACATCCTCCCCGCTCGAACTAGCAACCTGTCGTCCGCCTTCGCTCTGCGTGACGTCAAACAGTGCTATTCAAAAAATAAAAATAATAATCTATGAATTGCGGCCGTTGCGTAATGAGAGCTCCCTTCTCTCGCTCCAGCTCGGGAAGCCTCTCCGACAATACGGAGTTTTCGTAACCGGGGGCGACTCTTCCTCCCACACACCCGACCCTTCTGGTCGCCCTCGCTCTTTGCCTCACAGGAACAAAACATGGCGGGCTGGATTTTCGAAGCCTGCTGAAGCGGGAAAGGGTGGGGAAGTGCGGACGGAAGGAGGTCGCGGGCGAGGCAGGCGAGAGGAACCGCCGCAGTCTGGCAATTCGACTGACGGGTCCTCCTCCCTCACCGCCCGGTGGGGAAGCAATGAGGGAGACGCTGCCACGTCTCGCCTCTCCCTTCACTGTTTGGACCAGCGCGGAGCTGCTTGGACCAACGCGCTAAAAAAAAAAAAAAACACCCCGCCACGGCCGCCTCCGCTCCGCTCGGGGCAGGGAGCGCTTAGTCAGGCCCTCTTCAGACTGCGGAGGAGAGAGAGAGAGAGAGAGAGAGAGAGCATCTCCGCGGCGCTCGTCCTTGGGCGGTTGGGACGGAGCGGCGTCGCTCCGCTCGAGAGCTTTTGGCGGGACGGGGAAGAAGCGGCACGCGCAAGATTGGGGTTCTCTTTTTTTTTTTTGGCGGGAGGTGTGGGGGGGGGGAGGATAAGATAAGGGAGGGGGCGCTAAAGCCCCGCTCCAGTGGCCGCCGCCTCCGGTCGAGCGCGGAAGGTTCCTGAGGTAACCGCGGGAGAGGGAGGCGGAGGCGAGCTGGGCAGAACGGAGCCGGAGCGAGGAGAGGATGGCAGGCAGCCCCAGAGCCGGCTGACGTGAAGACAGGAAAGAGAGAGAGAGAGAGAGAGAGACCGAGAGGGAAAGAAACCAGGAGTGGAGGGAGCCATGGCGCTTCCCAACCCGTCGCCTGCCGGCACCACCACCGCCGCCGCCGCTTCGGATCCCTTGCCTGCGGTCGGCGACAAACGCCTCATGCTGAGTTGCGATGTAAAATTGGAAAGCGTGGATCCCCCGCCTGCGGAGGCGATGGGATCCCAGCCGCCGGAAGAAGGGGTGGCAGCTGCGGAGGAGGAGGAGGAGGAGAAACAAGAAGGGAAACTCGGAGTGGGAGAAGGCGAGGAATTGGTTCCTCACCTGCCTGAACCGAGGTCGGCTTCTGGGGTAAGGATCGGCCCCTGCTCCAGAAAGGGACCGGAGTAGGAGGATTCCCTCTTTCGGAGATGCCGCCTTGTCCCAAGGGGACTGCATGCATAAATACATTATTATATTTTTGGGGTGGGGGTGGGGTTTTACCGTGTTAAAGGGCAGTTGGGGTTTTGGGAATTGAAGCTAAAAGTATGTTTATTAAATCTTACCATGAATCGAGTATGATAACATATTCACCCATAAAGTGGCTATAATATGGGGAGGAAAATGGGTATTTTTTTCTGACAAGTGAATGGGGTCAAATTAGGTCTTTTGCTTGGCAGAGAGTTCAGTCCTTCCTTAGATTTGGATCTTCTGGTTTTGCCTTAATTTTCCAGTCCCTTCAGCTGTCATTAGAAACTAAATATTCCATCTAAGCAGAGAGAGCAAAGCAAACTCATTTTTTTAAAAAAAGTTGTGGATTAGGGTATTTTGAGTACCTCTTTTGTGATATTTATGTGGATTTTTTTATTCATTCTTTTTTTTTCCTCCCATGGATAAATATCAAGGAAAAGTTATCTAGAAGGGTTGGAGTGAGAAGTAAGTTGCAGGAACAACTTCAAAAATCCTGTTACCATCAAAACTGCTAAACAAGTCTTGGATATTAAATAGGCACCCATTTAGTCCTGATGATTCCCATCACTTCTCCAACAAACAAATGTAATCTGATTCCACAAGTTTATCTAAATTAATTTATAGTACCAAACATAGAAGATTGCTATAAAACAAATATTTGTATAAATAACTTATAATTTATGTCTTCTTTTGCAACCTGGTGTGATTTGTGAGTTGAGAAATATCATCTGCAAGTCACCATGGAGAGTACCAGACTAGTGATAGGTCCGTAATATTATGGTGTTAAGGATCAGTTTATAATATTCCACATTGCTTCCTTCAAAATTAATCTAGCCCATTAACAAAAGTATCCTTTCTGAACTTGCTTTTTGTTGTTTTAATGCAGATGGCAGAAGATTATGCAAGAATAGGAAACTAGCTTCTGGAACTACTGTGTGTTGCATCATATATTAGTCTGATAGTATATTTGTTTACTTCCCATGGGAAGATGCATGCCTGTCATGAAAAACAGCAGGGGAATTATACTGCTTTAAAAAAAGTTGAACATGGGCTGTTATTTTCCACCATAGTCACTTGTTCTGATTTCTAGCCCCCTCCCCCTCTTCTCAGTAAACTCATGTACTAGATTAAGGGTCATTTAGAGACAAAACAGTTAAGTGACAATATGAGGAATAACTGTTACCTTTGAAACTATAGAAAACAATTCCCATTTGTGATTTTTTTCCCCCAGAATTACTAGGATAAAAGCAAAGAATACAAATCAGCAAAGAATACAAATTTTAAAATACCTGGATTTTTAAAAATAATTTCTCCAAGTCAATCACTCTCTTGCCCAACTATCTCCTTTCTTACAAAAGCTGTCTAGTTACAGCTACAGCCAAAATAGAAAATTGGAGGGGTGCATTGTTAATTCCTGCCTATTTCCACTTCCATCTAATTTATTCTGAGAAGAAATAGGAAATATTCAAAGTATCAGTGAGGCAACTGCTCAGCAATACCTCAGAATAATAACTGTCTGCTGCTCACTGAGGCTTGGATTTAGAAGTGCATTTTTCCTGCTTACAGGATTTTCAGTTGTATTTTTGCTTGGAAAATATCAATAAGCCATTGTAGTCTTATTTTGAAAAGGAATAGAGCTCCAGGTTACTTCATTTCATCTCTACAACTGCTGCTCTGACACCAAGCATCTGTACTACCTTTTGAAAGCTATATTTCACCATAACCGAAAAATGGTTAATAAAATTAAGAATTATAGTAAGAAATACTTGGGAAAAGCAAGCCAGGAGTTTCCTTATAACTGATTAATCTAGGGGCAAATTGTACTTTGAACACTTATCATATCAGGGCAAGATAGTTACAAACATATGATATACATCTGTAATTTAAAACATTTTAATTGATATAATTAAAGTAATCTTATATAACTTTAATTTCTCAGCTATATTTGCTCCTTCAGGTTAATTTAAATAAGTTTTATTTTTATATGATTGGATTTTAAGAGTAACTTTTACAAAAGGAATGAGGAATTGGAACTGTTTGCTTATGAATTAAACTGATAATCCACAAATCTCTATTAGTTATGATGTAAAAGATCCATTGGACATTTATGGCATCCCTGTCACATTTTAGTGCACACTGTTGTAATTATGGTATATTACAGAAGCAGAAAGGGAATAGAAGCCTATGTATTCAATACTATGATATATATAAAGGAACAAGTCTAATATATATGATAGTATTGAATACATAGGCTTCAAAAACCTACATTTAGGGCATAAAAAAAGAAAAACAAGTAACAAAGGGTCAATGATGTACAAGGAATATTGTTACAGATGGAAGGAAGAAAGGTACTTGCTAAAGACTGCATAAGCATCTCCACAGTGGAAAAAACACTTATAGTGGGGAAACACATTCATCCTATATCCAATGTTAAATGATTAAAAAACACTTAAGATAAAATTATCTGAAGTAGAGACCTTCACTAACAGTGTCATAGTCACTCATATGCAATTGATTGTGCTGAATATTACAGGCATAGCATAATGGAAAAAGCCTTCAATTATCAGTATCTTAATATGTGCTATATTACTAAGAACAAGTAGTTTCTTTATAACAGATGGAAGGTAGAAAGGCATTTTGAATATGGCAACCACTATATGATGTATTTGCAAATTGTATTTGCCAGTTCCAACTAGCACAGAAATAAAAGAAAAAAAACTTTATATTTTAATGGTTGTATTAGTTCATGTGTGAGGTTCAATATTTAAAACAACTATCTTCCTTTTTTCGGGATTTGTTTGTGAACTGCTTTTTACTTTAAGCCTTTCTCCCAGAAAAATACTCAGTTTGCTGTCTGGAAAGGCAGCAGAGAAAGAGAATCACTAGTTATTATTTCATCAAATACTGAACATCCTCAGATGAACTAGTATTTCTAACTAACCCTGAATCAATTATACTGTATTTAGAAAATTCCCGAATTTAAAAATGTAGACAAAAGTATAGATTTTCTGATTTCTGTCTTTTTCTTTTCTTCTTCTTCTATATTATTTTTTATTAGGCTTATCTTTCTTGTTAAAACTTTTAATTACATTGAAGTATAATTCATGTTAAGATAATATGGTTAACTTACAACTAATTTAGTGACAAAGTTAGATGCACCATTCCAAATTCCAGTATCAAAATCAAATATCAGAGACTATTACCGTGTTTTCCCCAAAATAAGACCAGGTCTTATTTTCTTTTAGGCTTGAAAATAAGCACCTGGGCTTATTTTTGGGGAGATCTTTTTTTTTTTTTAGGTGCAGGAGGGCCCCTTAACTGCAGCCCGTGGATCAGAGCCAAGAGTTCTGTCACTGGGTGCCTGGAGATATTTCCAGCGCACTCTTGCTAGCCCCAGCAAGGTTCAACATACTGGCGCAACCGCGTGTGGTAGGATGCCAGCTGTGCCGGTATGATGAAGCTCACGACGGTGCTGTCGTTCATGCATGCAATGGCACAACAAGCTGGGCCGAGTCCTCCTCCAAGAGGCTGCAGAAATGCGACAAGTCTCACAAAGACTCATTTCTGGTGGAGTTGGGGGCAGAGAAAGAAAGACTTTACTGCTTCTGCTGCTTTCGTTGTGTGCAGCCAAAAGTTCACAAAAGGCAGGAATGTGAAATGCCAAATTCAACCCATGTTCACACTTCTTGTATGGGCTCCCTTGAGTGGGGCGGAGCTGGGGAGGCCATCAGAGGAGCCCCACACGGCCCCCGCCTGCTTTGCCTTTGCCAGGGCGGTGGGTGCTAAAAGGGTGCTGTCCCAAAGCATCCCAGCCATTTGGTTTGGGGCGGATGATGCCCAGCAGGCCCAAGTGCGGTGGGCGGGCAGGTGGATGGAGTGGAGAAGAGAAACGGTGCAGAGGAAACTCTTTCAAACCGTGGTCGCCACCTGCTCCATAGCCACAAGGTGACTTGTGAACAGAGAGGCTCTCGGCTGCAAGGTTGCCTGGCGCTGTGGGCAGGCCTGGGGCTAGAAAGAGTGTGCTAGAAATATCTCCAGGCACCTGGAGAGACAGAACTCCTGGCCCTCGCTGGATCAGCTGATGTGCAGTTAAGGGGCCCAGCAGCCATGAGGTGACTAGGGAAGGGAAGGGCTGCCTCCTATGCTGGCCATGCCCACCCCTTCACTAGGGCTTATTTTTGGGGTATGGTGTATATTAGCCCCCCAAAAAATTGGACTAGGCCTTACTTTTTGAATAGGTTATATTTTCAAGGAAACACGTTAGAAACCAATAAACCTAAAATACATGTAAAAAAAGAACGCTCTTTGAATGTTGTCAATGTAAAATTCTAAAGGCCAACTTTGAAAAAAACATCAAGACCAGTTCATGTGAGACATTTGTTACATTACTTTATGTATTTTTCCTTATTCTTTTGATAGTCACTATTGATATAGTTGAAAGATGCAGAATTACATATATGGTATTTCATTTACAATATTAATAACATGGGATTGCAACAATTTCAGATAGATGCTTATCACTACACAAGCATGTTTGTTCATTAACATTATGAAGATTCAGCCAGCTCTGTTTTCACTAAGAAAGCCAGATGATTTCATTTAAAGAATCTTAATTTTGAAGGGAAATGTACCTACTGGTGAGGAAAGCTAATAAATTAGCAAACAGAAATTGCTTTTTCTCTTCACTACAGCAGAGAAATGGCTACATGACTTTCGATAGGAATGCAATTAATATAGTTTTGGCAGGGTTGTTCTAGTTAAATAGTATGGCAGAATGCACCTAGTAGAGGTGACGGCAAGAATAAGGCCAGACTGATCAGAATACTAGAAATAACCATGGCAATGATAATGGTAATAGTAGTAATGCAACACCTTCAATCCTGGCATTTTTGTACATGTGAAAATATTCCAGATTAACCTTCCCTCCAAAAGTAAAAAAGGAAAGGTAGGGAATAATTTCCTCTGTGAGCCCATTCTCTGCCTTATTTAGACAAAAATATTATTTTACCAATATCAACACAGAAAATAATAGTGTATATTTGATAACAACCATTTGTTTAATGCTGGTTCGAAGTTACGAAGGCATTGATAAACTTAGAATCTGTCTTCAAATTTACGACTTGCACCACCTCCAGAGCCACATAATCACAATTTGGGTTCTCATTTACACCAGTTGCAGCATCCCGTGGTCATGTGATTGCAATTCCTGATTTTTCCAGCCGATTTCTGACAAGTAAAGTCAGTGGAGGAAGCTGGAGTCATTTAATGACCACAGTAAAAATTGTGATAAAATCAGATGTGATGACTCGCTTAACAATTGCTTAGTGATAGAAGAACTGGCTCCAATTGTGTTTGTAAATCAAGGACTACCTGTATTGGGCAAACTTCTTATTTAAATGCCATCAATTTGATTTATTGCATATTTCCATTTTTTATACTGTTTTTCATTTTGCAAATCATATATCAAATAAATAAAACTGAAGTCACTTCTTTAGTAAATGCTCAGAAATTTATTTGTAATGTGATGAGATATGACACACCAATTTTAAGAGAAGTCTGTTGAAATACTCATCAATACTAAATTTATTTTCTTGAATGGTTTGAGTAGAATTATCAAAAGCAGAAACCATAAAATGTGTAAAAATTACAACTATGTTAAATAAATGCTTTAGCATATCCAAGGAGAGGAACAGATGGAGATTCAAGAACACAATGATATTTTGGTAACAAGCGTCAATGCTTATAAAACATATTAAACAAATATAGAAAAAGGAAGTATTGCATCTCATTTACTTCAATTTCTAAAATTCTAAAAATGGGAAAAAAATTCACTCCGCTCTCTTGTGTGGGAGTACTAACTCAAATAAGTATGATACATGTAGTCCTCAATGTCCATTACAGTTGTAAGTCATCACAGTCACAAAGGGGATCACCCTGTGACTGATCTGATTTTACAACCTTTTTTGTGGCAGTCATTAAGTGAACACCATGGTAATAAAAAATGACCTGGTAGTAAAACAGACGTAGTCATAAAGCAAGTCCATTGTTCAGTATGAGTCATTTTTGCCAAAAACTGTAAAAAGTTCTCAGAAAAAAATGTTTTAAAACACGGTCATGTAAATGCTGGATGCTGCAAACAACTAAATGCAGGACTAATGCCAAGAGTTTAGCATGTAGTCACCTGACTATTGGGGGGGAGTGACCTTTGGAACTTCAGAACTATGTAATAAGTAGTCCAGGAGAGATTTATCATAGCTTCAAATGGTCACTAAGTGACCAATTGTAAGTGAAGGACTACCTCTAGGCTTGTATGGGAGAACAGAAACAGTGTGGACTGTTGTGCTATAGTAAACTAGTTATCAGTGAATCTCAGATTTAAGTTCTCTAAGGGCACATTTCTAGAGCTTACTGCTGTTAATTCTTTAAAATTTATATGTAATATTTTGCCAAATTTGGGGGCAATAAAGTTCAAAGTTTTTAGTGGTTTAGGAGTTGAAATTGTCCATACTATAACTAGAAAAATCAAAGCCTGTTATATAAGTTAAAAATTAATATAAATGTTTATAAAATTTAAATGTTTTTATAATGTGGGTTTTTGTGCTGCAAAAGTCTGCATTTTATTTTATTTTATTAGCTGTATCTAAAGAATAACCGTACTTAGATATGGCTTTTGATCATTTAAACTTATGTTTTGCTATAAAAATAGTACTTCCTTGCCTTAGGAATTCATGTCTTCCTAGGGCTGGGTCAATGAATTTTCTATCTCAATGTAATTATGCCAATGTTCAGAGTACTAGGAATTTTTTTAAAAAATTCAGGATGTGGAATCCAGAACCCCTTGAATAGGAGGCAAAGTTCTATTGTTTAGTTGTATTTAAGTGACATTTTAGATTCTCTTACATTTTCATGTATCTCTGGAGTTCCACATATAGTAAAGTTTGAAAATCCCTTGTTAAGAGTGTCTGAATGGCTATATTAAACCATGTAATGCCTTGCTATGTTTTGGCTATGTCAGTCATTGTAGCTTTTAACATAGTGCAGTATATGAAGTCAGTAAAATGTGGCTTATTCAATAAACCATAGTTAACATTTTCTTTTATACAGTTAGTCCACTTATGACCACAACTAAACCCAAAATTTCCATTGCTAAGCAAGACAGTTTTTAAGTGAGTTTTGCCCCATTTTACATTTCTTGCCACAGGTGCTAAGTGAATCATTGCAGTTGTTAAGTTAGTAACACAGTTGTTAAGTTAATTTAGATTCCCCATGGATCTTGCTTGTCAGAAGGTGGCAAAGGTGATCACATAACTGAACACTTGTAGTTCCCATTCATTATGACTGTAACTGTCATTGGCTGTGTCCCACAGTTACATGATCATGCTTTACAATAGTTATTCCAAAAACCAGTACTTTCTTCTGGTTTTCAGCAATACCACACAAACCACTGGTTCACTTAATGGCCATGATGAGTCACCTAATACCCACAAAAAAGGTTGTAAAATCAAATGGGTCACATGACTGACCTGTTTTACAACCGTTACAACATAAAACGGTAATGGGCAAATTCAATTACTGTCATATGTTGAGGACTACCTGTATAGATATTTCTACCTCACCCCATTTCCCCACAACACTATTCTTGTGAAATAGTTAGAGCTGAGAGAGAGAGAGAGTGATTGCCAAATGTCCATCCCCACTGAGCTTCCGTGGCTGAGAGTAGACCAGAATCTGAATTTCTTCTTCAACCCAGCATCTTAACCAGTAGCCTTTACTAACTGAGAATTATCATTTACATAATTAGTGAATGAGCTTCTATGATTACTACCTGCATACCACACAAGTTAAAATGACTTACTGCTTCGATAGGTTCCAATTATGTGTACTTTATCCATGCTCCCTTCTCCTATCTGCTTGGATTATTAAAAACTTCTTCCAGTTCTATTAGATCATAACTGAAGTGGCTTCAAAGTGTTATTGCATATTCAACATTGGTACCTCACTGCCCCCCACCTTTCTGCTTTTTTTTTAAATTAGATTTATATGCCACCCTTCTCCAGAGACTCAGGGCGGCTTACAATGCGTTAAGCAATAGCCTTCATACTTTTGTATATTTTATACAAAGTCAGCTTTTGCACCCACAAACTGGGTCCTCAATTTACCTACCTTAGAAAGGATGGAAGGCTGTGTCAACCTTGAGCCTCGAACTTGCAATAATTGCAGACAGCTGAATGTTAATAACAGGCTATTTAGTCTGGTGAGCTATCCAGGCTCCCAATACTTTTGTCTCTAATACTGTAATTTTAGTTCCCATTCAAGCTGTTTGTAGAATCTGAATAACATTTAGTATTAAAAATATATTGTTCATTCATAATTACTCTACCTACACTTTAGCTTCTGTCATTTTTTTTCCTTTAGAATGAAGACTGAAATAACAGTGCACAGACAGAGCATTATGAATTCCTCTAAAGCTTTTAAAGTAATGTACATTTTTAGCACATAGAACGTAGTGGGTTTTTTAAAATTCAAAAACATTTATTAATGCATAGTTTCTTTGGGGAATATTCACATATCTTTTTCTGGCATATCTAGCCTTCAGATAGCTTACTGCTTGAAAGCACCCCATAAATTTTCATATTTTCTTGATACATGAACTTTAGCATTACCAGATCAAAAAGCCAGACAATCTTGTATAATTTTGGCAGTCATCTGGATTTTTGCGGTCTGTAGCTGATAACTGAAGTGTACCTAAAATTATTTCAAAGTTTAAAATGTTCATTTAATTTTAATTTTGGGGAAGGACAAAATGTACATCAAGCATTTATTTCTATTTCATTACCTATAAATAAATATTATGGATACAAAAGCCACTACATTCTCTTTGAAGACAGATCTATAGTCCTCCGTGGAAGTCTGATTTGATTCGATCTGCAGCCTCCTATTCTCTGGAAGGGTAAAGGGACTAATAATTGAAATTTTTGCTTTCTAAAAATTATTCCTTTTTTATTTTTAATTAACCATAACAAAAATTTTATTATAATTATGTAAGGTAAAAAGGAGGGTTTTTTTGTGTGAAAAAAAACCGAGCCTTGAACAAAGAAAAGAGCCTGCGGCATACTGGTTAAGGTACTGGACTAGCACAGGTAGACCCAGGTTTAAGCCATCCTCAGCCACAGAAACCTACTTAGGGACTTTGGGCCAGTTATTCTCATTCTAATCCTACATCATAAAAACACTGTTGTCAATAAAATAAGGAGAGATAAATAAAGTAAAATAAACTGTCTTAAGTTCCTAGAGGAAAGACTAATATAACTCTTAACATATAAGACATTAATTCAACTGTTGCAACTTGGAAATACTAATATTAATCTGTGTGAATTGTTTCAATTCTATCCAGTTCTGAAAAACAAAACTTAACATTTAAAAGGTTTCCCCCCATACTTAGAGTGGGGCTATGTAAAGAGCCTTACAACTAAATTTCCAGCTCAGAAAGTATCAAAGAGAGTGAGGGATAGTTTGATTACCATAATCTGATAGAAATTGGTGCAAGAAATATATTCCCTACTTTCTAGATTACTTAAGTCTCTACAATTTTCTATATTTTGCACCAAGAGAATGTGACACGCAACAAAGCTGGACTATATGAGTAAGTGAACTATGTCAAATACAGTATGCCTGGAAATATGCTTAGAGGAATTTTCCTGACACTGTTTTCATTTTTAGTATAGCATCTGTTTACCATGCCCAGCAATCCTTTGCCCTTGCAGTTCGAATACAACTACCATCTATCAGTTTCCTTAACTCTGCAACACACACATGCACACGCGCGCACACACACACATCTCATCGACAGGACTAAAAGATAGGAGGTCAGGAATACTGCTTACAAAGATTGGGGATCAGGAAGAAAGTTGGAAAGAATGGATAGCCCATTGATTTTGCTTGTCAGAAGGTTGCAAAAGGTGACAATATGGCCCTAGGATACTGCAACCATCATAAATACAGTGGGGCAAAAAAGTATTTAGTCAGCCACCAATTGTGCACATTCTCCCACTTAAAAAGATAATAGAGACCTGTAATTGTCATCATAGGTAGACCTCAACTATAAGAGACAAAATGAGAAAACAAATCCAGACAATCACATTGTCTGATTTGGAAAGAATTTATTTGCAAATTATGGTGGAAAATAAGTATTTGGTCACCTAGAAACAAGATTTCTGGCTCTCACAGACCTGTAACTTCTGCCTTAAGAGGTTCCTCTGTCCTCCACTCATTACCTGTATTAATGACACCTGTTTGAACTTGTTACCAATATAAAAGACACTTGTCCACAACTTCAAACAGTCACACTCCAAACTCCACTATGGTGGAGATCAAAGAGCTTTCAAAGGACACCAGAAACAAAATTGTAGACCTGCACCAGGCTGGGAAGACTGAATCAGCAATAGGCAAGCAGCTTGGTGTGAAGAAATCAACTGTGGGAGCAACAATTAGAAAATGGAAGACATACAAGACCACTGATAATCTCCCTCGACCTGAGGCTCCACGCAAGATCTCACCCCATGGGGTCAAAATGATCACAAGAACAGTGAGCAAAAATCCCAGAACCACATGAGGGGACCTAGCGAATGACCTGCAAAGAGCTGGGACCAACGTAACGAAGGCTACCATCAGTAACACACTATGCCGCCAGGGACTCAGATCCTGCAGTGCCAGACGTGTCCCCCTGCTTAAGCCAGTACAAGTCGGGCCCGTCTGAAGTTTGCTAGAGAGCATTTGGATGACCCAGAAGAGGATTGGGAGAATGTCATGGTCAGATGAAACCAAAGTAGAACTGTTTGGTAAAAACACAACTCGTCGTGTTTGGAGGAGAGAGAATGCTGAGTTTCATCCAAAGAATACCATAACTACTGTGAAGCATGGGGGTGGCAACATCATGCTTTGGGACTGTTTCTCTGCAAAGGGACCAGGATGACTGATCCGTGTACAGGAAAGAATGAATGGGGCCATGTATCGTGAGATTTTGAGTGCAAACCTCCTCCTATCAGCAAGGGCATTGAAGATGAAACGTGGCTGGGTCTTTCAGCATGACAATGATCCCAAACACATCACCTGGGTAACGAAGGAGTGGCTTCATAAGAAGCATTTCAAGGTTCTGGAGTGGCCTAGCCAGTCTCCTGATCTCAACCCCATAGAAAACCTTGGAAAGGAGTTGAAAGTCTGTGTTGCCCAGCGACAGCCCCAAAGCATCACTGCTCTAGAGGAGATCTACATGGAGGAATGGGCCAACATACCAGCAACAGTGTGTGCCAACCTTGTGAAGACTTACAGAAAACGTTTGACCTCTGTCATTGCCAACAAAGGATATATATCGAAGTATTGAGATGAACTTTTGATATTGACCAAATACTTATTTTCCTTCATAATTTGCAAATAAATTCATAATTTGCAAATAAATTCTTTCCAAATCAGACAATGTGATTGTCTGGATTTGTTTTCTCATTTTGTCTCTCATAGTTGAGGTCTACTTAGGATGTCAATTACAGGCCTCTGTCATCTTTTTAAGTGGGAGAACGTGCACAATTGGTGGCTGACTAAATACTTTTTTGCCCCACTGTATGAGTCAGTTGTCAAGTATCTGAATTTGAATTACATGACCATGGGGTTACTGCAACAGTCATAAATATGAAAAAAAAATATTTATTTATTGTCAGATTTATATGCTGTCCTTGTCCCGTAGAACTTGGGGCGGCTCACAATGATAAAACAACCCAACAATAGATATTATTTAAATAATATTAAAAGCAAATATAAAATCCCCAAATCCCCAAAATTAAAATCCACAACAGATCAGGGAAGCTGCTGAAAGAGCCATGTCTTTAGGTCGGCACAGAAGGTGCGGAGGTCGGAGGCCACCCAGAGCGCGGTGGGCAACCCATTCCAGAGGGTCAGTGTGATCACAGAGAACGCCCTCATCTTGGGGACCGCCAGCCAACACGGTCTGGCTGAGGGGACCTGGAGGAGGGCAGCCCTATGTGAGCGCACTGGATGGTGGGAGGCTGGTAGGAGGCCAGTAGGAAGTAGGAGGCAAATACCCCGGGCCCATGCCTTGAAGGGCTTTATAGGTGAGTACCAGCACCTTGAAGCGGATCCGGAAGACCACTGGCAGCCAGTGCAGCTTGCACAAAAGTGGTGTCATATGGGAGTAGCGGGACGTACCCGTAACTACTTGCGCGGCCGCATTCTGGACCAGTTGGAGCCTCCGGGTGCACCCCAAGGGCAGCCCATGTACAGGGGTGAAAAATGATCATAAGTCACTTTTTTCAATGCCATTGTAACTTCAAATGGTCTCTAAATGAATTGTTGTAAATTGAGTACTACCTGTATGGTGTTCCATATGATGGAATCCATATGAATGTTCTGTATATTCTGTAAAGAAACAAAGGGAACATGGTATGGGAAATGAGAGAAGTGGAAAATTGGATAAATGTATTGATGGATGTTAGAATGTGTGTGAAAATAATAATGTATACTAATACAGTCTTTGTGTTCACCCTTCACAATTTTAACATCTATTCAAAAGGCTGCAGACATTATAACTGTCTCCATTATTTTTCCTATCAAAATATTATATGAGAAACTCTGAAAAACGTTGTCTAAAAATGTATATATCTTTTTGGCAAGTAATATGTTATTCTGCCTTTCCATCATTCATTATTTCGTTCAGTAGAATTTATATGCCATTCCTATCGAGGAGGTCTCCTAACAGCTTACATTTATTTCTTAAGAGTAATAGAATTAAAATTAAAATCACATTAACTTTAAAATAACCTTCATCATGCATTTTAGTTTTGGATTTATATCAAGTAACAACACATTCTCATCCATATTCATTTTGAAATCAGTCAACATTAAATATGTAGCACTGATTTACGTATGAATTCACATTCTTCAATGAAATATAGATTTTTTTTTTTCTGTATTGCATTCCAAGTTGTATTATTTTTAAATATGGAGGTTTTTAATGTGTTCCTTTTTTCTAAACCATTGCCACTGCATTGCTAATAAGAAAAGTAATGTTCTATGAACTGGAGACTTGTCAAAGTACATCATCAAGCACTTTGTTTATTTTTCCTAATTTCAGGGAATGGAGAGAGGACATAAAAATGATATTTCTCCTTTCAGCAGTTTCATTTCAACTATCAGCCAAAAGAAAGAAGATTCTGTAAATGAAAATACACCTGAACAATTAGTTATTACTGATATAAAAAATGGTGAGAAAATAAAAGATTTAATTTTTAGTCATTTCTAGCTGAAGGGGGTAGTTGGTATTTGAAGATGTTCTTTTTATTTGTTTTATGACAATGCTTTCAGTACTTTTTGTAGAACTCTCTTTGTGTGAAGTATTAACATGACACAGCACAGTAAGAAACAACCTTCTAGTAAGTACAGTTATAATAGCTCAGTAGGGATTGTAGGATGCAGTAACTGGAATGGATTTTAACACAGATGGTATTCAGTTTGCATATGTAAGTTAATGAATAGTAATAATAGCAACCTGCCAACTGCTTAATTATGTTTTCAAACAGTATTTGTTCTTCCAAAGATTTTATAAAACTTTGGTTGCAAAAAAAGATTTCATAATTGTTAGTATGTTTAGGAAAGTCTTTTTAAAATTATATATAAGAATAACTGGAGTTGAATCTGTCTTTATAAACAAAAGAATTATGAATGAGTAAGCAAACATGAGAATATGCCAAATGTTGGAACGTTGTAGTATTTTATTTTATAGCCCATTTACAAAGTGGTTTCTGATTCTTATCCTTCACATATCCTCATTTAAAGGATTTAACATTTTATTAAATAGGAACTTTAGCTACACAGGCTAAATACGTGAAACAAAATGTAATAATCAAAGCAAGTATGAAAGAGCAGAGTTGCATCATGACATTATGAAACATGTTTCATCCATATGAATGCCTATGTTTAACTGCAGAATAGTAATGATATAAATTCTATATTTGATTATAGAATTCAAATATTACATATTTGGGCATTCCTATACATACATACAGGGACGCGGTGGCTGAGTGGCTAAGATACTGAGCTTGTCTATCGAAAGGTCGGCAGTTCAGCGGTTTGAATCCCTAGTGCCGCGTAACGGGGTGAATTCCTGTTACTTGTCCCAGCTTCTGCCAACCTAGCAGTTCGAAAGCACATAAAAAATGCAAGTAGAAAAAATAGGGGCCACCTTTGGTGGGAAGGTAACAGCGTTCCGTGCGCCTCTGGTGTTTAGTCATGCCGGCCACATGACCACGGAGACGTCTTTGGACAGCGCTGGCTCTTCGGCTTTGAAATGGAGATGAGCACTACCCCCTAGAGTCAGCAACGATTAGCACATATGTGCGAGGGGAATCTTTACTTTTACCTTTATACATACTCCATACAAATTGCCTCTATCAAGACCATATACTTATAATAAAATGAATTATCTCAGAATCTCTTGGGGAATGTAGGAGAAAAAGGAGTCTTAAAGCTTATTACAAGTTACAAGTAATTTAAATATAATATATGAACTTATCACAAAGTTAAGGACTGGAATTAAACGTACAATTTTCCTATTTGTAAAGAGAATTAGAAAAAATGACCGTTGAGTTTTCACTACCTAAAATCTGCTTGTTAAAGATCGCTGTCCTCCAATCATCTTGTATTTTACCAGTTTTCCAAGTACATTAGCTGTTTTTGTCAGTAATGTATAGAAATCAAATCATCAGTTAGCAGCTACAGGTAGTCCTCGATTTATGACCATTTATAACATTCAAAGTTATGATGTCCTTGGAAAAAGTGACTTATGGCATGTTCTCACATTTATGGCCATCACATCATCTCCATGATCACATGACTATAATTCAGGCATCTGGCAACTGACTTGCATGTATGACCTGTTGTAGCATCCTATGGTGATGTGATTGTTATTTTTTGGCCTTTTTTGTTGATTTTAGGAAAAGAATGCACACTGGGGAATCTGGATTTGCTTAACAACATAAAATCGGGTTCAACTCAAATTATAACCACCACATGTTATGACAGAAATTCCTGTCCGTTATAGCTGTGAATCAAGGATTACCTGTATAGACTCTATTTTGCTATAATGGGTATATTGTATATATACGAATATTTATTTTTCCCACCTCCTTCTTAACCCATCTCCAACTTTTTGCAGTCTTTCAGTTAACATTACAAAGGAGTTTAGAAATCCAGAGTCATATGTTGAGACCTTACAAGTGATAAGCGCTGAAAATTTAGTAACTAGCTTAGAGGGCAAGTGCTTGATCCCAATCTAGCACTTGCCCTCTTGTAATATCATTTTCTGGAATTATTGAAGTTAATAATGCTTTTAACAATGAAATTGTATATTTAAAATGCGGTTCTATGGTTTGCTCATTGTTGGGTGTCACAGGTGGAAATGTGCACCTCAGTACGCTACAGATACTTCTGGATTGAAAGGATTAGCTAGCTATAAACTCCTGTCCAGGAGGTGCCAGAATGTGGTAACAGCATACATTTTTTCAGAGAGGCTCCTTTCATGAGGACTGTAGGATTATATTTTAAATGTTATGTCATGCCTTATTTTAATTGTGATGCTTTTGACATGAATAAACAAACTTTCTTGGGTGTTAGTAAGAAATTTCACTCATTTAATTTTTATGTCGAAAATGCATTATTTCTAGTATGGAATTCTATTGCTATATTGAAATACAGTTTGTTCATTGTATTCACATATTTGTTAGTTGAGCAACCTATATTTATATAATTAAATCAGATTTGGCATTCATTTGCAACTCTTGTATCTCTCTTGAGCTATTTCCTAGAGCTTTTGTTTTATAATGTTTAGAATCTGAAGTGAGTATTCCATATGGTACCGGAATTTGAAGAACAACTTTTAGTTTTATTCCTTGAAAACATGACATGATCAAAACTAGGTTCAGCTTGATCTCAAATTCTACCGAAATTAAATTTTCCTGACTTTGAATTCTATGAGGAATTGTGACTACTTTAAAATTGGGGGAAGTTGCATATTATTGCTCTCTTCTAGTTCTTATTTACATATAAATAGTTCAATTAGCTCTACAGACAACTGAACTCTAAATCCTATTGTCTTCTTTATGGTTAACCCTTCTGCAATGCCAATAAAAATTATTAGAACATTTATAAGATCAGTTGTGAGTATACCAGTATTATTTTAATTAAATTGTATTATTCTTATAATAGCTTTTTAACTGAGCTTATGTTTCTGTGAATTGTTTATTATGTAAAGATGCTGGTTTTCTTCCCCAGCAGAGTTCTAAACCCATTTCAAGGAATAAAAAGAATGATGAGGCAGCTTAGAGGCTAGGATTAGAAGCAAAATCCTCTCTTAAGTATCTTTCCAGAATCAGAAGTAAATTTTATAACCTTTTTTCTGCCATTGTTTCTTCACATTCAATATGGGTGCAGAAAAAATATATGTTTTATGACTTATAGAAATATGTGGTTATTTCCCATCATAATCTAATTTTAAAGTCTTAAATAAGAATTTCAATTTAAAATAAATATTTATTCTAATAATTTTAGTCAAGGTTGCACTATTTTGGATAGTTGCTTTCATGTGCTATTTCCCCCAGTATTGTAATACTGATTTTGTTTGTTTGTTTCATTTTTATTTTTTCTTTTTAAATTAGCAAAAGAACAGTCCCTTGGCCTTGGTGTTAGGCAAAAGAAGCGTACCTCAGTGGATATACTTCCAGTAGAAATGAAAGTTTCAATCCCACTGGAACCTTCCTGTCTCACCCAGGCAAAAACTATGAAAGAGTTTTGGTAAGCAGTGTTGCTACATATTTGATATACAACTAAATTCAATTTACCCGTGTATGGTCTACTTAAGGTAATTATTGTTATTATTACTTGGTGAGGACTTTGTGAGTAATAGACCAATTATCACAGAAATTACTGTAATTTATTTTCACTTTAAAAATATTACATAAAATTTCTGACTAAACCAGTGCTTACTTTTTCACCTAGGCCTAGAGGGTTTTTCAAAATACTGTACATATTCATACAGGCTTGTGCTGAAGAAAAGTGTTGGAAAGTCATTTTTTCTCAAGGATAAACACATCTAGTTCCCTTAATTTCTTCTCATGAGACATAGTTTTCTCTTATTCTTCTTAACTTCTGTTTCTGTTTTGTTTCCTCTGAATCTTTTATAAAAACAAATGCTCAGAAACTCAAAATAAGGATTCACCAATACCGAATGCTGTATAGTAGAACTATTTATGTGTATCCTGCCTTTATTTGTTTTACAAATAACTCAAGGCAACGAACGTACCAAATACACTTTTCTCCTCCTAGTTTCCTCAAAATGAGAAAGAGATTGGCCCAAAGTCACCCAGCTGGCTTTCATGGCTGCAGCAGGACCAGAAATCACAGTTTCCCGCTTTCTAGCTAAGTGCCTTAACCACTAGACCAGGTTGGCTTTCTGTGGTTTGCAAGCTAAACTTCTGTTGATACAATCAAAATTGCATCTGCCTTTTAGCAATCATGTTGGGCTGCTAACTCATATCAGCAGGGTTATCATCTATTGTTCCCATGTGGATACCTGGAGTATCTTCACAGTTATTTAATCTCATCCCTACAAGATAGTAAGCTTCATAAACCAGATAATCTTACCAAACAATCATTTTTTTAATCATCACAGTAGGAAAACATCAACCATTATTTCTCTCCACTTTGTCCTTTGCGGATAACAGTTGAATCCATTCTGTTGTTCAGGGCTTTTGTAGTTGCTGAAAGTGCTGCTGTTCATACTAGTCGCTTATTCCTTTTCTGGAAACTTGCAGTCTTCTGCAAAGGCCTAAAAACTATTATGGAGCCTCAGAGCTAAAGAATTTGTATTTACATATCTTGTTTTTGGTCCACTGTTGTTTAAAAAAACCATTTCTGGTCATTGAAATCCACTGGGTCTGCTCCTTTCTTTGATTCTCTTATGAAGAGTGGCTTTCTCTGACAGCTTCAGTTGCAGAGCTTCATTCGTTTGACTTGAAAATCCATTCTCTATCTGTTAAAATCCTTTTCAATTAAGAACCACAAAAGCTTACATTAGCTACAAATCTATGCTAGATTTTTAGGCAGTTGCAAAAACACAGCATACGTATTGTACTCATAATAACTTCCTGGTCATGTCCATTTATCTTCATCTTTACTTCTTATTCTTAGAAAGGTTTTTTATTTCTTTTTGTCCCCATCTCAAGCTCTCAGATTAGCCAAGAATTCACTATCATTTTACAGGAAAAGTTTCCCAGATTTTTGAACTCCATTGACAAACTATTTTTTGTTTTTGCTCAGTGAGCCTATCTTTCTGCAATATTTGCTGCAGCCTGTACTTAGCAAGAAGCAATAATTCACAGTAAGCAATGTGCAGTTTTCTGGCTATGCATCTTGCATAGTCCTTCAAATCCATACTCAGATTCTGTTTCCTCATCTATCTAATACTAAGCTAATCAACTTCTGTTTGTTGTTACTGGTCATTTGTTTTTGAGCAAATTATTTGGAAAGTATTTTATGTTATTCAGCATTAATCAAAAATAGATAGAGATCTTTGTTTTTATTAATGTTATATAAACATAATGTTTGTTATCATATATATATATATATATTTGTTTTCTGAGGTTTTCGCGGGTGTTTGTAGGTCTTTGGTTATTCGGGTCTTCTCCCGCGTAAAATTGGAAGTATCTTGGCGACGTTTCGACGAAGTCTCATTCGTCATCTTCAGGCTGGTGTTCTCGGCTTCGTGCTTCCAGGAGCAATGTGAGATCGCAGCTGTCTCTTCTTTTTAACTGCTAGTGGGGGTGGGAGCTGATTGGGTGGGAGCTTGGCTGTGTTCTGATTGGGTGGAGGTATGTTCTGATTGGTTAGGGGCTTGGCTGTGCTCTGATTGGATGGGGGGTTGGTTGTGCTCTGATTGGCTGAGGGTGTGTTCTGTTTGGGTGGGGGTTGGTTGTGCTCGGCTTAGTCTGAGTTGCAGGGGGATTTGAGCTGGTGAGCTGCGTTGTTGTTGTTTGGCTTCGTGTTTGTGGCCGTGAGAGCTCTTCATGCTGGGTGTCAGTCTGCTTCACGTATGGATTGGAGGGGTTTAAAGTGGCTAATGATGCAGCTGAGGTCTGGCTTCTGGTCCTTGTCGTGCTTCATTATCAGTGTGGGTTAGAGTCTGCTTTCTGCGTGGATGTATGGTGATGACATCCTGGGTGGCTCTTGTGAGTGTGGGTCTGGTGTCATTCATCGTGTTAGGGACTCGTTTGTCAATAAGGGCGGGTTTCCAAAGCCTGAAGATGACGAATGAGACTTCGTCAAAACGTCGCCAAGATACTTCCAATTTTACGCGGGAGAAGACCCGAATAACCAAAGACCTACATATACATACATACATATATATATATATATGAAATTCAATAATAGATTATTTTATAACATGTTGCATTTTGGACTTTCTTAGGGATGACATAGAAAAAGCTAAGTTAACAGGAGACTGGAAGGAAATCTATGACTTTTATTCAAAAACATTTGATTCTTTTCTAGAAGTTAACACTACATTTAAGGTAAAAATGGCAATGTTTTCACTGCTTTTTCTTTTCTTTTCCAGTTTGTGACTTAAAAACAATAATTAGCAATAGTGTAAAATATAGGTTACCAGTAATAATATTATTTAACTAAAACCAAATAAACTAAAATAGACGATGGATAGATTACAGGAAAAAATGTTTTTTTAAAGAAACCAAAAGCATGAAATGCATTATTTTTATATTGTTTTCTCAATTGAAGCTTTGTGTTTTTGGAAATGTATATTTTGTAAATATTATGAAAACTACAACTGTATCTGTAAATAAATGAAAACCAGAAACTATGAACTCCAAAAGAAAAAATATAGATGGAGTATATTTATAATACAAGTTGAAAGATTAACATTTTCAGAGCCACAATATACATCTATTCAGGAGGCAAGAATCTTAACCTTGCCACTGTCCCCCACCATATTTCCAGATGATTACACTGAAAGAGTTAGTAGAAGACTTGGGAGACTTCCTGCTTAAAGGATAGGTAGAAATTTTGACTGGTGGGATGTCACCCTGAACTGGTGCACTTCAGAAACTGATCACCCAGTTTCTGAAGTGCACCAGTTGAAGTCCTATCTGGACCTTACACATCTCAGTAATTTACATGTCAAGTGAGACTATTGCAATATGCTTTATATATGGGGCTGTCTTTAGAGACAATCCTGAATTTTGTACAGTTGGTACAAAATGCAGAATGTAGCATTGACTTGTTCAGTTCCACCATGGCAATTGACACCCATATTGAGATTTCCAGGCAAAATTCAAAGTGCTGGTCATTACACTTAAAGCCTTACATGGCCTAGCACTAGATTATATCAGGCAACCCTTACCAGAATGGGGTCTGCCTCCCCAAAGTGATGATCAAAAAAGAGTCCACGGGAATTCCCTCTGTCATCTGAGGTATGTGATATGGACAAGATGGCAGCAGTTCTTGGTTGTTACCACCAATTTAGGATAACCATTCTTCCCAGAAACACACATAACTCCCCTTCTTTAGTCTTTTCACAACACAGCAATTTTATTTCATTGTACCTTTGGCCATAGCTGAATTGAGGGCTATGATGCTGTTGTTCATTTGTTTTTTCAATGTAAACTTTATTATATTAGTTTTTAAATGTATTGTCTCATTGTTTGCTACCCAAAATTCCATTAAGTGAATAAAAACATTTAATTATAACATTTTTAAAAATAAATAATACTATTCCAAGAATTATAGTTGTAACACAAGTTGAAAATACATTAGAGAAGGTTATCTCATGTTTATTATTTCAATTTGCAGAAATATACTGAAACTCCTTTTAATTCCATTGAAGATTGTGGAATTGATGCTAAATATGTGAATGCAGTTTATGATACCTTACTTCAAGCTGTAAGTTAACTACTATTTGCTTTCTGCTTTGTAATGTGAAAAATGCTGTAATATCTTTATATTACAGTTCAATTTTTTCCAGTTATTATTTTAGATATTGGTAGCTTCTGAGTTTATGCAGTTGTTGTAAGTGTCAATATTTCTAAAGTACACTTTAATAATTACCAGGATTTATAATCTCTTTGAGTTTGCCTCATTTGTTTTTAAATTATAACTGAAAAGATGGTTGTATGATGCTGTAAACCTCAGAGGGTTTTTTTAAATGATTATTAAATATAAATTAAGGTATACAGATAATGTCCCCACTTGGTCTGAAATATCTTTTTGCTTTTGAAATAATCACTGCAGAACACTATAAATAATAAATGCTAATTTTATTTTTATATATTATATTGTACTGTTATTTTCAAAAATAAATTATTTAATTTAGTTGCATAATTTAATCTGTCCACATAAACCTGAACTGAGCCATGAAATAAGTTTACATGAGAAAGATAGTGACAATATGAATATGAACGTATATTCATTTTAAACAGAGAACAGATCTAAATAAATTTACAATAACAACTGTACAGCATTGTATCATGGCTAACGTATCTAAATAATACTTTCAAACTGAAATTTTCTGAATTTTAATTAATTTCCATGTCACAAAATTGTTATAGATACTACTGGTCTTTAGTTGCAGACTATTTATCTGGACACTTAGCCAGTGTCAGTGGCTAAGACACTGGGCTTGTCAATCAAAAGGTCACCAATTCAGTGGTTCGAATCCCTAGTGCCACGTAAGGGGTGAGCTCCCATTACCTGTCCCAACTTCTGCCAACCTAGCAATTCGAAAGCACATTAAAAATGCAAGTAGAAAAATAGGGACCACCTTTGGTGGGAAGGTAACAGCGTTCCATGCGCCTTTGGCATTTAGTCATGCCGGCCACATGACCACGGAGACGTTTTTGACAGTGCTGGCTCTTCGGCTTTGAAACGAGATGAGCACTTAGAGTCGGAAACAACTAACACATATGTGTGAGGGGAACCTTTACCTTTACCTTTTATTTATCTGTAAGGGCTGGAAGAAATATTGCTTGCTTTTGGGTCTGTGAAATTCTGCATAAATGGATGGAGATAGAGATGATTCACTTGAAATTGAGACAAAATAATTTCTGTAAAAAAATGCATGGGAAAATGAAAGATTATCATCTCTTGGAAGTGGTTGGTAGGGATTATATATTTTATGTATTTATTTTAAAAAGAACTGTACATACTGATTCACAATGCTTTATGAATTCTCTCCCTCTTTTTTTTTTTTAATTTGATTTATATGCCGCCCTTCTCCAGATACTCAGGGCGGCTTACAGTGCTTTCAGCTTCTTTCCAACCTAATCTATGTTGCATGGTCAGCAGTTCATTTCTAAAAAATAGATGCAAAACAGAGAAGAGCAAAATACTATGTTGATATAAAATATGAATGAAAAGACCTAATTTTTGTGAAGTTTAATATTCATAGCAACATAGGGTATATAAAAATGTAGAAAGATAATAATTACTTTGAGAGGAGGATGCTAAAGTGATCAACAAATGCACTGTTGAGTTACAGCAATTTATCTACCTACATAAGAATGGAGAAATTTTAAGTAGTCACTGCCACCCAGCTTCAAAATACTATTAGAATCAGGGGTGGGTTCTACTTACCTTTACTACCGGTTTGCATTGTGCCCACGCGTGCATGCTCCAGTGGTGGGTTGCTCCCAGTTTGGACCGATTAGCAAGAACTGGTAGTAAAACCGGCGGGAGGCCTTGCCCACTGACCCTGACATCATCACAAGCAATCTGCGCATGCGCAGAAGCAAAGTGTGCGAGCAAAGCAAGCGCGCACATGCGATCTTGTTGCAAAAATAGTAGTAAAGGTAAGTAGAACCCACCCCTGGCATGTTTGCTTTGCTCACATGTGTGCGCTCTTCTGCGCATGCGCAGATCACTTATGATGACGTCCGGGTCAGTAGGCCGAGCCTCCCGTCGGTTTTACTACCAGTTCTTGCTAACCGGTCTGAACTGGGAGCAACCCACCACTGATTAGAATTTAACATTTGAAATTATTCTCTTGGGATATTAAATACTTAGTGATTTATAAATATGAGGAACATTTAAAAGTAAAATTCCACTAACAATTGTTTACTCTGTAAGAGCATGTAGAAAGCTATGATTATTTTTAAATTGTAATATTTAATAGCTCAGTAAGTACAATTCAGGGAAATAGGTATGACTAAAGTCCTATTCATCTATACCATGGAACAAAGTAAAATATATGACTAAATGTGCAGAGGTTGTGCTTCCCATTGCTCACAGTCCATTAATTTAAATGTAATTTAGTCTTACATGTTCTAGCTTTGCCACCAAAAGTATAAACAGTCTGAAAAAAGATCTGTAAATTTCGAAAAGATAAATTACTCTTTCTCCATCAGAGAAAAGTACACCTTTTCCTTTAGGCATAACTTTCAGCATTATGATTTAGTACACGGGTATCAAACTCAAGGCCCGTGGCTCTCAGGCCTGCAGGCCCTGGAAACAGAGAAGGACCAACCCGCGGTGCCTCTGTCAGTGAAAACAGCCCTTAAGAGAGTGCCCCCACCCCCATGCCCCCAAGCTCAAACACAACCCTGATGTGGCCCTCAATAAAATTGAGTTTGACACCCCTGATTTAGTATGTTATTGGCTATTCTGTCATTAAGTGATACCATAATGAAATTGGTGTCTTACAATGAAATATTTTTCCTAAAATAAACCTAAAAATGGAAAATAGATATTTTGTAAAGTTTAAGACACAAGGGTTTTTTTCCATTACAATAAAAACTTATCTTTTAAAAACTGGAATCTATCATCCATCCATCCATCCATCCATCCATTTTTAAAAATTTTATTACCGGTTCTGTGGGCATGGGTTGGTAGGCGTGGCTTGGTGGGCGTGGCTTGGTGGGCGTGGCAGGGGAAGGATACTGTAAAATCTCCATTTCCACCCCACTCCAGGGGAAGGATACTGCAGAATCGCCATTTCCTCCTGATCAGCTGGGACTTGGGAGGCAAAGAATAGATGGAGGCAGGGCCAGTCAGAATTTTTATTACTAGTTCTCTGAACTACTCAAAATTTCCACTACAGGTTCTCCAAAACTGGTCAGAACCTGCTGAAACCCACCTCTGCATCCATCCATCCATCCATCCATCCACCTACCTATCTATCTATTATCTTTTTTTCATGCTGACCTATCTACCTATCTTTATACATATACATAATATGTGTATATATATATGTGTGTGTGTGTGTGTATGTGCGTATATTATCATCATAAGTCTCAGAAGTTACATTTGAAAATGGTCATAACTATTTAAACAATTATATGAATATATAGAAATCTCTTACTGCCAATAGAAAGTGGTAAAAATTATTTTTCCTATGCTATGATAGATCCCAGAAAATTTATTGCCCCACTGTATAAAAGCAAAAATCCGTTTATATCTCTATAAAGAAAGGAAAAGACCCTGGGGCGGGGGGGATTCAGTGAGTTTCAAATAGAAAAATTGAACTTAGAAAAAAGATCACCAATCGGTAATTTTGAAAAAAAGTTACATTTTGAGATTCCTTCTGCTTTTCAGAATTATGCTTTAAAAATATATTGCATTTTATGTAAATGTTTTTAAATTCTCATTTTTACAATTGTGATCTGATTACTTCATAATTTCAACTGTGCTACCAATAAAAATCTATTTGGGTTGTTACTTCACTCCTTTTTCCTTTGTTCTAGCCTCAAGATATCCAGAAGTGTGTCCTAAAAGGAATAATTAATGGTTTATTGCATGAATGGAAAGGGTAAATACAACTAACTTTTATATATGTCTATAACATATGACATTTCAATTTCCACAGAATTTGAATTTTAAATGCATAATCTATTAGACATCAGAGCCACTTTAATGCAGTGGTTAAGGTGCTGGCCTAAAAACCAGGAGAATGTGAGTTCTACACAATCCCGTTTTAGGCACGAAAGCCTTCTAGGTGACTGTGGGCCAGTCTCAGCAAAATTCACCTTACAGGTTGTTGTGGGAACAGGAAGAGGAAGAAGTGAGTTGAATTGAGTAGTTACATTGTTGATCTTACAATTTTTGCAATAAGTCTATTAGCAGATATCAATATTAGGCCACTATACAAAATCGTGACATATTTCTATTCTCTGCATTTCACAATTTACAAGCTTATTAATGTATAATTTTTAATGTGAGTTTGGTAAATAAAAACTCACATGAACAAATGTAAAACATTTTCTCTGTCTGATGAAAAATCTCATTCCAAAGTGTTACATATAACGGGATAATTTTCTCACATAATTGGAGATTATTAATGTCTATGTGATATGCTTTTATATTTATTCTTAAATTATTTTATTTATTTATTTATTTATTTTGTTGAGTACATATTAGATTATATGTATGTATGTATGTATGTATGTATGTATGTATGTATGTATGTATGTATAAGCATGAATTGAATACATAAAATGAATACAATTAAAGGGAACATTAGGACAGGGATGGTAGGCACGCTGATGCTCTTACAGACCTCTTAGGAATGGGATGAAGTCAACAGTAGCCAGTCTAAGGTTAAGTTGTGGGGGTTTGGGGAAGAAACCACAGAGTCAGGTAGTGCATTCCAGGTATTGACCACTCTGTTGCTGAAGTCATATTTTCTGCATTCAAGTTTGGAGCTCTTCACTTTAAGTTTGTATCTATTGTGTGCATTAAGTAAGTACATCATTTATGCACAATCTAGCTAGCATAATATAGCTGTAATTCCACTTAAATACAGTTGAGCATGCATTCACACACTTAGATTGTACCTTTCATTTTTCACTTATTCATGTTCTTTCAGGCCACAAACAAAAGATGATCTCAGAGCATATTTTGTTGTTCTACAGGTAAGAAGGGGAAAAAAGTATTTATTGAGGGGTCTTTGTACGCCATCTTCTGTTGCAAGTCATGTTAATTTACCTACACTCATTATGCCAGTCCTTGTCAAGTGCGGGGAAATCAGGAGATTCAGGCAGTTCAAATGAATATAAAGATTTATTGCAAGCTTAAGGTCCCTACAAGAATCTGAGCTACTAATGGTCGGGAAATTAGTGGCAAGTAGGAATAGAAAGGAATTCAAGGTGGGTTAGACTTAGATCTCTTGTGGACACACAGGGACTCATGGTTGATGATGTGTTTGACCCCTGCCTTGGGCTTAGCCTGGTCATCTCCTTCAGTCCTGCCCTTTGCATCTTTACCATGCTTATGCCCAAAGAGAATTCTAACAATAATGAGCATCAAATACAAGAAAAGATTAGTCTCGCTGTTTGAAACATCCTAGTACATGTATTCACATTTATTTGTGTATGATAATTTATGATTGCAGTTAGCACTTCAGTGTATCTTCCGGAGTGAAATTTATTGAGGGGAACTTTTATCTTGACTGGATTTTGTTCAGTACCTTGTCTGGTACTGCTGTGTTTAAAAGGTTATTGCTGTGCTAGTTCACTTTTGGAATCAGTGAACTGACTTAATGTATGCTTTTATCTCAGTGATATAATTAGAACAGGGATAGCCTCATCTTATTATGTTTCTAGCTTAATTCCATCGTAACTCAACAACACTGTTGGGTAAGGTTGCTTGTATAGCAATTAATCACTGACAGAATCATACAATACTCTGTTTATTTTCAATGCAAAGGAAAAGACAGCCTTTTAACTTTTAGGGCTGTTGTGTGGTTACTTCAGTAAACTGAACTCATTGATGAAGTCACCAGGAGTCAGAGGAAATGTTACTTTTTAAGAGAAAAATAATCATAAAACAATCCATGTGTTACTCCATAATGAGAAAAATCCATAGTGGGGTTATACTTTATCAGAACCAATCAAAATAACTTAAACTTATGCCAGTAATATTATTATAATTTGGAAACAGATAGTTTATTTTGTTTTTTTTTAAATATACTAATTAAATGTTTTTAATCTTTTTCAGAATCCTCTGTTTAGTAACACAACAACCTATGTTATTTTTGCTCACTTGTTAAGACAAATTGCTGCCTTACCCGAAGATAATCATCATTACCTAATTCACTGGTTTAAGAAGTAAGGCTATTTTCTGCTGTTTAAAATTATGGGTTTTATGTTTTCAGTTATTATAAGTGGTTATTATTTATGTATGGTAGTCAAAATACCCTGAAGTACTCACAACTATTGAAGAAAATCATGCTAAGACTTATAAACTCCATGAATTATGTTTTATATCAATTAAACTTTATTCATTATTACAACAAAAGCTGTCCCGAGTGAGTTTGACTTTCTCAAAGTACTGGACAAGTAAATTCTGTGCCTAAAACAAAATGTGAACTGATTTCAATGACATACATTCACCAATTTATAGTTATAGTTATGTAGTTACAACTACATGCTGAATTGGCAACAATAGGTTAGAAAAAGTAACTTTATCTTTCATAGACAGGGTTAATAATTCTGCTGAATAAATTTTCTCTAGAATATTTATATTCCTTATAAATGGTTCGTAGAAACATTTTGTGCACCGTTATTAAGAAGTAAGAACTAAGAATTCTATTAGCACTCCTGCTATTATAAAAACAATATTAATATATTTTATAGGATGTCACAGAAGCGAATCAAGCAAATTATAGATAGAATCATACAATTTATTTCTTTGCGGCTGTTTCCGGCAAAACCTGAAGATTTGCCTCCTATGGAGAAGTGTACCTGGTGGATTCCATCAGCAACCAAAGTTTTGTCTTTATTTAGTAAGTTTGTTTAGATGCAGTTAATATTTTCTGAATTCTCATAGCTATAACTCATTAAATCATCACAAATTATGTCAGTATAAAATTAGTCTTTTCTCTTTAAACCAACATGTTACATAATAGCAAAAAACATTTCAACAGAACATGTATGTATAATCTTTATATGTTACAGTATTTTATAATTATTTTTAGCCACTTTTAAGAGATTATAATAGTAGTAATATTTCTAATGGCTTGGAGAATTTGTGATTACACTTGTTATAAAGAATGCCATTGTAAATTAATATATTATAGCAATGATCCTGTTTCCATTATCTAAGAATATAAAAGTGAGACTCTGTTAATTAAAAAAAGAATGCTGCAGTAGTTCATCTTTACTAACATATTAAAAGGATCATAATTACATGTAGTGGTCCTCGACTTTCAACCATTTATTTAGTGACTGAAGTTACAACATTGCAACATCCCCATAATCAAAATTCAGGTGCTTGGCAATTACAATATATTTCTGACAGTTGCGGTGTCCCAGGGTCATGGCATCACTATTTGTAACCTTGTCATCTGGCTTCCAACAGACAAAGTCAGTGTGGGAAATGCTTAACAGCTGTGGCAAAAAAAGGTCATAAAATGAGGCCACCTGTCCTAACAACTGACTTGCTTAGCAACAGAAATTTTGGGCTCAGTTGTGATTGTAAATCGAGGACTACCTGTATGTTAACTCCAAAAACTATGTAAAGTTTTCTGGTTCCACTCATACTTTTAAAAGTCTAAACTTATCCCTTCTGTTAGAGAATATTGTTGCATCAAAAAATATTATTGGTTTTTTTGACAAGTCTTAATTTCATTGTTTTAAACAAGGTTGCCAAATATTATTACTAATAACTAAATTATGTCATTTCAGATGCTTCAAATACTCTAGCTAATCCTCCTCTTATTTCATATAAGGATTTTTATAATTCTACACTAGATCATATTGATCTCATGGAAGATTATTATAACTGGCAGTGTTATGGAAATTCTCATAGGTAAGGGATTATTTATTTTAAAAATTAAGGTTTAATAGTAATTTTTATTTATAAAATAACTATCTTACAATACTTGATTAGCGATACACAGATTATCAGCCTGCACCAGATTATAATTTTCTTACAATTTTTCTTTAGCTTTTGGTTCGGAATAAATTTATTTTTGAGAGCTAAAATGTGCTTTTTTTTCCAAAGTAAATTGCATATCCATTCACAACAAAACTGTAAATGTTTTTTCAGTATTCAGAATCAGTTTATTCTTAGTATTTGGCACAATCTGAACAATTTTAAAATACAAATGATAAAGGACTTTTTTTCAAAACAACTTTCCAAGAAACTTAGTGTAAAAGCAATATAGCCTTTTTTGACATTTCATATTGTAATCTTTTTGTGTGTAGTTCTCTAAACATTGAAAAGAGAGAATTAAATGTTAACAATAATACAATACTTAAACAATACTTTAAAATGCTGTGTGGAATGTAAAAAGTATTTCAATTTTTTTTCCCAATTTTTTTTTTATTTTTCAAAACACAAACATAAAATATATCTTTTTAGAGCAGGTGCTTGTTCCGTCATATAATAAATACAATTATTAAGATTCCCACAATCAATTTTGTTCCCATTTTTATCCAATTACATCTTTTAAAAAAAAGAAAGAAAGAAAGAAAATCTTATTCTAAACATTTATCATTCAATTATTTCACCCAACATTCTAGACTATAAACACCATTCTAAATCCCTATCATTTTAACAATCAATATTTCATATACATTTCTCTATTTAAGACCCATTACACCAAATCTATATTTCACCTCTTCTTAATCACTACTAATATCCAAATCTTATTAAAAAATTATTTCCCTTTTCTCTTAGAATTTTTACAAAATCAATCAACATTTCGCTCTGTAGTTTATTACTTCCAAAATATTTTATTTTGATTTAGTTACTCCATAGTTATTCTCTTATATTATTAACATTATTTTGGCTAATTCATAGTTTATATAACTCCAATCTGATTATTTAACTGGTTCACAGTTATATTATTATTCTCCTGTAAAGTTTCTTCCACTTCCTCCTAATTTTATTTTTTAGCTGGTTCACATCTTGATCTGTTGCTTTCCAGCAAGACTTACCTCCACTCCTGACCGTAAATTATTTTGGCTGGTTCACAGTATGATTTTAACTACACACCAACCTTATCTCCTTTACTCCTCCTATATTTATTTTATAACTGGTTTGCAACTTAAATGATTGCTTTCCAGCAGTGCTTTCCTCTGCTTCCACCATCATTTTTAACTGGTTCACAACTATATTTCAATTGCTCCCCAGATATAGTCTCCTCCACTCCTAACTTTATATTTTTTGGCAAGTTCACAGTTTAGCTTTAGCTGTTACCCAGTATATGCTTTCCTCCACCCCTAATCTGTATATTATTTGGTTAGCAGCTTTACTTTAACTGTCTTCTAGTGCATATTTTCCTCCGCTCCTACCCCTATTTTTAACTGGTTCACAGTTATATTTCAATTGATCTCCAGGTATAGTCTCCTCCACTCCTACTTTTTTATTTTTAACTGGTTCACAGTTCATATAAACTGTTACCCGCGTATGCTTTCCTCCACTCCTAAATCTGTTTATTGGCTGGTCCACAGCGTTGCTTCAATTGTTTTCCAGCTCATGCTTTCCTCCAGTCTTAAATCTTATTTTAATTTTTAATTAATTCCAAGCTTTGTTTCAACTGTTTTCTAATATAATACCTTCCTCCACTCCTACCATATTTATTAACCCGGAGCAAAACTCTATTTTAGCTAATTTCCAAAATAATATTTCACATTACTCCTAGTTTCACATATTTAATTGATTTTGTTTTAATTATTATCTCGCTGGCATTTTCCTGCCTTCCAACTTCTCTTATTCAATCTGATAGCTTCAAATTACTTCACAATGTATTACCCATATTGTTTTTCCATTTATTCTCCTCCATATTTCTAATTTAAAATAAATATATATTTTAACAAGTATCTTCCAATGTCTTAAAAAACGTTTTCAACGTTGTTGAATCTATGGAAAATTCAAAGTTTAAGAAAAAGTTAAAGCCTCCAGAGATTGTATTTTTTTTAAATTATTTGTGCTCTTATTTCTTAATCAAATTATTTGTGTATTTATATATATATTAAAACAAGGTGGTGAAAGTAATAAGGAAAATAATAACAATAGTAATTACAATAAAAAAATAAGGAAGTAATAGAGACATCAGTAAAAAGGGAAAAGGAAGTTTAAAAATAACAAAAAAATTAAACAATTATATTAGAGAGAAAAAAGAAAAAAATAGAGGGAAGAAAAAAAGCCGATGAGAAAAGAATAAAACAAAGAGAAAAAAGAAAGATAAGAAATAAAAAGAAAGCATGGAGAAGAAAGAAAAGTATCTCCTAACATTAATCATTCACCCAATAACCATTACATCCATTTGAATCAAAATGTGATATTTTGTTATCTTGTTACTTGATTTATTCCATTTTTTTCCTCCAATCCGTCCAAATGTATTTCTTTTCCCTTTCAATGTCATCAAAGTTATAAGTTCTGCAAAGTTAATTCTGGAACTATTCCATATATGGTATGATTATGTCTTCCTTTTGTTGCCATGCCTTTCTCTTATAATCACTTTTATTTAGTTCAGTTTCCATTATTCCATTTAATTTCTTCTTTCAAATCTTCCATAAGTCCTCCAGTGGACAGATTATGTATCAGAAACCAATGTCTCTAAGTCTTTTCTCAGTATCAATTCAATACAAGTAACAAGTAACATAGTTTCTCTTTTCAATTAACAAATAGTCTGGGATTCATACTTTCACTTCAGAGCTAGCAGCCATTTTATCCATCACCGTTTTTCTTTTGCCTTTACTTTTAAAACGTAGTTGTTTCCTCTTCTCCTTCCTCTCTCCCAGATATAATCCAATCTCACTCCACAAAATCAGTCTAGTTTTGTTTATCCACAGGAAAAAAAATAAAAATAGTTTAAAAAATTATAACTAAGCCATTTCCACACAGTCATAATAAGTGCTTTCTATCAAACAGGTCCTTTGTCTTTTAGCCCCTGTAGTTGTTAGCCGCTATTAAAACAGGGCTTCACTTGTTGCAATCCACATATGAGGGCAGCTCCTGCCTGCGCAATTGTTAAACTCACCTGGCATACAAGCTCCCTGTTCTTCTCCGCTTCTCCTCCTCTCCTCCAAGCACGATCTTTGTTCCCAGTTGCCATGGTTTCGGGACAGCCGCCATGGCTGTCATTCCACTGCCGCCAGTGTGAAGGGAAAGCCTCTGGACCCGAGGAACCTGCCCATTCCTCTCGGCCGCCCAAGGGGTCCCTTCTTGTCCCCCTGCCCCTTCAAGACTGGGGAGGTCCGAAGAGCTGTCAGCGGCAGCTTGGCAGACAGGGTTTTGGCAGAGCTCCGCGGAGCTCGCCATTTCCCCATCTGTGTCCCCACAGCGCCAACCGGAAGTCCCCTAAAAGTATTTCAATTTTTGAAGTTAGTTGAAGATCAAATATCCAGGATCATTTTTGTGTGTCATTTATAGCTGTTATAGCTGCCTGTAATGCTATTAAGGCTGACTTATTCTCTATATGGTGTTCTGTCAGTAGCCCCTTCAGTGCTCTTTATTAGTCATATCAAGTTATTCTTTAGGGTCCAGATTTTCTCTATCTAATTAACTTAATATGGCCTGGAATATTATATTTTTCAATGACCATAATTCTGAAACATCAGTCTGATACACATGGAAGGTACTATGGTGGAGAAAAATTGGTTTAATAATTCTTTTTCATCTCAACTGTCCAGAATATCAATATTCATTTAAGGGAGATTTTACTTTTTGTATAAAAATAAATAATTTGGGGGGGGGGTATAATTTGTACAGTTATGTTCTGTAAGAGGAGGAAGACAAAGATTGCATGGATCTTTTTCATAATTATTAAGTGTTTATTTGGCTCATAGGTAAATTTATAGAGATATCCCCAGATATCCCCAGATATCAATTTTTTTCTTCATGGCTTCTAACACATTTTCAATGGTTTTTCAGTAAGATACAAGTCAGTTGCCTCTAACTACCATGTTTCCCTGAAAATAAGATAGGGTCTTACTTTCTTTTGAACCCCAAAATAAGGGCTTGGCCTTATTATCACAGGTCTTATTATTTTGTGGGTGCTCATGGTTGCTTCTGTGTTGCGCTGCCGCTCATCAGCTGTTTGCCCCTAGGCCGTGCCCGCATCCTCACGTCCTTGTGCCCAGCTCTTCGGGAGTCTGCTCCCAAGAGAGTAGCCGCCCAGCACCTCTTGCCACTTGGTACCCAACCAGCAGACACACACCCCCTCTGGCCAGGCAGTGCGCCACTCAGCAACCAAGCGGTATCCCAGGATCACAAAGTGGGCAAAGCTGGTGAGCACCAGGTCCTTGAGGAGTCCGCGCTGCTGCCATCCATGTGGCTTCCAAACCCTGGCTGGAAGCAGAAAAGAGGCCGGTTGGGCCAGCCACCTGCTGCCGAGTCTTCTGGGAGCTGGGGCAGCCGCATGCACCTGGAACCATAGAGAGGGAATGGTTCCAGGTCCATGTGGCTGCCCCAGCTCCCGGAAGACTCGACAGCAGGCAGCTGGCGCAACCGGCCTCTTCACTTCCAGTGGCTTCCAGCCACAATTTGGAAGGCGCAGAGGAAGCCAGCCTCAGTGCTGGGATGGTGGCGGCTTAGACTCCTCAAGGACCTGGTGCTCACCCACTTCACCCACATCGTGATCCTGGGATACCTCTCAGTTGGTGAGTGGCACTCTGCCTGGCTGGAGGGGAGGTGTCCGCTGGGTGGGCGCCAAATGGCAAGAGGTGCCGGGCACCTGCTATCTTGCGAGCGGGGCGGGCGTTTTCAGGTGAGGGGGATAGATGGATGGGAAGTGGGTGAGCAAGCGCCAAGAATGCTGGGGAAGCTCCCAATCAGCTTAGCTGATCCGCGGGTTGCCAAGGAACCCAGCTGCCATTAGCTGACCAGGGAAGGTTCTGTGCTGCCCATGCCCAACCCTTCACTAGGGCTTACTTTCAGAGAAGAGCGTATATTTACGCCCACCCCAAAAATCAGGCTTGGTCTTATTTTCAGGGGAAACACGGTAGTGTGATTTCAAGTTTCCAAAGTGCAAATGAAGATAAACAGAGATGAAACAGAGAAATAGGAATAGGAATAAAAAGATTTCCTATGAAAATGAAATGAAAGACTACATTGCTCAGTAAATACAGCACTGAAAATCTGTGTCCCTTGAATTAGCTAAACATGTATATGTTATGAACTGCTAAGCAGTTAACTTCTATTGTAAGTTGCTTTTTTAACATGGGTAATCGTCAATTTAACAGTTAATTTAATGATCGTTAGAAGTTACAATGGCACTGAAAAAAGCGACTTATAATTGTTTTTCACACTTACGACCATTGTAGCATACCCATGATCATGTGCTCAAAATTCAGATGCTTGGCAACTAACTCATATTTATGATAGTTGCAGGGTACCAGGGTCATGTAATCACCTTTTGGTACCTTCCAACATGCAAAATCAATGGGCAAGCCAGGTTAACAACTATGCTACTAATTTAACAACTGCAGTGATTCACTTAACAGCTATGGCAATAAAGGTCATAAAATGAGGCAAAAGTCACTTAGCTGTCTCGCTTAGCAACAGAATCAATTAGCAATTGTGATCATAAATCGGGGATTACCTATATTTACCTACAGTTTACCTAAAGTTACCTTCAGTTTATTGTCTTTATATATTACTTCCATTAGTTTGTTTTGATATAAATATATACACATACATGCAATATTTTGTCATTTAGGTTTTCCTTCTGTCAATATCCATTCATTATTTCTATAGCAGCAAAAAAAGTTATAATTCAAAAGGATTCAGAACAACAAATGATAAATATTGCACGGGTAAGCATTCTTATTTATTAAATGAATTGTCTATTAAAATTGAAATAATGTCATTATAGATACTTTGTCTCTTCTTTTTAGCTATATTTAGACCTCTGATACGATACAGCTTAAGCTATTCTTTAAGTTAACTGCAGAGTTGCTACGAGTTGGGCAACATATACATTTAATAAATCATTATCTACAACAATGTATTTGGGATGGTGTACTCTCTGTATAGAGGGGTGGGAACTCTTCCAGATATCTTGCAATTTGAAATAATATCTGCTGCTTATTTGCTGAGCTAATTCCTACTAAAGCCAACAAGTATGATGAAACACTTGTAATATCAAAGAGGGAAGATACTTATCTAAAATAATTATGGAACAAACTGTAAATGATTATGTTCTTTTTAAATGCCAGGGTGGAATGACTTTACCATTGCTAGAATTGTACTTTTACATGTACAGATAGATGTAACTATTCTTCACTTCAGTGTCCCTCTTTCCTACAGTTTATTATAAGATATGTGGGCGTAAGGATTGTAAGGAGGAGTTAATTGCTAGCAAGTTCTAAAAGCTAAGTGTGGAGCATATTTTTAATTTCTGTATCAGTAATATAATTGCTGTCAAAACTATCCACAGAAGAAAGATGCCTATGTCCCTGAATGCATACATTTATAGTTACTTGGTAAAACATTTCTATATCAAAAATTATTCCAATCAAATCCTACTGCTTAACTTAACATTATCCATAGTTAAGACCAGGCAGAAATATGTATAATTGGCTTTAATATTAGATATTTATCATATTTTTCAGAGTATAAGACGCACCTTTTTCCCCCTAAAAGGGGGTGAAAATTTTGGTCTTATACACCAAATGTAGCCCCACCCACCCACTGGCCCCCACCCTTTGACCTCTGTCTCGCAGCACTTACATTCTTGCAAGCAAACAGCAAGAAAAAAAAAGCTCCTTTCAGCTTCAGCACAGCCTAATTAGCACAAGTTGATTGGATCAGCCTCCTGACTCTCAGCTGATTTGCTTTCAGCTGTTTTGCTCAGGGCTGTGCTGCTTGTTGCAAAGAAGTAAATTTCTGGAGCAGATTTTTTTTTTTCCTTGTGCTAATCAAGTTATGCTGGAAAAAATGAAAGTAAAGCAGGCTGTTTGCTGTTTGCTACAACAAGGCAAAATTGCTTAGAGGCAGAGAGAGATTTCTTTTTCTTCTTTTCCTCATCAAAAAAGGTAGATTCATCTTATACTCCAAAAAATACGGTAGGTTGTAAAAATTAGTTTACAGTATCGTAGTATCTTTCATAATTCATAGAGGACAATATATGACCATTATTTTTTTCCTTCCACAACCACTTTGGATTTGGAACAGCAAAGCCTTGTCGATAAAGTATCTCGGAGGCAGAGACCTGATATGAATATGCTATTCCTAAATGTGAAAGTGAGAAGAATGCACCTAGTTAGTGATTCATTGGATGAGGTATGCAAAATGGGTTCTTTAAAAACTGTTGGAAAAAAAAAACAGACTGATGGGTTCAGATTGATATCCTTGCCATATCCAAGTCATAAATCGTTTTGATTTGTCCACAGTTCCTAGTTCAGATATAATGGTCAACTATGCTTTGGTAAGTCCAGAAAACTTTATTTCTGGCCTTTGAGGACAGAAAGTAAATGATGGAGAACAGACCATGTAAATCACAGTGTCATGGAATCCAAAAGGCACTTCAGGACCACATGTCCAACTCTATGCCAAATGCAGAGTTCCAAATTAAATCATCCCCAGGAAATGGCTGTGTGAGCAGATCCAGGGAAAGGGAAATCATTACCTTCCCTGAGAATTGTTCCACTTTCTTTATATCGCTTTCTTTATTAGGATTTTTATCTTAAAAGTTCAACCAAAATCTGCCTTCCAATAATATTATGTCACATAGACGAAATAATGGAGAACCAGCTTTTTTTTTTTTTTGCATTATATTTGTTCAAGAACTTGATGAATGCAAATATACCCACGTTATCTTTCTTAAAGTTAAACATACTCTATTCCATTATTCTCTTTGTGAGGCTTGGTTTTCAATCTATTAAACATCTGTTCCAATTTCTCTGTATATTTTTTACAATATATGTAAAAGAGGATATGAGCTGTGCTAAATAAAGTAAAACTATTATTTCTACTAATAGAAATAGAAATTGTATAGAAAGGTTAATGACACCCCTAATAACTGAACCTTCTAAGACAAAAATTTGCTTTTCTTTACATTTGAATGTTAGTTTGTATTATAAATGTTGCATTCATATTCCCTGTTCTCCAAAATAGCATTATTAACTTGTTTCATTTTATAAGATGATAGTTTTTAACTTCACCATTTTGTTTTCAATAGCTCACAAGGAAGCAAGCGGATTTAAAAAAGAAATTAAAAGTTACATTTGTAGGAGAAGCTGGTCTTGACATGGGTGGCCTAACAAAAGAATGGTTTCTTCTTCTAATTAGGCAAATTTTTCAGCCAGACTATGGTGAGCTCTACTTAATATTTAACCAAGTAAGATAAAAATTAATGAATCCAAACTTGTTTGTTTGTGATGAAGTTTTAAACAAAGACCTTTAAGTCACCTAATAGTTTGTCTATCTATTGCACACTTGGATCATTTGTAATAGCCTTGCCCTGTATTCTCCCAATACAGAGCCTTTTAGGTCCATACAAAGTATATCAGATTCTCTTTCTGGGTAGAGAATTGAGAATTTCTCAATTAATAGGGAAGCTCAAAGAAACTAAGAAATTCAAGAGAAAATATCTAAAGTATGAAATAGTATTAATGGGTAATTCTTCTTTGGAATGTTTTAAAGAATTATTATCACTGTACCTATAATCATCATGTTAGGCTTTACGTTTAAGGAAATATACTGTATACACTGTACTTTATTAAATATTAATGTTACATTTCAATTGTTTTAATTATTTTACAAAACTGATATAAATTCTCAATTAAAAATGAAATTAGCATATGTTTTGTTTTCTCCAGCTGACCTTCCAGTTTTGTTATATTTCAGTATTTGAAATAAAACCAGTAATGCAATTTGTGAATAGAGAAATTAGTCTTTTACTGTAATGATATAGGTATACATTTATTTAAAACAATTACTTGAACATTTTTGAGAGACAAGAATGAAAATTTTAGACATAGTTCACAGTATCTTTTGAGAACAGTAATATAATTTTATTTTAAAAACATTTATTCTCTCCTATAGGGATGTTTACATACCACAAAGATTCTCACTGTCATTGGTTTAGTAGTTTGAACTGTGATAACTACTCTGAATTCCGATTGGTTGGAGCTGTATCCTTTTCTGTCCACTAGAAGGTGCTGTATACACAGCTGATATCCCATAGTAAGATTCTTTGCATTTTTAATGTATTTTTTTATTTTCATAGCATACATTTGACTGTATTTATAGATTTATGTACAGTGGAGATGAACAGTAGTTATGACAGAAAGTTTATTTATTTTCAAATTTGACAGAATGGTTCAAATATGAAGATAAATAAATTATTTCAACAGAATTAGTTGCTGTTTACTGTCACAACTTATTAATAAGGGAAGATTAGACAAATTAATATGTTCAAATAGAAGAGTCTGTATTCAGTATTGTATGATGGCCAGATTCTAGACCCAAATACTTTTAAAAAGTTGTTTGCAGCCCTTGATGATTATACAAACTAATACATATTAGGTAGTCTTCATTTAGCAGCCACAATTGGGACCAGCAACTCTGTCATTAAGCAGAGCAGTCACTAAATGAATCTGCAATTGTGCTTATTATCTTACTTCAAATTTTCTTTGTTTTACAGAAGGCTGTAAATGAGAGGATTGATCACAAAGTTACTTTTCCATCACTGTTGCAACTGCAAAAAGTCATTAAAAGAAGCAGTCACTCAATAAGCCCTACTTTTAGTTATACCTTTGCTTGAAATGTCTTAATTTAAGAGTGCAAAAATAAGGATCATATGTTTAAATCCCATTTAAAAAAAAAATATTACTTCACATACAAAAAAGGAGGCAGCCCTCTTCAGTGCCACATATTGACTTGTCATGGTGGGGACTGAACTTGGTCGCAAAAAATAAAACCTCACTGAGGAGGAATTTTTTGAATAAAATTTAAATTTGCATGGTTATAATGCTGATATGTCAATATAATAGCCAAAAATGTATTTTTAAGGCAGTTGTTTAAGTGCAATTGATTACATTTGTGTTTGTGTGTGCCTTTGAGTCAATCTTGGCTCCTGGAGACTGTCTGGACAAGTCCCTGCAGTTTTCTTGGTAGCATTTTCAGAAATGGTTTTGCCATTGCCTTTTTTATTGTGGGCTGAGAAATGTGACTGGCTCAAAAGTCTTGCAGCTGGCTTTGTGCCTAAAGTGGAACTAGAACACATAGTCTCCCTGTTTCTAATCTTCTAATCTCTGTGCCAAACTGGCCCATAGATTACATATATGCATTAACAAATAATATTTTGTTGTTTAATAATCTAGCTATGAGTAATTATTTCTCCCATAAAAATGCCTATCCACATATGGTGTATGTAAGCAGATAATCTTTAATAGAATTAATTTAGGGCATGTCAACATCCTAAAACAGCTACTTATCTTGATTTTCCAATCACTGATGAATTAAAAAATTCCTTCAGCTACTTGAAAAGATACATTTTTTAAAAAAAATATCTATTTGTTAAATATTTATGCCGCTCATCTCATTGTTGAGCAACTCTGGGTGTCTTACCACATCATAAAACTGCAATACAAAACAATTAGAATGTGAAAACATTAAAATATGAATTATTAACCAAAAAACTGGATAAGAATGGAAGCAATACATAAACAGAGTGGAAATGGGATCTTCTTTTTAACCACCTCCAGGGTGGGCCGCAAGCCAATCAGCAGGTCTAGGTTTTCAGGCATTTTCTGAAGGCAAGAGGGTGGGGGCATATCTCACCTAAAGCAGCACAGTATTCCAGAATGAGGGAACCATGGCAAAGAAAGGCTCTTTTTCTAAACTCCATCAACTAAAATTCCTTGCCTGACTGCGTCCATAGCATGCTTCTGCCAGAGCAAGTGGGCCAGGCCAATCTCACTGGGGTGATCCTCAGGTAGCCTTGACCCCATGCCATAAAGGCTTTTGAGGTAAGAACCAACACCTTGAATTAGATGTGTTAATGGACCTTTCCTAGGGCCTCCTAAAATTGTCTGCGCAATTGCATTCTGTGCCAGCTACAGCATTTGAATGCTCTTCAAGGATAACCCCACGTAGAGCACATTGCAGTAGTCCAAACATGAGATGATCAGGGCATGAATGAGCACATTTTCAGCTTTATTCAGAGGTGGGCTGCTGCCAGCTCACATCGGTTCGGGTGAACAGGTAGTTAAGATTCTGCACAGTTTGGCGAATTAGCAAATCTCACCACTGGCTGACCCCGCCCCTGCTCATTTTCCAGGCCATTTTCCAGCCCTTTTTGGGCTGGAAAACAGCCCAGAAAACAGCTTTTTTGGCTGTTTTTCGGGCCATTTTTTGCACATTTGAAAGCAGCCCGAAAATAGCCCCAAAACAGCCTGAAAACAGGCAGGGGCAGGTCCAGTCAGTGGTGGGATTAGCCCCAACTGGCTGAACCCTACCCTACCTCTGCCTTTGAGGCAAGTGGCCAGGAGATGGGGCTGGGTGTGATGAGTGACGTCACCCACCCAGTCACATGACCAACTGCCCATGCCTACCCAGCCAGAGAATTGGTTGTTAAGTTATTCAACTCCCACCACTGGTTTTATTTATATTTTATTTATTTCATTTACATTTTAAGGTTTATTTACTCTGCTTTCAGCCATTTTGCAGTTATTAAATTTTCAGTGAATGACTGCAGTTTCAATAAGAATCGTCAGGATCTAAAATACAGCTTTGGTTATTATGTATGACGTAAACTTTTATGGTCAAAATATCTAATGAAGTGGCTCATCATTAAAAAAAATTGCTGTATCATACAATAATTTTGTTTATCTTAACATCACTAATTTTTTTTTTGCACTGAACATGACTATTTCGCTGGAATTTCAATTAAGAAAAAAATCTGAAATGTACTTTTTTTTGTAAAGAAATGTACCTGTTTTCATCTTAAGTTGGTTATAAAATAATATGTTGGTAGTTTTTCAATTTTACAAACATGTTAAATAATTTTACTTGATATTTATTACCAAAATACACTGTAAAAGAATAAGACGCAAGAAATATTGTTGCAGTTATGAACACATGCCTAGTGTTTCTATGAGATGCACCAATTTTCTACAGCAGGTATTTGATATGTTACACCCAGATGATATGTTATATACAGACCTTGTTTGCTTATATAATAGGGTACCAGGATCTATGGTATTTTTGGCAACATTTTGGAAATGGCTTGTTTCTTTCTGGGATTATTTTTTGAAAAGAATTCCTATGCTAGGGTGGAATTCCATGGCCTATTAATAAGCTTGTTGGTGGATTATTTGTTATAGAAATTAAATTACATTTAGATGCAATGTCAGTATTCTAAATATGTAATATTTTTATCATCCCTGTGTAATATGTGTATAAAGTCATATAACATTAATAAAACTGATAGTATGCCCTAAAATGAGAATATGATTTTAAACTTAACATTCATTATCCAGCTTATGGGACTAGCTGTCTATAATAGTATCACACTGGATATTCGATTTCCACTGTGCTGCTACAAAAAATTACTTAGTCCACCCATTGTACCATGTGACCTGAATACACCTGTAGGAATTGCTAATCTTACTATTGATGACCTGTGTCGGGTTATGCCGGTAGGTATAAGAGTTATTTTGAAATGTCAACTTTTTTTTTTTAGTACAGTATTGGTGGTTTGACTGCATAATTTCAGATTGTGTTTATAGAGCAGAAAATACTATTTGTACTTTATAAAGTTCCTGTTTATCATTAGCAGATTCATGCTAATTGTTATGCATTGTTATAAAGCCCAGAAATAGCATATATTTTACAGGTAATGTTTCACCTCTGCTTTGTTTGTACTGTGTGTGTTGGTGTTATACTTGCTGTATATGTTACATATATTGTTTTAGTTCCAAATCAAACAGCCATTTCTATTTCTGGTGCATGATTAAAATTATCCATTTTAACAAATATAGCACTATTGTAAGTAAGCACAAAATGCAATCTTTGAAAAAGAAACTCAGTTGTAACTTACTTTAGGATACACTATACTCAAATACTATTCACATGAACAATTACCCTAATGTTCATAATTGACACATATTTATAAAGAGAATATTTATAGCTCAAGATTGACATGAGGTCCTTGGTGCTCTCTGAGCTTGCTTGTTTTCTTGCAGACATTTCATTACCCAACTACATTACCTAACTACCTACTTTCAATTTGATGGACATATTTACTGTATCAACAAATTAAAAGGACACTTATGGGATCACCTCTTTCCGGATATACGGCAGAGGTCATCATGCAACATCTAGAAGCCATAGCACTTCCACAAATACAACCAAAAGTATTGATCAGATATGTAGATGACACCTTCACCACAATAAAAAAGGACCAATTAGAGAACACCCACAGAACCATCAATAACATTTTTAAAGGAATCCAGTTTACCAGAGAAGAATAAAACAACAACTCACTACCTTTCCTGGACATCCTGATCAGCAGATACCAAAAAGCAAACTAGTAACGCAAGTCTACAGAAAAACCCAGACTAACTAGGTGCTCCACTACCAAAGCAACAACCCAACCTCCCACGAGAGAAGTTTAACAGATTAACAGAGTTGGAAAGGACCTTATAGGTAATCTAGTCCAATCCCCTCCCTACACCATTTCTGACAAATGGCAGCCCAATCTTTTCTTGAAAGTCTCAAGTGATGAACCTCCCACAACTTCCGAAGGCAAGCTGTTCCATTGGTTGATTGTTCTCACTGTCAGAAAGTTCCTCCTCATTTCTAAGTTGAATCTCTCCTTGGTCAGTTTCCATTCATTATTCCTTGTCTGGCCTTCAGGTGCTTTGGAAAAGAGCTTGACCACCTCCTCTCTGTGGCAGCCCCTCAAGTATTGGAAGATAGCTATCATGTCTCCCCTGATCCTTCTCTTCACTAGACTAGCCATGCCCAGTTCATGTAACCGTTCTTCATGTTTTAGTCTCCAGTCCCCTAATCATCCTGGTTGCTCTCGTCTGCATTTTTTCTAGTCTCAACATCTTTTTTATAGTGTGGTGACCAAAACTGGATTCAGTACTCTAGGTGTGATCTTACTAGGGTTTTATAGAGTGGTATTAGTACCTCACTTGATCTTGATTGTATTCCTCTGTTAATGCAATTTAGGATTGCGTTGGCTTTTTTAGCTGCCGCTGCAGACTGCTGGCTCATATTTAGCTCCAAGCTCCCTCTCACAGTCACAGCTATTAAGCCTGGTTTCCCCCAGTTTATATGTGTGCTTTTGGTTTTTCTTACTAAGTGTAAGTTGCGTAAGGACTTTATTTAGATGAGCCCAAACACACTGCAGCAATCCAGAATAGCATGAAAAGGAAATAGCACACCTATTTAACATATTCCAACAAAATGGATATCTATGCAACTTCATCAAAAAGTCCCTGATCACTCAACCCAATGCAGCACAACCAATGCAAACCCTAAAAAGAATTACACTGCCGTGCATCAAGAATATCTCAGGAACCACCAACGGACTACTACAACCTCATGGTATCAGCATGGCACACATGCCAACCAAAGCCCTTCCAAACATCCACCAACACTGACAGGGCAAGTCACCAGAATATAAACTGACAGCAAACCACACTCCTCACTGGCACTGATGGTTTGGATAATGAAATGTCTGCAAGAAAACAAGCAAGCTCAGAGAATATCAAGGACCCCTCATGACACATATTTTATCTACAAATGTCTTCAAATAACTACCAGTATATAATATTTGCAACTGAATCATGAACAAGTTACAATTCTAAACTATTTTTTTTCTTGTTGAGAAAGTGTCAGGCAATTTAAGATTCTGTGATGCTCAGTTGATGATAGCTCTTTCACACATGTAAGTAATCATCTGATGTTTTGCCAGAAATTGAACTACTCATACGTTATAACAGGATAATAAAAACATGGGCTTTTTCCCTTTCAGCATAATTCCTGGAGAGGAACTATGAGCACCTTCAGTAACAGAGATACATGATTCCACTCTTTTACAGATTAGGGGGCCTCCTTTGGTAATCAGTTTAGGAATGTTGCACTGGCTCTGAATAAGCTCAAGAAATTTGGTGCCTCCAGGATTATACAGTAGTCATTTTAATTGCCTACTAAATTGTCAACACATAGTATTCTAAATTTCAGATCACATATAAGTAACAATATAAAAACAGCATTAAAGAAATATGGCAATGAAAGAGTCCACTTTGATTGCCATGTAGATGTGTAGGTTCAACATAAAACCCTTTCTTAATGTAATGTCACAAAACAATCCTAACCATTTTTGCAGGAGCTGAACAAATACATAAGATCTATTATCAGTATATTAGGTATCAGAAACAACATTTAAGGCTTTATCATCCACCTCAGAAAAATATTTGCCATTGAGCACATAATGTGCAATTAGGATGATTTGGAATGAAAGGCTTGCCGATGGTCCATTCTACTACTGTATTTACAGAAAGCTGTTAATGTTTAGAGCTAGCAATTCTGTGCTGCAAAACTCTGAACAATCACTACATGGCAGCAATCAGATATAGAATACACTCGTTTCTTACTTTCATCAAATGGCAGTCTAGTTCTAAAGCAGCCTAGATCTATACCGTAGCATTCTTCAAATTGTTGGGATTTGACAGCATTCAAATATGTCAAACAAATTAATTACTATTCCTGATTTTAATAAAATGCTGCATTTTTAAAGCTCCATAGGAGAAATCCTATTCTAATGTTTTATGAAAACTATAATACTTGGGTAACTAGGTCTGGACTGCAAAAAACTTGATGGTCAATAAACGGCAGTAAAGTTTAGTTTTCTGTATCTCTTTGTTGCTATCTTGTGGTCATTAGGAATTCGTGCAGCCCAGATCTTGTAACCTCAAAGAAGCATTTGTTATTAAAATAAGGAGTTTATAGAGCGTTCATTTTTAAAATAAGAAAACATAATGGAAATGTATTTAAATAGGTAATTGGGAGCAGAGGTATTTTCATTGGGTTTTTGTGCATGGGTTGATGTTCAAAACCTCCCGGAGCCGCTGGGAACTGAGCAGCATATAAATTTAATACATTATGGTTCATCACATAATCAGCCAGATGTTTGGACTGGATTTGGCATTTTTAACCACCTGCCAAGTCCTTCCCAAGGAAAGATAGGTAGATGTTTTATGCAGGTTTACTTGGAAAAGTTTACATCCTGCGATGATGCCTTTCATACTATCAAACAATGGGTGTTATCTGTATATAGTATTAGTTGTGTAGGAAACACTAAATATACAATAAATTTCCACTTTTTTACTTTTACAAAACATTGATCCAGAAAGTAAAAATGGGTGGCCTTCACTAATCTGTTTGAAAAGGAAAAGCAGTGATGTAAATTATATTTGCTGCAGTAAAAGTGTCATTTGGTATCTGATATGAAATGCTTGAGGCTACTCAGGTGATCTACATAACATTTCTAGGATTCCTAAGGAAAGGACATTCTGTGTATTTTAATTTTCAAAAAAAATTTCTTACAGGAGTTAGCTCATGGATTAAATGAGCTGCTATCCTATGAAGGGAATGTTGAAGAAGACTTTTATTCAACCTTCCAGGTATAATAATAAAATCAGAATGCTTGAGTTGGAAGGAATCTAACAGGTTATAACTACTGTGTTTTACCTTCCCCGAAAATAAACCCTTCCCCAAAAATAAGCCCTCAGTGAAAATATTTAAGCACATGTGCAGCCGGTCCCTGCCATTTCTTCTGGTTAGGGTTAGGGAGACAGAGCTGGAAATCAGGTAAGATTGCAAGAGGAGCCCGGTCTTGCTCCACACTCCTCAAAATAATAAGACTTCCCTGAAAATAAGGCCAAGTGCTTATTTTGGGGTTAAAAAAAAATAAGACAGGATCTTATTTTGGGGGAAACACGGTATATAATTATTATATAATTGCCTAATCCAGCCCCCTCGCTAAATTCAGGGATCCATTAAATTGTTCTCTCCTTTATACATTATTGTAAATTATATTAATATTGTTTTGGGAAGCACTTCTGTATTATTTCTGACAACAGCAGCATTTAATTACCTTAAGAATAAAGATGGAAATGACAACTGTCATTCAAAATATACTTCCATTGTCCAAAATTCTATATTATCCAAATTTAGTTTTTCCCATATTCCCAAGCGATTTATTACAATCATTTAGAATATTTTGATTCTAAATGATTGATCTTTCTTTTTAGCTTCTTGCTTTTTATCCTTTCTTCATTGCAGCTGGGGGCAGCAAGTCAGTCAAAATTATTTAATGATTTCAGATTTTATTTTAGTCTGGTTGGTTGCATTCAGTTTTTAATCATTCCATCTTTCACTAAACTCTTGGAAGGCATTATAGCCTCTACTTACTGTCCATGTACAGCCCAAAACACCTTTTCCATGAAATAAGTGCAAATACCATTTTAAGAATGGAAAAATAATTGTAGCTACAGCCAAGGAATACCTTGTTTGTGTGTAAATGAGTTTTAATTTCTCTTAGAATTAATAGAAATGTACACATTTACCAAATCTCAAATGATCTGACTGAAAGGCTTAACATTCTGACAGAAATTCTGAGTAACAGATTTTTTTCTTTGTACATAGGCACAAGTGGTCCTTGGCTTACAACCATTCAATTAGTGGCTACTTGAAGTTACAAAGGCATTGAAAAAGTGACTTATGACTGTTTTCACACATGACCATTATACGATCTCTGTGATCATGTGATCAAAATTTTGATGTTTGGCAACATGCATGTACTTACAATGGTTTCAGTGTCCTGGGATCATGTGATTCCCCCTTTTAACCTTCTGACAAGCAAAATCAATGAGGAAGCCAGATTCCCTTAATGTGTTACTAAGTTAATAACTGCAGAGATTCACATAACAACTATGGCAAGAAAGATTGTAAAATGGGGCAAAACACACTTAATAACTGTCTTGCTTAGCAATGGAAATTTGGGGGCCCAATTGTTGTTGATCGAGGCCTACCTGTATTACATTTATTTCAGGGGTGAGCAGGGGTGAAATCCTCCCAGTTCGGGCCGGATCGCCCGATCCAGTAGCAATGGCAGCGGGTGGTTCAGAGAACTGGTAGCAAAAATTCCTGCACACCACCCCTCCCCCATGCCCAGCTGAGCCGCACGATCATCAGAGGCTTTTTTTTTTTTTTTTACTTTTATAAGCATTTTTTCACAACCTCTTCTGACGGCTCAGTTGGGATCATCAGAGGCTTTTCAAAGCATTTTTTTCTGCAACCTTTTGGCCAAAGAGGTGGTGCTTTGAAAGTCTGTGACGATCCTAGCTGAGTTTCCTGATCGGCAGAGAGGTATTTCTTCTCTGCCAATCAGGCAACTCAGCTGGGATAGTCAGAGAGGCTTTTTAAAAAATACCTCTCTGCTGATCAGGCAACTCAGCTGGGACCGTCAGAGAGGTATTTTTTAAAAAGCCTCTCTGACGATCCCAGCTGAGTTGCCTGATCGGCAGAGGCTTTCCAAAGCATTAGAAAAAATGCTTTGAAAAGTTAAAAAAAAAAAAGTTGGTCACACCTACCCAGTCACATTGCCCCACCACCACCAAGCCACGCCCACAGAATCAGTAGTAACAAATTTTACATTTCACCCCTGGGGATGGGTTCTACTTACCTTTACTACCGGCTCGCTTTGCTCACATGTGTGCACTTCTGCGCATGTGCAGATCTTCTATTGTGATCTCCGGGTGCGTGGGCAGAGCCTCCCACCGCTTTTACTAGCAGTTCACAAGAACCAGACAGAACCGGGAGCAACCCACCATTGATTTATATTCTATTTTTTCTTAAGGGGCTCAGGAGACACTATGCTTGATGTCCTCTGATTGCTTTTAACCTCCCAGCAACATTGTGAAGGGTTAAAGGAAGGAAAAAGAATATTGGGCATAATAATTAGCAGATTTAATTTCAAATGGGGTATTCCAATCTTAGTCTGTCACTGCATCTCACTAGAATATCTTGTCTTATCAGGTTTTTCAGGAGGAATTTGGTGTCATAAAGTGTTATGACTTAAAGCCTGGTGGTGATAAAATACCAGTTACCAATGAAAATAGAAAAGGTATAGTATAATATAATATAAAAATCATTTGAATTAATTTGAGCTGTTTTCAAAATTAAATCTAATAATAATGCACTAATTTTAAATACTGAATATTAGCGTTTCAAATCCACTGCCGTAAACACCTGTGATTAATACTGGCTAAAAGAAAATCTGAATTATTTTCTTTTTCAGAGTATGTGCAGCTTTATGTAGACTTTCTTCTCAATAAATCAATCTACAAACAGTTTGCTGCATTTTATTATGGATTTCACAGTGTCTGTGCTTCCTATGCATTGATGGTAAGAATAAAAAAATATTGAACAAAAAGGTAAAATGCGGTATATTTTGGAGAATACTTATACATACATATAGTCCTTGACTTATGACATATCACTTAGCGACCATTCAAAGTTTTAAAACTCCCCCCAAAGGTACTTACAGTCTGGTTCTGAAGTTCTGACAGATGGGAAAATTAGTATACATTACTTGAATGTTCAGCTTAGAAAACCCTGGTTAAATTACTGCTGTAAGAAAGATACGGTTACAGGGGAAAAAATGAAAAGCTTGTCATTTTGTAAAGTATGATTTTTTTTCAGTGTAGCTGTTACTTACTCTTGCTCTAACCACAATTGCCAAAAGTAAACAAATTGGTGATTAATCTATTTATATAACTAAGAAACATAAGATTGTATTTACTGGTAAGTCTTTAGCAGTGAGTGTAACTAGATTAGTTTAAATTTAGCATGCTGGAGTGTAAAGCTACTGGTAAGATTGCACTGAAGAAATTTTGATTATAAGCAACTTTCAATTTGACAAATATTGTATCTTTGTTTAATTAATAATATTTTATTCATGTAACCAGAATTTAAATCCAGTGTTATGAAATTTTATATTTAGCCTGAACCTTAATTTAATAATAATTTTTGCAGGTGTTATCTGTATTTTCCTTGTTTTCCCTATAATGTTGTCTTTTGTTAAGCCTGAAATGAAAGATTAAGAAACCTCTAATACTACAAAAGAAAAATATTCACCAGTTTATACAATCCATTTTATTGTGCAGCTGCTTCATCCTGAAGAAGTTGAAATTCTGGTATGTGGAAGTCCTGAGTTGGATATGCATGCTCTCCAGAAACACACACAGTATGATGGCTATCAGAAAACTGATCTTACTATCCGGTATTTTTTTTTCTTTAACTCTTTAATCAAAAATATAGAAACTGATTTTGAGTTGGAACTGACACTGTTTTGTATAAAATTCAGGAATTTCTGGGAAGTAGTACTCGAATTTCCTCTTGAACTTCAAAAAAAGCTCCTACATTTTGCTACAGGAAGTGACAGAGTACCCGTAGGAGGAATGGGAGACCTTAGTTTTAAAATTTCAAAGAGTGAAACATCCACAAACTGGTAAGAACTTTGGCTTATACTGTTATTATTCTGGCTTGTAATTAGACTTACAGAATGAAATTAATGCATGTAAGCCAGTGAGTGAGTCATTGAAAGTGTTGCTTGCTTACTTCCTATCTGGACATCTTTAAATGGCCCAGGCCCCATGTCAAATATTTAAAATTGTTTATTAGGAATTCACTAAAAATAAATGAAAGCAAAAAGAATGTTCAAGGGCTAGGACCCAATCCATTCCGCTCCTCTTTCCTACTCAGTCCTTCCACAAAAGTGGATTGAAAAGTGGATTCCCTTTTTCTCCACCGCTAAATCAAAAATAGGGTTAGCACTATCTCAGCAAATGTGATGATGCCAAAATATTGACATGGGCAAGTTACTCCATAAATGTCATGATTATACTTGTACAGGTATCCTGTTTGCTGATGCAAGTATAAAAGTCTCAGGACTGCACGTTGATGAAATCATGCACATCTTGTCCTTTGCTCCCCATTGCAAATGACCATGATTAGGGGATCCATCATAATATTTAGCTATTCCCCAGTATCAGGGGGGTTGAATTATACTAAACTGCTAAACATCGTACGCTTCAGAGCTGTCAGTTGCTGGTAAAGAAATTCTACTTCTGTTCTATGAGCATTCATCCTTTGTTGTCATGGTGGGATCACTTTGAATTCAAATGAATAGAGCCATCTTATTTGCAGTACAGCGTACATATTTGCACATGTCCCATGCGGATCAGTCATATCTTAATATAGTCATCTAAATTATTTCTTATTTAATTTGCATATCTTCTTTTGCTTATTTTAGGTTACCTATTGCCCATACTTGCTTCAACCAGCTCTGCCTGCCTCCATACAAGACAAAAAAGGAACTGAAGCAAAAATTGACAATTGGGATTTCAAATGCAGAAGGCTTTGGTTTAGAATAAGACAACTTTTCAAAAGCATAGCAGATGTAGCACCTGCTTTCTACTGTGCCTTTAAAGCTTTTTATGTTTCAATCTCTCAATACTGTGACAGTCTTACTTAGAACTGCGTGAACTGTTGTTGTTTTTTAAGGAGTGCATTCTTTTTTCTGTATAGAAATATGTTTAGTCTTTCTTATAGAAATTTTGTATAAAAGTCTTAATCTTTGCAATATTTGATAGAAACCTGTCAGAACTATCAAATATATGATGCTATACAGTCATCTAATCTAAGAGAGACAACCATCAAGAATTAATCTCTATCACCTCAAATTGTTTGCACTACAGGGATGAGGTTCAGAGTAAATTATTATTGCTCACAATTGATATAGCTTATATGCACTATATTCCACTGGGAAGTGCAATGTAGAAATTGTATTCTTTGTGATCAGTTAAGCTTATTTTTAATTAATAACAAATTGTAACTTATTTATCTGAGACAAATTGAAACAAATAATGTTTTAAAAATATATTAAATATTATTTTGGTTTTCTTTTTCAGAATAAATTATTAATTTAAGATCATGTAAATAACTGCCCACGGGCCAATATGTTTTTGATAATACCATTTACAGATAAAGATTTATTTTTACAGGGTTTCCAGTGTTAAATATTCAAGATTTTTACAATTGAACAGAACTGATTGTATAAGAATACAAAGGCTGCTATCTTACAATCTTAAATTTATCTAGATTTAATGGACCAACTGTAACTTTTAAATTGCATGTATATGATACCAGATTGATAGATTTGGCTATTATGTGTTTGTAACTCCAATTTAAACAAGAAGATTGAATGTTTAATAATACAAATTTGAATTTGTTATTTGATTAAAAACAAATCACTTTGGCACAACGAGAAAGTTGTTTTAATATTTTTAAGTTACGCATCTTCACATTACTAACACCATATTGTCTTTTATACAAGATTTAAAATAAACTAAGCAAATTTTTATATAAAAATGAATGTAATCAAACTATTGTAAATGCTCCAGCTTTTATTTTATTTCTTACCTTCAAGTGTGATAGCTAATAGCCAAAATGGTTCTTAAAACCTGAGATTCATTTCCAAAGTTGTTGCCACTATCTCCTCCAAGTATCACAGGCTAGACCCAAGCATTATCTCCAGGATATTCTTTTCATGAATATATTTAGATAACAACTGCTGAAAATAAAAGGTTGGATTGGGTGCTGTGGTGGCACAGTAGCTAGAATGCAGTATTGCAGGCTCAGTGGTTTACAGCGTCAGCATATTACCCCCAACAATCTGGGTCCTCATTTTATTGATCACAGAAGGATGGAAGACTGAGTCAAGTTTGAGCTGGTCAGGATCGAACTCCTGGCTGTGAGCAGTGTTTGCCTGCAATACTGCCTTTTAGCCACTACACCACCATGGCTCCTTTTGCTGCTTTCTCTGGGAATTTGTACAAGTCAGTAGTTCGGACAAAAAAAATCTTATTACTTATTCCTTTTTCTGTAAGTACTTTGTTTTATGCAACATCAGCTTTATAATGGTTTTGAGATTATTTTGTTGTGCATGGTTGTGTCTGCTAATATCTATTGATTTGGGAGATCTATTAGTAGCAAAGACCATACTAGACAAAAATGCAATCTATGTTCAAATAATATCTAACCTCTTTAATATGACAATTATCCAACATTAGGCTCCAACCATTGCTGCAGAAAATGAGAAGGTTACCAAGTGGTTAAATTCAATCTGAATTCAACAGAATATATGTGCTGCTTGTGGTTGAGGAACAGAATACCCAAACTGGAAATAGGAAGAGGAAAATGTAGGCAGAGTTTATTGCCTCGAGTGCCAAAGCAGGAAACTGAAGAAACAAATCTAGACGCCAGAACATATTGTGGAAATTGTCAAGAACAAAAGAGAAGCCAAAGCCATGAACAAATTCTCTGGAAGAAGCCTAAAGAGTTTCAGAGAGTGGTTGAATGACACAGCAGTTTTGCAGTATTAAAATCACATTGAAGATGGAAACAGACAGAAACAGTTTCCCAAAAGAAGTTTTTATTCAGAAGAAGATTAACTATCTGGAGATTCTCAATCATCCAGGTCATGGTTGTCTCAAAGGTGCTTTTTCAAAAGACAATTGGACTATGTTTTTTTCTAGAGGAAGATTCACTGATGAAGATTTTGCTTCATCAGTTCAGGCTGGATTTGGGGGGCGAGCGAGGGGAAATGGAAGGATTAGTTTTGATAATCCTTTCATTCCTTCCTCACTCAGCATCCTATCAGAACTAATCATCCCATTCCACACTATCCTTCACTATTCAGAATTGATGAAGCTTCTTGGATAAGAAGCAAAACATCTTTCTCAAGGAAAAAACAGTCCAATTGAGGTTCCAACCTCAAACTGGTATATTAAAGGATAGCCATGGACAAATTGTAACTGATTCATAGATCAAAATGGAAGGAGTATATTGAAATTCTATGCAAAAGGGAAGTCAACATCCAAAATACCTTGAAAAATATTTGTTATTTACAAGAACCTATAATATTGGAAGATGAAATAGATCAGAGTTCTGGTCATTATCAAGATAGAAAGCTATTGAAATCAATATAATATCTATAAAAATATGGCAAGATATAAAAGAAGAATAAAAATTGTAACTAAGCTAGGCCATCAAAAATGGAACATGACACAGATGCGAACAATTTGGAAAAGCTCAATCTGCATACCAATGTCAAAGAAAGGAGAATTAAGATAGTCTGCAAGCTTACACAACATCCTTAGTGTCAAATGCTACCAAAATAATGCTTAGGATCATCTAAAGCAGATTATATTAAAAAAAAAAAAAAGAAATACAAGAAGGTAGACAGGTTTTAGAAAAGACCAAGGAATAAAAGACATTGCTGATACACACTAGATAATTGAGAAAACAAAAAAACAATTCCATAAATCTGTGAGGAAGATGGGTACTCTCAAAATTTGATAAATAAGGAAATAAAAATAAGTCAGTGTGTACTTCATTGATTAGAGAAAGTAATTCATTTATGTCAACCGTGTAAATTTATGGAATATATTTAGAAAACTCATTCCCAGAACATCTCATTGCCTTCAGGAAAAATCTACACAGGATAGGAACATTCAAAGTGGCAAACCAAATTAACTCCAAATAGGAAAACAAGTTTACCAGATACTCTCACATAATTTATTCAATTTAAATGCTTAATATATATTGAGGAATGCTGGGTTGGAAGAAGACAAGAATGGTTTTAAAATCAAGAGAAAAAACATCAATAACCTGCACTTAGAATAAACGAGCCTTAGAAATAATAATGAAGGATACAATGGTGGATAGTTTCCACCTTTTAGGAGCAACTGTGAACCCTAAAGGAACCCAAAGTCAATAAATATGCCAAAAACTAGCCCTTGGTGAGATAGTAACAATGTCCTTTGAAAAAATATTCAGATGCTGTGAGACATCTATGCCTGCAAAAACTAGAACACCGTAAGGAATGGATTTCTTTATGACACTCTATCAATGCCAAAGTTGGTGCCAGGTGCATAAGATCAATTCCACACATGAAGGTCCAATTAAACTGATGTATTGTCAAACAACCTATGCACATAGATTCTCTACTAACAGCATCTGCTTAGAATTTGATAAGCACCTAAGGAATTCAAGGGTGTTGGACTCAGTCCACTTGTGGCTACGTTTTGATTATAGGCTAATCCATCTTTTAACTCTGTCCCTCGGCCCTCTTTCTCCTACAGTTGGGTTTCCAATAGCAATAGCACTTAGACTTATATACTACTTTACAGCGCTTTACAGCACTCTCTAAGCTGCTTGCAAAATCAGCATATTGCTCCCAACAAATTGGGTCCTCATATTACCCACCTCTGAAGGATGGAAGGCTGAGTCAACCTCAAGCCTGGTGAGATTTGAACTGCCAAATTGCAGGCAGCTGGTAGTCAGCAAAAGTAGCCTGCAATACTGTTCTCTAACTACTGTGCCACCATGACTCAGAAGAAAAAGAAGTAGGATAGACAAGGTATTGATGCATTTGAATTTTAATGTTGGAGAAGACTTCTGAGAATAATACCATGGATAGCCAAAACTAAAAAGACATAAATCAAAGAACAACTCAGAATTCTCACTCAAGACACAAATGACCAGGTTCAAAATACAATATTTTAGACACATTATGCAACAGAGCCAAACTCCATTGAATAGTCTATAATGTTCAGACAAGGGAAAGAAAAGAAAAGGATGACCAGCAGCAAAGTGGATGGACTCAATCCACCATTGGGAGGCCTGAAGGGCACGTTTAGGGATGGATTATCCTGGAGAAACTGTATCTAATGTTGGTCAACACCAACTTGATGGCTCATAAGCAAGCAAACAAACAAAACAAGGAGAAACTTCATTAAAGATGAAGAGTTCTATCTTTTCTGATTTTCCCTTCTTTTTCCTCCATCACTACCAAAATTTGAAGAGTGCATTTTTTTTTAAAACAATCAATCCAAAGCCATATTCGGAGAGCTCTGCAGTGTTAAATATTTTCTTACTCCATGTAGTGTTATAAGAGAAGTTTCAACTGTGGTTTGCCATTGCCTTCTACCTAGTATGACTCACTCCAAATCACCTGGTTGGCTTCCAAGCCAAAAGGAAGGCTTAGAACTCTGAACTCCCTGATCTCTGTTCAGGACCTTAACTGTTCGACCAAACTGACTCATTACAATATTTAACTTTTTTTTAAAAATTAGGAACTTTCAATTGTCCGCTTTCAACCCATAATACTCCCGTATTCATTGTTTTCCAAACTTTGTAGAAATTGTTGGTTATATTTAGGGATTCCATAAAAAACTTCCATCAAGTGCTATATTTGTTTCATTTGAAAGGGTGCAAGTCCAAATATAACTGGTCATAAATGACTTCCAACTCTTCCCTACAAGGAGAGCTGAACATGATTTAGGGATCATCTGACACTCACAAGAGAAGTACAACAGGGATCTTTTCCCTCCAAAAACTTTAGTTGCTTCATTTTTCCACCATGCCATGATTTATGCATGTATTTATTTTTGCTACTATGATCTTCAAGCCAATGAAATTTAATTCTTTCCAGCATTAGCTGCAAAGCTGGGTCATGTTGACCCACAATGAAGTCCTCTATCTATCATGAAAGGATTTGGAATGTCAAAACTTGGCATTCTCCCAGCTGCCACTAAGTCTTCAAATGATTGCAAGATGTCAAAGAGCCCACAGCACTCCCCTGTCTGCCATCCCACCCAGGATTTTTGTAAGAATTGTATGACCTCTTTTTTAAAATAAATAAATAAAAAATTCCTGAGCATTAAACAGGACACCTTCTGATCTATGCAGTGATTGTATCTTTCTGATTAATGAGGCACAGCTGAACTTAACAGTAGCTGGCTGACTGCCTAGCACTGAATAAATAATTCTATTAATATTTATTTGTACCGCCATACGAATAATCTGCAGGGATATCTGCAGGCGAGAACGAGCACCGTTAAAAACAGGATTCCTGTCTTAGTTTTCCCTTTTCTACAAAGAGCGTGAAACTCATATTTCTGTCTAGCTCCGCTGACAACTCTGCCTTTGACTTCCAGCAGCTATGCCAACGTTGAACAGGGGTAAGAAGGGAGCTGGGCTGTGTTGTCTGGCCGGTGGCCAGCCCTGTGCAGCTCTCTCAAGAGTCTTTTCAAAATGTAAAGATCAAAGTTGGTATTGCTTTTGTAAATCACTGGGGAAATTCTGTGGTACATAGACAATCTAATGAACAAAATCCCAGAGTTCTAGACCAATACAAAATTGTTAGGCTGCAATTAGAGCCTAACAATTCCAAGCAATCTAATAGCACATTTATCATTCCGTAGAGCCTTTGTTCCACTGCCAGAAGGAGCAACATGTAAAGGAACAATATATTGAGTTCCTCTAGCACACAAGTGCAGTTTCAGAGTTTTGGGTGTGTAGGTGGGGTGGAGAGAGATGGTTGCTTGGAGCAACTTAACAAATCTGTGATCTTGTCTCCAAGCCTCACTTTGGCATAACTAAGAAAAGAGAAAATATTGGCATGGAATCCACCCTCTAAATCATTTCAGACCACCGTATGTTCCAAATTAGGGGTTCTTCTTCAATGCTCCTTTATTCTCAATTTCTTGAAAGGTAGTTGGGCTTGTCTATTGCAATGACACAGAAAGAATCTTGTGGCACTTTTTAAAGAAACGCATTGAATGTGATAAGTTGGGTTCTAGTCAAGGGTGAAATGCTATTGACAACCACAGCTATGCCGCGCAATTGTCGGAACTTTTTTTTTTTACTTTTTTAAAGCATTTTTTTACTATTGATTCAGCTGAACCCGTAGTTTTTATCACTACCAGTTCGCCCAAACCGGAGTGAAACGGTAGTGATAAAAACTACCAGTTCGGGTGAACCGATGGTAAAAATAATGCTTTAAAAAAGAAAAAAAAAGGTTCCAAGGATCGCGCGGCACAGCTGATTGTCAATCAGATTGTCAATCAGCTGTGATGCACGATCGTGGGAACCTTTTTTTTTACTTTTTTAAAGCATTTTTTTACTACCTATTCACTCGAACCAGTAGTAAAAAAATGCTTTAAAAAAGTAAAAAAAAAGTTGGCCATACCCACCCAGTCACATGATCCCCCCCACCAAGCCACGCCCCACCAAGCCACGCCCACAGAACTAGTAGGAACACATTTTACATTTCATCACTGGTTCTAGTGCATGAAAATGTTTGCCATTAAAAAGAAATATGGAACATATTCTTCTCACCAAACTCTTTGGCTAATGAAGTTGCTCCCCCCCCCCACTTTTCTTTCTTATAATTTTGATGTTGCGTTATATTGTTAATACTGTACTGTTGTATGTATGCTTTTCCTGCTACGTAGTGCAACATAATGAAGTAAAAAAAGAAAAACAATGCCAAACCGCAAAACTGCACAATAGTTTTGATATGTCTGTATTGACAAGCATTTAGCTAACGTTGTTAATTGAATCATAGCTTCCCAAATCATGGGAAGAAGGGAGAGAAAAATTGACTCTTAGACTATCAAATAAGGAATAGATTCACAATGTAAACTACAATTGGTCACATTAACCATGTTATGAGAATTAGTTTGGGGTAGTGGTTAAAGTATCAGGGTAGAAACCAAAGACCATGAATTCTAATCCCATCTTGGGCACAAAGCCAGCTGGGGAATCTTCAGCCAGTCATTCTCTCTCAAGCCTAAAAAAATGGCAACGGCAAACCCTTCTGAAGTTTTGCCAAGAAAATGGCAGAGACTTGTATCTGGTGCCTAACTTGAAGGCAGCCCCACAAAAAACACCCCACGTTATGATCATGTATGAACCTCCTCAACATGCTTGCTTGCACAAATCAAGCAAATACATATAATATGAAATTATGGTGGAAAACTAGCCCAAAATTGCAAGAATGAAATTCTGCCATCCCACTTAAGGTTGAATTGCTGATTGCTTCTATTAAGAATCCACTGGCTGTGACTCCACCCCCACCCCCCGTCCCCCAATTATACCATTCTGTTTCAATCCCAATCTTTTCCTTTTCCCCTACCAGGCAACACAATTAATCCATTTAATCATGCTCATTCCTTACTGAGATATTTTGATGGTTGACTATTATGACTGTTTTCCCCCTAAAGGTTTCTTAGGAACCAAGAGGTTTTCTGAACCTATGGATACTAAATATGGGAATATTGCTATTTTGGCCACTAAAAGATCTTAACTCAGATAAAGATTATAGTACTAAAATAATCCAAATTATTCAGAATGTTGAGATTATTCTTTATTAAACTAAATGTTTAATTCAATGTGCCCTGTGCCCCCCCGCTTTTTGCACACAACAGCAAAAAGGTTACCGGTGAGCTCAGTAGGCCTGTTTTTTGCCCTCCCCAGGCTCCAGAGGCTTTATTTCCCAACTTTCCCAACTTCCAGTGGGCCTGGAAGGATTGAAAATCAGCTGGCCGGTGGACACATGCATGCTGGAGCTGAGCCATGGCAATGCTTGCGTGCCCACCGATATGGCTCTGCATGCCACCTGTGGCACGTGTGCCATAGGTTCACCATCACGGCTATAGATAATCCTTGATCTATGACCACAATTGGGATTGGAACTTCCATTTCTAAGCGATGTGGTCTTTAAGTGAATCATACCTTGTTTTAGTGTTTTATTTTATGACAATGAAGTTATTTATTTATTTATTTATTACCTTTTTGCCATGGTTGTTAAGCAAATCATCATAGTTGTTAACCCCCACTTTTGGCATACAACGGCAAAAGAGTTAGCCATCTCTGACCTATAAGCATTCCCCTCAGGTCCTGATTTTGGTTACTAATAAAAGACATTAAAAAGGATTGCACCAAGAGCAAGATTTTGTGGCATGCCATTCAATATCTCCCTTGGATTACATAAAGAAATCCTGACGGTTTCAAGTCAGAAAGTCACTCAGTGAATTGTCACTTCATTCAGCCCACATTTCATTAGCTTCCTATTCAAAATGTCAGCAGAGTACTCTATCAAGTTCAGTGAGCTCCATATGTACACCCTTATTTAATTTTCCTCCAATGCTTCGTTCTTCAGGCTCTTCAATCTTTTTTTCAACCAAATCGTTTTGGCTCCAAGATCCTTTATAGTGGTTCCCTCCCACTCAATGGTCCAATCATCACCCACAGAAAAACAATTCTTTTAGATGTTAATACCATGCATCATACTACCAACTCACAAAATAAGTCTGAGGTGAAAAGAATGACAGTCAGAAGGTTCAAAATAAATATGAGATAAAAAGTATGAGATACCAGAAGGTGGCCTGTGCTCACCATAAATGCCACTATTTCTATATCCCACAAGGAAATAAAGTCATTTCCCTTGGTAGGACACAATTATCTCTATTCTGATTTTTCTGGTTCTTGTCTCCCCGACACTTGGCTTTCCTATGTACGAAGTCCAAGCCCTGCCTTGGCATTTTCCATATTGGCCTGAGAACAATGGCCTTTCTACTCCTTTAGAAAAACTATTGCATGTCTATTTTTTCCCCAACTCAATTCTTACTGTTGCATTTGAAACACAGTGCTCCTTTCTCTGTTCCAAACAGTTGATGTACAAAATAAACAGTCTTCTTTCTTTAAAATATTTACAGTAGAATTAATTTAACCCTTTAAATTAATTCGTATCCTTGGTCACTGTTATGAGCATGGCACGTTTCTCAAAAAGGTTCTTTTGCATGTTTGTTTGGACTCATGAACAAGTTCATATGTACACGTGAATAAGAGAACATGATAAAACTATTGGATCCAAGATTAACATTAGACCAACAATCAAGAAGCAAACAATACCGCAATCAAGGAACTGCCAAACAAGCGAACAGTAAACAACAGTTCAATCAAGGAACCACTAAGGCCACTCTGACTAACACTGACAGAGCAAACCTCTAGCATATAAAATGAGAGTAAACCCCATCCCCCTATTAGCATTGATTATGTTACCTAGTTGGGTAATAAAATGTCTGCAAGAAAACAACCAAGCTCAGGAAGCACTATTATATACAGGATGACTATCCCGACATACATGAGAAAGCTTTCTTAGATTTCTATCCTATTCCCTGGGAATCATAGCATTCATTGGTCAAAGTCCAATGAATATAGTTGACCTATAGTCAACTTTCTCCCCAGACTCCATGGCTTCTTTTTTCCAAAATCCTGGCAATTCAAAGATTGGGTAGAGGATTTGTTGGAAGAGGCCAAAAGATCAAAACCATCTCAGTGTTCCAACTCCACTTCATAGCCCCAAACCAGCTGAATTGGAGTCCAAATTAAACCAAAGCAATTTAGAAAGCACCTAAAGAAGGAAAATAAAAGAGCAAAGAACTCTTCATTTTTATTTCATCTCTATTGTTGTTCAACCAATCAGGTATTGATCATGGTCAACTCCTCTGGGGTGGCATACTCCAGCAGCTGAGTAGGATCATTCTATACTTTTTTTAAAAATATAAATCTTCAGAAAAGATTCCTCTTTTCCTATTCTGAAAGTAATGGCTGTTCCAACTATCAGGGAATAGAATGCCTTTTATTCATAAGCCAAATCATTCATGTGTTCCATTATAGTTTAACTAACTTGAAATTCCTGCCCATTTGGTCAATAAATTAATTATTCACATATTCAGTTAAAACCATTACATTCATCAACTTGAGACTTCTTTAATAGGCTGACAGACTTAACTGAATATAGAAACTATTACAGTACTTTATTACCTTCCAAGTTTTATAAGGAAACAACCCAAATTTCATTTTTTTTTAATCTTGTGACTTTATATAATTCTTTCACAACGGTAAGTAAAAAGAAACTTAACCAATAATATTCAGTGAGAAGACCATAGCTATGAAAATCCATATTTCAAAGATTATGATCCATCAATGTGTTGCTGACTCTTAGCAGCCACATAGGTAGATTTTTCTCCATGTCAATCTGTCCCTAACCTGGTTTTTCAGATTTTCTAATGGTGGACTCATAATCGCTGCAATTCAGTGCATTCACCTTTCTGCTGGTTCTCTTTCCTTTCCTTCCACCTTTCCCAGCATTAGAACCTTCTCCAAAGAGCTTGGTCTTCGCATCATAGACAGGTAGTCCTCAACTTACAACCAGAATTGTGAAGTGGAAAACTTTACGACTTTTCTCACCATATTCCTTAAGTGATTCACTGAAGTTCTTAAATTAGTAACATGGTTGTTAAATGAATCTGGTTCCCCCGTTGACTTTGCTTGTCAGAAGTTCGCAAAAGGGAATCACATGACTCCAGGACACTGCAACTGCCATAAATGGGAATTAGTTGTCAATGAATGACATGAATGTAAATCATGTGACCACAGGGAATGCAACACTTACCAACACTTAATGTTGGTAAGTGTGAAAAATGGTCATAAGTAACTTTTTTTGGTGCCATTGTAACTTCAAACGGTCACTAAATGAACTGTTGTAAGTCGAGGACTACCTGTATTCAAAGTAGTATAATTTAAGATCAATCATTTGTGCCTCAGTTGAGTACTTTGCACTGATGTGTTTCCTGATCTTTTTTGTTTGTTTTCTCGGCCATCCACAATAGTCTCAGGCATCTTCTCCAATGCCCAAATTCAAAAGTATCAGTATGGTAAACTTCTGATGCTGTTTCTTCAAAATCCAAAATCAGTATCTTGCTTTTCTAAGCATAAAATGGGAACAGTCCATCTAGTCAATCAAAAATGATCATGCTGATGCTGTCCATCATCTCAGGTCTTGATTGCTATGGACATAGCTATACAAGACTCAATTCATGTCCCAAGTAGAGTTGCAGCCACATCTGGTAATTGCCTAAGTGAGCTGGGTGATGGGAAAATACTGAGCCCATCCTTCATCCCACTTTTCTGTTTCTTCCTTATCTTCAGAGAAAAGCATCACTTTCTCAGTGGGCAAACATTATCTATTGTGAAGTCTTTTTGGGACACTTGCTCAGTGATATCCTGAATCAACAAATTGTTGCTGATTATTTCACTAAACACCAAGGAAGGGTAACTGAGGGCTAAAAATGGGGTGAGAAAGGAGCCCCAAAAATTGCAAAAGTAGTTTGGCCCAAGACTGATAATCAACTGATATAAACAATGCAGGAATTTTTGAAATGGAAAAACATTGCCCTTCTGTAGCCAGTGATTCCTACCATTGTAAGTTTTCCAACTCTTGGATTTTGAAGAAAGGAGGGAAACTGTAGCAAGAGCTGGATAAATACAATATCCTTACCATGATAAGGTAAAGGTATAAATTCAAATCATGTTCAAATTTCTACGATTCACTTCTGATAAGACTGAAGTTCTCTTCCATGGATTAAGATGAATCAATACATTGATTCGGTATAAATCCAAATCATGTTCACATTTCTACCGATTCACTTCAGTTGAAGAGGTTTGGAAACTATGTGATTCGTGCTATTCATGCTTTTTCTCTTTATCCATATTGCTTGAAGACAGAGAAGCTTTGCATCTCTTGTTTTAAGCAATGTTATTCTTGGCATGGAAACAATTTGGAAAGTACATGGGCACCATAACAAAGAAATGATAAGCGATGCCTGATTAAGATAATTCCAGGTCTGAGTTTCGATCTTAAACAGCTATACACTGAGCTTCAGCAAAATTGCTTCGAGCGAAATGCAACTCCTACAATTTCTGCTTATTTTCTTTGAAAAACTAGCAATGTGCAGCTGCCAGAAATTATTGGCTCGTTTACAATATAGTCCCCCTTTACTTTTGTTCAAGTTTGGTATTGTAGATATTTTAAAGATACCAGTAAATTTACTTTGGCTTTACATGATTGCTTTATCCTAAGCAAGCTAGTTTCAAGAACTTGTAACTGCATGCATTTAGTTTATGAAATACTAGCTTTATTCTTAATGTGTCTTGTTGCCACATCCTATATTACATAAAAAATTAAATTAACTCATTGTCCAGCTTCACTGGGCAAATAGGACTCCCAAATAATCAGTCCACATGGGGTCTTTTGGCAATATGAAGCAAATACTTTCCATAATCAGCATGAACTGAAAATAAAATATTAGTTCCATCAAAGGTCATTGTAGTGAAATTTTATCCAGCAAAAAGCCAATCCTCTCATCAATTGCTTATTCAATATTTACTCAGATCTACTCATTCTTATTTAACAAAAATCTTCTACATTGCTAATTAAAAGCTTCCTCTCTGCAACCCTCTACCTTTTTTTCCCCTTTTTCTGTTTGGGGAGTTCAGTGAGATTATAATAAATATCGTAATTTCCCCTTAATTTCAATTACTTTTGACTGATGGGGCAGGAGAAAATTTTGAGTTTGCTTTCACAGAAAACATAAAGAACAAAATTAAGATTAATTGCATTTATTTTAATCAATAAAAAGGAGCTCTTCTTTCAATACTGATAAAAAGCTTTTGAACAAAGGAAGGTGAAGACAGCAGGACTTGTTCAGACTTCAGACATAAAGCATGGAGAAAAAAGCCTGAGAAGCTGTTCTTTTCTGTCCCCATTCCAGGAAAAAGAAGAAATAAGGAGAAGGGAGAAATGGAAAAAAAGGAGAAATAAATATAACTATACTAATTTCCCTTCGTGTGTTACCTGAAGAATTGATATATCTGACAGTAAGTGGGTAACTTAAAATGGCTGAGCAAATACAAATGTTTTTCAAGTTGACAGTTATTTAAAGTTACAACTGCCAAAACATCTTAGGGAGATATTTACTCGAGCAAGATTTGAACATCTTGACACAATGTCAGATATGAGAGATTCCATTCTATACCCTACAATGAGTGTCTCTGAATTTGCGAAGCAGCAGAGGTAGAAGACCTGGCTCACATCCTATTTGACTGTTGCTTGTATAAGGGGGTGAGAGACAGGTACCTTGGTCCATTACCAAATGAATGACCCACTGAGATCCACATATCAAAACAACTTACTTTATGTGTAGCCAGAACCTGAAAATTACATTTAACACAGCACAGTACTTAAACAAAATAGTTCAGTTGAGATCTGCATATGTGGGACTGACTGGGATAGATTGTATGGGGGACACCGAAATATAATTTATATCATTCTATTCTATTTTATATATTTATGTATTAAATTATATTGTATCTTAGCCTATAACTATTGTATTTTACCCTACTCTTATTTTAAATTGTTTGTATATGATTTTATTGGTGGTATGTGTTTACACCTTGTGCTTTGAAATGGCCTATAGGCCTGGGGTGCTATTCAGCAGGTTCTGACAGGTTCTGGAGAACTGGTAGTGAAAATTTTGAGTAGTTTGGAAAATCGGCAAATACAACCTCTGGCTGGCCCCAGAGTGAGGTGGGAATGGAGATTTTGCAATATCCTTCCCCCAGGAGTGGGGAGGGAATGGAGATTTTGCAGTGACATGTCAGGGGAAGGATACTGCAAAATCTCCATTCCCACCATTCACCATTCAGGTAAACAGTACTGTTTTTTTTCATGTGCAAAAATTCTGTGTCAACACACAATAACGACTCAGTAGATATTGCACTTATAATGTGATCAAATCAGTGGTGGGTTCCTCCTGGGTCGGCCCAGTTCCACTGAGCTGGTAGCGGTGACAATATGATGTCACCGAACCGGTTCCCCCCCTACCCCCCTGCGCACCCCTCCCCCCATTATTCTTATCTTTTATTTGGCCCCATCCCCAATCTCTTGCTGCCTCCTGAGTCCCAGTTGATGGGCTATAAGGAAAAAACTGTTTAAACTCTTGGCCCTGGGCTTCAAAGGGCCGCCCTACAGCTAATCAGTGATAAAAGGCAGTTTGGTGGTAGACCGGTGCCTGCAAAAATACATGAGTAGACCGGTGCCTGCAAAAATAAATGAGTAGACTGGTGCCTGCAAAAATACATGGGTAGACCAGTACAGCTCTGCAAGCAGTTAAAAACCTGGTAGACCAGTACCTCTGCTAAATCCTTAAAAATTGTCACATGACTATCAAGCCATGCCCACAAAATAAGCCATGCCCACAGAATCGGTAGTAAAAAAATTTAGAACACACCCCTGGATCAAATCACATAGTATTATAATTATGGAGAAGTAAGAAGAGTTGAAAAGATCAGATCTAATTTTATCCTCTGTGTGTATAACCAATTAGTGTCAGTTATGCTTCTTACCACCACCATTGTTCCTCAAGGACTTCCTTCAGAAGAAGGGCTGGAATTTCTGAATCTGGAATTCAAAGAGAGGCAAGTAGCTACTAAAGACGTAGATGCTGATTCCTGCCTTCAATGGGAATCATTTCTGGACCCTCATTTAAGAAATGGGGAACTCTACACCTGATTCTGAAGGATGATTTGAGACATTGCCCTATTTTAGAATCCAGTTGGCAGAAGATGCTGATGATGATAGCAATAGCAATAGCACTTAAACTTATATACCGTTTTACAGTGCTTTACAGCCCCTTCTAAGCAGTTTACAGAATCCACATGGGTCCTTGTTTTACCGTCCTCGGAAGGATGGAAGGCTGGGTCAACTTGGAGCCTGATGAGACTCGAACTGCCAAACTGCAGGCAGCCAGCAGCCAGCAGAAGCACCCTGCAATACTGCATTCACCATGGTTCATGCGCCACCACGGCTCATGATCAGGCAAAGAACTGTCGATATAGGAAATGAAAGGCCAGATTCTTTGAATAATGGACTGCTGTACATAGAAATTATTCCCTACAAGAAATGAACAGAGCAACCAAATATGTGTTGGGGGAAAAAACAGATGTTCATTGGGGACCAGCAAAGAATGAGTTTGCTGTCATCATTTAAATGTTTGTATACAGAACTACAGTAGTAGCCCACTAATGGAGTCAGGCAGCCCCTTTCCCCATTATCAAACAATTCCTCCATAAAGTGCTACTATACATCTTGATAAATAATAGAGGGGTAGATGCTATAGACAAGGTGCTCTTATATTAAAGCACCCAAGTTTCAAAAAACATTGATACTGGTTTGTCAGTCTATACTACAAAGATTGGAGTTTTTAATATTAAAATATCACTACAGATAAGTTTGAAGAAGACTGCAGTCTGCAGGCAATAATACTGTATACTTTGAGAGGAGGAGGAGGAGTCCTTCAAACAATTAATCAACTCTTCTGAACATACTTTTGAGCATGGACAGAGAATGCTAAATGAATGAAGAAATGATTGAAGCTCTAAACTGAAGCGTTCCACTGGGCAATTTTTGTGGCAGTCCTGCACTCATTTCATTACAATTAAATATATAGGTAAATTTTGAGGAACATTTCCATGCTACCAGGAATATGAGAGGAAGGGGATTAATGAGCCATTAGCCCAGGGGTGTCAAATTCAAGGCCCACAGGCTGGATCTGGCCCCTGGGATGCTTAGATTTGGCCCGCAGGGAAATAGTGAAGGGCCAACCCACAGTGCCTCTGTCAGCAAAAATAGAGCTCATCAGGGATGCAAGTGCCTCCACCCCAAACTCTGTTTTCACTGGCAGCAGGTTGCAAGAGGCCATTACAGCTGAAAACGGAGCTCACCAGGGACGTGTGTGCCTCCCCCGCCCCAGCTCTGATTTCACTAGCAGAGGGAAGCAGGAGGCCGTCGCAGCTGAAAATTGAGCTCGCAAGTCCGTTTTTGCTGGCAAAGCACTCAGGCACTCCCGACAGGAGTGACATTGAGCTGGCCATGCCCACCCTGGCCACACCCACCCCAGCCCCCCCAATGTCAAACACAATCCTGATGCGGCTCTCAATGAAATAGAAACCCCTGCTCTAGCCTATTAGAGGGTTTCTCAAAGTTAAGAATCATTCACTCAATTTAAAAATAAAAAGCATGTTTCTAAAGAAAAGCTATTTCTCCGATCTCTAGAACGTAAACACATAGTTTTCAAATTCTATTTCAACTATAAATATTTTTTTAAAAAATCAAGTTCTAGTTGTAGCTCTGCTCATCTCTTCTTTCCCCGGCAGGATGGAAGCAGTAATACAAAGGAACTTTCTGACAATGAGCCAGGAGCTATGACTCCCTGGATTATTATAGGTTGCATGGAGGGCGGGGGTGTAGAAAATCCAGACCAATGTCAGTGTTAGAAAAGAGAAACGGAAAAAAAATAAAAACCTTCTTTACCCTAGTAAAAGGAATAGGGTCCCTAGTGGCCCTCTTGCACATTAACTCTAAAAAACTCACCACGCACACCAACACAAACACACAGACAGATCAGGATAAGGCAATTCTCATGCAACCATTTCCATGGGTGATTCCTCTAGGCCTCAAGGTCCTTCAGACAGATAACAAGTGCCTTGGACCTTGCACAAAAACACGGAAACTGATTTTGGCACAGTGTAATAGAAATTCCACTTGGAATTCCTCGGGAGGTTAATCAGAGGAAAACAGCAGCCGTCTAGCAGTGTGCTTGAATTCTGTACAGTATGACAAGCTCCAGCTGCAGATAGTCTCCTTTTGTATGTAAGTATGTGAATCTCCTTTCCTTTCCTTACCACTTCTATGGGCACAAACCTTCACTGATACGTTGCTAATAATTCAGTAAAGAAGAGCTGCCCGTTCTCTGTGAGAGCACATGGTCATGATCCAATAAAACAAACTCAAACAGTACTCAACTTCTGGCCATTGACCGCAACAAAGGATTTGACTGGATTTCAACATTATTCACATAGCAGTATAATCCAGAAGTTTGGGTAGCAGAAATCTGGATTGTTGCAGCCTAAAAATCGTAGCGCCAGTTTGGTGAAGTGGTTAAGGTGCCAAGCTATAAACTGGGAGGCTGTGAGTTTAAGTTGCACCTTAAGCAAAAAGCCAGCTTGGTGACCTTGAGCCAGTCACGTCCTCTCAGGACTAGGAAAGAGGCATTGACAAACCACTTCTGAAATCTTGCCAAGAAAACTGCAAAGACTTGTCCATGTATTCACCAGGACTCCCTCTCCCCCCACCCAAAAAAATATGGTAGCCATAGCATATATAGATAACCTGAGAACTTTCTTAGACTTTGACTAGAAATTAAAAGCACACTCTTATATCATGTAGGGAAGAGGGAGAAGTGTACCCACAACTTATACAACAAATACTAGAACTGTCTTGGTAGGCAGTGTAACTGGACAGAATGAGCTGCAAAATTGGAATTTAAGCTTTTATATAACATTCCTTGTTCCGTGCCAAGTAACAAAGCACTGTTATAAATTTTACTTTTGCCCAGACATTGCAAAGCACTGGGGAGAGGAATTAAGAGCCAAAAAATGTTTTCTCACAGATTTTTGGCCCAGAGTCATAAAAGACTATCCTTCCTGTAAACCAATGACTTTAACCTTTCCTAGGAACTTCTTAGCGTGTTCTTCTTTAACCTCTGCTTCTTAAAAAAAAAAAAAAGTCACTTACCACAGTCATTAGTTGGAAACTCTTCAACCAGTTACTCAGTTAGACCTGAGGTAAATGATTTTACAAAGAAGCTTCGCAAAACATGAGAACTGATGAAGCTTGGAAGGAATGCAAATGAATGATGTGTTTGAGAAGTGAAGTAAATGGGCAGCAAAACTTTTAAAGTATTGTAAGGAGCATCTGAGTTCAGGATTAGACAACATTATAAGTAATTTAAAGCCCAGTGTGGGCCCAGCTGAGCTGTGGCAATGATTCCATTGTCAATTTATCTTTGTGGAGGAAACGCATTAAGCTTCTCAGAGTGAGAAAATCGGTAATAACAGACATATTTATCTGAAACTTAGTTAAATTGCCATTATCTTTCTACAGAATCCAGTCAAAACGAATAATGGATATAATTTTCAAATGGATTCTCATTTATCCCCAGATCAACATTAAATGTCTGGTATCATTAAGAAACTCTGACAAAAAAAAATATTTCTTCCCAAAATATTCTTCCATCTATGTAATATAATATTTATTGGTAAAAATATGCTATGTTAACAAAAGGCCAAGACTGAAAAACTGTGCAAGCATACGAACTGTCTATAAAAACACAGTCAAGGTATGGACAAGAACTGAACTGAACTGAAGGGTAAGAGTGCCCATTACGTTGGTCCCATTCCACTCAGTCAACCAACTCGCCGCAGCCAATTTGCCATAGGACAACTCACCAAGGAACAAAAGTTACACTAATATCAAAAGGATAGTGGAATAGAATCATTAAAAAAAGGATGCCAAAGGAGAGACAAAATGAAATCTGAATGACAAAAATTAAAATATTTTCTTCACCATTTTCAATAATTAAACTGAACTGTTGAATTGTCCTGCGGTGAGTTGGCCTGTGGTGAATTGACCGTGGCGAGTTGTCCCACAGCGAGATGGCTATAGTGAGTTGTCCCATCCCATATTGAGGACCCCTTCAATTAAAGAATTTAGACTAGTGGGATCCAGGAACAAAGCCTTCTCAGCAGTTTCTCTTGCCCTTTGAACATTCTTGCAATTGAATCCCTGGCAGAAGGAGAGTGGGGGCCCTTTAGATTTCCCTTCAGCAACAAAAACCACAAGGAATGTAAGAATCCCCTCACCCCAATATTTATACACACTATGTCCAATTTCATTCATGCTTTTAATGATTTGCAGAACCTGGACAAATGGGTAGACGAGACTCAAACTTTCTGTTACACAAAGCTAAACAATTCTTTCTTTTGCACTTTTGTAACCCAAAGCAGCCTAACTAGGCCACAGGTTTATAAAAGTATAAAAGAGCAAGCATGCTCAACCCTTTCTTCCAAGGTATTTTTTTTTCCAGTTCAAAATTACTCTCTTTTTCAAGAAAAGTCTATTCTTTGTAGAGGGGAAAGATGGTGTGTGTTTTTTTAGAGAAGAAAGGTTTCTTGCTGAAAAAAGCAGTTTCTCTCCATCAATTACTCCTCCATTCAATTATTCTTCCAGGTGGGCTGGGTGGAAGAGACAAACATGGAAGTCCAAAATATTTGACATTTGATATGAATCTCAGTACTACCAGCAGAGACTATCAAAAGCATAATAAAGCAAAATTAAGTATGTATAATTTATCTTTTAATCTTTTTTAATCTTTATCTTTTAATTTTTTTGCCATACAAAGAACAGGAAACTGGCATGCCTTAGCCTGTCCTAGCTTCAGCTGTTTATACAGAGCAGAGGTGGGCTCTATGGCTCCTTTTAAGACTTGTAGACTTCAACTCCCAGAATTCCTGAGCCAGCATGGAGTTGAAATCCACAAGTCATTAAAGGGCCATAGTTCCCCATTCCTGAATCAAAGGGACACAGAAATACCACTAGTGATGGAAGCAAATAACAACTAAGCATCACAGTTGATATAAAGAGGTACTTCACAGTCATCATTTCTTCTCCCTGGGGCTTCAGAGCCAACTGAAATCAACCCACCATTATCTCACTCATCTTGAAGTGCTGAGAACACCATGAATCAATCAAAGTTTTCCACCAGCTGATCAATAGAGCAGAAAGAACTTATCATTCAATCAATGTGCAATCCCTCCCATCCATATTAGTTCATGTTGCGTGCATCAGATAATTTGAAAAGAGAAAAAAGAAGTGTCTTCTATATTGGACATCTGAAAGTTTCTAAGATCATCTCCCTCTACATTAAAAAAAAAAAACCTATGAAACAATTGTCTTGACGTGATGGGAAAAGAGAAAGGCTATTGAGCTCAGGGGCCAGGGGATAAAGTGAGAGCAGTATTTCCACCCATGGAAAAATGCCCACAGGCACTGGAGAGTTTCAGTGTTCGAGTGGAACAATTGCCTTTAGTTCAGCTTCAATTATGCCTCACCTGAGCATGAAATGCATTGGTTCAACTGTTGAATACAGACAATAGTATCAGATCACACATGTCTAGAGGAGATTCAAACACACTGTAAAAACTCCACATGGAAAGGCCTGAAATACAGCAAAGCATTCCCCACCCTATATAACCCTCCTATAACAATCTACCTGGCACTGGTAGGCCTATGTGAAATTGTACTTCAAACCAAACGTCTTAGGAGGGAGCTTTCTACAATCCTCAGAAACATTTCACCAGGTTATCAAAACTCCAGATAACTCCAGATGGATATTATCCACATAGAGTATCTCCATCTGGACATAGGTGCACCTGGGAACAAGAGATTCGCTTCCCAAGTTTGGGGAGAAACAGTTACCAAATCAGTCAAATCTGGATTTTTTTGTTTAAAAAAATAATATTTTATTTCAAATTTTAGATCAAGCAAAAGGAAGCCCTTTCGCCATTAATCACAGCTAATCATAGGAAAATTCAGAGAAGACAGTACCCAAATGAGATTTCTACTTATCAAATTTTGTATAAGTACACAAAGAGGGCAAATAATATATATTTATATATATGGTCCATCAAGAGATGCAAAGAAGGTCTGAGAACACTGACTGCAGGCTTTTAAACACCTGGAATATGCATAAATGCAAATGTCATAGATAACCATAGCATATTCAGAATATTTTCTTTATGATATGTAAACATGAATTATAAGAAACTTTGATTTGTTTTCTTTATAGCATATGAATGTGAACAAGGAGTCTGTTTTCTCAACCTGATTGAAGCAGAATATTTGACTGTCATCCAAGCAAATTTGGATCATGTATTTACACTGGCAATTTTTCGAAGGTTACCACCTAACCATTCACAAATCAGGATCGCTATCCAGTTCACTCCTTCTTGACACTGGACATTGCCTCAGAGATTGTGATCATGTGATAAAAGCAATGTGTTAAATTTTAACTGACCTTTACAAGCTTAGTTTTCTTGTGATGTAGCAAGTTAGCCAGAAATAGGAAATATCTGTTATTTTTAGTCTGGTGAATGTTAGCAAACAACTAACTAAATGATATAATTATTTTAATGTTCAACACTTTTCTGAAATATTTATCTTTGATGAAGTAATGCTTACTTTTACCTACTAATCTTTTTTTATTTAATCAGGTGTTTGTTTGGAGGTTTCTTATGTATGAGCATTTTAGTAAATCTGGAGGTTTGTCATGGAAAACAGTGTACAAATATTCTAAATAAATAAACAAATTTGGATTTGGTACGTGCTTGGAGGCTTCATAACACTGGAATTTTTTTTAAAAATAAGCATCTTGCCATCAAAATGGTGTTAAGAGTATATATTATGTCCAAAGAGTGAGGAAAAAGTGATAGGGTTTCATTATTTCAAATTTAATCCTGGTAAGCTTTTCCTTGGTTGATATACTATAGATCAGTGTTTCTCAATCTTGACTTCAAGATGGGGGTCTTCATCTCCCAAAATTCTCAGTCAGCCACTGGACAGGCAGATGCTATGGGAGACTGACATTCCCTCAGGTAACCAGGCCCTATGCCATGTAGGCATAAATATAGTGAAATCATTCCTCCCAGAGCCCACAGGCTCTCTACTGCCTACTATTCCTTGTCCCATGCCTTCACCAGACCTGATTCCCCGGGTGAGGCAACTATATCTATAACTGGTCAACAACTAGTTGGCAACAACAAAGTAGTGGGCACCTGGATTTTTGCACACCAGATATGATATTCAAAATGCCCAAAAATCCAAAGCAGAACAATGGTGCAAAATAACTTTTCTGACATTTTCATCCTCTTTTCCTGAGGGAGATCTTTGAATGATTGAAGAGATAAAGAGCGCCCCATATGGATCTCAAGTTTGTACTGGTGTAATGGAAGGCAGGGATAAAGACACGGCTATGTTATCCCTCTCTTTCTGCCATCTGTCCTCGACTGCCAGAACTTGGGGTAGTTTTGAAAGCTGGTCTCTCTCGTTTGTGGAAAGCCCCAACTGAGACGTTTTCCTTGGGGGCCAGAGAGCTCTGTTGATACCTTCGTTCCGATTTGAGAAATAAGGAAAGCAGATTGCCAACCAGCTCTGCAGAGCCAAAGTTTATTTAGTTTCAGTTTAACTGCAGTGGAGCCAGAAACAGACTGACGAAGCTCTTCAATTCATCTGACCCAGGTCCAGAGCTAAGCTCCAAAGTGGTACAAAGCTCTTCTGTGAAGCTCTCATGAGCTAACTTACAAAACCTAAAAGAAACTTTTTTCCTTTTATCCTCTGGAGGTCTAACTGAGGTTGAGGAAAACATTTTAAAATACTGACAATGGTTGAAATGCAGCTATAATCTCATGCAGTTAATTATATAAAACAACCATTTCAGACACACCCAAGGATAGTTTCGTCAATGTTTATATGTACAAATATCTCTTTTTGATTCTTATTTCATTCTCATAAAGTCAAATGACGTCAGAAGTAAATAATGAATAGAATAGAAACATAAATTAGGGAATGATTCTGTTGGCTTCTGAATTTCTGCTTCCAAAATAGGAGACAGAGAAAGCTGCAATCTGTTCCTGCATCCTCTCTTCCTTCTTTCTTTTTTTAAAATTTGATTTATATGCCGCCCTTCTCCGGAGACTCAGGGTGGATTACAATGCATTAAGCAATCGCCTTCATATTTTTGTATATTTATACAAAGTCAGCTTATTGCCCCCACAAACTGGGTCCTCATTTTACCTACCTTAGAAAGGATGGAAGGCTGAGTCAACCTTGAGCCTGTTGAGATTCAAATTTACAGTAACTGCAGGCAGCTGGTGTTAATCACAATGCTTTAGTCTGCTGAGCCACCAAAATCTTGCCTTTCAAATCTTTTCTACTTTTATTCCAGTCCAGCCTATGACTTGCAGTGGAGAAATTAAAATAAGACAGTAGGTAAATATACAAATAATTTGGGAAATAAAGACAAGCAACACTTTAGCTAAAAATTAACAGATTAACAGAGTTGGAAGGGACCTTGTAGGTCATCTAGTCTAATCCCCCGCCCAAGCAGGAGACCCTACACCATTTTTGTTAGATGGCAGTCCAGTCTCTTCTTGAAAGCTTCCAGTGATGAAGCTCCCACAACTTCCAAAGGCAAGCTATTCCATTGGTTGATTGTTCTCACTGTCAGAAAATTTCTCCTTATTTCCAGGTTGAATCTATCCTTGTTCAGTTTCCATCCATCCTTGTCTGACCTTCAAGTGCTTTGGAAAATAGCTTGACCCCCTCCTTTCTGTGGTAGCCCCTCAAATATTGGAACACTGCTATCATGTCTGCCCTGGTCCTTCTCTAGTTTTGCACTGCTGAGCAGAATCTCAAGGATTTTACATATGTTACAGTAGAATTTCTCAATTTAAGCAACTTCAAGATGTGTGGACTTCAACTCCCAGAATTGCCCATCCAGCTTGCCCAGATTGAGAAACACTATTAAAGGAAATGACTATGGAGATTCTCAGTCATCCAGATCATGGTTGTCCCAAAGGTGCTTTATCAAGAGGCAACAGGACTTTTTGGTTTTTCTTTGAAGGCGTTTCACTTCTCATCCAAGAAGCTTTGTCTACTCTGCAAAGCTGAAGAAGCTTCTTGTATGAGAAGCTAAATGTCTTCAAAGCAAAACCAGAAAGTCCAGTTGACTCTTGAAAAAGCACCTTTAAACCAACCTGTTAAGACACTTAGGATTATTCTATTTAAGACTGCATATAAAAATCAGGTCAGTGGCCAAGGATTCAGAAAGAATAAACCCAATCCTGTTTGGGTTCTCCTGTTAGTGGGACTGTAGGGCCTACAATGGCAAAATACATGTTATGCCTGAGGGACATACTTCAGGTTCTTGGCATAGCTATTAAAAAGAGGTGACGTGATTGAGAAATATTTCAAGTGGAGACCTCCTGTAACCTTCACTAGCCAAGAGACATAATATTGGTTGGGTAAAATGAACCAAACATCTGTCCTGAATAGGGAGGGCTCATGTTTGCATCATCCATAACAGAATGTGGTATCATAGCATGTGTACTCACAATTGATTTCTTTTGCTGAATCAGACACAAGGTGCATAAACTGAATTTGGGTATTCTTCTTTGGCAGAAAACAGGAAAAAAAGGGGACAAAGTATTCTTTGTAGGCCACATGAGTCAGACTTTGACTTTCTTAAAAGAACACCAAAAGTTAAATACTGATGCAGTGTCTAATAAATATTTCTGAACATATAATTAGCACATGTAAGAATTTTCACGTCAGCATCTTATTTTCTTCCACTGTGGGCAAAAGGAGACAATTGTCTAATGATTAACATATTGCAGATGAAGAACTTGTTCTTTAGTTGGGTCTCTTAGGCAACATTGACCATGTATAGATGTATACACATGTTGGCTAATATACAAGACACACAATCAAGAGATAAAGATTTCTCTGAGCATTGTTTTTCTTCATCTTTCATTCTTTCTTTCCTTTTATATTAGACAACCTTGAACTTAAAAGACATTTCTGTTGTGCTAGAGAAGCAATGCATATCTACTAATGACAAAACAGCAGGAGCCAACATTGGTGCAAACACGATTAAGAGATTATTATTATTTTTTGTCCTCAGTGTTTTTTAGTGATGACAAAACTATCATTGTTCAGCCTATCCCAAAAGGCATGCATCTCAAGAAATATAAGGCCTTTTTTATTATGTGTTAATTTCATTATGATATCATCCATGTATAAAAACTGAAAATTCTGGCATTCTGTTTTAAGGCAGATTTGTGAGGCATAGTTTATGTAAATCATGTTTTTCTCATTCAAGGATTCCTCTGTATAAGAAAAGTAACTTAAAATTAAATTTTCAGGAAAAGGAAATCCTGTGAGGCAAACTGAAAATATTTTGGCCCTGTCTATACTACATTGCTTTAGGGAAAAAACGGTGAGGGAAGTAAAGGAGGGGGGAGAGAATAGCAGTGATCATAAAGCAATAATAATCTGATTTTAAAGGCAGTGACAAGCATGATGCTCTCAAGCATAACATTAGGTTATAAGCCTGCTCTATTTATGGCAGATGTTTGGTTCATTTTATCCAACCAATATTATGTCTCTTGGCTGGTGAGGATTACAGAACAGTCTCCGCTTGAAATATTTCCCAATTACTTCACCTCTGCTGAAAAGTAATACGTAATAAGATTACTAAAGCTACTTTATTACTTCACAGTTATTAGTGTACCAACCTTCTATGTAGAGTACTTACACACTATCAGTATTCTTTTCCTGAACTATCTTGCATTGGGAGTGTTTGGCTCTTCACTAATAAAATCATTTCTGGCTCATAAAGTCATTTAGGACAATATGATAGTATTTGCAAATCAGGCAAATGTGCCAGGTCAAATTCCTAAGGGAATATGATGCTAAAGAGTTCAATCTCTTAATGCCTATAATTCCTTGTTTCTAAATGGGATATAATTACTCCTTTCCATGCCTAAATGATGTTTTGCAATAGGCATTCCCTCCTAATGAAAGAGAAGAGACCATCACTCCCTTGTTGGAGCAAGTGTTACAACAATGTTGAGTAAGTGTGCACCTACAGGTTCTTCATGTTACACCCAACGCACTCAATCTCTCCTCTTTTTTCTCTGTTGGTTGCTTGCATTCTTATTCAGTGTACAGGAAGTAAATTCTGCAGATTACAGTCCCAAGCTATCCTCCGGGGTTCTAGAAGGCGTTTCATATCTGTCATGAGGAGTCTCCAATCACCAATAGGCAAATGAAACTCTATGCTCCTATCCCAGGGGTCAGCAACCTGTGACTCTGGAGCCACATGTGGTTCTTTCACCCCTCTGCTGCGGCTCCCTGTCCCTCAAAATATGTGTCACAACAGCCAATGTGCAACATCCACTAGCACACAATTTATTGAGCTTTTCAACCCCAGTAGGCAAACCTAAATCCAAGATAAATCCAAGAAAAGAAAAGTTTCAGAAGAAAACAGAATGTTTATTTCAGCTACAGATGCTAGTTTTGTGATGCTCAAGAAATAGTCAGGCACGGGAAGAGTTTTGTGGCTCCTGGTGTTTTCTTTTCTGTGGGAAATGGGTCCAAATGGCTCTTTGAGTGTTTAAGGTTGCAGACCCCCGTCCTATGTTTAAGGTTGCAGACCCCTGGTGGCACAGTGGTTAGAATGCAATAATGCAGGCTACTTCTGCTGTCTGCCAACTGCCAGCAGTTTGGCAATTCGATCTTCACCAGCTCAAGGTTAACTCAGCCTTGCATCCTTCCGAGGTCGGTAAAATGAAGACACAGATTGTTGGGGGCAATATGTTGACACTGTAAACTGTAAACACTGTAAACAATAGCACTGTAAAGTGCTATTGCTATTAGCATCTTCAGATCATTTCATTTACCACTGTTTTCCACCTCCAGAAATGTTTTCTGCCACTTTTCATCAGCTATTGCTCTTTTTGTGATTTGACCTGTCTTGGTTAGCTCATTAAGTAGACCAAGAATACCAGAGAAAGAAACAGATTACCTATACAACATTTTCCAACAAAATTGATATCCACACAACTTTATCAAAAAATGCCTGTCTATTTAACCTACTATAGTATAACCAACACAAACTATGAAAGGTACAACACCGTGATACATCAAAGACATCTCAAAAACAACCAACAGACTTTTACAACTACATAGTATCCTCATAGCACACAAACCAAGGCCTCCAAAGTACCCTAAGTAAATCAAGATCCAGTAGCCCAAGAAGAAAAAATAAACAAGAGTCTTCTACAACACGGGTCCCTAATCCCCAGGTCACAGTCTGGAGGTGAGCAGCAAGCGAGCAAACCTGAAATCATTTCTCCCTCGGTCCATGGAAAGATTGTCTTCCATGAAACCAATCCCCGGTATTGAGGACAGCTGATCTACAACATACAATGCAAGGACTGTAACAGCCATTATGTAGGACAAACAGGCAGAAGACTAGCAGAGCGCATCCATGAAAACCAAGTAGCAGTCCAAAGACACAATGAAAACTCCTTAATTCACAATCCATGGGCAGACTTAACCATAGTTTCAACTGGGAACCTATTAGCATACTAGATAAAACTAAATCCCAAAACACTATTTCCTGGATGCTTGGCACTCAGACAAATCAGCCATCAACAGGCACATAGAGAACCACATTTACACACCGTTCAAGACAGGCATTTAAAAAAGCTAAAAAGTAATCAAAAACAGCAGAACCACTACTCTCCAGGAATCAACACCAAGATAAGCAGGGATTAGCAACAATACCAGACAAAAAAGCAGTAAACAATACCCTAATCAAGGAACTACAAAGACAAACAATCAAACAGTAAATACAACCTAATCCTGAACAGGCTAATTCCTAAAAAAGAACTACCAATGAGAAAACATTGCTACTGTAAATAAACAAATCCCACTCCCTATTAGCACTGATGATGTTACCTAGTCTGATAACGAAGTACCTACAAGAAAACAGTCACATTCAGAGAACACCAAGGAGTCCACGGTCTCCACTATTCAATCCTGAACTACACATATTCTCTTCTATTAAGCTCATCATTTGTCAGGTTGAGACACACAAGGACACACAAGCATTGCTTATGACCCACTCTTTGGCATTTAAAGACGCCAAAGAACAGGGGCAAAAAAAGTCACGATCCCATCACCATGCAATTAAAGCACCCACCATTTAAACTTTTTGATACCTCACCATGAGCAACTTGACAAAATCATATAGCATTAAAACCAATCCATTTAAGTTTTACATTTAAAACTTTTTGACAATATGCACCCCTTGTCGCTCTTAGTATATTTTCCTCTTGTGTTGTGGAAGGAAGTTGTGGTGCTTGTTAAATCTGCAACTGTAAATGGGTGGCCGGCATTTGAACCTGGTTTATTTTTGCATATGGAGATATGTAAAGTGATGACAAGTGCTGGAGGGTGATTATACGTGTGTATTTTTATTTTGTGGTGTTTAGGTGTATCTTTCAGAGCTACATAAATGGTGAGTAGCAATATTTAGAGCTGTTTTTGTTTCTGCTTATATATACATGCACGTCAAAAAAATTATTTGTAGTTGCAGTGGATACCATAGGGGGAAAACACAAGACTTTGGCTTCTATGTATAATATATTAAAAAAACATGTATTCTTGCCTGTGAACTCGGCGCCAAGTAGAGAGAATCACCCACCAAAGTAAATAATTCCTGAGAGCACCAGAGATAAGAAAGCAGCAAAGGAAAGAGTTAGCAAAGATTACAAGGCTATAACAATAACAACAGTTTAAAGAGGTTAAATCTTACTTGTGGGTATCTTAGCTTTCAACAGGCTTCCAGTGTGATGGATTTGAGGGAGGGGAAGAATGAAGGCAGTCTTCATTTACAGATTAACAGAGTTGAAAGGGACCTTATAGGCCATCTAGCCAGTGGTGGGATTCAAGTAATTTAACAACCGGTTCTCTGCCCCAATGATTTCTTCCAACAACCGGTTTGCCAAACTGCTCAGAAAGTTAACAACCGTTTCTCCCAAAGTGGTGCGAACTGGTTGAATCCCACCACTGCATCTAGCCCATCACCCCCACCAAGCAGGAGACCCTACACCATTTCTGACAAATGGTACTCCAATCTCTTCTTGAAAGCCTCCAGTGATGAAGCTCCCACAACTTCCAAAGGCAAGCTGTTCCATTGGTTGATTGTCACTGTCAGAAAATGTCTCCTTATTTCTATAAGAATATAAGGAGAGACTCCTTTGAATCTCTCCTTGATCAGTTTCCATCCATTATTCCTTGTCTGCCTTCAGGTGCTTTGGAAAAATAGCTTGACACTCCCTCCCCCTTCCCATATCCTTAGTTTCAGATGAAAAATGAAAAATTGTTTGTAGCTACATCAACAGATTTCTCTCTCAGCCACAGATGTAACATCAGCATAAATTGCTGATAAGAATATTATTGTAGTTTGGAACCTCACTGTTTTGAGACTTGGGTGGTGTAGTGCCATGATGGCGAACCTATGGCACACGTGCTCAAAGTGGCATGTGAAGCCATGTTGCCTGGCATGCGCGCCCTTGCCTGTTTGTCTTCTGGGTTTCTGGTGCGCATGTGCATGCGACAATCAGTGATGGCGAACCTATGGCATGAGTGCCAGAGGTGATATGGAGAGTCCTCTCTATGGGAATGCGCACTATTGCCCCAGCTCTGTTTGGGTCTCTGCCACACATTCGTGTGCGCCTCCTGCCAGCCATTGGTCTTTGGGTCTCTGCCACGCATGTGCATGCAGGGGCACGCGTGCATGCGCCCGTGCCTTACAGTTTGGGCATGCACTCATATTTTGGGCACTCAGTGCCTAAAAGGTTCACCATTACTGGCCTAGAATGTTGTATGAACATTTTTCAGATCAGTTATGGTTCAGTGTGTGCCCAAACTTACGCAATTGCATGGATTGCATGAGTCATGGACCAGTTATCTATGGTTAAGTTGTCACATGAACATAACTCATGGCATATTCCATTCCCAGGTCTGGGGAAGCCTGTGTGCCGGAGAAAGTCCAGAATTGAAACTACAAGAAGAAAAATGTAGTCATGAAAAACATAGTATCATTCATGCACCGGCAACACAATTTATGCCTTCTCACATTATCTTGGCTGGAAAAATCCAGCCCACTAATAGATGGCAGCCAACACAAGTTTCTATGCTTTTTTGCTGCCATCTTATCATTGCCTAGTTTTTATAAGCTTGGTATGGTAGGCCTATCTATCACATTAATTAATTCTGAGATTTGTGTAATAAAAATTGTGATTCTGAATAAGCCAAAATTGGGGTTGAAGGATGATTCAGCTTGATTTATCCCCAACTTTGCCTTAAACAGCTGTTTGGTCTGCAGAAATAAGGAAATGAAGTAATTCATGGCACTGGGATGAGCATTATCACCGCTAGCACCTGTTGTTCAAGCAGCTACTCAATGCATTAGGCAGAAAACCTACCACCGTAGTAAGTGATGCTGGTTGACATTTGTTATATAATGATGAAATAATTGTACAAAGCAATTTCACATGAGACCTAAATTGTTTGTAAACGATAAATGCAAAAGCTAGTTTGCTAAACAAACATGTTGTAATCCAAGGATCAGGAATTAAGTCCTTGTGGGTAATAGCTCTTACCTGTGCAAAGGCATGCGGCATTACATCTATAGCACAATGCTATAGATTTGTAATGAAAACTTTTGGTTCTCCTATTGTTATTGGGCTCACAGTTTCCCTGATTATTGGATAGGTTATATATTAAAGGATATATATATAGCCGTAGAGAAAGCTCAGGACTGTATAGGTTGGAAACATGTGGAAGAGGCCTTCCTCCTGCAGTGAACAACAGACAATGATGATGATGAAGATGATGAAGATGATGATATAGCTGTAGAGACAAAAATAAGAAAACTTTAAAATGCAAAAATATCCAGAATAAAATATTTTGCTATTCATAGCAGAAGCTAAGCTGTTTAATGTTCAAATCCAGCAGGTTCCGGTATAGTACAAAAGTTGGCCATCTTCCTAGAGAGTTTGTAGATTTAGTCATTTAATAGGACAGATACAATTGCCTGTTGGCCCTGATCCAGCAAATTTGTGATTACAGGAGAGATTACCTCTTTCTTCCAATTTCAGCCGGCCTGATTGCACCCGAGACTGCACTGTTAATTTTTATTCTGTTCATCTTTGTGTTTTCAGTATTTGCACAGGTGATGATAGTCAAAAACTTTCTTCTTCCTGGCATGTGATTCCAAAGCCTTTCTGCAGACTTGCAGGAAACAAACAGCACGTTATTGCCTAGAGGGCATACGTTCTCATTTCGTATTTCTGTAAAGTTGTAAATCTGAAAGGTAGAGTAATTCATCAATGAAAAATGAGGGATCCTTCACATGTAAGTAACACTGATGCCAGCCTAAAATCTGGCACCACACCGCTGGGTGCCAACAAATTGTCAGGCTTCTGCAACTCAGCCAATTCATTTCCAGCTTAGCAGGGGTGTGTTTGGAGAACCGCTTTCCTGCATAACACTGGAGCAGCTAAGTGGGTGGTTTTCCGTTGGCAAGAGCCTAACTCATCCCACCTCTCAGCCTTGCAGCTCCGTTTGCTTCCTGCTAGAAGCTGAGGCAGTGTGATGCCTCCTACTGTTTCACTGTGCTGTTGTCAGACTTCCCACCAGGAAACCGATCGGCCTCTTGCATCCCTAAACTCAACCCTGTCATCTGTGACTACTTAACAGCTGTGACTTTGTAGGCACAGTATGACTGGCTATGTTGTTTTATTGCAGACAAGGAAAATGTCATATTTATGTGGTAGATTGAGTCAGTCCAGAACGAAGAAACCAACCTAGCAAGATATGTCTCTGTGTATCGGTCCCAAGGCTTACATCCTGTCCTTTCACTCAATGACCCTTTGCCATTCTTTTCCAAAGCTTGAGTTTGGAAGATGCCTGTTCATTATTTATGATGTGCTTCAGTCTGGCCTGAGTACTGCTGGTGCATGTCTTGCCAGCTTCAATTCTTCCATTTGATTTCCTGTGAACCTCCATAAGAGACAAGGTCAAAAAAGGCAAGTAGCTCGCCCTCTTCCTGCTTCAGACCAAGTTCTATTTGTTGTATTTTTAAGCTAAATGAACTTTTGTTGTTACTCCTCTTGCTGAGAAGAAAATCCAGCGAGGCAGTTTGAATAGTCAGATAAATTCAGAGTTCTTTTCCCTATTCTGCTAGGTGCAAAGCTACTTTTAATTCATAGACATAAACCAAGAGAATCTTGTCCACGTCTCTTGTAGAAAAGGCTAAATATAGTGGCTAACAATGTTTGCCTACCAGCTGTTTATACTCAGCATTAGCAATTTTGATTTGGGCAAATTAACTGAAAAGTAAAGCAATAGTAATGCCGTTCTTAATTCTTCCTCCAAAATCAAGTTTATTTTAGGGACCTAGCAATCCTCTCTTCAGGATTCAAAGATAAAGGTAACAGTTGTAAAGAAGCATAAAACTAAATTGCATCCTAATATGTTTGCAAATAAAATGGACCATTATGTTCCCTTTGGAGTTCTTACACATGCAGACGTACATTCAAATTTAACATTTAATTACACATCTTTGAGTTAAAAAACAACCAACAACTGTAATTAGATTCCAGGTAAGTATAGCAGAGATATTTCTGGAGGCATGTTAGTAAAAGCAGCAATTTATGCAAGACCTCTGCCCGAGTGTATGTTTTTGAAATACAAACTGTAAGGGATACTATTTTCCACCATCTTAATGCAAGAGATGCCTATTTGTGTAGACAGTAAATATTTCAATATTTCATAGACTGCAGTTTGAATTACTAACCGATTCACAGATAATACGTTTCCATTAAATGTCTGAATACTAAAAATCACTAAAATCGTATCATTCAAATAATATATATTCCTTGATTACCAAATAATTTGTCACTGATAGCCCAAAGCTAAGATTCATGTTAAGATCTTTTTTTGCATTACATGATTCATGATCATGTATTTGCAATGTAAGTACAATGCATTTTGGAGAGGGGAGCAATATAGATTGAAAAAGCAGTGGATGCTGTCCCACTCATACATACACACAACTATGGTTTAGTGGGTTTATTAATATTCCCCCACAACTCCCTTCACCAAAAACCCAGAACTGTCCCAATTAAATCCAGCCACAAGCAGATCAATGCTAGTCCACAGAGCAATGGCCAGTGAGTCCACAAGGCACTTGAAAGTTTCCCAATCAAAATAAACCCATCAGGCAAAATTAAATCCACAATACAAGGGGGTTCACAAGGCAAGGTTTCAATCCAAAACAAGGCAAGAATCACAACCAGAAAACACACAGCTAGGAAATGAACACATTGCTCCCAGCATCACCTCCATCTGTCTGCTGTGCTAAATAGCCAACTTCTGGTGCAGCCCATCCAGAAGTGTGAGGCTTTCTCCTCACAAGGAATCTGTCTGATCTTCTCTGCTCCTGACTTTTCTCTGCCCTACGTGTTCTTGGATCAGGTACAGAAGGCAATTCCTCTTCCTCTGACTGGCTGCAGCTGCATGCTTTCCCCACCTCAAGCCTCATGGCTGTTCTGCTTCTAAATCATTATCAGACAGCTGTTTGTAGCCATTGACCAACTCCCTCCAGATGTGCCTGGAACTGGTTCATCCTCCTCCAATCTGACATCTGGAGAGGTATCTGGGGAAGCGTCTGGGGGAGTCATCACACAGTAAGAAGTGTTCACTACCTCAGATCTATCTTTCCCAGTTTGATTGAATGCAAAAGGTTTACATAGAATTACACATTCCTCATAACTGGTCAATAATAATTGCCTGACCATTTGTCTTCGACTTTGAGATTAGAAATGTCTGTCAAATTAAGAGCACCATTATTCCATGGTTTTTATTGATGGATTGCATTTCTATTCCACCTTTTCTTTGGAGACTCCAAATATTCTATACTGGTGCTTCTCAACCTTGACAACTTGAAGATATCTGGATTTCAGCTCCAAGAATTCCAAACATCTTCAAGTGACCAAGTTTTAAAAAGTATTTGAGTTTCCTTTTAGTTTTTTCCTTGCAGCATTATGAATTGGGCTCAGAAAATGGAATCAAAGTCACCCAGTAAACTCTGGTTTGAATGATGCCTTGAAGCTAGATCTCCCAACGACCCTTAGTTTCCTGGCCCCCATGGCATTGGGCAGTGCCATGCTTCAAAAGGAAGCTTTTCCCCGCTGAAACTACTGTTGGGAGGACATTAAAATGGGCTGGAGTTAATGCATTTCTACATTTTGAGAGATCCACAATAATTTGGAGTTAATGCATTGAAATTTGATATAAATAAGAAGCTGGCTCAAAATCTGTGATTTTATATGAATATATCCCATCAGAGAAATATACTGAAGCTCAATACAATCTACCTAAAAAAGGACCAGAACTTCATGGAAGTCTAGTTCTAGCCTGTATCTGGAGGCAATTCCACACAATGGCCAGTTCAAAACTAGGTTCAGGTCTCTGTGATTTCATGGCATCAACTATGCTAGGCTGTTTATTTCTGGCTCAGTTCCAGTGCATTTGAAACTACAATAAAATCGCCTTTCTTTTAAAAATCTGGCTGTGAGTCTGTGTAGTTTGTGGGAAGTTGTCCCTACTTTCTTGAATTGCCATTGGGTTTTTGTCTTTCAAGGAGAAAAGTGACTTGATGATCCCTTTTTAGCCCCCTCTGAGAGAAACTGCTATCGCCAGGTACCTAACACAAATTAGGTAAGCTGTTTATTATATTTACTTTTTGTCTGGAGTGGAGGTGAAGGATAATAAAGTGGTTCTTGCTCCTTGTCCTCAGCAATCACCTTCCAACTGTTTTGAAGAGACTGAAGAGGGCAAGCGGTGCTCTGAAGTGCGTTGGCTCCTCTGCCTACTGAATGATCTGTCTGAATCTTTCTGAGGGCAAAGGAAATGGCTTTGAAAAACAGGAGGAAGAGTCCTATCAAGTCCGAAAAACAGGGCAAAGAAAGCCAGATAAACCCGGCAAAGAAAGCCCGATAAGCCCGGCAAAGAAAGTTAACTTGAGAAAACCTCTCAATCAGAATAGAGTTGGAAGGGACCTTGGAGGTCTTCTAGTCCAACCCCTGCTCAAGCTCAAGCAGGAGATCTTAAACCAGTGATGGCTAACCTTTTGCCATCGCGTGCCAAAAGAGGGGGGAGTGCAGGGGGTCGCGTGTGTGTGTGCCCACACCCATAATTCAATGCGCCCCTCCCCCAACGCATGCACCTGCGACCCCCACCAGCGCTCCCCCTGCTTTCTGCACGCAATGACACAGTTGGCCCAGTAGGCCCATTTTCCAAGAAAGCCTCTGGGGCCTGGGGAGGCTGAAAACAGCCTTCCCCACTCCCCTGGAGGCCAGAAACGGCCTGTTCCTGACTTCAGGTGGGCCCGGAAGGCTAGAAAATCAGCTGGCCAGCGCGCGCATGCGTGCTGGAGCTGATCTAGGGCAATGCTTGTGTGCCCACAGGTATGGCTCCGTGTGCCACCTGTGGCACGCATGCCATAGGTTCGCCATCATGGTCCTATACCATTTCAGACAAGTCCAGTCTCTTCTTAAAAACCTCCAGTGATGAAGCACCTACAATTTCTGAAGGCAAACTCTTCCACTAGTTAATTGTCTTCACTGTTAGGAAGTTTCTCCTTAATTCCAGGTTGCTTCTCTCCTTGATTAGTTTCCATGAATTGTTTCTTGTCTTGCCCTCTGGTACCTTGGAAAATAAGTTGACCCCCTCTTTTTTGTGGCAGCCCCTGAAATACTGGAATACTGCTATCATGTCACCCCTAGTCCTTCTTTTCTCTAGACTGGCCACACTCTTAGACAAGCCTTTTCCTAGTTCACATGAAAATAAGGTGAGGGAGGGGAAGTACATTCAGACTTACAAGATGCTGTACTATAACTGTCACGATAAAAGTAATCCTGTTCTATAGGCACTGGTTTCTTAGTATGGTCTGCTTTTTGGAGGGACAGAATTGCCCCTGCATTGAGGAACATTTGAACATATTGCATAGCCCTAAATAACAGCCACAAACTTTATCTTACTATTCTCACAGAAGCATATCACATTGATAAGACTGCTAAATCGTAGCATTAATAGATTAAAATGCTGTTTGAGAAAAGTACCATGGTACTTAGTGACACCATTTATACACAGACAGTAAACACTAAAACACAATCGTTCTCATTTAAATCTTGTCCCTAACCTCATTTGGAGACATAAGGCCACCCACTTCCTCTGAGCTTCATCTCCCTTAGTTATTATGAGTTATGTTTCAGGATTAGTGAATAGTAGTGATAAAGTCCTCTGAAATCTCAACCAATTAGCTTGAGATACCGGTCTGCGGTGGCAAACAACTAGATGATAAAAGAGAAATATAGAAAACCCAGACTTTTTGCTGCCATTTACTAATCTTCTGTATTTTTAAAGCCTGAATCTAATAAGTCTAAAATACCCTGTTTCCCCTAAAATAAGACATCCCCTGATAATAAGCCTAGTTGGGCTTTTGAGCCCAAGCGCTAAAATAAGCCACCCCCCGAAAATAAGCCCTCCCTGAAAATATTTAACTACAGAGCTGAAAATCAGGTAAGATGTCAAGAGGAGTCCCATCTTGCTCCAAGTGCCCCAAAATAATAAGACCTCCCTGAAAATAAGGCCAAGCGCTTATTTTGGGGTTCAAAAAAATATAAGACAGGGTCTTATTTTCAGGGAAACACAGCAATACTTGTAGCGATCGCTTTCTTCCATATTTCTAATATTATTCAGGGAAAGACAAAGGAAACAAAGATGTCTCCTGATATCAATTTCTCATTTAGGGGCTGTCATTGCTTAGGCCTCGAGACTATTAAGAGTAAATTTCAGGGAGTCTTAGCTCATAACACCGAAAAAGTTGCTGAGCTCATGAAACTAGAAATCTCTGTGTGCCTTCCTCTGGTGACATTGTGTTCTACTTATAGCAGCTGGATGTCCGCCAAGTGGCCGATCCCTTCTGCTGCCCCAATTGTATCTGCCACTGTGAATTTTGCTTGAAAGGGGCTCTGCATTCCTCTCGGTCTCCCCCCTTGGGGATGGGCCTGCAAGTCAGAGCAGAGGAGGAATCCGGCATTCATTAATACTTGGAAGGGTTGACCGTTCTCTCTCCCCTTTCTAAAACCTCCCTCTGTCAAGGCTTCAATCTGCAAAGCGAGGAAACCTCCCCGCTACCCCTGCTACTTGAAAGAGCCGTTCCTCCTTTCCTTTCTTTTCTTTAGCCATATCTATAATGCTTTGTTTTTTCAATGAGATTAAATTGCAGCTGCCTGCCTTGGACCCCTTACAGTGTTTCCAAACTATAGCTCACCCGTAAAACAAATGGCCTCAGAATGTTTGCATAGGTCTGGGTTTGATAGGATGTAATGAAAGGATTTGCAGAATAATTGGGGTTATGATTACTTACCTGGTTAATTCTGCTGAGCACTCAGAAATGGGCCCTTAATCAAAGCTGTCTGCCATACTTGGCTGGCTTCATGATGCTGATTAGGATCCCTGGCCATGAGCCCAGAGCCTCTCCCTCAAAGAAGGGGAAGACTTTAAAAAAGAGAGAGAGAGAGACTGTAAGCCAGCAGGGTCATTGCCATGGCTTCCTCTCTTTTTTAGCACCTGAAACCCCCTAGCAAAGGTGTGGTACAGAAAAGGGGATAATTTGACTACGTATTAAGGTACTATGATTGGGTTCACACATTGCCCTGAGCCCTAGTTCATTGAATGAAACAAACTTGGTTGGGATCCCATAGCGATGTAATTCATAAATAAAAGATAATTAAGCAGGGTTGGGGGTGAGATAACGTAGCTCTATATTAGGAGACTGCAACTGGGTTCACACAGTCCCCTGAGCCCTGGTTTATTGAATGGAACATCCTTGGTTGGGTTCCCACAGCAGTGCAATCCATAATGAAATCATGCTTTGGCTTAACAAACCAATCGGGCCTAGTGTAATAGGTGAATTTAGTCATAGACTATAAAGCAAGTGATGGAAGATGTGGCTCATAACACTTTGGAAAGTCGTGAGTCGATTTGAGAGGACTCACCTGTTGGATTGTCCAGACAGAATCAGATTGCAAGGAGCTTATTAATGGTCAAGTTGCAAGTGTGCAAGCTAGGCTTCCCAATGCTGATGTTTAGCATACTTCAGGAAGAAGGCTTTGCACAATTGCCGCTATCACACAGTTTAATGTGGGTAGTTTCCAGGCAGCAATTAGTATATCTCCTGCCACTCCCACCACCCAACATCACTTTCTGGCAGGAATACCAACCTCAGATCACTTTCCTGAATTAGCTTGGTAATGGGAGAGGTGGGGCTCACATCTTAATCTTTGTTAGTTACTACATGTTTCTTCTGGCAAAACTATCAATTATTTCATAAATATTATTTTAGGTGATCATGGAATTATAAAAGTTGACAATCCCCTGAGATAAAGTACCAAGTGGGGATGGAGGGAGGGAAGCATCCAATAACCCTTCACTATCCTTCTAAATATTCCTGTCTGGGACATGAAGTGAGAGAGCAATAGCAATAGGGCTTAGACTTGTATACTTCTTCACAGTGCTTTACAGCCCTCTCTAAACAGAGTCAGCATATTGCTCCCAAGAATCTGGGTCTTCATTTTACCAAATTCAGAAGGATGGCAGGCTGAATCAACCTTGAGGCGGTCAGAATCGAACTCCTGGCAGTGAGCAGTGAATTATCCTGCAATACTGCATTCTAACCACTGTGCCACCATGGCTCAGTGAAGAGAGATTTCACTGTAAGATCTCTTAAAACCAAAAGGAGGTATTGTAGCTTTGCAACTGGCACTCAAAAGAGATTCCTTCATGTCTAGTGTTGTTGGGAAGAGCCCTGCTTGATCAAACTAAAGACCTGTTTATAAGGTTGTCAGGCAAAGATGTTCTGCAAAGCACTTTGGGGTTTAAAGAGAAAATGAGTAGAACCTTTTAATAAGAGTATCGTGCAACCGTCAAATCCTTCTTTATCATGCAAAAGATCCAAAAGTGATCCTGACATTTTCAGGTGGGCTGTCAGCTTAAATCTGAAGAGCTTTGCCAAACTGAGAGGCCACCAGTTCTTAACTTGAAGAGGACCTGACAATCTTTTGATGTCAGAAAAGACCTCTGTATTGTTTCAAGTAAAAGAGAAACTGGAATGCTTGCCTTTAATGGACAACTCTGTCATGGAAAACATTCCCACTAAGCACTAGAAAATGTTATCACTGTGAAAGTGTAAATGTGGAGATACTGATACATACATTCCAAGCACTTAGGACAAGCCAAGCTCCGATACCTAGCCTCTCTCCCCCACCCTCCCACATTTGTGAGGAATTGCCTGGGACTGTGAGACCCAAGTGTAATGCACGTTCATTGCTGAGAAAGTCCATCAGCCGTTTCTAATCTAGGAAAGATGTGTTTGGACAACAGCTGCCAGATTTCTCAGAATCTAGAGTTGTGCTAAGGTAGAGCAGAAGAAAGTAAGTAAGGAACAAATCCAAAATAGTAATAAGAAACTCCAGGTCACTTCAAAAAATAATTTTAAAAAGACTTCTAGAAGCTAACAAGATCATTGCATATATTTTTGAGAAACACAATTTAATGAGCAGATTTAAGAACTGGAGTAGCTTTCTAGCCACGTTGATTTAAAATGTCCTAGGAAAACCAGAAAGGGGCAGATCCACTGCAAAAAATAAATAAATATTCAGAAATTTCATGAGAATGTACTAAGCTCTGGGATACTGAAATGGCAGATAGCTTTTGCCTTTTAGCATCATTGATAACGTAACTAGCATTTAAGAAATATGTTCAAAGTAGCATTTGATAAAGCAGCCATGAAGGTTTTGGAAAAGATATCCAGATGTTAGGATGTGTCTATAAAGAGCAGACTCATGCAGGCAATTATACCAAAAAGTAAACCAATGTTATACTTTGAAGAAGCAGGAAAGAAAGAGTATTGAAACTTTTGATCTTTTGGCGTTGGAAAAGATGCCTGAGAAAATAGGCACACAATTGGAAGAATCAGGTTGGAAATAGATACTTCTTGAGAAAAACCTATGTGGTCAGTAAGAATTAACACCAGCTTGATGATATTTAATCAAACAAAAAGCACTGATATCCAAAGAATGTCTTTAAAAATAAGGTAGCATCTTAATACAATTGGAATTGCAAGAATAGCTCTTGTAAATTTACACTATATTGCTTCCAGAGTATCATGCTTTGTAAAAGTCCAACTTTGAAAAGAAAGAACCTTAAACAGAAACTTACTAGCCACAGAAATGTTTTGAATGGAATAATCTCAAGATAGCTGGAGAGCCACACTGAGCAATACTAGCCTGGTATGAAAAATGTGCACCTCTAGAGTAATTTAGAGAATAACTTATGACTATTTAGGGAATATGTATACATCTGCTTGATAGGGATCCCATTAATTATGCATCCTAAGACAGTGTCCTCAAAAAAATAAAAGTTTAGTTTTTTAGTTTTTTAGAATTTATTTCAACTTCTTTTAGATGGAAGGAAGTCAGTGGCCCTTCTTATTCCTTATTCTTATTTCTGCCTGGGAAACGAACAAAATTACTAAAGTACATCAATTGCATGTAACAGAGCTGGAATTGCACAGCTAATACTGTAACAAAAAATAGAAATGGGGTGGTTGAGACCTGGAGTTGAGGATATGTAGAACAAACAGAAAGGGACACAGTATGAAAAGAGTTACTAATTCCTACTTAAGGAAGCAACTGAGAACCAACCCCCCCCACCCCCCACCCCCCACACAAGCTGGCAAGGGAGAAAAGGAGGATGCTCAGAACATTTTATGCTTTGCTTTTTTCAGGTTTGCCATGGAACTCACAAGGGACTACTTAAAGTTACTGCTAATTAAGGGGGGGCGGGAGATTCAACTCTTGAAGTTCCCATGTTGCTTGGTAACAAGTTGGACAAGGTCACCTAAGGCTGAGTACCGAGGAAATATTAGAGGTGGATAAATAAATATGCTTTTGCAAACTTCCAAAGATCTATTGCTTAGAAAACTCCAAAATCTGTCTCTGTCAAGTTATCAGGCAGCAGCTGGGATCAAGTTTAGTTTGACCAGATTTGGTTATGAGGCAGTGGTGGGTTGCCCCCGGTTCGGACCGGTTCGCAACAACCAGTAGTAAAACCGGTGGGAGGCCCTGCCCACTGACCCGGATGTCATCATCTACGCATGTGCAGAAGCAATCCCGTTGCGAACCAGTAGTAAAGGTAAGTAGAACCTACCCCTGTTATGAGGTATCTTCCAGATATGTTGGAAATACAACTCCCACTCTTCCTAAATCCCATGGCTATACTGGTTAAGATGACTATCAGAAGGTAAAGTGGTGCTAAAATGTGTTGTGACCCGTACGCGGCCTGTGCAGCTAATAGCTGATTCAGACAGCTGGGGCAGAACAAAATGCTTGTTCATAAAGACGGATACCTTGTGCATGAAGGTAAACTCGATAGCAGTCTAATCTGCCTACATAACTTTTCAGATAAATTAGTCTTAATGAGCTCTAACTGAAGAAAGGGAGGGTAATTACTGCATCTAATATAGAATTCTCTGCATTAGGGTCGCTTGCAGCTAAAAACAATTCTGCTGTCTTGCAAGACTATGAATTTACTTTGTATTTTCCTGGTGTCCCAACTCTTTTCTGTCTATAATCTAACCTTTGTCCTGTTTTATGCTCCTTCTGAACTTTTCAAGGACCCAGAAGGATCCTTTTTTTTTTTAATTTCTAGACAACTTACTACTTTTCTGGGAGCTTCATCACTTGCAAGTTAAAAAACTCAAAACAATATCTTAATATTTTCACACAGAATAATCTGAATGCAACTGCTGAAAGGCAGGTGGTCAGTGAGTAAAATGCTATGCACTTTGAAAGGTAAAAATGATATGCTGGAGCTCTAGGAAAAAAATTGTGAAGGGCGGAGAAACCTCTTAGAGTAGGGGTGTCAAAATGGCAGCCCAGATGCATCATGCACCGGCCATGCTCACTCCAGCTACACAAAGCAGAAAAATGTCACAAAACGTCATGTGATGGCAACATGATGCTACAGGTTTGACACCTGTGTCTTAGAGGATGTATTTGAAAATCCTCTCCCTCTACCCCCAAAAGAGCCAATTTGGGCTTAGATGTTAAGGTACCAGTCTAGAAATCAGGAGACTGAGTTCTAGTCCAATCTTATGCATGACAGCTGGCCAGATGACTTTGGCCAGTCACTCACACTCTCAGCCTAATACCTTACAGAGTTGTTGTGGGGAAAATAGGAGGGAAATGGAATGCTATGTTTGCCACCTTAAGTTATTTATAAAACTAAATGTGGGGTAAAAATATTTTAAAAAGTCAACGATACCATATAGTGAATGTCTCCATGTTAGAACGATTGTGGGAAGGGAGGGCCACTGAGAGAAAAAGGAGCTATTGGGGTAGAAGAGATGTTGGGGTATAAAACATGGAATGATCTCCCAACCCAGAGGGGAGTAACACTGTAGAGAGACTTTATGTGTATTTTTAAAAAATCTATTTACAAGTAGCAAGAAAAATGGAACGATGTGAAGAGGTATCAGCTTCTGCAACTGGTTATCAATATGATGTCTATCAGTAAGCAGAATACTTAAATTTACAGTAAGTTTGGCTTCCAGATCTAGCCAAAGAAACACAGAATATTCATTATAATTGTGGCTTCTATTTCTCCTGGATTTTCCATCTCATTTAAGGTAAAGTTTGGGTTCGGATGCCCAGATCAGCAAAATCAGGGTCTGGTTTCTTCTGAGATGCTTCCTGTTCTGCTGTTTGCTACTCATCATATCTGGAACTGCTCTAAAGAAAAATGTAAATCTGCTCCCCATGTTTTTTTCTACACTAAACTGTATCTTCACTAGGAAAAAGACCTGGAAGGAAGGAAGGCTTCCTAAGTCAATTAAAAAGTGAAAAGAGTGAGTCTGTTTTCTCCGCAGAGAATTTTAGTTAACTTTAACTTCCAAATCAAAAGAATAATAAACTGGCAATGCTAGGCAATACCAAGCAGGCTTACTTAGAAGTAAGCCTATATAGCCATCAGGAATCGCTTCCAAGTGGAAAAGAACCACATGCTGCCAATTTAATTCAAAAACTGATCTTTTTTTCCTGCCCATTGGGAAACAGAAGAATTAATGGAGAAGAGTTGAGATATGGGTGAACTTTCCTGCAAAGTTCCCTTTGCACTCCTCCTCCTCCTCATACACTTTTGAGTGACTGAGTGAGTGAGAGAGCAATGTGGAGGAAGAATTTGGCAACCAGCGTGGGAAGAGTGAAACTAGGATGGGTATTAAATACAACACAATGCAAACCATCCAGAAACCCTTGTATACCACTTGCTCATTGTTTCATCTAAGGCTATGCATGTTGCCAATTTATAATAATGTAAAACCACTGCATGGAGATTATTAAAAAAAAAAAAAGGATGGGGGGCAGGAATAATAGTGGTTTGTGGTATCAGGGAAAACTGTAGAAGCCAGTTACAGGAGCACTTTGATGGTTCAGATTAGTGCATTCAGCTGTAGCAATATGAAGGTAGTGACCCTCTCCAAAAACTAAATTTATCTTATGATTCAAGTATACACACATGGTTTTGAAATTAAATTGAACCAAGCAGTCAGTGGTCTGGAAATAGCTCCTTTTTCATTAGTAGACGAGTTAATGTTTCAAAGTTAAACCAAGGATATAAAAGCAACTAAATACTCATATTGGCTGTTCATAAATCTGAACTATTCAGAATTTATTATTTATTTATCAAATGTAGATACTGCCCATCTCCCTCACAGAGGTACTCCGGGCAGTGTATAAATAAAATATTAAAGCATAAGAACTATCTATAAGATTTTTAGAAAGGCAAAGATGATTAAAATTCAACATTAAAAAGTTAATTAAAAGTGAGGGGAGAGAACCTTCAGGGTTCTAACCAGCCCCGCAGCTGCCGCCTCCTGCTCCTCCTTTTGTGAGGCCCAAGCAAGAAAAGAAAAGAAAAGCATGTTTTCAAACTTTTCCAAAAAGCTACGAGAGTGGAGGGTTTTATTGCTACTGTGACTTTTTTTCTCCTGCAAAGTACATGGAACATCTATAAAGAAGTTATTATCCAATTATCAATGTTTAGTGGGATACCAAGATAATTGTGGCATGAAAATGCATATCTAATTTTCTACACTTAGGATATGATACAGCCTAAGGTTGCTTTGGTATGTAATACTAAACCGTAATTTAGTGAAATACTTCTAAGAGGAGGAAAGCTCATTCAAATTCTCCCTCATCTTCCTGCACAGCCAGGAAAGAAATCAAGCATTAGATTTAATTATACCGAATTTGATGCTTGTTATTACATGCAAACTGTGGATTCCGGTTTAAAAATTAATTTTAGTTTCTTAAGATAATGGAATAACCTGGGAAATGTTTAGCAATTTATCCTAATTTATTTGATAGCAGGATTCCTGGCTATCTCATGATAAGCCATAAAAGAAAATAAACTTAAGTGCAACATAAGAATCAGTTTAAGATAAATACAGGCATTACCAACTTTTTTTTAACTTATTGAAATACAAACCTAAACATATAGTAAATATGAATGTGGCCTCTGAAATTAGAGATGTGCAGCTTTATGTAGATATTTCACATACCACACAATAGCACCTGTGTCCAAGTTACACTATCTCAAATCTGTTTGAGAGATATGGTTGTTGCTTTGTGGTTCTGTTCCTATTTCCAACCTCAGGTTACCCTGAAATATATCATAATATTGAAAGACATCAAGAAGTCAAGAAGGACCAACAAAGATATATTATTTCAGTTGATTTCCAAACAAAGATTTGTTCATTTAGTCTCAGAATATAGCCAGCTCTGATGCCAGTTTGAAATGATTCAAGATAATTTATTTACAGTTTCTGCAACCGGCCTCAATCCATATATTCTGGGAGACATTCTACTCAATTAATAATACAGAATAAAAACAAGAGATACAGTTACTAAAAATGCCCAGCTGTCTGCCAGAAACATTCAATCCTGGTTTAAAAACATGGCAGAACAGTTTTATTTTAGCAACTTTATGAAATCCTAGGAGGGAAGGGGCTGCTTGAATCTCCAGAGGCATGTATAAGGACTCCAATAAAAAGCCTCATAACTGGGGATCTACGCAAGCCTTTTTCATAATGTTCTTATCAAACAAGCAGATTCATCTTTTCCCCTGATGTAATCCAGTGTTTTTCAGTGTATGTCTTTGTAGATCATCACTAGCCCTTTGATTTGGCCTGGAAACCTACCATATTGAGCAACTAGTGCAACAATTTTAGTGGTGGTGTTACTCAACTACAATGGGATTGTCCTATCAACAATCTAGATATATCATTTGCAAAGGCTGTCGCGCATATAGAACGTGTTTTTGTAATCTAACTGAATGGTGGTCAACGAATGAGTTATTGTTATTGAGGCCTCCTGATCGAGACAGCAATGTAACTGATGCATGTATGAAAAATGGGCAAAGATCCATCATGTACGCAGTAGCCGTACGTCCAGGACAAACATCAGATCACAAACTGACTGTTTCAGGGAAATTATGCAATCCTATCCAGAGTAAGTATCAGGACCAAAATCCCCAAGTGTTTATTGGAAAATTAATTGATCTTGAAGAGATTCTGTCATTGAGGCCCTGAGACCTCCAGTTACCAGTTCAAGCCTTCCATGGCATCTCTTCCACCTACAACTGAAGATCCATAATTGAGCATCATCTGCATACTGATATTGTAATACTTCCATCTTTTAAAAAAATAATTATCTCGGCTTCTTCTTGACCACCTTCTGCATACATAGGAGATTAGATACTGGTTTATCATTGTTCGTCACTCCAGGATCAGTTGATGGCTTTTTTCAAAAAGGTTTCATAATTATCACTTTTAAAAAAGAAATAATCTCCTGCTCTCAATTATTATGTTGATAACAAAGTATAGATAGCACCAATCAATCATTAAAAATATTTGAGTCATCCCCACTTACAGGAGAAGAAAAAAAAACCCAGTACAGTGCACCACAGAACAGCCCTCTGATTAACTAGAAAACTAGAAACATACCATGAACTCCATACCATGAACTAGAGAGAATCCTGTACAAGCTCCAAGATCAGTTAAAGCCACTGTTGGTCAGTGGAGTAGGCAGACTACTAAGAGAACCCCTAAGAGAACCCCCAATCTCAGCCTGGATTTAAGATTGAGTTGTATGGACTCATTTGTCATAGAATTCAGTGCTTCTCAACTTTAGCAACTTTAAGATGTGTGGACTTCAATTGCCAAAAAAGTTGGCTAGGGAATTCTGGGAGTTGAAGTCCACACATCTTAAAATTGTTACGGTTGAGAAACATTGTATCCTGGTAAGGGAGATTTTTTTAAAAAAAAAAGATCACAGAGACAATTTATGAGATAGGGCAAATGCTTACGACTCAATAAAGTATAGAAGATAATCTACTGAACTCTGACTTGGGTTCAAATTACTAATTAGCTCTGAAGTTCACCAAGTAGATAAATAACCATATCTCAACCTAACTTATCTCACAGGCTTGTTTTAGGCTAGAAGGAGCATGGAGGCTACCTTGACCTCTTCAAAGTAAGCATGGGATAAATAAACCATACTTATTACTTCCCTTTTAAGAGCAACATTTCTGAAATTCAGATGTAAAGCTAGAAAAATCTCTCTGGGGATGCACATAGGCTCACAATTATTTGTATAAGAAATGTAAACAATGAACAATCCCACTTTGTAAAGAAAAAAAATTAATCAGACTTAGGTACTGACAAGGGAAATCTGAAACAGATTATATGAAGAAGATAATGTTTCAAGGAAGTTGGGCCTGCTCCACTGGCAAGGACCTGAACTTATTTCCACAGTTAAGCATAAGAATATCTGATACCTTTCAAAATAATTTAAATTGCTTTTAAAACAATAACAGAAAAAGGGGAACAGTTTTTTTATCCAACCCCCCCCCATAAGTGATTAAACAATAAGTGAAGAAAAATACAACAATATTTTTAAAGGAATAGAGAATATGCAGTTGCAACAGTTAATAATTACAATTCTGTATATAATTATCTAATGCAAATTCCAGTATATATTTATTTCTGATACATTCATGCAAATATCATGCTTTTTTAACCTACAGCATTATGCATAAATGAATCCCATATTTCATTATATTTATTCACACAAAGTCTACATCTATAGGCAGTAGCTCATAAGTAGCAAATGTAAACAAGTCTTCAATCTGATGGGGTCATATATTTATCTTTCCAATGTTGCATTCTCAGTCTTTTAGCTATAATAAGGATATGGAGAATCCATCCAGTTGTCAAACGCTATGTGCTAAGTATTTGGTATGAAGTAATTGTAGCCAGTGCTGCCCAAATTTGGAGCGAAGTTTCTCAGATGCGTCCCACTTAATGGTTGTGTTCTATCACGGCAATTAATGGAAAGGTCTATTGATGAAATGTTTTAGAAACATTATGTAAATTATTGATGAGAAGCATGAGGCCTTTTCATGCAAGATCCTGGCAACAATCTAGAATGAGAAGGTACCCAACAAGCTACTGGGGAAGGGGAAGGATCTGGAGTGAGTAGTCAAGCATTAATGAGACATCTGGGACATATCCAGCAAGGATCCAAGCAGCTGATGCAGCCATTGGTGAAAGCAAAAATCGATGTTGCAGAAAGACACATTGAATAGCAATGTGGAATGTCCAGGGAATGAGCCAGGGTAAATTGGATATGATCAAATGGGAGAAGGCCAGGTTGAAAACTGACCTCTTGGCGTCAGTGAGCTATACTGGATAGACAACGGCTATTTCCAGTCTGAGGAATTCACTATCTATTACTTAGGACATGACACCAGGAAATTGAATGGAGTGGCATTTTTCACAGGCAAGAATCCCGCCCAACAGTGGAAATCTTCTTGATGGCTAGTGGTTGCATATTGACTATCTGAATCTGGGTCAACCCTCTGAAAATCACAGTTGTCCAAGTCTGCACCCTGATAACCGATGCAATAGATCTTGAAATAGAAGGTTACTATGCCGCTATTAAAAAACTCTGAAGCAAGTACCCCCAAAAAAGATATTGTTTATATAGTGGGTAATTTCAATACAAAAGTTGGCAGTCAAGCAAAACCAGACATCACTGGCAGCTCTGAAACTTGGGAGAGGAATGATACAAGCAAGCATTTGGTTCAATTTGCCATGAAAAGTTATTTTGAATCATTTGACATCACCAAAATCCTTTCCATGTATTGAGGTGGAAACTAGGTTTGAACGGAAGGACATTGCTGAGAAAATACCTGACAAGAAATTCAATTGACCATCATTAACATACCATGCAAGAAGTCAGGAAAAAAAATCACAAGTGGCTCTCAGGTGAAATCATTAGCATAGCCAAACAAAGAAAAGCAGCCAAAACAGCATGCAAATGGGAGAAAGCAAGGAGACTGAATGCAGATTTCCAAGGAGCAGCATAGGAGAGACAATATTTCCTGGAATCAGCATTGCAAGAGAACTGCATAAAGGGCCACATCAGGAATACATTTGCGCAAGTTGAAAGGATTTGAAAGCAATTTACTGCTCACAACAGCATCATAAAAACAAGGGAAAGAACTGTCTGACCAACAAGATGTCAAGAATACATAGCGTGAATATACAGAAAAGTTGCACGGCAGCAACAAAAAGGCCCAGTCACCCAAAGATAATGAGGAAAGGGAAGCAGAAATAGAAAATCATCTTTCAGGAAGAAGCCTTGTGGGCAATGAGCCAACTGCCAAACAACAAGGCCCCTAGTGTTGATTCCATCCCTACAGAATTGCTGAGCTCTCTATCACCTACAAACATCACAGTTTTGTGCCAGAAAATTTGGAAAACAAACACATGGATTAGAAGCAATTAGTGTTCATTCCAATACCAAAAAAGGGCAATTTTGAGGATTACTCCAATTACTGCAGAAGGTTGCTACCAGTTCGCCCCAAATCAGGCGAACCACTAGCGGCAGCAGTAGGAGGCTCCGCCCACTCGCCCGGATGCTTCTGCGCATGCACAGAAGCATTGTGCAAGCATGTGAGCATGCCCACGAGTGAATCAGTAATGAGTGAACCGGTAGCAACGGGTTTTGAAACTTGCCCCTGAATTACTGAGCAATTGCCTTCATCCCTCATGCTAGCAAAGTTTCTTTAAATTCAGATAACACCTTTGGCACCAACCATCAAAGGGAAGTAACAGATATTCAATCAAGAGGGATCATGGAACTCATGACCATATTGCAAATCTATGCTGGATTACTGAAAAATCTCAAGAATATCCGAAGAGCATTTCATTTGCTGTATTGACTACAAGAAAGCCTTTGGTTGTGTTGATCATGACAAGCTATGGAGAAATTTCGAAAAGCTGGGGATGCCAACACATCTGATCAAATTAGTGCAATCATTGTACACAAATCAGCAAGCCGCTGTATGAACAGCATATGGAGACATTGATTGGTTCAAGACAGAAAGAAATAATGAAAAGTTGCATTCTTTCACTTTTCTCATTTAACTTGCATGCTGAAGTGATCATAAGGAAGCTGGAATTGAAAGAATCAAAAATTGGATTAAAGATTGAATGAAAAAAGCATCAACAAACTCTTCTCCCAGAAACCCAAAAAGGCCTGAAACACTTTGATTAAAAGAAGAAAGCAAGAAATTTGGCCTGTTCCTGAACATCACAGAGACCAAGACCACTAAGAGGAATGGAAATGTCAGATAACAATTGATGGTAAAGAGATTGAATGCATGCAAGAATTTACTTTCCAAGGGACACAGATTGATCAAAGTTGTAAATGCAGTCTAAAATAAAGCATTAAAAAGCAAGGAAAAGCAAGAACATCAGCCTGGCAGAGAGAGATGATCTGTAGAATTGACAAGAATCAAGCACAATTGAACAGACGGCATTCTCGCCACCATCATTAGCTGGCAAGGTAAAAAAACAAACATTGAAATTATTAACCATGTAAGCCCAGTGAACATGATGGCAATTGTTGATCAGTTTCAGAATACTTATAGTGTGGAAAAAATTATGGTGATGTAGAAATGCCTTAGAGACAGGCTTTTCTAAGTTCTTTGTCCATATATTTTCCCATCATTGAAGAAAAGCAAAAGAAGAATGCTACGGGGAACAGAATAATTGAGTGAGACATCTGTGCTATTCTTCATCTAATTCTCATAAAGTTTTCTGCTTTAACATAAGACCTGTCAGAAGCTTATTTTTAATTCTGTGGTAAAGGGCTCTGCAATTCCAGAGCCACAAAGCAAGCACAAATAACAGAACCCTCCCTCTTTTAAAAGACAACCCCAAAATAAAATGAAAAGTCTGGGAGTTTATTTCTGGCTGAGGGGTAGTCTCAGAGGTGTCCTTATGATTATGTAATTTTTAAATCCATGAAGGCAAAGCTTTGTTCTGAGGCATTAAAAACTGGTAAGCAAACAACATGGTGGCCAGAGAAGATACCATGTTCTTGAGGGCTCGAGGGCTCTACAGAGAGTGAAACAGACTAGCTGGTAACAAACTCTCCATTAAAATAGAGGAAGAAATGCAGATTTCCGTTTTCAACAAAAATTATTTGGATTTTTGCATTTAGCAAATAGGAATAAAAAACTGGTCAATGTGTTCTAACACATTTCCTTACACCTCATACTCTTTTTATGGTAATTACTGAGTCATTGCCACGCAAACAGAAATAAAAGCTGTCTCATCTTGGTCCAATGGATTTGCCAACCAATTCATGAACCGAAGATCAAACATTTTACTAAAACCCATATTAATCAAATTTCCTCATGGAAACAGGACTTCCACTATGAGTTTATATATTCATTTATGTCATTTTTACATAGCCACCCATCTCACAGACAAGTGACTCTGGGCAGTATATAATAAATCTAAAAATATGTACAAATATTAATATTATGATTATTAAAAACTTTCACATAAATGACACAAAATGTATGTATGTATGTATGGTGTATGTATATGTATGTATGTATGTAGTCATTGACTTACAACCATAAGAGAATCTAGCCATTGCAGTTGCAAGTGTTGAGGGCTCTTAAGCGAAATAGGCTCATTTAACAACCCACTCCCCTGCTCTCCCTGATGAAGCTGTTAAATGAACATGTGGGTAGCTAAGCCAAGCATGAGGTGCTTCAGAGATGGAGAAGGCCCCGGGAGGCCTAGTTCAGGTCCAGGCCTACCTATCCTGGGCCTCCCAAGATCTCCCCCACACCCTGAAGCACTCCATACTCCACTTTATGCTCCTCGGGGTCCCTGCATATCTTGGGCCAACTTTCTCCTCACCCCCATAGGGTCACCCCAGGCCTTGGTCTGCTTCATGTTCAGCCACTCAAGGCAGCCTAAAGTCAGGCAACAAAAGTTACCAGCGCACCCGGAGTTGCTACAGCCTATAGGCCAAGGCAGTGGTGAAATGTAAAATTTGTTACTACCGATTCTGTGGGCATGGCTTGGTGTGCATGCGTGCACTGCTCAGTTGGGCACGTGGGGGCAGGGAATTTTGCTACTGGTTCTCCGAACTACCTGCAGCCATCGCTATCGGATAGGGCAGTCCGGTCCGAACCGGGAGCATTTCACCCCTGCTTCCCATTCAGTCACCCAGGGATTTGCAGGACTCGGCCTTCTCCCCAGCCAGTTCCAGGGCCCAGCAATACCCAACTTACCTTTCTGTTTGTTCAGAAAGATACCAAGCCGATACGATATGAGGCTCAGCTTTCTTACAGAGGCTGCCTCAATAGCAAAACATGCTATTTTGCAAGTATATTCATATCCTATTTTCAGGGTCCTGAAGAGGTGGGTTTTTTTAAGGAGACTTCACAAACTCCTCAAAGAAATGAAAGCTCCTTAAAAAGGAAGCCTCCTATAGAAAAATGCTGAATTTAGCCTACAGTTTTCTAGCATGCCTTAATGCCCTATGTGTGTGCGGGTGTAATTTTTATCTACAATTGTGCAGATGCAGTTAGTTAGATGCCATCTAGAAAGACTTGATTTTTGCATGGACAAATATTTGCAAGCCTCACTAGTTTCTAGTACTAATCCAAGGACATTGCAATATCTATTTGATCATATCCATGCATCTTAACCTCCATATTCCTCTATATATACTTCTCTTAACTTTGCCAAGCATTGTGGTTTTTTTCCCAGTCCATCATCTGTTCCATCTCGGGCCGATATTATGCAAATTTAGGTGCATCCACACTGTATGAATCTACTGAATAGTCAAGCCGAATATGAATGTAGCATCAAAGTCAAAAAGTTATATAAGTATTACATTTCCTCTTGTGGTACAATATGGTATTTCCAAAGTAGTTATTTAAGACACAGAAGAGTCATGTTGGGGTTTGGCTGTAGCTTAGTTATAATTGTTTCAGTTTGTTGATATTCCTAGCATGGTAACTGGTTTACCCATGATCTCTTTTGTTCAATTTCAGCTCATACGGGAGAATTTAAAAAAAGATTCATGATGAATATCCAACAGACAAACCTAACTAAAATGCCAATAGTTGGATGATACAACTTGCTGCAATCATTCAAAGTATTGTGAGGGACATATGAAATAAAAATTTCATTAAATCTTAAATTTCCTAAATATTTAAATTTGTACTACTTGTCTTAAATTCTTGAAGCATCAGATCATATCAGATTTAAATTTAAGTTTTAATACTGTTATTATAATCTCTATTTTTTTTATTCTAAGGTCAACTTTAGTATTTTTTCTCCTTTCATCTAAACATATTTGTTGTTTTTACTAGACATTTCTTTTTATCTTGGCTTATGTCTTAATATAAATCCAGCAGAGAATGTCTTTGTCAACAATGCATGGTTAATCACATAAGGGCTTAATGGAATATGTGAACTCAATCACTCTTTATAGAACATAATTAATGTAGTTACTGCATTTATCCATTTTTTTTTGGATTCTCACAATACCCTAAATTTTAAAATTGCCTAATACACCCATTCCTCATTTAATGACTACCTGAATACTTTTATCATTTACGCATATGAAGGTAATAAACAGTAATTAAAAATTAATTTTCCAGCCAATGAATATATTTATGACCAAAATTTCTGCCCCTGATGACAACACAAGCCAAAATGAGAATAATGCTGGCATAACTGAATGAGAGAACTTGACCTGAATGGGAAAGTAACCAGTGGTTTTTGCAGTGTCTTTCTCTTTCCATCACCTGCTTATTAATCCATTCACCTAACAACTTGTCACTAGAATGGAATTCAGTCGCTAAATATGGAATGGGTATAGATTGGGTTTGTGCTAAGTATCAAGACACACATACAAACCTGCACACACAAGCCATGTGAAAACTAACAAAGCTTAACATGTACAAAAACTATCACTAGACCTTAAACTATCCTAGTTAAACATGCCATGTGAATGTAAGAGACTGCATATAAAATAATCACCACTATCTAATTTGGTTACCACGCAAAGTACAAGAACTTGCAAAACAACATTTGCCCTCAAGACCATCCTTCCAAACATATGAAAAACAGGTAAGACAGAAGGATATATAATCTCTGCAAACCAATGCCTTACTACTCCAAACCTGCGCTGATCTTATCTAGAAAAGTAATTAAAAGTCTTCAACCTGAAAACCAAACATGAAGAATTCCAGCAATTCAACCTTGTCAACCTTGAGATTTATGTATTCACTACCGTCACTACAAAATATGAGCATGAAACATTTCACATTGCTTGGAACCCAGAAAGCTTTGCAACTAGACAACTATGCCTGCAGAAGAGACAATGCCATTTTACAATACCACATAAAAAGTCCTCAACTATGAGAGTTACAAGCAAACGGCATATAAAAGAAGCTAAAGACCCCATTTGATATTAACTATGTTACTGCAGCACATCAGGTATAAATAGCAGAAAAAGACTACTTGCACATTTTTCAATACAACAGATACCTGTACAATTTCATCAAAAATACATACCAATCCAACTCTATCCATGAAAAAGATATCCCTTCTCTACCTGAAAGGCATTTCAGAGTCTACCAATGATTGCTCCAGCCATTTGAAATAACCATGGGGCACAAATTTAGCATACTCCCTACAAAATATACTAAGCAAGTTCAAGACACCCACTACCAAAGGGAGATAAAACAGGAGACATGTACATAATAATATGCCAGGATGTCAAATGCCATCACATAGAACAAATAGGCAGAAGACCAGTAGTTGTCAAAAGATTTGGTTTAACTTCATTAATCCTCTTCTACTTAGGCAACCTCAGGCATAACTTCAATGTATAGGATAAAGATGACTTGATCATTCCAGCTGCACTGCCAAGATGACAAGGGGCAAAATATATTTTAAGTCCACAATAATATTCAGAAGAGGCTCTGATAGGGGTCTAGGACAACTTGCTGCAGCCAATTTGCTGTGATGAACTCACCACAGCCAACTTACCATGGGACAACTCTCACCACAGGACAAGAGTTACACTAATATCAAAGAAAGGTGGAATAGAATCATTAAAGGATGCAAAAGAAAGGACAAAATGGGAATGATAAAAAATAATTTAAAATTTTATTTTAAATAATTGAATTGTTGAGTTGTCCCACGGCCAGTTGGCCACGAGTTATCCTGCGGCAAGTTGGCCATGAAGAGTGGCCCATGGTGAATTGGCCACAGCAAGTTGGCTGTAGCAAATTATCCCATTCCACTATGATAGGTATCTCCTAAATTCACTGCAGTGTAAGTAGGAAAGAGGTATAGCTCAATCAGATTTGCATGTAGTTTTAGCCATCCTGTTGAGCTTATTTCAATATTTGGTCTAATAGGGCTGAAAATTATATACGGAGATCCATGCTTCAATTAAATATGACTTAACTCAATTGTATGCATTGATCCAGCAAACTGAAGTTATTAACTACATTGATCTGACTTACTCAACTAGCTTAAAATTTAGTTCTATAGTTTAGTCCATTCCAAATGAATACAGAATGGGAATTAATCAGTAAACATTATTCTGCATGTATGTATGAATAAAACTCAAGGCAACAGATATTTAACACTCTGCCACCTATTTCCTACCCTGGGAGTCAAGTTGGACTGAGAATGGTCTAAAGTCACCCAGACAGCTTTCATACCTAACAAAGGATAGGATTCAATCTCCTGGCTTCTAGACCAGTATCTTAACCAAAACTCCAAATTGTTTTATAAAACATTAAAACCAAAAAGAAATCATACTTTGCTACCTTAGTACAGCGTGTGTGTGATGGTGCTGCATGTGCAATCTGACTATTTATTTGATCAGCAAAATAGGTAATGAATAGCTATTGAAGATCATTACATCTTTAAAAAATACTACAGGAAAAAATATTATAAGAAGTCTGAAAATCCAAATCTTTTTCCCCCCCAACAATTGCACATCTAACAGAAAACTTTACTTTACTTTACTTTATTTGGATTTATATACCGCCCTTCTCCTTACGGACTCAGGGCGGTGCACAGCCAATTAAAAAACAAACATACAAAAGTTAAAATTCCATAAAATAACAATACAAATGGCCATAGAATTAAAACTAACTTCATATTAAAATAAAACTCTAAAATGATAAAATACTATAGGAATCAGGCTAAGCCGGCGAGCTGAAAAAGATGGGTTTTTAAAGCCCGCCGGAAGGTCAGGAGGTCAGAGATTGTTCTTAACTCTGGAGGTAGATCATTCCAGAGGGTGGGTGCTGCCACAGAGAAGGCTCTCCCCCTGGGGGTCGCCAGCCGGCATTGTCTGGCTGACGGCACCCTGAGGAGGTCCTCTCTGTGGGAGCGAACCGGCCGGTGGGAGGCAATTGGCGGCAGAAGGCGGTCCCGTAAGTACCCTGGCCCTAAGCCATGGAGCGCTTTAAAGGTGGTTACCAACACCTTGAAACGCACCCGAAAGTCCACCGGCAGCCAATGCAGCTCACGCAGGAGAGGTGTCACGTGGGAGCGTCCCGTCGCTCCCATAATCCCCCGCGCGGCCGCATTCTGCAGAAAACATTGTTATTTAAAAAACAAGTCTTGTGGCCAAATTAACGTACTTAATATATTAACTGCTGAAGAAAAACCCACTTCAGCCTAGTCCAGGGGTCCCCAACCCTCGGGCCACAGACCAGTACCAGTCTGTTAGGAACTTGTTGAGTGGACGACAAGAGAGCGAAACTGAAACCATCATCCCCCTCCCCCCCGTCCATGGAAAAATTGTCTTCTGTGAAACTGGTCCTTGGTGCCAAAAAGGCTGTGGACCACCGGTCTAATCCATACAAAGATCTAATGTTTATTCATCTTATTTGCAAATTGCTCTCCATACATCGACTGGTATTTGCAAGCACAAATAAGAAGCAGAAACCCACATCCAGTTTATAAACATGAGTGAAGTTACTGCTGCAAATATATTACACACCAGCAACTGCTCTTCCTTCAACTAAAGACCCCCTAAAATATCAGAGTTTATGTTGGAGGGGATACCTGAGCAAAGTTATGATTTACATGAGACAAAGAGCAAGTGACTCTCCTTATTCGTCTTCCAAAGAGTAGTCTTTGTAACATTACATCAAACTGTATTTAGCATCGCCAATATTTTCATTTTAGTTTGTGACATGACACCTGAGCAGCCTTCCTCAGCCTGGCTGCCCTCCAGAGGCATGGCCTTATCCAATCAGTCTGACAATTGTATAGAATTTTGGGAGCTGCTTCAAACATTTGGTGAGTGTCCAGAGGGGGATAAGATTGCTGGAGTATAGCCCAATCTTGGGTTGATGAGTGTGAGAAAAAAAAAAGTGTGTTGGGACAGTTCAGATGGTATAGAGACGTAAATCGAAACAGAAAACTATTATGGAAAATATTAGGGAATACTAGATTTGTGGGCAAAAATATTAGATATTGCCATAACAACTAATAAAAATAATCCAGATCCAATTATGATCAGAGCTGAATAGCCAGTTAAATTCCAGCTTTTAGTCTTTCTGCAACTAAAGCCACATTACAATGTTCAACTTATTTCCCAACAGAAGGACTGACAAAATTATCAAAATACAATTTATTTTTAAGTGAATTGCTTACACAGTAGTCGTGATACAGTGAGGAGGAAGGGAAAAGAGATGGGAGGAGTTTCCTTTTTTTTACAATGCATGTTCCATCTCACTACTGGTGTAACAAACAATAGTTTAATTTGCATTCTCCATAAACAATACCACCACTACAAAACAGGACCGTGAACATGGGAGTAGGCGCGCACACACCCATCCTAATTGGCTTGCTCTATACATCTGTGTCAGAACTGCAGTCACGCATTATAATTTACAAAATACAATGCATCTGGGGGAAATCAAAATCACAATTAATGTAAAACATACACATGCATACCCAACATGTTCTGGCTCTGTAAAAGCTACAGAAGAAAAATGAGGTATGAGAAGGTGAATAGAAATGATTTCTATTTCTGTGCAAGTTGCCTACTCTGTCATTTTAAATCTATTAGCTTGAGAAGTGCAGCTATCTAACAACCTTCAATATGAAGGACTCTGGATTGTTTAGGATTATTTTATTGTTGTGAAGAGCTATCCTTAGAAGAGAAAATTCTTACCAAACTCTACAACAAGCAAGCTAAGAGGGTATTTTTTTTTGTCTACTTTTACAAGGCAAGCTCATCAGACAGCCAACATTTATAGATTTAAGGCATTTCACAAGAGTCATTCAATCTCTCTTTAAGCAAAATAGTGTGCTCTTTGGGTATTTTACTGGGTTTTGTTTAAGGCACACCTTGTGTGTACACAGGATGGCAATCCCCTTGTGTAGGGAGTTGCCTTATGAAAGCAAAGTTAGTGTATTATAGTTGAAGGCAGAAAGGTGAAGCAAAGTCTACAAATATACAGGGGCTTTTTTATAAATGCAGTTGCCACCTTTTAATTTGTTCATGCTTGGATATTTCTTCCACATAGACCTAGCCTAGGACAGATACATTTAACAGGACTGCAAATACAGTGATGAGAAAACCTGCATCTGACATAATTCTATCAGTTCTACAGATTTTAAAGGTACAGATTATCTTTTGGGATACAAAGCTGGTAACTCAATTTCAAGGAAACAAACGTTCTTTATAGGTTTCTTACTCTTGCAAACTATTGAAATTTCTTTGGAGATATAAAGTAGGATTCCCCAATACTTTTCAACTATAGAACATCATCTTTCTTCCCTTTCTTTCTCAACCCTATCCTGTTGAAAGAGATACTTCTATGTCCCAAACCCAAACACTGAATTGTGTTATAGTCAATCTTTGTTTAGGTTGAATTCAAGTCTCAGGCTTCACAGTTTGGTATCTCTCTCAGTTCCCATTGCATTTTAAAGTAGGCACAAAGGCTTTTTTGTGGCTATCTATTCAACATTCCCCACACAATCACAGCTTCCTAAGAGTCAGTACAAAATTATTTCTTCCCAACATCTCTCTTTTACATGTCCAGGCAAGTCATTAGAAGAAACAGAGTTTCATATATATGGAGCACACATGCTGTTCTTATGCTAGGCAACATTGTCATTGAATTGTCCCAAGTCCAGGTTGTAGCTGGAACTTTTGCTCTTTTAATTGAAAGATGTTAGCTTTTTTTAAAGTAGTCACCATGCCTTCCAACTTGGTTTGTTTATATTGCATATTAAGACACTGAAAATCAGCAATGTTCAGCCATTGATATTAGAGGCCTCTATGGATATATTTCATTCACCAATATGGAGAGGATGCTTCAATCGTGCTCCACTTTTGCCATTCAGGATAGAAGCTATTGGATATCTGAGAGCTGCCAAATTGTTCACCCTCTGCTTTGTGCACTTTTCGTGAAGATTTGAGTGTTAGGCAGCCTTTCCTGGGTGATGTTGCCACTTGGACACCATCAGACTTCCATTCTGCATGGACAATCTTATAGTTTTGCCCATCGTTATTGTCCCAGAAAATGTGGTCACCATTTTGATAATACACACAAAATTCAATTTTTTGCTCAGTAGGAATGGCTGGAGGCAATTCGATTGCAAAGGAGAAAGTGTCATTATCTGAGTCACCATATACATTGTTCATGTAGATGCAATCAGAGTCAGAATAGGTTTTCCATGAATCATAGGTAATTCGAATCTTCACCTTCTTTTCAAAACTCACATTTTTCACTTTCACAGTCCCAGATAGTGTACTTTCTTGCAGGGTGCAGTTTTCAAGACAGACAAAGTTCTTCTGTAAGTGACTCCGGAAGTCTAGATAGTCAGCCGAAGGCTGAGTAAAACCAAGAATCAAGTTCTTTTCCTCATGTAATTTTAGGCCGGTTGTGATGTCTTCAAGATCTGACAAATCAAATTGGAGATCCCAGACTGGATTCTCCTGGAATTCAGAGAAGACATGGATGGCAGTCAGAGACAGGCCCTTCGAGTCTGCAAAAACCACTTTCTTCTTGGCTCGAGCAGCAGAGTGTTTCCAGTCACTATTTTGGTGCTCAGTTTCACGTTTCACATTGAGGCATGATCTCAGAGGCTTTAAGCGATCCACAAAATTTCTTCTTTGATATTCATCAAGGGGGTTTAGAAAACTCTTCACAGGTGGTGAATGGGCCAAACATATTCTCATGGCTACATCTACAGGCATGATGGAACTGGGCAAAGGTCTTGGGTCCAAGACTTGTATCATTCTGCAATGGAAACATAAATAAGTGAAAGTTCTGTAGCCTACAAGCCCTGAGGAAAAACTCTCTAAAAGGCTCTTAAAATGCATGCTGTTGCTTTTAAAAGCAATGCTCAGATGGTGGGAAAATTTTAAATAATTCAGTCAAGTAAAATGTACCAGGACCATGACTAACAGCCAGAACTTGAACTGATAAAGTAACATAGCTCCATTCAAAAATGTTTGAATGAAATCCATGTGACATTTTGAGCTAACTAATAGTTTCTATATTTTTACATTTTAAAAATATTTTATATTTTAATATTTTAAAAGCCCAAAATATAATCCTTAGACATATACATTTGCACATTTATAATACAGATCCTATTCCCTATATACAAAACACTGGAGAAGTGGGCGTGTCTAGTATTCAAAACAAGATTTATCAAAAACTTCTTTGAAAGTTTTTTGGTTTTACTTTGTGGAACTCTTTACGGAATTGACTGGCATTGTTCCAATGGTATTTTTGGTGCAGTCTCCTTAAATGTTATTCCTTCACTTTCAGAAAAACTCAAAACTTAAAATCTCTAAATCAGCCTTCTCCTCCCCTCAAGGACTTTTCCAGTCATCACCTACTGTAGTCCTTCAGAGAAAAGCTAAGGGTTACATTACCTCTAACCACAACGGAATTTAAATTAACTTATGTTGATCTTAGGAAATGTGACCATCAGAATTTTCTAGAACCCCGAGAAGTTTTCAGTCACACCCATTTAAAAAAGAAATGCCCCCTCTCAAGGCATGGTAGTTGGAACCCCCCAAAAAGAGGCCATATCCTGACACTGCCAGGATATTTAAAAAAAAAAAAACAGAAAAAAAACCTCCGATTTTGACAGGATTTACAAAAAGCAGCTGCGAAATTAGAAGCGGAGGACAAAAAAAAAAAAGTTAGGCAACCCAAAAGCGGCCCTTTTTCTCCTTTCCCACCTTCTTTATTTCCCCCGCCTCTCGCCGATTACATTTCACATTCGGGATCTGTAAAGTGATTTCTTTTTCAGAAGGAGCTTAAAAAGCAACCTCTGAAGCCGGCGTTGAAGTTAATTTACTCCCGGCCGCCGCATTCATATTTAAAAGAGCCGTATTATTTTTTTTTAACTCTGTCCTGGTTAAACAAGGTAAGCAACGAGTATTTAAAAAAAAAAAAAGTTCATTGTCATCAAGTTGGCATCGCCACATCTCGTCTGGACCCAAACGCGATGCACCAATTTCCAGAAAGAGAAAAGAAAAAAGAGCTTCGTCAGAATGCAACCTTTCTGTCCAAGCTACCCCCCCCCAAATAATAGCGCTTCACCAAGGCTGCGCAACTCCGTCCCCTTTCGCTCCCCATGACGGAGCAAAAATTTAAAAGCACCCCCCGTCATTCGCTGCAGGAGCTCCCCGAGTTCAGCTGCAAAGCCTTCTTTCCACCCCCACCGCCTCCCCCAGGGCTGCAGCCGTAGTTTTGTCCACCCCCGCTTTTTATTATTATTTCAGACTGACAAGAATTGGAAGGACCCTTGGAGGTCTTCTAGTCCACCCCCGTCCATGCAGGAGCCCCTATTGCACCATTGCGGACAAATTAGTTTCCCTTTTTTTTTTTAATTCCGCGGCATCGCTTCTTCCTTCGGCTTGGAAAACGCTCTGCAACTCTGGAGCCGCAGCTCTCTCGCTGGGCTTACCTGGTTACGGTTACGTTACATAGAAGCGGCGAGAAGAGCCTTCAAACTGCAAGAGAAGCGCTTGCAAAAAACTTGGGAAGGAGACCGAGCTGCTTCTCGGGGCGCTTAGCGAAGAAGCAGAAAAAAGGCCTCCGCCCCCCCACCTTCCCCGTTGAAGGCTTTTTCCCTAGCTTGCTGCCCTGCCAGCCAGCCAGCCAGCCTCCCTCCCTCCCTCCTGCTTGCTCCGCTACGGCTCCCAGCTCGCAGACGAAGCTCCCAGTCTCGAGCCCGCTCCGTCCGCTTATCAAATGCGGCGCTGTCTTTTTCACGTGAAAGCGGCCCAGCGACCAATCGCGTCTCGAGCTCGGCGCGCTCCGTGCAATCAGCGCCGGGCTGGCCCGTCAGGGGAAAACGTGATCGCTCCGTCTGCAGGGATGGGATGGGATGATGGGATGGGATGGGGTGGCGGCGGGGGGAGAGGAGAGGCGGGGAGCGCATGCGGTTGTGTTGACACAGCTTCTAGCCGTCGGACCCCTTTTGCTCGGGCTCAAGGTCAGCCTCCGCCGCCGGCTCTCGCCTTTTCTAAATAGAGGCCTCATAGTAGCGGGATCCTGACACGGGATCCTTTGTCACTCATCGCTTTCCTAACCAGCCCAAATAGGGGTTGAATTATTTCTTTGCGTTCCCCAAGTCTGCCATCCTGGCTCCGCTTTCCTTTGCCCATTGAATGCTATTTCTTACTGGCTATATATAGGGCTGCACAGTTGTAATCTATTTATATGAGGTTGCGGAATCTCCCAGCTGCTTCCCCTGGGATGTGAGAAAGAAACCAGCCCGGCATCCTTTGGTGTTAAAAAGAAAATAATACATATACAGGTAGTCCTCGAGTTACACAGCAGTTCGCTTAGTGACCGTTCAAAGTCGCAACAGTACTGAATAAAGGGATATCGCCATTTTGCACGGTTACAACCTTTGTAGCATCCCCATGATCATGTGGTCAGAATTTAAGATGCTTGGCAACTGACTCATTTATGATCTCTGCAGTGTCCCAGGGTCACATTTGCGACCTTCTGACAAGCGAAGTCAATGGGGAAGCCCCATTCACTTAACCGAGTTACTAACTTATCATCTGCAGTGATTCACTTAACTGTGGCAAGAAAGATCATAAAATGGGATAAAAATCATTTAACAAGTGTCTCACTTAACAACAGAAATGTTGGGCTCAACATTTCTGGTTATAAATTGAGGACTATAAATGTATATATCATGATACATCGTGTACTATATCATGATACATCGTGTACTATATCATGTTCATAATCTCCAGGCAACCTTGTCATTATCTGTGATGGATGACGATTATGGGTGCTGAAGTCCAGCACCTCGAATATCCAAAGCTTCTATAAAGGATCTGGTGCTTTGTTCTGCTTTCCATTCACTGTATGAAGTGCCCTTTAATTGTTAGACATAGTTTGCTTTCAGAAGGATTTTAGTAAACTGTTCATTTGTGCAAAAATCAAATGTTAGGTATTGAATGGTTTTCAGCTGGGCTGCCCTGAAGAATAGGGCACCTTTTTAGCTTCTGTCTGTTGTCCAGCTGTTAAAGGCCAGAATGAAGTAAAATTTGGTTTGATTATTAATGCACAAGCAAAGTGCATTATCCACGAAAAAAAGAACTGGCTATTGTCTTTTAAATATTACAGTATTCATTCATCCCTGACAATGTGGCCAGTTGTGAAGAATTATGGGAGAGTTTATCCAGAAACAGCCAGTTTACTCTACTAAGGCTAGAAACCAAGATACTGTGAGTTGTGGTTTCACCTTAAGCATGAAAACTGGCTGGTTTACTTTGGGCCAGTCACTTTCTCTCAGCCCTAGGAAAGAGACAGTGGCAAAAAACCACTTCTGAAAAACCTGGCTTAAAAATAACTGCAAGGATTTACCCAGGCAGTCTGCAAGAATCTGGTGCAATTGAATGGAAGAAAAACATACAGAAATATTTGAAAACAATTTCAGTCCATAACATTTGGGAATACTGGCATAAAGGATTACAGCTCAAGCTCATCTCCTAAATAGAAAACCACTGGGATTGACACATCATGCCAAGCCATGTGTTTACTGAATGTACCATATGTGGATAAATTGACACATCATGCTAGGCCATAACGGCTCCCTTTTCATAACCCAGTGAGATAAACCAAGCAAACCACATTGTGATTTAAGCACTGTATGTGAATTTAGCTGATAATCATTATCAACCCTATCTCCAACATATCTGGGTCTTTGTTTTTTTTAAAAAAAAGTGATTCAAATTACAAAATTACAATTAGTTAGGAACAAGCAGTGATTTGAATTCTACAACTTCTCAGAGCAAAATGATGAACCTGACATTCCTATCTACAGCAGAGTCAGACCTGTAAAAACATGAAACTGTGACTTTATTCTTTTGATGCTTCTTTTAAAATATATATTTTATCAAACTATATATTGTGCACTAATTCAATCCCAGTAATTAAAGTACCTCAGGGAGAGGAGGAAAAAGATATATAGTTAATAGCTATGCTAAAGAAGATTTTTTTTTCTTTTGTACCTTCTTTCATCCATATGTGAAAACTGCCAACATTTTTTTCTTTGCTGCAGTTATTAAAAACATAGTAGTGTCTCACTCTTTTGAACATAGATAAGGAGAAGCAAACACGTAAAGACAGCTTCATATATGATGCCATGATGTATGCTTCCCACCATGAATACATAGAAGTGACAGCAATTCCCAAGTGTTTAGGAATCACATATGTAAAATATAGGGTTGTTTTGTCACAATCCATCTTTTTATCACTTGTACATAATTCACTCCAAATGCATGCACGATTAGCAAGTAGCACTTAGACCTGTTCCACTTCATAGTGCTTTACAGCGCTCTCTAAGCAGTTTACAGTGTCAGCATATTGCCCCCAACAAACTGGGTCCTCATTTTACTGACCTCGGAAGGATGGGAGGCTGAGTCAACCTTGAGCTGATGAGAATCGAATAGCTGAACTGCTGTCTGACTGCAGTCAGCAGAATTAGCCTGCAGTACTGCATTCTAACCACTGCACTACTGCGGCTCTTAAGAATTCTTCATCAGTCCTCTTTCTAAATAATGAAGCTTAAGCATATATTTATATTAGGGGACCTTTAATTCTTCTATTTTTGGAGATCTTAGAGCCTCTGTTCTGAACAGGGTTTTCTTTCTTTCTTCTTTTTGTTTGGATGACCTGCCAGCCTATTCTACTCTGATAGCTCCAACAAAGGAAAAATAACAGAGGTTGGTTACAGTACAAAGTTTATGAAAATTCTCCTACTAAGCAAGTTCCTTTTGCCTCTCCTTTAGAACCCTGAAGCACCATGAGGAGTAAAGCATTAAAAATAAAGCATAAAGAGGAAAGCAACTGTTCTTTCCAAACCAGTTAATCAAACAGCTATCAAGTACATCCACTCACTTTAGAAATAGAAAATATAAGAAGCACTGGTAATGTTTGCAGGGGCTTCCTCTAATATTTAAACAGTGGGTCTTTAAGTACTGTGCATTTGTGAGAGGAGTGCAGCTTTCAGCCAACATGAAATAATGCACAAGAAGAGCTAGCATTTGTCTGTCTGGAGAGCCCCTGATAATGCATTTTTCCTTAATCTTATTTTGTGTTGGGTTTGTGAGCAAACATGAATCTATATACTCTGTGTGTGTATTAAAAACTGCTTAAAGTGTGTGTGTGTGTGTATTTCTCCAAAAATAAGAACTATCCCAAAAATAAGATGTAGCATGTTTTACGTGTGCGCATAATATAAGTCCTACCCCCCAAAATAACCCCTACTTAAGAGCCTGCGCAGCCGTCTGGCCACCCATTCCATCTGGTTGCTTGCAGTGTTGTGGCCACGAGGGGGGGCCACACACTTTGCACCGGCTTACCTCAGGGCCTCTGCAGCCAGGCCATCCACACTCCAACAACTGCCGCATGGTGGCAGTAACAACAGCCATGTGCAGCAGGAATCCACGTGGCCGCAGGCCCCCCTCTGCTTGCTCGCAATGGAACAGGAGACAGAGTGGTGGTGTTGGTGCCACGGCTGCAAGGTGAGGCGTATGTTTGGGTGTGGATGGCCTGGCTTTGGGGGCCCTAAGGTAAGCCAGTGTGTGGTGTGTGGAGCAGCTCCACCCCCTACCTTGCCTCATAGTCACGGCACCAGTGTGTTGCCCAGCCTTCTGTTCCATTGTGGCCACGAGCAAGCAGAAGAAGTGGACTGGTGGCCACCCAGGGTCTTGCTGCATGGGGCTGCTGGAGCCACCTCTGCAAGGCGATGTAGGTGTCGGAGTATGGGTGGCCTGGCTGCAGGGGCCCTGAGGTAAGCTGGTGCAGGGCATGTGAGGCAGCTCCACCCATCCCCTACCTTGTGAGTGGCACTAGCTCACCATGCAGCCTCCTGCTTCCCCCCGAGCAAGCAGAAGAAGTGGGCCTCCTGTACATGGGGAAAAATAAGTCATCCCCTGAATATAAGCCCTAGTGCTTATTTTGGGGCCCCCCAAAAAATAAGAAGTGGTCTTATTTTCGGGAAAACATGGGTATGTATGTATGTATATATACACTCTTTAAGCAGTTTTCACTCTTCATATATTCACTTTTTAAGCAGCTAAATATATATTTGTAATATATGTGTGTGTGTGTATTATATATAAATATATTTAGCTGCTTAAAGAGTGAGTGCGTATTCACTCTTTAAACATATATAAACACACACAGACACAGACACATAGTATATAAATCCATGTTTTCATACACACACACACACACACACACATTCACTCTTTAAGCAGCTAAATTTCACCTACTAATGTTGACAGCTCAATCACTGTTTAAACATATAAGAGGAGGCCAGGTGTACCTTTCATGGCTAGGTGGCAACCTATAGAAAAATAACTGTTCTGTGGCAACTGTATTGTGTATATCAGTTAATTATTTGAAATTGTATGGATTCCCCCGCCACAGCTAGCAAGGTAACTATTGACTTTCTCCAACCTGATGCCCTTCAGCTGTGTTGGTAATACAATTCCTAGAAATCCTGGATAGTAAAGGAGATTTCACACTATCAGGGTGTATTTTGCAAAGTTTCCCATGTCCCAGAGGTATGCTTTGCCTGCTCAAGAAGCTTTAAAATTTATAACGATTTGACTGCCAAAATATGAAGCATTTTTTCCCCCAAACCACCAGTTTTGGAAACTTCAGTTTACTTATCCTTTAAAACAAATGCTTCATGGTGCAAAAGAGCCCCAAGAACAGTATGTTAAAATGTCTGAATATTGGATATGGGCTGGCTCTGCCTACCCTCCTACAGCAGCTTTTGGTTGTCTGTCATGAAGTCTTTGAGCATTGACCCACAGCCTTCATCTCTGGGGAAGCTCCACGAATCACTTCAGTGCAAGTTGCTCTGATAAAATAAGCAGTTTCCGAATTGGGAGGATTTTCCTGTTCTCTGCTTATATCGCAGAATAGCCTTTAATTGCACCCATGGGAACAGCTAGCAGGAAAATGGATGGAAAACTTCCTGTTTGCACTCTGTGGAAAGTTTCATGTCAGTATTTGATATCTGGGTTAGTCATCAGGGGAAAAAAAGCTAAATTTAATATCAGGGCATTATCAGTTCACTAGCCCTTCGTTCAAAAGAAGCTTAAATTGGCTGCTGAAAATTAGATTTAATTTAATTCAATATATAGAAATGCCAGGGGATAGACATGGAAGGGTGCATATTTTCTTCTCACATTTTTGACTTAAACAGATGTTTGCAATTCATCCATTGCAAGGCACTCACTATCTACGGGTCACCGGGTGGATCAAAATTCTGCGTTTAAAGCCCTATTGTGCCACAGAACTCTTGTTTCTTGCGTTTTGCTGAGGCGGTTGCCATTAACTGTTTGAAGTTTACCTTGTGCGTGCAGAAACAGCTTTATGTCAATCTACATCTCCCATGGGCATAAGGATTGCCATTGGTTGCTTTCCTGCATACGTTATAGGCTTAATGAATGCACTTGCTAGGTCTTATATTTGAGGCTGATTTTAACCATGTTATTGTAATGTTATTGTAATGAGTCAATATGAAATGCTTGCATCTACCTCTGTTCACCTTTTGGCTGTATTGTTTAAATTTTAAAAGGGACTAATTGTTTTAAACAGATTATTAAGCGTACCAGACCTTTTATTTCCTACTATGAATACATTGTAGGGACATCTCAATTCAGTATTACAAGATTGGATGTTGCAGAAAGGCATAGGTGATAATTCCTATTGGGTGATATAATGATGAGCAAGTGTTTTGACCATTTGAAGTTTGACTTAAGGCGAAGGATGTGTTGCTTCCCAATAGACCCGAATAAGAAGTCTTCTATCATATTTGGTTTGGTCCTTGTTTTTCCATGCATGTTATATAAAGCTGAGCTCCCACCACTAACCTTGAATCAAGGGACCAGATTTGGGCAAGCATCCTAATTTTGGGATGCTCCAACTTGCTCATTCACATGATGCATTTATATAATAGTCCTTGTTGCCCTTTTTAAAAAATCAGCACACACACAAATACATACACTGACAACTTTAAAAACTGTTGTGACTTTGTCTTACTGAGTCGTTACAAGACACAATTAGTCCCAAATAAACCTGTTTTATTGTAACAGCTGAGAATTACTTTCATTCCCAGCTGAGTCCCAATTAGTTGCAAAACAAGTCCTTCGGAAGAAATCCTTCGGGATAATCACCAACCTTTATCTTCTTTGACACCCTGCCAAACGACTTTCTTGGCAAAGCCCCATGAAGTTCAGAAACAAACAAGAGATGCTGACTGGAAACAAAGTTAGCAACGTTCCTTACCTGCAAAAGGCCCAAGTGCCTTTGTTACTCTTTTAAACCTTATGGGAGGGGCCAATCTTCTCCTGGCCTTACTCCTGAATCATCCCTTTTGCTTTAGCTGCTCTTGCCTTCTGGCAGCTCTGTGCACGGATGCACTAAGAACAGGCTCCTCCTGTTGCTCTGCCTCTCTGCTGTCCGACTCTGGGGACTCCAGAGTCCACGCATCATTCCCAGATGGCTCTGGCCCCATCTCTGCCTCTGACGCAGAGCCCTCATCCAGGCCTTCCCCAGAGTCCAGGACTGGTCCATGTTTCTCCCCAGCCTCCTCACTGTCCGACTCCACTGCCAGCTTTGCAGGCTGCTGGCAGACCACAACAAAAACAAACAAACACATGCAACTTGTGGTTTATCAGTTTTTATACTCTCTGTGCAGAGATCAGCCCTTGAGAATGAGTGGCGAATGACAAAGAGAATCATGGCCGAGAGAAGAACCAAAACTAGCAAATATCTACTTGTCTTCCTATACAAGTTTTGATGTTGTGGCTTCAGCAGCCCACAACTGCCTGCCTAAGCCCAGTTCTACAGGTGACAGTTAGTCAATGTGTCCAGGCCTGCTTCTGCCATCCTGCCCTTCCATCCCTAAGGCTGGGTTGTGAGCGTCAAGTCATGTAATCCTCATATCACTCAATGCAGTGGCTGTGAACAGAATAGAACAATACAGTGAACAGAAATTTTAAATCGTGGATTTAAAACACAGATATTGTGAGAGGAAGCCAGTTATACTTTGCTATGAAGTTTTGGCATTTGTTATGATGTTGGGAGACGTTTCTGTTGGTCACTTGGAGGAGGAGCTGACTGGATTCTGATCATCTGAGACAGTTCTGTATGTTTTAAGGTGGCCTGGACTTAAGATCATTACTGGAAGATTTCAAAAAGGAATGGAACTGGGGAAGGACCTTCTTAAACCTGTTTTCAGCTTCCTGACTATCTACTCTTTTTCTCTCCCTTTGCCTGTTTTGAAAGCAAGCTTCAAGTTATTTGAGTGTGGAAAAGAGGATGCATATATTTGCAAATTGAAATGAATCCTAAACTGGTTTTCATTTATCTTAAACTAGCTTCCTTTGCCTTTTTGTATGATACCTCCTCCTCTGTCTCCCTCCCTCTTGCCCTCACATCACACTTTTAATTGTGGAAAGTGGAATTGCTCATATTAAATGTCCAATTAATAGAAATAAAGCAGAATCTAGCATAAGAGCACAGCCTGAGTATAATGCAAGCATTGCTAATTTTTTAGCTATTTTTAAATAAATTAGCAAATCTAATTTATCACTAGGGGGAAAAAACAAAGAGAAACTATCTACTAGAACTCTGACCTGTAAATTCAAAAATTGTAAAAGTGGCCTCAAAAGAGACTGGTTTGCAAGAGAGGATCTGACAGGGAAGGCGGTGTTTCAAAACATTTTCATTGCACCTAATTACAAGATATCATACAATTTGTGCTTAATCTTTTTTTTCTCTTTCCCAGCAACAAATAATAAGAATGGATAATCAAGGAGGCTGTATTTTTTGTAATGTGGGAATATAACTGATGAATTCAGTAACTGCCATCATATGTTTGGCATGATATTCTGAAAATGAAGCATGTGGCTGAGATGGATAAAACATGGAAATGGAATTTGGAAAGTACAGACAATGACAACCAGAAGCCAACTTGGATTTGGCAAAACAGCATGCAAAACAAATCTTATTGCATTCTTTGACAAAATGACTAATGGACCAGTGAAATGCTGTGGACATAATATACTTGGACTTCAGTAAGGCATTTGACAAAGAAGACCACAACCTACTTCTATTATTCTGCTCTTCTGTTATAATTCTCTTCTTGAAAGTGACTCACAAAGCATATATGTATGCCACAGAGGTTATAGGTGAGCAATGTGATAGTAATTATCAAAAAATGAAAATTGCATGGAATTTCATGAAAACTATTTATTGATGCTTTCTTTATATTTTAATATCCTTTCTTTGAATCTGCAAATACCATCAAATAACATTTTAACTCCAGATTTTTATAACAGCATTTTTTATTTTGGAGTCTAATGGCTGATAAGGAAAATAAAAATCCCTAAAAGAAAATTAATTATAATCAGGTCTGAAATGTCTAGAACATAATTCAAGATTTTAAACAACTTTTTTTTTTCTAAGCAACCTTCTAATTTTTTCTAAGCAATGTTTTGTAGGCAGCACAGAATCACCTATGTGTGATTTGGTTGGCTATAGAAATTTGTTTAATAGATAAATAATAAAATAATAAATTCTCTGTTGGCTTTACAGAGTAATGTCTAATATAGTTAAAGTAGGGAATGAGCAGAGGTGGGTTTCAGCATGTTCTGACCAGTTCTGGAGAACCGGTAGCGGAAATTTTGAGTAGTTTGGAGAACCGGTAGTAAAAAATTCTGACTGGCCCTGCCCCCATCTATTCTCTGCCTCCCAATTCCCAGCTAATTGGGAGGAAATAGGGATTTTACAGTAACCTTCCCATGGAGTGGGGTAGGAATGGAGATTTTTCAGTATCCTTCCCCTGGAGTGGGGTGGGAATGGAGATTTTATAGTATCCTTTCCCCTGCCACGCCCACCAAGCATGCCATGCCCACCAAGCCACACCCACAGAACCAGTAGTAAAAAATTTTGAAACCCACCACTGGGAATGAGGCTAAACACATCTGTGGTAGCTGTTTGTAGTATAGTCTTTATTGTCACTGTACATCATATTTACAATGAAATTGTAGCTTCAATGCTTTAATTGCTGCTTCCTTCTGATTCGCAGAACAAAAATAACCAATGCAAACAAATTTTGCATTATCATTTGCAAAATTCTACCTTGGTTTTCCATCAGGCTAGATTTTCACAAAGTTTCTTTCAAGTACAAAATGCCAGGGCAGTAGTATATTTCTTCCTCCCAGCTCCATTTCTGTCACTCTGTTTACTTTCAGTTCAGAGCAGAGTTTGGATGTTATTTGGATCACTTACTTTAGGTGCAGAAATATTTTGAAATTTGACTTCGGTGCTAAATTTGATGGTAGGATTTTCACCTGACTACAGTTCAACTTGAGGTCTGTATGTTCTGGGTGAAGGACATTGAAGGAATTGCAGTGATCCAGAATCAGCAGAAGGGTGGAATATGACAGGCTTTCGGGAACTGAGAACAGCATGACACTGGCAAGCAACACAACTAGATTCCAAAATTAAGACTTACCATTCCTCAAACTGCAAATAAAAAGTACAGCTTATAATCAATAAATATGCCAGGCCCAAGGATAGGGTTATGACCTTGAAAAATGAAGGGTCTTTTTACAGCTTTATCCTGAAGCCAATTAAAATGGGGGGGGGGGGACAGATTGACTGAAAATAAATGGGTGTGATGGCTCAGCGATTAAAAATGCTGAGCTTCTCAGCTAGAAAGTTGACAGCCTGGTTTTGAGACCCGAGCACCATGTCAAACAGGACCACTGTGGGAGGTCCTGTTACTTGCCCCAGCTACTGCCCACCTAGCAGTTTGAAAAATGTAAATGCAAGTAGATAAATAGGTACCACTTTGGTGGGAAAATAACAATGTTCCATGCACCTCGGCATTTAGTCATGCTGGCCACATGACCATGGAAATGTCTTCAGACAATGCTGGCTCCCTCAGCTAAGATACGGAGATGAGCGCTGCCCCCTAGAGTCAGACACAACTGGATAGGGGAAACCTTTACCTTTACCAAAGGTTGGAACCAGTCAGGCAGCTAAAGTTTTTAAAATCTAGATTTTAGGGGTGTCCAATCCTGGCAACTTTAAGACTTGTGGACTTCAACTCCTAGAACTCCCCAGCAAGTTGCCAAGATTGGATACCTCTGATTTAGATCTTCCCAACAAAAGAAAAAAACACTATTTTTTACAAAAATGAGATTCCTCTGAAGGGCAATTTTGTCTGAACCCAAATCTTGCATACAACCTTCATATTTTCAGTTTTTTCCCAGTTTTTAATCTTTGTTTCTTTTATTTTCCTTGCATACCTTGTCTTTGTTTATAAAACAGCAGCACTATTTTTATGTTAGTTACAAAATGCCTTTTATAATTATTTCTGAATCATAATTGAAAGAATCTGTCAAGATGATATACTATTAATATTGCAATTAAACAGCTGTTACTCCATTTTTTAAAGTATTTTCCTTCAGGCATTACAAATACAAAAGGTTGTTTCTACTTATTCGTTCTTCATTTTCCAACTGAGAACACTCAGAGTAAGGCATCTCTGTTTTCCAGTCTCTGTTAATTTCTATAGGAATTGATATTTTGCATGACTACTTTTCTGTATGTCCCCAACCTTTTTGGCTGCACGGACCATGGCGGTGGCGTGGGAGTAGAGGGATGGGTTCACACGCTCCACCTAATTCCGTGCATGCGCAAATGAAGCTTCCTTGCTCACTTGCCATTTGAACAGTCTGGTTCCCAACCAGCCACTGCCTGGTAGTGGGCCGTGGGTTGGGGGACCCCTGTTCTAAAGTACTGTAAGTCATGTTTCCTTCAATTTCACCAAACTAGTAATTAGAGGATTTTATCTAGTGAAATTGTCAAAAATACACACCTTCCCGATTGGCGGATAAAAGATCATGCAAAGCATCTTATATTTAAACCCTCAACAAGGCATCTTTGGAAGGCTCATCTTCCCAAAGGCACTCATGTGACAACCTTGAATCCTATATGTTTTTTTAAAAAAAGAAAAAGCTTCGTATTGTCAGTTACATAGTCTGAAAAGTGATTCATGGAAGGCTGAGGTAATAAGAGATGAAACATTATCAGCCAACTTTCAAAGAAGGTGCTTGATGACAGTCTATATAGTTCATAGCATCTGTTCAGAAACATAGAGAAGTACGTGAACTCTTTCTGCCACCTAGTTGACAGGTGTCTGTCAAATCCCTTTTGGGAGGCTCCCAGCAGAAGAAAAATTACTCATCCGAAAGTCCCGGATTGAGTAAAGGCAAAGTAACAGGGTAACACAAGGACACAAGTCTATTACAGCTGTTGGTGCCAGTAATGTTCTGTTCATAAATAGAGGACTCTGCTCCATTGCATTACTGTTGACACCTTTTGCTTTAAGGGAGGAAAGGTAACAAAAGATAAAGAAACATTGCTATTTTGATTGTAGAATAGGTTTAAAGGAACTAGTAAAGTGACTATTCTTTATTCTTCTTCAAAGGAACAGAAAAGAATGATGGCATTTAGAAATCCAGTATGATTTCTACTAAAACGAATGGTCTCTCTCTTTCTGGCTATTGTTATTTTATTTGACTTCAGTATTTTTATTGGAGGTTAATGATCTGCACTAAACTTTAATAAATGTTGACCTTTAATGGTTAAGCTCAAATTTTTCACTCAAATTTCCAGTGCGAAATTAAAATGTCATTTTTTAAAGTTATGAAGTGCAGATGTAGCACATTACAAGTCAACATCCAGTGGAATATTTTCTTTTCATTTGGCCTAATTTCCCTGGAGGAAATCCAGCCACAGCAGCATGATGTGCAAGTACTCTTACAGACCTAAAACTCAATGCCAAGTTGTACCTTTTTAAAAATTTTGTATAAGGAAATCTCCTTTTTATTCCAAATCTACAAAGCAAGAAAATTGTACATTGAAATCATCTGCTCAGTAAAATGTTTGTTGTTGTCATCATTTACAAAGAGGTCATAATATTCTAAATTTCTAAATGGATTAATCATTACAGTGGCTGTAAACAAAAAGATGCTGTGTAAAAGAATGGGTAAATCAGAAAGATTATTCTTATAATAACTCACTTATTATATAGTATAGATTTGGAGTGGTGCTTAATGAGAGCAGGAGACAAATGGCAGATGAGTTAAATTGGGTCTTCTTGACCTATTTCTTCTAGGATTTGTGTCTGCCTAGGCTTTGTATAATAGGAGGATAATGAGGAAATACAATCATTCTGACAGTGATGAACTATGACTTTTGAGGAATGGTGGACTGTACAAGCTTGTTGTAGACCACTGGGAGAGGTTGTGTCCATATTACACTGATAAAATTGCTCAGATTTAGAATCCAACAGTCTAGACACTGCATGGACAAAGCTCAGGAAGGTGATTACAGTAACATATTGCAAAGTTACCTGGGATTCTTTTCAGGTTAACTATTCCAGGTAAGAGAATAAGATGCATTGTTCTTTGTGGATTGGATAGATGTCCCACCTGATTCCTTTGAGAAGCTGGTGAGAGTTTGGATCTGGGAGAAGGTCAAAGTCTAACTGGTAGAAACAGATTTCCTGGCCATCTTGAAAGAGGTGGTGATACATTTACCTTGTCTGAAAAAGCCTTCACAGGCCTGCTCACTTTGAGTAACAATTGCCCATATTGCAGTATTTTCTTTTTAGGGAAGATCGTTGAAAAACTCCTAGAACAGCAACTTTGGAAATAGCAAATCTTTCCATCAGAGTTCAGGTCTACATGTAAGACAGAATTGTTAGTCTGTTTGACTAATTTTGCCAGGACTTGCAGGGGGAAATGTACATCTTTGGTCAATTTAGATCAATCAGTAGATTTTGATTTATTTTTTTTTTAAATCAGAGCACCTTTTAGGCTGCATATGAGGGTTGAGATCTGGGGACAGTCTATTACAATGGTTCTACTCCTTCCTGGGTGGATGACTCTAGTTGGTGGCTACAGATTGGGAGAGATCAACTAGTGGTTGCTCACAAGTGTTATATGGTGGGGTTCATTGCTTCTTCTTGGTCTTCAACATCTATTTGAAGTTACTGGGATAAGTCATCTTCAGCATGAGGTCATATCTGTATATTGACAATTTTCTAGTATATATCTTTATGAGGCCAGTCTTGTGATGTTGTAGATAGAAGGCTTGATTCTGGAGGGTGTGAGGATCTAGATGGGAAGGAACAAGCCAACACTGAATTCCTGGAAGATGGTGTTGCTATTTTCCACAAACTGTCTGACTTTTGCTTTATTCTGCTTATTCAGGACAAACTGTAATCCCCCTGAAAGAGCAGGTCTGCAACCTGAGGGTGATTCATAGCTAATACTTGATCAGCAAGGAGAGGTTGTAGCTAGGGGAACTTTTGCCAAGTTTCTACAGTACTGAGATGCCAAATGCAGCACTTCCTTGAACATGAGGCCTTAGCTATAGTAACCAATGCCCTCTTGGATAGATTACTGCAGTGTGCCATCCATGGCTCTGCCTTTGAAGACTACCCTGAAGATTATAATTAGTAACAAGTGCAGTGGAATTTTTCTCTCTTATCAGAGTAATTGTAGCCACATAATTCAAATTTTGTAGGCACTCTATTGCTACCAGCAAGTTTTCAAGTATTTATTTATTTATTTATTAGTTCGATTTATATGCTGCCTTTCTCCAGAGACTCAGGGCGGCTTACAATGCATTAAGCAATACCCTTCATACTTTTGTATATACCTGCTTAGTAGGGCTTTCGTCCCCCCCCCCAAGCTGTGTTCTTTTTTTGTACAAAGTCAGCTTATTGCCCCCACAATCCGGGTCCTCATTTTATCTACCTCGAAAGGAGGGAAGGCTGAGTCAACCTTAAGCTTGGTAAGATTTGAACTTGCAGTAATTGTAGGCAGCTGGCAACCAAGTGCTACTTTAACAGCACTTAGTCCACTGCGTCCACTCCTTTATAATTCAAAGTGCTGGTATTAACTTCTAAAGCTGTTTATGGCCTAGCACCAAACATATCCAGGACCATCTTCTTATCCCAGTCCATCCTACATGGGAATATCAAGAGTCCCGCTTAACATGAGATTTAATGAGCAGGCCCAGAAAACAAGAGTTTTCTTTGTAGACTCCGTCCCGGTGGAAGAGTCTACAGTATTTAGGAAGACGGTGAAGTTAGCATTGCTTCACAGAGAATTTAATCTGTAATTTAAACTGTAAAGTTGCCATCTGTGCTGAAGGTGGGTGAATGGTTTATGGATTTATGTATTGGTTCTATAATTTTATGGTTAAATTGTAAGCCACCAGGAACCTTTTTTGAAATCTGGTGGTTTAAACATTATCAACAAACAAATCAATGAACTACTGAACAAATGTATAAGCGAATAAATAATAACTTCACAGCATCTCTCATCATGGTCACTGCTGGCACAATTCCTAGGATCTGGGAGAGCCGCAGGTTTCCCATTCCTATTAATTGAGTTAGTGTTAATATCTAGACATCAAATAGTATGTATATGATATAGTTGCGTGCCATATTCTTATTATAGGACTTCTTTTTTTCGTAAGCAGGCTGCATGTTTTTTGAAAGCATGTAAAGTTAGAAACAATTGTATGCAAAGTATGCAAATATTGTATGCAATTGCATCCTGCATAAAAAAGAGCTGAATTCTCAGAAATTGCAGCATACTGTAATTTTAATTTACTGTAATTAACCTTGAGTATGAAATATATAGAATAGCTTTACGTAGTCCATGAACTTGCAAATCATATTATGGAGCACCTCTGCCCAGATGAAGGTATTTTTCCTGAACAAAGATACAATGTTTTTGTTCTCAATCTACAAAGAATCATTTTAAAGACTTGTAGTTCCAGCCCCTTTCTGTCATCAACCTACGCAACTGACCTGCTTTTTAAAAAAATTGTGTGTTTTTTAAACGGATTAAAGTGTTTGTATGTTCATGTCTGTTAACAGATGCCTAATGGTTTGTTTATTTGTTCATTTTCTGCAAAAGGAGTTTGTTGTACAGGTAAAATAAAAACTGCTTCAGTCTGTAATTCTGTACTCCAAACTTTTAAGTGAATCAAGCTTTCCTCATTTTTTTAAGGCGGCTTAGGGTGCAATCCTATACTTCTTTCAGTGTTTCTCAACTTTAAACTGCATGGAGTTCAACTCCCAGAATTCCCTTGACAGCATGCTGAACAAGGAATTTTGGAAGTTGAAGTCCATGCCTTTTAAAGTTGTCAAAGCTGCAAAATACTGACTTTCTACTAACTGGGATGGAAAGTCTGCTACCTTTGGGGAAAAGCTTGGAATGCTGGGAAAACTTTAAAAAGTGAGCAGTGAGAATTAATACCTCAACATTCACACTCCTATATATTTTTTTTTCATGGCACAAGAACCATATGCAATGCCTTCTCTTGATCTCAAGTTTATATAATAATAATAATAATAATAATAATAATAATAATAATAATAATAATTTTATTTCTATATAAAATAAGCTCATATGATAGCTTATTGAGTTATTCATCTTGTAATCATACTGCTGACTTTTATTTTAGTACAGGTGGTCCTCGATGTACAACTACAATTGAGTCCAAAATTTCTATTGCATTTGTTAAGTGAGTTTTGCCCCATTTCACGACCTTTCTTGCTATGGTTGTTAAGTCAATCACTGAAATTGTTAAGTTAGTAATAGGGTTGTTAAGTGAATCTGGCTTCCCCATTAACTTCGCTTGTCAGAAAGTTGCAAAAGTTGATCACATGACCCCGGGACACTGCAACCGTCGATATGAACCACTTGCCAAGTGTCTGACTTTTGATCACATGACCACAGGGATGCTGCAATGGTCATATGTGTGAAAAATGGTCATAAGTCTCTTTTTTCAGCACCATTGTAACTTCAAACAGGAGAACTACTTGTATACATAGGATGCAAACAGGGATTTTAAGCAAATGCCTTTTTTGGGGGGAAGGTGAAATTAAAGGCCACAAGGGACCATCAGTTTAGTGAGTTAAACACATTCTATACATAAGTCAGTGGTGGGATTCAAATTTTTTTACTTCCGGTTCTGTGGGCGTGGCTTGGTGGGCGTGGCAGGGAAAGGATACTGTAAAATCTCCATTCCCTCCCCACTCCAGGGGAAGGTTACTACAAAATCCCCATTTTCTCCCAATCAGCTGGGACTTGGGAGGCAGAGAATAGATAGGGGTGGGGCCAGGCAGAGGTGATATTTACCGGTTCTCCAAACTACTCAAAATCTCCACTACAGCTACTCCAGAACTGGTCAGAACCTGCTGACATAGGTGTATTGTCTTTGGCAGTTTGATTGAACAAGATAACAATATTTAAAATAAACTAATAGATTAAGATAAATCCTTAGTGTAACTCAGCCCACATATTGGAATAACAAGATATTGCCTGTTGCCAAGCTACTGATATGATACTTTGACTGTGACTGCTGTCTAGGTCAGTTAGCATACTTCCAAAAGAGGACAGCGTCAGCCGTCCTACTCAGTCATCTAGCACAGAAAGATTCCTGGCCATTTGTTTTGCCATTTGTTTTACTGAAGCTTAAATGGTTACAGAAGTAGCCTAAGCCGAATCTGAGGTTTTCCTGTGCAAACAACACAAAGGAATGTTCCCTCTTTGCTCCCCCTGCCATCCTGATTTTCTGCAAATGTCCAATCAAGGCTTGTATAATTGTTCATGAAACAGGTGCTTGGTTCCCACCTCTGGATATCATCACTTGACCTTGGTTGTCAAGAACTTCTCACATGGCTCAGCTGGGCTTCCATCTTCCTTACATTCCAATCTTTCCCTCTACCCTCACTCCCTCAATGCCAATGTCAGGCTGTCAGCTCAGGAAGTTGAGAAAGACCGAATTGAATTAATTACTTGTGAAATAAAGTTCTCCATTTACAAAATTGTTGGTTCCTACATCTGCATATACATTCTCTTCTCTCCTTCCAGCAGAAATAGCAAATCAAAGAAGGGGGATGGGGGTGGGGGAAGCAAGAGTAGCTATATTGGAAAGGGAAGAAAGGGAGTGAGAAGCTGGGTGGGAATGGGGAGACAAGCTAACTCTTATAGAGAAGAAATAAAAAGGGAAAGCACCATTTAAGCATTATACAAAGGTTAAATTCAGCACGATAAACAAGTCTTCTCAAGCATCAGGTAGCCCTCAGGCTAATCTTCAAAAGCACACACACTTCAGCAGACAGACAGACAAACGTATATTGCCAGGGGATACTTATATGGGCACATGGGCATCTTTCTAAGCTATTGTATGTCAGTAATAAAATGATGGCCAGCATAGCATCAAAACTTCTCCATACTTGCTTTCCAATTTATTTTTTACTTGCATCAAATGCACTTCAGGCTGCCCAGTTTCCAAATTTGTATATTGACGTTTGCGTATTTTATAAATTCAAACATTCTTTTTTAAAATCTTCACTGTTCATAAACCTTGGTGACCTCGGTAAAGTACTGTACAAGTGCAGTGATACTTTTCCAGCTTCATGAAGCAAATGGGGAGTTGGGTCTGTTTTTGTAAGTATATTTTGTTTGTTCCAACATAAGAAATACTGATTGAATAGCTATTTTGATCACCCTTGTAGGAATGTTTCTAATTCGTTAGAAAACTATAAAGTAGCTGCCTTCTTATTTGTGAGGGTATGATTTCTTGAATGCAGTCCTTCATCATTCACAATGCATAGTACAATGCATAGTAAAATGGGAAGGAAATTTAAGACAGCCTAATATTAAAGGGGAAAAAAGAACTTTTGATGATAAATTGTAGATGGAATAATAATAGTTAAATCCCAAGGAGGTAAAGAAGCTAACTTTTCCTAGGGTCTGTGGGTTCATATATCAACAAGAAACTCGTGGAAGTAGAACAATACAAAACTATGTTCCTCCCATTCATTCTAATTGAAGTTTTAAATAAATATTGTTGGGGGAAAGAGCTTTGCAATTTGTGGGTCCATTTTTCTGGCACTCCCATAGAATGCTCCTTCTTTATCCTCTTCACTGTTGGAATTCCAACATTGGAGAGGCATTATTGTAGAGTTTTTTGAAGTTTCATGAAGCATGCATAGAAGATTGGATTTTCTCCAGGGAATGGACAAAGCAACCATTTTTAGATGCCAAAATTATTTGGTTGAATTTGCTGTAGATGTATTGTATTCCTTTTTATCTTCTCACGATAATTCCCATTAATCGAATTAAAAGCACTTGGGGAAAATTACTTTCAAGCCATCATCGAGGAAGAGGATTGGAATACAATTTGGATTTCCAAGTTTATATTCTCATCCTTTCTCTAAATTCTCATCTTTTGTCTAAAATAATTTATAAGTTATACATGGGTCTAGTGGAACTGGAATAACTCAGTAAAAATAAATATATGTTGGAATAATTGCAATGAGAAAGGCACATATTTCCATTTTCAGTGGATACAAAAATAGGTAAAATAATTAGGAAATCATAATCAGATTTTTTTTCCTGTAATGTTTGTAATGTTTGTAAAGATAAGAAAATAAAATCTAAGGGACTGGTGATTTACATGTTGACAACAAAAATAAGCATACCAAAAAGCTGGAAACATACTGTGTTTCCCTGAAAATAAGACCCTGCCCTATATTTTTTTGAACCCCGAAATAAGCACTTGGGCTTATTTTTCAGGGAGGTCTTATTATTTTGGGGCACATGGAGCAAGATGGGGCTTCTCTTGCTCTCTTGCCTGATTTCCAGCTCTGCATTTAAATATTTTTCGTGAGGGCTTATTTTTGGCGAAGGCTTTTTTTAGCACATGTGCTCAAAAGCCCAATTGAACATTGTCTTATTTTCAGGGAAACAGGGTAATTATTTTCTTCAGATATAGCACTTTTATGAGCTTAGTATAATATAGCAATGGCAGAAAAGTTAACACATTTGTTACATGTTTGAACAGGACAATTCAAACCCATATTCCTTTTGAGTTATGGCAACATTTAATACTTTTCATCAGTCAAAACACTTTGAAAAAGTGCTGCCTTTTAGTTATATTCAGATGTTGAAAGATTTGTGCTATTTATAAAATGTTCTAAAGTTGATAGGTAATGGCTTAAATTAGACATATTTACAAGCAAGACAGTAAAATTGATGAAGTTCTTTTGTAGGAATGCCTTTAAATGCAGTTAAACCATTTTATATTACCTAACTTTTAGGATTTTTAAATTTGTTTTTAAATAATCTTCCCCACTGGAGGTGAACCTTTCTCATCTTTGTAAGAAAAGATCTGACTACTGACCAGTCAACATTCGTCCTGGGTGGCATCCTGTAGAATCAGATGGAACAGATTGGCATAAATCAGAACCAACAGCTTGATATGACAAACTGACCCTTAAAAATGTACTCCAGAGTTAAATCTGCAGATGATGATATCAGGCTTTTAGCTAAATACATTTTGAATCTGTTTTTTTATGTTCTATTTTTTTCGATGAGCAGAAAGTACAGGCAGCAGCACTAAAAAAACAGCTGAGATTTGAACACTGGATATGGAATATCAGACATAGTAGCTGTTAATAAATTCTGGAAAGAGACAGATTCTGAGTTTGCTTCTCTTTGGTATGTCCTTTAATTTTGAAATCTGAGCAGCCCCAAAGCATGAATCTTTTTGCTTCAATCAAGCTTCTTCCAATATTAATATGTCTAATACACAAAGTTAAGCTGATATCTGAAATGAAGGGCAGGATTCCTGATGGAACTATCTTTATTCTTGAGTATACAAAAATTAACCACTGTTTTTCTTTCCAAGGGCTGCCTTTTTTTTTTAGGGCTGCTTCCACTGAACTATGTCAGTGGTAAGAAAGCCTGGAGCAACTGATAGGTATGGAGCAGAGTTGGTATTCAGCAGGTTCTGACCACTTCTGGAGAACTGGTAGTGGAAATTTTGAGTAGTTTGGAGAACTGGTAAATACACCTCTGACTGGCCCCGCCCCCATCTATTCTCTGCCTCCTGAGTCCCAGCTGATTGGGAGGAAATGGGGATTTTGCAGTAACCTTCCCCTGGAGTGGGGTGGGAATGGAGATTTTACAGTATCCTTCCCCTGCCACGCCCACCAAGCCACGCCCACAGAACCAGTAGTAAAAAATTTTTGAATCCCACCACTGGTATGGAGCCAGAACTATAAGTCCTCAAAAAAAGAGTCCCCTCCTCTTTTTTGACCCCTCTTTTCTCATCTTTCTTTGCTTTTCCTAATTATTTCTTCCCCTTTTATCTCTTAACGTAGGCTGCCTGGAAAATGATAGGTACAGTAGCTTTTATCAGGCCTAAATTAATCAAGGCTTCTGAATTAAGTCAAGGGCCTTTGGCTACTTATTCTGGTGTAAGAGACACTGACTAAGAGAAGAGAGTGAACAATTAATATCTAGATTAAAGTATTGCCGTTTCTTTGGGGTAGGGTATATGGCAGCCCATTAGAGAAAGATTTGGGGCCATGACTGTGTTATACCACTTTTTTAGCATGCTTTTTAAACAACAGATACACCAAGCTTCTTACATGCAGGGGAAAAAGGGTCTCTCACAAAGTCGCCCTTGTTTCGGTATCACAGAGAAGAAGTCTTTGCTCCTGTATTAGCAGAGCTAGAATTCTTTTTCCAAGTTTTTCTTGGACTCCCTCGACAAGGAAGGTCTTCTGTAAAATAGACCCAAGATGAATGAAAGCTTTCTCCTCCGGATTCAGTCTGGATTTTTGACTTGCAGGAACCTTAAAATAGGAATTTATTAGGGGCCTGATCTATTTACTTCAGCTTAGTTCCGTATGTTTTCTTTCTGGCTCTTCAATTTCTCCAGGGTCGTGGCTGGTGGAGCATATAACCTAGCTTTGAGTTTAGCTGAGATAAATGACGCTTCTCTTAAGCCTGTGAGTAACAAAAAGGCCATTCTTGTTTGACAAGTTGACAAGGATCTTGGAAGGTTGTATTGGCTTGCAAAGGAGCTATTACTCAAGACACCATATTTTATACAACCCATCTTCAGTGTTTCAGCTTCTTGATTATTTTAAGTTATAGTTACCATCATTTTGAATGTCAGAATTTTCAGGGAACTGCTAAGGACAGTTTTTACTCTCCATTAAGCATTGTGTTTCCTTTTGTTTACTTTTTGTTACCCAACCCCAACCTACTTCATAACACTAGGCTTACATGTTAAGTGACAGCTCAGACATTCTACTCAAGATTAAAATTTGCCTAGAGAATAGGAGGGTAGGATCTGGATAGCACTGAGACTGAGGCTGAGATGATAGCACTGAGGCTGAGATGCCGAAACCATAACTTTGGGTTATAACCAGTGGTGAAATGTAAAATTTTTTACTATCGGTTCTGTGGGCGTTGCTTGGTGGGGGAGTAATGTGACTGGGTGGGCGTGGCCAACTTTTTTTGTTTTAACTTTTAAAAGCATTTTTTCTACAACCTCTTCGGCCAAAGAAATTGTTAAAAAATGCTTTTAAAAGCCTCTGACCTATAACATTGGAAGAGATTATATATGCAATAAAACAATTGAAACTATCTAAAGCTCCTGGGACAGATGGTTTGACAGCAGTTTTTTATAAGACCTTGCAAGAGGAACTGATAGAGCCTCTTAAAGACTTGTTTTGTAATATTCAACAGGGGGGAAAAATACCTCCCTCGTGGAAGACGGCTTTTATATCATTGATACCTAAAGAAGAAGACTCTGCTAAACCTGAAAATTTTAGACCAATATCTCTCCTGAATACGGACTATAAAATTTTTGCTAAAGTATTAGCCAACAGATTGATGCCAGTTATTCAAGATGTGATTCATGAAGACCAAGCTGGTTTTATAGAAGGCAGATACATGAAAGACAATGTCAGGCAACTCATAGATTTGTTGGAATATCTTGATGAAAAGAAACAGATCTCTGCGGTGCTGGTGTTTTTGGATGCGGAGAAAGCCTTTGATCGAGTCAACTGGGATTTTCTAAAAAAGATTTTGCATAAGATGAACTTTGGAGAGCAGTTTACACAAGCAATCTCGGCAATTTATCAAGAACAGACAGCACAGATCATTATTAATGGCAGTTTGACTACTAATTTTAATATACAGAAAGGGACAAGACAAGGCTGCCCATTATCTCCACTATTGTTTATTTTGACGCTAGAAGTGCTGCTGAATGCTCTACGGGACTCGGACAAAATGAGTGGAATAGTTGTAAGGCAAATAGATTACAGAACAAAGGCATTTGCAGATGATCTGATTGTTACCCTAACACGACCTTTGGAATCTATCATACAGATGAAGAACATTATAGAGGAATACGGTCTGGTTTCAGGTTTCAGCCTGAACCAGAAAAAGACTAAGATGATAGTTAAAAATATGTTGGAACCACAAAGGAAAGAGCTTGAAAGGGTGGCAGGCTTTGAAATAGCTACAAAGGTGAAATATTTAGGGGTCCAAGTTGCAGCATCTAATACAAAACTTTTTCAAAATAACTACGAAGAACTTTGGCATAAGATTCAAAAAGATCTTGATACATGGAAAAAACTGCAACTTTCTCTGCTTGGTAGAATTGCAGCTGTTAAGATGAATGTTCTACCTAGATTTCTGTTTCTGTTTCAAATGATTCCGGTGCTTAAAAATGATAAATATCTGATGGACTGGCAAGCAGGCTTAAATAAATTTATTTGGAGTGGGAAAAAACCAAGAGTTAAATTTAAGATCATGCAAGATATACGTGAACGTGGTGGCCTTAAAGTTCCAAATCTACGTTTATATTATGAAGCAGCAGCATTGATACAGGTCGGAGATTGGATTGGAAAAACCAAAAGAGAGATTTTGAATATAGAAGGCTATGACTTGCAATTTGGATGGCATGCATATCTACTTTATGAAGATAAGAGAGACAGTGTATTTAACAGGCATATTTTAAGACACGCTTTGCTGAGAGTTTGGAAGAAGCACCAGCTTCAATTGGATTACAAAATACCTTTGTGGTTGGATCTTGGGCATATTTTGCCAAAAATAAAGTCACTCGGGGGGTTGTTGTACAAAGAGATACTTTTTATTGATGGGGGCAGTTGGTGTTTGAAGTCATGGAATACTCTGTTGGAAGATGGAGTTAATTTAACTTGGTTGCAGTACTTTCAACTTCAAGCGAGATGGAGAGAAGATCAGAAAATTGGAATAATGCTACATGAAGAGGACTTGATGACTCAGATAAAATGTACAGGACCGATGCATATTAAACGATTGTATAATTTACTGTTGGAGAGAGATTCAGAGGGGGAGTTAGTTAAAGACTGTATGATTAAATGGGCACAGAATTTTGATCAACCAGTAATGTTAGAAACATGGGAAAAGATCTGGGTCCAGAACGTTAAATTTACGCAAGCACAGAACTTAAGGGAAAATTTTTACAAAATGTTTTATAGATGGCATTTAGATCCCAAAAAGTTATCACGTATGTATCCAAATGTTCAACCTAAATGTTGGAGGTGTGATTGTTTGGATGCAACATATTTTCATATTTGGTGGACATGTAGGAAGTTGAAACCATTTTGGATTAAACTTTGGTGGGTGATGCAGAACATTTTGAAGAAGAAGTTGGAGTTTTCTCCTCAGTTTTTTCTGTTGGGAATAATCAAGGGCTTTTCAGTAACTGATACTAGGTTAATATTGTATATGATTTCTGCAGCCAGATTACTGATAGGTCAATATTGGAAGAAAGATAAAGTGCCTACCATAGAGGAATGGATATTGAAGATGTCTAATCTGGCAGAGATGGCAAAAATTTCTGCATACCTAAAGGAAAGGACCCATGAAGCTTTTGTTAAGGAATGGAGGAAATGGGTTGACTATATGAAGAAGAAATATCAAAGCAAGAAATTTCAATTAGTGCTTAGTTGAATTAGAGTTAGAATGTATTTAAGTAAATGTATGGATAGTTAAGTGGTTTATTATTATCATTAAACTGAAGAATTTATAATTGAAGTATAGTTTAAAATTTAAGATTACTAAATGTTAGGATACTTAAATAACTGTATGAAAGGTATAGTTATATGGTTAATTATTATTATTAAAATGAAGAGTATATAATTGAGGTATAGATTAAATTTTAAAGAGAATGTATTAAGTTTATTTAGCTAAATTGCTTTAATTTTTAAATATGTGAATGTTAGTGAAGCTTTAATAGTTAATAGTTTCTTATGTAAAGGGATCTCGCCTTTAAAGAATGTCGAATATGATAAGATTAATGTTTGTCAAATAGCGGAAGTCAAGGGAGGGGGGAGGGTTAGAAGGGATAGGGTGGGGGGGGGAAAGGGAGGGGGGAAAGGGGGGGTTTCATATTATAAAATGTAATGTAAAACTTTTTCAATAAAAAAAAAAAAAGCCTCTGACAAACCCAGCTGAGTTGCCTGATCTTCAGAGGCTTTTAAAAGCATTTTTTAATGCTGGCTGAGGGATTCTGGGAGTTGAAGTCCACAAGTCTTAAAGTTGCCAAGGTTGGAGACCCCTGGTATAGATAGTCCTCAACTTCAATAGTTCATTTAGTGGTATTTTGAAATCATAATGGCACTGAAAAAAGTGACTTATGACCTTTTTTCACACTTACGACCATTGCAGCCCTAAGGTCATGCAATCAAAATTCAGGCACTTGGCAGCTGCCTCATATTTATGACAGTTGCAGTTTCCCTGGGGCGCGTAATCTCCTTTTGTGACCTTCTGACAAGTAAAGTCAATGGAGAAGCCAGATTCACTTAACCATCAAGTTACTAACAATTTCAGTGTTTGACTTAACTGTGTCAAGAAAGGTTGGGAACTGCAGCAAAACTCAGTTAATAAACGTCTCTCTTAGCAATGGAAATGTTGGGCTCAATTGCTGTCGTAAGTCAAGTACTACCCGTAAATTAAAGGAGCAGTAGAAGGATGTGTAGTAGAAGTGGGAAATAGTGGAGTAGTGAGCAATGAGTACTAGAATAGAATAGAATAGAATAGAATAGAATAGAATAGAATAGAATAGAATAGAATAGAATAGAATAGAATAGAATAGAATAGAATAGAATAGAATTTAGACTAGACTAGACTAGACTAGACTAGACTAGACTAGAATTAGAATAGAATAAAAAAAGAATAGAATAGAATTAGAGTAGAGTAGAGTAGAGTAAAGTAGAGTAGAGTAGAATAGAATAAAATGGAATGGAATGGAATGGAATGGAATGGAATGGAATGGAATGGAATGGGAATAGGAATAGGAATAGGAATAGGAATAGGAATAGGAATAGGAACGGAACCTGGAACTGGAACTGGAACTGGAACTGGAACAAGAACAAGAACAAGAACAAGAACAGAACAGAACAGAACAGAACAGAACAGAACAGAATAGAATAGAATAACAGAGATGGAAGGGATCTTGGAGGTCTTCTAATCCAACCCCCTGCTAAGGCAGAAAACCCCGCACCACTTCAGACAAATGGTTATCCAACATCTTCTTAAAAACTTGCAGTATTGGAGCATTTACAACTTCTGGAGGCAAATGGTTCCACTGATTAATTATTCTAACTGTTTTGTGTGTGTTTTTTTTAGGAGCATTCTCTAGCATCACCTTCAAATAATCAAAGTTTCTTCCAAATAATCCTAAACTCTTCAAATTCACATTTATTTTGAATGGATTATTTCATTCACATAGCATGTGTGTTGTAACAAATTTACAGAATACTAAAATTAAAAGCAAGTTTTAAGTTTGAGACAATAAAATAACAACAAGTGCAAAAAAAAAAAAACCCAACCCACACGTATATTTTTATGGACCTAATTACAGGTGCCAGCATGGACAAATTTCTTTTGACATTTCCCACAATCATACAAAATTGTCTAAAGCCTGTATTTTTCCTTCAGTTAAAGGAACTGCAGGTTAAAGTTACAGCAGGAAAATGATTTTGTCATCAAGCTGACCCAGGTTTGGTACAAAATGTCAAGACTGTGAAATCCACCTTCACAGTTGCAGCTGTCAACTTCCCTTTTTTAAAAAAACATATGTTCTGGTCATCCCTGATCAAGCCAGCAAGTTTTCTTCTGTAGGAGACGGAACAGGATTCATTTCTTCACATTTTCCTTTACAGCTTAGGGGTAAGATAGGCAAGGCCCTTAACAGAGCACCTGTGTTTGTAATTGCTAATGGGAGGTTTTGAGCCACGTATTAAATGATTGTTGTATGTACATATGTTCCCTGAAGCATTTTAAGCTCTGCTAAAATTCTCTGCTTAATTCCAAAAATTAAGCTGGTAATTAAAGATCGTTAAAATGAGTTGCTGCTCTTACAAAAGATTACCTCCATTTCCACCCAAAGAAACAAAGATAAAGTATATATTGGCACGAATGGGAGAGCGTTTTGGATTTTATTCTTTGTGGAATTCATATTTGTTTTTCTTTAGAGCAGCTTTGGGGGAATCTGGAAACCATTGTACCACCTGGTATTGGGTAGCTTAAATGCAGGCAACCCTCCTGCCATGTAAAAAGCAAAAAAAGAAAAAGAAACAAAACCCATTTATTGGATAAAAACCATCCATCTTAACTCCACTTTGAAGAAAACGTTCTGGAGAACATGAAAGTTTGGTCTTAATTTTTTGACATTCGAGTTGACCAAAAAGGGAATTTGGATTTTTTAAAATGTTTTTTATTATATTTCAACAAAAGGTAAAATATAAAAATGCAAAAACAGAGGGGCTTTGGAAAAAAGATGAACCGCGATGCAAAAGGAAGAAAAAAGAGGGGAAAAAAGAATAACTTCCAACTTTCTTTGATATAGATATAAAATATATTAATCTTTTAATCTAAATCATGGGTGTCAAACTCAATTTCATTGAAGGCCACATCAGAGTTGTGTATGATCTTGGGGGGCTGGGTGGGTGTGGCCTGGGTGGTCATAGCCGGCTTGATGTCAATTGTGTCGGGGGGGAGGGCTGTAGCAGCCCGAGCGCTCTGCCAGCGAAAACGGGCTCCCAAACTCCATTTTTGGCTGCAACAGTCTCCTGCAACTCTTTGACAGTGAAAACAGCTCAGGAGGGTCACAGGCGGTCCGCCCTTCCATTTTCACTGGTAGAGGCACCATAGGCTGATCCTTCCACGGCGGCACTGCAGGTGAGATCTAAGCACCTCATGGGCCGGAACCAACCCGCGGGCCTTAAGTTTGACACCCCTGATCTAAATCAACAATAATACGCAGTATTTCTATAAACATAAGCAACTCTAATTGTCAGATTCCCCAAATTAAATGTTCATTTCTTTCAGCTTCCAGTAATGATTTCCAAGGAGAAACAAAGTTTAGACAATCTTTTCTTTAATCAAAGTAATCACTTTCACCATTTCAATCAAATCCATTAGCTTCACTATCCATTATTCCATTGTAGGAATTTGTAAGTCCTTCCATCAAACCTAGAAGGAAAACCTCTGATTTCACTTGTACTGTTTATTTTAAGAATTCTCTGGATTAAGATACGTATCTGATCTCAAGGATCTGAACTTTTTTTTTCGTAAGCAATACAGTTCTTTTTGGTTTTTTGTGTTACTAAATTAACTTCTTCCCATCCTGCCCCTGGGAGACAGCTGTCTTTTCTACATTTATTAACTCTTCAATCATCACAGTGTGCTTGCATGAATAACATTCCCAAGAGGAGAAAAATATAAAGCTCAGTGGGGTCTAAGCAGAAAAAATGACTTAATAACATCCAGCTAAATGTCTTTCAGCAGTGTTATTCTATGAATGCATTCAGAACACACTCTGTTGGATAGTTTGAACAATAATCTGTTACACAGTTCAAGTTTTCAAGCACTAATGCTAAGTGTTATTATTCTAACTTTCTGAAAAAGAATATAATACGAAACAAGCAGCATGGAGCATGTTAGAGTAACATTTTAGGCACTGCTCTATGGGATGAACTGTTATACACGTAGGCATGGGGTCGCTTTTGAGGTTCTTGCAGGTTTAAGCTATTGGTCGTTACACTATTGAGGACCAGTTGGATTTGTGAAGCCTCCTCTTTAATTAGCATCCCTCCCACAGCCACCATTTGTGGGCAAAAGGAACTGGCACAGATTGTTTTGTGAAAAATATACTGAGTTCCTGGCACTAAGAAATAAGGGAACAGTTTGCCAGGACGTATGAACCCCACCGTTCCTAGAATCTGAACAGAATGCTCTTCTCCCCCCCCCCCCCCCAATATAGATGTTGAATCATTATAAAAAGTCTGGTTGAATCTGAGAGAAATGACACTGTCCAAGTCTTTGTATTAGAATGTACTAAGGTCAACCAAATTAAGAAAGATGACTAAGAGAAGTTAAATTGATCCTTAGAACCAAGTCAAATTGACCATTTTATATGAAATTATAGTGTTTGTTACACCCAGTAAAATGTATGAAATAGATGAGGGGTAGTAGAAATAAGTGATTAAACTGTGTTTACTTAACACAACTCCAGCCAATTTCACTTAGAATTAAATTCAGGTTTGCCTGGACCCACCTAATTTTGGAACTATAGTGCAGGTCCTGTTTTAAAGGAATTTATTTATTTATGTATTTGTTTGTTTATTTCCCAACTTTATTATTTTTAGAAGTAACTCAAGGTAGCCAACACATCCAACTTTCTTTCTCCTATTTTCCCCACAACAACCCTGTGAGGTGAGTTGGGCTGAGAGAGAGGGACTGGCCCAAAGTCACCCAGCTAACTTTCATGGCTAAGGCGGGACTAGAACTCCTGGTCTCCTGCTTTCTACCCTGGTGCCATTCTTTGGGGGTGGGGGACGACGGCAGCCATTTCAGTTGATCAATTCCATTCCAGAAGTGAGGCCAGAAAAGTCACATGGAGAAGGACTTTATGATTAGAAAAAGAAATTCAAAACTTAAGTTATCTCATATTTAACTCAATATAAGAATTACAAAAATGCGCTTACTTCTAAAGCTTATTTTGATTTCCATGAAGCATTTTTGCACGAATCCCGATATGGCACCAATGAAAAGGCTATATTTACAACACGATTTTTCTACGTGCCAGAAGGAATTTTAAACTGAGGAGCTCATAATTATAGGGTTCTTTCCCTTCCCACTCTGGTTTACTAACTCAATAAGTACTAATCCATGGAGATCAAAACTAAGAGCCAAATCAGTATTTATGAGCCAGCCATAATCTGTTCTAATCATATACCCATGTAAGATGAAATAATAATAATTAGTACAGATTAGCAGTTGGAACTAGTTTATTTGTCAAGAGGTTGATCCATGAGAAATATGTAGCATAATTCCCGAAAAGATAGTTACTTTGTACATGCCATAGGACACTATTCAAAGCTGCATAATTTCAAGGTCCAGTAACAATTTTTGGTTTGGTAAGTCTATAATTTATCATCACCAGCACTCTCTCCCTCCTATTGGCCTCAGAAACAATTTTTTTTTTAAAATCCTAACTGGGCTCTTAATAGAGGCTGCCCAGAGAGAATGGATTGGATGTGCAGCTTTGCATATGGTTCATGAGTTGGAGAGTTGGAAAGTTATAAGCATATCACTGAGTAGACTGGCTTTACAACTTATTATTTCTTCAAGTACGTTGTATATAATTTCCTGGTGGCCTACATCTAGCTATAATTCTCAGCTGTAGCAGTTCCATTTTGCTGTGTAATTTGGGAATCTGGGTAAGACCATTAGAAAAGGCAGAGGCAGCACAAAAACAACTGTTCTGAGGTCTCAGGATTATCATAATTATTCTGACATCCCTGTAGGCCTTAAACCCAACTAATCAATCAATCAGAATAGAATAGAGCTGGAAGGGACATTGAAGGTCTTCTTGTCCACTCCGCCTGCTCAAGCAGCAGATTCTATACCCGTGATGGCGAACCTATCGCACATGTGCCACAGGTGGCATGCGGAGCCGTATCGGTGGGCATGTGAGTGTTGCCCTAGCTCATCTGGCCCCACTGGAAGTCAGGAAACAAGCTGTTTCCGGCCTCTGGAGGGCCTCTGGGGGTTGGGGAAGGTCGATTTCACCCTCCCCAGGCTCCTAAAAGGCTCTGGAGCCTAGGGAGGGCAAAAAACGGGCCTGCCAAGCCTACCGTGCCATGATGTGCCAAAAGTGGGGGGACCGTGGGGGGGGGTTGGCATACATGCATGGGGGAGTGGGGCGCATTGAATTATGGGTGTGGGCATGCATGCGCGCGACCCCCCGCGACCCCCACTTATGGCACGTGATGGCAAAAAGATTAGCCATCACTGCCCTATACCATTCCAGACAAATAGCTGTCCAATTTCTTCTTAAAAACCTCCAGTGATGGATCACCCACAACTTATGAAGGCAAGCTGTTCCATTGGTTAATAATTCCTCTATAGAACAGTATCAGCAGATCCTTGGGCAATCTGAGCCTTTTGAGTTAACAGGTTTAACGGATTAACAGAGTTGGAAGAGACCTTGTAGGTCATCTAGTCCAACCCCTTACCCAAGCAGGAGACCCTGCTACCATTTCTGACAAATGGCAGTCCAATCTCTTCTTAAAAACCTCCAGTGATGAAGCACCCACAATTTCTGAAGGCAAGCTGTTAATGCCCTCACTGTTAGAAAGTTTTTCCTTAATTCTAGGTTGCTTCTCTCCTTGATTTGTTTCCATCCATTGTTTCTTGTCCTGCCCCCTGGTGCTTTGGAAAATAATTGACGCCCTCCTCTTTGTGGGAACCTCTCAAATACCGGAATACTGCTATCATGTCCCCCCAGTCCTTCTCTTCTCTAGACTAGCCAACCCAAATCCTACAACCGCCCTTCATATGTTTTAGTCTCCAGGCCTTTAATAACCTTAGTTGCTCTTCTTTGCACTTTTCCCCAAAGTCCTTTTCGCAACATCTTTTTTGTAATGTGGTGACAGTATTGGATGTAGTATTCCAGGTGTGGCCTTACTAAGGCATTATAAAGCGGTACTAATATTTCACGTAATTCTGTTTTTGTGTCTCTGTTTATAAAACCAAGGATTGTGTTAGCTTTTTTGGTTGCTGCTGTACACTGCTGGCTCATATTCAAGTGATCATCCACTAGGACTCCAAGGTCCCTCTCACAATTACTGTTTTTGAGCCAGGTTTCACCTAATCTGTACTTGTACCATTGTTTTTTCCTGCCTAAGTGTAAAACCTTGCTTTTCTCCATATTAAATTTCATTTTGTTGGATAGAGCCTATTGTTCCAGTCTGTCAAGTTCTTTTTGGATCCTGATACTCGTCTTCCAGAGTAATCAATTCCAAATGAACCCAGATAAGGTGACTGGTCAAAGATATTGATACCATTGTAACTATACAATTGGCATGAACCACATTTATGAGATAAAAAAGTAATATCAAATTGAAAAGCTGAGTTGTCTTAGTTGTAGCTTATTGTTGTGGTCCACTAGCAGCCGGCGGAGCTAGCAGAGGAGTCGGACAGTGAGGAGGCTGGGGAGGACCATGGGCCAGTCTTGGAGTCTGGGGAAGGCCCGGATGAGGGCTCTGCGTTGGAGGCAAAGATGGGGCCAGGGCCATCTGGGAGTGATGCACGGACTCCAGAGCCTCCAGAGTCGGACAGCAGAGACGCAGAGGAACAGGAGGAGCCTGTTCCTAGTGCATGCATGCGCAGAGCTGCCAGAAGGCAAGAGCAGCTAAAGCAAAAGGGATGACTCAGGAGTAAGGCCAGGAGATGATTGGTCCCTGCCCTAAAGTTTAAAAGAGCAGTACAGACTCTTGGGCTCTTCGTAGGAAAGCAGCATTGCTAAATCAGTTTCCAGTTGGTGTCTCTTGTTTCTGAACTTTGTGGGGCTTTGCCAAGAAAGGCCTTTGGCAGGGTGCCAAAGAAGATAAAGGTTTGTGATAAGCCTGAAGGACTTGTTTTGGAATTAATTTGGACTAAGCTGGGAATGAAGTAATTCTCAGCTGTTCTAATAAAATAGGTTTGTTTGGAACTAATTGTGTTTTGTAATGACTTAGTGAGCCTAGGTCACAACACTGATACATGTAAAGGAAACACACACCCCCAAACTCCCCTTATTAACCCATTTGGAATACGATGCTACAATCAAACATATCCAGCAATGGTTAGCAGAAAATTCTGTTTCCTTGTGGAGTAATTTATTCTACAGCTTTTAATACTAACTTTTAATAATTTAAAACTGAAGTCTGCTTTTCAAAAATCATTCCAAGCTTCATCTTTTCATTTTCTTTTTCTTTTTTCTTTTTGCTTAGGTTTTGTGAATTCAAAAAAAGAAAGAAACCCCACAATTCCAGAATATATATTTAAAGTGATTACCTGCAATGACTTCTTTGAAGTTGACATTTTAGTGGGCAGAGAGTGCCATGTCGGATAAATATACCTTGAAGTAGGAGGGGTATGTGTTACTGGGGCCATTATTATGGGAGGAAATATAGAAATTGAAGTACTGTTACATGAAAAGCATGATTCTGATTTTTTAGAGCAATATTTCAAGTCAAGATGTATAGGTTGAAAATTACATTGTTTAAAAAAAAATTAAATTTCTTGTCTTTTAAATAAGTAGAGCCCTTCAGAGGCCATATATTTCCTGACATAGAAATGGAGATAACCGGCAGTTTTCATTGCAGTATTTTAAAATTGCATCAAAAAAAAAAAAAAAAAAAGTTGGGGCTTCTGCCAGTATTTATGACTGATTGTACAGGTTGAAAATTAAAAGACAGATGGATAGAATAGGCTTCATTTTGGGAAAAATGATGGCAAGAAAAGGGTTAAGCAGACCCTTCTCCCATATTTTCATGTACCAGCCTGCCCCATTCCTTTAAAAAATCCTGTTAAGAATTAAGAGTAATGGTGATAGTGATGGGGTGATTATGACGATGATGTATTATGGTTACAGGAATTGGGTTGCCATGATAGCAATGTTCCAGTATTTGAGGGGCTTCTACAAAAACGAGAAGGTCAAACTATTTTCCAAAGCACAAAAAGGCAAGGCAAGAAACAATGGTTGGAAACTAGCCAAGGAGAGAAGCAACCTAGAACTAAGGAGAAATTTCCTAACGGTGAGAGCAATAAATCAATGGAATAGCTTGCCTTCAGAAGTTGTGAGTGCTCCATCATTGGAGGCTTTCAAAAAGAGAGTGGACAACCATTCATCTGAAATAATATATAGGATCTCCTGCTCGAACAGATTATTGGACTAGAAGACCTCCAAGGTCCCTTCTAACTCTATTGTTCTGTGTTCTATTACCTACTTTGTCCACAAACAATGAATAGTTGCTTAGATTGCTTTCTATCTCTACCTCAACCCTAAGAGAAAATTAAATGTCTCAATCCCAAACTTTCCACCAAATGTATTATCTCATCAAATTTTATTATATTTCATGAATAGACTTTATTGTTTTCTCTAGATCATTATACATCTCCTCAACCTGATCCCATCCATATATAATGGGGAAACTATATCATACGATCTTCCTGGCCAGCATGAGAATTGTTTAAGTTGACGTTTGAACTCAGGAAGTTCACGAGATTGGACAATGATCTAGTTATCCTTTGATTTCAGAATATCTAAAGCTGGACAAGCATTTCATGGAGTGGTTGTCAGATTTTTGCAGTGTCTCTTCTTTTCTCATACATATGTTGAGTAGGTAGTAGGTTTAGCAGGTACTATTTTACTTACTGATTGGAGTTTAATTCTGAAGCCAAGTTTGAAAGTCAACATCCTCTTATTTTCTCTGAAAATAAACTGCCTAATGTCAGTGGGTCATCATTTCTGTTATTTCAGATGCACAGTGATGATCAAAACACACGATTTCCCACTTAAGGTTGTTACTTGTAGAAATCTATAAGCAAGAGAGATGAAACAGCAGAAGCTTCTATATTCAATGCTTGTCTTTTAAAAATACTTTCATATCATCAGTGACGTAGGGATATCTGTTATGTAATGCCTATAATTAAAACCGAGGTTTGGAGTGTTGTTAATCCAAATGTCACAAGTGACAGTATTTTACAATCAATGAATCATGGCTGATACCTTGCAGAATATGGAAGCTGAGTATTCTTTTTAATTGAACCAAGATGATTACCTGTGATTCTCAAGATATTTATTTATTTATTTCATTTATATAGCTATCCATCTCGTGTTACATGATTCCAGGCAGCATACAATAAAAATAAAAATAAAAACACAAAATGCATAATATAAATCCAAATGCAGCAGCCATGGACAATCCAAGCTATCCATACAACCAGAAGATGGATTCTAATCAACACCCAGAGCCCCAATAGAGTTCAAATCAATCTAATCTCAGAGGGAATGATATTCCAAAGGGGTGGGGTGCCAAAGAGGTGGGGCAGAAAAGGGTCTCCTTCTGGGCCCCACCAGTCAATACTCTGTAGCTGACTGTAGCCCTTCCTGGCCAGATCAGATAGGGTAGGTTAAAACAATGATAAGTACACCTTCCAGGGTTCCCTGATCATCCACCACCGTTTATAATGGCCGAACTGTCAGCAACCATAATTCAATGGCATCTACAAGACCACAGATTTAGAATGACATTATAAATCATTGCACATTCAACCTGTAGGGTGTCTTCTAGGCAATGCTCCAGCTTGATGCCACTTCTATATGTGATGGACTACTTCTATAATAACTAATGTCACTTTGACTGAACATTTTAGGAATTAAAACAAAATACTTCTACCGTAGAGTGTGCTAGATTGTGGAACACTGCCCTAGGGTCGCTCCATGATATGATCTTAAAAAATAGCGAAGATCTGGGGCAAGAAATGCCATATAGAAAAAGAAAAGAGTTAAACTGCTCAACATTCCAGATAGGAATTGTATTTTATTTTATAATTGATTGTATTTTGTTATATCTTGGATAAAGCAGATATCTTGAAGAGAGAAAAGGTTCAGCACTGTTACATATTAAAATAAGCTCTATATTTATAGAAGCCAAAGGAACAACTTAAATACACATTTATTCTAAATTGATATAGTTATGTAAAATTACCACAGAAGAAAAATATTATGTACATTTACATAATGAACTAATTAGTGATCATCTTAAACTGGTTCTCAAGAGTATTGGGGAGGGGAATACCCCAAATATCTGACTAGGCATGGATTAGGGGTTAAATGTAATCCTTGGGCTACAAACTGTAAATCAGGGATAAGAACACTGCTGTCAAACTTGCCGTGTCACATTGCCATCATGTGACATATTGCAACATTTTCCCCTTTGCAGAGCTGGGGTAGGCGTAGCCTGCGCATGACGCATCCGGCCCGTGGGCCGCCAGTTTGACACACCTGGATTAGAAGGAGCAGTGGTACAGATAAGTCTACACAAAGCATACTAGAAAAAAGTCCAGTGTATATTAACGGCTCCCTGCATTGTCTCCTGTCCAATTAATTCACTGTTTTCGTACTGCTTTCTGAAGGACACTGTTGCTTCTTGGTAAGAAAATATTGCAAGCTGCTTTACTGATCTGCCCATTTTTTCCCTCTTTTACATCTTTTACATCTTTCAATTGTTCCGAGCAGGAACTTTGTCTGGAGATGTCAAGGAACTGAATCTTGGAATTTTTTGCATGCAAAGCCATTGTTCTGTCACTTAACTCTGATCCTAGGTACGATCAATAATAGAACCAATAATAGATTGTGCATCATAGCTGATCTCCATCCAGTGTAGTGTAGTGGGAATCCTTTTAGTTGTCTACAGTCTGTTCCAGAGGAATGCCCTACTGCAGACCAGATTTCTGTATAGATTCAACCATCACTATCTAGATCAGGGGTATCAAACTCAAGGCCCGCAAGCCGGATCCAGCCCATGGGATGCTTAAATCTGGCTCACTGGGCCACCCTGGAAACAGTGAAGGACTGGCTCGTGGTGCCTCTGCCAGTGAAAATGGAGCTCAGGAGGACCATGGGCGGCCCCCCCGAGCTCTGTTTTCACCGGCAGAGGGTTGCAGGAGGTTATTGCAGCCAGAAACAGAGCTCGGGAGCCCGTTTTTGCTGGCAGAATGCTCAGACCCCAAGGCACCCCTGACCCAAGTGACATTGAGCTGGCTATGCCCACTCTGAGGTCAAACACAACCCTGATGTGGCCCTCAATGAAATCAAGTTTGACATCTAGATGTTTTAAAACTGTACCATTTCCAGGTAACTTTGCCCATTGGTTTCCTGCTTCCTCATCAGACAAGTCATTATGGAAAGAATTCTAAGAAATACAGTTTGAAAACTGAAAGGTTTATTTCAGTTCATTAATTTGGGAAGCCTGCTATCTTTTCTCCTTAAACTCTTATGGACTGGCAACCTTCATTCTTCATCTCAAAGCATTCCCAATTCCTTCTTTCTGTACCCAAAGCTAATTAATAAAAATGACTTTAAATCCTATTATATTAGGATTTGACTACATTGTACGTTTGCCAGTATTCATAATTAGATTGACATATGATGTGAGCTAAATTAATTCCAGGGATGCGGTAAGGAACAGCTTGGTTTCCCTTGCTTTAAAACTGTTCCCTATTGTTGATTAACTGCCCGTCTCAGTTTTGACACAAATTGACACATAGCCCTATTTTTAAATGGTCAGCTGCATTAAAAGTTTGGTTGTTTCCTTGCTCTCCTTCAAAAACTCTTCCTAATTAGAAATCTGGATGATGAAAACGCCTCTGGTTTTATTATTAAATGCTCAGATTCATATATCAAATACAGATCATACCTCTTTTTCTGAAGCCAACTTGTAATCATTGTTTAACAAACCAGGTCAAGGACTATATCTCTGCTCCTCACTTTGATTGAACAGCTTGAATCCATAATCACAGTTAAGTGTTTTGAGGAGAGTTCTCCCGTCACCAGAAGACAGAAGGTTTATCTCATGGGAGGGAATATGCTTGATCAGTGCGATATCTTTCATTACATGAGCAGTGTTAAAATTGAGAGTGGCAGTTAAGGTGCTGAGGGAGCTGTGCTTTCTCTCTAGCACCTGTTCATCCCCCTGACAGAGAGAGCTATATTTGTTAACTCATAACTTGCTTTATATTTGTATTTATGTTTGTAAATATATATTTAACGTGGGTATATGGCATCCTTCTGGACCATCCATAACTGCATTGGAATTAATGCAGTTTTATGGTGTCTCTGCTCCTTCCTGAGCAGACCATTGCAGTCCGTGTGTGTTTGGGAGAAAAGGTTGAACCTTATGGCGTTTCTGTCTAGTGCGACAGGCCCAAGTAGTTAGTATTAAATACAAAGAGTTCAAAAACAAACAGACCTTATTAGAACAGCTGAGAATTAACTCACTCAGAATAATCCAAACTAAATTAAAACAAATTCTTCAAAACACCATTCCTCAGTTTATCACTGACCTTTGGATAATTAGGCAAACTGCCAAAGGCTTTTCTTGGCAGAAGTTCAGAAGCAGAAGACGGCGACAAGAAATGAATACAGTGAAACAAGAAGCAATTCTCTCAACGTTGTTTTCCGGCAAAGAGGCCAAGAGCCGTTGCTGGTCTTTTAAGTCTTATGGGCTTAAAGCTTAGCCAATCATCTTTTGGCCCAACTCCCAAGTCGTCCTCTCTCTTTATATGCTCCTGCCTTCTGACAGCTTTTCTCATATGTGCACTACGAACCGGCTTCTCCTGTTCCTCTGCCTCTCTACTGTCAGCCTCTGAAGGCTCCGAAGTCCGCGCATCACTCCCCAATGGCCCTGGTCCTATCTCTGCCTCCGGTGCAGAGCCCTCATCCGGGCCTTCCCCAGCCTCCAGGACTGGCCCATGTTCGTCCTCAGCCTCCTCGCTGTCTGCTGGCGGACCACAACAGCACCTGTCTGGTGCATTGATTCTTCCCTATTTTCTTTAAAGCCTACTGGAAGCACTGAGTGAAACCATCCAACAGTTTGGAATGTGATATCATCAAATACAGGTGGTCCTTGACATAAAGCAGTTCATTTAGTGTCCATTTGAACTTACAATGGCACTGAAAAAAGTGACTTACGACCATTTTTCACACTTATGGCCATTGCAGCATCCGCATGGTTACATGATTTACATTCGGATGCTTGACAACTGACTCACATTTATAACGGTTGCAGTGTCCAGAGGTCATGTGTTCCTTTTTTGCAACCTTCTGACAAGCAAAGTCAATGGGGAAACCAGGTCTGCTTAACAACTGCGTTACTAATTTAAGAACTGCAGTGATTCACTTAACAAATGTGGGAAGAAAAGTCATAAAATGGGGCTAAACTCAAATTTTGGGCTCAGTTGTGGTCATAAATTGAGGACTACCTGTAAAGATGATACCTAGCTCTGCATCAAGCCTGGGCCATCCAGAAAATATGATGGAAACCTTGATCTGGTGCCTGAAGACTAAGAAGATCTGTATGGAGAGAAGCAGGCTGAGAATCACACAAAGTGTTTGTGGATCTAGAAATCAACTGAATATGAGACAATACCACATTTAGTTCTGTATGGGGCCTTTAAAAAAGTTCCTTAGTCTTTAGTGCTCCTGAACTATCAGCTCCTTCTGGAAAGCAGGGTGAAGCCAAGCTAGATAGGTCTTTATCCAGTTCTGCAGCCATTCCTAGTAGAGAAGGTCCAGGCAACATCACTTATGTTCTCAATACCTCACATGTGGTCTGCTATAATCTGCTGAACTAGGGATGCTCTTGAAGAACACCCAGAAAGTCACAACTAGTTCAAAATGCCCACATATTAATGGGAGCCCTCTGATTTTGCCCAGTTACATCAGTACCACATCACAGAAGACGCATTGGCTGCTGGTGTATGTTTCCGAGTGCAATTCAAGGTAGTGACTATAATGTTCAAAGGTCTTTGTGATTTCATCACTGATGACAGAGATCCCCAACTCCCCTGTCTGCAGCCTGCAGCCCACTACCAGGCTGTGCCCTTTTCGGAACCGGGCCACTGAAGAGTGAAGCTGTGCATGCACACACATGCACACCAGCCTGACACTCATGAGATGAACTGCACACCCATGCTGGCCTGCCACTTGCACAGCTCGGCCCCCCTCTTTTCTCCCAAGCTGTAAAGGTTGGGGACCCCTGACTTATGAGCCTATTTACTCCGAACAGAATCTGCCTTTGCAAGGAATGCCTGAAGAAAGAGCTTGGAGAAAATCCAGAGTCCCCAATGAGATGCAGTGAGAGGGAACTCGGAGGTGGGCATTCATTGCAGGAGCCCCCACCAAATGCAAGATCACTAAATGAACTGTTGTAAATTGAGGGCTACCTGTACTAACTAGCGGTGATTCACTTTACAACTGTGGCAAGAAAGGTCGTGAAATGGGGCCGCAAAACTCACTTAGCAACCATGTTACTTATTAACAGAAATTTTGGATTCAATTGTGTTCTAAGTCGAAGACTTACCTGTATTATGACTATATGGTGATACCGCTGTCACCTGCTTAGAATCAAAATTGATTTTCACACCCAAACAGCATGGGAAGAAAAGCCAATATGCTTTATTGCCTTAGGCAAAGCAACAAATGAAATCACACCCCTCTAAGTCACAGTAATACTGAAAGCTGATTAAGTCTGCATCTGAGGCACAAGATTCCACAAGCGCTCATTAGTCTTTCACGCTGCCGAAGGGTAAGACCTAATTCAATAAATGTATGGATAAAAAGAGATGGTATAAATTGTCACAAAGCCTCAGCAGAAAGAATGTTTCACTGCCTGCCCTTCCCTTTCTGCACCACAAACAAAAGTGCATGCAATTATGCCTTTCAGTGCTTCGTTCTCTGAAGAATTATGGGCCGGGTAGCCATGGAGTCTGCTTGAATAATAGTAGAGTCGCCTGGGAAGGCAGCTTTCAGGCCAAGGCATTCAGATCTGGTGGGTCTTCTGAGATAGTTAGATAGATAGATAGATAGATAGATAGATAGATAGATAGATAGATAGATAGATAGATAGATAGATGATAGATAGATAGATAGATAGATAGATAGATAGATAGATAGATACCCTTCTTCCCTGAAAATAAGACATCCCCTGATAATAAGCCCAATTGGGCCTTTGAGCGCATGCGCTAAAATAAGCCCTCCCCAAAAAACATTTAAAGGCATGCGCAGCCGGTCCCCACCATTCCTCTGGTTAGGGTTAGGGAGACAGAGCTGAAAATCAGGTATGATGGCAAGAGGAACCCCGTCTTGCTCCACCCACCCCAACATAATAAGACCTTCCCGAAAATAAGGCCAAGCACTTTTTTTGGGGTTCAAAAAATATAAGACAGGGTCTTATTTTTGGGAAAACACGATAGATAGATAGATAGATAGATAGATAGATAGATAGATAGATAGATAGATAGATAGATAGATAGATGATAGATAGATAGATAGAGTAGGCAGGTAGGTAGGTAGGTTAGTTATTGGCCGTCATCTTACCATGGGATAGCTCTCGGTGGCTTACAATATTAAAAAGATAAAAACTATGCAAATAAAACACTACTAAAGTACAATACATAACTCTAGCCAAAAGATGGGAGGGGGAGGGGGGATCTGCTACTAGTCTAACAACCATCCCCAATGTGGAACCCCCTTCCCTTTGGAGCCGCAAGCCAACTGGCGGAGCCAGGTCTTTTAAGCTATTTAAGAGCCATGGTGGCAGTGTGGTTAGAATGCAGTACTGCAGGTTACTTCTGCTGACTACTAGTTGCAGTTTGGCAGTTCAAGTCTCACCAGGCTCAAGGTTGACTCAGCCTTCCATCCTCCTGAGGTCAGTAAAACGAGGACCTAGATTGTTGGGGGCAAGATGCTGACTCTGCAAAGCACTTAGAGAGGGCTGTAAAGCACTGTGAAGCAGTATATTAGTCTAAGTGCTGCTGCTATTGAGGAAGGTCAGGAAGGTTGGAGCCAACCTCACCCTAGGGGGCAATATGTTCCAAAGAGCAGGGGCAATATTATGCAGCACTTGCCACAGTAAGCCACTGCACCCAGTTGGCTAATATTCCTGTGTGGTTTGTATGCAGTATATGGTCAGAAAAGCCATGACGGCAGCCATAAAGGTGCAATGAAAGCTCCATCCAAATTCCATAGGTGGATTATTTATAAAAACAGGTGAAGTTGCAGGAGCAGTTTTTGTGGTCCAGTTTTAATTTCTCTGACCATACTCTGTGGACACCTCTATCCCTGTGAAGCCTGAGTGTCTTATCCATTACTTATGGAAATAGATTAGGTTCAGTATAGCTGACATCAGAAATGCAGATTAGTTAATATCTATTGGCTATGATGGCCATGTGGAACATTCAGATATTAGTAGGACTATGCTACGAAATGCCATGAAGGATAGAAAACATGTTTCCTTCATGCTCCAGTTGTGGGCTCCCTGAAAACTTCTGCCAGGAAACAAAGGGTGAAGATGGTGACCAGAACTTGCAGGGTTTTTTTTAAAAAAAAACGCAGGAAGTATTTTAAAAAAGAAACCTATGAAATAAAATTCAGTTGCTTTGGTGAAACCAAATAAGTCTCATTCTGTGTTTGGATATGAATTGCTGGCACCTCATTTAAAATATAGTGCAGACAGTTTCGCATATCCCCAGCTAACTTCAAAGTTTCACTTGCTAGTTTGTTCTTGAAATATACTGAAATTCAAGTAAATTCCAATGGCCTAATCTTTGTAATGATTACCAGCTAAATATGTTTTTACCTTGTGTTTTTCTGCCCTCTTGTGGCAAAGAATATTTTTAAAACTTTAAATTTTAAAGGAATGATTATGAAATATTCAATATTAGCTAGCATAGAGTAGTTACATAGAAGGATAACGGATAATGTTATCGTATAAAGAATTCTTTCTGATAAATATTAATACTTTAAGCATTAATGTTATAGCCTAATAAATACTCATTGAACAGATACATATTGATTACAGTTTGCTTCACTTGTAAATATGCTGCATAGAACAGTATGTTACATGTGTTATGTAAAGGAAAATGCAGTCCTAATACAGATAGTCCTTGACTTACAACCGTTCATTTCATGACCATTCGAAGTTACAAGGGAACTGAAAAAAAGTGATCAAAATTTGGATGCAAGTGGATCATATTTATGACGGCTGCAGTGTGGCAGGGACATACAATCACCTTTTGTAACGTTCTGACAAGCAAAATCAATTGGAAAACTAAATTCACTTAACAATCTTGTTGTTATTATTTTAATAACTACAGTGATTCCATTAACAACTATGGCAAGGAAGTTTGTAAAATAGGGCAAAACTCATTTAACAATAGAAATTTTTTTTGCTCAATTGTAGTTGTAAATGGAGGATGACCTGTAATTAAATTATTTATTTGTAAAACTGTCCAGGTCACTTAAGTGCAATGAAAATTATAGAAAATGGATTAAATAAGTCTTCTTACTGCATTCAAAATAAGACTACTATATAAATGTAAAACTAGTAAGATGTAAACATAAAGAGTTGCAGTTACCTGCTCAGTGCAGAAAGCCAATTTATCTATTTATTCCATATAAATAATATCAACAGGGATAGGCAAAAGTGTCAAGATGTGATTGAACTCCCACTCTTTACATGCTTTAACATGCATTGCACATCTAAAAAACTTTGGGGCTTAGACCAGCAAGATTTGGTGTTTACTCTTGGTAATTCCTTATTTTCAGTTGCACACAGTTTGATCTGTTTATGGTTTCCTTTAGAATCTTTTGGGTTTTTTTTTAACCTGTGTTAACACTTTGGTATCCTCACCGAACAGCTAATAATACTTGTCTGGTTGGTTTGTTATGGTACTCATAACCCAGGTCTAAAGGACCCTAAGCAACATATGATAACATGAGCAACAAAATCAAAACAAAAAGAATAAACAAACAACTTAAGATTTCTTTCTTTTTTAAACTTACAGGTATTACCTACCAATTCCAGTGGACTCTGGGCAGCATATAATTACAGAAAGCCAAGATAACAAGACATTCATGGTCAGTTTGGACCCAATATACATTGAAATGGCAGCTTTAACCACAATTGCAGCAAGTTGTGTATGTTTATGGGAGAGGAATATTTTATATGATAGAGGCTATTACAAATATTTTTTTATTTTTTTCTTTAGTTTGAATATACCTAACATATCTAGACCTTTTTGTTGTTCTAACAGAAGAGAATATATGCACTTCAGGATTGAACTGTGGCGTCCTTGATGCTCTCTTGAGTCTAGTTGTTTGCTTTCAGATGTTTTGTTAGCAGACTAGTAATATCATCAGTACTAGAGTGTGGAGTTTGTTCCCTGTTCATATATAGTGTCTTGCCCTGCCATGTTAGTGGGTTGTGAATGTCTCTTTGAAAGTTTCTTTATTAGGGTCTGCTAGTCTTCCGCAGGATAGACAAGATTTGCTAGTCTTCTACAGGACAAGCAGGCAGAAGACAGCAAAGCACATCCATGAACAATATAATGAAAACTTTTAATCTCACAACACACGGATACACTCAACCATAATTTTAACTGGAAAACTGAGTATCTTAGACTAAACTAAATAAAACATTAGGGAATTCCTGGAAGTCGGCCTTCAGACAAATCAACCACCAATACACACATATAGTCCATATTTACACACCATTCAAAAGAGACAATTAAAAAGCTAAGAAAGAAACAAAAAGGAAACATCCTCTCCAGCAGTAATAACCAAATAACCAGGGATTACACCACACAATCTAGCAGAAACCAATACCCTAATCAAGAACTATCAAGGAGAAAAGTACACAGACACCCTTGACCTGCCAGCACTGGCAAGGCAAGCTACTGTATATTAAAAACAGAGGAAACCCCATGCTTACTAGCCCAGACAATGTTAAATAATCAAACTCAGAAAACACCAAGGACCCCACATTTTCTGTTATTCTTAGCCTACTTCACGAACCTTGATCCATTCGCATCTTTCTCTTTCCTGACACCACCCCTATAGAACTGAACTGTCTACTGTATTTGCAGTCTGCTTATCTTTCCATATTCTAAATTATTTTTAAAAGCAATATACAAAAAGTTTTCCAGACTAGCAGATTCCAAGGTGAGTTGGACTACAGTTCCTTGCATTCCTCAATTTATAGTATATTTTGCTGTACACATAGTCCTTGACATAGGACTACTGTACAAACGTACAGTTATTCATAGCTTATGTGACATCATTGGATAATTCACATTTTGTATTCATGTTATTTGCAAAATAATTAAACATTAACTGATTTACAATTCATATCAGGGCATTACCTTGATTAGGCAAATTTTAGGTCATAAACAACAAACAATCTTTCAACATATCCATAACGTCTAATCAGTGAAGATGATTTTAAAAAAAGATGACAGGATATGTAGAGTGTGCTCTTCAAATAAGAGCTTGCATAAATACGTAATAATTGTGGGTTTTGAAAGTTATTACTATTATTGTGGCTTTCCTCCTACCAAACAACCTGATTAATTCATGTAAAGATTTAGATGAATTCCAAGTAACTGCTGGATTTTTTTATTTTCAACAGTGATGGATGAGCCATTACTTGTTTATTCCTCTTGGAATCATCTTCATTTTGGTTTCTTCAATCTTGGAAGGAATTCAGGTGCAACTGGTACCATTCTACCATCAGACAGAGTCCAATTTAAATGTCTGGGGTTCTCCTGTCCCAAATTTCTCCCTTGATGCCACTGCCGCCACAACCTAGCTATGATCAGTAGATTACTCTGTAGATGTATGCCTCTCATTGTGACATTTATTCTGCCAATGAACATAACATGAGCTATGCTCCTGGAGCCAACACTGCATACTTTATGCAAAAGAGAAAAGAAACAATAACCTCAGGACTGAAAAACATGGGGGAATTCCCCCCACTCAAAAACAAAATAGTTTCCCAATATTCTATTTGAAAGGAATCAGTTTCAGTCCCTTCCTCCTTCTCTCCATGTTTATGATTCTAAACTTATATGAGTGAACAGAATAAACAGATCAACAAAATGCAGACCAAGCCAGGGGGGGGGGGAGGGGGGAATAAATATTTGGACTGGATGAATTAAATGAAACAGAACAAACACCTGCACAGAGAAACAGGGAGCACCACATTAAAACTGGATTTTGGAGCAGAGATTTCACTTGGAGTCAGTAAAGTGTCCAAATGCAAGCAGACTGGCTTAGTTAAATGAAACAATATTCATTACCATCTGTACATCACGAAAGAGGGTTTTATTTTTAAAAAGGCAACCAGACTGATTTTTTTTTTTGAGGATGAAGACATTTCACTTCCTACCCTGGAAGCTTCATCCGTTGCATTGGATTCTGTGGAAAATGGAAGGTTGGTTATTGACAGTTGAGATTAGTTGGGGTGGGGTGAGAGATTCTTACAGGATGGTTTTAAGTCAACTGGTCTTAACACTGAGAGCCATTGTGGTTACTTGGGGTGTTGTCTGTGACCTCAGGGTCACCTGAATCAGTTGTGTGGAATCTTCTTGGAACAGCCAAAAGAGCTGAATTGTAAATTGGGGATACAGTAGGTAACATCTTATCGCTCCTCCTCTGTTGAGAGAGGGCTGCTCAGTGTTAACATAAATGACCTCTTTTACCCCTCTTTCAAACCTCTGCTTTCATCCATGCTGATGCTGCCAATAATCCACAATGCCTTTAATCAGGCTGCCCCCAAAGGCATCCTTCTGCATAAAGCCGTTATTTGTAGTCAAGGAAACAGATTTTGAAGATAGCTAATGCTTATTCTCTGTAATAATTTGCCAGTTTTGAGAACAAGACACCCACAGTATCCGATTGTTTCATCAGGGTGAGAGAACACACATAGGTTCCGTACATGGGTGTTGCAAGAAAAGTTCCGCCAGCTTGCATATTGCATCACATGTACAAAAGGGGTGGAACTTCCAAGGTGAAGCTGCAAATCTTGATTAGTCATTTGGTCCCTTTGGAGATGCTCATATATTCAAGCAACTCTTAAGTTAAAGACAACCAAGGACCAAGCTATGCCATTAAGTACATTAAGTACATCCTTAATGTACTTAATGGCATAGCTGAGCGTCTTAACCACAGATATGTAATTAACATAGGCACAGATGTGTTAATCTGTGACAGTGGAAACAATATACCATTGCCATATCCTCAAGACTAACATTTTATTATTTAAAAGTCATGTTGAGACAATAGTTGAGTATTAAGTTGATGGAAGATTTGCGTATCAACTCTCAGCGTGAATTTGAGTTAGGTCAAAGAAAGTTTTACGTGTTGTACACATTTCCAACTGGCCTCCCAAATTTTCCCAAAATGACCTTGTGTAGGAGTCTGCAGTCTGCATATGTGCAGGAATTTTCCTATCTTGGATGGCAAACCTCAGATAAGGAAGATTACTTGCACGTAGGCATCAGGAAATGGCATTAGAAAATAAGACCCTAAGTCTGTAAACAAGAGAGGAAATGGGATATATGTGTATCAGACTTTAATTAAAGTCTAACATTATGAGTGCTTAAGCAAGCAATGATTAACCAAAGATTCTAGTTACCTGGAAGATTCTGTGAGCCAATGATATGTTGCCAAGTATGCTGTAACTTGAAAGTAACAAACTATATAATGTCACTATGTAAGACAATAAAGTCACCACATACATCCTCAAGCTTTTTGTGTGTGATCACTCTACAACCCTGGTTGTTTTTCTCTATGACACCCATAATTATACGATAATTATGATTTATGATTTTCTTTGCTGCAACTTTGTTCATCTCAGTGATGCCTTAATTTCCGTTGAGTGAAATCCTGAGCTAGACCAACCTACCACCGCAACTTTAAACAACAATTGTATCTTATTATAGTTTCGTAAGAAGAGTCTCATTGTTGGGTTCATCACCCCCACCCCACCCCACCCCCACATCCCTTTTTGCTGGTAATTCAGTACAGGCTGTATCAACCCATGTGGGGGGGGGGCTTCCTCCTTCCCGTATCTCACTGCGCAGGCGTCCCGCTCAAGCATCACTCCGGCCCCCGGGATGCGTGCGCACCTGAGCTGTTCCGCCTCCCCGCCTGTTGCTGGTTTGGCCGTCGCTGACGTAGCGCCTTCCTTTCTCTCTCCCCACCCCCCGTCGCCGTTTCGGCGCTCCCTGCCGCCTCACCGGGAAGACTCCGCCACCGGCCAATGGCGGCCGCTCGGCTGTGAGCACGGAGGGCGTTAGGCATGGCCGGGCGGCGGGGCGCGGGGGGCGGCGGGGCGTTGGCGGTGGGTCCCTTGGGGGAAATGCTGCAGCAGTCGCCTTCGTGCTGCGTTGGGGGAGCCGCGTCGGAGCCTGCCCGCGAGCTCTTCGAGGCTTGCCGGAATGGCGACGTGGAGCGCGTGAAGCGGCTCGTGAGGCCTGAGAACGTCAACGGCAGAGACACGGCCGGCAGGAAGTCCAGCCCCCTCCATTTCGCCGCAGGTAACCAGCCCTGGCGCCGCGCACCTTACCCTCCCTCCCCCCACATCGCCTCGGGCTCTTTCCCCTTCGGGGGCGCCTGGTTGACAATGTGGCAACCTCTCTCTTCACCCCCGCCCCCTTTCCTTGCAAAAGCAGGTATGGTGGTTGTACGTCTCTGGCTCTGGGCTGATATTGGGCAGATACTCCTTTCTCGACGGAGCTGGAGAAGAGCCACTTGGGGAGAGCGGCCGTCAGAGCGTTTTATTTATTTATTTGGCGTATGGCATGGCTGGGCGTATCGTTAATAAAAAAAGGGGGGGAGGGGAGCCAAGGCACATAATGGGAGCTGAAACTGGCCATTGACGTGATTAATCTTCATCGAAATGAATGCTGAACTGCAGTGGAGGCTCAGGATGGATTTGGGAAGGAAAGGACTAAGGTTAAAAAAAAAGAAATTAAAGGGGTGGGGTTCTCTTGGTAATAGGGGGCTAGAATTAAAAAAGTTATTAAAAGGTATTTCTGAATACAGGTAGTCCTCGAGTCACAGCCGTTCATTTAGTGACCGTTCAAAGTTAACAGCACTGAAAAACGTGACTTAATGGCTGGTTTTTTTGTTTTTTTGTTTTTTTGTTTTTGTTTTTTTTTTGCATTTACAAACCTTTGCGACATCCCGGAGGTCACGTGACTAAAATTCAGGCACTCAGCAGTCGTCTCATACTTATGACGGTTGCGACCTTTTGACAAGCAAAGTCAATGGGAAAGCCAGATTTCCCTTAACTACCGGGTTACTAATTTAACAGCTGCAGTGATTCACTTAACAATTCTGGCAAGAGTGGTCGTAAAATGAGGCAAAATTCACGCAGCTGTCTCACTTAGCAACAGAAATTTGGGGCTCAATTATGGTCTTAAATCAAGGACTCCCTGAAAAATAAAATGGTGCTAGAAGGAGGAAAGAGAATGAAACAAAAGGACAGTCAGTAAAGTGGAATGGCTACTACAACATCTTCCATATCTATCTTTTATCTCCTCTCTGCCGTTCACCTGGAATGGAAAGGTGGTTTGACCCTAACCCTATCAGAAGGGAGAAGGATGTGTGTAGATAAATAATGATGTGCATACACACACATAGGCTAAGACTTTTCTGGACCAAGTGGCCAAAGCGCACATGTGCCCGAACTCCCAAAATGCAATGTGTGTGCAGCCCTGGGCATGCCCCCCCATGCATGTGTGACAGAGATCTGAAGACCAGCTGGCCAGTGGGAGGCGCGTACATGCGCAACAGAGCTGAACTGGGGCAACTGCTCGCGTGCCATCAGAAGGCGCTGCATGCTATCTCTGGCATGGGTGCTATAGACTCGCCATCATGGGCCTAAGATAAGGATGGGCCTGTTTTGACTTCTTGACATGTCTATATCACCTCCAAATACCTGTTTGCATTTCACAGTCAGTGGAAAACTGAGGCAGAAATGCAGGTCATCTGGTTGATATTGCAGATCAACCCTCAAAAAAATGTCCCACAATTGTTTTAAACGGATATTAAAAGCAAAGGAGAAAAAGATAGGATTAGAAGGCTTCTGTGGAAACTAAATATTCTTACTATTAATTCAGCTATCTAGAGAGACTTGAAACTATTGAAATATTGTGACACACTACCATGATTCCTTGAAAATAAGACCCTGTCTTATGTTTTTTGAACCCTGGAATAAGCGCTTGGTTTTATTGCCATGTGCTCAAAAGCCCGATTGGGCTTATTACTGGGGATGTCTTATTTTGGGGGAAATAGGGTAGTAACCCCAAAGGGTACCATGATTTGTGGTATGGCACCAAAAGCTTTATGTATATTTAGAAGGACTAATAAGTCAATATTCAGGGGTATCCAAGAGCTATTTCCCCTTCTAAAAATGTAACCTGAAGGGACAATTGCTTATGGCTGATAATTATCCATGATTTTTCTAATTTGTTCATTTCTAAAGGTAAATAAATGTTTTTTTCTCTTCATACTTCCACAATTTTGTTAGAAATGTTTCTTATTTGAAGAATGTATCCTTCGGCCTTTATTTTGTTTAATGATTCTATACTAGGTCAAAGACTTCTTTTTATTTCAGGTTTTGGTCGGCGAGATGTAGTAGAATACTTGCTTCAGAGTGGTTCTAATGTACATGCACGAGATGATGGAGGACTCATTCCACTTCACAATGCTTGCTCATTTGGTCATGCTGAAGTTGTCAATCTTCTCCTTCGCCATGGTGCAGATCCTAATGCAAGAGATAATTGGAATTATACTCCTCTTCATGAAGCTGCCATCAAAGGCAAAATTGATGTCTGCATAGGTAACACTTTGATATTCTTTTTCCAGTGATTTTTACATAAAAAGTTCAAGAATCTTTCTTAGCATAAACCAGACCTCCAAACTATCCAAGTCAAATTGACATTCTTGATTTAAAGTACTTTTAAATATCATCAGGTATTTTTGAAAGTCTTGTTTGTTAAATATGTTGAATTTTGTGGGTGTTGCTTATGTTTATGGGAAGTTAGCTGAGGAATTAGTAATATGATCATCATTAAGAATGGTTTAGGAGTTTATCCTTTAGTGTGTGCCTGGAAATATAATTAACAGCCCAACATAACATTATTCCTTGATCCATAAATATTTTGGACCAAACTACTATAATAATTCGAATTTGTCCTGATATTATTTTGTAGTTCTAGGCTTAGAGTTGCAGTTTCCATAATTTTTTTGCCAGAGGGAACAGACAGAGAGATGCAAGATAAACATTTTCTGTTCCAGCTGGGGGGGGGGGGGGGAGTACATGAGTAACTGCACTTGAATTAGTCACAGGAAATAAATTAATATCCAGTTCTATGTATTTCCTTGAAAATTTGTATGTCCATTTCCTTGAAAATTTAGCAGAGTAGGATCCGAATTGGTCAGCTGTTTTTTAAAACAACATGTAACATAGCTATCTGGAATCTAGGAACTTGAATATTCAAGGGAATTTTACTAATGTGGCTTATAGAGACCTTCTGAATTTCATCATCCTTTTTGTAAACAAATTTAAGTAAAGACAGTTGTTCAAGTTGGCCAAACAAATGTACATGCAGATGATTTGAATATTTGAGAAGAAACTGTTTAGCATAAAGATGAATTAAAGAAGTGGCTTGGGATATTAATGTAGCCTGGCTGTATTTAATATGTTTGTGTTCAGATATATCCCATTAGATAAATTAATCACAATAGGCTATTGATTGCATAGGAGCTGGCATGGTCCTCCAGAGAACATTGTGGGTGAAGGTAAATGTGAATCTGAGTATCCCTGTTCCTAGTCTTACCTTAGCTACTGCACTGCACTAGCTCTGATAGATGCATCTCAAAAAGTATGAGGAAGAGTCATCGTTGGCTTTGAGATATTGCATGGCTGCTAGAAGGCTAAGCATTCCACCATAGGATTTTAAATATATTCCTGCTCCTTTTAGTATTGTTGCAGCATGGTGCTGATCCGAGTATCCGTAATACTGATGGAAGAACAGCACTTGACTTAGCAGATCCATCAGCAAAAGCAGTGCTTACAGGTGGGTGGAATCTTCCATAGTCCATTTCTTCTGGTAATTATCTTTTTTCTTAGCTTGATGGAATTTGAGGATGGTATATATAGTTATTAATATTTATTAAATTTATTTATTAAATTTATTAAAGAATCATGCTTCCATCATGATTCTGAACAAATACTAGTATCGACTTCAAAATAAAACAATACATATATCACATATCTGGAAAAGTAACATAGAATTTTCACAAAGTAATCTTTCTCCAAAAGGATCTGTCACCCATACTAGCCTGCAGCCTGAGGAAAGAGCTCTTTGCCTGCTGTTTTATTAGCTGTGGACAGCCTGAGACTCCATCGCAGGAGGTTTTAAAAAATAACAAATCTATTTGCAGTATATTAAACCATTCTAACATCCATGGAATAAAACACCCCTTTGATACTATTTTGAAGTTGGAATATTGGGCCCATTCCTATTAGAAAGGAAAATAATTCTAAAAAATATGTACATGAATTAGAAAATCCTAAAATTGCTATGTTAATTTTCAGGTGAATACAAGAAAGATGAACTATTGGAAAGTGCCAGGTAGGTGATGTTAAAAAAATAAAAATTATTTTTTAGTTTTGCTGGAAAAATAACATTACATCCAACTGTTGCAGTGTTCCCATGTGATCATTTGGGCACTTCATATGTATCTTCCAACAAACATTTTTTTAAAAAGTAACAATAAAATTCTTTGCTGGTAATATCTTCCTTAATGACCACAGGTGATTCACTTAATGATAGTAGTAGCAATGATGTAAATCTCCAGCAATCAGGCGATGTTTCATTTTGTGATGAGTTACCCCTTATTAGTGGTCATTAGGCAAGGACTTCCTGTATGCAGATATTTGTCCCATTATTTTGGTGGGTGGGGAGATGGGGTTGGAGATTAAGGTTATTAATACACATATCACATCAAGGCAGGATTAGCAGCACAATTCCCCTTCCTCTTCCAGCAACAGAACAATTGAGTAGATCTTTAGTTCCTTTAGGAGTATTTCTTAAATTTTAATTTGTTTCAAATGTAATGGTCTCTTGTAATTAAATCTGACCTGAAAACCTTAGCTTGAGTAAGACTTTTTTCTTTGGTCCAGTTTTATTGTTGTACATAATTGTAAGTCTTACATTATAACTGTAGTGTAAAAATACTTTAGGTTTATACTTTCTAATTGTTTAATATAAGGAAAAATAATAATAGGTACATAATAAAAAATGGCATGAAAGAAGATGCTTGAAAATATTATACATTTATAATACAATTATCTTTGCCATGTAAGAGAATGAATGAGAGAGCCTGGAGGCAGAATGAAAAGAGGGATCAGCCTAGAATCTCTAAGACAAGCATTCTGTCTCAACTCCCCTTGAGTCCCACTGACCCTTATCTAACTCTCATCAGGTGCTGAATTAGTTGAGAAGATTTCCTGTGCATAGGCTATTAGCAATAAATCAGCTTGATTGAACCTTCATATGTAGACCTGATCTTTTACCCTTACAGTCCATTTGGAAGCAATAGCAATTCAGCTACATTTGTGTGCAGGTTAATATGTATACAATACATATACATATTTCACAATACTTTTTCGTTTGTGCCTTTGAGTCAGTATTGACTCCAGGCAACTGCCTAGACAAGTCTCTGGTATTCATGGCAAGGTTTTTCAGAAATAGTTTGCAATTATCTTTTTTCTAGGTCTGAGAGAGAATGATTGGCTCATGGTCACCCAACTGGTTTTATGCCAAGGCAGGACTCGAACTCAATTTCCCGGTTTCTAGCCTGATGCTTTAAGCACTATACCATGTGTTATTTAAAAAGAATCATTAAATCTTGGCAAATGGAGTTTAAGCATAATGAGCATACAGAGCATAATAGGTAGAAAGCTAATTACACTTGTATAATATAGATATATTTTAAGATATATATTTAATAATTAGACTTAATATAGTAATAGTTTGCCTTGCAGAGATGAGTAAAATAAATAAATTACTTTATTACTAATCAAGTTGAGGAAAATGAAAGTTTGCAGTTTGCAAAATGTTCATGAATATTAATTTTCTTTTTAGGAGTGGAAATGAAGAAAAATTAATGGCTCTTCTAACACCATTAAATGTCAATTGCCATGCAAGCGATGGCAGAAAGGTATTTTTAAACACATACATTTTTTTGAATTAGCAAATTAAGAAAATGACATTAAAGGTATTTGATAATATTTCATGTGATATAATCTTTAGCTTTGGGTTGTTTTACTTATATTTTTACTTTATAGTGAAATAATAGAACTTTTCAAAACTTGGGTAGCAATATCACTAAGAAAACTGCGTTTGTTCAAGTACTGTAATTACCATATAAAATACTACCAAGCTAAACAATAATTATATTTGCACTTGCAGAAGAATAAATGTAAATTGGTTGTCTTCTATGTTCATATTGGTAGTATCTTTGAGAGCTGAAGTATTTCCTTACGTTCAGTTTCTTTTTACATTCATCCTGAACCACTTCTTTAAGTCCATTTCACAGTTCCTCTGGTCCTTTTAACAATGAGATTCAAGGCTTCTTGGTGTTTTCCTTGAAAAGGGTGGCTACATTCTGAAAATCATTGTGGATAATTGGTTGTCTTTCTTCTTTACCTTAAATTGGAACTTCTCAAGAGGAGTTTATATTCTGTAGTTAGCACCTGGTCATATTTTTGAAGTTATCACCAAGCTTTTACAAAAATGTAGTCAGTTATTTTTATATACTCCAACTGGTGATGTCTGTATATACAACCATTACTTTGGTTGTTTGAAGACAGTGTTAGCTATGAAGGAATAATTGGGTTGAAGAAATTGATTTCTCTTTCATTTTGGTTTCCTGAGTCAGAGCTCTCCAACCTTTCTGGCTCTGCAGACTGGCAGAAGGGGGAGAGAGGATGGTTCTGTGTGAGTGTTTGGAAAGTGCATGTGCACAGCTCAGTTTTCATGAATGGCGTGCACACACACCTGCCGCTCACCCAAATGGAGCGCATGTGCACATGCTTGCCTGTTGCTTGTGCAAGTGGGGATGCACACATACATTCACCCACTGTTTTCACATCCCAGTTGCAAACATATCACAGCCTACTAGTGGGCCACAGCCCAGAGGTTGGGGACCCCGGTCCTAAGTGATATAACTACATTATCCTATTTAATATTTCCAACTTTACATTCTAGTTGTAATAAATCTTGTTTGTATACTTCGTTGATTTCAAGTTAATCATGAACTCATCAGCCACCTCATCTACATCAATAGTAGCATAAATTTGAATGATGATCATATTAAAAGATCCACAAAATCTAATTGCATTGTAGCTAAGTACTATTCTTGTTCTACTCTTCCTAACTATAAAAACAATGCAGTTCCTTCTATGTTTTTCATGTCCTGTACAGTATGATCCTTTGAATGAAAGTATCCAATCCCAGGCCACTTCAAGATACCTGTGATATCAGTTTGCAATTTTTACATTTTTCATTGTGTTGCTCATGTTCATACTTCTTACATTTCATGTTCCCACTGTAATTCTGTCTTTGCAGCTTTAGATTTTCTTCTCCTGTATGGCAACATCAACAGCTAGATATCCTGAGTCTAGATAGCCTAGCCACATTATAAACACCATTAGTTCTCTGAAAGATCCTGGGCTCCTTCTCAATGGCACATTGAGTGCCATTCAACTGGGGGCCCATCATTCAGCACAGTATCATCAACTGTTTGATACTTTTCTGTGCATGTGGTTTTCTGGTAAAAAAAAAGAAAAAGAAAGGGGGGGGGTAGTTACCATTGCCTTCTGCCAATATAAATTAATGCCTTTGCTATTTTCCATAAAATGAACATCTGCCTCCAGATGCTTATTGTTGGCTGTTTGCTTTAGCTAGCAACTAGGATGACCTTCATGCCTTGGGTGATCCTGCTGGGGATATATAATATTGAGAACACTCCAGGTGTTGTTTCCCATCCCTCCCAGGAACTCCCCTTCACCCACCAAGATGAGCCAGAACACCAGGACTTGAGGAAAGGAGAGGAGCATTAACAGATTATTCTTTTCTTTAAAAAATTAAAAGCTGTTTTCTAAGTTATATTTGTTTGTTATATCTAAGTTTATTCTATTCAATCTTTTCTTTCTAGTCAACTCCATTACATTTAGCTGCTGGCTATAACCGTGTTAAAATAGTGCAGCTTTTATTACAACACGGAGCAGATGTTCATGCAAAGGATAAAGGGTGAGTGTCTAAGAAGATGATGCGTTAAGAGATTTTTATTAATTTTCCTATGTATTACCTGAAAAGAAAATAGTTCCACATTTCAGACAGAAGACAAAAAAGGTTGCACTATCCATTCCCCTTCGTTTATCAACTGCTTTATCAAATATGCCAGCCATATACACTATGGTAGTTTTCCTACCTAATCAACAATGATTACCAATTCCTTCTAAAACCTATTATAAACTCCAATAATCTATTGGAGCTTATTTTCTCCAAGAAATAGGTATTTATGACAAGTGTTTGTGTGTACTTCTGTATTTGCAATGATCAGAGGCTGCATTCCAGCTAATGTTAATAGGATTAATAACTATTTAAAATTAATGTATATAAACCCGTACAATTAACACTATACCTAGAGAAAGAATTCACAGATTTCTCTGCTAGAGATGGATTTGATTTGCCCATTTGTAGGAGGGGCAGTGGTTAGAGTGCAGTATTTGAGACTAACTCATTGCTCACTACCAGGAGTTCTATTCTGATTGGTTCAAGGTTGACTCAGCCTTCCATCCTTCTGAGATCAGTAAAATGAGGACCCAGATTTTGGGGGTCAATATGCAGACTCTGTAAACTGCTTAGAGAGGCCTGTAAAGCACTATTTCTATTGTTTTTTGTAGCATATGGATAATCTTGGAGACCAACCCCATGTACAGTGCATTACCATTCAACTATTAGATGACTAGCACATAACTGACTTAACTGAAGGGTCTCCCATTCTAGGAACATCTGCAAATTCACATGTTAGATGGATATATACAAAGATCCTGCAGATTATTAACATCAAATAGCTATTGGCAATTATAGTAAGAGTGGAGAAATGACATAATTTTCCCAGCCTTATCGCCAACACTTAACTTATGTTTGGCCAAACTTGGGGGTATCTTCTGCCACTTCATTTCCTGGAGCTCCTTTGTAAAGATGCATTCTGAGATTAGCACACAAGTAGGGCATAAAGTCAGTGTGGCCAAGGTCTCCATTATCTACCTATTTTATAATTAACATCTTGGCTGAATTATCCATCAGATCCTCAGGAAAAAAACCTCAAGTCTGCTCTGGAACCCGATAAGGTCTTTAAGTCTTTGGAGGCAGGGTGATGATCTTGTAAGGCCCTATGTCCCCGTGACGCAAGGTGACATAACTGAACTGGGAGGCAATCGGGGCATGATTTGTCCACAACAATGAATTGATGGTAAAGTCCTCTAAAACTAGATCGCATCGCAACTGCCCCAAGCTAATAACCAGATCCAAAGTACAACCACTGTTGTATGTATGGGGCATTTCCTATTTATTGTCTTTGATTCAATAGCAACTTCCTCAATTCCTCCAGTTAAACACTATGTTAATAGTTTTTTTTATACTAAATATAATATATTAATGTCACTGTGCCATTTAACACTTGATAAAAGTCTTTACATTTTATCTGGTTTTCTACTTTGTCAGATAGACATTTGGATTTTCTCATTACAATAATGATAAATGATTTTTAACAACTGTTTGTCTACACTTTTCAGAGATCTGGTGCCTCTTCACAATGCCTGTTCTTATGGACATTATGAAGTAACAGAACTTCTAGTAAAGGTTAGTACATAATAATGTGCAACTTGTATAGACAGATTTCCTTATGTTTTATACCTATGCAAACAATTTGATAAATGGAGAAGGTCTGTCAGCATTTGTTCATTAGATTGATATCCTGTCTTTTGTTCAAAGGTCAAAATAACATACCTAGCCTTATCTCCACCCATTAGTCCCACAATAATAACCCTGTTAGGTAATTTGATTTGAGATTGGTTGGCCCAAAGTTACCCTGTAAACTTCCATGTGCAAGACTAGGTTTACTGGTGTCATGCAGTGTCTTACACTGCACCACATTGGGATCTAACAATGTCGGTGAAGCTGGGCGCCAGTGAGGGCTGGCTTTTTGCCTAGCTTTGTCTGGATGTTGGGGAAACGGACGGGGCCTGGGGAGGAAGCCTGTATCAAGCTAGACTGCGAAAGCTGGCTGTGAGAGGAAGAGAAGCTGGGTGAGCCGGACCCAGACGTTTCCCAAGTCCCAGAGTCCCAGAAGCAGCAACTTCGCACCCTTCTTCACACGGGATCATCCAGCAGCGGGAACGGAGAGGGAGAAGGGGGCAGCAATGTCTGCTAGCATTGAGGGGAGAGTGCCACACAGAAACGTCAGCATGCAGAAACGCCACCCCCTCCTCCCTCTCCATTCCCACTGTTGGGTGATCCCGTCAAAGAAGGGGGCTAAGCAAAGAAGGGAAGGTGCGAGGTTGCTGCTTCTGGGACTCGGGAAGTGTCTGGGTCTGGCTCGCCTGGCTTCTCTTCCTCTCAGCTTTCCCAGTCTAGCTTCCTCCCCAGGTCCCCATCCGTTCCCCCCCCCCCAACAGCTGGACAAAGTAAAAAGCCAGCCCTCACCAGCGTCCAACTTCACCGACAGTGGGTTTGCAAAGGGCAGTGTGAGCTGCATTGCTACCTGTGTCAAGCTAGACTGGGGAGGGAGAGAGCATGAGCAAGCCAGTGGTGCTTTCTTCCAGCCTTCGCCCAAAGCCCCGCACCACAGGATGAAGTTGGAATTTCTGCCACTCACCGACCCGCGCATACCTTGGCAATGGGACTGTTTCTTTCCTCCTCCTTTTCCTGTTTTGTCTGCCGGATCGGTGCGGGGGGACGAAACTACCTTTGCTGCCCATTGCAGCTAGGAATCTTAAAGCTGAGAATGAACGTTTGTCTTGTAGCCAGTAGCCCAGGTGCTAGATCGGCCCCCTGCAAACTCTGTCTCTTGAGGAGCCCAGCCAACCTTTGCACAACACTTGCTGAGGCCGAAGGTGGGGTGGAGCTAATAGGTGGCCAAGCTAAGTGCCTGAAGAAGCCCAGCTGGCCGGCAGGGCATCCTAAAACCAGCAGCTCTGCAGGAAAAGAAACTTTTTTTTTTTTTTGCCAAGCCGACACAGGGTCACATTGTGGCTCTGTGTCGTATTGGGCTTTAGGAGGAGGATGGGATCCTGTCTCCCCCATTGTGAAGTGCGCGAGTGAAAAAGTTCACTCGATCAATCTCAACTTTGCGAGAACTTTTTCTTTCGCAAGAAATTGGAATTGATTGAAACAAAGAAACCTGATTGGGGCTGGGTACGGGGCAACTGCGCGCGTGCCCACAGAAAGGGCTCTGCATGCCATGTCTGGCATGTGTGACATAGGTTCACTATCACAGAACTAGATCACAGTTAATTGAATTCCAGGTAAAAATTCTTAAGTCTGTGATCTTAAGTGAATGTCTCACATGTACACTATTCTGTCATTTTGAACTTCACTAAAAGGATAAAATATTAATACAAAGTATGATTTTTGCCCCTACCTCGTTAAGCATTCCTGGACAATTGTTAGATAGAACATCCTTCCATGTACATTAGAGCTCTGCTTTAACATTTTTCCAGGAGAAAATTATATATGATTCTCTTTCCCCTCTTAGCATGGAGCCTGTGTAAATGCAATGGATTTATGGCAGTTCACTCCTCTTCACGAAGCAGCTTCTAAGAACAGAGTAGAGGTGTGCTCCCTCTTGCTGAGTTATGGTGCTGACCCTACACTGTTAAACTGCCATAATAAAAGTACAATTGATTTGGCCCCTACACCTCAGTTAAAAGAACGATTGGCATGTGAGTACAGAGAAAATAAACTGAACAGAGATTATTACTTTTTTTCAGTTTTCTAGATGGATCAGTTCAATGGCTGATCTTGATCCACTGTTTGTAATTGATTCCTATTTTTATAATTCTGAACGTGTGTGATATTTGAGGTTTAAATGCCATAAAACTTTCTTTTTCCCATAGATGAATTCAAAGGCCATTCGTTACTACAGGCTGCAAGGGAATCAGATGTGAATCGTGTAAAAAAGCATCTCTCTCTTGAAATTGTTAATTTCAAACATCCTCAGACTCACGAAACTCCTTTGGTAATTCTGTTGATCATACCTTTTTGATGAAAGTTGTCTGTTACCCGTAGTCCTTCATTTATGACCATTCATTTAACTATGGTTCAGAGTTAAGATGGCACTGAAAAACATGACTTAGGACTTGACTTCAAAGTTACAACTTTACACCACCCCTAAAGTCATGTGATTGCAGTTTGAGTGCTTGGCAATTGACTCACATTTACAACTAGTTGCAGTGTCTTGTGGTCACATAATCATGATTTGTGACCTTTGCAGCTTGCAAAGTCATCAGGGGAAGCCAGAATCGCTTAATAACTACATAATTTGCTTAATGATGTCATGGTGATTTGTTTAATGACTGGTAAGAATGGTCATAATATCAGATCTGGTCATGTGATGATTCATTTAATAACTGCATCTCTTAGGTCCAAATTGTGGTCATAAGTCAAGGACTACCTTTCTGGCCATATTGAGCAGATGAAGAATCAAAACATGATTTCTTTCTCTACTGAAAAGAATTAAGAGAATTTAGTTTTACAATCTCAGCATAGCTCATTGGTTGTACATACTTTTGTCTAATTAGATGCTTTTCTAATTTCTGCTTTATTTTCATGTACCTTTTATTGTAGTCACTAGTTTTCAGCAATATAATTATGTAGAGTAATTACAATTTTAAAATGTTTTGGAAGTAAGGCTTTGGAGCACAGTGTTCTTCCTTAAAAGGAGTTTATAGTTTTTCAAGGTTTCACACCAATTTTTTTAAAAAAGATGCAGCTTCCTAAATGAGTTGATTCAGTAAAGTTGTATTTGTCTTGAAGCAGCTGTAGCCTTTTTTTCAGGCTCACTTGAATGCTGAAAAAAGAGGGTCTGCCTGATTAGGAAAGAGGTCCTGTGCTCACCTACCTCTGAATAATGTTAAAAATATGCTCGGCCCTCGTTTCATTGGTGTTAATATTGGCTAGCAAATATTATCATAATCTCATCCTTTAATAGCATTGTGCTGCTGCATCTCCATATCCTAAGCGAAAGCAAGTCTGCGAGTTACTTCTAAGAAAAGGAGCCAACATCAACGAAAAGACAAAAGAGTGAGCTGGTTTCTATTTTCTATTCCTTTTATTTTATTCATCCATGGATATGGTCAAAAAAATCCACAAGCCACACAGATTTTCTCCCTTTCATTTTATCCTCACAACTACCCTGTGAGATAAGATGTGAGAGTGAGTGACTTAATTCAAAGAAAATTAGTGACTTTGACATCAATTCTTCTGATACGGTTTTCTCTCTGGGCCCTTTCCAGCTTTTTTTGGATTGTGGATGAATTTAAATTTTGGAAAATGTCACAATATGAATGTTCTTGGGAGTTGTAAAATACAGGTTATAGGATGCAGGCCACCACTAAATTTCTTACTGTAGTGAAATACTATTTCTCGAAAAGTGCTCTTCGAATTCACAATTTACTACACTATATGGATGCTTATTTCACAGAAAAGTGAATACATTTATCTTTATTGCCTGTAAATATCTTTAGAACTAATTTTAATTTTAAAATTTAGAATTATCCCCAATTACTTACCTTTATGCACATTTTACCTTTCCATCAGATTAGTGTCTGTGAATGTTCTTTTCCCTTTGGTATATACAGGCACATAGAGATATGGTTTCATTGATTGTTATAGTTATATGCTGCCTTTTCTCTAGGAATTCGGCAGTTTATGTGGGGTCTTCATTTTATTCTCACAGCTTGGATTGAGAGTGAGCGATTGTCTTAAAATAATCCAGTGAGCTTCTGTGATCAACATCTTAATTACTGAACCTTGTTACTCCTCACTTGCTCTTACCTTTTCTGCTACCCCTTAGATCTTACTTGCAATCCAGGCTTACATTACAGCATCTTTTACTTCCTTTCAAACCATTCCTTCCAGTGAAAGAGGAGGAGGTATCTAAAAATGGTTAGCTTCCCATGGATTAGCTGTCTAATCCTCTTCTTTCAAAGAAAGGTCTGGGCCTATACTAAATAAGTTTGGAATGCCTTAGAGAGACAGAGCAAGACTTTGAAACCTGAACTCAGTTTGCTATTGAGTTGCCAAAAATATTTGAGATGTGCAAGGAAGCATTGGCTGCCAAAACAGCCAAATTTTGTTGTTTACGCATTATGTTGTTTACTTCAACTCCCATCACATCTGTACTAATTTTCAGCATTCTGAATACTCATTCAGCAAGAACAAAATGGAAATAAATTATGATTTATTTTGTTTTTATAAAGCTTCCTGACACCTCTTCATGTGGCATCAGAAAAAGCTCATAATGATGTTGTTGAAGTAGTTGTGAAGCATGAAGCAAAGGTATGAATAATTTTCAGCATAAATCAATCATATTTTTGGACAAAATGAAAAAAATGACATATACATTTATAAATGTTTATAATTAATCTTTGAGAAAAGCATCATTTATGATTTTTGTATTCTTCCAACTGTATAGAGGCCAAAAGAAAGGTGGTGCTTAATATTTAAATGATGTTTTGGGAATTTGATAGCCTGTCATTCCTGTAGGAATAGGCAGATGATGATAGGAACAGCAATTCTGGATATTAGTATAGTCAGTAGAGATGTGCAAAACATTTCATTGAATATCCTCAGAATGTCTGTTCCAGACTTTGAGACAGAATTTGTAATTGACTATTTCAAGATTGTACTACTTGCAATACACGTGGAATGTACTGTTTTGAGGTCAGAGAAGATACTATGATTTTGGAGAGGCTGTTCAGCCTTAAAATATTTGCTGCCTTTTAGTACTCTTGTTTTCTCAAAGTAGACACTTCTCTATCGTTCCATTATAAACTGCTCTAAAGAACCAATACCATACTCATTACTTCCTGCGTTGTTAAGATTCTCTGATAATTTTTAGGTCAATGCTTTGGATAATCTTGGTCAGACATCTTTGCATAGAGCAGCGCACTGTGGCCACTTACAGACATGCCGGTTGTTGTTGAGTTTTGGCTGTGATCCCTCCATTATATCACTTCAGGGTTTCACAGCCTCTCAGATGGGAAATGAAAGCATTCAGCAGTTGCTACAAGGTAATAATGTATAATTTTTGTTTGTGTTAAGTTTTTTGCATTTTAACAAAGGCCAATTAGGAATCCTTGCTGAATTCCCTTGAATTAATAGTTCCCTGAAAAATGATCTGAAGAGGCTTTAAAGAAACAACAAGTTAATTCATGATGGCCTCACAGATAACTAACAGAATGACCATGCCTGGTTTTTGTACACAGTTAATGCATGGCGAAAAGTTGATAATGTTCCTGTTCTACATGTGGAGGAAGACCAAAATACCCATTCAATTTTTTCAGTTGTTCCAGTTGGTCATTTTATAGCTAATTTGGACTAATAAATGTGAATCTGTCTGACTTTGGCATTTATGATTACTAACACTAGTCTTTTTGAAAACAGAGCCACTTGCCTCAGATTGCATTTAAATTGGCATTTCTCTATACTAAATGATAATATTAATGGCACCTTTTTGATTTTGTACTTTGATATATGTAATACTTGATAAGTATTAAGTTCTTCTTCTACAGAAGGTGTTCCTTTGGGCAATTCAGAAGCCGATCGACAGTTATTGGAAGCAGCAAAGGCAGGAGATGTAGACACAGTAAAGGTAAGACAATTTGATTATTGCAGAAAAAAGTTAACATCTAACAAGAAAAGCAGATCAGTTTGGGTTGTCCTTAAATCTTTGGAGATAGAAAAATTGAAAATCAAATTCCACTGCACCTTAACAGGTGCAGTGGAACTGAAACAATCTCAGATTGTTTAATCTGAGTTGTTTAAAACTGTTTTAAACAGTTGTTTAAATTAAACAACTGTTTAATTAGTTGTTTAAAACAACTAATTTATAGGCAAACTACAGACTTCTGTCTTCATTGCTCCCTCAGTAATTGGCCAATTCAGCTGCTTTAGAAAGATGCATTTTTTAAAAAAGGACACAAAATGAGCTGAGAAGTCATATTTGCATTATTAGGACAATTGTAATTTTCCATTTAGGGCTTTCCTTATTCAAATATGGACTTGGATGTCAGAAAAAGTCTCCAAGACTTCACTGCATCATCTTAGAAATATGTATAACCATGCTAATGAGAATAGTGTGATAAAGATATATGATAAACCTTGTACATTGATGATAATGACAATAGACCCCAACAGGTATTTGAAATACTGATTTTTTTAAAGCAACTCTTAAAATTGTATGCTCCATGACATTCATAAGAATCATTTTTGTCATCTTCATTCTCCTATTGGTTAAGGTTTAATGTGGATGTGTACTCAAAATTTGAAACAGTTCTTAGACCCCAAGTGGTGTTTTTTTTTATCATTTTGAAAGTGTTTCATTATGAAATGTTTTGAACTTGAAATGCCCCAAGAATGATTGAATATCCAGTTTCAATCTCAAAAAGGGCACTTCCTTTTCAGAGCAGTTCATATTCAAAGAATATGCATACCACTTTCTGGTGCACTTGAGGTTCCAGTTTACAATGTTATAATGAATCACTAAATACCTAAGCTAACTGAACAATTCTTTCCCAGTATATTCTCACAATAAAAGATTGAACTGAGAGGCTGTTTCCCATTTACTTTCTCTACTCTATATAGTCCCTTCATGCTCTCTAAAAATATGTTCAGGAGAGTTGGAAGATTTTCTTGAGTAGTAAGGAAGGGAACCTTTGGAACTGGGAAGAAGATAAATAACCAAAATAAGCTCCATCAATTATTTAGTGGGACCCCAGGATTTTACCTAGCTTTTTGGTTTCTGTCTAGTGGTCCAGAATAGCTTTTGTGCTTGTCTGTGTTCTTGGAATGTGATATCAATAACTGGGAGCAGAGGGATGTCTTTTTAAAGTATAAGAATTAAATCATCCATTGTTCCAGATTGGACTTTTAAGATAGTATTGATGGTATCAGAAATATAAAGCAGGAGGGTTGACTACTTGGTGCTGTAATTTCTATGCTGCTTCAATCTAAGCAATTCCGTGTGAATTAAAAAATTCAATACAAGCAAAAGAATCAACATTTTACTTTTTAAACAAGGAATACATGATTAGTAGAATATATCTACACTATTTACATCTTGCTCAAACATTGTACATCTCATTCATTCCTTCAGTCCTCAGAGGATCATGGAAAGAGCCAGTCCTGCTTCTGAGGGCCAGTTATTCCACAAGACGGGAGCTCCCGCATGGACACCTGTGTCCAAGTCTCCTGCTGCTGGATTTTCTGACAGGAGGGAATTTTCAGTATGTCCTTCCTGCTTGTGCATGTTGTGTGGTAGGGAGATTCTGCCATTAATGTTCATCTTAATTTTTGCATTCCACAGAAGTTGTGCACAACGCAGAGTGTGAATTGCCGGGATATTGAAGGGCGCCAGTCCACACCGCTTCACTTTGCAGCAGGATACAATAGAGTGTCTGTAGTTGAATATCTTTTACAGCATGGGGCTGATGTCCACGCAAAAGACAAAGGGTAAATATTCCACACCATATTTGGTTTGCAAATGCTCACTTTTCTTCTGTTTATTTCTTTTCAGGGATGGCAAGCCTTGAAGGTCTAGATACTTGTATTACAAATTTTATGCATAAAGCTTTGTGCAATGAAGGCTTCATCTCTCTGCATATAACTTTTTTGTCTGTATATGTCAAAAATGTTATGAGGAATAATTAATCAATTATTTATTTATTTGCTGCCCATCTCACATCCAATGACTGTGTAGTTCCTTGTGACGCACATTGCGGATGGAAAATTTATAAAGTGACACAAATCCATTGTAATGCAGGTGTTGGGTATTGGCACAAAGAGGAATGGAGAATTCCATTTCTTACTCCACTTATTTGGGTTCTGTCATGATACATGGTATCAGTGGTGGGTTGCTACTGGTTCTCCCCAGTTCGGGCAAGCCAGTAGTGGAGATGGTGAGGTGAGAGTGAACCACTTCTCTCTGACGGTAAGCTTGATCCACCCGCCCCTGCGTTATGCATACCTTATATTCGGTTGTTTTTAGCCTAGCTGAAAGGCGCGGCAGAGCGTATTGCTGCATCTCAGCTGTTCCTTAATACACGCAGCGCATGCATGTAGCAAACCAGTTGAAACGCACCACTGCATGGTATCTATTATATTGCCTTTTTATCATAATACTCTTTAATGCCCACTTCAATGATTATATAAAATATGTTACGATAACTGCTTGATCAGTTGATATGTATGCTGTATTTGTAATGTGACTAACAGTCATTGTAATAAGTAATTTCTGAATTATGAAAGCACTTAGTCCAGGGGTATCAAACACAAAGCCCATGGGCCGGATTTGGCCAATGGGGCCATCCCGGAAAATGTCAGGGGCCGGCCCGCGTCACTTCAGCCCGTCTACCAAATGTGAAGACATCATCGGGCCAGTGTGGCTTCGACCCGATCTACCCGATGCAAAGAGGAAACATGCCAGCAGTTTGGGGAGTGGTGTCAAGCTGGCCATGCCCACCCAGTTGCCCCCCCCCCCAAGGTTAACCACAGTCATGATAGTGGGTTCCTCCCGGTTCGGCCGAGCCAGTAGCGGTGACGATATGACATCACCAAACTGGTTCTCTTTGTTCAGGAGCTGGGGGGGGCCCGCTGCCCCCCTCCGTGTTATTCTTACCTTTGATTTGGCCCCACCCCCAATCTATTGCTGCCTCCCGAGTCCCAGCTGATCGGCTAGAAGGAAAAAAACTGTTTAAACTCTTGCTGCAGGGCTTCAAAGGGCCGCCCTACAGCTGATCAGTGTTAAAAGACAGTATGGTGGTAGACCGGTGCCTCCAAAAACAAATGGGTACACCAGTGCATCCAAAAACGAATGAGTAGACTGGTGCCTCTGCAAGCAGTTAAAATCCTGATAGACCAGTACCTCTGCTAAATCCTAAAGAATTGTCACATGATCATCAAGCCACGCCCACAAAATAGGCCACACCCACAGAACAGGTAGTAAAAAAAATTAGAACCCACTCCTGAATCAGGAGTCCTGATTCATACCATTTATTCCATACCATATAGTTCTCTGTTTCTCCCTTATCTTGTATTTCTTTTGTGAGCCTATCCATCTCTGTACACTGTAAAACTTTCCTCTGATGGTATATTGTTGTTCTTCCAATTTTGTGCATATATTATTCTCGCTGCTGTTGTGAAATGGATAATTAAATATTGTATATTTTTGTCATAATTCCCTGAAAGTATTCCTAACAAAAATAATTCTGATTTCATATCTATTTGCTGTTTGGTTATCTCTTCTAAATATATTCTTATTCTATTCCAATATTGTTTTGCTTTGGGGCATGTCCACCACATGTTATGTGTTCCCTGATTTTGTTTACATTTCCAACAGGTTGATGAAGTATTTGGGAACATTTTAGCCAGTCTCACTTGTGGGAGATGCCACCTATAAAACATTTTTTACATGTTTTCTTTATAAGCTACTGACATCGTCAATTTATAATTTTTGTTCCAAAGTTCCTCCCATTTTTCCAATTCAATATTATAGCTAAAGTTTTTGGTCTATTATGCTATCTTTTTAGAGTATTGAAAATATTAGTTTAAACTGAAATTTTCTGTTTTCCTTCAAAAATTTCAGTGGCCTGGTTCCTTTGCACAATGCTTGTTCTTATGGACACTATGAAGTGGCAGAACTTCTTGTTAAACATGGTGCAGTTGTGAACGTGGCTGATTTGTGGAAATTTACTCCTTTGCATGAAGCTGCAGCAAAAGGAAAATATGAAATTTGTAAACTACTGTTACAGGTAAGTCGCTTGAAATGCATGCCTTATGAAAGGTTTATCCCATGACATCTAGATGTAAACATGACATCTGTGTGTAAAATTCAATTTAATTCATAATGTTTCACATGAATAGAGGAAATTATCTAAGTTGTGCAGGTTGTGACACAAATGCTAGAAGGAATAGGGTGGATGGTTGTACATTATAGTGAAATTAATATGTATTTTTTTCAATTTGTTACCAAATTAGCATGGTGCTGACCCTACAAAGAAAAACAGAGATGGAAATACCCCATTAGACCTTGTTAAAGATGGTGATACAGATATTCAAGATCTCCTTAGAGGAGATGCAGCTTTGCTTGATGCTGCAAAGAAAGGCTGTTTGGCTAGGGTGAAAAAAATGTGTTCCCCTGATAATGTCAACTGTCGTGATACACAAGGCCGGCATTCTACTCCACTCCATTTAGCAGGTGAGTTCATTAAAAAATATAGTGATGTTGCTGTATCACAATCCTCATATGGAAAAGCTCTTGAGTAGGATTCTGGAGTAGAACTTCAAATGTATTGGTTAAGTCATCATAAAGGGCTGAGCAAAATAAGTGTGCTAATAGCAGTAATTGTTGTTAATGTTTGTCAAAGCCCTACTTCAGATATATTTCAGTTTTAATTTTGAAAATTGCCCCTATAAATATATGAAACTTACCTTAAGAGTCAGATGTTTGAATAATATAGTGTATTCCAGCATCTGTCTATTCTGAAAAGCTGCAGATTCCATGGTCTTAGATCTTGGTTCTTCTCAGCTGTTTTTACTGGTGAGGTAAAGGGTTGAACCTGGAATTTTTAATGCAGAAAAATATGTATTCTGTCGTTGTGCTTTGCCCCATATGACTGCTGCTTGTATATGGCTGCCTGTGATGGGAAAAAAAGTACTTGTGGTTTAATGTTCAGAAAATAGGAAAAAAAGTGGGTGATACTTTTTATTGTACTTGCTTAGTTAGATACAGAATAATTTATTAAAAGAATTTGTTCTTACTGCCTCCTAGCTGGTTACAACAATCTGGAAGTTGCTGAATACTTATTACAGCATGGCGCTGATGTAAATGCACAGGACAAAGGAGGTTTAATTCCTTTACATAATGCAGCATCCTATGGGGTAAGTAGCTTGATCTTTCATTGTAAACGTTTTAAAATTACACATGAGCTTTAAAGGAGCCAGTATGGGTCTCTTAAACCTTTCTGGCACTGCAGCTTCAAGGATTTTTTCTGAATTTAGCATTCGCATATATGGATAGAAATCTCTTCCATCGTGATTGCTACAAAAACAAAGCAATATAACAATGTGTCCCATCAGTAAATTTCTGAAAGATTCCAAAAATCCCTTCATGTTTTTATTATCACTATTCTTTTCTTCTTTCAGTTTAGAATAATTTATACTATGGAAGGTCTCTACTTAAACTAATGATTTAGCGTGAAAATATAGAGTAACTGTTTTGTTTCCATTTTGTGACTCTGGGAATCAAACTATGAGTTTGCTAATAGGATGAAGAAAATATGCCAGTGAAAGCTCATCTATGAGCACACATTTTGTTTGGTTTGTTTTCAGTGGAGTGATCCCTAGTCAAAATTGCAGCAATTCAGTTCTTTTTGCATAGTATTATTTCACTGATAAAATTGAAGTTTTATGTGCAATGAAATCTATGGTTATTTCAATATAAAGAGCAGAACATATTTATGGATATTACTACTGCAATGTTGTGGTGAACTAGGACTGCCAAAACTGAAGTACAAGGATCCATTCAGAGATAACCATCATCTCTGTTGGTCACTGGATGACCTTAGGCAAGTCAGTATTTGTAAGCATCTCCTTATAGAATTATAATGAATGTAAAAATGAGCAAAATAATCACGTACATAGCCTTGGTCTCATTAGAGAAATAGCAGAATTTGGCTTTTCTACTTGAAGGAATGTTATATGTCCCAGTGTATTCATATTCAGTCATTTCCATAGTAGTATGAAATTAATAATAAACTGGTGGAACAATAAATAGACAAAGTAATAGAAAAGGAAGATGCTAAAGTGGTCTAGGACTTTAGAATTCAAATAGACAATCACTTGCCGCAAATCACTCCAGACTTAACAATTGTTGATAAATAAGAGAAAAAAGTCTGGATAGTGGGTGTGGTAATACCTGGAGACAGCAGAATAAAGAGAAAAAGACCTGCAAATAGATGTAGAACAACTGTGGTAAAAGAATGCAAAGATACTACCAGTGGTGATAAGTATATTTGGGTGCAACCCCAAAACATCTGTAACACTACTTGAACATCATCAGCATTGACAAAATCACCACCAGTCAATTCCAAAAGGCAGCTTTACTTAGAACAGCTTATTTCCTTTCATGATACTTCTAACAGGCTAGACATGGGTGTCAAATTCACCATGTCACATGACATATCACAACGGTTTTCCCTTTGCGGAGCTGACAGTGTGGCCTATGTGTGACACATCCGGCCCATGGGCTGCCAGTTTGACATCCCTGGGCTAGAAAATAGGAAACTCTTGAGTTCAAGTCCTACCTTAACCATGAAAGCCAGCTGGGTGATTTTGGACCAGTTACTCTCTTTCAGCCTAGCCCATTTTACAAGGTTGTTGTAGGGAAAATAGGAAAGTGTGTTAGATGTATTTGCCACCTTGAGTTATTTGTAAAAATAATGAAGGTGGGATGCAAAGAAATAAAAAGTATCAAAGAGCATATATTTTAGAACCTTGGGATGGACTAAGTAGGTGGATAAAAATGCCAAATCCAGTATAAACATCTGGCTGACTCTGACCAATAATAATATGGAATGTTCCTCATAGTAATATGAAACAAACATTGTGTTACATGTGGTGTGTATTAAACTTTCTGATATACCTATAGGCAAAAATATTACAGATGAAAGTCTAAAAAAATTAGATCTGAGGTTTGCTGTCTCAGTTCTCTTCTACTCCCATCCCTAACATTCTGAGATTAAAGTGACCAGACTATAGAGGACTTGATGATAACCAGTTGAAAAAGAAAATGTTGCTAGCAGAATGTTACACATAGGCTCTTCACTATTATGTGTTTAGATGTAGTCCCATCTAAAAGATGTGAAATATTTTTTTCCCAGGATTGTAAACCTCATGCAGTAAGACAGTGGAAGTTTTGATGTAGTTAGGTCATCTAGAATTATCCTCACTTACTGAACTTTGGTCTCAGTAGACTGCGGAAAGATAAGTTGTGCTCTTTGCTATAATCCGTCAGACCTAAATTTATAATTACTAATTCGTTTTTTTCAATTTCAAAGTAATTTGAAAGGAAAGTCTAAAGCATAATAGACTTAAGTAAATCTACAATTCAGTTTTTCTTCACCTCTTCTTAGAATACGGCAAGGCTCTGCTAGTGGCAAGGATTTTGCATTTGTTTCAGCACTGCTTTCCTCTGTCAGGTTTTTTTTTTAACCAAAAGTACTTGGCCAGATTGATTTTCTTTATATATTCAAATGTTGGGATTATGACTTCAGCAGTCTGACAAAACATGCACATTATGTGTTGTATGTTTAAAAGGTCCATTTGCAACTAATGTGGTTGCTTTAGAAAATGTGAGGTGGCCTAAATTTATCCTTAAGGACAACTCTTTCACCAAGACTCGCTTTTTCTATTTGTGGGGACGATGACAATAAAAACACTGTAGCATTTTTTAAAATGTCAATGAGATCCAGAAAAAAAATTCTAATAAGAAGTGGAGGGTATACGAATATATAGTAACAACAATTTCACCACTCTTGAGGGGATACAGTTTAATTTGACGATCTGAATCTTCACTTTCTCAAAGATCCACTTTCCAGCCAACGTCATTTGTGGTGAAAAGCGGCATTAATTGAAGATTTGTATATTGCACTTAATACCCTGAACCAAATTATAGGGAAAAAAGTTTTTTTTTCCTGAAGATTGCACTATATAAATGTATTTTATTTTCCAGCATGTAGATGTAGCAGCTTTGCTTATAAAGTATAATGCGTGTGTAAATGCTACAGACAAATGGGCTTTCACACCTTTGCATGAAGCCGCCCAGAAAGGAAGGACACAGCTTTGTGCCTTATTATTGGCCCATGGAGCTGATCCTACTCTGAAAAACCAGGAAGGACAAACGCCATTAGACCTAGTCACCGTAAGTGATGGGAATTTTTTGAGAAGTTTGTATTAAGCTTCCGTTGCTGGCTGCTGACCAGGGCATCAGATTTGAGGGTTTTAAAACACATAGTTACTGTTGTGGACTACAAGCTCAAGCAAGGACAGCAACTCCACAAATCTCATTGAAGATGGGCATAAGGAATGTAAGTGTAGCTTTTGTAAGTACAGCGAGGGATTACAGAAGCAGTTATGTGTTTTCAACATTTAAAACTAATCTGTGACCCCAGAAACCACATTTAAAATACCAGTCATGCTTGGTTTGTTGGAATTGGAGCAGCCTATATGTGCTCTTTGTCCAAGATTCATGTTTCCTGGGCTATATATGACTTAGGAATCATTAAAGATAGATGCGCAAAATCCATTGATCCATGAACTATATTTTCAAGAGAACTTCGGAATATTCAGTCCCCTTTGGACCATGCTGCTCCTGGGATTTCAGCAGTTTCCAGAAGTAAATCCAATAAAATCAGAAGCAATTTGAGGTATTCCAGCCACGGTGTTCTAGTTTGAAACACCATTCTTGAATTACCATAACCATATGTATGAATAATGTGGTTTTATATTTTAAATTGTTTTTGCATTAAATTTAGGAATTAAATATCTTAAGGTCCATAAATATAAGTATAACGTAATTTTTTAGGAAGTATTTTAACCATGTGAAACGAATTTTTGTTTCAAGATGTAATATGTCTTATATCTGTAAATTGTATATGCCATGAATATACCACGAATAATGTAAATACATTTAGTTAAATCCAAAATCGCCCCTTCATTGTTATGCTTAAATTGGCATTGTTGTGCATTTAGCTGTATCCCATAAGCATTTAGTGATTTTAAATTGCTATCCTACAACTGGGTATTCAGACATATGTTCCTCTGAATTCAACAGGGCACTCACCCAGGTAAGTGAGTAAGTGAGTGAGTAAGAGTATAGGATTGTAAGTTACAAGTGCAGCATTTTAATCTTTAAGCCTATGAGAGGTAGGTTAGAAAGCAAGAGAGTGATTATGTTCAGGTTTGTAGCAGGAAATAGATTTTAATCAGACCCTTAAACAAGTAGAACTAAAATTTAAGTATGTCTCAGTCTTGGCATCGGAGTTACCATACTCAAAGGAACCTCGGGGCAGAGTATCTGAAATTACATTGTAAGTAACAAAAAGAAAATTAGAGTAATTCAACTAAAGCACTGTTTACCTAACCTTTGCAATTGACTTGCATGTATTTGTGACTATTTTAACAAAATGTTGATTTTTTTTTTTAATTTCCAGGCAGATGATGTTAGTTCACTCTTGGCAGCTGCCATGCCACTTTCTGCCTTACCATCTTGTTATAAGCCTCAGGTTATAAATGTGTCTCAGAATACAGGAACGTCAGCTGATTCACTTTCTTCCATTCCGTCCAGTCCATCTAATTTGTCAGCTGCCAGTAGTCTGGACAGCTTGTCTGGTAGCTTTTCTGAACTCTCAGTTGTTAATACAAACGGTGCTGAAGGAGCTTCTAGTTTGGAAAAGAAAGAAGGTGAGCCTGTCATTTTCTACTGGGTCAGCTTTAAGTTGCTAAACAAAAGGCAGTATAGTTATGCATTAAGACTAACATCTAATGATGATCTGACTAAAGCTAGGTTTCTCCATCACAGATTCATATTTGGTATAAGTTTAATGCAGAATCATAGAATTGGAAGGTACTGTTAGTCCAACCGCTTGCTCTATGCAAGAATCTAAATTAAAGCATATTTAAGTGATCACTTAAATAATCATCTGTGGGTTAAATGTATCTATGTTTGACTTGAAGTGGGCAACAATAAAACTGATTTATTCAATGTCTAATATCTTAAGATTTGGGGAGTTTTGTACATCTTTTCCCTGGAAAAAATTAGCATCACGAAAGTAATTAATGTGGGCTTAGACATTCCCATGGAATCCTACATTCTACCAAAAACGTTTTTAATGTGTACACTATACACCGGATGTATAGTGAAGATAAGATTTAAGAAGATACTAAAATTGTTTAATTTGGTTAAATAGAATTTTAAGTGGAATATAAGGTCAATTTGGACTTTAAAAATGTATTTCAATATGGTAGTTTAATAAAAATATTGCATTGGATATTCTTGTAGAGAATGACGTGAACATATTCCTGTAGTCTGATAGAATAATTTCAGTTCAATTTATATGTAGCTGATAATTACTTTTATATTTAGTTCTCAGTGTAGATTTTAGCATCAATCAATTTGTGAGAAATCTTGGGCTTGAACATTTGATTGACATACTTGAAAGAGAGCAGGTAAGTAACCATCTTGGTTTGGAAACCAGGAAAACAATTGCAAAATCATTGATATAAATTTTAGCTTGGGACAATGTTTATAACCAGGATTTGTGAAGGTTGATTATATCTTGAGTTTCAAGCACTAAGTTAAAATACATGAACACATACCAGCTTTCCCTCTTTCATTTCCTATAGTTCTCTAAAATATGTCTTAAACTAATACAATATTTTAGAGAATTGATTTTGTCTGCAAATTATTTTTGCTAACTTCAGGAAATAAAATGATATGAACACTGATTTACATATATTAGTAATTACACCAATAATTCAGTGTTCCAGTTGTGTTAAACATGAAAGATTTTTAGCAAAATGTTATTTTTATTTTGATTGCACCAGTGTTTTACTAATGAAGTTAATTTGTTGATTGAGATAAAAAGGATTATTCAAGAAGCTTCCACATATTCAGTATCTAAAGCATGGGTGTCAAACTCGATCATGTCCTGTGACATTTTGTGACATATTGCTGCTTTTTTCCCTTTGTGGAGCCAGGATGGACATGGCCTGCCCATGACACATCCGGCCTGTGGGCTGCCAGTTTGACACCCCTGTTCTAAGGCATCGTTTTTGCCTCAATTCATTACTCATTTATCTTGGAAGTATAAACTGGTATAATTCTCTCCCTCTTTTTTTCTAATATGGCAAATCAGAGCTCACAATTTACAACAAAATACATTGATACTGTCCTTCACATTATATGGTTAGTTTGGGTATAGCTGTTTTACAGATGAAGAAGTAGCATACATATCTTAATTTTGATTGTATAGCTGCAAACCTTGTATGGCTTGTTGCATCTTAACAAAGCCTTTGTGTGAAAGATTTGAAATGTGTAATAACACTTCATTTCCTAGCATCTCAAACTATTTGATTTAAATTAAATTTTAAACAAGTATTAAAAAATTAATGATAACAATAGTAAAACAATAAGAGAAGTAAGTATCTCTTATTCAAACAGTGAGCTGTTACATATTTTCTTAAATGTATTTTAAAGAAAAAAGTTAAGCTTATTTTCAAATGCAGAATATATTTCAATGGTTAAGAAAAACTTTAAGAAATTGTGATCTGATAATCCTTTTTTATAACTTAGGTTTTTTTAAAAGTGCACTTGAGTCAGACAAAGGTTTTTGTTATTAGCATGGCAAAATTATTTCACTTTTTTTTCAAAGCATTAAATAACAATATGGCTTCTATAAAAACATTATCACTTTATCAGTTGAAATGCAAAAATCTGACCACACCTTTTTGGCAATCTATCAAATTGTTATGAAGAAATTTAATAATTTTAATATTTAATAATTCCTTTTCTTTGCAGATAACATTGGATGTACTTGTTGAAATGGGGCACAGAGAATTAAAGGAAATTGGAATTAATGCTTATGGTCATAGACACAAAATAATAAAAGGAGTTGAGAGGCTGATCTCTGGACAGCAAGGTATGTTATAATAAGTAAAATATTTAACATACATTTTATGCATTTCTGTAGTTCAAAATTGTAATGTTGCAGTTTTCATTTCTTTAGTCATCAAAAAAAATGAATGAGTCAGATAGTAGATCTAAAATATACTCAAGATGCAATGCTAATGTTTTCATTTCTCTTAGGTCTTAATCAATATCTAACATTGAATACTTCGGGTAGTGGAACAATCCTTATAGATCTCTCTCCGGATGATAAAGAGTTTCAGTCGGTGGAGGATGAGGTATATTATTGATGTATATCCTTAAATACTTAAACATTATCTCTAGCATTAGTTAAATCTATTGCTTTGAAACACAATAAATGTAACTAATTTTCCTGGCATGATTGATTCAGCAATTAACACTGGCTACTTTGGGAACAATTAATCCTAATTTCATATTGTTGTTTTCCACTCTTCAAACCCAAGGGCAGTTTACAATGTATTATAATCATAATTATGGTAATAGTAAATTATCTTTTGAGAGCAAGTTTGGTGGTGTGGCTAAGGTATCCAGCTAAAAACCGGAAGTTTCTAAGAATAAAACATTGAATAGAAGAAGAAAAAATCTTATAAAATGGATTATAGTAAGCAGTACTTGTGACTTTCCAAAGAATTAATTGAAATGAAGACTAATGTAAATTTCATCCACCAACTACCTGTTTCAAGTGAGATTGTATGAATCTGCATTTGAAAGTCTACAAAATAAGCCAATACCAATTTATATAACTCCGATAGAGAACACTGATCAATTATGAGTAAATTATTTCCGAAAAAGAACATTTTATTCAGCTGACTTAAATTCAGGTGTTTTGATTTAGATTTTATTTATTTATTTATCTATGTACATTTTAATATTAAGATGCAAAGCACTGTACGAGAACACAGAGATGGTGGCCATGCTGGTGGAATTTTCAACAGATACAACATCTTAAAGGTAATGTGTAGGTAACTCTGGTACCTTTCTCTCAAGTGAATAATTTTAAAAGCTTAAAGGGGTTAGTAGTAGCTTCTAAATAATGCATTATTTTTAAAGAAATTTGGGATTTGAAATCTTCAGAATCGATAACAGTGATTGACATTCTAGTTGAAGCAGGGTGGATTTGATTTAAATAATCTGATTTAAATCACAGTTTAAATCATGATTTAAATCACTAGTAAAAAGGCTTGATTTAAATCAACTCAATTTAAATAATAATTTTTAAAGAGCAATTGTCATCTCTGTCCTGTAGTAGCTCCTCCTCTGACCCGCTGTTGACTCACCAACAGTCCCAATATTGCAGAATATACAGCCTCATGTACATAATTAAGCTCCATTTCATGCTGATATACTAAAGTATTAATGTATCTTAAATAGAAAATTATTTTAGATAGATTTTTACTACAAAAGCATTTTATTAAAATAAATTTGATAAAAATCAAAAAATCTGATTTCAATTTTAAAAAATCAGATTTTTAAAAAAAAATTCTTAACATTATTTATTATTTACTTATTATAAATAAGTATATAATTTCATTTGAATTTGTGATTTTAACTTTATGTATGTCCTCATTCTGTCACTATTATTTCTGAAAAATGTAAACAATTAGTTCAAATGCAAATAATAGGTACTTCAACATAGGTAGTTCTCAATTTAGGACCAATCTCTTAGTGTCCTTTTTACATTATGACAGACTGCCCAAAAGCTACCGTACTTAGCCTTGTTCTGAAATTACAACATGCCTCCACGGTCACAAGACTGCAGTTTGGGCGCCCAATCATAAGTTGAGGACTATCTATAGTTACAGTGGGGCAAAAAAGTATTTAGTCAGCCACCAATTGTGCAAGTTCTCCCACTTAAAAAGATGAGAGAGGCCTGTAATTGTCATCATAGGTAGACCTCAACTATGAGAGACAAAATGAGAAAACAAATCCAGACAATCACTTTGTCTGATTTGGAAAGAATTTATTTGCAAATTATGGTGGAAAATAAGTATTTGGTCACCTACAAACAAGCAAGATTTCTGGCTCTCACAGACCTGTAACTTCTTCTTTATGAAGCTCCACTGTCCTCTATTCATTACCTGTATTAATGGCACCTGTTTGAACTTGTTATCAGTATAAAAGACACCTGTCCACAACCTCAAACAGTCAAACTCCACTATGGTGAAGACCAAAGAGCTGTCGAAGGACACCAGAAACAAAATTGTAGACCTGCACCAGGCTGGGAAGACTGAATCTGCAATAGGCAAGCAGCTTGTTGTGAAGAAAACTGTGGGAGCAATAATTAGAAAATGGAAGACATACAAGACCACTGATAATCTCCCTCGATCTGGGGCTCCACGCAAGATCTCACCCCATGGGGTCAAAATGATCACAAGAATGGTGAGCAAAAATCCCAGAATCACACGGGGGGACCTAGTGAATGACCTGCAGAGAGCTGGGACCAACGTAACAAAGGCTACCATCAGTAACACACTATGCCACCAGGGACTCAGATCCTGCAGTGCCAGACGTGTTCCTCTGCTTAAGACAGTACATGTCCAAGCCCGTCTGAAGTTTGCTAGAGCGTGTTTGGATGATCCAGAAGAGGATTGGGAGAATGTCATATGGTCAGATGAAACCAAAGTAGAACTGTTGGTAGAAACACAACTCGTCGTGTCTGGAGGAGAGAGAATGCTGAGTTGCATCCAAAGAACACCATACCTACTGCGAAGCATTGGGATGGCAACATCATGCTTTGGAGCTGTTTCTCTGCAAAGGGATCAGGACGACTGATCCGTGTACAGGAAATAATGAGTGGGGCCATGTATCGTAAGATTTTGAGTGCAAACCTCCTTCCATCAGCAAGGGCATTGAAGATGAAACGTGGCTGGGTCTTTCAGCATGACAATGATCCCCAACACACCACCCGGGCAACAAAGGAGTGGCTTTGTAAAAAGCATTTTAAGGTCCTGGAGTGGCCTAGCCAGTCTCCAGATCTCAACTCCATAGAAAACCTCTGGAGGGAGTTGAAAATTCGTGTTGCCCAGCGACAGCCCCAAAACATCCTGCTCTAGAAGAGATCTGCATGGAGGAATGGGCCAACATACCAGCAACAGTGTGTGCCAACCTTGTGAAGACTTACAGAAAACGTTTGACCTCTGTCATTGCCAACAAAGGATATATAACAAAGTATTGAAATGAACTTTTGATATTGACCAAATACTTATTTTCCATCATAATTTGCAAATAAATTATTTCCAAATCAGATAGTGTGATTGTCTGGATTTGTTTTCTCATTTTATCTCTCATAATTGAGGTCTACCTATGATGTCGATTACAGGCCTCTCTCATCTTTTTAAGTGGGAGAACTTGCATAATTGGTGGCTGACTAAATAGTTTTTTGCCCCACTGTAACTGTCAGTAAAACAGTAAAAACTGTTTTTACTTTTAAATAAGGTTTTAGATTATCAAAAAATCTATAAAAAGAAACTTTATCTTACCAGTGTGGATTTATTTTAGGAAGAATGATTATCTGTTTATTCCATGTTAATTGTATAATGCAATTGATATCAGAAAGTATTGAAGAACATTGACTGAAATTTTGGATTTTTTCCCCCTCTAGATACAAAAAGTATGTAACAAAAAGCTTTGGGAAAGATACACTCACAGGAGGAAAGAGGTTTCTGAAGAGAATCATAATCATGCTAATGAAAGGATGTTGTTTCATGGTATTTCATTTTGTCTAAAAGTTATATTGCATTTCTTCACATGATTTCAGTATATTGTTCATCGTTAGAAATTCTGATCACTGTATATAAAAGGTCTTTATTGACTTTTAACTAATAATTGATTAATTGGCACGTGCAAGTCAATCAAAATCTTATTAGTGAATTTCCAGAGTATGTAATCTATAAATACATACCATATATACATTAATTCAAAATAACCAGATTGTAATGACATGTATCATGCACAATCAGATTCACACTAGTAGAGCGAACTAGTAGAGTTCAAACTAGCTGTTCTGTTGTTCCTTACCTATAATACAAGAATCTTCCTAAACTGGCAGCTTTCTCCTGGGAAAGGCCAGATAAGGCCCAAAGGCATTGTGGGATGTGGGGAGGGGGGGGAGAGTTGTCAGACCTTGCTCTGTTGTGTTTACATAACAAATCCATTACAGACCTCAAACCAGACTTTTCTCTGATGGCACTAAATCGCTGCTGGTTAAGGAATATGTACATTAGGTTTCATGTCAGAATTAGTTGTAACCCAATTAGATGTCTTATTCCATGCCAGAATCCTTATCGGATTCTCCTCCGCCTCCAATCCCAATATTTAATCCAGTCACAATTCTTTTCTGGGCTAGATGTTCCAGTATGTTTTTCTGCATAAGTGGCAGAAACTGTATGTATAAACTTGGGAAAAATACTTGTATTCGAAGAATATAAAAAACACTTTCTGTTTTATTTTCAGGCTCTCCTTTTGTGAATGCAATTATTCACAAAGGCTTTGATGAGAGGCATGCTTACATTGGAGGAATGTTTGGTGCAGGAATTTATTTTGCTGAAAATTCTTCCAAAAGCAACCAGTATGTCTATGGTATTGGTGGCGGCACAGGTTGCCCCATTCACAAAGACAGGTCTTGTTACATCTGCCATAGGTAAGTTATATTTATTTTTATGGCTATATGCTCCTCTTCAGGGAATCTTACTTGGCACACAGATTTCAGTGGGTCTAAACAAATAAAATAACAGGAAAAACCAAACACACTGGTATAGAATACGTGGCACCTGACTCAACAGTAGTTACTATAAGAGGGATCTAGGTGTCCTAGTGAACAACCACTTAATGAGCTAGTTATGGCAACGTGCTATAGTTGCCAAAAAAACCAATGCAGTCCCAGGTTCCATCAGCCTGGGATCAAGGATAGTATGAAGATCACATGAAATGATAGTACTGCTTTATATGGCACTGGTATGACTATACTTGGAATACTGCAGCCAGTTTTGTATCACTATGATGCAGAAAAGATGCTGAGACTGTCTAGTCTAACAAAGAAAAGGACTGGGGTGACATGATAACAGTCTTCCAATATTTCAGGGTTGTCAGAAGAGTCAACTACTCTCCAAAGTATCTTGGGGCAAGAAACAAGTAACAGATGGAAAATGAATAGAGAGAGACCCAACCCAGAATTAAGCAGAAATTTCCTGACAGAACAATTAATGGGTGACAAACTTAGCCTCCAGAAGTTGTGTGTGCTCCTTCACTGGAGGTTTCCAAGAACGATGTCTCTGCTATAGGATTAGTTGAATGGAAAGAGAAAGGCATCATTTTAATTAATTAATATAATGTTTAGATTGTACTCCGAGTCTTTACAACATGATCCTGTACTCAAGGGTATTTTTTTCACTAGATTTGTTTTTTTTTTACACATTTACTAATGAAATGCTTCTCTTTAATATAGGCAGTTGCTTTTTTGCCGAGTAACTTTGGGTAAATCATTCCTACAGTTCAGTGCCATGAAAATGGCTCATTCTCCACCAGGACACCATTCAGTTACTGGACGACCTAGTGTGAATGGGTTAGCTTTAGCAGAATATGTTATCTACAGAGGAGAACAGGTATTTAGGATTTTATTTTGTAAATATTAGAATGTATAATATTCATTAATCTGGAAACTGAATATTATGAAGAAGCGTCCCTTTGAAATATGTCAAATGTCTTTAGTCTGGATCCTGGATATTGTATTCATTAGTCAACAAATTTTGCACATTTAATAAACACATGTTTTCCTTAAATGTATGAAGATCTATTCAAAACTTTTTTTTATTTTGCCTTGTTTAGCAAGAAAAGGTATAGCATAATTTTTTTGGTCTCCAGGATACCTGTTAACAGTAACATGCCTTTTAAAAAATGAAATGAGCATATGTATATGTTACAAAACAAAGTATAGGTATTTATAGAACTTCTTTGGCCATCATTCTTATTCTAGAAAATAAAAATGATAGCCAGTAGCTTATTTGAAAATGCTACCACAAAAAATAAGCTGAGATTTTAATTCATTGCCTTTTCTTATAAACCACTGAGAGCCTACCTAGAGTAGAATAGCTTAGAAATCATGGCAATAAATAAAATTAAACGGAGGGCAGTGGAAAGAATTTTGGGAAATATTTTAATTACTTGCAGATATTCTCTGTGGTGATCATTTTGACCATGGGCAACTCTCTTTCGTGGCAGCCTTTTGTGAATATACCATGTTATCTTTCAAAACTGCAGATATCACCATTAGACCAAAACTAATGGGGACTTTTGGCAGTCATATGGCAGTCTCTTACTTTCAGTAGCGTTTAATAGTTCAATATTAAATTAGTATAGTTACTACAACAGTTCTATTTCTTCATTCAAAACTTGTCTATTCTGTGTGTGTGTGTGTGTGTGTGTGTGTCCATGTCCACCACACACACACACACACACACACACACATTTGGCTTCACTTTCTGTAAATATTTTGACCACCACTATTTTATCTTTCAGGCCTATCCAGAGTATTTGATTACCTACCAGATTGTAAAGCCTGAAATTGTCACAGAAGCTTGAAGCTCCAGCTATTTTACAAAGGTCAAATTTAGCAGTAATCTTAATTGCTAATTTATATACACGTATATCCTTCCCTCCCCTCTTCCGCATCTTGGTGGTAGAAAATGTGAATAAAATCTAACATTTTTGACAGATGAAGCTTTAATAACTGTATAGTACGTTTTCTACAAGTTCAGAAACTTTTTCAGCACTTTAACAGATCTCATTCCAGGTGATGCTGTACTAAATTATAAAACAGATAGTAACTTGAACTTTGTTTTCTATTTGCCATTTCACTGAAAACTAACAAACTCTTGCTATACAGGAACTCATTTTATTAAAACTGTGTTCTTTAAAACACTACATTTACACAGAGAACGATTGCATTTGTAAAACTGTAAATAAGATATTTTCTACTAGCCTGATATTTATTTGCATTGTATTTGTAAAGTAAGTGTTTCAAAACTGCAGTACATGGAAAACCTATAAACTTCACATCCCCATCTGCATTTCATCACAAGCAGCTGTGAAAAGGACCACTTGAGAGTCTTGCATATTAAGCAGCAACATTCATTTGGCTTTTCTTCAGTTAGTTGAGTTTAATGGAGGAAAATGTATTCCAGTAGATTGTTCCTAAATTGTGCATATTCCTGAGGAATCTAGTAAACATTCCACTTGTTCATCACATTGATCACCACTTAAAATACCTTTTGGATGGGGATAAGTTAGCTAATCATTTGTCTAACGTAGGGAAACTTTTGATTCACATTAAAACAGGGTATTTAAGAGTGAACAAGCATATGTGTTCCTGATTTCTGTTTAGATGTAATGGTGCTATAAAATCAAAAAGGATCTTTTGTAGGTGGGACAAAGGTGGAAAAAGGGTACCCACGCCCTTCAAAACACTGAGAACATTTTCACACACCTTCTTCCAAAATGTAGTTTCCTTATTCCTTTAGTACAGTCAAGATATTTTTCATCTTACAGGTTCATCTGTAATATATATATCTGTATGTATAATTCAATTTTTTCCATTGATCTGATTTTAAATGAAAAATTAATTGCAGTTCTTCAACCTTTAAAATCATGTCCCATGATATACTTTTAATTATAATCATTCTTATATTATGGTTTTTTTAAAAATTGCCAAGAGTGCTTAAATTGTCTGGTTCATACAGTATGGTATCTTAGATTTGAGTCTTAAATAATTGCTGTGCACGTGAGTCAGTGCATGGATGGTTATAAAATCATGTGAAAAATATAGTAAACATCACTTTGTTGTGATCACTGCTGGATAAAGGACAGTTCAGTTGAATAAAAGAGGTCTCTGCACTGCATGTTTTCTATTCACTAGCTTAGCCAAATACCTGAACAAGTATTCATGAAAACTATGCTAACCATGATTTAAGCATTAAAAACCATTTTTTCATTATTGAAAATATTTCATTCTTTGTGAATGATTATTTAATGTGATGTAAATTATTGTATTGGTAGCATTTTAAATGGTACCATAGGATTGGTTAGAATGTTTTTAATTTTGCATGGCATACCTATTTTTCAGAAGGCAGAATGTGTAATGATTTTGATTGTGTTGAGCTGAGTTGAACTTCCAGCCTCCTGTGCAATTAGAGGTTTATTTCATCTTGAAAGTGTCTTACCAGTATTGTATCGCTTTCTTCACCATTCAACCTAAATAAACTTCATTCACAAGCTTTTTGGTAGCATGTATTATGATTGTAAGTTATTATTAAAATTAATACAACTGAATTATTATTTAAATGTAGTTATTATATTTGTTTCCTATTATATGGGTGTTTTTGACTCTGGCCATATGTCTAAAATAACCCTGATTTTTGGAGAGCTTACACAAGGTTCATTCAATTCCAAAAAAGGGTTGGAGCACTCCTGTTAAAGGGTGAATTAGTTGAAGGATGCTAACCTCAACTCCTGCCATTGTCCCTTCATGTATAGATGGTAAATACTGCAAGGAAAAAGAATTAGATGTTTCTGTCACAGTTTTTGTGAAATCAGTGAGCAAAGGAAGCTTATCATCTATAGATTTGCAGTTTTCTAATATCACCATCAGACCCTAGTCCAATTTCAAATGTTTGTGGGGAAAAGTTCTGTTCGATGAGAAACACTGCTTTGTGGTGGTGAGTGGGATGTATTTCAGAACAATTTTGAAGTATTCTTCAACACCCTCATAGAAGTGATGTATAGGAAGAAGTTTGCGACTTTTAAAAGTTTTTAATGATGTGTTGTATCTTGATTGACAATGGAATTGGTAGGAGGTTGATTTTCAGTGTTCATGTGCATAACTGTGAATAATTGTAAAACTTGTATTTAAAGCATTTTCTTGCACAGCTTTATGAGTAAAATGCTACTGGTAGCTCTTAAACGTTTTGATATGGTCCATGTGAACTTTAGTTTTTCCTGTATAGCTATAACATGGTTTTCTCAGAATGAGTGAAAGATTCTCGATTTCATTAAGTATGATGCGTGGCATCTGATCACATATAGATGAATTAACTTTAGTGGGACCACAAAGCAAACCTTGTCATGATTTCATTTCAAAATGAAATAGGCTCAAATGAAGACTTCACACAGTGCCTGAGACTTCAAAATCGTGAAGCCAGCACCACAGACTGAATCATTGGTGGGAGCAAATAAAGTTTTGTTTTTTGTTTCTGAACAGTCAGGTTTTTTTTCAAATAGAGGTCACTAGACAAAGCTTCAAAGAAATCTACATGAGTTGGTACAGGAATCTTATATTTTTCATATCTTCATTTTGGATACTGAACCGGATGTTGAAAATTCCAAAAAAAACATTGGGTTTTAGTTTGCTTGGAATGGAATGATTGCACTTTGTAATTATATGCACTTTTGCATTCTACTTGAAAGCCCTGATCTGCTTTCTAATGCTATTAAAAATGCAGTACCTTGTTAAAATGTGTTAGACAACATTTGATGCCTAAAATGATTGATGTAATTTCAGAGTTTTTTGTTGGCAGATATTTGAAATGTGGCTTGAACAACTTAGCTAACATTCAAAGCAATAAAATAATTAAGATTTTGGAAAATTATACTTCATGAGAAAGTTGCTTTGTGTGCTGAAAGCTGTAATAATAAAGCAACTTGGGGGGGGGGGGACTTGGTACAAAGCTTAAGAAATGTAGCACATCATCTGCACTAGGGGGCACCAAATGCCAAAATAATTTGTTATATGGGTTGGTTTTTCCTAGTATGCTATATTTTTGGAAATGAATTTCTTAAGTTAAACAAGCTTCATTTTGAAAAAGTGGAAATCACAAAACAGATTTGAGGTTTTCAGTGATAAGCTACAAACTCGTTTTATTAAGTGCTGTTTTTCTGATATATATTTTTCAAACCTTGTCTGAGAAGTGAAATTTTTTTTAGATTTTTCTGCAGGAAAAGCTGGAGAAAACACCTCATATTTGCTTTATTCTTTGAAGATTTATGGTATATCAAAACAAGGCTAAAGTTTTGGATGTGAAAATTAATGTTACACCTTTTTATTCCTGATGCCAATGAAAAGCATTTTTCAAACTTGATCAGCAATTGCTAAAATTCTGTTGCATTCTATAAATGTTACTACAAAGTGAAAAAATGGATCAAATTATAGTAGAAACTTTCCTTCAGTTTAGGTCAAAAGAAATATATGGGATTTTGCAAAGTTTTTGTGTATGTACCAAATAATTTTTTTAAAGTCACTTGATAAGGAAAGTGGTTAAATACATTTTTTAAAAAGATATTCTACTTAATGGCACAGTTTGTTTTGTTACTGGGAAGCCACAATTAAGGAGATGAAATATTAGGAAAGTATGGTAAGCTTGCAAAAGGATACTGATGAATTGTGGACAAAATTTGCATGCTGTTGAACAAATCTGTTCTAAAAATCGTTTTGCCACTTTCCATAGAATGTACAAAATCTATTTTTGGAATTGTTACATAGACCCCTTCAGAAATTATATGGGAAGAGAGATGCATACTGTGTTTACTCAGATTCTTATTCCATATTCTAACTAACATAAATCTTCCACATGCATATGCTTTCTTGTCCTGTTCCATGACCAGGGATTCATTTGTGCGTATCGTATTCATAGAACAGAACAGATCTTCTCATGCAAAGACTGTCCTTGGTCATGTCAGCATTTACTGAATAGATGGAGCCATTTATTTAAAAAAATAAATCTTAAACTGTCCTAGTAGATATGGCCATTTATAACAAACGTTGGCTACTCTCAGGCTGTAGCATTTTCCTCCAGCTTCAGCATTTCTTTCCCACTCATCTTGTTCAAGTACAGATTGGAACTTCTAATAGCAGTTTTAAAAAAAATAGAAGGCAATGTTTAATGCATTTTTTATGTTAATCTTGTGACCATTAATGTGTGAACAATGGTGACTATCTTATTTTGAAATAATGTAAAACCAGATTAAACTGGCAATATGTTTATATTTTAAGATTTTTGGTTCTTAGATCCTGGTTACTAAGCAAGCTGTATATGATAATATTTGTGGCAATTCACTTTCCTTCACTAATGTTTCAAATTCCTGTTGAAGTATACTTGGATTAAGCCAATTCAAGGTCACAATAGATTGCAAGCTTCCAAAGTCTAGTTTTGTTAATAAAAATTGTTTCTACTCACTTCTTTTTCTCATGTATCATGTATCAAAGACCCTCCACATTCAGTCAAAAGAATGAAAAACAGTTTCATGTTAAGAACTAGACTTCGTACTTTCAGAATGAAGAATTATCCATTGTTCGCTTGCAACTTGGGCCCAATATGGATTTCTATACAGTCACCTATTGCCATTTAAACCCTACTCAGTTACCCGACAGAACTTGTGAATGCTTGAAGCACAGTACAGAATGAGAGTGAACACCTTATTTCCCTCTCCAATTGACCTGCCCATCCCAATCTTGGCTCATCTTGGCTTCATATTGAGCAAAGCATTTTTCTTTTTTTATTATTTTTTATTATGCAGTTTTCTTTATTATATATAACATTTCCATATTCACAATAACAATGTACTGTCTGGGTACAATCTCTTTTAAATACACATAAATCTTATACACACAATATTTATAACTATTCTCAAAATATTCACCATTTTCTTCGCTTATCCTTATTAAACATTTTCTGTTTAGTTAAACGCTCTGTTCAGTTTTGTCTATAATCAATATCAAACATAAATATCATGTAAACATCACAACCAAATCGTAATGTTTACTTATCCTAATTATTTAATATTCAATATTTAATTACAATTACTTCATCTTTGTTTACACATCCTCCTTAATTCTAAATTTCTAACTTCTATTTTCTAACCATTAATAAAATATTTCCCAAGTTTAAAAAGTAATATTTTCCCCATTTCTAGTTTCTACCTCTACTAATTCTTAATAGAACAACTATATTAAACAGTATTCTACATCTATCCCTCATCTCTTGCCGTTTTTGTATCTCATCTCTTACTGGCTTCTTGGCACATTTCCCATACTCCTCCCTTGGGATCTTATATCTTCTTATATCATTCATGTTTAATCTAAGTATTTCATCTGTCTACCACTTCTTCACTCTGTTGAGCCTTTAATAGACCTTTCAGTGATCCTTTCCTCACTTCAGGGGTGTCTTTCCATGTATCCTCTTCTGTTTTTTAATCTTTTAAAGTGTAATTTACCTTTTCTATTTCATCATCTTTTACTATCTTTTTTATCTTTTTGTATCATTTGTCATTTTTTCCTCCTCTGTTCTTTTTGTTTTCTCCTCTACTTCCTGGATTTCATATTCATTATTCAGCATCTTTTGCTCATAATTTTCTAGTCTCACAACTACATGATGTATCAATTCCTTTATCTCCCTATGATTCCTTGTCATCATTTCCTGCGTACCTTGGAGCATCAATAATATTTCTTTTAATAATACTTATTTATTCCTGTTGTACCATTTTGCCTTATTTTAATGAATTAAATTACTCAGTAATCTATCAAGATCCCAATGTCCCAATTATTCTTCATACCAAGAAAGCCAATATTAGAGCACTTCACAAAATCACTCAAATAGTCCGTTAGCAACCTCTACTTAGTTTCCAAACAAATCCAAGCTGTTTCCCACTCTCACACTGTCCAGCATATTTGTAATCTTCAAGGTTCTAAGACTGAATGTTTTCACAGTCTGTCTCCAAACACCCAAGTATAATCAATTTGCAGGTGTTGGTTAGTGTATTCCAGCTAATCTGTAGACTAAACAACTTTCACTCCTTTCACTTTTTTCAGCTCTATGATGTCTTCCCCAACTAGTAGGTGTCACTGTTACTCTCTTACTCCCCTTTTGCTGCGAATAAAATGTCTCCAAAAATATTTTCCAATAATTTTCCAAAGTCCTTCAAATCAAGGTGACAATAAAAGTATAATCCAATATTTTGAAATGATTTAATTGTTAAAAACTATCCAATCCAGTCTATTCTTTATCTTTAAGTTTACTTCTGTCTACAATTTCTTTTCTTTCTTTTCCAAATCTGACAGTAGCTCCAGGTCGTAGTCGCTGCTATTCACCTCAGTTGTGTCCCACTTTCCAAAGGGGGTGTTTTTATGGAAAATTCCACAGCAAAAGTTAGAAAATTCTTGCTCAGACCGAGCACACTGTTACAGATTATTTTCTTCTCTTCCATTTCAGCTGTCATGGCTTCAGTTCAGCCATAATAGCCGTCTTCTCTTCTGCTGGTTAAAGGGGCTTTCTTCGGGTCAAACAAGGAGACTGTGCTCTCCTCGCGACTACTGAAGCATCCCCTCTATCTTCGTTACCCCTGACAGGGTGACTTTTGACCCAGCAGAGCCTCCTGGCTAGAAGAATTTGGCGGGACTTCACGGAGTTACTGCTCATCTACACTGCTTTGCCATGACATCAGCTGCCTTCTCCCAGCAAAGCATTTTTCATACAGTTTTAAATTTACTTAGATCATGCAGAAGAAATGTTACTGCTTCCCTTCAGATCTCTCACTAAATACACAAAAAATATTGGAAATGTAAAGTCCAAAGCAGAATGATGTAAATGAAACAGAAGAAGTCATTAAACCTTGGCACTGTACTCCATAATTTCATTTACAAATACTCTCACATCAAATAAATATAAGAACTAAGGGGGTTTTTTGTACAACCCTGTAATCCCTTGTATCCCTTGGAGTCAGGGTGACTGAATGGAGGTGAATGTTTACTAGCCAAATGTCCTTCCTAAGGCCTATGCAGAATTTGCAGAAGATATTTTCGCTTTGCGCTGCCTAGGATTGAACTCTCAACCTTCCAAGTGGGAGGTAAACGTCTTCACCTCTAGGCCACCCTGCCACTCAATGTAGAGAACTAAGATACTGGGGAGAGCCAAGTGCAAATCCACCGTTCTTTCAATTTTTTATGTCATGTATAAGCTGTCATGAACCTTGAGTTTTTGAAAGGTGGAATACAAATCCCGTGAAATAACCAAATATGCATCACTCACTGGACATTTGTCTAGTAAAAATACTTTGACATTGATTTAGATGTGCAACTTTTCCTTCTTCACAGTTAACATAGCTACTTCTTGTAAACTGACTATATATTGAAAATGTATATGAAATAGATTCCTGTTATCCTAGAAGCAAAGGAATGTTATACTTTAAAACCTCCTTAGTTTGAAAACAACATGCAGTGTCTGTTTGTTGTTTGAATCAAAGCAAAAGAATTGGACCCATGAGATTTTCAAGAACTATGCTATACTCACAAGTAGTCATGTATGTATGACCCAATAGCCAAAGTAAACCTATCTGGGCTTCACAGTTGACAAGATTAACAGCTTTTATGGCAGAATTGAATGAGAAGCTCAGAGTGTCAAAGCTAGCCTAAGAGAGACCACAAGTTCTGACAATTAGTCATTCACGTTTCCCACAGTTTTGTTCTATTGATGCTAAATGTGAGAAGTTACTTTCTAGTTCTTTGTGAGACTTTGCTCAGGCGTGATCCAGGCAGTTCTGCTGAAGTTGCTGGAATTTGGCAGTTTGGCTTTTGGGGGGTTGAAAGATGGGCCAATTAACATCCTGGGCATTCTTGATAGGATTAGACTTTTTAGGGCAGGCAATTATTTGCATATAGCCACATTAGTATTGTTTCCTTAATTCATTTTAATTTGTTTCCCACCCTCACTCCCTGGCCGCCTCATTCATCCGCTCCCATCGACTTGTCTTAACAGCTTTTGTTGTCTACCAAGGTAGTAAATAAATAGGGAGCCGTTCTATGAGTCCAGCCAGAAGGCATGTGAGGCCAATGCTCTCTGATGTTTTGAATTAAATGTATACCAAATGAAAAGTATGATTATAGAAGTAGTCTGCTCCCCAAGCCACATTTCATGATATTAACCTAGTGATAAGTTTATACAGTTACAATAGATGGATGACAAATCACCATCTTTTTGACTGCTTATGGTTGCAAAATTGTGACATTTATATATTCTGGTTTCCTATCATTACTAAACATGAAATACCAGAAAGTAGAGCTATGCCTTGGCTACTCCTTTAAAAGCAGAGAATCAAGGGCAGATGAAATTTCTGAAGAAATGCGACCCATCGCTTGTTGCCTATATGTGCAATGATTGACTCTAAAAAGGGACCATTTCTTACAGATATTAACAGCTTGATAGCAGGATAGGTAGTGAATGATAAAAGGACAAGGATTTAGGGTAGGAGTTTATATTTTGCCCTGAAAACAATTGGCAACTGATGCAGGTCTATTAATAAGCATCATCATGTGATTCCCAGCAACATACACCAGTTAGTAGCCTAGTGTTTTTCAATCTTGACAATTTTAATATGTGTGGACTTCAACTCCCAGAATTCCCCAGCCAGCCATGAGAAACCCTGTAGCAGCCCAAGTAGCTGTTCCTTGCATTCAATGAAGCACCCAGACATTCTTCAATTGTAATCCCATTCAGAATGTATTGTAATAGTTAAGACAGGATAGAGTCAAGGCATAGATACGTGTCACCAAATCCAATCATTACTGTACAATTGTAGTCTTCACCACATTGCCAGCTATGAATATAATGATTGCAGAAGATTAATGGGCCCCCAGATAATAATACTGCTTTTTCAGAAGGACTTTAATTTTATCCAAAACAGGTAGAATTTCAGAAGCTGCCTCTTTACTGCCCATTGTGCATTCATTTTGTTTGGATCTAATATTGCATTCAGTTTTGGTTGCCACGATGTAAAAAAAGATGTTGAGACTCTAGAAAGAATGCAGAGAAGAGCAACAAAGATGATTAGGGGACTGGAAGCTAAAACATATGAAGAACAGTTGCAGGAACTGGGTATGTCTAGTTTGATGAAGAGAAGGACTAGGGGAGACATGATAGCAGTGTTCCAATATCTCAGAGGTTGCCACAAAGTAGAGGGAGTCAAACTATTCTTCAAAGCACCTGAGGGTAGAACAAGAAGCAAATATACAGAACAGCATGCTAATTGTGTTATCCAGTTTTGTATGCAGGATTTAATGATGATAAATGAAATAAGTCACTTGAGCCAGTTCTCTAGACAATAGTGAGCAATCCACAGGGCCTCCAGTCCTCTTCCTTGCAAGCCTTAAAATTCCCCAAGACAGCTATTCCAAAATTCAGAAACAGGCCTTTAAATCACAGCAGTGTAGTTTTCCCTTTAATAAAAAAAACCAAGAAGAAATGTAAACATGAGGGTTGAAAATTCAAGCTTTGCATTCTCAGGTGACATCATTGCATCACTCCTCATCTCTTGTGTCTCTCAATAGAGAAACATCAGTGGTATTGCCAGCCTCAAAATAAGGAATATCTTGAAGTTCGTTCTCTTATTAAGCAATATGATTACCATTATTTTGGACCTTTTGCCCAACAATTGTATTTTTGTTACCACCTAAAGTTGCTTAATATCAAAATGGGTAGCATATAAATTTAACAACATTTTTAAAAGGACAGTATAAAAGGTTAGGTGAGGGGAGGGGAGGGGAGGGGAGAGGAGAGGAGAAGAGAAAGAGAAGAGAAGAGAAGAGAAGAGAAGAGAAGAGAAGAGAAGAGAATTCTTTATTGGCCAAGTGTGATCAGACATGCAAGGAATTTGTCTCTGATGCATAAGCTCACAGTCTACATATAAACAGCAAGAAATAGATCATAATCATGGTTACAACCATTAATCATGTTACAAACAACAATTGATAAATCATAAGAACCAATAGGAGGAAAGATGAGAAATGAGATAGTGCTGTGGGAATTAAGTGTTCAGCAGAGTTATGGCATGGGGGGAGGGGCAACTATCTTTATGTCTAGTTGTTTTGGCATGCAGTGTTTTATAGCAGCATCCTGAGGGGAGAAGTTGAAATAGATTATGTCCAGGATGTGGGGAGTTAGTAGATATTTTCTCAGAGCTCTTCCTGGCTCTTGCGGTATACAGGTCCTCAATAGAAGACAGGCGATTGTTTTTTCTTTCCTAGCTATCTGTTGAAGTCTGTGTCTGTCTTGTTTGGTTGCTGTGTCAAGCCAGACAGTTACTGAGGTAGAAATAGTACTACTCAAATGGCAATTCCCAGCAAATAATGGGAGCAAATGGAGTTACTTAGAGTCAGTATAAAACAACAGATAAAGATGGAAGAACAGAAAGATTAAGGCTTTATGCAAATAGTATCCATTCTGTGCACCTGTAGTAAAAAGAAGAAGCCATTCTTCAGGAATTGGGTATCTGTTGGGCATTCTAGCCAAGATTGTCAATGGCTCCAGTATTCACCAATGTCATTCATACAGAGCAAAGTTGGAAAGAAAAAGATCAAAGGAAAGTGGTAGGAAAGATAAGCAAGACTGGCAGGTTAGGGGTTACCTCTATTTCACATGCCAAGTCATACTGGTTGGCACTTGGATGGAAATTCAGGTTCAGACAGAAATCAAACATGGAGGTGCAATCTGGCAGAACCAAAAAAGCAAGTCATTAGCCTGACATGTTCAGAATATGCTACTTAGTGAAAGAATTTACAAAGAAACTTTACCTAAACTTAGAATGAAACAAAATCAACTCTTTGGTTTTCCAAACAGATAATTCAGGTGACTGGCCAATAAAGGATAGCAAGATTGACGACATATCAATTTAATAGACGAATGGTATCCTTCAACCTTAGTCTTATTTTCTAGTCTTTCCAAATTTTCAGGATTGATGTGAGTGGTAGGGTTTTCTAATCCAATCCAGCGATGGAAGGTTCAGATATAGTTCTCATGACTTTTAATGCTTGTAGCTTAGCAGTAGGCAAGAAAGGCATTTAAAATTTGGTAAAATCTTTCAGGTTTTCCTAGCAAAGCAGATCTGATCCAAATTGATAAGCAGAAGCCACCACGTTGCAAAAGGAAAATGCAACTGCTTTTTTTTTTCCAGAGACACTCCTTTCCCCAGAAAGAATCTTAAGTAGCAGATTTAAATATTCCTGGGGGCCTGCTGAAGTGTATACATCACGGGGTTGTGCGTTGGTTCCAGAGCCAGGTCCTTATTGGTCTCTCTCTGGGTGGCATGACATCATGACTTGTCTTCAATGGGTTATTCGTGGCTGCCAAAGAAAAGAAACCAAGAGGGAGGTAGAACACTCCCACTATGTGGTCTCAGACCCAATGAAAGGGCAACCTGCCTTGAGATAATGGAGACACACACGCACACACATACACTCCTTCCCCCAAATCTGCTTGCAGTTACTATTAAAAGAAAAGAGGAATTGTAAACCCATGCCCAAGAATATTCAGAGAGGAATTTTAAAGAGCTGTTAACCCTCCATCACAGGCATCTGAAAGGCCTTTGCTCTGACAGCAGAAACATGCCCATAATTTTTAAATAGTTTGGCCCTGAACTGAGATAATGGCTCACTTCTAAATCCTTGACATCTACAAATATGTAGCAATAGTCCCACGTGGCCTTTTTGTTATCTCTTTCCTATCAGCAGCATGTCAATAGCAACTATATTCACCATTCCCTTTTTTTAATGCCTCCTGAAGGCCAGTTGTGACAGCACCCCTGTCCTCCTCCTCCTCTTTCTTCTCTTTCCCCCATACTTTCACAGGAACACAAAATTCTCATAAAATCTTGGGAAAAAACAGTTCAATAGCATTCTTGAACATTTGGTCTACAAAGAAATAATCTCTCAAACTGAGCTCAGCTCTGGGTGACGTCTTGGATCACACTGCCAATCTAAATTAAATTTTTCAGCCAACAAAATGTTTTTCAACTTCCCATTGTCATTTATTAGTCTTCTTTAGATGCAGCTTATATCCAATCAATAGCATTTTAAAGTTATATTCAGTCAATATTATTTTAAAAGGTATGGTGTGAATGAAAAGTTTCGTTTTTGCATAAGTATCGGAGGGAAGGAGAGATGGAAAATTTGATGTAATTCAATTTTCCATTTCTCAAATTAAACCCAAATTAAAATCCATATACAGTCCCAGAAACTCACTGAGTGATTTGGGCCCAATACCACCAAATAAATAATATTTTCATTTCAGCAGTGGTGGAATAAGATTTCTAAAACCATTACACCATTGTATACAGTTTGTACATTGCCTTCATTAGAAATTAATAAGGATGCCCCTGTGAGTGAGGCAATTCTCTACATGTAGTCCTCGATTTACAACAATTCATTTAGTCACTGAAAAAGTGACTTATGACCATTTTTCACACTTCACATTTTTCACCAATGTAGCATCCCTATGGTCACCTGATCAAAATTCAGGTCACTTGGCAACTGACTCATATTTACAACAGTTGCAGTGTCGTGGGGTCATGTAAATCACCTTTTGCAACTGATAAGCAAAGTCAATGGGGAAGCCAGATTCACTTAACAATCATGCTATACTAACTTCACAACTGTAGTGATTCACTTAACAACGGTGGCAAGAAAGGTCGTAAAATGGAGTAAAATTCATTTAACAAATGTTTAAATTAGCAACTGAAATTTTGGGCTCAATTGTGGCCATAAATCAAGGACTACCTGTACTGGAGCAGTTATCAGCAACACACATTATGTATGCTGTATTCAGCGCAGGATTCGAATCATCCGGTTCCTTTCTCCCACTTGCTGGTTCCTTCTATTCAGAGCCTCATTCACCAATTCAGACGTGTGTTAACTTTACAACTGACACTAGTCAGTTGTACAACTGACCGAAGGAATGAATGTACAATAAAAGTGTCCCTGAATAGGGCACTGACAAGAAAAATGTCCATTTTGACATACGTCATAGTTTTCATTGTTGACGTAGCATTGTGTTTTCTCCCATCCCACCCCAAATCTCTCCAGCCCTGGGAATTCTCCAGCCCTGGGAATTCTCATGGCCTGGACACACTAAAAACTGTGTGTATGATTCAAGTGGAATTTAATGTGAATTATAAGAAAGGCCGGATGTGTTCCAGAGGGGGTGGGGGTTGGTTTTCTGTGGAAAGGCCAGTTGTCCATGAATAAAATCACCCCACAGACACATCACACCACTTTCTCCATTCAAGGGGAAAGAGGGCTGAGTTAAAGATGGCCCAGCCTGTCCTTCCTTGTCTTCCCCCTCACCAAGGTACACACATAATCAGCCTTTTGAAAACTTGAGAGCTTGAAAAAGAAAATTTGGCCCTGAACAACTGTACAGCTCTGCATTTTCCCCAAGAAAAGCACGTAAGGCAGACAAGGAACAGCCCAGTTCTAAAATGCCAGATTAGTTTCAAAGCTGTTTAATATTTTATACGAGAGCTCACTATAAAGATTTCGTTTTTTCCATAATGAAACATTTGTGGGCCAAGAACGTTAGCTTGAATGTGTAGCATTTCCAACATTCTTCTTTCGGTATTTCTGAGGGTGCTTAAACTTTAAATCCCTGAGAAAATGTCATGAATAAAGTAACATGGCTTATGCAGAAGAGAAGGTTGGCAACTCTGTTAAAGGAATGTCTGTTATTTCATTCCTCCAACCTTCACCATTACCCCGTTCAATGTTTTTGAGAAAGTGGTGTAGAGTGGATTTCTATGAGAAATTTCTTCAATGCTGTTACTACACATGCCTTATGATATTAATTAATTTAAGTATAATAACACACAACTAAGCTGAATGTTGCATAAATAATTTCTGTGGATCAGTGGTGGGTTGCTCCTGGTTCTGTCTGGTTCTTTAGAACCGGTAGTAAAAGTTGCTTCTACTATTGCTTATTATTGCTTATTGCTTAACGCATTGTAAGCCACCCTGAGTCTCCGGAGAAGGGCGGCATATAAAAAAAAAAAGTGGTGGGAGGCTCCACCCACCCACCCGGACATCATAATTGATGATCTGCGCATGCGCAGAAGTGTGCACCTGCACTCCCATTGCGAACCAGTAGTAAAGGTAAGTAGAACCCACCCCTGATATGGATGAACATTAAATATATTACATCTGGGCCAAAGCAAAATTAACAAGTTCAATTTCTCCGTGTCATAATATATGTGGGTACATGCATAATTTTGTATTTATTTATTCCATTTATTCCATTTATTTTATTTATCTTGTCATTTTTATGTTTATGTTTATATTAGAGATGGAGACCCTTTAAGAGCTGTCTGCAATGTAATTTCATTTTAATTTATGCCGATTAGTGTACATTCAAAGTGACAATAAAGTTATTCTAAGTCGTCTTTATCTGACCAGTTTAACCAAATCTGGACAACGGCAGAACAACTTCGAGTCAAATTGACTGAGCTCATGCTATTACATTCTGATCCAAAATAAAATTCACTGGAACCAGGAGTTTCAAAGTCAAATTGTCATGACTGCCATAGAAGGATTAATTTATTAACTCCAGATGCAGTTTCTGAATAGTCTTCAAATGTAGCCCCATGTAGAACACAGCACAGTAGTCTGTCCTGAGGTTGATGGGGGCAGGAATTGAAGTTCCCAGGTTCCCCTTCAGATATTGGAGTACACATAGTCCTTGATTTACAACAATTCATTTTGTGACCATTCAAAATTACAACGGCACTGGAAAAAGTGACATGATCGTTTTTCACACCTACAACATTTGTAGCATCCCCATGGTCATGTGATTAAAATTTGCATGCTTGGCAATTGGTTCATATTTATGACGGTTGCAGTGTCCCGGGACCATGTGACCTCCTGACAAGCAAAGTCAATGGGGAAGCCAGATTCACTTAACAATCGTGTTGCTAACTTAAAAACTAGGGATTCACTTAACAACTGCCGCAAGAAAGGTCGTAAAATGGGGGAAAACTCACTTAACAAATGTTTCATTTAGCAACATAAATTTTGGACTCAATTTTGGTTGTAAGTCAAGGACTGCCTGTAATGAAATTGACTATTGGGTTTTCTGGGGATTGAATTGTTAAATTGAATAGAGAGTGAGTAAAGTGACAAAAATCGGAAGGAATAGGTGCACTTTTTACAACAGCTTCCCTCAAAACATTGGTTAGTGTGAAAGGTGGTTTTTTACTTAATAAAAATTTTTTAATCAAATATTAAGGAATAATTGATAAATAATTTAACATATATGTGCTTACAGATAGCAAATGACAGTTAAAAACCAGCTTAAATACAGAACTGAACTGCAGTTTTTGGTTTTCCTATATTAACTGCATTATTGGTTATAAACCCATTTCCTTTTTATTGATATACTGTACTTTTACTCCAGCTCAGATGACTATTTGTGGCTTCCAGGCAAGAGAAATTAAAGTTAAAACATCCACATTGAGGCTAAAACTAATCAAACCAATGATAACAATGATAACGATAGCCACATCAGTCCCCATAAAATACTTAAACTGACAAGAAACCAAGAGTAAAACAAGAAATAGAAAATAAGATGGCATCCAGTATAAACTCAAGGAAAGCCCCTCCAAAGTTATTCAGTTGTTTTTTTAATTTCAGGAAAACCAACAAGGAGACTGGTCTGACAATCCTAAAGCAGACGATCCTCACAGTTTCCATGTGTAAAGCATTAAGGGCTTTACAAATCAATATTACCACCCTAAATTGTATTGTGAAATTGGCGACAAGCACAGAACTAGAAAAATCATTGCTACGTGCTTCCAAGAACAAGTACCAGTAAACACACAATATATTTTGGACCAATTGCAATCTTCAAGTAGTCTTTAAAGGCAGCCCCGTGTAAAGTCAGGTGAAGGCAGGAGTTGCTATACTGTAATGAGCAACGAGAATAACCTTGGAAGATGGATGAACTGCAGCCTAGACAACAGTCTGATAAGTGAATTGAGTCCAAAGAGAAATGGAAGTGGAGAAGCCATCTTAGAATTGACTCTCCTTGCTTCTCTGTAGAGTAAAGGTAGAGAGGAGAGACTGGCAAGATTCTGCTACTATAACTTTACAATAAAGTTACAGTATTAATATTCATGGTCTTGGTTTCTTGTCTGGACTTCCACAAAGAATGGATATGTAGCCAGGTCTTTCCCCAGATAAGGCCATAATTAGCTAGCTGTGAATGATGCTTTGTGCACCCTGTATCTAACATATTCTGTGCTATTCTAACATGTGCATAATAAACTTTTGTTTTGCAAAAGAACCTCCACCACAATGTCTCGCCCATAAGAAAGCAAGCATTCTAGATCCTGCTCTAGATAGCTCAATGATAAAGGCCATGCCTTCTTCAGCACAACAGCTTTCAATCCTTCCATCCTAAAATGCTTTTCTTTTGGGGGGATTAGATTCATTTTTAGGAATAGTGGTGAATAAACCACTCAGATGTGATAGTAAAGGATGAACATGAGGAAGGAAGGACCAAGAGAAAGAGGACAGAAGCAAAGACCAACGTCCAGCAATCCAGAAGAGCAGCTAAGTGGAGGGGGAAAGGAGAAATATCCTTAAGTACCATCTACATGAGAAATCCTTCCATTCCAATGAATCCACTGCAGTCATATTTTCCAACCAATTGTTTTAAAGCAAGTGTGGATTTTAAAAAAACCTTTCCATCTTTTTCCATTGCTAAGGGTTGCTGTGGAATGATGATCACCAATAAACAAGTGGTGGCAACTTTTGTGGCAAGGATTTTGCGGTGGTTCTCCATTGCTAGTAGTGGTAAAGCAGTAAAGCAGGAGTATTAGCCCTACACAAAAGCCTATCACACTTTATCCAAATCTTGCCAGAAATTGCTGGAAAATTGTGCTGCTTAGTCTTTGTCATTTTGCCATTCAATTCTGCAGCTCTGAATTCTACAAGTCCAGAAAACCTGAGAGCACAAAAGGTGTTTTCAGAGAACCACACGTGGCCTGCAAACTGTTCAGTTATATTATCTGGTCCCAGAGCAATTAACATTACTGCAGTAATGGTTGTGTTTACAAAGAAATCAAGATGTTTGGAAGATAACACATTTTTCATATTGCCATTGCTACATTCGTGGAGGAAGTGAGTAGTGTTGATTGTTTTAGGTTGTTGCTTTTTAAAAACATCTAGCAAGGGCAAGCATATTTCTGCATATAGAACTGAAGATTTAAAAATAATAAGAGCTAAGGAGTTATTCATAGGTTTATACATACACACTGAACATTTTCCAGCAAAATCTGACTTACATAATCAAACATCTAGAAAACAAGGACAGCCACATATGGTCTCACCTGCAAATGTTTTCATCATAAATAAAGACAAAAATGTGTGATGATGGCTACATTTAGTAGTAGCTAGTCATAATGTGCCCTATACTTTTAGTGTTGAATTGTTCTGAGTAAGGCAGTGTCAAAAATGTTCACAATCTTTAATTTCTCACAGTACTTTAACCCTTAACAAGCCTTAACGGTTGATGAAGGGCTTGGAGCTTGATCCCTGTGGGAGAATCAGGATGGCAACTGATCAGAATACAGTCAGAATACAGAATACAGTCATCGCAACTGTGCTTTGTAGGAGTTCAAACTTTATAATTTTTTAAATATTTTAATATTCCTTACTTTAAGGGTTATATTTCAATATGTCAGAATAATCCTCTTTCTCTTTATGCAAATTTAGGCTGTAGGACAAAACAAAAGATAAAATTAGACATCACTTTCCAGAAGTAGACAATTTGGTTTAATGCACAGGTGTCAAATGCATAGACCAGGGGCAGGATCTGGCCCACAGGGTGCTTAGATCTGGCCCGCAGGGCCGCCCTGGAAACAGTGAAGGACTGGCCTGCAGTGCTTCTGTCAGCAAAAACAGCTCTGTTTTTGCTGGCAGAGGGTTGCAGGAGGCCATTGCAGCCAAAAACAGAGCTCGAGAGCCTGTTTTCGCTGGCAGAGCACTTAGCCCACCACAAGCGCCCCTGACACAACTGATGTTGAGCTGACCACACCCACCTTAGCCATGTCCACCCCAGCTCCCCAAGGTCAAACACAACCCTGTTGCAGCCCTCACTGAAATCAAATTTGACACCACTGGTTTAATGGTGAAAGTGTGATTTAAGACTGGGGGACCCAACTTCAATGGTGACTTTGGGGCAATCTCTGCTTCATAGGATTGTGGTGTGAAAAAAAATTGGACAAGAACCATATGTACCATTATGTGTATTTGGAAGAAAAGCAAACTATAAGCCCGACAACCAATGAGAAGGGGAAGCAAACAGGAACATGAAGAGATAAAATACCACTTAGGATCAGTGGTGGGTTTCAAAATTTTTTACTACCGGTTCTGTGGGTGTGACTTGGTGAGCATGGCATGGCTGGGTGGGCGTGTCTTGGTGGGCATAACAGGGGAAGGATACTGTAAAATCTCCATTCCCACTCCACTCCAGGGGAAGGTTACTGCAAAATCCCCATTTCCTCCCTCTCACCTGGGACTTGGGAGGCAGAGAATAGATGGGGGTGGGGCCAGTCAGAATTTTTACTACTGGTTCTCCAAAATACTCAACATTTCCACTACCGGTTCTCCAGAACTGGTCAGAACCTGCTGAAACCCACCTCTGCTTAGGATCCAGGATTTTTTAAAAAAAATCTTCCTAAAGAGAAGACCAAGAAGAAATGGAAAAAGTTCTCACAACCTTAAAAAGAGCTCCATGGCTTTAGACCAAAGAAATAGTTTCTGCTTGCTGAATGCCTTTCATTTAGATGAAGTAATGTCTCTCAACATCCAAACTAGCTGTCTCGAGACCCCTTTTTTGATTTCTCCAATTTTGAGATCTAAGAATCTGGTGTAGTGCCTGGACCAATCACTTCCATTCAGTTCCTTGTACACCAGAACAAAAGAGCCAAGGGGTCAAAGGTTGCTGTCTAAACTGGGTCATGTGACCAACTATCTCTGGACTTGCAACCATCAAACAGGCTTTCCAAAGCTGCTTCTCTATTCATGTGGAGGTCTGGGTAACCTAGCAACAGCTTCCAACAGCCCTTTACTTTGTTCGGTACTTTTCACTGCCACTGGGGTTTCCTTGTGAAAGCTTCAGATTTTTATATTTTTATTATTATTAACTTTCCTTTGGTGGTCAACCTGATACAGCCACCCTAGAGAAGCAGTGGTACAGTCTCCATTTCACATCCTCCTGATCCTGCATTACAGACAGTTGCTTCATTTCACTAAATTGTTTGCTCAGCATTTTGATGTTCTGCTGGACTGTGCTCCTTTGGGAAACAGAAAGAGCTAAGTGCAAACTTTAGGGTTTTTGTTTTTTTTTCAACCTTTTTCTAAAGCTGCCTAACAAGGCTTTTAATTTATACTACAATCGGTGGCTGGCTTTATTCATGGAATTTCACGCTCTTTGTGTGTGTGTGTGTGTGTGTGTGTGTGTGTGTGTGTGTGTGTGTGTGTGTGAGGGAGTCCCTTCCAGACAAAATCTTTCATTTTGAATCTTCCCTTTATTCCCCCCACCACCACCTTGCTACCTCTTTGTTTCTTGTTGGGGGGACAACTCCATAATAAGTATAAAGAAAAATCCAGGATCAGGCCTTTCAAGAGCATAAGGAACCCCTCATTGGAAGTGTGCTCTTCACTTGCAGGGTAAAACAATAGTGATCCAGCATTTTTATATAATTTGAAATATTCTATACAGTTTGAATGATTTGCATCCATAGATCAATCAATATTTATGCTGAGAAATAATTCTCAAGAGGCAAATGAGATGAGGTTCTTGGAACATGGGGTTGGATATTTGAGGAGCCTTGGTGGAGCAGCAGACTAAAGCACTGTTAAATAGCACTTAGCTACCTCCTTCCGAGGTAGGTAAAATGAGGACCTGGACTGTGGGGGCAATAAGCTGACTTTGTATAAAAAAAGAACACCGCTTAGGGGAGGCTGAAAGCCCTACTAAGCAGGTATATACAAAAGTATGAAGGCATTGTAAGCCGCCCTGAGTTTCTGGAGAAGGGTGGCATATAAATCAAACCAATAAATAAAATAAAATAAAATAAAATAAAATAAAATAAAATAAAATAAAATAAAATAAAATAAAATAAAATAAAATAAAATAAAATAAAATAAAATAAAATAAAATAAAATAAAATAATAAAATAAAATAAAACAAAACAAAACAAAACAAAACAAAACAAAACAAAATAATAAAATAAAATAAAATAAAATAAATAAAATAATAAAATAAAATAAAATAAAATAAAATAAAATAAAATAAAATAATAAAATAAAATAAAATAAAATAAAATAAAATAAAATAAAATAAAATAAAATAAAAGCACCATGACGCAATGTAATGATTACAGGAAAATGGCACAAGTGGAGGGGATTAGATCCTACATATTTTTATTAGAGGGTGTGTTGATGTTTTATTCAGAGTACCCGTGAAAGACTGGGAGAGTGCTTAGTACAAACCGAAATGAAAATTAGAAGAGAATATAGAAGACCTTGTAATCATGACTTTAAATCCAAGTTCAGTATTTCCGTTTCCAAAGCATTAAGTAACAACTAATTTGTCAGAGAATAGAAAACAGGGAAAAAGCATACAGAACTTTTGAAGGCTCTACAAGGCAAGTGGTGTGAAACCAAGAGAACAATAGCTTCTTTTCTCATCTCATAAACACTGACTAGTAATCTTCAAGCATTTTCCAAAGCTATTGTATAAACTCCTCAAGCATGTGTATATCTGTGCTCAGAGTTGTTGGGAATAGGGTGGCATGCACAGTTTATAAACAAATAAGTAAACAATTAAATAAAGAAATAAAATCATTGGATTCATTAGGACAGAAAGATTTCAAAATTAATTCAGCCATGTATAGGATGACTTTCACGATCACCTAGAACTGGAAAAGTCAATATAGAAACATTCACTTCCCTTATTATACCCAACTCTTGAGCTATCCAGGTGGAGGATATAGGGTAAACTATTTTGATGAAGCCAAGCAAAAAAGTTTAGATTTAAATAACAATTTGGGAACACTTCATATGGTGTTCTGCCTCTGTTGTATACAAGTTTATCAAATAAATAAATTCAGTGTCCTTGATGATATTCTCCCAACACAAAGACAAAGATTATAACTGCACAATAGCATTGTGATAGCAGGACTGTATAATAGAACTTCATTTATTATTGCCATTAACATAGTTGTTTAACACCCAATAGCAAGTGGTACATTAGCATTTATTATACAGTTATTACAGTTAGACATTTCCAAGATACAAAATAAAGCTCCATAAGCGACTGATAATCCTGTAAAATTTGTTACAATTACAGATTAGCATCTCAGTGATTGTAAAGCAAGAAATTATCTGAAGCAGCAGAGCCGTGTACTACAAATGGATCCCCTCCAGTATAAGACGAGGAAGGAGCTGTATTGTATATTAATGCACAAATCCTATGCAAAAGTAACTTCCACACACCCTTAGTGTCTTCCTTATCAAGATTAGTAGGAGTGAGTAAATTATGTATCACATAAAGCCCCAGAACTGCACAAAATTACAAATCTTTCATTGTTGCCTCACAATCTTTTCACCTGACTGTTTGTTTCTGCCCTTATATCAAACCATCCCTTCCATATTTATCACTAAGTCTTCTTCTGTACACTTCCACCCCACCCCCCTACCTCTTACCCTGCAAGTTCAGCCATTCCAGAAATTCACAAAAAAGTTACACAAGGAATGCCATTTCTCTTCACAATAAGCGTCTACCACATCGGCATTGAGCTCTGTGGGCCGTACAGTGCCTTCCACAACTGCTGTTGTAGGCTGCCTATGGGCTGGATGGGTTGTGGCTGCTGGAGAGTTGGGGTTTCCTTTTCTCTTCCCCCCTTTCTTTTGCTTCCTCAAGGCCCCATTCTTTGCTGGCTTGGTGACGATCATATCTTGGTTTGCTTGTGGTGATCTCGGTGATGCGGGTAGGTTTTTGCCATGGCTTTTCCCCTTGGGAGTTCCTTGAGTGACACTTACAGTGGCCAACGGGATGTCTGCGCTTGGTGTGGTTTGTACCAGATGCAGATGGGCTTCAGATGTCTCCTTGCTGCTACAAAGCCGGGATTTGAGAGGGCTTGTGTCCTGGCAGGGATGGCGCTTCCGGCGGAGCTTTCCCAAGATCTGCTTCCAGAACTGATGGCCTTTGGCACCGTAAGCCTCACATAACTCTGGCTGGCCCCGGTAGACACACCTCTGTGCCTCTCCTTCTGCTGGCTGACAGGTGAGATGGAGTTCCGTATCCCTCTCTCCAGAGATGAGTTGCCAACTGCACAGATGCTTGTCCCGAGTGGAGAACTGTCCAGACTGAGCCCAAGGGAAAGAAGGTTTTCCTTTTTCACTGGTATCCCTACCCTTCTTAGAAGGGTTACATTCTAGACAACTGAGGAAGAGAAGAGTAAGGGGGAATGTTTGGGGCAGCTTCATTTCCTGAAGTCAAGGGAGGTGCTGGCACCCCTCATTCAAGAGCATTAGTGGGAAAAGCTCGGCCAAGGACTCCGTGCTGTCTTTCAGGTCCTATAGAGACAGAAATACAATGAGCCATCTGGAACAGGCACCATCAATAAGGATGAGCAGCAGCAGCTAATTGCAAAGAATGTCTTCTACTTGACCAAGCATATTCTCCCCCCCCACACACACACACACACAACTTTTCAGCAGAGAACAATTCTACTTTCCCTAAAAACAATAAACTGCAACCCCCATCCGATGTGGTTAAGATCTACCCCAGATGGGGATGGTTGCTCTTACAAAAGCAGATACTTTCTATTGTTATCCGATCAGCCAGCAGCAATGTTGACTGATTGCTTTAGATTCATAAAGACATTCATTGGGGTGTCCCCATTTATATTAGTGGCATTTTAGCTCAGCCTACAGCCTATAAGTCTCTGCATATTTCACCAAGATAAACATTCTTGTTCTTCTTAAAGAGAATAGTCCACTTAATAGAAATACTGCCTTCTATCTACAGCATGAAATTGCTCTTTGCTTTCATCTAATGTAAATGCTCTAAATCCTTTTTTTTTTTTTTTGCAAGCCCAAATGTGCATAGCTTGATTTTATAGCAAAAGTCTTTCTGAAACTCCAGGGGCGAAAGAAAAAGTTTCATAATGTTCTTTTTATCTTGTCTTCTTGACACAATTCTCCTTTCTCACCAACTCTTCCTAGTTCCAACTTTAACAAAGATCCTGCACATTAAACATCTCTCCCAGTCTTTTCTTTCCTGCATTCTGTAACTGTAAGCAGTTCTCTGAAACCTGGTGTCTTTCTTAAAATACCAGCAAGCTGGTGCAGATAAGAGCATGAGGCTACTGCGAATACAATGGGGGGAAAAGAAGTTGCTTTCTTATTAAAGAAGCAACAATTTCAAACCCAACATGGCCCAAATCTCCAGGCACAATGAAGTGCCATCTTGACACTCAATATTTCCCACTTCCCAAGGTCTTGCTGACTCCACTTACCTTTGATTGCAAGTGGAAGACAGATCTACAGGAGAAATGCCAGTCTAAGCTCAAGCTTAGCCTGTTGGAGGGGCGTTCAGAGCATGCCTGCATTATCAAGAGTCCAGGAGGGGCTAACGACAGCCTATGCCCCTCCTCATGCATGCAAACACACACACACACACAAACACACACAGACACACACACACACACACACAATGACTAGAGACAGAGCAAGAGAAGAACTTTGAAAAGCAAACAGAAAACTGTTTTGTTTGATCCTTCTACGTTCAGGTGCCTAAACCATATCAGATAGTTTTACAAATATGATCCTTTGCTCACTGGGAAAATTGTTACTGTTGTCCTGTTTAATTGATTAGAAAAGCATATATTTGACACACTCTTTTTCTAAAAGACCTCCTGATTACAATGGAATACGAGTACCCCTTGACTTAAAACCACAATTGAGCCCAACATTTCTGTTGTTAAATGAGACATTGGTTAAGTCAATTTTGCTTCCATTTTATGACTTTTCTCAGTAGTTAAGTCCCTGCAGTCGATAAGTTAGTAACCCGGTTGTTAAGTGAAGCTGACTTCCCCATTGATTTTGCTTGCCAAAAGGTCGCAAAAGGGGATCCCATGACACAGGGACACAGCAGTGGTCGTAAGTATGAACCAGTTGCCATACATTTGAATTTTGATGACATGATCATGGGGATGCTACAAAGTTGTAACTGAAAAAATGGTCATCAGTCACTTTTTCCAGTGCCCTTGCAATTTTGAACGGTCACTGTTGTAAGTCAAGGACTCTCTGTACTGCAGTTTGTCACAGTTGCACTACAGCCCTGTTGAACAGAGAGGGACTGGTGTAGTTACCCCAGATGTTCAGTGGCTGGGAATCCCCAATGTCCTATCTTCAAATTTGTTATTCCGTAGTTTGAACTACCACTGATGAAAAGTAAAACCATTGCTGCCATATAAAAAGTCTTCAATATGTAGGTGGCTCTGAAGAGGATAGCAAGTTTCTTTTTATTCAAACATTTAGTGTAAAGGTCACTTAGTATCTCTCATGGGGCTGTACATCTCTGCATTTCAAAGCATTTTATCTTTTCCTCACATACAAATATTGAACACACACAGAAAGAGAGAGACTTTTGGTCAGTGTGTTTTGAGGGTCACAATAGCTAATAAAACAAACTACTTCTTCAAAGATGCAAAGAAATTATCTGTACTTATTAGCTGGCACAAGCTTTCAAAGCATTGAGCGTCAGTACTGATCCTTCTAAATGAATGACAGGAGTTTTTATCGGTGTATATATTTATTCATGGAATCTCTAGGGCTGCCTGTTTCAATCCAGTTGACTCTTGAATTGCAGAAGACATTCTGAGCTTGACGAAGCATCAATCTAGATCCCACCTGGTGTGGACCACTGAGTACCACTCAGTGGTGGGATTCAAATTTTTTTACTACCGGTTCTGTGGGCGTGGCTTGGTGGGCATGGCATGGCTTGGTGGGCATGGCAGGGGAAGGATACTGTAAAATCTCCATTCCCTCCCCACTTCAGGGGAAGATTATTGCAAAATCCCCATTTCTTTCCAATCAGCTGGGACTCGGGAGGCAGAGAATAGATGTGGGCGGGGCCAGGTATTTACTGGTTCTCTGAACTACTCAAAATGTCCACTACCGGTTCTCCAGAACTGGTCAGAACATGCTGAATATCACCTCTGGCATCACTAAGATTGCTGCTGTTTCCCCCACCTATGAAATAAGGGGACCTACAGTAACAATAGCAATTTTTAACTTCAGCTTTGCAAATTCCCCCTTGGTTTTCTTCTTCTGCCTGGTCTTCTGCCTGGTCTTGATCTTTATTATCAGGTCACTTTGCAAACTTAAATCAGAATCCCATTCTGATCTTAATCTTTCTTCAAGCATGGAGGTTTAATTTCTGTTGTTTGAAATGAAGGAGTTTGGGTTATATCCATCCATGAGTCAATGCTGAGGTTTTCACCATTTTTCATTTCTGTTCCTTTCATGGTCACAATAGCTCTGCATTAACCAATGAGCAAAATAAGCATGTGTTTAGGGCACCAAAGGAAAAGCAGGAACTCATTCAGTGCAAGATTCAGTGCTTATATAGTCTTAATATTAACACCTTTCTATCCTGTTCTATCCTTTAATAAAATAGCTTATAGAAAACAAATGTTTAAACTAAAAATCGGTAGAGATTCTCAGTCATTCAGGTCATGGTTGTCCCAAAGGTGCTTTTTCAGGAGGCAACAGGACTTTCTTGTTTTTTCTTTGTAGACATTTTGCTGCTCATCCAAGAAGCTTCTAAATGACCAGTTTTCTGCAAGGGATATAAATCCTTTCATTCCCCACTATCCTGTCAGAGCTGAAGAAGCTTCTTGGACGAGAAGTGAAATGTCTTCTGTTGAATGACCACACACAGAAAGGATGAGGATATATGTGTGTCTTTATTGTCTCACATAGTGACCTTATATAGTTCGTTAGTTTCAAGTTATAGCATATTTGGCAGCATATCATTGGCTCACAGAATCTTCCAGGTAACTAGAATCTTTGGTTAACCATGGCTTGCTTAAGCAGTTATAATGTTTAGCTATAGTTAAAGTTTAACACACATCCCACTTCCTCTCCTCTTGTTTACAGAGTTAGGGTCTTATTTTCTAATGCCATTTCCTGGCACCTACGAGCAAGTAACCTTCCTTATCTGAGGTTTGCCATCCAAGATAGGAAAATTCTTGCACATATGCAGACTCCTACAGTCTTCAAAGAAAAAAAAAACAAGAAACTTTCTTCTTCTTCTTCTTCTTCTTCTTCTTCTTCTTCTTCTTCTTCTTCTTCTTCTTCTTCTTCTTCTTCTTCTTCTTCTTCTTCTTCTCCTCCTCCTCCTCCTCCTCCTCCTCCTCCTCCTCCTCCTCCTCCTCCTCCTTTTACCATGTTATGTGCATGCACATACCTTAAAGAAAACATACAATAGTTCATGTCCCCCTCTTAGTTTTTTACATGTCTCAGATTATCTATACTGAATCTAAAACCAAAGCTTTTATGAAAGATGAATACTATAAGACACAGCTCTTCACTGTTGGTCTGCATCACTTTAACAACAGCATGGAGTAAAAGGTCATTTTGTTGATATGTTATTTCAGCTGCTTTTGAATTTTGCAAAACCCATAACATTTATAAAGTCTTGCTCATGCTGTTCTTTTTTTCCCTTCATTACTTCATTACTTAATTTCATCTAATTCTTTGTTATTATTGTTCTTTGACCCAGGAGACCTACAGAACAAAGGCAGTTTTTTAAAATATGGGATTTTTATGTCTCCAAATGTTTTTTCATGCCTTCCTTCCTGAAGATGGGCAATCTTACATTATTTGTGATGTTATGTAGCAGGGTCAGAGCAAATATATTCTCTGCATGACTGAATTTATGTCTCATTGTACTTCCACCAATTTCATTTTGCTCCAGACAAAGCATACAAGCAAAGGGACATAATGCCAAAGGTTAATAGGCTGTGTAGGCCACAGGCAGATAAAATATCTATAATACTTCTTAATATTTCATAGCAATCTTAGAATTGATAATGCTCTATGCCAGGGGTGTCAAACTGGACTTTCTTCGAGGGCCAGATCATCATTGTAGTTCTCCTCTGTGGGCTGGGGGTGGAGGGGGCAGAGACAGGACAGACGCTTCCTGAAGCACTCTGCCTGCCACAATGGGGTGCGTTGGCTTCCAGAGGCACCACAAGCCAGTCCTGTGCTATTTCCAGGCTGGCCCTGCAGGCCAGATTTAAGCATCCCATGGGCCAGATCCAGCCCACCGGGCCTTGAGTTTAACACCCCTACTCTTACTCTAATACAGGTGCATATATATGTATGCATGTATGTATCAGTGGTGGGTTGCCCCCGGTTCACACCGGTTCTATAGAACCGGTAGTAAAACTGGTGGGAGGCTCCGCCCACCAACTCCGACATCATCAAAATGCTTCTGTGCTTTGCTCGTGCGTGTGGCGCCATTGCGAACCAGTAGTAAAGGTAAGTAGAACCCACCACTGGTATGTATGTATTAAAATTGCATATAAACACACACACACACACACACACACACACACGTATAAGCAATTTCTCTATATTTTGGGTTTCTTATAATTAGAAATATGATACAAATGCAATATTAATCTCATTGCACAATCAAGACGAAGCTAAATTTAGTTTTATGGGGTTCCTGTTATCAGCACTCTGAGCCACAAAAGACCATTGGTTATTTTGGACTAAGAAAATACTGCATTGTTTAACCTACCTTGCTGAGTTGTGAGGATAAATTGAAGAAGGGAGTTCTGTATCGACCATTGATTGGAGTTATAGCTTAGCTTTAAAAATCCCAGCAGTTTGAATGGAAGCATCAAGCTGAACCAGTCAGCTGCACCAGGGTGGGTTCTACTTACTTTTACTACCAGTTCACAGTGGGAGTGCGTGCGCGGCATGCTTTGTGTGCTCTTCTGCGCATGTGCAGAAGCTTCTGCGCATGTGCAGATGACCATTGATGACGTCGTGGCAGGTGGGCTGTTGAGGAGAAAACTTCTCAAACCAAATGTTCCCATTGATTGCTCATCAAGATCCATTAATGTTTGACCTGGGTTGTTGTTAATATAAAATCCTACCCATCTATGTTAACAGGGATCACTAGATCACCATTTTGGCCAGATAGTCTGCTGTTTCCAAAATCGTTGTGTAAAAGAATTAACTTTCTGATTCATTCCCTGAAAAATCTTGATTAAGTGTCTTCACCCATCTGGTGCTTTCAGTATCTTTTGAACCATATGACCCACCATCTTCAGGAAAATCAATCTTGTGATATAACTGAAAAATAGAACATGCAGATGTGAAAGTCCTACTTTCATTTATTTTGATTCTATATTTTTAAAACTGTTTCTGGGGTGGGGTGAAATCGGGGGTGAAATCCAGCAGGTTCTGACAGGTTCTGGAGAACCGGTAGTGGAAATTTTGTGTAGTTCGGAGAACCGGTACCAGAAATTTTGAGTAGTTCAGAGAACTGGCAAATGCCACCGCTGGCTGGCCCCAGAGTGGGGTAGGAATGGAGATTTTGCAGTATCCTTCCCCTGCCATGCCCACCAAGCCACGCCCACAGAACCAGTAGTTAAAAGATTTGGATTTCACCACTGTTTCAGGGTAAGTTCAGAAGCAGAAAATATTTCCAAATCACTTAAATGAGTGATTTGTATTATCATGTTGCTTTTTTTTTTCTCCTCATGAAAATTTGGATATACTAGTAATTCTAAACTTTATTGACAGTGGATAGCAGTAGAAATACGGCATCTAGAAAGAAAGACTAATCTCTACTCCTTCCCTGTGTCTTAGAGCATGCACATAAGGAAAGTAAGAACAGAATTGTGTGACTGGCAGATAGGCTTCACTGATGTAACTCTGATATTATGGAACTGCTCTTCGAAGGATGTTCATCAATGTTTTCAAGTCCAGATACTGAACCACTACTCCCATAATCCCTTTGGGCTAGGTAAGGTGGAAATTATTTATTTGAGGCCTGACTTAGTCTAGAACTGTGATCTTTAAAAAATGATGATGATGATGACAACGACCTCAGTTGCTTTTGAAAGGAAAATGTAAACAGTAACTTTTCAATAAAGGTTATCATAGAATTATACTGTACTTTCCTTGGCCTACTCAGACTTTACCCAAAGAAGAAGTCTCTGATCTTATACAGTTTGCTAATATTCAGAGTTCTGCTACACTGGAATGTATGTTCTCTAGCAGCATTAAACTGGTAGAACCTCTCTCATCCCACTGTGAATATTTTTAACAGGCTGTTCGGAATTTAATTATTTTCTTTTCCTTTTATCAGCTGCATTAACTGATTCTTGCTATGTTGCACAAATGGTTATTATTTATTTATTTATTTATTTATTTGATTTCTATAACTGCCCATATCAACAAGAATATCCTGGGTGACATACTTCATGCCTTTTACCCTTACTATTTTATTGTTTTTATTCAAAAATTTCATATATTTCTTATAAGAGCCTTGGTGGTGCAGCAGACAAAAATGCTGTTAACTAGCACCGGCTGCCTGCAATTACTGCAAGTTCAAATCTCACCAGGCTCAAGGTTGACTCAGCCTTCCATCCTTCTGAGGTAGGTAAAATGAGGACCCGGATTGTGGGGGCAATAAGCTGACTTTGTATAAAAAAGAACACCACAGGGGGAAGGTGGGGGGGCGAAAGCCCTACTAAGCAGGTATATATAAAAGTATGAAGGCTATTGCTTAATGCATTGTAAGCCGCCCTGAGTCTCCGGAGAAGGGTGGTATAAAAATTGAACTAATAAATAAATAAATAAATAAATAAATAAATAAATAAATAAATAAAGGTTGTTATAAGTGACAATCTAATTTTAAGATGAGCTTGTTTAATTCATGGTTTGGGGATGATCTATAGCAGAGGTGTCAAACTCACGTCGTCAAGGCATTGTCACATGATGTATCGGGACTTTTCCCCCTTTCGCTAAACTGGCCGTGGGCGTGGGCAGCGTGTGATGCATCTGACCCGCGGGCGGAGAGTTTGACAGCCCTGATCTATAGTCAACAGCAGAAAGATACAGCAGAAGAAAGATATAAATGGCAAAAAGATATACATCTCCATGAATGTATGAGGATTCATGGTACAACTGAATAAACAGATGACTATTTACAAATGATTTAATAAATATTAAGAAAGTAAGTACATTTATTTTCTGTTTCATACAGTGAAGACACTAATTATTTTGAAATCTGAAAGAATTTACTGGAGAACATCTATATTTTTACAGCTCAAAAGAGACACCTAGTGGTATCTGAAATTCTCTCTCTCTCTCTCTCTCTCTCACTCACTCACTCTCTCTCTCTCTCTCTCTCTCTCTCTCACACACACACACACACACACACACACACACACACACAGATTGAGTTGTCAAATTCAGCAATGTTATGGCCTGTGACTGGAGAATTCTGGGAGTTGAATTCTAGACATCTCGAAGTTCCAGAGCCTTGAGAAACACTGCTCTAACCTATGCATTCAAGGAATGTGGCAAAGTTGAATAACTTCACACTTGGTGATCTGTGAAATCATTACATAATCTTGAGTAAAGGTTTATAAATTTAGTATCATAAAATAATGCAACATAATGTTCAGTGTTGATCCCAATTTACACCATTTTCACTCTTTAATGTCAAGTGAAGTGGTGCCACAGACAAGGAAATCTCTGTTGTTTTTACTGTGGCAGGTGGACATAGTATAGTCCAGCAACGTGGATATTGCTATCATAACATTTTACTGGTGGAAAATATTTACTATATGACTAACCTTGGAAACAGTAAGCTGTGGGAGAAAATAATATTCAGATTTAGTTCTTCAAATTTTCTTCTAAACTTAGCATCACTCTTCCTTCCTTCCTTCCTCCCACCCTCCCTCCCTCCCTCCCTTCTTTCCCTCCCTCCCTCCCTCCCTTCTTTCCCTTCCTTCCTTCTTTCCTCCCTTCTTTCCTTCCTTTCCATTTTAGAAAACACCAAATAGTACCATGGGAAGAGTTGGGCAAGAGATGTGTTTAGAGGGAAATAATAATAAATGTAATAATAACAAAATACAGAGCCCATTATGGGATGGCTCCTTGTGGTGATTCAGTGATACTGAGAAGTATTCTGGTAGAAACCTTGTGCTGGAAGGATTGTCCGTTCAAGAAGACTTCAATTGAGGAATTAGAGTAAGTCCCAAAGCAGTGGTGAAATCCAATTTTTTTTACTACTGGTTCTGTGGGCATGGCTTGGTGGGTGTGATGTGGTTCTGTGGGCGTGGCTTGGTGGGAATGGCAGGGGAAGGATACTGCAAAATCTCCATTACCACCCCGCTCCAGGGGAAGGATACTGCAAAATCCCCATTCCCTCCCCACTCCTGGGGGAAGGATACTGCAAAATCTCCATTACCACCCCACTCTGGGGCCAGCCAGAGGTGGTATTTGCCGGTTCTCCAAACTACTCAAAATTTCCAGTATGGGTTCTCCAAACTGCTCAAAATTTCTGCTACCAGTTCTCCAGAACCTGTCAGAACCTGCTGGATTTCATCCGTGTCCCAAAGGTGCTTTTTTAAGAGGCAACTGGACTTTCTTGTTTTTTCTTTGAAGACGTTTTGCTTCTCATCCAAGAAGCTTCTTCAGCTCTAACAGGATAGTGGGGAATGGAAGGATTTATACTCCTTGCAGACGGCTGGTTATTTGCATCCTTTTAGAGAATCCTTAAGGCCACTTGGAAGTACCTCCAAGTGCCTCAATTACTCTCTAAAAGGATGCAAATGACCAGCTGTCTGCAAGGAGTATAAACAAGAAAGTCCAGTTGCCTCCTGAAAAACCATCTTTGGAACAATCATGACCTGAATGACTGAGAATCTCCATAGACTTTTAACCAGAGTAAGTGCATCCTACAATCCATTTGTAATGGTGAAGACTAGGAAACAATTTTCCCTCCCAGATCAATGTCATCCAAGTCAATCACAAGGGGCCACAATGAATGTTACAGTTCCCTGGCATCATGCGACAAGTACATTATGGGTTTGAATTCCTGCTGCTAGACAACAAGGCCAAAGAAATTGCCTGCAACATTTCAGTTATTACAAATCTACTATGCGCTGATTTATGGAAGAAAGTATTGTTTTCTCAATGGAACAATAAAGTTTATGCAAAATATGACATGGCGAATAACAATAACAATATCTTACTAACTACATAAAATGGTTCTTTAAAAACTGAAACAAAAGAAAAATATTTTAATGAATCAGGATCATTGTAGTTAATAAAGTTAATTTGAAAAATGCTTGGCATTTTCTTGGAATAAATAGATGTATTAGAACAGGGGTATCAAACTCAAGGCCTGTGGGCTGGATCTGGCCTGCCGGGTGCTTAGATCTGGTCCATGGTGCTGCCCTGGAAACAGTGAAGGTCCAGCCCGTGGTGCCTGTGCCAGCAAAAATGAATGGGGCTGCAGGAGGCCGTTGTGGCTGAAAACAGAGCTCCCAAGAGGTGCGCTGCCCTCCCAAGTTCCTTTTTCACTGGCAGAGCACTTGGGCTACAGGCGCCTCCCGACACAAGTGATGTCAAGCTGTCCATGCCCCCCCCCGACCCTCTTGAGGTCAAACACAACCCTGATGTGGTCCTCAATGAAATCGAGTCTTGAAAATGCTAAAATGTCATCGAACAGAATCATATGGTAATTGGGAAAGACTTGGAAGCAAAATACAACAAAGCTCCTTCCCAGGAGCTCCTTGCCATCATTATTTTTTGACAGTGGTCACCTGGGTTTTTGTAATCTAGATAAAGTAGCCCTAAGAAGGACCGTCTAGCATCTCAACTTAGGAGCCAGAGTGGGTAACAGAGTCCACCCTGCAGTTGTGGAGAGATTCTGTCACTGCTGGCCACATCTAGCTAGGATTTAAAATGCATCTTTTTTTTTTTTTTTTATTTTTTTTATTTTTAATTTGATTTATATGCCGCCCTTCTCCGGAGACTCAGGGCGGCTTACAATGCGTTAAGCAATAGCCTTCATACTTTTGTATATTTATACAAAGTCAGCTTATTGCCCCCACAAACTGGGTCCTCAATTTACCCACCTTAGAAAGGATGGAAGGCTGAGTCAACCTTGAGCCTGGCTAGGATTGAACTCAGAGAAATTACAGGCAGCTGGTGTTAATTGCTGCCTTTAGTAGGAGGCAGCAATTAACAATTGCTGCCTCCTTTTAAAACAAACCTTGTAAAAGCCATCTCTGGAGTAGCATCCATCAATGGCTAGGAGGCAGATTTAGATATTTTAAAGTGATCCTCACAAAAGTTCAAAGCTGCTTTTTATATCATCCGCTCATAAACGCATTAAAACAACAGCAACCCTTTTAACATCATGCTGTGAAACAGGTAAATGGAAAGTGATGAAAATGTGTTAATTTAAGAAAAGAAGCCATTTTCAGTCTGAATACATCATTATTACCTAGTGCATTTACTGAACTTTCTCAGACAATTGAAATCTCTGAATTGGATAATTTCTTAAGAGACCATAATGGCTATTAATGCAATATTATTTATTGTCTTTCAAAGCAAGTCTCCATTGAAATGAATGCTCTTCTCTCCATTGAAATGAATGCTCTCTCTCTCTCTCTCTCTCTCTCTCTCTCTCTCTCTCTCTCTCTCTCTCTCTCTCTCTCTCTCTCTCCCTCCCTCCCTCCCTCCCTCCCTCCCTCCCTCCCTGCCTCCTTCCCAGGGGTGAAATCCAGCAGGTTCTGACAGGTTCTGGAGAATCAGTAGCGAAAATGTTGAGTAGTTCGGAGAACCAGCAAATACCATCTCTGGCTGGTCCCAAAGTGGGATAGGAATGGAGATTTTGCAGTATCGTTCCCCTGCCACGCCCTCCAAGCCACACCCACAGAACCGGTAGTAAAAAACCCTGAATTTTGCCACTGCTCCCTCCCTCCCCCTCCCTTCCTCCCTCCCTGTTTCCTTCTTCTGTTCCCACTCCTTACTCTTTTTCATTCTTCTGGTTCTTTTAATGTGAATAGAATAGAATAGAATTTTTTATTGGCCAGGTGTGATTGGACATACAAGGAATTTGTCTTGGTGCATATGTAGTAACTTATTTTTGCTTTGCCTTCTAACTATATATTTTTTCTTTTTCTTTTTTTGTGTCTTCAAGTCAGTGTTAATTCTTGGTGACTACCTGGAAAAGTCCTTGCAGTTGCTTTTCAAGATTTCTGAAGCAGTTTGCTATTCCTTCCTTCCTAGGGCTGAGAAAGAGGATCTGGCCCAAAGTTACCCATCTGGTTTAGTCACTAAGGTGGGACTAAAACTCACTGGTCTCTAGCCTAATGCCTTAACTACTATATCAGACTGGCTCTATTTCTTGTTTCACCCTTTGTTTTTAGCTGATTGTATGGAGACTGCATTGTATATATATTTGATAATCTGACCTTCTGTAAATAAATTTGGAAAACTGTTGGAAAATTGGGAGGGGCCATATTCCGTGTCTGCTGCAGGAACTACAAAGCGCATCTCCTGAAACATCCAAGGAAGAGCCTTGGCTTAAACCAAACTTGGCCTCCCAGGTAAGGCAATGTCCTGGTCTCCAGTGATCCCAGCTACTTGGCTAAGAACAGTGACCTGCAGTTCCACCTTATCTGACTGAGGAAAGCAGCCAAGAATAAGGGTTTCATCAAAGAAGAAAAGAGATCCTGATTTCTGCCTTTTTCGGAGTTTCATCCATAGTGTTCATGGAGTCTTCCTTGGAACTAATGAATGCAATCATCCCAACATCTGCATTTGGGCATTGGTGTCATCCAGAGTGCCATGAACAAAATCAGGGTTCTCAACATGGGTTTCAGCAGGTTCTGACAAGTTCTGGAGAACCAGTAGTGGAAATTCTGACTGGCCCCACCCCCAACTTTTCTCTGCCTCCCAAGTCCCAGCTGATCAGGAGGAAATGGGGATTTTACAGTAACCTTCCTCTGGATTGGGAAGGGAATGGAGATTTTACAATATCCTTCTCCTGCCGTGTCCACCAAGCCAGGCCCACCAAAGCCATTCCACGCCCACCAAGCCACACCCACAGAACCGATAGTAAAAAAATTTGAAACCCACCACTGTTCCTGACTAGTACTTCAATGGTGAACACTGGAAAAGTCCACTGAATTAGAATAGCTTGGATGGTAAAAAGAAATGCTGTATCCATATTGCTGTATTTATCAGGAGAACTGAACTTGAGAGACTCTTTACCTTTGTACCTATAATAATAATAATAATAAACTTTATTGTCATTGTATACAGGTGATCTTCAACCTAAGTTCACTTAGTGACCATTCAAAGTTACAACAGCACTGAAAAAAATGATTTATGACAATTTTTTCACACTTATGACGGTTGCAGCATCCCCATGGTGGCATGATTTACATTCAAATGCTCGACGACTGACTTGCATTTATGATGGTTGCAGTGTCCTGGGGTCATGTGATCTCTTTTTGCAACCTCATGACAAGAAAAGTCAATGGGGAAGATGGACTCACTTATCAACCATGTTATTAATTTAACAACTGCAGTGATTCACTTAACAAATGTGGCAAGAAAAGTCATAAAATGTGGCCAGACTCACTTAACAAACTTCTAACTTAGCAACATAAATTTTGCCTTCAATTGTGGTCGAAAGTCGAGGACTGCCTGTACTTTGGTTGCATTTTTTCCAGCTAGTGCAAGAAAGTTTCTGCTACATTTCACTGAGTTTGCATCATTATGAAAATGCTTTATTTTAATATTTTGGGAGCTTCCTGGAGACTATTATTATGGATGGCCTTTATAAAGATAGTAATGTATTACAGAAATTCCAGCCAGGTAAGGAATATATACCCTTGGTACAGGGTGAAATGCTCCCGGTTCGGACTGGATCGTCTAATCCGACAGCGATGGAGGCAGGTGGTTCGGAGAACCAATAGCAAAAATCCCTGCTCCCCTCCCCTCCATCATGCCCAGCTGAATCACACGATCATCAGAGGCCTTTTTTTTTTTACTTTTAAAAGCATTTTTTTTATAACCTCTTTGGCCGAAAAGATGCTTTTAAAAGTAAAAAAAAAAAAAAGCCTCTGCTGATCAGGCAACTCAGCTGGGATCGTCAAAGGCTTTTAAAAGAAAAAAAGCCTCTCCTGATCAGGCAACTCAGCTTGGATCGTTAGAGGCATTTAAAAGAAAAAAACCCCTTTTTTTCTTTTAAATGCCTCTGACGATCCAAGCTGAGTTGCCTGATCGTCAGAGGCATTTAAAAGAAAAAAAGCCTCTGCCGATCAGGCAACTCAGCTGGGATTGTCAGAGCCTTTTGAAAGCATTTTTTTACAACCTCTTTGCCAAAGAAGTTGTAGAAATAATGGTTTTAAAAGTAAGAAAAAAAATTGCCCATGCCCACCCAGTCACATTACCCACCACCACCACCACCAAGCCACGCCCACAGAACCGGTAGTTACAAATTTTAGATTTCACCACTGCCTTGGTACCATACCATGAGTTCCTATACCTTACTACTTTTTAAATGTTTGAAAAGACAATGATGTCAATTTCAGAGCTAATGTCGTTTTTTAAATTTTGTTCTATTTTGTCGTTTGTTTTTTTGTTCTATTTTTTTGTTTGTTTTATTTTATTTACAGAGACTGTAAAAAGCAGACCTCTGCACTTTACAGTCTCTGGCCCTTTGGCTGCTCCTGTCCGGGCCATATGGATTTCTTTCGTTTTTCAGGCTGTTGGAAAAAATATCCATCTGGCTCAGTTCCAAGCAGGGTTCAGTTCCTATGTGACCCAGTGGTGGGTTGCCCCCGGTTTGGACCGATTCGCAAGAACCGGTAGTAAAACTGGTGAGAGGCTCCGCCCACCAACCCAGACGTCATTAGGAAGTTTCTGCCCGCGCATGAGCAAAGCAAGTGCGTGCACATGGTCCCGTTGCAATCCGGTAGTAAAGGTAAGTAGAAACCATCCCTGAAGTGCCCTCTCAAGAAAAATTAATTGTCTATTCCTGTTCTAGAGACACAGTAGAGAATCGCTCCAAGATCCAAGAAAAAGAGCCTGAGTAGCGAAGGGGGCTAATGCCTCCTACTAAAGGCAGCAATCAAGATCTAGCTGCCTGCAATTTCTGCGAGTTCAATCCTAGCCAGGCTCAAGGTCGACTCAGCCTTCCATCCTTTCTAAGGTGGGTAAACTGAGGACCCAGTTTGTGGGGGCAATAAGCTGACTTTGTATAAATATACAGAAGTATGAAGGCTATTGCTTAACACATTGTAAGCCGCCCTGAGTCTCCGGAGAAGGGCGGCATATAAATCAAATTTAAAAAATAAAATAAAATAAAATCCAATAAATAGTAGGATGCTCCCTTTTTGTCCTTTGCCACTAAGTTCCAACAGTGGAAAGCCTTTTTTTCTGCAAAATATATTCCTTAAGCTTCAGTAACTTCCACATTTCTTGACTATTGTGCTAGTTGGAGCTACTGGGAATTGAGTTTTGACAACGTTTGAAGGATCACGGCTTCTCTAACTCTTACAAATGTGGAGATATATCAGGAGAAGGGAGAAGAGGTAAGGATAGAGATGAATGTGGAGGCAGAAGTCTGTTCACGGCCTGTTTTCTCCTTCCTCCCACAGACTCCAGAAGCTGTAAAGAACTAAAAATGAAGCAAGCTTGTAGATGAGGTCAGATAACATACAGGATGGCCAAATAAATGTAGATGAACACTATTGCAAAAAAAAAAATTAAAAAAAATGAATTGAGCACCAGAATTTTTATTAGATGATTGCTTGAAAGCAGCTTTACCAAGTGATCTTGATCCCAAATGTGTGGGTTGCAGTCCCTGTAATTTAACTAAGAACGGCTTCAAGAATTGGGTATGTCTAGTTTAATGAAAAGAATGACTAGGGGTGACAGGATAGCAGTGTTTCAATATCTAAGGGGCTGCCACAAAGAAGAGTCGGGGTCAACCTATTTTCCAAAGCAACAGAAGGCAATGCAAAAAACAATGGATAGAAACGAATCAAGGAGAGAAATAACCTAGAACTAAGAAGAATTTTTCTTGATAGTTAGAATAATTAATCGGTGGAATGACTTTCCTCCTGAAATTGTGAGGGCTTCAACCTTGGAAGCTTTAAAGAAGAAATTGGGCAACCATTAATCTGAAATGGTATAGGGCTTCCTGCTTGAGCAGGGGGTTGGACTAGAAGACCTCCAAGGTCCCTCCCAACTCTATTATTCTGTTCTCCTATTAACTAGATTGATCAATTTCTGAGTGAGAACTGCATAGATTACCATCAAGCCTCTTTAGAATGTTCCAGGTTGGGCGTTATTATTGGAAGGTATCCATGGAAAACATGTTCCTTGGAGACTTGGCAGAAAATAGATGATGTTGAAAAAAGGGATAAATGGAAAAACTGCACCCAATAGCTTTAGCAGGTGAGCTGCTAAACTTCGGTCTTTCAAGGAATTGATTTCTTTGGGGAAGAATATCAGCATATTACATGTATTGAGTTTTTTTATGAATGGGTCAGCTCCAGTTTCCACTTTCTGTAGAGGGCATATGGAACGGCCTTGAAGGACAAGCAGAAGAACTGCTACCAAGGCAACAGTGAGATAAGCAGGGCTTATTTTGCTTGGCCAGCAAAATAAATTCAGAGAACATCTTCAGTGAGCCCCTCCCTAGTTCACTGAAAATAACAGGGGGTGGGGGAGAGGGAGAGGAGAAGCACATACAGACTCGCAAGAAGCATGTTCAGACTTACTGTAGCGGTTAGAATAAAAGTAGCCCTGGTATATTTGGCATTGGTTTCTTAGTCTGGTTTACTTTATTGGATGATACTTTCACTTGCTGACAGCCATCAATACCAGTGTATTTGAGTCCATCTTTCCATTATTTAACCATCTCCATTTCATCTTTTTCTCATTCAAAGTAATTCCTTTAAAATAGTGGAATATAATTTTTCATCATTCACCAGCAAACCCAGGCATTTGGTACCCATGGCTTCATGTCTCCATTCTAAATTGTTGCTTTATAAAAATAAATATGTTTATTAGGCACTAATACCCTGTTTTCCCAAAAATAAGCCCTAGCATGATTTTTCAGGATGCTCGTAATATAATAAGCCCCAGTTAAGATTGCCAACCAGACAAAGGCATTTAGTATTGTATTTCCCCCAAAATAAGACCTAACTGGAAAATAAGCCATAATGTGTCTTTTGGAGCAAAAATTAATATAAGACCTGGTCTTATTTTATGGGAAACATGGTAGCTGTCAAGCTTTCTGGGTCAGGACTTACTAGTATATCTCAGTCCCCTTACTCAAAAAGAAAAAAAAATCAAATTTGGCTGCAAGATTAAGAAAAATTTGAGGTTTTTCCAGACATAACAAGTTGCAAATAGAATCTTTATTGCAAACTAGAATAAAGCCACATTATCACAGGACAGTTGATTGCCTTCAATTGGCATGAAGATAGAGTTTCTTCTTATACCCATGGCAATTTTAATTCATTCTATCTTCTCCCATGGACTTTATATCCTTGAAGTTGGATGCTTGTTGGTTATTGACATTCTCTTTCTAGAGCCCAATAACATTCTCTAAATTCTCTCTCTTAAATATTTATTATTCAATAAATGGTAAACATAAATCCATATGTTAACAACACAAAAATATGTTAATTATGCTATATTATGCAAAAAGAAAGTGAGTGGGATGGGTTTAGCCCAGTAGCTGAACATCTCCAAATAAAGCTGAGAAAATTCCTGCTTGATTCCTAACAGCTGCTACCAGATTTGGAACATTTCCACATCAGCAGTGTGTCCAGCCCCCACTTCTCACAATCTTAATAACAATTAGAACAATGGGACACAACAGACATATTCGCCTACCTTTCAAAGCAGTGGGGAAATCCAAATTTTTTTACTACCAGTTCTGTGGGTATGGCTTGATGGATGTGGCGTGGCTTGGTGGGCATGGCAGGGGAAGGATACTGCAAAATCTCCATTCCCACCCCACTCTGGAACTAGCCAGAGGTGGTATTTGCCAGTTCTCTGAACTACTCAACATTTCCGCTACCGGTTCTCCAGAACCTTTTCAGAACCTGTTGGATTTCACCCCTGTTTCAAAGCATACCTCTGAACTTTTAGCCAGTGTGTTATTTCATTTATCAAGAGAACAAATACTTTGTTCGTGTATGTATTTGTTGGCATCCCCTTGGAAGCTTTGAGCTTCAGCATTGCTCTTTGTTCTCTTCTGGCTTACAGGAGTTTTAGAAGTCCAGAAACGAGAATAATAGAATGTAAAGGTTTTTCCTCAATTAACAGCTGGCTGGGGAATTCTGGGAATTGAAGTCCAAACATGTTTAAGTTGCCAAAGTTGAGAAACTCTGCTGAAAGAATTAAAAGGATAAAAGGATACATTTTTTAAAAAGCCTCCCTAGCCATATGTAGGTCTGTTTAAGACTTCTGTTTCCAGCCACAATGATTAGTTATTGACTAATCAATACTTGTTGAACTGAGGTTTGTTTCTCTCTTTCTCTCCCCCTCTTCCCTATCAGCAATTCTTTCTTCTTGTTTAAGTTCTGGGATTCTAGCCTATTGTGATTTCATCATAGAAAGCTCCTTTGAACTATTGTTCTTTTCATACCAGTAGATGAGACCTCTTCTCATAAGCAAAATGTATCACATTTGAATACACAGCACATTTTATGTAAATGGAACATTCTTCCTTGCTGCAAGTGAATGCAATTGGGCCTGAAATAACAGATTGCTTCTACCCTGGGATCTCCTTGGGAAGAACATTTTAAGAGTTGTTTACTCACTTACACCATGTTTTGTTTTACATCACTAATAGATTTGCACAGCAGGTAAGGAATCTGTTTTTTTTTTTTAATTTTCCGCTATCGAATTCCTAATAAGGTACACCAAACACATCGTGCTGGAAGCAAAGAAAACATACATTTGCTATCATGCAAATGAAGGAAAAACTGGCTTAAACCAATCTGTCTTAAATTATTCATTTAAAAACAGCCTTTGCTGGTGTTACACAAAGCCCTACTGTAGTGCTTTCAGATGATTTCTTACCATCTTGTCTCCTTGCCCGTTATTGCTTAATGCATTGTAAGCCGCCCTGAGTCTCCGGAGAAGGGTGGCATATAAATCAAATTTTTAAAAAAGCGCTTCCACTGAGGGCCAGTAGAAAACTACAATGATGCCAAAAGGGCAAAGGCATCATGATATCATGCGCATGTTGCCATTACATGCTTGTGTCATAACCCCCTACACATTTTTTTTCTTTTTACGACCCTTTAATCCCTTCATTTGGGGTGGAGTCATGGCAACTGAATGGAGTTGAGAGTTTACTAGCGGGATGCCCTTCCTGATGCCTACACGGAGGTCACAGCAGATATTTTTTCTTTGCACCCTGATAGAGAAACATCTGCCACTGCCTAGGATTGAACTCTCAACTTTTCAAATGGGAGGCGAGCGTCTTCACATCTAGACCACCATGCTGCTATAACGCCCTACACAATTACAAGTATACAACACATAGCATTTGTGTGATGATGATGATGATATTAAGAATGTGTCAAGGCTCATCAACCTTCTGGAGTTGTGAAGGTGAAATAATATCATCTCTGAAATGTTATAACCAGAGGTTTTTTCCCCCAGTTGCCTGTATGGTTGAATTGGCAAGGAAGGTGATAAGTTTTAAGCAATACATATAAGGAAGGAGCCATGAATATTATACTGAAATTGATAGTGGGAGGAAAACAGAGATTAATGACTAAGCTAAAAACCTAAAAACCAGGTGGTAAAGTAAGGCAAGATACCACCCATAGAAAAATGGGTTGCTCACAATCCCTCAATCCCACCCACCCCTTATCTCGAATCCAGCTCAACAGTTGGGAAGGAAAAAAGCATGCAATTGATGATATTATTAAGCAATACACTCAAAACAATTTTTGGTTTATGAAAAATCTTTTACACATCTAGATATTTCTTTGCCTATCCTCGTTAGAAAGGATTTTTCTTTTAAAAAAACCAACCAACACAAGTTAAAGGAACAGATGTCAAGTAACAAATGATTTATAGCTTTGCAGCTATAATTTTTTTTGGGTCTGCTTATGAATTAATGTATGTCTAGTTTATATGCATAAACGTAGGTATTAGCAGGCTACTTACAGGAGGTTCTTTCTGGGCTCAATTGGAGCAGATGGAAGCATGCTTTTTCAAGTACACCACTATTTTAAGATAGTATAATGACTCTTAATGTTATGTAATGTTGAGGCTTACATACTGAATCTAATTCTTTCAAAAATTCTTGTAAAACAAATTAAAGTTTTTATGGTTTTAAATGGAAAAATAAAGGTTTCACAGTAAAACTTTCCAAAACTTGGGATCACTGTTAAAATCCAACAAATGTTGGATTTGCACTTAACGTTGGAAATTCTAAATTGGAAAAGTATCAAAAGCCTCCTTTTATGTCCACAGCAGGAGCTGGAGCAAAGGACGAGAGCTCACCCTGTCCCACAGCAGCACTCGGTCTCTAACACAGGCTTGCTAATCTCTGGTCCATCTTCCTAAACATAAGAGCTACCATGCTCCTCTCAAAACTCTATAAGACAGGAGTGTCAAACTTGATTTCATTGAGGGCCTCAGGATTGTGTTTGACTCTGGGGGGCTGGGGTGGGCGTGGCCAAGGTGTGAGTGTGGCCAGCTCAATGTTACTCGTGTTGGGGACGCCTGTGATGGCCCAAGCACTCTGCTAGTGAAAACTGTCTCCCGAGCTCTGTTTTCGGCTGTGATGGCTTCCTGCAACCCTCTGCCAGCAAAAACAGAGCTCGGGTGGGCTGTTCATGGCCCTTACAAGCTTTGTTTTCACTGGCAGAGGCATTGTGGGCCAATCCTTTGCTGTTTACAGGGTGGCCCCGCAGGCCAGATCTAAGCTCCTCGTGGGCTGGATCTGGCCCCTGGGTCTTGAGTTTGACACCCCTGCTATAAGACAAGGATTCCCTCTCCCTGTGTTGCATTCCATCTCAAAGTCTAAATCTTTTTGTAATCTTATTCCATAAGAAACTGCCTCTTAAGTCATATGTTAAATTGTAAATCTATATTGTTCTAAGAATAGGAAATAGTGCAGTGCAACTGTAGTCAACATATATATGAATGACAATAGATGAAATTCAATATTGCCGTATGCTGCTAAGAGCCACTTGTTGTGAGTTGAGTGATATAAATTTGGTAAACCAGCAAACAAACAACAATACACATTCTAATTTTGAAACTGGATTTTCCATGCAGGGGTATTTTGAAGGAATATAGGGAGTGCAGAGATAAGAGGAATCACTACTTTCTCTTCTATTGCTAAAAATAAATTTATCAAGGGAGGCATATCAAAGGATTTAACCCAATAAGAAGAATTTATAAATACTTTTTAGCTTGATGCAATGAGCCTTATAAAATAAACATGCAACTTCCAAACTCCCAGGGTCTTTAACTGTTAACTAAGCTATTTATATCAGCAATATTTTTAAAAAATCATCTCGAATCTAGACAAGTCAATTGGATTTTCCATGAACATTAACTTTGAAGGGCTAGGAAAACAAGATTTATACATAGAATATCTCCTTTTATAGCATGTAGTCAATAGCAAAAAGTCCACAGGAAATAAAGGAGCTGTCGCCGTTGAATTTCACCATTTCGTTTCTTATGATGCCAGCTCCTATTTTAGTTCAAAGCATTGCTAAGTATCTCTGGAGATCTAAAAATCAAATAAGGCTTCAGCTTATCCAAGTTGGATAAATTGCTCCCTTGCTTTGAAAAAGAAAACACACTTGAGATCCTCCTGCAAAGAATGCAGAGCTAAAGAAACTTTATCTGCTTGATGCAAAGAGAAGATACCCACGCACTGAATTTGACAAATGTAAAAGATAATAAATTAGCTGGTTCTGGGCGCTTCCATGTTAAGGCTCCTGAGAGCTACTAATTAAAAGGCACCACACCACAGCCCCATTGTTTTCTCTTTAACAGATTTGCTCTGAAAAAACATTACAGAAGAGATGAAGGTTGTCAATAGATATGGTGCCATTTGGAGCTCTGGCACTAATTTTATTTTATATCATGGTTGTCAGCCCTGAAGCTGACCTGACCAAAGCCATCTTGACAGCTTCAGTGTTGCCACACTGGAGCTGAGGGATAGGGAGGGGGGATTTGAGATAGCTGGGATTTTGTAGCCATAGCAAAATACTTTCCCTTGGGAACCAAAGACATTCTCACACCTGGTCAGAGGAAGGCGGAGTGATGTCACCAGGCAACCAACCACACTGTGATTGGACCATGTGACTGATTCTTTTGAGAAAGTGACAAACGTTTACTTTTATTTAGGTGAAAACTGCGGGAGCCTTTAGAGTCGGTTTTCACCAGACCTGTGCCAATATAATATATCCAATAAAGCTATTCTTTGAGGAAACCACTTGCCTCGGAGTTTTGTTTGCTATGCGTCTATTACTTGGAACCCTGACAATGGTCTTGATCATTCTGTTGGATGAAGATGTGGGCATACAGGTAGTCCTTGATTTACAACCACAACCAAGCTCAACATTGCTGTGGCTAAGTGAAACAGTTGTTAAGTGAATTTTGCCCCGTTTTATGACATTTCTTGCCACAGTTAAGTGAAATCACTGCAGTTGTTAAGTTAGTAACACATTTTTTAAATGAATCTGGCTTCTCCATCGATTTTGTTTGTCAGAAGGTCAAAAAAAGGTGATCCCGTGATCCCAGGACACTTGTAACCGTCATGAATAGAAACTAGTTGGAAAGCATCCAAATTTTGATCCCATGCCCATGGGGATGTTGTTTACAGTCATAAGTGTGAAAAACAGTCATAAGTCGCTTTTTTCAGTGATCTAACTGTGAACACTCATTAAATAAACGGTTGCAAGTCAAGGACTACCTATAATTTAAATCAATAGACTTAATGTATCTATACTTTGGATTTATAGTAACATACATGCCATCCATTGTTCTTCAATGGTTTTCCCCAGAACACTTCTGGAAAATAGTTGGATTGTGTTGATTTGATGGCAACCCCAAAGATGCTTTTCCCTTGGAGCAACCATGATGTGGATGAGTAAGAATCTCCATAAACATTTGACCTGACAAATTGCCTGTGGCCCAAAGTCATTCTGAAAGATGATAGGATTGGGATTATTATTTTTTCAGTCTTGAGGTTGCAGGTAATATGCAGTGATATTATCACAATGAGCAAGGAGAAAAAAAGTCAACTTTTCCAATCCCTTTGAGTAGGGATGGAGATTATCTCCAAGAGTTTCTTTTTAAAGATTAGCTGTCAGGGGCAGAAGGAATAATTTTGAGAAGAGCTGCAGCCTTCTCAAGGCAAGGATCTGATAAAAGAAATTTGAGTCCAGAGCAGAAATGTAATTTGAGACTGTGTCTCAGACATTAAAATAAAGAGCAGAGAGAGGGAAGCATATTCACACTTGCAGCATTCTCTTACTCTAACCATAAGTAATATTATCATTTATAACTTTTCTTTCCTAGTCTTGTTTATCTCAAAAGGCTGATAGCCGCAGAGGTTTTGTGCACCACTTTAAATACACACGCATCCTTTTATAAACCAAAAAATCATACTGTCAAAAATCACCTTTGGAGATCTGTGATGTAGAGATGTCCTTGTTGCTCCTTGGTTGTTCTATCTTATAAGACTATGATTCCAGGCATATTGGATGAGCTTCTCCTGCTATCCTGATCCTGGTGTTCTTCAGTAGGGTTAGGACCAGGGTTGAAATCCAGCAGGTTCTAACAGGTTCTGGAGAATCGGTAGCACAAATTTTGAGTAGTCCGGAGAACCAGCAAATACTACCTCTGGCTGACCCCAGAGTGGGGAGGGAATAGGGATTTTGCAGTATCCTTCCTCTGCCATGCCCACCAAGCCACACCCACAGAACTGGTAGTAAAAAAAATTGGATTTCACCACTGGTTAGGACTCCAACTCCCAGGATTCATGTGACCTCCTTATGCACAGCAACTAGACCTGGAATGCTCTGTTGGATGTTCCAACACAATTGTGGGGGGAACCAAAATGGCAAACAGCATTATAGTCTCATTGGCCTCAAAGATTTTGGTGGGCATAAGCAATGATAATAGCAACAGCAGCCTGAATTCAAGAATATGGATGTGACTTTAGTTCTTAATAGAGATATGGCAGAATGTAGAATCAGTAGAGATTCTTTTGTTTATTAGAACTTTGTCACTGTGACCAAAAATAAGAGTATAATAAGGCCATCATGTACATATAATTACACTGGATTCCAATACAAAAGGTACAATTAGGGCAAAACCATACTGAGCTTTCAAAATGCCTTCTTTAATGTCCAACTGATTTGTCCTCAAAAAAAAAATTATTTTTGCTAGAAGATTTTATTTGCCAGGGAGCTGAACAAAAGAGGTGAGAAACAAATACTTACATTTCCTGTGTAATCACATTTTCACCGGGGTTGATGTAGTCCACTGACTTTACGCGCACAATAACACAGTGTAGAACAGTAATTTACACAACTGCAGAAGGGTTAAATTGCATACAAGCAGTATACTGTATTTTCAAAGTCATTCCAATAAATACAAGTAAATTAGCCAAGTGATTATATTCTGATAATATTTGAAACTACAGAGATTTATTAAGGAAACCATATCTGATCTTCTATTATTTAACATTTAAAAAACAAGCAAAAGGATTTTAGCTTTAGAAATTGTACATCTGTGAAAGATTGGGATGGGAACATTAAAATATGCACATAAGCTCATGCATAAAGAAAATACATATCATTAATCCAATAAGAGGCACAGAGTAAAATACTTTTGAGTCTTAACAATTCTCTCTTAATCACCAGCTAAATTCCTTGGCTGCAAAGTGGTAATGGCTATATCATTTACCCAGAGCTACCTGTCCTCTTCACACAAAGCTGCTTTTTGCTAAATTAAACAAACAAAATAAACAATTGCAACTGTACATCCTGCCAAGTTCACGTAATAGAGCTTTCAAAATTTATGTCAACAAAGATATGCATATGTAATGTATTTATTGGCAGTATGCATTTCAAGCAAAATCTCTACACTACACTACTATATCTATTTTTTATCTTTACACCCAATAAATAATTAATCTGCATGATTTAAACATTTTCTTATATCTTTGGGCCAGATGGAAAGAACTGAATATTGTTCCACTTGGATACAACCTAAATTTTTGTAATTAGATTGTAGGTTTAATTTAGTACAAATTTTCATTAATCAGTTTAATATTTAATATGGAATTTCTTATTTCCTTAGATACTCCATCCTGGTCAAGGGTCTTTGCAATATACTATAATAGTAATAGCAATAACCGAGGACTAGCTGTACTGGTCTGTTTGGACAAAAGAAAGAAAAAAGGAAGGAAGGAAAGACGAAAGGAAGGAAGGAAAGAAGGAAGGAAGGAAGGAAGGAAGGAAGGAAGGAAGGAAGGAAGGAAGGAAGGAAGGAAGGAATTATTACTATTTATTATGTATTATATCCCCGTAGTAATATTGATAGATTATACCTGTTTTGCAGAAATGGAGGCTGAGATTTATTTCAAGTCAAACAAACTGTCAAAGAAAAGCATGCATTGGGTATTTATGTAAAAGACAGTCAAGAACAAGAACTGATGCAAGTTAAAAACTGGAATTTACTGAATGTATAGGAAACAAAACATGAATATTGAAATAATGTAATAAATACATAAACAGAATGCTGGCAAGGAAAATCCATTACATGGTCAGTTTCTACAAAAGATCAAGGGGAAGGTGAATAAAGATAAAATCTGGCAATGGCTTACAACAGGAACATAGAAAAAGAAACTGAAGGCTTGATTTAGGCAGCTCAAGAACAAGCTGTTTGAACTAATAAAATCAAGATTCAAATTGAAAAATCTTCAAGTGATTTAAAGTGCAGATTGTGCAAAAAAAAAAAACCACCAGAAAAAACAATAGATCACAAGATCACACAAATTGATTATAAACAATGACATAACATAGTGGTCAATCCAAACATCTGGCTGACTTCACAACCTACAATAATTCAGCTATTCTGCAAAGCAACCTATCTTCTGCAGTGCTCAATTTGAACCTGAGCTGTAGCATTTCAAATAGGGATACCTATTCACACATACTCACCTTCCTTACTGGAAACTAGGACGTCAGAAAAAAAGCTAGGTTAAAACTCTTTCTTCTGACATTGTATGGGAAGAGGAAATGTATGTGTCTATATGTGTGTTAAATCCATCTTGTAAAAAGTACAAGTTTATCCTCTCAAACCAACATATGAACTGCTATCCAGAAGCAGCCATAGTTAGAAAAATCAGTAATGATTATGGCCACCAATTTAGATGACTGCGGAAAGGAATTGACTGTATTCATGGAGCAACTTAGTCCAACTTCAGCAGTCTGTTGGGTTGCTATATACTTTCTAGAGATAACTTACATCTGTATAGCAATCACTCAGAACAGCCCCTTAAGAGAGCATATCAGGCGTGTTGGTCTCTCATATTCTTCTTCTGTCCTAAAATGTTCTCATGTGGTTTCTAGATCTAAGCACACGTGGGCCAGCAATACCACTCTGAGGTGAGGTTGGGGAGTTTCTAAGTTCCATCATGGAGAACATCCGTTTCCAAAATTAGCTCACTCTCACACTGAAAGGGAAGCAAAACTGGCATATTGGAACTGCTTCTGTAAGCCCTTGGAGAGGGTGGAAGCATCTCTTTCTCTGATATGAGCCTTCCACAGTGCTCTTCATGGATGCTTGCTGTGGAGGGGAGTGGCTCATTCCAAGCTACAATGGCATGTGCGGGTAATGACAATGGGGAATCTTCCTCTTTTCTGTGGGGGTAGGAGGTCAACTCACCGCTCAGATGGACTCGCTGGGTGGCAGAACGGTTGGGAACACAAGGAAGATGGTGGACACCCAACAGGCTCCTGAACGCCCGCTGGAAGTCTACATTGAAAGCATAGATCACTGGGTTGATGGTGGAGTTGGCCCAGCCAAGCCACATGAAAATATTGAAGACGGATAGGTTGATGCAGGTCAGCTGGTCAGGACTTCTGTCCATGGACCCTGTGTCACAAAAGGGCAACAGGCAATTGAGCAGGAAGAACGGCATCCAGCAGCAGACAAAAACTCCTAAAATGATGGTCAGGGTTTGAAGCAACTTGGTTTCTTTGCACAGTGACCTGCGCAGAGAAGAAACGGGCTCCTTCCCCTTGACCAAGCCCAGGCCACCTGCTCTTTCCAAGGAGGAGATGCGACGGATCTGAGCCTTAGCGATACGAAATATCTGCGTGTACATCCCAATCATGATGGAGACAGGAATGTAGAAGCTGACCAAGGAGGAGGCGATGGCATAAGTACGGTTGAGACGAGTGTCACAGTGATAGGGAAGCAAGCCGGGGGTCGCCTCAGCGCTGTGCCAATGGAGGTGGACAGGGATGAAGGAAATGAGGACAGAGAGGGTCCAAGCCAACGTGATCATCGTGAAGGCCAGGGACTGTGTCATCCGCCTCTCATAGCAGAAGGGGTTGGCAATGGCCCAGTAACGATCCAGGCTGATGATGCAGAGGTGGAGGATGGAAGCTGTGGAGCACATGATGTCAAAGGCCACCCAAGTATCACAGAAGTGGCTGCCAAAGAGCCACACTCCACCTGCCACTTCTGTGACTGCTTTCCAGGGCATGACCAGCAGTCCTACGCAAAGGTCAGACAAGGCCAGGGAGAGCACAAACCAATTGGTGGCTCTGGTTCGCAGATGGGGGAACCGGAGGACGGCCAGGCACACCACACTGTTGCCCACCAGGGTGCTCAGCACCAACAGCGACAGCAAGCATCCTGCCAACACCCTCAAGCCACTGACTGGGCCCTGAGGCTCCCAGACCTCCCAGCTGTGGTTGGAGGCATTCTCCATCAGGGAAGGTTTTTCTCTTTCTCCTTTTCTCAGCTTCTTCTTTGGAAAAAAAACTTTCCCTCCCCGAGCCTGAATTTGGCGGGGGATTATAGAGGACCTGGGCAGCACAGGATCAGCAGCAGCTCCGCAACTCCAGCATCTTCGAATCAGGATCAGGATCACAGAATTGGAAGGGACCTTGGATGTCTTCTAAGAGTCGTGATGACGCGGTGGTTAGAGTGCAGTGCTGCAGGTAACTTTTGCTGCCTGCCGCCTGCCTGCAATTTGGCAGATCGAATCTCACCAAGCTCAAGGTTGACTCAGCCTTCCATCCTTCCAAGGTGGGTAAAATGAGGACCCAGACTGTTGGGGGCAAGATGCTGACTCTGTAAACCGCTTAGAGAGGGCTGCAAAGTACTGTGAAGCGGTATATAAGTCTAAGTGCTATTGCTATAGCTATTCTAGTCTAAGACTTTGCTCAAGCAGGAGATCCTATACAATTTCAGACAAATGGTTGTCCAGCCCCTTCTTAAAAACCTGCATTGATGCAGCTTCTGGAAGCAAGTCGTTTCACTGGTTCATCGTTCTCACCGGTAGGAAGTTTCTCCTCCATTCCAGCTTTGCTTCTATCCTTGATCAGTTTCTACCCCTTGTTTCTTGCCTTGCCTTCTGGTGCCTTGGAAAATAAGTTGACTCTCCTTCTTCTCTGTGGCAGCAGCTCCTCAAATCCTGGGATAATAACACTGCTCTCCTATCACCCTTCATAATGACCACCAGCCCATGAGGAGTTCTATGACTGGCTGCCTTCATTCTTGAGAGTGGTCCAAGGCAATGCAGACGAGGAGAGAAGCAAAGTGGACGTCGCGTCTCCCGCTTGAGTTGCTGCCTCTGCTTCCATTGCCAAACTTTCCCTGCCTTCCTTGCGAGCGAGTCGGCGAGCACGGATCCCTGTCCCGGTTGAATGGTCCTGGAGGAGACTGCCGGCTCTTTCCTGGCTGGAGCGGTCGGGGATGCTGTGGATCCGCTGGGATGCTACGAAATCTGGGCGCTCTGTCGCTCCCTTGACGCGGAGGCGAGCAGAGGAGGTGAGGCGAAGAAGGAAGGAGCCAGTCCCGGGTGCGATGCCCCCACGAACCAGGTTAGCTGCTTGCTGGCGTCTCGTTTGGAGGTAGCTCGCCCCGGATCGTCTAGCCAGTTTTTCGCTGCTGAAAGAACGGGGAAGATGCCTTCCTTCGCTGGGTCTACATAAGATAGCTCAAATTATTATTAATAATAATAATAATAATAATAATAATAATAATAATAATAATAATAATAATAAGCTCTTTCCTATCCTGAGCCAGCTTCAGACTGGGCTGTTCACAGCACCGTGGGAGGGAGGCAGAAATTCTACAGGTGTAGCTTTCCGCTCTGATAAGGAGGAAGGGGTGGGGAGGGAGGGGAAGAGAAGGTTGCTGCCTAATGCACAACTGTGTAATGCCTTACAACTAAAAAACAAACAAACAAACAAACAACCCCCCCCCCACTGGACTGAAGTGTCAACTGATGCTGAATTCCAAATGGGCCAACAAAGTTTAAGCCTCTGAGAAAAGGGTTCTTAGAGGCACTTATCCAGTCCAAGCCAACAATTCCCTTGAATGGGATAGTAATGACAGAATTAACAGAGGAACAGAGTTGGAAGGGACCTTGGAGGTCTTCTAGTCCAGGGTTCTCCAACCTTGGCAATTTTAAGACTTGTGGACTTCAACTCCCAGAGTTCCTGAGGAACTCTGGGTGTTGAAGTCCACAAGTCTTAAAGTTGCCAAGGTTGGAGACCCCTGTTGTAGTCTAACCCTCTGCTCAAACAGGAGACCCTGTGCTATTTTCAACAATAGAATAGAATAGAATAGAATAGAATAGAATAGAATAGAATAGAATAGAATAGAATAGAATAGAATAGAATAGAATAGAATAGAATTCTTTATTGGATAGGTTATCGTTAGTGCAATTGTGGAAAAGTGATCACTTGCCAACAGAACAGGAAGTAATACAGAAAATATTTTCATGCGCAGAAATGGACAAATTAACTTTACAACTAAAAGATAAGGAGGACTCAAATTATTATATTATATGGAATAAATGGTACCAGTGGACAAATCAGAGGAAGAGGAAAAATGAGTAAAGATGGAATCTAGAAGAAATTAATGCAATTAAAAACAGCACTGTCAGATGGATATAGTTGGAATAAACTATTGGGTTTATGTATATATGTATATGTATTTAAAAAAAATATAGAAATTAGTCAATATGTGAAGTTAGGTATAGTATAAGTATATTTGTCTTTTGTTTTTTTTTCTTTCGTTTGACTAAGAAATTTGTATATTTTAAATGTTTGTTTTTAAAGTCTTAATAAAGGTTTGTTTTTAAAATTAAAAAAAAAAGAATTCTTTATTGGCCAAGTGTGATCATTGGACACACAAGGAATTTGTCTTTGGTGCATCTGCTCTCAGTGTACATAAAAAGACAAGTTGCATTCGTCAAGAATCATAAGGTACAACACTTAATGATAGTCATAGGGTACAAATAAGCAATCAAATCATACTATGCAACAATTAATATAAATATAGATCGTAAGGATACAAGCCACAAAGTTACAGTCATGCAGTCATAAGTGGGAGGAGATGGGTGATAGGAACGATGAGAAGTCTAATACTAATAGTAATGCAGCCTTAGTGAATAGTTTGACAGTGTTGAGGGAATTATTTGTTTAGCAGATAATAAATGAATAAATATAATAATATTTTATATAATATAAATTATATTATGTATAATTTATATATTATAAATAGTATAAATAAATAAATAAAATAAAATAAATAAATAAATAAATAAATAAATAAATTAGCAGATAATAAATGGTTGTCCAGTCCCTTCTTAAATGACATGAGTTCAATGTGCGGTTACCTGCCTTGATTGTCAGGAAGGAGATAAACCACCAAAGAGGATCGATCTGTCTCTCCCTCCTTCGCACAAAAGCACTCAGTTTATCAGTGTATCTTATTGCAGCCCTGAAATCACCCTGAGGGTTTTTAATCTGTGCTATTGTGGCTTTTGAAAAGAGAGAGACAGCAGTTAATCTGATTAAAAGGGTTTCCTGAATTGCGGTTAGCCATTCCGCTCAATTGTTACTTTGTCTTTTGATTCGGAGACTTTATTTCTTCCATCCTTCAGAAGAAAATTATACCAGCCTGACATTTGCCTTCCTGATTGCCCATCTCTATCCTGATTTTGTTACTCCCGGTCGCTGCAAGTTAATAGGTGGCAAAGCTAAACACATTTTACATCCCTTCTGGTTGTCTTGAGACGGGGCTGACACGAGAGAGAAAACCGCTCCTTTAAGACCAGAATAGCTAAGAGTCCCACTCATGGATTGGACATAAAATGAAGGCAATACAATTAATTGTTAGCATTATTTGCATCTTTTAAAATTTTATATACTTTTTAAATACAGAGCAAAAAATACATAAATATATAAATAGAAAACATATGAAGAATAATTGCAGGAATTAGGAATGTCTACTGAAATTAGGACTAGGGGTGACATGATAGCAGTATTCCAATATTTGAGGGGCTGCCACAAAGAAGAGGGGGTCAAGCTATTCTCCAAAACTCCTGTGGACAGGACAAGAAGCAATGGGTGGAAGCCAATCAAGGGGAGAAGCAACCTAGAACTAAGGAGAAATTTCCTAACAGTGAGCACAATTCACCAGTGGAATGTCTTGTCTTCAGAAGTTATGGGTGCTCCATCATTGGAGGCTTTTAAGAAGAGGCTGGATAGCCACTTGTCTGGAAGGGCATAGATAGGGTCTCCAGCTTGAGCAAACTAGAAGACCTCCAAGTCTTTGATTCTGTTATTCTATTAAATGTTTCTAATATTATGTTTGGACACCTCACAGAGTCCCTCTATAATAGAGATGGGCAGTTTTTAAAATTTGATAAATAATTAGCAGACAAACAAACAAACAAACAAATAAAAATATCAGAAGGCATGACAGAAAAAGGAGGGGTAAAACTCGGTGTTGGTTAGTGGGATAATCAACAAGTCATATGCAGGAATGTAGAAACTTGGCCATATGTTTTGGTTACAGATGGTTAAAATCATGGGTGCCTTCTTTTACCAGGGCTTGATTACTGTGGCTCACTTAAATCTTGGTTTACTGAGTGAGCCACTGTTGGCTGTGCTAAGCCACAAATCACAGCATAAATGGCAATTGTTGGCTGACAAATTCCAAGTCAAGTCCAAGCTAACCATGTCACAAGAGTGCATGCTGGGTGAATGAGGCAACATGTTAAAGCAATTCAAAGTGTTTGGCCCTTTCTGTTAAACTTGTTCGTTCATGATCTATTTTCATATTAGATTTATATCCCGCCTTTTTTATCCGGAACTCCGAACAACCTACTTAGCTCCTTTTTCATACTTTCTCCAAAGCAGGAATCATTTGAGGTCAGTTGGGCTGAGAGAGAAAGAGACTATAATACTCCAAAGTCAGTCATGGAATTTCTGTGGTTGAGGCCGGTCTCAAACATGCCCCTCCCATGTTCCTACCACTATGTGTGTGAGGTGTTAGTGTTGTGGTCTGCCAACAGCCTGCGGAGCTGGCAGCAGAGTCGGTCAGCGATGAGGCTGAGGAAGAACATGAGACAGAACATGAGGCTGGGGAAGGCCCAGATGAGGGCTCTGTGTCGGAGGCAGAGATGGGGCCAGGCCTATTGGGAAGTGATGTGCAGACTCTGGAGCCTCCAGAGACTGACAGCAGAGAGGCAGAGGAACAGGAGGAGTCCGTTCCTAGTGCATGTATGAGAAGAGCTGCCAGAAGGCAAGAGCAGCTAAAGCAAAGACAATGACTCAGGAGTAGGGCCAAGAGATGATTGACCCCTCCCATATGGCTTAAAAGACCAACAACGGCTCTTGGGCTCTTTGTCAGAAAACAATGTTGATAGACTTGTTCTTGTCTTGCTCCACTTATCACTTGTCGGTGTCTTCTGCTTCTGAACTTTTGCCAAGAGAAGCCTTTGGCAGTTTGCCTAATTATACCAAGGTTGGTGATTAGACTGAAGAATTTGTGTTATGAAGAATTTGTTTTAATTTAGTTTGGACTACGCTGAGAATGAGTTAATTCTCAGCTGTTCTAATAAAGTCTGTTTGTTTTGGAACTGTTTGCGTTGACTATTACATATTTGGGCCTGGGTCACAACAGTTAGATTAAAAATTATCTTTTATTTATTGTGACATATATAGGTAGTCCTTGGCTTATAACAACAACTGAGCCCAAAATTTATGTTGGTAAGTGAGAATTTGTTAAGTGAGTTTTGCTCCATTTTACGATATTTCTTGCCACAGTTGTTAATTGAATCACTGCAGTTGACAAGTTAGTAACATAGTTGTTAAGAAGTGAATTTGGCTTCCCCATTGACTTACCTGATCAGGAGGTCTTAAAAGGGATCATGTGACCCCAGAACATTGCAACCATCATAAATATGAGTCCGTTGCCAAGAGTCTGAATTTTGATCATGGGACCATGGGGATGCTGCAATGGTCGTAAGTGTGAAAAATGGTCACAAGTCACCTTTTTCAGTGCCATTGTTACTTTGAAAGGTCCCTAGTGAACCACTGTAAGTCGAGGACCACCTGTGCTGTATATGATAGTGTAATCTTTTCCAAATCTCCTTAAATATCATATTCAGGAAGACTGCATAAACGTTTTTCTTCCATAAATATTATTTAATGCGATATATGGAGGCTTTCCTTTGCTGGAGATGATTATAGAATCATGCCTTAGAGATTCCTTTGCAATTATCTTTGCTGACTAGAACCTCTCTCATTAAGATTTTTTATACTGATGCCGTTTTTATTCCAGACACTACCAATATGAACAACTGTTGTCCCATTTAAACAACGACAAAAGCGTATTTCTAAGCTTATCTGACAAGCAAAAAACCCTGAGAAGATTAAATATAAATTGTTGCAAGATGCTAAAAGAAAGAGTTGGTTTTGAGTCGGGTGGGTTCCGCTTAATTTTACTCCTGGTTCGCAACAGGGCCGCAGGCGCACACTTCCGCGCATGCACAGAAGCTTCCTGATAACATCAGGGTTGCTGGGCGGAGCCTCCCGCCGGTTTTACTACTGGTTCTATAGAACCGATCCGAACCGGAGGCAACTCACCACTGTTTTGAGTGATCAGATTTAACACTGTGCAGGTAGTCCTCGACTTACAACAGTTCATTTAGTGACTGTTCAAAGTTACAACGGCACTGAAAAAAGTGACTTATGACCGTTTTTTCACAATTACAACCTTTGCAGCAGAACCCTATATGGTTGTGTGATCAAAATTCCGATGTTTGGGAACTGGTTCATACTTATGACCGTTGCAACGTCCCAGGGTCATTTTTTGCAACCTTCTGACAAGCAAAGTCAATGGGGAAGCCAGCTCCACTTAACAACTGGGTTACTAACTTATCAACTGCAGCGATTCACTTAACAACCGTGCCAAGAAATGCCATAGAATGGGGCAAAACTCAACGAATTCTCACTTAACAACATAAATTTGGGGCTCCATTGTGGTCGTAAGCCAAAGGACAACCTATACTTTGATGCTTGCTGTTTGATCTGGATGAAAGACTGAGTGACCTTTAAAAATAAGTGGTTATTAGATTTGAAGGGCCATGAATTGAGATGGGGTTGGCACACATAGCTATGGTATGACAAACTTAAAATAAATGCTAATTTCAAGAATTGTTTTGTTAGTGGTGCCACCCTAAGAATTTGGAATTAATATAAAATAAGGCTCTTACACAAGGTACACCTGTCGGTGTTATCTTCTTCTTCTTCTTGTGCCATATCTGTCATTGGACATTGGCAATCATGTTGGCGATCCTATTTTTAACAACATCCACATGAAAAAGTGCTGTTGAGTTTTGGCCAAACCAGTCCCTTAGATTTTGAAGCCATGATGTTCTTCTTCTGCCTGGACCTCATTTGCCTTCAATCTTTCCTTGGAGGATTAAGGGAAATATGCCATATTTTTCCAAGTGTCACATCACATGTCCAAAATATTCTGACTTTCGCTTTTGATGATTTCCCTTAGCTTTCCCAAGCGGCCTATCACTTATCTCTATCTTTAGGGTATCTCAAACAACTTTTTGGCTTTGTATTTCTCCATTAGTAATGCAGTAAACATTATAGACTACAGTGTTGGGTTTATTCATTTTAGAGCGCTCCTTTTTCTGATCTCACAGATACTTGCCATCTTCACCCTTTTTAATGTTAGAGCTGTGAAAATTATATGTTGTTTTGTGAAAGCTCTTGGCTCTAAATGAAGAAACCAGCTGGCATCCACGTTGGTAATAACATGTTCATTTAAAAAAAAAAGTACTCCACATTGAATTTTTAACGTTGCAAATCTAAGCAATCATTTAAAATACAAAATAAGATTTGCAAAGAACAACCTCCGTTTGGGCTTCTAAGTGCACTAAGCATTTGTCTTTTTAAAAATTAATCCCATTTTGTTCAATAATGGAGAAACCCTTTAAAGCAATCCTTTCTTTTCTTTCTTCATGTGATTTATATTCCGTTCTATCCAGGCAAGGTAGACAGTGAATAAGCCGAATCCCAAAAATGGTAAAATATAAGCTAACTTTAATGCTTAAATCAACCAACAATTAAATGCATGCAAACAAAATACACCTTTGCATGTTTTCTTAAGAATTGGGTTTGATGGACTCAAATGCCTTTGGATAGTTCTTTAGAAGTAACTGTTTTGTGGTCTCAGAGATGAAACTAGATAGTCCTTGACTTACAACAATTCATTTAGTGACCCTTTGAAGTAACAATGGCTCTGGAAAAAAGTGACTTATGATCATTTTTCACACTTGCAACCATTGCAGCGTCCCCATAGTCACGTGGTCAAAATTCAGATGCTTCACAACCGACTCATATTTATGACGGTTGCAGTGTCCTGGGGGGTCATGAGATCACCTTTTGTGAACTTTTGACAAGCAAAGTCCGTGGCATGCCAGAAACCGAGCCACGCAAACAAGTGATGCCCATCCGCGGGATGCAGGCAAGATGTGAAACCAAGGCCCCTCTGCGCCGCGGAAAAACCTTTCCCCACAGAACCACAAAAGATTGGGAACCACTGTGTTAAACCACTGAATGTGAAGAAACTACCTGACATATCAAACAGGTTTATTTATTTATTTATCTTGTCATGTTTATGTTTATATTAGAGGTGGAGACCCTTTGAGAACTATATGCAATGTAATTTCATTTTAATGTATACCGATTAGTGTACATTCAAAGTGACAATAAAGTATTCTATTCTATTCTATTCTATTCTATTCTATTCTATTCTATTCTATTCTATTCTATTCTATTCTGTTCTGTTCTGTTCTGTTCTAGGTATGGGCAAGATGTAGTCTTCCGAAGGTTTTAGAGAAACAACTCAATTCCGTATTGAAGAATATAGCTTGGCAAAACTAATTATTCTACATACATGTAAAAAAAATTAACACCACGGATATTAAGGAATAGCTTTAAAAGATGTGTTCCCTATGGTTTATTAAAATAGTTTTATTTTTTAGAAATAAGAAAATGGAACACTTAAGTTTCTTATGGTCTAGATTTCAAAGGTCTGGCTTAGTCTGATAGTAATGGTATGTGGATTTTGTTAGTTTTAGTACATTATGTTTTAATTTCACTTTTAATCTTCAATGCTAAATTATTATTACTGTCTTTATTGTTTATTATATTTGGTTCTCAACATGCCATAAAAATAATTTTAAAAAATTAAAAAGCAGCAGCCCCTTTATCTTATATGCCTGCCATTAGAAAACCACACATTGTTCGTCCCCACTGTAAATGAGTTACTAGATTAGTCTGTAAATGAGATATTAGAGCAGTATCTTATGCAGGATGGCTGAACAACATAGCTATATATTGTATGTTCATATTGCTGACTCAATAACATTTAAATATATATATAGCCCCAAAGGGGGGAATTGTGGGAAGCCCCCACCCCTTTCTAGAGAATGAAATATTTTGGGAAATATTAAAAGAGGTAGAATATTGTATTATCCCAAAAGGAGAAATGGAGAAAAATCTCAACAAAGGCAGAATGCAGCTCCAGTCTTTCCTAACAGCCTCATGCAGAAGCCTCAAGTCTTTAGAGATGGGTATTTTGTACCTGTTAAGAAAGACTGGGCCAACCTATTCATAAGCAAAACACCTTCAGCCACAGGAAGCTGGTGTTGATGAGATTAAGAATTTGCATTCCCCCAAACAAATTCTAAGGACAGAACAGGACCTTTAGGACATAATAATATTAACCCACTGTCATTAGACATTACACAACCCCCTGGAGCATCTCAAACAGAACCCTATAAAGATCCATTCACTCACCAAGCTAATTTGTCAGCTGTCCCAGAACTACATGTTGTTGGTTTTGCTGATCAATAAACAGAGTCCTTCTTTCCAATCAGCCTCCATTTTATTTCCAATGCTTTTCTCCTGGCTTGGAACCGGACCGGATTTTTCTTCCTACAAATATGTACTATGTATGTTCCACGCCATTGTTTAGAATTGGGAACCTTCCAGATATTACTCGGCTACAGATTCCAGCATCCAAGGCCAGTATGAGAGATGCTGGAAATTGTAGTACAACCACCAGTGGAAGGACTGAGTGCTTCAGAGTGCTTATGCCTTTCTGTGATAACTGGTCAAAATTACAGGCTTGTCAGTGTAATAAAGAAACCATCATTAAACGAGGTGTCCTGATATTTTTAATTGGGCCCTCAAGCTGTGTACTTATTCTATGAAGTTCAGATGTTCTCCTTTTCCTCCTCTTCTCTTCAGAATCAAACCGGATATCAAAGAATTCCATGGAGCTGAAAGGAGGAGGAGGAGAAATCACCGAACATTTTTATTATTGCTCAAGGAACTAAGATGTCGAAAGGCAGTGATAAGGCGTATAATGTTTAGACATATATGCCGTGTCTAAAGATTTCATTTCTATTCCTTCTTCTTTAGTATCTGATTGCTGGCTGTTGTTGAAATCTTAATTTCCAAAGATTTAGAAAAGGATGTTGAGAACATGTTCGAGTAAGGCCAGCATATTTATTGTGACTTAAAATCATGTTTATTGTTAGACTTTGTTAGGCTGTAGGTATATTGTGCCTTCTTAAAAATGTGTAACATAAAGTCTATGAAATATACCGGCAGGAAAAGGTTTTGCAAATAATACTGTAATATATATATAGCTCGCTGCTGGGAAAATGTAATCTCTGAGGATTTGCTTTGCAAAGTAGTATTTTTTTAAAGTCGTCCAATTAAGCCTGTCCTCAGGTTTTTTTAAACTCTGCTATTTTACTGATCATAAACTTAGAACAATCTTCTAAGTCTTTTTGAGAATAAGAGATTGCCTCATTAAAACTGAACAAATGAATCTAGGCTACAGGGGTGACTAAACCTAAATACCACAGTGTGGTCATTGCTTGCTAATGACAAGACATTTGGTGTGACTTATGACCCCTGCCTCTACTTTCCCTGTGAGGGAATAGGAGAATAGGAGCCAGTTTATCTCTTTAATAGTTAAACCTGGAGCTTCAGATGGAAAACAGAGATGATTAAGAGCAGAATACTTCCGAGTACATAGCCCCTCAGGGAAAAGAAAAACCAAATTCCAGATTTGCCAATCAAATTTTTTTCATTACAGTTATCTATAATGGATGGAAGTATATGCAAAGGGTGTGCTCTTCCCCCCCCCCTCGCCCCATGTTGGCTGGAAATATTTTTAGGTGCAGATAATTTTCACACACACACACACATATATATATGTATGCAGGGGTCAAATCTAATTTTTTTTGCCACCGGTTCTGTGGGTGTGGCTTGGGGGCGTGGCCTGGTGGTCATGTGATTGGGTGGGCGTGGCCTTTTTTTTTACTCTTTTAAAGCATTTTTAACTAGTAAAAAATGCTTTAAAAAGTTTTTTTTTAAGGTTTCCGATGATCAGCACCTGTCCAGCCTGACCCCCCCTGGCCAAGCCAGATCCAATGCCTCCTAGCCCCAAAGATTGCAAGCCTTTCTACCTCAGCCACCCAGTCGGGGAGATGACGGGGGGGGGGGGGGGAGAGAAACGAATTGCTCGGCTGCTCCCCTTTTCACTCCGCCCAAGCTTCCTGTTGCGGATTTTCATGCCTTGCTTCATGCGCCTGGGATTGTCACCCTTGTCTTCTTCTTCCTCCTCCTCTCCAAGTGGAAAAATGCCATTTCCCTCCCCCTCCCTGCCTCGGCACCGACATTCAGTGCAGCACATACACACACACACACTGCGTGCACAGAAGTACTGGTAAGGTTTTTAGCGAACAGCTCAGGAAGCCAGACTTGCTTTCTCGAAAGCTTCCTTACAAACAGAAAAATGGCAGGAGCAAGCAAGCACTTCTTTTTGCACTCCTGGCATTTTTCCATTTGGAGAGGAGGAGGAAGAAGAAGACGAGAGCGACGATCCCGGGTGTGTAAAGCAAGGCGTGAAAATCCACAGCAGGAAGCTGGGGGTGAGTGAAAAGGGAGCACAGCCGAGCACTTTGTTTCTCCAGAACTGGTAGAAAAAAATGCTTAAAAAGTTTTTTAAAAAAAAAGTTCCTACAATCAAGCATCACTCAGCTGATCGTCGGAACTTTTTTTTAACTTTTTAAGCATTTTTTTTACTACCAGTTCTCTGGAAGTAAAAGCAGGAAGTAACGATGACTGGGCAGGTGGGCGGAGCCTCGGGTAGCCATTTGCTACCGGTTCTCTGAACCACTGGCCGTCATCGCTACCTACTCGTGCGAGCTGGTCCGAACCAGGAACATTTCACCCCTGTATATATGTGTGTGCATATATATATATGTATTTCATATACATATATATGTATATATATATATATATATATGTATTTCAACCAAATTTGGTACACAGATGACTTACTTTCTGGAAACAAATACTGTGGGGGTAAGACACCCCTAACACCCCTCATTGTGTGTATGTGTGTGTGTGTGTGTGTTCCACCATAATTTGAATAATATTTTACTTTATAATTTGTATACTGTGCTTATACTTTTAAAACCCTGTAAATAAAATTGCTTTGATTTGACACTAAAGATATAATTCATTCCTTTTCCTGTCTAATACAAGATCGGGATAAATAAATACCCAGGCAACGTTGGATAATCAGCTAGTTCAATGATAAAATGTCCCTTGCATTCTGAAGTAGTATAGGTAGTACTCAATTTATGACCATAATTGAGCCCAGAACTATGGTTGTAGGTTGAGGCGATTGTAAAACCAAGTGCCCACATAATTGTCTCACCTAATGGCCACAATCCCTGCTCTGACCATTGCAGCCATGAAGTGATCACACAGGTTGTTAAGAACAGGGCTGCCTCATGGAATCACCTTTGGGAAAGAGATGCAAATAATCTTCTGTGTGACTTTCCTCTACAGAGATTGAGTGGCACCGTCTCAGAAGCAGATGCCATTTAGGGAGATGAAGAGGCTGCTTCGTGCAGTCCCAGAGCACACGCCATCCCACATGTCACAGAGGTGGCTGCCAGAGAACCAGTCTCATGGTTCCCCTCAGTTTGGAGGAGGAAGAGGTGGAACTAGGACCATCTGACAGGAAAGGCATGCTAGGGGCTGAGGACGGACGATGCTGTCCCGGGCCCCTCAGGCATTGGGGAGTGGTCCACCAGACAGAGAGCTGGCTGCCTTCACAGACACAGGGGAGGATCAGCTGCTGACCAACAGTGCTATGATCTCCTCTGATGTGGAATAGTTGTATACTCCACTCGATCTAAGGGCAAGGAGAGTGGACGATAGGCAAGCTCAGAGAAAGGCTGCAAGGTCCCCTGGAGGAGGCTACCCACCCCTCTTCACAAGGAACACCTGAAGGGGAGTAACTTAAGGAGAAGCAATGGGGAGTTAGTCTTTGCCAGGAACAATTGTTTGCTTTGGCTTACTCTCCCCCGGCTTCAACTTGTGCATGTTGATGTTTTCCTTGCCTTGCTTGGAAGATTGTTCTTCATCTTTTGTTTGGATCTAGCCCTTCTCTTTGGTCTGCTTTTGGCCCTTTGCTTCACTGGGCCTCTGGAACTGCTTGTCTGGGACCTGTTCCTCGTCCTGAGGACTGCCCTTGTCTTGTGTCTGGAGTCTGCCTTGTGGATTGGACTTGGAACCCTGGACCTTGCCCTCTGAGCATGCTCCTACTCTTTTAACTACTGGGTGTCAGTGTTCCAATTAACGTATCCTAAGAAACCGGAACTCCAAGGCAGGAACATTCCTCAGAGAACATGTTTATTGGACACATCATATCGGCACAGCTAGTGAAAATCAACTCTAAAAGTTTTCCGCGGTTACCATGTAATTAAAACAACAAAAGTTTCTCTCCCAAAGTGTCACAGGTCACACTGTACAATCAAAGCAGATGGCGGGCTCCCTTGAACACTTCTGCTCCTCTTCCAAGTGCCACCTGTTGGGATGACCTTGCTTCCAGTGGTGAAATCCAAATTTTCTTACTACCGGTTCTGTGGGCATGGCTTTGTGGACATGGCAGGGGAAGGATACTGCAAAATCCCCATTCCCTCCCCCTTGCTGGGGGAAGGATATTGCAAAATCTCCATTCCCACCCTATTCTGGGGCCAGCCAGAGGTGGTGTTTGCTGGTTTTCCGAACTACTCAAAATTTCTGCTACCGGTTCTCCAGAACCTGTCAGAACCTGCTGGATTTCACCCCTGCTTGGTTCCCATGGGAGAGCTCTTTATTTTATCTACAAGATGGTCTAGCTATTTCCTCATCATCCCACCAGAGTACATGGCAACTGTGAAGCAGCACAAGAGTTGACCCTGGGGCTGTGTTTGGGAGACAGAGAGTGGCTGCCTTCAGGGTAGCGTGGGGGGTGGAGCCTTACCTGTTATTAGAGAGTTGTTGGCTGGAACACTTGTTAAGAGAAATCAAGAACTCTCTAGAGGGCTGCATTGCCTTGATCACCTGGGTCATAACAGCCATTCCCTGCCTGCCACTTTGCAGAGTATGGCCAGCAACCTTATGCAAAGGTCAGATAAGGCCAGCGAGAGCACAAAGCAGTTGGTGGTCTGGCTCGCAGGTGGAGAAACCAGAGGAACCAACTTCTGTGTGGCCTGCACTGGCTTATGCCCACCAGGGTGCCTGACACCGACAGTGACAGCAAATACCCTGCCAACATTCTAAAGTCAGAATATAAGATCAACAAAAGGGAGCAAATTGCATACCTTTAATTTATTGCAAAATGAAAAACTGAGCAGCTATGGAAATTGCTAAGAGACTTGGCGTTGTAGCCGATTGGCGTTGAGAAGTTGTAAGCTGCTGTTTAAGAAGGGCAACCATATAAATATTTTAAAGAAGTAAAAGTTGCTAAATTGGAACCAAGCGTGGTAGACCAAACACTCGGTAGGGCATAAGAGGGCTGAGGAAGAAAGATCCTACACCTGTGTGGGGTGCATTTGTGATGGGATGCGAGTTGTCAAGGACAGTGCTTTTCCAGATTACAGATTAACAGAGTTGGAAGAGATCTTGTAGGTCATCTAGTCCAACCCCCCGCCCATGTTGATGATGTTTTCACTCTACAAATGATGTGTGGTCTTCCCTGGCTCCAGGACAAGGAGAAAGTACAGATCTGGCCACGGTGGAGTCAAAGCAACAAAAAATATTCCAAAATTTCAAAGAAGAAAAGATCCATGCAACTGTCAGGACAAGCTATTATGCTAGACAGAGAATGACAGGTAGTGAAAGCCTGGGGTAAAAAGCAAGATGTAGATCAACTGAATGCACATTTTTAAAGGAAAGAATAAGAGAAAAATATGTCAAAAAGTAAAAAAAAAGAGAGAGAGAGTGATATTTTTAAGTACAGAAAATCACAGAATAATTTACACCTTAGTTAAGATTACTCCAAACTAATCACGGATGATATACATTACAATAGAGACAAATGACATAAAGAAATATAGAAAGTTGATATTGAAATTCTGCAAAGAAGATTATAAAATGACAGAAACATTAAATCAGAAACTATCCCCCCAGAAAATTACTTAGAAGACATAATAACCACCTGTCAAAAAGAAAACCATCAGATGTAGAAGAAATACCCAGTGGGTTATTTAAAAGTTGAGAGGCAGTTGAAGTATGAAATAAGACCTTAGAGTCTAGAAAAGATCATAGATTCATAGATATATCTTATACCAAAGAACAGAAATGCAAGAGATGGTATACTAAGATTTCAAACTATCATTTTTTTTATAAAGAAGATAGCCATGCTTGGAAGGAGATATATTAAAAAACAGAGAGCCATATGTGGAAATAGATATGATAATTACGGTAAATCTTTAAAAAACAGGCAAAGGAATGTAAAATCAAATAGCTATCATAAAATGAATTACAGAGTGAATAAATATAAAAAGAAGGTTAACCTTTCCTGTACTGAGTATAACAAGATGCTTGATTATGTAGAACATATCTGATGATGAAAAACAATGAAAGCTAGTACCGTAAGTATACCAGAATAGCTGATTATTCTTTTGAAGAACATTCACAATGAACAAAAAGCTATTGTAAAAACAGAAGTAAAAGTAACAATTGTTCAAAATTGGAAAGGGAATGAGGTAAGGATACCCATTGCCCCATATACAGTAGGTATTTATTTTGGATGTTCCTATTGTTTTAATTACACTATATTTTTTGGATGAATGCACACAGTCATTGAGATGGATGGCTATCGAAAATAAACAAACAAACAAATAAATAAATATCTGTTTAACTTATTTAGAAGATCTGGTAACTGGAATACTGTAAATATGAAACCTTTAATCATTTTTGACATTGAGATAACAATCACTGTGTTAGATGAATTAACTGAAGATTAAAAAAAAACTTGAAACAGTTTATTAGGAAAATTTTTAAAAAAGCAAAGAAAAAAATCAGGGTCACGATTAAAGAGCCTTGGTGGTGCTGTTATGTAGCACTTAGCTGCCAACTGCCAGCAATTAGTGCGAGTTCATATCTCACCAGGCTCAAGGTTGACTCAGCCCTCCATCCTTCCAAGGTAGGTAAATTGAGGACCCAGATTGTGGGGGCAATAAGCTGACTTTGTAGAAACTACCAGAAGAAACTACCAATTGGTTCTGGAAGAAATAAAGACTGACTCTTCCCTTGAGCTGACGACTGGCAAGCAGAAATCATACTCTGGTGATGTGAGCAGATAATAATAAAAACAATTGCCGTACATTTAGAACAGAACAGAACAGAACAGAACAGAACAGAACAGAACAGAACAGAACAGAACAATAGAGTTGGAAGGGACCTTGGGGCAGTGGTGGGTTTTCCCCGGTTCGGACCGGTTCGCAAGAACCGATAGTAAAACTGGTGGGAGGCTCCGCCCACTGACCCCGATGTCATCAGGAAGCTTCTGCACATGCGAGTGAAGCGAGTGCATGCGCACGGCTCCGTTGCAAACTGGCAATAAAGGGAAGTACAACCCACCCCTGCCTTGAAGTTCTTCTAGTCCAACCCCCAGTTTAGGCAGGAAGCCCTATACCACTTCAGACAAACAGTTATCCACAGCGGTGGGATTCAAGTAATTTAACAACTGGTTCTCTGCCCTAATGATTTCTTCCAACAACCAATTTGCCAAACTGTTCAGAAAGTTAACAACCGGTTCTCCCAAAGTGGTGTGAACTGGCTGAATCCCACCACTAGTTATCTAACATCTTCTTAAAAACTTCCAGTGTTGGACCATTTACAACTTCTGGAGGCAAGTTGTTCCACTGATTAATTGTTCTAACTGTCTGGAAATTTCTCCTTAGTTCTTTTGGTGAGACGAAGTGAAATAGAAAGGCAAGACAACAGATAAATTGGATGTACAAGATCAGAGATATCTTTGGGATGTTCCAAAAAGAACAGCATGTTGTCACCAAGAAAAAAATAAAAATGGAAAATACTTGTTGATGCTCATCAGGATAAATATATATACCACAACGGTTGTAAGATCTTTTTAGAATTGTACTTTGTTCTTTTTTGGGGGAAAAAAGAACTAGCCAAAATGTGTAGGAAAATAAACACAAGGATCCAGTACCATAGACTTTCCTTACTGTAACAAAGCACCACCAAATAGATAGGCCATGTGCAAATGACCTCCTCACTGCTTAATTGACAGCAGCAGCAGATACTTGAAGGCTAACATTTTAGATTTCTCATAGTGCATTACAGCCAGGGTATGTGGGGTGGTGGGAAAATTTGAAATGGTACCCTGTAGATGTCAGATGTTGGAGCAAAGTCAGAAGAGGCGAATGAGACATTCCATTCAACCCATAGAATGTCTGGAGAAACAGATTTAAAAAATGGAAGTTTGATTTTTATGTCCTGCTATTTAATAATGTTGGTATAATCATCTATCCCAGGGGTTCCCAACCTTTTCGATACCACGCACCTGTAGAATGCTTCTGATATATTCTCGCAACCCTTAAAAAATAAATAATTATATTGTAGGAAGTTAGCACCCACCCCTTTCCTAGAGGAATGAAATATTTTAGGAAATATTAAAAAGGCAAAATATTATGTTTCCCTGGATGAGAAATGGAGAAGCATGTTTTAAAGCAGCTCCCACCTTCTTGCCCCCCATCCTTTGTTAATGGGCCAGAGGCAGAAACTCAATCTTTGTCAATGCAAAACAATAGCAGCAGAAACTCTGCAAAACAATAGCAGCAGAAACTCACCACATGTGACCTGGGAAGATTACATCAACCAGCAAGGCTAGCTAAAACCCCCACCCCTTGGGAGTCTGAAAACCAATCAGGATACTCTTTCTGGGTCCCAGGAAGTTCAAAGCCAGAGAGAGCATAAAACCCGAAAACTCCCTGTATCTGCCCTCCCTTTTCTGTTCAGGAACTCAAGCCATGTGATCCTGTCCACTATTAAACCATCTTTCCAAGCAGTCTCCATGTTTCCAGTGTCTTTTTCCCCACTTGGAGCAGAACCCAGAAGGATATTTCTTCCTACAATGTGCATATAATTATACATGCACACTATCATTTTGAAATTTCTAAACCCAGGTTTTCGCACCTCCTGGAATATGGTCTCGCACTCCAGGGGGTGCGAGCACCCACGGTTGGGAACCCTGATCTATTGCTTTGGATGCAGATAGCCTTGAAAACACAGACAGGGACAGATTTCAAATAGTGCCACTAGAGGGCAAACTTGACATTATGAAAAAGTCCTTTTTTCCTGATTGCAGTTGGCTGTCCCTTGACATTCCGTCTTGTTCAATGATTCATACTGTCTGTTAACACATGTGAAAAATGTGTCTCTTTCATTGTTTGAGTGTTAGAAGTGTCTCAGTTTTAAATGTTAGGAGACGAAGTGAAAGACCGTTTTGGAGAAATACAAATTGCAGGGAGAAATATAGTAGCTTGGAAAGTAATCCGTTCTGCTGAGAAAAATAAAAATGATAAAAACGATTGCATTCTGCAACAAAACAGCAAGGAAAGTCCTTGAATTACAGCAGATTATTTAGTGACTGTCTGCCACTACAATGGCACTGAAAAAAGTGACTTGTGACTATTTTTTCACACTTGTAACTGTTGTAGCATCCTTATAGTCATGTGATCAAAATTTAGATGCTTGGCAACTGACTCTCATTTATGACAGCTGCAATGTCCTGAAGTCATGTGATCCCCTCTTGCGACCTTCTGACAAGGAACGTCAATGGGGAAGCCAGATTCATTTAACAACCGTATTACTAACTTAAGATTTGCAGTGATTCATTTAACAATTGTGTCAAGGAAAGTCATAAAATGGGGGAAAACTCACTTAGCAACCGAAATTTTGGGCTCAGTTGTGGTTGTACGTCAAGGACTATCTATAGCTTTGCAATTACAAACATCATTGCATTCTGCAGCTGTCAGCTCAGGACAAAGGGAACTGTAATTTACGCTAGGAGCACAGTTTTGAATATTTCTTGGAATGCAGAACTGTAGAATTTTACCTAGGGGAAAAAAATGATCCTGAAATAATTATGCTTTTCCTCCATATTACAGACCAATTGTTTCCCCTGTCCTGTACTATAAATGTTCTATTGAAAATAAATTCCACATTTTAGCAACTGAAAGGTTGGCATTGATAACAATGCAATATATGAATCGGAAGGTATTTTATAAGTCATCTAGTCCAACCCCTTCTTATGACCACTTCTTATGATAAGAAGCCAATGCCAAAAAACCAATGCAATCCTAAATTGCATTAATAGAGGGATAGAATTAAGATCACATGACATTTTAGTGTCACTTTACAATACCTTAGTAATACCATATTTGGAATACTGCATCCAGTTCTGGTCACTACAATATAAAAAAGATGTTGAGACTCTGGAAAGAGGGCAGAGAAGAGAAATGATAAGGGGGCTGGAGGCTAAAACATATGAAGAATGGTTACAGGAATTGGGTATGTCTAATCCAATGAAAAGAAGGACTAAGGGTGACATGATAGCACTGTCCCAATATTTGATGGGCTCCTATAAAAACGAGGAGGTCAAACTATTTTCAAAGCACCAAAAGGCAAGACAATAAACAATGGATGGAAACCTAGAACTAAGGAGAAATTTCCTAATGGTGAGAACAATCAACCAATAGAATAGCTTGCCTTTAGAAGTTGTGGGTAGCTCCATCACTGGAGGCTTTCAAAAAAAGACTGGACAACCATTTGTCTAAAATGGTATAGGGTCTTCTGCTCAAGCAGTGGGTTGGACTAGAAGACCTCCAAGGTCCCTTCCAACTCTATTATTCTGTGGTCAGTGTTAAGATCCTTGGGCAAATTCCTTTCTCATCCTTTTTCATCATCTATATCTTCTGTCTCTCTCAAGGGTAAGCTATTCTGTTTGGCATTTATTGTTACAATTGTTTTATAACCAATAATAAAACGGTCTGTGAACGCATTCCTGATTAAAAAACCATCTCAATATTTTAACACAGAGCTGGAAGATAGAAGCTTTGTTTCAGAGACTCAACATAATATGGATATCACAGCCAAGTTTCTTGAAGGCATTTTTAATAGCATATTTTCTGTTCATTACATCAGTCTTCTCCACATTAATGCTCACCAATTTTGGTTTATTTAGTTATCCATAGGTCACATAATCCTGTGTTTTTATAACCCATACATTGCATCTCAGTAGCAAAAATGCCTTGCAATAATTGGAGAACAAAATTGTTCTTCTCCGCCAGAGAATATGTTTCATATGTCATGGATAAGCCAGTATCATGAAGCCAATCTCTCTCTAGATGCTTCTTCACAGGTTCCTCCCTCATCAGGTAGGTTGATCCAATGCCTTATAAACTGCGTAGGGTAGCTGACTCATCTGTTGAGCCAGTAGGCACAGATTGTGCCCTGCATTCACTCCCAGCTGTGTGGAAATGGATGAGGGAAGCCACAACATGTTTCAGGGCTCTTGAACAGAGGAAGTTCTTCCTGTTACTCAATGAAGCCACAAAGTTCCTCACTGTTTGCAGATTCTTTAAACATTCAAGCTGATTTTAGAATGCAAGGTCATGTTTGCTCTTTCCTATGGGCTCTGAATTCTGCTTCAAAGTTTTCTACAACGAAGGAATTTGAGGTTATCCAATCATTTCAGGTGAAATAAAAACAATGGAAGGCAAAAAAAAAAGTTGTTCATGAACACCTAGATGTGAAAAAGTTCTACAATCCAGCCAATCAGTAAAGAAGGGACAATTAAATTTATTAGGTGTTAATTACTTTTATAAACAGAAAATACTAATAGCAATGTGATCTCTATGTGTAACTAAAATTATTACAAGCCGAATGTACAAGACCATGTGGAGCTCAAAATACCTGCTTGTCAGTGCTTTCTAACTTCTCTTCTAACCTGGCCAGAATCACTTTGTAATCTAACATATAGCTGTGGTGGCATAGTGGTTAGAATGCAGAATTGCAGGTTAACTCATTACTCACTGTCAGAAGTTGGATCCTGACCGGCTCTAAGTTGAATCAGCCTTTTCATCCTTCTGAGGTTGGTAAATGAGGACCCAGATTGTTGGGGGCAATATGCTGACTCTATAAACTGCTTAGAGAGGGCTGTAAAGCACTGTGAAGCAGTATATAAGTCTAAGTGCTACTGCTAAGTGCTATTGCTCTATTTGGAAAACATCTGATTGGAGAAGGCTAACCATATTTATTGTGCTCAGAGGCTTTGGACTTCAAACAGCCATCTTAATTTCTAGTTATATAAAACAATGCTTTTATCATTCCAGGTAATTCAGTGAAAATCAGTAGAAACAATCTAATGGACAGGTTCAATGTCTACTTTAGGATGCACCTAAAGTAGATCTTCAGATTGCTCAACAATGTAATGTATCACATAAGAAGGTTCAGTTCCTCAGTTTTTCAGGAAGTGTGCTTGGTGGACCATTATTGCATTCTTCCAACATATTTTGGTCAACTTCCCTGTCTAGCCTTCAGCTGTGGTAGTATATTCCAAGTTGAATGGACAGAAAATGGCAAGTTGCAAAATATTGCAACTTTGGAACAGCAGCACATTCCTCTTTTCTCAGGAAAACAAGTAGCCTTCTTTATTTTATTTTATTATTTTATTTCTACCTCATCTTTATCATACTTATAAATAACACAAAGTAGTGAACATATCCAACACACTTCCTGTTTTCTCCACAACAACAACTCTATTAGGGGAGTCTAGGTAAGAGAGAGTGACTGGCCCAAGGACATCTAGTTGATTTACATGGCTAAGGTGAGATTTGAACTCTTTCTAACCTGGAGTCTTAACCACTAGACCAAACTGACTTTACTGTATTAAAAGCAAGAAGATCAAGGAATTCTTGCTCTAACCAGCTTCTTTTGGAGTATCATTTAATATAACTGAACAAAGGAAAGCTTCCTTCCTTCCTTCCTTCCTTCCTTCCTTCCTTCCTTCCTTCCTTCCTTCCTTCCTTCCTTCCTTCCTTCCACCAGCCCAGAAAGCTTGGATAGGCAGTGAGGTTGGTGTACGAAAAGCATCTTAAGTCTGAAGGTAAAGAGGGGGAATAAGCAAAATTGGGAAGATTTTAGTCAATTCTTTAGGCTTCAGCTTGACTGAGAAGCCATAAATCCGAGGTTGGATGTAGCATGTTTAGCACAGTGCCATTTGATGTCTAAATCACAGGATACATCTTAGCATGGTGTGAACACATGATGTGAACACAAAGACCGTGTTTTCTTCAGCAAATCATAGGAGATGCAAACTATGGCCCAGCACACCCATATGAACCCAGTTTTGGCCTGATTTAAAAGGAAATGAAAGCAAAACATACTGTAATTGAGACAATTTTGACCACTGTTATAACTTAAGAAACCCCTTGGCAAAAATTATCACAGGTCACCATAGCTTAAGCAATAATACCTGGATTAGTTGTTAAGAGTACCACAGCACACTTTGTCATTTTTGCCAGAAATGACAAAGACATTTGACAAATGACATTCTTTCACAGGAATTTCTCTGGAAAGCAAATATTTGCTGCCAGGAAAATTATGAGGTTTCCTTCCTCATAGGGAGCTGCCAATTTGAAAAAACTCTAGAATCAACTTCAAGCAAAATGGCTAAGGTACTTATCTAAACAATATTTGGTTTCCATTTTGATTCATCATAATTTAATGGATGTATGAGGAAAAGTATCCCTATAAGACAGACCAGATCCGGCCCTTTGGCTATCCTTGCCCAGCCTGCGTGACGTCAATCAAAAATTATAAATCAAATGTAAGTAAGTGTGCCACAGGCACACAAGAAGAAGCCAAATCAGATCTGGGTCTATCCAGTTGTCATGTGTTCCATCTATCAGCTGGAAGACGAGGGAGGGCAAGAAGAAAAGTAAGTTTTTTGTACCTATGAAGCACTTGCCCCTCATCTGGAACAGCCTGAGAGGTTGAGGTGATAGAGCAGTGGTGGTGAACCATTTACTCACCGAGCACGGGTATGTGCTGTGCGCGCTTTGCACGTGTGATCCATACTAATGCACGGCTCCTCCCCCCATGTGCTGTGCATGCAACCACACCATCTGTGCACGCGTGCAGGTTTCACATGGCTCCCCTATGCCCGGCGCGTGAAATAGCACCATCTGTGCATGCACATGGTTTTTGCACACACAATGCACATGTGTGAACGCCATCTGTGCATGCATGCGCTGTGCACCAGTACTTGTGTGTGCATGTGCTCCAAAGACCAGCTGGGTCTTCTGAATTGCACACATGCACGCCAGAGGCCCGAACACCAGCTGGACATCAAATCAGATGAAATTGGTTTGGCCCTCTACAACAATCCCAATTTCTTATGTGGCACCTTGGGAAAATTATCTGCCCAACCATGACAGAAGAGAACACTATGAAAAGACAAGTGAGTAGGGAACTAAAACGTAATTAATACCTTTGTCTTACCAGTCTTGAAATAGGAACTGGACCTTTCTTGTATTCTCATAACAGGAAAAAAAAAGAAGAAGACTAGATTGGATACAAAGGCCTTGTTGAAATTAAAACAATGAATAATGAATGGATTGAACAAGGAAGAGTAATTCAGGGGTACTATCTCCCCTGATTTGGCTGAAATGACATTCTGTAGACTTAAATAACATTGATAAACATAAGTTCCTTTCTGGTGATTTGAAAAGAAGGCTTTGTGAAAGGAGGTCAGTTCAGCATTAGTCACCAATGGTTCTTTGTATGCGATCACTAGCGGCCTTTTAGTCTAGATGTAAATACTGTACACAGCTCCCTTTGCATCAGTCCGGTATGATCCATATTGACTAAGTTGTACAATAGCAATTGTACAATCCAGTGTGAAAGAGGCCACCCAAGAGGGACATTTCCAGCAGAGATTAACAGGATACTGTAATCCTTAGCATGATTGTTCAGGGATGAATCCAGCGATAAAATCCATTTACCTTCGCTATCGGTTTGGGAATGGGAGCGTGCACGCCTCTTCTGCGCATCCACAAAAATAGGATGTAATGACGACCTGGCAGGTGAGTGGAGCCTCCTGCCACCGGCGGTACAGGTTCGTGCGAGCCAGATAGACCTGGCTGGATTTCACTGCTGGATGAATCCTATTGAGATGTATTTTTTCTTTTTACAACCCTATAATTCTTTGCTTCCAGGGTGGGGAGTGTCAGGGCAACTGAATGGAACTGAGCGTTTACTGCCTGGATGCCCTTCCTGACGCCTACATGGAGTCTGCAGCAGATATTTTCTCTTTGCTCCCTGATAGAGAAACATGTTGATGCCTAGGATTGAACTCTCAACCTGCCGCTCCCTGTTGAGATTTATTTATTAGATTTATACCCTTTATTTTTCTTCTTGTTGTTAGGGAGCTTGAGGCACCATATATAATTTTCTTCGTCCTATTTTTCTTCTCCAGAAGAGTCATCCTGTGAGACAAGTTCAGACTGAAACTCCCCTCTTCCTGGCCCAAGGCCACGCTGTCATTCAGTGGATAATTTTCCTAAGATAACCTATAGTAGTGATGGCTAATCTTTTCCAGACCAAGTGCCCAAAGCATGCATGGAAATGTGCACACACATGCCCAAACTTCCAAAATGCGTGTATGCCCCTGTGTATACACCCCATGCCCCATGCATGCATGTGTACCCCTATGCATGCGCACGTGTGCACCCCGTGCATTTGCACGCAGGCCCCCCACGCGCCCCATTCCCCACGCATGCGCAGCAGAGACCCGGCAACCAGGTGGCCGGCAGAAGGTACATGCACATGCGTGGCGGAGCTGAACTGGGACGATGGATCACGTGCCCACAGAAAGGGCACTGTGTGCCACATGTGTCATGCGTGCCATAGGTTCTCCATCATGGACCTATAGCCTGAATATGTATCTTCCCACAATTTTTTTTAATAATTGCCAATTATTATATTGTATGAGACTTAAATAATTAGGGTAGGGATGCATTTTACTGGAATTTGGAGTAAAATATGATGATCTTGGAAACTTGTATTTCATCCTCTAACTTATAAAAGTTCTCCGATGCTGCTGACTTCATTATGTTAAACCCCAATATTTCATAGAAGAAAATAGAAACATACAGTATATGTTATTTAAAACCTTGTTTTCACAGTCTGATCACCCCCACGCTCAAATTTCATAGAGATGGTGAAACTGTGACCTTCCCAATGTGGAGGAGCTACCATTTCCAACAGTCTTCATGGCTAATGTGAGACATCATAGATCTTGGAATGGTGAAGAAATTAAGCCCAAAAGAAACTGATTATCTATCTTCCATCCTCCTTTGAAGGCTGTCTTCAGAGAGTCAAAGGGACAAAACTGGAAAACTTCTTATCTGCATAAAATAAAGCCAATCTTGCTTAGACTAGACAAGTCACCCTTCTAAATAATTGAGACCTGTCTATGCTTGTTGTGCTAAGAGTAAAGGAAGAAGTTGTTATTATTTATATCTAGAATGTCTGATCCAGTGGTGAGTTGCCCCCGATTCGGACCGGTTCTATAGAACTGGTAGTAAAACCGGCAGGATGCTCCGCCCACCGACCCCAATGTCATCAGGAAGCTTCTGCACATGCACAGAAATGTGCATGCGCGGCCCCATTGTGAACTGGTAGTAAAGTAGAACCCACCCCTGGTCTGATCGATCCTAAGAATTTGCAGCACTCAGGACTCAGGGTTTATATCATGTACGCTTTGCTTTGTACATAAACAACTTGATCAGCTCTTCCCTGCCTGAAATAGTTCACAGGCAAATCATTTTGCATGTCTTTCTTTTCTCTGCAACACAATGGTAATAGTGAGCAACATAGATGTTTCTTTTTCCTTTTCAGAAACCGCTATCTACTACAGGTTATAACAGTTCGTTTAGTGACTGTTTGAAGTTACAACGGCAGTGAAAAAAGTGTGACTTATAATCATTGTTCACACTATATGACTGTGGCAGCAACCCCATGGTCACGTGATTTACATTTTGACGCCTGACAACTGGTTCATATTTATGACAGTAGCAGTGTCCTGGGGTCATGTGATCACCTTTTGTGACCTTCTGACAAGGAAAGAAAATGGGGAAGCCAGGTTCACTTAAAAACCATGTTAATTTAACAACTTCAGTCATTCACTTGACTGTGGCAAGCAAAGTCATAAAATGGGGCAAAACTCACTTAACTTTATGACCTATTACTAGCTTCTTATATGTAGACTATGAGCATATGCACTGGAGACAAATTCCTTGTGTGTGTCTTATCACACTTGGCCAATAAAGAACTAAACCTATTCTATTCTATTCTATTCTATTCTATTCTATTCTATTCTATTCTATTCTATTCTATTCTATTCTATTCTATTCTATTCTATTCTATTCTATTCTATTCGCATTTATATACTGCTTCACAGTGCTTTACAATCCTCTCTAAGCGGTTTACAGAGTCAGCATCTTGCCCCCAACAATCTGGGTCCTCATTTTACTCACCTTGGAAGGATGGAAGGCTGAGACAACCTTGAGCCTGGTGAGATTAGATTTGCCAAACTGCTAGCAGCCAGTGATCAGCAGAAGTAGCTTGCGATACTGTATTCTAACCACTACACACACTCTTAACCATTGTGCCACCGCAGCTCTATTCTATTCTATTCTATTCTATTCTATTCTATTCTATTCTATTCTATTCTATTCTATTCTATTCTATTCTATTCTATTCCATTCTATTCCATTCCATTCAGCAAATTTCTCACTTGAGTCTACATACATTTTGGACTCAATTGGGGACATACCTTGAGGACTACCTGTATAGCTTCTTTTCAGATTACCGTGGGTGAGTGGGAAAGGGTAATAGTGGAGATAGTCATTAATCTCCTTTTCTATTGAATGGGGTAAAGGAATTTTTGATTCCAAGATTTACATCAGCCCAGAGATTGAATACACTTTTTATGTTCCATTGGTCAACCACAGAGTCCAGGATTTCAGCACATTCTCCATATTTTCTAGATTGGTAGCAATTTTCAACAGTTAGAGTACTTGGAGAGAGGAAACTGATGGTGTAGAAGTATCCTTATATTAGAAGAGTCACTCTTTCCTCCCCCTCAGCCTTTTCTCCTTCAACTTTGAGGCACTTTCTTCTATCAGCTGTTAATAGGCCACCAGCTGAATTCTCCCTTTTCAGTTTTTAAACTTCCAGCATGAAATCTCTGCATAAGGTCAAGCGAAACCAAAACAGCCACAACTATCTTTTGTCTGGATTTGGCCGACTTAGTTGTATAACAACTCATGCAATGACATGCAAACTATAAACAATACAGTATAGAAACAAATCTATAAAAATATAGTGTTCTTCACACAACCTCAAATGTGGCTAAGGAAAAAAATGCCCTTGTTTGAAGAATGTTTTCCCCCCCTCTTTGTTCTATGTTAGATTAATCAGTGGCTTATGTTACTGAGGTTGTCTTGCTCTTTCGCTCTAACTACAGACTCGGAATAATCCTAAGTGTTGAACTTTGATAACTGTATAACTAATGAATTTGTTTAACAGAGTTGTAGAAAATTTCTTTGGACACTTTATTAACATAGGCCACATAATGGGTTTCTTTGAGCCCAAAATAGGAGACATCTGGAAGCCATATCTATTTAGGGGAGCATGAATGGAAGGATACAACAAGGATCAAATGGCCTATCTTTGTTAGTCATATCTGATAGTACTAGTAGTGATCCTTTCTGCACCACTCCACATGCCTTTCCAATAACTGTCATATCAGCAACATGAGCTACCTCTGTAGTTGGTTAAATATTTCTATCCACCGCAACCTCAGGAAGAGTCTTATTTTTGTGTTTGTCTGATTAATGAGAGTGAAAGTTTCATAGGCAGATGACATGAGAAACATTGAACAGTGGTTGCCATTGGTGGCAGAGGTGGTATTCAGCAGGTTCTGACCAGTTCTGGAGAACCGGTAGCGGAAATTTTGAGTAGTTCGGAGAACTGGTAAATACCACCTCTGACTGGCCCCGTCCCCATCTATTCTCTGCCTCCCGGGTCCCAGCTGATCGAGAGGAAATGGAGATTTTGCTGTATCCTTCCCCTGGAGTGGGGGAGGAATGGAGATTTTGCAGTATCCTTCCCCTGGAGTGGGGTGGGAATGGAGATTTTACAGTACCCTTCCCCTGGAGTGGGTGGGAATAGAGTTTTTACAGTATCCTTTCCCTGCCATGCCCACCAAACCACACCCACAGAACCCGTAGTAAAAATGTTTGAATCCCATACTGATTGGTGGGGTATGTTGAGGAGAAGAGGTGAGTCAGTTAGTGTGATCAGGCATATTTATCATTGTTTATAAGCAAATTTGTCATATTATCTACATGCACCCCTGCACCTCCAGCTATGTATTCTTCCGCTTCCTCTTGTCTAAGAACCGCTCTCTTAGGAAGAATGCTTCCTTTGAAGCAGATGTGAAGTAAAAAAGCAAAAGCTGCTGCTGTTGTAATCGATCTATTCCTTTCCATGATCATTCCCAGATTATGTGATTGTGTAATTCAGATGCTGTTGTGGAAACTAAACATAGCTACAAAGCCCTGCCTTGTTGGTTATGAACAAACACAATAGAAACTAAATAGGGAGGTATTCCTGTTGTTTGAATGAAGATCTTTCAGGAGTCATTTCTCCCGAGGTTAGCCTCATAGCTATTAGAAAGGTAGCCTTCTTAACGATTAAGGAAATATATGTGCCTAATATATATTCCTTAATCATGATATTTCCTTAATCATTAAGTACCAGTATATATCTGCTGCTATTAACTATATTTTAGTTCCATCTTTATTATTCCATTGTGTTAATTCTAATAATTTTATTTTGGTCCATTCTACTGAGTTTTCAAACACTTGGAATATTTGTTAAAAATAATTGCTAAGTCAATATCAACTCTTAGTGACAATATTGGTAGATTTTCTCTGTATATCTATTTCCAAACTTCAGCATTCCTAGTAGCTGCTACCATGCTGATGGCCATCCTCTTCTTCTTTTATCTTTTCCATTATTATGGCTTTCACAGGGAAGCTAGGTCTCCAGGGATGATATTCATTTACCTTCGCTACCCATTTGCAAATATGAGTGCACGCATCACTTCTGCGCATGTGCAGGGCCTTCTGTGCACGCACAGAGCATCAGAGCATCAAAAATGGGATGTCCAGGCGGGTGGGCAGAGCCTCCCGCAGCCGCTGCTACCAGTTTACCCAAACCAGATAGAACCAGCTGAATACCACCACTGGTCTTCACATAATAGACCAAAATGTGATCGTTTAAGCCAGGTGATTTTGATCTCAAACAAGAACTCTGGGCTGATCTATGATCATTTGCTTGTTTCTTGGTTAACCAGGGTATTCTGCAGGATTCTTCTCCAACATCAAACTTCAAAACAGTCAATACTCTTTCTAGCCTACTTCTTCAACATTCAGTTTTTGCTTTCACAGGGAAAAACATGATTGTTTCATGATTGTGGCTTTTATAGCTATGGACACATCATGGTGTCCAAATGTCTTTTTCCAAGTCCTGCATTTCTACCCCATCAGATGCTGGGTCTGCAGTTTCTTTACTTGGTAAAAATAATGAAATAATTAATTAAGAAATTCTGACAACTAGTATCCCTGAAGTTCTGAGCTAGGGCAGAAAATCTTAAGCAACTCTCTAGATGAGAAAAGTTCAAAAACAACAAGAAAGCTTTGATTTCCACGTACTGATATTGGCTGCCTGAAGCCACTATCTCATTCTGCAAGCAGTGTGGAAGCTGGTAACCATCAGACTACACATGCATCTTCTCACCACCACCTTGGAAATTACACTAATCGAAATGTAGACCTTTTGCATGGGAACCCAGCAGCTCTATTGCTGGGTGCTGGTTCCACTTACAGATCTCTTCAGACTCCTAAAGTACCTGGTTTATTGCTACATCTTCTAACAGGGACCTCCAGAAATAAATCATAGTGAATTATGAAAGGCACAATAGTGGAACAAAAACATAAATCCTGAAACCTCTAAGCATTATCCTGAACCTAAGCAACTGCATGTTTCCAAACTTTCTTTGAAATATTTAACTTCCAGATGGAGATACTGTATGCCAAGTTTCTGGACTGTACTTTTATAGTTGAGTTATAAACCTGTGGAAAAAGAACTTTGTAATATTAAACCAAACAGATCCAAAATGACACGGTAAAAGAGCAAATGCAGGACAAAAAAAATATTTGATGAAGGATAAACAAAATAATAAGGGTGACATTGAGTTTGTCCCACAAGATTGGCTTAGAACAGGATAAACTTGTTTTGATCTCTACACCGGGATACACCCTGCAATGTAAAATATATATTATGAGGAAATATTTGGTCTCATATCTTGAATACAGTAATATACATGTGTATTCAAATAATGTACATTCTGTAGAAAATTGCCTTAAGGAAAGTTCTGATAAAAGTTTGAAGTTATTATACTTTAACAAATCCTGCAACTCAAACTCTGTCATGGGAGAAAAGGATAGTTTTTTTCATATATTTTTTGCTGGATTTTATATAAATGTAAACTTGAAACTTTGAGCTGCTCTAATATCCTTTCCTCTGAAATCTTTGCCTCATATAATACTATTTTCAAATGTTTCCAGGGGTTACTTTATGAAGTAGCAGGCCAGATGTCTTGCTTGTATGTACTTGAATTAGACATTTTAATGTTTTTAGTGTTTTAATTTTTTTTACTGTCTTTATTGTTTTAAAATGTTGTTAAGATTTTTTTTAATTGAAAAAGTTTTACAATACAATTTTTATCCCCCTTTCCCCCCAACCAATCCCCCCACCCAACTACCACCTCCTCCCTTTCCCTCCCTTTCCCTCCCCCCTCCCTCCCTGACTTCCTTTGTTAACCAATCATATATATCAATCAACATCAAACAAAAAAAATAGGTGCGATCCAGATAAAAATATTATAAATTTAACATTAAGTTTTAAGAAAATTAATCTAAGCTTCTAACACCCTCTTTTACCCCCTTAATTCAAATATATAGTAACCATAAATCATTTGTAAGAACTTACAGCAGTCTAACAAATATAACAAATATATAAAAACTAATTTTGAGCATCATAAATTTTTGGAATAATAATATAATATAAATGTTTACCATTAAATATAGTTCCAAATATTCAGTCTTAGTAATATTATTTAAAAAAAAATATAAAATCCAAATAATACATCATAAATTTTTAAAATTAGATAAAGTAAAACTAGTCTATCAAATATATAAACTTATTTTTAGCATTATAATTTATCTAAATATTAATATAAATGTATAACATAATAAAAATATAAATTCAAATATTTGATAAAATAATTAATAAATATAGTTATGTATCAAATACTAGTTGAACCTTCTTACTTTGATATTTATTCCGCATATACTCTACCCATTTCTTCCACTCCCTAGCAAAGGCTTCATGGGTCCTGTCTTTTAAGTATGCAGAAATCTTAGCCATTTCTGCAAAATTAGACATCTTCAATATCCATTCCTCTATAGTAGGTACACTATCTTTTTTCCAGTATTGACCAATCAGTAGTCTAGCTGCAGTAATCATATATAAGATCAATCTCGTTTCAGTCAATGAACGATCCTTAACTATCCCCACAAAAAAAACTGAGGAGAAAATTCAAGCTTCTTCTTCAAAACGTTCTGCTAACCCACCAAGTTTAATCCAAAGAATGTTAAGATTTTAAATGTAATTGTTTCTGAATTGTGAGCTGCCCAGAGTTGTTTATTGAGATGGAAGGCTATAAAAATTAATTAAGTAAATAAATATCATGTATACAGGTAGTCCTTGACTTACAACAGTTCATTTAGTGACTGTTCAAAGTTACAACAGCACTGAATTTTTCACAGTTACAACTTTTTGTAGGATCCCCATGGTTGCGTGATGAAAATTCAGATACTGGGCAACTGGTTCATATTTATTACAGTTGGTGTAGTCATGTGATCCCCTCTTGTGACCTTCTGACAAGAAAAAGTCAATGGGGAAGCCAGATTCACTTAACAACCTGTTACTAACCTATCAGCTGCAGTGATTCATTTAACAACTATAGCAAGAAAGGTCATAAAAAGGGGCAAAACTCACTTAACAAATCTCTCACTTAACAACAAAAATTGTGTTTGTAAGTCGAGGACTACCTATAACTTTCTAAAGCTTTACAGACAGTGGTGGGTTTCAAAACTTTTTACTACTGGTTCTGTTGGGTGTGGCTTGGTGGGCGTGGCAAGGGAAGGATACTGTAAAATCTCCATTCCCACCCCACTCCAGGGGAATGATACTGCAAAATCCCCATTTCCTCCTGATCAGCTGGGACTTGGGAGGTAGAGATGGCGGGGCCACTTAGCATTTTTACTACCGGTTCTCTGAACTACTCCAAATTTCCACTACTGGTTCTCCAGAACTGGTCAGAACCTGCTGAAACCCACCTCTGTTTATAGAGCTCTGTTATGAGCAGATTCATAGGGTGTTGCTAGATAAAGCAATTCTATACTGTAATAGCTTTAAGAGTCCTTGAACAGCAAGCATGCACTCGCTAATGTGAAATATTTGGTTTTTAATCAGATTAGCAGGAAAAACTTTTACTAGGAGAGTCCTTGACTGCACAGACAAGAAGATAAATCTTAATTCAATCACTGGCATCAAACGGTCTCTTTTATATTGTCCCCTTTTCTATTTTCTAACACACACACCCAAAAAAAGAATTGAAGATGATTTTCAATCAGTTAGTTCAAAAACTCAAAGGAAAGTGAAGATCATTAGGTTACCTCAGTGGTGAAATGTAAAATTTGTTACTATTGGTTCTGTGGGCATGGCTTGCTGGGGGTGGGGGGTGTAATGTGACTGGGTGGCATGGCCAACTTTTTATTTTTACTTTTTTAAAGCATTTTTTTACAACCTATTTGGGAGAATAGGTTGTAAAAAAAATACTTTTAAAAGGTAAAAAAAGAGGCTCTGACGATCGCAGCTGTGGTGCGCAATTGTCGGAGCCTTTTTAAAAACCTTTTAAAAGCAGGAAGTAATTACACCTAGATGGGTGGGCGGAGCCTTGCGCCACCATCGCTTACCGGTTCTCCAAACCACCTGCCACAATCGCTACCAGATCGTTCGACCTTGACTTTATATTATATTTCTTTGTTTGGCATCGTAACAATGCCTGGAGGGGCAGGGGAAGCTGAAAGGAAATCAAGATAACTTTTTCCCCTGGAAAGGCTTGCCATCTTGGTTATGGGAAATGGTTCACCTGTAACAAAGTTTCACAGCAGTATCAAGTATACCGTGAGAAGAATCACAGTGATGCAGAGCTGATCCTGAAATAAGTAAGCTATATGTACTTGATCTTCAAGGCAATATTCTATTCCGCTTTTGCATGTGTTGTCAAGGGGTCTCCAACCTTGGCAACTTTATGACTTGTTGACTTCAACTCCCAGAATTCCTCAGCCAGCGCATGGTCTATTTGACTTCTGATACACAAAAACAGATCAAATTCAACTAGAGGCATAACTACTATTCATTCAGTGCCATTGTAACTCTTCGAACAATTGCTGAGCAAATGGTTGTTAAACAATAGCCTGCCACCATTTAGTTATATATGTGTGTTGCTGCTGGGGTGGGGTGGGGTTATTATTTTATTATTTTTCTTTTTATTATTTTTCTTTCTTTTATATGGTTTTTTTTTATCCTTGCAAATAGAAAATTGGAATATCAGGTGAACAGTTAATCAGGATTTTTTTTCCCTCCAGTTTTGATATTCTAAAAAATTATTTAGCATGTTGTGTTGTTTAATGTGAGAAATACTGAAATGCCATTTGCCCGTGCATACTTGGTGCATATTAAGCAACGGCGGTTGCTTATAGATGGAGTCTGAGTCCTTTTTATTTGTTGGAAGAAATGTGAGTATCAATGGGCTGGAGACATATATCATACTAAATCTAAATTATATCAAAACCCAGTCTTTATATTGGCTGGTGAGCTTTTCAAATCATAAGTTTAAAAAGTTAACCATCAACCCAAGGAAAGGCATACATCTCTGGTGCACCTATTTTATGTATTTGTACCTATTTTATGTATCCAATCCATGCTTATACTTATTACCAAATACATTCTTGACAAATAAAATAATAAACAAACAAATACAATAAAATAAAATAAAATCTTGCTTTGTCAGGCGATGGGAACCACGCTCTTATATGCAACCTTTTAATTCAAACTAATTTAAGAGTTTTATGCATCCCTATTCAAAAGATAATTTCATGTTTAATGAAGCTTAATCTGAGGAGTCCACACAGAAACTTAAATCGAAAGTACATCGGACAGCGTTCAGTCTTTTCAAACTTGACAATTTCAGAGTTTGTGGACTTCAACTCCCAAAATTCCCCAGTTCAGCATGGGAAGGTTGAGAAAGAGGCAAGAGGTGATGATGTCCCAAAACAAGACGGCCCCCCTTCCCTCCCACCCCCGACCTCCCGAGACACTTCTTCAAAACAAGACGCGCTCTTCCAGCCGCCGTAACGCCTTCGTAAGAACTCCGTTTCGTTGGCGGCGCTTTTACAGAATATACGGTAAGCCAAAGTCTACCGTCAATCTTACTCGGGGCGGCCCCAGACCGTACCGGATGTTTACAAGCTGCATTTCCGCACCAACGAAATCGTCTCTATGGTCGGCCGCCCCTGGGACCGCTGAAGGGGTCGGATGCGCCTGCGCGAGCCGGGCCCCTTTAGGCCGCTCCCGCCGCCACGACCATCCACCGAACTGTATGCGTTGAGCGGGGAGACGCGCGGGCTCGGCGGCGGCACCGGCGGCAACAGCGGCAGCAGCAGCAGCCGCCCCGCCCTCTCTCCTCCGGTGGGCCCCGCTGCGCCGCCGTGAGGAGCCGGCTCTCCTCCCCGCGTCCTCTTGCTCTCGGCCGGGCCGCTGGCTCCCCTGGAGTTCCGCCACGGCAAATGGTGGGGCCGGAGGATGCCGGAGCTCAGGGCGGCGCAGCTTTGCTTGCCTCGGGCCGGGACAAGGAGGCGGAGGAGGCGGCGGCGGCGGAGGAGGAGGAGGCAGACGGGGAGGACGCGGAAGCGGACGGCGAGCGGGATGGGAGCCGGGAGTGCTCCCGGGACCGACTGCATCGCTACCTGGCCGGCAAGAGGCCGCCCAACGGGGACGCCTGCGGTGGAGGGAGGATGACCAACGGGGACGCCGGCTTTCTGCTCCTCTCGCCGCCGACTTCCGAGGCGGCCGCGGCTCCGCAGCGCGGCGAGGAGAAGAAGAAGAAGCAGCAGCAACTCCACAACGGCGGCTGCGCCTTGTTCCTGAGCGGCGTGGCCGGGGCTGAGCCGCCGAGCGGGAGCAACCTGGCGGGGGCTGCCGGGGCTTCGGCCCCGTCTCCTTCGCCCACCTCCTCCGCCTCGGCCTCTTCTTCCTCTTCCTCCGCCTCCGCCTCCTCCAGCTCCTCGGGGACCCCGGAGGAGGCGGAGGGCAGCCTGTCTTCCCCGGCCAGGGCTCTCCCTTGCCTGCCCGCCTTGGCCTTCATGGACATCAGCCTCAACTCCCGAAACACCTTCGAGGTGAATCGTCGCCGCAGCGCCCCGGAGCATTTGCCGCCTCCGGAGCCTCCAGACGATCCTTCGGCCGGCGGTCACGCAGCGGGGCCCGGCTCGGAGCAAGGGGATCGGAACAAACGGTTGAGTGGGATCGCCGGGTCCAGTTTTGCGGAATTTTTCACGAGGTAAAAAATAAAAGAAAATAAAATAAAAAATGACTCATCGGGCCCCTCCCTTGCGCGGGCTGAGAAGGAAAGGTACGGTGCGCGCGGGTGCCGCAGACCCGAGTTGTGCAATGCCGGGCTGGCCACAAAGGAAGGCGAAAGGATTGGAATATACGTGCCCCGGGACGATAGTGCCGGATCCGATCTGGGAGATGGGCTCCAGGGAAAACCAAATCCCTGGTGACCGACTCAGATTGGATCCTGCGAGATTCTGGGCTTCTCCGTCGTCAATCCTCAAGTAGCATCGACCTTCCTAGCCCCCATTCTTACTGGCCTTCCTTCCCGTCGTTAGATAGGCTTGCAGTGGAAGGAGTGTCTTCACTTCAAAGCCTTGCCTTTGCTAGAGCTGAATAAGGCTCTGAATTATGGATGGTGTGAGGTTGCTTATTTGCACTTTTTTTCCCCCTCTCCCAAGCAGGTATTGCTTTCTGGGTACCCTGAAAGGTATTGCAAAGGATATAGACCTGGAATGGATGGATGGCTGGCCTGCTAAAGATCTTAGGCTAAGAAATTCCTTGTGAAAGGAAGAAAAAAAATCTTAGCAGGTGATGTTTAGGGATGTCTTAAGCGCGGCCCCTTCATTACTGATGAACCAGTTCTGAAGGCAAGGAAAATTACACCTATGGGATGTGTGTAACCTTCAGAGGGGTGTCCTTAATTTTTATTGAGTGTCTTTCGCTTAAAGCACACTCAGCTCTGATGCATTCATTGCTTCATTTAATGCTTAAAGTAGGGTATATTTAAAAAATAATTTAACTCTGTTCGACTCAAAAGAGATTTCTACCTGTAAATGAGGTGCAATCGCAGTTTATGCTTTGGATAGCATTTTTCGATTTCTGCACCAGATGTCATATTGATGGAGAATGGAGGGTAATGTTTTGTATCAGTTGTCTTGTTACAATAGCTTCATCTTGCATTGCTACACATTTGGTTACTTTTGAAAGCAAAAGGTGTTTTTATTGAATTTAGGGAATTTGACCTCTACATTCCTTAGAAGCCTATTCCAGGAAATATTGACAGACCTTTTAATCAGAAGCATCTATTATCTCTCAGTGATACATCCTTTTTGAAGCAGGGAGCTGTTTTTTGTGACATGTGAAAGAACATACCTTGATAAATCATTAGCTTCTGAGGCCTCTGAAGTAGCTGCACAAGCACATTAGAATATCTGTTAGAATGAGACCTACCATTTGTAACACTAATATTTCCTAATCATTCTCCTCTTGCATGTTTTGCTGTATTACAAAATATTATTTTCATATTCTTTACTACAAGTAATTAAAGGCTTTACAATATTTAGGCTAATAGGAAAGAAAAAAGATCTATTATAGCCTAGTGTTGCAGTGTTACATTGTTCTTTAGGTATGCATGACATACTCCAAATTGAACAGTTTTCAAGAATGAAACCTTGCATCATTATTCGGCTGTGTTTTCAGTTTTATGAAGGACCAATGCATTCTTATTTGTTCTTAGCTTCAATAATACTGGAAGACTTAATGAGTACTGGAAATGGTGGAGTAAAAATTAGCTACTTTAAATTATTTTTCTAAAGGGATTTTATTCTATCACACACTGATACAGTATTCAGTGTTCTGGACATTGAAGCCATTTATGTTACATTACGTTATGTTTATGTTAGCTCTCTCAAGTAGCCCTTTAGCAAGAGGCAATAAATTCAACAAATATATAAATTTATGCTCCCAAGTTTATAGAAAAAAACAGTAAAAATAGGTAGTTTTTTAGTCTCTACCTTGATGTTTACAATCTATAAACCATGAAGACCTGGCTTTTCACCTACACCTTCAGGGAGGGAGAGTAAAACTTCATTATGCTTGCCATTTGTTATCATGTTTTATTGATTTTATTGTAATGTTACAATTATGAACCACCCAGAGTTATTGAGAGTCAGAGTCAAGTTAAATAAATTATTACTATAAAGTTATGATACAAAAGAAAAACAAGTTATGATGTAAAAGAAAACAAGATCATTATAGCATCCGTTCTTAATGTTACAGGCATTCTAATCTCACCTGTAATAGCTCACTGGAGAGGCTGTTAGGTCACTAGTGTGGGAGAATCAAAGAAGAAATTTAATTTTTTGAAGAATATAGATGGTGGCCCTGCTTTCCTTCTCTCCCTCTGACACAGTACAGTGGATTGGTTTCTGGATTATGGCAGTTATTTAGAGTAGGAAATTTTTGTGCTAAAAGGTAGGATGGTAGATGTTTTAAGTTTTTCCACTATGTTGATATATGTTTTAGCATACCTAATAAACTTAAAATAATCTATTTCTTCAACTTTTGCCTGGTGAAGGTGGGGAGAGTGGAGAAGAAAGGGAAATGGCAGTGGACAGATCCTTTTGAAGTAGCCAACTGATATTTTGCAAAATATCCTGATGAAACATACTTGCTGGAATTGTGATTGTTATATTGAGGAAGTATTTCATGTCTCAGTATTCATGGATAGCTGATTTGTTGCATCTTGCTCCTTTAACAATTGTCTAAAAACACTTCTCCATCTGAAATGCTCATTACCTCATAAGATAGCTTATTTTAGAAAATGTATCAATAGAGAAGTATTAATCCTATTTACAGAAATGTGCCATTTATCCTGAGTGATATTAAGAGACTATAGAATTATACCAGTGCTTTTTCTAACATCCATTTTTACCATTTCAAAATCTTCTGGGTTTTTTCTAACTGCATTTCCTAAACATCAACAAATCATGATGAATAGAGTAATAAAACTTTTTAATTATAAGATATGTAAAAGTTGAGTTCCTAAATTTTTAAGATTGAGATAATTATGTGAAAGCTGTTTGTATTTCTTGAGCAGAACTCTTGTTTCTGCATTCAAGTTTAATTTCCAGTCTTCTTTCTCATTTACCCTACAGTAACTTTGTGAAGTAGATAAGGCTGAGAGAGGCTGAGTGGCCAAAGTCACCCAAGGATGAAGATGGCATAGACTATGGGTCATTTAACCATGGCACCATCCTGGCTCTGTGTCTTGTCTTGTGAGGTTCATAGTATGACAGCAGAGACTAAAGCCTGAATTACTTAGTATATTCCCTATGTTCATATGAAAAGTATTTTGAAAAATATGAGTCAGAAGTATGACTTGGCTTTTAAGAAGGCAAAATGCAAATTTGAATTGCCTCAGTAGATGTATAACGTTTCAATCACATGAAGTAAATAGTTCCATTTTCTTTTTCATTAATCAGAGACCAGGAAGAACATGTCCAGTTCCAAATAAGACATTTTAAGAAATGTTCAGATGACTGGCATAGGTGCAAAAAATGGGTGCGGTGGGGTGGGCAGTACAGATGATGAAGGCACTGGAAACTATATATGAGATAAAGAATAAATTTATAGGTTTTGGGAAAAGAGAACTTGTAGGGAACTGTCAGCAAGCATTTTCCAAGTATCTGAAGGTGAATCACAAAAGTCAAGATCTATTGCCTCAGAGAGAAGGATACAGGCTAACACAGATTTTGGCTGAATGTGAGGTTAGACTTCAAATTTAAGATGGTACCAATGAATGTTTCAGGCAGCCATCTGTTTGATGCTTAAATTTGGGTTCCTGCACTGTGAACATAATTTGATTTAAGGGTGTAAGGAATCCTTTCCAATTTTATGATTCTGTGATAATTGTCTCAATTCATCACTTTTTGCTTTGACAAGCTACAAGTAAAAAAATGCCAGTGGTATCTGGTATAATACCTCCTGAGAGGAAAATTGGTTCTGTATCCCTTCTAGAGTCATTGAGGAAATTCAGAAGGTATGTGAAATTGCTCACACAATATTGTTAATGGGGCATGTAAACTATGGACTTTGCTGACAGTGAATCCCGAGGATCTAATCTGATCCCACTGTTCATTCTGAGAACTGATAAAATCGCATCTTGGCATATTTGCTTGGTTTGTCACTTTTCTTTCATACAATTATACATTTTAAAGTTCTGCAAAATCTGAAGTCTTCCTGTGTTATGTTAGTTGTTACTTGTTGTATCTGGTAGTAACATTTATATTGAACAGCAAATGCTTAATTTCTGCTAAGACTACAGTCTAGAATTTCTTTTGAAGTTTGTATCTCTGAGCTGCATTAATAAAAGTTAGAATGTTAATCATTTCACAGTAACACTATGTCTGAAAATTGAAATGGTATTTAAGTACTCTGCTACATAAATACCCATTAGAATTAATGTATTTGATGTAGCGGTGTCCGAATTGTGGAGTCCTAGACTTGAGTTTGGTTGTTTGCTTGCTGCCATTTCGTTACCGGACTTGGTAACCCCTTCAGTGTAAGCTGCATGTGAAATTTGGATAAAAACGACCAATGAGTAAAGGAAAACAAATAGCTGAATGCAGTTTATATACATGATACACATTTCATACATTGTCATCCTTTTTATTACATGTTTTATATGCAGTATTGTAAAATATGCTGTTAAAACTGTAAAGTTAAAGTCATTTTCCAAGGAGAATTTATTTCTGAGTTAATGCAATGCAGTAATATAATTCGGTCCTTCAGTTGTTTTATACATACAGTATTTTCATTATTGGTACTATAAGAGAAAAGTGTTTTAGGAATTACTTACCTAAAAATGAACAGAGAAAAAATTCTATAAAGACACACCTCCATTCTACTCATAAGTTTATACTGAGATAGGGCTATAAGTAACCTGCTTAAAAAGTTGATAAACTTGAATGTTCCAGGGCTGCGATGTGCTGTGGCATGTTTTATTCCAGCTGTGATGTTTCAGAAATCTAGTATTTTAATAAACACAAATTGAAACTGGAACAAATACAGGTAAAGAGTACCTGTTAGCTGTTATTTTAATTTAAGTTCTGCTAGTAACTTAGCTGAAACTGAATGTTTCACTTTGATTGTAAACTTGTTTTTCTGGTTGTGATGTCATTCTTTTTTCTTTTTCAAATTTATGTGGGTAATACTTATCAGTGTACTGAATGACTTTCACAGGTATCAGTTTCACCTTTGTCTCAATCCACAGTGTTTACAAAACTGCTGTTAGAGATTTAGTTTATGCATATTTAATTGAATACAGGTAGCCTTTGATTTAAAACCATTCATTTAGTTACAGTGGCACCGAAACAAATGACTTACAATGGTTTTTTTACACCTGTGATTGTTGCAGCATCCCCGTGGTCATGTGATCAAAATTCAGAAGCTTGGCAACTGGCACATATTTATGACGGTTGTAGTGTTCCGAGGTCATGTAATCACCTTTTGCAGCTTTCTGACAAGCAGAGTCAACAGGGAAGCTAGATTCATTTAACAACTGTGTTACTAACTTAACAACTGTAGTGATTCACTTAACAACTGTGACAGATTGTAAAATGGGGCAAAACTCACTTAACAACTGGTTTGCTTAGCAAAATTTTGGGCTCAACTGTGGTTTTAAGTTGAGGACTACCTCTAAGGTACTCATCTATACCTTTTCATCTAAGTCAGCTACTATTTCCTACCCTGTTTCCTCCAAAATAAGACATCCCCTGATAATAAGCCCAATCGTGCTTTTGAGCACAAGGCAACAAGGCCAAGTGCTTATTTCAGGGTTCAAAAAAAATATAAGACAGGGTCTTATTTTTGGGGAAACACGGTAATTTGATATTAACTGCAAAAAAATTAAACTGATTTTCTGGATATATGTCAAAGATATAATAAAGTTCACTGATAGATAAATTGTATCGTAGAACTGAAGAACTGCAGAATATTACATACTGTTGTTCATAATGCTTGTGTCCCTTTTTTATTTGTTTGATGATGAATTACATGCCATCAAGTCATTGTTGACTTTTAGCAATCACATAGATTTATCCATGATGATCTGTGCGTAACCTCGGTTTTCAAGTCTTCTCATCACTACTGTAATTTAATCTATTTACCTTGATGCTGATTGTCCTCTTTATTTTCCTTCCACTTTACCAGCATTATAGTAGTCCTTGACTTAAGATCATAAAAGAGCCATAAAGCAGATCATTGCACGATCAACCCGATTTGATGACCTTTTTTTCCCCTGGTGCTTGTTAAGTGAATTGCCATAGTCGTTAAGTGAATTGCAGTCATGAGGCAAACTTTTAAGTCTTTAAGCAAACTAATTTTCCTGACAGAACAATTATCCAGTGGAACAACTTGGCTCCAGAAATTGTGAATTCTCCAACACTGGAAGTTTTTAGGAAGAGATTGGACAAAGATTTGTCCGAAATGGTATTGGGTTTTCTGCCTGAGAGGGGGTTGGACTAGAAGACTTCCAAGGTCCCTTCTAATTCTGCTGTTCTGTTCTGTTCTGTTCTGTTCTGTTCTGTTCTGTTCTGTTCTGTTCCGTTCCGTTCCATTCATTGTTCAATTAGGGCGCGTTTTGCTGAAAACCAGAAGTAAACCTGTTTTCGGCAAAAACGTAAATCACGGTTGTGCGATCACACAATCTACTAATGCAGATTGGGTACTGTGTGCCTGAAATGTGGTCATGTGATCATGGAGGGGACCCAGCCATCAGGATGTCAGAACTGAGTTATAAGTACATTTTGGAGAGGGGATCCAGGGTAATTTTGAATGGTTGCTAAGTAACTGGTCATAAGTAAAGGACTGCCAGTAGGCTCTTTTCATAATGTGTCCTAAGTAGGATAATTTCAGCCCGGACACTTGTTCCTAAAGATTTGCTTGATGTTCCATTTATTTGTTTTCTTGACTCTCCACAATGTTCTTGTGAGTCTTCTGCAACACCAAAGTTCAAAAGCATCAATATTTCTGCTAGCTTGTTTCTTCAGTCCAACTTTAGCTACCAGAGTGTCACAGGGAATACCATGTTTTGCACATTTTTTTTATCTTTGTAGGCATATACAACCCGTAAAAAGAAAGATTGTTATAAAAAAGGGAGAGCAATATGTTATTGATCGAATTCTTACAAAGAAATAAAATATGTGTTGTAGCACTGTCATATAAAACTGTAGAACATGGAAGAAAATTGTTTTGCTTTGTGAGTAAAAGCCTGTTTTATATCCCATTATATGTCATTAGAACTCTAATGTTTGTTCGTAGGATTGGAATTTTATTTCTAAAGTTAAGTGACCAAATTTCAACTCAGAATTCCTTTTTACCTCTTTCCTCAATAATCATAAGACATTAACATTTAAGTTGAAAAATGGATTTTAAAATGGCAAATTCTGCATTATAGTGCCTCTTTCTATATAATTTAACCACATGAGCTACATTACAGTCAGTAAATGTGGGTATAGTCACTTCACCACATAGAGAGCCTATATAATAATATGGTGGAATATGTATTTATTAATAGTTAAAATTGCTCAACCCCCCACCCCATAAATTGGATCCTGACACCTTTAAAGGTTAAATCTTTTTTTTTCCTGGTTTGTGTGCTGCTCTAGCTTTTTTTAAAAAAATCACATCTTGCACTTCTCATTCCAGTCATAAGCTTAAAATATAATTACTTCATTTTCCTGTTAAATTACTGGTAGATATAAACAAACTTTCAAAGGAAAATATCAAACAGTTACAGGTAAAATGTAATACAGGTAGTCCTCAACATACAACAGTTCGTTTAATGTCTGTTCAGAGTTATACGACACTGAAATATGCGAGCTATGACCATTTTTCAGAGTTACAACCTTTGCAGCATCCCCATGATCATGTGACAAAACTTCAGATGCTTGGCAACTGGTTCATACCTATTTATGACTTTTGTTGTGTCCCAGGAACATGTGATCACCTTTTGCAACTTTCTGACAAGCAAAGTCAATGGGGAAACCGGATTCACTTAACAACCGGGTTACTAACTTATCAGCTGAAGTGATTTTCTGTGGCAAGAAAAGTGGTAAAATGGGGCAAAATTCAGTTAACAAATATCTCGCTTAACAACAGAAAATTTGGACTCAGTTCTGGACGTTAAGTCGAGGACTACCTGTACAATTAGACCTTGGTTAATGACCATTCATTCAGCAACTGTTCAAAGTTATGACAGTACTGAACAAGAAGACTAGCAGCCAGTCCTCAAAATTGCAGCTGTTGCAGCATTCCCACAGTCACATGATCACAATTCAAGCACTTGGCAACCAGCTTGCAATTATGACAGGCTAATTGAACTCACACAATTAGACTGCTAGATCAACCAATTTAAAACTGCTTTCATACTTAAACTTGTTAAATGTTGAAAGATTTATTTCTGAAAATCCTTCATGAAAATGTAACGTGACTGGAAGATAAATTATCTTATTTTGGGGGAGTGAGTGGGTGGGGACTTCTCCTGTATTCCATTTAAAATAAAGGTGTGTCAAGAGGGCAAGCAAAAGAAGCACATTTGTTTTAAAAACAGAATTATAATGTAACACACAGTTGTTCCTCAAAAAATACGATTCTGCACAATGCAGCGTATTGTTATGCCTTTGCTGCGTTTAATCATGCTGGTTCCTGCAACCTGTTTTCTCACAAACCTAGGGTAAAGAAGAAAATAAACTAAATGACTAGTCCATTGTGCCTCAAGTACATCCTGAAACTGGCCATCAGAATTCATATTCATATGAAAGGACTTAAAGCTTTTGTCACCTTTTCTAGAGCAAGGCTTTGTTTTGATGGTATTCTGAGAGGATTCCTCCCACATAGAATCACTATTTATACTTTTTGCTTGTTTCCATGTTGATAGAAAGATACAGGTATATACAGGTTCGGTTGTTTGTCTATAATCCATCTTTTTGTGAGAGCTGTCACCTCCCTGAAAGGAACACCATACTAGTTGTTACCAATAGGTGAGATACACACTTTGGTTAGGATCTTCACTTCTGATTATTCATCTGTTACTTACAAAGTAATAAAGGTGGAATTAAAAACAAACAAACAACCTAATATTATGTAACATAAACAATGGCAATCCTCAGTTTCTCTGGATACCATGTTACTGTAAAAATGTAGTTGTCGTCATTTAGATATTAATGCATCTGGCTACAGTTGGATAAGCCACATGAATGTATGCCCTTCCAAACAAAACGAAAACAAGGTATCAATTAAATTGTCCAGGCAACAACCTCTTCTCCCTTCTCTAGGGAGAGATTAGGGGGTGTATTTAGAGAGTGTATACATTCATATGACGTCATACTTGCATTTTATTTGAACCAGTGGGAACTAAGAACTTGGGAAAAAACTCCAAACTGCAAATACAAAATAGTTCTGTGATGTGAATGCTCCAACACTGGAAGTTTTTAATAAAAGATTAGACAACCATTTGTCTGAAATGGTATAGGATTCCTGCCTGAGCAGGGACTTGGACTAGAAGACCTCCAAGGTCCCTTCCAACACTGGTCTGGTCTGGTCTGGTCTGGTCTGGTCTAGTCTAGTCCAGTCCAGTCTAGAGTACAAAGAAAGTAGGAATGCATGTCCCCCATACAGCACTTCCTTCTCTTTAAAAATCTACTCCATCTTCATAATTTTTTCAGCATAGGGACAAGGAGCTGGAAATGGTTACAACAATATGTGAAGGTATAGATATTTCTACTCAGACAATAGATTTCATTGAATGTTTAAGTGAACAAAAACTAGTAGAATCTCCCCACAACAGTGTTCCTAGCAGAACTCTTTTAACTCAGAAATATTCTTGGGCTTCCTTGACTACACTACATGTTTAAAATCTCCTCACAGATTTTTCAATAATATTCAAGTCTGAGGAATGCAAAGGCTATTCCAAGATTTTTGTCTTTTTTGTTCCTGGAAGTATTTCATGGCCACTTTGGAGGGATGCTTTGGATTGTTGCCTTGCTGAAATATCAAGCTTGTGTTCAACTTCAGCTTATTCACTGACTGGGACATCAGCCTCGAGGCCAAGAAAAATCTCTCTTACAATTGTCTCCAAAACTGGTTAGATCTGTAAAACAGAACCCCTGATTATTCCAGACAAAAACAGAATCCCTGGTCACTCCAGATAACTGCTGAAAAGTTTAGCTGACACTGGAGCAGTTTTCTGCAATCTTATAGTATAGGATTACTGATATAACAGTGATCTTCATGTGAGAGTTGTCAGAATTTTTTTTTCTGGATCTCAACAACATCCATCCATCGGTGAAACATCAGAGGTAGCCCGGGAATTCATGGCTTTCATGATGGCCATGGACCTGACCCAGTTAGTTCAAGAACCCACTCACACAGGGGCGGGGGGACATACTCTGGACTTGATTTTTATCTCTGGTCAGTGGTTGAATGATCTAGAAATAGGGGACTTAGTCATCAACCCCTTGTCATGGACAGATCATTTGCTCCTTCAGTTAGACATTCGAGCTGCTTCCCTTCGTCGCAGGGAGGTGCCTGATGGACCCGGAGAGGTTCCTGACAGAGCTTGGCCCATTCCCAGAGGCTCTGGCTCATGACTCGGCTGAAGAACTGGTGGCCGCCTAGGATAGGGCAGCCGCTGGAGCTTTGGACTGCATCGTGCCTTTGCGGCCTCTGACTCGGTGCCGATCTCAATTAGCTCTTTGGTTCTCCGAGGAGCTGAGAGAGATGAAGAGCTGGAAAAGACGCGTAGAGAGCGATTGGAGGGCTAGCCACTATCTGACCAAACACTGGTGAGGTCTTATATCAAGACGTACCTAGTGGCGATAAGAGTGGCAAAATCTAATTATTTTTCAGCTCTTATTGCGTCTGCAGAGAACCGCCCAGCCGCCCTGTTTAGGGTGACCCACTCTCTACTTCAGGTGGGAGCACGGGAGGATTCCCTTACAGGGTAGGGCTGAGGATTTTGTGCAATATCTGCATGATAAAAATCACCCAGATTCGGGACGGCCTGGACTCCGATTGGGTGGGTTCGGATGGGATGACGGAGGTGGATCTTGAGAGTGTTATCTGGGAGGAGTTTGACCCTGTGGTTCCTGAGGATGTGGATAGGATTCTGGGTAGGCTTACCGCTGCCACATGTTTATTGGACCCATGTCCCTCCTGGTTGGTGCTGGCCTCCTGGGAGGTTACACGAGGCTGGTTTCAGGGGATTATTAATGCCTCTATGAGTGAGGGTGTCTTCCCATCTGCCTTGAAAGAGGCGGTGGTGAGGCCCCTCCTCAAGAAGCCTTCCCTGGATCCAGCTGTATTAGCAAATTATCGTCCAGTCTCCAACCTCCGCTTCGTGGTGAAGATTATTGAGAGTGTGGTGGCACAACAACTTCCCTGATACTTGGATGAAGCTATCTATCTAGATCCGTACCAGTCGGGCTTCAGGATGGGATATCGCATGGAAACAGCATTGATCGTATTGGTTAATGATCTCTGGAGGGCGTAGGATGGGTTGGTCCTCTGTCCTGGTTCTCCTAGACCTCTCAGCGGCTTTTAATACTATCAACCATGATATCAAGCTGCGTCGGTTAGAGAGGTTAAAGTGTGGGGACCATGATACGGTGGTTCTCCTTCCTCTCTGACTGTACACAGTCTGTGTTGACGGGGGGACAGAGGTCGACCTCGAGAAACCTTACTTGTGGGGTGCCGCAAGGGTCAGTCCTCTCACCCCTCTTGTTCAACATTTATGTGAAGCAGCTGGGCGAGATCATCCGTAGTTTTGGGGTGAAGTGTCACCAGTACACTGACAATACGCAGCTGTACATTTCCACCCCAGACCACCCCAATGATGCCCTTGACGTGATGTCCCATTGCCTGGAGGCCATGCAGATCTGGATGGGGAGAAACGGGCTCAGACCCAACCCCCCCAAGACTGAGTGGGTGTGGTTTCCGGTGCCCGGTATAGCCAGCTGGTGCCATCGCTGGCTATTGGGTATGAGATCTTGCCCCCCTCAGAGAGGGCTCGCAACTTGGGCGTTCTCCTGGATACATGGCTGTCTTTAGACGATCATATGACAGCTGTGGCCAGGGGGACTTTCTATCAGGTTCACCTGATTTCCCAGTTGCGTCCCTTTCTGGACCGGGACACCCTGCGCACGGTCACTCATGCCCTCATCACTTCCTGTCTGGACAACTGTAATGCTCTCTACATGGACCTCCCCTTGAAGAGCACCCAGAGGCTCCAACTGGTCCAGAATGTGGCCGCGCAAGTGATTATGGGGGCGACACGTTGCTCCCATGTAACACCTCTCTTGCGCGAGTTGCACTGGCTCCCGGTTGTCTTCCGGGTGTGTTTCAAGGTGTTGGTTACCACCTTTAAAGTGCTCCATAGCCTAGGACCTGGATATCTACAAGACCGCCTTCTGCCACCGACTGCCTCCCACCAGCCGGTATGCTCGCACAGAGAGGGCCTCCGCAGGATGCCGTCGGTCAAATTATCTCGACTGACAACCCCCAGGGGAAGAGCCTTCTCTGTGGGAGCCCCTGCCCTATGGAACGAATTGCCTCTGGAGATACGAAGGATCGCTGACCTCCGCGCCTTCCGTTGTGCCCTTAAGACCCTGCTATTTCAGCAAGCCGGTCTTGTAGAACGATGAGTTTTTAATGGGTATTTTAGTTTTGGGATTTTAAATTATGGGCTAATTATGGAATTGTTTTGTTTTTTTAACTTTTGTGTTTTCATTGTTTTTTATTGTGGCTGTACACCGCCCTGAGTCTTCGGGAGAAGGGCAGTATAAAAGTACAAACAAACAAACAAACAAACAAATAAATAAAAAGCCAGTTGTACAATACATGAATCCTCAACTTACAACTAAATTTAAGCTTGGAATCTTCCATCATTGAACGAAATAGTTGTTAAGCAAGGCATCACATGACTGCTTCACTCAATGATCACAATCCTGGCTCTCCCAATGTCATTAAGTAATCATGGACTGTTAAGCAAGCATGGTAGGCCCTGGGGTAGAGGAGGCTCTTTGCAGACTACAGGGCCCACCAGTGTGTGGAAAGTTGTCACAGGTTGGGAGGCCCAGGCCAGCTGCTATAGGGGCCACTGGTACACGGAGCCTTTTGAACAATTATAAGAATGGCATCTGCTTGCAGCAGCTGCAGAAAAATACAAAAATTAGTGGAGCGATTGATGTCCATTGCTGGGCCATATAGCTGTCCTGGCCGTCCCAGCCTGTGGCAGTTTAGAAAACTATATATACCGGTGGGGGCTGCAGTAGCTAACCCAGGCTACCTAGTCCATGGCAACTTTACATGCAGTGCTGAGTCCTGTAAGTGGCTGTGGCCTCCCAGGCATGGTAGGGTGGAGAGTAGGTGAGGATTAAGCAAGGATTACTTGTATACAAAAGAAAACCTTGAGTAGCCTGAGATATTTTGGATTAAGATCAAAGGGGGGAAAAACTGGCTGAAACTATGCAAGATACATTCAGAGAAAAGGAGTGTAGCAGGAGATTCAAGAAAAGAGCCCCCTGACAACCATTAAGCACAGGAGTGGCTCTATTATGCTTTGGGGTTGTGTGACAGCCAGCAGTACAGGAAATACTACGTAGCCGAAGCAGAGAGTCAACTAAATAGCAATATATCTATTTCTGAATAGCAGAATTCTGCAAGGCAGAGTGCAGAATACTTCCTTGCAGAGTTCTGCAAGGAAGTATTCTGAACAAACAGGAAGACTCTTTAACTGTCAATAGGAAATATTTGGAAGCTATTGTTTTTCCAAAAGAAAAATTAATTAATGACCAAAAGGCAGTCTGAATTTCTACAATGGCTTATTCATTCTTTTTTTTCATATTTTAATCTGTAAACAACTGCACATAAATATTCCTTAATGTGTTATTAAACTATATTCCAAAGGTTAAATTTCTTAGTTGGATTGTACCGTAGATATATACAGGTAGTTCTTGATTTAGAGTCACAATTAGGATCAAAAAATTGGTTGTTAAGCTGTGGAGTCATAAAACGAGGCATCATGGAACTAATTTGCAACCTTCCCTGCTGGCTACGCCATTGACTATGCTTGTCGGAAACTGACTGGGAAATTGCAAATGGTGACTCACACACAGTGTGAGGACTTGTCATAAGTCACTTTTTAATGTTGGAACACTAAATGAATGGTTGTAAGCCATTTGTTCACCTGCAGTGCCATAATGTACGGCCTAAGTATTAGGATTTGTATGTTGTCTTCCCAAAGGTGAGCCATACCATGAAATGGTGTGTGTCCGGTAGTATTGCTTGCTATGCTTGAATATTTGTTCAATCGACAATACAAAATGTGCATTTTCAGTTGGATGCAGTACATCCACAAAAATGCCTGGGGTTTTTTTGGTGTTAAATCTTTCCTGGCTCTTCAGCAACATTTGAAAGAACTTCCATTTTAAATCTTCATGCTGCAATACAGAAGACAAGAGAGATAGTTATTTCTTCCTAGAAGTAGCAGAAACTGGATAGGGCAGGGAGAATGCCATTATTCAACAAAGAAGAATGGTGACTTTCACAAATGGCTTCAATGCTTGCTATAAACCATGTAGCTAATTTCTCTGAATAACCACACACATTGATTATGCAAGTCAAGTTTCTTGTTACTTCGAAGTCAGCATGGCAATATATTGTAGGTACCAAGCACTTCCCAAAATTAGATTTCTGCTCCTCCTAAAGCCTGTCTTCCTTCCCATGTGTCAGTTCAGTTTCTTGTCATGCATGCATATTTGAAACTGGTAAAACATTACCAAATTTTTGGAGTTGACTCTACCTTGTCACACACAAAAAATTATATTTATAGATAACCTTGTGCAAAATATCAGTTTTGGCATGTGTGCATCTTCCTAGCTTTTTCCTTATGTTATTCCATGAAGATAGGAAAAAAACACATTTATTTCATAGATTTCATAGAATAAAACAATAATGCTATGTTCAACAGGGAGAATGGATCTCTGGATCAGAAGTATATAACTGCTTGTTATACAACAATGTAATTATAACACCAAACAAGTTATTTCCTCTAAACCTCTAAACAAGTTATTTCCTCAAAACTAACTAAGTTAGTCTTGTTTACTGTTTTATATTATATATTGTGAGTCATTTAGGATTTTATATCATAAAACATCAAGGGAAATCATTTTTATTGGGATAGTAAATGTTTCTTTTACTTGATTTCAATGATGGTTGTACTCTGTAGCATCTGAAAGTCTTATTCTTAATATCAGTGATACATCTGCATTAATTTAATCCTGTTCTTTTAAATATTGAGACTGGGAAAACAGGTTTATTTCATTCCATTTGGAATAAATGAAAAAGATTTCCCAATTGCTGTAAAATTAGTAATATATAATGCTCACTTTTAGATGAGACAGCTTTCTGTTTCAGTCTGTTAATATAGTGAAAACATCTACATTTAGAATTTTTTTTTACAGGAACTTCTTTACCAAAAGAACAAAGGAACTCAAGCCTGGCATCCATAGTGCTCCTGGCTGGAAGTTATTCGGGAAAGTTCCACCAAAAGAAAACCTGCAGAAAGACTCCAAAATCATTCAACAGGTTAGCATTCTAGAGTGGTATCATAAGCTTTTACCTTCATTTTTAAACTGTTCTCCCATTCCAAGTATTTCTCAGCGTGATTAACCCTTTAAAAAGAACCTTGTATGGAATACAGCGCACATGAAATAGATTTGATGTGTGTTTGCTTTAATGACCAGTTGAACTAAACTCTTGATTGAGTTGAATGACACGTCCAGTCATCCACTCACTTTCCTTAGTAGCGGCTGGCTGATCTTGTCTAAGCTAGAAAGCTAAGTGGATCTGGAGCTACTTAGTACCTAGGTGGGAGACTACCAGGGAAATTGAAAAACATGCTGGAAGAAGAGATGGGCAAATTTACTTCCTACTGTAAGTGCTAAGGAACCTGGATGGTTGTGTTCATGTAGTCCTCAGGAATGAGCCTGATTCAAAGGAGATGTAACCTTTAACTTTGCTGCAGTGAGAAAGATGATGGACCAGGAAAAGAAACTGCCATTTCCATTACTATCCCTGCCTATTTTGCCTTCCTGGTCAGTCTTCCCAGTAGCTTCCCTCCCCCCACTCTCCCTACTTAGCCACTGCTCTAACTCATTACATGTTCATGTTTCCAATCTTTCCAACAATTTTCCAGCCTTCCTTTCTCAACTCTGTCCCAGCATATCAACTTTTCTTCTCTCACCTGAGACTCAAACCTGATCCATGCACAGAAGAAACTTTTTTTTTTTAAGGGGAAGCAGAAACCACTTTCCAGATTGTTTCCCCACATAATAGACAAGTCCATTATTTCAGGGCATTATACCTGAACCCCTAATGTCCCCTAAATAATAAACAATTAAACTGAAGGTTTCTGTACAGACATAAATGGTGTAGTTAGAATTCTAAAGATCCAGTAGCTTCAAGCCACATGGGATGTTTCCAGTAATAGTATAAGTTTCATCCTTCAAATTTGGAGGTGGGAAATCCCCATTGCTTCTTGTCTGCTTTGCTTATTTTAGGAGGTCTACTAACTCTAGAGCAGATTTAAGAATGCATTTGGACTGCAGAGAACAAAGAACCCTGTTAGGATAAGAATACCATTTCTACATTTCTGAGTTTCACCTAGTTTTATGAACAGGAACAGTCACATTTTAATAAATAATACAAATAAAAATAATCACAAGACAGAAACAGATTATTTTACTATTATTTACTAAATTACATTTGTTGCCCAGCTCTTTCAGCATTTTTCAGTAAAAACATAAAACTACAATTAAATCTGAAGTTACTAAAAACAATTAAAAATCTGTTTGAGAAGGCTACGTTTTAGGACCTTATAAAAAGGCCAGCAAAGATTAAGCCCTTCAACCTAGTTGACTACATTTCAGAGAACTGACTTCTTCTCCATTTGAAATTTCAGATTAAGAACCAAATTGGCTATGGGCAGAAGTGCCTGTAACTGATTCGGATAGGCTCAATATTGTTATGGTTGCCAGAAATTGTTATCGGCAGAAACAAACCACAAAATAGATCACGAAGTTATCTAACACTATGAACTTGGGAGATTCCAACACCAGCTCAGTCACAGATTTCATTAAGTAGTGCATAGAGCAGGGGTCCCCAAACTTGGCAGCTTTAAGACTTGTGGACTTCAACTCCCAGAATTCTGAAGTTGAAGTCCACAAGTCTTAAAGCTGCCAAGTTTGAAGACCTCTGGCATAGAGCAACAGAATCCTCAACCTATTCCCTACTTCTGAAACTGAGATACACACACTCAGTATAAATCCATTGGCTTTCAGCTGTTCTTGTAGATCATAGCAATACCATTTCTCTTGCTTTACTATCAGTTGGAATAAGCTGAATTCACACTGGCCCATCTGTTTCCATCAGTCGTTCTTCTGTTACACAGACCCAATTAGCTTCCTTATCTTTGATTTATGTTGAGCTCATCATCTATTACAAAAGATCAAGACTTTACTGGGCTCAAAGCCTAAAAGATAAAAGGGGGAAATAGCACTTCCATTTTTAATCTCTTTTCCTCTATAACAGATTGCTAATTTGTCAACACCAAAAATGCTGTTCCTCATTACTACTGTAATTGCTGCTATGGATTAAATAGATACAGAATACATATACTCCCCATCCCCGAGGAAATGCTGAATGAATAGTATCAAAAACTATTTAATAGGGAAAACCAAGTATTGAAAGAGGATACCTTTTAAAAAATTGTGAATCTTTCAAGTCAGAATCATATTGGGGCTATCAGGAAAATCCAGTACATTGTAACTCACTCCAAAGATTAAGTATATTCTCTAAAGCAGGGGTCCCCAAACTTTTTAAATGGGGCCAATTCATGGTCCCTCAGACTGTTGGGGGCTGGAAGAGGAAGGCCAGGCTTGGGGGATGGTCTCCACCCCGCAAGATTCATCCCCACCATTCTCTCCCACCTGCCAGCCCACTGGCCGAGTGTAGTGGGCATAGAGTGTGTCTCCCTCCCCTGTCATTTGCGGGCAGCCGCAGTGAGCTTTGCAAACCCTGAAGGCTGGAAGGTGAGGTGACAGCCCTCAGTCCCTCCCCCAGCCCGCATCTCCACCCAGACTCTCTACAGCACAGCTGCTGGGGGCAGGCAGGGACCACGTGGCTGCTCCACTGGCATCGCCCCTATTGCCAGCTGGTGCCCACCTGCCGGTCTGCCCCCTTTAGCCTTACCTTAGCAGTGAGCAAACCCCCCTGGGCTGAAAGATAAGGGCGACGGCTGGGAAGGGTGGGGTGGTGGTGGGGCTTAATCACCACTGCACACAGGCCGGATAGATTGCATCGGCGGGCCGCATCCATCCTGCGGGCCATAGTTTGAGGATGCCTACCCTAAAGTATCAACCAAGCTTATACTATCACTCCCAGTGAGTTCCTTCTCTTAACACCCATTGAGCTGGTTGGACTTAATTAACCATGTTTCTGCTGATCTTGGTTATTTCCCAGGGATAGCTTCAGGCTTTTTATATTTTCGTACAAACACCCACACCACAGCAGTAAGGTTACAGCCCTCATTTTTATGTTATTCCGAAGAGGCATTTACCAAAGGGATAACTTCCATTGCTATCTATGCTAACCAGCCTTAAATGCAACAATCTCAGTGAGATTCAGTCAGTAGCTGGTCTTTGATTCTTCCAGGACAGGTCCTCCTGATTCACAGCTGACAGGCAGTGTGGACTCCTCCATTCAAGGCAGATTGCTGACCTAAGCAGTACAGAAATGCAACATTGGATCATATGTTTCCAAGAAATTTGTCTCATGTGCTCCTTGGTTGTCTTTTACTTCTGTAGTACTGCTTTACTGGCTATTGAAAACGATGGCTGTAATTTAAGATACATTTGCTATGTTTTTCTACTTACTGTTGTATAATTAGCAACCCTGCTTTAAACTTTTCACATTGGTTTTCAAGCAATACTTTTCAAGGTGAACATTCTATCTTTTAAGGTTAATCAGTTCAAACAGAGAAAAAATATTTTACATTCAACTTGCTGTTTTGAGATGGGTACATAAAAAATAGTAGTAGTAGTAAAATATATTGATACAATTAGAGCCATTAACTTTTGGGCGCTGCAGAATTATACTGAACTACATAAAGACACATAATAAGAGGTTCTTCTTGTTGCTTTGGACTCATAAAATTATAATCTACTGGTAATTCTGGTTTTGGTGATTAAACAAATCTGTAGCTATTTAATAAATATGCATGCTCTGATAATACAAACATAAAAGCTGAGGAATTGTTTGTCATGAAATCAATTTAGATGAGTTTTATACATTATTCCAGAGATTGAAGTTATTTTGCTATTTATTATGAACTTGTTAAAACCTCCATATTTAACAAATTTATTTTTTTTGGGTGGGGGGGAGGGTGGATCAGCAATATTCACTAGAGCAGGGAAGGAAAATAATTTCTGCTGATCCTATGCTGTCCTGCTTCCTTAAGCAATTGGAACAATGGGCTTGCTTCAGCATGAAGATGCTTTACTTGATTGTATTTTGAAGGACATGTCATGATATTGTTGCCTCCATTTTATACCCAGCTTGCTGCTGAGACCATCTTTAGTTGTTTCCATTTTGAAGTAGCTTGCTTTCCCATGCCAACACTCTAGGTTGCTCTGGAAGAGCAGTTTGCTGCACAAACACACACCCATTTCTGACAAGTCACAGGTCACTGCTTCCCATGGCCATTTTGTCTTTTATTCTTTTCATTGCATTACTGATCTCCCAGGAGACTAAAGGATTTGTCAGCCTGTTGTTTGATTTGTGCACGAATACAGGTCTACATTGGAAGATATGTTTGTTTATTATTTAATTTGTACGCTGCCTGATTCCCACTAATTGGACAGTTTACAAATGATTTAAAATGTGAAAAATAAGACAAAAATAACAAAAAGCAAAGGAGGGACACAGAGGATGGAAACAAAGGAAGCAACCGAGATTAAAAGGAATCATCCTCACCAAAGGCCTAAGTGAAGAGTTACATTTTCAGGGCCCTTTGAAATACCAGTAGCATAGGGGCCATTCAGATCTTTGAGAAAAGCTCATTCCATAGGACAGGTATGCCTCCATGGTTCCAGTAGATAGCATTGTTTAATGGAAGGAAACTGCCATGTACTTTTAAATGCTATAGGAAACAAATGCTCCCTCAAATAACCAGACTCTGTGCCATATAGGGCTTTATAAGTAACAATCAGCACCTTGAATCACACCCGGATGCAAATTGGCAAACAGTGCAGGTTGTAAAGCAGAGGTGTTATATAGGCATACAGAGGCATTCTGAACCAGATGAAGTTTCTGGGTGGTGTTCAAGGTCAGCCCCATGTGGAGCACATTGCAAAAGTCAATCCATGAGGTGATCAGAGCATGAACGCCCCTCATCTAGGAAAGGATGCAGTTGGTGCATTAGATGAAGCTGCGTATAAGCTACCTTAACTACAACAGCTAACCTATTCATTGAATAGTTCTGAGTTCAGGAAGTCCTTCAGGTTGTTAAGCAAGTAGGGAAGTGCATAACACATTCACAAACACAAAATGCAGAGTGAAGAAAGCCTGATCTGCCTGATCAAAACCAATTTGTGGAGGGAATTTTGGCTTTAGGCTGAGAAAGGAAGAATGATGTAGATCCTAAAAAACCTGAAAGTGATTTTCTTCCCTTAAGTGTTGTTAGGCCTGGCAACATGGAAGCTTCCGGCCTAATATGGACACTGTGTGTGTGTGTGTGTTTGTGTGTGTGTGTGTTTGTGTGTGTGTGTGTTTTCTGGAACGCTGACAAGGCCATTGTCAGACTGACCCTAGTTTGTTTCCTAGGAAAGAATGATCTTTTACTCCATTGGTGTACTAGTACTTTTACTAGAGAGGCTGAGTGCAGGCTGAGCAAGGCAAGCTCTGAAGAAAAACGGCGTGAAAATCATATATTGAAAGCAATGCCCAATGTCCCAACCCTGCTCCCCTGGGAGAATAGTCCAATCAGGTCTTGTTCCGATGTTTTGGGAACCTGGTGCCTGAGGGCGCAGTAAATTCCTTTCCCAGGGCTGGCGCCCTTGAGGGCAGGAAGATAGCTCAGTTTGGACCCCCTGGTTCCTGTCAGTCTCCATACTCCCATAGCTTTCCTTTCACACCTCCAGCGCTCTTCCCCTCCCAAATGCCTCACCCTGGTTATGGCAGTTGCTAGAGAGCTTCAAAGAAAGCAAAGATGGCAGCTGACAACCATACTGACTCTTGATCACTTTGATCACCAGTAAGCCTGGGTCCAACCTGTTAGAGTATTTGGTCACTCCATGTAGGTGGTACCTTTGGACTCATTGATGCAGTAGTAAAAAGTAACTTTTCACGAAGTCCAAACTTGAACTTTGCATAGTTAAACAGCAACACTTTAAATTAGTCTTCTACATCGGTTTTGTGCTAGTTTCACATTTATCTTTAAATCCCGTATCTTCTAATGTGTGACCTCGTAGCAATGTGGGTATTCTTGAACTGCATTCATTCCAAGCTCACAGACAGTTCTGATGTTTTAAGGCAGAGAAATTGTTCTTAGCAACTTATTTTCTTTCAGGGTATGCTTAATGAGACATAGAAATGTTCAGCAGATTACAGGTCATCCTCAATTTATGAGCATAATTGAGACTGAAATTTCAATTGTTAAGTCAGTGGACTCTAGCTGCACCCTGCATTCTGACTGCACTGACTTACAATGGCAACCCTGGCTCTCTTTTATGCTGTCATTAATTGAAAATCATGGGTTGTTAAGTGACTACCCATCCCAATCAAGGCGTTCCAGGTTTGATCCCTCCCATCCCAAGCCTCAGTAGGGTCAGGGACAGCTTCCAACTCCCTCCATCTGTCTATCTCCCTCCCCACCTTGGTTCTTTTGGTCACCCTGCACTCACCCTTGCTGAGCGGCAAGCAAACCAGCAAGCATTCCTTCAAATCATAGCAAGCACCAGTAGGCTTACATCAGAGGTCTTCAAATTTAGCAGCTTTAAGACTTGTGGACTTCAACTCCCAGAATTACATCAGAGGTCTTCAAACTTAGCAGCTTTAAGACTTGTGGACTTCAACTCCCAGAATTCTCCAGCCAGCTATGCTGGCTGGAGAATTCTGGGAGTTGAAGTCCACAAGTCTTAAAGCTGCCAGGTTTGAAGACCTCTGGCTTACATGCAGCCAACTGCCTTCTCTCCCAGTTCTCTGCACCAACCTTCAGCCTTTTGTGCCCAACCTTTCTTCGCTGCCTTTGCTGTGTCCTTTTTCAGTCCCAGCTTCTCCAGTAACCTTCCTCCCTCCCCATTTCCAAAACGACTAAAGCTGCACCCTGCATTTGGAAACTTTTCCAAAGACCGTGAGGCTTTGGCCAGAGCAGAAGTGGGTCCATACATGAGACAGCAAAGACAACAAGGAAGGTGCTGAATATAAGAGAGAAAGGTTGGTATGGAGACCTGGGAGAGAAGACAGAATGCTTGCTGGCACTTACTGAAGCTTTTGGGGGGCATGGACAGGCAGTTCTGGGGACTGCCCCCCAAGTCAGGGTACAAGGTGGCCAAAAGGGCAAAGATGGATGATAAGTGGGTGAGAAGAGTTGAAGCATCTCCTGTGGTCATAAGTGCTATTTGGATGCCAAATGCCTGAATATTGATTACTTGACTGAAGGGGTGCTACAGTGGCCATTTCTTTGGGCACAGGTCATAAATCCATTTTTTCAACACCATTGTAATTTTAAACAATCACTGACCAAATGGACCAAGGACTATATATAGCTAGGATTATATTCAGTGTTGTCCCCAATAGGGTGAGGTTTTTTGGTTCTGTTTTGGAGAAAAATCAGAAAACAAGTCTCTTTAAAAATATGAATTATTTCTAAATAGTGCTCTTATCAGTAGAGTAGAAAGCAGACCGGATTTATGTATATCAGTTACAAATGAAGCTAGCAATTCAGTAGTGCTAATAGGGCAGTTTTTGATCATGTTGTGTCAGGATAATGGGAAGAATCCAAACGGTCGAAAAATAGTTTTGTGATCATCAGCAAACTTGAGGCTTTCTTCTTTAACAGTAAAGCTTTGTTCCATATTTTCCTCCTTGCCTGTTCTTTGTTAGAAATGGGCAAGCCTTAATATGGAAGTTGCTCTGAAGGAAAAGAAAAATCCCCGGACTCAAGCTTTTTGCATGAGTCAGGAAGTATCATATGCGTGAAAGTGGGTGGGGTAGAAGGTAAGGTTATTCCTGCTGGGAAGTGGTGTTTCTAACTCTCTCTCCCTTTCTGATAACTCTTGATATTACAAAAGTTGTTTGGAAAAGACTTAGGATTGAAATGAAGTGTTTTGGCTTGAGATCTCTGATCTCTTCTGGCCTGCTAGTAGCAAGAATATAAACAACAGAATTGTTAGCTTATAATCTTCTGCAAATGTTCTTTTTTAATCTAGCAATGAAGGTCTTTTATGTCAGAACAGAGATACTTTCATCCAATCATTTCTTTTAATCTCTGCTATAGAAAGAAAGCAAACATTCCATATGTATTAACTGCATTAAAATACAGTCACCTCTGAGCACTGAAGCACGGTTGAAAAGAAAACTTTCTTTTTTTAAAAGGGCCCTAGGATTACAATCAATATGGTATATTTTCCAGAGCTTCTAAATTCTTGAGTGGGTGAAACTGAAAATCCCTGATATCAGCTTTTCTGCTTCCTTTTTAAATATGTCTACTTGTCTCTTGTCACAATTTTATTTCTCTTAATACACTGTATACAGTGATATTGTTTGGTGATTTTTAAACAGGTTTTTCTGCTTAATTTTGGGAAAGTAATGTTAGAACAGCTGAGAAGTGCTATAACATGGGGCAGTATAATCTAATTTGGGGGTCAAGGTTTTTGAGAGTAACTTTCTAGGTTCATGGCCAATCATTTCTGAAACCAAGTCATTTTCAAAACCAGTATGTTAAGGTCACTGTGCCTGTCTGTGGAAAACAATGTAAAATGAAATCTGTCTTTTGTATACCCAAGTTCTGGATGTTAAAATACCTCAGTTAAATTGGAATTAATAGGTATATTTTGGTCAGGTTATTTTCAATATCAAAAAGGATTCTGTGTATTGATGTTTCTTATAAATAAGTGAAGCTTTTTTTCCTAATTTGCAAATATATTGATGCAATACAGAAGAAATGCTTAGTCCCACATAATGGGCTTTCAAAACTATGAGCAAATAATCCGTAGAAGTGGGTATTTGCTATTAAGTTTCCTAGTATCTCAGTTCAACCGGTCTTCTAGGATTTTGGGGATTATTTCTCAGTTTCCGATAAGTAAAACAAATTGTTGTCTTGTGATGTCAAGAAATATGTCAGGGGCTGTCCAGGAGAGGGAGAGTCATTAACTAGAGTTGGTTAGAAGATGAGGAGTTAGAAAAAATGTTTTAAATACAATAAAAATTGTGGCTCATACCTCCTTGTACCAGATTGGCAAGGTTTACAGTATATCAATCCATTATCAGCATATCAATCTATCCTGCCGCATCACATACAGGTTTGGCAATTTGAACAGTATGTTACGCCTCTTCCATGATGAACTCTGCATAAATTAATCATACTGCTAAAGTGATTTAATAATTATGTAATAGATATTTAGTGTACATTTTATCTACTCATTAACTCAAAAAAAAATGTCTCAGCAACACAAAATAAAACCAACCAGTAACACAGAAAATAGGAGAACAGTATGAATTTTTCCATAAATTGCAAGTGTGCATGTATAAAATGGTTGGGAGAAGGAAGATGGCACAAACAGACAACTGATGGTACCAGACACTTTCTTTGAGGAGATATTTTGTAAATGAGGGTACTCTAACTGAGAAGGCCTCTTTCTTCCCAACTCTCAAATTTCAATTATAAATCTTAGAGAAAATGTAAACTAGATTTAACAAATGTAAATATTTTAGAGTGAACTTTTAAATTCAATAAAGGTTTAAAAAAAAAGACTATGAAATGACATTTCATAATTATGTATCCCTGTTGAACCTCTCTACATAGTTTAAATATTTGTGACTTGCAGAAAATCATTTTGGCAGAGCCTATGATATGACAAATAAAGGTAATTAATGATAAGAGACTTTTAAACAATGGCAATTGGCTGTTATTTTATACTAGAATGGCTTTTTAGTTTCAGAGAATGAAAATGGGATAGCTACATGACCAAATGCCAGATATATCTTTGAGATTGCTTTTGAATGTTTTCCTATATTTTGAAGTAATTGAAATGTTCGAAATTGTAAGACTCTGTCAAATTTAAATTTAAACCTGTCAAATTTATTTATTTATTTTTTAAAAAACCCATAAATCCTACTGACTCCTAAATGAATGGTATAATTACACAAGAAAGGTTTAGCTATGCAGTAGCAAAAGCCAAATCCCTGAAAGAATTAAAGATAATAGTTGGGTTTGATAAATCTTCAGTATTCAAAGATAAAACTCTATATCAGGGGTGTCAAACTCACAGCCCTGAGTAAATTGCGTCATGTGCTGGCCCCATCCCCACCCCGTTTAGCGAAGGGAAAAAAGTCCCGATACGACGCCATGACAACACGAGTTAACCATTCTATTATTGTATGGCTCTTCCTTCGGCATTCACATCTCTTTGCATAAATTCTTGAAACAGCTAGAACTTTTTATAACAACTGTCAAATATATATTTGAGCCATTAATCTGATTTACCAGTACCTAGGTTATAAAGGAAAAGCTAAAAGTTGCATGCATAATGCTATATGTTAATGCTTGTCAAATGTTTCTCTAAGGATCTACTTCTGTTTTTCTCATTAGGAAGAAAGTTCTGGCACTGTTGCATCAGTATCTACACTCAGTCTATTAAACACTGGGGTATGAAATTTAATATTTTTCTTTCACATTCTATGCCATTTAGGATCTTCGTAGCATTCATTGAAATGCAAGGTAGATTACATAATTGTAGTATGAGTGAACAGTACTAACACATCAAGTCATTAAATGCCATTAACAAAAAGGGGAAATTATATTAACTGCTTTTGTTGAATATTAAAAATTGATATTAATTGTCTTGTTTCTCTTAAGTTTACATAATTTTACTGTTCAGTTGAAATATGCTTTAATATATAAATTTCATTTACGTTCAGTTGATTCTGCTGCATAATACATTTGGCCAACTTATTTTGTTGGTGTGAATGTATAGACATTTTCAGTAGCTTTAATATCTCATTGCTTTTTGAAAGTTGTTACTTTAAATACAATGGAGTGTTGAAATCTTCCGGCAACAAATTTAAATGAATTGTTGAAAAAAAAAAAAGAATGTTAGACTTAAATTTGTTAAAGGCTTCAGTTATATTCTTGTAATTTGAAGAAAAATGCTAAAAGAATAGTTGTTTCTTTGATCACCTGGGCTCATACAAAATACTCCTATATAAACTGTTTACTCCTGCCAGCTCAGCTCTATAATTGTTCTCTCCTTAAGGTTCAGAGGTTCAGAAGAAAGTGATTTATTTGTTTAAAAAATCATACAGTAACTAATTACAAAATAAATCTTTTAATTACAAAAATGAGTGACAACTAATAACATGATGCACACATCACAGTTGGGGATGTGATGACAAATGGGATTGTGAATAACTAGACTTAGCTTTTTATTCAGAGGCAGTTACATTCAGAGGCAGTTACAGCTTTCAGTGTGACTATTTTATTAAGCAGAAAATTAAGCAAAATTTTCCTACCGTCTTAATTTTTACTAGTGTCTTAATATTTTACTAATGTCTTAAACCACACACCAGACTATCCCATTGAGAAATTTTGTTTTGAATTCTCAGTGAATTCAATATTTAGACCTTCTCAACTGCTGTTTAATATCTTTTACCTCTTTCTGTTTTTGTCAGTGGTTTTAATAGAAAGTCACATCATGTAAGAGTTACTGGCACCTCATTGTGTTTGAAAAAAAGATTATGTATTCTATTCCAGTTAATATCTATCAGAATTGGAAATAAATTGGGTCCATTTCAACATATATTTACAAATGGAAGTTTTGCCGTGATATTTTCCTTTCCTCGCTCTCTGCTTTGCCTCTGTTGAGCTGGTTTTTCAATCCTGTATATATTTGAATGGCTTTTCTTATTTTGTGACTCTCTGTGAAGGCAAAAATAATAATCTTGGTAACAAGATGGAATTTATGGAGTGATGATGGCATTTAGTTGGGGTCCAAATACTTGGGTTTTGGTTTTGTTTTTTTTAAAACATCTTTATAAGAAGCCTGACTTGAATTGGAGAGTATGAAGAAGTCATAGTGTAGATTAGATTGGAAAGTTAAAAAAACCCCAGAAGATGACAACCCTTTTATGTACATTTGCTGTGTAGCTGCCAAGAATTGAGTTTGACTTGAGGGCATCTCTCTTTTATCAGAATTTTTAAAATGTTTCTTCTTCTTAGGACTGCTTATTGCTTTGGATTCAAAGGAATAAAGTTTTTTGCATGCACATTGCAAAGAAAGATGTGCCTGCACTATCTGAAGACCTCAGTGCATCTGAAACATTCTATTGTTTACAAAAAAAGAGACAAGTTGATTGATTTGTTACTCCATTTAGTTATCTTCACTTCCTCTTTTTAGAAGTATGTTGCCATATCCACAGCAATGCAGCCTGCTTTTGTTCTGATTATTTTGTTTATGAGGCTTCCTGTTTAATATCCACCAAAGTCTCTTTGTTAATGCCAGCATTTTCTCTCTGAAGTGCAAATTTTGAAGTTAAGTCCCTCGTTTTTAGGAAGACCTGATTTTGGTTTTCATTATTCATTTAAGTCCAGACAGAAATTTCCTTGTGTTCTACTCTGGGAAGAATGACATATCGTGATTTGGTATATTAAATAGAATACTTAATTAAATTAGAATTCCTTATTTGAACTCAAACTCAAGTTTCAGTTTTTCAAGAAAGGATCATACAGAATGGGGTCTATGGTGGAAGAAATTGGATTAGTATCTGACTCAGAATTCCTCTAAACTGTATTTTTTTATGGTTTACATAACAAAAACTTTTGGGCTTCCATCAGTTCTCCTGAACATGTCTGTTTTCAGCAGGTAATGAATAGAAGAAAAGCTTTTGATGAAACAAGACAGAATTAGCAAACTGTCTATTTCCTGAGTATTAATCTAAGGCAGGGCCGCGAAACTCGATTTCATTGAGGGCCGCATCAGGATTGTGTTTGTCCTCGGGGTGTGTGTGTGTGCGGGGAGGCATGGGCAGGGGGTGTGGCCAGCTCAACCTCACTTATGTCGGGGGGCAACTGTGATGGCCCGGGTGGGGCTGGGGGGATCCTTTCTTCCTTCCTTCCTTCTTTTTTTTAAAAAAATTTGATTAATATGCCATCCTTTTCCGGAGACTCAGGGCGGCTTACAATGTGTTAAGCAATAGCCTTCATACTTTTGTATATTTACACAAAGTCAGCTTATTGCCCCCACAAACTGGGTCCTCATACTGGGTCCTCATTTTACCTACCTTAGAAAGGATGGAAGGCCGAGTCAACCTTGAGCCTGGTGAGATTCGAACTTACAGTAATTGCAGACAGCTGGTGTTAATCACAATGCTTTAGCTTGCTGAGCCACCAGGCCCTTTTCTTCCTTCCTTCCTTCCTTCTTTCCTTCCCTCTTCATTCTCCTTTCTTCTTCCTTCCCCTCTTCCCTTCTTTTTCCTTCCTTGCTCTCAACCTTGCTCTCTTCCCATCTTCCCTTCTTTTTCTTTTTCTTTGTCTTTCCTCTTTCCCTTTCTCCTTTCCTGTCCCTTCTTGGATGCTCAAATGCAAAAGGGGAAACATTTTTCCTTTTGTTTTGTTTTGTTTTGTTTTGGTTTTAGTTTGTTTTGCTAGACCTCTGCCAGTGAAAACAGAGCCCATGGGCTCTATTTTTGCTCATAAACGCATTGTGGGCTGGTCCTTCGCTGTTTTCAGGGTGGCCCCGCAGGCCAGATGTAAGCATCCTGTGACCCGGATCTGGCCCATGGCCTGGATCCGGCCTGTAGCCCTTGAGTTGCCACCCTTGATATAAGGAATCCAGTTGAACGATGTGGTGGCTTAGTAGCGAAGGTGCTAGCCTCCCATTTGGAAGGTTGAGAGTTCAATCCTAGATAGTGGCAGCTAGGGAACAAAGAAAAGATATCTGCTGTGAACTCCATGTGGCATCAGGAAGGGCATCCAGCCAGTAAATACTTAGCTTCATCCAGTTAACTCTACCCCAATTAAGGGATTACGGAATCGTAAAAATAGAGGTTTTTTAAAAAAAATCTAGGAATCCAATATGTCTGTTTAAGGACTAACAGCTTTATGAATTCTAAGAGTATAAAAGACATACAGAGATTAAAAAAAACAAGATATTTCCTGCCTGAATACTAATAATATAATATAGTTTTCTGCCCAAGTAGAAAAGGCAGTGGGAGGAAACAGATTGCCAAATTTCTTTGAGCAAAAACTCTAAACTAAGTAAACCTCAGTGGAATTAGGAGAACCTTAGATGCTGCTACGTATCTACAGCAATGGTGCTTGCTGAGGCTGTGCAGCTGTTATCCTTGGCATTTCCCCCAATGCAGTAGACACGAAGCATATGAACTGAACTGCTTACAGTGTATAAATTAAAAGCTGTAGCAAATGTTCAGCTGTGATTTGCAAACATGATTCTCTGCAGCGTATCTTGCCGACTAAGTACCTTCAGGAAATGTATAGCTTTCCATCCTGCTTATAGCATCTTCATGGACAGTTGTGGAATCAACCACATTTCAAAAATCTGACTGACATAATGCAACAGAATTTAAGGAATATAATGTGGATTAGTTTTGTTATTTTAATCTAGATTTATTAATTCTTAGAAATGTTTAAGGCATCTTACCAAATTTGCAGCAATCTGAATTCAAAAGGCAAAACATGATTTGGAGTATAGGTGGGTATACCCATAACATTTTCTGGGGATTCTAGATGAGTTGAAGAGGGAGGTTGTGCAAACCCAGATAAACCCACTGCAGATAAAGTTGCAGCTGCTTTAATGTATTCTCAGCGGGTCCTTTTATGCATGTATAGTGCTTCACTTTATATTTTGCCCTTCAGATTGGGAGCTCTTTACGGCTCTACTATGTATATCATCTTGTATTAGTCATAGACTTGATTTATATAAAGGACCAAGTTTATTTACCTGTGGTTTCTTTGGTTTGGATTCATGTGCTATGCACCCTTAACCGCTGTGGTTTGAAAATGACGGTGTATACTTCAGTATAATCTGTATAATGACTAGCTTCTGCAGCTTCTTCTAGAAAATTATCATTTAAAACTGGATTATACAATGTATGACTGCAACCATTGCTTTGTAACTGTTTGATTTTTCTTCTTGAAAACAAAACATCATATAAGAAAATCAATATATCACAGTCTGGGGCAATATTGTATATTTTTACTCTTGGTTCATATATTTGAATTCCTTGAGACTGTGCTGCGTACATAGCTGAAGATCATGAACATTACTTGGTCTGTTTTTAGCAGGTGTTACAGTTAAAAGAAATCATTAGATAACAATATTAGCTTAAAGCATTATTTTATCTAAAATATACAGCACTATTTTATTATCAAGCATATAGTGGAATGTTTTTCATTTTGTCACATGTACCAAAGTCTACATAAGGACCTCAGGGTTTAGAATTTTTTCCTTCCTTTGAACCCACAGAAAACAGTGCCCAAACTACATTTTTAATTGAGTTTCAGTTTTTTAATCAAGAAATTGTTACTTACCTTAGCTGTCTTTAAAAATCTATTTAAACATCGATTGATTTATTAAAAGATACAAATCATCAGTGGTTTCACTGTACAGCATAAAATTTGCATTGGTACAGAATTCAGTAATTTAATAATTTCAGCATTCATATTTTTATGTTATTTTGAGGAGCAGTTTTCTAACCCTTAAATTTTGAAGGCTAGTATAAAAGTACTAATAGACAACACCTGGGTAATTATTTTGTTATTTCACTTTCAGTCTGTATCCTAAGTGAATACCTAAGCTTTAACAGGCAAATAAAATCTGTGCAGAAAGCTGAAGAACTACAGTACATTAGCACAACATGTTTTGAGTATTCTTTTGAGTGTGCTGCCTGCTAATAAACCATTAAAATCTCTGCATCCGTGTGTTCACTGACACCTTTTCTGTTGTATTTTGTTGCACCATTTGCATAACTGTATTGCTTCTGCTGATTTGTTCTTTGAAGTGTATCTGTGTATATCCTATGTCAATTATCTAAGCTACTGATTCTTCCCAGTGGACCATGAGGTGGAAATAAATTTAAATTCAGAATTGGGGAGAAGTGCAATGATTTGGACTTCTCTTGACAGTTATTTAAGATAAAAATACTACATATTAGGATATTAATAAAGATTTGAAATGTATTAGTCAAACAGTATTGTGTAAGGGTCAGTTCAAACTAGTAAAAAGAAATTGCTGATTCCACCAGATAAGTATAAGTAATGAAGATATTTTCCATGGCTGATATATATATAAATTATAAAACAAGCACAGGTAGTCCTCGACTTACAACCACAGTTGAGCCCAGAATTTCTGCTGCTAAGTGAGAAAGTTGTTAAGTGAGTTTTGCTCCAGTTTATAAGCTTTCTTGCTACAATTGTTAAGTGAATCACCGCAGTTGATAAGTTAGTAACCTGGCTGTTAAGTGAATCTGGCTTCTCCATTGACTTTGCTTGTCTCACAAAGGGGGATCACATGACCTCGGGACACAGCAATGGTCATAACGGTCATAACTATGAACCAGGGGTGAAATCTAAATTCTTCTGCTACCGGTTCTGTGGGCGTGGCTTAGTGGTCATGTGACTGGGTGGGCGTGGCCAGTTTGACGTCACTCACTGTTACAGCCAGGAGCTCCACATTCTGACACAGAACAGCAGCACATTCTGTCACAGAAGCTAGGAGGTGCTCAAAAGTACATTCTGCCTTCCTGAAGCCCCCAACGCTTTGAGTTTCCCTCTGGCTTGACTGCCCAGCCGAACCTTGGAGCCTTCTCTTGCCCTGCTCTTCATCCCAGAGGGCCATGCATCCCTCCCCACCAATCCTCCATACAAACTGCCCACCCCGTTTCTGCAAAGGCAGAGCCTCCCCCTTACAGGGCGATCCAAAGAGGGGAGGGGGATGCTGCTGAAAAAAACTGCCTTCCACCTGGGCTGCCTCCTGCAGCCAAACGCACCCAGCCGTCTCTGCCTTTTCCTCAAACTGGCTGTGCATGGGGCTCTTGGAGAGAGCGCGAGAAAGACAGCTCTCCAACCTCTGTTTGTGTGTGTGTGTGTGTGTGAGGGAGCGATCTGAAGCCAAAGCACCCAAACCTCTGGAAGCTTCTGAGCAGCCCTGAGTCAGCCAGATCCACCTGACCTACTCCCTGAGTCTCGCTGGCTGACACAGGGCTGCTCAGAACCCCACCCACCCACCCACCCACCGGTGCCAGAGGTTTGGGTGCCTCAGCTTCAGATCGCTCCCCCCCCGTCTCTCTCTCACACACACACACACAGGTTGGAGCGCTCTCTTGCACGCTTTCTCTCCAAGCACCCTGTGCACAGCCCATTTGAGGAAAGGGCACTCATGGCTGGGCGCGTTTAGCTGCAGAAGGAGGCACAGCACAATGGGATTGTTTTGTTCACTGCGGTGGTACTTCGGAGGGCAGGCGAATGTCTGCAGCTGACAACTATATGTCCACCTGCCCTCCCGAAGCACCACCACGGCGAACAAAACCACCCTATTGCTATGGATGCATAGCTTGTCGGGGCTGAGCTGGGAAGCTGCTGCTTGAGTTCAGGGGCAGGGGGACGTGAGTAAAGTGCTAGCTCCTTCCCTGCAGCTCTGCCATGCTTGCCTGCCTTCCACATGGGCTTCTGCTTGCTTGCCTTCGCAAGCTGGCTACCGGGACGCCAAGAAGGCAGCATGGAAGGCAGGCAAGCATGGCAGGGCTGCAGGCCGTGGACCGGTTCAGCCAGCCAGCCATTGCTCCCAGTTCGGCGAACTAGCCTCAATCTCCACTACCTATTCGCCCAAGCTGGTCCGAACTGGGAGCATTTCACCCCTGGTATGAACCAGTTGCCAAGCCTCTGAATTTTGATCACATGATCATGGAGATGCTGCAGAGGTCGTAATGGTGAAAAATGGTCATAAGTCACATTTTCAGTGCCATTGTAACTTTAAATGGTCGCTAAACGAACTGTTTGTAAGTTGAGAACTACCTGTGTTTATTTTAGATTGAAGTATCATGTAACATGGCATACAAAATGTAGAAGAGATACAGATATTCTTTGACTTATTACCACAATTGGATAGAATCTTGGTCACTAAACACTGCAGTTGTTAAGTTTGTCATTATGTGACCGGACTTGATTCTACGACCATTTTTACAACGGTTTTTAAGCGACTCAGGTGGGGTTAAATAAATCCAGCTTCCTCAATTGACTGTTCTTGTCAGAAGCTAGTTGAGAAGGTTGCAATCACATGACCACAAGACACTGCAGCTGTCATAAATGTGAGGTGGTACAAGTGTCCAAATTGCAATCACATGACCATAGGAAGTAGCACAACAGTCATAACTTCAAGGATGGGTCTTAAGTTACTTTTTCCAAGGCCATAGTAACTTTGAACTGTAGTTAAACGGTTGTAAGTCAACAACTACCTGCAGCAATATAAGCATATTCAGAAGACCTTTTTGGTGGACCATTGTTTATGGTGTAGCATTTTCTAGTAATGATGTTCTGGCATGCAGCTTGATTGTTAACTTGTTTCATCAGAATTTAAGATCAGATATTATATTTCAGTCCAATTGCTTTAAAATGGAAGGAAAAGATTCTCACTCCATCTTCAGTGAAGCTGGAGGAGGACAATGGTGCAAGTGTGAATCCAAGATCCTTGTACTCTTATTCATTTGAACTAGGAAGTGTTATTTCCCTGGTGTCTTTCCTTCTCTTTGCTTGTAACTTTCAACTTGCATAATATTGTTGTAGGTTGTAAGTGTCAGAAACTACATTTCTCTGTGGCACTGATGCAATATTTCTCTTTTAATCTTAAAGTAGCCCTGCTTCATGGCAACCTGTTTATCTAAAACAAGCCTGACATAACTTTAAATCATTTGATCTCCATAGATAGCGGGTAGAATATGAACTCTGCAGGTTATTATATTTACAAATCTGTAAAAGTATATTATTTAATTTTGTTTAGGAATATGAAGCACGGATAGGAAAATTGTGTAAACCACCCCAAGCAACAAGGCGTAGACATTTTGAATTTGAGCCACTTTCAACCACTGCTCTTATTCTGGAGGATCGACCATCGTAAGTCCCTGTGGATTCTTTTTACAAGTGTTTCACTGTCAGATCAAAAAGTAAGCCGAGGTAGATACTCAGGTATATTATGCTTGGATTGTAGCACACAGTGCCTTCCTTTCCAAAAATAATAAAACTTATTTTTTTTATAAAGGTATATTTAGTGGGAATAATTATATACATACATACATACATACATACATACATACATAGATGCATGCATGCATGCATGCATGCATGCCATTCCATAGTTCATATTAGGAAAACTAAAACCTATCTTAATAGGAACTGCAAAAAAGTATCTTAACTTTAATAAGTATCAATTGAAAAAAAAATTTTTTAGCTAACCATCACGTTCTAATCTGTAGTCTGAGTAAAATCTAATACTGCTTTACTTTTAAACTTAAACTATTTAAAATCTAAGTGGATACAACTTTACTACATAAGATGTTAATGTTAGCATATATCTGAGGAACTGTACTTTGTACAATTGACCATGCTGCTGAAAATAATCCTGTTTCTAAAGCAACTGGTAATGCTTTCTTTGGAACTCTGATTTTGAAGCAAAGCTTTGAAATATAATACTAAGATTAAATAATAAAACCGGCTTTTTTATCACTTTAAAATAATTAACGTCTACTCTGCACGGAGTTGATAATTCAAACTGATTTATTTTTAATTTATTTAGAAGATTTACATGTCGAAGATCTATGTTAAGGATTCAGAGTGTTTGATATTTTGCATATATCAAGAATCCTTTTAGCTAAAGTCAAGTGTGAAGGTTAAACTACTTGGGTTGATAAAGAAGTAAACAATGAAACGTTTATAGAATAACACTTAATGAAGCATGAAGCTGCTAGTAAGAGTAGAAATAGACACTCGGATGGTTTATACTTTGCTCTTTCAGCATTAATGAGGGTAACATACTTGGAATGATTTTGGAATGATTCTTGGAATGACCAGAGCATGCAAATTTGCAGCTATTTGTATGTCGCAAGTACTACTTGTCCACATATATAATGCTGTCAATCTCCCCTTGTAGAGAGCTTTTTTTCCCCTCTAATCAGCTTTTTTCTCAAATCATTCCTATCGCTAATTAGACTAGCAACAGAACATTTTCTAAAATCCTTGAATGTTTCTTTTAAGTTTGGTTTGGGAGGATATTATGACTTCAGGGAAGGAGTAAATTATCTGAGTGATTGGAGTAGGAGTTAGATGAAAAGCAAGTTATTGGAGCTGCAGGGCTTGGGTAGTGAATTATTTTATAGCAAGGAAGGAGAGAAGGATGTCAGAATGGATATATAAAGTTTGTGTGGAAGAGGTATGGCCCTATTTATTTATTTATTTTTTTGGAATGCTTTGGAATAGGCACAGTTCTCAAATATAGATGAACAGTTGAATAATGAAAACAGTGACGTTGCATAGTACACTAGAGACTAATTATATCTCAGCGGTCTATTCCTTTGGGTTTCATGGAACCATTATCTTTTTGATTTTATTTCCCCACATACTTGCATTTGTATATTTTTCCCATGTTCTCCTCAGAACCGATGATGGGATATGTTTATATTTTTAGCACTCTTATTCAGTAATTTCAGGTCTCTTTCAGATAGAGTAATAATAATCCTGTATCATTTCAGATTATCCTTCAAATATCCTTGGTCCAAATTTCTTTGACATTTCTGAATCTAGAAACTGAACTGTTTTAGCGTAAAACCATTTAGTTCAGGCTATAATTTGTTCCATTACTTGTTCCTAAAATATTAGTTATATGTTCTTATGTAAATTATTTGTGATAACCTGTAAAAGGAAGGATCTGTTGGGAAAATATACCATTCAAGTATTCAATTTTTTAAATGTATGGAACATTTAAAAAGACTTAAATTTGATTAATCTATACAGTACTTAAAATTCTTTTCAGGAACCTTCCTGCAAAATCTACAGAGGAGGCTTTACGTCATAGACAAGAATACGATGAAATGGTGGCAGAAGCAAAAAAGAGAGGTATGTCTGATATAATATATTTAGTCCATTATGTAATTTATCAGATTTAACCAAACTATAAAAACTGGCTTGTTACAGAGGCACTCTCCTGTTTATATTCTTCAGATAAAGTTAAAACCACATTCTTCCAAGTCTTACGGGATATTTTTACTACTTCAGGACCATGTGTACACTACAAAGGAAAATTTATAAACCAGAAAATTTAATTTGCATGATTGATTAATTTGACTGTTTCATATTTAAACTGAAACTTGAATTATAATTACTCAGCGAGTGTAAACATTCATAAACTAAGATATAGGTAAAGTGTTTTAAAAACACGTGTTTTCTCATATGTGCATACATAGACACAATATATCATTATTTATTTGCATCCTGCCTTTATTATTTTTACAAATAACTCAAGACAGCGAACATATCCTCCTTTCTCCTGTTTTCCCCACAACAATATCCCTATGTGGTGAGTTGGGGTGGTCCAAGGTCACGCAAATAACTAGATAAATCATATCTATTTGCAGATTATCCTGGGAGAATTTGTAGCATGACGTTTAAAAATGTATACACACACACACCACACATTGAACAAGTAAATTATGCAGTGTATTAATATGGACATGAAGATGGACATGAAGAAATTTCCGTTTTTCTATCCACAATAATCTTTTTCAGAATAGCATTCAATAGATCCTTTTTGAAGACAAAAAATAGCCATCTCTTTCCATGAATGAACCATATTTATATCTTTTGCATGGTGTGCATTGTTTGTATACTTGAACTATTTGTTGTTTGATATATTATAAATGTAAGTATTAAATTACTTCATGATTTGATCTTTGACTCTCTGTCAAGCTTATCTTTGATGACATACCAAAGGTGCTGCTTAAAACACACACACACACACACACACACACACACACACACACACACCTTTATATATATGAAAGAGATTGTTTATTTATATGCTTCCCAGAACTGCTCAGACTCATTTGGCTGAAATGGAAAAACTATAGAAATTGAATGAATGAATGAATGAATGAATGAATGTTTCTTTCTAGCAGCAAGATGTTTGCTACATGAAAGAAGCATAAACCATCATACAAAATATAGCACATTTGGCACATGCTATTATGTTAAACACCTTTAATTAGTATTTCCAGTATTTCAGTCCCAAGTATGCTGCTAAACCAGATTCATTCTATCCCTTACTTTTGTCGGCTTGATCTGTAGAAAATTATGCTGTATTTAATCATACAGAGAACTCTTATCTTTAATACCACAAATATTTCAACAATTGTAAAACAGAACATAAAACAACTATTGTTGATTGCCGCATATTTTCAGGTGGAAGTTTCCAAGATTGTGATTATTCTATTTCATCTTTATATTTAAGTACAGTTGTGGTTCAGAGTATAGTAATATTCTGATGGGTCAAGAAACAAAGTTGTAAATTATCTTTTTAATGTACCTTTGAGGGCATTTTTAAGATTCTGAGAAACCAAGAGGCAGCATTTTATTTTGATTTTCCCTTTTTTGTTCACTGAAGTCATGGCAGGGAGAATATAGGGGAACTATTGAAATAATTGTTTCCATTAATGTTTTAATAGATTATTTTTACTAATTTGAAGAAATAATACTGATCCACTCATTTTGAAATGCTAAATTAAGTTACGGATGAGGGATGGGGAACCCATCATTGCTGAAACCTATGACAATTGTCCCATTCTTTAAAAATCATTAGATCCTTCTTCTTCATTTTGTATCTCTATACTTATTTTGTTAGGACAATGCCTTATGATATGAAGTAGATTTTAATTAATCTAAGAAAACTTATTTTAAATAAAAGCAGTTTTGCTGTCCAGGGGCACCAGCGTGCCCATAGTAATTTTCCTTGACAGACTCTGGGTCTTGATGCGTAAAAAAGTGACATCAGAATTGAAATATGACTATGTAGATTTTCAAAGTCGCAAAATGGTGACTGTAAGATATGAGTAAAAGACTGCATCTTTAGAAATGTAACATTCTTGGAAATGTTCTCATTTTATTCCAGATCATGCCTGACCATTCCAGGTAATATGGAGCTATTCCCCACCATCAAATCTTCCAAAATAAGGAAGTGATTTATGGTGTTCCCAAATCTACTTCTAGAAAACAGCTGGACACCACTCTTGGGATTGTCCAATAGGGAAAAAAAAATATTCTAGAATTCCTCAGAATGTTACTTTTCTGGAGATGGAAGACTTTGCACATACCTGTTTACTTTTTCTGATGTTGAAAAAAGAGCTGCAACAGTGTAACAAATACATTCATTCCCGTAATCAGAATTATCTCTGCTATGAGCTGCTTTACATAAGCAGATATATATTTTATAAGCATTTATATTTAAGGGACCCGTATCCTTTAATTATCTAATATTTGTTTTAAACTTGGCTTTTTGATGTCACACTGCAATTAAAATTCTGAATTTAATAGAAATTAAAGAAGCTCACCGAAGGAAGAAAATAATGAAAGAACGCTTCAAACAAGAGGAGAATATTGCTAGTGCTATGGTGATTTGGGTCAATGAAATTCTGCCTAATTGGGAGAGCATGTAAGTGTAGAATACTTGGTAAAACAAGATTGATGCAAACGTCTGCATGTTTTCCTTTCTGTTCTCCACTGTACTTTTAATTCATCAGAACATAGAATTACTTTCGCTTGTATCTGCTGTTCTGTTTTTTAATTCAGAAATCACATATTAAGAGAGCAGTGCCGTCTTAGAAGATCAGGCAATATTATACTCGCAGGAAGCACTACTAGTAAATTCCATTAGAAGATCTCTGGCTTCTCATATGTAGTTAAAGTTTACTGCTGTATTTGATGCTAGGGTATTTCTAGCAGTGCTCAAATGATTACATTTATCCTATTTTTACTTCTCTGTCTTTATAGGCGTGCTACAAGGCGCGTGCGAGAATTATGGTGGCAAGGATTACCTCCAAGCGTTCGTGGAAGGGTTTGGAGTCTTGCTGTAGGAAATGAATTGAATATCACTCCTGGTATGTTTGAAGCATATAATAGTTTCAAGTGATATTCTGCAATATCTTGGTTGTCTTAAGTGTATGATGGTGTGCGTTTTGCCCAAGAATAATTGCATTATTAGGTGTCACACTTCAATAACCTAGTGCTTCCCTTATAAACGATGAGATTATGCGGCACTCAGATCCCTGTCTTTGTTCTGTCTCCGCCCCCAGGAATAAACCCAATTCAGACAGTCGGAGGTTAAAATAAGCTGGCAGGCAACCAAGTAGTCTGATAAGGAGCTTGGCAGCAATCCCCGCAGTTAATAAAAAACCTTTATTAACAGAACGGAAAAATACACACCACAAGTGTCCAGAATAGCCAAAGCTGAGATGCAGGAATAGTTGTTTTTGTTCGTCACAAAAGTGCAGGCTGACTCACTCTCTTTTATAGGCTGTGGGGTGTGGTCCAGTGAGTCAGCTAATCACGAGCACGCCGTGCCTTCTGTTGGGCACGTTTCTCCCTGCGTCGCTGGCGGGGATCCAGCCAGCACTTATCTCCCTCGTCGCTGTCCACCTATGGCTGCAGGGATGTGCTTGGCTCTGGGCCTATCTCTTGCCCTTCGGTGTCCTCCAGGGGCATTGCCAGAGAAGAGGGTCCTGGAGAGGGAGGTCTTGCCAATTCCTCCCTTTCACTCTCGGAGTCCTCTCCTGACGATGACACAGGCTCAGGCAACGGAGCCACAACAGTCTTAAATTGAAGCCCTTTCTTTAAAGATAATAACGCTGAATGAAAAAAACCCAGAGTTTTTGAACTATTCTACAAGTTAAACTTGTGTAGTGGTTGACTAACATTTCTTATGATATACATTTAGCTAGTAATAATCTATAATATTTTCAATGTTATCTGTAAACAACTTAGAAATAATGCAAGGTTAATAGAAGTGTGAATTATTTGTGAAGTCTTAACAAACTAATTTTCTTTTTAGTTTGAATGGTTAATTTCTGAACAGATTATCAAAGGTTTTTCTATATTAGTGTTCCCTCCCACCACTTCTGGTTTAGGATATTGCTGACCTAATCAATATCATTGTAATTAAGTAAACGTAACCATATTTTCCCCAGGAGGAAGAAACTACTAAAAGGACATTAAATGGTGTGTGTGTGTGTGTGAAAGAGAGAGAGAGGGAGGGGAGAGGGGAGGGAAGTTTATTTTCAATAGCTGCAGTTGTGATTCAGTGACTAGAAAGGTGATGACCAGGTTGTTTGAGCCAAACAATGATAATCAACAGTTTCTCATCAAACTTTAATTAGGTGTCAAATGGTGTATCATTGAATTAGATCCTGGGCTTTCTACTCTTCATTTTTATTAATGACTTAGATATATCGCATTTGCAGTTAATACAAAACTTGATGGTAAAGTTAATACTGTAGCTCACAAGAGCAAAATTCAAAATGTCCTTGATTCATCAGAAAGATGAACTAGAAGTAACAGAATAGTATTTAATGGAGATAGATGCACAGTTTTCCAGTTAGGAAATAGAATACGCAATCGAATGCATAAGAAATTAGGATTATCTGACATGATATATGAGAGCAGACTATTTGAATTGTAGTTGATTGTAAAATGAATGTGACTCAGCAATGTGACAATGCTTTTAAGAAGGCAAATTCAATTTTAGGGTCTACAAATCTATTTTCAAAATCATGGGAAGCAATCATTCCATTTAGCTTTGGATTGTTCAACCCTTTCTGTTGGCATGAGTAGGATAGGCTTGTCTTAGGAGGACAGAATGGTTCCTCAGGTAACCTGGACCTAGGCCACAAGGGCTTTAATGGTCATAACCAACACCTTGAACTGTACTTAGAAGCAGGCTAGTAGACCAGAAGTTCACAGGGCAGAGTTGTAATATGTGTCAGGTGCAAGAAACCAGGAATCAAGTTTGTTTAAATGAGTACAACGTTATTCCATGCTAGCTCTCTTCAAGAATCTGAATTAGTAACAATCAAGACAAATTGGCAGATTTTAGTCAACGGAATTCAAGGAGGGCTGGATTTAGATCTCTTACGGTTACAGATGAACTCCAAATTACATACTTGACCACTTCCTCAGGCTCAGTCTGGTCATTTTCTACATCACTGGGCATCCTAGGGGTCCCAAAGACTGCTCTCAGTGCCACACTTTGTACCACCTGAAGCTTCTGAATGAACGGCAAGGGTAGCCTCCTGTACACCACAATCCATTAGTCCAGGTGAAAAATGACCAGGATTTGAGTAACTGAGCACAGGGAGTCATGACCTAGGAAAGGTCAAAACTGGTGTACAAACCGGAGCAGTGCAAAAGGTCTCCTGATCATGCCTGCCACTTGCTCTTCGGGCAGGAGATGTGAGTCGAAGAGAACCCTTAGGTCAGTGATGGCTAACCTTTTTGCTGTCGCATGCGAAAAGCGGGGGGACTGGGGGGTGGTCATGCGTGCATGCCCACACCCATAATTCAATGTACCCCATCCCCGCGCGCATGATCCACCTGCTTTTGGCAAGTGATGGCCCAGTGGGCCCGTTTTTCATCCTCCCCAGGCTCCAGAGGCTTTCTAGGAGCCCGGAGAGGGTGAAAACAGCCTTCCCCATACACACCCCCAGAAGCCCTCCAGAAGCCGGAAACGGTACGTTTGCCAACTTCCAGTGGGACCAGAAGGCCCGTTTTTTGCTCTCCCCAGCCTCCAGAGGCTTTCTAGGAGCCTGGGGAGGGTGAAAACAGCCTCTCCCCCCCCCCCCCGGCCCTAGAAAGGTTCTGGAGCCGAGCTAGGGCAACACTCATGTGCCCACCGATATGGCTCCTCATGCCACAGGTTCGCCATCACGGCCCTAGGTTGAGATGGGGTAGTGCAACCCCATCTCAGTATGGCTTGTTGCCTAACAACTGCAACTGGACTTCCGGAACTGCCATCACTAAGTGGTACGAACAGGTGACATTTCGCCTAACCATCACTTTGTTTAGGGATAGAAATTTCAGTCCCAGTTAGGGTTGTTAAGTAAGGATGTATGTATATGCATATTCATGGTAACAAAAGCATATATTTGTATTCTCTTTTTACCCTTTGGTGAGTAGAGCTTGAATCTAATCACTGAGGTTAGAAGTTCCTAAATCAATAAACTGAGACTTCCACTAGTCAATTTATAAAAGTTCTGTAAATTAATACTGGAATGGAAATTATACAGTTCAATTTGCAAAATCATAAATTTGCTTTTTGGCTACATCTTGCTGTGTTTTGCAGAACTCTATGAAATCTTCTTATCTAGAGCCAAGGAACGATGGAAGATTTTTGGAGAGACAGGCACTGAAAATGATACAGAAGGTATTTTGAAATGGCTGCTCATATCGTTTCACAATGCATGATATACTGTTCGTAGTGTTTATTATACTTTCAGGGACACTTTCAGGGATTTTAACAATATAATTTCCCAACAGAACCATTTAGGTTAGGAGACAATTGTGTGTTTCATACTTACTTAAAGGGAAAGTCAGAGAGAAAAATTCTAGAAATGTTATGTACCGTGTTTCCCTGAAAATAAGACCCTGTCTTATATTTTTTTGAGCCCTGAAATAAGCGCTTGGTCTTATTGCCATGCGCTCAAAAGCCCAATTGGGTTTATTATCAGGGGATGACTTATTTTGGGGAAAACAGGGTAGAAGGTCCCATTTGGGACTCTAGTTTTTGTAGTACAATTCTGAATTAATCAGTGTCATGTGAAACTGGATGTGCTCAACCCTGTGTTAGAAGATCTTTGTTTTACATTACAACTTCATAGCTATTGTTGTTATAAGCTTCATAATGCCCTTTCCTTCTGAAATAACAGCCTGGCTATATAACTTAGTAAGAGTCTGATTTTATAAGCCATGCTATTTTTTTCTGCTAAGTTCACTTTTTATGTCCAGTCAGTTTTGCTCCTTTCTTCTTCTGATTATTACAAAATCGAGGGGAAAGATGATACTTTTTTGATACAAGATCCTAACTCACCCTGTCATCCGCTAAATGGCTGTATGGTATACATATTCCTAACACACTTATGAATCCTAATTGCATGCAGTCCTCATTCAGCAGCTATTCAAAATTATTACACTGCTGAATGAGGAAGCTTGTGACAGTTCCTCATAGTTGCAGCATTCCCACAGCTCACATGATCACAATTCGGATGCTTGGTAGCCGGCTTGCAATTATAACATTGCAGCATCCTTCAGTCACATAATCCATCATCATCTTCAGTCTTCACTGCTGGCTTCCAATGAGCAGAGTCAATGGGGGAGCCAGCAGGAGGCCACAAATAGCAATCACATGATGTTACTCCTAATGGCCCTGCAGGCTAAATCCAGCAATAGCAACAGGAACTGCCATCATAAGTCGGTGCAGCCACATCACATTGCACTTTATAGTCGTGTCAATCAGCAACGGAGTTCCAATTAACCGTCGTTAATAGAGGATCACCTGAAGATATTTTTCAAAAACAGTGCCAGGGTAGGAAAATTAAGTGTGCTGTTATGGAAACCTCATAATGAACAGCTTATATATTTGGTATAGGGAGAAGAGTCCATATTAAAAAGCAACAAAGCTGAGTCATAGCTGGTTATGCAGAAAAAAATTGTTTAATTAATTAAAGTAAAATGCCTCCCTGGTGTCATGCTCAAGTTTAGTCTGGAGAAGGAAGGAAGAGTGGGGAACGGTCAGGAAGGGATAAGAGATATGTGCTTTTCAATGGATTTGCTGAAAGCCAGCATCAATGTCTAGTTTTGGCAAAACCACAACTATGGTTTTGAGCCAAGAGCTATGGTGGTGCAGTGGTTAGAATGCAAGTATTGCAAGCTAATTCTGCAGGCCACCAGCAGTTTGATCCTTACCAGCTCAAGGTTGACTCAGCCCTCCATCCTTCTGAGGTCAGTAAAATGAGAACCCAGATTGTTGGGGGAAATATGCTGACTCTGTAAACCGCTTAGAGAGGGCTGTAAAGCACTGTGAAGTGGTATATAAGTCTTAAGTGCTATTGCTATTGATTTATTTTAATGACCATGGTGATGGCAGGATTAATCCAAGGAGTACCCGTATGTCTGTGATTGATTTAAGGAAACTTGCAAACTGTGTATCAAAGCAACATAATCTTTTATTACTGGGAATCAGTCTACAGACATGTATAAATCTGCAGGTTTACTCTCTCTAGATGCTGGAGCATCACTTGCTGACCGAGAAGCTAGCTTGGAGCTAATAAAATTGGATATATCCCGCACATTTCCATCCCTTTATATTTTTCAGAAGGTAACATTTATTGATTATGCTTTGAGATTACACTGCTTTTAAAATAATGGTTGCTAAAAGCAAGAATTCTGTCGTTGGAAGACTTTTCTGTTGTGGTTTAATGCAGTCGATAAATTCCATCTCCATTAAGAGGGGCTTAACTAGGATAAAGATAGTTATAAAATATGTACAGTTTGTCTATATTATAAGCACTCTTGCAAGCTGAAGTATGGCAGAAAGGTTGATGTTTGCATTTCTGTAGAACTGCAGCTATTTTGTGTTGAGCGTTTTAAAAGCCTATACAAAAAGAATAACGCAAGCAAATTGCAAATTGTTTGGGAGTAGAACATCTGTGTTGTATTTTTCAATCAAAATACACTTAGGGGGGAAAATTTACATTTTCATTTTCGAAGTTGTGTGAAGAAAAGAATTCAACTCCAGTGTGTACATGTTATAAAACCATTTTTTAAAAGCATATTTCTCTTTTGTTTGTACATAACTTAGTCTTCTGGTACTGGTATTATGCTCCTCAAAACGTTGATACTACAGTTCCATCTCTTTATTACAGAGTAATAAATAAAATAGTAGGTTCATGTGATTAGTGTCTCATTGTGAAATTGAAACTGCTCAATGTTTTACAATAGTGTTTCCCAACCTTGACAACTTTAAAATGTGTGTGGGCTTCAGCTCAACAAAATCCTTAGCAATAACTGTCAACCGTCCCATTGGCATATGCAGCAACATTATTTTACCAAGAGTATAACTTTACTGATAGATCCATATGGGCACAGAAGAAGTGAAGCTAGCTCTGAGGTTTTTGTGTGAAAATCGGCATTTCCCCATTTGGGCCATCCATTGTCCAATATTGCCCATCAATCCAACATGTTCTTTTTATTTTGGGAAAACAGTCTGTGCCTTTGGAATATTCCCATCGCATGGCCTTGAAGTATCGGGATTTTATCAGGTTGCAAACGGTTCACATACATTCCTTACTTTTTTCCCAGCTCCCAATACATTCCAAGCATTCTCTCCCCTCTCCCTTTATTTCTGTTGTCAAGTTGCTTCAAAATGGCTGCTTTGACTAAGAAATTTTGATAATCGAAGTCTACACACTTTAAAGTTGTTGATGTTGGGAAACAGTTTTGCAGTGAAGTCCTACAACTAGTCTGGAACAAGGCTGGCATATCTTGCTCAGGCAGAAGGCAGTTCTGAGCTTCAGTATTTCCCTTCATGTTCAGTCAACCTGCAGTTTGAAACGAACATTTATCAATATGAAAGCTTATTTCCCCTTCCAGTTTAGATTACAAAATGCTAAAACATAACTTTTGGATTTGAAGCCTTCTTTGTTTCATCATTACTAAACACATACCATTATGACTGCATCACTTTTATTAAATTGCAAATTATTTCAGTCATGTTTATTGCTTGTAATTATCATTGTCCCTAAATTAAGTATGTCATAAGAGAATGGACCTATTGGATTTCTTTTTTTTTAATAAAACTGCTTTTTAAATGCACTAGCCTTCTAGTGAAAATGATGAGAGGAGAACAGATTATTGAATGTATTATCCTGGACCAATAACTCTAATGACCTAATGTAATTCATAGTATTGATTATAATTATTTTCTATATTAATATTTGTAAAGTACCTGGCATCTACTAGGATTGAGGAGGTAGATAAATTGCCCAAATTAATGGGTAAAACGTCTCCATAAGGAATAAATTTTGTTATCATGCAAAACAATCCTTCCTCACATAGATACTAATCGCCAAGCTTCTGCCAGCTTTTTCAGACATATCTTACATATAATCTACTTTGCACTGGTTAGCTTCCTAACTGCCACATTTGTATTAATTGAAATTTTTGAACATTTTCTTTTGGAATGTATTGTATTCATAGGCAGGAATACCAGCTTTACAATACAAAATTGAGAAAATGGAATGTCCTGTCACAAAAGTAGAGTAAAGCATTCCTGTCTTTGCTGAAGTTGAACCTAGTATGTATTTTTCTTGAAAAATAACAGTGATCAACATTCAAGATCATTAATTCATACACATAAGAGTTATAATAAGATTTTAGAAGTAATTTTGATGACATGATTGCTGATTGATAAAAAGTTGGCATTAATAGTTATATAATGTGTGTGTGTGTATACATACATTCATTCAATGGCATTATTCTATGCAGGTGTTTTTTTTTTCTTGATTTAAAATAACCTTTAAGATATATCTCCATTTTTAAATTTTAGTTTTTAACCTTCACTTTTTTGATCTACTGTTTCTATTTTAGGGTGGCCCTTATCATGACCTCTTGCACAGTGTCTTGGGAGCATATACATGTTACAGACCTGATGTAGGATATGTAAGTATTTGTACAGTGTTGTCAATCTTTCAACAACAATGACAATAATAAAGTAGAATGACTGGAAAAGAAAGCAAAGGTAGTAGTAATAATAATCAAAGTTCTTGATGCAATCCCAAGATATCTGGAGTACAACTTGAGTATATAAATATAATTAACCTAACCTAACCTAACCTAACCTAACCTAACCTAACCTAACCTAACCTAACCTAACCTAACCTAACCTAACCTAACCGTGGGCATTGACAAAAATCACCATCAGTCAGTTGCAAAAGGCAGCTTTACTTGGATCAGTTTATGTCCTGTGACTATACTTTTAACACCATCAAACAACATCTTCCTATCTCAAATCCCTAGGAAGGATTTGATAGGTGGATAAAAATGCCAAAACCAGTCTAAACATTTGGCTGACTCTGCAACCAAGTATAATAATGATAATAAGGTATTAAATTTGTATGCTTTCCCACTCTCAACAGCCTGGGTATTTCACAACAATGAAATAGAAATTACAATAAAATCAAAGCTTCCATAATTTATTATATTGATATATATGATCATTGATATGATTATAAACATATGCTTTATAAACTGAGTCAATTATCACAAACTTAGCCTTTTGACCCCAAAAGGGAAAACATTTTCTGCTACACTTTGTTTCCATAGTTGAAATTCAATTCTGTTGCTGTCTAGGGAATTCTGGGAGTTGAAGTCCACTCCTCTTAAAGTTGCTGAATTTGAGAAACTGGTGTAACTATTCTGCTGTAAGGTATTTCATATCAAAGGGTGATCTTCCTAATACTGTAACTCCTTGTATAGTTGCTAGGAATACAAAAGAAATATCCCCAGCAAATATAAATATCTCAAGATATCTAGAGATATCCTAGATATCTCGAGATACTTCTTGTAAACATGTACAGGATTGCACTACTTTAAAGTGACACTCTAGACCAGGGGTGTTAAACTCGCACCATCATTGCGGTGTCATGGGATTGTTCTCCCCTTCGCTAAACTGGGCGTGGCCAGTGCGTGACACATCTGGCCTGCAGGCTGGGAGTTTGACAGGCCTGCTCTAGACCAGGGGTGTCAAACTCAATTTTGTTGAGGGCCACATCAGGGTTGTGTTTGACCTTGGGGGCCCCAGTGGACATGGCCAGGGTGTGCATGGTCAGCTCGATGTCCTGCAGCCCTCTGCCAGGGAAAACGGAGCCCAGGAGGGCCCCTGGACTCTGTTTTCACTGGCAGAGGGCTGCAAGTGGCCATTGCAGCCGAAAATTGAGCCAGGGAGGGCTGTGTGCAGTCCAGATCTAAGCACCCTGCAGGCCGGATCCGGCCCGCAGGCCTTGAGTTTGACACCCCTGCTCTAGACAAATGGAAAGTAGAAAGAAATTGCTGAGAATCATTATATGTATAGAATGTATTCGTTCACCCACATATATTTCCTTCCATCCTTCTATACATGCTTAGAAACATGTGCCAAATGTTAGATATCTAAAATAAAATATTGAGCATCTTTAACTCACGATGGGCATATTTTTTTCTATATACCTAATCATTGTTATTTTTAGACTAAAGTATAATTCAGCAAGTAAATGAATGAAAAAAGGAGCATCTGGTTCAGAATAAGCTGCCCATTTTATTGTCATAATTTGGTAATATCCTTTGTTTGTTTGTCTGTCTGTCTGTCTGTTTGTGTGTTAAAGGTCCAGGGAATGTCTTTCATTGCCGCGGTTCTCATACTTAATCTGGAGGAGGCAGATGCTTTTATTGCCTTTGCAAACCTTTTGAACAAGCCATGCCAGCTAGCCTTTTTTCGTGTGGATCATAGCATGGTATGTGCCCGTATTATGACATTTTACTATTATTTGATTTGATTTCTTCTTGCCGCAAAATGTTCGTGGACAAATAAGTAGATGTTCCTATTGAAGTCAGTGGCATTCCTAGTTTTCGAAACATCAAAGCTTTGTATACATCCTTATAGCTAACTGGTATTTGCACCCAAGGAACGCTGCCAGCAGCAAATACATCAGTAGAATATGTTGTCCCGTTGCAGAAGTGTTGCATTTTTCAGAATCTGCACATTCTATTTTTAGTTTCTGTAGTTTTCTCTGACATAATGGTAATCCCTGCAGTCTTTTTGCCTTTTAGACAAAGAGATAGCAAGAAGAAAATAGTACTCTGATTACTTATGCCTAGTAACACATGTCTTAGATACACTAGGGTTGGATTACTGTAACAAAGTCCTCATTGGGTTACCTTTCAGAAAACACTTCAGAAGCTGCAGTTCTTCTAAAGAATGTTGCTGCCAGAAAAATATTGGGCATATTCTTGCATTGTTCCACTAGCTGCCAATATGTTTGGTCCAGAATATCTAATGTTTCCTCCTATACCAGAAATGGGGGTACTTGTGCCTTTCCAGTTGTTACTGAATTATATGCTGGTGGGGAATTCTGAGAGTTGAAGTCCACTCATTGTAAAGTTGCCAAGGTTGAGAAACACTGTCTTAGAACCTTCTCTGTCTACCTACCATATAGAGTGGGAAGGGTGACGAAATTAGAGGATTGTTGGTGTTTGCACCAGTATTGTACGACATTGCACCTGGTGAAACACTGGTGGTCTGGCCTCTGGTTATGTTTTTGCCCTTAGTGAAGATAGTGTTGTCTGGGGAGGCTTCATTTGATCTGTTGGGCTAAAGTTTGTTGCTAAGTCATCTTTGTGTATTTTTATAATTTTACTGTATCTTTAATGTAGTGCATGTTATACGGAGTTTAGATTATTTTAAAGGGTATGCAACCACATTTATTGTTGTTGTTTTCTCCCTAAAAGATTTCAGTTTGTTTTTCCATTGAATTGTACAGCTGTTACAATGTTAGATTAAAGATGGACAAAATTCTGAAATGATTTGAGCTTTACAGCTCAAAAACCTGGCAATTTTAATAGGGGTGTATAGAATTTATATATACACTATATCTACGAACAGTGTTTACTACTACAGGTAGTCCTGAACTTACAACAGTTTAGTGACCATTCAAAATTACAACGGCACTGAAAAAAATGACTTATGACCATTTTTCACACTTATGACCGTTGCAGCATCCCCATAGTCAGATAATTTATGTTTGGATGCCTGACAACTGGTTCATATATATGATGCTTGCAGTATCCCGGGGTCATGTGATCACCTTTTACTACCTTCTTGCAAGAAAATTCAATGGAGAAGCCAGATTCACTTAACAACCGGGTTACTAATTTAACAACTGCAGTGATTCACTTAACAAATGTGGCAAGAAAAGTTGTAAAATGGGATAAAACTGACATAACAAATTTCTCACTTGGCAACATAAATTCTGGGCTCAGTTGTGCTTGTAAGTCAAGGACTGCCTGTTTCTGTATAAGTGTTTCTCAACTTTGGCAACTTTAAGATGTGGACTTCAACTCCCAAAATTCCCCAGTGAGCAATCTTAAAGTTGTCAAGGATGAGAAACACCGGCCTACATTGCAAGGATGATTAAAAGTTGGAGCCATTAACCCCGAGTATTTGAATATCAGCTAAATTATTTCTCAACTGCATAATCTGTTGTACGGTAACCGCAATTTCACTTGAAGATTTACTGTTTAAATAAGGCATACTCTACTCTGTAAGCTAATGTATAATTCTGCTGAAATTTCAGTTTTGTATGTTTTCCTGAATTTTATATTTTTCTCCCCTTTCTTTACAGATGCTGAAGTACTTTGCAGCATTTGAAGTATTTTTTGAGGAAAACCTGCCTAAACTGTTTCATCATTTTAAATCCTATAATCTTACCCCCGACATATACTTGATAGATTGGTACGTTGAAAACTTAATGGTCATAGCATGCCACAGTGATCAACTTTCAGGTGGAAGTTAAATGCAAGCCAGATTTTAACAGGCATTCTGGGATTCCTTGTGACGGAGGGTAAAGGTTCGTTCTTCAAGCTTGTGGATTGGTTTCCAAATGTTTTGTTACCAGCTAGGTAACATCTTTTTTTAAAAAGTTTTTTATTAGTAGTTCAAAATTAAAAACATTGGACATAGATATGACATCACTGGTCCCAAGCATCTTCCAACACTTTAAACTAATACATAATATAATAATGATAATATAATAATATATTCCTTAGACCTTAAACGTTATTTAAATATAATAATAATAATTTATATCTTATTCCTATACAATTATACATATCTATACCTACATGTACCTATCTATACAATTCATATACATATTTATCTATAATAACGTATATGATTCTAGTCTAACACTACACATTTGTCTCGGCTATTCTCCTTTTATCTAACCATTCGTAGAATTTTGCCCAGATTTTATAGTACAGTGTTTTGCTTTTATCCTTGAGTTCCAAGATGAGTCTATCCATTTCTGCCCAGTTTAAAATTTATAGTAGTATTTCCTCTTCAGTTGGGGTGTCTTTTTCTTTCCACTTCTGTGCAAAGGCTATCTGTGCCGCTGTAAGTATATGCAGTAATAGATAATTTATGTCTTTCTTGTATTTGCCCTCTGTCATTCCCAAAAGGAAAAATTCCGGTTTGACTTCTGTGTTTATTAACAAAATTTCTTCCAACCAACTCTTTATCAGGTTCCAATATTTTTTTGACTTTGGGCATTCCCACCACATATGATAGAAGTTCCCCGGAGCCACCTCACACTTCCAACATGCTGAAGAATTTTCCTTATTGATTCGTGCTAATCTTGTGGGGGGGAGGTGCCACCTATAAAACATCTTATATAAATTTTCCTTATATGAAGTTGCTAATGTGATTTTTAATTTTTTTCCCCATAGAGTCTGCCAATTGTCCATATCTATACTATGACCAAAATATTTACTCCAAATTATCATTGTTTCTTTGACTTGTTCCTCAGGTTAGGTAACCTCTTCAGTGGAGTTTAAGGGATGTTGGTGTCGAGTGTTCCACTGAAGACGTTATCTATCCTGGTAATGAAACATTCGGAAACCAACCCACAAGTTTGGAGTGCAAACCTGCACCCTCATCCTACACCTGAGCTACAGATATTTGCCATTATTGCAATCCTTGTGATTGGTTAAGGATATCTGGTTAGGAGAACAGAAGTAACTGTAACATGTATGCATAAGGCACAGAGGAGTAAACAAGAGAATGGAATTTAACTGGTAGATGTCTTATTGAAGGTTATCCCATGGGTTTAACCTTCAATTGCTTATTAAAACAAAAATAGTTTACTGCCTGGCCAAATAAGGTTGGTAAATATGAAAAAAGGAGAATAAGCGGTGTTTCACCTAACTAGCTTATGACCTAAATTTTGCCACTAAAAACAAATTCCTGGATTGAACTGCATCCCAGAGAAAAATCTGCTGCTTACAATATTATGTGTTCACATTCTGCTGTCCCCATGAAAACTATTGTAGGACCAAACATAGCAGGCAGGTTTTTTTAAATGCGGTACTGAAAGCTAGCCAATGGCTACAATGGGTTTTTATCTAAATAGAACTACATATCCACTTATTAAATTGGCTTTTCTTTTTGGAATCTTCAGAGTCAGTATTGACTTTAGGCAACTGGACAAGTCCCTGCCATTTTCTTGACAAGATTTCAGAAGTAGTTTGTCAGTGCCTTCTTCCTAGGGTTAAGAGAGACTGGCCCACAGTCACTCGGCTTTGTGCTGATGGCAGGATGAGAACTGGTATCTTAACCGCTACACCAAACTGGCTTTCTAATCTTCATATTACAGCACTTCACTTGGAATGTAGGAAGTACACTTGGAAGTAGAGAGAGAGTTGTTGCAAATGAAACGTCTACTGCTGTTTCGTTCCTTAACCCAAAGCATGATGGTTTATCTGTGATTAAATAATCACTGATAGTACAAGAGAAATTAGAGGGTGTGGTGTTTTGCCCTCACGTGCCTGATTCTTTTATATTTCAAAATACAGGATCTTCACCCTGTACAGCAAGTCACTACCCCTTGATTTGGCCTGTCGAGTTTGGGATGTATTTTGTAGAGATGGAGAAGAATTTTTGTTCAGAACTGGATTAGGAATCCTTAGGTTATATGAAGATATTCTCCTGCAGATGGACTTTATTCATATAGCACAGTTTCTAACAAAGCTACCAGAAGATATCACATCGGAGAAGCTCTTCTCGTGCATTACATCTATTCAGATGCAGAATAGTAACAAAAAATGGGCTCAGGTAAGTACTAACTGTATGTAATGGATAAATGTTTAATTTTATTAGGAAGCAACTCAATTTAAAAGAGAGGTGCAGCCACGAACAGAGATGGAGATTAACTTTGTCTAGGCAAATAAGACTTTACCTGTTGCTGAATTAAGGTGGTTGCCTTAGGAATAGCATTCTTGGAATGGACACCATCACTGACAAGGCCTTGAACTCTCTGGCCACCTGCCACCTCCATGTATCCTTGATTTACAACTACAATTTGGCCAGAATTTATGTTGCTAAGCAAGGCAGTTGTTAAGTGAATCATGCCATCGTTAAGAGAATCCAGCTTCCCCCCATTTGACTTTGCTTCTCAGACGCCAGCTGGGAAGGACACATATGGTGATAACCCTGGCATGCTACAGCCATCCTAAGTGCCTAGCAGTTGCCAGGTGCCCAAATTTTGATCACTTGTCTGTGGGAATGGTGCAGTGGTTGTTAAGTGGGAGAAGTGGTTGTAAGCAACTTTTTTTTCAGTGCCATTGTAACTTTGAAGAGTTGCTAAGTGTTTGTAAATTAAGGATTACCTGTACTAGATTGCCGAGACATCTGAAAAACATTTATTGAAAATATTGCCTACTAGACAGGGACATGCAGATAGCGTTTTAAAGACTGCTGAAACCATTCATTCATTCATTGGTTCGATTTATATGCTGCCCTTCCCTGGAGACAATAGCAGTAGCCTTCATACTTTTGTATATACCTGCTTAGTAGGGCTTTTGGCTCCCCCAAGCGGTGTTCTTTTTTATACAAAGTCAGCTTATTGCCCCCACAATCCGGGTCCTCATTTTACCTACCTCCGAAGGATGGAAGGCTGAGTCAACCTTGAGCCTAGTGAGATTCGAACTTGCAGTAATTGCAGGCAGCTGGCAGCTAAGTGCTATTTAACATTGCTTTAGTCCGCTGCTCCACCAAGGCTCCTCCATGAAGGACTTTCATGATTAAAACCTGCACTGTGAGTTCAGTTGCTGTAGTTGAGGCAATATGATTTTATATAGTCCCAGATAGTTTAATAACTTTAATTTGGAAAACAGTTTGTATATGTCACATCACCTTAATCTGAAAATTATCAGCAAATTGGTGAAAGTAGACCTTCATTGTCCATGCAATTCCTTTCTCTAGAACGAAGTGTGTAAGAGATTACTTGTGTCTTAGGTGATACAATGAACACTCACAGGCTGTGTACTTAAGTTAGAGGAGCTGCAGTCCTGGATAAGAAGTGCCAATGAACCGTCCCCCCAAGAATCATTTATCTAGACCAGGGGTCCCCAACCTTGGGGCCATGGTCTTCTGCTGGGCCACAGCCCATTCGAAACCAGGCTGCACAAGTGACGGGCAAGTGCATGTGCACCTCCACTTCCACAAGTAGCAGGCACTCACGGGCAAAGCTTCACTTGTGCTCACGGTAGGCACTTACGCAGAACCATCCCTTCTCTCACTCTGCCGGGCCATCGGGGCCCATTCAGAACCGGGCCATGCAAGTGGTGGGAGTGTGTGCGTGCGCGGGGGGACTTTACTTGTGCAAGTGGCGAGCATTCGTGCGCAAAGCTCCATTTGTGCAAGTGCAAATGGAGCTGTGTGTGCCGGTACGTGCTCCTGCCCCTCACATGGAACCATCCCCCAGGGCGCCTAGCTGGAAGGTTTGGGGACCACTGGTCTAGATTGTGTTGATTGTTTCTCATTGTTGATTGATCTATCATTTACAGAACCAGATGTAAAAACAATATGAAAATGGTTTTCTGAGGTTTTCGCGGGTGTTTGTATGTAGGTCTTTGGTTATTCGGGTCTCCTCCCGCATAAAATTGGAAGTATCTTGGCGACGTTTCGACGAAGTCTCATTCGTCATCTTCAGGCTGGTGTTCTCGGCTTCGTGCTCCTGGAAGCACGAAGCCGAGAACACCAGCCTGAAGATGACGAATGAGACTTCGTCGAAACGTCGCCAAGATACTTCCAATTTTATGCGGGAGGAGACCCGAATAACCAAAGACCTAAATATGAAAATTATTTCAACACAGAGATACAGAAATAAATACGTTAGATGCAGTCCCTGCATCCCTGCTGTCAGGGATTTTCTAACTTTCAGAAATTTAACAACTTATCATAGTTGCATTTTTTCAAAGAACATGCTATGAACATGGTACTGCTGATTATAAGGCTTCCTAGATGGCTTACTGAAATTTAATTGAAATTGTTATTACTTTGGATACATTAGAGCTGATTATTCTTATATTAGCGTATACTCCTTAAACCCTCCTTACACTACTATATGTTGAAATCAGTTGGGTTTGGGTCTTAAGTTACTCACGATTAACTGAATAATGACTGACTGGGTGAGTGGATTCCTTAATCTATCACATAAAGGCTTGTTATTTGGTTCTCTGTTTATAATTAATTATTATAAAACTAATATTGAGCTGTTGAAAAATAGGGGTAGGGGAATGATGGAAAGTAAACGGTTATGATTCACGACAGATGAGGAAACCTTGCAGAAATGGCTAGTTTTTATAAATGTTAAAAAGGAGTGACGTTGTGGCCCATTTTTAAGTTTTATTTTAAAAACTGGTTTTCAGGTGTTTGCCTCATTAATGAAGGATAGCAAAGAAGGAGACAGGAACCATAGTCCAGCACTAAAAAGCTAACTTCCAAGTTCAATTGGAAAAACCACTTGGTTGTGAAAGAATTCTTCTAAAACATCTTCTCAGTGAAAACCACTAAAAACGGCTTCAGAGACCGAAGAAGAAACAGTATTGACTGAACGCGGTGGTGGAATTTGACGGTCCTTATCCTGCTGCCAGTATTAAAGACCTCTTTTGTGAGAAGATTCCTTTTCACAGGAAGCAGAACAATAAAGTGTGAAACTGAGAAAGTGGCTATCGCATATTTAATATTTAAAGTTGAACGCAATAACATTTGTAATAACTTTTGTTGGTACTTAAAATTTTGAGGGATACCTTTTTTATGATTACCACAGAGGCACTTTTGGGGGCAGGGCAGGTGTTTTAAAGTAAGGCCCCAGAAACTGCTACCTGAACCAAATGTTTTGGTACAAATACCTCCAAAATTACAGATGAAATCCTTAGGACCAAATCAGGTTTTGTTTCGGTGTACAGGCTTGCCCAGGAACAGGAGGCTTTAAGCGCATCTTACAAAACTCCTTTTAAACCGCAGTTTCGCTTTCCAACTAAGGGAACGCATGTAAGCGAATACAGAGGAAACTGCATGCAATTTTTGCTATGGAGCCTTTGGCAAATAAGTCTTTTGGCTGAAAGGTGGCAGTAACTGTGGGCTTAGGTAAGCAGCCAAGGGGGTGTTCAGCGTTTTACATTTTGAAGTACTTTGCTTACAGGAAAATTGGTTTCTAATCCATAAAAATCATATGAATTTTTTTTTAATCAAAGTGACTTATACTTGATAAACACTAGTATAATTAATAAGCTAGTGATAACCCTTTTGCACATTTTACGCAATGTTCATGTTGAAAGTTTTGAGTCCCTGTATATTAAAGTGTTTTCTCATTTAAATTTAAAGTTGATTACTGCAGTGTGTACAATAATGAGTACCCAAAACGCATATTGTTAGTCCATATCTTCTCTTTTAACGTCAGCATCGAATACTGTAAAGGCAACATATGGAAGGTCGAACTTCCTTCACACTCCAAAACGTTTTAAAATGGCTTTTGAACTGAGGGGGATGGAAAGGATACCTCTTAATCTCTCCGAGCAGCTAATGCTTGTTCTTTCTAAGTCCGTTTTGATAGTATTAATGTAAATAAAATTGCTTTTCCTTTTTTTTTTCTTTGTACCTGGTCCTTGTATGTGCAATTGAAGTCAAAATTTATCATTGCATTAAAAAGTAAGTGAGACTGCTTTGGTTGTCAAGTGTTTAAAAAGTTGCAGAGCCTATTTTAAAGATTTGGTTACAGTATATTGTAATATTTATGTTGCTATCAAATGTAAACCACACTTCAATATTACTTATTACAACATTCAAGTCGAATTTCAAATGTCTGCTTTTTTTCCCCTTATGTATTTACTTGCTCTGGTGTATGTCCTTTTCTTGGGTTCTCTTGTACAGTTTTCTTACTTTTGAAGTACAGTATACACATGTATATAAATTGTAAATAGAAGGAATTTAGCCTTCGTTCAAAACTACTAGTAACAATTCCGGTGTAAATAAACTTGTAAGCAGAATGAATACTGTCTTGATTTCAGTTTGTTCAGCCTTCATGTATAAAGGAGAATCTTCTGTAGCTTCCCCAATGATCTGCTTCAGTGATCACTCCTAGGCCCATCCAGACATGAGTGCTAAAGTCTTTTTCAAAGTTAGGCTTTTTAATGAAAGATTATAGTTTGTAATCTTCTCAAAGAATTGCCACTGGCTGTCACACCTACATCTCCAAATGGATGGGGATCCAATGATGTTATACAGATTGCTGAACTGCAGCCACTGACCATACTGTTTGAGGCAATGGGAGCTGTGATTCAGCAGCATCCTCACATATAAACCCCATTCCTTTGTATATGAAACAGAGCTAGATATGAAGAATTCAGGATACCAATCTTAGCTGTCCCTTAAACTGATTATAAACCTAAAGGGATGGAGAATGATGCCCCTATCACCGTAAATGAACAGAAGTTCCGACATCAGTAGATGCTGTCTTCTGTTTTTACCTGACGGTTATCATTTTGCAGCGTCAAACAATAGCAGAGTTTGGATTTCTTAGATAAAGCAGCCTTAACAGAGCTACTTCAAAGATGGGTACAAATTATTCAGTTCGATGCAAGGGAATAGTGCCCAAAGTATTACCCTTCCCTTGAGCCTGAAATCAACCATTATCACTGCATGTCAGCATAACGAAGCAAAAAGCTTTACTCCTTTTAATCACTACACTGTATTTTAAAGAGTTGTAAGTCGATTAGCAGACTACCTACATTGTCTGAGCTGTGCCGTCACTAAATGAGCTCTAGTAACTTGCAGACGATCTGTATTGTCTGAGCCATTCTAAAGCTTGTATTATTCTGGGCAAGCTCAAAAATTCTGCATATGTTAGCATTTTTTGCACATGTCAGATTGTGCTTGAGGAAATAATTTCTTTGGAAGCTTCTGTGATTTGGAGCAGACCAGCACCAGAGTTGGTTATAAGATGGACGGCTATACAGGTAATCCTCAACTTATATCCACGATAAATCCTCAAATTTCTATTAGTAAGTGAGATAGTTGTGAGATTTGTCCCCATTTTACAATCTTTCTTGCCACGGTTATTAAGTGAATCACCACAGTTGGTAAGTTAGTAACATGATTGTTAAGTGAATCTCGCTTCCCCATTGCCCAGAAAGTCACAAAAAGTGATCACATGACCCTAGGACAATGCAACTGTCATAAACATGAATCAGTTTCCATGCCTCTGAATTTTGAGACAATCATGCTCATAAATCACTTTTTTAGCGCCATAGTAACTTCAAATAGTCACTAAATGGTAAATTGAGGACTACCCATATAAATGTTTTACATAAATCACTGCAACTGTCATAAATGAGTTTCCAATTATCCAAATTTTGATCATGTGATCATGTGGACACCGCAACAATCATAAGTGTAAAAAAGTGCTCCTAAGTCTTTTTTTTAGTGCCATTGTAACTTTGAATAGTCAATAGTTGTAAATTGAGGACTACCCATATAAATGTTTTAGGTAAATCTTGTCTGGTGCACTTGATTATGATTCCCCTTTCAGATCTGTTCATCTTGAACAACTGAATGTTTACCTCGGTCGTTGCAGTCTGGCATTTTGAGGCTTAAACGGTTCAATACTTTTCTTTCTGATTTTTTTTTTTGGCTCCCAGAAAAAGATTGAAGGAGATGGCACTAAGCATGGCCTTCCAAATCTACTCTGATTGATTGATTGAGGATTTTCCTCCTCCATTTTTATATTTTAATTGCCAGAAAGGGGGCGGCTAGTCCTGCCACACCAGCATCCCCAAAGGAGTTGTTGATACCGGGATAAGAAGAGCCAAAGGCTTCTCGAGCCTCCAGCCTTCCACCCTATGAAGCTCAACTGGGTTATCGGCTGCGATGCTGATCCAGGACCGCCCGTAGGACCCAGTTTCTTTGCAGGCTCTGCAGCTGACGTCCGATCCTCCTTTCCGCCAGAGGGCGCTGTGGACATGGCATTTCCGGCCCGACTAGCGCCGAGATCCCACTTCCGCTGCTTCTCGCGTGCCTGAAATCAAGTGCTGGGAGAACCGAGAGTTAGACAGTGTCGGTTTTCCATGCAGCTGCCATGAAGCCGGTAAGAGCACGAGGGTTCGCTGCCGGGAGAAATAGCGTGGTCTGAGCCCTGTCGGAAGTCGGGGGAGAGGATAGGCCGTGGTAGTGGGAACGTAGCCTTGAGAGCCAGTTGCTGTGCGCGAGTTTTCAGGGCGTTTAAATAAAGTCCCCCCCTCCGCCCCCGTTCGCTCGACTGGTTGTCCAGGAGTGCTGGACTTCAGTTCCCAGAATCCCTAGTTAGAGCAGAGCTGGCTGGAGAATTCTGGGAGTTGAAGTCCAGAAGTCTTAAAGCGGCCAAGTTTGAAGACGTGCAGCCGCAAGGATTTATGGGAATGAGAGTCCAGCGCTCTTGGAGGGCACCAGATTTGAGAAGAAGAATATAGATGGGATTTTAAGCAGTGGGAGTCCACGTTAGATAGGAAGATGTTTCCTAAGGGTTGTTTTGTTTTGTTTTGCGGGATGGGGATGTAGATATAGGACTCCTTTTCTTCCTTTAGTCAGTTAAAGCGACTTGCCTCAAAGATATTAAATGCTATTTACTTTATTAAAAAGTAAAACAATCCCAGGAAGAACATCGGGATATGGCAGTGTTTGTCAACCTTGGCAACTTTTAAAATGTGCCAACTCCCATCTCCCAGAATTCTTCAGCCGGCTATTTCCTGTGGGGAATTCTGGGAGATAAAGTCTTAAAAGTTGCCACGGTTGACAAAACATTGCCATATGGTATTTGTTACACGACATGGGGATTTCATTTCATTGCCACAAAAGTGTCCCTAAGGACTGCATTCCAGCATTAAAAAAACTTGGGGGGAACGCCCACAAGTGTTGGCCCTGTATTTTAATTTTGAATGTAATAAAAGAATGGATAATTTTTGTATGCAAGATGAATAACTGCATTTGATTAATTCAGTGTAATCTTAATTAAACAATTATATTTAGCCCAACCAGCATTTTATCCTACTAGCTTATAGAAGGCCACCATTGTAACTCCAAGACCAAAGGTACATCTCAATTCAAGAGATTACACTGACAATACTGTAAAACAGTTTTGAAATAATGCTACACTCCAGAATCCTCTGTAGGAGTCAGTCTTCAAAACATACATTGAGTGTATGCATGGGCAACAGAGTTGGGAAATGGATGTATAAAATTTGCCTTTTTTTCTTCACTTATATTGGATAAGTATGCCACAGTTACATTGTTAAAAAATTTCTAGTAAGAATTTTCCATTTGTCTTAATGGAAGACAAATGCTTTTGCTTTGTATAATATTAACTTAATGTTGCTATTGAATTGGTTTTATTGTTTCAAAAATGTGTTGTAGTGAATAAGATGTCACCTTAGGAGCAGGTTCAGGTTCACCCACAGCCATGGTTATTGTTTATTTATTTATTTATTTATTATTTTAACTTATATTTATTAATTTAACTTATTGTGGGCTTGAGTTACATCTATCTATCTATCTATTTATCTATCTATCTATACAGATACAGAGATATATAGAGATATATAGATGTTTTCGTAGATTTTCACGGGTAGAGGTATGCAAGTTTTGGGGTATTCGGGTCTTTTCCCGTGTAAGATTGAGTATCTTGCCGACGTTTTGACAAGGTCTCACTTGTCATCTTCAGGCTGGTGTCCTCGGCTTCGTGCTTGTGCGAGGAAAGCGTGATCGGAGATGCCATCTCTCTATAAATACTGGTGGGGAGGTGTGGGGTGCTGGCTTTGTTGCTGTGAGCAGGTTGATTGTAGCAACACAGGCATGGGAAAAGACCCGAATACACCAAAACTTGCATATATATAGATCTCTCTCTCTCTCTCTCCCTCCCTCCCTCCCTCCCTCTCTCTCTCTCTCTCTCTCTCTCTCTCTGTTTGTGTGTGTGTGTGTGTGTGTGTGTGTGCCACAGTTTGATTTAAAAGGCATACTAATTTGATTCTTATTGTCTCCAGAGAAGAAATAAAAAAAGAGTTCCAAGCTTTCGGAAGTTATTGAAAACAAGTAAAATAAAACTTGAAAACAAGTTAAAAAACAAGCAGTTCAAACAGGAAAGTGCTGTCAAGAAATATCGAAAAGAACAAAGGAAACTCAGACAAGCGGTAAAAGATGCTGTTTCTCGGAGGCCAGTGCCTTTGGAAGATCACAAAAAACCTCCAAGTAAGCTCTGTGTGTATGTGTGTGTGTGTGTAAATATATAAACTATTGAAAGCTTGTTAAATATCACTATTTTATATTATTAACTCTTAAGTATTGTTTAATAATCAGATTGTTGATTAACATAGGAGTGACCAATTTGCAGGCCATTTCATCCCTAGAAGCGTTTATGTCACCTACAGAGAGGCAACTTGGAGGTCGTCTCTATAGGTGACATAAAAGCTTCTAGGGATCAAATAACTAGGAAATATCCCACTCCTATCCCAGAGCTGTTCTTCAGTTCAAACTGAAAAAACTTCTTAGATGAGAAGCAAAACATTTTCAAGGAAAAAGACTAAGAAAGTCACGTGCCTTTTGGAAAACCATCTTTGGGACAATCATGACTTGGATGATTGAGAATCTTCATAGACATTTAGTCCATTCCTATCTTAATAGGATCTTAGTATAGATTATAAAAAAGAAAGCTCAGCTTCTCTAGAGCATGGGTGAGAAACTCAAAGCCCGGGGCCGGATCTGTGCCTCTGATATTTTTTTCACTTGTCTCAACAGAGAGGATGGAGAAAGAAGAAGAGAAAGAAGAAGAAGCACTCCCTCTAGATATGATGGATGAAGATGATCTGAAATTAATGGAAGAGTTGGCTCAAAAGGCATCTTTTATAACAAGGGACTTGTCTTCCAAGTGGGTGCTGGCAAAAGCAAAACCTAATAGAAAACCTTTCAACAGTTTCTTGTTTATTAAGCTTTCATTTCACATTCACTGATGTTACCAAGGTCTAAAATACAGTGGGGCAAAAAAGTATTTAGCCAGCCACTAATTGTGCAAGTTGTCCCACTTAAAAAGATGAGAGAGGCCTGTAATTGACATCATAGGCAGACCTCAACTATGAGAGACAAAATGAGAAAAAAATCCAGACAATCACATTGTCTGATTTGGAAAGAATTTATTTGCAAATTATGGTGGAAAATAAGTATTTGGTCAGTATCAAAAGTTCATCTCAATACTTTGTTATATATCCTTTGTTGGCAATGACAGAGGTCAAATGTTTTCTGTAAGTCTTCACAAGGTTGGCACACACTGTTGCTGGTATGTTGGCCCATTCCTCCATGCAGATCTCCTCTAGAGCAATGATGTTTTGGGGCTGTTGCTGGGCAACACGGAGTTTCAATTCCCTCCAAAGGTTTTCTATGGGGTTGAGATCTGGAGACTGGCTAGATCACTCCAGGACCTTGAGATGCTTCTTACGAAGCCACTCTTTCGTTGCCCGGGCGGTGTGTTTGAGATCATTGTCACGCTGAAAGACCCAGCCACGTTTCATCTTCAGTGCCCTTGCTGATGGAAGGAGGTTTGCACTCAAAATCTCATGATACATGGCCCCATTCATTCTTTCCTGTACCCGGATCAGTCGTCCTGGTCCCTTTGCAGAGAAACAGCCCCAAAGCATGATGTTGCCACCCCCATGCTTCACAGTAGATATGGTGTTCTTTGGATGCAACTCAGTATTTTCTCTCCTCCAAACATGACGAGTTGTGTTTCTACCAAACAGTTCTACTTTGGTTTCATCTGACCATACGACATTCTCCTACTCCTCTTCTGGATCATCCAAATGCTCTCTCCTCGGGTCCGGACATGTCCTGGCTTAAGCAGGGGGACATGTCTGGCACTGCAGGATCTGAATCCCTGGCGGCATAGTGTGTTACTGATGGTAGCCTTTGTTACATTGGTCCCAGCTCTCTGCAGGTCATTCACTAGGTCCCTCAGTGTGGTTCACAATTGGTGGCTGACTAAATATTTTTTTGCCCCACTGTATAACTAATGTTTTATGTGTTGATCTTTCTAATTTAGCTCTCAAGGGTTAAGAGTTTGACCTTAGTTTGCTTTTGGGTAGTTAACGTCTGAAATAGCGGAAATTATTAGAAAATGTCAGTGAAGTATTAATTAAAATAACTGCTTGGTCCTCATGAATACAATCACACAATTTGGCAAAGCTGTAACTGACAAGGCCCTTGGTCATTTTAATTTTTAATGTTAGCATTATGTAGCTGGTCCTTCATTGTCAAATTAATGACCCAAGTCGTTTGAATAAATAAAAATGATTCATATGTGAATTTCATTCCATAGTGAACCAGTTCACGCCAAGAAACGCAAGAATGAAAGTGTGATTGACAAATATGAGAAGATGCCAAGGCGCCTGCAGTCTGAACCTGAAAAGGAACTGATTCATCTGCTTCCAATCAAAGATAAACATAGAATTATTCCACAGACCATGGAAAAGCCAGGTCAGATACAGTTAGGATTGCCTCGCAAACTGCCAATAATAAAATATGGACTCTTAGGGTGGTTTTTTTTTAAAGGGCATGTTCTTTCTTGCAGTTATAATTGCTGAAGAGGAAATAGAAGAGAAAGAAGAAGTAGTTGAAGAAAAGGAAGTGACAGAAGGTAATTAATGCTTGGAAAATAATAATTTGATCAGTTGAAGTATTGATTTTTTTTTCAAATACTGTGAATATTACTGGGACGATGGCATAAGCAGTTTAATTTGTATTTCTTGGGAAGGAAGCTAAACACAGGTAGTCCTTGCTTAATGACAGTCATTGCAACCAGCAACTCTCTCCCAAACAATATGGTTATAAGGCTTGACATCATGTGACTGCCAACTTACAATAACCACTTTGCAGCAGTTCTGGTTACTTCATTAAGCAAATCCTGCTTAGCACAATCCCACTTGCCACCTCCTGCCAGCTTTCCCATTGACTTCCATTGTTGGAAGCTGGCAATGAAGGTCACAAGTAGCAACCATATAGCTGTGAGATCCTCTGATCATAATAATAGCAAGCTAGTTGCAATCACATGACCACGGGAACACTGAAATGGGTGCAACTACAAGAACCGATTGTAAGTGTTCATGTTCAGCACTATCGTAACTTCAAGCGCTCACTGAACAAATTATCATTCAGTGAGGACTACCTGTAGCTGGACTTTATCCAAGCAGTAGACTGCTGTTAAACTACTCCAGATCTCAGTCCAGCTCTGATCAGAAAATTGATGCTGTTTTCACAATGAGGCAGATATCTGAGCAATTGTTTGAAAGTAGATATGATGTAAAAAAGGTCCAACCATCTCCCCCAGTATAAAGTTATAAGTTTATCTTTACTAGAGGTACTGAGCCTGGGGCAGAACATTCCAGAAAATCATAAGATGGAAGCAGAGAGATCAAAAAGGTCTAAATAAAAATCCTTAGATTAACAGTTCAATAACAGTTGGAATGTTTCTTCCAAATGCTGTCTTTGCCATTTCTAAGTTAAATGTTTCCACTCTGGCTTGCTTGCATATGTTTTTTAAATGATTAGTTGTTTTCTTCATTACCAGCCCTTGAAGACCCCTTATCTGGTCTTACTGTTGAAGAATTGTTAGTCCATCGGAAGAAAAAGCTACAGGAGAAGAAGATGCAAATAGCTGCTTTAGCATCTGCAATTTTGTCTGATCCAGAAAATACTGTAAGTAACTCTGGTTTTGGAAATAAGTTAAAATAATGGACATCTCAAAGTTAAGGCAGAGAGAAGTTTTGGGTTTAATGCCTTGGCACAATCAGGTCTCCCAATGATTTATATTCAGTTTTCCATGCTACCATCTTAAACTTTGTGAAAGTTAAGTTTTAGATGAAAAGACAATTTTCTTTCTCTAAATCGGGTGTATGACCTTGGCAATTTTAAGATCTGTGGACTTCAACTCCTTTAAAAACTGAGGAATTATGGGAATTGAAGTCCACACATCTGAAAAGTCCCAGGGTTGGACACCCCTGCTCAAACAGTATTCATGATCTTATTCTTGGTCACACTTGCACATTTTAAATTAATACTATTGATTTTGAGTAAAAATTATTTAAAAATATTTTTTTTAAAAAAGACTGTCCTCTTTTCAAAAGATGTTTAATAAAAAATGAAATATTTTTAGCTACCAATCAGAGATTTTTTAAAAAAGCTTTATAGCAAGAGGTTTAGAACTGGCAAGCAGAGTTGAAAGTTTCTGAGAAATTTTAGAGCAGGGGTCTCCAAACTTGACAACTTTGAGACTTGTGGACTTCAACTCCCAGAGTTCCTCAGCCATCTTTGCTGGGAGTTGAAGTCTACAAGCCTTAAAGTTGCCAAGTTTGGAGACCCCTGTTTTAGAGAGTAGATTGTATGACAAAAGATAATTCTTGGCTACTTACCTGAAATGCCACCTAGAATATACTAAGGGAGGAGCAGGCGTGAAGGTTTCATTGTATTGTGGAAATATAATTAATAAGTTAAACCACCTATCTCTCCCTCCCCAGCATCAGAGTTCAGGGGTAAATATAAGCTTATCAATCACACAACTTCTGAAAGACTTGGGTCATGAAGTTAAAAATGATACTCTGAAAATCACATGTTGCTCAGTTCCAAGCCTCTTTTTTTGCTCTGTTCGTTCTTTGGTAAAAAAAATTCCTCTCTAATTTGGGAAATGGGTAAAATTTACACATGCTAATTTGTATGATACGGTGTGTGTGAAAAGCAGCATTTTTATGTCAAAGCTCAATGTTACTAAAATTATACCTAGGTGAGTTAACTAGAGCAGCAGTGCTAGTTCTTTCCATAATCTGGATTTTATCATTTCTATCCACTTCAGTCTGAAAAGCCAAATATCAGAGATGATAGGTATAGCACCAAAAATATCTTGAATTGGTTTGGTTGGTAGAGTTGGTGATGGGATTCCCAGATTTAGCATAAAATTGGATTTCTTATTTTTAATATCAGCATATCTGAACATTTGCACTAAAGCTTACATAGTGACAGGTATGTACTCAAAGGTGTGTCGTTTTTGAACAGATAAAGAAACTGAAAGAGCTGCGTGCCATGTTGATGGAACAAGATCCCAACGTGGCTGTGATTGTGCGAAAATTGGTGATGATTTCTTTGATGGAGCTCTTCAAAGATATTACTCCCTCCTACAAAATCAGGCCTTTGACAGAAAGAGAGAAAAACACGAAGGTGAGATTATACAATGACAGCGGTTTAATATTAAAACTGGGAAGGTTTAAAAAGTACCTGGGGGGGAAAACATCAAGACGTTGTTAGAAGTTTGCGGTTCGGGTTTTAATGGTCATTTGAAAAATTTTACCTTGATCTTGGTATCATCACCTGTCCCTGCTGATTTATTGAAAGAAAGTCAACTTAAATGTTTGTCAAATACCAAATTTGCAGAGATTGCATAGTTTCCTAGTGAATAAGAATCTGGAGTTCTACAGATAGTCCTTGACTTATGACCACACTTGAACCACAATTGAACCCTAAAATTTCTGCTGTTAAGTGAGACATTCGTTAAGTGGGTTTTGCCCCATTTTACGACCTTTTCTGTCGTTTCACAGTTGTTAAGTGAATCACTGCAGTTGTTAAATTAGTAACACGGTTGTTAAGTGAATCTGGCTTCCCCATTGACTTTGCTTGTCAGAAGATTGTAAAAGATGATCACATGACCTTGGGACACAGCAATGGTCCTAAGTATGAACCATTGTCAAGGATCTAATTCTGATCACATGATCATGGGGATGCTACAAAGGTCGTAAGTGTGAAAAATGGTAATAAGTCACTTTTTAGTGCCATTGAACAGTCACTAAATGAACTGATGACTAGCTGTACTAATTGATGAAAATGGAATTTAAATTAACCTGATTTTTTTAGAATTTGCCCCATGAGTTAGCTACTTGACTTAGAAATCCTATTGTAGGATGCTCTTACAATGGATTTAAGCTCAGAATGTCCAAAGATGCTTTTTCAAGAGGCAGCTGGACTCTGTTTTTCTTTGAAGACGCTTTGCTTCTCATCCAAGAAGCTTCTTCAGCTCTGATTGGATGGTGGGGAACTCAGAGCTGAAGAAGCTTCTTGGATGAGAAGCAAAACGTCTTCAAAGAAAAACAAGGAAGTCCAGTTGCCTCTTGAAAAAGCACCTTTGGGACAACCATGACCCTGATGACTGAGAATCTCCATAGACATTAAGCTAAGAATTATTTTTTTACTGGAACTTTTAAAGTTGTACAACGTGAGAAAAAGGGAATCTAGTTGCTATTTTTCAGAGAGCTTTTCAGCAAAGAATTCAGTATTTTTAATACCAAAGTTTTATAGTTGGCATAGTTCCAGTGAAATAAATGCTCATCTGAAATCTTGAACATTAATCCCTTCAGACATGTGCATTACACTAAGTAGAATACCTACTGCTGAGTAATGTTTTTTAAATGTAAATGATTGAGTAATACAGTGGATACATGGCAAAATATTTTTACAAAGTTTCCTTTTTTTATCTGCAGGTTAAAAAAGAAACTCAGAAATTGAGAGAATTTGAAGAAGGCCTTGTGAGCCAATACAAGTTTTATTTAGAAAATCTGGAACAATGTATAAAAGGTATAATCTGCAGGATGGATCAAGAGACAAATAAATGTGTATTTTTTTTTAAGAATGTCCAGTTAGGAAGCATACCAATTCTTATAAAAGAATTTATAGTCTTACTAAAGCCAGTGAATAAATAGTATAAAATTATATTTGAATTCCATCACAGAAAAAGAAAAGGAATTGCCCTTTCTGTAAATTATAAACCATAATATTTAATGGAATCTAATTTTAGAATTTTTGCTTATGTGTTCCTGGTTCTTTTCCATTCCATCTTTTCTTTTTCTCCATTTCAAGTCTTAGTTTTATTCAAGATTTTACTGTTAAATATATATATATATATATATATATATATATATATATATATATATATATATATATATATATATATATATATATTTAATTTGATTTATATGCCGCCCTTCTCCGGAGACTCAGGGCAGCTTACAGTGCGTTAAGCAATAGCCTTCATACTTTTGTATATTTATATTTATACAAAGTCAGCTTATTGCCCCCAACAAACTGGGTCCTCAATTTACCCACCTTATAAAGGATGGAAGGCTGAGTCGACCTTGAGCCTGCCTGGGATTGAACTCACAAGTAATTGCAGCAGCTGGATCTTAAATGCTGCCTTTGTAGGAGGCATTACTCCCCTACGCTACTCAGGCTCATAGTTTTGTATATTATATATTTTCAGAGGACTATATGGGAAAAGAGAGATTTTTTTCAGAAGAATATAATAACGTACAGGTCAATTTACATTCAAGATTTAAATCTGCTTTGCATTTCTGATATCTGTGAAGAGTTTTTTAAAAAAAAACTGAGTAAAATATGCACTAGCTTCAGGAATGGTATTGCATTTGATCTTAAGTTAATGCAAATTAGATCTAAGAACAAAAATATTCTTACCATTACATGAAAAGCAACAGACCTTTTTTAAAAAAACCTTTCCTGTATGCTGTTAGCGACTATAATTGGGATTAGAAACTTGGTTGTTAATGACCACTTTGTGGTCACCACAAAGTGGTTGTGAAACACCACAATTTTACAATCTTACTTCAGCTTTTCTCCATTCTACAAGCCTCTGAGGGTCATAATTGTAGTGACTGGTCACAAAATAATTTTTTCATTGTAACTGTGAAGGATCACCAAGAAAAGGCATTCACTAATAGCTTCAGGTCTTTGCTAAGAATTTACTGAAGTCAGTAGTGGGATTTGTCAAAATCAGCAGTACAATAAGGCTGCCAGCAAAGGGCTTGTGTGTGCATGTATATATGTATACAGGCTGAGGAAAGGCTTCAAAGTAGTCACACCAACTGTTCAAGAGGATGCAGCTGCTTTAATGCTCAGAGGAGAAATAAATTTCCCAACCACTCTTTTCAAAATTTTTGCACAGCCCTAATTTTCCTCAAATTTCCCACTGTGCCTGTATAGATTTGGCAGTGTTAGAAAGTATCATTATTTATGCTTAAGGAACTTGCTCAATTGAAAGAACTAAAATGTTTTGAGCAAATTTTTGAAGATTAATAATTGTAACAGAGCAAAGCTCTATTTTTCCAATATTCCAGTTAGAGCCTCTCAGGAGAATTATCATCCAGTGATGCAGTTCAGTGCCTGGTTTTCAGGCATTCTTCCCCTCTGCATTTCGAACTACTGTATTTTCCGGCGTATAAGACGACTGGGCGTATAAGACGACCCTCCTCAGAGCCATTTAAGGCTCGTCAGAGCCTTATGGGCTGGTCTGCCTGGTTACAGGACAATGAGACCCGGCGTATAAGACGACCCCCGACTTTTGAGAAGATTTTTGTGTGTTAGAAAGTAGTCTTATACGCAGGAAAATACAGTATTCCATTCAGGTTTTGAAATCATACTATTAGTAACGAAGGAATCTGGAAATACTGAAGCTTTGCATAATGTTTTCTTTAGATTGGAAGCAAAGGAAGCTGAAGAAAAGCAACGTGATTTCAGTGAAGGCCTACAAAGGTCTGGCCGAAATTGCTGTGAAGTGCCTTTGTGAGCTCCTGGTGGCCCTGCCTCACTTCAACTTCCACAATAACATCATTGCACTGGTTGTACCACTTATGAACGATGATTCAAAAAAGGTAGGCCTCCAGTACTGCCGGCTCGGCTTAATTTTATACTAAACATGTTGTTTTCCAAAACAAATCCTCTAAACTGGGATTTTTAAACCTCACAGATTTCTGAACCATGTTGTGATGCAATTAGAAGCCTCTTCAAGCAAGATAAGTTAGGTGTTGCTTCACTTGGTGCGGTGAAGGTCATTTCTGGCCTGGTGAAAAGTCGGAATTATGATGTGAGACCTGAGGTGAGTTTGTTGGAATGTTCGTTTGTTTTTGAGAAAGCATTGAAGATGGATTCTCTTGTTTCTATCGAAATGGCATCAAATCTTCAATTCAGTGCTTTGATTGAAGGTTTAGATATATTTATTTTTGTCCTTCATAAACGAATGGCAAGAATGACAGCTGGGAACCTAGATCACTTTAATATTTGTGGACTTCAACTCCCAGAATTCTCCATCCAGCCATCCTTGCCAGCACTTCATGCTGCTCTATCTGAAAGAAATTGTTTTAATTTTTCATAAATATTTTTGTAAAGTCTTGACTCAACTCCTTAATTTGGACCAGAATTTTGGTCACCAGGTGATGCAGTCATTAAACAAGTCATCATGTGACTAGACCCAACTTTACAACTATTGTTTACTGTGGTCATTAAGCAGATCACATCACAGTTCATTCTAACTTTGCTTGTCAGAAGCCAACTGAGGTCCCAAATCACATGATTGCAAGATGCTGTATTTATCATAAATGTGAGCTAGTTACCAAGTGCCCGAATTATAATCATATGAACGTGGGAGTGGTACAATCATAATTTTGAGGGCAGGTCATAAGTCACTTTTTTTTTGGCACTGTCATAACTTTGAACCATTATTAAACAAGTATTGTAAATCAAGGACTTCCTGTACACTTTTGATGAGAAATAAATGCATGTGGATTCTATTTAGGTTTTAATGGTGCTACTTCATCTAAGAATTAAAGAAGTGGAAGTAAAAAAAGATGCAGAAGACATTACGCCAAAGAGCAAATTCATGACCTACAAAGACAAAAGGAAAAATCTATCCAGGATGCAAAGAAAGGTATATATATGTGTGTGTGTATTTGCTACAGTGAGCAAAAATGTGAAACAGAATTCGGAACTAATAATATGTCCTGGATTCAGAGTCAAGTTCCATTGGGTACCAGGGGAACAGTGGCTGATTGGGAAGACTGGGCATGTTTACATGTAGCGTAATTCTTTGAAAGCTGTTTTGGATCTGATGATATTGTTGGCCCAATATATGAAATGTAGAGAACCCAATCATTGGTAGTTGAGCCTTGTACATTGTAGTAACATCACCCTGCCCTTATTTTTTTCCCCAAAAATATTCTTGTCTATTTTTGAGGGATTTTCTTTAAAAAAAAATACTAGCCAAAAATTATAACACTGAGAAAATGTCAGTATTATTGTAAACTCTATGTGGGGATTCTCCAGATCAGGAGTGGGTAGAAAGTAGATCTGAATCTACTGGTGATTGGAAAAGTTCAGCAAGAGTTTCTGATTCTCAGTTGTTCAAGAATATAAGCACAAAATGCACACACACACACACACACACACACACACACACGTGAATAAAGCATGAATTACCATGGGTCAGTATTTATATGGAAGCACCATAGGCATGTTTGGTATTAAAACCCCAAATAAGTCAGAATTCTTTCATTCTGACTCAAACATGCACATAACCATTTGATGTCCAAGGGCAACATGCAGCCTTAAGCACTTCTGCCATTTCCATAAATCATGACAGAAGGGAAATCTGTCAGATATTTGGGGAGTAATCCATTAACTTCTTTGTTTATAATATTGAAACCTATTCAGCTTTAGAAGCTCTGGCTGGATTGCATTCAATAAAACATCATCAGAGAATAATAATAATAATCACATGGATAAAACTATCAAGAATTCAGGTAAAGAATCACTGAGTGTCTTAGATATAGACACTCTCATCCAGTCACCTCTGACACAGCCTGATGACAGCCATAGTGCTCCTGCCTACCTGACTGGTGTGTAAGGGGGGTGGGCTGAGGGAAAGAAAAACCCAACTGGCAAATTTGAAGTAGAGGAGGGCCCTTATTCTCCCCACACCAAGTGTGGCCGACTTGGTCACGGAGGAATTCAGTATTGCTATTAATAATTCAGGGAAAAAAATTCCATTGTGAATTGGAAGTCCAGGGATTCAAAATCATTTGTGTTCCAATTGCCAAATCTGGTTAGCTTCTAAGTCAGAGGTCTCCAACAGTGGTGGAATTCAAATTTTTTACCTGCTGGTTCTGTGGGCGTGGCTTGGTGGGCATGGTGTGGCTTGGTGGGCATGGTGTGGCTTGGTGGGCATGGCAGGGGAAGGATACTTAAAATCCCCATTCCCTCCCCACTCCTGGGGGAAGGATATTGCAAAATCTCTATTCCCACCCCATTCTGGGGCCAGTCAGAGGTGGTATTTTCCAGTTCTCCGAACTACTCAAAATTTCCGCTACCGGTTCTCCAGAACCTGTCAGAACCTGTTGAATAGCACCCCTGGTCTCCAACTTTGGCAACTTTAAGCCTGGCAGACTTCAATTCTGGGAGTTGAAGTCCGCCAGGTTTAAAGTTGCCAAGGTTGGAGATCCCTGTTCTAAATCACTTGTTCCTTTTCAGTGGAAGAAAGCAGAAGAAAAACTGGAGCGAGAACTGTTGGAAGCTGAAGCCTCTGAAAATTCAGAGAAAAAACTGAAACTGGTATCTACATTCTTCATACATGTTATATTTTCTGGGGGGTCCTTCTGTGTTGCACATGAAGTAGGACTGGATCACGCGACGTATTTCTTTCAAATTCTTTTTGCGCTGTGGCTCATCAGAAATAGCGGATTCAAGTTGAAGTGGGGGGGGGGCATGAATAAAGACTTAAAACCTGATATTATACAGGTAGTCCTTGTTTAATGACCACAATTGGAGCCAGCAACACTGTCACTAAAGCTCATGGTCACTAAGTGGAAAATCGTGTGATCGTGACAGACTTACCACATAACTTCCCCTTCAGTCATTAATGACCACAATTTGCTATTTTACTTCTCCATTTTCTGTTAATTCTGCTTGTTGGAAGCCAGTTGCAAAATGCCTCAGTGGTGATTACATGATCATTGGGCACTGTAGTAGTGATAAATTTGAAGACCGCTCACAAAACTGTTGAATTGTCACTAAATGAAGCGATCGGTAAACGAGGGCTACCTATAGTCATGGGTTCATATCCCATTGTGCCATTGGTATTCTTCAGAAGCTGAGTGAATCCAAAAATACAGCAATAGATTATTACTATGTGCTAATAAATACCTTTTTGTTTACTAATATGATTGCATTAATAGAAGTTGTATCTTAGCTGCAGTTGCTGTTAACTCAGAATGGTATAAAGCTGTAATGTTTCTGGCTGCCAAAATTGTGATTATTGAAAAGCCAGGAATTTTTAATAGTAATTTAGGATTAATATCTTCTAAAGTGATGTATGAAGAAAAAAATATTTGATTAAAATGAAATCATTCAGGTTCATTTTATGCCTTTTTTACTATAGCATACAGAAACATTGAATATCGTATTTTTGACTTACTTCCGAATCTTGAAAAAAGCCCAGAAATCTCCTCTTGTGCCTGCTGTACTCGAAGGTCTTGCAAAGTAAGTATTTCAGAATAATTTTTAAATTTCTTAAAAGAAAGAAAAGAAAGAAAGAAAGAAAGAAAGAAAGAAAGAAAGAAAGAAAGAAAGAAAGAAAGAAAGAAAGAAAGAAAGATCCAGGAACTACATGCTAAGGTCTATGCTTATATTATAAACATAGGGGCAGTTGTTTACAGCATTCTTCAAAATTAAATATCATAATATAAAAAGCGACATTTGAAATATTTAGTTGACTAACAAGTTCTGTATCTGCTTTATGTTTTATCTTTTGTTATCAATATGAATTTTGGGGTTTTAATTCCTCCTAGTAAGTGAAATGGAACCTTGTTCCATGCTATGTGCATTTATTTAGGAATGAAAACAACGCTACAGAATCAGGACTAAGGGACAATCTTAAGATATGACCTCTCCAAATAAAATACCAAAAGAAACAAACAACATAAAAGTTTTGTGGATGAATCCTATGTAAAATCAAGTTTCTTTCATTTAGATTTGCCCATCTCATAAACTTGGAATTTTTTGATGATCTTCTGATGGTTCTCCATTCCCTTATTGTGTCTGGGGTAAGTTTACTGCTTTCTGATTAATTTTTAATTAATCAGAATTAATTAATTTTTAGATTAATTTTTAATCTATTGTTTCATTATAGAGAATAAAATACAGAATAGCAAAAGCAACAAACAAAATGAAACAAAGGAAAAACATACATTCAACCCTAACAACAATAAAAAAAATAGTGTACAAAAAAAGTTGAAATAATGGTCAATTGGATTTAACATTTAACATGTAGGATCCACCCTGGCTGAGGGCTGGGGAAAAAAAAAGAAAAAGCAATAAATTATCATCCCCTTTTACAAGTCAGTGGGTTGAGCTAAACATTGCACTAATCTAAGATCAGGGATTTTCTCCCCTCTCAACTCAGAGGGGGGAAAATGGTGCATAGATCAGATCGGGGTGTGTGTGTGTGTGTGTGTGTGTTAGACATAGAAAAATTGTGTCTTCTTATCCATGTGGATGAATGAAACCAGTTACATTAATGGGAATGGAAAAGAAATTCCTGCATTTTGGCTGTAAGAGTCCCTCATTCCACTCCCCACTTATGGTCACAGAGCCTTGGAATCTATGCCCTTACAATTCACCTTTGACCTTTTTAGGTGTTAAGCCATAGAGAGAGTCTGCACTGTATCCTATCAGCGTTTCACATTTTGTCCGGGCAAGGTAAGGGGATTTGATTTCATATTGTATCGGGTTTGGCTTTTTATGATCAGCTTGAAGTGATACAATTCCATAGTTCAGCCTGAGAAATTAGAGAGTTGTTAATTTTGCATCAAAAGTCTTCTTAAAACAGTTTGTAAGAAGACAGCAACGAGGCCCGTTTTCATCTGGAACTAAGCTAGGACCACTGATTTTGTTGCCTGTTTTTTGTTCCTGTGGGGTTTTTTTCTCTATCTGCTTTTGCATTTGTAAGTAAAACAATATAGCAACAGTTCGACCAATGTATTTAGAGATACTCCTCAGTTAAAACTACAGTAATTGGGAAAAGCAACTTTGTCACTAAGTGACACGGTTGTAAACCAAAATATTTAATAATTTGTTTATTTATTTGTTTTGATTTATTAACCGCCCTTCTCCTTGCGGACCCAGGGCAGTGAACAGCCAGAATAAAAACATAGTATACAAAATTTAAAAGCAATTAAAAATTATTAAATATTTTCAGCTGACAATTAAAACAATCCAATTTAAAATCAATTTCAATTTAAAACAGAGGATGGGATCAAGCCAGCCCAGCTAGATAGAACAAATGGGTTTTAAGGGCCCTGATGAAAGGTCTGGAGGTCTGGTATCCTGCGTATCTCCGGGGGTAGGTCATTCCAGAGGGCGGGTGCCGCCACAGAGAAGGCTCTCTCCCTGGGGGTCGCAGCCGACACTGTCTGGCCGACGGCACCCGGAGGAGGCCCTCTCTGTGCGAACATACTGGCCGGTGGGAGGCTATTGGCTGCAGAAGGCGGTCCCGCAAATACCCAGGTCCTAAGCCATGGAGCGCTTTAAAGATGGTCACCAACACCTTGAAGCGCACTCGGAAGACCACTGGGAGCCAGTGCAGCTCGTGCAGGAGAGGTGTCACATGGGAGCGCCACGTCGCAGTTGGAGCCTCCGGGTGCACCCCAAGGGGAGCCCCATGTAGAGAGCATTGCAGTAGTCCAGGCGGGAAGTCACGAGAGTGTGAGTGACCGTGCGTAGGGAGTCCCGATCCAGAAAGGGACGCAACTGGCGTATCAGGCGGACCTGATAAAAAGCCCCCCTGGCCACGGCTATATAAAATATCACATAACTTCGCTGACTTACAACAGCAGTTCAGGTTGTGGTTAGGCAAATTACACACAGCCATTGAACACAACATCACGTCACCGCAATTTGCGATTTCCTGCCAGTTTCCCCATTGATCTTGTTGGAAGCCTGCAGTAAAGATGACAAACAGTCTTCGCGTGATTGTCGTAATTGTGCACCAATTGCCAAGTATCCGAATTGTGATCACATGACTACGGGGACACTGATAGCCATAACTACGAGGACCCATCATAAGCTCCCCTCATTCATTGCCGACATAATTTCCAATAGTTTAGTGGCCACTAAATGATGACTACCTGTAAATCAAAAAGGAATTAATTCTCATAGAAGGTAAGGCTTTTAATCTTTAACACCTGAGAATCCAAATGCATTTCTGGATTTTCAGATATAGAAACCTACTTAACTGGAATTCTTTTCCATAGGTGATGTCCTTAACATTGACCCTTTGAAGTTCTACACTCATCTTTACAAGACATTATTTAAAATACATGCAGGTAATTCCTGATTTCAATGTATTGAATATTAACACATAATATTATCTGAATATATAGAAATGGATCCTTCCTAGCTGCCCAGATTTGTTTCACTGATTGTCCTCTAATATTTAAAGCTGTTTGGGGACACCAAAGTTTGAATGACATCTTTGAGTGACATCTGCCCCCTTTTACAGCAGATGGCTTGGTTGTCTCAATAGCTTTGAGACATTTTTGCGGCTCATCAACAAAGAAACTAAATCTCGGTGTAAATCCACATGGGATTCTATATCTTTAGCCAAGTGATCTTTAACTGATTAAAGAAAGGGTAGTAGAAATGTGGCTTTTCAATTTTTTGGGTTATTACTGGGGGTTTCATTTTGTGTTCAAGGAGCCACAAATGAAGATGCAGCAATAGTGTTGCAATGTCTGGATATAATGCTCGCCAAGCGTAGAAAACAGGTGACTCAACAGAGGGCGCTTGCTTTCATTAAGCGTCTTTCCATCATGGCGCTCCAGGTCCTTCCGAACTCCAGTATTGGAATCTTGGCAACCAACAGAACATTAATGCATGTAAGTTTGTAATAGCCTGGCTGATATCTCACAGGTTATGGGGTGCAAATTGTTGTTGCATCAACTTTCTTGCGAAGAGGCATAATCTCATTATTAGGAGCCGTGGTGGCACAGTGGTTAGAACATAGTATTGCAGGCTAATTCAGCTCACTGCCAGGAGTTTGATCCTGACCGACTCAAGGTTGACTCAGCCTTCCATCCTTCCGAGGTGGGTAAAATGAGGACCCAGATTGTTGGGGGCAATATGCTGATCTGTAAACCACTTAGAGAGGGCTGGAAAGCACTATGAAAGTGGTATATAAGTCTGAGTTGTATTGCTGTTGTGTAGTTATCCCAACTTCCCTATTTATTTTTTCAATTTTTCTTAGTCCTTTGGGTAACTATGTTTATACCTTTAAGTATTAATTATATCTAATTTAAATGTGTAGAAAAAATACTCTCATCGGCTCACTCTCTTATTTAAGGGAACAGGCCATATCTTCTCAGGGAAGAAATTATATATTTATTTTATTTAGTTATTAATCAAATTTATATAACCCCTCATGTCACCAACAAGTGATATAGGGCCTGGTGTGAACATGCCATGGCTTTTATAATGCCAATGCCTCCAAAAATTATGAAATGGGGAATTTGAAAACCAATCTGCTGGTCATCGTCAATATTCAGCCCATGAGCTCCTTTTCACTGGATCTCAGCATCTGAAGGGATTTAGGGAAGAGATCATAGAATGCCCACCTAAAATCCCTAGGAGACAACAGAGATATTAATGAAGGAGCTAGTCTAATCTTGGAATTCGTTTTCACGCTTTCCTTTAGCAGCAAGATATATCATATAGGGCCTGGAGGGTTATTGCTTTTTACTATTTTTACATTGAGTTTTTATCCTTGTAAGCTGCCCCGGGTCATTGGGAATGAGTTGGGCGGCCATATAAATTTTCTTAAATGAATAAATTAAACATGGAAGCAGTATACCATCCGCTGCTACTCCTGGAAGATTGTGTCTCTTACCGACTGAGGCTGAGGCCTGTCTCCTGGGGATGCTGTAACAAAATGCCAGTCTTAGTATTATATTCCCAGCTCAGGTAACTATTGTAATGCAGTATGCGTTAGATGGGATTGCAGTGAGGAGAACTGGTACATTTATTCTTGGAAGGCAAAATGCATTACCGGTTATAAACCGAGTTTGATATCTTTTAATAGCTGCAGTTGGTAGATGGTGGTTCTGCTTTAAATTGTCCTTCTAATTTCATGTGTTCTTACTTGTTGCATCTTCATAGGTGCACAGAGTTTTGTATTGATAAGATATAAAGAAATAACCCTGCAATGTACAAAATAATCCAAAGCTATTTTAGTCTTTATGAGGTAGAACAGTGATGGTGAACCTTTTCGGCACTGAGTGCCCAAAATGGAACATGTGTGCATGTGTGTGTGCCGGAGTGCCAGAAACCCAAACACCAACTGGCTGGTGCACATGCCTGTTTTTTGGCCATTTTCCCACGCTCCAACGCCCATAAAGAACAGAAACGCGACTGGTGATGGTGCGCGTGCCCATAGAGAGGGCTCTATATGCCACTTCTGGCACGCGTGCCATAGGTTTGCTATCATGGAGGTAGAAGAATCTATTTCAATAGCTAACATACTGTAGACCAGGGCTATCCAATCTGGACAACTTTAAGACCTGTGGACTTCAACTCCCAGAATTCATGGCTGGCTGGGGAATTCTGGGAGTTGAAGTCCGTAAGTGTTAAAGTTGCCAAGGTTGATAAGTCCTACTGTGGACCATATGTACAATAGAGATTCCATATTAAGAATTAAGTACTCACTTGGGAGAGAAATTGTTTTATTCTTTGAGATGAACATGGCATCTTGTAATTTTTTTTTTTTAATGGGACTCTTTTTTTTTCAACAAACTTCATTACAGGTTTTCCCAAAGACGGACCTTCTGTTAGACAATGAATCACAGGGGAGTGGTGTTTACTTACCTGAACTGGACCAGCCAGAATACTGTAACGCTCAGAACTCGGCCCTCTGGGAGTTGCATTCCCTCTTGGTGAGAACCACGGAGGCTCACATTTCATAGCTTTGCTTTTGATTTCTAGTGTAGGAATCCTGTTTTCTTTCCTTCTGAAGTGTTTTATTTTTTATTTATTTTTATTTATTTGTTTAGATTTGTATACCGCCCTTTTCCTTGCGGACTCAGGGCGGTGAACAGCCAAATAAAAATAGTACACAAAAGTTAAACAATTTCTTTAAAAAAAGCATATAACTTTGGCTAAAAATTAAAACCATTAACCATTAAATATTTAAAATACCCTACAATACAGATTTTAAAAATTCAGCGGGGTCAGGCTAGACCAGCAAGCTGAAAGAGATGAGTTTTCAGGGCCCGACGAAAAGTCTGGAGGTCAGCAATTGTTCTCAGTTTTGGAGGAAGATCGTTCCAGAGGGTAGGGGCTGCCACAGAGAAGGCCCTCCTCCTGGGGGTCGCCAGCCGGCATTGTCTGGCTGACGGCACCCTGAGGAACCCTCTCTGTGGGAACGCACCGGCCGGTGGGAGGCTATTGGCGGCAGAAAGCGGTCCCGTAAGTACCCTGGTCCTAAGCCATGGAGCGCTTTAAAGGTGGTCCTCTTGAGCTAGAACATCTAGGAATGAGTTTACAAATTTTATGTATTATTTTCAACCTCTTAATATGAATCCTCTAGTAATTTTTTTTTTCATAATCCTGATTAGTTTACATACATGCCTACTCCACTCCACCAGTCTTTTTTGAATTAAAACTTTCCTGGTTGCTCTGTTTTTTTCTCAACAACTGCCTGTTTTCAGATTACCTTGGCCAAGTAATTTATTGAAGTTGAACAGTGGTTGAAGATTACCTGGCCTTACTGTTTTAATCAGTTGCCTCTAACAGTTAAATATTTTTTATGATGAACTCTTCAGAGAAGTGAATCGGGGTTAAGTGCATTGATACAGGAAAACGTCAAGCGTCTCAATTTGCTACGACTTCTCTTGTTTTCAGAGACACTATCATCCGGTTGTTCAGAAATTTGCAGCTCATCTCTTGGCAGGAGCTCCAGCTGAAGGATCAGAAGCTCTTGGACATGACCTTGGCCGGAGGTGAGAGAACATTCTGTGCAGCGCAGGGTGGATTTGATTTAAATCAAATCGATTTAAATCACAATTTAAATGATGATTTAAATCAGTAGTAAAAAGATTTGATTTAAATCAACTCAATTAAAATCATAATTTTTAAAGAGCAACTGTCATCTCTGGCCCGCAGCGGCCCCTCCTCTGGCCCGCTGCTGACTCACCGACAGTCCCAATATTGCAGAATATACAACCTCATGCTACGTAACTAAACTCCATTTCATGCTGAATAAACTAAATTATTAATGTAACTTAAATAGAAAACAATCTTTAGATTGATTTTTATCCCAAAAGCGTTTTATTAAAATATATTTGATAAAAATCAAAACAATCCAATTTAAATTTTAAAAATCTGATTTTTTAATTTAAAAGAAAAAAAATTATCGATTTTTATCCACCCTGCTGCATTGTCCACAAACAAGCCAGCATCAGTTTTATCATCAAATTACATTCAGTGGGATACCTGCCTCTAAGCCTGCAGGCTGTTGTGACCAGTGACTGGTCATTAAAGATGTTTTCTACATTAATTTCAAGAAGAAAATGATCTAATTCATTGTTACCCTTAGTGGGAAATAAAAGATTTTCAGAAATTACCTTATATCTCAGTGTCTGGAATTGTACTTCTGCAGTATCTGAAGGAGAAACATTCCTTCTGGTTTTAGTCTAGAGAGCTCTATACATTTCTGGCCTAGATTCTTTCATTATTAAGGCCTGCTGTTGCTTTGCTTTTTCAAAACTTGTTTGCATGTTAAGAAATTGTTTGAAAATAATGGAAATTAAATATTGCTACGTATCATAGGTCGCCTGGTGAACTTTTTGAGGCCTACAGTATGAAAGATATGACATTTGATCCTTCTATTCCATCAGTTGCACGTAGGAAAAAGGTACTTCTGCAGAAATTTGTTTCTTAAAATATGGGACATTACCATAAGGTTTATAATTGTTTACTTTCAATTTTTTATGATCGTATGCTTCTTTGTTTCAGGGTAAATTTTTACAAGGTGATTCATTTCTGAATGAGGACGTGACTAAATTGGTTAAGCTTCATCTTGAAAAGCCTGGTTTACAAGTACCCCTGGATTTTGCTGAAGACATAAAGATATTTCCGGCATCATAACTATATTGCAAGCTAATTCAGCCTGTTTGAAAATACCAGACCTATGAAAAAGTGACTTGTTCCATTGAAGCCTAGATTTTCATACTGCAGAAACATGTTAGAAGAGTGTTTTTGTAATTCCTAGAATATTTGAGGTAAATTCTTTAAAAATTCAGAAATGATTACTCCACACTGATGGCTAAAGTTTAGAATTTCTAATTTATTCAAACTTGCATTTGTAAAAAACCAATTGTACAGTATTCTCAGTGCAAAATAATGCCTTTTTCTGTAACTGTATAAACATGGTTGATTCCTAGAATTTTTTAACAATAAATACAGAACTTTCTTTTTTAAAAAAAAGATTCTGGACTAGTTTGTTCTAACTCATCATTTGAGTAGTGTAAGCAGAGTTTGAACAGAAGTTTAAAACAAAAATTTAGAGTTTTCCATTCGTTCACACTGTATTCATTTTTTCCATCATTATATTCATTTAGATAGATGCATGTCATCTGTTAAAAAAACATCTATGAAATAAAATATTATCCGGCCATGTACTTGATTTGGCACAAGGCAGAGTCAAACATAGTATTCATGTGTCAGGATACATTGACAGAGTTAAAAGCACATGTTGGGTAACTTCAGAATAGATACAACACCTTCTGGCCAAGTATATCAGGTGGCTTTGAGCATAAGGTTTAAGCTCTGTTTCCGCCACATGCTTAACCAATGAAGTGAAGGAAGGTGTTGTGCTGTGGAAACACCAAAAAAAGGTGGCTTGATCCTGCCAATTAACTCTTACAGATATAAATGTAATCCCAAGTAACCAGCCTTGCAAAGACAAAAACTAAGTTCACTAGACCTGTTTGAGGAACACATAAATGTGGCACAGTTAGGTGCCGCATTTGGCATACCTAATCCCAAAGTAAAAATATCAGGGTTGTGTTTGCTCTCGGGGGGGCTGGAGTGGGCATGGCCAGGGTGGGCGTGGTCAGCTTGACATCACTCCTATGGGGAGTGGAGCTGTGGTGGTCTGAGTGCTCTGCCAGCGAAAACGGGCTCCCAAGGTCCGTTTTCAGCTGGGATGGCCTCCTGCAATCCTCTGCCAGAGAAAACATGCGGTCCTCCTGAGCTCCGTTTTCGCTGGCAGAGGCACTGCGGGCCAGTCCTTCACTATTTCCAGGGCAGCCCTGCGGGCCAGATCCAGCCCCTGGGCCTTGAGTTTGTCACCCCTGATCTATACCTTTTGCGTGATGATCATCTAGTCTGCAGCTTTTCCTCCTGATTCCCAAGGCCATTCCCACATGCCATTACAGCTTTTATCCAGATGATAAGACAACACAGCATTGCAATACGGTGTCCCTTGTGTACCTATTGATGTGGCAATGACCAATGAAAATGTCAGAGGTCTCATCACAATGCAGGCTTCATAATTCCTCCCTGCCCTGCTCGCTCTTTCCATAAATGTCCATTGGCCTGAAGCCACAATTCTATTTCTCAGCAGTTGGAAATATTCCCAATAGATACTTTAGAGAGAAAAAAAAGAGTAAATAAAATGCAAACTTTGTGCCTACATCCAGTATGTACTGAGCAGCCAAGCTATAATCGCCGCTTCTTCTAAAACAAGTGCTTATTTGTGAACCCCTAAATGCACAAATGCAAATATGTTTCTGTGTCAGATTCCCCCCCCCCCCCCCCCCCCAATAATGCATCTACTTTCTCTCCCAGGGACAAATATGTTTAGTCTGGAGAAAAATAAACAAGAGTTTTTTCTGGATTTAAGTATTCATCTTTTCCACATTAAGTACAAAAAATTAGTATACAGCTATTAGCTCACGATGTTTCTTCCCTTCAAAGATAACTCTCTGGTGTTTCTTCATTGACATGTAGAAGTCTTTAGAAGTCTTTTTGTCCCAGAGGTGAACAATATGTTTTGCAAACATGAGAACAAAGCTTTGTAGCAGGTCCAATCTGATTATAACTTTACATTCCATTCAGGTACAAATTGTTGTTGGGTATTTTGCGTCCTTTTAACTCCAGTTAAGCTAAAAGGCTCAGTTCTTGATTTATTCCTTCAACTTCAATCCACCAAACTGCAGGTGTATAACTGCGCAGCTCAAAATTTCACATCGCCTATTTTGACAGGTTTACACTGCAATCTTAAGACACTTTAAAAAAAAATTAAGGCTGGTTAAACACAAAGGAAATGAAACCCTTGGAATATGCAATCACATGGCCTTCAGATGTCTTATGGTTTCTAAAATGTAAAGCATATTTGCTACCACTTTTAATCTGTTTTAATATCAGGTGGCACAAAGTTTCAGATTCAAAGGAGGAAAAAAGGGGGGGGGGAGAATAAATCAAGCAAAAGCATAAGGTAGCTCCTGCCTCTTCCCGAGACTGCACAAAGCAGCCATCGTAAAAGATACGCTACATTAAAAAGACATGAAGGGGGGAGGGGCATCCAAGCCCCTGCCTACTCAGGTGTTTCTTGGCATACAACCACAATTGAGCCCAAAATTTATGTTGTGAGACATTTGTTAAGTAAATTTTGCTCCATTTTACGACCATTCTTGCCACAGTTGTTAGGAGAATCACTGTGGTTGTGAAGTTAGTGACATGGTTGTTAAGGGAATCAGGCTCCCCCACTGATTTTGCTTGTCAGAAGGTCACAAAAACTCTGGGACACTGCAACTGTCATAAATATGAGTCAGTTGCCAAGCTTCAGAATTTTTATCACGTGACCATGGGGATGCTGTAATGGTCATAAATGTGAAAAACAGTCATAAGTCGCATTTTTCAGTTGAATGATCACTAAATGAACAGTTGTAAATTGAGGACTACCTGTAGTTATAATAATATATAGGCAAAAGAAAAAGCTCTAATCAATGTTAGCGGTTTTATAAAATAAATTCAAAATAGGTAATTTTTATAAAAATAGCTAATTATTTTACAAGGCTTCTAGGTAAAAAGAAGCCTCAAGTTTTATACCAACATCCATACATTCTAGTTAAATGGGAGGCTTTCCTCCTTTCTTTAAATACTATTTATGCAAAGCAAGTTTAAGAACAAAAAGTATAAATTTTACTCTAGTCTTATGTTATTGTGTGCTGAATGAAGAATCCAGAAAAAAATCTTTACTTAAATGGCTTTTTTTCAAAAAAAATTTAATATTACTTACTGAGATATTCAACATACAGATATTTTTCATTAAAATTAAACATTTACCCCCTTTAAATTGAGAAATAAGAGAAATAAGTATCACTTTTCTATAAAGATAAGTAGAATTCTCTAAAGCAAGACATGATAAATATATTACAGTGGCACATATTTTAAAATATTAAAATAAATTACTGTATTTCAAAACAGGGAAACTAGGATACATTACCTGAAAAAATTCTCTTCTAATCAATATATATATCATCTATTGTACATTGACATAAAGACAAATTATATATTCACAATAATCTACTAAAATTTGTGAACTACAATAGACTACATACATCTGCCTTTTGATCATATGAGTGTGAAGAGGAATTCTTAAAGGTGCATTATAATTATGCAGCAAACTATGAAATGTTATGAACCTCCATTTTCCCTTAAGAGACTTAATTAAAATCTATTTTTAAAAAAACAGGCTTCTGTTTGCAAGAAACTACATAAGGTGCATGCTTTGCTCTCTCAAACCAAGGTGCTGATTATGAAGAAAACGATTTCCAAATTCTTCCATATGGGATTCTTTCAAAGTTCAGCTTTTCAACTTTTCCTTTGCAGAAATCCATCAGCCTCTCATCTCCATCAAACCTGCGTTGTCAGCCAACCTCAGCGGCCCTTCCAGGGCTTCAGTGGTGATTTCTTCCATTCGCCAAAGATTTTTTTTCTCTCTTTCAGAGGCATATTCCAGTTACAGAAAGAAGACTGCCCAAATAAGATGTTGGAGGATTTGTTTTTACATCTCATCTTCACTGTGGTTGTGATTTCTTGTATTTATAATACCTTGGAATCAGGAAAAAAAACCCAGATAAACTATAAGCCTGATAAATCTGACTACCTGAAAAGTGACAAATAACCTGCAAATTGATGATACGCATGAATGGGCACAATATGTTGGAAGTATCTTGAGTTCCATTATTTAAGGTTTTTCCCTCATGAAAAATAAATGGAGAAAAATAATACTTCAGCTGACATCAGGGTTAAAGTAGTTCAGATTTTTTTAAAAAAATGTGAAGAGAAAAAAATAGTCCAGACTGAAATCTGATTTATTTATTATAAATATATATTATATATTATAGCTGCCCAACTCCAATGCACTCTGGGTGGTATATAGACCCTCACTCCAAATTATAAAAACAGATAAACCTTCAACCACACAGACAGCCCAAACTAAGGTGGACAACTATGGCCCCATTAGAAGACCTATGGATTTCCCTGAACCAGCATGGGAGTTGATGTTCACAGGTCGTAAAGGGACCATAAGTGCCAACTCCTGGCCAAGACTAACATGATCTAAAAATGATAAAAATTAAACTAAATAACACCCCCCCCCCCAATCATAAAAGTATATTAACCCCAGGTCTGGGATCAAAGCTTAGTTTCCAGTACTTTCCAGAACTCCAGAATAAAGGGCAACATCAGTATGTCTGGGAGAATGTTTCTCCAGAGGGTTGGGGGCCACCACAGAAAAGGCCAACTTCCCTGGTTCCACAAGATGACAATATTTAACAGGGAGGATCTGGAGCACATTCAGTCTGCTGGAATGAACTGAGCAGGTAGAATAAGTGGAGATAAGTGGTCCCTCAGTACTATGGTACCGTTATCAGTAAGTAAAGCAGAAAAGATGCTGCATATAAATGTATAACTCTTCTAAATAATTTTCTCCTTTAGACATGAACAGAATAAGTAGGCATACTTGAAATATTAAATATGTACAAAAAGACATTTAAAGCAAATAGAACTGACAGGTGAATGTTGTAGTGGCTTTGTAGTGTCAACCTTTATTTCACTGACAATAAAACCGTATTATAGCAGAGTACTCAATATGCCCGGATCTCATTCATAAATGGAAATAAGAATGTGCTGTTTTGATGACCTCAAATTATGCAGAATGGTCATTATGTCTCATTCAGACATCATGTTCATTCCCAGCAAAAGACTGAACAAGGATTATGGGTTGTACTAAATTGCAGGGGACCAATGAAAGATAGAGAAAAACTATTGGTCAGAACATTCTACATTTTGCAGACATTCTGCTGTTTGCTATGCTTGTCGCTTAATGTATTGCAGCTCATTGACCTAGCATCCATGTTCTCTTTCTTTTCTTGTAAATTCTAAGAAAAGAAAACAAGCAACCACTCAAGATGGGAAGAAGTGGCAATTTCTGTTCTCGCAGCTCCAGCAAAGGAGCGATTTCTGAGGCTTCTTTAGATCAAGCTATGTTCTGAAGCTGACATGCTTCTCACATTTCTTTTAAACCTTGTCTCCTATACTATTCCTCTGTAGCTTTGTGGTGGGGTCCTAAAAATAGTATTTCTATTTAGGAGAGAACTTTTTAATCAAGAGTAATGTCACATGCACTAACAAAGGCCTGTGAAAATATGATTTGCTTTGTGTACTAGCAAGTCACACTGTCTCCTACTGAGAAGGGGAGATGTCTTGAATCTATCATGCGCTTTATCCTAGATTTCTGGGAAAGATGCTTTGGGGGCACTGCATGAGAGCATGAGAAACTACCATGTCGAGGGAATCCTAAATTTAACTCGGTGGAAAGAATAATCTGTTGGCTTTGCTTTTCCTGCTATCTGTTATTAGAGCAATAAGCCAAATTGGTAATAATGGAAACACATAATAGAAGCTCGTCATCAGTTCAGTACAGTTCTTTGTAGGTCTCTTAAAACAGGGATTTGCCAAAGCTCAGCAATATTTATGCAATTTGTGCATTCATCTTTAGGATGTCACTGATAGTAAACAAAGACTTCCTTAAATGAAAGTTCATACTAAGCTCTTAATAACTTCCTAGCTTAGACAGAAGAATCAAATTCTCCTACCACGGGGTCTCCAACCTGTGGGCTGCAGCTTACTACTGGGCTGTGGCCTATTTGCAACTGGGCCATGTGAGCGATGGGCACCAGCTCTCGCAGCCCCACTTGCGCAAGTGGACACACCTTCCGCTGCCTGCCCCTCGCACAAAACCATCCCCTCTACTCCCCCCCTTCCACCCACGCTGGACGGTCAACCTGGAAAGGTTGGGAAACACTGTCCTACCACATCAAATTTCCCATATTTCACAAAGCTCACCTGAATGAAATAGCCTGTCCATGAAATAAGAAATAGTTGAGAGAAAATTAAACTACTGCATTAGTTCTCTAAATTATCAGCTGCCTTCCGTCCCCCTTTGATACCCTGGGTTTTCTTTCTTTTTTCTTTCTGCCCAACCATTTACCTTCCTGTGTTATGTCTTTAGACTGTGAACCTAAAAACTCCCACCTGTACTGAGACCCATTTTTAACTAAAAAACTTTTTAATTATTTAATGTTTAGACATTGGTGTCGCCCTACCTGAATTGAAAGCTGTTGAAGTTATTCCATAGCATCGCTAAAGGTCAAGTGGCAAGCAGCCTTATCATCTTTATTCTGAAGACCTTCTGAAGAAGTTTGTAGAGGTGGAGTTATAAAGCCTCTGTACTGCTTACTTGACTTCGTTAATTTCTTAAATTCATTAGCAAAGGAAATGCCTTTTCTTTTATCATCTCGGCCTGCCTGCCCAGAAGAAAAAAAGGAAAGAAAGGAGGATCTCAAAAGAAATAGTCAAATGTGATTTATTCAGATAAATATTGGAAGCAACACCTTCATGAAGAGCATGACTCATTACATTAATAATAATAATAATATGAAACCATGTACTTAATTTCCTCTTTTCTCATTCCCTGACAAAGGTTTCTGTAAGACGCATTATGAACCCCGTTCATGCCTATGAACCATCCAAAGATTAAAAATAATGAATTCTAAAAGCAAACAAAGAAATATGTACGGACAAATCTGCCAATTTTATTTTCGCATATCCATTATATCTTGGATTTCTTCTATTTTAATCCCTTTCTAATGATGCATAACTCTGAAATAGCAAAACATTTTCAGATATATGCATCATTTTATATACTATTACTCAACCCAAACTGCAAACTCTTTAATCATTTACTTACTTGGACTTGTTCCTTAAGTTTAAGAATAAATTTCCCGGCTCCTTTCCATTTGTTCTGGGCCTGAAACACACATTCTTGGTCCAAAAGAATCCTCTGACATGTTTTGGGTGTGGAAGATCTTTTGTTTCCTGGTTCTTTTGCTATTTCTTCCAAAAGGACGTAATCGCTTGGGTTCGGATTGTTCAAAATACTGTAGGAGTATTTGGCTTTGCATAAAGTCTGTTAAAGAAAGCAAATTAGAAGCCAATAAGCATCTCTCAATTTATGAGTGCCGGTCTTACAGGGTAAACCAGATTGGACTCATAACCGGATGAGCTAATTCTACTTTGTTGTAAAGCTACATGGACAGAATCATGCATGTCAAAAAACAAACCTGCTCCCATTTCCTTCCGAGCCTCTTGTCTCACCCATCGTCTACTTCAGTGGAGAAATTCAAAAATTTTCCCTACTGGTTCTGTGGGCATGGCTTGGGGGGGGGGGGGTCATGTGATTGGATGGGCATGGCCAACTTTTAACCTTTTTCTTTTTTGAATTTTTTAACTAAAAAAAGTTTTTAAAAAGTTCCGACAACCAGCTGTGATGATCAGCTGTGCTGCATGATCGTCAGAACCTTTTTTAAAAATACTTTTTAAAAGCATTTTTTATTACCTATTTGCCAGAATCGATAGTAAAAAAAAATGTGAACTGGTAGCTTTTCACCCCTGGTCTACCTACGGGCCATTTTGTCTCTAATCTAACCATTTTCTTGGCAGTGTTTTTTGGTCCTTCCAACATACAATCACCATGGAGCAAGTCAACACTCAACCAACTGTACCCTGGTGATCTGGATTAGATACTTTCATAGTACTGTCAAGGATGAAACTTTCATAACACATGCCTCTGTGTTTCAACTTGCCATCAGAGTAAAGTGGGGGGGGGGGAGATGTAGTTTTTGAATGGGTTAGCAAGAGAAACGAAACTTCTACGATTCCGCTGAAGAGTATGAGAGCCTGGTAACTTTTCAAGGACATCCTAACAGGTGTGGAGTTTGAACAGACAGTTCTCATAACAAAGAGAACTTACCTACATGGATTACGTGAGACCTTGGGGGTTTTACTGGGAAATTTGTTGTTTAATTCTATGAACTGGTATTTGGGAACCTCAGAATTAGTTTTGTCTCAACGTTACCATGCAAGTATTCAATAAACAGTCAGATTTTAGGAAATGGAAATGATCCGGGAGTTTCATTTGGATTCTCCAGCTGAATGTTAACAAATACCCATTAAATATTCCTTTGAATTATATTCAATGGGTCCACTGAACACCAGTGTGAATCTTAGCTAGGAGCAAGTGAGATAAAAGCAATTTGTTCTACCTGCTGGATTACATCCTGTGCTGTGCTGAAGCAAGGAGCCTTGATGACTGTCCGGGGTTGCTCAGGAGAAACATCATGAACTTGAACAAAGAAACTATCATCTTCAGAGACTGCGACCGCATTGTCTTTTTCCTCCTGACAGAGATTCTTTACATTTAAAGTCTAGAAAAACATGTTAAATATTAAGAGCGTCCAGGTTTTCAAAGTAGAGCCATATCACAGAGGTTGCTCCCTCAAATCTCTTCTCCTTTCTTACAAATTAAAATTGAGAGTAAAGTATTTGTTTTCGAAAAATAAGATCAAAATGACATTGGCCGCCGACAATTGATTATACCCCTTTTGCAATATTGTTAAACAAATAAGGAGGCACAATGGCTCAGCTGTTAAAGACACTGAACTTGTCAGTGGGAAAAGCAGACAACTTTGGGTTTGAGACCCAGGGCTGTGGAACGGGTGAGTTCCCATTACTTGCCTGAGCATCTGCCCTCCTAGCAGTTCGAAAGCATGCAAATGTGAATCGATAAATAGATGCCACTTTCGTGTGAAGATAACAGCATTCTGTGCATCTCCTCCCACTTATGACTGTATGACTGTACAAGCAACTTTGTTGCTTGTATCCTTACAATTTATATTGATATTGTTTCCTAGTATAATTGGATTGCTTATTTGTACCCTATGACTATCATTAAGTGTTGTATCTTATGATTCTTGATGAATGTATCTTGTCTTTTTATGTACACTGAGAGCATATGCACCAAAGACAAATTCCTTGTGTGTCCAGTCACACTTGGCCAATAAAGAATTCTACTCAATTCTATTTCTTGGCAAATGATCACCAAATGTTGGCTCCCTCGGTTAAGAAACAGAGATGAACAGTGCCCCCTAGAGTCAGATACAATTTGAAAGGGGAAGCCTTTACCTTTATTAAAAATAAAACGTAGTGCAAAGAACCCATACATTTTCATTTCTTTTAGCCCAGATAGCCAAAATGATTTACGCAAATTCATAGGAACACTGGTATTTGTCTATGACACTGGGATGCAATGTCACTTGATCGGATCAATTTCATAGCCCAATCCGCATATTATCAAGAAAGCATTTACAAATAGCCAGTTAATAGAACAGAATAACAGAGTTGGAAGGGACCTTGGAGGTCTTCTAGTCCAACCCCCTGCTAAGGCAGGAAACCTTATACCATTTCAGACAAATGGTTGTCCAATCTCTTCTTTAAAAGTTGGAGCATTCACAATTTCTGGAGTCAAGTTGTTCCACTTATTAATTGTTCTAACTATCAGGAAATTTCTCCTTAGTTCTAAATTGCTTCTCTTCCTTATTAGTTTCGATCCATTGCTTCCTGTCTAGTAAATAGGTTAACCTCCCTCTTCTTTGTGGCAACCCTTCAAATATTGGAACACTGCTATCATGTCACCCCTAGTCCTTCTTTTCATCAAACTAGACATACCTAATTCCAGCAACCGTTCTATATGTTTTAGCTTCCAGTCTCCTAATCATCTTGGTTGCTTTTCTCTGCCCTCTTTAACAGATATACCAATTATATTGCAGACTACATCAATGCTCATGAATCAGCAGGCAAAAAAAAAATGTGTTAATTCTGATTCCATTTTCCTTCCTTCTGCTAAGAGCAGTTTTATTCATATGCCCTGGGATATGGATAGAGGAGGCCACGTTAACGTTGTAGATTTGAATTTTCAAACAACTCTTGATAAACTTTCTCATCAAAAGCTCTTGACTAAATTTAGTGGGATTTGGTTAAGAGGGCCTGTCCTTTTATGGACCGCTAGCTGTTTAAAAAAAAAACAACAGAAAGCAAACAGTGGGGATAAGTGGGCAATATTTTTCAATGGGGAAAAACATGAATAGAGTCCCTCAAGGATTGTGGTTCTTTTATTTAAACTTGTTCACAAATCAACTTTGCTTAGGGATAAGCAGAAAGTTGGCCACGTTTGCCATACCATTTAGCTGAAAATCCTTATTTTAAAAAATCTTGGGGTGAGAGTTATCCACAAGGGTATAGCCAAAAACATATAGTGGATTTTTTCCCAATATCCTGCAGATTAATTCCATTTGGAGTCCTAGTGGATATTCCAGTAAAGAGGCTGATTCTGCACAGCAGCTGTGGCGATGGCAAATTCCTTACTGGTAATTATTGGGGAAGGTTTTAGTAACAAAACTGCTGGCCCTGTAACGTCGTTACACAAAGCCAGGGGTGAAATGCTACCGGTTTGCTCCGGTTTGGGCAAACAGGTAGTGATAAAAACTAGTAAAAAAATGGTACTGGTTCGGTTGAACTGGTATTTCCGATGATCAGCTGTGCTGCATGGTTTAGCTTTGCTAGAAAGCAGCAAATTTCTTTCTAGCGAAGCTAAATTGTGCAGCACAGCTGATCCCTCCCACCCTCACTGTTCTACTTACTGTTTTGGTGCGCACTGTGCATGCAGCACACATTTGGTACATGGCACCAGTGCCATGTGCCAGTGAACCGGTAGCAAACTAGTTCAGATTTCACCAGTGCGCAAAGCATTAAGTATAAAACAAGTATTCAGGGCATATATTAAAATAGAAAGTAAAACTGCAAAATCACCATGTGCCTGTTGAGATTACTATAAAATTATAAAGGAAATTTGTGAGTACCATTCTGCCTGCAGTTGTGGCCAATTATGTATCGACATGGGATGTTTTTAAATAACTGGAAGCGATCAGCTCACAGCAAAAATGCTTTTAGCATTTATTCCGTGCTGTACTAATGCACATCTCCAGGGCAGAAAATAAAAGGCCTTAAGAATGCAAAATAACATCTTCAGAGCAACTTCACACGTTTAATTTAAGTGTTTTCATTAAGAGCGCATAACAATCTAGCTTCTTTATAAGGCTGGCTTCTTTATAAGGCTATAAGTCTTCTGTTCGAATTCCAAGAATAAAATTTCAGCCAGCTACACATGCTGTCTTTGTCACTCCCCCGATACCATCAGCAAGCAACAGATATCAAGGCAAACAGACTCACTTCCTCACGCATTTTAAAGATAATTCTTCCGACGTAGCCTTCCTCTGGGAACCAGCTGTTCAAGAGCTGGACGAGCTCTTCCTCGGGGCCAAGTACTCTCTGGAACGGTGGCTTCCTATACTCATTTCTGTCTTTAGATATAAAGCATTTCTCCTCCATCAAAAAGTAGTCAGTGGGATAGTTTCCAATACCATTTGTATTAGCCAAAATCTAAAACAGAACCATGATGATAATTAGAATGGCAAAGGAACGAACGTTCAATAGCAAATAATCATTTTATTATTTAGCTGGCGTCTACGAAAACGTATTAACGCATTCCTCAGAGGGACTTTCTTAAGTTGTCTATGATTTGAACAACTGATTATGTTAAAAAAGACAAATGCTTTTTCATCTTATTTTTTGTTCAATCGGGCTTAGCCAGGATATTTATTCTGCTTCCCAAGATAGTAGAATGGAAGGACAATCTCTTAATCAGTTGAAGGATTTTCTGCTTATGAATTTGGCACTTTTAGGCTTTTGCTCCAGATGGGAAAATACATGACAAGCAAAAGCTTTATGATGAAGCCAATTTGCCTGGCAGTGAGAGCCATTTCATTTCTTCACACCAAACAAATCATCCAAGCACACTTAAAAGGATAGCAAGAATTATAGTACTGCATCACCACCAGTTTTGTATTTTTTTTTACTTTAGGATCTCAGTCTTTCTCTTGTCCTAAAAGCTTGCATGACTTTTTAGTATCACAGAATAATTGACAAACAAATATCCTCAAAACCATTTTTGGCAGCTCTGTAGAATAGGCCATGATGGGGGTTTTTCCCAGAGACGTTTCAGTCTGTATTTTAGAGCTATATGATTTATTCGATTCATAATAATTTCTAAATGGATTACAATGACTGCAGTTCTAATGGGCGGAGGGACAGGAAAAGATCTGGTTGAAACATATTGAATTGCATATAAATTTATTCAATTTATATTTTTCCTCACTTGCCAGGCAACTCTGCAGCATTGTCAGCTCTGGAAAATTGACCATGATGTGTTCCAGGTACATTTTTACCTAATGAACTTCATGGCTGAGCATTTCTCTATGTCAAGATAATAAACTGGTGTTTTATGTTAAAGAGAATGGGAGAGAACGTATGCAAAAACATTTTTCTCCCTGGAGATTGGAGGATGTTACTGGAAAAGAGAAGAATGACAACTGCTAACACCATGCATACATGTGTAACATTTTCAACTTAATTTCATCTATGCAAATGCAAATTCATCACAAGTACTAGAGATGACAAAACAAACTCCAGCATTTACTTCTGCATCACAAGCTCAGTGCTGTTCTAGGGAGAGAAAAGATGGAAAATTACAACTGACAATTCAAGGAGATTGAAGACGACTATTTGGGCTTGTCAGTTATCATACTAAAAAAGTTTGCCAAAGAAATTGTCACATTTTTTTCACTACTGTAAAGACAATGAATCACTATGCAGGGCTTGAGTGCAACCACAATGAGTAGAACAAGTGAAAGAAATCAAATCAAAAAATTTGCGGGGTGGGGAAGGTGCTCAAACCAGCATACAGATCAGAACTCCAAAGACTGTTGTAACCACCATTTGTTCAGCATTGTTGTAACTTTGAATGCTCACTGAATAGTCAGTTGAGAACTGTCTGTGGTATTGGTTATGTATATCTTAAGATTTTCTGTGGTATTGGTTATCATAGAAAATATTTTTCTTTCTGGTTGGTTACCACAGAAAAAGATTTTCTGTCTGTGGTATTGGTTATGTATAGCTTAAGATTTTCAGAATTCAAGTGACTTATTTTATGCAAAACTTACCTCATGCAAAAGCTGAGCTACTGTAGTTCCTTGCCTTACAGGAAAAATTGTAAATGGTTCTGGACCTGGAACTCCATGTATGGTGACTCTGTGTACTGTGGCTGCTCTCCATTCTGTGGTGCTGAATTGCTGTCCAAAACACACATATCAAAACAGTTATCAATCAGAGTAGAGCTGAAAGGGACCTTGGGGGTCATCTAGTCCAACCCCCTGCTCAAGTAGGAAACCCTATACCATTTCAGACAGGTGACTGTCCAGTCTTTTCTTAAACAACTCCAGGGATGAAGCACCCACAACTTCTGAAGGCAAGCTCTTCCACTGGTTAATTGTTCTCAGTAAATAGTAAATAGTAATTGCTTCTCTATATTGCGATATATTGCACTCAACTAACATCAGTGCTAGACATTGCTTAATAGCACATTCTAATTTCACAAGGCCTAATTCATACATCAGAACAGGCGAATTCTAGGTACAATGCACAGAGAGGGAGAGATTCAAGAACGGGTCTATGACAACTCGTCACGGCCAACTCACCACAAGACACCTCACCATAAGACAAGAATTACACTAATATTGAAGAAATGCTGGAATAGAATCATTAAAGAAAGGATGCCAAAGGAGGGACAAAATGAAATGTGACGGAAAAAAGCTGAAGTATTGCATTGTCCTGTGGCGAGTTATCCTGTGGTGAGTTGGCCGTGGCGAGTTGGCTATGTGAGTCAGAATTCATGATAAAGTAAGCTACGATTCAACATCATTATTTATTTATTATTTTATTTTAATTTGATTTATATGCCGCCCTTCTCCGAAGACTCAGGGTGGCTTACAATGCGTTAAGCAATAGCCTTCATACTTTTGTATATTTATACAAAGTCAGCTTATTGCCCCCACAAACTGGATCCTCAAAAGTAAGTAAGGGTAAAGAATAGTCAGAAATTAACCAAATTAATTCAAACAAGTAAAACTGAATAATTTGTCCTATGGAGAACCAGATAAGGTTAGAAAATTGTTGAAATACAACTTCCTGCGTAAAACACTAGAAAAAGCAAACTATAATTGCTATAATTTCTTATGGACTGAGGGAATGATCAAAACCAATGTTAAGAATTACCGGTAATTTGATTAGATTGTAAGCAAGTTCTTATCTCTCAAGATGAAAAAAGTCGGAGTTAATCCTACTTAACGTTGGCTGGTGTCTATTTCTAATTTTATTTTTCCAAAAAAGACAATAAAATCAAGAGATACACTTTATATACAGTACCCAGAGTTTAACCCAGTTATTCAGCAAGTCATACAGAAGAATTATATCTAGAATCATAACAGTCATATTCTACCTCCTAAACAAAAAATAATTTATGGAATCACAATCAAACTACAATTTCAAGGCACTTCATGGGATTTTCTGGTCCAGTGCTATCTGATTCAGTTGAATTTTTAAATGAAAAATGATCAAATATATTCTTGCACAGAAAAAAATATATGCAAGGCTAGAAAGGCTGATAGAGGGTTGATGAACCTCAGATATTAGTATCTGATATACAAATAGGCTAAAAGCCACAGTTCTAAAAGAAATAGAGCAACGTTGAGTATGTATAATAGAAGTACAGTTTGTGTAAATGTCATTAGTAGTCAATTAAGAATAGCTTTGGCAAGAAAGAAAGCTCCATAGATCCCAAGGCTATTCTGATGGTTGTATAGGAATAGACTGGACATGATAATACAGATTTTAATTGTCTACTCAATTGGTACCAGCTATAGTTCATACCTAGCTTTATAAAACTGTTAAAATTTTAACTAGAAATATACTGCTGAATATATTTTAGGTAATTACCACAGAAGTAGGTACAGCATTAAAAAAAGAATTTTCTTCCATTCTTCGGCTGTTAATAAACAAACTGGAGATTTCTAGTGCTTCATTATGCAGGTTTCGCAATTGGAGATGTCTGTAACCTTAAAGAATGTATAATTGGAATTGGAAATTGCAGGAAAAAAAACAATGAAATAGAGTGCATCTTTAAATATATATGTTTTGCAAAGTAAAACTGAGGCTTATTGTGCTTAAGAAATACAAATACTGTAAGGCCATTTATTTGATAATATTTTGATTAGAATTTAAAGAACTCTTGTTTAGGGGTTCTTGATGCTCCCTTGAGCTTGGCTGTTTTCTTGCAGACATTTCATTACCAAACTAGGTAAGTTTATCAGTGCTGTGTGTCATCTTGTGTGACTTAGCAAGAGTTTCTGGCATATATCGAGCATGAAACATAATTCTTCAAGCACTTCTCAAGTGATACACAGGCCTAGATATCAGACTGGAACTCTACAAATGTGCCATTTCTTAGCTTGCCTTTCCAGAATCATTTGAATCAATTTTAAAGAACATAGTGGGCTTTTTTCTTGGGTGGAAAGAATTAAATTAACAACAGGAGTGGGAAATGAATGATGGCTGTTTAGAAATGGACTGCTTCATAGATATCTGACCACATTGAAGCTTGCTATGTTATGTGGCCAAAACCACAATCAGGTAAATGAAAAAACAATTAATGCCCTCCACTCTATCGAAGTTGTTTTTCAAAGAGCTCATCTTGAAAAAGATTCATTATAAAACATACAGGAGTATTCTCCTATCAAAGACAAGCATAAAGAATTTCAGGGAGGAATCAATGGCTGCCCTGGAGATTGAGTTAAATTGCCTATTCATTTGGCTAAAAATTGGACATACTATATACTGTGTGGACTATACTGGGTAGATTCCTCTAAACAGAGTTGAGTGATCACACATGGCATCTATTAAGGCATTTTAGAATTGTTAGGATATTCTGGAAATAGGCTATTTCAATATACAGTACAATTAAGAGGGTCAAGATGTTATAAAACACGCACACAAACTAACTGGTGTATATCCGGCTGTGTGGGCTGGTGGAGGGTGGGGTGGGGAGAGGGGATGATTCCGCATGAGCAGCCGGCAAGGGTACATGCGCAGTTCAATTTGCGCATGCTTGCCAGCTGTTTCCACCGCCTGGTTGGAAACAATTCACGGCCAAGTAATGGGCCGTGGACCAGAGGTTTGGGACCCCTGTACTAGAAAGTCTAAGAATTGCCACCACATCAGCAGTCTTCTGAAACTGAATACCTTCTAAACAATTAATCTCAGAATAGCAAACTTCCTCTTTCTTCGTTAACTTCAATATATAGTAGAGGCAGTTATGCAGTCAGGAATGAACCGAAGACTTACCTAGCAATTTAATCTTATGAATTAGATAATTAAAAAATCTTGTTTAAATATATTCTATATGTAAAGAATACACATTAAATCCAAATCAAAAACCACACATTAAGAAATATCGCTATTTGTTATTCTCCCTCAGAAGGCATTAATTACATGAAATAAAAGCTGTGTGCACTACACCAACGTTTTTAGTGGTGACGACAATCTGAATTTGTGATCAAACGTTATTTTCCCTACAAGTAGAATTATAGGGCAGGAAAATGCTGAAAGCATGTCACCTATTTTTAATAAAATATCTCAACAAAGTACAGGTAGTCCTCAACGTACGACCACAATTGAGCCCAAAATTTCCGTTGCTAAGTGAGAAATCTATTAAGTGAGTTTTGCTCCATTTCATGACTTTTCTTGCCACATTTGCTAAGCGAATCATTGCAGTTGTTAAATTAGTAACACGGTGGCTAAGTGAATCTGGTTTCCCCATTGACTTTGCTTGTCAGAAGGTAGCAAAAGGAGTTCACACTGCAACAGTCATAAATGTGAGTCAGTTTTCAAGCATCTGAATGTAAATCATGTGACCATGGGGATGCCACAACGGTCATAAGTGTGAAAAATGGCCCCAAGTCACTTTTTTCAGTGCCGTTGTAACTTCAAACAGTCACTAAATGAAATGTTGTAAGTCAAGGACTACCTGTAGGCAAAGAGAGTAGAGTCCAGCCACTAGTACCTGCATATATTTCCACCATTAGGCAACAACTATTAAGCAATGCAGCCCGGGTTTTGCACCCAAGCATTACCTTACCTCTTTTTAAAGCTTTCAGAGGAATTATTCTCTGAGCCATCACAGTTGAGGAATTGTTTTCAACAACGGCAAAACGAAGGAATACTTGATCCTCAAAGTGAATCCGGAAAAGGAACTGTTCGTTCCACATGGGATTTAGAGTATTGCGATGAATCGGTTTGGTGCGGAAATGACAGCTATCCAGAGGCATCCCTAGCACATCCAGTTCAATGCATGGACTTCCTGTGCTGTTGCTAGGACAAACATTCTGTCCAGACACAATCTGACACATTAAAAAAAATTAAGAAATCGATAAGAGTGATTTTCATAGGTTTTTTATTCACGAACTGAAAAGTCCAGGAACTTTTAAAAAAAAAAAAAAACCAAAACCCCTCAACAACCTTCTAACTACAATGATTAAAGCTTGATTTCAGAGAATTACTAAGAGGAAGCAGAAATATGTTTATACAATAAACACAACTATAATAACAGTCTTGTCATTTACTGCTTGCTTATTCTGATGGAGAACAGTATCTGCTCCTGGGAAAACATCCAAGTGGAAAATAGCCACAGCCAGAAGCCCAAAGATACAATGCCTCCATCACCAAATATTTAAAAAAATGTTTATCTGGAAACCTATACTTTTGTGGTTCTTACCACATCAACGCTGTGAGAGTTTTATGATGTCATTTGCCCCTGCACTCAGCTGTATTTTTGATTTTCAAAGAAAGATTGTGGGTAAGGTGCACTTACTGTCAGTGAATAAATAGCCGGTTCTATACCGTCAAAATCTCGTTCTAAAGGACAAAATTGCTGATATTTGGGGCAGTTCTTATTCCAATAAACAGGTGGCTTCAGAACAAATCCACAGCCCCCATTTGCTTCGAACATTGCTGCATTCAGATGCAGAGGAAGATCTATGGATACAGCATTCAAAATATTACAAATTACTATGCCATGATTTGAAAATAAAGCATATTTAAAACAGATTGGAAAAATATTTCTGCAAAAAGGAAAGCTAAAACCAACAGATTTTATTAATCTATTTAGAAAATGTGTATGTTATACACTTCTTTAATGGCCCCATGAAATTTATTACAGATCCGTTCATAGATCTACTTATTGAAAAAAAATTATTATAATGTTGATAGAAGAATTCCTTCTTGAAGAAACAAAAATAACAAAAGCTAGCTTATGACAACTTTCTCAAAACTGGTTTTTGTTCAAAATTTTAAATTGGTTTGAACCCGAGCATTAATTTGAAGACTTAAGAGTGTTATAAAATATATAATAGTGTAAAAAGTCTGGAGATTCTATAAATATATATATGTCTGTATAAACATTGTGATTTTTATTTTGTTATTTTAAAATCTCAAAAGCTCCCTTAAGGTTCAACCTCCAAGTAGTGGTTTTGTGGTTTTTGTTTGTGGTTGAACACAAAACAAAAATAAAGTTAAGAAGAGAAATGAAATGCTGATTTTAGAATACGAACAGATTTGTGCAGGTGGGAAAGCAATTATTTAACAAATCTTTAAAAACTAATATCAATACTTCACCTTAAGTGCTAATCTACACAGGGTCTTGATTATCCTAGCCTTTCTACCAGTTTGAATGCAAAATTGCAAACTTCTTAATCAAAAGCCACTCCTAACACTCATTTTACTGAGATGATTCTTCTTTAATAATATGCAAGATAAAACTGATAATAAGTAAAAACAGTAATAGCTGTTCTATTGAGTATAGTTTTGCAAATTCAAAAGGATTTGTTTGGTGCTAAGGCATGGTGATATGTGCACAGGATTATATACATTTCTATGTTGAGTGACAATACAGAAATATGTTTTTCTCATAAATGTCATAGTGCTTCACTGCAAATATGGAAAATGAACTCCCCCGCCACTCATGCTGGGCATAGAACACACATCCTAACTTGTTTCTTTAGTGGTGTATTTTTCCATTGGATACTTTGGCTGCCCTCCATGCTTCCTGCCTTCCAACTCCCATTTAACACTGAGCTAGCAATAGCAAGCTTCATAAAGCATTTGCAACAGGGAGAAGTAAATTGGGCTTACAGTGCATTGAAAATAGCTTGCCCATTAGCCACAAACTGGCAGGATTCAGCCGCAGCCGCAGCAGGAAGAAGACGGACACGTGAAACCACCTTTTTTTCTTTCATTAAACTCGATGGGTTTTGTTTTAACTATACGGTACAGGTAGTCCTCGATTTGCAACAGTTCATTTAGTGACTGTTCAAAGTTAGGACAGCCCTGATAAAAAAAACTTTTATCACAGTTACAACCTCTGCAGCATCCCCATGATCGTGTGTTTCAACTCTGAAGCAGACTGGTTTAAGCCATCTTTTCCGGCCTCAGAGTTGCCATGATCTTTGGAAGGGGGAAGGGAGGGAGGGGGAGTAATAGAACGGCTGCCAGTCAAAACAAAAAGTTTTCTTGTGGGAACCAAGGTCATCCTAACAGATGGCAAGAAAAGGAGAGGAGCTGGGCAGCCTCCCAGCTACCTTCATCGGACAATGTGATTGGTGACACCTGGGGAGGGAAATATTTGCTCTTTTAATTAGGGGGAAAACTGTGGGAACCTTTAGAGTTGGTTTACACTAGCTGTGCTGATATGATGTATCCAATAAATATGTTCTTGAAGGAATCTACCTGCCTCGGAGTTCTGCTTTTGGCAGATGCGTTTCTCAGAACACTGACTGTGATCAAATTCAGCTCCTTGGCAACTGGTTCATATTTATGACCATTGCTGGGCCCCATGGTCATGGGATCCCCCTTTGTGACTTTTCTTACAAGCAAAGTCAATGGGGAAGTCATATACACTTAACAACCGGGTTACTAACTTATCAGCTGAAGTGATTCACTTACCAACAGAGGCAAGAAAGGTCGTGTTATGGGGCAAAACTCACTTAACAAATGCCTCGCTTAACAACAGAAAATTTTGGACTCCTTTGTGGTCGTAAGTCGAGGACTCCCTGTACAATTGCATAAACCCAAAAGACACTTCAGTATACATCTAGGAAGATTCAAGAGTGCCCATACCATCCGTTTGGTAGTTCAGTGCCACTAGCTGTACTCCGTGGAGCCAGAAGAGAAGGGGATGAGGATTGGATGAGTCGATGCGGGTGGCAGCTGGATAGGTCCTCAACAGCTGACAGGTAGTATGCTGGATGAGTTTCTGAGAATATCGCCTGCACAAGCGCTTGGCTGCGTTTTCATTCAAGGAGGAAATGTGATAACACCTGGGTGTCCTTATTATGTAACTCAGAGAAGTTGTGGGAAGAGGCGAGGAAGTTTCTTCCAAAGTCTGCCGTACGCTATCCGAGGTTCCTAGAAAACAAATGATACTTTTAAGTGACGTTATTTAAACTTGTGTTTAAATAAATAAATAACTTGTGTTGCCCTCAATTACAAAATATATATTAATAGGAAATAAATGCATAATTCTTAAAAATCATGATTATAGCCCAAAGCATAATGGCAAGACAGTAAGGAATTCTTGTCTGTCATGACCACTTTTCCTGAAAACTTTGTTCCCCAAAGGAAACAACATTTTAAGAGATACAATTATAGCTTAACTCTTCAGAAGTGATAAATGTTGCAGAATATATTTTTAAAAAACATATCCAAACTTATGCATTTTCCATTCTTAAATATTTGTGTTTAAATTAATCTGATTTATGGCTGATTTATGATCTCATAAATTAAAAGCAATAGCAATGCATGTATAATCAGACATTTCAACAGCCTAATCAAGAAAGAATCCTGGCACATACATAAATCCTAGTGTAATTATCACTTTAAAATTCATAAATTTAATTTAAAAAACAGAAAACAAATATTACCATATCCTTTTACTTTCCGTTGGAGCAAATCTATACCTGAACTGCTACTACATAGTTACATTACACTTAATATTAAATATTAAGCTTCCTCCTTAACTACAGCTAATATTAGATCAGAAAAAACTATTTGATTATACAGGGAGGAAACAAAAAAGGAAGACTGAAATCCAAGGAACAGTTATTACCAATCTCTTATTGCTAAAAATACTGGCAGAGTTATATCAGCATTTTGGCTCCCTCTTGGAAATTAAATCTTTCTAACTGCACTGTCATTTCCTTACAAATAATAACTTTAAATATAACTAGAAAGATTTTTTTCCAGTATTACCATTCTCTTTATGAAAAGATTTGTTAGAAATTTAAAGTAAATAGGGACAACATCTGTTTAAATTTACTCCATATTGCATTTGTCATATTTTCAGAATCGATCCTATTTAAATAACTGCTGCTACTGCTTTTTAAGAACAGCACATTCATCTTTAGTTTATAAAACATTTTTAATAAGAAAACTTTCTTTGCCTGGAAAAATAGCTTTAAGGTGCTGGCCTAGAAACCAGGAGACTGCGAGTTCTAGTTTCATTTAAATGTGAAAGCTGGCTGGGTGACGTTGGGCCAGTTACTCTCTCTCAGCCCAGTGTTGTTCTTGTGGGGAAAATAGGAGGAATATTAGCTATGTTTGCCGCCTTCTTATAAAAATAATAAAGGTGGGATGTAAATTAATTAAAAATAATCATATTAATATTTCCAGTGAGTTGTGCGGTGGCCTAGAGGTGGAGCTCTCGCTTCACAATCGGGAGACTGTGAGGTTGATCCTAGGTAGAGGCAGATATTTCTCTCTCTGGGCACATTGAGATTACATCTGCTGAAAAGAACCTCCACACTGGTGACAGAAAAGGCATCCGGCGAGTAAACATTCAGCTCCATTCAGTTGCGCCAGGGATTATGGGGTTGTTAAAAGATGATGATACTGATATTTCCAGTGGCCCAATACAGAGGTCTAATGCCAGTTTGTTAAATATCTCTGGAGATTTTCAATTATCCAGGTCATGGTTGTCCCAAAGGTGCCTTTTCCTCAAAAGGTTAAAAGAGAAAGTCCACTTGCCTTTTGAAAAAAAAAAAAAACTATTTTGGATTTCCAGTTTGTTAATTTGTAGAAAATTACTTCTAATGTTATACCAGGTCCTAGGATGAGCACTGCCCATACAAAGTTCCACATTTAATTGATAACAAGCAATTGAGGCATGCATGTTGAGTTATGGAGCCTTCTGTGGAATTGATCAAGGAATTCTGACAGTACCTTTTCCAGATGTTTTTCCAAGTATGGGTGGCTCTCCTGGGCTCAGTCTTCCCGGACTGTTGCCAAAAATGGACTTCCGGCTCTTTCTTTCCTTCCCTCGGCTAGAACCAGATGGATTTAGAGTTGACAAGCCTTTTCCCATAAAAATATAATGAATAGATGGTAAAAAATTAGTGTGGACATGTTTTTATCATTTCTCAGCTTTTGAAAATGTCAACATCTTCCTGAGTTTTGTCAGTTCATATATCGAAGGGGTCCTATGGGCTCTTAATTGGGTGAAATCCAGCAGGTCTGACAGGTTCTGGAGAACCGGTAGCAGAAATTTTGAGTAGTTCTGAGAACTGGCAAATACCACCTCTGGCTGGCCCCAGTGTGGCGTGGGAATGGAGATTTTGCAATATCCTTCCCCCTGGAGTAGGGTGGGAATGGAGATTTTGCAGTATACTTCCTCTGGAGTGGGGTGGGAATGGAGATTTTGCAGAATACTACCCCTGGAATGGAGTGGGAATGGAGATTTTGCAGTATCCTGCCCTGCCACGCCCACCAAGCCACATCATGCCCACCAAGCCATGCCTACAGAACTGGTAGTAAAAAAATTTGGATTTCACCACTGCTCTTAATGATTTACCAACTGCTCTGCTAATTAGTGTATTGGTTATGCTTTCACAAATGTTATGGCTTGGATTCTAACTTCCATTTGGGGATTTCTGGTTGCAAAACTGCATTATTTACATCTCTACACCCCTCTTTGATAAATGGCATCAAAACCGAATCCTGTAAGATTGGGAAATTCTCTGGAACAAAAATGTTGAAAATTTAATTCAGGGAAGAAAAATATGATAGTACTGGGAAATTGATCTAAATTGAACAGCACAACTGAAAATGTCTTTTTGCTCATAAGGGAGCTTTTCAATGCAAATCTGTAAAATACCTTTATGTATCATATTTATTTAAATTGCAAGATTACTGAACAAAATACAGATTGTTTCTTCATTTTTCCTTATTTCACTGTGAACTACTCTGTTCTAGGTCACAAACATACACTTGACATATTGTGACGTAACTGGCTGTAAATGATTTTGGGAGGATCAACTTCGCCGAAGGAAAACAAAATGACAAAAATGAAACAGGTAGACACACTTTTTATAAGATAATAGAACGTCCTACGCAGCATTTTAAAATCTACCATACTACTAAGACACAAAATAATCTTCATTTCCATACACAGCATTATTAGATCATTCATCATATCTTTTAAAACTTCTACAATGTTATTTTGCCATATGCCCTTTTTCCCCCTCCCCTCCTATCTATTATTGGAATGCCTGATGGTCCATTTACTGCAAGTTGTCTATTCTTACTCTGCTCCAATTTCCTGTTTGTGCTCCTATCCCAATATAACCCCTCTTTTTTAGTTCCCTTGTTGGACTACAGCCAAATCTCTACTGAAAGGAAGACTTGTCTATGGTGCCTTTCTGTACATGAACTAGTGGGTCGAGAGTGGAAAAAGCAATGCCTAGAAAGAATGCTTCTTGGAAAGGAAGAGAGGGGGGAGGGAGGGAGGGAGAGAGAGAGAGAGAGAGAGAGAGAAGGAAAGAAGAAAGAGTGAGTGAGTGAATGAGGGAAGGAAGGAAGGAAGGAAGGAAGGAAGGAAGGAAGGAAGGAAGGAAGGAAGGAAGGAAGGAAGGAAGGAAGGAAGGAGGAGGAGGGATCATCTTTGAAAAACCTGACAGGCCTAATTTCCTACAGAATTAGAACTGAAACTTACTCCTTGTTCAAAAAACAACAGTTGAGTTCTAATAGTCCCATCATATAAAACCAAACCATTTTAAAAAATAAATAAAACAAAATCGACGCAAATGAAGTAAACAGCCAAATGCAGTCAGGACAATGTACTTACCAGGGAATTTCACAGCCTGACAGTAGATGACAAGATCGGAGAGTTCTGGTGCTATTTGTCTACTTTCTTTTTTATTTTGGGAAAGATAAAATTCTTCACTCAGTTCCATGTCATAAACCTACATCAAATCAAATGAACTTTCATTATAGTGATAGATCAGCATAAGGTCTTGGGATACAATCATTTAAAAGAAGCAGAAACATTTTAGAATGATCTATCTATCATCTATCTATCTATCTATCTATCTATCTATCTATCTATCTATCTATCTATCTGAATAAAAGATGAAAATCTAAAAGCTGGAAGATAAAATATATACTGACATTTCACACACATATGTAATTATTATATACTGTGTACACACGTACACACATATATTATATACTGTATACACATATTCACATACACTCATATTAAAAATAAAAAATAAAAACTGAGAATCTAAAGACAGTCTAAAAACATTACATCGGTACAGAAGATATAAAAAGTTAACATATGGCAGATCATATCTACCAAATTACGAAGCACCCTAATGTGACAAACTAGGCGCATACCAGATATAGTTTATTAATTGATACCCAAGCACGAGACAGAAGTCATCACCCACCCACCCCAAATTTTGAGTGCTGCTGCAATCCACTTTTGAGTTCAATTGATCAAAAGTGATTTAGCCAAACTTAATGCAACTCATTTGGGTTAAAGATCAACCAGCAGCAACAAAAGCCTGAGAATCAAGCATCTTAAACAGATCAAAAATGCAAGTTTATATATAACATCTTAGAAGCTTCTAAAATTGGACATTTGAAGTTTACTTCTAAAATCAATGGTTACCGTTTTACATCCTGAAACACCTTTTATTAGGGGCAACTAGAAATAATGGCAGATCAAAATATTTAAATTTCCTTCTGAATGAGACAAACTCTGAAAAATACATCACAAATAACAAGAGGGCTTCATATATTATGATGAAGATACAGTATCATAACTAGCCATTTTTTTCTGTTTAACCACCTTTACCGTTATGTCAAACATTTAAGAATATAAATAACCATATTATAGAACTCACAGTTATTTGCTAATCACAAAAGTTAGAATATATTGACATCTTTAAAAAGCTTTTTTAAAAAAGTAGTTTCTTAATAAATCCCAGCTCTCACCTAAGCCTCCTTTAGGATAGATATAAGTTTGGAAGAAAAAATGAAATACTACCTTTCCTTTAGCGTTGCACACAGTGCTATCAGCCTTTTTAATTCTCTTGGCGCTTTCTTCACCAAATTCAAACTGAAGCTTATCAATGGTTAATTTATTCTCAGGTCGGTCTTCCAAAATGTTATCTGGAAAGCAAGTAATATCTGATTGAAGTTTCTGAAAGGAAAATTTTTATTTCAAGTGAATGTTATGGGATGATATTATCTGAATAGAGATTAACCAGCCAAATGTTTAGTTCCCTAATATTATTCTGTTGAGTCAGAATAATATCCTATTCTAACCGAGTTCAGCAACAAACATTTCCTTAAAGAAAGAAAGCAGATTTTTCCAGTTATACATCTGTGCATTACAGGGAGTCCTCAACCTACGGCCACATTTGAGCCTAACATATCTGTTAAGTTAGACATTTCTTAAATGAGTTTTGTCCCATTTTTACTTGCCACAGTTGTTAAGTGTTGTTGTTAAGTTGTTAAGTTAGTAACATGGTTGTTAAGTGAACCTGGCTTCCCCATTAACTTTGATTGTCAGGAAGTCGCAAAAGGGGATCACATGACCTTGGGACACAGCAATGGTCATAAGTATGAACCAATTGCCAAGCCTCTGAATTCTGATATTACATGATCATGGGGAAGGTTGGGGCTTATATAGTATTTGCAGGAGTTGTGAATGTGAAAGTCCTTGTTTTCAGTGCCATCGTAACTTTGAACAGTGACCAAATGAACTGTAGTAAGTTCAGGACTACCTGTAATACATTATAAATTATTATAAATTACTGTGTATGGGCAAAAACAATTTGATGCAATTTTCCAAAAACTTAAATGTTTTAAATACTTGTTGCACAGCACTCTTGTTGCACATACTCAAGCAGGCGTGTGACAAGGAACTGAGGTGCTTATTAACATTCATTCATTCATTCATTCATTCATTCATTCATTCATTCATTCATTCATTCATTCATTCATTCCCTTACTCAAATAGCAAACTGTATTGCATACTTTAAATCATATAGGTGCCCAAAAGTCTGTCTCACTCTCAACATGTATGAATAAGAAAAAGTGCAGTATCTGCAAATACTATAAGCTCCAAAGCAGGAAAAATTAAGGAAATATACAGTTGAATTTAACTAGTAAGTGAAAAAAATGCATTAAAAGCACACATTCTAAATTGCTCGGAAATGCAATGATGTCATTCATGCAGTTAAAATGTTTGATCAAGAGGTTTTTACCTTCCTGGCTGTTAGCAGCAGGAGAAGCATTAAGGACATCAGCTATGAAAACAGTCAGAAAAGAAATAAAAGTAAAAGGAATTGACAGATAAATGAACATAACATTCAGACTAGGTAGAATTATCATGTTGACGCAAACACTTAGAGAACTGCTTCAAGGAAACCTCAGTAGAAATATTTTATAAAAGGGAAGACAAAGGCAAGCAATTGGCCTTCATATCCAAAGTTGTCAGAAAATCAGAGAAGAATTGACTTCTTAGTATGAGTATTTAGCAAAGAGGGGAATCAGGTAAGAGACACACTTTCATGACAATAACTGAATGCAATGGAGCTTATTTTGTAAAAATGCATAGAGATTGTGATGTTAATTTATCAGACAGGTAATTTCATCATATTAGCTACAGAAGAGTCTATACCTGGGATGAATCAGCAAATTCTTTACATCATGCAAGAAAATAACCAACAACATATTAATATTTGCTTTTGCAACTCATTAGTTATATTGTATATTGTGCATTCCTATTTAACTTTTTTAATTATATTCAACCGCTCAATCAATTCTCAATGAGATGTAAGATAGGCAGCAAGCCTATCTAAGCACTGAACTGCTTTGAATGGCAGAACACTGAAATTGGAAATGACTGATAGTCTTGTTTTAATCATAGGATACTTTCTGTGATTTTTGTTCACTGACTTGTCATTATCATTTAAATTAAAGCCTTCAATGTAATATACATGAATGTCTGAAAACTGAAGAGCTTTCAATAGTAAAGATTTAAGAATATTTGATCTAAATCTTAATGTCCATCTAATAATGGACATTTCATACCATTATTTTCCCAGTACTTTACTCAAGCAAAATATCTCTATTACCAGAAGCAAATATTAGAAAATGCTTTAAATCACTCCACCTTAACCAGCAAACTTCTAGGAATTATATAGTAAGTTGACTGATTAATTTCAAAAAGATAAGTTGGGTTAGTACTTAACTTGGAGACAACCAGGAAAAAAAATCCATAATGCTGCCAAGAAAATAATAGAGCAGGGATGTCAAACTCAATTTCATTGTGGGCAGCATCAGTGTTGTGTTTGACCTGGGGGGGAGGGGGGGCAAGTGGGCATGGCTGGGGTGAGCGTGGCCAGCTTGATGTCCTGTAGCCCTCTGCCAGCTAAAATGAAGCCTGGGAGGGCTATGCACATTTTCGTTTGGCAGAGGGCTGCAAGAGGCTATCACAGCCAAAAATGGAGCTTGGGAGGTATCCATGAAGTCACCAATTCAGCTTGACTTAAAGATTTGCATTCACTGTATCAGAGCATGCCAGTCCCCCCCGGGGGGTGGGGGACACTGTCGGTCTGAAGAGATTCTGTGGGTTATGGTCAGCATCTTAGAACCTTATGGCATTTTTTGTCTACCTATCAAGTCCTTCCCAAGAACCTGGATTACTACTACTACTACTACTACTACTACTACTACTACTACTGATTGTATTGTATTTTGACATAGGTTTATTTTTTTTATTTCTTGACCCAGGACTTTCAAGACTAGGTATGACCAAAACTTTGAACTTGACATAAATCTGAAAACTGCAACATTACATGCAAATGTGTTCATTTACCATCAGACAAGGACTCATAGTCATAATCGTATTCATCTTCTTCATCTTCCTCTTCTTCGTTAGTAGTGGAAAGATTTCCTGCATTGTTACCATTCGTTGCCTGAGCCTGCATGTATGCCAGCTGATGAGCCTGCAGCATCAAATCAGATTTTTAAAGTGAGACAGAATATACAGTTAGAAAGAAGCCACTATCTTCATCCTCCACCACCTACTTATATGCAATCTTTTTTTATACTCCCATTTATCCATGGAAATTCGCACCACCTCGTACTTCCCACTGCATTACTCTTTCCACTGAACTATCAATAAGGTCTTACTAGACATATAGGCCTCCATCCACTTAGAATAACATTTAAATTTATTTAACAGAGGAGCTCAGCTGCACAAATATTGGTTCCGTGGTGGCGCAGTGGTTAGAATGCAGTATTGCAGCTAACTTTGCCCACTGCTAACAGTTTGATCTTCACAGCTCAAGGTTGACTCAGTCTTCTATCCTTCCAAGGTTATTGTTATTATTATTATTATTATTTATTAAATTTATATACCGTCCTACTTCTGAAGGACTCAGGGCGGTGAACAGCCAAAAGATAAAATACATGTAATACAAACGTTAAAAACCATTTAAAATACATTAAATATTTTGGCCCAGACAAATTTAAAACACCCCAATTTATAAACAAATTAAAATGAGGACCCAAATTGTCCAAAATATGCTGACATTCCATGCCAAGACGTAGTATATATATTTAAAAAACCCTCCCTTTGGGTATCTATGTATTCCATTCTTCATGCAAAATAATCCTTATTACATAATATATGCATTTATATTGATCACTGGCTATATTTAAGCACCACGTGGTTTGATATACTTTTCATCCAGCATAATTTAAAGGAGTGAGGGAGTTTTGTTTTTTGTTTTCAACGAACAACATTTCATTAAGTCATAAAGCTCAGATCTGTAGCTCATCCAGGTTTATTTAAACCATTTTCATACATCGTGGCTTTAAGATACCTTCTTTGGGACTGATGTTAAAATTAATCAGAGTTTGTTAAGTTTAGATATGTCAAGTTGTGGCTGCTTAGTGGAAAAGCTTTTAAAATCTTCCTCTTGGCTACACCAGACAAGGAAGGGGATCTACTTTTTCTTTGCAGAGGCTTGCTGTCTTCTCAATTCTGGTTTATATGTCTTTGTTCTTAAAGCTTAGTCTTTTACAGCCAGAATTAGCCACTCTGTCTCTTTCTTCAATCTTACCCAGCTCTTACCCATTGCCAGGTCTTGTTGTTATCTGCTTTGCCTGTTATTTTCTTTATGCACTGGTCACACAATATTTTGTCTTGCAATGTCTCTTTTCTATTCTTCATTTGGCCTTTATTGCAGAACATTTGGTCTCTTCGGTACTCAATAAACCTTCATGGTGTACTAGCTTCAAAACAATCCTTCACTGTCTTTCAGATATTCTTCCAATGTTTTTTCTTCTTCTTCAAATTATTATTATTATTATAGCTGGTCCACAGTCAGCCAGATGTTTAGACTGGGTTTTCCACCTATCATGTCCTTCTCAACTGGAATAGTAGATACTGTTGCTTGATGGTATTAAAGGTATAGTTGCAAGAAGTTGATGGCTCCAAATAAAACTGCCTTTTATTCTTTAAATTCAAATTTTATTCTTAAAACATTGCTGTGGCAATGCCAATTTCAATCTTACCTTTTGTTTTAATATATCCACTGGAGTCTGATGTGCTTTGAGCTTCTTATTTTTAAGCAGAATCTTTCTTCTTAATTGATGGGGAGAAGGTAGCAATGGGTCATCAGAAAAGTCACTTTCAAATAAAAATTTTGTTACCAATTTATCTCCAAATGTATTCTGGAATATCAACATAATAAAATATATTAGTCATGAATGATGTTATTAATCCCACTTCAGACAATCCAATTTTGATTTTAATAAACCAGGATATGTACAAGCTTTATATACCTGCATTCAGCTCCTTTTTTTGCTTGAGTATTTATTATTAAATTTATTTGCTATCCGCATATTCAACGACTCATGGTTATAAAGTTAGGATTCTGCAGTTAATAATAATAATATGCTATATTTATTTCTGTAGAGTTTATTGTGAAAATGAATATGCTCTGAATAGCATACAGCATTAATATAATAAGATTAAAAATACAAATCAATTCATCCAATTATAATCAATTGAACTGACTGAGGCAAAATACTTAGTTTATGGCTTCCTGAAAATGCAGTAAGAAGGGTTTTGTTTTTGTCAAAACCATAAAAAATATTAATTATTATTATTAGTTTCTTAGCAAGCAAAGAAGCAAAATGGGATAGGTAAAAATTTCTCCTTTTCAGGGTGGCCCTACAGGGGTGGTACTCATATCTGTTTCTTAGCAGAGGGAGCCAGCGTTTTCCGAAGACCATTTCCATGGTGATGTGGCCAGCATGACTATACACTGAGTGCACAGAACAGTTTTACCTTCCCACTGAGGTGGTACCTATTTATCTACTTGCATTTGCATGCTTTCAAACTGCTAGGGTGGCAGGAGCTGGAACAAGTAATGGGAACTCATCCCATCACACGTGCTCAGGTCTTAAACTCTGGCTGTCAGTTTTCCAACTGACAAGCTTAAGTGTCTTTAACCACAGAGCCATGGCAACAATTAAAGCTATGTTTTAAGTTAATTTCAAATCCTCTCTTATTGGGAAGCTATTATTCATAGTGTCCTTGTTAGGATACATTAAAAAAAATAATTAACTTCAATTTCTTACTTATTTGCTAATATAAAAGAGAAACAGAGTAGGAGAAAAGGAATTATATATATGTATTAATGATTATGTTAATAGCTTGGCTTGTTAAATCTGATGTGAATATAGTCTTGTAACCCACCTTGAAAATGTCAGCCATCTTTCGTTGCTGTGGCAAAGAACAATGGTTCTCAATAGATATGATGACTGGCATATCTGAAGTAATGAAAGCATTGCGATCAATAGCTTCAACTACTTCCTGTAATAATTAAAAAACAAACAGAATTATAGCAGTCCCCAATCACAGTTAACAAGCACAACAAGCATCACGTGCTGGCCACGCCCACCCCCATTTTAACAAAGGGGGGAAATTCACGATATATCACATGATGACATGACGACATGTGTTTGACACCCCTGCTCTAAACCAAAAGAGGAACGCAAAGTTTAGGGAAACTTAAATTAGTTTGAAAGACTTCTGATTAAAGCACAGTCATAATCATAATTTCAACGCTTTTGATCTCATATGCCTGAAGAAGATTAGTATAGTCATTTACCTAGTCAACAATATACTCTTTTGTCAAATTAATTATATTATGGAATATACTATTATAAATTGCATATACCTTAAAAGCAATCTTGGTAGTGAGTGTATGTCCATGATAAATTACAGGCATGCCATCATCACCATCCCAGCAGTCTAATTCCACACTCCGACAACCTTGTAATAAAATCTGTAATACAGAAAAGCATGTAATGTATTGATCCTATGAAGAGTGTTAGCAACTCGAAGATGTGTGGACTTCAACTCCCAGAATTCCCCAAACAGCATGCTTGTGTTTTCTGAACAAAAGAAGCTGTTAAAAATACAAGGACATGGTTATTCCTTTTTAAAAATTTATGCATTTATATATTTCTTTTACTGTAACATTCAAAACTTATCCACCTTTTCATGGGCCTCAGCAAAACTTTCCTATTACAGACCCTGGTTTGCACATAAACAAAATGTAAATCAGATACAGACTTTTATGAGCTTCTTCTATTTTAGAAACAAATTCACATATTATAGATTTTAAGTACATCTGGAAAAATAAATGTAGAAATTAACTTTGGTTTGGGATGCATGGATCTTCTTTTGGGACACACATCAAAAATGTTTCCAAATGAGATTTTATTGAGCAAATGTTTATCTCTTTTATGCAAATTGGACTGTCTCCCCAGAACTAATTCTACCTTTTATTTTAGGACAAAAATCAATTAATGGGAGAGAGAAAAAGGAAGAGAAAGAGAGAATCATTGTGCAATGTCATTTGATTGATAGTTCTAAAAACTGTTATGGGTAATCCTCAATTTATGATCGTAACTGAACCTGATCATAAATTGTGGTGATTATTAAGTGAGTCACAATCTGGCACATATCTGATTTTACAAGCTTTTTTGCAGCTGTCATTAAGCAAACGCTGTGGTCATTAAGCAATGTTTAAGAGAATATTGTAGTTTTTAAGCGAATCCTGGGGTTGTTAGTACATTTTCCCCAATTGGTTTTTTGCTGGAAACTGGAAATAACTCCTGGAAACCAGTAAAACCTGCCCAAAATTGCAGTCATGTGACCATGGACCCGGCAAACGACTTTAAATGTGAAGTGATTGTCAAATGTCCAAAATACAACCCCGTGATTCTTGGACTTTGAAAACAGGTCATAAGTAGATCTGTTATAACTTTGAATAGTCACTAAGCGACCAGTCATTCAGCAAGGACTACCTGTACTCTGAAGTATCCATTGCAGCTAAACCAGGAAGCATTTCATTCAATGCTAACAAAGTGTTTATTAATATCTACACATGATAAGTGAGATGGTTCTGGAGGGTTTTTTTAACTTTCATGGACCTTCAATATGCACCTAAATCAAGCTGAATCTCTGGAAAGTGTGTCTAAAATATTATATAATATTCTTAGAAGCTGCATTCTCTTGAGTAACAATTTTGCTACAAACTCATCATCTTTTCAGCACAACTTACATTATTCTGAATGGTGCCTTGACATCTAAATGAAACAACATATTAGCTCAGTCTTTCCTGTGGGAAAGTCTAATTTTAGCAGTTTAGATCAGACTGGCTAGTGTCTAAATTCTATGACTCTCAAATGAAAACTCAGAACAAAGCATAAATATATAAATATAAAAAAAGCATCTGAGCACAACTGTGCATACAAACCACTTTCCCACACATCTTATTTTCCTACGTTTTACAAGTCATGACTAGGAACATGTGAAAGGTCATGCTTCTTTGACTTAATAAACAAATACTTTTTGGAAAAAAAGGAGACAGCAGATTGACTTTGTATACCTGGCTGTAAAGTTCTACTGAAGATTCTCCTTTAAGCTGATGTCCCGTGAGATATGTATTGTGTGAAGATTCAATGTAATAATATGACAATGGAAACTGCAACTCTTCTGTGTTCTCTTGAGATTCATTATTCATGCAGGCAAAATTATCTTTATCCATCAGAAACCTAAGATATAGATTTTTAAAATTTATAACAGTTGCATAAAGCATCTGCACTGTATGTTGGAATATCCAAAGATAATTACCGTGTGAATCCTTCAAATGACATTAACCCCTGCTGACACATACTGATGCTTGGTTCAAACTTCTATAATGATAGAACGAGAAAAAAATGAAAATTAAAAGATGTAACAATCATCCATTTTGATTCAGTTTTTACATATAAATAAATGCAATACACAATTGGCACAGCTAACTAGGTATGATAATGGCAGATCATTATCATATTGGGTTTTCAAATGAAGCTATATATTAACATGGCATCTAAAAGGAAAGACAACACTGGATATAAACATCAAGTAGAAAAGCAGAAGGAAAAATACCTTCCCTTCCCACAAAATTCATCTTAGCCATGTCTGGCCTTCAAACCTAGCCAGAAGAAAACTGGTAGAGGGGAAGGTACTGGAGGATGAAAACAGTAAACAAAGAATCATTATTACATTTTTGTACATCACTACTTTTAGTCAACTTTGAGCCTGGTGAGATTCGAACTTACAGTAATTGCAGGCAGCTGAATGTTAATAACAGGCTATTAGTCTGCTGTGCCACCAGGCTCTTTTTAATTTAATTTAATTTTGTTGACTGCCAGCAGTTCAAATCTCACTGGCTGAAGGTTGACTCAGCCTTCTATCCTTCCGAGGTCGATAAAAATGAGGACCCAGATTGTTGAGGGCAAAATGATGACTCTGTAAGATGCTTAGAGAGGGCTGTGAAGCACTATGAAGTGGTATATAAGTCTAAGTGCTATTGCTACATGGATGAGTTCTGGAAGGTTTATGGCTAAGTTTTCAGAAATAGTTTGCCATTGCCTTCCTCCAGGGTCTGAGAGAGCGTGACTCTCTCAAATCATTCTGCTGGCTTCCATATTATAATAATCAGTTAAAATATTAAAAACACTGAGTTTGAGTTAGAAAGTTGACATGTTAACTGACCCTTGTTTAGTCAAACTTCATTTACCCTTCCTTTAAAGCACAAGGTGTCATCCCATACAATAGGGACTATTACGGAGGGCTTAAAAAACAATGTGAAAATATGAAGAGAAAATTAACTGAATATATGCACTTTAAAAAGTCTGCATTACCTACCTGAATAATACTGAGGATTTCATCATAAGTATAGTGTTCTCCTTGGCAATTGACTAAGAAATCATTCAGTTGCTGTATTCCCACACCAAATATTCCCAAAGATGTGCTCTCTACTCCGGTGCCATTAGTAACAATACTTGCGGCAGCAATAGCAGCTGATATTTGCCGCTGGTTGTCTGATAATTGCTGTCTATTCTTAATGAACAAACCCAAATCTGATATGTTCCTTGTTAATAAATCTGAAAGATTAAAAACACAATCAGAACATTCATAGAATAGTTAAGTTTTCCTTCCCCTCCCCCAAATCTTTAAATAGTCAATAATATTTGGAGAATAGTTTGCTGAATCCATGATTTGAAGAAAATTACTGAATCCGTGATTTAGATGATTTGGAAATATATTAGTAATATTGAAATGTTATAATGTGATTTACCACTCAATGCATTGCACTACACTATATAAAAAAAGAAACATTTGGCCAACAAGCATACAAAATGTTTATTACACATAATTCTCATTGAACGACCACCTGTTCAGCAACTGTTCAAAGTTACAATGGCATAAGCAAGGAGGATTTATGATGAGTCCTTGCAATTGCAGCCACAGCAGTGTTTCCATGATCATGATCACAATCTAGGCACTTGGCAACCAGTTCAGTTATGATGTTGCAACATCCTGCAGTCGCATGATTGTCATTTGCAACCTTCACTACCAGCTTCCACAAGCAAAGTCAATGGGGAAGCCAGCAGGAGGTCGTAAGTCATTCCAGTAAATTAATCTTGATTCTGTCAATTTTTCCCTTGAGGAGTTCCCAACCAGCAGAGCAAGTGCAGGACTCACTCACACTCATCCTGCCTTCCGTACTGCTTGCCAACCATGTAAAGAAAGGCTTCTCATAGCTGGGACTTCCAGCTTCCTGTCAGCTTCCCCAGTGTTCATTGGAAGTAACCAGGAAGTTTCAAATCCTGGGCATGTAAGGCCCTCACCTAACGATCCACAATCCTTGCTTAATGATGACAACAAGGCTGCCGGTTTTATCATTCTAAGTGATGTGGTCACATGACATTACACTTTACAACCTCATCATTAAGCAAGGACTATCTGCATTGAAATTACAATTGTCATAGGCAACGCAGATATAAAGCCAATCTGCTATCACATTGTTTAGTTTTACCTAAATCAGGCTGGAGGCCATTTGTATTCTCATCAATCTTCAGGGAAGTATACAGTGGAGCTGAATCAGGACTCAGACGATTGCATGGTATGGCATAGGTATCGAAAAGATCCTTGAGATCTTTGCGGCTTCTTACGCTGTAATATATGGAATATTTTTATTATGTATTTTTTCAGTTATGTAAACTGAATCTTCCTGTGTGGAATAAACCAATGTTACCTGAAAGACTTGAAGAGCTCTACAAATTCAACAAAACTCATATTGCTATCAGAAGCCATACAGGTCTGGAAGCCTTTCAATCCTCCTTTACCTCTTCCATGCCAACTATTACTGCTCCAGGTGCTAAAAAAATTAAATTGAATATATTTGATTATAAGTTTATATAAAAGCAGTTGTATAATTATTATAATATTGTAAAATGCAGTAATATTGTACTCTAGACACATCATCTTTAGAAGGCCAAATTTAATTACTTGATTAAAGAAGGAAACTATATTGATTTCTTTAATACAATGATATAATATAAAAAGTGACAATAAAGATTATCTTATCTCATCTTCTCCTCTTCTCTGACATTATTTTAGAAAACTCAGCTTGGTGCACATAGACTACTCAATTTTTATTTTTTACTATATCCTATGTGGTGAGGTAGGCAATGATTTGTTCAAAAATGAGCAAGTGATATGGCTGAATAGATAATTCAGTCTAACAACTATACTTGAAATGCTATAAAAATGGCATCCTATTTTAGAAGGAAACCAGGCACTTAGTTCCTTTACTTGTAGAACAGATTATGTCTTTTAACAGAAATCAATTCTAATGTTGTATAAAAGATATTTGTATGGTGAATTCCCATGATCTAAGTTTCTGTACACAGACAAATACAATTCTATTACAAGTGATAATTTAAGAAAGCTGCCAACAATCAGTTTCTTAGATAATAAAAACAAGCCTTTTTTAAAAGCATGGATGATACACTTCAAAGAAAAAGCCAAACTCATACTCAACACTCATAACAGGCTTAAAAACATGCCTTCTTCTTACCTAGGTGGGCTTTTTATTGATTGTGACATCACGGGAGAAGACTGTGGTCTTACAGGTGAAGAGACACCAGGCACTAAACTAGGTGGCTCTGAAGTAGTCAGTGACTGTGTTCTTCTTGAAGGCAGAGTATTTGCACCAGTAAAAGTAACCAGAAGAGTTGGATCTAACAATAAAAATAATTTTATCAATGACTTTCATTTATCTATAAGCCCTATCTGACCCATGTCTGATGCTCAATCAAATAAATTATAACTAAAGAATTATATTTTATTGAGCTCCTTGGCCAGTTTCTGAAGTTTCCTACACCTTTCAAAGGGTGCTTATCCCAAATTGCATAGCTAAAACTCTGTGGAGATTCTCAGTCATCCAGGTCATGGTTGTCCCAAAGGTGCTTTTTCAGGAGGCAACTGGACTTTCTAGTTTTTTTCTTTGAAGACATTTCACGTCTCATCCAAAAAGCTTCTTCAGCTCTGCTTCTTGGATGAGAAGCAAAACGTCTTCAAAGAAAAACCAGAAAGTCCAGTCTCCTCTTGAAAAAGCACATGACCTGGATGATTGAGAATCTCCACAGACAAATGGAATTTTGATTAACTGACATCATATAGGAATCTTGAAAGATATGAAATTAACTTTATAATGAATTTAATCACATGTTTCCAATGGGGGAAGAATCTTTGGTGCTCTCTGAGTTTATTGTTCTCTTGCAAATGTTTCATTATCCATTATTATTAATCTGTACACAACTTAAGTTTGCATGTGTCCTCTCTACTCAAGTCATCATTCTGGCTGCAAGTAGATCATAAGACTTTGTTTGCATTTTTTATTCACATGTAATAGACCTTAATAACCATATATTCCAACAAACTATCAGCTCACGGTTTGAAGCTGGTTTGTTTCTAACAAACTGTAATTAAATTAAGCAGTTTGGATGAAATGATCAGCAGAAGTTGATTAAAATAAGCATTTGAATTCTATATTATATCCCACTTTTAGTGACCAGTTTGCTGATTTTCCAAATCCGCAGCCATAGCTAACTATAATTATGATTTGTTTTACTTAGCCAGTTTCAGAATTCTTAGCTGAAGTTTTCTTATTTGAAACTAACCAAAGTTAGATATTCAACACAATTTTTCACACTTAATCTTGAAGGCTGAATATGTGTGTTACATACAGCTGTTGATGTATTAGTCACCATCTTTTATCTTTTTATTGACTTTATTATAATTTCTTCGATTGCCGTAACATCGAGAGTTGAGTGGCATAGAGGTTTAATAAATTATTTTTACCTGGTTCTTCTTGTTCATCAATATCTGGAGGGTCTGAACCACTTCTATTCCTATTTTCCTTAAGAGGTTTTGCTTTTCGACTTGCCATCTCATCATCAGTGCCATCTCCACTTTCACCCTTGAAACAGCGATTTTCTTAATAAACGTCTTAGAAAACAGTACATATTTCAACCACTTTCTATTTTGTAAGTCACACAGCTCTATGAACAGCTAATCAAACCAGTTGGTGAACCAAAAGGCGATGAAAGTTGCATATGGAACAGAATGAATAACAATATTCATGGGGGGGGGGGGTCAAACTAGGCATTGTTAAAAATAAAATAACTTTGGAAAAGCAAACAATGATTTTAACTGGACTGCATGACTGAAGGAAGAATTATAATAAAACCTGATATAATTCGATTCTGCTTCCAAGATTATATTTTCTGAGCAGCATTAAAAAAAATAGTATTTTCTGCATAATCAAAAATACCATTACACTTCAAATGTATGTTATTCCATTCTCCTTAGGTTTGAAAATGTGAACAAAGGCCAACCTCAGAAGTCAAAATACCACTGAGAACATTCTATTTCCAGTTTCATTTAGTACAGGTAAAGTTTTATTATAGTGTGTGTGTGTGTGTGTGTGTGTGTGTGTGTGTGTAAAAAAAAAAGAAAAATTGCATTGCTTCCAGATAAATGAAATTTAAAGAACTAAGGTTTATTTATGTAGAAATTCATTCTGATGGGTGAAAACATAATAAATCTCAAATAATCTGTGTAATAATATTAACTAACAAAAGACTCCTACCCTCAGAAGCACTTTTTTCTTCTTCTTCGCTGCACTGATTCCTAAAGTGTTGTTTCTCTGCACACCTGGCTTCTCTATGCTTTTTACCAAATTTCCCCAGCTTGCATTTCTTGTACTCCAGCGTCTCCCTCCAAATAACTCAACCGCTTGAGCCAAGGTTGGACCCTCGTATCGGCCATCCTCCTAATAAATACATTTAACTTTATTAAAATGTACAATCTACATAATTGAAGAGAAATAGTTTGTATTCTTTTAATTGTGTGGAGACATATTAGATAATAACATAGCACAGGAATAGAAAACAGATGATTACAGAATTCAACAATGCAATAATAGGAAAAAAATACATATACCATGTTTCCCCGAAAATACAACCTACTCAGAAAGTAAGTCCTAGCTTGATTTTTGCACGTGTGGCCAATATAAGCCCTACCCCACCCCAAATAAGCCCTAATTAAGACCCCACCCACTCAAGAGTGCACAGGTAAAAATTAAGCTAGGATGGGGATGGGGGGGTGAAGCTGCCCTACTACTTACCTTAGGACAGTTGCAGCCAGGTGTCACACACCTCAGCCCATTTTTTCTGTCGCTAAGGCTTTTCTGAAGGCCTCTGTAGCCGATAACAGAAATTCAGATCAATCCAGAGCTCTGTTATTGGCTGCAGAGGCCATTCCTAAAGGCCTCCCTAGCCGATAACAGAGCTCTGGATCGATCCGGAGCTCTTTTATCGGCTTGGAGAGACCTTCAGGAAAGCCTTGCTGAACAAAGAAGTTCCTGAAGGCCTCTGATAGCGAAAAAGAGGCCAAGGGTGATGTGCATAAGTGAGGTGAGTCAGTGGACAACATCCCCCCCAAAAATAAGACCTGGTGTCTTTTTTGGTGGCAAAAAATATAAAACAGGGTCTTATTTTCAGGAAACTTGGTATCTGATAGGAAAAGGGACAATTATAGTTCATTTTACCTGATAAAGGCTGACATACTGTTTCCGCAGCCACTGTAATCTTTGATCAGGAAATCTCTTCATCTTCCTTATAGCATTAATTAATTCCAGTAATCCATGAAACAACATTTTAGCACTATATTTTGGAGCCACAAAGTGCAGCAATTTGTTTTCAGTAGTTTGAAGTCCATATAATAATGTTATACCGTTCTCTTCAAGGGTCATGTTTAAAAGGTTATTCTGGATGCACACCGCATGCATATCAATGCCGGGGTGTCCCATATACACAGCTTTCGCTGACAGCAGGTCTAAGCAACCCTCAACCAGTCCATTTAATCCAGTACTGCCAAGAAACTGAAATTTTCCAAATTCTGTGCTGCTACTTAATGTACTAAGTTTAATTTTAGAATTTGCACAGCAAGCAATGGTTGGCTTTGTCCATATCAGTGTGCTATTATCAGGTTGAAGCTGAAGGAAACAACGAACTGATAAGTGAGTTTCTTGATCATAACGTATAACAGTTGCGCCTTGCAACAGGAACTGATGGACGTCAGCTCTGATTGATAAGACATACCAGGGAATTAGCTCTATTCCATGGCCGAAAGCTTCTTGCTGTTCTTCAGCAGCCTGCGTAGCCCATTCTTTGGACTGCTCGAATATGTCATTTTCAGAATCTGACAGCTCTCCAATGGTTAAGCTGAGTGGAAACCAAGATAGAAGGTAAGCCTTCATTTGCAAAGACCAACATGTGATTTGTTATTTCATCATGCAATTCTGTGAAGTAATATACAGTTGTGCATGATGTCTTTGCAATGTGTTGCAAGTAAAATATTTTAACGTTAATTAATGTTAAAACCATACTTTCTCAATGAGCTTCATTTATAATGAAAGGGCTATTTCATTATATATATATATACATACATACACACCCACACACACCCACACACACACACACCCTTATATATATATTTGTTTTCTGAGGTTTTCGTGGGTGTTTGTATGTAGGTCTTTGGTTATTCAGGTTTTCTCCCGTGTAAAATTGGAATTTTCCAATTTTACGTGGGAGAAAACCCGAATAACCAAAGACCTACACACACACATACACACACACACACACACACACACAGAGTGGTAAAATTGAGCCTGGATAGCTCAGCAGACTAATGCATTGTAATTTAACTCCAGCTGTCTGCAATTAGTAAGTTCGAATCTCACCAGGCTCAAGGTTGACTCAGCCTTCCATCCTTTCTAAGGTAGGTAAATTGAGGACCCAGTTTGTGGGGGCAATAAGCTGACTTTGTAAAATAAACAAAAGTATGAAGGCTATTGCTTAACACATTGTAAGCTTCTCTGAGTCTCCGGAGAAGGATGGCATATAAATCAAATTTTAAAAATAATTTTTTTAAAAAATTGCATTTATTAAACATTTATGTTCTGCTTATTTTCCAAAGAATTCTTATGAATAAATCCTCATGTCCCCAATGTTAGTTTTGCTTTTATTTTTAATAAAAATATAATAGAATTAATAAATGTTAATTATTTCAGGGAAATTAAAAGTATATTAAAAAAATAAGGTCTGATAAGACATAAATACAGGTAGTCCTCGACTTACAACAGTTCATTTAGAGACCATTCAAAATTACAATAGTCCTGAAAAATGTGACTTATGACTGTTTTTCATAGTTACGAACTTTACAGTATCCCCATGATCATGCAATCAAAATTCAGATGTTTGGCAACTGCTTGATATTTATGACCGTTGCTGTGTCCCAGGGTCATGTGATTCCCCTTTTTGCAACCTCTGACAAACAAAGTCAATGGGGAAGCCAGATTCATTTAACAACCAGGTTACTAACTTATCAACTGCAGTGATTCACTTAACATCTGTGGCAAGAAAAGTCGTAAAATCGGGTAAAACTCACTTAATAAATGTCTCACTTAACAACAGAAATTTTGGGCTCAATTGGGCTCATTTTGGGCAGTCATAAGCTGAGGACTACATGTATTCAAAATGTATACATAAGATTTTTTTTTCTTGCATAACTCTTGCTTATTTTAGAAAAGTGAAAAATTCACACATACAGTATCAAGTCTCCCCTGCTTGGCTTAAGGAATGCAAACATGGAAAATATCTAACAAGCATACTTAAAACAGTTCATCATCACAAATTATTCAATGCATGCCAAAGCCACAATGTCCAGCCTATATCACATAGATAAATCTGTAATAATATGATTACGTGCTTCATACATTTATAAGCCCAAAGAATGATTCTGGAAAATAGATTTCAAAAAGCACAGTTCATTATGGATTGGAAGTAAAAAAATATTGCAGGTTTTTCCAAAGACTCATGACTAAACATTTTAACGGTATGGAGAAATTATTCCAAGTATGTTGCTGTAAAAATGTACTACTATAGAAATCAACATGGTTCATCAAAAGCATGTGTCAAAACTGAAATCAACATTTATAACAGAGAATGACATGGTTATTTATTTATTTTTTTATTCCACTGGAACACATCACTGCTTCAATTTCCAACAATTCTCACATTTTGAGAATTGTTAAAAAGACTTCAGTTTACCATAAAAGAATGCTGAAGAATGAAATTTTAGGCAAATAATATTTTCAATACAATCAAAATGAATGTATTTTGCTGCTTCATTTTACCAAAAATGGCTATGATTTAGATAGAAGAATAAGTATTTGAATAGGGAAAAGGATGAAATTCAGTTTAGTAGCACTTGTTTTTAAGTGGAATTCTACTGAAACAAGCAAAAAATGTAAAAAATAATAATAAGCAGCCAACAGGAATGTTATTAGCAAAATCCAGCTTCTGATGTTAAAGATATAGTATACTGCCTCCATTTTTCTGCATTCTAATGTATGAAAACTTCTATTTATTTTTGGGAAAGCCTTTCAAGTTTAATATCCAACAAATATAATGTTTTTTAAAAACCCATAACCTTCCATTAATAATAAGCTGATTCCACCCAAAAAAGCTGTAAATCGTTAAACAACAAATCCAAGGACTTTCAAACACTTTTTAGATGTCAAGAGGTGAGATGAAAGGACAAGAAGATTAGCCAAACAAACATCAGATATTGTTCATATGCCCAGAAAGAACTGATGCCAGATCATAATTACATTAGAAGCTCTTTTGTCAGGAAGCAAAGATGACCTCACATACATATTAAGGGAATGAGCACATTTAGAAAAAGGCATTTGTGTTTTCTGCACAAATGTAGATTAACTGAATATTAATATAATCTACATTGTTTAGAATTATAGGAGATCAGATTGTTTATGATGTTTCTTTTCACAGCTGGGCTGTTGTGTAAATACAGACAAAGATGAACCATCATTTCCTCTTCCTCCTTTTATTGCCTCTGGTAATCAAGAAACACAGGATGATTACTTGAAATTATTGTTCTCCAAATGTCCTTCGTTTATGTATTTATGTCGATGGCTTTGCATGTCTACAAATTTTTGCTCAAAACCATTTCAAACTGTGCTTTCAGTGCAAGACACCACTTTTTATTTATGTTCACAATCATTTGTCCTCCGGTTCCTAGAACTGTTCCATACCTACTTCAAACTACCACTTTACTAAAGAGAAGGTGGAAGAAGTATGTGAAGGACCAATTGACCATTCAAAACAATCCATAACAGTTTGTGGTAAGTAATTGCTGTTAGACTTCACAAACTCTTTGCATCAACCTACAAGGGAATTGTTTACCTTAAGTTAGTTATTTATTCAAATTCAATATAGCTGCTCAACTCCAAAGGACTTATTAGTCCATTTATTTAGGTTGTGAAATACAACACAATAGAAGAATGGAAGACAGCATTGCAAAAAATACATCCAGATAGCAATTTCAATAAGAGTATTTCAAGCAAAAAAGATAATTTATACCACCAAAAAAAACCCACCTTTTTTTTTAAAGTGATAAAACTGGGCTTGAAATCTCAAAAAAAATAAACAAATCCCTAATCAAAGCAAACAAATAAAATGATGCATGATTTACATATAAAACAATGTAACAAAGCTGATTTCTAGTCAGTTCTTTTGTTGGTCTGTTTTGAAGAAAATTCCAACAGTACCAGTTCCTGCCTGGTCTGTCTCAGAGCCAGATTTCATTAATGCCAGCATGGTAGTTAATACCTGTCAAATGGTCTTTCTTTATATGTTTTTGGTAGCTTTAAAAGAGCTTGGCTTTACAGCCACTTCTAATGATTAATTTGTTACTGCTTGCTTATAATGCTTCTTTTCAATGTTGATGTTACCGAGATTTTACTCTGATTTTGGCCATGTCCAGATGTAAACATACTTTCTTTCCTGCAGTTCTTATGCTTTATTATAAAGACGTCTAATGTATACCATCAGTTTCATTGGACTGATCATAATAAAGTAGCATTTCATCTCACCCATCCCAATTCCTTTCCTGAATACAATGATAGTTGGGAGAAGGAAAGACGGTGACTGCCTCCACTGTCTTCAAATCCACAACCAAAAACCTGACAAAATTATTGCTGTGAGTATTTCTGTTTAAATAGATTATCCCTGTTAACAGGAACAACAACAGAAAAGAGAATGAAACATGGACTGATGATTAAGACATGGTGACATCTGGCTGCTCTGTGAACTTGAATGAACAAGCATACTGCACATAAAAAGGTCTCCTGGAAGCAATCTTTACAAATTTTGTAATGTAATTATTTTATATTGTAATTATATGGCAGAATTGCCTTGCAAGAACACAAAAAGGTTTATTTTAGTTGTTCCCTACAAGATGGGCAGCAAATAAAGTCAATAAATGAATAAATGCATTTCATGAAATAATTTGGCAGCTGTGTACTTTGATTCCCATAAGACATTTAGCCTTGGGATTTAATGCTACCTGAGATAGATAGATAGATGATAGATAGATAGATAGGTAGGTAGGTAGGCAGGTAGGTAGGTAGGTAGTAGGGAGGGAGTCAGGCAGGCAAGCAGGCAGGCAATGATTCCTATAAATTTAGAATAAACTTAGGTTGACAGATAGTAACTTGCACAGACCACCCAGTGGATTTCACAGGTGAACAGAACTGTATTCTTGGGTCATACGCCTAGGAAAAATGTTATATCTCTATATCATAGCTGTCAACTTTCAATTCACCAGGAAAAGGGAAACAATAGCGGTTATAACTTTCCTTGGGGATATGGTTGAAGCAGTGTAGTCTAAAAAAGTTTTCATTGCTCTCTTAGAACATTCATTTAAGTGCATGGTGTTCTGGACTCAGCTGTTTTCTCACCACACACAGAGCATTGGGAGATCCGAGAACAGAGAATAACAACCTTCCCATATGTCATAATGAAAACAACACCTGTGCTGAATGGCTGTGCTCTAGTGTGAATATTCAAAGAGTTTACTAGCTCTGATAAGCTCTTCCTAAAATAATTCGAGAATCTCAGATAACATGTCCTTAAAAGTAATGGGATTAGGAACAATAATAAATAACCTTTATTTTGACTGAGTTAGAATGCTATTCCAGCAGGATACAATGTTCTAAGCTAAGATCAACAGAGATGGCATGATGTTATTCCTGGCATCGCTGACTTATGTCCTAGCTGCATCTGTAGGCTGCTTAAAGTTTCATGTACAAGATGAAATAATTTTGCCTGAAAGTAATTACATCATGAGGGAATATAAAACTTAAAGATTCCAAGAATCTTAGAACCACAATTCCACACATAATTCTTGACAAAAGAACTGGATCTAGCAGAAGTTCAAGTACACCTTTGTTTTAAATTATGTATTCTCGAATTACAATTGGGAATATACATTTTAAAATGACATATTCAGCTCAGCTGAATATAATGCTAAAGATCAAAGTATAATTTAGTGTTTTAAAAATGCCTCCCTATTCATACCATCTCTCTTCCTCTTCTGAGGCCAATTTCAGATTTTTTTGCTTCCATTTTAAAGTAACTGTAATTTAGTACCGGTATAACATTAATGTAATAAGTAAAATCTACATTAATGTGCTTGAGCTCAATTTGTGATTGAAGGACATGCAGTTTTCATGGAACAATACAAAATTATTTATTTATTTCTTATTTCTTTATCAAATTTAGATATCACCTATCCTACTATCTAGGTGGCTCTGGTCTTCCACTATTTTCTTCTGGGCTGTTTTCTCTGTTTCCTAAATTAACCCACAGCTAACTATTTCTTAGCGATCTCTCATCGCATATTTAATTCAGTTGCTTTATGGCTCTGCTAGAGCTGAGGAAGAAAGGTAGAAACCTATTATTTTCTGAGCCTTGATGGTTATAAACAAGGAATTAGTTCTATCTTTCCCTTCCAAAGGGTTCTTTCTTAATAACAAAAAAAAGATGGAAAAATATGGAAGAGTTTTAGAAAAGGAGAGAATGCCATTAATATTTCCTGTAAATTTTCCCAAATAACAAGCACTGGAAGCACACAAGGAAAGCTACAACTGGAAGCAGAAAAACACCCATCAAACTCTAAACCAGGGGTACTCAACCTTGAAGTGGTTGAACATCATGATTTGATCAGTGCTTTCAAGTACTGGGATACTCTATTCCTGTGTCTAAAAGTAGACAAAACCAGGAGACAGAAGTGGGCATCATCTTTTAGAAGGATCTGAAGGTCACATCTAAGAATTTTGTCCACATGCCTCCTCTGGCCTCAAATACCTCCATGCTCAGTCATGATTTAGAGATATTTCTGATGATGGTGTGCCAATATAACCACATTTAAAAATTTAAGATGCCATTAATGATGATATTGCTATAGGAAAAAAGATATGTAGAAGTACAAATGAGAGTTGTAACAATGCTTCATGTCTATGAAATTCATCCTTATTGAGTTGAATTCTGTGGGTATATATTCTTACAAATTTCAAGCGTTTTCCTTTTCTTTCAATTTTTCTATGTTGTATAAGGATGATGCCATTTTGAGTACCTCAGGGTCATGATTGACCGAACATATTTGGACAATTATTTGAGCTATGCTTTATATTTAAAACTTACATATAAATTTTTTAATGCTGTAACATGAAGATCTAAATAAATTAAATATTTTTTTAAAAAAATCTTACTGATAGCGAGTTTTGTCCTTCAAAGAATTTTTTCTGGAATTTCCACCTTCATATTCAATAAAGTTATCTTCTCCATCTTCTGACTCCAAACTTCGGTTACAGCTTCGGATTGTTTGAAATATATAATTAGCCATAGATTCTTTTTCTATATCATGTAGACCATCTTGACCTATCCTTTGCAAATAGTTATCTTGACCACTGTATTCTGCAACAAACTAAAAAAAGAAGACCATTACTTACAGTACTAAGTATTGAATTTATAACTATTCATAGTTTAAGATTATTATACAAAAATATATATTTTAAACATCTTAGGGCTACAAGTAGTTACCGCCTGAACCGGGTAACATAGATTATCCAATAATGTTTCTGGCCAACTGGAATCCCATTAAATCGACTACCAGCTCAAGGTTTACTCACCCTTCCATCCTTCTGAGGTCGGTAAAATGAGGACACAGATTGTTGAGGGCAATATGTTAATACTGTAAACTGCTCAGAGAGTGATGTAAAGCACTACGGAGCGATATATAAATCTAAATGCTATTGGAAATGAATGAGGTCTATTCTTAGATAAATAGGGATAGAATTTCAATGAGAATACATTTTGCTTCATACCAAAATGTACTTGCATGCCTGGAATGTCTATCATTAATTTTGCTTTGGCACTTCAATTCAGCTCACAGAACAGTCTCTGTTCTTGATAACACTGATATTGCTGTTATGGTAAATTTGAAAGGGCATTTATTTGGAAATAACGACAAAAACAGAGTATTTCACTGTGGAACATGGGAATATCTTTATTGCATTTTTGCTCATTTAGAAACCAAGGAAGGATCCAAGAAACTATAGCAGCAAATCCATAAGCCTAAGGGAGTTCGGCTGTTTTTTTTCTCCCATTAACTGTATTCTTTAAGGAGATACATTGTTAGCTAAGTCATTCAAAAAAGTATTTTAAAAATCTAGTAGGAGACTGTTGTGTGTAAGAACTTAAGCAGATCTTAAGGATTATATTGAATGTGTGAGTGTGTATATGTGAGAGAGACATTTAATAACCTTACTAATTAATTCTTGTTTGGCATAGGGAATTTGCACAGAGACTTATATAGAAGAAAGGATGATTTTTGCAATTTAACCTCAGTAATTCTAGTACAGAATAACCCAAGTATTCCTTTTATTTGTTAATTAAAGCTATTTATATGGCACCAATATTGCAATTGCAACTCTGGTTAGCTGACAACACATTAGAATTAAAAAGAATATCAATATAAAAAGCCATCAGCAAGACAACAACAATGCACAGGCCACTTAATCTTCCAATTCCCATGCTCTGGAGCACCTCCAGTTTTAATGATTTGTGAAAAGCTTGCAGCTCCATATATAGTATTCAAGGGCAGACCCATATAGAGTACATTGCAGTTTTGAAGTAACTAAGGTGGGAGGGCATCTCAGTCCAGGAAGGAATGTAACTGGCACACAAAATTAAGTTGTATGACCATGCCTACTAGAATGTCCTTCATGTACTGTAGATGTTAAATAGGACAGTGGAGAATGTTATGTCCTGGTGGACTCCACAGACAATGGGTCATGTGCTGGATCTCTCCCATCCCACCTCTGCCAGAGATCATCCACAAGTGCAATCAACGCTGTTTCAGTTGCATACCTAAGCACGAAACCTAGCTGAAGAAAATGTGCAGGATTCCCTAAGATTGTAACACAACCACATTCTCAACGAACTTCTTTAAGAAGTAAAGATTGGAGAAGGCACAACAATTATCCAAAATAGTTGAATACAGAGATGGCTTCTTGAGGAATGGGTAGACCAGAGTCTATGAGAAAGCAGCAGTGAGACAACCCCCTCTTTCAAGGGTGAATTCACCACCACCAGGATCAAACCACAGATGGTCTCCTAGAATACCCTTAGTTAACCAGGAGAAAGAACAAGGGTCCAACACACAGGTGACTGAATGCTCTCCACTTCATCGGGACCAACATGGTCAAACTGCCTCAGTTATAACCAGTGTGCTTTGGTCATTTCCATGGAATCTGCCTTAACATCAGAGTCCAGGTTGGAGAGAACCTGAACAATTTATCTAGCAGATGACTTGAATACTTATCAGATAAAACATTATTGCAATTGTAAAGGCTTCAATCAATCAATCAATCAATCTTTACAATTACACACACACACACACACTTATAAGAAAATATAACAACTCTCTTAGATAAGATTGCTCATGGATTAAATTACCTCCAGTGTTTCATCCTGAGAATTATACTGAGGACAAAGTCTGATGAGGCTTGCAGCCCCATCCAAAACTTCATAGAGCTCTTTTAAAAATACACCACAAAAAGGAACTACTTTACAGCCAGGGATATTCAGAGCCCTGTTGACAACTTTTCTATATTCAAACGATGATTCATGTTGCGCCATAGCATCTTTCAAGCTGCGCATTGTTTCAATATCAGACTGGTCCATGAACTGCCACATTTTTAAAACTTTTCTTGACCTATTTGGAAAATATAAGAAAGTTTACTAGCTTGTTTGTATATTTTTGTTAGCAGCAATAACAAATAATGTCACAATGCAGATATGAAAATATCGTTGCTGTTGTACAATTACAATTGCAAAATTAATCATGTTAGCCATGTTAAATTCCCAAAGGATATGCCTGTTTTATTTCTTTGAGGACAGTCTTCTGCCTGGGACATGTATGCTTTGACCTAGTCTTAGTGTGACCTGGTAATATAAGTACCTCGCAATCATTTAGATGTACATCAGACCTGTCAAACTAGTGGCCCATAGGCCGGATACAGTATGTGCAGGGCCATGCCCACCCCAGCTCCACAAAAGCAAAGAACATCACGATTCATCACAATACAATCCATAATGCAATCGGGTTTGACACCCATGCACATGTCTACATCAGAGTTCCCCAATGTTTTACAGACCAGCTTTGCAGATCGTGGTGGGAAGGGGATGGTTCCCCCAAAACTGCCACTCATGCAAATGGAGCATGCACAGACATGCTTGCTTACTGCCCATGCACTCGCTTGCTGGTAGTTTCCATGGCCTAGTTGCCATTCCCTCATGGCTCACTAGTGGGCGATGGTCCACATGCTGGGGACCCTTGCTCTAAATACTGGTAGTTCTTGACTTACAACAGTTCATTTAGTCACCGTTCAAAGTTACAAGGGCACTTTGTAAAAAGTGACGTATGACCAATTTCCAAACTTATGATTGTTGCAGCATCTCCATGGTCACGTGATCAAAATTCAGACACTTGGCAACTGATTTTATTTATGAAGGTTTCAGTTTCTCGGTGTTTTGTGAACACCTTTTGCGTCCTTCTGGCAAGCAAATTCAATGGGGAAGTCAGATTCATTTGACAACTTGTCACTAACTTAGCAACTGCAGTGATTCACTTAATAACTGTGGCAAGAAAGATCATAAAATGGGGCGAAAGTCACTTAAAATTGTCTCACTTAACAGCAGAAATTTGTTCCATTGTGGTCATAAACTGAGGACTATCTGTATATAAGGAGATTGAGTAGATAATTTCTGATTTACTCTCATCTTACTCAGTTAATTCTATGTACAAGAACACTTGAATTAAAAATGTGCTAAAAGTAAAAAGTGATAAGCCAATGGCAGAAGGAAGACTATGTTTAATGTAGACTATGTACTGTAAGCATGTCAAATTAGATTCATCAGCACATCATTTCATTAAATCATATGCATCATTATGTTACATTACAAACCAGAAGGAAAAAGTCCTCTTCAAATAAAGAATATGTGATCAAGATGCTATGAAATGTTATGATAAATGGATAGAATGAACTACAAATGTTTTCAAATATAAGGCTTTCTTTGTACGCTGCCATACAATTTAGATCTTGCCTCTGCCTTGTCACATCAAGCTACTTTTATTTTCCAACGTGCATATTTTATTGAGTACGAAGGAGAGAAGACATTGATGTATGAGAAATCATGAATAATAATGAAAAATGGAGCAAGGATTTTTAACATGGTAGATTTGATAAGATATATTTTAAATTTATCTAAAGTATGCCTTTCCTTCAGGGTGGTAACTAGCACTTTTTCTTAACTACCTTTAAATGTGGTACTAAGAGATTGACAAGTTTTTCCCCTGTTTTCCTTGTTTATCTTTCTGTAAGGTAAATGAGGTCCCTTGAGTTTTCTGAAAAAAGATCTGTCTTTTAAACAATATAACCTCTGTCATCCATCTTATTCAATTCTGTCAAAACATTTATAATCATAAACTCAGTGGATGATGATAAAGGATGCAATTTAACAGAATGTTCACAATGACTGATGGAGTGATGTTCACCATTTATTTTTAAGTGGACAAGTGGTATATAACAGATGCTGTAACGTAATCTATCCCTCAGTTGCCATCATTTCAAGAATGAGCTTCAAGTACCTGAGGCCTGCCAAGAATTCCATTACACCATTGTAGTTGCCCATGTTCCAACAGCATTTTGCCACATGTATTACATGAGAGAAAACTTCTCGCTTTTCCTCCATAGAACCTGCGGTCAGAATCAGCCATGTCACCCAAGAGCTTACCTTATTAAAAAGGGGGGAAAAAGGAAAGCAGAAAACATTATTGTATTTTTAAATTGTTATTCCCCCCCCCAAAAAAAAATTCCGTTTGCTTTTCAAGTGAATTGTATAACTTATATGTCATATTAAAGGTGGAAAAAAATTTGAAATAATTTATCTGGGTCTGATTTTTTTTTTTACATCTCAAAAACCTGACATTTTAATAGGGGTGTGAAAACTTTTTATATCTAGTGTAATCATGATAACATTATTATTGGGGTGCATAACACTATGTAATACATCTGTGTACAGAATCAAGAAATCAATATTTTAGCTGTATCTAAATAATTTTCACTGTCATGGTCAATATATGTAAAACTAGCTATAACTGATAACCTTTTTATACAGTGTGGATACACAATGATAGATTGCTAATTTTAAACATTAAACTAAGGTTTAATGTTTAGTAACATTTTATAACTATAAAGATTTAAATAATAAAACTTTTTTCTATTACATAGTCATTTTCTTTCTTTAAACCATATTTTTAAATGATATTTTACTTTACATCATTTATAAGAAAAATATTAATGTAATTTCCCCTCAGCACCATCGTTTTATATACAGTACATATCATTTATTGCTATAAATATTTTTAAAAATAAATTCCAGAAATAATTTTAAATAATTAAAACTCTCAGAATGCTTCCTATGTTGCCGAACATGTAAACACATCTATTTTAATTTGGTCTGACTCGTATTCCCAATATGACTTCATTGGTAAATTCCATATTAGGTTCAGTGAGAATACTCATTTCAACATAATTTGTTTGAGGGTTCAAACCTGAACAATTATCTAACACTTAGAAAATGCAGTTCACTTTCCCACAACATTAATTGAAAGAAAAAGAAAAACAGAAATATAGAAACGCCATATTTCACATGGAAACATAATTCAAACCAACTGGACTATTTTATAGTGAGATTCCCAAGAGTTTTGTTTTTTCCCATTGTATAAACACTTATCAACATGAGATAATAAATGCAATCTTGTTTTCCCTCCTCCATTAAGTTTTCTTCTTCTTGGCTCCTGAAGGATTTATAATTTATGTTTACTGACATTCTTTCAGTAATGAGAGCTTCACATGCATTTCATCATCTTTTAACAGTTAGATTTAAAGACATATAGCAAACTTGGCTACAAAACTGTACTAAAGTAACTAAAAGCTATTTGTAAAGGGAAAAAATTACCCCGTCAAAAAAATCAAATATCTTATTTGCAAGAGTATACGCCCAGTCTTGTAACAGAAGCAGATTTGGGCCAGATTAAGAAGATTCCAAGGGAATACTAGGGCACAAGATTAAACTGTATTGTTGAATACCATCTTGGAAAAATAACAGTTTTGTTGCCAAGATAACTGTACAAGGAATCCTCAATTTACAATCATTTATTTAGTGACCATTCAAAGTTACAACTGCACCAAAAGTGATTTACGAACTTTTTTTTACATTTATGACCATTGCAGCATCCCCATGGTCACATGATCAAAATTCAGATGCTTGACAATTGGCTCATATTTATGACAGTTGCTTGATGCAAGTGAAGAAGGAGAGTGCAAAAGTTGGCTTGAAACTCAACATTAAAAAAACTAAGATCATGGCATCCGGCCCTCTCAATTCCTGGCAAATAGATGGGGAAGAAATGGAGGTAGTGACAGATTTCATTTTCCTGGACTCCAAGACCACTGCAGATGGGGACTGCAGCCAAGAAATTAAAAGACACTTGCTCCTGGGGAGGAAAGCTATTGCAAATCTAGACAGTGTATTAAAAAGCAGAGGCATCACCCTGTCAACAAAAGTGTGTATAGTCAAGGCTATGGTTTTCTCAGTTACAATGTATGGATGTGAAATTTGGACCATAAGAAAGACTGAGTGCCAAAGAATTGAGACCTTTGATCTATGGTGCTGGATAAGACTCCTGTGAGTCCCTTGGACTGCAAGGCGATCCAACCCGTCAGTCCTAGAGGAGATCAACCCTGACGGCTCTTTAGAAGGCCAGATCCTAAAGATGAAACTCAAATACTTTGGACACCTAATGAGAAGGAAGGACTCACTGGAGAAGAGCCTAATTCTGGGAAAGATTGAGGACAAGAGAAGAAGGGCACGACAGAGAACGAGGTGGCTGGATGGAGTCACTGAAGCAGTAGGCGTGAGTTTAAATGGACTCCGGAGGATGATAGAGGACAAGAAGGCCTGGAGGAACGTTGTCCATGGGGTTGCGATGGGTCAGACACGACTTCACAACTAACAACAAATGACAGTTGCAGAATCCCGGGGTCATGTGACAACGTTTTGCAAATTTCTGACAAGGAAAGTCAATGGGGAAGCCAGATTCACTTCATAGCTGTGTTACTAGTTTAACAACCGTAGTGATTCACTTAACAACTATGGCAAGAAAGGTTTTGAAATGGAGCAAAACTCACTTAACAAATTTCATTTAGCAATGGAAATTTGGAACTCAATTGTGATCATAACTGTACATGCACAACTAGACAAACTTGCCATAGTGGGGATATTATGAGCATTAACATTAGCATTATTGTTAGCAGTTGCAATACTCCTACTTTCGTATACAGGAGTGGACAGCACCCACAATTCACTACTACAAGACATAGAGATGACATATCGAAAGGCTTCATATTGCAACTCTATCATTTTCCACAACTGATAGAGGGTAATCCTCGACTTATGGCCACAATTGGGACGAGGATTTATGTTGCTAAGCAAGGTGGTTGTTAAATGAGTTGTTTTTGATTTTATTGGGGTTTTTTTGCAACAGTTATTAAGTGAGTAAGTGCCGTTTATTTATTTATTTAGAAAATTTATACTGCCGCCTACTTATACATGGCAATTCAAGGCAGTTTATAGGACATAAAAGCACAACATAACAGAAATAAAAACAATAAATAGTAAAAATAATATCATAATAATAATAATCCCCCACCCCACCTTGGTGACAATGCACATTAATTAACCAAGCGTTAAATGAATCATGCAGTCGTTTAGGGAATTCAGCTTCTTCCTCCATTGACTTGGCTTGTTGGAAGACAACCAGGAAGGTCAAAATGGTGATCATGTGAACCCCAGATGCTGTAACTATCATAAATACAGGCTAGTTGCTAAGCGCTCGGATTTTTGATCACTTGACTGTGGGGATGTTGCGACTCCTTGTAAGTGCAAGGATCCATTATAAGTCACTTTTAACAATGCCATTGTAACTTCAAATGAACAGTTGTAAGTAGAGGATGACCTGTCCACGTTGTGTTTCTGAAGATCATTCTATCAGGATCTTCAACAGCAATTCTACTAAATTGCATCAGAAGATGCATCAAAAGAAGGTGCTGCACATCACAGCATAATCATTTTGTTCTTTATCTGATTTTACTTAGAATATTTGGGGTATTTCCTCCCTGGTGTTGTGGTATTCTTATTTTTTTGTTATGCTGCTGTGCCCTGCCAGAGTCAGGTGGCATTTAAATCAAATCAATTAAATTAAATTGTTTAAATTAAATCAAATCATAAAATCTTCTGCTATTGGAAGTGTCAACAGAGGTTGCAGAGGAAGTCCAGAGCACTGAGAAGAGAGGCAATGTGGCCATTTCACATTTAAAAGCAGGGAGATAGGTTGCTTCGAAAATCTGTTTAAATGGGCACATTACATGATATTTCAGCAAAATCAAGCAGCCCTTCAAAGTTTCACACAAGAAAAAACACTAAACTAATTTGTTATGCAGGCAATGTTTTGCTTACGATCTTAAAAATTAGAGCTATACAGGAAGACAGAAATGCACACCAAAAAAATCAGACACGTTTGCAGCAAAGTAGAGGGATATGAAATCACTAAACTTTCATTTAGTTTTTGCATCAAATCAATACTTATTGCAGTCAATAACTAATGCAAAACAAATAGAACTCTAACAATAAATCTAAAAGGAAAAGACACGACAGTGTAAACATAAAATTATTATTATTAAAAGCAATTTTGAAAGTAAAACACCTCCCTTAATATGCAAGAAATTTGGGACTCAAAAATAAACAAAATGTTCAACATGCTCAAGAAAGAAAGAGAATGAACAAAGACAAATACTGACAAATACTGACAAGACTGTGTAGGATAAGAACATTTAATTGGCAAAAGACTAGAATAGTTAAATAATCCTCTGTCCACTGGTAATGCATTATTGTGTAAGCTAAAACCCCAAAACAAGACAGCATTAGAGTATCAGGGACTAAGAAAAAAACAACAATCAAGCAGTCCTAGGTTAAATAAGAGCTTCATGTGATGACCAGAAAGCAGAAACTTACATACTTGGTTGTGTGGTGTGAGTGGACAATGGACTAGAAAAAAAGGAAATGAGGTAATTTGGGTGGATTTCACTGAGTTTTTCAAACTCCTTTTGAACAGCTGGAAGGAGAGAATACTGACTGGGTGGCTGGGGAATTCTGGGAGTTGAAGTCTTAAAGTTGCCGAGGTTGGAGACCCCTGGACTAGATAACTCAGTTCTCACCAACCTGGAGAGCAGAACAAGTCTCCCTTTTTTAAAGAAAAAACAGAATCAAGCAACTGTCCAATTGAAACGTGAATCAATTAACCGTAGTTTGTAATTCCCCCATAAATATCATTATCTGATAAAAAATCTTTCCAAAATCATTAGGACATATCTAGACTTGCCTTGCCAACACATAAAGGCAAAACAATCAAGTGGACTGGTTACCAACAGATGGACTTTAATTTATGACATCCATTTAACTCTGGGTGAAAGTTACAAAAGCCTTGGAAAAAAAGGATTTGCGGCCTAGACTCACACTTTCAACCATCACACCACCCCTGCATTCAGTGTAAAAGAGCAGAGGTCCCCATGGACTGGCACTGGGCCACGGCATGCCAGCAACTAGGCCACGCACACCAGCGAAGTCCCATCCACGGGATGCAGGCAGCATGTGAAACCACGCCCCTTTTGGTCCACGGAAAAACTTTTCACCGTGGAACCGGTCCCTGGTGCCCAAAAGGGGACCATTGTAATAAAGTTTTACAGTGTTTTGAGTTCAGTTTCAAAAAAGTGCTTCAGACTGTACACAGTTCATATATGGCATCTCTCTGAGATACTCAAGCAATTGTGCCTTTTGTCAGAAGTTCATAGTAGCTTCAGAGGGCAGTCACAAGATCCTGGAAATCAGAAAAGTCAAAGCTGCCTTAAGATGTTACAGACAAGAGCTGTGTCTGTTCTCTCATACACTCCAAAACACCTCTGGATAGTGAATTTGAAATACTGCACAGTATAATAATCAGTAAATATACACAATTCCCAAACCAATCTTAATTGGAAACAAATATAATTTAACAAATACAATAAAACAGATTATTAAACAGTATCAGCCTAAACAGAGTTGAGAGGTTTGTGTCATATTTCAACCCTAGTACAAGTAACACATACTGTAGCTACAGAATTATTCAGAGATTAAACTCTATACAACATAGTTTTTGACAGTTGTCCTGGTAACATAAACAGAAGCTTGTCTTGCTTCCAGCAGAAAAGGCCATACAGAACCTTTAAGAACTTTCAGAATGTTTTAAAAGTAACAATAGAGAGCATGGAAAGGCAATATTTTACACTTTTACATCTGAATGACTAAGCAATTAATATCAAGAAATGCGATTAAGCAGAATCCACTTTATTTGGGAAAGTAAAGAGAAAGAAGACTCTGTAAATAAGCAGGTCCTCAGTACAGATGATTCTAAACACATGATATGTTATTCTAAAATTCCCATTTCTTTAGACTTTCAAATACGATTGAACAACGTAGTGATTTTGGATGCATAAGCTGCTCTGAACATGGTCCGTGAGGCATATTCCAGAAATTTAACCATGCATATGATTAAATCTGAAGTCTTTGCAAGAAGGGTGAAAGATAAATCAAGATGGCAACTGTGACTGTGTAATAAAAAACACAACCCCATTTTTGTGTTCATTACGTGTGGCAACATGGGACTGTGTTCTGATCCCAGCCATCACTTTCATCTTTTTGAAAACTATGCTTATGTTTATACATTTTTGGATATATCTGGCACAGGAGGTGAACTTGTGGCCTTAAGAGCCATAAATAATCTTAAATGGTAGATTAAGTATTAGGTATACGTATATTCATACACACAGAGACAGATAAATCCTTTCTAGTTGAAATGGAAAAGGATGCTTTAGTTACGTTTTGCTTTCATATCTCCCTGCAATCAAACTCCTGATGGTCTGTGGTTCAGGAAAATAAAATCATGTACTTCCTACCCAAACATAAGCTTGGTTATAGACCAGGGGTGTCAAACTTGAGGCCCGCGGCCCAGATGCATCATGCACTGGCCACACCCACCTGTTTTAGCGAAGGGGTAAAAAGTCACAATATGTCACGTGAAAACAATGTGACGATGCAAGTTTGGTACCCCTGTTATAGACTCTTCTCTGGTAAACTCAGTTTCACTGGGAGCCACATGTACTGTATTAACTGGTTGGAATGGGTTTTTTTTTTTTAATTACATATGGCTTTATATTGTATTTTCATTCTTCTCAGGTGCCCAAAATCAGTGAGATGGGTGGCTATATAAATCTAAATAAATAAACGTCTTTATAAAATCTATTAAGCTTAGAACACTGAGTTCCTACCAAAGTAATTAATATAAGCTTGTTTTTAAGTATGACAGCAAAATTACGTTAGATTTTTAAGCTTAAAGTCGAGATTTTCTATAGAATTCTAGAATTTCTAAAAGTTAACCTGACTCAACCTCCAGGCAACTCTATCTGGATGACCGAGAATTTTCACTGACATCTAGAATTTCTAATAAATTATAATTATGGCTCTGTGGTTTAATAAAAATTAATTATGGAGAACAATTGTAACACATCTGTTTGTGAACTTAGTAGTTATGTCGCTAAAAACATCTCCCTTAGAAAAGATCTGCAACTAGCAAAAGAGGGGCATAAATGGCTATAATTTCTCCAAAATTGTCGATCAAATTATGAATAACGTGAAAAATAAACATGTTCTCAGCCCCCAAAAAGTACAAGAAACTAATGGTACTATTTGGATTGGAAAAGAAACAAAACTAAGGACAAATATTCCAAATATAAAGCCAGATTGCTTGGTATTTAATAAATTGGCAGGTCTTTTTTTTTTCACCAGCAGTAATGAACTTTATAATTCTTTTACTTTCCTTTTTCCTTTATTCCAAGAGAAAAAAATAAGAATAATATACTTTGTTCAGAATAGCCAATATGAGCAAAATACTACATGGCTGCCTTTTAAACTGTTGGATAATATTAGTCCTTCCGGATAAACATTCAAGAAGCCAAACATTTGAAGTATGTAGATTTATGGCTGAGCAGGACAGAGCTTGAAGGAAGGACTGTAGACATGGACCATCAAAATGAAATCTCTATGGTCCATCCATTTTGGAATTGAATGAATACTTCAAAACTAGCTGGTAATCAACTTGTGTGACTTCTAAATATCATAGAGCTCTTAACTTTGTGTGCTTTGATGTTATACTGTACCTTCAGCTATTCTCAAGAATGTTTCGGATATAAATCTCTACCCCTAGGCCTAAAATAGTAATTTATTTCGTTTTATGTTGACTTTTTTTACAGTCAAGCTTAAAACAAATTTAAAATGTTCCACATTCAAACTCTCCTTAGTCAATCAGATGAATTCTATGCTCTTTAGCAGCGGCCCCCAACCTTTTGGGCATCAGGGACCGGTTCCATGGAGAGAGATTGTTCCGTAGACCGGAGGGGACATAGTTTTGTGTGCTGCCTGCATCCGCAGATGGGGCTTTGTTTGTTTGCACGGACTGGTTTCTGGAATGCTGTGGACCGGAAGCTGTGGACCCCTGCTATATAGCTTTTATCTGTTTTTGTCTCCAACTTTACCTAAGCACTGTGTCTTTCTGGGTGAACAATGCTAAGAACGATGTGTAATGCATTTTAACTGTTTATAATTGTGATCACAAACCAAAATAAGAGTATAATAGCTTTAAAATATAAAGGCAATCACCAGAAAAGAATTTTGATCATACCTCTTCTGTGGCTAGAATCAAATAGGAAATCTCATAAGCCATCCACTTTTAAAAACTGTCAAATGCTTAATCCCAAACCTGTCGGCTAAATTTATACATGAGTTATTCAATACTAATTCTTGCTGCCATATGGTTTGATTTAAATCGCAGGCACATTCCATAATATCTTTTTGCCTTTGACGGCAAGCAATGGATACTCCTACTTAATATCTCTCCATGTCAACTATACAGGTAGTCTTTGACTTATGACGGAAGTTACAACTCCCTAAAAGTTATTTACAATCTGGTTCTGAAGTTCTGAGGGCCGCTCCCTGTAATAACATAACTGCATTTTGATCTGCATTTACAGGAGTTTGCAAATCTTGTGATCACGTGCTAGAACTAGCATTAACTTCTGGTTTTTCACTAAAAATTAATGACCACAGGGTTCAGTTAATGACTACAGGTTCACTTAATGACTACTACAAGAAAATCATAAAATTGCATCAGTCAAATGATGACCCCTTAAGAACCATCATAATGAATGACCATAATGGGCAGGCTCAAGTATCCACGTCTATAGATTTTGACTTGAAATAAGATATTGTACTTATTTCAGGTACATACAAACATTTACTAGAGTCCAGAAATCTAAATTATTTGTCCTTGGAAATCAAATAAAATCTCACTTTGTACCAGTTATCTCCATTATTTCAAAGTACTACAGTACTTGATTTGGATTCAAGGGAAGACTGCCCCAGCGATCACAATTATTTCAGCCCGAATTAGCTGTAACTCAATACTTCGCAGTTTTAGCTATGATCAACATTATTAATAGAATTTTATATCTATATCTATATCTATATCTATATCTATATCTATATCTATATCTATATATCTCCTTCTCAAAAAAGTAAAAGTTTTGTTTCTACTGTGACTGGATCAAAGTTCATTGCTAGTATGTCCAAAGGGACTTAAAGTAGTAGTCATTAATTACTATTTAAGAGACACTAGCTTACGCAGCTCTACCAGAACAGATTGCAAGGTTGAACAAGAAAATTAACATCAAATATATAAAATGCAACAGCTTTAAATTTCATCGCTCAAGGTACCATGCTGGTACTTTGCTGGTATTAGCATTTGTTCTCGCTTGTTAGTTATTTGTATGTTAGTTATTTGTTAAATATTTTCCATGGCTCCTTAAATCACTAGGTTGGCGCTTGTAAGTTAAATCTTAATCAGAATGATCCACCCATCTCAGGCATCATTTGCTGGTTGATTACTTAAGGTTTTTTTTTTTTTTTAAGTCTATATTCTACACAGATTAATTTTCACTTCCTAAACTGGACTCATCCTTTCAAGTGCAGTGGAAAACATTTTCCAGCTACAATTGTAGAAAGACAGATCTAGAAATGTTTTTGGTTTTGTGTTTGGAAGTGCTACCAGGCAGCAAGAAAACACATAAACAAACAAACAAACGAAATCCACTCTGCTTCCTTCTGCAAAACCTGTAAATCTTTAATAAAACATGATGAATTAACTGGTCTGCTTGAAAGGAGTAAAACAGACCAACAAAGTACCTTCACCAGTTTAATCCGATTATATACTAATTCAAACATACTGTTCCAAACAAGGACTGGAAACATTTAGCTATTTATACAAACATAATATTTTCTAAAGGTTTCTGTAAGCTCATTTAAGTTTTCAAAAGTTCTGAACTGGGGAATGAAATATTTATTTACATTCCACTACTGAAGCAAATTTATACTTTTAAGCCATCTCTTCTTGGACTGCTGAGTTAAGCTGTCCTACACACATTCATTACATAACTCATTTACCTCTATAAGGTTGCAATAGACATATAAATAGGTAAATATGTTATACGAGAGTGGGAAAACAATTTAAAATTACTTTTTAAGAAGTAAAAGGATCCAAGTTAATTTACTGATATTTTGGTGTAACTTAGAAATTTGACAGACAGATAGATTGTGAATGTATTTAAAATGTTAACTGTAGTGTTTAAATAATTGAATGGTCTTTAAGTGATTAAATTACTCTAAAAGTTTATCCCTTTTCACTTTGTGACCAATGGCCATTTATGGCTTAAAATATGATCAATTGACACTCTTTCAACACAGGTATACAAAATCAGACTGTTGTAAAAATCCTGTCTCTATATTCTTAGATATATTGCCTTCTAAAAGGGACTGAAAATATTGACTATTCCTTTTTAAGCTAAGCAAAGATTTTTTACAACAAGCCAGTTTCATTTAACACATAAAACTGTCTTTTAATGTTTCTTTTTTTATATTTCATGGTCAACTACACTGGGACTTTAAGGCCTTTAGACATCGATTTGATAATAAAGTTAAATTACACAAACCCGAAGAGCCAACTTGTAAGATGAATGGGTAACCACATAAAGCCAAAAGATCTTTTCTCAGAGAATAAAAACTATTAAGTAATCAAAGTGCTAATGTGCATAAGAAATACCGTTACATTGTAAAGAATTTGCAAGAAATAATTGGGGGTGAGGGTGGATAGGACCGAGGTATGAAATAGTTTTCTTCCATTAAGTATCAAGAGTCTGTCATCTAAAAATTCATTCTGGCTCCCACAATATAAATATAGTGAATTATTTTTACAGGCAATGCCAGAAAGCAGTTACATTTTTTGGCCAACCACAACATGACTCTTCCCTTTGGAATCTCTTTTTTCCAGATACAATAATATCTGCATAAGGGTATATGGATATTTTGAAGAGAATTCTAGGCAAGCCACTAATTCTCTGATCTTGTTATATAGGTATTTCTTATTTTTTTTCCTTTTTTGTTCTACCTTCTCATTTACTCATTATGATCAGGATCTTTTTGATATACTGTGTGATGATGATTTTGTAGGTTTAAATAAAAAACAAATCTTAAGCACTATACTGCCATACAACATAGATTTATATAAAACTGATATTCACTACATAGCCAATAGTTCTAATAATGTACATGATTCTGTGATTATTATAATCACAGTGATGGCTAATCTTTTTCTCGTTGTGTGCCGAAAGCGAGTATGTATGTGCAAGACAGCGTACACATGTGCCAGCACCCATAATGCAATGCAGGGGCCCTGTGCATGCACGCACGACCCCCAACGCCCCCTGCGCATGTGCACACACACTTCCTCACCCCAGCGCACATGTCCCCCTGCCCTGGTTTTGGGCCTAGTATGCCTTCATGCAGCCTCCTGGGACCAGAAACGGGCCGTGGGGTGGCCGTGCCATACATACACACACACACCACGCTCACCACCCACCCCCCACGCATGCGACCCCCGCACATGTGTGCGCATCTCTGGCATGCACCCTGCCTCCTGTGCATCCCAAAAATCAGCTGGCCGGCGGGAGGCACGCATGTGCATTTTCCTGAGCTGGGTGATGGCTCGCGTGCTCGCAGAGAGGGCTATGCATGCCGGCTGTGGCACACATGCCATATGTTCATCATGAGCCTGTGTAGCGTAGGGGGCTAATGCCTCCTACTAAAGGCAGCAATTAACACCAGCTGCCTGTAATTTCTCTGAGTTCAATCCTAGCCAGGCTCAAGGTCGACTCAGCCTTCCGTCCTTTCTGAGGTGGGTAAATTGAGGACCCAGTTTGTGGGGGCAATAAGCTGACTTTGTATAAATATACAAAAGTATGAAGGCTATTGCTTAACGCACTGTAAGCCGCCCTGAGTCTCCGGAGAAGGGCGGCATATAAATCAAATAAAAATAAATAAAAATAAATAAATAAAATGACGGTTATAATAGAACCAAATACACATTTAGCCATTTTGAGCAACAATGCCAGTTCCATCATGCCTTGAATTATGTACCTATTATGTGACTAAATTATCTGGTTCTTATTTCTGCTGTCACTACCGTATTACACTATAATGACATCCTGATTCAGCTCAGGAAAACTGCACAGCAGTGTATGTTACACTTGCTAATTGCACTGTTGGATTTCAGTCACGCTCAAATAAATTAGACAGAAAATAAGTTTAAAGTCTGCTTCAAAAGAAAAACAGCATCATTAGGAACAATCATAGCACATGAAAGTGTTTTGGATGATGGATTATAAATGAATACTTAGAACCTGTTAAGAGTTTAGAACTGCTTGTTTCATATTTCTTTCAAATTATTAGGAAAATTATGTTTACTCTGTAATAAAATGGTCCAGCAATTAAATCCAATCCATTATTACAATCAATCTACTTGTTAGAAGACCAGGATTGGCAATTATACACTTCTTCGGGCAAGAACCATGGCCTACTGAAATAGAAAGCCCACTGTGAAAATCTGTCCTTCGCTCTCTAAAAATAGTCAACCCAATACTCAACATACAGTTTATGTCAGGCTTCAAAAACTAAGACAGACATGCTGTGTTACATTGAAGTAGTTTCTTTTATTGTTTCTCACCTGTAGACAGAAATCTTGCCAAACTAAAGCAAACTATGCTTTATGCCACCACTATGAGCCCTGGTGGCACAGTGGTTAGAATTCAGAATTGTCCACTGTCAGGAGTTCAATCCTGACCAATTTAAGGTTGATTCAGCCTTTCATCCTTCCAAGGTGGGCAAAATGAGGACCCAGATTGTTGGAAGCAATAGGCTGACTCTATAAACCGCTTAGAGAGGGCTGTAAAGCACCATGGAGCGATATATAAGTCTAGCTCCTATTGCTAAACTATTGCATCACTAAAGATGTACTCTGACAACTTCTAGGGAGAAGGTATCTTGAACTTAATGTTTATTCCAAACAAAACTAGCTAACCTTTGCTGTCTCTTACTTCTCTGGAATACAGCTCTCCCTCCTGGGAATCCAGGCTACATTCCACCACAGTTCATCAGTGGCTCCAACATAGTTTCCCACAATGGCTTAGTGCAATGGCTATAGCAGAGGTACCGTGAGGAATTAAACTGGCAGCTACATCTAGCTACTTCACTGCTTCACAAATGTGTGCTCGTATAAAGTCAGTCTGAAAAGTTCATCAAAGGGGAGAAGGCCCCAGCAGCACTCTCTTCACTTGAGACCTATTCAATCTGTCCTTAAAAAACATACAACAAAAACCATATAAAACAGCATACAGAAGATAATCAAAATCCTCCACCTACCTCATTGAACCGTGTCACCAAATTTTCAACAGCACTCTGTTCCCCATCTGGGACAGAGAGAAAAGTTGCTCTGATGGATGCAAGTTTGTTCCGACATTCCGCATTTCCCAAATCTCTGGTTAAGAAGCAGAGATAGTCAACGGGCAACACTTTTCTGTAAAGATCCTCCTCCTGCTCCATCAGGATACTAGCAACTTCCTCTGGGAACTGAATGAGATGCTGCAGTTCTACAAGTTCTTTACTGACAGTGGAAGTGAGGGCATTGGATGCGGCCATGGATGAACCCAACTGTCGTTCTAAAACAAATAAAATAGTAGCCAGCATTTTATTCTCTTTTATCATCAGGTTTAATTAACATTTTACAAGAAATTTATCATATATTCTGCACAAGTTTAAATCCTGAGCAATTTCACATAGATGGCAATTGAAGTTCCTTTTTGATCTCTATAAAACATTATTAAATACATTAAATTATAATGTGGACAATAATATATAAACATCTGCATAGGTGGATGTGTTAAGTATCTTCTGTATCAAAGATACAAGTAATTTGTATTCATGCTCTGCTGGGACAATAATTATTTCCTCAGTTCCATTCAGTTCATGATCATTTATCCTCATTTAGTGACAACATGAAGTGAATGGGACCATACTTTAAAGAATTTTCGTATTAGTGTCCACTATGCTTCTGCGAAACTTCAGGTCTGTGATCAAAAATTTCCTATGGCCAGGCAAGATCTTCATAATGTATAATCGTGGAGCCTGGTGGAGCAGTGGACTAAAGTGCTGTTAAATAGCACTTAGCTGCCATTTAGCTGCCAGTTGCCTGCAATTACTGCAAGTTCGAATCTCACCAGGCTCAAGGTTGACTCAGCCTTCCATCCTTCCGAGGTAGGTAAAATGATGATCCGGATTTTGGGGGCAATAAGATGACTTTGTATAAAAAAGAACACCGTTTGGGGGGGGGGGGCGAAAGCCTTACTAAGCAGGTATATACAAAAGTATGAAGGCTATTGCTTAACGCGTTGTAAGCCACCCTGAGTCTCCGGAGAAGGGCGGCCTATAAATCGAATAAATAAATAAATAAATAATCAAGAAGTACTCTATTTTACCCACACAATCAAAATAAAACTATCAGGAGCACAAGACTCATCAGCTGAAATGCTCATAATGCTCTATTAAGTTGGCGTCTACTCTTAGCAACCACATAAATAGATACTTTCCAGGAAGATTTTCCCCCAACCTGCCCCTTCAGGTCTTCCCATTGTGCATCCATCACAAGTATAGTTGTGTCCCTCCATCTTGTTGCTGGTCACTGAACTCAGTGGTTAGAATGCAATGTTGCAGTATTGCAGATTGACTTTGCCTATAGCCAGGTATTCGATCCTGACTGACCCAAGGTTGACTCAGCCTTCCATCCTTCCAAGATCAGTAAAATGAGGAGCCAGATTGTTGGGGACAATATGCTGATTCTGTAAACCACCCAGAAAGTGCTGGAAAGCACTATGAAAAAAACATTTATTCCCACAGAATAGTCCCACGGCGAGATGGGTGACAAATAAATTTAATGGTTTTTTAAAATTTCTTTACCCATTCACTACAATTCCTCTCTTCAACATACCATTCCCAGCCCAATACAAATATATAAAATATTTCTTCTAGCCTTCCCTCAGTTTATTTTCATCTTAAATTGTTGCATAATTTTATTTTTAATTCCATTTTCTTTCCTTGCTTATCCCTATTCTCTAACTTCCATGACAAATGTTTATTTCCATCAAAATTATCTTTCAGTCTGTTCCTGTTTTAGTTTTAACCGTGTCTTTGTCTAATTCTTCCTTTCCATATAATATACAATATATTATCCTCATTCTATTTTGTTATAGTAATAATTCTCTTATACACACTTTTTTTCTTCATTAACAGTCTTTTTGACTTCATAATTTCACTAAGCATTTTTCCACACAGTCTATTAACTTAATCCCACATATTTCATTGGCCTTCCATAACATGTTTTTTTTTTCAAATCAATTCTCATTTAGAATATAACCAGCACAAAGCAATCCTAAGATAGCCTCAGGTTGAAACTAAAAGGATTAAAATAAATTGCAGGTAAGTACAAAAAATAAATGTTAAAAAGCTTCATTTAAATTACAAGCCATTTTGGCTGAAAAAATGCAAGTCAATAAGATAGTACTAACATAAGCCGTATTTCTGAATTATCCAATTACTTTTTCTTGTCTTGTTCCCACCCATCTTTTCATGTTACCTAGATGAATAATTTTTCCCTAGATCACACTTATATTGTTCTACAGTTTCTCAGTACTGATCTTTGGTTCTTCCAAAAAACCAAAGATACCCGGCACATTTTCCCCAAAAGTAATTTAGATATTCTCAACACTTTGCCAAATGAAAACCAATGCAATGCCAAAATTCAGAAAACAGGGACACTCTGAGGGCAATGATCTCAGGCAGTGTGATTTAGATATGATGCTTCTGTTTCTCTTTTCAAATTTCTTTCAATTTACCTATATAACATTCAAAAAATTGCCCTCAGAAATGAAGAGGAATTGTACTACACTTTTTGACAACTGCTAACAACAACGTGATGTCCAGTTTAACTCCAGAGAAATCCATTTATTTTATCCATGTTTGGTTTCTTCCAAAACTACAGCAGTTACTAAAAATGTAAATACTTCCTCCTGAGCTAATCGTTATCTTCCAACTTATCTTACCTCACACGTTGTTGTGAAGATAACAGTAAATCTCTAATGCCTGAGAACAAACAGGCCCAAAAATTGTGAAGAACATTAAAAACTATTTGTTTTACCATGGTCTCCAAAAGGTACTGCTTGTCCTTGCTGCACCTTCAAGTCATTCTTATGATGAAAATCATAACACAGGAAGAGAAGTTATATAGTCTTGTCTCTGTAATATAACAGACAATAGCCAGCACTGCAGCTCTCCTATGCCAACAGAAGGTGGTATTGGCTCATTTCTGTTCTCAGAGTTGGTGAAGATGAATATATTATTACATCTGGAATACTAACTGGTCTCACCTTGGATTTTTTTTTAACAAAACAAATGTGCTTAAAAAGATAGTTTTAAGAAAGTACACCAGAAGCAATTTAAAATCTTTCTCAGAGTTAAATAATGCTGAAACAAAATTCATCTATGGGATACCTAAAAAAAGGATAGTCTTTTCATACTCTGATATTTACAACACAGATTTCAAGGTTTATGTTCCATCTCCTTTAATGCACCAAGTACTGAACAGAAATAGCAGAAAGTTATTTCATCCCAAAACCCCCAAAATTTTAACCTTAAACTGGCTACTGTTGACCTCACTCCATTCCTAAGAGGTCTGTAAGGGGCATGCACATAGCACCAGCGTGCCTACCGTCCCTGTCCTAATAGTCCCTTTAATTGTATTCATTTTATCTATTCAATTCATGCTTATACTTATAAGTATAAGTATCAATTTATAAGCATAAATTGAAAAATAATATAACTTAATATAACCATATATGCACTGGCACTACAATTCCTGTATTTTGTTATATGATGTTGAGATAACATCACGATGCCGTCACTATTCACATATTTTTGCTCAGTACTGATAAAAGCCTGATAAACCATCGTTCGAAGGCTTTATGATAACACTATGCCATTTCAGACAAATGATTGTCCAATATCCTCTTAAAATTTTCCAGTGATGGAGCACCCACAACATCTGGAGGCAACTTGTTCCACTGATTAATTGTTCTAACTGTCAGGACATTTCTTCTTAGTTCTAGTTTGGTTCTCTCCTTGATCAGTATCCATCCATTGATTCTTATCCGACCTTGAGGTGCTTCGGAGAATAGCTTGACTCCCTCTTCTTTGTGGCAGCTCCTGAGATATTGGAACACTGCTATCATGTCACTCCTAGTCCTTCTTTCTATTAAACTAGACATACCCAATTCCTACAACTAATCCAGTCCCCTAGTCATCTTGGTTGCTCTTCTCTGCACTCTTCAACATCTTTTTTATATCATGGCCACCAAAACTGGATGCAATATTCCAAGTAAGGTATTATAAAATGGTATTAACACTTCACATGATTTTTATTCATGTGAAGTGTTTATATACCGGTTTATACTATTACACACCATCTTAATACACCAGTTTACATTACAGAAGAAGCATAGTTTTTTAAAAATTTCTTTTAGCCTTTGAGGATCATGTCTGGAATGTACCATCTGATGCTGACTCACCTTTGGAGCACCATAAACCATAAACCACTCCCTTTTCCAAAAGACTTCTGGAAAGCTGCAGGATCTCTCCTATAACATTTGAATGGCATGGACCAGAGGAAGAACAAAATAATCTCAACTTTTACAAATGTTCCATCTATGAACAGAATGTTTGGCAACTCTCTACTGTAGAAATGCAAAAGGGTCACTGTGAGTTGCTTGCAGTGTGCCCATCATTAAGGTATTTCCATTCTGTGACCATTAAAGTGATCTTTTTTCCTAATGGATCAACAAAACCATGTACAACTTCTTCATTGTTTGGCAAGATTGTGATGATGAATATGCATACAGTCTAATAATGTTGTTTCACGATGATGTTGCTATTCATGAAAACCAGCTTCTGAACTTAATGCTTGATTAATGTAATTTCTGACCTTAACAAGTCATGCATACAAGCATTTGGGTCTTAGCTATCAGATTTTAAAAATATTTTTCTTCCAGAAGTATTGTTTTTCCCCCTGGCTTTAGTTAGTTTGTTTTGCACAATGCACATCACAAGCAGAACAAAAAGGGGGCAAGGAAGAAGCAGAACTGCAAATTACATGGTGAAGTTATAATTTTTTAAATACTAAATTCAGCACCTATAATTTATTAACAGTAACAAATTTATAATCAAAAAGAGGACCCCATGACACCCTTTTACCAACATTACCAAAAAGATAATGCTGGTAAGCTATGGAGAATTCCCAAACTGCAAACAAATAAACAAACAAACAAAAATACACATATAAGACGATTATTTTATTTTTTTTAAAGTTTCTTCTATTTTAAGAAAGCTAGCATTAATAAGAAATCTTTTGATCCAATCTAGTATGTTGTCAACAACAAAAACAAAAAATCCTCAGACAAGGAAAGATACACTTGGTCTCATAACCATTAGTCTAATCATGACATCTAAAAATAAAAAAATCCCTTTAGGATTTTTATTAATCTGTTGCCAAATGTACGTTTTGTTCATGCATTTCCTAACTATTAAAAAGAAAAGAATTTTTCATACTGAATACATAAAAAGTCAAAAGGCATTAAAGACAGCCCATAGGGGAGAGGTCATATTTACAATAGTCCACTACCATTTCAGAAAGCCATTAAGGAAAAATAACTTTTTTTTGTCCTTGGAAACACATGTATATGGAATTTAATATAGATTGTTTTAAGCTTAGATTTAAAACATGAGCCAATACAGATTTTTTTTAAAAGTGATGAAATTTCTCCCTAGCACCTATTCTGCCATTTTCATGTTTGTGCTGTCATTGGAGGTTTTAATTTTTATATATTTATAGAAAAAGCAATGTGATTTGTTGCCATTTTCATATTAAAAATAGAGTCCATCAGATGGTTTTTTGTTCAAATTGCTTAGATCAAATTATATCAATGTTCTATTCAGCTTTAAGTATATTGCACAACCATGTGATGAGGGCATTTTTAGAATTGTAGTGACATTTTCAGACATTTTCAAATAAGAATTTAGTCTAATAGTTTCAAATATGCTATTTATTAGGTTAATTCTCTAATAAATTAAATAATAAAGATTAATATGTAGTCACAGCTCAGATTCATCTATTTTCAATCTGAATATTACAAAAGTTCAACAAATATCCAAAAATAATGAGACACAGTAGGGTGTTAATAGTAATTGTACAGTAAAAAAAGAAAACACTACTAGTGAAGTCAAGGTCCTCTCCGCAGAGATGAAAATTGCTTTGGCAAAATTGCTTTGACACTTCACATTATAAACGATGTACTGCAGTGAATATTACATTAAACAAAACATATTGAAAAAAATTGAGCATTGCAGTACAAAACCCCAAAATCCAAAAACATATTCTAGCACATGAATTTTACTTGATATAAGAGTCCAATAGTGGTACTGCACCACTAAAAGTATCATGAGCTGGGGTGGCGCAGTAGTTACAGCGCAGTACTGCAGGCTACTTCTGGCTGACTGCAATTTGGCAGTTCAAATCTCACCAGGCTCAAGGTTGACTCAGCCTTCCATCCTTCTGAGGTGGGTAAATGAGGACCCAGATTGTGGGGGGCAATATGCTGACTCTGTAAACCATTTAGAGAGGGCTGTAAAACACTGTGAAGTGGTGTATAAGTCTAAATGCTATTGCTATCGTTACCCATTAGAAAAAAGTAGTGATAGCAATACAATACACAAGCAATGGCTCTGAGGAGGTACCAATACTACAGGTAGTTCTTGACTTATGACTTGTCACTTAGCAATTCTTCAAAGTTACAACTGACCTGAAAAAGAGAACCTATAACCCAGATCAAAGTTACAACTGGCCTGGAAAAGGGAACCTATAATACAGATCCCATCGGCATTCTGGGCACTCAACTCGGTTATACCTTCAAATAATTGTATCATCTGCTTCTATTCTTTACGTCTCAACTATAGGTAGTCCTTGACTTACAATAGTTCATTTAGTTACAATGCACTGAAAAAAGTGACTTATGACTATTTTTCACACTTACAACCATTGCAATATCTCCATGGTCATGTGATCGCAATTCAGACATTTGTCAACTGACTCATATTTATGACAGTTGCAGTCTCCCAGGGCCATGTGGTCATCTGACAAACGAAGTCAATGGGGAAGCCAGATTCACTTAACAATTGTGTTACTAACTTAACAATTGAAGAGATTCACTTAACAACTGTGCCAGAAAGATTGTAAAATGGGGCAAACCTCATTTAACATCTGTCTGATTTAGGAATAGAAATTTCGGGCTCAGTTGTGGCCAATTGTGGACTAATTGTATCAGAAATATATATCTACAGGAGCCAGAAACTGCAGGGATTAGTGTTGTTTTAATTTATTATAAGCTAATACAGGGCTAAATTCTGATGTTTTTAGGTACAAAAAGAAAAACCCATTACTGATTTCTTTATACCTCTTTTATAAGCAATACATTCTATAAGAAATATGGGAGGGAGGGAACTAAGTATACTGTATTCATCCAATTTGCTATTAGTTATAGCTGACTTATTCCTGCTGTCTGACTGGAAACAAAATTTGCACTTCTATATTAAGGAAGATTAGCCTCCACCTGTTTGTGAAAGAACAAGCTATGTGAGTGTTAATTGAACCAAAAAGAAAAAAACCAACAGGAAATTGCTTATACAAACCCTGCTTTTTTGCCATATTTCTGCTCTAAAGTGTCCTCTTTCCAAGTCTTTACAGAGCATTATTTTTTATAGTCAACTATAATATAAATCTGCTCATCAATGACTAAAGTGAAAATCATAACTAGTTCAGTATTACAAATAACATGAAACTTTTTAATTGTTAATCAGATTGTATTAAAATAAAAATATGTACAACAATATAAATTAAATCCTGGTGAAACATATTATTCTTTTGGTGAACACATATTCATTTACTGACCATTCAAAGTTACAACAGCACTGAAAAAAGTGACTTATGACCATTTTTCACACTTACTACCTTTGTAGCATTCCTATGACCATGTGATCAAAATTCAGATGCTTGGCAACTGGTTCATATTTATGAAGGTTGCAATGTCATGCGATGACATTTTGCAAACTTTTGACAAGCAAAATCAATGGGGAAGACAGATTCACTTTACAGCCATGTTACTAACTTATCAACTGCAGTGATTCACTTAACAACTGCGTCAAGAAAGGTCGTAAAATGGGGCAAACTCACTTCACAAATGTCTCAAACAAACAACCAAAGTTTTGGGCTCAATTGTGGTCATAAGTGGAGAACTACCTGTATTTAAATTCTTTTTTCAATGAATTAAGTTACCACTGGTTAAGTCATTATTAATTTTGTCAATGAAATAAGTTATTACCGCTAATTTTTCTTTTTTTTCTCTCATGCAAATAAATGAGTAATAATCTTGTAAACCATGAAAAACCCCTAAAAATTAATATCCTTTCTACAATCTCCAGTCACCACAACCCTTGTTTGCAATATTGTATAAGAATGCTATATGACATTCTAATACTAAATCTGGGCAGCTATTATTATCTAACTTTCTGGAATCCTCAAGACAGTGCCAAGAATTCTAGATGAAAAATAGCAGTGTAATTAAGCTTACCCAGTGGCTCGTTAAAATCTTGGTTACCATACTGTGAGAATATAACCAGTAGACATTTTGTTCTGATTTTCCAAAATTTGGTTTGAAGGACAGAAAAAAAAATGTTTCAGGATGATCTGTTCCCTACATCATAACTCTAAACTTTCTCTGGTAAATATATTTTCTCCTCAGTATTGCAATTTGCACTGCTATCGCTGACTGTGATATTCAAACAGGGCAAATAAGGATTCAAGAGAACTTGAAATTATCTGTTATGGGAGAAGAAAAAGCAACAAGTGCCTTCTAAACGAAAACAATACAAAATTCCTAATATCCAGTAACATTATAACGGACCATGGTTATAATACTGAACATGTAGTCATATGTATTAAATAAAATACATAAGTATTAAAACAGACTAAACTAAATTCATTACAATTAAATTTTTACAGCATTTAAAATATTCAGAAATATAGCCAAAATCTGTCAAAAATGATTAAAAAATACATCTATGTTAGATAGCTTTCCACAAATAATTTACAACTGACTCTGAAATCCATACCATTATTTCTATCTCAAAAAACATTTTAGATGAAAAAGACATGAGAAATATAAGCCATCAAGCTTACCAGTAAACTGAATTTTTCTATTCATTTTCTTATAAAATGTCAGTTTGTACAGATGCTTTCCAAAGCAGAGAAATATAACATGCTACATTTACTTGCATTCACTGTTGTGCAACAGCTGAAACTAAGAACTATCAAAATACACAATTAGAATACAATGTGTAAGTCACAAAGGCAAGAGGCAGAAAGGTCAGGTTACTACTTACCAGATAAAAGCGTAAACACTATGACTGCAACAAGATAAATTATACTTTTTTAAAAATTACAAAGACTAGCATTTGATTTAATTACAAGAAAAAGACAAACACATTATGCTACATGGAAATCAATACACCTGGAAGAGACTCAGTGAGGTCAGTGTTCTAATAATCAATACTGTACTATGTTAGTTTTCAATACATAGCAATAGGCAATAAATTATATCCTTTTAAATTGTCAAAATATATCAGAAATCATAATCATGATTATTTCTAAAAATTCAAACATGTTCCTAATTAATACATGACATATTTAGGTATGGGTTTGCTTTTGTTTATATTATCAAAATTCAAAATTTATTTTGAACGAATTATTTTTTCAGAGGAAAAGGTTAAAATTAAACTATTTAGATGACAAAAATATTTTCAAAATGAAGAACTGTAAAGATTTCCACCTAAGAGGTCCTTGATTATATCTTCAAAGTCTAATGAAGTATAAATGAATACACGTTTTGTTCATTTTAATACCTCACATATCAAGATATTTACTTGCATTAATTCTGTTCTGCATGAGTATTTATCTCTTCATGAAAAAACAAACACCATTATTTTTATCATGGGGCAAAATGATGCATCTTTTGAACTTTAGTGCAAGATATTCAAAAGACTTCAATAATTTTGACAAATGTGACATGATTCACAAAAAATATCAACAATATATATAACAATATAATGGTTCTAGTGGAATGAAAGAGTAACAAGGATAGCACGATTATAGTATCAGGAAGCAGAACACTGGCAAACGAATTATTTAATATTTTAAGTTATTGCCTAAAGTGTTTGATGTGCTTAAGTACACAAACAAATCACATTTCTTTACTGTGCTGCCCATTAAAAAGATATTTGTATAAATTAATAAAATGATTAGGAGTGCACATGGGACTCCATGTGCACAGTCACTCATGCACTCGTCACGTCTCGCCTGGACTACTGTAACGCTCTCTACATGGGGCTCCCCTTGGGGTGCACCCGGAGGCTCCAACTGGTCCAGAATGCGGCCGCGCAGGTGATTATGGGAGCGACAGGGCGCTCCCACGTGACACCTCTCCTGCGCGAGCTGCACTGGCTTCCGGTGGTCTTCCGGGTGCGCTTCAAGGTGTTAGTTTTGACCTTTAAAGCGCTCCATGGCATCGGACTGGGGTATTTGCGGGACCGCCTGCTGCTACCGATAACCTCCCACCGGCCAGTACGCTCACACAGAGAGGGCCTTCTCAGGGTGCCATCAGCCAAGCAATGTTGGCTGGCAGCCCCCAGGGGGAGAGCCTTCTCTGTGGGGGCACCCACCCTATGGAACGAGCTGCCTCCTGAAATTCGTTTGATCCCGGATCTCCGTGCTTTCCGAAAGGCCCTTAAAACTTATTTATTCCAACAAGCCAGCCTTGCTTGATTGATTTTAATGGGGTTTTAAAAAATTTTTGTACTAGTAATCTCTGGGGTTTTAAATTGGGTATTTTAATGGGGTTTGAGACTTTTATTTTGCAATGCCAATTAATTTAATCTAATTTTAAATTCTTTTAATATTTGTATTATATGTGTTTTAATTTGGTTGTTCACCGCCCTGGGTCCCCCTCCCGGGGAGAAGGGCGGTATATAAATGGAAATAATAAATAAATAAATAAATAAATAAATAAATAAATAAATAATCTTAGAAATAGAGGACCATAGCAAGAATGACTCTTTAAATGCCCATTATATATTACCGTGTTTTCCCCAAAATATTCCCTGTCTTATATTTTTTTTTGCCACCAAAAAAGGCACCAGGTCTTATTTTCAGGGGATGTCATCCATAGAATAATCTCACTTGTGCGCGTCACACACACACACACACACACACTCACACCTATCTCCTTTTTGCTGTCACAGGGCTTCATGAACTTATTTAGGGCTTATATTGGGCACTAGGACTTACTTTCAGGGTAGCTCGTATTTTCGGGGAAACAGGTTACCTAACAAAACAGTATAGGAGAAAAATAGCAAAAAAAAGCTAATGTTTTAAGAACATGTTATCACAATACATGGTAGAAATCATGACTTTCCTAAAAGTATTTCCCCTGTGTTTGGGGAAGATGTGATTGGAAAGTAGGGAATGGAGTGTTTTAAACATTCTTATACTGCATTCTTCTCTGTATCCTACAATCTCCCAATTTGCTATAGAGAAACAACCATTAGGATCTAGAATCTGATTGAGTAACGTATTGTACAGTTGTAGAGATATATACATTAGTTTTTCAATAAACGTTACAGCATTTATTATAGCAACAACATACTAGATTGACAGCGTTGTACAGATCAAGACACTAAAATATAACAATGACACTAAAATATAACAATGTTTATTCGTTGAAGTTTTATGTTAAACTACTACATTCCAAAACTGAACAATGCATTTATTTAATTCCTCATTTTATAAATCTTTTGACCATCAGTTTTCAGGAACATAATGAACACCTAATTATTTAACACCAAAGAGACGTGTATTCTGAATTTATCCAAAACAATGAGGACTGTATTTTCATTAAGAACCACTTTGACATGGAGTCTTACTTCACTATAAACTGCAATAAAAATACACTTAAGTATCTTTACCCAGTGCTTTGAGACATTATAATCTAAAGCAGTTAACATTCCTAAAAGCATGAAATTTGAGAGACTTCACAAAATAATATATTTATAGACACTGAACTTTACCATCCCTGGTAGAATGGCATATCTAGGAAAAGGGATTCTTTTTTTTTTTTAAAGTCAAAGAATATATAATCCATGTGATGAGATTAACCATGTTGATTATAGAACCTAAAGATACAAAAGAAAATAAAAACAACTTGTTCCAAGAACACCATGTCAACTTCCCAGACCTAATGAATAGATGCTGATTAGGTCAGCTTGATCACAATCTGCAAATTCTGTATTTATATTTTGATCATTTTTAGTAGGAAAACGTTATATCACTATACATCTATTTATGGACAATCTTAAACTGGTAATTTACTTGCCTCTAAATTATCGGTTAAAAATGTTGTGAACAGCTTCTCTGCATTCTGAAGATAAAAATCAGAGATTCTGGGTTTCTTTTTTCCAAAATAGTATGTATGGAAAACTTAAAAATATCCAACATTTGAACTGTAAAAATGTGGGCTGTATGTGTGTATATATGCATATGTGTATGTATGTATGTAAGGATATGGACGTTGGTCTTACCTGATATGTCCTTTCTCGATTAGGAAGAAACGGCATTTACAGTATATATGTCTATGTGTGTATGTGTATGCCTGTGTATTACAATATATATTATGTGTACACACTCACACATAATAACAACAGCAACAACAGAGTTAGAAGGGACCTTGGAGGTCTTCTAGTCCAAACCCCCACTCAGGCAGGAAACCTATACCATTTCAGAAAAATAGTTCTCCAATCTCTTTTTAAAAACTTCCAGTGTTGGAATAGTCATAATTTCTGGAGGCAAGTTGTTCCACTGATTAATTGTCCTAAGTGTCAGGAAATTTTTCTTAGTTCTAGGTTGCTTCTGTCCTATACACGCACGTGCAAACGCACACGCCATTTGGCTTACCTATGGGTCTTTGCAGAAAGATTCCACTAATAACAACTTTCACAAGCAGACCATCAGAAATTATATAGCTTCATTACCTTTTAACATGGTCTTTCCAGTTGATCCTCCTGAAATGTTTAAGGTGCCACTTCTTGCTCCCAGAGATATAGTAGCTTCGAGTAAGGCTCCACTGATAAAGTCTGAAAGAGAAGTTCTACTTAAAGTAGCCCAGTACTCAGGAGCTCTTTGAGGACACGGGGTCATGCAACATGCATGGTGGCATGGCGTTAACAAAATCCTCACTGGATGGGGAAAGCAGTCCAAAGAATCTTCAGCTCCTTGTGTTGACCCGAAGAGCTGAAAAAGAATATCAGAGTCAATAAACTGAGTTCTGTCTTGAATTTATTCTTCAAGCATAAAAATAAAGAAGAAATAAATCTAATTTAAGAAAGCGCTCTTTCAGGAAGCTTTCATACAAGTCTTTCGCTAACTTTCATTATGCTGTCTTAATGTCTTAAACACCTCTCCTGCGCGAGCTGCACTGGCTGCCGATTGCTCTCTGGGTCCGTTTCAAGGTGCTGGTGCTTACCTATAGAAGCCCTACATGGCTTAGGCCGGGGGTACTTGCAGGATCATCTCCTGCCTTCCTCCCATCGTCCCGTGCGCTCCCACAGAGCAGGCCTCCTCAGGGTGCCAAACAATGTCGACTGGCGGCCCCCAGGGGGAGAGCATTCTCTGTCGAAGTGCCGACCCTCTGGAATAATCTGCCCACCGAACTCAGGATAGCCCCGGACCTCCTCTCCTTTTGCCACGAGCTGAAGATGTGGCTTTTCCGTCAAATAACTTGATCTGCTAGGGGTTGCACAAACTGTGATAATTTTAAATATGGTTTTAAAGGGGTTTTTAACTTATTTTGTGATTTGTATTATTGATTGTTGTTGTAAGCTGCCCTGAGTCCTTCGGGAGAATGAAGGCATATAAATCGCAAAAACAAACAAACAAACAAACAAACAAATACGGTCATCCATGTGTCTTTCGTGTTACCCCTTACCCACCCCGCCAGCATTACTGTTCTTTTTTTCTTATTGGGAAAATAATCTGTTAAGGACAGACTCCAGAATGGATTATTAGCACTAGGAGGTATCTATATAGGAACTCTTCTGGAAATAATCAAGACATTATAAACAGCACTGCAGTGTCAGAAAAGATGAAGATATGACACGGCTGCCGAGAGCTTTGTACTGCAGAAGAGAAAATAAATTGTAAATGGATTTTAAAAAGAGTTTCTTATGGGCTAGTTTTACACATTACACAAAACTACAGTGTGACTTCCTTGGATATGGCTTAACATGCTGCAGAAAACTGGCCAATCATATTTTAACAATAGCTTATTGTGATTTATGAATAATTATGGCCCAAAATCACCCAGCCAGCCTTCATGCTTAAGTCAGAACTAGAACCCATAGGCTCTTGGTTTCTAGCCTGGTGCCTTAGCCTCTAGGCTACAAAATTAAAACACTGCACTTCTTCAAAACAGAGCATCTTTACCGGACAACAGGAACCTTGACCAAGCTTATTCCACTACAATGATGGGTTTCAAAAAATTTTACTACCAGTTCTGTGGGTGTGGTTTGATGGGCGTGGTATGGCTTGGTGAGCGTGGCATGGGAAGGATACTGTAAAATCTCCATTCCCACCCCACTCCAGGGGAAGGTTACTGCAAAATCCCCATTTCCTCTTCAGGAGGCAGAGAATAGATGGGGGTGGGTTCAGTCAGAATTTTTACTATCAGTTCTCCAAACTACTCAAAATTTCCACTACTGATTTCCATAACTGGTCAGAACCTGCTGAAACCCACCTCTGCTCCACTACTAATATATAGCCTCCCAGACAATATTGGGAATATTCCCAATAGAGGAAACTGATTTATCTCATTTCTTGTGCTGAGCCTGCTTCTTTTTTTACTCTCCTTTTGCCATTGTATTTGGAGAAGCAGAAGTGAAGGAAAAACCGGGAGCTGGTTTTAACTATGGAACATGTATTTGTAAGAATTTCATTGTACAACAGCATAGTTTCAGTTATGGGATTTTACAGGGGGTTCATTTGTCCATTTTTAACTGTTCCATGTTTTTCCAGGGTTTTTAATCGGGAAGGGTTTAAGATGAAAAAACAAAAAACTTCCAAAATGTATACTTCTAATTAATACAATGTTATTCACTATATTTATATTAGAACTGTTTTGATCACATTAAAAAAAATAAAACTGTAGTAATAGCAAAAGGGGAAGATTACAATTCTGTAACAATAACTAAGCCACAAAATTTGGAGGCTGAATTTATTCAGATTGCTCCACATGTAAGTATGGTGAAGCATTCTTGAACTGCATTTCAAATTTTTTTATTTTCTAAATTTATATTTAATTAATCATACCCAGAATATCTCTTGGGCTGGCCTCAGTTTTATTTTCTACTGTTTTTCTCAAAATATTTGGATAACAAAAGTGATTTCAAATTGCTATACTTTTCAAAATATTAATATTATGCTACCTACTAAGTTGACGGTTCTTGCTTTCTTGCATTGAGTTTTTCTTAACTACTGATGCAAAAAAAACCACCCTACTGATGCAAATCTTGTCTGCAGAAGCAGGAGACAGTAGCTTGCAATCATAAAAGGAGACAACCAGGCACCTGTCTCCAGAACACAGGAATTTCTCCAACTGTCTCTAAAGAATGTGTCTCTCACCTTTTTTTTAAAAAAAAATAGTATCTGCTTTCTACATGGGAAAGGAATTTGATTAAATTTAGGTCAGAGAAAGATAAATAAAGCATATTTCTTTCTAGATTCTAAGGTTTAAGGGATGTGTGCTTCAGTATTTTATTGTATATTGTACTGTATTATTATTTCATCTTTATCTCTTTATCCCAAAATATTTATCCACAACTGGGTATGCAGCTGAAGATGGCAGTGATCTATATATTCAATGGAGCTTACTTCTGATTTGCATGCCTACAATTAAACGAAGGATATGAATTGAATTGAATAATTTATTTGGCCAAGACACACAAAGAATTTGTCTCCGGTTCAGAAGCTTTCAGTGTACGTACAAAGCAATGATAATCATCCTCATAATACAGTGGGACCTTAGTACTCAACTGCTTTGAAACAAATGGAATTTGGCACATTTTGACGCAAAAATTTTGTCCCAATATTCATCGGTTGTTTGGTACTCAACGCACAAGCTAGAATTTGTTGGTGTCGGCTGCCTTGTGACTCACTACATTATTCCTAATGGGAAAAGTTTGTTTGGTATTCATTGTTTTTGGTATTTATCCCACCTCCCAGAACCAATTAACGATGAGTACTGAGATACCACTGTAATGCCAATAAGAAGGAGGAGTAAGAAAGATCATAATAAGGATAAATAATAAATAATAATACTACAGCTAAACTATATGGCTACATTGGACAGCAGTGTGAGAATTAGGTGTTCAGCAGAGTGAGAGCACAAGGAGGGAAAAATGTTCCTGTGTCTAGTTGTTCTGGCATGCAATGCTCTATAGCAGAAGTCCCCAACCCCCCAGGCCGTGACCTATTTGAAACTGGGCCACGCAAGCGGCAGGCCAGTGCACATGCATGTACTTGCAGCTCAACTTGCACAATTAGCAGGCCAGCACACGTGCACACATGTGCACAACTCAACTTGCACAAGTTGAGCTGGGTGCACATGCACACGCATCCCAGCCCGCATAAGTTAAGCTGTATATGCATCCATCACTCGTGCTGTCCAGTTCCCCTCTCCCCCAAAGTGAGCAAAACTCACTTAACAAATTTCTCACTTTGCAACTTAAATTTTGGACTCAATTGTGTTCGTAAGTTGAGGACTACCTGTAATCTACTCAAAGTGTTCTTCTTACTAGATATATTTAAAGTTCAGTTAAGTTATTTCGCACACCATTAAAACAAAAGGCTTGGCCTACTTAACAACATTTACAGAATTTTTTTTTAAAAAAATTTACAACTAGAATACAGATAGTTCTTGACGTACGACCACAACTGAGACCAAAATATCTGTTGTTAAGTGAGACATTTGTGAAGTGGATTTTGTTCGGTTTTATGACCCTTATTGCCACAGTTGTTAAGTGAATCACTGCAGTTGATAAGTTGGTAGCACAGTTGTTAAGTGAACCTTACTTCTCCATTGATATTGCTTGTCAAAAGGTCTCAAAAGGGATCACATGACCTTGGTGAACAGCAACAGTCGTAAGTATGAACCAACAGCTAAGGATATGAATTTTGATCACATGATCATGGGGATGCTACAAAGGTGGTAAATGTGAAAAACAGTCATAAGTCACTTTTTCAGTGCCATTGTAACTTTGAATAATCACTAAATGAACTATTATAAATAAAGGACTACCTGTATTTCCTCAGTTTGTACTTTAAATGTATTTTAGTTCACTGCTTTTTCACATCAGAGAGGAAACCAGATAAATGCTATAGTTGTTGGCATTAGGTGATGCTTCTACCACACAAAGCTCATGAGCTGGAACATAACTATTTTTAAAAATCTCTTCTGGCTTCTGTACTTAACTAGTGTTTATTTTATTTTAGTTTTTATTTTCATTATTAAGCCAAGTACTATCTGAGACTTAAAATACATTTGAAAAACTTCAGCCAGTTATGCTTGTATTTCCCTGTAATAGCTGAAGGACTCCAAAGAGAAGTTTGCACATTGTCCTAAGCGTCATTTGATTTTTACAGGTTCACAGGTGTTTCTTAGTAATGCAACAGTGTGTATTTGCCTTAAGTTTTCAAAACAGAAAAATATCTTGTAAGGATTTCTTTATTCTTCAATTTCAGTATCAGTTAAAATCAATTAGAAAATCTTCAAGTGCATAGAAGGTATGTGTGTTTGTGTGTTGTGTGTGTGTAGAAACCACATGAAGCTTGTGTATAAAAAGAGGCAAAATTACAAAAATATATAGAAAGCTAGATTTGTAACTCTACAAATGCTAACTATTCACTACCAAGCATTTCTCCAAAGAGGCAGTATTTGCCCTAAACATAATTCGCATCATGGAATTATGTTACTATGTTAGCATAAATTATGTAAAAGCAGGTTGATAACTTTAAAGGAGAATTATTTCTAATTATTTCATACTGAGCAGCAGAAAGTTAAAGTCTGTCCAAAATCTATACAGCCTTTTCATTGTAGTTTCCTTTTCTCAATGGGACTGTATTGCTATCTGGTTAGTGGGACAGATTTTGATTTTACTATATATAGGCCATAGATACTTTTAGTTCTTATCTGGGTTACAGTTCTAGTCTATTCTTCAAACCTTTCTGAAACTTCCAAGAGTTCAGAAATAACGTGAAAAAGCAATACGATCAGACTATCTAATACACAAAAGAGATACAGTATCATAATTTGGAAAACTGAATAGACAATATGCTTCTATTTTTCACATTCATAGGATACAGTTATCCTAATCCTCCAGAATATTCTTACATGGAAATCATGCATCCGTAAGACCACTTCAAACTAACACAGCCCAAGCTATAGTAATGGAATATGGGTAATTATTGACCTACGTCCAAAACTTGGACCAGAATTTCTGTTGCTAAGCAAGATGGTTATTAAGTGAGTCACACTCCATTTTCGGACTGTTTTTCCTACGGTTGTTAAGTAAACCGGGCTCAAGAATCTCACCAGGCTCAAGGTTGACTCAGCTTTCCATCCTTTCTAAGGTAGGTGAAATGAGGACCCGGATTGTGGGCGCAATAAGCTGACTTTGTATAAAATAGAATACCGCTTTGAGGGTGGGGGCAAAAGCCCTACTAAGCAGGTATATACAAAAGTATGAAGGCTATTGCTTAATGCATTTTAAGCCGCCCTGAGTCTCTGGAGAAGGGTGGCATATAAATCGAACCAATATAATAAATAAACCATTGCAATCCAGTTTTGCCCATTGATTTTTCTTACTTCCTGTAACTGATTTCTACAACTTGCTTATTGTCTAAATATATATATTTTCTGGGATGTTCCATATTTAATTCTGAAGCACTTTATAACCTTGTATTTATAAGTTCTATTAATTGAAAAACATTTTGAGATCTGCATTAAGGCCTTTGTTGATATTGACTTTGACTTTCTAAAAAAAAAACCACTTGAAAATCAATCCACATTGAGTGGACTTTGTTTCTATATTCCTAGCACCTGGACCATATTTTATTTATTTTTCTTCCTTCATCAGTTACCTCTCCCCAAAAGGAAGAAATTTGCAATTCAACACATCTGATGAACCAGGATTTTTTCTACCAATTCCGTTCCATCTGTTTATTGAGTAAATAGGTTGAGTAAACTAAAATGATGACCTATTATAATTAAAATATATTTAAAAAATCAAGTAAAACATAGAGAGCATTATTTGTAGAGGAAGCATAAAAGGTTAAGAACAAAATCATTTCTCTGTTTAGCAGCCACTAGAGCAAAACTTGCCAGCCTCCATAATAGAGTCTCCTTGTTTAAATTAGTATTAAATTTTGTGTGATACAAACCAGAATAATTTTCCCTGCAAGAGGGTCCCAAAAATTTCTCACAAGCAGAAGCAGAAGCAGAAACAGAACAATGGAATACAAAATGTGGCAGGTTATTTTCGTTCTATGGACAAAAATGCATGTTATATACTACTTTATTAGTATACCCTCCATAGTAGTTAAATACCATTGTTTATTTATTAGTTTATTTATATCCCATCTTCATTGTTTTTATAAATAACTCAAGGCAGGGAACATATTCAACAAACCTTCCTATTCCTATTTTCCCCACAACAACAACCCTGTGATGTGAGTTGGGCTAAGAGCGAGTGATTGGCCCAAGGTCACCCAGCTGGCTTTCATGGCTAAGGTGGGACCAGAACTCATGGACTCTTGCTTTCTAGACTGGTACCTTAACTACTAGATCAAACTGGCCTATTGAAACTTTTTCAAACCACAGTCTACTAGCTACCTCTCCAAGAGATGACTCTGCAATGCCTTACTCAATATGGTATTCAATAGTAATAGTATTCAATTTGATTCTATTTTCATTGCATGCATTCCAACGAACAATTTTATTTTGTGAAATTATAGATTTTTTTTTTTATTTGATTTATATGCCGCCCTTCTCCAGAGACTCAGGGCGGCTTACAATGCGTTAAGCAATAGCCTTCATACTTTTGTATATTTATACAAAGTCAGCTTATTGCCCCCACAAACTGGGTCCTTGAGATGGATTCTTTTGAACAAAAACATCTCAAACTCTATTTTTAAATAGCTTATTATCATTGTGCTATTTGAATTCAGAAAGAATGCTCATATAAAAGATGCGATTGATTAAATATATAAACTATCAAGTCCAAGATGGCATGAGGAATTGCATTTATTCCAAAAGGCACATCTTGACAAGACAGGAATCAGATAGTGAAAATAGCCTAACTCATTAATTAAATGCCCTAAAAATTATTTTGCCTTCCTAAACAGGGAGGCCCTTTGCACAGTCACTCAAGCTCTCATTGTCTCTCGACTGGATTACTGCAACGCCCTCTACATGGGGCTGCCCTTGGGGTGCACCCGGAGGCTCCAGCTGGTCCAAAATGCAGCCATGTGGGTTGTTACGGGAGTTTCCTGTTACTCCCATGCAACACCTCTCCTGCGCGAGCTGCACTGGCTGCCAGTGGCCTTCCAGATCCGCTTCAAGGTGCTGGCATGGCATGAGCCCGAGGTACCTACCAGCCTCCCGCCGTCCTGTGCATTCTCACAGAACTACCCTCCTCTGGGTGCCGTCGGCTAGACAATGTCAGCTGGCGACCCCCAGGATGAGGGCGTTCTCTGTGGCCGCACTGACCCTCTGGAATGGGTTGCCCACCGAGCACCGGATGGCTCCCAATCTCCGCAGGTTCCGCACTGGCCTGAAGACATGGCTTTTTCATCAAATTCCTTGACCAATTATAGGGTTTTAACTTGGGGATTTTAAATTTGGACTGGATTTTAATATTGTATTGTTGTTGTTTTTATTGTGTGAGCCACCCCGAGTCCTGCAGGAGAAGGGTGGCATATAAATTTTAATAATTAATAAATAAATAAATAAATAAATAAATGCCAGTTTGTGAGCTCAAAAGGAGGTAGTGTTCTTTTAGCTACACCTAAAGTAATCCTTAGAATTGAGGCCTTTGAATTTTGGTGCTGGAGAAGACTCTTGAGAGTCCCTTGGATTGCAAGACAAACAAACCAGTCAGTCCTAGAGGAGATCAATCCTGACTCAGGGGTGAAATCCAGCAGGTTCTGACAGGTTCTGGAGAACCAGTAGTGGAAATTTTGAGTAGTTCAGAGAGCCGACAACTACCACCTCTGGCTGGCCCCAGAGTGGGGTGGGGCTGCAGATTTTGCAATATCCTTCCCACAGGAGTGGGGAGGGAATGGGGATTTTGCAGTATCCTTCCCCTGCCATGCCACTCCCACCAAGCCACTCCCACCAAGCCATACTGCGCCCAAGCCACGCCCACAGAGTTGGTAGTAAAAAAAATTGGATTTCAACACTGCCCTGACTGCTCCTTAGAAGGCCAGGTCCTGAAGATGAAACTCAAATACTTTGGCCACCTAATGAGAAGGAAGGACTCACTGGAGAAGAGCCTAATGCTGGGAACAATTGAGGGCAAAAGAAGAAAGGGATGACAGAGAACAAGGTGGCTGGATGGAGTTACTGAAGCAGTCGGAGTGAACTTAAATGGTCTCCGGGGGATGGTAGAGGACAGGAAGGCCTGGAGAACGTTGTCCATGGGGTCGCGATAGGTCAGACATGACTTTGCGACTAACAACAACAACAAAAGTAATTCTAAGAAGCTTATTTTGGAAAAAAACTCTATGTCATATATATAAATATAAATATAAACATAAATATTATATATATATGTCTTTGGTTATTCGGGTCTTTTCCCGTGTAAAATTGAAAGTATCTTGGCGACGTTTCGACGAAGTCTCATTCATCATCTTCAGGCTGGTGTTCTCGCTTCGTGCTTCCAGGAGCAATGTGAGATCACAGCTGTCTCTTCCTTTTAACTGCTAGTGGGGATGGGAGCTGATTGGGTGGGAGCTTGGCTGCGTTCTGATTGGGTGGAGGTGTGTTCTGATTGGTTAGGGGCTTGGCTGTGCTCTGATTGGATGGGGGTGTGTTCTGTTTGGGTAGGGGCTTGGTTGTGTTCGGCTTAGTCTGGGTTGCAGGTGGATTTGAGCTAGTAAACTGCATTGTTGTTGTTTGGCTTCGTGTTTGTGGCTGTGAGAGATCTTCATGCTTGGTGTCAGTCTGCTTCACGTATGGATTGGAGGGGTTTAAAGTGGCTAATGATGCAGCTGTGGTCTGGCTTCTGGTCCTTGGTCGTGCCTCATTATCAGTGTGGGTTTGAGTCTGCTTTCTGCGTGGATGTCTGGTGGTGACATCCTGGGTGGCTCTTGTGAGTGTGGGTTTGGTGTCATTCATCATGTTAGGGACTCGTTTGTCAATAAGGGCGGTTTCCAAATGGCTGGTAGGCGGGAGGTATCGTCTCGTTTGTTCATGCTGTGTGGGCGTTTTTCTATCTCGATGGCTTCTCTGATTATTCTGTTATTAAAGTGTTCAGTTTTGGCGATAGTTCTGGTCTTTTTAAAGTCAATTTCATGTCATATATATATATATTCTGAGGTTTTCGCGGATGTTTGTATGTAGGTCTTTGGTTATTCGGGTCTTCTCCGTGTAAAATTGGAAGTATCTTGGTGACGTTTCGACGAAGTCTCATTCATCATCTTCAGGCTGGTGTTCTCGGCTTCGTGCTTCCAGGAGCAAGGAAGCACGAAGCCGAGAACAGGAGATTGCTCCTAGAAGCATGAAGCCGAGAACACCAGCCTGAAGATGACGAATGAGACTTTGTCGAAACGTCGCCAAGACACTTCCAATTTTACGCGGGAGAAGACCCGAATAACCAAAGACCTACATATATATATAAAAGCTGTGTGTATGTATGTTCCAGCATACCTCTGGAACGCTTCAAGAACTTTCGACCAAACTCGGTACACAGATGACTTACCCTCTGGAAACAAATACTGGGGGTTGGGAAAGACATCCCTGGGGTGTGTGTGTCTCTGTGTGTTCCACATTACTCTGGAATGCCTGGGCAGTTAAGGAGAGTGAACGTGGCGTCCTAGAGGGGCAATTGTTTGTGATGTCAGTTCCTTCGCAGGTTTGTCTGGAAAGCCAGCCATGATGTTCACCCAGGGAAGGCGCCTGATGTTCCCTTCTCTTGATAGAAGGCGCCCCCTGGTGGACTTGGGGCAAAGTGCCAGGATCATACACACAGCGGGAAAGAAAAGTGCATGGGAAGGGGAAGGGAGAGGGCAGGGATGATGGGCATGGGAGGGAAGAGAGAGGTGAGTGGGAAGAAAGGCCCCTCTCAATGACCCCCTGGTGTGTGTATGTGTGTCTGTGTGTCTGTGTGTGTGTCTGTGTGTTCCAGCAAAACTCTGGAACACCTCAAGCAATTTCAACCAAACTTGGTACACAGATGACTTACTATCTGGATACAAATACTGTGGGGGTAAGACACCCCAAGCACCTGTGTGTGTGTGTGTGTGTGTGTGTGTGTTCCAGTTTAACTCTGGAATGCCTCGAGCAATTTCAGGATTGGGATAAAGAAATACCCAGGCAACGCTGGATTATCAGCTAGTAAAGGATAAAAATCCCATTATATTATATTCAGAAAATAAGGTACTAGCTTGTTTCTCAGAAGGTTAAGACTGGAGATATTTGATGTCTACCACTTGTATGTAAAAACTCAATTATTCTGGCTTAATCAGTTTTGATTTCTGAGAGTCATGAAAACACCAATTATCTGAAGTCACAAAATAGATTTCCAGATACATATATGAAAAAACATGTTCTGTATCATTTTTCATGTATGATTTCTTTCCCCTCAAATACCACCAACTTGTCTTTTCAGCATTTAAAATCAAGGAATGTGTAAAACATTCTAGTACCCATATCTATGATGGCCTGACAGAATTAAATGAACAATACCTTATTGAATTTTATCATTTGAATAAAGAAGTATCAGCAATTTCCTATTTCCCAACTTTCCAGGGAAAACAAGAAAAGGGCTGAAACAATGTGATTGATGAACAAGATTAATAAAAACAGTGCTAGCATGCACCATTTCATCCTTTTAGAGATCAGAATCGTGTGTGTTAAATGGCCCAACAGGGATACAGTATATCTAACTTGAATTTGAGTATTTGGGTATAATGCCATACAGGTAATTAATATCAATAATTCGTTCAAGCTGTTCTAATTTAATTAGTAACTTGCTTCTAGTTGTAGGGTCAAAGATTGTGTGAAAATCAACACAGGCATCAACAATTTCTTTATAGTATATTTTACATTGACTTGATTGCTGACTCTAAATTCAGCCTGTTCCTCTGAATTCATATTATGATAACCCAATTCTCTAATATGTTAACTAAATATTTGGCATAAATTTTGCATGGTTGTGATTCTAACAAATTTTCTGGAAAGTCTCAATTACCTTTTTTATATATATATACTGGGATCACAACTCTTTTTTGCCAACCCTGGGGAGAGGGTCTGAAGAATTGCTTTTATCAAAAAATGGAATGCAATGAGTAAAAAAAAATATAATAGATGTAACAGAATCTCATCTATTCTTAAATGAAAATCTCCTACCATTATCGTAATATCCACCAGAAATTTATCTTTTAATACATCCATTGCAAACCTAGTCCTGATTTGAAATTTGGCACTTCTAGTAGGCATGTAAACATTTCGTAGTATGGGTCATTTATATCATCAATTTCACTATCATAAGGAAGGGATTAAAATTCAGATTTATCTGAGCTGTCTCCAGATTCCACTTCCTATTTAACAAATAGACTCACCCTGATTTATTTGCTAACACGACTAAGACTAAGATTTTTCCAAGAACTTTGACTGATCATAGTTCTGTATGGATGGAAATGGACTTTGGTAAGAGGGAGAGAAGATCCTGGAGACTTAACGAGAATTTATTTAGGTATGAGAAGAATATAGATGATCTTAAAAAACATGTGAAGGAATTTTTTCAGCTGAATTTGAATAAAGGTACACCTATTGAAGTTGTTTGGGATGCAAGTAAGGCTTATATGAGAGGTGTACTGATTTATATGAATTCTAAGCACAGGTCAATACGACAAAAGACAAGAACAGAATTGGAGGCCGAAATAAAGGGAAAAGAACAATTGCATATAAAAAATCCGACTGATGAGAAGCTACAGCAAACTATAAAACTTCTGAAAGACCAATTTCAAATATTGATAGCTGATCAGACGGCGACTAATTTGCAATTTGCCAGACACAATACTTTTTGTAATGCTAACAAGCCGGGCAGATGGTTAGCATATACTTTAAGAAAGAAACAAACTTCTCGTATAATAGATACTATTGAACATAAAGGCAAACAGGTCTTTCAACAGACGTCAATTCATCAAGCATTTTTAGATTATTATTCTAATTTATATCGTAAAGATAATATTCAAGAGGATCTTATTGATGAATATCTTGGAAAGACGAGAGTTACAAAAATTTCACCGGAACAAAGAGAAAGACTTAATTATTTAATAACGTCTGAAGAGATTTTGTATGCAATTAAACAACTGAAAACAGCTAAAGCTCCTGGGACGGATGGTTTGACAGCAGTATATTATAAGAATTTACAATCAGAATTGATAGAGCATCTTAAGGACTTATTTTGTAGTATACAACGGGGGGCGGGGGGTAAAATACCCCCCTCTTGGAAGACGGCCTTTATTTCACTTATACCAAAGGAAGACGGTTCTTCAAAACCAGAAAATTTTAGACCAATATCTCTCCTGAATACAGATTACAAAATTTTTGCCAAAGTTTTGGCCAACAGATTGATGCCAGTTATTCAAGAGGTGATTCATAGTGATCAAGCAGGTTTTATTGAGGGGAGATACATGAAGGATAACGTGCGGCAAGTCATAGATTTATTGGAATATCTTGAGAAGAGTAAACAGATTCCTGCGGTGCTGGTATTTTTGGATGCGGAAAAAGCCTTTGATCGAGTCAATTGGGACTTTCTAGTAAAGACTTTGTATAAAATGGATTTTGGAGATCAGTTTGTACAAGCAATTGAGGCAATCTATCAAGAACAGACAGCACAAATGGTTATTAATGGAAGTTTAACCACCAATTTTCATATACAGAAAGGAACTAGACAAGGTTGCCCGCTATCTCCATTGTTGTTTATTTTAACTTTAGAAGTCTTGTTGAATTCTTTACGGGATTCGAATAAACTGAGTGGAATTGTTGTAAGGCAAAAAGATTATAGGACGAAAGCATTCGCAGATGATCTGGTTGTAACCCTAACACGACCTTTGGAATCAATCATCCAGATGAAAAAAACTATTGATGAGTATGGTTTGGTCTCAGGTTTTAGACTAAACCAGAAAAAGACTAAGATGATAGTTAAGAACATGTCGGAACCACAAAGGATTGAACTGGAAAGGGTGGCAGGTTTTGAAATAGCTACAAAGGTGAAATATCTAGGAGTCCAGGTTGCAGCATCGAACATAAAACTTTTTCAAAATAATTATGAGGTTTTGTGGCACAAGATTCAAAAGGACCTTGAAATATGGAAGAAACTGCAACTATCTTTACTTGGAAGAATAGCAGCAGTTAAGATGAACGTTCTACCTAGATTTCTGTTTTTGTTTCAAATGATTCCAGTGCTTAAAAGTGATAAAACATTGGCTGAATGGCAGTCAGGTTTAAATAAATTTATTTGGAATGAGAAAAAACCAAGAGTTAAGTTTAAAATTATGCAAGATGTTTGTGAAAGAGGTGGCCTTAAAGTTCCAAACCTATGTTTATATTACGAAGCTGCAGTGTTGACACAACTGGGTGACTGGTTTGGAGTAACGAAAAATGACATTCTGAATTTAGAAGGCCACAATTTGGAATTTGGTTGGCATGCATATTTGTTTTATGAAGACAAGTTGGATAATGTTTTTAAAAGTCATATATTGAGACAGGCGTTGATGAGAGTTTGGAAGAAGCACCAGTTTCAATTGGATTACAAAATACCTTTGTGGTTGGATCTTGGGCAGATTATGCCAAATATAAAGTCACTCAGGGGGATTTTATATAAAGAGATGCTTTTTAATGATGGGGGTAGATGGAACTTGAAACCTTTTAAAACTCTGTTGGAAGATGGGAAGAATTTAACTTGGTTGCAGTATTCTCAACTTCAATCGAGATGGAGAGAAGATCAGAAAATTGGATTAATGCTACATGAAGAAGATTTGGTGATACAGATGAAACAGAAAGGGCCGATGCATATTAAGAGGGTGTATAATTTATTGTTAGAAAGAGATTCAGAGAGTGAATTAGTTAAGGATTGTATGATAAAATGGGCACAAAATTTTGCAGAACCAGTGATGTTAGAAACATGGGAAAAGATCTGGGTCCAGAATGTTAAATTTACACAGGCACAGAATTTGAGGGAAAACTTTTACAAGATGTTTTATAGATGGCATTTAGATCCTAAGAAATTATCATGTATGTATCCAAATGTTCAACCTAAATGTTGGAGGTGTGATTGTTTGGATGCTACATACTTTCATATCTGGTGGACTTGTAGAAAAGTGAAAGCTTTTTGGATTAAACTCTGGTGGGTTATGCAGAATGTTTTGAAAAAGAAGCTTCAATTTTCTCCGCAATTGTTTTTGTTGGGTATAGTTAAGGATTGTTCACCGAGTGAAACGAGATTGATTTTATATATGATTACTGCAGCTAGGTTACTGATAGGACAATACTGGAAAAAAGATAGCGTACCTACTATAGAAGAATGGACCTTGAAGATGGCTAATTTTGCGGAAATGGCAAAGATTTCTGCATATTTAAAAGATAGGACCCATGAAGTTTTTGTTCGGGACTGGAAGAAATGGGTGGACTATGTGCAGAATAAATATCAAACTAAGAAGTATCAGTTAGTATTTGATTGAAGATATAGGGACTAGTCGTTTGGGTATAGGTATTTGAGGGATGTATTAAGGGGGTTTAATTAATATGGTTAATTAATATAGATAATTAGTTTTACTATATTTACTATATTGATATTTAGAAAAAGTGGGTTGATTATGTGTAGAATAAATACCAAATTAAGAATCTTCAGTTAGCTTTTTGATAGAGGTTGAAGAAATATAGAATTATTTTTATTGTTATTATCATGCTAAATATATATATTATATTGTTGTTTAGATAATTATTAACTTGATATAAACTTATATATTTTGGTTATACTGCTGTCTTGAACAAAAAGAAGGGAAAAATTTTATGTTTGAGTTAGGTTTAATGGGGCATTTATAAATTTTATATGTTTAAGTTTTTCTTTTATTTGTAGAGAATTTTGGATTTATCTCATTTTTGTTAAAATGTATGATATATATTGTGGATCTCACCTATATCTAATGTTTAATAATGATTGATATATACTTATGTTTTGCATGTAACGGAAGTCAGGGGGGGAGGGTTGGGGGGAAAGGGGGGGAGGGGGAAAACGTGGGGTTAAAATTGTATTGTAAAACTTTTTCAATAAAAAAAAAACAAAAAACAAATAGACTCACCCCTAAAGAGAAGCCATAGAGTGTAATTTCCATGGTCAAATAATTCACAATCTAAATCCTGCTAAATAAATCATGTCAGTATGACTTTCTGGGATCCAGGTCATAGTATCCCATGATACTATATCATGGGATTTTAATAACTATGAGGAACTCTTATCAGCAGTCCGAGCATTCCATTCTGCTGCATTCCAAACCAGGATGTGAACTTGAAGTTCACAGCTTAATTGTAATTTGTTATGTGAGATTTTCCTTCCAATTATAAATCTAGCAAGACAAATTACATTTATATCTTATGTGCTTTAATAGACTCAGTTTAGTTTGGCACATGGGGACCCTTTTTTTAAGTGCAAATTATTTCATAATCTGGACTGAAGATCAGATCAGAACCTAAAACAAATTCATCCAAACATGTTTAGTTTAATCACATTGAATTGTCTTCTAAAATTAGGAGGCAACTGTAGGTATCCTACAGACTGAATTGCATTGGAAGTGATTACGGGGAGTTATTTGCAGGTGGTTGAGGGTTCCTGTATCTTTAATAGGGTAAGAGGCTCTGTCCCTTGAAAAGTGGGGCTATTTAAATTATTTTCATATAGATTCAGAAGGTTAATCTCCACTACTACTCTTCTCAATCAAAGTTATAGGGTCTTCACGGTCTTTTCAGTAGATAGATTGCATTAAGGTGTTTTGGGCCAGTAATGCTAAGCTTGCTTTGATCTCCGTTTCTTCCACATTACGGTAGGCATGAATCTTTTGGGGTCATCTCCTCCTTCTCAGACCTTTTAGGGTTAGGAGGGAATTGAAGTTGTTAACTCTCTGTTGGTGTTGCAGCTCTTCTTTTCACCAAAACAACTTGGTTATAATACCAAAATTCCTAAGAATTATTGAATTGTAGAAATTAAATGTATCTAAAGGAATTAGAAAAGTAATTACAAAGGTGCAAGTAATATCTAGTTACTCCACTCTTTGTTAGAAGGAAATACTACACTGATAGCCATCACCAGAATCAAAAGTTCCTAATGCACTTGTTGTAACATCATTATAATGCAAATATTCCACCTTCATTTATAATCAAAACTGAATCTAAGAGGACTAAATGTTTGAAGTAGCTGCACAAAATGATATCTTCATTCCAGCTACAAAAATCAGCCCCTGGGTTTTGAAAAGTTAATAAATTTAAGTTTGGAAATAGCATCTGCTACGTGAGACATCTTCTCTCTTTCCCTTCAAAAGAGCGAAGGTTTTTACAAGTTAATATCGATCATTTATTTTATTGGCTGTATTGTCAGAATTAATTTCATTTACCAATATTAGACATGTTAATCTTTTTACAAACCTTACTTCTTTATTAAGTACTTTATTTACCCACCTTCATTTTTGATGACTTTTTAGTTAGGTATGTTTTCTTTGCTGCTTGCTTCCAACAAAGATTTATGAAGATTTTTATAATTCAATTTAGGTCCTATTCTTGCTTTTCCTTACTTAAGTTTCCTTTTATGCCCTCTTTTTCCTGTGCTAAAATGTGTGTTTACTTTCTTTGTCTTCTTCTTGTTGTTAGATAGAATCTGAATTTGATAATGGTTATGAAATGATTTATTATTATATGTTTATCTTTCTGAGGTCTGATCATTTGGCAAATATGGTCAATAAATCACTTTAGGTAGACAGAAATTATTTCATTTGCATTATCGGATGACTACTTCAAAGCAACATTATTGCTGATATTCTCCCAAATTTCTATTATTTTATGGAGATAGGAATCCTTTAAATCATGTGCTGATAATGACTCACAAATCATTTGTATAATGGGGTTGTGTAAGGCTTTGTTACAAGTTGGTTTAGCTTTACATTGAAGCACATGATGGTATTGTTGGTGCACTATTATTCATATTAATTAATATTTTTGTGTTCCTAAGATTTAACTGACTCTAAGCAACGGTTATTTCAATTCCAATGTGGCACATACATTTAACTATAAATATCAGTAATGTCTGTCCAAGTGTAACAAGGGTCCGTTTAACTTAGCACATTATTTTTTGTACCTTTTTCCTTCGTATCAGTAATTTGCTCACAAACATTTATTGGAGTTACACTTCTAAAGAAGGCTATAATGGTTGGTTGTTTTTGAGATTTAATAAGCATATCAACATCTCCAGTTAAAGGACGTACTTCCTTTTATTTGTAGCCAACCCAAGTAAGAATTATTGTTTCAATGCTTCCTAGGGGCTCTTCTGTCATAATTTTCAATTTACAATCACGCTGAGGAAGTTCTGCATAGAGATAATCCTAGTCCATTGCAGCCTGTGTCTAGAGTTGCAATTTATTATTCCTATTCTAATTATTTCTGCTAAAAAAGGAACCCAGTTTACATGTGAAATTTCACAGACCTGCTTGAATCTGTAGCTGATCATAACTTCCAAAAGGAAATATCAAAGCCAATATGTGTTAAATCAGCCACAGACACACACACAAAGTCATAGGTATTTTCTATTTCTTCCTGCTATTTCTGCTCTTCTCTCCCCCTTTGAAGCCCAAGTAAGAATTTCATGCCCTACTCACCACTAAAAGTATAGTCCAAAAGAAGAAATAATCTAAAATACACAATTTAAAGACAACTTGTGTAAACTGTTTTGCTGCTGACTCTGGGCCCAGTGGGTTGCTCCTGGTTCGCCCCGGTCATCAAAAACGTTCTGAGCATGCACAGACGCACCATATGCTTGCAAAGCAAGCACGCACGCATGCATACTACCAATAGCGAACCAGTAGCGCTGGGATTTGAAACCCATTACTGTCTGGGCCTCAATCAGAAGTCTGCCTATCATTACATAATATAAAATGATGTGATTAATAGTGAACCCACTAAGACATGGGTGAAATGCTCCCGGTTCGGATGGTAGCGATTGAGGCAGATGGTTTGGAGAACCGGTAGCAAAAATCCCCCACCCCCAGCTGAGCTGAGCTGCACAATCATCAGAGGCTTTTTTTTTACTTTTAAAAACATTTTTTCTACAACTACGGCTGAAAAAATGCTTTTAAAAGTTTTTTTAAAAAAGCCTCTGATGATCGCGCAACTCATTGAAGGTATTTAAAAGAGAAAAAAAACTTTTTTCTTTTAAATGCTCTGACGATCCAAGCTGAGTTCCCTTTTTTAAAAAGCATCTGCTGATCAGGGAACTCAGCTGGGATAGTCAGAGACTTTTGAAAATATTTTTAAACAACCTCTTGGCCAAAGAGGTTGTAGAAAAAATGGTTTTCAAAGTAAAAAAAAAATATTTGGCCACGCCCACCATCACATACCCCCCCCCAAGCCATGTCCACAGAACCAGTAGTAAGAAATTTTAGATTTCACCCCTGCACTAAGATTTAAAACTATTTTCTGAGTAAAACTATCAATTTTATGGGCGGCTAACTGATCAAATAGGGTGGTCCCAGTTACACAATTGAAATGTTTCACTTCTTGCTATTACACATAATTAATTAGTGGATTGCATGACACATTTCTTTACAAAATATCTATCTTGTGTAAATCGTCTCTAGTTTTTCAGGACACAGTTACCTATATATACACCTAAAGCAGCCAGATTTTTTTTCATGATAACTTTGCAAATTCCTTTAGAATTTTTGAGAGTCTCCCATCAGATGTTTTCTTGAAATGTGCTGAATTTCCGACAAAGCAGAGAGGAAATGTAGCATCTTTCCAACTTATTGTTTCTTCCAAACAAAGCAAAATGAAACCCAGTTTTTTAAACAAAAACTAAACATTACCAAAAAGCCCTTTCACTCTTTTTTACTCAGCATTTGATTCTTGAGTATCTATTGTCTTTTAGATCTTAGAACAAATTTCAAAGCAGGACCATTCCTGATCACCTGAAGTCAATGGAAGTCAGTTGCAGAGAGGGAGGTCTTTGTAAATTGAGGGAGGAGGAACCCACAATGAAGATTTTATCAGACATACAGGTATACATAAATAAATTAGCATGCAAAGATTCCATGCTGGCTACTAATATATTCTATCAGTTTGCAGATCTTCAAAGTTTATTTTCTTTCCCTGGAACTTGCAAACCAAGAACAAAATGAAGTCCTGTTTCTAAGTGTCAGAGCAATGGCAATCTATTTAGTAACAGGCGCTTCCATACATGGGCAAAAAACATTGTTTTCAAAGTTTCCACTCAAACTAGATGAACCCTTCCTCAGCAAGATAAAAGTGTTCCCATTGAAGGTCATCTGCATTGCTTAACATATTCCTAATTTCAATCCTTTGTAGCTTTGTAAAGATGTATATAGTTAATTATGTGAAAGATGGTGGATTGAAGCCATTAACACCAAAATTCTTATTCAAGCAAAGCAATACAATTATAGCACTTAAGGACAGGTTGGAGAATAAAGGAAGGAAGGTTCTTCTATGACAAGTTCCTTCACTCACTGTTCTTTTTTTAATATTGATTTTTTTAAAATATTCCAAGCACTTTCTCTATATACAGATAGTGTGTGAAGCAACCAGATATACACTGAGTTGACAGATTCAATTTGTTTGCCTTCAATTGAACTATTGGCTTGAGAAAGTTGTAAGTAACATTCACAATTTGAATTTAAAATGGAATAATAATTTGGTATCATTAGAATCATTCATAGCATATATTATATTCCATATATAATCCCTAATAGAAGCAGATTTCTATTTCATTAAAATAAAAGGAATTTCAGCATTGGTAAGCGATTATAGCTTTATAAATAAATTAAAATTTTAGAACATATCTGAATTTGTTCTCACTCAACAAATAAAATATGCTTTAAAAGTGTAAATAGACGCTAACTGAGTTAAAATACTACAGATAGTTTCTGCTGTGGACAGTAACGTATCAGAGGTTTATAAGAAAGCTTTTCTGAGTTTCTCCACTGAAGTTCAATGTCATATGAGGCATCACTCTCTGAATTTAAAACATCTGGCTTAGGGCCAGAAGAACAAAAATACTTTATATTAACTTCTCTTATCCTCTGGAGACTATTACAGAGCCAGGAGCTGCAACTGAGACATCTATGAGATTTATTTTGCTTTATAAGTGTTCGTTTCAACTGAAACTTTTGTATATATTACATCTTGCTTGCAAAACTTCATAGACATTTCTATTTCTCTAAGACATATTGATATTGGGGGTACACCACTATTATGACAGCTCTTCAGAAACATAAAACTGAACTTCAGGGAAACATGGGATGAAGTTCTTAAACAGCTTTTTAAAATAAAGAATTGCTTATTTAAACTGACTCTCTTCCATTTTAACAGATATCAATGCAAGCAAATATAGGCTCGGGGACCTAATCAGACACACGCACATAAAGTAGACTTAAACTACTTATAGGACTAGGGAGCTAATGCCCTTAATAGGGCAAAAAGAAAACTATTAAACTACTTTACCACTAGCCTTCTTATTTCTTATCAAATAACAGGATGTGTAATGATTACAATAATATGTGACTTTATTTTCAGAGGGAAATTATAGAGGGCTGAGGAAGCTGAAGAAAGTTCTTGCTGTTCAAGAAATTTAAACAAACCAGGTATAGATCAGTAGTGTACTACTTCTGAAGGATAGAGACAGCATTAAGCAGTTTAGTTTTTACACTGTTAGTTACTTTTGTCCTCAAATTTGGTAAGGGTTCTAAGTCTCTGCGCCTCTCTTCCACTATGTATGATTTTCTCCTTTATTGGACAATTACAGGTCTACCAGCTGCAAAGTAGTGCTAAAATATTTATAGAGTCCAAATAAAAGGGCAACATTACTTAACATTGGAGCCTTAGCCGTGAAATAAAACCTATTTGCAGACCTGCTCTGGAGAGCTAAACTATTCTCCTATTGTTGATCCTTAACACCAATTTTATTCATGCTTGCTCATAACAAGAACGATTTATTTTTCCATAACTAGATACCTTATTTTGTTTTCGTATTAGGACATTTCACTCTAATGCAGGCCTCTGGCATCTATCTATTCTGGATCTCTGGATCTTTCTTTTTAATTTCAAAATCATCTGCTTTTTTCTCTCTGGGCCTCTTTTAGAAATCTTAAACATCCAATCAAAGGTAACTTTTCTCATTTTAGTCAAAATCCTGGCAAGTTTAATATGTCAAGCAACTTTTTGTTGAGTTTATCAAATTACAAAAGGAAAAAACTTGTTTTATTATCTATTATGTGTGTTACTTTATATGGTATTATAATAAGCTAATGATAAACTGTATGCTATTATGTATAAATACACACATATACAAACACACATACACAAGCACACGCAAAGAGACTATCCTTTCTTCTGAGCACTTTAAGTTGTAGCACTCGCTAAGCAGGTAGACAAATACAATATTTAGGTTGTAGATATCATTTTTTACTGGAGGCTTTTGTGACTGAATGCTCTTCAGTAGAAATGGAATACTATTAACAAAAACCTGGCATATCAGAAAGTAAGCTAAATTTAAACTTTCTAAATCATTATTGATTTCCACTGTGCATATAAATTGAAGGGCATTTAATCACGTGAGCCTGTACTTACATATTCAAGGGGAAGTTTTGCTATCTTAGAAAAAAATAGTCAAACCCTAATTTTATATGTTCATTCCAATAGACCCCTTGAAATAAAGTATAAAACACTCAGAGAGCAGACATAAAACTCAAACAAATTCAGGAACAAAATTCACATTAAAAGCACAGTTAATACGTTCCGATAGTAAATAAGGTGTACTTTGCAATCTATTTATCCATTTATCTTATTAACACTTCCTTCTGCCTTGGTAATCTACAATTGCCAGCAATATAGCAATGGACATATTAAATTTAAAAAGTTTTCAAATTGTATGTGCTATTCATCCTTTTGATCTTTCATGGTGATATTTGTCAATAATTTTAATATTCATTTTATTCATTGTAGCTGCCACTTGCTTAGATCAAAGTAACAGAAACTTTAGCAGAGCTCTCATTCAAAGCTGACATCCAGTGAAACATATGTGACAAAGTTTTCTCCATTTAAAAAATGTAAGAACTTGTTTTATTATGCACTGCTTGAGAATTGTTAATTGCATTTAAAATAGCAAGCAGTTAAATACATCAAAACCAAATTATTCTTTTGCTGTGATGGCTTACACTGTTAAAATTACAGTATATATTTAATATTTAGTATAACGGTATACAGTTAAATAAAACTTTATATTAATAAACTGCAATAAAAAATAATTGGTCTTCCTTATAGAACAAAGCATTTTTTCATTTTATCAGAAACATACAATACTGAATTAATAAACAGATACTTCTAAAAGCAGCTTTATTCTGAACTCATAAAAATGTTCAGCATTAGTGCAAGAGTCAACCCACAACTGTACATTTAATTCCACCTAATGTTTTCTACATTTCTAGAATTATTAAACAATGCCTCATCTAAAGGTTTCAAAAACAAGACAGTAAATTCCAAAATTGGAATACTGTAAGGAAGTTACTTTCCAGCAAACATCTATAAACAAACAGCATTAATCTGATTATAAACAATAAACTGGCTTTCAAAATCCATGACCAACTGCTAAAAAAGTCAATACATAATAATTAATGGGAAGCTAACAATACATATGTAACAAATGTTGTTTTCGGCACTAAAAGCATGGTTTCTGTGAAATCATTCTGCTCTTAATTGTAAATAGTGTTTGAAAACATATTACCATCACACTTGGTAAAAAGAAAAGTTAAATAAAAACTTTTTCAGTGAATATGCCATACCTTTTCCACTTAAGGATCCAGAGCTCACTTATCCAGATCATATCAACTTGAACCAAAAGCTACATTGAAAGATGGAATGCAGAAAAGCATACTACACACACACAAAGTTCAGACAAGCCAACTGTACTGAGCTCTCCAGGATGACAGTTTGTTCCCGTCTCAAGAAGTTGTGCCTAAAAAGCCTGTGCAGAAACTAGTAATGTAGTGCCAAATCTTAATCCCTTTGCTGAATTTCACATGGTACAGTCTCACTTCAGTTCCTGCAAAATCTATTTAGCTAATGGTCATTTCTTCTAAAAGCACATTAAAAATTCTAGAAGCCTCATGAAAGTGAAACTCAACACTTTTTAGCATATTTTTTCCTGAATGTTACATGTTTACTGATATGTTTACATATTCAAATATGTTAGCATGTTTTCTGGAGCTTACATATTTACTCTTGGGCAAATTCAGTGTAGAAATTTAAAGAGTTGAATACATTGGTTCAGATTTACCGGTATATGCTGTGAATTCTGCAAAGCACTGTCTTCTCAAGAAACTTAGTTCTTCAGAGTTTAGTTGAATTATTATATATAATAATATTATTATATGAATTATTATATATAATAATAATATTATTATATTATTATATATAACCCTATATTAATTCTATTATTAGTATGGTTCAAAGAAATAAATATGGTTAAAACAGTGGAAAGACTGTTATCCCAATTAGCCTAATGAAAGAAATTCCCCATGATGTTGCAAAACCATGCAAACCTAGCAGTATGATAGGGGCAGGGAGTGAATTTAAGCAGGTAATAGAAAAATAAATTTCCATTTCAGGAAGACAGAAACATCTCATTATTTATAACATCCAAGAATCTCAGGAGATATCCTTTACAACACTCTCTTTTTCTGCTTATTTCGCCTAACAAGTTGATTCCAAGATATTCAGGAACATAAAATTAGTTAATTAAAAATGACCTTGCATTTAATAACTTTTGGCTGGATGATTGGAATGACAAAAAGAGAGAGATGTGCATTCCTTGTATCAAAAGTGACCAAGTATAGTTATAAAGAAAAGCACTGATTGTAAGCATTTTAATTGTGCCCAACTAAGATGCTATTTACTAAAAGTTAGAGCTAATCGTTTAAAGTCATATATAGGTGTACAGAAAAAAACCTCACTAAATTCAGTGGAACATATTTCTAGTTAAATGCAGAACATATTCCTGTGGAATAGTTAAAAGTGTTAGACTGGTAGGGAGACTCAGATTCAAGTCCACCCTCAGTTATGAGAGCACACTGGAAAACTTTCAGTCTAACCTTGGCAACTTTAAGCTGTGAGGACTTCAACTCCCAGAATTCCCCAGCCAGGTTGTGTAATTTATTTCATGGGTTAGCATTGAAGGGAAAAACAGGAGGGAGGGCATAAAATGGACGTTGGACTTACCTGATACGTCCGTTCTCAGCTGATATAGGGAACGTCGGTCATCTGTATGGGATGTTGACTTCAGTGTGTACCACATGACCGGGTCTGCGTAGTTTAAACTCTGCCCCCTTGCTGGTGCTTTCCCAGTGTTTCGGCGAGGGAACCATATGCAGACTGGAGTGTCTTCCTGGAACGAGAAAGAGTGAGAACCAAAACCACCCTCCCGCCAACCAGGGGCCTTCTGACGGGTGGGGCTGACCGACGTTCCCTATATCAGCTGAGAACGGACGTATCAGGTAAGTCCAACGTCCATTCTCCAGCTTATCAGGGAACGTCGGTCATCTGTATGGGACATACCAAAGCCGTGTGTCCAGGAGGGTGGGACCGAGAAGGCCCATGGTGTCAATCCGAAATTACCCTCTGGAGGACCCGGCGACCGAATGATGCATCCGCCGATGCAAACAAGTCAATTCAATAATGCCGGATAAACGGAGAGACGCTGGTCCACGTGGCAGCTCGGCAGATGTCCTCTAAGGGGGCCTGAGTAGCCCAGGCAGCAGAAGTAGCGGCGCTTCTAGTGGAATGAGCCGTTATGTGTCGAGGCACCGGAAGTGACTGTCGCTGGTAGGCCGTGCTGATGGTAGCCCGGATCCAGCGTCCGAGTGTAGTAGCGGAGACCTTGGAGCCAAGCGAGGCAGGTTGGTAGGAGATGAACAAATTCTCTGACTTACGGAACGAAGATGTCCTGGAGAGGTAAATCTTAAGTGCGCGCCGCACATCTAACGTGTGCCACGCTCGTTCCAAATGATGAGTAGGAGAGGGGCAGAAGTTGGGCAGGATAAGTTCCTGTGAACGGTGGAAAAGGGAATTTACCTTTGGAATGAATGATGGGTCTAATCGCAACACGACTCTGTCCTTATGGAAAACACAGAGGTCGGCCCGAGTAGAGAGGGCAGCCAGTTCCGAGATTCGACGAGCGGATGTAATGGCAACTAAGAAAACAAGTTTGAAGGACAGGAAACAAAGAGAAACGGTGCGCAGGGGCTCAAATGGAGAGACTGTCAAGGCGTTGAGAACTCGGTTGAGGTCCCACGTAGGGAAGCGGTGAACCGCAGGAGGGCGTAAATTGGAAGCCCCCCGCAAAAATTGCCGAATGATGGGATGATGAGAAATGGTCTCTGGAGAGCCCGAGGATAATATCGATGACAAGGCGGCCACCTGGCGACGGAGCGTATTTGGGGCCAAGCCCATCTTGAACCCCTCCTGTAGGAATCGGAGAACATCGATGATGGAGGCAGAAAGTGGAGAAACCCCCGAACGCCGACACCAAGCTACAAAGGAAGCCCAGGTAGAAGAGTAGATACGAACGGTTGAAGGCCTGCGAGATGCCAGAAGTGTCGAAATCACGTCCTGGGGGACCCTGGCCCTGCTCAGCACGCTCCGCTGAGCCTCCAGACAGTCAAGCGGAACCAGGTCGGATCCGGATGCTGGAGGTTCCCCTGCTGCAGGACTATGCGGTCCGGCGGAATTGTCCAGGGAGGTGAAACCGATAGGGCAAGCAAGTCCGCGAACCAGAGCCGCCGCGGCCAGTGGGGAGCAATAAGGATGACCTCCGCCCACTCGTCCAGAACTCTGCGTAGGACCCTGGGAAGCAGAGGGAGAGGAGGAAAGGCGTATAACAGGCCGGGAGGCCAAGGGGATCTTAAGGCGTCAAGAGCCTCTGCCCCGGGATCAGCAAAACGCGCAAAGTACCTCGGGAGTCGATGATTGCTGGCCGAGGCGAAGAGGTCCACTGCAGGCCGGCCGAACCTGTCCACTATTTCCTGGAAGAGGTGGTCCGGGAGGCTCCACTCTGACTGGTCGAGCCGACGACGGCTGAGGGCATCCGCCTGTGTATTCGCTGACCCAGAGATGTGGGCTGCCGAGATAGAATGGAGGTGAGACTCTGCCCAGAACCCTAGTAAAAAAGTTTCGTCCATCAGGGCCCTAGAATGAGTACCACCCATTCTGTTAATGTGTGCCTTTGTTGTAATATTATCGGTGAGGACCAGGACGTCCTGCGACTCCACCCTGTCCTGGAAGTGAAGTAAGGCCAGACAAACAGCCCTTAATTCGAGCAAATTGATATTGAGGCACTGCTCCGTGGCTGACCACTGACCTTGAACCATCAGCTGGCCCAGATGAGCTCCCCATCCGGTGAGGCTGGCGTCCGTAGTCAGGGTTATGCGAGGGGGCTCTCGGAAGGAGCAGGGCTTGGAGAGTGCCGAGGATGTCCACCAGTGGAGTGACTTGATGAGAGGTTGAGGCAGGCTGACTCTGCGAAGCGAAGTGCAGGAGTGAGACCGCTGGTAGGGAAGCAGGAACCACTGTAGTTCCCTACTGTGTAGTCTGGCCCATGGGACCACCCCGAAGGTGGACACCATCTTGCCCAGGAGGCAGGAGAGGGCCCATGGGGAGGATAAACGGGTGGCAATACAAGAGGCCGCCCTAGAGCGTATACTGGTCTTTCGATCACGGGAAAGGGACACAGTGGAGGCTAAGGTGTCAATGAGCACCCCTAGGTGTTGGAGAGTAGTGGAAGGAGCCAGGTGGCTCTTGGCCCAATTAATGGAGAAACCATGATCCTGCAGGGAACGAATAGTAAAGGTTAACTCCTGGTGAGCTGCCGTGAGAGAGCTGGATTGGAGGAGAATATCGTCCAGATAGAATTGAATACGTATAGGGACTGAACGAATATGGGCAATGAGACAAGCCATAATTTTGGTAAAGACCCGGGGCGCTGAGGAGAGGCCAAAGGGAAGGGAAGTGTATTGATAATGTCTGCCCCTATAATGGAAATGGAGAAACCTACGAAAGGCAGGGTGGATGGGAACATGGAGGTAGGCCTCCGTCAAATCTATGGAAGAAAGAAAATCTCCGGGGCGTAGGGATTCAAGGATAGACTGAAGCGTGTGCATTTTAAAACGTCGGTGTACCAAAAAACGGTTGAGGGCTTTTAAATCTAGGATGGCCCTCCACCCACCGGATGATTTCTTTACTATGAAAAGACGTGAATAAAACCCCTGACCCCGTTCCTCCGGGGGAACCGGTTGGACAGCAGAGATAGACAGAAGATGGTTAATGGCCTCCAACACAAGGGCCTGTCTGGCCCTGTCCCTAGAAACAGGGCAGGAAAGAAAAACAGGGGGGGTGGGGAAACAAACTCTAATTTAAGGCCCGACTGGACCATATTAAGGACCCAATTGTCCGAGCAGGAGGAGAGCCATTTGGCGGAAAATAGGGCCAATCGACCCCCAATGGGGGGAGGAGGATCACCCTCACCCGGCAAGGGGCGGAGCCCCTACCACCTCGAAAGGACCACTTGGAGACGAACTTGGGGCCCTGTCTAACCTGGGAGCTAGTAGGCTGAGAGCGTGACTGGTAGGAGCGTTGAAAACGGGATTGAGAGGGTCCAGCGTCCGAGGAACGAAAGGACTGAAACCTGGGATAGGGCGAAAATCTAGAATCACTGCGACGGGAAACAGAGGGCAGTATCTTCCTGCGGTCCCGGGTTTCAACCAAGAGAGGCTCTAAGGGAGGTCCAAACAAGGCCTCAGCTGAATAAGGGGCAGAAGCCAGCTGCCACTTGCTTCGAGAGTCTGCCTGCCAGTTGCGAAGCCAAAGTAACCTTCTGGATGTGACGTTAGAGCCGATGGTCTTTGAAGCGAAACGGGCCGCGTTCAACGTGGCATCAGCCGAAAATTCCAGGGCCGCTGCAATTTTGTTGAGGTCCTGGTGAGTGCGAGAATCGGCAGGAGACAGTCTGTCCTGAAGCTGTTTGATCCACAGCAGTGCTGCTCTGTTAAAGAAGGAGGCAGAAACCGAAGACTTGACCGCCCAGGAAGCAGAAAGGTGAGCCTTGACTAAGGTCTTTTCCGCCCGTTTGTCTTCGGGGCGTAGGTAATCCTCCGGAGCCCCCGTTATTCTGGATGACGAGGCGAGGGCTGCTATGGGTGGATCCACCGGTGGAACTTGCAAGAGGTCGGATAAGGCGGGAGCCGTCTGGTAGAGGCGCCGGTCAAGGCTGTTGGGAGCAGGTCCAGCACCGGGGAGAGCCCACTGGCGTTGAACGATGTCAGTAAACAGCTTGGGTGCCGGAATAACCTCGGGCTCAATAGAAGGTTCAGCGAAAAGGGATGAAGCAGGGTCTGATGTAGATGGAGCAGCTTGCGATGAGGACGAAGGGGTGCCCAGGCCAGTGACAGCAAGCACTTTGAACAAGAGAGATCGGAATAGTTGGGGCTTGAAGAGCCCAACGAAGGCTGGTTGATCCGGGCCTAGGCCCTCGTCATCGGATAGGTCCATCTCTCTGATCTCCCGCTCCTCAGAGACCGAACCCTGGTCTGAAAATTCCTGGTCTCCCGAAACCAGAGAGGACTCCTCCCTGTGAGGGTTGCGATCCCGGCGCTGTTGAGGGTCAGCCTGGGGCATAGATGGGAGAAGACCCTGTTGGAGGCCCTGGACTAGGCCCTGCTGAATAGCCCTGGCTATGATGGATTCCAATGCCAAAGGAGGCTGAGGGGCTTGTAAGGATTCAGGGGCCCATTGCTGATGTTGCTGCAAGGAGCCAGTAGCGGCAGGAGCATGGCCAGGGTGGAGATTGCCCCTGGACTCGATGGTAGGTGGGGCCTGATCCGGGGGGGAAAGGAACATTGGTTCCAATCCAGGAGGCGGGGGGGCAGGAGTCACGACAGGCTGTCTGTCGGGGGAGAGATCCCTGCTAGGCTGATTGGCAAGAGGAGGCTGCTGAGACAAAATGGCCGCCGCAATCTTCTGGGCCCTGTCCGCGACCTTCTCAAGCGCCTTGTGGCGACGGAGCTCTTCCCTGGAGGGCTTGGCTGGTGCAGGGGCTCTGGAAGGGGCCCGCTTGGCGGGGGGCGGTGGAAGACCCCTCCCCAGGGTCGCTGGTGTGGCGTCGGCGCCCCGATCTCTCTCCCTGACCCGATTTGGGATGGCGCGTGGCGTCCGCCATTTCAAAATGGCCGCCAGAACGCGTTCGAAAATCCCCCGGGCAAAAAGCGGTAAGGCAGAAGGTTCAGATTGCCCCAATGATGCAGGGGCTTGCTGCAGAGGCTTAGTGGGATCCGATCAGGCAGTGGTGAGGGGGAGAGGTGCGTGGCTGAGCCTCTTACCGGGTGGTTGCTCCGCTGTTGGCCTCGGATTCCTTCAGGCGGCCGGAATTTTAAAGTGCACAAAATGGCGGACTTTTTTCCCTTGGCGAGGAAAAGAACCGCCGAGGAGGCTGCTAGGCAAGAGAGCCTTCAAACGCAGCATAATTGTGATAAAGGCTCTTGTGGAGATGGTAGAGGGGAGGGAAATGCCCGCAGGCAGTCCCTGGCCGCGAAGCGGCCGGTGGCGGAATCAGGTCAGAGCCCTTCACGCAAGGCGAGTAGAGGATCCAAGAAACAGTCCAGGGTCAGTTAACGATGAGTCCGATCGAAAAAGAGATAAAATTGATAGCCTGAGGCAAAAAACTAAGAGAGCGAGGAAGACACGACTATCAAGTACAGACCAAGTCGAAACACTGGGAAAGCACCAGCAAGGGGGCGGAGTTTAAACTACGCAGACCCGGTCATGTGGTACACACTGAAGTCAACATCCCATACAGATGACCGACGTTCCCTGATAAGCTGGAGAATAAAAGTTTTTGGAGTGGTAGGGTCTGAGGGAGAGAAATTTGATCTTCCTACTTGCATTGTGTTAGTTGAAGCATATATTTTACTTTTATTTTTATATTTTTTACCCTTATTTTGTGTGTGTGTGTGTGTGTGTGTGTGCATGACTTCAAGTAATGGTTTCTCCCAGGATTCCTTATTCAAATGAGTATTTATTTTGCTTCTAAGAGGTGCAAAGAACCAGGAACACTCATGGACTTCAAAGAGTTTATTATTGCTACCTATACACAAGAATCTGGTCAACTAGTTGTCAAAGCTAAATTGGCGCTAGGTAAGTCAATGGAATTTATGGGAGGCTGGATCTCTTGTGGTTGCACAATGACTCCAAACTGATGACATATTTAATATCACCTTCCAGTTCAGTCTGCTCATCTCCTATAGATTCCTAGCATAAAGATATGATTTGCCAGGTGGATTGATATGCCATCTCTGCTTTATATACATTTTCTTGGCCAGCATATCCTCTTTGAGCCTTATAAATTCACCTTTTGAGAAACCTGTGGGTAGTAAGTTACTAATAACTTACATCCTCACCATGGCTGCCATTTTGTAACAACCCCAACAGTTTTTTTTAAAGCATCCAAATCCCAAACCAAACCCAGAAGAAGCAGCAACTCAATGAAAACCTCAGCAATCACATAGAAAAGCTACATGAGCTATATCTGAGCTGGGGGGCAGTAAGCTTTTCTAATAGAGTTATTAAAAACTGAGTAAGTAATCTTGTGGATTTTGCAAGGCTGAATCACTGGTATAGCTGAAAGACAAAATTGGTGACAGAGGTAGAAATTTCCATACACTTACAGAGGGAAGCTTCTTTTTTTTAAATTATAAACTACGTACATACTGAGACATTTCATCCTCAGCTTCAAAAATATGTAGAACAGTAGATTTTCACTTTTTTTATATGCTGGCTCTTGGAAAATATCAAAAATATTAAAAGCCAATAACGTGAAAGAAATTCAAGCTAAGAACAGGGATATAAAAAGAATGCTCACACAAATTTTATAAACATAATAAAGTTTAAACAGCTTCTAGACAACAGAAACTAAAACAGAAGAAATAAGATTAAGAACATGGATTTGTAGCAGTCTTCTTCTACTGCCAACTTCCAATCACTTTCTTCTCACCAAATAAAAGCAAATTCCTCAGCCCCCAAAAAGGTACAAATAGAAAAATAAATTTATTTTATATGCAACTGGAAGAATTATTTAGCACTGGGCTGAAAAATACACTGGTCTTGGAAAGATTGTCTTCTCTTTTTAATGTAAGGTAATTTGGGGGCCCACCAGCAGAATCCTACATAGAGTAAGAGTTGTTCCTAGCAATTCCTAAATGATGGAATTGTTTTCAACTACAGGTAATCCTCTTTAACACCAACCTATTCAGCAACTATTCAAATTTACGATGGTGTTGAACAAAAAGACTTTCAGATTGGTTCTTGTAGTGGCAGTTGTCACAGCAGGCTGTTGGTCACGTGATGACAATTCAGGTGTTTAGCAATTGGCCCACAATTATGACAGTAGCAGCATCCTGTGGGCAAGTAATCACAATCTGCAACCTTCACTGCCAGCTGCCAACTGTCCATTGGAAAAGTAGGTAGAAGGTCACAAATGGCGACCATGTGATGTCACACTTAATGACATGCAGGATTTGCTTAACAGCTACCAGAATTATCAATGTGACCTTGCGCCTTACAATTATGGTGCTTAAAAACTGATCCCAATTACTGTTGTTCAGCAAAGACTATCTATGGATGACAAAATAATGAGATACGTTTGATCACCTTTGGTAGAGAATAAGGAGAATAATTGGTGGAGATATGCAGGAATCCTTACCAAGATGAAAGGGGCTTCTTTAAGCCCAAAGCTGCCAAGTAACATTTGGAAGCAATTCAGGCAGAAGCCTTCCCTATTCACTGGAGTATAATGTGGTAGAGAAGTATAGCACAACCAGATTTGCAAGATTTTGTCATTATAGTCAATCTCAATAGTTTTTAGCCTTCTTGTGGAGTTCATTTCCTGAAATGGTCTACCTAGCAGACCTGACACCTTTTGATCCACCTTTTAGGTTGCTTTATTCAGTTTACAAATCCAGGCATACTGTTGATTGATTGCTCTAGCTGCTTTGCTGCTATATTCTCTTAAAATATATTTGAGTTTTATTATACCATTATATCTTTTCCTTTTTTCAGGAAACTGTCTTGAAGGTGTCTTGGCAAAGACGGTATCTTATTTTATACAGAAAGTGCAAAACATGAATAAAATACTGTCCTAAAACCATTTGGAACATAGCAAGTTATGGAATGGATATTTCTTCTCCTGTTCTTCCTCTCGCCAAAAGTATATGGAATAGATCTAACACGTATAGTAACAAAAATGAAAGCATTGAAAATGCTTCCCTCTCATATGAAAGTGAGGGGTATTTTAAATTACTACATTAAATTAAAAGATTATTTGGCAAATTAAAGATACATCAATTATGCAACTAAGGATTGAAAAAAAATTAGGATGGATAATAAACCACAGAATGTTTCCAGTGGTACAATACAGTACAGTGAGGGGATACCACAGAGAGGTAACTCTTTTATTTTCACTAATATCATTTCCATATTCTTATTTTAAGGAAATGCTAATGCTTCCCGATATAAATTTAGCTGCAAAGTAGATATCTGAAAGTTTTAATCAAGTCTCCACCTGCTGGTCAACATGTCTGATTTCAGTAACACAAGATACAGAATAAAAACCTTTTTTAAAAACCCTGTAATTATTAAAATACATGGGAAATGATTTACAGAAAAAGTCTAATGAATTTTAATTTTAAAAATAAAAATGAATGCACAATTTCTTCAGGAACAAAGGAAAAATGTATGCTGATTTCTTAATATTACTTCAAATTTAATTTCATTACTTTAAATTTAATTTTAGAAACTACCCAGATTGCAATTCTGACTATATTAACCTACACATCCAATAAACTCCATACGATTTGTTCTAGCACACATGGACAAGATTTTAGAGTAATTATTTGAACAAACTTTTATTTATAGGGTGTCAGATAAGATTTGCTTCTGTCTTTTAACTAGACACAATTATATTGATTTTTTCTCCTCTGATAGTTTCTTCTGTGTTCCCCCTTAATAAAAGACAAACAGGAAAAACTATAAATATGTTGAGAATCAAGGGATGATATAGTCTAATTATTGCATATTTTCAGCTCTTACTCCAGAAAAAAATATGAAAAAATAAAATCTGACTGTACCTTATATCAGTGGTGGGTTGCCCCCCGCTCGGACCGTTTCACAAAAACCGGTAGTAAAACCGGTGGGAAGCCCCGCCCACTGCCCCGGATGTCATTGACAATCTGTGCATGTGCAGAAGCAAGGCGCAAGTGCGAAGCGAGCACGTGTGTGCAATCCCATTCCAAACCGGTAGTAAAGGTAAGTAGAACCCACCCCTGCCTTATATCCTATTAAAATGATAAAGTATTTTATGGTTCCATTCTCTATTGCTTAAACATGACATATAGAGATACATGGGAGCTGTTTCCAGTTCTCTGACACTTTGACAAAAGTTATATAGTAATAAAAGTTTCCAATTCTCTGACAATTTGAGAAAAGCTGTATAGTAATAAAGATACATATTCCAGAAAAAAAAGCTATGCAGAAGGCATCCTTCTGCCAGCAATGGGAATCAATATTCAGCACAGCAGACACAAAGAGCTGAAATTGCATCCTTCCCAAGGACTAAGACAGCATACTGTATCTCAGGTGTCTGGAATTATATAGATAAGTGTTTCACATCCTTGACAACTTTAACATGTGTGGACTTCAACTCCCAGAATTCTTCACGCTGGCTGGAGTTGAAGTCCATGCATCTTTATAAATTGCTAAGATTAAGTAAAACTGATATAGCTCATCATCATTTGGACAACACAGGGTTACTAACAGAGAAATGGGTCAGAACAACACTTTTCAAAGTCCTTCCAGGCCACAACACACAAGAAGGCCATGTATTTCCTGCTTCTGTCTTGTAATTTTGTCTTCATTAATTGATGTTGCATTCATATAAATAAAACAAATGGTTGCAGAGGTGGTCATGAAAAGACTGCATATGGTAGCCCCTAGGTAATTTTTACTGAGCTTGAAAAATTAAGATAGGTCAGACTCTGATGGGAGACCACCAGGAAATTCTAAAACCTTAGTGTCTATGGAGATTCTCATGGTGAGAACTATGAAGAGATTTACCAAACATAGTAGTGATAAACAAGTAGAAAGCAGAAATTCTGGTTTGGTGTTTCTTGAGAAAGGCAATCTTATCAGGCAAAATGTTGGTTTTAGACAGAATGCATTTAGACAGAAAGCAAAAAAAAATGTACACTTTTAAAAAGAACTTTGCTGTTTATTCCAAAAGAAAACAAGTCCTTAAAACTTGAATTTAAAACTTCTTCCATTAAGGATGAAGGAAACTCGCCAGGTACTATAAAACCTGCTGATTCCACAGGATTCTAATAGCTTAAAAAATCATTAACAAGCAATTTCCAAAAGTAATTAGAAAAGGAAGGATGCAAACCAGGTGTCCTTTTTGAAAGCAATTTGAGCAAGATAGCTATTCCCTTGTCTTCCAGAGCTGTAAATCTGCCAGACATTGCTGCTGCATGATTTCCTTATGAGGAGCAATTGCCTGGAGCACCAGTCGGTGATCTCAAATCCTCTCCTTGTCCAGAGAGGAATTACGAAAGCTGGTCTACTCACTGGCTCTTCATTCTGCTGCAGTCATCTTCAATTCATCCTTTCTTCCCTAGGAGAAAACCAGCTCAGAGGTACATCAGTTCTGGAGTAAACTGGCCTAGACAGCGGAAACTGGAAAATGAACTCCTTTTGCTACCGCCCCCCTTGATTATAAGTTTCTACCTTCCTATAGATACGGGGAAATGACCTTGGTAGACTTGCAGTCTAGGCATCAGCATGATAAATGAAATTTGAGTCCAAAGGACTCTAAGTTGTGCATCCTGTCTGGACTACCTCATTAGGCTGACATCAATCTTGCAATCAAATCCCCAAATCCAAAAATTCTCAGTTTATCTTTTTTTCTGTCAGCAAAAAGTCTTTTTTTAAAAAAAAGCTTCCAGCCTCTTTTAAAAAGCCTTGTTTTTTCCCTGATGACTGCCATTTCCATAAGCGTCTTCAATTTTACAACATAATTCTCTAACGATATTTCATTATTCTTCTACTTTTTCAGTTCCCACAAAGTTTTTCTAAATTACTATACTGAATTTGTAGTATAGCATAGTACTGAATTACTATATTATATTTGATTAGGCAAGGATGGTGTTTTTCAAACTTGAAAATGCTGGCTGGGGTATTCTGGGTTGAAATCTATGTGTCTTAAAGTTGTCAAATTTGAAAAACATTGTGTTAAGATGTCCCTTTACTATTCCATTATTGTACCATAGTCAATCCTTGACTTGCAAAAGGGCTCTTGTGGCCAATATGTTTGGTTTTTTTTACTTTAGGTGTAAAGTGACCATTCTTTCAATGCCTAAATTTCCAACACTATGAAAAGTACTCATATATTTACATTACAATGCTAAACTGTTGTGGTTGCAAGAAGGAAATGGAAGCATTTGTTTCAGTCTTAACTGGACAAAGAGATGGGTTTAAATAGTATTTTGATTACACTACAACATAAAGCATGGTGATTCCTGATCCCTGCTGGTTTGGATGGAAATAACAAACTGTTTACTTTAAATAGAAACAGATGCTTCTGATCTCCTTGGATTAAGGCCAGGGCTAGGAAATAGAGGAAAGCATATTTATACAGAAGGCAATTTATGTTTATATCAAATCACATTACATTCAAGTGTCAAGTCAAATGTTCAAACTAACTTTCAGAGAATGAAAGATTGCCTTACTTAGAAAGTTCTATATTCTACCTTCCCCGAGAAGCTGGATGGTTTATCTTATCTCTCTTCTTGCCTAAAACATGTAGGTGTTATTTTTAATACGTAAACAATTACAAATATCTTAGTATAAAGTAACCACTCTTAGTCTCTCTCTTTGCACTTAGTCTTCCAAACAAAGAAAAAATTGGGATTAGTAAGAACATTAAAAAGGGAAATACAGAACAATTTATGTAATGCTGCAATTATGCATGCAATAATTTCTTTCCAAATCTCTCTTAAAATATACACATCAGAGTATCAAATATCTATGATCTCAAAAAATAAACCTGCATTTATCAATGCTGCCACTAGATGGTGCATCCATTCCATTAAAAACATAAATTATTTCTTTACACAATAGTTTAAGGTCTTCAGATACAATTTTATTTATATTATTTATAGCTATGCTTACCAAACTATACCCAAAATATTTTTTCACTCTTAAACTTATAATCACAGGATTTTCATTAGTTGCCTATGATAATTAAAGCTCTCCCCCCCCCCCCCCAAAATAGAGTAGAAGTTTTTAGACACTAAAAGGAAAAGATAAAAACTAGATTATATTTCTCGTAGCAAATTTTTTACCAATTATTAACTGTAGGCCAATTCTAAGATTAGTGTGGATATGTGAACTAATAAGTTATTTTGTGGATTAGTAACATGAGACCAATTTACAAGGATGGCTTATACATTTCATTATATATTTTTTTCTAATGCCTATCATTTTATAGAACAGTGATGGCAAATCTTTTTTTCATCAACAACGTGCAACCATTATGCTCATGAAAACTGAATTCCTAAAGTTCAGCAGAGAATTCTGCAATTCATATATTATCAAAGAGCATTTTCTCTTATTGTGGTTACGTAACATACTTAGGATAATGCTGTAACTGGAAATTCACAGCCCCTACACTATTTCTGTACAGAGTTGCACAGGTGAACACAATCCACCCCAATCTTATAGGGCAGTGACAGCCAACCTTTTCAGCACCAAGAGCCGAAACGGGTGCAAGTGCATACATCAGGGGTGAAATGCTCCTGGTTCGGACCGGATCGCCCAATCCAGTAGCGATGGAGGCGGGTGGTTCGGCTCGCCCTTCCTGGCTGGCAGCTCTGCTCCCCTTGCGGGTTCTGGCGTGCGCATGTGGACTGGCAGCTTGTCTTTGCATGCGCATGGGTACCAGAAACCAGAAGACCAGGTGGCTGGCGTGCATGCGCACACTGGAAACCAAAAGATCATCTTCCCGGCACACAGATGCACCCTGGGCTGCTGCTCTTTCTGTTTCTGGTGCTTCCCGCACATGTGAAGACCAGCTGGCCAGCGCACCAGAACTTGGAAGAGCAACAGATGATGGCTCCACGCGTCCAGAGAGATGGCTCTGCATGCCACTTCCTGCAAGCGTGCCGTGGGTTCGCCATCACAGTTATAGGAGTTTGGACTAGAAGACCTACAAGATTCCTTCCAATTCTTTTACAGTATTCTGTTATTCTGAAGAAGAAAGCCACAATAGGGTCTTGATCATACATCTGTTGTATTCTAGAATGTTAGGAATCACTTTGAAGTACTGAATATCATTGATATTTTATATCAATGATATTTTATATACAGTTTCATTTTAAGTGTAGGAAAGATCTTGGGCTCAAAACAATAGAAATCAGTGGTTCCTGTTGCAACTCTTAAAAGCAGTGAAAGAAAGAAATGTACCTCATTAGTCATCGCTAATTGGTTCCAGGAGCTGTGATGAGTACCAAAAATGATGAATACCAAACATTTTTTCCCAATAAGGAATAATGTAGTGAGTCACAAGGCAACTGACAATGACAAGTTCTAGCTTGTGTGCTGAATACCAAACAAACGATGAGTATCAGGACAAAACTTTCAGGTCAAAATGCACCGAGTACCAAATTTGATGAATTTCAAAACAGTTGAGTACAGATACTATTGTACAAGAAGGGATGAAGAACTGTTGAAAACCAGTGGTCCTATTAACTATCCTATCACGTATGTATCTTGCTTACATGAAAATGAGCATTGGGCTTACCTGTCACGCCATTTCTCTCGTAGGAGGGAACGGCAGTCAGGCATGGGATGACTCTGTCTTGTTACCCAGTCAGGACCAAGTCTGCAGATTTGCTAAGTCCCACCCTTCTTGCTGTTCTCCAGTTTGTCGGCGAGGACCGTAATGCAGACTGACGTGTCTCCAGCTGTAAAGATAAATAATTAATGGAGCCCGCCCACCCTGACACCCCTTGACAGGCCGGCTTCCTCCAGAGAGGGGCTGACTGCCTTTTCCCCCTACGAGAGAAAGGGCGTGACAGGTAAGCCCAATGTCCATTCTCCTCCTCGGTGGGAACGGCAGTCAGGCATGGGACATACCAAAGCTCATTGTCCTCTCAGGCGGGAAAATGGTGCCGGCTCCGTTGATCCTAAGCTGAAGTGGATTCTCTGCGCACTTGTCTGCCAAAGGCAGCGTCACTGACGCGTAGGAGTCCAAACGATAATGTCAAAAGAATGGTGTCGGGGTAACCCAGGTTATGGCTTTACAGACTTCCTCCAATGAGGCCTGGGTAGCCCACGCCACCAAAGTAGCTACACTCCTGATAGAGAGGGTGGTGATACGATGAGGAATTGGTAAGGACTGGGATTCATATGCGGTGGAAATTGTAGCCCTAATCCGGCGGCCCAAGGCCAGTGCTGAGACTTTGGAGCCTATGGAAGCCAGCTGAAATGAAACAAATAATGCTTCCATCCTGCAAAATGATGACGTGTGTGAAATGTAAATTTTCAAAGCCCTTCAAACATCCAAAGTATGCATACCCTCTCTAGACAATGCACTGGAGCCGGGCAAAAATTGGGCAATACAAGTTCTTGAGCCCTATGAAAAATGGAATTAACCTTCAGCACAAAGGTGGGGTCTAGGCAGAGCATGACTCTATCTAGGTGAAATACGCAGAGGTCTCAACATATCGAAAGGGCAGCCAGTTCTGAGATGCGGCAGGCAGAGGTGATTGCAACGACAAAGTCACCTTGAAGGAAAGGAACCTGAGTGCCACCTCACACAGGGGTTCAAAGGGAACCTTGGTCAAGGCAGTTAATACTTTGTTCAGGTCCCATGTGGGAAACCGGTGGATGACTGCAAGTCGCAGATTAGAGGCTCCTCTGAGGAATTTGTGGATCAACGGATCTTTAGACACAGTTGACAATGAACCGCACACCAAGATGGAAGAGATGGCAGCAGTCTGCCTCCGTAGCGTGGCGGGGGAAAGACCTGATTCGAAGCCCCTCTGCAAAAAATCGAGGATGTGAGCAATTGAGGTTGCAGGCCCCTTTTTCTGCACCAGTTGCAGAAGGAGCACTATGTGGCGTCATAAATGCAGTTAGTTGAGGCGCAACGAGCAGCTTGGATGATCCTAATGGCTCCAGCAGAGATGTTGGCCTTTTCTTGGAGGCGCCGCTCAGTCTCCAGGTGGTTAACTGCAACCACTGTGGCTCTGAATGGACCAGAGCTCCTTGAAGCAGGACGATCTTGTCGGGAATCTGTCAGGGACGCGCCACCGATAGGGAGAGTAAGTGGAGCCAGGAGGACCAACTCCACACCCTCCTCCAGGAGCTTCCTGATTACTCTGGCTATGAGAGGCAGAGGAGGGAATGCATAGAGGAGAAGCCCCTGAGGCCAATGGCTGCGTAAGGCGTCCACCACCTCCACTCCAGATGTCGGGAACTTGGTAAGAAACCATGGAACCTGATGGTAGATTCGGGAGGCGAAGAGGTCTACCGCCAGGAGGCCGAATCGGGAGGTCAGTTCCTTGAATAGAAGTGGATGGAGACTCCATTCCGCCTGGTCTATGGGGTTGCGGCTGAGAGATGTTCCTTGAATACTCAGTTCCTTGAATAGAAGTGGATGGAGACTCCATTCCGCCTGGTCTATAGGGTTCAGCCCGAATGTTCTTTGTCCCTGAAATGTGAGCTGCTTTCAAGGAGGTTAGATGACTCTCTGCCCAAAGGCCTAAGCGGAGGCCTCCTGTATGAGGGCTTTTGAGCGAGTGCCACCCAGCCTGTTTACATGTGCCTTGGCTGAGACATTGTCTGTCAGCATGAACATGCTGACCAATGATAAGGTGGAGAAAGTGTCGAAGGGCCAGGTAAATGGCCCGGAGTTCCAGCCAGTTGATGTTGTATTGTCTCTCTTGGTGAGACCATTGATCTTGAGCCATGTGGGGACCCAAGTGGGTTCCCCATCCGAAAAGGCTGGCATCTGTTGTAAGCACTATGCGGTGGGGTTCCCAGAATCGACTGCCCTTGGAAATTGCAGCAGAGGTCCACCAAGTCAGAGATTTGAGGACCACGGGAGGAAGAGGAGTTCTCGTTAAGGTAGTGCTCCTGCGAGCCCTTTGGAAGGGAAGAAGGAACCATTGCAACTCTCTGCTATGAAGACAGGAGCAAGGGACAATGCCGAAAGAGGATACCATTTTACCCAACAGATGGGAAAGGGTGAGCAGAGGGACTGAACGATCCCTATAGCAACGGAGAGCCAGTTCAGAGAGACTGGATTGACGGTCTAGTGATAGCAAAACCTCAGATTTGATGGTATCTATTAGAGGCTCTAGGTGCTTAATACGGGTAGAGGGAACCAAATGACTCTTGGACCAATTGATCAGGAACCCATGGGCCTGCAACTGCTGAATGGAGGTGCAGATGATGTGTTGAGCAAGGAACTCGGAGGTGGAAAGGATAAGAATGTCATCTAAGTAAAATAGAATATGAATGGGGAGGGAGCAGATGTGGAAATGAGGGCAGCCATAAGTTTAGTGAACACCCAAGGGGAGGAAGAAAAGCCAAGGCCATATATTGATAATGGTGTCCAGCATAATAAAAGCGGAGAAATTTATGGTGGGCGGGAAGGATGGGGACATGAAGATAAGCTTCCATCAGGTCTACTGACGAAAGGAAGTCACCCACCTGGACTGATTCTAGGATAGATTGAAGAGAGTGCATTTTGAACCGGCGGTAAATAATATACCGGTTCAGGGACTTAAGATCAAGAATAGCCCTCCAGCCCCCCGAAGTTTTGGGTACCAAAAATAAACGAGAATAGAACCCTTGTCTGTGCTGGCCCTGAGAAACCAACTGAATGGCCTTGATAGCCATTAGATGACTAATTGCTGCAGCCATATGCCAGCGTTTGGATGCATCACTGGACAAAGGGCCTGGTAGAAAAACCCTCGGGGGGAGTGGAGCAAAATTCAAGGGAAAGGCCCGCCCAGTTTCCCTCACCCAAGAATCAGATGTGGTAGATTCCCATCAACTGGAGAAGAAGGAAAGTCCTCCAATGAAAGGGCCGGCCCCTGCTACCACAAAAGGACCTTTTGAGGAAAAATCATGAAGATTGCCTGACCTGGCTGTCTTGGTGATGAGCCCCTCTGGCTGGAAAAGCCCTTTGAGAGCGGTTGATAGAATCCGCTGTCTGAGACACAAAAGGACTGGGAACGAAAATAGCCCTGTTGACAAAATTCAGTCCTCCAGGAGACAGGAGGCAAGATTTTGTGCCGATCTCTGTCTCAACCAGAATAGGGTTGAGGGAAGAACCAAAGAACTTCTCCCCTGAAAAAGGTGAAGAAGCCAAACACCACTTATTTCTGGTGTCGGCCTGCCAATGCCTGAGCCAGAGAAGCCTCTAAGATGTGACTGAGGAACTAATGGATTTGGCTGCGAATCTGGCAACATTGAGGCTGGTGTTCGCTGAGAATTCAACTGCTGCCAAAATCTTATGAATATCTTGGTGAGCCCTGGAATCAGAAGAAGGAATCCTCTCCTGCAGCTGTTTCAACCACAAAATAGAAGCCCTGTTAAAAAACGAGGCTGCGGAAGCCGCTCTTACCGACCAGGCTGCTGCCTGATGACCCTTGATTAAGGACATTTCAGCTCTCTTGTCCTCCGGGCATAAGGACTCCTCCAGAGGGCCAGCCTGTGAGTAGCAGAAGATAGAGCTACAACAGGAGTATCCACAGTGGGAACCTGCAGTAAATCAGAAAATTCTACAGCCAGGTTATAAAAATGTTTGTCCTGCGCATTAGGGAGCAGACCAGAACCGGGCGATGTCCACTGTCACCGAACGAAATCTGAAAACAATTTGGGAGCAGGTAAGGTTTCTGTTTTCACAGTCTGTTCCAAGAAAAGGGAAGTGGAAGGATCTGCCTCAGCTGAAGTAGATTCGGGCACCAAAGAGGTAGCCATCAATTTAGTAGTAGATTGCGCTTTGAATAATAATTATTGAAAAAACTGAGGCCTAAATAGGCCTATGAAAGAAGGATGATCTGACTCAAGGCCGTCATCATTTGACCATTCCTGGTCCAAAGGCATCTCTTCTCCAGACGAGGAGGCTTGACTAGCAGAGCCAGGAGAATCCAGCTCCACCCCTCATTCCTCCAGTTGACAGGAACCGTGAGACTGGTTGACCTGGCTCACATAGTCAGAAACTTCAGAAACAGATCTCTGTTGGAGACCTTGAGCAATGCCATGTCTAATGGCCTCTGATATCAATGAGGCTAAGGCAGGAGTGTCTTACACTTGAGTGTCCTGCGGATTAGATGAGTGGCCAGAGGGGGAAGTATCTGCCATAGATACCGGAGGAGTAAGGTGGGAGACCCTTTGCCTAGGATCGGTCTGAAGAGAACCCTGTGCTGGCAAAGTTGCAAACAAAATGGCCACATTAGCTGATGAGGCGGGCGCGCCTTGAAGCGAAACATCTGGTGATAATGAAGCCCAAGGGGAAGGCTGAGAAGTCAAAGGGCGAACTGCTTCAGGGGATACTGTGGACAGTGCTGGGGTTGGATCCAATCTAGGAGGGGATCTGGCTTCTTTTTGAGCCTCCTGTTGTGCCTTCTGAATGGTATATTCGATGGCTCTGTGCCTCCTCTGCTCGTCCTTATAGGCCTGGGAGGACTTGGAATGTTGTTTAGGGGAAGGCACCCTCCCCCTAGTTCATTTGGGTTGGTTCTGGGTTCCATAAATCCCTTCTCCTGGGTCACTATCATGGCGTCTCTTCCTCCCCTGGCCAGCACCATGTGGACTGATTTTGATAAATTAGTGTCTGCCATCTTGGAATTTTCAGGCGCCTGAATTACAGCCTGAGTGGTGGGATCCCCCCAAAACTGCTACTCATTGTGCTGCCACAGAGACCTATAGCTAATGATGCCTCCAGATCCGTCAGGCAAGCGGTGGATAGAAACCGCTGGTAAGGTTCTCGATCGCTAGCCATCAGGTTGAAATGCGATCAAATCTTGCATGGAATGACCAGCCTTGCACCAAAATGCTGCTGAGCAAAGGCTCTAAACGCAGCCCAGGACCTCCCGCTGCAAGAACGCCATCCGATGAGCAGCAAGTGGGGCCGGTGCAGATCAGCACCACGGAGCGGACTCGTGAGCGCTGCCTGTTGGACTACCGGCAGGCAGTCTGAAGCCGCCACGTGGCCTTCAGTGGATTCGGACAATGTCCTTCATGCGGTAAGGCTCAACCAATGAAGGGAGCATGGTGGTATTAATTTCTGTTGAAAAAAGAGAATTGAGCAAGGAGAAAAACAACTGTCCAGCCGACTGAGAACAGCAAGAAGGGCGGGACTTAGCAAATCTGTAGACTCGGTCCTGATTTGCTAACAGACAGATTCATCCCATGCCTGACTGCTGTTCCCACCAAGGAGGAGAATTTAAGAAATATATGTTAATACAGTGGAGCAGAGATTGGGTTTTGGGACTTCCAGTATATGGTCCATTACACTGGGAAAAAAAAAAGAAAACTATCTAAACCTGAATGAAATTCTTCAAAGCTGCTTGTCTTAGGCTCCCATGTTAATCACTGCTGATATTTTGGGCAATGAATGCCATATAACAGTGATGGCGAACCTTTTTTGACACTGAGTGACGAAAAGGTCACACGGAAACGTTGCATGCATGTGTGTGCGCTCAACGGGGCCGCGCTCTGAAAAAGCCAAACTTCCAGGTTCTGGCGTGCATGCGCGTCCAACAATCAGCTGGCTGGCGTGCATGCGCACACCGGTTTTCAGTACTGCCGCCAGGCAGACAGCTGATAGTTACATGCGCATGTGCTCCAGAAACCCAGAAGACAAACGGGCAAGGCCATGCGTGCAGGGCAACATGGATTTGTGTGCCACTTTGGACACGCATGCCATATGTTTGCCATCACGGCCATATAAGGAAAAAATACTACAGGTAGTCTTCGACTTACAACAGTACATTTACTGATCATTCAAAGTTACAATGGCACTGAAGAACGTGACTTACGACCGTTTTTCACAACCACTGCAGCTTCACACGAAAAAAAAATTCAGATGCTTGGCAACTAGTTCCTATTTATGACCGTTGCAATGTCCTGAGGTCATATGATTCTCTTTTTTTTTTTTTTGCAACCTTCTGACAAGCAAAGTCAATGAGAAATCCAGATTCACTTAACAACAGTGGCAAGAAAAGTTGTAAAAAGGAGCAAATTCACTTAACACATGTTGCACTTAGCAACATAAAATGTTGGTGTCAGTTGTGCTCATAACTCGAGGTCTACCTATATTTCTCTACCAAGTGGTACAGCAAAAGAGCCTTTGCACAATTTCTAATTGTGTACCAGTTGCAGCATTTCCTGAATCAGGAGTCCCTGCGCTCAATCATTCAAGCCCTAGTCATCTAATATCTGGACTACTCCAATGAGCTCTACCTAGAGCTACCCTTGAAGAGCATCTGGAAGCTACAACTGGTGCAGAGTGCGGCAACGTAGGCAATTATGAGGACCTCTAGAATGGCCTATGTTATATCATTGCTTTGTGAGCTGCACTGGGTGCTGGTTTGCTTCTGGTTGCAATTCAAGGTTTTAGATTTCACCTTTAAAGCCCTACATGGCATGGAGTCCAGGTTACTTGAGGAACCATCTCATCTCAATGAGACTGGCCCGCTTTACCTGTGACAGCAGTTCTTTCAGCCAGTGAATTCCACCTGGCAGGGTCCAGAAGAGTTTTCTCTGCTGTGGCATTTTTCCTTTGGAACATCTCCCCTGCACCACGCGCCCCCGAACCCTCCCCCACCAAGTGAGGTCTGTTCCCACCTGCCTGACCTTCCATAAGGGCCTGAAAACATGGTTGGGACATTTACCTTGGAGAGTTTCACGCTGAGGGTAATGGATCAATAGCAGATCTCCTCTCCCCGCCCCTGCCCCCCCACTGCACATCCTGCTCCCTCCCTGCCTCTACATCTATTACTGGTAGTCATAATTTGTATTTTTATTGTTATTAGATATATATGTTCGTATATTTGCATGGTTTTGTTGCTTTTAATGTTGAAAGCCACCCAGAATTGCTTCACAACGAGATAGATGGCAAGCAAAATGAATGAATGAATGAATGCTCAATCAATCAATCAATCTAGGATTCTCTTCATTGAACACAACTTTTCTGTTCAAAGGATACTATCATATTGCATTCTGCAATACTTCCAATAAAAATATCCACATACAGTAGACAATTTTCTAACTATGTTTAGCAAACTGATTAGGCATTAATTAGGCTGGACCATTTCTATCACCATTCATACAAGGAAAGGAAAGAGCAACTCCATTCCCTGGAAATCTGCAACACCACAATCTGTATCACCAATACTGCCTTTCTACTGTATATGTGAACAAAAACTGTATTGCTGCCCCACAGGGCACATTCCTATCCTTCAACTATAAAATTAATTTAGTATTTTCTAAAGTGGGAAACTAAGACCTATTTGGAGCATAGCCTAGTCTTGGCTAAAGTAAATGAATGAATAGAATCGCTACTAAAATAAAGATTGATAACATTCTTCCCATATATTTAAAGAGCTCTTATTCCACCAAATGTCTTAAGTAGAACCGGATATTATACACATAGAAAAAGTAGAGTTGTTAGTAATAATAGCCCAAATTAAACACTGTCATCAGTGTTTCTGAGTATATTTTTTTTCTTAAAGCATCACAGGATTTGTTCACATTGGACCAAAAAAGGGTAAATTATTAACTTTAAATCTCCAATTCAAGTGGCTTTGCATTGAAACATTAATGGTTTCCCTTTTGTTCTTATTTTGGGAGTAGAACTCTAGTACTGTATCTCCAGCATGCTGTGTACTATTTATTGGTACACACTTAGTAAGACTGTGTTAAATAATAATGTTCTTTTCTTCCTCTATATGACCCATAAATCTCTCTAAGTAAGTTCACTAAGAAATTTAAACAAAGAATTTCCTCACTGAAGACAAGATAAATTCGGTGAAATATTTAAAAAGGGTCATTTTATATATCACTTTTCTGAAACTACAGTACAATTAACACTACTAACTCAAAATCCTTGCAAAGAAAGGTATCCTCTAGAGCAGGGGTGTCAAACTCATGTCATCAGGATGGCATCATGTGACATATCGGGACTTTTTTCTCTTTTGCTAAACTGGGCATGGGCGTGGCCAGCGCATGACACATCCGGCCTGTGGGCCTGGAGTTTGACATTCCTACTCTAGGGTCATCTTCAGCTGCATTGTACTTCTAGTATGAATTGCTATAAAGTTTAACATCTCCAACGTTTAAAATGGTGATCTTTTAGTCAAAGTGTGATAATTGTTAAAGAGATACGATATATAGAACTGCATCATTTGAGCAGAATCTAATATTAAACTCTCTGACCATAACGAGAATACCATCAAAGTACTCCAAAAATGTATTGCTATATCAACTTGTATACACGTGATATCATTTGGCAGATAGTAACTACAATACATAACTGTGTACAATTATTGTTTTAGAATTATAGCTGTGGCTAAAGAAACAATTACCCAATTTCATTAATTCAGCTTTGTCAAACTTGACACTTTCCAATTTGTTAGGAAGTTGTTAAGAATGCTGGACCTTGAATTTCAATGTAGCTGGACAGACTCATACTGAAGAGGGAGGATGCTTTATATTCATTCACAAATGAAATGTTTGACAGAATACTATGTGTATATATCTAGTTTAATGAAAAGAAGGACTAGGGGAGGCATGATAGCAGTGTTCCAATATCTCAAGGGCTGCCACAAAGAAGAGGGAGTAAAGCTATTCTCCAAAGCATCTGAGTGTAGGACAAGAAGCAATGGGTGGAAACTAATCAAGGAGAGAAGCAACTTAGAACTAAGGAGAAATTTCCTGGCAGTTAGAACAATTAATCAGTGGAACAACTTGCCTCCAGAAGTTGTGAATGTTCCAACACTGGAAGTTTTTAAGAAGAGGTTGGATAACCATTTGTCTGAAGTGGTGTAGGGTTTCCTACCTAAGCAGGGAGTTGGACTAGAAGACCTCCAAGGTCCCTTCCAACTCTTATTGTATACTATATACATTTGTTCTCTAATTTTATTTCTAATGTCATGGAGAAAATAATTTTACTTCCCAACAACAGCAAACATTGTTAAGCTATTTCTTAGCAGTAAATGTTTCTTCACATAATGTTCTGGTCAATCACTTGTCAAGGATTACCTCCAGCTAATTGGAACCCAATGATTCCAGCATTGCAGTAAACTCTTATTTCAGTATTAGTTACAGGAGATTTAAGTTAAGGCTTTGCCAGTACTTATAGCCAAAGATAATTTTAAAAAGTAAGACATAACTCCTTAATCTCATAACACATGGACAATGCAATCACCACAGTTTCAACTGGGAAATTATGAGCTTCCTAGGCCAAACTAAATTGAAAAAAACACTAGGGAAATACTGGAAACTTAGCACTGAGATAAATCAGCCTGCAGCAGATGCAGAGATAAACTACATTTACACACCATTTAAAAGTTACAGTAAAAAAATCTAAGAAGGAAACAAAAAGACTACAAAATATCTTCTCCAGGAGCAAACGCCCAAGTAAACGGGGATCAACACCAGACAAACAATCAAGAAAAAACCAAAACCTTTAACAAGGAATACCAAGGAGAAAACCCTATCTGCACTAACACTGGCAGGATAAATTACTATATCTCAACAGGGAGCAAACCCCACACTCAATAGCAGTGATGTTGTTAACTTGAGTAATGAAATGTTGGCAAGCGTACAAAGAAGTTCAGAGAGAACCAAGGATTCCATAAAACGTTTTAAATTATATTGTAATATTCAAATAAATACAGTCATTAAGTCCAAGATACTGAGTCACATCCCAAAATCCTCCAGAAATCTATTCTACATAGATTACTTCTTCTCTGTCCTAAGCAATTAAAAGTATATTGCATCAAACCAACTTACTATTGAATATGCAAGCCCAAATCATTCTTTCTACTCATTACAAGTAGTCCTCAACTTACAACCATTCATTTAGTGACTGTTCAAAATTACAATGGCACTTACAAAAGTGAATTATGGCCAGTTTTCACACTTATGACCATTGCTTCATCCCCATGGTGACCTGATCAAAATTTGGATGCTTGTATTTATGTCCCAGGGTCTTGTGATCACTATTTGTAACCTTCCCAACTAAGTCACTGGGGGAAGCGAGATTCATTTAATGACCGCATGATTCACTTAACAAGTGCAGTGATTCACTTAACAACTGTGGCAAAAGGTCAGAAAATGGAGCAAAATACACTTAGCAACTATTTTACTTAGCAAAGGAAATGTTAGGCTCAATTGTAGTCATAAATTGAGGACTACCCATATTTTTATCCCAAGAATAAGCTAAATATTTGGATAACAGTAAACTTTGGTAAAGTAACATCATAAATTGATTTTTAAGAATTAAGAATGTGTTCCTTTGATTTCTAATAAACTGGTTAAGAAACACTGTATTTCCCTATTTTACTTGGCTACATCACTGAAATTTAACTGCCACAAAGAGAAATTTAAAATTTAAATTCTGCATCTCCCAGCCACCATATTCCAAAATTGGATTTTAAAAAGACAACTTACCTCATACCATATAGATTGCAGAAGGTAATAATATAATGCTTGGTTTATTGAAACCTGTGGGATTTTTAGCTGCTCTGATATAATCCCAGTGTTCCTTAACTCAGTATGAATCTTCCACTGAGCAACACAATTCCAAGCAACAGCCCCTATGTGCCCTGATGGTAAAGTCCTTACAATCGCTCTGGTTCCAGTGTAGACTGATTTCTTAATCTCCTTATCATTTTTGCAAAATCTTCTTATTAATAAGGTGGAACGCTCCTTCTTACTTCGGGAAAAATTTTCCTCCGTAATGTTACTGGCAGTGCAATTTTCAAAATGGCCCAGAAGAGACTTTGAAGGCATCCTTCCAGTAAAATTGCCACTTGAGAAACCGTGACCAGAGCTTCCCACACTAAGTTTTGGAGTTCCTTTTTTGAAACACAACAATTTATCCACTGACGTATCAGAAGAATCATGAAGTTGTCCAGTTTTACTCCCACAAGATGGCAGTTCCAGATAATTACAAGTGCAGGTTATGGAATCATTAGTGCAAGACACACAGTCATTCCAAATTAAATTATTACGCGAAGTATGTCCACTTTTTGAGATACTATTGGCCTCTTTAACATAACTGGCATCTGTATTTTCACTTTCTTTTTTGTTGACTGAGGACTGGCTTCTTAACGACTTCAACTTCATTTGAGATTCATCCATGTTTAACTGAATTTCGGAATACATGACACTTTGCAGCGAAGAAGAAATTCCAGTTTCTGAATATTTCTCTTTCTTTGAAAAAGGATCATACGGTTTATATAATTGATTACATATGGCATTACTCTTACAGTTTTTCTGTACATCATAATTTATGTTAAGAAATTCCAAAGAAACAGGAATAAATGTGCCACCCTGCCAGGCATTTTCTCTATCGGTCATTTCTTTTGCATCTGTTAAAATAAAAATGCCAAGCAAAGTTATCTAGCAGGTCTTCTGATTCAAGTTATAAAAAAGATCTGTAACTGGCACCTACAGAGCTTATCTCCATTATTTCAATTCTGAATGGCAAATATTGGCCCTGAATCAATTGTAAGCTTATTTCTTTGGAAAACAAGCTGACCCCATAACATTTTTAAAATGTATATGTGTTTTTCCTCCAAAGCTAGTATAATGAATGCTACCATTACAAAACATATAGTTCTGTAATTAAGAGTCTCCCCAAAATTCCAAGCACTTGGCTGGCACAGAATATAAATTACAGTCAGTATTTGTTTGGAGCATGACAGTATTTAAACTTGTTTTCTCCCAACGATTTGATACTTCTGTCATAGAATATAGTGGTGTTTTCCCTCTTGTACATTTCATAGAACAGAAGAGGAAAAGGCCCTTGCTTCTTACGTTATGCAGCTTCCAGTTTCTTTTCTGTAAGAAAAAAAAACACAGTGTTAATGGTATTAAATTACATACTCATAAACATGTAAGAGGGGACACAGTGGCTCAGTGGCTAGGATGCTCAGATGCTAAGACGCTAAGATGTTCAGGGATTCAAATCCCTAGTGCCGCATAACAAGGTGAGCTCCCATTACTTGTCCCAGCTTCTGCCAACCTAACAGTTCAAAAGCATGTAAAAAATGCAAGTAGAAAAATAGGGACCACCTTTGGTGGGAAGGTAACAGTGCTCTGTGCGCATTCAGCATTGAGTCATGCCGGCCACATGATCACAGAGATGTCGTCGGACAGTGCTGGCTCTTTGGCTTAGAAACGAAGATGAGCACCACCTCTTATTGCTCCCACAATCTGGATCCTCATTTCACCTACCTTGGAAGGATGGAAGGCTGAGTCAACCTTGAGCCTGGTGAGATTTGAACTCCCAGTAATTGCAGGCAGCTGGCAGCTAAGTGCTACTTGAACAGCACTTTAGTCCACTGCACCACCAAGGCTCTTGAAATGTACAACCCACACTTTGCCTCATCCTTTACAGGGCCTTGGCTGGGAGGGAGCACCACAATGCAATGATTTTTGAGACTTGGTTAAACCTGCCAGTGTAGCCGTCTAACTAAACTCACATGGTCACAGCACCAGTCCCATGCCAGTCCCAGATTGGGAGATATTTATTTATGACAGTTGCAATGTCCTAAGGGTTTTGTGACCTTTTGACAAGCAAAGTCAATGGGGAAGCCAGATTAACAACCGTGTTATTAATTTAACAATTGCAGTGATTCACTTAACAACTGTGGCAAGAAAGGTCATAAAATGGGGCAAACTTAATTAACGATCTCACTTAGCAATAGAAAGTTTGGGCTTAATGGTCATCATAAGTCAAGGACTACCTATAGTAAAGTAACTATTTCACAACCTTTTGCAATGAAATCACTGCTAATGAAGTATAAATACAATATATGTAAAAAAGCAAACAGGCTGATATTGCTGAATCAGAATCAGAATCTTTAACGTAAATTTCTAAAGTAAAATGAAGTTCCATTAAAACATTTGCAAGTCAGATGCTAAAAACTGGTATTAAAAGAAATGAGAAGCAAAATTAGTTTTGTCCGAGCATCTTGCAACTACGGTTTGGATGAAAGAAAAGCTCTTGATTGCAGTCCCTACCAGAGTGTAACAGCTGTGAAAATAATAATTCTTTCTCTGAAAATAGCAGCAGCGGCTACGTCTTGGTGCATGTTTCTCAATGTTTCCCCACGTGAGCGGTGTCATATAATATAACTAGACTGTTTTGAGGAATGAGAAAGATGATACCCGTCATCAAAGATGTGTTCACTTTAGACAAATATTCACCAGTTATTTGGCTGCGAATTTTGAGGGTTTATATTTCAAGGTCAAGACTACAATCCTATATAGATATATCAAGAAACACGGTATCTTTCTGGGATTTAATTCCAACTAGGCTTGCATTATACTCTAAGACAGTTAGGAGCCATCAAATTGAGTTTTACTTTTATGTTAAATGTTTTTGTCCTGACCTATCTGAATTATAAGGATATTCCTCTAATCTCTTTCATCCTATCCATTGCTTTCCCTTTCTTCTACCGTGTTTCCCCGAAAATAGGACATGTCCCGAAAATAAGGCCAAGCCTGATGTCCCTTAATCTTGCCAAGTGTTACAAGTTTGACAGTTTATCAATCATCTGGCTAACACATGTGAGTTTCTGCTTCCTGGTGATCACTTCTTTAATGATCAAAGTCTGATTGATTCTATCTTCTTTCATTCATTCTTAGTATTCAGGTTTGGCACTGTTTTGCCTGTTGCTTATTCATTTGGTGTTTATTTTTCAGGGTAGGCTCTTTTCTTCTTTGTAAGATCTAAATTTCTAATTGCATTACATCCCTACTCTGAACACCGTATTAAGAAAGAAGTTTTTGCCATGAATATGTATACTTTCAACCTAAATTGTGATGTTTCTCTGTGCCATATATGTGTGCGCTTGTGTGTATAGCATAATGGTTATTGTTTAAGAGCTGAATGCAACAAAATTAATGCTGATTAATGTACATTTAAAGTGACAATAAAATTCTATTCTATTCTATTCTATTCTATTCTATTCTATTCTATCCTATCCTATCCTATCCTACCCTACCCTACCCTACCCTACCCTACCCTACCCTACCCTACCCTATTCTAGTCTACTCTACTCTACTCTACTCTACTCTATTCTTCCCATTAAACCACTCTCTTCTGCAACATTGAGGACAATTCAGACTTACTTTTTTGATGTGTTCCATAGAGCAGTGGCCCCAAACCTTTTGGGAACCAGGGACCGGTTCCATAGAGAAAGGTTGGAGAAAAGAGGGAGTGTGGTTTTATGTGCTGCCTGCATCCTGTGGATGGAGATTCGTTTGTTTGCTCTAACTGATTGCTGGCATGCCATAGACCGGTGCTGATCCATGGACTAGGGTTGGGAATCCCTGACATAAGAGTGTAGCTAGATAATTCAGGTGAAGCATTTTGAGAACCCCAAAGCATTTGCAAACGTAATGTATTATTGCTGTTACTGTGATTTAAAAATATTACAAGCACATACATGTCTCCACACTTGGCAACTTTAAGACTTGTGGACTTCAACTCCCAGAATTCCTTAGCCATACTTTACTAATTATGGATACACTGAAAAACAACAACATGCTGTACTCTGCTCTCAGTAAAATGCATTAAAATGCTTAACAATCTATTAAGCAACTGCCTTTAGCACAACTGCTCTTACAGCAGCTCAAAATTCCAAAGTTCTACTCATTCCATTTATCCTCCTTAAATTTAGTTAGGCTGAGAAATTATTTGGGCTGAGCAATGGTTGAAAATAACGTAAAAATAGATGTTACATTTCTTGTGGTAATGTATTAGAGAAGGTACCTTGGAGGTCATCTAGTCCAACCCCGTTCACACAGAAAACCTGTAATAGGGATTCGAACTGCAGATCTTCCTGATTGACAAGCTCAGTGTCTTAGCCACTGAGCCACCTAGTCAGCACATAGATAAAGATGGCTAACTCTCCTGGTTTCTTGCCTGGTGTCTTAACTACTAAACCAGAGCTCTACATGGTTGCTATCTCATGTAATACATAATGGAGTTTTACTGACCAGAACTGAATCATAAAGTTTTATTAATTTTCTATAGATAAGAGATGGGAAGAAGATCATTTGTTGTCCATCTAAGAAAAGGTAATACAGGTAGTCTTCAACTTACGACCACAATTGAGCCCAAAATTTCCATTGCTAAGCAAGGCAGTGATTAAACGAGTTTTGCCCCATTTTATGATATTCGTGCCACAGTTGTTAAGTCAATCACTGCAGTTGTTAAGTGGATTATGTGGTCATTAAGCAAATGGCTTCTCCCTCCTATTGACTTTGCTTGTCAGCTAAAACCAGCTAAGAAGGTTACAAATGGTGACAACATGACTCCAGGACAGTGCAACTGCCCTAAATACATGCCAGCTGCCAAACGCCCAAATTTTGATCACATGACCAAACGTGCTGCAACGATCTTAAATGTGAAAAACAACCATAAGTCATTTTTCTTCCAGTGTCACTATAACTTTGAACAGTCACTAAATGAGTGGTTATAAGTCAAAGACTATCTGTAAGTTACTAACTTAGTTTATACTTGTGATGAAACGGTAAGTCATTTCCTCATATATTTCTTTTCTTTTTCTTTACTATATTCTTGTATCTTATTCCTTTCCTATTTCTTCTTTTTTGCACTAGTTTTCTTTTATTTGTTAATTTTTTTACTTTGTACCAGTTTTTATCTTTTTTTAATTATAGGTAGTCCTCGATTTAGGATCACAACTGAGCCAAAAAATTCTGTTGATAAGTGAGACATTTGTTAAATGAGTTTTGCCCCCATTTTACGACCTTTACGACAGTTGTTAAGCGAATCACTGCAGTTGATAAATTAGTAATCTGGTTGTTAAATGAATCTGACTTCTCCACTGATTTTGTTTGTCAAAAGGTCGCAAAAGGGGATCACAAGACCTTGGGACACAGCAACGGTCATAAGTGTGAACCAACTGCCAACCATCTGAATTTTGATCACATGAGCATGGGGATGCCACAAAGGTCATAACTGTGAAAAATGGTCATAAGTCACTTATTTCAGTTCTGTTGTAGCTTTGAATGGTCACTATACTGTTGTAATTCAAGGACTACCTGTGTATAAAATTTAATAAAATTATTAGGAACAAGTGACAAAAACGTATAGTGAAAATAAATGAGATTGCACATCAATAAAGTTTGAAATAATGAATGAATGATTTCCTTAAAACAATGACTGGAATCACATGCTATACTTAGCCAATATATTATTCATTGAATGCTGTGCCTAACTGTGGCACATTCATACATCGTATCAATCATAAAATAACTAATTCATTCAATGTTCTTATCCTTATCCAAAACCAAATGAGCTGAGGATCAAGAGGATTACAAAGACTGCTTCTATCATTGATCCTAATATCTAACCTTGAATTACTATAGTTTTGTCCATTCACTCTAATTCTCTGAGATGACAGAGAAAAAGCCCACGGCTTCTTCTATAGAACAATGTTTTACATATCTGAATTCTGAAGTCTCTTGTTCTACGTATTAAATACAGTCAGTTCATTTTGCTGTATCTCACAAGACTTGGCTTCCACTCTCTTCACCAACTTTTGTTAGCCCTTCACTAAACTCACTCCTGCCATCCTTTTTAGAGTGCACACTATAAGTAATCCTCAATTTACAGACATAACTGAGCTAATGGTCATTAAGTGGCTCACCACTTGACCAGGTCAAATTTGACAAGCATTTTTGTGGTGGTGGTTAAGTTAACATTTCGATCATAAAGCAAGTATGGTGGCTGTAAGCAAATGCCACAGTCATTAAGCAAACCCCTTGTTTGCTTTGGATGCTTTTTTGCTTGAAAGTGGAAGCAAACACCAGTTTCCAGCAAAAGCATTGTTGTATCATAGAATTGTAGAATGCTGCAAACTGACATAAATGAGGGCTGCTGGCAAGAGGCCACAATCAGACACGTGGCCGAGGCACGGGGCGGTTATTGTAATTCGAAATCTGGGTCTTAAATAGCTTTTGTGGGGGGCGGGGGTGTTCATCGTAGTCACTAAGCATCTGGTCATAAATCAAGGACCACCTATAGAGGGCACAGTATAGGTCCGTGATGGCGAACCTATGGCACGCGCGCCACAGGTGGCACGTGGAGCCATATCTGTGGGCATGCAAGTGTTGCCCTAGCTCAGCTCCTGTGCGCATGCACACGCCGGACAGTTGATTTTCTGGCCTTCTGGGCCCACTGGAAGTTTGGAAACAAGTCATTTCTGGCCTCCGAAGGGCCTCCTGGGGTGTGAGGAAGGCTGTTTTCGCCCTCCCCAGGCTCCAAGAAAGCCTCTGGAGCCTGGGGAAGGTGAAAAACGGGCCTACCATGTTCACCGTGCCATCACGTGCCAAAAGCAGGCGTCACGCTGGGGAGTCATGTGTGCATGTGTGGGGGGTGGGGCACATTGAATTATGGGTGTGGGCACGCAGACGTGGGGCACCCCCATGTTCTCCCCACTTTTGGCACGTGATGGCGAAAAGGTTAGCCATCACTGGTATAGGTAATCCTTGATTTACGACCACAATTGAGCCCAACACTTTTGTTGATAAGCAAGCTATTGCTTAAGTGAGATTTGCCTCATTTTACAACCTTTCTTGCCATAGTTGTTAAGTAAATCGCTGCAGTTGTTAAGCTAGTAACATGGTCGGTAACCGAATCCAGCTTCCCCATTGAGTTTGCTTGTCAGAAAAGTCGCAAAAGAGAATCACATGACCCTAGGACACTGCAACTGTCATAAATATGAACCAGTTGCCAAGCATCTGAATTTTGATCATTTGACCAGGACGATACTGTAATGGTCATCTTTGGATACTGTAAGTCAATTTTCTCCGTGCCGTTGTAACTTTGAGTGATCACTAAACGAATTATTGTAAGCCAAGGACCACCAATATTACAAGTCCTCAACAAAGACAGAATAGAATGGGACAATTTCCTGCTGTAATCTAGACCCTATGCTCCTATTAATATACTACATCCCAAAATAGCATTTAAGCTGGTAGCAGCTGAATCGGTGTCTGACTCGTCTCAATTTCTCCTCCTTTAGATATAATGAATTCAAGGACAGCAAGGTTACTTCCTCCCAAGGTTCTAGTCACCTTTGCCCTTTTGGACTATTTTGTCCAGTGCTGTGGCCTGTCGGTTGCTGGCCCCTCCAGCAACCAAATGAGATGAGGAGACGGAATGGGAGTCAGGATCAACATCAAGGCAACCTAAGAGCTCCAAGGGGAAAGAGGGAATAGAACTGTCAGAGAGAGAGAGGCAGATCCTAGGTCATCCGTGAGCCCCCAGATGGAAAGTCAACAGACCCCAGGTCTGGAGAAGGCTGATGAGGAAGAGAAGGAACAGCTGGGTCCAGTGCCTAATGCGCAGATGCGCAGAAGGCAGAGGACAAGAGAGCAGTGGAAATCTTTGGGCCGATCCTTGGGATGGAAGAGCCATCACTGCTAGCAAAGCCCCACCCTAGTTTTGGGGATAAAAGACAGGGGGTGGAGATGAATTGATGTGGCAGACAAGTATTCATTTCCCAGCTGGACAGATTTGTTAGCCTGCTGTTGAGAGAGACTTTTTGCCAGGGCTGCTGGCGCGCCTAATAAAGGAATCGTTGATTGATTACAGAGGGTTTGTCATGTTTAAGGAGCTGGATCAGAACATCCTGTTAGGGCTTAAGTCCAGAATAGCAGAAGCCCTCTTAGTTTTGCCACAATCTGACAAACAAAATTGTCAGCAAGAGAGAGTCGGCTGTCTGATTCCCACAACAGTCTGGGATGTTCAATAGTCTTTAGCTTTCAGTTTTTAAAAATATTACCTTGCTGATAAGCACTGCTATTTGAAAACAGAATAATGAAAAAATGTGTTAAAACCAGTGTGGTATAGTAGTTAAGGCACTGGATTTGGAAGATCCAAAAATTCCATTCTCTTGTATACTGTAACAGTACAGGCCCCATTGAGAAAAACTACAGTATAAAAATAATTGCATTGATAAAATAAATATAATGCTTTATACCGTAATAGCAGACACTGAAGTCAAGATCCAGATAGGTTTATACGGATGCCTTCAAACCTTCAAATCCCAGTGTCTCAAATTGCTTAGGCCTTTAAAGGAGATCACCAGCACTTTAAACTGAATTTAGAAGGAAAGCGGCAGCTACTGCAGCTGATATGAAATAGTTATTCATGCTTTGATCATTTTCCTTTGCCATAACCATCCAGGCTGCTGAATTCTGCACCTGTTGAACATACCAACCTATCTTTAAAGATAGGCCTACATGAAGCACATGAGAAGCATAAGAGTCTACTCTAGAGGCAAGCAAATATGTGTGAATGTCACAAACTTTTTTCCACTAGATGGGATCACAGCTGGCAAACTAGCCAAGCTCATAAAAAGCATGTCTATTTACCTAAACTGTTATTTTGTCTCACTATTTCTGATTATTTTGACTGCTTTTTAAAAAGCAAACCAAAACTGTATTTTAGTTCTCTTATAAAAGGAAGCAAAGCCAATTGAGCCCAAAATTCATGTTGCTGAGACATTTGTTAAGTGAGTTTTGCCCTATTTTATGACTTTTCTTGCCACAGTTGTTAAGTGAATCATTGCAGTTGTTAAGTTAGTAGCCCGGTTGTTATGTGAATTCCCCATTGACTTGCTTGCCAGAAGGTTGCAAAAGGGAGATCACATCACCCTGGAATATTATAATTATCATAAATATGAACCAGTTGCCAGGCATCCAAATTTTGAACATGTGACCATGGGGATATTGCAATGGTCATAAGTGTGAAAAACGATCATGTCACTTTTTTCACTGCCATAACTTTGAATGGTCACTAAATGAACTGTTGTAAATCGAGGACTGCCTGTACTTAAAAGCCAAATAATTAAGAGCCCTCCCACACAAAAATATCAATCGGAATGTATTGTGCAGCTATTTCATCATTGTTTATTGTTTATCAGAAGTTTGAGATAAAATTAAACTGTCAATGTGATTAAATTTAATCTAATTAGATTTAATCTAATTTTAAATTTTTTAATATTTGTATTATATGTGTTTTAATTTGGCTGTTCACCGCCCTGAGTCCCTCTCTCGGGGAGAAGGGCGGTATATAAATTGAAATTAATTAATTAATTAATTAATGTAAATAAAACAGTGAAAGAAGGGTCCAGCCATTCTATATATCACACAGATGATTGGCTGATTTCACAATAAAAGTTTTATGTAAAAGCACCTTCTTTAAGGAAGTCTCTTTCAAGTTGATCTTGATTCCTGATGACATGACATAGAAAATTGCTTTCACCCTTCCAGGTCAGATTTTTATCACCGACATGAAAAATACTAAACTGTTTACTCTTTAGAGAAACAAAGGGAACAGTGATCAGTGAGAATTAAATATCAACAGCCAAATAAAGATAAACTTAATTAATGTGGATTTGTTGGGTTTTTTTTTAATGAAACATTGGTAGCACAGCAAATATTTATGACTAGGCAATTTCCTACTATGCCATAAATTGTTTTAACACTGGTTGGTTGAATAAACCTGGCTCCCTACAGTTAAGCTATAAAACTTAGTTCACACACAATGTTCACAGAAAGTAATTTGACCTTGATATGATGCCTGTAAGTATTAAAGGTATTTTAACACCATTATGCAAAGCAGTCCTTCTGAAATACTATGAAATAATTGTTGGCAAACACCTCCTCCCTTTCCCACTTTAGCTTTCTAATTCTGAAATCAGCAAAATATATTTTACATTTAGAGCAGTATTTCTCAGCCTTGGCTACTTTTAAAGACATGTAGGCTTCAACAATTCCCCAGCCAACATCTGGGAATCCTGGGAGTTGAAATCCACATCTTTTAAAAGTTGCCATGGTAGAGAGACGCCAATTTGGCAGCCAGATTCATCGGGTCATCATAGTGTGGTACTGACGTCCACAAAATGAGGGTTGAACGAGGCTACGAATAGTTTTGCACGGTTAGGCTTAATGTCGGAACCAGCTCCGAAGAGCAGAACCGTGTCACAAAGCGCGCCCTTTTACGTTGCTTTCATAGTCCACCACCAAACCGGGCGTCTCTCATGCCGGGCGGCAAGAGCTCCGCTTAAAGTGGTAACTTTTTTTTCCCGCCTTCAAGCCGAGCGCCAGGCGGGATGCTCTGTCCTTGCAGAAACGCAACACCGCAACCGCCTTTAAGGAAGTCCTACTAAGCGGAGGCTACAAGTCCGGCACTCCCCCCACCCCCCCGATAAAATAAAATAAAATCTCACCCCAACAAACTCCTCAACTCCTCCATTCGTCGGTCGCCGCCAATCATCATTGGAAGGAGGGGCTCTAAAACCACATCGGCAAACTCGGGGAGAGCCGCGGGGCTCCCCTTCTAAGTTCCCCAGAATTCCGCGGGGAGGAGGAAAAAAATGTTCGCCAGCCAGGGCTGACCCAGGCGGAGGCGACGGGCCGGGCTAACAACGCCTCGCTGGGCGGGAAAAAGAACAAAAAATATATATCTGAGAACATGAGAGGGTGTGGGAGGAAAGATTAAGGCTATATGGCAAGAGTTTGTTTTCCCCCACCCCTCCGGGAGGAAGAATCAACCTGAAGTCTCCATTCCCAGAATGCCCAGATCTTTGCTCATCAAAATAAATAAATTAATTCTTGGGGAGGCAATATAGTTGGGTTGGAAAGGAAGTGGGGCCATTCCTGTAAAAAAAAAAAAAGAAGCAAATGCTAATCCACTTTCATTTATTTTATTGTTGGACACAGTGAAATGCAGAAGAGAAAAAGAAAGGAAACAAGGTAAAACAATGCTTAATAGGTATAAATTATAGTTTGATAGTGTGGAAAGGCTAGGACTGGGAGATTTTTTTGTCTTAGGCATCAAGCTAGCTCGGTAACTTGGGGCAGTCCCTCTTTCTCTGCCTTAGGAAGCAGGAAAGGGCATACCACTTTCCTAAAATCTGCAGTCTGGGCACTCAAAAGTGACTCAAAAATGCACATGCACACGCTGTGCGCACATACAAAGGATTAAAAGTACTTAAAAGTTGTGGTAGTAACACATTTTCTGCTTCATGTCCCCAACTGCTAAGCTCCTGTTTGGGCATCTATTGTACACTGTACCTATAGATTTTGCTCTGTGACTGTAATAAAAATTAATCTATACGTTCTGGTAGAGAGAATTTTCCTGAGGATGGGCTCCAGCACGAGCCCGAAAACTCAAAAGACTAAACCTCTGGTCTTGGTGATGGACCCAGATTGGATCCTGCAAATGATTGATTGATTGTATCCTACAGATTATTGCTAGCTTCTATTTTAGCCCTAGAAATCACATTCCAAATGTCTTAATTTTCCTTTGCTTTATAATGTGTTCTGTATAAGACAACAATTGCTGTTTGAATTTGATTAAACTTCTAAGATGGATATGTATTTTCAATTTTGCTGTTGCAGCATATTCTTCAATGTTAGTCTCTCAATCTAATATTGTCCACAAGATTTCTTTTCTTCAGGGTTGTGCCAACCTTGTTCTTGTAAGGGTCAACTGCTTGCTTCTGTGGACACAAGTATGATGAACACCTTAATGCTGGACTTCTTAACCTCCCATCCAATAACAATTATTTAGGAATAAGCTTTTCTGAATAGCAATGGTAGATATTCAGTTACTTTGCTGCAATATAGTTCGTTATTCACAAAACAAGAATCTTGTGGCATCCTGCAACTGATAAAATCAGTTCATATTTTATTAGTGCCTCCATCCACAATGTATTCTCAATGGAGAGTTTGTTCACTCCCAAATCCCCACAGGCCTCATACGACTACTTTGGTTTTGGATTAGCATAAACAACTATGTAATAGTATATGGGAAATATTATAATGAGTATATTTGGTGTATTCTTGCAGTTTAAATATGCTCACACATGACTTTTGGGAGGCAAGGGAACTGCTGCAACTGACAGCCCAATCAAACAATGTTCAAATCCTGAATTAGGAAAACCCAGGTCAAGCCCCATCCAACCATGCAGAGAAGTGTGGAAGAGGTTCCGGGTAAGTCACATTTTAGAATCTCTTAGGATACATTTAGTAGCTTAGAAAGTTATAGCTTTAATTTGGCAAGATTCTGTCCCTTAGGTGTAAGCTAATAAAAGATTGAACTTGATTGGATTTCGCTGTGTTGTCTGTGGGCTGTGGCCTGACAACCCTTGAAGGAAAAGCCAGATATAAATGCAGGATAGGCGGTCCTCGATTTAGGACTGTAATGGAGCCTGCTCACCATGGTTGTAAGGTTGGAATAAAGTGGGTCATCATGTGACCAACCTGGTTTTTGTTGTTGTTGTTGCAACGGTCATTAAACAAATTATCATAGTTGTTAAGTACATCTGCCATTAAGCAAACCCATTGTTCACTATGGAGTATTTTTGACAAAAATCAGAAGTAAAAAGTTTTTAGCAAATATGTCATAAATTGTGGTCATGTGACCACGGGTGGCTTCAAATGGCTATAAATAGACTGTTTGCCAGATGCCTAAAATGCAGTTGTGATGAGACAGCCATCATAACTTCAGAACTGGGTCGTAAGTATGAGGTCCCATGGAATGCAGTAGGTTTTACTTTTAGAAGTACTGGCAATGCAAGCTGTGCTAGATTCAGCACAGATTACTTAGATTTACTAAGATATACATCTAAGTAAAAAGTGAAAGTCAGAATATTTTGGACATGTGATGCGACATCCAGAAAAATATGGCATCCTTCACTTAATCCTCCAAGAAAAAATTGAAGGCAAATGAGGTCCAGGCAGAAGAACATCATGGCTTCAAAATCTTAGGGACTGGTATGGACAAAACTCAGCAGCACTTTTTCATAAAAACAGGATTGACAACATGATTGCCGATGACAGATATGGCACAAGAAGAAGAAAAAGATACATCTATATACACTTAGAAGTGTATAAATATGTACTGTATACTAAATAAAATTTGAAATGTCGCTTATCCTTTTCAGATAATAGTAAAAATCTTAATGCGCTCTTGTTTTTACTACTATTTGAAAAGGATAGTATCGTAGTAGATAGAATTAGGGTAGAAAGAATATTGATGCTTTTCAAACTTCATTGTTTTGAAAAGATTCCCCAGAATAACATGGATAGCCAAAAAGATCCACAAAGAAATGGATCCTAAATCAACCAACTGAAGTATAAATGACCAGGCTCAAATCATAATATTTCGGACACATTATGGGAGTAATTTGGAGAAGCCTATAGTACTTGGAAAGAGAAGAACAGGATGACCAACAGCAAGGTGGATGAATTCAATTATAGCAGTGATGGATGCATTGTTAGAAGAGCTGGAGAACTAATTTAGGAACAGTTCTTTCTGGAGAAATCTATGCAGTCACTAAGAATTGATTCCCAACTGATGGCACAAAATCTGTCAGAATTTTCTCTTCAAAGAATGTCCCTTTCAGACAGTATATATGCCATGGGTGCCATAAAGAAACAGCAGGTTTGATCTTTTAGCAGAGATCTAAAGTTTCCATCTCAAGGACAAAAATCTCTGCAGTTGAGATATACAGGTATTCTTCGGCTTACAATAGTTTGTTTAAGGACTGTTTGAAGTTACAACAACACTGAAAAAAGTGTCTTATGACCCATTTTTCACATTTATGACTGTTGCAGCATCCCTATGGTCATATGAATTATATTTGGATACTTGACAACTGACTCACATTTATGACAATTGCAATGTCCCAGAGTCATGTAACCCCGATTTATGATCTTGACAACCGAAGTCAATGGGGAAACCAGGTTCACTTAACAACCATGTTACTAATTTAACAACGGCAGTGATTCACTTAATAAATGTGGCAAGAAAAGTCGTAAAATGAGGAAAACTCACATAACAAATTTCTCACTTAGCAACATAAATTTTTGGGCTTGATTTTGGTCGTAAATTGAGGACTACCTAGATACACTAATTACAAATTAGCCCAATAGATTTAAATCACATAGTGGTCTGGTACATCTGGAATATTCTTATCAAGGTATTACTCCACCTTAGCCTCAATGCTTCAATACCTAAGACCAAGTACCCAAGGATTAGGGGCTTGCAATCACTCCTATATAAAACAAGAGAAAAAAGATAACCCTGTCAGTAATAAACTGATCCTCCTCCTCAATAATATCAGAAAACTTTATGCAGGATCAATAACGGAAACACCAGAACTGGCTGGAACAAGAAAACATACTTACAGAAGACCAAGCCAGATTTAGGGAAGAACAATCCATCATTCATCAATGCTTAGTGCTATAACTTTTCATTGAAAAATACTCCTGCAATATTACTTCCCTTTACACTTCCTTTGTAGACTTTAAAGCAGTTTTTGTTACCATACATAAGCCAAACTATGGGAAAAACTGGAGCACTCTTTGACTGACCAATATTTACTTCATTCAGTACGTATGAAGAGACATCACTCCAAGTAAGTTGCAATCCCACCTTCTCACTAGTGCCACTGAAACTGAGAAAGATCTAAAGCAAGGCTGCATACTGGCATCATCCCTATTCAGTTTTTATATACTGTAAACTCCATCGTGACCCATCTCCTCAACACGAACTTTCACTCCCCAAAACTAGCTGGAAGCCACATCTCTATTGTACTCTATTCAGACGATGTAGTAATACTCCTAAGAATACTTCTTAAAAGAGCACTGGGAGCATTAACACACTGTTGCAAGGAAGACCAGCAAGAGCTCAATTATCAGAAAACCAAAGTCGATCAAGCTTCCCGTTTCAAATATCTGGGAATATTCCTATACTCTTGTCAACAATAGGAAACCCCAGGGGAACAACGTCATTGAAAATTCACAATGAAAATCACTGCCATCCTTAAATTCCTCAAGGTAAGAGGTGAGCACTACATTCATGCAGCACTCAAATTATTTGAAGCCAGGCAATAACACAACTTCTCTGTGGCACCCAGCTGGATCCCTACTTCAATTTTGTACTATTAGAACTTGTTCAAATTCTAAGACTGGCCTTCAAACCCCAAAATATGTGTCTAATGCCATCCTGAGACTAGAGACAAACCTCATGAGATTACAGCCTAGAATGTGAGTGTCCATATTCAACTACTGGCTCAGACTATCCTGTTTTCCCTCTGGCCTCACCCCACTAACTATGTGGGATGATTTTCAATCCACATGGGAAAAGACTGCGACAACCAAAACCTTTGGCTTCTCTCCAGGGCTTCTACTCAGCATGGGATACAATCAAGCTAAAGCGCTCATTAAACAGTGTGTAGAAGACACAGAGGTCCTCAACCTTTATTGCTAGTGAACCCAATAGGCATTTTGTCTCCTCTATGGCATACTTAACTAATCTTGAAGAACCAAACCATTGGAGGCACAATGTCATGCCCTACCCTCAGTTGTCTTTGAAGGCTGATACAAGAAGATCCCCCTACCCAGAAAGAAAATGCACCTGTAACTCTGGACACATAGAAACAATAGAGCACCTACTTTTCCAATGCCTGTACTACAGACATTCATACGAGCCTCATTTCACCACTATTGCATAGATCCCCAGGGTACACAGGCCAACTGTACACCTCCCTATTCTCTCTGATACCAATCTTGGTACAACGTGTGTCATATAGTGTGTTCTGTATTAAGTTGGATTCAGTTTGCCATACTTCCCTACATACATCTATTGCTCTGATGCCTCCTTTTAGACTATTTTTGTGTCACCATGTGATAGCAGGTGGCAATATAAATTTCTTAAAATAAAATAAATAAAATATTTTTTGAGGTTTTTTGTTTAAAATTAATTTTACGTTTTTATATGTACTTTTATTCTCTCCTACCCTTTATGCTTTTTAATTTCCTGTACCTCATTTCATGCTGAGCTTTGATGATAATAAAGATTTGATTTGGTTTGATTTGATTATGTTAAAATTAGGAGGACGGATGTAAAAAAAGCCCTTCAATAAGCAAGTCCATGCCCTGGCAACCCTGTTTTTAATCAAAACAAGTTGCCCCATGACTTTTCAAAGGATGGTAGCTTCAGTAAATGCACAGCCAGAAGGTGTGTTGAAGTGTGCAATCCCCACAGCACTCCTTGCTGCCTTGATTGCAGAGTCCTACCCTGGCACCATAACAAGTCAGTAACTAATACTCTTTAATGCTTTGTGGCAGGATAAATGAAGGGAAACAATTAGCAGATTTCTCTGGCTTCATTTCCCTTTCTCATTAAGGGTTGCCTGCCAGCAGGCAAACAACCATCCATCACTATATGCCTGGTGTGGAGCAGAGATGAGTGGGTGGGTGCTTGGAATGGGGTGTTTGGCCACCTGTTGTATGACCTCTATCAGTCGTGCTATTTCTGAACATTGCCTCTAGCACTAGCATTCTTCCAAAGGAATGCTAAGACCTTGTCCCAAAATAGCCCACCTGATGGCTCACAGGTACAGAAGAAGGGAACAGGGCAAAATGAAAGAAATCATGGATAACAAGGAAGTTCCATTGTCAGCTATTGACTGTGGACAGCCTGTCTGGAGTAGGCAAATGGAGCACTTCCTCCCATTATAAAGACACTAAAAAGTTCAGCCATGTAAGACCCCTTGTTGGCAGTAGCTACAACCCACGTTCAAGAAAACCCAGTTCTCTTTCCAAAATTAGAATCTGTTTTCTCTTTGTCCTGATTTTTGAAGCACACATCTGGTGCTTTTTCTTTTTTTTTTAATGTACAGTAGTGGCAATGTTGTAAAAGTTCAGTCCTCCTACTGGACAGTGATTCATTTCTAGAAGGAACACATTTTGAAATCCCACTGCAACCTGAGATAGTCTTACTCAATTTCACATGACCCTTTTAAGATCCAGCAAATTAGCGTTGTATATGCTTAATAGCTTCCAATACCAATTCTTTGTGATTTTAGTTTGTTTATCTGTTCATATTTTGTTACCTGTATTTGATTCTTCTATCCTTCTATCCTTTATTTCTTATTTCTTTCAAAAATACAATAAAATGGGAGAGAGAAAAAAACCCTCTAAATAGTGCTGAATGTGTAATTTATTATTAAGGAGCCTATGTAACAGTGGTGAAATCCAATTTTTTTTACTAGCAGTTCTGTGGGCATGGCTTGGTGGGTGTGGTTCTGGCTTGGTGGGCATGGCAGGGGAAGGATACTGCAAAATCTCCATTCCCACCCCACTCCAGAGGAATAGGGCAAAATCCTCATTCCCTCCCCATTCCTGGGGGAAGGATATTGCAAAATCTCCATTCCCACACCACTCTGGGTCCAGCCAGAGGTGTTATTTGCCAGTTCTCTGAACTACGCAAAATTTCCACTACCGGTTCTCCAGAACCTGTCAGAACCTGCTGAATTTCACCCCTGCTATGTAATGCTGGCTAGCACTTTCTGATGTCCCTAGAAAAATTAGGGATTTGGTGTTTTCTAACCCAAGCCAATGGCCCTCTGGGGCAGATCACAGCAGTTGGACAGAAGAGGCTGTGCCCACAGCATTCTATAGCGGGAACAGAAGCAGGATAGACCCTCATGATACCATGTCAGCAATCACATTGTCTCTGAAGGATGGGCTAGATCACATCCATCCCAAACATTGTAACAGGAGAAAAGGGAAAGCCCTGGAACAGTCGGAGATCATTTTGATGAAGGCCAGTGCATGAGCACATGATGTCACAAAACAAATGATTAATAGAGCATGTTTATGCCAGTTAGTGGGATTGCAGCATAATTCATAAGAACTCCAATCCCCTTCAGCTCCCTATAATTCAGCACACAGACATTCTTTTCTCTATGAGGATTATCTGGATTGCACAAGCAGCAGTTTTAGTCACAGTACATTTCCCCTGCGTGAGATTGATTGTCCACAATTTATATTTACAGTGATATCAGCTGAAGCTTCAACTATTGTTATCTTTCAGTTAGAAACTTTTGTTATCTTTCAGTTAGAAAAAAAAATGGCTCTCTGGGGTAGTTTAACAGCAGGGCAAACAGGCCACATAGCTGTAAACATTTTTTCAGTTCATTCTCATTGTTAAGACTAAAGTAGTTTTTTTTAAAAAAAACAATTTGGCAAACAATAGCTTAATACAGTCTGTCCTAGCCTGGACCTCTTAAAACATAACTTTTCCCAAAATTCTCTATCAAATTTCAATTCAATGGATTATTATTCTTTCCTTGACTATCCAGTTCAAGCAAGAACACTGTGTGATTAATTATAAATCAATATTCTATCGTGAACTTTGACTTTAATTTATTAGTAGACTAGAATATTTTGGTGAGCCGTTACTGACTGAATATTCACTGGCATAGGCAAAGGACTGCTGATGGGGGGAGAGCTGTAGACCGTTCATCACTAAGGTTATCATAGATCATATCCACAATATTTTTCCACCCTCAATCTGAAAACCAAAAAAATGCATCATATTAGAAAAAGGATGGCTAGACGCCAAAAACTGCCCGCTAAAAGTATTTATCCCCCGCAGAAAAACAGCAATTGTAAAGAAGAGTTGTAAACCCACAAGAACAGTGTCCCCATGCAAGCTACTTCTGAGAAAAAAACCCTTAAGATCGACATCCCGCCTGCTTTAACTTTTCATCCAGGGAAAAGAAAGTGCATTTATTTATTTATTTTTTAATAAAAACTGCCCCAAGAAATGCTTTCCCATCCCAACAAGAGATCTTCAAAAGCCAACACAGGGCATTAGCATTAGGGTGCCAGACGCTGAGTCCACATAGTAAGTTCACAAACGCCTACCTTTTCGGGAAGTGCCCATTGTCCTTAAGCAGACCCTGCGTCAACCCCCCGCCTTACGTGTGTGGATACCCTCCCCCAAATCTGATTTTCTTTCCCCGCAACGATTTGGCAATCATCCAAGGGGCGAAGGGAGAGGGAATTTTCAAAGCCTCCTTGCTTACTCTGGCTTTCAATGACAGGGAACAAAAACTGTAAAAATCTCCCCGTTACTGTCTGAAGCCCATCAGATCCCGCCCCTAATACAGCCCCTTATTTACTACAGTGAGGGGGGAGGGACTTCTCTACTCCAGACTAGGCACCTGCAAGATGGTGGAAATCCTAAAGTTAAAGCGGGGCTGGTTATTATATATATATAGCGTTTCCTCAAAGCATTGCTCTTTCGGGAGTTCCCCCCTCCCGGCCAAACTCGGGCATCCAAACGCGTCGCCTCCCACGCCCCGCGGGGCTCGTTTCCACGAAAAGAGGACAAGAGAGGAATCGCATCTCCCGCCGTTTCTGAAAGTACCCGTTTCCAGATAACGCGCCGCGAAAAGGAATTCCCCCATTCTGCTACCTCCACCCGCATCTACTAAAATCTCAATTTCAACCCCAAAGTCTCCTGCTGCAGAAAGAAGAGGAATTCCTGGAAAAACCTCCCTTTCCTTTCCCCCCCCCCCCCCACTCCCCGCTTTCCATTCCGGCACTCCATCTGCAAACGTAACCACGATCCTGGAAAAGTTGCATCTTGCAAGATCGGAGTTGGTTCTCGCGCGCCCTGCCCCCAGCAACAGCCCGCCGATCAAATGCAAAAGACGCGTGGACGCGTTTTAATTTTAAGAGTAGCAACTCCCCCACCCCACGCTTGTAGGGATCCAGGAAGGATAAATTTGGGGGCGGGGGTGGAATCTGACGAGAGGAAGAGAAAAAAGAAGAAGAGAGCCCCCCCCCCCCACGTTCTTCTTGGAGCAGCCCGCCTGAAGCTTTTACGAGGTCGGTCTCAGTGGGATCGGTGGGTTTCTCCCCCCTCCCCTCCACCAGCGATCAAAAGATTGCCCCGCAATCTTTGCCAGGAAAGAAAGCTGCTCCCCGGGCGTTGCATCCCACCCTCGCGATTGGAAGTGGGCCAGCGAGGAAAGAGCCGTAGACTGACCTGTCGCCTGCGGAACGAGAGGTCGCCGCCTCCTCCTTTGGCTCGGCGGCGGCTGCAGAAGAGAAGCGGCGACTGGTGCACGGAGCCGCGCGGCCGGCCGCTGCCTCACTCCATTGGAATGTCTGAGGTAACTCAACTCGGGCGTCCTTGCGCGCTCAGCGACCGAGCGGGGCTTGCAGCGCTGCGCAGTTTTGGTGGGGCTTCCTTCGCCTTCTCTTTCCCTTTCCTTCCGAGCCTTGCCAGCAACTTTTACACAAGGTGCCTCTTTTACCCCCTGTTTTCTCTGGGGAAGGGGAAAAAAAAAAAAACAAGCAAGCTATCGCAGCAGAAAACAATGGCTCGATTCAGGGACCGGGTTGAAAAGTGGAGCACGCACAAGCGCGCCACTATTGTGCGCGCCCTTGCCAACCGGGAGAAGAAAGGCTTGTGTGAGCAGCAAGAACTCAGGGGGCAGAGCGAGGGGATATTGTCAAGTTTCCATCTGTTTCATGGAAAACTAGGAGTTGGCGGAACGGAGCATCTTTGCATTTAAAAGACCGCCCCCCTCCCGTTAAATAGGAGGGAGAGCGAGAGAGAGAGCGCGCGCAACATCTTGTATAGCGGTTTTGGAACTTGGATTTCAGAAAGGTTAACGCTGCCTGCAGGCAAAAAAAAAAAGTCATTTTATTTTGATAAATATTGAATTCGGAATATTTTACAGAGAGATGCAAACAGTGTTTTGTCCTGATTATGCACCAAATATGCACCAAAGACAAATTTCTTGTGTGTCCAGTCACACTTGGCCAATAAATAAGTCAGTCAGTCAGTCTGTCTGTCTGTCTTTCTATCTATCTATCTATCTATCTATCTATCTATCTATCTATCTATCTATCCATCCATCCATCCATCCATCCATCCATCCATCCATCTATCTATCTCTATCATAGCCTCTCGCTGCCCTTGGACTGTACATTTAATTTATGATATTCCTCTCCAACATTAAAAAAACCATGAACGGGATCTGAATTTGTAAAGTTCTACTTCATTTTTACAGGTAAACAGTATTTCTACAATGTAGATGATCAATAAATATTAACAAATTAATTGAGAAGTGAGACTGAGTCAGTCTACAGCTGATCAAATGATAATTGTCCATTTTATGAAAGCAATTTCATTTTTGTACTTTAGGATTGGAGGAATGTTGTCCATGGGGTCGGACACGACTTCATGACTAATAACAACTACCACCACTTTAGGATTAGTTCAACAGGCAGGTTACAAATCAGTGAGATATAAGAACCTTTACAAATAAAATGTAAATTTTAAAAAAATGAGCAGAACTGGGTGCTTTCAAATATTATTAATTAAAGAATGTGGGACCACATTTAATTCTCCCACTTGAATTAATTTCAGTAGGCGCTACTAGCTGGCAAGATATTTAAATATGTTAGGCTGAAGCAAGTTGTTCATACTGACCAATTAAAATATTATAATGCCCCTTCCTAGTTATTTTCATTACTAAATTAATGGTCTTACATCATCTAACTTGATGCTGATTTAATGTTTTACTGCACAACCCTACACATTCTTGAAATAAATCTGGTGTGGTAAGTATAAAAGGTTGTAGTCTTTATTTCTAATTGTATGCTTTGATTGGTTCATCATTCTGATTTCCTAAAAGTTTGCATACCACTGTGCTATTTCCAGTGGACTGCTGCTTTCCATTTCTGCACAAGGATCAGTTTGGCAGCTGTCACCAATGGGGTAGCCAGGATGTGACAGAACATTTGCTGGCCTCCTTAAAGCTCTTTAGCCACATCCATTTTGGATCTTGTGATATCAAACTCCTAGTGACCTATCTGTTTTCACATTGTGGTGTGGCATTCTTTAGCAGCAACTTCCAATTACTCTAATTAGCTTGATATCTTGTGGAGTTTTAGGAAAACCTGTGATAATAACTCATTTCATTTCTAGAAATGAAAATTGGGAAACTTGCTGTATGCTGAAGGCTTCTTGTAACAGTGTTTTTCACTCTCAGCAATGTTAAGATGTGTAGACTTCAACTCCCAGAATTCCATAGCCATCATTTTGGGAATTGAAGTTCACACATCTCAAAGTTGATGAGGTCGAGAAACAGAGATAACTCTAGCAAATTGATGGTATGTATGAACCAATGTAACAAACTGTTTCTGATTGCTTTTGTTAATAGAACATCAAGAAACTGCTGTTCCCTTTTCTAAAATCATAAAGGGATACACTGACTAGATGGCATGAACTGCCAATGTTTTTAAAGCAAAACGAAGGTGGAAGTAAAGAAAGAAAAATGAGAAAAAGGATGATGTTGCTTTAAGAATCACTAACGTTAATCAATTAATTAGAGCCAGTTTGGTCTAGGGCAATGATGGCTAACCTTTTCCAGACAGAGTGCCCAAAGTGTGCTGGGGTGTCTGCGAATGCGCACGTGCACCTGCGAATGTGCACGTGCACACCCAAACCTCCAAAATGCAATGCGTGCACGGCCCCAACACATGTGCCTTGCCCTCCACGCATGTGTGCATATCCCCAGCATTTACCCCACCCCTGGCAGAGACCCGTCAACCAGCTGGCCGGTGGGAGGGGCATGCACATGCACAGCAGAGCTGAACTGGGGCGATGGCTCATGTGTGCACAGAGAGGGCGCTGCATGACACCTGTGGCACGTGTGCCATAGGTTCGCCATCACGGATCTAGGGTTTAAAGTCCTAGGCTACAAATTGGAACACCTTGGTTGATTCGGCCTTCCATCCTTCCAAGGTGGGTAAAATGAGGACCCAGATTGTTGGAGGCAATATGCTGACTCTGGAAACCACTTAGAGAGGGCTGTAAAGCACTGTGAAGTGGTATATAAGTCTTAAGTGCTATTGCTATTACTACCTTGGGCCAATCATTTTCACGCAGCCCAATTCATTTCACAGCATTGTTGTTGTTGTTGTAATCAAAAATAGGAGTAAGGTATATTGGATATATTCCCCACCTCGAGTTATTTATAACAATAATACAGGCAGGATCAAATAAATTAGTCAAACATTTAAATTCAACCACTATGTTTTTAGGCTCATTCATTGGGTATTCTGTTCACTCGGTATCTGAAGCATGTCATTTCCTAAATAGTTCTCATAGCCTGTGCCACCTTATTGTGTATGCTAGCCCAAACACGAACAGTTGTGTGCCATGTGTAGTATCTGTTGCCAGGGACAATGTAATAAATATGATATTGTGCACCAAAAAATATGGCGTATCTCTTGTTAGTGATTTACATTTTACAACTGTTGGAGGTGGGTGGCCTTGTGAGTCCAATAAATAAATGCTTCAGTCTTAAAACAATACTACAGTCAAAATTAATTACATAACTGTATTCCATTATATGCCAAAGGGGCACAGAATGCTGTTACCATCCCACAAAAGTGGTACCTATTTATCTACTTGCATTTATATGTTTTTGAACAGCTAGGTTGGCAGGAGCTGGGACAAGAACAGTGCTTGAGTCTGGAATATCCCCTATTCGATATTTGATTATATTCGATATTTATTTATAGAATAAATATGTAAATTAAAAGTTTCTAACTGGTCTAATAAAAAGCATATTCACATTTGTTTTATACAAATATGTATTAAAATCAACAAATGGACTAATATTTAGTTGAAAATGCTAAAGAAATTAAGCAGTTATTTTCATTTTTTGCAGATTTTTTTTTCAGAATTTCAAACATTGTTTAAAATTAAAAACTTGATAAGCATTAAGCATTTACCCACTCCTTGAAATTTCAGCATGGTGATATGTCTGCGGCAACATGAATACATTTTTTGATCATGTGAATTCAGACACATTTTATATCAACTTGTTAACAACATGATAACAATGTGTGTAAATGGAAGAGATACATGTGCACACATAGCCAAACAGTTATTAAATTAGTCACTTCCCCATTGACATTGCTTGTCAGAAGGTTGCAGAAGGGAATTATATAACCCTGGGAGACTGCAACAGTCATAAGTATGAACCAGTTGCCAAGCATCTGAATTTTGATCAAATGATCATGGGGATGCTGCAAAGGTTGTAAGTCGCTTTTTTCAGTGCTGTTCTAATTTTGAATGGTCACTAAATGAATGGCTGTAAATTGAAGATTTACCTACCTGTAGCAGGTTGCTGCCTCTAAATTGGACTAAGGTCACATTTCTATGTTCCAAGCAGAACACTATCCTACTGTTTAGCTGAGCTTTACCAAGCAAAGAATTATTTATTTTTAAAAATTGCATCACTGCAAATTTTTTAAAGAAATAATATCACCTATTTTATCTGGTGGTAAATACTGCTACAGATTCATCATGACAACACCCATTGCTATAAAATGAATCATTTGAAGGCTGTGCAACTGGCAGCCTCAAGCCATACTGTATAGCAGTTTCCAAAAGTTTTAATTGCATTCCTTGTATCCCCTCTAAAAATTGCAACCAATTGAAATTTTGTAAGAAACCTATTCAATGGATTTATTTTTAACCAGGTTCATTGTAAATATGATATAATTTTGGTTCCAGTTCTCTTTTTTGAGTACTTCCCTATACTATGTCATTAAAAGCCAAAAATACATTTAAAAGGAATCAATAAATGGCAGCACAAAGCTAGAATTGTAGGTATTTATTGTCATTTAATGATAATTGGGATGTTAACGATTTAGGTATAGAACTGAATAGAGGAAACTGAGCTTTGATAATGCATCTTACCTGAAGCTGAAAAAAAATTCCTGTTAAATAGTAAAACTGCTATAACATGTAAATATCCTTGAATTCAACATAAGCTTACCAGATATCTCACCGACATTCCCAGTAAGAAAAACTAGATAAACTCATACTCCTGGTTGATGTATGGTTTTTGACAAAACCGTACAATGTAGAGCTCTGGGACATATTCTGCAGAATATATATATTACTCAGGCAAGAAAATGTGCATATAACTATTAAAATGCTGTTCTGAAGAGGGAAATATAAGTTGGAAAAGTTCAATAGATTTTTTTCCCCAAAATAATGCAAGAACATCTGAGTTATATCATTGCATAGATGAGTAAGAATTGAATGCATCGCATTAAAACAACTGAAATGATGTGGTTTCCAAGTTTGTAACTGCAGGGTTATTATGAATTAGTAATAAAAATTCAGGTTGCCAAGGAAATATGTAACTGCCAATGCAATTTCCCAGATAAGGCCAAAGAAAACTCACTTTCACCAGCTTTTATTATTACACATTAAATCTGCATGTGTGGTGTAAACCAGATGTGTCGCACACGTGTCCTGGTAAGTGTGTACTTGATACTGTAGTAGAGCTCCTACTAGAGCAACATTAAGAGGGCAAGATTAAAAACTGGGGAGTGAAAGATGAGTGTGAATATTAAACTTGATGCTATGAATACCTTGAGTACATTAGCTTAAACAGATTGTCAAGAACAAGTTGTTAGGAAATAATACTTATTTTAATAATACAGTAAAGTATAACATTCAGAGATCTTTCCACTAAGAATCATTTGAACATTTATTATTTACAATCCAAGATAATGAAATAAATATAATTTAAAACAAAATAAAATCTCATTCATTGAGTAAATTATCAAGTTCAATAGATGGATCTTTGAACATAGGGAAGTCTTATGGCTTAGAGTACAGGATTTAGATTTTGTATAAATGATTTAATGGCACTTATTTTTTTAAAGAAAAACTTAAACCCCATTGGTCTGAATAGTATGTCTATCTGACTATCTATCTATCTATCTATCTATCTATCTATCTATCTATCTATCTATCCATCCATCCATCCATCCATCCATCCATCCATCCATCCTCCCTCCATCTTTCCCATACTTTCTAAAACATTTATGTGTTTTATGGCCACCCATCTTGAACCAAACTGAATGGCTCAAAATCAGGGGTGAAATCCAGCAGGTTCTGACAGGTTCTGGAGAACTGGTAGCAGAAATTTTGAGTAGTTCAGAGAACCAGCAAATATTAACTCTGGCTGGCCCCAGAGTGGAATGGGAATGGAGATTTTGTAATATCCTTCCCCCAGGAGTGGGGAGGGAATGGGGAGTGTGCCGTATCCTAACCCTGGAGTGGGGTGGGAATGGAGATTTTGTAGTATCCTTCCCCTGCCACGGCCACCAAGGCACACCACACCCACCAAGCGACGCCCACAGAACCAGTAGTAAAACAATTTGGATTTCACCACTGCTCAAAACCCAGTATCTATCTACAGTACAATAAAATAAATACATTAAAACACAAAAGATCTGGCACCAGAGTCAGGCTTTTCTATGAAGCCCACAAGTTCACCCTATTTAAATTTCTCTATTAAGGGTTGAACTAGTGTGGAGTGCAATTTCTTGTAAAACCTTTTTCTGAGCAAGATATGTTCTAAGGTACAGCGGCAACTTCTGTACAAAAAGGGTACCTGATTATACCTCCTACCTCTGATCGCAGATGAAACAAGAATCGTGTGTGTGTGTGTGTGTGCATGTGTGTGTTCTCCTTGCACTAGGTAAATATATTAAGATAATTGGTAGATTTCATAGCAGTGCTGGGTTTCAAAATTTTTTACTACTGGTTCTGTGGGTATTGCTTGGTGAGTGTGGCATGGCTTGGTGGGCATGGCTTGGTGGGTGTTGCAGGGGAAGGATACTGTAAAATCTCCATTCCCACCCCACTCCAGGGGAAGGTTACTGCAAAATCCCTATTTCCTCCTGATCAGCTGGGACTTGGGAAGCAGAGAATAGATGGGGGCGGGGCCAGTCAGAACTTTTACTACTGGTTCTCTGAACGACCCAAAATATCCGCTACCGGTTCTCCAGAACTGGTCAGAACCTGCTGAAAGCCACCTCTGTTTCACAGATATTACTAGGCTATGAGGATGCCACCAGAAACCTGGAGTCTGACAATATGATAACAACATGCTGATTATGGAAACGTATTACAGGATTTTACCCTAATATGTAGTTCATTCCATCTTGCATTTCAAATCTATTTAAAAAGTACAAGTATCATTCAAATGTATGTGGGCTTGTGTACGTGTGCTCACAAACATGTTCAGATTCCCCCCCACCCCACCCGCCAGTAAGTGTCATATTTAATTTACATTCGGAGGCATTATTGCCTTTCTCAAATTTGGGCCAAGTGAGTAGTTGATTTGAAGTAAGAATACTTGCTGCTTTCTATAACGTTTACCAAGAAATCACTATTCAAGAAAAGGAAAAACAATGTAGCTCTGCTGAATTTGGCTAATGTAACGCTATTACTGCTGCTATTTCTAATAATATAACAATAATGCATTACATATGTTATATACAGTATCTGTTAGGAATTACATTTTTTCAAACTTTTTTTTTATCTCTTTAGTCCAGCTTTACTCCAGTCAGCTAACCAGAACTTAAATGTTGAATAATCCCCTATTGCTTGTTCTGTTTTCAGTTTATTTTGAAACTCTGGGATAAGGATATATTATCCCTTTAAGGAGGGAGTGCCTGTTACCTCTTCTTAACAAGCCTCATTTATGCTGTGTATATTGAGTGTATCCTTTTCTCTGGATACCTGCTGTTGTTTTACAGGTATCAGTACTGTGCATGGTTGACTGTCTTCCTGTGAACAAAATAACTTGCTTGCCCCATAAAATGACTTGATTGTGGACTTTAAACCCCTGGTAGAGCCATGGGGCAATCCTAGGTTAGCAAATGCTACCATAACAATTTTTATGAAAGAACTGCTGCTTTAAATAGTTGCTGCAGGTGTGACCATGTTTTCCAGCTTTGTCACAATCGGCTTCAATCCCATTCACGCAATGTTTGAATCAGGCCTTTTTCTTTTGATCTGTTGGAAGAAAAATTCAGGTCCAGTTCCAAGCCGGGAATAAAATAGATGTTGATTGGAAAGAAAGATTCTTTTTATTGGTGAACAGAACTAACACACAGCACACAGTTCTGGGACAGCTGACAAAATGGAGTTGAGAGTGGGGTGGGTTTTATACCTTCTTTGGGCTTTATATTTGAGATTCCTGTTCTTATGCAAGAACATGTCTTGTAATATTCTAATGGGTGTTGTCAGATTCTGATGGGGACATGGCTGAATCTATAGGCAAAAGGGGAAATGCAAATCCTAGATGTTTGTCTGGGCTAATCTTGTCAACCTTGGCTTGCCTAGTTGTACTGCTTATCTGGAGTATCCCTCTGACCCAGTCTTTCTGAATGGATTACCAAATCTGCATTTCTGGCATCCTCATTTTCTGCTTGGGGCAGGAAGACTGGGGATGGTTTCTGCCTCCCTTAAGATTTTTTTTCCCTTTTCTCCTTCAGGAGAAATATTCAGTCTTGCCTTTTTAATACTCCCCAATACATTTCATTCTCTAGGAGGGTGTGGGTACTGACTTTCTACATATCCTAGTGCAGTGATGGCTATAAAGCAGGGGGAGCACGATGGGGTCACACGCACATGTGCCCACATCCATAATGCTATGCGCCCTGCCCCCCGTGCTCCCCCCTGCTTTTGGCATGTGATGGCCCGGTAGGCCCGTTTTTTGCTCTCCCCAGGCTCCAGAGCCTTTCTAGGAGTCTGGGGAGGGCAAAAGCGACCTTTCCTCCCCCCAGAGGCCCTCCGGAGGCCGGAAACAGTGTTTTTCTTGACTTCTGGTGGGCCCAGAAGGCCCAAAAATCAGCTGGCTGGCACATGCATGCATGTCGGAGCTGAGCTTGCATGCCCACCGATATGGCTCCACATGCCACCTGTGGCACCCGTGCCGTAGGTTCGCCATCATGGTCCTAGTGTATTCGATTTTGTATTTACTGTCTAGCCTTGTAGAATAATAATAATAATAATAATAATTCACAACACACCTGACATAACAATAGTTGAAAAGAAAAAAGTATGGTTCATTGACATTGCAATTCCTGGTGACGCACGGATTGAAGATAAGCAGCAAGAAAAAATGACAAAGTACCGGGACTTGCAAATTGAAGTTGAGCGACTGTGGAAAAAGAAATCGTGTGTTGTCCGGATTGTAATTGGAGCAATACCCAAAGGGCTACCCCGATATTTAGAAATTCTAAATTTACCAGACTTGAATATTTTGATTCTACAAAAAACCACTTTACTCAGAACAGCTTATATCCTTCGACGATACCTTAACAGTTCCTAGGTCCTTGGTTAGGACTCGAACTGCCGAGCTATTAACCAGCCTCAAAGGCTGTGAATCTCACTAAAGTTTGAAGAAGAAGAAGAAGAAGAAGAAGAAGAAGAAGAAGAAGAAGAAGAAGAAGAAGAAGAAGAAGAAGAAGAAGAAGAAGAAGAAGAAGAAGAAGAAGAAGAAGAAGAAGAAGAAGAAGAAGAAGAAGAAGAAGCAGCACATTTGGGAGAATAGATTCACTTATTGACTGTGATTTGTTTAACAACTACTGTAAAAATGATTGAAAAATCAGATCCAGGGTGCCTTGATGTACAATCACAACAACCTATAACCAAAATTCTGGTCTCCATTGTCATACATTGAGAACTACCTGCATATAAGACATTCACATATTACCTGTGGATGTAACAGTATTTCTATCCTTCGTTTTTCACTAAGAAAACTATACCATCAGGAATATCTGGCAACAAACAATGGTTCAATTTAAGCCGAAGTCCAAAACGGTTTAAAAGATTTACTATAGTACCAAAACACGGAGAAATGATTAGCATTTTCCATCAGTTTATAGCAACCAGATTAGGAGAAGCTCAAAAACAAGAATGACTCATCAGGAATTAAGGAGTGCAGCCTAGGTCAGGACGCCTCTGCCTCTTCCAAGGGAAGACCAGAGTGTGTTGTAATGGATAAAAAGTGACATTCCCAGAAGAGGTTTTATTTCAGAAGGCCTGGGGATTTATGAAGACAATTCATAAATGTCTTCATAAATCTTGTCTTCATCAGGTTCATAAATCTTGTCTTCATCAGGAATAGGCCGAATTTTCCAGAAACAAGATATTAAAGAGCATTTTATACATGTTTAATTCCAGTGTAATGCAAATTTGTTTCTTTTTAATTCCCCAAATGTATTTGTCTGCAACATGAAGAGTTTCACCATATACTTAAGAGAGGAGTACTAAGCACTGAGGTGTCAGGCAAAAATTATTAATTTAACTATAAAACATATGCAAACATTTAAAAACACGTCAACACATTAATAAGCAGCTCCAGAATGATGTAACAGTGTCAGTAAATAAAAGTCATTATGCCATTGCACATGAGCACTTAAAATCAAAATCACCAGGCCTCAGAGAAGCCTGGCACCAAGAAGTAACAATTCTTTATGGAGTTCCCACAACCACAAATGCCTCTCAAAATGATAGGAGCAAAGAATCTCTTCAGAGTTGTATGGAATAAGTTACAGGTAGTCCTCAATTTACAACAGTTCATTTAGTGACAGTTCAAAGTTACAACTACACTGAAAAAAGTGACTTATCATTTTTCAGTTACAACCTTTGCAGCATCCACATGATCATGTGATCAAAATTCAGTTGCTTGGCAACTGGTTCATCCTTATGACAGTTGCAGTCTCCCAGGGTCATGTGATCCCCTTTTGTAACCTTCTGACAAGCAAAGTCAATGGGGAAACCAGATTCACTTAACAACCGTATTACTAATTTAATAACTGCAGTGATTCAGTTAACAAATTCGACAAGAAAAGTCATAAAATGGGGCAAAACTCAACAAATTTCTCACTTAACAACATAGATTTTGGGCTCAATTGTGATCATAAGTTGAGGACTACCTGTTGTAACCAAGTCTCAGAAACTATGAAAATATATGAGAAAAAAAAATCTTAATCTTCTGATGCAGTGCAATAATGTGTTCAATGTGTTGAAAGAAACAAAATTCACATATTCCATTTTTACAATAAGAAACCCATTCTAAGTGATCAGGACAAGTGTAAGAATAATTAAATATAACTGGGTGCATCTGAAAGGAATTTTATTTTTGAAGGGAAGGTCTTGAAGCTACATGAACAGCGATCTCTTTCCCACAGTTGTTAATCAAAAATCTACAAACACACCTATACCCACACAGTAATTTCTGTGCTTTATTTAATTCACTACAAAGGTAGGATAGATAACCCAGCACTCTGTCAGACAGCACTTTCAGAACAAAGATGGAAAATGGAAAACGAAGACCTATCAAGGAGATGGTAGAGTGCTGAAGCTTCTATTTGGGATAAAGTAGAAAGAATATATATAAAATCAGACCATAGAGATCAGGAACTAGAATCAAAAAAGCCTTGTGAATGATACAGATTCTGGGTGCAAGACCGTTTGACGGGGATCCAATTAATGAGAATCTGCAACCAATTTAGCCACTAAATGCAAACTACTTGCCAGACCGTTTACCATCCCTTCTCACTTTTGAGACAAAGAGGAAGCTCTAGAAAAGACCAGGGCTCACTCTTCTTTTTAACTCTACCCTTGCTGGATGCATTATATCATTGGGTGCTTACTGGTTAAGGGGGGGAAAGATGAAGAATGGTACAGTAAGTATGACTTAAATCTATATCAGTCATAGGTTGAGGATGAATAACAGAATAATAACAGAATAAGGGACCTTGGAGGTCTTCTAATCCAACCCCTTGCTCAACCATTTCAGACAAGTGGCTGTCCAATCTCTTTCAAAGTAAAAAATAGAATAGAGCTGGAAAGGATCGTGGTCTTCTAGTCCAGTCCCCTGATCAAGCAGGAGAACCTATACCAGTGATGGCTAACCTTTTTGCTGTCGCGTGCCAAAAATGGGGGGAGCGCGGAGGGGTTTGTGGGTGGGCGTGCCCACACCCATAATTCAATGCATCCTGCACATGCGCACATGACCCCCCTGCTCTCCCAGCTTTTGGCAAGTGATGGAACAGTGGGCCTGTTTTTCACCTTCCCCAAGCTCCGGAGGCTTTCTAGGAGCCTGAGGAGGGCAAAAACTGCCTTCTCGACCCCGCCCGAGGCCCTCCGGAGGCTGGAAATAGCCCGTTTCCTGATGTCCGGTGGGCCCTGAAGGGCTGAAAATCAGATGGCCGGTGCACGCATGTGTGTTGGAGCTCAGCTAGGGCAACACTTATGTGCCCACAGGTACGGCTCCTTGTGCCACCTGTGGCACGCGTGCCATAGGTTCACCATCACGAACCTATGCTATTTCAGATAAGTAGCTATCTAGTCTCTTCTTAAAAACCTCCAGTGATGGAGCGCCCATGATTTCTGAATGCAGGCTATTCCGTTTGTTGATTGTCTTCACTGTTTCTCCTTAATTCCAGGTTGCTTCTCCTTTTGGTTAGTTTCCAGCCATTGTTTCTTGTCCTGCCCTCTGGTGCTTTGTAGAATAATTTGACCCCCCTCTTCTTTGTGGCAGCTCCTCAGATACTGGAATACTACTATCATGTTGCCCCTAATTCTTCTTTTTTTTAGACTTGCCAAATTAAAACCCTGCAGCCGTTCTTCATATGTTTTAATCTCCAGGCCTTTGATCATTTTAGTTTCTCTTCTCTGAACATTTTCCAAGGTCTCAACATCTTTTTTGCCTATGGTGATCAAAATTGGTTGCAGTATTCCAGGTGTGGTCGTACCTGGAATCCAGGTAGGGTTTTATAAAGCGGTATTAATACTTCACGTGATCTTGATTCTATGCCTCTCTGTTTATACAACCCAGGCTTGTATTAGCTTTTTCAGCTGCTGCTGCTGCACACTGCTAGTTTATATTCAAGTGATCATCCACTAGGATTCCAAAGTGCCTCTCACAGTTACTGCTTTTGAGCCAGGTCTTGCCTGATCTGTACTTTTATCTTTAATTTTTCCTGCCTAAATGTAAAACTTTATCTTTCTCCATTTTGTTGGATAAGGCCCATTGTTCAAGTTTGTCAAGATCTTTTTGGATCCTGAGCTTGTCTTCTGGAGTGTTGGCTATTCCTGCCAGTTTAGTGTCATCTGCAAATCTGATGAGTTCCCCTTCTATTCCCTCATCTAAGTTATTTACGAAGATATTGAAGAGTACTGGGCCTAAGATGGAGCCTTGTGGATCTCACTACTTACTTCTTTCCATGTGGATCAGTGGTGGGTTTCAAAACTTTTTACTACCGGTTCTGTAGGTGTGGCTTGGTGGGTGTGGCATGGCTTGGAGGGTATGGCAGGGAAGGATACTTAAAATATCCATTCCCACCCCATTCCAGGGGAAGATTACTGCAAAATCCCCATTTCCTCCTGATCAGCTGGGACTTGGGAGGCAGAAAATATTTGGGGGAGGGCCAGTCAGAGGTGGTATTTACCGGCTCTCCGAACTACTCAAAATTTCCACTACAGGTTCTCCAGAACTGGTCAGAACCTTCCACCTCTGATGTGGATTTGGTAACCCCCTTCTTAAAATCCTCCAGTGATGGAGCACCTACAGCCTCTGAAGGCAAGCTGTTCCACTGGTTAATTGTTCTCACTGTTGAAGACAACATCACAATGAACAGAAACAAAGAAAACAAATGTTGCCTGGGCATCTCTGTGGCTGTGCTATTGTTAGGTGCAATTGAGGAAGGCCTCAAATATACTCCACTCCTCTGCTTCTCTGCGAATTCATAATACAAAAAAAAAAGTAAAATAAAAGGGAAATAGCTTTAAAGCAGTTTCAGTCCCACTTCCCTCGTTCATATATTCATGAATTTGAGTGTAATCAGCTAATTCCTTTTCAGAACTACAATGACTGCACTTCAGTGGTGGTTTATCAATATTGCTGGCAAAGTGTGTTGACCTTACACAGCTTTCAAGTGTTACATGTTTGCTGACTTTTTTTATATTAGCATTGTAACCCATGAGGGCTCTGTCCAAATTTAGCTTGAGGAATGTGAGCTGAGAGGTAGGAAACGTAGGCAGTCTGTCCTATTGAAAAAAGGACACCCACAGGTACAGGAAAAATTAAAATTAACACCTAGTGGTAGCTCAGAGCAGATGAAAGAAATCTCTGTTCAAGGTGTACTGAGAAATTAGAATGTCAGAGAATTTACCGCACACATTATTGCTTCTTTGAAGCTAGAGATGTGTAATCAATTGAACAAGGTCATGTAGCAAAGGTTAGTTGCACTATGTATAACAGTAATCCTCTTTTACGGACTAACATTATGATATGAGGGAGGCACTGTATTCAGAATAGTTTCCTTTTGAGACAATTTGCTTAATTCTATTTGCAACAGTGACTCTCAGTAGCTAACATAGGGTTAAAAAAATCAATACTCATCAACAATGATACAAAAACACATAATGGCAATTGAGAATAACACAAACCATTAGTAAATGATCATCCATCTCATAGGCTGAATTAACCACCCAACTTGTTTGGTCCAGATAAATATCTACATTTTTAAAACTTTATGAAATGCCATTGGGGTTGGGGCCAATGAAATGTTAGGGAGCATGATGTGCTAGAGGACAAGTACAGCAACAGACAAAATCACACTTCCTGAGCCCTGTCAGATGATGTTTTTAAACAGATGGAGCCCCATAGCTTCAAGAACCAAGAAGTAATTCCATCAGTTTTACTGGTTAGCTCAGTGTGGATATTTATAACTGAGAAACTCATTAATCTTCTGTTATTTTGCATACCTTCTAGTGAGAGTGAAATGGTGAGCTAGATGTTCCTCTTGCTGCATGTATGTGATCTGGGTACTTGGTGCCTGGCCCATGATTATGATATCACAGTGAACCACAGGCACATGATTGCAATTTCTGATATTCCCTGCTGGCTTTCCACAGGCAAAGTCAGTGGGGAAGCTGGCAAGAAGTTAAAAGTTGCAATCACATGAGGTTCTACATGAGGTCCTAGTTTAATGATCTACATGTCCTGCACTCAGCAAATGCAACCAGAACTGCTGGATCTGCCATTGCTAAGCAAAGGGGCATGCATAAGCACACCAAGGTGCCTACCATCCCTGTCCTAATGTCCTCATTTATTCGTATCCATTTCATGTATTCATAATGATGTTTATATCTATATCTGTTATCTTATACAAGTTTGACTAAATAAATAAATATAAATAAATAAAAAAATAACATGATCATGTGACATTACATTTTACAACTGCATCACTTAATGATGGCAATTTTGGCTCCAGTTGCCATTGTTAAGTCAAGGACTATCTGTATGGATTCTATTACAATTCGCCACAGCCAATTCACCATAGTCAACTCGCTGCAGCCAACTTGCTGCAGGACAAGAGTTACACTAATGTCAAATAAATGATGAAATAGAAAGGATGCAAAAGGAGGAACAGAATGAAATGTGAATGGCAAAAATTAAAATATTTTTTAATTTATTTTAAATAACTAAATAGAATCGTTAAATTTTACATGGGGCTGCCCTTGAAGAGCATCCAGAAGCTCCAGTTGGTGCAAAATGCAGCGGCCCGCATGGTTTTGTGCAGACCTCAGTATGCACATGTATCACCTCTCTTATGGGAGTAGCATTGGTTGCTGATTTGCTCCCAGTTGCAATTCAAGGTGCTGGTTGTCACCTTTAAAGCCCTTCATGGCATGAGACCAGGTTATCTGAGAGACCATCTCTTGCCGGTCACATCTACCTGACCCACCAGAACAGGGAGGCAAAGAATGTTGTAGGTCCCATCCCCTAGGGAGATACACCTGGTGGAACCCAGAAGAAGGGTCTTCTCTGTAGTGGCTCTCTCTCTTTGGAACATCATTCTCCCAGAGATTCGAATGGCCCCACTCTAACACTCTTCCGGAAGATGCTGAAGACCTGGTTCTGTCAGCGGGCCTGGGGAAAGCAGAGCGGGATGGAGCCCATTAAATGGCTCGTGTGATGTGTTGTCGCCAGGGCGGGGGGTTATTTTGTTATATTATTATATGGTTATTCTCTTTTATTAGTTTTATTGTTTTATATATGAGGTTTTTATATTCTTGTAAGCCGCCTTGAGTCGCCATGTGTGCAAATAGGTGGCAATATAAATTTTCTAAAATACATAAATAAATAAATTGTCCCACAGTGAGTTGGCTGTGGCGAGTTGTCCTGCAGTGAATAGGCCATGGTGAGTTGGCCACAGCAACTTGGCCCATTCCGACCTCAACATGCACACTACAGCAAGAAATTCAACATTGCATCAAGTTTGGTTTGAAGTTCAACTTTGCAGGTTTGTTAAGAGCATTTGCTTTTATATTTCATATGTACTGTATAGTAGGGTTAATGTCCCTACTGTACACACGATACTGTAAATCAATACATACATTTCAGTCAGTTACGTTGCAAACTTTCTAAAAACACCTGTTTGCATTTCTGTTTACTTAGCAGAAACTTGGGACAGGCCACTGACTGACTCATTTCCAGCACCTGAAGTTTGACATAAAAGTATTTTGCAAATATTTGCAGCAAGTCAGAAAAAGCTTGTAAATAAAGTAGGCCTATCCCATATTTATATTAATGGAACCGTTCACAACATTTCTGAGAATTTTAGTACTATAACCAATTTCTTTGAAACCTATTTTACTAAAAAAACCACCCCACATCAAGTATCAAACCTTCTTCTATGAGCCAATATATAAAGTCAAAGTTTAGTCAATCATAGCTATCAATTTGCAGCTTTTCAGCTTGTAATTGAGCATTTCAATTAAAGAAAAATGGGGGGGGGGGGAATGAAAAAGCAAAGAGAGTTTTTAACAAATTTAACTAATATTATACTCCAGGTATACATACACCAATGATATTTCAAATATACATTTAATATTTTAAAAAGGTCAAAAATATTTTAGTTAAAATAAATATAATGGTAACATCGGCAGGTAATAGCAGACTATAGATAGTCCTTGACTTATGACTGTAACGGAGGTACACTGTAACACTTCTTAGTGGTTTTTTTTAAAATTTGATTTATATGCCGCCCTTCTCTGAAGACTCAGGGTGGCTTACAATGCGTTAAGCAATAGCCTTCATACTTTTGTATATTTATACAAAGTCAGCTTATTGCCCCCACAAACTGGGTCCTCACCTACCTTAGAAAGGATGGAAGGCTGAGTCAACCTTGAGCCTGGTGAGATTCGAACTTACAGTAATTGCAGACAGCTGGTGTTAATCACAATGCTTTAGTCTGCTCAAGGAAAACATACAGTGCCCTACATAGTTATTTATTTATTTTATTTATATCCCCCCTTTATTGCTGAACTACAGCTCCCAACATCCCTTAGCATTGAGAACATGCATTACTCAATGGTACTGCCATGCATTATAGTTCAGAAACCATGTTGCCTGTCCTTCTGAAAGCCAGTTCAATAAGCATTTTGGAATGGGTGTGTTCTAATAGAACCTTTCAATACTGGAAGATTGGTTGATATGGTGGAGTTTTTTTCAGGATAATACCCTTCCCTATCACAAACTCCGGTACAGCTTCTCCTATCTCCTGGAAGTGTATTTCAGTGGCGTAGTGTGTGGGCTATCCAAAATAATAATAATAATCCACAAAATACTCCTGCTTCCCCATTCTAGTAATTCAGTCTGCTGAACATTTAAAAGCCTTTGGTCTGCAGAAGATCCCTATTAAATGCCCATTTGTTTTCTGACAAATTTAATAAGCTGAATCCAACACAGGTGATTTGGAAATTGTAATAATAACATTTGTGATGCAAGTCTAGCCTCAGGAGAAGTTAATAGGGATTATAGAATAACTTTTATTAACAGATCCATATATCTGAATAAATCTGATATGTAGGAGAAGGGAACAAATGAAAACAAATCTTTTTTAAAAATCTTGTAGAACAACATGCCATGTGTTTGTGAAGAAAATAAAAGTCTGAAAAAAAGGCTTTGCTCCTTCCAGAAAGATATGCCCTAGTAAATGTTTGGAGAAATGCTTCTGTAATGGTACCTTGTATTTCTAACTGAAACCAGCATACAATAGTTATTTTAGTTGCCAATGATGCAGATTTTCAAAAGTTGGGTATCAACTACCCTGTTTCCCCCCAAATAAGACATCCCCTGATAATAAGCCCAATCGGGCTTTTGAGCACATGGCAATAAGGCCAAGCGCTTATTTCAGGGTTCAAAAAAATATAAGATGTCTTGTTTTTGGAGAAACATGATAGAAATGTGTAGAGGTTGCTTGCCTGCATTGCCTATTAGCACTCGTTGAACACTTCCCTGATTTGCTATTGTTAAGACCCACATAGATACACAGGAAACACTCATTTTATATTGGTGGAAGAGACTCAGAATAGACACTTATAATAGCACAGTAGTACAAAATGATGAGCTTTCTTATAGTTAATCTTTGCATCACAGACCATGAAAACATTCCCAAAGGACTTTTGACAAAATATTTTTTGCCCTTCCCATCCCTCCATCCCTTCCTTCCTTCCTTCCTCCCTCCCTCACTTTATATCTCCCTCCCTCCAAGGGACACCCAACTAAAGAAAAATGCCTTTTCTGATGATTTAGTTTAGGATCAGGGATTTTTTTTCTGCAGCCCTGTTGCTTTAGGACTCTCAAGGCTTCCCTTTTGAGGGCATATAAATACGTTCACATTTTTACATGTGCTATTTATTTTTTAATTATATCCTATCTTGCAATGTAGGCTGTCCAGAACCAGTCTGGTGTAGGGATTAAACACATCAGGCTAGAAACTGGGAGAGTGTGAGTTTTAGTCCTGCCTTGGGTACAAAGCCAGCTGAGTGACCTTGGGCCGGTCACTCTCTCCCAGCTCTAGGAAGGAGGCAATCCATTTTCCAAAAAAACCTTTGTCAATTAAACTACAGGGACTAGTCTAGGTGGTTGCCAGGAGTCAGAAAACTGAATGAAAAGCTCAAACAAACACCTTGCAGTGTATTGATGTGAGGTGAATTGATTGATGCTTTATGTTTGCTTTCTTTCTTTGGTCATAGGTCTTGGAGTTTTAGGTTATAGCTTTCTTTATTGACTTAATGGCTAATTTAATTTTAAAGAACATTGGGGTATGTTTTTGACTCTGTACTATATAAAATGAATAAACAGGCTGGAATGATGTAGCAAATTCAGTGCCGCAGATTTGACTTGATCCATTATCCAGATTAAAAATCCTGTCACATACTCAAAGTTACTCTCCCTTTTCCTCACAGGGTTTGTAAGGAAACCTGTTTGACCCCAGAATGTACTGGAGAAGTAATGTAGGACAGACAGCCTGTCAAATTTTTGAATTATTTATCTAAAAACACCTGCCTCTCCTCTCCAGAGACCAGCACCTCTTTTAGGAGACTCCGAAGCACCCCAAAGACTTTGGGGAATATTTAGCCTTTCGACAAGAAATAGGTTCCCTGAGCAGGATATGGCAACCTGATTTTCTTGTGGTGCAAGCTAAGCCTGACCACAAAAGTATGGTTACATTTCTTGGGAAAGAATGAGGGCTAACAAAAACACGTCTAGCAACAAAGAAGAATGTGGCCTTGAGAATTAACTGGGTCACATGTATTTATGAATTTCATTCCCTCGGATATAAAAAAAAACACTATTCGTGACTAGTCAGAGCAATTTTCTGTGAATGGCAGATAAGACAAGGCATTGCATATTTGTGTTTTCATATTATGTTGAAAAGGGATTACTGATTAACCACAAAGGGGGGGGGGACTTCCTCTAAACTCATCTTCCATAGGCAGATTAGGTATAGCTGAATCAGTGCAAGCCCGTCTTCCCTGAAGCTTTGATATTTTAATACAATAGTTTTACAAGAAATGCTGCTAGGGGCATATTACAGACAATCATCCACAGAGCTTCCAGTTACTGGCACACAGTAAGTTCTCCCCGCTACTTAGGAGGGCCAAAGGCACACTAGTATAGTGGCACTTTTTGCTCTGCAATGCCTTTAATTGTTAAATTAAAAAGGTTAAAATCCCTTGCCATTATTCCTTCTTTTGCATAGAAAGAGAAAAGAAAATGAAACTTCAGGAAGGGGAATGAAGAGGCAGGAGAAAGGACAAACTGGAGAAAAAAATACAGATAGCCTTCAACATACTATATACTATTATAGTTTGTTTAATGCCCATTCAAAGTTACACCACCACTGAAAAAAATGATTTATGACCATTTTTCACATTTACAACCATGGCAGCTTCCCCATGATCCAGTGGTGGGTTGCCCCTGGTTCGCACCAGTTCTATAGAACCAGTAGTAAAACCGGTAGGAGGCTCCACCCACCAACTCCAACATCATCACCCACCGACTCCAACATCACCAAAAACATAGAAAAGCGCACGCCCCCACTGCAAACCAGTAGTAAAGGTAAGTAGAACCCACCCCTGCCATGATCATGTGATTTACATTTGGATGCTCACTTCTATTTTTTATTTTTATTTATTTGTTTAGATTTGTATACCGCCCTTCTCCTTGCGGACTCAGGGCGGTGAACAGCCAAATAAAATAGTACACAAAAGTTAAACAATTTCTTTAAAAAAGCATATAACTTTGGCTAAAAATTAAAACCATTAACCATTAAATATTTAAAATACCCAACCCTATAATACAGATCTTAAAAATTCAGCGGGGTCAGGCTAGACCAGCAAGCTGAAAGAGATGAGTTTTCAGGGCCCGACGAAAAGTCCGGAGGTCAGCAATTGTTCTCAGTTTTGGAGGAAGATCGTTCCAGAGGGTAGGGGCTGCCACAGAGAAGGCCCTCCCCCTGGGGGTTGCCAGCCGGCATTGTCTGGCTGACGGCACCCTGAGGAGACCCTCTCTGTGGGAACGCACCGGCCGGTGGGAGGCTATTGGCGGCAGAAGGCGGTCCCGTAAGTACCCTGGTCCTAAGCCATGGAGCGCTTTAAAGGTGGTCACCAACACCTTGAAACGCACCCGGAAGTCCACAGGTAGCCAATGCAGCTCGCGCAGGAGAGGTGTCACATGGGAGCGTCCCGTCGCTCCCATAATCCCCCGCGCGGCCGCATTCTGCACTAGTTGGAGCCTCCGGGTGCATCCCAAGGGGAGCCCCATGTAGAGAGCATTGCAGTAGTCCAGGCGAGAGGTGACGAGTGCCTGAGTGACTGTGCGTAGGGAGTCCCGATCTAGAAAGGGCCGCAACTGGCGTATCAGGCGAACCTGATAGAAAGCTCCCCTGGCCACAGCTGTCGTGTGATCTTCCAAAGACAGCCGTGGGTCCAGGAGGACGCCCAAGTTGCGCACCCTTTCCGTGGGGGCCAATGATTCGCCTCCAATAACCAGTGATGGTGTCAGCTGGCTATATCGGGACGCCGGCAGCCACAGCCACTCGGTCTTGGAGGGGTTGAGTCGAAGCCTGTTTCTCCCCATCCAGGCCTGCACGGCTTCAAGGCACTGGGACATCACTTCCACGGCATCGTTGGGGTGGTCTGGGGTGGAAATGTACAGCTGCGTATCATCAGCGTACTGATGGAACTCCACCCCAAAACCACGGATGATCTCACCCAGCGGCTTTACATAAATGTTGAACAGGAGGGGCGAGAGGACCGATCCCTGCGGCACCCCACACACTAGGCACCTCGGGGTCGACCGCTGCCCCCCTGTCAACACAGATTGCGACCGGTCGGAGAGGTAGGAGGAGAACCACCGTAAAACGGTGCCTCCCACCCCCAGTCCCTCCAATCGGCGCAACATGATACCATGGTCGATGGTATCAAAAGCCGCTGAGAGGTCTAATAACACCAGGATAGAGGAATAACCCCTACCCCGGGCCCGCCAGAGATCATCCACCAACGTGACCAATGCCGTTTCAGTGCTGTATCCAGGCCTGAAGCCAGACTGGAGCGGGTCTAAATAGACAGCTTCATCCAGGTACCGAGGGAGCTGCCATGCAACCACACTCTCAACAACAACTATGACAGTTGATGTGTCCCACGGTCACACAAATACCTTTTGCAACCTTCTGATAAGCCAAGTCAATGGGGAAACCAGATTCACTTAACAACCATGTTACTAATTTAACAGATGCAGTGATTGATTTAACAACTGTGGAAGGAAAAGCCGTAAAATGGGGTAAAATTCACTTAACAAATCTCTCCCTTAATGATATAAATTTTGGGCTCAGTTGTGGTTGTAAGTTGAGGACTACCTGTAAGTTCAAGCCATGGAGAGGCCATTCCATTCAGGAACCACCAATTTTAGATGATGATGATGATGATGATGATGACGACCCCCATTGAGGCACTCCTTGACATTGTTATGGAGCTTGTGTGCTCTGAGGAAGTTGAGAGCTATGCCAGAGGTTCAACCATTCTGGGCTCACCAGAAGAGTCAGATGAAGAGTGTCTCCCCTATAAACCATATGGTGTGATCTAATTTACAGAAACCCATACTGGATCAGTCATTGCCTGGTCAACAAGGATTGCATTAGGTTTTGGAGTTCCTGAACATCTGGTGACAAATGGGTTACGAGGTTCAAGATTGTTGGCTGAGCAACCAGGGCTGCCAGCTGCAGAACTACTGGAATAACAGAATAAAAGAGTTGCAAGTCAACTTGGAGGTCTTTTAGTCCAACCCCCTCCTCAGGCAAGAAACTGTATACCATTTCAGACAAATGGTTGCCCAATCTCTTCTTAAAAACTTCCAGTATTGGAGCATTCACAACTTCTGGAGGCTAATTTTTCACGGATTAATTGTTCTGTCAGGAAATTTCTTCTTAGTTCTAGGTTGCTTCTCTCCTTGATTAGTTTCCATCCATTGCTTCTTGCCATGCCTTAAGGTGCTTTGAAGAATAGCTTGACACCCTCTTCTTTGTTGCAACCCCTAAGATATTGGAACACTGCTATCATGTCACCACTAGTCCTTCTTTTCATTAAACCAGACATATCCAATTCCTACAACCATTCTTTATTAGTATAACTGTTTGTACCAATGGTAATAAATGCCTTGGGTGCAATCCCCAAAAAACTGGAGCGCCACTTTTAACACCATTGGCATTGACAAACTCACCATCAATCAATTGCAAAAGGCATCTTTACTGCGAACAGTTTATATCCAGTGATGACATCTTTAACACCATCAAACATCAACATATGCCTATCCCAAGAGTCCTTGGGAATGACTTGATAGGTGGATAAGAATGCCAGATCCAGTCTTAATATTTGGCTGACTGTGCAACAAACCATAATAATAAGTGAATAGCACAAATCTACAACACCTACAGCACCTACACCAGCATCTAACATTTTTCCTGATTAACTTAATAGATTTTCTTAAAAGCACATACAAAAAATATACTTCACTTTTTTTAAAAAAAATGTAAAGTCACAATTGTCATACATATTGATCAGAAAGCTGCTGTGACTGAGGAAGTTTAGTAGCACTTTTTGTGGGGATTTGTGTGAGGTTAAATGATGAATTGAGGCAAAAAGCACAAACCTTATTAGGTATCTGAAGCATTCAGAGGAAGAAACATAGCCACAATGCTATAAACCCACCTTCTGCCTTAGAATGGTGGAGGATTGAGGGATATATTCTGTCAAGAGGGGAAAATGATGTTACAGTTCCATCTCTGCATTTCAAAAATCAGAAAAAGTGACATTGATGAATTTCATTAAGAACCTACAGAGTATGTTTAATCAATACACTAGTGAAACAAGTATCACCGTCATCCATCACCAGACTTAAAGTGCTTTGGTTTTTAAAAATGTTGAGCCACGGTTCCTAAGCTACTGAATACTAGTGACACCTATTGGATGAAAAAATAATAGTTGTAGGAACTATGAAGGGAAAAGATTCCAAACTCCATAGGCACAATACCTTTATTAACTTTAGTACGTATATTGCCTGTATGGATTTAGAATAAAAATGCAACCTTTCTTTCAATCTCACATTCAGATTAATCATTCTTTTTCCCGCTCTATTTTGCAAAAGTAAAATAAACTAAAAAAGTTATTATGTGTAGTTAAGCTGTTTTATACAACCTAAGGGTGCAGTTCCCAGCCTTTTAAAATCCCAAGTATTTGCATACAAGCCAGTTTCCTGTTTCCAGGCAGCTTATCTGAAAGATTAAAGAATCATTTGGAATAAAAAACCACGTTAAATCTCCATCAGCGCTATGGGAAATGAAGATTGAAAACTGATTCTCCTCCTTTTCATTTGAATGTAGGTAGAAAATCCTGCTTAATCAGTGCTCCAATTGGTCACAAGACTTCACTCGTGTTCAAGTAGAAGCCCTGTTAAAACTTTCCCATAAAAGAGTGGGGATAAACTGGCTGAATATGCAGGCAGTGGTGCAGAGTTTAAGGTACTAGACTAGAAAACAGGGAGAGCTTGATTTCTAGTCTTCCCTCAGGCACAGAAGTCAGTTCGGTGACCTTGAGTTCAGCCCAACCCATCTCACAAGATTGTTGCTGTGGGAAAATAGAAGGAGGAAGTGCCATATACACTACTGTGGGTTGTACGAAGTAAAGGTAGGATAATAAATGAATTTGTGTGCCCAGCTAATCTTTAATTTCAGGTCTTGTATAAGAAGTTTGCTTGCATAGTGTGCTATTGTACTTGTTCATAGATTGATTTATTGTCATCAAGTCAGCGTTGATTCTTAGCAACCACATAAGGACTTTCCCCAGGAGGATTTGTTCCCAACTTGGCTCAACAGTGCACCCCTCACCACTGTAACCAAGCCCATCCATCATGCTGTTGGTTGTTCTCTTCTTCTCTGCCCTTCCACCTTTCCCAGCATTTGAGTCTTTTCCAAAGCACTAGGTCTTTGCATTTGCAATGTGTGGCTGTGAAAGTTGGACCATATGAGTACCAAAGAATTGAGGCCTTTGAACTATGGTGCTGGAGAAGACTCCTGCAAGTTCCTTGGATTGCAAGGCGATCAAGCTGGTCAGTTCTAGAGGAGGTCAACCCTGACTGCTCTTTAGAAGGCCAGGTCCTGAAGATGAAACTGAAATATTTTGGGTACCTAATGAGAAGGAAGGACTCACTGGAGAAGTGCCTAATGCTGGGAAAGATTGAGGGCAAAAGAAGAATGGGACGACAGAGAACAAGGTGGCTTGATGGAGTCCCTGAAGCAGTAGGCGTGAGCTTAAATGGACTCCAGAGGATGGTAGAGGAAAGGAAAGCCTGGAGGAACGTTGTCTATGGGGTCACGATGGGTCGGACATGACTTCGCAACTAACAACAACAGGTCTTTGCAGAATGTGTCCAAAGTAGGGAAATTTGAGCCAGGTTCATGTTTACACCTGCCGTTATTTGCGTCTCCTGTTTTATCTTCTTTGTGTCTGTACTTAGAGTGTATTACATTTTAGGGCAAAACTTCAGTTTTTGTAACGGATGAATTTCACCAGGATTATCTATCGGCGACTGTTTCTTTCAGTTTTTGCAAGCTCATTCTTCTGTCATCTCTTTACTGTGTCTAGGCTGCCTTTGCAACTGCCTGATTTTTCCAAGCGTTGGGTTTAAAATTACCCCTACACACCTATACAGACACTTTTTGTTGATGTTGTTGTTCCTTTGAATCAGTATTGGTGGTTGCCTGAATATGTCCCTGCAGTTTGCTTGGCAAGATTTCAGAAATCATTTGTCATTACCATCTTTCTAGGGTTGAGATAGAATTATTGGTGCAATATCAGCCAACTGGCTCTACACCAAAGGCAGAACTAGAACTTATGGGCTTCCTGGTTTCAACCCGATACCTTAACCACTACACAAAACTAGCCGTCTTTACTTCATCCACATTGAATGACCTGTTCTACTTATAATACAAGACAATTCTAGGGATTATGGGTGTGTGTGAAATGTAAATATCTGAAGGATCATTACGTTAGTCAAATGATACAATACAATATTAATATATTGAGGCAAAGGACAAACTATTCTAACAAACATAAAAGTTACCCTTTCAAAATGTAATACAAGTGATGAAATGTGTTGTGATACCACAGTGGAAGTTCCATTCTTTACCTGCCTGAATGTGTCGGACATCACAACACAAATACAAAAGGGTGTTCTGTCCCCGTCTCACACACACAACCCCCACAGACGGCCTGGAGTTAATAAGACACATGACAGAGACTTTGAAGATAAAGCTGGCAGCAACCCAGTGGCTGGCTGCCAATTTAGACTTCACTTACACAAAACAAAGATAAGTTCACAAGCCTTCCGATAAGGCAAAGTTCCAGCAATACAAGAATTAATCCGAATGCAGTCCAATTTAGCAGGCACAGTTTCAGCAACACAGAGTCCATGGATGATTTCTAGTTTTTGCTCGTCACAAACTGAGCCGGCCACCACACCCACATTTATACCCTGTGGGGTGTGGTCCAGTGACTCAGCTAATCTCTGGCACGCCTCCTCCTCTGCTGCGCACGCTTCTCCCTGCGCCACTGTCAAGGATCCAGTCAGCACTTATTTCCTTCGTCGCTGTCCACCTGTGGCTACGGGGATGTGCTTGGCTGGGCCTATCTCTTGGCCTTCGGAGTCCTCCGGAGGCATTGCCAGAGAGGAGGGTCCTGGAGAGGGAGACCTTGCCAACTCCTCTCCCTCACTCTCAGAGTCTGCGTCTGTCGATAGCCCAGACTCAGGCAACAGAGCCACAACAAAGGGGTAGAGTCACTGTCCCAACATCACAGTGTACATTTCAATATTTGTCATACCTTCCCCTGTCTGCCAATGCCCAGGCTCAAAAATTTAAACGCTAGGAAATAATCTTTGTTGAAACATGTTTTATTTCTTAGCAAGAAAAATAATTGCTAGAAGCACTGGCGGCAGATAAGGTAATTTTGCCCATTCAGATATGTTAATAGCACCGTGGTGGCACAGTGGTTAGAATGCAGCATTGCAGACTAACTCTGCCCACAGCCTGGAGTTTGATCCTGACCAGCTCAAGATTGACTCAGCCTTCCATCTTTCCGAGATTGATAAAATGAGGAACCAGATTGTTGGGGGCAACATGCTGACATTGTAAACCACTCAGTTAGTGCAATGAAGTACAATGGGGAGATATATAAGTCTAAGTGCTATTGCTATTATTTCTGTTCCACAAACATTTGATTTCATCATCTAAACAATAATTTATTTTTTAATATAAAAACTGAAATTACTTAAAACTGGAACAAGCAAGGTTTTTACATTGCAAATACAAACCAATGTTTCTTCTTGGAAGAACTGTACAAACATTGGACTTTCCAATAAAATGCAGAGCTTTTATTCCTGCAGACCATGCAAAGTACTTATTCTATTAAATCATTTTCAGTATCCCAAGTAATTTTCAAAAACCTGGGAGTCCAAAAATTATATGGTTAACGTAAATCAAATTTTGGTTAATGCTGCTTCGTATTTATGGACATCACCCTTCCTCAAGCAGAAAGTCAAGAGAAAAAAAATTCCCCATGGGATATTCTATAGGAGGAGTGGCAGAACAAGGGGGAGGAGTTAAAAGAGGAATCAGTCTAGAAACCCTACAGTATGTAACCAGTGAATTACATAGATGGAGTCTGGACAAGTGGAATAAGTCCAACCCCGCTTGAACTTCATTTACTCTTATGTGACTCCAAGTAGGTGCCAACCATCAGTATAGAAGATTCCTGTGCATAGGCATGAGTAGCAATAAATCAGTTTAGCTGGACCTTCAACTGTGGATCTGATCTTTCACGCCTGACATTCTGTATTCTGTTTGGAAAACATGGATGAATCTTATCATTCTCATGAACCAAAAGAAACTGATTTTCACCATCCCTGAGTGTATATGCATGAATTTTACAAGGTATGGAAAATCCAAAAAATAATGTGGTGTCCCTACCTCTGGAAGGCCAGATAGAAATGAGGATTTCAATTTTCTTTTTTACCTACTTATTAAAGAGTAAGTAGTCCTGTAGTCTCCTGTATTTAGTATGATGGATATTGATATGAAATATATTAGGCCTAAGTATGTTTTTTTTAAAATATAAGTGAATATATGCCATTAAAAAGAAAGAAAAATGGGTTACAATATTAATCATAGTTTTCCCTTACAAATTATGGGTAATCAACTGTAGATTTCCCAGACTGGTGCTCCCAAACACCCTGAACGCTTATAATTCCCAGGGAAATATATATATATACACACACACATACATACATACATACATACATATACATATTTATGTATGGATATAGATATAGATATGTATGAGTAGTATGTGTATGTAATATGTATAGTATGATACATACGAGTATATATGGAAAGTATGTATACTAAATAACTTTTATGTGCGTATTTGTTCACGTGGTGGTCAAAGACCATAATAAAGGTTTACTTACTGACTTATTTACTTACTGAAAGACATCAGATTGGGGAGGACTGATTTGTTAGTTATAGGTAAAAGGTAAAAGAGATACGCACATGGACATAGAATTATGCAGTGCATTTAAAATTGTAATTAAAGATATTAAATTTGCTATTGTTAATGTTTGCAGCTGTGTAACTACAGATTTGGAATTCATAATTCCAAAAGTTCACAATGTTTAGAAAGAGAATGAACATTTATTATTTTAAATTAAAATGTAGACTTCAATGTTTCTAAGGTTTTTTTTTAAATCAAACATACTCTCTCTGAACATACAAATAGTTTAAAAAGTTATATGGCAGAGTGCAGAACTTACATTTTTTGAATTTTCCCAATTACGTTCTAAGGCTAGCTTTATTATCTAATAGACTTGGGGTCAAGAAAAAATACAGTGTCTGATTTTATCTTTTTGAAAATGGTAAAAATAACGTATATCTATTCTGGATATAGCAAGAATAGGCAAAATCTATACAGTAGAATTTCAGTGTCAATCTTGTTATCTTTTGTTGTTGTTGTTGTTAAGCAAAACAAAAACAGTATGGTCTAGTGGTTAAACACCAGGCTAGAAACTAGGAAACCCTGAGTTCTAGTCCCACCTTAGGCACGAAAGCCAACTGGGTGACTTTGGTCCAGTTAACCAAATTCATCTCACAGGTTTGTTGTTGTGAGGAAAATAGGAGGAGGAGGAAGTACTGGGTATGTTTGCCACCTTGAGTTATGTATAAAAATAACAAATGTAGGATATACATAAAATAAAGGATTATGTACATTCATTCATCTGATACAATATGGATTAACCATATTAAAGTCAACATCATAATAAGTGAACAATATATTATAGTATATACATACCAGTTGTAATTTGGGAAAAAAAATAATTCAAGGCAATTTTGATTATTCATCTATCCACTGAAAGGAGTATATAAAAAAAAATACCCTTCAAGATAAGTCTACCAAAGCATCTATAAATCAGGAATGTGTTTGCACTTTTTCTAACTAACAATTTTTATGTAAAAGCATAAACCTTCATGAGCTGCAGTTTATACCTTTTAATAAAATTTGTTGGTTGGAAAAGGTCCTAGCAGGTCCTGACCCTGTTGCCCTCCATTTTAGACTAACATGACACTCTCATTTTACAATGATCATAGGAAACAGAAGTGATTTGGGCTTTGTAAAGGCCAGTAATTTCAACAATATGTTTCACACCATGTTATTCTTCCGAAGTAATTTCTAGCAAGTCTATTCAGTGTATACTGAGAGAGAGAAAGAGAGAAAGAGAAATGGAAGAAGAGAGGAAGAAAAACTAGTATATCCAATCACTAAAAAGCCAACACGGTTCTGGGCCGAATAAACAGAGGGATAGAATCAAAATCAGGTGAAGTGTTAATACCACTTTATAATGCCTTGGTAAGGCCACACTTGGAATACAACATTCAGTTTTGGCCGCCACGATGTAAAAAAAGATATTGAGACTCTAGAACAGTGGTAGTCAACCTGGTCCCTACCGCCCACTAGTGGGCGTTGCAACTTTCATGGTGGGCGGTAGGGGTTTTGTCCCTACTTTATAAATCACCGTTACTGTGGAACCGGTAGGCGGTTAGAAAATTTTACTACTAACAGATACAAAAGTGGGCAGTAGGTATAAAAAGGTTGACTACCCCTCCTCTAGAAAGAGTACAGAGAAGAGCAACAAAGATGATTAGGGGACAGGAGGCTAAAACATGAAGAACGGCTGCAGGGACTGGGTATGTCTAGTTTAAGGAAAAGAAGGACTAGAGGAGACATGATAGCAGTGTTTCAATATCTCAGGGGCTGCAACAAAGAAGAGGGAGTCAAACTATTCTCCAAAGCCCCTGAGGGTAGGACAAGAAGCAATGGGTGGAAACTAATCAAGGAGAGAAGTGACCTAGAACTAAGGAGAAATTTGCTAACAGTTAGAACAATTAATAAGTGGAACAACTTGCCTGCAGAAGCTGGGAATGCCCCAACACTGGAAATTTTTAAGAAGATGTTGGATAACCATTTGTCTGAAGTGATGTAGGGTTTCCTGCCTGGGCAGCGGGTTGGAATAGAATACCTCCAAGGTCCCTTCCAACTCTGTTATTCTATTCAGTTTCTATAAAAGTGTCTTCTAAATACTCAACTTGTTTACTTACACCACTGGGTGGCACTAAAGCAGTGTTTTTCAAACTTGACAACTTCAAAAGATGTGGACTTCAACTCCCAGAATTCTGCAGCCAGCAAGAAGTGGCTTTGGGGGTACATGACAACTCTTTTTGGTGGATAATGATTCGAAAAAGGACCACTGCAGCTTCATGGCTGGACCCATACAGAATACCATTACCACCAATTGTGCCTCTGCTTCAATACTGCCTAGCTTGAAACTCTGAGATATTTTTATTAAGTCACTGAGACTGAACCATCCCTCAGGCCTTTCCACAATACCAAGTTAGCATTTCCACTTATTCTTAAGTTGCTAGAAAACTATAGCAGTAACAAATGTGTTGTTCTCATTGTCAAACCCACTTACTTACTTCTGTTTTCTCTATTTCAGGTCACTGCATTTATCTGAATTTCATCCAAGACAGTGAGTGATGAAGCCTTAAATGCTTGTGTACATCTTGAGGTTGCACTTGGATGATAGCCAAAGAAGAAAATGCTACTTTTGACATCTAAGAGCAATTTAAGTGTACCTCATGCAGAGGCTGGGGAAGAGATGAAAGCAGCATCATAGTATGTGAACTTGGAATTATCTGCCCCTGTACAGTGTCCCTTATTTATTAGTCAAATTTATATAGCAGCCCATCTCAAAGAAAGTGACTCAGCCACATATAACAATCCAATAAAACAGTAAAAACCTTTCTCCTAATTCAACTTTTCCTTCCATTCCAGTAGGCCTCTGTTACCTAGGTTTTGACCTCTGTCCTTAAGATTGGAGAAATCAAAGTTCTTATCAGCAGTTGAGATAAGAAAAGTCCTTGGGTGTACAGGAACTCAGAAATTGTTTTAAATATGTATCAACATTTTTATAACTTGGCATATATAAAGCAGCACACTTTAAGGTAATTGGCAGAACCTAAGAGAACTTAGATTCTCATAAGGTGAATTCCACCTTCATTCTAACAGATTTAAGTTTTCTGATACCAAATTATGTTTCTAGATGATGATCATATTTTATATCACAATTACTTCCAAAAAGAGCAAAGAGCAGTGTTTTATAGACACATGCATAAGATTTGCACAAATAATCCTCCAATGAGAAAAATCTTTGAAGCAGATTAAAGTAATAAAGCCCGACTGACCATAATTATATAATCAGAATGCTGCCATTTCAGTAACTTCATCTGGGATCTTTCTGCTGTTCACCATTCCCATGAATAGTCCATAAGCAAGGTTTTCCAGAGGCTTTTAAATCATGGATCAGCTGATACACTTTGTTAAGTATTTGGTTCACAACATATCCAGGGCTTTATACATCAATGAATTGTGACTGAATCTGGCCACATGCTCAAAAACAGGGAACAGGGTGGTTTGAGAATTAGTATCATGTGATTTCACTTAGCTGCTTCATTTGATCATCAGCTGTTGTTTGTTCAATTAAAGCACCACACAAATCAAATAATTGATTTGAACTAATTGATAGTTGAAATAATTGAAGGCTAAATAATTAAAGCCAAGCTACATTTTCAAGAAACATCCACAACTGAGGAATATGGTAATTGGGTATAGGTTCTCTGTCTAGTTACCTGCTCCTTCAGGAGTAGTAAAACCATATCTAAATGGGTTATCTTAATTCTTGGTACAAACTAATCATATTATTGTTTGATTGGAATTCAGATTTAGTTATATAGTTTAGTTTAGTTTATAGTTTTATTGCATTTATATACCGCCCTTCTCCCGAATGGGACTCAGGGCGGTTTACAGCCATGTTAAAACAATCAGGTATAAAAATTAAAACTAATAAAATAAATTAAACTGTTTGGCTGTAAAATTAAAACCCCTACTAAAAACCCTATTAAAATTTAACGCAAATTTAAGTCAGACCGGCTTGGTGAAACAGTAGAGTCTTCAGGGCTTGTCGGAAGGCACGGAGGTCAGGAATCTTTCTTATATCCGGGGGTAGTTCATTCCATAGGGCTGGAGCTCCCACAGAGAATGCTCTCCCCCTGGGGGCTGCCCGCCGGCATTGTCTGCCAATCTCACTATATCTCACTCTGCCAATTCCTTCAGTGGATATCTGTTGTCAATTGCACAATTTATCCCAAATCAAATGAAGAAATAGATGACAGACAGATAGACAGATACATAGAGGATGGATGGATGGAACAAACTTCATGAGACCCTATGATCAAAAGCCAAAGAAAATTTTTCAGTATAACTGGAAATGACCATATCAAGTTAAAACAGCATTACTGTGACAATAGATAACTACCAGTAATCCCTGACTCTTTCAGAGGACACCATTATGAATAAGGCCAAAAGCCACTAAAAATTGCTGGAAAATCAACATCCTTTTTCTGACAATAGTCTTAAATGATGATAATAAAAGCCATTTTGGTATTATGTTCAACTTTAAAGTTAGAATGAAATAAGTCAAAAGGATGAGTTTATGATTTCCCTTCCTTAAAAAAAAACATTCAAAGACAGTGATTGTTATCTGTTACATAGCAACATTTTAAGCCTTTTTTTTCCCCACAGATGGGGGCAAAATGAGCGTTTTTAGGGAGGGATTAAAAATGTCTCACCTAATTAGGTGTCACTGCTGAATGCTGCCCAATAGAACAATCTTGGATATGAATTATTCCAAATCTCAGAGGTTATTTCTCACCTGTTATATCTCTTCTCCAGGTTTCATATATATCAGACAAAAACTGAGGGACTAAGGATTTGGGCTAATCTCTGCAAGTTTGCAGAGTAAAACTTACTCTGCAAGTAAAAAATTTTCAAGTTATCTGTGTCTTTATGAATAACCAGATCTTGTAATTATAGCATCCTTTTTGGAATAAATATGAACAGCTTCACCCTCAAGCTGCATCCAGATCTATTATAACAGATTCCAGTGTAGTCAGCTGAGACTGTTCCCACAAATCTTGAACAACTTGCTCATAATCTGGAAAAAAAATGTACCAAATACATGTAGTTCACTGAGGATGAATTTTGTTTTCCTTACAGTCCCTGCTCCATGACAGAAATCTGAGATATAATTATAATCTGAGTGCAGGTCAATATTCTCATCAAGTTGTTGAGAATATTCCGGGGTATTAATAAAAAGAAACAACAGTTTTGTGTTTGTTTATACCTATTTTATTTCATACAAACCTGATATGAAAATATTCATTCCATTTCTAAGGTTCAAGAATTAACGTTTATTTTAAAAACAGATCTACTTTAAAAGACCTGGAACTACAAAAATATTTTAACAATGAGCACTAAAGATTCTGAAACTAGGGCAAGGAATGTCTTGTTAATTTCCTGATATATCACAAAATCTCAGATACTCAAATGACTTCCATTTGAGGTGTCTAATGTAATATATCTTCAGAGATAGGTAGCAATTTACTAGCTGTTGACTTCAGCACATAAAACAATACAGCTGGCAATACAATGACACACAAATGAAAATGAAAAATGAAGAGAAGGATCAGGGAGACATGATAGCAGTGTTCCAATACTGAGGGGCTGCCACAGAGGGATCAAGCTATTTTCCAAAGCACCTGAAGGCCAGAAAAGGAGTAATGGATGGAAACTGAACAAGGAAAGATTCAACCTGGAAATAAGAGGAATTTTCTGATAGTGAGAATAATCAACCGATGGAACAGCTTGCTTTCAGAAGTTGTGGGAGCTTCATCACTGGAAGCTTTCAAGAAGAGACTGGACTGCCATCTGTCAGAAATGGTGTAGGATCACCTGCTTCAGCTGGGGGTTGGACTAGATTATCTACAAGGTTCCTTCCAACTATGTTAATCTGTTAAATATTGGGTAAATCAAATACAACTTCGAGATATTCCAATCTGTAGGCAATAGATTTATTATATCACAGAAACATTTTATAATATATTGTGACTAATTCTTCACTATCTACCGTGTTCCTTTTTCATTGAGATAGCTAATTGTTCGGTTATGCCGCCATATGTAATGGTAATTATTTTCCTTCAGCAGTACAGCGAAACTGCAAGGCCCAATCACTACATATGGATATAGCAAACAAGAGTCCAGTAAAACAAGTTCTGGAAAATGATTTCTAGCTGACTATTTACCTCTGGGAAGAAATGTTTACAAATAACTTAAACTGTCCATTCAATTCAATTCAAGGTTGACTCAGCCTTCCATCCTTCCAAGGTAGGTAAAATGAGGACCCGGATTGTGGGAGAAATAAGCTGACTTCGTATAAAAAAGAACACTGCTTGGGGAGGGGGAGGGCAAAGCCCTACTAAGCAGGTATATACAAAAGTATGAAGGCTATTGCTTAATGCATTGTAAGCCCCCCTGAGTCTCTTGAGAAGGGCGGCATATAAATCGAACCAATAAATAAATAAATAATTCACTTGACAAGCCGTCTTCTAGTTCTGTGTTCCTTAACCTTGGTGACTTTAAGATGTGTGGACTTCAACCCCCAGAATTCTATATCTGGGAATTAAACCAGTATAGATTAGGAAAAATTTCTCTAAATTAAATTCAGTGAAGAAACAAAATCAGAGAAGTGCTATTCTTTATAAAAATGCACATTTTTGAGAAAAATTAGAAGAGACAATAAAAAAGCTATCATTCATATCTGTTTTATACATACAATTACACTGAAAGGTGATTCATTAAAGCATATATATTAATTAAAGCTATACAGAACATACAAATTCTCATGAAATGCTGGATAGGCTGTACCAAGAATGCCACAGTATTGTGCATGCAGAAACTTTTCAGTGCTAAAAGTTACTGCAAACTATGATATTGATTTTTTTTATTTTCTTTCCATCATAATCTCTATGGAAAAAGGATATAAAAGTTAAAACCGCAATAAAAATGAAACTGAAAAGGTAAGGGAAAGTAGTTTCTGAAGTGTGCAGTTAGAAGGGAAGGTGCTTTCCATTAAAATGCTGGTTAACCTGAACACATTCTCAACCAAGTTGTGCAACGATGCAAGGCAGTATTTGGCTTTCCTATTCATTAGAAAAGTTTATTTTTCCTTTTTAACATGATAAACTTTAAGGACTTCAATGGAAGTCATTGTTTGCAAGGTCACCATTAGAAGGGATCAATATGTCTCATTTATTGTTACAATTTTTGTACTGTGTTCACTTGCCATGAATTATTTTGCAGTACTCACTAATATGCCTGTCATTTAAGCCCACTTCAGGTATTACTAATAGAGACTACTCATAGGACTTGGCTGTCTATCCATCACTGTCTCATGTTGACTTAGGAAGCATAGGGAGGAATTATCTACAACTAGCCAGTCTAGTCTCAACCTTCCCAAAAATGGGAGCCCAGATTTTAATTTTGTGGATTGGATGAGTTTAACCAAGGGTAGTTGAATGTGGTTACTGTCTCCCCAGAGACTTTGATGCTAGTTATGTGAAAGAAATAGATAATATTTAAAATAACAGTAAACGAACACCAACAAAAATGCTGGCTCATAAAAATGAAACATATGCTGTGCAAAACTGATTCTAGACCAATTTGGCAATGAAAGCATTCAGGTGACTTAGTTTTCCGAGACACTGAATCACTTTTGAGTAATGATCATATTATGTGACATGGAAAAAAAAGCTCTCCATCTAAAAGGAATGTTCTTTTTAATTTTTTTTCTGAGAAACTTTTAAACAAAAGAAATACAAATCAGGAACAGCTATGGTCTATAAAATAGGAACTTACATGAATTTAAAATTTAAAAATACTGAATATAAATATTTCAAAACAAAGCTACAAAACTGAAAAGGTATGTAGTCTATCCAAACTGAAGTCACATTATCTTTGCACCTAATTTCAAAAAATTTATTTATTTTCTATTATTTATATACCACCTATATTATTTTTATAAATAACTCAAGGAGGCGAACATATCCAACACACTTTCTGATACACCTTCCTCCTCATATTTTCTCTACAACAACCCTGTGAGGTGAATTGGACTTAGAGTGTGTGACTTACCCAAAGTCACAAAGTTGGCTTTCATGACCAAGAGAGGACTTGGTTTGTTGCTTTCTAGCCTGGTGCCTTAACCAAACTGGCTCTCATTTCATTTCTCATAAAATGAAGATTAAGCAATGCTGTTTGTATAAATGTATTACACACACACTAAATTTTAACAAACAATAACTTTTTAGAAGGGGGAAATATCTAATGGGCTGAGAAATCCAAATCCAGTCACAAATGCTCAATTGCCTCTAAAAATTGGGCTATACAAGTCAGTTAATCCATCCTTATTTATAAACTACCATTGCTTAAAGTAACTTTAACATTTTTAATACTCTTTAAAGGCCTGAAAATTTACCTGCCTTGAAATAGAAACCCAAAGTTTGAAAAAAAGACATTTTGAGTTTGCAAAAAAGCAGGCGACAGCTAGGTATAACAGTCTAATCTGGTGATGTTTAAATCTTATGAATTACTGAATTTGTAGTTTGGTCTTACCCAAAGACAAATGGTTTCAACACTGCCCCTAGACCTGTTACTATTCAGAACATTTCTGAACAGGGAGCTGGTGGCAAAAGCAGGAAGATTTGGTTATGTCTATGAAAATAGATATTTAAAATACATATGTCAAACACTTGTGCTTTCCCATAACTAGACTGGTTTTATTATGCTGCATTGGGGAATGTCTGAATTTTGAAATAAAGCCCCAGCCCGTCATGTTACTAATGTTTACAGTAAAAGTTGAAAATAGGTAGTCTTCAACTTATGACAATTGTGGCCAAAATTTCTGTTGCTGGGACAGTTAAGTGAATTTTGCCCCATTTTACAACCTGTCTGGCCACAGTTGTTAAGTGAATCTGGCTTCCCCATTGACTTTGCTTGTCAGAAAGTTGCAAAAGGCGATTACATGATCCTGGGACAAATATGAACCAGTTGCCAAGCATCTGAATTTTGATCACCGTGGGGATGCTACCAGTCTTAAAACCATCAAAAAATCAGTTTTTTCAGTGCTGTTGTAACTTTGGTCACCAAATGAATGATTATTAAGTTGAAACCCATCTGTACAATCAACCTATGTAGAATAAGAACTGAAATATGAAATCCCTGTGCATGAATTGTTTCTTTTAGAGCAAATGGATGAGAGGACTCTTGTCAAATATCAGGAGTTGAGAGAAAATGGTGGGCAGAGCAAACCAGCTCTTCTGCAATCAAAGCACAAAAGGCCAGAAAACTTCCTGCTTTCCTTCCTGGGTGATTCTCTGATAGCAAAACTGGGAAAGAAAAAGACAAGAATTGGGAGAGTGTGGAAGTAAGGTAAAATGAGGATCCAGATTGCAGGGGGCAATATGCTAACTCTATAAACTGCTTAGAAAGGGCTGTAAAAGCACTATGAAGCGGAATATAAGTCTAAGTGCTATTGCTATTTAAATGCTTCCCACAGTGTCTGATATTCCTAAATTAAAAAGAAAGTTTTTTCTTTTTAACGTGCACCTCAGCCAACTTCAATTTCTTTACTGAAATCCTGTAATATCTTTAGTAGGAGTGCCGTTTTATGTGCTGATGGAAATACTGGCTTCCTGTTCCATGTGCAATCACTGTTCCATGTACAGCCAGCCTTCTAATAAGCAAGCAAGCAAATGAACAAACCAACAAGTACAAACAAGTAAACTCTGTACAAATATAACCAATGCAGGCATTTAGCACACCAAAACGCATCATGTGAAACCGATTAAGGCTTGCTCAGTTTAAGGCTGCATTGCCAGCTGGGGAGAAGATTCTACTCAATTAAACAAGGTCACAGGGCTGAGCTTATTAACTTCCAGGTTTTAGGGAGGGAGGGAGGCACTGTGGAGAAAAGCTCAAGAGGAGATTGCTTGTTTGAATAATTTCTCCACCCTGCAATGGGGCAAAAAAGGGGGGGAAACCCCAGGTCAGGCACAGGATACTATAGGGGAGAACTTTAGCTGAATGAGACAGAATGTCTATGGAGATTCTCAATCATCCAAGTCATGGTTGTCCCAAAGGTGCTCTTTCCAAAAGATAACTGGACTTTCTTGGGTTTTTTTTTCCTTTCAAATGTTTCAGTTCTCATTCAAGAAGCTTCTTCAGTTCTCTGTATCATGTGGTTTGCTTAACAACCATTTTGCCATGACCCATTGCAGTCACTAAATGAGGATTACCCGTAAGAGACACAGACTTTGCTGATGAGGTGACCCATCCTTCTGGCAGCCAAAGCAAAATTGCCCAGGTTGCTCTGGCCAGATGCTCTTGAAGGAGGCCAGGTGGGCACAGCCCAGCAGGTTGCCAATCCTCTGAAAACTCCTCCATGGAACACAAGTCACATGGAAAACCCCATCAGGATCCAGCTTCAGTTCTCAGATGTGGGATGGTCACATAAGAGACCCCGCAGTAAGGACATGTCTTTTGCAATAAAGTTCAATATAACTTCTTGGTCCTAGCTCTGTGGATATGGCCCATGTAATCTTAGTCCTGCTGAATAAGACTCCTGTGAGTCCCTTGGACTGCAAAGCGATCAAACAGGCCAGTCCTAGAGAAGATCAATCCTGACTGCTCTTTAGAAGGCCAGTTCCTGAAGATAATCCTCAAATACTTTGGCCACCTAATGAGAAGGAAGGACTCACTGGAGAAGAGCCTAATGCTGGGAACGATTGAGGGCAAAAAAGAAGGGGACGACAGAGAATGAGGTGGCTGGATGGAATCACTGAAGCAATAGGCATGAGCTTAAATGGATTCCAGAGGATGGTAAAGGAATGGAAAGCCTGGAGGAACGATGTCCATGGGGTCGTGTTGGGACATGACTTCCCAACTAACAACAACAAATCTTAGCCCAGGTCTTAATTTATGTATGTATACAAAATACTCAGTCTGAATAACCCTTTTATCAATGTTTTCTTCTTTTTTGAAAGGGATCCTTGTATAAACTCACATCTTCAGAAGAATAACTGAAACGGGACACTTTTACTACTACTTTCCTGGAATTATAGGAGAGTTACAATTACTCTCCTGGAATTATCAGGAACATAAACTGAGCCTAAATTAATCATTTAATCAATCAATTTAAATAACTGGATTTCAATCCACACATACAACAATCCTAATAATATTCAATAGCATATCTGCATACAATGTCATGCAGCAATGTTAATATGATTTGAGGATATATTTTTTTTCAGGCTGTAAACTTTTGGTTCATATTTTTAATATTTTATTTATTTTTAATATGTAACAAAATTACCATCTTAAATGGAACATTTGATAAACAATGCTTTAAGTATACAGGAATACTACTAAAATATTAAAAAATGCATAGTGTTGCAGAAGGCAGCAACTACAGTCTGTATCTTTAAAAAGAATTGGCCCTATACAAGTAATTGTTGGGTTCCACTATGCATTGAGCAAGCAGGTATCTTCCTGACCAAGTAATTTCTCCTATCTTTTCTCCCTGTTCAGTACCTATCTGTACTGCAACTTTGGGGGACACAAGAGGGAGTTATAGTAGGACAGAGAGAATGTCCTATTAAGGATGAACCTTCTGTTGGCAAATAGATGTTGGGGGATTTCATTCAACTTATTCCTTGACTTGAATTTTAGTAGTTGAATACTAGTAGGAAGGTAAGCATGAAAAGAAGAAAATGCTTGCTTTCAAACTCAGAACAAACTTCCACATTCTGGAATTTCCACTAACTATTCTGGACCATATGTGGTTGAGTAGAACCAAACCCTGGACCACTTTAATTGATTTTGGTGAAATTAAAGGTAAATAAGGAAGCCAATATCCTTTCCTCTCTCCCTTTTTTCATCAGCTTCTAGCATAGCATATCTGATTAGCTCACCTCCCCTGTCAAGGATCTTCTCTTTCTTCTCAGCTGGCCATGTCCAGGACAGTCTCTCCATGGTCCAATCTGTGCTTCCCATTTCCCGTTAAGTTACCTCCATCCTTGGCCTCCTCCTCAGGCCTCCCCATCCCCACCCACAATTCCTTTTCCCAGGATCAAAATGGCCTTTTATTCCTTTCATGTACAGACCCCACAATGGGTTACTCAAAATAGGTCAGCTCAGGCTTGGGCCTCTCAAAAGCAACTGTTCCATGGACAGAACGTTGCACACAACCCAAGCACAATATGGCTTTCACTCCTTCTACTCAGAAATAATATATTTAAGACATGTAAATAGTTTACATCTCTACAAATACAATAAAATCTGTTTAAACAAAATACAAGACACAATTATATCAAAAGTAGTATTCATAATTTTTTAAATTAAAAAATCTGTTCTTTAGAGACTTGAGTGGACAAAAAGAATCAAGAATTCATTTTGCAGCTGAAGAGAGACCAATCTGAATTTAGTTAATGTACTACCCTAAAATAACAAAACTGATGCTTTGAATATTGTAAAAGGAGGTTTTTGTACAGTCTATGTCATTCTATTTTATATTTTAAAAGTTTATGAGGCTGCAATGCAGTGTAATTTTAACACTGCAATCTGCATGATTCAGTCATACAATATCATATGCAATCAAATTAGTTTATATAAATGTAAAGTGATCTAAATTAAAATTCAAAGTGGGCATAGTGGAAGCACCTCATGTTTATATCCAAAGCACTTACAGATCATTATCTGCTGCAATTGGCATATTATAGCCAATTATATTTACCCTGTAGAAGTCAATGGACTAAAAACAATGTTGATGTTGCAACAAACATTTCAAGTTGAATGAAAATTGGGAAACACAGCATAAATAACTGACTTTTTCCCAGTTCCACTGTGAAACCAAAATTGCATCCATTGCAATTTAAATTGTGAAATAAGACATAATTCTGTACTTCACAAATCCCACTTTCGGAATGGTTTAGAAGTTAAGAGTTTGGTTACACTTTTCAAGTTATAAGAGAGGTGGAGAAGAAGGATATGCAACTTCACAGTGCTTCCTTTTTCATAGTTTTTATAGTGCATACATTGGCGCCAAGAGCTTTATGAAAACATGTAGCAGGGATGCCTTACATAAGAAATCAGAGTTAGGTTGCAAAACCTATTTTCTAAACACTTAGGCAAACCTTGTGGCGTTTTGGTTTTGCAACATTTTTTAACCTGTCATGAAATTGCTGTATTTGCAAGGCACAAAGGCTGCTAAACAAGGCAAATTTGGCACACAAAAACAATCTTTCTTCTTGTTTAGATTCATCCCTGATATAAAATAAGCTGGTTATGGTTAGGATTCTTACCTAGATAATGAACACTGAGTCGAGAGAATTGGTCAATTGATGAATTATTTAAAATAAATATCATAATACTTTGTTCTATTTAACAATGACAGAACGCCTAGCAGATTAAATTTTTTGTTCTGTGCTTCTTTTGGAATTTTGATACCACTTGCGGAAAACTGTTCCAGAACTACTGGCTACCACACAAAGAGCACCTCCCACTGTCCACCATCTTGGTATATGATTAAGAAAAAGGACTTGAAAAATAAAAGCAAACACCACATCCATGGTTTTCATTATAGCAACAGGGCCAGCTTTTTCAATCTGTAATGCTTTAGTAAGAAATATCTGACCACCAAGTCCTAACAAACCAATTAAGATTAGGAGAAACCTGTCTATACCACAATTGGGCAAACTCCATGCATCCATTATAAAAAGAGTGATTATACACACAATTAACCCAATTATTGCATAATACCAAACGGACAAAAAGTAATGGACGGATTTCCCCATTTTCCTTAAGATCACAAAAGTTAAGGCAGAGGCTACTGCACTTGCAATGGCTGCTATGGTTCCTTTAAGATGATCTGTGTAACTTTCTTCCATGTCAAGAACATTGGATCCAAATAAAAAAGGGGGCCTTGCTATAAAGACTACTCCGGTGATTGTAATCAGGGTGAAAAGAAGGTCCCAGAGACTGTATTTCTCTTTGAGGAAGATCCAGGCAAAGAAGGATGTAAAAACCGGGCTGCTGAATGTAATGACAGTAGCGTCAGCAAGAGGCATCACTTGGAAAGAGTAATAAACAAGGATCATTGCACTGGAGCCAAGGAATCCTCGGAGGAAAAGAACTATTCGCTTGTCCTTTGGTCCTAGGAATCCTGTTCTGAAATGAAAGAAAAAACAGAGAGAGACATCATATGTACCTTATGCTTGAGAGTCAATAATCATACTTCAGTACCCCTAACATCACACTATGAATTTTAGAACAAACACTACAAATTCAAATTCAAGAACAATACTGTTAAAACTGTTTCACATAAATTCTCCTAATATCTAACTTTAATACCTTTTATAACCCATATTCTTTTATATTTATTTATATCCCCTTTTCCCCCCAAAATAAGAAATCCCCTGATAATAAGCCCAATTGGACTTTTGAGCGCATGGCAATAAGGCCAAGCACTTATTTCAGGGTTCAAAAAGATATAAGACAGGGTCTTATTTTCGGGAAAAGTGTGTGTGTGTGTGTGTGTAAAATTTATAATATAATATAAAATGAGAATACAAAAGTACTGTATTTTTCCGACTATAGAACACACTTTTCCCCACCAAAAAAGTGGGTAGAAATGTTGGTGCATCTTATAGATTGAATATGGCCCTGTTTTTGGTCTCCCGAAAAATAAATCTGATAAATAAAAACAAAATGAAATAAGTATTCCCTTTCTCAAATAAGCATGCTGGAGGGTATTTACTGAAGCTATTCAATTCAACTAATAGAATGCCCGTGGAGATTCTCACTCATCCAAGTCATAGTTCTCAACTAATAGAACTTTTTTAAAAAATCAACCATTAAGAACAGATCCCTCACTGGCATCAATTCACCATCAAAGGATGGTCCCAAAACATTTTCAGTATTACACAAATGCTTTTGTTGACTAGCTTTTTTTCACACAGACTAGTCAACATTCTGTTCTTCTCTGTCTTCATCTGCTACTGAGCTTGTAATTAGGAAGTTCAAACTATTAATTCCATATTATGAAAGCTATGCAAGTTGAACTTGACTCATGGGGACATCTATGCAATTTTCTGAACAGTAGTTCAGAAATGATTTGCCACTGACTTCCTTGGGGATTTTTTTAAAATTTCCCAGTCTGGTCTACAACCCTGGTATATATGTATGTATATGGCTACCCCTCACCAATACACAATAACAGGCAGCTAACAATACTTAAAAACAGACTAAAAACAATATAACAAAATTATAAGTAATGTAAATATCAGGTAGGGGAAAACAAGATCAATAATTAAAATAATCATAAAATGCACTATACATTAAGCAATGTAATAAGGCACTCTTTAGACCTTTGCTATATAGAAGGACACTGAAAGCAGAAGAAAAGAATGGAGGTCTCCTATTCACAATTGATTACTCTGTCTTTAAGTCCCTTCTATACAGCCCTTTTCTATGGCTGGGAAATCCCATCAAGATAAACATATACAGTAATATAAATAATGTATAAATATATAAAAATGATAAATAAGCCAACCCTGGGAGAAGTCAGGATTCTGGTTCTGCCTGCTTAAGTTACAGTATTAATTTTCTTTTCCCCCAATCCTGTTTTACACAGATCTGACAGCACCTTAATTGGATTTAACTCTGCTATCATCACATTAGCTTTGCTCCAGATTTGTAAAATGCATGCCATGCATCTCTGTATCAAATTAAAATACTATGGAATTAAGTCATGTTAGCTGCAAAAAGTATATAATTGTATAATATTCTGATTAAAACTCAACATACTATATACCAGTAATTATATTTACCCATCCCTCATATCCCAAAGGTGTTTTTCAAAAGGCAACTAGACTTTCATAGTTTTTTTTCTTGAAAACATTTCACTTCTCATTCAAGAAGCTTCCTCAATTTTGACTAAAAAACTTCTTGGATGAGAAGTGAAATTTTTCAAGGAAAAAAACCAAGAAAATCCAGTTGCCTTTTCAAAAGCACCTTTGGGACAACTATGATCTGAATGATTGAGAATCTCCATAGCCATATATCCATCCCATACATCTTTTGTGCATTTTAATCTTCTATGAAGTTTGTTTGTTCGGGGTTTTTTACATGCAAAAGGAAGAGAATACTCACTTGAAGTATATTAATCCAGGAAGAACAAATGTTATTTGAAAAACACATCTAATAGCACTAATTTCCACTGAATGAACGTCTTCAATTTTCTTTAGAAATAAAGAAGCAACAGAGAACAGGAAGGCAGATAATAATGTATAGAACAAGCCAAGCCCTGGACATCCATTTTTCATCTTTATTCCTAGAATGGAATAATTGTAATTTCCAGTTAGCAATGAATAATTTAAAAATAAAAAAGTATTCTTTTACATGCATGCTGACATCTGAACAAGTAATACTCAGGGAGAATAATACATTGCAGTTCTATATTGCCTGAGAGCCCCTATCCCTATAAGCGTGCAAATGTTAATACATACATTTTAAAATTGAAATATGGAACATACATAGTGGATTTATACACTGTTATGAAGAATAATTAATTCTGGCTTACACATTTGGGGAAAATTTGTTCTGATTGATAATATTGAGTCAAAAACGTTGAAGGCCAGTTAATGTCATGATCATTCCCCTTCATATAGAAGAAAATAACTCAGTCAACCAATATTTTCATATACATAAAATAAACAATAAAAAGGAAAAAAAACACCAATTATTCACTATATACCAAAGAAAATGATTGTCTTATAACACTCAGCCTTCATTATATAGGCCAATGATCTCAACTTTGGCAATTTGAAAATGTGTGGCCTTCAAGTCCCAGAATTTCCCAGCCAGCATGTGCTGACAGTGGAATTCTGGGAGTTGAAGTTCACACACCTTGAAGTTGCCAAAGCTGAGAAACACTGATATAGAGTTACACACTAATACTAAATACTAGAGTCCAAATAGTTATGTGAACCAAATGAAGCACAGAAACACAAAGAATATTTTGTTAAATTTATATTCCATAGTTAAAGGTGAGATATGTAGCATTTCCTCTTCCCCATAATTTTTCCACAACAATAATCATGTAAGATAAATTGAGCACAGAGAGTGACTTCACCAAGGGTAGATTTAAACTTGACTCTCCCTTTTCCTTCCTCAGTACATTAATCACTATAACATTCTCCTGGTCTTCAATTAAAATGATTAGAAAGGAAAAACAGAAGAAAAATGCCACCAGAATCATTTAGAATGATTACAAGAGAAATACTAAAAGCTTTACTTCAAGGCTGCTAATGGATAATTAAAAAGAATTGATGTTATGAGGTAACTTCAGGAGGCATAGGCTCAGAACTATGTAGGAAGAGAGCTTGCTTATTTATAGTGGCGACAAAAATTCAGGAGTTAGCATCTTTTCTGGCTAACTGTAATGGAATATGTGGCCTTGGGGGAGGATGGGAAGTGATGCTGCCTAGGAAGCCGTCAGATAACAGAGGCAGGAACCTCCAGTGACTTAAAGGTCAGAGAAAGAAACTTAGAAAGTTTCTTTAATTGATCAAGCTGTTAAAAATCTGTACCTTGAGTTTTGCAAAGCTGATGTCAGACCTCTCAAATAAACCAGTCAGGAAACTGATAGATGAACTAAGAAGTAGATGAACTAATTCTACTTTATTGCAAGACTACATTAACAGAATCTTGCAAGATTTTCAAGGACTCATGGTGGTCAGGACCAAGAAATTAATACATGCCCAACACCCAACAGTAAAAAGAAACAGAGTTCTGGGACAGCTTATGCATCTTTTTCTTTCTAAAGATCTTGCTGAAGACAGAAAAGATAATAAAGAATTTTCTCGGAACCTGGATGCTTCCAGGAACTGCATACAGTACTCTTAGGATTTAAATTGCTTTGCGATTACTTTTTTTCCCCTCCTCTATTCTGGATTGGTTCATCTAAGGTGATTAAACAAGCCAAAGATATGTCTCAGGATTTAGTGACTGAAACAAAGCATGATTTGGCAAGGTGCTTCTGTCAGTTGCTAGGCAATGAGGAATTAAACCTGAAACTTGAGAATCACTGTTTTCTAATACTGAACAGCTGTGACTCTAAGGTGGCAAAATATAGAAGGTCATGACCTAGCCATTTCAGATCATGGAGATCAGTGCTAAAATCAGCTTTCAACCAGCAGACTTTCCATTTTGAAAAAACTGAATCTTGAATCAACTGGTGACACTAATGTGCTTAAGATTAATGACTGTGCTTGAGATGAGAAATCAAACATGTTTTTTTTTTCAGTAACATGATTCAGTAGAGCTAGCATCTACTCCAATATGGACAAATGAAAAACAAGTACTGTATCTCTTACAGGTGTGGAGAGGTCACAAAAATCAAGATGGCAATCACAAGTTCCACCCCTTTTGTATATCATCGATGTTGTATATGAGGATGGGACTCTTGATCTCTCTTTTTTTTTTACAAATGTCCCTGAGTTCTTATATAATCAATAAAATAAAGCTGGAGATAAAGTCTTTGAAGACTTCCTATTATAAAAAGAGTAAAAATGTTGTGTTATACATTAACTTAGTACTTTTGCCATTTATATCCATTTATGTCAAAAATTGTAGTGATTTAGAAAAAGCAATTGTTTAGAGGTTTTGTGGGAGGCAATTTAAAGATTTAAGTAATCAGACAATAAAATGCTGCCCTGCATTGATAATTTCCTTAGTCTGATCTAGGAGAGATCTTCATGTGTTGTGTTTTATTTTGGTTTTCTCATCAGACACACAAACTGACAAATGATATCATTGGAATATAAAAATAGGCACATTCAACTATTTCCTCTCTTTTTTCCAGCATTCAAAAAAAAAGGACATTCTTCATGAATAACTGAAAATTATTGACAATTCCCAGTTGCCAATACTGAACGACCTAGCCTGCTTGGAGGAAAACGTGCTGAGATCTAGACATCCAGCTATCCAGCACTTGTAAAAGTTGATTTCGACCCACACATGTGGAAACAAGAGTGGATAAAAGATTGCCCCCCACAATGTTGAAGCTTTCTCTGCATCTCGGAAAAACCAACTGTATTTGAGCACCACCATGTGATATGGACAGCACTGAACCAAATTTACACTAGTCATGATAGATGTGCAGAAGCCTCTCTTATAGGTGCAGCAAAATACCGTCACCAAATTGTGACTGTGGGGCAAAAAAAACCAAACAAAAAAAACCCCATCCAATACATAGTGACAGAGTGTCAAAACAGAGCTTATTATGGAGATTTCACTGATTTTCTGTCTGCGACAAATTAAGTAAAAAACTATATTTGCAACTTAGATACATGTCTGTAGCTTTTATCTTTTGTTTTGTATTTTACCCCGTGTTCCTTTTCACTGAAATATGATGTGAATGTGCCATACAATAGATATCTAGACAGCCAAATATAATAAATAAATAAATATACAGTGTTCTTTTTTTAATCAATGCATTGGCACTAGTCCAAATCTCAAGAAACAAAATAGAACACAAAAATGGCAGCAGAAAGATACTACAGTCACTGACCAATTCAAAAACCATAGTAAAGCATAATAATAAAACTGGTGTGGCCAAAATCTGGTCTACTATACAAATAGCAAAACAAAACTTAGCGATGTTCAGAGAAATAAAATCACATTGATCAGACAGTAACAATGTTAAATAAACTGAATCTGGCTAACCTGGAAATCAGACTAAATGGGTTAACCGACAGAATAACAGAGTTGATAGGAATCTTGGAGGTCTTCTAGTCTTCTTGGAAGTCTTCTAGTTCTGCTCAGGCAAGAAACCCTATGCCTGTGATGGCGAACTTATGGCACACATGCCACAGGTGGCACGTGGAGCCATATCTGCTGGCATGCGAGCCATTGCCCTAGCTCAGTTCCAGCGCACATGCGCGTGCCGGGCAACTGATTTTCAGCTGGTCCCGCCCATGCTGCCCCTCCCCTCCCAGGAGTCTCCACATGGCCCATTTTGGATGCCAGGTAACTACAGGGCTCACGTGGAGGCTCTGGGAGGGGAGGGGCAACATGGGCAGGGCCAGCCAAAAGCCTCTGGAGCCTGGGAAGGGTGAAAAACGGGCCTACCGGGCCTACTGTAAGTCTGGAAACGTGCCATTTCCGGCCTCTGAAGGCTTCAGGTAGACCTGCTAGGCCCAAAATGGGCGTGGGGGGGTGTCGCGCATGCATGCATGGGGCCGTGTGGCACGGTGGGCATTGAATTATGGGTGTGGGCACACACGCACACAACCCCACCGCACTCCCTCCGCTTTTGGCACGTGACAGCAAAAAGGTTAGCCATCACTGCCCAATACAGTACCATTTCAGACAAATGGTTGTCTGATCTCTTTTTTAAAACTTCCAGTGTTGGAGTACCCACAACTTCTGGAGGCAACTTGTTCCATTGACTGGTTGTTCTAACTGTCAGGGAATTTCGCCTTAGTTCTAGGTGGCTTCTCTCCTTAATAACTGCATCTAGGCATCTTTATAATAAGGGTAGTACAGGAAAATGTGGGTTCATGTTTCAAGAAACCCCTTTCCCACAATTTTCTGTAATTTCCATTCAAAAATTGTGGTTGGAACATTAAATCTTGCCAGGGTTAGGGTTCTTCTGACTACATAGACAGTTAAGATGTAAAATCTCATAATTACCAGGCAGATCAGTGACATTTTTTTAATAAATTGAAAGTAAATGCTTATGTTTGCTAGTAAAGTGCTAATATTTACATTTGAGAAATGAGTAGAAATCTTTTTGGAAACCAGAGCTTGTTTCTTTTCCAGCATCTGAAAATTGCAGGAGGGATAGTGTTATTATCCCTACAGAGGACGGATTGAAAGGTTCAGTCTATTTGGGTGGTAGGATTGGAGAGATTCAGTTAACTTTATTCAGTTAATGAAGATGCAGCAGTTAATGTAAATAAAAGCATTGAGATTAACAGAGGACACCACCACCTATTTTCAGCTTTTTTTTTAAAGATACTGCAAGCTACTGAAAATCGACGACTAGTTCACATGTTTTAGCAACATTTCTCCTTTGACCACAAATATGGATTGGGGGAGATCTTATGCTGACAATAGGTTACCCAGGCCTGATTCCCATTAAAAATAATTACTTGAATTTTATTAACCTAGGAAGTAAAAAAAACATTAAAGAAGCAGGCAAGGGCAAATCAGTTCCATACCTGAAGGTGTCTACCATATGAAGTCACTAAGAGGTTTTTGTCTAGCTTAGAAGACCATTGTATTTGTAGACTTATTGGATAATAAATTTATATGTGAATTGTTTAAAATGAACCTAGCTGTTCTTTAAGAGAGATTTAATGTTTGAAAGAGCTGATAGAAGAAGTTATTGACTTACAATTAACAACTGTTCATAGTTACAATTGATTCTTAAAAGCTACAGTATGTATGACCTGTCCTTGAAGTTATGCCTGTACCCCCATGGTCATGTGATTGCATTTTGAGTGCTCAGCAACCAGCTCACATTTGTGATCAGATGCTGGGATCCGTAGTCATGTGACTGGGATTTGTGACCTTTTTTGCCATTTTCCAGCTGAAAAATACCCACTGGATATGGGCGATTCACTTAACAACCGTGTGATTTGCTTAATGATCACAGTCGCTTGCTTTATGAGCATCATAAAAATGGGCATAAAAGTCCAATCATGCTGTGTCTTCACTTACGGCCGAAATTTCAGTCTCAGTTGCGGTCGTAAGTCAAGGGCTACTTGTATCACTATTAAAACATTGGCCTTTATTTACCATCATTTTACTCACCCCAAGTTTAACCCCCACTGGAAAACTTTTAATTAGAATTAGAAATTTTAATTAGCAGAGTTATTTCTTGCATCTGAACAGTATTTAAGATTATTTTAAAATAAAATCTTAATACTGATGTGATAGAGAGTCACTATTGGAACATATAGAAAGAAATGGTTTGCAAAAGAAACATCTCATCCTCTAAATCAGGGGTGGGCAATTATCGCCCAGCCTACACATCCTGCTCCCTCCCTCCTTCCCTATCTTTTAACTGTAATTCTATCTTAATTGTAATTCCATTTTTATCATTTTAGAAATATTTATATTCCATGGTTTTAATGCCTTTTAATGCTATCAGCAACTCAGAGTCGCTTCAAAACAAGATGGGCAGCAAATAAATCACATACATACGTACGTACGTACGTAGTCACCCTGCATTTCAATTACATTCAGTTGCGAAAAAGAAGCAGTGAGCTCCCACTCACATGCATGATTCTTTTTATTTAAAATGCTGCAGTTGCAAACAGTTTGGCCCTTAACCTACTTACACAGACTGTACCTTCTCCATAATAAATTCAGAATTCTTCCAACCACAGAGTCATCTCTCTTTCCTATACACAAGGCAGCTCACTCTCTAATACAAAAATAAAATAAAATTAAAAGCAGTGCAAAACACACACATACACACACAAAAGCATATATATAACATATATAGCATGCATGCATCTATATATGCATGCATGCTATATATGTTATATATATATATATATATATATATATATATATATATATATATTGCAGTTTCATTCCAGTTTCATTAGATCTATCTATCTATCTATCTATCTATCTATCTATCTATCTATCTATCTATCAAGACAACTTGAATCTCCAGCATATTACAACTGGAATTGCACGTGCACATCTCAGTTTAATCACAGTCATTTCAATCTGGATTGTTCATACAGGAACAGACAGACCTTTTGACATCTGATTAATTATACTCACTGCAAACCTGTTTTGATCTCAATTGCATTATTTTCCTAGTTTTCTCATTATACAATAAAGGCCCATGTTAATAGGTACTGTTTATTTTCATATTATATTAAAGTAGGGATGCTCAAAATGAACTACAGCTGATGAAAGAAATACAAACCAGGCTGCCCTTGAAGAATAAAACATCAGGTTAATGTTTAGCCAGTCTATTTGATTATCAGAAGAAAACAAGATGCCAAAATCAATAGTGGAATAGTTAAAGTGGATCACAATCCACGGAATTGCAGGTCCAAGCCTCTTTCTCCGAAGCACAATATGGCAGGATTTCCTGACCTTGGCAATTTTAAGACACATGGACTTCAACTCCCAGAATTCCCCAGACTGCATGGCTGGCTAGGGAATTCTGGGAATTGAAGTCCATGCATCTTAAACTGCCAGCGTCAGAAAATCCTGCCACATGGTAAAAACAGGGGTGAAATGCTCCCGGTTCGGACCAGATTGCCCGATCCGGTAGTGATGGTGGCGGGTGGTTCGGAAAACCGGTAGCAAAAATCCCTGTGCGCCCCCCCCCCCACCATGCCCAGCTGAGCCACAGGATCATCAGAGGCTTTTTTTTTTACTTTTAAAAGCATTTTTTCTACAATCTCTTCCGACAAAAAAATGCTTTTAAAAGTTTTTTTAAGAAGCCTCTGATTTCAACTGGGCTAGTCAGAGGCTTTTCAAAGCATTTTTTTTCTGCAACCTCTTGGCCGAAGAGGTGGTAAAAAAAATGCTTTGAAAAGTCTCTGACGATCCCAGCTGAGTTTCCTGATCAGCAATGCGATGGCTTCCCTGGATGCCTCCCCAGACGCACGTTCGGATGAGGAAGAGCCAGTTCCAGGCACATCAGACAGGGATGTGGAGGAACATCAGGAAGTTGACAGATGTTTGGAGACAGGAGTAGTAAGGAGAGTGCTGCAGAGCAATCACAGGAAGAAAGACCAGACAAGCGGTTGGCTGAGCTAGGGGCAAAAGGACACAGAGTGCACACAGCTGCAGTTGGCCAGCGGAGGTGAGGAAGAACTACCTCTCCTCCAGATCCAGGGCTGAGAAGATGGGGGCACAATGGAAGTCAGCCAGTGTTTCAGTTCCATGCTTCAGTATATCAATGCTTCCAGCATTTCTCCATTGCAGTTTCATTCCAGTTTCATTCCAGTTTCTGAAAGTTGCTTCACTTACTTCCAAAACATGTTTTCCATTAAAGTTGCTCAATTTTTGCACCTCTTTTCATCTTAATCACTCCCTGTTCTCATTGAATGTTCTTCTAAGCCAGGGGTCCCCAACCCACGGACCACAGCCTACTACTGGGCTGTAAACTGTTCAGAACTGGGCTGTGGAAGTGGTGGGCAGGTAAGGATGCACTCATTTCTCCACTTGCATGAGCAGTGGGCAAGCATGTGCCTGCCACTCGTGCAAATGGAGTTGTGCTCACCAGTTGCTCACAGAGAACCATCCCTGCTTCCCCCACAGCCACGCCAGTCCACAAACCGTGTTTCCCCGAAAATAAAACCCTTATATTTTTTGAACCCTGAAATTAGCGCTTGACCTTATTTTCAGGGAGATCTTATTATTTTGGGGCGCGTGGAGCAAGACGGGGCTCCTTTTGCCATCTTATCTGATTTCCAGCTCTGTCTGCCTAACCCTAACCAGAGGAAATGGTAGGGACTGTCTGCGCATGTGGTTAAATATTTTCAGGGAGGCCTTATTTTTGGGGGAGGGCTTATTTTCAGAGGATGATTTATTTTGGGGGAGGGCTTATTTTCGGGGAAACACAGAGTTCGGGAACTCTGTTCTAAACTATCTCTATCTCTGTATACACATTATACATCTTCCTTTAATCCTCATTTTTTTGCAGCAGTCATTCTTTTATGTGCACTTTTGTTCATCCACAGTCTCTTCTGCTTCATCATTCCACAAAGTTTCCTTCATCCTTCCCAATAGCATGATTCCCACACACTTCTGTAGTATTATATAGCAACGTTTCTCAACTTTGGGCACTTGAAAATGTGTGAACTTCAGTTCCCAGAATTCCTTTCACTCAGGTCCATGCAGCGTCTGCATGCTCTTTTTATTCATTCTGTCAGGAGATTAATCTATCTGCTAATATTTTCTCGAATGAAAGACTATGCTATTGCCTCACACAGCCAAAATAAATCATAAAATAAAAGAGCTTCTCATTCAGCTGCTTTTTATCAAGCTCAAAAAATTGCTACATTTTCTCCATCTGTCTTTTCAATGTAAACTTCAAGAATCGAGTAAGATAATATTTTCCAAGCACAATGTTCTACTGACATTGGATCTTAAAATATAATCAAACTTTCAACGCAGCATTAAAAAGGCAACATTATATCCTTGATAGGAATTTTAAATTCAAGTTGACTTCATAATTACACTGAGGAACAGAGATGTCATTTTTACTCAGGAACAAGTCTGACTAGAGATTGACAGAAGTTAACGTATTTTTGTGTATGAACGAATAAATCATTATACATAAAAACACAAAATGCTAACATCATAGGCCTGCATCCGAAATATGTTTTCTTCACATAAGAAATGCATTCAATCATAAACACCCCAACCTATACATATTTTATAGAAAGGTTTGATATGTCAAGTCAAATCTTTAGTATGGTCACAGACCACCAGAGATTAAATATATGTTTATGTATAAACATAAAACTACCTCTTACAGATATTACATAGTGGAGAGCAGTATCAGGTAATAGCGAACTAAACTACAAGTAGTAGTTCTTGTTTAACGACAGTCGCTTAATGAGTGTTCAAAGTTACAGTGAACCTCCCTAAAAATTACTTACAACCCATTCTCAAAGTTACAACACACACAAATACACACACACAGAGACAGAGACAGAGGGAGAGGGAGAGGGAGAGAGATCTACAGAGTTACATGGTTGTATTTTGGGCAGTTGGCAACTGGCTCGCATTTACAACTAGTTGCAACATCCCACACTGATCCCAATTGCCAGTTTCCAGCAAAAACTATCCAAAACTATCCAAGAGAATGGCTTTGCTTAACGACCATGGTGATTTGCCTTATGACCATTGAACAAATTATCATAAAAATCAAGTCAGGTCACACTATGATCCACTTAACAATTGCAATGACTTAGGGCCAAAATTCTGGGCTCAATAGTCCAGAATTTTATGTCAGGCTTAAACCAGATATAGTCCTCAGTCACTATCAAACAAGATTAAACTGTCAATTATGGGATTAGGAAGGATGATGCCATTTTTGCTCAACACAATAAAGCATCTCTGTCTCCACTTGCAGTCTGAAATGGTTCAATCCAGACTATTGTTTACGATTTGAAAATGAAGCCAAGTTATTCAAAGGTATCACACAAGGTAAAAAAAAAAGATGCTATATGCCAGGACAGTATTTCTTACATTCTAACTTTACAGAACAATGAAAAAGGTGCCTCTGTTTTTTTTTAAATGGAAGGATATTTGTGTCAGTAAGAAAAATCAAATTATATGCCAAGAAGCTTCAGGAACTATGTATATATCGAGATGCTTTTAAAAACCTGAAGATTCTATGAAGATTTATTTGGGTGTTAAAGTTTACGCAATATAATTGCATTTCCTAAAAGAAATAGAAGTTGATCTGCTCTAATATAAAATATTATAATTTATTATTTGCCTGTGACTTAGAATTATTTAAAAATGAATTAATACATTATATATATAAAGCTAATTAAATGTGAAATATTAGTTTTTGCTTTTCTACAGTAATATGCTTAGTTTGTTTAGTTTATTCCGTCAATTAAAATTTATACTATATACCTCCCATACTACCACCTCTTGCAATACTAGACAACACGGTATCAACAGTACAGCCCTTCAAATTTCTAGGTTCTACCATATCTCAAGACCTAAAATGGACACCTAACATCAAAAACATCATCAAAAAAGCACAACAAAGAATGTTCTTTCTGTGCCAACTCAGAAAGTTCAAACTGCCCAAGGAGCTGCTGATACAATTCTACAGAGGAATTATTGCGTTTGTCATCTGCACCTCTATAACTGTCAGGTTTGGTTCTGCAACCCAACAAGACAAACACAGACTTCAAAGGATAATTAGAACTGCAGAAAAAAACCATTACTACCAACCTGCCTTCCATTGAGGACCTCTATCAAGTCAACAAGTCAAAAAGAGGGCTGGGAAAATATTTACAGACCCCGTCACATCCTGGACATAAACTGTTTCAACTCCTACCCTCAAAACTACACTATAGAGCCGTGATAGTGAACCTATGGCACGGGTGCCACAGGTGGCACATGGAGCCATATCAGTAGGCACGCGCGCATGAGTTGTTACACACTTAAAGGAAGGTTTCTGTTTTCCTTTATCACATTGTGTGAAGAAGGGACAGTAAACTGTTTAAACTACTGTAGTTCTGGGCATAAGAGTGCTGAATAAATGGATTACAGCAAATACAGATTCAGGACAGATAGAAACACCACCCCTCCCCCCAAGAATGCATATTTCCAGAACAAAAAGGACAGCACATTTTATAAAATTAGATAAAAGAGTGAAAAATGAACATCTAAAAAGAATGCAGGGTTTTTGCAAGTCTTTCAGGAGGAAAGTGCTACAAAACGCTGGGAAGTATTCCGTTTCGTGGCACTCTAATCCTACCAGTCTGGTCGATCCACTCAGAAATGTTTTGTTGTTGTTGTTGTTGTTTGTGATGGTTGTTTTATTATTCTCAAGGAACTAAAGAGAAACCTCTTTTTTTTTTTAACTTTTAAGATCCGCCATCCTCGTTTTACTCCTTTGGGGGAGCCCCGTCCGAATTGTTTAAGGAGAGTTTTCCAAAGTTGGAGGAAACCTAAGAAGGGGGAGGGAGGGCATTTATCTGGGCACGGGCTGGAACTCGCCCGTCGCCCGGGCAGAAGCGGCGGCGGCTCAGCCTCGCCTTAGCCGGAGGGCACCTAAAAAAGAGCGCCGTTTCTCAGCACCCCCGGCGGAGGTCAAGGGCAGAAGCGCGAGGAGAAGAGCGCAGGGATGGCGCCGGTTAAACCGGGTCACCGAAAAGCCACCGGTAGTTTGCCTTCTCACCCACCGGGCATCCTGCAGTAGGTCCAGAGACAGGAGCTCCCGTCGCCCGGCTTGGCAGCCCCCGCCGCTTCCATGTCGTGAGCCTGGAAAGCGGCACCTCCGACCTCCTCCTCCTCCCGGGTCCCGGCTTCTTCCTGCCTGAGCTCCCATCGCTCCGCTGCCTCTGACCCTCCGGCGGTGGGACCGGCGGTTTCTTCCCTGCCGCCCTGATCCTGCACCATTAGGATTGCTTCGAACTGCCTGCCGGCTCTGTCCGGCGAGGAGCCGGCAACTTTAGTGCGCATGCGGCAAGGCCGGTTTGGCTCCGCCTCCCTCCGTCCCGTGGGCGAGGCCGGCTGGTTCCCACGAGGAGTTTATTGGCGGTCTGAGCAGGGCCTCTGGCCAGGTGTTTACCACATGGTCGTCCTTGAATGGGAGGATTCCCTTTTGCTTTCCAGCTCCGAGAGTGGAGAGATGGAATCTGGAGTTAAATTTGAAAGAGAATATTTGAGAATATCAGTTATTAAATCAGCGTTTTTCGAATTTGGCAGCTCTTTAAGATGGATGGACTTCAGCTCCCAGAATTCCCCAGCCAACATGCTGACTGGAAAAATTCTACCAGCTGAAGCCCGCACATCTTAATATTGCCAAGTTTGAAAAACACAGCATTAAATACAATACCTTGTGGAAAAAGAAAGAGCATATGGCCACCCAGAATTGTGAATCACTTTAAAGGCTTGCCTCTGCTATGAAAACCACTAGGCCCCCACAGGCATCTCATTCAGTTGTGTTGTTTGCCTTTTTTGTAAAGAGGAGAGGACAATAGTAATGATATAAAGAAGTGATTTCTCAACTGGAGTCCTTATGGCCCCTGGGGGTGCCTAAGTGAAAAAATGTAACGGATCATGATGCTTGACAAAAGGGGACCAAAAAAAAAAAGGAAAATGTCTTATATTGAATATAATATATACAAATAAATGTCAGAAAACACCAGTTGCTGCTCCATGATAGTTTCCTAGAACTCTCTCCTCTAATTTTTCTATGATAACTGAATTTGTTGGGTTCATCGGGGTGAAATTGACAGTGAGCTTCCATGGCTGGAAGTGGACTTCAACGCAGGCCTCCCAACAGCTTACCTAGTCTACCATGCTGACTTAGAATGAGCAAGAAAGTAACTTGTCTGATTGATTGATTGATTGATTGATTATATATGCTGCCCATCTCCTATTTAACCAGTCTATGTAATATTTAGGGCTGCAACACAAAGCCAAAGAATAAAAGACAAGAAACATTAGTCATATGTACATCAACTAATGTAGTAATAAATATTCTTGTATGATGTGATCACCTCTTGAACAAGGATTGCAGGATTAGTCGATTTACAACAGTTCATTCAGTAACCATTTGAAGATACAATAGCACTGAAAAAAGTGTCTTATGACTGTTTTTCACACAACCATTGCAGCATCCCCACGGTCACATGATCAAAATTCAGATGCTTTGTCAGAGCGGCAATCAGGCCCGTTACCTTGCGTGGGGTAATTGCCCTCATTTTGAGTTGGATCGTGATGTTCTCCTTGTGTATACTTTGATCAATAAACCAAAATACATCTTCTAATTAAACTCATATTTATTGTAAGAAAATAAAGACATCTCACTATCTAAATTAGATTACATGTTGGCAAAGAATCCTCAGCCAGACCTTAGCTGGCTGGAGAACAAAAGAAAGTTTTTAGAAGAAAAGAATGCAAGACATGTGCAGTAGATACTGATAAGAAATTTGGCAAACTACGGTAAGTCTCACAGTTCAGAAATAATAGCTCTGCTGGTAAATATAAAAACGCAGTGACACGCTTGACAACTGTTTCATATTTATGACAGTTGCAGTGCCCCGAGATCTTGTAATCACCTTTTACAATCACCTGACAAGCAAAGTCAATGGGGAAGCCAGATTACAATGGTTACAAATTACAATGGCACTGAAAAGAGTAATTTACGATCATTTTTTACAGTTACAACCTATTGGAAGGAAAAAGTTCCCTTTTCAATTCATTTCCCCAGCTGGGAAGACGTCACTGACACAGTGAAAGAATTTGGACCGAAGCGAGATGCGTGAAAGCCGGATCTTTTTTTTCAGGAAGGCAAGAAGGCAGAGACACAGATCGAGCGATCCTGGTTAGCTAACAAAAGCTAAACTGTTAAGTATATGATTTTTATACCATCGTCCTCTTTGAAGTTGGTTTGTACAGTCTGATGGGATTTTGTGCGGTTTCTTTTGTGTACGTGATTGCTTTTTCTTATCCGTCCTGTCCAGTGATAGGTTTCTACCGGTTCATCCCGGTTCAGGCGAACTGATAATGGCGGTGACGGGAGGCTCCACCCGCCTGCCTGGACGTCATCATGGATGCTCTGCACATACGCAGAACAGTGGTGGATTGCCCGAGTTCGGAATGGTTCGCAAGAACCAGTAGTAAAACCTGAGGGAGGCCCCACCCACTGCCCTGGATGTTGTCATCAGCGATCTGTGCATGTGCAAAAGCAAAGCATGTATGCTCGCTTTGCTCATGCGTGTGCACAATCCCGTTGTGAACCGGTAGTAAAGGTAACCGGTAGTAAAGAAGGTCTGCCCACGTGCTCTCCCAGTTCCAAACTGGTAGTGAAGGTAAAAGGAATCCACTACTGGTCCTGTCCTAATGGTTTTAATCCTATCTCATGTTTTTGTTATTTTGTCCTGGGGCAATCTCGTCCGGGGAAGAAGACTTTAGTATGTTTTAGTGAGTCAATATGTCTTTTATTCCTTAAATATTTACAAAATCTACTTTATAATCATTTTTGTGTTTGTCTTTAGTAATATCCCAGATCTTCCGTTTGTTTCGTGTTTACCTTTAGAAATAGCTAGGCTTAATAGTTTCTTTTCCCTGCAGGCCCTGAGTCTTAATATAGTTTTTTTGTATTTTGTAACGATTCTTAATGGCTTTGGTATTTTGTATTAATTCCATTGTGCCCAGAGTTCCAATTATATCAGGTTGGGACTTTTGTTTGAGGCCTTTGTAGGATAAAATTGCATTTGGGTGTTGTCTATGTTATTTCTGGCCTTGCTTTCATGTGGTAACACTGTCTTAGTATAGTGCCCTTCCCACAAACCTTTGTAGCATCCTCATGGTCACGTCAGTGGTGGGTTGCTCCCAGTTCACACTGGTTCGCAAGAACCAGTAGTAAAAATCTGTAGTAGTTCCGAGAACCAGTAATAACATTGGCTGGCCACGTCCCCAAACCGGTCCCCGGCCCGGTCGCCGCTTGCTTACCCCACCCACCTCATAAGAGGCTTTTTTTTTAACTTTTAAAAGCATTTTTTTCTACAACCTCTTTGGCCAAAAAAATGCTTTTAAAAGTAAAAAAAAAAAAAGCCTCTGAAAGTCCCGTGGCTCAGCTGGGATCGTCAGAGGCTTTTCAAAGCATTTTTTCTACATTCTCTTCAGCTGAAGAGGTGGTAAAAAAATGCTTTGAAAAGCCTCTGACGATCCCAGCTGAGTTGCCTGATCAGCAGAGGCTTTTCAAAGCATTGTTTTCTGCAACCTCTTAAGGTTGTAGAAAAAAATGCTTTTAAAAGTAAAAAAAAAAAAAAAAGTTGGCCATGCCCACCCAGTCACATTACTCCCCCACCAAGCCATGCCCACAAAATAAGCCACGCCCACAGAACCGGTAGTAAAAAAAATTAGAACCCACCCCTGGATCACGTGTTCAATATTCAGATGTTTGGCAACTGGTTCATACTTATTACCATTGCTATGTCCCAGGGTCACGTGATCCCCTTTTGTAACCTTCAGACAGGCAAAGTCAACAGGGAAGCCGGTTCACTTAACAACCAGGTTACTAACTTATCAACTGCAGTGATTCACTTAACAACTATGATAAGAAAGATCATAAAATGGGACAAAACTCACTTAACAAATGTCTCACTTAACAACAGAAATTTTGGGCTCAGTTGTAGATGTAAATCGAGAACCACCTATATTCTATTTTCCATCATCCCTTTGCCAAAAGGGGCGGCCATAGAAAGAGAATAAATAAATAATAAATGCTGGGGTTCTCACCATTCAAATTGGGATGAGATGGTATATCATTCATGTAATAAATTGAGCAAGCAGTATTGATTACTGCTTCATTATAGAAAGAAATTTTAATATAGGCATGATGAACCAAAGATAAACTCATCGCTGTAGAAAATAGAACAAATTCAAAACAACATAAATTTTTATATACAGGTAGACATCAACTTACAACAATTCACTTAGTGACCATTCAAAGTCACAATGGCACTGAAAGAAGTGACTTACCAATCCTCACACTTATGACTGTCACTGCATTCCCATAGTCACGTGATCAAAATTCAGGTACTTGTCAAGCATATATTTATACAGTTGCATCATCCTGGGGTTGTGTGAACGCCACTTGCAAATTTCCCAGCCAGTTTCCTACAAGCAAAGTCAATGAGGGAAGCTGTGGCAAAGAAAGTTGTAAAATTGGGTGCCAGTCACGTAACAATTGCCTTGTTTAGCAATGGTACCAATTGTGGTTTTAAGGGCTATCTGTATATAGGGTGAGTCAAATTTTTCAATTTTCAATTTCCAAACATTTGTGGTACTCAAAAAGTGTGACATGCCTTGAGGATTGTAAAGATATTTTACTTTAACATAATTTAGATGTGCTTGGTAAATAACTGCATAAATATCTTAACTTTTCAGACCAGCAATTCCCCAGCAAACAATTTAGACCAGCAATTCCCCAATACATTATTATTATTAATAAGAACATTATTCTGGGTGTAGTGAGCTGGGTGGAAGATAACTTTTATCATTTCACGTCAGAGAAAGGCTCAAAAACAAGAAAACCTGCTCAAGTGATTGCAGATAATTTGGTGTCTTCAATATTCATGAGGAAGAAAGATATTGACAAAAGCTTGAAGGCCATTGGAGGAGACTCTAGAAATACTAATACTGGCTGTGAAGGTGGTGTCATGCACTGGGTAGAGGTCAAGCCAGAACATCCACTCTGTTCAAGTTGATTGACTGGTCTGAAGGTGTATATGAGCCATCTTTGACGTGCAAACTGACTACGGTGGAAATAAAGAAGTTCATTGACGAGCCAATGCAAGTATCACAGTGGCCCTGTCATGTCCAATTAATAGAGAGACATGTGAAATAGGACACAGAGGCAGCAAGGAGAGTGTATACCCATGAGAAATGTGAGGGTTACATCAGAGGCCAAGAAGCAAGTCAGGCGGCTGATGTCAAAAGAACGAATCGAAGCCAGACTTGATGAAACTCACTGAAACATTTTTGTAACTCAGATAATTGCTTTTTGCTGTTAGTTTATAATTGCATGGATTATTTTTCGCTTAGCTAGATAAGATACATGCAGGGGAAAAAAAAACTTTAATTTTTGAAGCGCAAGGTGTAATTTTGAGAAGATAAAGTTAATGGTACTTGAGTTACAAGAGACTTTTGTGGGGTCTATGATCAGATGTGGATTTACCATGCCAAGCTAAATGTTGTGCAATTGTAAAAATAACCGCAGATTTGAATTCTTGGTGTAAAAACATGTATTTTTAGAACCCCTCACTGAAAAAAAAATGCAAAAAATAATTTTCATCCCATTAAATAACACATCCTACTGTGTGTCTCTCTGTCTCTGTGTGTGTCTTTGTCTGTGTATAATATGTGTGTGTGTAGACATATATACATAAATAAATATATATGAAGTGATATGAAATGAAATATATTGCAATGTATATTTGATCTGTTAATAGGAGATGTAAATGTTTATTACTTCTAACTCTTATCAACTTCCTGTTTTCAAAAGTTTCTAGTTTATTTTCTCCTGTGATTTGGCATCATCCCAATCAGCAGAACATGCCTGTGCTTGAAACACCAGTATTCTTTCTACTTTGTTGTTTCTACTTTGTTGTACAATTGTATTCAAGATCAGAATCTAGGAAAATTGAAATTTGAATTCCTTGACACTGTAAGTACAAATGACTCAGCCTTGAAAAGTTTTCTGTATAGAAATTAATAAGGCAGAATCTTTGTGCATTAATTTGAAAAGCAGCATGGAGAAATGAAATATTCTGCTGCCTGAGAGTGAGATGAGTTGTGGGAATAAACATTAAAATGGTAGAAAGTCTGGATAGGGGCAGCCAAAATATTTCTAAACAAAAGCTACTGGCAAAACTGGTAAAATCCAGCCATTCCATTTTGATCACTTAATGGCAGTGCTTTTTCTTAATTTGAATATCAACATCACTCGGTTTTGTTATAAAACGTAATAAAAAAGATTATCTGTAGTTCAGCGTCAAACTGCTGAGTTTTGGTGCTCTCTGAGCTTGATTATTTGCTTCTGACATGAAATGCTTGCGACATTTCATTACCCAACTAGATAACGTTGTCAGTGTGAGTATGGGCTTGCTGCTTGTTCATGCCTAGTAACCTGCCCTGCCTATTTTGATGGGATTGTGGCTTTGTTCTTGATGGTTCCTTCATCATAATATTGTTTTCTTCCAAATTGTATGGTGTTGATCTCTGCTTATCTGAATTTTGGCTGCTCAAGGGAATGTGTTGTAATATTTCGTTTCATTCCTAGATTTTTAATTCTCTCTTTTTTTTTAATTGAAAAAGTTTTACAAATATAAATTTTTCATCCCCCCCCCCCAATTTCTCCCCCCCCCCCACCAGCCTATCCCCCCTCCCCTCCCATCCCACCCTTGGCTTCCCTTACAAAAAATATTATTCTTATACAATCTACAAATATTAAACCAAAAGAAAAGGTGAAATCCAAATAAGGTAATGTATCAAACATTTCTCTCCTCTAGTCTACCCCCTACCAATAGTAAGATTTTTCTAAATAACATCCAAATAGTAATAGTAATTATCTGCATTTGTCAATCCCCCTTACTACATAATAAAATTCAAAACATTATTTCCCCCATTTACTCATCCCCAAATTTTAACTATTCCCTAGATAACATATTCTATATAACATTCTATATCATTCTATATCAATATATCAATCTCTATATAGTGTGTAAATGTGGTTTATCTCTATGAGCCTATGTAATATTTTTTCAATATTTTATCTAAACTGGTTTTATCTACTAAATCAGTGGTTTTTAATCTGTGATCCACAGACCCCTGAGGGGCTGTGATGTCATCATAAGAGGGTCCCAAAAGGCTTCAAGAAATGTTATGATTTAAATCTTGAGTTAAGCCTTGGTGGTCTGTGGCCATGGTCCACCACATGGTAAAGGAGAAGTTTGAGCATTGTGGTGATCTAGTGATGAAGCTAATCGCCTCCTTTCGGAAGGTTGAGTGTTCAGTCCTAGGTAGTGACAGATATCTCTCTCCCTGGGCGCAAAGAAAAAAAAAATCTGCTGTGAACTCCATGTGGCATCAGGAAGGGCATCCGTCCAGTAAATGCTCAGTTCCATCCAGTCGCCCCGACTCTACCCCGAATTACTTAAGGGATGAGAGTCATAAAAAGGGGAGTGATAAGGAAAAGTTTGAGAACCACTTCATCCCCAAACTGTGCAAATCCCACCTTTCTTAGATGTTTATTTCCTTCCTTTGCTTAGCAAAACAGTCTCGTTCACTGCCTTTCCCGGTAAAGGGAACCTTCCAATAAGGCACCGAGACCCAGTCATCCTCCTTAACACTGTCTTTTCCTTCGTCAGGATACCATCATAGAGTATGCCAGCATTTTCTCCCAGAGTTCTCCAGTCTGCCACAGTTCCCAGTCAGCCAGATGTGCAATTCCACTTACCTACATCTGGCTGACTGGGAACTATGGCAGACTGCAGAACTCTGGAAGATAAAGACCACACATCTTAAAGTTACCAAGTTTGAAAAATGCTGCTATACTATATGAATATGAATATATATATATATATGCCTGTTCTGCATTAGCCACATATTGTCCCTGATTTAAGGTATGTTAATTTAATGTAAGAAATTCATCTCTGCAAAAGCATGAGCATATTACAACATATTGTTGTATGTTGATACTGATGGAATTACTATATGAATGACCATTATGCAATATGCCAAGTATTTGGTATGCAATATGTGATATGCATATATATGGAAACAGACAAAATATTTTTTGATGAAGAATAGATAAATTTAGTTGGCATCTTCACTAGAGAATATTTTTTTCACAGAAGGAAGCTGCACAAAGAACTTGAAAAATAGCTGGCGCCATCTGCTGCTCACATTGAGAACTACAAAATACAAACCTTACAGCTATATTAATTTTGCTCCTAACCATGACAAAAACACACTACAGCTGCCTCTGTTTTCTGCAATGCTGCCCTCATATCATGAGCAGTGCTGACTGGTGAAAAGAAGCATGGTTGCCAGGCATTGTGTTTTAACCATTGTCAAATCAGCATGTGCTTAGCCCCCTCCCTCCCCCTCTCCCAAGAGAGTACCCCTAGTTATCACACCCTTAACTCTTAACTGCTACTCTTTTCACTTTTCTCAATACATTTCGATAAACACATTTTAGTTTTCCATTTTTTTTAATTTTCCTCCTTTAACAATTATATTAAAAAGTGTTGAAAATTTGCAAATTTTTCTATTGCCCTAATTATAAGCAACTAATTTGCTTATTGCTATTTAATACGTAAATAAAAAGTTTATATTTTATGCAATTGTGAGACCCAGCCTGGGGCATAGCCTAAAAGAAAACTAAATTTTAAAACTCTTGCTTCATCTTCAGCACTTAGTTTTGATGCCTTCTCAATTAAATAGTGGAAGGGCCATTGTTGGTTTGTACTTGGGGACCTGCCAATAGAGGTTTACACGCCTAAAACTGGGAGGAACAGTGTTTGTTGCAATGTTTTGTCCAATTGAAAGGACATTTTTAGCACTTTTAAAACAGTGAGCATTTGAGTTAACTTTATATGCATCCAATGAAGTGTAAAAACAAGGTACACAACCTTAGCATTCTTACATTTAAAAAGTGGAATTGGAGGTCAGGTTTTTCAGTAACATTTAATTTTTAGTTGTTGGGTGTAGTCTTATCCTGCTTTGCCTTCTTCTCTTATGTTCTGTCATTCATCTTTTTCTTTCAAATGAGATTGGGAATGTTCCAATGGTTGGTTTTACTTACCTTTGCTATTGGTTCGCTTGTGCAGCGCTCTTGCTTTGCTTGCATACGCACCACTTCTGTGCATGCACAGGGCGCATTTGATGACAAATGCTCCTGCCACCACTGCTACCCACCACTGGGATGTTCCCCCCTCCCCCGCATTTGCAGTTCCACCCTAAGCACCAATATGGTACCTTGCATTGATATTTCTCTTCTGCAACCTCATTAGGCAAAATAAAAATCAGTTGACGTGTTATAAAACTACAGGTAGTCCTCAACTTATACCCACAATTCATCCCCAAATTTATGCCGCTAAGTGAGACATCTGTTAAGTGAGTTTTTAAGTGAGTTTTGCCACAGTTATTAAGTGAATCACTGCTGTTGTTCAGTTAGTAACACAGTCATTAAGTGAATCTGGCTTCTCCACTGACTTTGCCAGTCAGAAGCTCACAGAAGGTGAATCACATGATCCCAGGATACCACAACCTTCATAAATGAATTTTGATCACATGGCCAAAGGAGATGCTGCAACGGTCATCAGTGTGAACAATGGTCGTACGTCACTTTTTTTAGTGTCATTGTAACTTTGAACATCCACTAAATGAACTATTGTAAATCGAGGACTACCTGTACCTCCTCAGCACCACAATCATTTTTCTTCAGGAAAGATTTTAAGGACTTTGCAGATCTCTCTGTTAACAGCATTTATAGAAGGTAGACTAGACCGGCAGGAAAACCTAAGGATCTCCAAATTAGAGTAGCAGATACATTTTCCAGGAATACCTTGAAATTGTTTTCTGTTTCATGAAAGGCTAATTTAAAAAATGAATACTTGGTGCTTTGGGACAAAGGGTGTCATTGACACCTTATGAAGAACCAGTTCTTTGTTAACATAGTTCACACTGTTTACCTTTTTCCTTGTTTCTCCTTATTATTATTGCCACAAGCAAATAATTATTTACTTCCTTGAAAGATCAAGCTGTCTATATCTTTCAAGATCTTTGAAAATACTCTCAAGAGTTACACACAATAAAAGACGCCTTGTATTTTTTTCATTGGAATGTTTCATCTCTCCAAAGTTCTGTAGCTGGATTTAGCTGAAGTTCTTGTTTAACTTGGCTTAAACTATGTTGAAGCAAGTTTGCCAAAAGGCTTAGGTTCCTGGCACTTTAGAACATGTCTTTGGCTTCTCCCAGTCTCTTCTGGCTGTTTTTCTTTTTTTCAAAGTTGGTTGTGGCTTGAGGATTGTGCAATGGCACATGTATAATATGGACATAAGTGGAACAGATGTGCATTTTATATTCATAGCACTTCAGCATCCAATAACATCCGCCAATCTGATGCCCTCGAAATGTGATGGAGCGTAGCTCTCAAAATTACCAGTTGGCAAGGCCAAAGGGCCATATTGACTGTCAGTAATGGAAGTAGTAATTGAATACATCTGGAAAATAACAAGTTAGGAAGGACAAACTAATAACTATTTCAAATGTGAGCATTCTCTTGCCACACCAGTTTATTGTGCTGTCAGTTCTGTAGAATTTATTCTTCATTAAGTGTATTGATTGGAGACAGTAATACTTGAAGAGTAATAAGAGAATTTAAACATGATCTTTTGAAGTGATCATTATAAAAGACAGCTTCAAGTGGTTTGGAAGAAAGAGAATTTATGGGGGAAAAATCTATGTTAACAGAATAATAAAAGAACAATAGAATAACAGAGTTGGAAGGGACCTTGGAGGTCTTCTAGTCCAACCCCCTGCTTAAGCAGGAAACCCTATACCATTTCAGACAAATCGCTGTCCAATCTCTTCTTAAAAAGCTCCAGCGTTGCAGCACCCACATTTTCTGGAGACAATTTGTTCCACTGGTTAATTGTTCTGTCAAGAAATTTCTCCTTAGTTCTAGGTTGGTTCTCGCCTTGGTTATCCATTAGGATATATAGTTTCTATCCATTAGTTTCCATCCATTGGAGACTAAAACATATAAAGAATGGTTGCTGGAATTGAGTATGTCTAATTTAGTGAAAAGAAAGACTAGGGGTGACATGATAGCAGTGTTCCGATATCTCAGGGGCTGCCACAAAGAAGAGGGAGTCCAAGCTATTCCCCAAAGCACCTGAGGGCAGGACAAGAAGCAATGGGTGGAAACTAATCAAGGAGAGAAGCAATCTAGAACTAAGGAGAAATTTCCTGACAGAACAATAATCAGTGGAACAACTTGCCTCCAGAAGTTGTGAATGCTCCAACACTGGAATTTGTCTGAAATGGTATAGGGTTTCCTGCCTGAGTAGGGGGTTGGAATAGAACACCTCCAAGATCCCTTCCAACTCTTTCTCTCTTCTCTTCTCTTCTCTTCTCTTCTCTTCTCTTCTCTTCTTCAGGTGACTTGGAGAATAGGGTAACCCCCTCTTCTTTGTGGCAGCCTCTTAGATATTGGAAGGGGTTGCCACCACGGGTGGATTCTACTTACCTTTACTACCGGTTTGCAACAGGAACACACGTGCAGATCACCCATGATGACATCGTGGTGGGTGGGCGGAGCCTCCCGCCGGTTTTACTACCAGTTCTAGAGAACAGGACCGAACCGGGAGCAACCCACCATTGGTTGCCACAAAGAAGAGAACCTCAAATAGCTTATTTGTTAAGAACCTCAAACAGCCTTTCTTCCCTCTCCTGCCATCCCGGCAGCCATTTATTCTGAACAGGAATGTCATGATATTCTTAGTATCTCTGCAGAGATGACACAAAGGGATGGCTTGGTTATAGACACTCGCTGCTACTCGCCTGGCTAATGAGTACATTCTGCAGTATCAGTTCTTTCAAGAGCATCCGTGTGCCCTTAAGTAGAATTATGCAGTAGCATATGCCTTCAGGCATTGCCATGAAAAGACAAGCATTGACAAGGAATTGCAGACAGGGGCGGAGAGCTATTTTTAAACTTTTAGAGTACTACAGGGCATTGGGGAGATAGCCCATTTCTCCTAATTCTATTAATAGTACTGGGGGAACAATGCTTTGGGATGAACTCGGAGGACAAGAAAGCAACAGACCTTTCTTTCTTGCAGCAATTCCTTTCAGATCAAAAGCTCCGAATTACACAGTGAATGCTTCCAGAGAAAATGGAAGCTGTAAATGCAAAAGTAGGTCTAAAAATAGCCCAGTTTTATACACCATGGGTTTCTTTGCAACATTTCTTGCCTTCCAACTGAATAGACAGAGAATATTGTACTGGGCAGTAATGACATACCTCCCTGCACGTAACATTTATGGTTATTGTTCCTTCCTACAAGTTACATAATCAAAACGATATAAATTGTTGCGTGCTATATATTTTGGCCCTTAAAATTAAGGCAATCTGAGCCACTGGATGTATTCTACCGGAAATGAACACAACTTTCCCAAATTATAGGTTAAACATACTCAAACCTCAAGCTCCATCCATTTTTCTCTACTTCATATTTTACCTAAGAAGCGATCCAGATTTATTGAGCAGGTTCTTCAAAAGGTAAATGTAGGAATGTGTCAATACCAAAATACACACACAAGCACACACATACACAAATAAATAAATAAAAATTCTGGCTCCACTATTAACTGATGGAGGAAAACAAAGCTTGTGCAATTTATAAATAGACGTTATTTAAAAATTAATACTCTACTGGATAAGAAAGCTAATGGTATATGAATTAATGCCTCTTACAGCCAATACATTAAAGTACAGTATAGCAAAGAGAAATTCTTGAATAAGAAAATTGATCTGCAGTCTTATCCATTAATAACTTTCTGCTTTGCTTATTGTACCAGGAACCTTTGCAACTTCTAAGTAATATATCGCTGTAAAGCAAACTCACTTTGGAACCTCAAGACACCATTCCTAACTCAACATATCACCCTTTGAAGCAAAGAAATAGTCCATATTTCAGTAACGGAAGAAAAAAAGCATTCATTTTAAGTGTGAACAGTGTTTCATACTGATAGAAGGCCATACAAAAGTAATATTAACATTGATGTCTTCAAATATGATCCTTGGCCTGAAATCAAAAATAATTCCATGGAAGTATCACATCTATAAAATGTATTTGTTCTGCACATACACATAGTGTAATTAAAGAATTAAGTGTTCAGAACAAGCATTGAGAAATATTCTGTTCAAGCTTTCCTCTAATACTGCACAAGAACTTTACACCAGTTTGAAAACAGATCTGGTCCTCCCTTATTGCACAACGTGGATTATTTTTGAGAGCTAGGTCAAATTTTTACAACTACTGCAATTCTTTGCAAATGGAGCGAATGTTTCTTTGAACCATTATAGTTTTGAAGAGCTTGTGGGCAGTTTTTTTCTGGCATTTATTTATTTAAGAAAATTTATATAGCCACCACTCATTAATGACTCTAGGTGGCTTACAAAAAATAAAAACACAATGTGGAAGGAATAAAAAAAATACAAAATAATAAAATAATAACCCCCACCCTACTCAGTGACAACACACACTCATATTAACCATTTAATGGGCTCCACCCCCACTCTGGCCTCCCACGGCCCGTTGGCAGCCTGAGACAAGAGTCCCACCAAGGGCTGCCCCTCTAGGCTAAACTGTTGGGCTGTATCCAGAGGACAGCAACCAAGGTTGTAAAAAGTCTGGAAGGAAAGCTTAGGGGGAACGATTGGAGGTATGGAGTTTGGTCTGAAGTAGAGAAGAAAGTAGGGAGTAGTAAGTGTCTTCAAGTCTATCTAGGGCTGCCATGTTTTAAAAATGGAGTGGAATTATTCAGAGTTGCTACAGAAGAGGAAAGAAGGAATTTAAATACTATAATAAGCAAGTAGGTATGGTTGAATGATCAGAAAAAGTATCTAAGTAAGAGTTATTCAACTATGGAAGAGACTACCTTAGGAAGTGATGGGCTGTCAGGTGCAAGCAACCAGATTCACATGTGAAGGATTTAAATTGATTCCACATATGAAGGATTCAAACTGACTACTTTCCTGTATTCTATCTATAATACAAGAATATATCCAGTTTATTTGCTTTCCCGTAGGAACAAACAAATGAGGTCCCATGGAACTTGGGAGATTGGGGTGGGGGAGGCTTATGCTGTGCAAGGACTAAAGGCTGGTCCCCTGCTTTGGGAGGAAGCTAAAACAGGATTGAATAAGCAGAAGTATCGATCCTATCTAAATAAGTAACTAGACTTAAGTAGAAAATGCATGCATTATCATTCCAGCTGCTCTTAGCTAGTCTCAAATCTTCAGGGTTACCCCGATCTTTGGTCTCGCTAATGCAGAACACAAAGACATAACGCTTCTTGTGGTGCTACATCATCTTGTGGCAGAACGATGCATTCTGATATTCAGGCTATTCAAACGTAGATTCCAAGGATGCTTGGTTAGTTATCACCAGAGAATAGCAAGAACATTTCTTTCAGAAAGAAAAGGGGGCCTGTTTGATCCTATTGTCCCTGATATTGCAATGTACCGTATTTCTTTCTTTCTTTTTTATTTAAATACAAAGTTAAATCATTAAGAAATCTCACCAACCCTACAGGAGATAATTCTGCTTCATTTCTCTTCATTCCTATACAGCAAAGGTATAAAGGCCCTTGCTGTATAATTTTTTTGGCTTGCTCAAATTATACAAGTAGCCCTATGCATGATATGACAATCTCCCCCTACTTCAGCTGCTAGGTGCATGGGAAGACAGACGTTGGCTAGGAAAACTGGGAGCTGTGGTCCATCACGTCTGGATTGTACAAAGTTGAAGGAGGCTACACCAAGCCAATATCACTCTCTCAATATTGTCTAAGGAAAAAAACAAGCATTGTTCTATAATAAACAAGTCAGAAAACAGTCTTCTTGCTTCTGATTCATGTCTGAATATATGGATATTGATATTCAGCCCATCAATTTTCTCAAGAACAATGCTTGAACAATTTCAACATGCTTGAACAATTAATGTTGAACTAGAACATGCCTTATTCTATATTATCTGCGAAAGCATGTTAAATTGAAGTTATATTTCTTTAAGTTGCCTGCAGTGATTGAGGTCATTGTTGTGGGAGATTCTGGTCAATAAGTATCTTTGATTATTATTGAAATAAATGTAAAGTCAGATACAATCCTGCTGCTCTCCAATATGTTGGAGAGATCTCACGATTAATGTTTACAAAGGCAGCTTTCATACAGACACAGGAATCATATGAGCTTTGCAATCAGATTGCTAAGGGAATCCAATTTTAGTGATGGACAAATTGCAAGGATCTACTATACATAAAAAGAACTCAAATCTCTCCATCAATGAAAGGAAGCATTTGATGATGGACATTAGCCAAGCTTCTCAAATTACTACTCAAAAGATGCCTCAGAGGGTGGGGTAATGATTACCACAACATTTCCTTTCATTATTATTAAAATGAAAACATAAAATACAGAAAGGTGTATGCTTGGGCAGTGAACTTTTGGGGCATTACCAGTGATTCTCATTTTATTTTTTAAAGTATTAGCTTTTCCTACAAAATATAAACATGCTTACATCCCAAGGAGATGCACACTCTTGTTTTATCTCTGTTGTCATGATAATCTTAAAATGTCCATGTGATTTTTCTTTTTTTTTATTGATAAGATACGAGAGAGAAAAGACAAAGACAAAGAATTAGTTTGGTTATTTGTTCTAACCTCTCAAGACTTTAAAAGAAGAGTGGGAGAAAATAAGCACTGAAGCTAAAATAATACATATGGCCATGTAAGGGGTGATTCTTATAAAATATAATATTTTTATCCAATATCTACCATTATGTACCTGTGTAGCATTTCTCGAATGATCAAATATACAATACTGCTGCTGCTGAAAAATGATTACAAAAAGTGCATTTAGAGAAGGAGGAGGAGGAGGAGAAGAAACAACTCCAGGTGAGGAAGTCACCTTAGTCATTTTATAATATTTTAAAACCCGTAACTATTCTAAGCAGGAGAGTTCTGATCAGAGAGTGTGGGTGATATAAGCTTAAGTTCTACATATTATAAAACATCACTCAGAGAAATGTTGCGTATGCAGTGATGCATAAAAACTTGTACCAAAGTAATGGTACCATGTTTGACATTTTAATGGTACTGGGTATGTGTGTGTGTGTGTTTGTATCCACGAATAGCAATAGCAATACCACTTAGACTTATATATTACCTCATAGTGCTTTATAGCTCTCTATAAGCGGTTTACAGAGTCAGCATATTGCCCCCAACAATCTGGGTCTTTATTTTACTGATCTCAGAAAAATGGAAGTCTGAGAACCTTGAACCGGTCAGAATCGAACTCCTGGAGTGAGCAGTGAATAAGCCAGCAGTACAGCATTCTAATCATTGAGCCACCATGGCTCATGGTGCAGTGGTTAGAATGCAGTACTGCAAGCTAACTCATACCTATGAAAAATAAGCCCTGAATATTTAACATTTATATGCCGACAAGAGTCTTATGTTTCTAATTGCTTTAGAAAGATGGCAATTGGTATCCTTCCCATTAGGACAGAAATTGTCAATACTCCACACACTGTGAACAAAACATCAGCTGGGTTGTTTTTTTCTCTCCTTATGATATAAATAAATGAGCTGCACATTCCATACATGTGAATGCATACAAATTACCTGCTTGTGTTGGATCAAACAGTCCCTTTCTATTTAAAAGTGTAAGCAATAGATTTGAATCAAAATGCAATATAACATTTCTGGTAATATTGAACTTTCATGACCCTAGGAAACTACTCAAAATGAGAAAAAAACTATATATGGGATTGTTGTATAAATAAAGCTATTTGAGAATAGGAAAGAAAACGTAAACATTTTATTTGGCAATCTTCAGATCAGTGAATAATGGAAAATTACAGTTGATTGGTGCTTTCCAACTCATTTAGGAGGGATGGAGCTTTGTTAGCTATTTACACCGTTGTTGCAAATAATAGTTAATGCTTTAATTTGTCCTTTTAAAATTGCAATTTCAAACAGCACTAGACTTGACATTTATGGTTGAAGATACTAGCTGTAGCACTTTATTTTAACAATCTTAGCTGTTAAAGGCATTTTGCAGACTGGAAGTAAAGAGAATCGTTGTCATGCATTTAGTTTGTTAGGTCTCTGTTGTTATTAATGGAAGAAGTCTCACAACAGACTTCCATACTCTGTGTGTGTGTGTGTGTGTGTGTGTGTGTGTGTGTGTGTGTGTGTGTGTAAATATGTATCATGCACTTAAGTCAATTATGATGTGCTTATAGATCACTGTAGTTCCTTTAAAGCTTGATGCAAAAAGAAAATCTTGTTTGTCAACAAAAACATGTGTGAAGGATCTTGGCGCTTGAATATTTAATTCTTGAAACTTAACAAACTTGGCTTTTCCTGCATCCCAAAAATAGACTTGGGTGAAAGAATAATCGCTTCCAAGAATAGCATACTGATAATTCTTTATCTGAAGTGGTTGGAACACCATGGACCCCCTGGATGGCATTCTTTGTAAATCCAGAAATTTGGAACCTGTCCATTTCATTACTTTGGAATCCCCAATGAATCTTGTTAGGCAAACATAAATATCTTCTTTCACTTTGAAGTGTTTGACAGCGTAAACATCTTCCATATCTGGAATATCCACTGGGTCAGCGAAATTGTTTGTGCCCCTGTTCCACTGATACAGGATCGGGTGTTGAGAACTGCTTGAGATGATCAAGTGAGGCTTGGTGGCTATTTCAAGATATTCCACATCAGTGTCTCTGTACCATTCGTGCAAAGACTGGTCAGAATAAAATCCATTTCCATTCCATTTGTAGATAGTGGTGATGCCAGCTTTCGAACTATCCGCTATTGCAAAGTATGCATCCTTAACAATGGTGAATGTTTCAATGTCGTTAGGCTTTCTGATCTTAAGGATCTCAATGTCCTGGATTTTGATAAATTTATTTGCGTGAATGTCTCGTTTGTATATATGGGAGCCACCAAAGAGCTGGGCAACAATGATGTACAAGCGATTCTCAACAATAATCGGCTTACAGACAACCACCGAAGTCCCTGCACAAAGATCGACAAAGCGTATCATCAACTGGGATTACGATAAGGCAACACAACGTTCAGAGAAATGAGCTGTTAATACCTGTGATGTTATCAAAATTCCTGAATGTCCCTTCCACATGGTCCCACTGCAGAAAGATACATTTTCCAATAAAAGGCTGAGCGATAACCACATATTCATCATTCATGAATGAGAAAGTGTCCACTGACAAGGACTGATATGGCAGCTTTCGAAATACGACGAATTCTGGAAAAGTACATACTAGAAGTTAATATTTACTCCTTTAAATGTTATTGTAAAAAGTAGATAGTTTGGTACAAGGCAGTGGTATTTTGTAAAATCTATTTCTCCTGTTTATTAGACTTTAGTCAACAAGAAAAAAAGATGAAAATGTTTATTAGCAGAGAATAGCACTCATGCTTGAATCATAACCAATTCTAATTAGCCTAATTCCTACTGTGGTTGTTACGGTTCATCAAGTCACATCTGACTCCTGCTGACTACAAGGATAAATCCCTGTAGTTTCCTTGGCAACATTTTTGGCAGTGGCTTGCCAATATCTTGTTCCTAGTGCGGAGAGAAAGAGAATGACTGGCCCAGAGTCACCAAGCTGGGTTACAGGCCTAAGGTAGCACTAGAACAGTGCTTCCCAACCCCTTTTTTGGCCATGCCCCACCTAAGCATTTCTAAAATCCTGATGCCTCCCACCCCCACCTCCCGGTGACATATAATTCTTATTTTATTCAAAAAGTGAACTCTACTCACGCGGAGGAAGTCTACAAGGCCATTAACTTGGTTTAAACAAGGTTAAAATTGCTCCCATTAAAAATCAAATTGCCCCCCTGTGGGCCCCACATTGGGAACCACTGGACTAGAACATTTGACCTTCCAGCTTCTAATTTAGCAGCTTACTCCCTAGGCCAAACAGGCTTTTTCTTTCTTGGGATGAAAATTATGAATGTAGCAGTCACACTGATTTTCATAAAATGTAATTAGAGCCCAATACTGCAAATCAGATACTTTCAGTCAATATGGAATGAGAAATCTTGATCTTCTCCAAGCATTAGTACAAACAGAACAGTTTTGGCCAGTTAAGACTACCGGTTCGCAACGGGGCCGTGCGCGTGCAGAAGCCTTCTGATGACATCAGGGTCGGTAGACGGAGCCTCCCGCCGGATTTACTACCGGTCCAAACCGGAGGCAACCCACCACTGAAACCATCCCATATAGTTGAGATTTCCTACACAGCTTTGCTTGTTTAACTTCTATACCGTAAGGAATTTGTAGTGTGCATCTGATTTCGCACTATCATTGGCTTCTGAAAGTAAGCCACAGATAATCACACAAGAGGCTAAGCCAAAATCAATGGAATCTCATTCGGATTAGATGACCCAGGCCACACAACCATTGTGTAGCTGTCTATGGAGATTCTCAGTCATCCAGGTCATGTTATCCCAAAGGTGTTTTTTTCAAAAGGTCACTGGACTTCGTTTTTCCTTGTTTCATTTTGCTTCTCATCCAAAGAAGTTTTTCCTTGTTTTCATTTTGCTTCTTCAGTTCAAGCAAAAAAATAAAGTCCAATTGCCTTTTGAAAAAGCACCTTTGAAAAAAGCCTTGTGTAAGTTTGTCCTACTACAGAGAAGGATGGAGAGAAAAATCTCAGCATGACAGAGAAGAGATCTTGAAAGTTGCTGTGAATAAAGGCAGGCAATATTCGGGCTAGGTAGATGTATATAACCCAGGAGAAAACCATTTGCTCCACTGAAAGAAAACACCTTTAGGAATAACAGGGAATGAAAGAAACAGAAGACACTTTGAGGACTTACGTGTAATGATGCAATCAAATTCACTAGGAGAGAGGCTGTTGATTTTGCGTTTCTTATACTCTGGTGGATTTTCACAATAAATGTCTTCCACTGTTGCATTTGTTCTGCTTATCCATGCAATTAACCATTTCAATTTGCAATCACATTTGAAAACATTTCCTCTCAGGTCTCTGGATAGAAAACAACGTTTTTGAAATATTACAATTTAAATACATTATCATTTGTTTTTTAAAAAAACAACAGGTTCTTGGTTTATAATATTTGAGATCACTATTGCATGAAAGACAATGTGCTTTAAGGAAGAAACCGAGCCTATATTTTTTAAAGACTCTTTGTGGTTAAAAAAGCAACTGAATATTAAATTTCTTAAGAGAGAGAAGGAACTGAGGTAAAAATCTTACACTGAATTAAGTATACTTCTATTATATTTCTTTTGTATGTGAATTATGGTGTTATATCCATGTACAAAAGGGTGGAGATTGTAGAACGACAACGCAATGCTGTTTTTGTTATTTTGATGAAAGCATCCAATTTTGCAGATGCTTTTGCCTGGATTATGTATGGAGAATGCTGCCTCTGGGGGCTCTTTTTTCCTGAAATCTTATTGTAGTTGAGTAATTCCTCCAAAGCTTAAATTGGATCTGGAAAGAAAATCCTCTAATATAGCAAAAGAGCTTTAAGCTTGCTTTCCTTTTACATTCGCAAATGTAAAATTACTTCTTTTAACTGATTTTGGAAACAAATTACTAAAGAAGAAGACTATAATAATATTAACAATATGTTACTTTAAAACATATTCAGATTAAAAAAGAAAAAGAAAAGAAAAAGGTCTGGAAAATAATATTCCAATAGAACAACTCTAAAAACTTTTAACACCTGTGTCAGTCTTTTCCTTGCCTCTTCCTCAAACTGACCAATCAACCAAACGCAATTACAATAATTAATAATTTGACCAACAATGCTGATCAACAATCCACTGCCCCATATCAGATGTAGATATATCTTTTCCATCTTGCCTTAGTATTCTTTAGCCAGTCCCCATACTACAAGGTCCACAATTTTTGATGTCTTGCTAAATTCCAAAGACCAGAATTATCGCCAAGAATAATGCATTTTTTAAAACACATAATTGTTCCAGAGTCATAGGAGCAGCTCTGTATATTTCAATTCAAATATGACAATAACAGGGCTCAAATTATTCATAATTCAAATCATATGAATTAATATTCCAAGTCCAAAATATATCTCCAACAGAAAAGCACTTGCAACTAATTTTTTATTAAATAATTGCTGTAGTGTCCAATAAGCAAAACATTCTTTTCTGTTAAAAACTCATTTTAAGTTTACAGGAAACAAATTTGAAACAACTTTCCACGTGACGTTCCAGCTCATTATTCTAGATGTCATATAAATGTTATCAATTGTATTAATGTTCTTTTTAAAAGCAAAAATACCTTCAAATGTTGTGATTCCTCTTTCATGCTAAAATAAGAAGAGCCAAGTTCAGGAAATTAAATCCAACCAATTTAGATAGATGATACTTGGTTACACATCCTTTTCATTAATAAACCTAGCTCATTTTATTCTCCTCGGTTGTTATCTGGATCTTGATAGACATATTTTGCTTTGTGCAATCATAAATATGTTTCCAAATGCTACAGAAAATGCCTTTTCTCCATGTAGTTTTATTTTATTGCAGGCATTTCAGACCATTTTCTGCTGGAACACTGGGTCACTTTATTGTGAGGGGGTGTCTGTCTCATTTTGAACATTTCTTGTAATCATTAAGTTATTTGGGATGGAGGAACATAACTTTATCCTTTGATGTTCTTCTCATGTAGTTGCATTTGCATGAAATGGAAGCAATGTAGAGGACTAGCAATTGCATCTCTTGGAAAATATATACATAAAAGGGAAGTTATGCATAAGGAGAGCCAGTTTGGTCTAGTGGTTAAGGCACCAGGCTAGAATCCAGGAGGCCGTGAGTTCTAGTCCTGCCTTAGCCATGAAGCCAGCTTGGTAACTTTGGGCCAGTTACCCTCTCTCAGCCTTTAGAAGAAGGAAATGACAAACCACTTCCAAAAAACCTTGTCACGAAAACTGCAGAGATTAATCCATGGAGTTACTAGGAGTCAATACTAACTCAAAGGCCCCCAATACACAACCATAAAGCTATGCTTAAAGATTAGATGGACAAATTGCTGCCTTTCTTTCAGATGCAGCTCTTAGCCTAAGTTCCTTGGGAAAGAGAGAAGCAGGTGTCAGAAAGAGAAAATGAGGTGTCAGGGGGCCTTTCACCACACAAATAAACCTTCACTCCATGTCTTGCCTGTGAATGAAGCACACTTAATTGGCCCTTGGCTGTTTAGTATATTTAGAATATTTTTCCTCTAATTCTAACAGTATCCAGGGGAAAATAGAACCAGTTTGGTATAACAGTGACTGCCTGGATTAATCGTTGCAGTTTTCTCAGTAGGAAGTGATTCAGCCTTGCCTCCTTCCTAGGGTTGAGAGAGAATGACTGGCCCAAGGTAACCTAGATGGCTTCATGTTTCAGGTGGGACTACAACTCAAATAAATGGTTCCTTGGCCTTGGCCTTATTCTAAGAAGGGAAATATACTTAATATTCATTAATAGTCCAGAGCCAGTTAAGTCTGCTTCATTCACAGGTAGGCAAGATGTGAGATGAAGGCACACTTGTGCCATGAAAAATTGCAAGAAAAAGATATGTGACTTCCTGTAAGAATTTTCAAATGCAAATTCTTCCAACAGTTTCCTGTATGTTCCATGTCTCTCAATGTCCAGGAAGCAAACGGGCGGGGTGGTGGTGGGGAGGACTCCCTGGTAGGACCTGGCTTCCTGATTTCACTGCCGCAGCTTTTATCGGTGCAGAGCAAATTGTTTAAAACAGCTGGCTTTCTTGACAGTGGGAATGGCTGTGGCTAAATGAGCTCAAGGAGAACAGCTAATGTTCTCAGTAGAGATGGCTGAGAAATTCACTCCATTCCCATTTCTACGAAAGCTTACACAGATTGTAAATTCCAAGCATTCGAAGTAGTTTTTTCTTTTTGTCTCTCCCTTCCTCCTTCTCTCTTTTGCAGGGCAATTTGATAAACCATTTATAAATGCACCCAGATATAATTTTAAGAAAATCTGCCTGTGAGATAAGGTTGCCACAAAAACCTATTATTGTAGGGGACAATCTTGTTTTAGATGTTCTGCGGCACCTTTCCGCAATCTGGCCATATTTGGAAACTGCCAGCTTGCAAAAAACTGCCTTGAGGAATGCTGCTAAATGGGGAAAAAATGCTATTAGATGAATGAGATAATTGATGATAAGTGGATATAAAATGGATTACTTTAGGCTCATTGTATGAGCAGTTGTTCCACAATAAGTATCTATGAGGCTTTTTTTCTCCTATTCATAATGGGAATATCAAAAAGGTTTTCTTACACATTTGTTAGTGAATCCAATCCTTTGAATATGTCTTTAGGGAGCGTTTGGAGGTTATTGTTTGCAAGACTCCTGTAAAAAATATAATTAGGGTTAGATGAATCTTGGATTCTTTCTTTCCTGTTCGATGAATCACTAGGATGGCAAATAACAGCACATGCATTGCTACGATTTGATTCACTATTGTAAGCAGTTGTAATAGCAATACTAGTAATACTAATATTATTGATATGGAATACATTTACTTATTATAACTCAAAAAGCACAATTCCTATTTAAATATTACATCCACACACTCCCTATTGTTCTAAGGTCTCTGCTGTCTTGCCAAACTCTTCATCACAATCCTTGAATTTTAACCAATAAAGGAGAATATTTGTAGCTCAGGGTTGAACTGAGGGGTCCTTGGTGCTCTCTGAGCCTGCTTGTTTTCTTGCAAATGTTTCATTACCCAAACTAGTGCTCTGATGATTTTACCTAGTTTTGGTCATGAAATGTCTGCAGGAAAACAAGCAGGCTCAAAGAGCATCAGGGATCCCTTGTGTTTTTGTTGTTATTATTTATTTATTTATTAGTTAGATTTATATGCCGCCCTTCTCCAGAGACTCAGGGCGGCTTACAATGAGTTAAACAATAGCCTTCATATTTTTGTATATACCTGCTTAGTAGGGCTTTCGGCCCCCCTAAACAGTGTTCTTTTTTATACAAAGTCAGCTTATTGCCCCCACAATCCGCATCCTCATTTCACCTACCTCGGAAGGATGGAAGGCTGAGTCAACCTTGAGCCTGGTGAGATTTGAACTCGCAGTAATTACAGGCAGCTGGCTACTTTAACAGCACTTAGTCCACTGCGCCACCAGGCTCTTGTTAACATTATTGTTAACAATGAAAAAGATTTCAGGGTATTTTAAGCATTCTCTGTCCTCAAATTCTACATTATTATTATTATTATTATTAAATTTATTTATTTAATTTTTATACCGCCCTTCTCCCAGAGGACAGTTTAAAAGCAGTTTAAAAACATATTAAACAATTTGGCCCTAATTATTAAAAATAGACCCCAATTAAAATTCCTGTTTAGGCCAGACCACCTTTTATTTATTTATTTATTTATTTGATTTCATTTATATGCCGCCCTTCTCCAGAGATTCAGGGCGGCTTACAATGCATTAAGCAATAGCCTTCATACTTTTGTATGAAGTATACAAACTTCATATACTTTTGTATGAAGTATATACATAAGTATGTATATTTACATACATAAGTATGTAAATATACATACTTATGTATATTTATAAGTCAGCTTATTGCCCCCACAATCTGGGTCCTCATTTTACCTACCTTAGAAAGGATGGAAGGCTGAGTCAACCTTGAGGCTGGTGAGATTTGAACTTACAGTAATTGCAGACAGCTGGTGTTAATCACAATGCTTTAGTCTGCTGAGCCACTAGGTTTGTTGGAATAATAGTGTCTTGAGGGCACGGCAAAAGGTGCATAACTCAGGGATCATCTGTATTTCCGGGGGCAATTCGTTCCAGAGGGCAGGTGCCCCCACAGAGAAGGCTCTCCCCCTGGGGGCGCCAATCAACATTGTTTGGCCAATGGCACCCTGAGGAGTCCCTCTCTGTGGGAGCGTATTGGCCAGTTGGAGGCTATCGGCAGCAGAAGACGGTCTCGTAAGTACCCAGATTCTACAGTAGAACCTTGACAACTTTAACATGTGCTGACTTCAACTCCCAGAATTCCTCAGCCAGCATGTTGAGAAATACTACTCAAGAATATCAGTTGCATAGCTTTGTAGCCATGGCTTGTCTCATAGACATCTATGATCACCCTCAAATTGTTTTCCACCCATGGATGCCCTTCCACTAGCATGGAAGGTTTCCATCCCATCATAACCTTCCAGGATAGTCCGAGAAAACAATAACAGTAATATATTTGCTGTCATCGTGCTGTTTATTATTCATAGTCTTAAATGGGAAGATGACTAAATAATAAATTATGCAAAAAAAAATGCCTGTATAAGATTGACTCAGTTCCAACATATCCCTGAAGGTCTGTGCACAAGCCAATTCCAAGGACTTGATTTTTTTTACCCCTTTATTAGCAAAATATCATACTACTAGTAATAGTTCCACTGTTTAAGAGTTTGTGGCCTCATCTTGACTTTTTTGAACCAGGAAAATAATGGTAAAAAGTCTCTGGAGTTGATCTCAACTGCTGGTGAATCATTGGAGGTTTCAAAACCCTCAACCCCACCTGCCCAAGTGCAAAACTAGGTTTAGGGTTCCTTGGATTGGTGGGTAATATATTTACAACTAATTCCTGAGCATTCTGTGGACTATGGACCACTTTGGCCTTCAAGCCCATCATATTCTTGAAATCTGAACAATGGAAAATGCCGAATAAAAATATCAGGATTGCAGGTATACAGGACAAACTATATGCATCGTAATGCAACTGTGCAAATGATGCTACTGCATTCATCACATTAGGGACATAAGTCACATCATTTTGATGAAGTGGTGATGCATGCAACAATAGTTGCTCCCTTGCTCCTACAAGGTGCCCACAATTGTGGGGGTTTTTTTTTGTCATCAGTTAGGAAACAAACTGGTAATAGAAGTCGCCACTGTCGGAGCATAATTTGGCTACTTCTCAAAATAATTTTAATTTTAAAAGGGATGAACATTCCAATCTGGCTCCCTTTTGATGACTGCCCCTCTAACATGTCCCTCCCCCACCCCCACCCCCCACCCAAGCTTGAGTTAAAAAAATGTGCAGGGCCTGGCTACAAAACGTTTTTCAGCTCCACAGAGGTATTTGATCCACTGATGAATGACCAGACATCTAATAAACTAAAAAGGTTTATTGTACTTTGGTTAACAAACTAAAAATGTCAATTCTATCCCCTTCACCTTGGAGTCTACATATTAAGAAGCCCACCTGTGCTCTTGCTCACCCTCTTTGTGTTCTATATAAATGTAAAAAGGCCCTCCTCTTCTCCTGTCAATCATCTGATCAAAGGAATCTGCTGAGCCAATATTAGGCAGCACTTTGGAGCAGAGTCACTAGAGCAAAGAAAGAAGCCGCAGGGAGTCACTTCTCTCTCTGTGTCACTGCTCAGAACTTAAGAGCTTCCCACTGCTAATGGTGGAGAGAGGACCAGGAAGCTGCAGGTCAGCTGGAAGGAGAATGACAGTGATGAAGTTTCTCCTCTTATTGTGCCTTTGCGTGTATTACAATAAATACACACACTACACACACATGTAGAGCCTCCAGGTCAGCAACAATGGTAACTTCAGGAGGCCCCAAATGCTCCTATACACACAGAGAACACAACTCCCATTGGATGCAATGGGGGCTTATTTCTAAACAAAGGCAAGTAGGATGGCATTGGTTGTGAGCTATTAATGCACACAGGACAAAGAATAAATCATTGTTAGATCTTGGGTAATTAAAGCAGCCTGGGAGGTAAACACAGGATGGGTTCATGTGGTGGTTGTGACCTCTTGGAGAGAGGAAGTAGTCCCACCAGTCTTGAAGGAGGAGGTGGTATACCACTCTTCAAGAGGTCATGGCTGGATCCTTACCTGCTGGAGAATTATCAGCCAATTTTCAACTTTCCCTTTCTGGCAAAGGTTGTGGAAAAGGTGGGTTGGATGACAGCTACAGAGGATCTTAGAAAGAACACATTATCTGGACCCATTTCGAGCAGACTACAGTACAGAGGGAGCATTGGTTGCACTTGATGGAACTGGAATGGTGTATCCATCCTAGAGCTCCAAGATCTCTTAGCAGCTTTCAATACCGTCAACCCCAGTATCCTTCTGCTGCAGAGGTTAAGAGTGGGTGGCACTATGCTCAAGTGGTTCATCTCCTTCCTCAGAGGCCAGTTATTGATGGGAGTGGAGAAGATTTAACTCCATGGCCTTTCTTGACTAGAGGATCTCACAACTAACTGTCCCCATCCCTGTTCAATATCTACATGAAACCACTAGGCAAGGACATCCACCAATTCATGATGCAGTAACACCTGTATGGTGACAATACCCTATTTTACATCTCAACCCAAGGGGCTATCAATGTATTGACTCAGTGTCTGGAGGCTGTTAAGGTCTAGATGGGACAGAACAGACTTCAGCTCAATCCTACTAAGACTGACTGGCTGTGGCTGCTGATGATGTCAGCATCTTTGGTTTTGGATGAGGCTGCACTTCTTCAGTCAAGACTGGTTATGTAACTTGGGGTTCCTTCTGGACTCACAGCTACTGCTCAAAGAGCAGATGTCAGCTGTGGCCAGGGGAGACTTTGCAAAGGTTCCTCTGTGCACCACTTCACCCCTTCCTCAATCAGAAGGTCCTTCAGCCAATCATTCATGCCCTAGTTATCTCACAATTAGATTATTACAAAGCATTCTACATGGAGACCACCCGGAAGCTCCAGCTGGTTCAGAATGCAGCAGTGCAAGCAGTAACAGATGCCTCTTGGTGTGCCTATGTGTCACCATTGCTACGCAAGATTCATTGACTGCCAGTTGGCTTCTAGGTGCAATTCAAATTGCTGGTTATTACCTATGAAGTCCTCTATGGAATAGGGCCAACTTATCTGAGAGCCTCCTTAACTCCAACTATTTCTCCCCGCCCAGTATGTTCCAGCAGAGAAGGTGCTCTCCAGGTCTTCTCCAGTAAACACTGCCACCTTGTGCAACCTAGGAAATGCACCCTCTCTGTGGCAGCATCCCCCCGAAATAAGGAAAATATCCTCACTCCTGGGCTTCTGTAAAGATTTGAAAACCTGGATCAGTCCCAAGTCTGGGGTTGAAGTTTATTACTTGTTTAAAGATCCCTGTTTTGTTTTCTTGCTTTCAGTTTGGGGCCTATGTAATTTAATGCTTTTAGATACTTTTATATTTTCCCTGGTTTTGTACATTGGAGTTGGATGGCCAATACATTTAAACAAACAAACATACTTACAAGTGAATTAAGGCCTTCAACCCGCGAAAAGAAGTGTTGGAAAGTGATTTGATGTTGTTGTTTTCTATAAACCTGTAATGGGGTTACAAACACAACTGGTCAAAGCTGTCTTCATCTCAGGCATTCAACTCACTCAAAAAAAAAAAATCTTGGACCATAAATATTTCAACTCACAAATATTCCAGATGAGGAAGGCCCATGAAAGCATCGCTACTAATCGTCTCAAATGTGTTTGCAGTAAATAATCTGTAGAAAGAAATATTAGACAAATAATAATGTGACATGGTCTTAGACATACATAGATTTTTCACAGTGCTTGATTATTCTTAGAGATGAAGATTATATTTCCTACTCTGCTATGTCCTAACAAAATGAAATACACATACACATATACTGAGTCTAGATTATCTTTCTCCAACCTTACATCCTCTAAGATGTGTTAAAACTACGTTTTCTAGAAGGTCCAGCTAGCTGATCTAGTTCTTCGAGACATAAATATATATTATATGAAACAGTGTAATGGTTTTGACTAAATATGCCATAATTTAAAGAACTGGCATTTCTGAGTAGTTTACTACAACTCTACGTCTCCTTCGAAGATCTAGAGTTTGCCTTTACAAGAAATAAATGCACTGCAGTCAGAAATATTGTTTCAAAATTATGTTTTCCTCTAATGCTTGAAGATGAATGCAAATTGCTGCAATTTACATAATAGCTCCCATTTGAGAGTGCCAACACTACTCTCAGCTGCATATGGAACTTTTGCAAAGATAAGCATTGCTATTCATTCCAACGAAAGGAACATATTTAGGCCCACATCAAACACACAAAATGGTGTGGGTTTTTTCCCCTTAAATGAACCACAAATCCATGTGTTTTTGATGAACATCAACTCTACGTGTGTGTGTGTGGAATAAAGATAAGGGTTTCCTTGTCCAGTTGTGTCCGACTTTAGGACATGGTGCTCATCTCTGTTTCTTGGCCGAGGGAGCCAACATTGTCTCTGTGAAGTGGGTTGGGTTGAGACCTGCCCTGAGTCATCCAGTTGGCTTTTATCTCTAAAGGGGCACTAGAATTCAGGGTCTTCTGATTTCTATGTAGATATCCTATACATAGAATAATAGGGTATCAATTTTAGGATTGCTATTTGGGCTGCAAAAATCCAGACCACCACCAGAAGGCAACAAGGTCATATCATGGTCTTCCAGATGTTTGCAACTCTAACAAAATCTGCTCCCTGCTTTCCTCTATCTGATTCTTTGAGGTTAAATGTTTGCTTCTCACTTAGGCTCAAGAATGTTCCTCTCCCCACCAAACATGGAATTTAAATGAGAAAAAAAATAATCCTGAGGCACTAGCAGATTGTTTTTTAACCTTTTAATACTCACAAAGGAGATGGGAAAGAAATACCTATGTGAACTGTATTTTATTTATTTCATTAGTTTATAGGCTGCTCCAGTTGTGAATAACTAAGAAATGTACAACCCACCTCTCTAACTATCTAAGATGGAAAAGTGCAATCCTCCCCAATTCATACGCTATCATGATATCATACATACTTCTATACTTCTTAGAATTATAGAAAAATTCCCCAAAATATGATGGGGCCAAATTAGAGATGTAATCACATTTAAGCAATAACATATAGCTCTACATAGCACAAAAGGTATCTAACTTCTCCCCATAAGGAAGCTTCAACTAGATGAGAGGGTTATAACCGTTTTCTATTTTTAACAAATGCTCCTATCAACATATTTGCACCTGAAAAGGCTTTTTACAACACACGTGCTACTTAACCTGTTGGACCAATGTAAGTTACATGATTGATGGAGTAATATTTTAATGTTTTTCTGCACAGTTACAGCTATTATCTTTTTGATAATTAAATGTAATATATTAAATTTAAGCATTATTTTTCCCTGATATTTCCTTTATACTTACGTTTAAGCAAATTATATTAAATAAAATATAATTTAAAGAGTTACTATATAAATTAAAGCAAGCAAGGTAAACTTAAAGTCTTTACAACTTAATTAAGATTGTGATCAGTAGTTTTTAAAAATAGGCTGAAATGCATACTTTTGTTAAGTCTGACTGAATTTCTATGAAGGATATCCTAAAAAATGCAGTTTCAAAGTTTTTAGTTTCTTTTTTAAAAAATTAAATATATACTTCCAAATGAAAAATATTAAGACTTTTTGTTATAGTTTTATTTACTCCAAAGATCGGGATGCATAATGGGACTAGATTTAAAACATAGCAATAGAAATAAAATACTGAAGAAGTGTTTTGTTATTTAAAAATTTTCTTGAAGCATTAATCTCTACTATTGGAACAGTATTTTACTAATGCTTGCATTTTTTTCTTCATCACTGAAAGGAAAGAAAATTTGGTTCTGGCCATCATCCAGATGTCCAAGAGCTCCTGGGAGTAGAATATTACTTCACTCCCTCCCTGCTTGATGATTTTTATCTTAGTCACTTATCCTTTGTGGAATAAAAGTTTCATCAGATCTATCAATTCTCAATGAGATCATAGATCAATTGCAGCCATAGATGGGTATTTTTTGGGTCATCCATTCTATAATTCCCTCCTGCAGTAATGCTCTCAGGATTAAGATGACTCTTTATGAGATAAGCAATACGAGATATCACAAGATAGCTTCCTGCCTTCCTTCCTTCCTCCCTCCCTCTAAAGAAGTTCTGTATACACCTGTCTTACTTATTGCCCAGAGGGCTTTTAGATCCCCAAGTACTCCTTAAAAACCCACTGAAGAAGCCATTTACGATTCCATGTTTGAAATGCAAGAGGAGTGAGAGAAGGAAACATGCTGCTCTTTGATAATAGGGTATAAAAACAAAGTAATCACAAGAATATTATGGAGAACGTGACTAAGGGCCAGCTGTTGAAAAATTTAATTTTCAAGGTGTACACAGCTTCTGATTTTGAATGTCTTTTCTCCAATTTTGAAGCCTTCAATGTGTATTCAGCGGACTGCCATTACAAATCTCCTGTCCTTTTGTGTGCCTGTTTTTTAATTGTGACTTACTGTGGACCAGATTGTGCCTCTTGATATATTCAGGGCTAATCTCAGCCTTTCCATTGGGAGTGGGGGATTCCTGAAAACCCACTCACCTTTTTCATACTAGCGGTTTCAAAAATAATTTAGACTCAGTCAGGAAGCAGGAACTACTACAGGTAGTCCTTGACTTACACATTTATTTAGTGCCTCTTCAAAGTTACAACGGCACTGAAAAAAAGGGACTTACGACCATTTTTCACACTTATGACCGTTGCAGCATCCCCATGATCATATTCAGATGCTTTGCAACTGACTCACATTTATGACGGTTGCAGTGTCCCTGGGGTCATGTGATCAGCTTTTGTGATCTTCTGACAAGTAAAGTCAATGGGAAATCCAGATTCACTTAAGTCATATTAGTAACTTAATAAATGCAATGATTCACTTAACAACGGTGGCAAGAAAAGTTGTAAAATGGGGCAAAACTCACTTAACAAATATTTCACTTAGCAACAGAAATTTTGGCCTCAATTATGGTTGTAACTCGAGGACTACCTGTACAAATGTTAACTTTGCTCACATTTTTTGTGTCCCTGACATCTTCCTTAGAGTAGCTCCACCTGTCTTTTTCTGTTATAATTGTCATCAGTCTTCATCAAGCTAATGCCCTCCTGGGATCTTGGGACTGTTTTATCAGCCAACATGAAGATGCCAGTTCGGAGTATATGGGAGCTGTAGTCTAACAAAAATGGAAGATGCTAACTCGAAGAAGGCTGATCTATTCTGTATATTCCTGCCTTTTAGCCTTGCCATCACAGTTTCAATATTCTGAACATGCTTTTCTGAAAAAAAATATTCTTGGGAAGTGGGAGCAGTAGTTCACCAATGCAGAAATGATAACATCACAAGGCACAAATGAAAATGGCTTCAAAAGCTCACCTCTCCTTCAATAACAACCTTACTTTCCAAAGATCACAAAGGAGCTACTATTTTGCATTGAACGGAGAGAATATGAATCAGAAATACTATGGTATCATCTACAAAACTAAGGTGAGAAAATTGGTATCCTGAGATGCCCTAAGATATCAATAATTACAGATCACAAATATCAACCTATCTGCATTTCTCAAGTTGCCAATGAGGCTCTATATCCAAATTGTACATCTATATATCAAAGATACGATTTATATCTACTCATATTAAAATTAAAAAGGTCACGACAAAGCCTGCTGAGATGACACACTGGCATACTAATGACTAAATAGCCACCAAGGACCTTCCCCTTTACAGTGTAACATATATTTTTTCATCATCTTTTTTCTTCCCCGCATGATAAGGTGAGATTCTTGCCCTATTCCCAATTATGTTCTTTTTATTCTGCAAAAGATCCGGGAGAAACTGTATCGTTCCCATGGTAACTATATTTACTCGATTGTTTGGGATTCAAACCCCAGCTGAGTGCACATTCCTCCTGATCAGCTCCCAGTATACAAGGTGAGAAGGAAAAGGACATCACCTCACTGGCAGAGTATCAGCATCAGAAGTGGATAATGAGCAGTCAGACATAATGCTTAACGTTAAAGCAAAATTATGCCCTAGGCCAATTCATATAGCCCACCATGCCTGCGTTTTTAAGGCTCTTCTTAAAAAAAGAAGTTGTATTTCCTGACAGGTCTCTGAATCAGATGTGTCTTAATTTATGGACCACATTTTCCCACAGAACTTGGGTTTTTTTCTTCAGGATCAAAGGATGCTAACCAAAGAAATATCTCTTGGCTATGTTTATTGTAACCAATAGTTTTCAACTCTTGGTACATATCACAAATAGGAAAGATCTATCCCTATCATTGGCACGAAGCTCTCTTATAAAATTGCCCCACTGAAATCCACGGTTCCTTTCTGAGAGAAGCAAGTTTGTTTAATCAGCCACAACTCTTAACGTTCAACAGCACTAATTCTGGAAGTGTAGAGAAATGATTTAACAACCATTATCCAGCCTCAGAAAAGACAGTACATGACAGGGTGGTACACGGTATGGGAACATGGTGTCACTGCCCTAACTAGAATTCACACGTACCAAACAAGCACTCTAATAATAAGAGCAGTGATGATGCTAAAGCAGACCCTAAGCAGCACTAGAAGAACAGATCAATACAGTGCAGAATAATAATAGTAATTATAATAATCTGCCACACCTTTCATTACTTCCACTGGAAACACTAGGTGCATTTTGTTATATAATAGTTCTGCACTAGCTCCTCCACATAAAACAAGTACTGGTACTTAAAAGCCCGTTAGCGACTGGTTTTTTTTTGTTTTTTTAAGACACCCGTTTCATAACAAGCAATCACCATATAAACCGTTCTCACAGAAGTTGCAGATTGGACGAGAAGATGAAACTCCGTTCTGGGATTTTCGTGAAAGCAGATCTCACAAAGGATCTGGAAGAGGAAAACGGGGGAAGGGGTGGGGGAGAAAGAAAGCAAAGCAGAGGTTAACAGCACCGCAGCCGGCCGGGGAGTCGTTTTGTCAACCGCCCTGGGGCCGGTTACCTGTCCCCTTCCACTCACCCTCCCGTCAACAGGGGTGATAATTTCCAGCGGGGGAGGATCGCCAACGCCGAGAAACAGACGGCGTCGCCCTAAAAGAAACGCGCAGAGGGATCCAACTTCTAGCCCCTCCAACACCCCTTCCCCGCTCTTCCTTCTTCTCCATCCCGGTTCCTTTGCAATCCCAGCGGGTCTTCCCGCCGGACGGAGAGCCCCCACACCCCTCCCGCGCCCAGACCCTCTGCGCGATCCACCGATAAGCGTCCCGTCCCCACAAGTGCTTACAGCCCCCTTACAAGGAGGTAATGTCGGGCGGCACGGTGCGCGGGATCGCCCGGGCGTTCTCACAGAGCGCGTTATCTTTGGTACAAGTGCACGAAGCCGGGCAGGCGGTCTTCCCCGGTCTGCTCCCTTCGGTCAGCAACAGGGCGGAGAACAGGCACAGGACAACTGCCGAGGGTCTTCCAAGGGGTCGCCGGTCGGTTTGGCCCATCCTTTAAATCCGTTCTGGTTCCGGCCAGTTGGAAGGAGGAGGAGGAGGACGAGAGGAAGAAGCGCAGCCCGAATCATGAACGGACAGGCGGGAATCTCCGCGTTGTTGTTGTTGTTATTTTTTACCGGGCTAAGGAAGATCTGCGCGGAGAGCCCGGACGAGACGGCTTCCCCTTCATCCCTCCTCCCTGGCGCTCGTTCTCCCCGTCGCCAGCCCTTCCTTTCCCCGCGCTGTCGGGGGGGGGGGGGAGCTGAAAGGCTCCGAGTCGTTCAGCCGTCGGTTGTTTGGGGATTCGCCAGGCAGCCGTGAGGGGCGAAAACGGGGGAGGAGGAGGACGGGGAGACCCAACCAGCTGGAGAGGCGAAAGAGCGGAAAAAAAGGAGAAGGAAAAGAAAAAGAGAGACTCGCATCCCCGCGAAACGCGTACACACACACACACACCACACACACACTGGCGCGCGCGGCGGCGGCGGCGGCGGCTGCTATAGCTCTGCTGCTGCTGCTCGGGGTTGCAAAGTGTGACGCACGCCGCGGAGCTGAGGCACGGCTTTCACTTTTCTTAGGGGAGGCCCTCTTCTCGCGGCCAAAAATAGGACCACCTTCTGCTTGGCTGGTGGTGGTGGCGGCTGCGTGGGCGGGCGGGCGGTGTGGGTGGAGTGGGGGCTCCGTGGGAGGAGGAGGAGGAGGGAAGCAAGCAGGCGGGGAGGAGGATCTCTTTCCACCCGCGTCAATGTTCCCTTGAGGGAGGAAAATCGGGCTTTGCATTTGCCAGGCGACAGCCGAAGGGGGAGAAAAAGCCGGCTTTGCGTGGAGGAAAGAAAGCGAGGGAAAACATCCAAAGGGCGGCGTGGAAGCCTGTATTTGTGTGTGTGTGTTGGGAGATTTTAATAAAAACCCGGTTGGCGTAGGTGTGAGGCCTGTGATTTCATTGCACAAGCTGGCTGGGAACCTCTGCAAAAACAAACGGACGCCGCGGGCACAGACCACGCAGCCTCTTTTTATCAACCGAGCGGATCTGCAAGCGGCCACGTTCAAACCCAGCCGGCAAAATGCTTCTCGTCTTTCTTTCCCTTAAGCCCTTCCTTAATGTGCAATAGCTGGGCTTCGAGGCAAGCTGAACCCGTGCTACTGGATTTGGGAAACCTCTTTATAGGAACCAGAAGGATAGAAAGCAAGGAAAGTGCAAAGTGTAGCCATAATGTTTTGAAGCGCTTCAGGGCTTATTTGTTACCTATGAACAGTGTCAGGCTCCCCGCAATATTTTCGCTGTGCATCTGACACAGAAAAGAACTGTTGCATCACGGCGAAAGGAAGCTATTAAAAATTTTGAAATTCCTTATTCCAAATGCCAATTTCTCCTAGTAAATAACTTATTTTAGGACTCTTTAAAATGAGCCTGAGTAGCGTAGGGGAGTAATGCCTCCTAAAAAGGCAGCATTTAAGATCCAGCTGCCTGCAATTACCTGCGAGTTCAATTCCAGCCAGGCTCAAGGTGGACTCAGCCTTCCATCCTTTATAAAGTGGGTAAATTGAGGACCCAGTTTGTTGGGGGCAATAAACTGACTTTGTATAAATATAAATATACAAAAGTATGAAGGCTATTGCTTAACGCACTGTAAGCCGCCCTGAGTCTCTGGAGAAGGGCGGCATATAAATCAAATTAAAAAAAAAAATCCAACTAAACGCAGCATGCTCCATGTGCTAAGGAGATCCTTGTGCATCTTGCAAAAATTTAACATAGGGCACCTTCACGTGAGCACTCAGGCCATGTATCTGTGATTCCCCCCCCCCCCCCAATCCTTGTCTTGACTATTTCTGGCTCAGCTGCCCTGTACCCCGAAATCGCAAAATAAAAAAAGAAAGCAATGGCTTCATTTGTTTCAGTTTTCTCAAATCTGTTCTTCCTCCCCTCCCCAGAACTCCTTCCCATAAAAGTTCAGCAGCAAGCTGGCTGAGGTATTCTGGGAATTGAAGTCCACCTATCCTCAAGTGGCTGAGGTTGAGAAACACTGCTATAGAGTGGTAATATCGTAGTTGCTTAGCATCTCTCCCACAACATGAACTGTGTTCATGTAAAGGTGTAGACAGGAGAGGTTACCACTGACTGAACCTAGTTTGCCACACTAACAAAAGGAAGGATTGGTTGGCTCACCCAGTTCTTAGTATTTCTTTTAGTGGCAATCAAAACGGTTTACTGATAGTCCTCAATTTATGACCACAATGGAGCCCAAAATTTATGTTGCTAAGTGAGTTTGTTCAGTTTTGCCTCATTTTACAGCTTACCCTGCCACAGTTGTTAAGTGAATCATTGCAGTTGTGAAATAGGCTTCCCCATTGACTTCATTGTCAGAAGGTCGCAAAAGGGGATACCTGATCCTGGCACACTGCAACGTCATAAATGTGAGACAGTTGTCAAGCATCTGAATGTAAATCATGTAACCATGGGGATCAGTGGTGGGTTGCCCCCTGTTCGCAACGGTTTCTATAGAACTGGTAGTAAAACGGCAGGAGGCTCCGCCCACTGATCCTGACATCATCAAAATGCTTCTGCGCAGAAGAGCGAGCGAAGCATGTGTGTGCGGCCCCATTGCAAACTGGTAGCAAAGGTAGGTAGAACCCACCTGATGGATGATGTTGCAGCAGTCATAAGTGTGAAAAATGGCAGTAAGACACTTTTTTTCAGTGCCGTTGTAACTTTGAATGGTCACTAAGCTAACTATTGTAAGTCGAGGACTACCTGTACTAAATATTGCTTTGGGGAGACTGCAGTGTGGTGTGTGTTCTCATGCTGGTAGTGTGGAAGTGTCCACAGAAACAATGGCTGTGAGGTTCATCTGATAACACTGAATCGCAAACTAGCCTACCACATTTTAGCCAACATTCATAGATACTTGGCAAACACATCTTAATGTGCTCTGTGAATCTAATCTACATCCCACACTTGTGGTTTACCACAACTCCATCATATTCTAACAATCCCACCCTTTTCCCATGATTGCACAGTACTGCCCTCATCTCGTTCCCAGCTCAAGGTAAAACAGTCATTTCTACTGTAAATGTGCAGATAGTCCTTGATTTATGACTGAATACATACTTACGGTTTAAAGTCATGATAGTTGGTAAGAGAATCACAATGTGACTCCAATTGGTTTTACAACCTTTTCTGTAATGGACTGTTAACACAGCAGTTGTTAAGTGAACCCATTTTTTTCAATGGGTAGGTTTTTTTTGTCAGAAACCAGAAGAAAAGACCAGAAACCAGCCGAAAAAACACTTAAAATTGCAATCATGTGACTACAGCTCACTGCAATTGGCTGTAAATGAAAATATTTTTATACGCCCACACAGCTCAAATAAACATAGGAAGAACCAATTTCAAAAATCGATTGCATAAGTCAACAATAAGATTTTTTCAAGTCCTTGACTTATGATCACAATTGAGCCCCAAATTTATGTTGCTAAGTGAGGCATTTGTTAAGTGAGTTTTGCTCCATTTTATCTTGCCACAGTTGTTAAGTGAATCACTACAGTGGTTAAGTGAGCAACATGGTTGTTAAGTGAATTGGTTTTCCCTGTTGACTTTGTTTGTCAGGAGGTCTCAAAAGATGATCATGTGATTCTGGGACACTGCAACTGACATAAATATGAGTCAGTTGCCAAGTGTCTGAATTTTGATCATGTGGCGATGGAGAAGATGCAACAGTCATAAGTGAAAAACGGTCATAAGTCACATTTTTCAGAGCTGTTGTAACTGAATGGTCACTAAATACCTGTATTACCTCTGTTCATGGAATATATAGAGGTTTAAGCAGCATCCTCTTCCCCCTTTCTCTTTATTCTGATCAGAAGGTCCATTAAGGAGGAAAAGATGGAATATATTTTTGATTGAAGAATTAGGAGTCAATTATGTAGTTCATAGTCACTTTAATGATAAGATTTTTTTTCCACATTTTCCACCACCATATGAATTTTCCACATTTAGTATCCCTATGCATGTGCCTGAGAATGTATACACACCCACATGTCTTTATTAAATATGTCTGTGTTTATGCTTGAGAAAACAGAACGCTAATATTTTCTATCCTGGAACTTCAGAGTTGAAGAGATGGCTTACACAATCAGTTTTAGCCACAAATCTTAATGTTGTAGTTTATTATTCTTATTGTAGGGCATAATATTTGATCTTGTATCATCATTTCTGCCGAGTAGAATTCTGTTCTGGTATTATACAATTTTATGAATTGTGGGAATTTTTAGTGGCTTATTTAAGTCTTAGTGTTGGAAATCTAATGAAATGATAGAAATCTTCAGCTTCAAGTTGCATAAATTTCCTATTAATACCAACGTAAAGGTACATTGATTGGTTGATTTTCTTGAAACAGGTTTCATTCCTAGCTCAAATTCAGGAGGGCTCAGACATTGATATGTCCAACATCCAGATAAATCAGATTGAGGATCTGTTCCGATGTCTTAAACCCAGATGTTGACAAGTCAAGAATGAGCTTTATGGATCACTGAGTAGCATATTATGGCTGTTTCCCCAAAGTATATCTTCACTCCAAAGAAATTACATTTGTAATTTTCATCCTTCATATAGCAGAATGTGCTCTGAAGCTGATCTAGCTTTAGGATCTAATCTTAAGAGTTTTAGTTATCACTTTACATTATTGAAAAGTGGTTGTTTTCGGAGTTTATTTTAAGAAAGAAAGTCACTCCTTAAAATTCATATGACCTTTCTCATGACCTCTTTTCTAAAACTCTGCAAGGCTCTGGAGTTTACATTAGGGAGGGAGTGAACTATAGTATAGTTATTATAAGATAGATTGTGCAGTACCATTATATACAGAGAGGAAACCTTCATTTGGAGATGACAGACAGCAAGATAATTCAATTTTGGTAGATTATGTGTTGACTTTCAGGCTACATAATAAGAAAAATGCAAGTCAATTGTCATTCAATAAAAATGTACTTCAAATTAAAAATATAGTCAGAAGAATGATGTGAAATTCCAAGAACTGAGCAGTCAGGATAATATGACAGGAACTGGAACAGATTAGATTTGTTTATAGCAAATTGACTGAAGCCTGGCCAGAAGTTTCTATACTCAGAATTCTCTGGCTATTTCTCTGCCCCAGCAGTTTTTCAGATACAAGATAAAAATTTGGGTGTTTTAAGGAAGCCCTCTTACACTCAGAATTCTGCTGAAGGCAGAGAGACTTTACTGAGGATCATTTATAAACCCTGATGCATTTTTGGGAATTCAGAAGAGAACTACCATGTTTCCCCAAAAATAATACCCTGTCTTATATATGAATGGGCTGAGGTGTGCGAGGCCTGGCTGCAACTATCCGAAGGCAAGTAGTAGGACAGACTCCTATTCCCACCTTAGCTTAATTTTTAGGTGTGCACCCTGGAGTGGGCGGGTCTTAATTAGAGCTTATTTTGGGGATAGGGCTTATAGTGTAAAAATCCAGCTACAACTTACTTTCTGAGTAGGTTGTATTTTCGGGGAAACATGGTAGCTCCTCTTACAAAGCAGCTGAGTTATTGGTCCATGACTTTGTCCACAAGAATACAGGTAGTCCTTGACTTACAACAGTTCATATAGTGACTGTCCAAAGTTACAACAGCACTGGAAAAAGTGACTTACGACCATTTCTCACACTTAGCAGCATCCCCCATGTTCACATGATCAAAATTCAGATGCTTCACAACTGATACAGGATAGTTGCAGTTTCCCATAGTCATGTGAGCCCCTTTTGTAACCTTCTGACAAACAAAAGTCAATGGGGAAGCCAGAGTCACTTTACAATCATGTCACTAACTTAGCTGCAATGATTAACTTAACAACTGTGGCAAGAAAAGTCATAAAATGGGCCAAAACTCACTTAACAAATGTTTCACTTAGAACTGAAATATTGGGCTCAATTGTGGTCGTAAGTCAAGGACTACTTATAGGTAGAAATAAATCCATTATAAAACCTAGTATAGAAAGTGATGTGAACCTCCAATTTTTGAATTAGACTGCAACTTGCCCAGAACTCCCAAAACACTCTTTTAATCAGGACTGTCAAAGACATCTTTCTTTCTTTCTTTCCTTCTTTCTTTTCTTTCTTTCTTTCCTCCTTCCTTCCTTCCTTCCTTCCTCCCTCCCTCCCTTTCTCTTTCCTTCCTTCCTTCCTTCCTTGTTCTTTCTTTTCTTTCCTTCCTTCCTTCCTTCCTTTCCTGCCCATCTTACCATTGAAGGGAAATTTTGGTGTTAAAAGAACAGGATTAATAGCATTTTACCTCCATTTTATCAAGAAGTCATTTCCAAGACAAGCAACAGAGGCAGTATATATACAATATAGAGAAATAAAATGCTTAGCCATGTATTGCACTTTGATGAGATCTAAACTGAATTGCCTGACGCGGTTGAATCCATCTAAGAATGGAATGGAGATCTTTTTCTGCATGCTGCCAATTGTGATAGAGAAAGAAATTTATTGCATTAATGTCTTTTCAGTATCCAGTTCAATTTGTTACATTCTCTTCTTTGGTTAGTAGTTTCAGATATAGCTGCAGAGGTTCAGAATGTGTATGCACAGGAATAACTTCTAGACTGAGCTGAACTCTACCGTAGGAATCTCTGCATGAATTAGGACAGGAGATCCTAATAGATCACTAGCAAATTTGGCATTTTGAGAGCATGTCATAAGCACATTTACAGAATGACTGCCATGGTGAGTCTAGCCAATGTACTCTGCTACTAGGAAGAAAACTCACTTCCCAGAATATTCTACAGTACTACCTCTCTTTTGAGCTGGCATGTGTACAGTAGTTCCAAGCAAGATTTTGGACCATATCAAATGCCTTCTACCAATGCCTTCAGGTAACATCTTGGAAGCAAGATTCTTCCAAAACTCAAGAGTGATGCATTCCTGCTTTCTATACATTTATTTGTAATTAGTAAGACAGAAGGTGTTCGTGGGTAACACAGTGATTAGGGAAGAAGAGTTGTGGAGTTTTTGTTTTGTGGAAAGGCAAGCTGCACAGGATTCCCACAGAACACCGAAAATCTGAAACTAGTCTGATCATCCCTTCTGCTGTTGTGGGTTAAGGCCAGCCAATGGACAGCATCAGAATCACCTGACAGGTAAGCTTAGAATAACAGAACACATGAGCATCTAATACAGGAGCCTTGGAAGTGAGTATGAATTTTATATCCTGAATGTGCTATATTTGATCCCCCCCCCCTACATTTCAGTTTCTCTCTCTGTGACAGCTAGGTAATCACTGTAACCTGGCAACCAGAAATATGCAGTCATGTAAATTCTGCAAATCCTATTAACATTAAGACTACCACCTCTCCTTATGAATGTCAGCCTTTGCTTTTTGAAGAGCAAAATTTTGGCAAGCACATCTCAGTTGCTTACCCTCTCCTCCCCCTATCTCCCCCCCAGTAGCACTACTATGTCCTGAAACATCCATTAGAAATAAAAAGAGTAAGATAGACTACTTTATTCCTTAGAGAAATAGACTTGCTTCTCTCTGCATTTCAGTTAAAACTCTTTTGCCCGGAAGACAACCCAAGAACAAAAATGTGTAATATCTACGCCAGGGGCAGATTTCCAATTTTCCATTCGCTTCTGGCCCTAGTCCATCTGAATGTATAGGAGGGGAAGTGCGACTATCCAGTTGGGAAGTTTTGAGTAAAGTCTGTGCTAAATCAAAAGGAACTGAATTCTTTTACCTGTATATTTATTAAACTACATCCTGCCTTTCCTTCAGGTTACCAATATAGCAATCCTTCTGTCCCTCATATCCCTTTGGTTGGGCTGACAGAAACTGACTAGGACTAATCCCAAATCTCTCTGTGAGTTCCTGTGCCTGACATTAGACAGCGCCTGTGCCATTTCTTAACTCAGTATTTCTCAAAACTCAGAAAATTTAAGATCTATGGACTTCAACTCCCAGTATCCCCCAGCCAGCATGGATGGGCTGACTAGGGGATTCTGGGAGTTGATGTCCACAGATCTTAAAGTTGTCAAGGTTGAGAAACACTGCCTTAACTATTTCACTATCCTGGTTTTCTTGAAGTCAACACTGGAAATCCTTACAACAAGGAGAAGTTGCTTTAAGGTGAGACCACCTAGAAGCTGGGTAGTAAAATGTTGGCTTGTTGCTACAAATCAGCAGTAGCTGGACAGAGTTACCCGTCTCCAAGTTCCTCCTTCCCAACCAACAGAGTTCTGGAATGTTTTTTGAGGCAGAAGGCAGAAATCCAATGAAAAGCTTTCATTCTGCCAGACCTTCTGGTTCCCCTAAGCTTCCTAACAAGCTGACATATGGCTTTTAATTTACTGCCTTTCAAATATACTTGCTCAAAACTGAAAAGAAAACCTCATGAAGCTGTTTTCATATTCCAGTTTGTAATATTCAAGGTTTAGGCCTCCCTCTTGTCTCACTGAAGTGATGATTCCGTTTCAGCAATAATCACTGTGCTTCCATTATTTAAAACATGTTTAGTTAGTTCCCATTTGTCAGAAGCTGTAAGTCTTAAGTTAAATTATGAATAGCTTCTTGTAGACATTAGAAGATTCTGATCAATTATATTTGTGACTCTTTTTTTTTTTTGCTAGATTGCCATGCTGTTTGAAATTAGCCTTTATGTACTTACAAAATTGTTTTTGGCAGCTGATTCTGAATATCTGCCAACTGAACTATTTACCATACATGAAGAAGGAACCAGCCTATTGAAACAAGGACACCAATCAAACATTATCCTTATACTATACTTTATATTGGTGTTATTCAACCTTAGCAATTTTAAGATGGGTGGACTTCAACTCCCAGAATTCCTTGGCTAGCACAGCTGGGGAATTCTGGGAGCTAAAAGTCCAAAGTCCTTAAATTTGCCAAGATTGAGAAACGCTTCCTCTACAAAGGAATACTTTCATTAGAAAGATTTCCTAGGATTTTCAATAGATTTTCAAAACCTTGCTGATTTGTATTTTATTTTTTTTACATCCATTAAATTATTTACTTTAATGGTAACTTATGATATGCAGAGTGCAGAAAAGGAGCAGAACAGAGTAAGCTAAAGAAATTAAAAACATATGAAAGAAAATAAAAATGAAGCTTTGCTAAAAATAATTTAGAGCAACACCATTAACTATAGCTCTCCACTATAGCTTTAGTCTTGTAAAGAGGATTACTCTTTATAGGGAGTTATCAACTTACAACCATTCATTTACTGACTATTTGCAGTACCAACAGCTCTGAAAATTGTGACTTATGACCGTTTTTCACACTGACAACTGTTGCAGCATCCCGATAGTCACCAGATCAAAATGTGGGCACTTGGCAACTGGCATGTATTTATGACAGTTGCATTGTACCAGGGTTATGTGCCCTTGCTTGTACTATAATATGTCCATACATTGTTTTTATTTTAAATTTAAAATACATTTTAATGCATTTTAATAAAATACATTGGTTTTTTGCTATTTATTACTGTGGCTTTCAGACTTTTATCTATTTTATTTATTGTGCGCTGCCGGAGTCCCCTTTGGAGGGAGATGGGCAGTTAAATAATAAAGCAAATAAACAAACAAACAAATTAAATAAATAAATAAATAAATAAATAAATAAATAAATAAATAAATAAATAAATAAATGCATTTACTCATATATTGGGTTTTGTAAAATGTTCATCTGTATGAACATTTTATGAAACCCTCTTGATCTACTCCAGTTCTACATCAAGAAAATTCCTCTTGATCTATTTCAGGGGTGTCCCTGATCTATTCCAGGATTGTCAAGGCAACCTAGCCTGTGGGTTGCTCAGATCTGGCTGGTGGGGCACCCTGGAAACAGCAAAGGTTGCCCTGGAACAGTGCCCTGGCCCGTGGTGCCTGTGCCAGCGAAAAAGGAGCTTGCAAGGGCTGTAGGCGGTCCTCCCAAGCTGTTTTCACTGGCAGAGGGTTGTAGGAAGCCATCACAGCTGAAAATGGAGCTCACAAGGGCCACATGTGGCCCTCCCGAGCTCTGTTTTTGGTGGCAGGGGGTTGCAGGAGGCTGTCACAGCCGAAAACGGAGCTTGGGAGCCGGTTTTCCCTGGCAGAGCGCTCAGGGCCACCACAAGCGCCCCCAACACGAGTGATGTCGAGCTGGCTATGCTCACCCTGGCCTCACACATACACACACACTGAGGTCAAACACAACCCTGATGCAGCCCTCAATGAAATTGAGTTTGACACCCTTGATCTACTCCCTCTTGCTTCATATTTTTTGGGCCTCATTCTTTCTATATAACCAACATATTTTGGGAGGACCTGTTACTTCCTTCTGTATTCAATCTGGATCTATCCAGTACCAGTTCAGTCTTGTCCTCTTGTTTTACCGGTAGTGCTCAACTTACAACCATTCGTTTAGTGACCGTTTGAAGTTACAGTGACTCTGAAAATTGTGACTTATGACCATTTTTCGCACTTACAATCATTGCAGCATCCTCATGGTCCATGATCAAAATTCGGATGCTTGGCCACTGGCGTGTATTTATGACATATGCACTGTGTTACCACCATTTGTAATCTTTCCAGCTGACAAGCAAAATCAAAGCCAGAGAAGCCAGTTTCACTCAATGACCGCACGATTCACTTAACAACTGCAGTAATTTGCTTAACAACTGTGGCAAAAAAAAGGTGATAAAATGGGGCAACTGCCTTGCTTAACAACAGACATTTTGGACTCAGTAAGTCAAGGACTATCTGTACCACACTTTTTAAAATTTCTTAATGCTCCTCTCTTGTTGCTTTCAACTTATTTTTATGGGTTTTTCTTTCTTTTTCTTTTTTTTTTTTTGGCATGCCTGAAGGAGGAATGTTAGGAAAGAATACTGGAAGTTGAGCAAAACATTGGGAAAGGCAAAGAAAGTCAACTTCCTAGAAAGAAATCTAGACTCCCTGCACTCATTGAAGAAAAGTTAGGCATGTAAGGGATCTTCTATCTGAATCACAGTTCACACAGAACCCAAAGATACATCAGACATTAACAGTATATGATGAGAAATGAGAAATTGTATTAAATAAGACATAGTAGAAACTGATCTTGACCTTGTTTAGAGTTAATCATTACTTATTACAATTATGACCCGATTGTTGTGTTCTTTGGCAAACCTGGTTTTAAAACGAGAACTTTGAAACCAGAAATTCCTTCAAGAACCTCCATCAGGATTAAGAGTTCACATTCTTGCCAATACTTTTGTGGCAAACATCAGACTTAGTTTAACCGAGGCTTTGTTTAATCTCAGCCACAATAAACTAACCCCTTTTAAAACTTTAGCAAATTCTGCTGAGATTACTAAGATTACTAGACATCAGAAAAAGATGGTAGGAAGAGTCCCCAGAAATTATGAACTACAAAATTTATAAATCTGACATTGCAATGTATTTTACTTCCCACCAATTCTTACTTGGTTAAGATTTTAGAGACATACCTACAGAGACCAACAATGCAATGCTGAAATTATTCAGCCATGTTAATTTAGAGCAAATTTGTGCAAAACTATCAGTGACTTTTTTTTAAAAAAAGGCTTCCTGTGGCCAAGTCTTCCTGTGCATATTATCAGATGAAGTTTTTATACCTCGGTTGCCTGCCTTCTTTAATGAAAAGTTGTGGATTCAGATATTACACTCCCCCATTTATGCAACCGTTGTAAATACATGCCACTTGCCAAGCCCCTAAATTTTGATCACATGGTTGTTGGGATGCTGCAATGGTCTTAAGTGTGAAAAACAGTCGTAAGTCATTTTTTCCAATATCATTTTTTGTACAGGCAGTCCTCAAGTTACAACCACAATGGAGCCCAAAATTTATGCTGCTAAGTGAAACATTTGTTAAGCGAATTTGCCCCATTTTATGGCTTTTTTTTTTGCTACAGTTCTTAAGTGAATAATTGCATTTGTTAAGTTAGTAACATGGTTGTTAAGTGAATCTGGATTCCCCAATGACTTTGCTGGTCAGAAGATCGCAAAAGGGGATCACATGATCCCAGGACACTGCAACCGTCATAAATATGAATCACTTGCCAAGCATCTGAAACTTGATCATATGATCATGGGGAAGGTGCAATGGTCGTAAGTGTGAAAAACAGTCCTTTCACTTTTTTCAGTGTCGTAACTTTGAATGGTCACTAAATGAATCGCTGTAAGTCGAGAACTACCTGTACTCTAACTTTGAATGGTTGCTAAATTGTAAGAAGAGGACTACCTATATTGGACCTTTACCAATAATTTGAAAGGGGGGGCTTTATTTTAGAATGAGATTCTTTTGAAAACAAGAAGTAATCACAGCTGCTTACATGTCTGATACAGCTTGTAGGCTTTCTCAATTTCTTTTGTGTATGTGTTCTACGTAAGCAAAGCACCTTGCTGAATAACGTGCACATTTCTATAAGGCAGTGTTTTCCAACCTTAGCAAACTTTAAGACACATACATTTCAATTTTCAGAATTTCCCAGCCAGCATGCTGGCTGGGGATTTCCATGAATCGAAGTCCACATATCTTAAAGTTGCCAAGATTGAGAAACATTGCTATAAGGTGTATTTTGGCATGCATGTGTTAATTAAAGTGCAATTTCCCATTTAGTATAAGTCAAACCCTACTGAAGCTGTTTATCTGGCAGTAGGTCTTGGCTGAGATTTTTAGCTATTACAATTGCAACATCAATTCTGCAAATAATTATCCTGCTGAACAAAAAGGAGATGCTCATAATCTCACATTTTCTACTAGTGTCGTGCCAGGAGTAACAAAACAGATTCCAAGATTTGGTCAGGCAACCAACAGGCTGGAGACAAGATGCTGTTGATGTCATTGATTAACCGCTCTGGTTATATAAAGCAGTAGTACTGAAATATCACAGAAAATTGGAAACCCTGATTTTATTTTTATTTTATTTTTTGGCTGGTCAGAGTTTCAAACAAGAATGGACAAGCTCTTGATGTTTTTTTTTTCCTTCTCAAATCTGCAGAACCTGACCAATGGAAAATATTCAAAGAAAAACACATCTGTTTTTTCTCTTTTTATATACTCAAACTTTCTCAATCCTCACGCCATCCTTACCTTTGGGAGGTTCTTGCTAACCAGCTTAGATCCTTAGATATGTGATGGTATCAGCACAGGAAAGGATACAGATAAGCTTTACAGTACTATAGAAAATTGGCTTTCACAATACATAAAAAGCTATCAATTTCAGAAAACAGGTGTAGTCTACAGAGCTTTTCCAACAATACCCCCATCTTGCCTCTCCCTGAGATGTCAATAATCTTTGGCAATACTGTATTCAGATACAGCCATATGTGATCAAGTTGAACCTACAATATTATAAATCTTCTACGTCCCAAATACAGTCAACAATTGAAAATTGTTCCAAATATAAGTAGTTTGAAATAATAGTTCTTATAACTAAGAAACAGTAGGTGAGGCTCTTATTTTAGTATTGTTGGGTAATAAGAGGTAACAATAGAAATAGGGATATATTCAGATACACATAGCTCAATCAGCTTGCTAAATGCTTAGTTCTTAAGTGCAGGAAGTAAGGTGTTGTTATTATTATAAACTTTTATTCATTAAACATGAAATTCAGTCAACTGAACATTTTAAAATGTATCACAAATATCACTGACTGGCACTGATGGTTGATACGGGTTGCTGCCAGCATCCTAGGTATCAACTAAGCATCTTCTTAAAATGTATGTTGTTGTTGTTATATTTATATGCCACCTGGCTTCCAGTTTATAATCATTAAAACATTTAAAAACAAAAAATAGGGAAAATTTCACATAAGCGACACAAGAGAAAATTGTGATGTCTGAATTATCATATTGGATCCACACTGTTCCTGTAGCCACGATTGCTGGCAGGTGATGTGCTGAAGAGGCAGCAAACCACAGGTTTCAATCTGTCACTCTGCCTATTGCATACAGTATTTGTGTGATCAAGACATTTGATGATGGGTCGCTTAGATGCAACTAAGTCTGGACTCAAACTAGAAAGGAGGACAGCTTTATGCAATTACTCTACAAAGGTCAGAATTGTGTACATCATGATATTCCCTGTGATACTCCATGGGAAGTGAATGTTGGGTTTTGATAAAGCAGGGTAGGAAAAGTATTGATGCTTTTGAACTTTGATGTTGGAGAAAACTCCTGAGAATACTGTGGAAATGCCCCCCCCCCAATTACCAAAAACAGCAACCCCAGTAAATCATCAAACAGATAAATCCAGAGTTCTTTCTTGAGGCACAAATGACCAAGCTCAAATGATCTTACTTCAAACAGATGCAAAGCCTCAGAAAGCCAAAACCTCTCTGGAAAAGGCTCTAATGCTGGCAAAGATAGAAGGAAAGAGAAAAGGATGACTAGCAGCAAGGGGCATGAACTCAGTAATAGAGGCAATAGGTATAATAGCACTACCAATAGCACTTAGACTTATATACCGCTTCACAGTGCTTTTACAGCCCTTTCTAAGTGGTTTACAGAGTCAGCCTATTGCCCCCAACAATCTGGGTCTTCATTTTACCCACCTTGGAAGGATGAAAGGCTGAGTCAACCTTGAGCCTGGTGAGATTTGAACGGCCAAATTGCAGTCAGCCAGTAGTCAGAAGTAGTAGTCTGCAGTATTGCACTCTAACCACTGCGCCACCAAGGCTCATGGTGGTGTTTCCAACAATGTTGGAAGACCTGAAAGACTAGGTTAGGGATAAATCATAATGGAGAAAATCTTATCTATCTATATGGTCGCTAAGAGTCAAAAATGACTTGATGGCAAAAAATCAATCGATCATTCTATATCCAAGTTCCTCTAAATTGGGGATCCAACAATACAATCTTGAGATTTATCCAGTCATGCATACAGTATTTATTTATTTTTCTCCCAGAGGCACGATTTAAATTGCTATGTTTTGAGCAAATCTATATTTTTTTAATCTGTTCTTGTCACTAAATGTTTTTGTATATTTATTTATATCTCACTTTTTATTTTTATAAATAGTAACTCAAGGCAATGAACATATGTAATACCTCTTTCTCTTCTTTGTCCACAACAAGTAACCTGTGAGGTAGGTTGAACTGAGAGAGATTGACTGGCCTAAAGTCACCCAGCTGGCTTTCATGCCCAAAATGGAATTAGAATTCATAATCCCCTGGTACCTTACACACTAGACTAAACCGTTTTATACTGATTATTGAGTTTAAAAATGAATTTTGACATTTTTTCTTTCCTTACAAAATGAATATTTATCTTTTCTGAGACTGATCTGTCCCCAAAGAGGGAAGGGTGATTTTCCTAGCCATACTACAGGCCTAAGCAGGTCACATCATAAAATTTATGTTATTTTTATCATCTTGAAATTTTTCAGTAAAGCTTAGGCTATGCGCTATGGCGGTGACGGCTAACCTTTTTGCTGTTGCGTGCCAAAAGTGGGGGGAGTGCGGGGAGGGTCATGCACGTGCGTCCCCAACCCATAATTCAATGCGCCCTGCCCCCCCTTGCATGCACATGTAACCCCCCTGCTCTCCCCCCGCTTTTGGTATGCGATGTCATGTTGGGGCCGGTAGGCCCGTTTTTCGCCCTCCCCAGGCAACAGAGGCTTTATAGGAGCCTCGGGAGGGTGAAAGTGTCCTTCCCCATCCCCCGGAGGCCCTCTGGAGGCTGGAAATGGCCCGTTTCCCCACTTCTGGTGGGCCTGAAAATCAGCTGGTCGGCGTGCATATGCCGCTGGAGCTCAGCTAGGGCAATGCTTGCGTGCCCACCGATATGGCTCCACATGCCATCTGTGGCATGTGTGCCATAGGTTCGCCATCACGGCGCTATGGGATTCCTAGCACTCTCACATGTCAAGGTTAAGGAATGACGCAGGTCAAGGTATCACCTACAGAAGGCTGTTAGTAGCAATGAAATTTAATTAACTAGTGTTAAGAAGCTGAAAAAGAAATTAAGATTTTTGTATATGTTATATGTTGTATGTTGTATGTCTATGTCTTTTTTTAAAATTATGCTTAAAATAATAAACTTTTTTTTTTTTAAAAAAGAAATTAGTTAACTACTATAAAGGCAAGGAGTAGAGGTAATGTGTATAAAACACACAAGGCTTCTGGGGCAGCAGGGTTAAGCCTATCCCTCTTCACCTTACAAATTGCTGTCATGAAATTCTTATACCAGGAATGGGGGATTTGTTTTTCTACATACATTTCTGCATTAGCCCCGGAAGTACAGGTAATCCTCAACATAAAACAGTTCATTTAGTGACTATTCAAAGTAACAACTGCATTGAAAAAAAGTCAGTTATGACCGTTTTTCACACTTGAGACCGTTGCAGCTTCCCCACGGTCACATGATCAAAATTTGGACAATTGGATTCATATTTATGATGGTTGCATTGTCCCAGGGCCATGTGACCTTTTTCTGACAAGCAAAGTCAAGGGGGGAGCTAGATTCACTTATCTGTGTCACTACCTGAACAGTTCAGCGATTCACTTAACAACTATGGTAGGAAAGGTCGTGAAATGGGGCAAAATTCATTTAACAAATGTCTCACTTAGCAACAAAAAATTTGGGCTCCATTGTGATCATAGGTTGAGGACTACCTGTATTTGCTGGGACACAAGAAACTAGAGACCAGCAACATCTGGGTTCCTATACTATTAGCCCCGTTTCATGTAAATGATGTTACAAACGATGATTCAGCAGAAATTAACTACCTCTTTACTATTTATTACCTTTGGTTTATACAGGTATTCCTCAAACTACAACCATAATTGAGCTCTAAATTTGTGTTGCTAAATGAGAAATTTGTTAAGTGAGTTTGACTTTTTTTGCCACACGTTAAGTGAACCACTGCAGTTGATAAATTAGTAACATAATTGTGAAGAGAATCTGGTTTCCCCCCCTTGATTTCACTTGTCAGAAGATCATAAAAGAGGACCACGTAACTCCAGGACACTACAACCATCATAAATGTGAGTCAGTTGTCAAGCGGCCAAATGTAAATCACGTGAGCACGGGGGGTGCCGCAATGGTTGCAAGTATGAAAAATAGCTACGAGTCACTTTTTTCAGTGATGTTGTAACTTCGAACGGTCACTATACAAACTGCAAGTTGAGGGCTACCGGTGTTATGCTTTCCATGCACCTGAATACCCTTAGACTAGTCTAGAGTAGATCTTTACACTCGGTCTGTTTTGTGTCCAAGATCCCAACTCTGCCCAAAAGCCTAAGCCAACAGCCTATCTTTTGATTTACAACTCAACCCAACCCAAAGGCTGGGTTTCGATCCGAGGGAAACCAAAACTAATTAGCGTCCAATATTGAATGAAATTTATATCTCACAGCAGCCCCCACCTCCCTTTTTTCAGTTCCAGATCACCCGCGATCAGAAAGCCTCTGCCTGTTTTACGAAGCTGGATCCCTTTCTCCAAAAAATTAAGAGAACGCAAGAGATCGAGCAATTAGGCTCGGTTTCTAGGGAACTGCAAAAAAGGGGCTTTGCAACGCTCTCCCTCTTCCCGTTTTCTCCCTGTTAAGAGAGCACGAGAAGGTCCGCTCGCCTCACCCACCCACCCCGATCAGGGAGCGCCAGGCTGAAGAATCAGCGAGGGAGGCGGCCGCTTCGCTGACCGGCTCCTTTCTTTGTCGCCGCAGTTTCCGACCGAATCTTTCTTGCTGAGGGACGCCGCGGCGGAGGAGTCTCTAGGCGCACGGGACAAGTCGCGAACGAGGCCGAGCCGTGGAAGGCGGACTGATTGGGAGGTGACATGGCGGCCCCCGAGAGGAAGCTGCCCAGGGCTGTAAGTAGCGGTCCTCCGCTCTGGAGGGAGAGAGAGAGAGCAGCAGGGGCAGCGAGAGGTTTCGCCCCGGTGCGGCGCTGCGCTGGTTGGTCCGGCAGGGAAAACCTTCCTGGGCATCATAGCTGGATGCGTTTTCAGAATATTCGATCGAATTTAAAAATTGGGTTATATTATAGGACGGTGAATTGCGGGGATAGTGCAGGTAGGCCTCGACTTACGACCACAATGGAGCCCAACGTCTGTTGCTAAGCGAGACATTGGTTAAGTGAGTTTTCCCCATTTTCTGGCCAAGGTTATTAAGTGAATCGTTGCAGGGATTGTTAGTAATACCGTGGTTAAGTGAACCTGGCTTCCCCACTGACTTTGTTAGTCAGAAGATCACGAAAGGAGATCACATGACCCCGGGACACTGCAACCGCCATAAATATGAGTCAGTGTCTGAATTTTGATTGCATGACCATGGGGGAATGCTGCAATGGTCGTTAAGTGTGAAAAATGATCATAATTCACTTTTTTCAGTGCCGCAACTTTGAATGGTCACTCAATGCACTCTTGTAAGTTGAGGACTACCTGTATTCGCGTTTCTTTAGTCTGAAGACTGAGTGTGAGAACTTTACTCCCATAGTTCCAAAAAGGTGCTTTTTTCAGAAAGTAACTTTATTTTTCCTTGAAGACTTTTTGCTTTTCATTCAAGGAGCTTCTTCAGTTCAGATGAGAAGCAAAACATCTTCAAGGAAAAACAAAGTCCAGTTGCCTTTTAGGAGAACCATGACCTGGATGACTGAGAATCTCCATGGAGAATCTCCAGAGTGTTTATCGCAGTGTTAAAATCATATCAGTGATTTCTGTGGACCTCATCCCATCTTGAACACATTCCTAATGGGGTATGCATAAGTGCACTAATGTGCCTACCACCCCTGTCACATTTTATTTTTTTAATTTATAATTTTTGTTTGATGAATAAATAACTAATTTTATTGTGAAGTGTACATTGGCCAGGAGTAGGAATGTACAGTACGTGTTATGCTTGAATGGAGTTTACTAGATGGTAGCTCATCAGTAATCTATATGCTGAGGTGATTGTTAAATTCAGTAAGTGCAATTCATTTTACAGGGGTTCCACATCTTAGGCTATCATAGTGTCATTTCTAAGCCTAGGCAAGCTTAGAGATAAATCACATTACACTTCACCTCTCAAATTTTTTTAAAAGTGCATTCATATGAATCACAAAACCATATCACAAATGTATAGCCAAGGTGAGCGTATCCTTCCATTTACAGTCAATTCAGCCACTGTACAGGCTCTATCATATCTCTCTTTTTCTGTTTATTTTATGCCAATGTAAGTTAATGTCTTATTACATGCAGGAAATCTCCCAGCTTCCCAAAATATACCTTACACACAAGGGAGTAGATCTCAGAAAGCAATTAGGGCAAAGGCTCTGCCTCACCTGAATGTGATAATTACAATCTAGATCATAGTTCATATATTAAAATTGTGCAGTTTAATCATAATAAATCCTTCCTGAAGCTGTGTGTTAAAAGTGGGAAAAAAGGTGTGCTTGTCTTGAACATTGGGGATACAATTTGCATAATTTTAGCACATCAACATTCAATCAAATGCAGAACTAAAGTGATATGAACTTATATACACAACTATGTGAAATCACAGCTGCCAGTTGTTTAGCTGGTGTTGGCCTTCATATGTATGGAATTCTTCCCAAGAATTTAGGATGTCATAATGTATTGGCATAATATATGTGTGGATCCAAACTGTGTGTCTTTTTGTAATGGATAGATGGAAAATTTGTGCTGATCTTTTATGCACTGTCCAAGATTTTTTTGGTATGATATCCGTTGAACCAATAACCACTGGGACCTCTATGACTGGTTTATGCCATAATCTTTCAATTTCAGTTTTCAGATTTTGATACTTTTTCATCTTTTTGATCTTTTTTTTCCTATCCTACTATACCCTAGTATTGCCACATCAATTATCCACAGATTCTTCTTTTCAAACACAGTTCGATGTGATGTGTTATGTATGCACCAAGTCTTTATTAGTTTCTTTTTCCCCGCGTAATTTTAACCTGATCATTTTTGACCACTTTTTCAACTATTTGATCCCACCAATTTTTCATTACTGGCCCATGATCATTTTTACAGATGTTTTAGTGAATCATTTTGGCTACAGTGTTATGTCATTGTTGATAAACAGTTTATTTTTGGTCATACGGTCAGTGTAGCTTCTTCACTGTCCTTCAGTTATTATTCCAGTGGTCTTTTTTCTTTTTTCAATTCTCTGGTGTACATGCAACATTCCACCCCCATTTATACTCCTTGGTAAATAGAGTCTGTTAATATCGTTGTATGGATTTAAGGGCATGATTTATTTTCATTATTTTTCTGGTCTTCCTATCCAGGTGTTTTAGGTCTGCTTGAGTTTAGTTTGCTATTACAGCAGTGCATCTAATAACTGGAACTGCTCAGGTGTTAATTGCCTTGGTGGTATTTCTTCCACTGAATTTGGACTAATTTTTTTTTTCATTGTTCTGATATATTCACTATTAACCTTCTTCTTCACTTCAGTATAAAGAAGGATGCCCAGGTATTTGGAGCAATTGTCTTCATCCAGACTCCTAATGTTATTTCCATAGAGCATTTTGATTCCTTCAGTTTTCACTATTTTTCCCCTGTTGATAATGAGGGCGACACATTTATTTAGTCCAAATGCCATTACAGTATCTTGATTTTATATGTGGACAGTGTTGAGCAGTGATCCTATTTCAGATGGTGTTTTCCCATACAGCTTCAGATTGTCCATGTGAAGGAGGTGGAATAGATTGGCAGATGTTTTTGATGTTTCATAGCCATGACTTGACTTTTTCACTAGTGTTGATGGAGGAATCAGTGCAATAACAAATAGCAGTAGTAATATTGAGTCTCCTTGAAAAATTCCTCCCTTGATGTTAATATCTCTCAGTCTATCACCATTGACCAAAAGCTATGTCTTCCATTGTACCATTCACTTTTGCACCAAGATACTGATGTTACTGTTCACTCCTATTCACACATCAACCGTATTTATAGGCACTTCATTATCCAGTCATGTTGCAGGGAATCAAATGTCTTCTTGTAATTAGTCGAAGTTGATCTTTGAAGTTGGTCTTCTCTTACAAAGTTTTCCAAAATGATGTTGTCAATTAGGAGCTGATATATGCGGTTCCCTTTCAGCTCAGATCGAAATAGCTTGTTTTCAGTTAGATGCTATTAGGCTGCATCAGCTAACACATCAGTTAGCAATTTGAAAATTGTTGGTAATCAAGTGTTTGGTCTATAGTTGCCTGATGCTTTCCTTTTTTGGAGATCATTATTATTTACTTAAAAAGCTTTTCTTTCCGAAGAGTCCTTACCCATGTATTATCATTTTACTTTTATTTTATTTTTTAAAGTAGAGTTAATAGATTGCTCTCCATCAAACTATTCAATCTAGTCAGAAAAGTAGTTTTATGGCAGTTATAGTTTTTATGTCACTTTTAACTATAGATAACTCTTTTGTCTGGTTTTGAATTTTTCACATCTACTAAGGCAGATAAGAAAATAACTTGTGTGCATAATTTGAAAGGCTGAAGAAACTGTCTATTTTGGTCCATCTTTGCAATCTATTGTATGCATGGTGATAATGACCCATTAGATAATGTTTATGGCTAGTTAATGTGTTTGTTCCCATCATAAATCTATCCCAGTATCATAAGCATTGCAGATAAAGTATCATTTCGATAATTTGCCATTGTTGGTTGAAAACCTGTTCTAAAGTAAATTGCAAGAGGAAGACAATTTTTTTTATCAGAGAATTAGAAAACATTCATGGCCCTTCTATGTTCTTTGTTAGTTGTCAAGGTTCCAAAACCTCCGTTAGAAACTGGTTGCCAATTCCAATTGCTGTGATATCACCCTTGTATTCAAAGCACATCAATGTGGAATAATTTAATGTCTGTTTTCAACAATCAGTTATAAATGTTAGTGATTAGAAATGCCACTTTCACCCATAAATCTACAAAGTAAGTTTGGAAAAATTATATACTTTTACAATTGTAAAAGGAATGTCTGACATTTTTGAAATCTCTTGAAAGTTGAATTACAGAAAATGACATTGGTAGAAGGAAGAAAGCTCCTTTTCTCATAAACAAAATTGAAGTTGTATTTGTAAGGAAGCGATATTATGCAATCCTTAAAAACACCCTATTTAATAAATCCCATATTTTCTGGCTGAATTTTTCCCCCTCGTGAACTTAAATCAGGGTTATATGCCTTGCTAAAGAAGAACCGTAACCACTTGGGTGAAAGAGGAAATGGGACATAAATTTTAGAATCCTGCCCTTTGGCGCCTTGTTGTCTGATGCATAGCATGGAATGGCCTTTTTTATACTTTGCTAAATAAGGCTAAAGTATAACTTCGTCAATTATACTTTTTATTAGAGTTTTTTGCTGAGCAAACTTTGGTCAGTCACACAACTGTTAGGACCTTAGGATCTGAAGAAGTCAGATACACAGAATACATTTGGGCATGCAGTTTGTCCTGGGCAAAAATGTGGCTGCCTTGAAAGTTGTTTTATAACATGCCCTTGACTTGTGACCAATCACTTAATGACCATTTGAAGTTACCATGGTATTTACGATCCAGTTCCAAAGTTCCAGTGGCCACCCCCACGCCACGATCCATTTTGAATGCTCAACCGGCCTGCATTTATGGCCATTTTCAACGTCCTGTGGTCATGTGATCACAATTTACGACATCCCCCCCCCCCCCCCCAAAAGCTGGCATTTATTTCCGGTTTTCAGCAAAAATGCCCATAGCAAATAATCAATTCATTTAACGACGGCAGATTCACATAATGACTGTGGGGGTTCGCTTAACAATTGCTGCAAAATTCACAAAATGGGGGTTGATCATGTGATGACCTGCTTTAAGACCATCGTGACTTATGACCCGTAATGAATAGGTTTCCTTCTGATCATAAGTCGAGGACTACCTGTACATACTGCTTGGAGTGGGAGGCCTCACTGTAGAAACCTGCAGCCATTGCAGTGGTCCCAGATTTTTTTTTCTACCCCTCTGCTCTGGAAAAGAAGAGGAAAGAGGAGTAGAAAAACAAGTAACCTTTTGTTAGTCTACTCCAGGGGTGGGCAATCATGGGAAATTTATGGCCCGTGGACTTCAACTCCCAGAATTCCTGACCCAGGAGTTCCCAGGAATTCTGGGAATTGAAGTCCATAGATCATAAAGTTGTTCTAGTTACCTACCTCGGTCTACTCTATGAGCCCTCCTCTCATTTTGATCTGAAGGGATATATCATCTCTCTGAAGAGGGAGAAGTACAGACAGTCCTTGATTTACGACCACAATTGAGCCCAACATTTCTATGGCTAAGCGAGACAGTTAATACGTGAATTTTGTCCCATTTTACAACTTTTCTTGCCACCGTTGTTAAGTGAATCACTGCAGTTGTTAAATTAGTAACACGGTTGTTCAGTGAACCTGGCTTCTCTCTTGACTTTGCTTGTCAAATGGTCATAAAACATGACCCCGGGACACTGGAAGCGTCATAAATATGAGTCAATTTGCCACGCTTGCGAATTTAGATCATGTGACCATGGGGATGCTGCAGTGGTCATTAGTGTGAAAAATGGTCATACGTCCCTTTTTTCAGTGCTGTTGTAACTTTGAATGGTCACTAAATGAACCATTTAGTGTAAAAGGTTCTCCATTGTAAGTGGAGAACTGCCTGTACATGCAGAGAGATTCCTAGCCACTATCGCTGTAAAGTTATTCTTCTTCGCTGTTTTGTACATTGAAGTTTATGATTGCAGATTATGGATTTTTGCATATCTGAGAAGAGGGATAGAGAGAAATCTGCTGATGTTTCCCGTTGTTCAGACCAAGTCTTTGTTTATGAAGCCAGTAGCTAATTTCTTTTTTTTTTGTTTTGTCATTTCATGTCCCTCCCTGCCCCCACTCCCCCCGCAAAATATGTTTCTGGTTATTTCAGTTTGGAAATTGCCCTTTCAAGTCAGTGTCTTATAATCCATAAATTTACCAGAATCCATGTTGTACGTTTTTTCCTCCAGATACTTGGCCATGGAGACTATGACTCTGATTTTAGCGATGATGAAACAGTGGAGAAATCTTGCCAGCAGAAAAATAGGTAACATATTCCTCTGATAGTGTTATAATTTCTATGTGTGCATATAGTAGACTTTTCTTTTTTTTAAACTTAAGTGTGAGCAGAGTATCTTGTCTTGAAACAACAGTAAAAGAAAGTATTGTGCATCCATTTTGTAGCTGTTTGCCATCCCGTTCCTTGTATAGGTAGTCCTCGAGTTATGACTATAATTGAGCCCAGAATTTACTTTTCGGAGTATAAGACACACCGGAGTATAAGTCGCACTTACCTTTTTTGGTGAGGAAAAGAAGAAATCTCCCTCTGCTTCTGAGCAATTTTGCCTCATTGCAGCAAACAGCCTGCTTTACTTTCATTTTTGTTTTCAGCATAGCTTGATTAGCACAAGGAAAAAAAAAATTGGTCCAGCAATTTACTTCTTTGCAGCAAGCAGCAGAGGCCCTTGCAAAACAGCTGCGAGTCGGGAGGCCGATCCAATCAACTTGTGCTAATTAGGCTGTGCTGAAGCTGAAAGGAGCTGTTTTTCTTGCTCTTCGCTTGCAAGGAGGTACCTGCTGTGAGACAGAGGCCAAAGGGTGGGGGCCAGTGGGTGGGCAGGGCTACATTTGGTGTATAAGACAACTTTTTTCACCCCCTTTTAGGGGAGAAAAAGGTGCGTTTTATACTCCGAAAAATACAGTAAGTGGGAAATTTGTTAAGTGAGTTTTGTCCCATTTTACTATTTTTTCTTGCCACAGTTGTTAAGTGAATCACGGCACTTGTTAAATTAATAATATGGTTGTTAAGTAAATCTGGTTTCCCCATTGACTTTGCTTGTCAGAACATCGTGAAAGGGGATCCATGACCCCGAGACACTGCAACGGTCATAAATACGATTGTCCAGCATCCAAATGTAAATTGTATAATCGTGGGAATGCTGCAATGGTCGTAAAGTGTGAAAAATGGTCATAAGTCACATTTTTAGTGCCATTGTCGCTTGGAACGGACACTAAATGAACTGTTGTAAGTCAAGGACTACCTGCAGTTCTGAGCTTCAGCTCAGAAGACGCAGAGCCCCACTAAAGGCTGGCTAGTGATCCCCTGCTACGTTGAGCAACAGGTGGCCCTCAATTTATGACTGTTCATTTAGCTAGAAAAGTTAATGACGATGCTGAAAAAAGTGATTTACAATCCGTCATCACCTAACTGTTGCAGTCTAGCTTGGCAACTGGGTCACATTTACAATAATTGCAGCCTCCAGGGGGTCATGTAATCACCACATGGGATCATGTAATCAACCTTACAGCCAGCTTTTGACAAGGGGAATCAGTAGGGAAGCTGGCATGTGATGTCTCATTTAATGATCATGAAAAAAAAAGTTGTAAGATCTGGTACAGTCCTGTAACGCATTGCTTAATGAGCACATCGCTTAATGACAAATTTTGCGGTCCCAATTGTAATCATAAGTCAAAGGTTACCTGTACTGAACAAGAAATCAAAGGAAGTCGAGGTTAGGAAGTTGAAGGAAAGGATACTTGCTGGAAAGAAATGAAGTGCAACTGTTGCTTATTATTTCTTCTCAACTTGTCCGGGAGGCAGGGGAGGTGGAGGTTTGATTGATTACTAGCCATCAAATTCTTTTCAACTCCTAGTGACCATATAGATAGATTTTTCTGCCTGAGTGGGAAGTGACATGTGTTGCAATCCTATGCTGATTGATTGGGACTAAGGTTATAGAAAAGGTACATACATTTATGCTGATTTTTAAAAATTCAAGTAACACCAGTATTGAACATGGCATTCAGGACCATTATCTTGGTTGCTTAGTAAATAGACAAAAGGGAAAACCTATAAAAATGGTGAAACAAGAAAATCGCCAAAAAGTAAAAAATGGAGTCTAAACCAATTCCTCCTGGATAACCATAATATTTTCATTGTGAAAATATTATGGTTATCCAGGAGAATATTATGGTTATAAATCTTTTTAAAATATCATTAGAATTTCACTTGCCCTGAAGAGTAAAAAAAAAAGCATTCATTACAGCTATGTGGTGCTTTGGATTCAGCAACACAACATACCATTTTAATGCAATTCTTTAGAGTACCCAATTGGTTTAAAGAGAGGCAGATAAGCACTGTATTCCTGCTCCTGTAGCACTTGCTCCTATTGGAATGATTCTTATGGGGATTTGAACATAGTGCCAAATATTTCAAGCAGTCTTCCCCAGGGGTGGGCTACTGGGGTTTGCAGGGGTTCGGGAGACCCTCTAGCTAAGATTCTGTGCAATTTGAAGAACCCCCAAATCCCATTCCTGGCTGGCCCAGCCTAGCCCAGCCCATCTGCCCTTCCCAGGAGTCCCCACGTGGCCTGTTGTGGATGCAGGTAAGTACAGGGTGTGTGCGGAGGCTCGGGAAGGACGAAAAACAGGCCTACCGGAAGTTCGGGAAGGCCTCTGGAGCCTGGGGAGGCCATTTTTGCCCTCCTGGAAGCTTGAGCAAAAACCTCCAGAGCCTGGGGAGGGCAAAAACGCCCCCCCCACCATGCTGTATGAGGCCGGCTAGGCCACACCCACCATGGCCAGGTTCACCCAGCAACTGGGCAGAGAACCCCTAATTCCTTCCATTTGCACATGAATGGACTACATGAAATAAATTGCTGCAATCTAGAGATTGACATCTAGAAGTTCTAGGATCAGATCTCGCTATTTGAAGAACACCAATTGGCCTCTCAGTTGCTAATCAAGAAAGAAAAAAGAAGTAGCCATTACACTGGGATTTTCTGACTAGGATAATAAGTCTTGATTCTAATTGATTCATGTGTACCCACTGTCACCGTAATTCAGTCTGTCCATTTTGCTGCTTTTTGTCTTCTTCCCTTCCCTTCCAGCATTAGAGCCTTCACCAAAGAGCTAGGTCTTTGCATAATGCAGAGGTGGGAAACTATGGCCCCTTTATGACTTGTGGACTTCAACTCCCAGAATTCTTGAGCCAGCATGGCTGGGTCAGGAATTCTGGGATTTGAAGTCCACAAGTCATAAAAGGGCCATAGTTCTCCATCCCTGGCATAATGGGACTGAAATATGATGATTTGAATCTGGTCATTTGTGTTTTATGTCGGAACTATCAGTTGATTTGTTCCATGATCCAAAAGGGTCAATAATCTTCCTATCTGATTTTTCAAAGTCCAATAGTTGCTTTCACAGAGTGCCAGGGAAAAAACAGAGTCTATACAATTTTGATCTTTGTAGGTATGTGAACCCCGGCATCTGAATATGTGTTCCAAGAAAGCTATGATTCTAGTTACCATTCTTGATTCTAGTTATTATCCGAGTATTTTACAATTACTGTATGTACTGGTATGTAGTTTTCAAAAGAGAGATTTTAAAAATTATGGTAAATGCAATATCTAAGAAATACTTTCCTTTTTCTTCTCCTTTCTCCCTGCCAACCAGCGAAGATGCAATTCTCAAAAAGCCCTTCCAGAAGGAGAAGCAGAACAAGGTGGCCCACAGACAGGTGGCAATGGATGAGTGGGACAGGTACTTCATCACACTAGTGTAACATTGTCAGAATCACATTAAACATCCAAATTACTGGAATAACATTTTCCTTTTTCTAGGGAAGAAGCCAGAAATAGACGGTTCCATTTAATAGCAATGGATGCCGTATCCTTTAATATTTTAATTAAAAGCAAAAATATACTCTAATATTAAAAAAAAACATATGTCTGAACACTTTCAAGCATTTTTTTTTGTATACGGTTTTATTTTTGTCTTTGTGGTTTTCTTCAAGTATGTTTTAAATTATATTTCTTAAGGCAGAGTTCAAACATGAACAATTTCTGGTTATCTTGATTTGTGGGAAGGGAGGAAAAACAGGATATCTGGTTAGATTGGTGTTTCTTTTTAAATGAAAAGAAAATAGTAAGGAAACTGAACTGGCGGACACTAAAATTACATTAGAAAATTGTCAAAGATCAGTCTGGAAGATTAATAGGATGCATTTTTCATAGCTATGACTTCAATATTTCAAAATATGAAAATGTAATTTAATAAGAAAACTGTCTTCTCTTTGCTACTTGCCTATACACAGATACATTTATTTAATTATATATCATAGATGTTCCTTCTCTTTCCTATACAGTCACAGGGCTATGTTTTCCAAATGTTAATTAAGATGAGCAATTAAAGAAGGCAAAAAATTGTAACTATGGTTCCTCCATTTCTGAAGCTAACAGTAATACTTACACTGAGCTATGATTAATGTGTATGTATCTCTATGTGTATGTATTCAAATATATAACAACTGCAGCACTATAAAATGTACATTTATATAATTCTGCAGTGTTTCAGTTTTGATTTAGAATAAATTATTCAAGACACTCAATGTAAATACAGCACCCGTCAGCAACTCTTTAAAGCAGTTGTGGGGGTTTTCCAGGTCTCACAACTACTGTAGGTATCCTTCAGTTTTGATAGAGGTTGTTGTTGTAATAACTGTGTGTAACTTATCATTTCATAATAATTGTTTCTTTAGAATCTTTCTCTCTTACACCTTGTAATATAGAAATGTTTTGGGTTAGTTTTTATGAATTGATCTTAAGATGAAGTTGTTACTAGGCAGTCATTAAAAAGAAACATTAATTTTCTTAATTCTGTTAGTATGCAAGACATAAGAAGTTTGTAAATGATTACATTTTATACTACGGTGGTAAGAAAGAAGACTTCAGACGTTCAGGGTAAGTACCGTCTTATTTATAGAACTTTATTTCTAAAAGATAGAAAGGCTGAAATCATTAATAATTGAAGACAAATGGAATCGAAATTTATTTGGCATACGTAAATATTTATAAGATTAAATTATGCATGAGTAATTTTTGGATAATTAAAGACTACTTCCTTATTATATTTTACTTATCTTGTTCATGCTGAATAGGTTGATGATAAAAAGTACAGTAAGTTCGTATGTAAATAAATGCATACTTTTCCTATCTGGAGATTATAGTTTCTATAAGAGGTAGTAATGCTTCAACTAATTCTCAGCAGAGCATTCCATCATATATTTAAGAATTAACTGCAAAATAAGAATTCTTTTAATTATGCCAATTGTGTAATTAGGAACTAAAAATAGAAAGCTTCTGGTATATATGTGTGTGTGTGTGTGTGTATGTGTATATATATATGTGTGTGTGTGTGTGTGTGTGTGTGTGTGTATAATGTTCAATTGGATCCTATGTTTTGAATTAAAAAGCACACTTCAACTGTATTATCTAGATTAAATGTGGTGGATAGTATTTCTGCATAAACATTATATTTTCTAAAATCAACATTGCTAACTTATAAAAGAATCTGAGTATAGTTACTGTATCTTGCCATTTTTTCTGAAACTAGAGAAAATCTGAGAAGCAGTTTGATGCAGCGCAAAGGAGTCTCAGGGATGTGGTTTTTTAATAAAGAGCTCCTTTTTAGGAAAAAAAATGATGTACTAAAGAATCTGACAAAAAGAATGAACAGTTTTATTACTGGTTTTAATTTAAAAAACTTTTGATCATTAGCCCCAACTTTTTTTTTTTTTTTTAACAGAGAAAACGATAAAACTGACCTTGATGTTATAAGGGAGAACCACAGGTTCTTGTGGAGAGAAGAGGATGAAGTTGATATGAGCTGGTAACTTCAGTTTTTCTTTATTTCTCTGTTGGGTCAAACCAATTCATACAACCTCTTTGATCTTGCCCAAGGACAGCCCATTAACCCCTACCGAAGCATATGTCTGCTTGTCTCCCCCTGTATCTCAGTATCCCATGACAGGCGAAGGGTAGCTTAAAATGTGGTCATTTAGAAGTGGTGTGTGTTTCCTTATGTCCTATCTCAGAGGTGTCAAACTCAAGGCCTGGGGCCGGATCCATCCTGTGGGCTGCTTAAATCTAGCCTGTGAGGTTGCCCTGGAAACAGGGAAGGTTTCACCAGCAGAGGGTTTCAGGAGGCCATCGCAGCTGAAAACAGAGCTCGGGAGACCATTTTCACTGGCAGAGCGCTCGGGCTGCCCCTTACATAAATGACATCGAGCTGGCCACGCCCACCCTAGCCATGCCCACTCAGTCCCCCTGAGGTCAAACACAACCCTGATGCGGCCCTCAATGAAATTGAGTTTGACATCCCTGTTCCTACCTCATGTGCTCTGTGCATTGGGGAAGCAGTCTGAAATGAAATTTCTGTGTGTTGGCTAAAATGATTAATGCCAGCAGTCTTGTGACTCAGGCTGGTTCTCCCGATTTCCTTTGGGATTACTTCCTTCAGATTAATCCTTGACCTCTTTGCTCACCTTCTCAGTCTTCTTTTGGCTGTAAAGCTGATCAGATTAGATCAACTCAAATCTTCTTATGGTTACAGACCCAGCCTAAAGGCAGATCAGTGTTCCTGCTTTCTGCAGATACTTTTTTTTTTAATGGGTTGGTAAACTGGAGTCTCTAGGCCTTAAAATTGATTAATTTCATTCCAGGTTAAGATATGCAATTGAACGGATGCTAACTGAGCTTCTGTGGCCTGACTGGCAGGCATTCCCTTCCCAGTACTGCTGCTCCCACAGGGAAAGCTTTAGCTTCTTGCCTCTTCTCATCACCCTATGTTGTAGGGTATTTTACAGATTCTCCTAACCAGTGGTGACATTCAATTTTTTTTACCAACGGTTCTGTGGGCGTGGCTTGGTGTGGCTTGGGTGTGGCAGGTGAAGGATACTGCAAAATCTCCATTCCCACCCCACTTCACGGGAAGGATACTGCTAAATCTCCATTCCCACCCCACTCCAGGGGAAGGATACTGCAAAATCCCCATTCCCTCTTTACTCCTGGGGAAGGATATTACAAAATCTCCATTCCCACCCCACTCTGGGGCCAGCCAAGGTGGTATTTGCTGGTTCTCTGAATTATTCAAAATTTAGGCTGCTGGTTCTCCAAACTAGCTCAAAATTTCTGCTACCGGTTCTCCAGAACCTGTCAGAATCTGCTGGATTTCACCCCTGCTCCTAACTAAGTCTTACCTTTGTCAAGCTCCTAATGTTCAGCAGCACTTAAACAATGCCTACATTTTATCTGCGCAAATCCCAACGGCCCCTAGGTGGCAGTCTAGAGATATTTAAAAGAAACCTCCTTGCAGTCTACAGTCAACCAGCTGACCCATAATTTCAAGGAAGAAGAAGAATAAAAAAATTAATGGGTCAATGTTCAAAGTTCAAAGCCTTTATTGTCATTGTACATCATGTATACAACAAAATTGGTTTAGCCTCTACTGGTGCAGTCCATACAAAAATACAAGACAACATTAATAATCTAAAGAATAATCCTTAAACAAGTAATTAGGAGGGGGGAAAAACTAGTCATACATTTCCATATGTATGTCATATTCTGTGCAACAGGAAAGAAAAAAAATTGCAGTGCATTAAGTAGCCATAATATGCGGGTCAGATAGAGGAGGCCTTTTATATATTGAATGACAGGATGGGACTGGAGTTTTGCCAATGGAAACAGAAGTCATGGCTCTTAGGATGTTGCCTGTTAAAACTGTATATGTAGCAGTATGCACAGACCCATTCCAGGTGTATGAAAAAAAAAAGCATTATGGGGTCAGCAAGATTTAGGGTGGCCTGAATGGGATGGCAGCATGTCAAAATTGTGATGTGGCCTCACACTCATATTTTAATTCTTAAGTCTCCTTTACTGAACTATTTTTATTTACTTATTTGTTTGGTGCCTTTGAGTTACTTTTGACTCCTGTCAATTGCCTGGATAAGTCGCTGTAGTTTTCTTGCCAAGATTTTAGAAGTGGTTTACCATTTCCTGCTTCTTAGGACAGAGAAAGTGGCTGGCCCCAAGGTCACCCAGCTGTCGTCATCCCTAAGGCAAGAAAGACTGAAACTGAGACTGTCCCAGTGACTAGCCTAATAATATTTTAACCACTACACCATGGCTCCCCAGTCCTTGGGCCATGGCCCATTATCAGACCACAGCCTGTTCAGTACTGTGCTGTGGAAGTGGCGGGTGACCATGCACGAAGCTCCATGTGCCCACTGCTTGCACAAATGGAGCTGTGCACATGCACTCACCTGCCACTTATGCAGAACCATCCCTTCTCCTCCCGTCCCCCTCCCCACGCCAATCTGCAAAGCCAGAAAGATTGGAGAACACTGCACTAAACTATTTTGCCTTTTGTTTTCCCCCAAAAGATAGCGACAGACATTTAGGAAGTGTGAAATAAAACACTCTGTGGCAAAGAATGCTCATGATAAAAGTAAAGTAATAGCAAGCTACTTGAACAATAAATGCCAACCACTTTTAAAATTTTCTGTTGCAACTAATACTTACTGGCAAAATAAACTTGTTAGCGTTTCTGCCTCTCCAGTGTTAAAAGCAGAATGCCTCTTTTTGTCTATTTGTATTTTTTCTTCTGTTCAATCAATCATTCTAACTTTCAGGGAGAAGAGGCTGAGCAAGAAATACTATGATAAATTATTCAAAGAATACTGTATAGCAGATCTGAGAAGCTACAAAGAGAACAAGGTAATTTTTAAGTTCTGGCCAAAGGTTTTGAAGATAATTTTAGTTCTTTAGCAAATTGTTTCAGGGAATGGGACAATATAGAGGGTTGTTGTACAAAAGCATTATTGCTTATGGCCAGTGCATGAGAATCACACATTTGAGGACACTTAACTTATACCTTGCTTTTAGAGATTTTGTTTAGGTAACAAAGCTATTTATTTGTTTCTTTGTTTGTTTGTTTATTAAATTTTTATAGTGCCCTTCTCCCAAAGGACTCAGGGTGGTGTACAGCCATGATAAAACAACATAAAATACAAACTAAGAACAATTTAAAAACAGATTAAATATTTTGGCCCCACAGTTAAAAACCCAAACATTTAAAACACCCAACTCCAAATTCTTATTAAGCCAGTCCAGCCTTTTGGAATAGTAGGGTTTAAGGGCACAGCAAAAGGTACACAGGTCGGGAATCATAAGTATCCCCAGGGGCAGTTCATTCCAGAGGGTGGGTGCCCCCACAGAGAAGGCTCTCCCCCTGGGGGTCGCCAGTCGACATTGTTTGACTGACAGCACCCTGAGGAGCCCCTCTCTGTGGAAGCGTGTTGGTCGGTGGGAGGCCATTGGTGGCAGAAGGCAGTCCCGTAAATATCCGGGTCCTAAGCCATGGAGCACTTTAAAGATGGTGACCAGAACCTTGAATTGCACCCGGAAGACCACCGGGAGCCAGTGCAGGTCACGCAGGAGAGGTGTCACATGGGTGGGTCGACTCTCTCCCATAATCACCTGCGCAGCCGCATTCTGGACCAGTTGGAGCCTCCAGGTGCTCTTCAAGGGGAGGCTCATGTAGAGAGTGTTACAATAGTCTAGACGGGATGTGACGAGGGCGTGATGTGTTGATCTATTTGTTCCCAATGGCTGTTGCAGAACCATAGCAAATGTTTGAGGCAGCTACTATGATAATGAGTAGATACTATGCTTGCAATTGGCATGCTTTCTTTGGATGAACATCTATGGAGCCAACCATGTAGCAGAAAATTCTGTTTCCAAAACTGGTTCCACAGATTCCTTGTGGTTGTCCTTAGGAAAAGTCACAATGCCATAGTTCTCACTCACAGATGGTCTGCAGCAGTTAAGATTCAGAGAGATTAGCAAATAATGGGCAAGAGGCTTTGAAATATAGCATTAGTTTGATCCAGCACATTTCTTAAGTACAAAACCAGAGAGGAGAATGACATGACTGCATTCCTCTCTTTCATCCTCTTGAAATCAATAGATAGAGACTTAAAATTAGCCTTTGGCACAGATGAAAACAGATATAGCCCTGGCTATGAATTTAAATGGTTACAATGCTTCTTAGCAGTTGATTGTTTTCGGAAAACCATTCCAGTGTGATGGATGATTAAAAGGAAACATAGCTGAATGGCCAGCCTGTTGAATCTAAGTCGATATACAGGTAGTCCTCAGTTGATGATGCTCATTCAATGACCATTCAAAATTACAATGGCACTGAACAAGTAGTACTTACGACCAATCCTTGAAATGCTGGCTGTCATAGAACTCGCACAGCCACCTGATCTCTTCATACTGATGCTTTATATTGACTATCCAAAATTCAGCTGATTAAAAAAAAAAGCCTAATAAAAGACATGAATAACTTTTTAAAAGCCTACTATAAAGCACATCTGTATTATATTCATTTTTTATTTCACGCACCTCATTCCTAAATCAACCTGTGGAATAACGTGACATTCATTTTCATAATTGATCATTGCTGTTGATTGCTTACTCTAATAAAAAAAATAATCTTCTAGATATAGAGCAGTGGCAAACCTTTTCAGCACTGAGTGCTGAAAAGGCAGTGTGTGCGTGGGCGGCACCAAGTGCTGAAAAGGGAGCACTTCGCACATGCGCTCGTCTGGGCCACGAGCAGGAAGAGGAGTTGACCAGAGGGCATGCGCGCGCCAGAAAATGTACTTCTGGTTTCTGACATGCACATGTGCGCCAACTGGCAAGTCTTCCAGTTAATGCAGTACATGCGCTCTCGCCGATCAGCTAGCAGGGGCGCATGTTCACACCGGAAAATGGAAGACCAGCTCTTCCGGTTTCTGGCACTGTTGCATGCACAAAGGCTAGCTGATCGCCATGTGCACCAGAAACCTGGAAGAAGAATGAGCAACGCCACGCACTTCGGGCACGCATGCCATAGGTTCGCTATCACGGATATAGAGGCTACTTTTTCCTTCAGTGAATCACATTTCCGTGTGCTTGCTGAATTTGTAAAAGCAAAATGCTAACTGTGTATTTGTAAAATCTTTCCAACAGTTTGGATTTAGATGGAGACACGAGCAAGAAGTTGTCTCAGGAAAAGGCAAGTTTTCTTCTTGTTCCTTATTGAGCCTTGGAGTCTAACTTAGATGAGCAGAATTCTGTTATGAAATGGATTTTTTTCACCTATCACTGCAGTCTCTTCAGGCTCCCAAAATCTGATGCTTTGAAAGCTGAAGAACTGCAGGTAAAAATGGGTTCCATCTTACGTTTGTTGGCCCTTCCTAACATCAGGTGTTGATCTAGCATCTTCGCAGACTTACAAAAACCTATTTCTAGTTTACCAGTTATAGCGTTGATTTCAGGCCCCAGAGCTTATTGTTGTTAATTGTACAGTAGCCTTCTAATATACCATAATTTAGTCATATAATAATTGATTCTTACTGTTTTGTAAATTTTAAAGATTGCTATAGTCATCAAACATCATTGTTATAGAGCAATAATATAGTTTACCACTAAGAGGCATAAGCATGCAAGATTGTTGTGAGATGTAGTTGTAGGTTTTCTTGAATGTATTATTGGAGTTCCTTTGTGCGTGTGTGTCTATTAGGATATATATACATTCCCACCCTCGTGTGTGTGTGTGTGTGTGTGTGTGTGTGTATAAAGACCTCTAATTTACAACCATTTGTTTAGTGATCATTTGAAGTTACAACAGCACTGAAAGAAGTGACTTATGACCATTTTCACACTTTTTCACACTTACGACGTTTGCAGCATCCCCGTGGTCATGTGATCAAAATTTGGGTACTTGGCAATTGGCATTTATGACAGTTGCAGTGTCCCAGGATCATACGATTGCCATTTGAGACCTCAAAGTCAATGGGAAGGCAGATTCACTTAACCGTATTACTGACTTAACAAGTTAATAGTGATTCACTGAACAACTGTGACAAGAACAAGGCTGTTGACAAGAACAAAACAAGTTTAACTTAACAGCCATTTAACAAGGCTGTTCAATGGGACAAAACTCACTTAACAACTGCCTTGCTTAGCAGTGAAAATTTTGGGCTTAATTGTGGACGTAAGTTGAGAGCTGCCTGTAATGTAAATGGTTGTATTAATATCATTACAATATGATATGCCTCTATTATGATTTTAACTATTTGCCATCGTTTACATTAAGCAACCCTGTTATTTTTCATTTTAGATATAATTATTTTGCTGTTACATAATTTTACTAGCCAATTTATAACTTCTAAAATCTAACCCTATGGTGTCTGCAAGAACTCTAGTTATTGAGTGGTTTAAATGATAACAAATATAACTTATAAATAATATAACTTATACAGTATTGTTAGAAAATCAAATTTACATGATTGAAATATGAATCCATTAAGCTAAATAGTCTTTGTTTTGATAAGATTCTCACTTTAATAACAGGTGGAAACCAGCAATGGAACTTTTCCATTATTAAGTAATGCTAAATGTCAGGTGTTTTGTTTGTTTTCCAAGTAGATGTTATATCGTTAGGAAATGTGTGTATCTTTGCCACTTCAAATTGTTTTCTCATGGGCTACATGCACAGTTTTGACAACATAGTGATATGTAGTTTAGTTAGTTTTGCTAATTAAAAGAAGCTAAAATATAAAGGTAGTCCTCAACTTAAAATTTCAGTTGTGAAGTGAGACATTTGTTAAGTGAGTTTTGCCCCATTTTACAACCTTTTTTGACACAATTGTTAAGTGAATCTCTGCAATTGTTAATTTAATACCTCAGTTGTTAAATGAATCTGGCTTCCCTATTGACTTTGCTTGTCAGAACGTTGGAAAAGGTGATCACATGACCCCAGGATACGGCAACCATCGTAACTATGAGTCAGTTGCCAAGCGTCTGAATTTTTATCACATGACCATGGGGATGCTGTAACGGTCACAAGTGTGAAAAACGGTCATAAGCCACTTTTTTTTAGTGCTGTTGTAACTTTGAACAGTCACTAAGCAAACTGTGGTAAATCAGGGACTACCTGTAATGTATGCTACTCAAAAAAGCGGTACATGGGGGGATTGTGTTACACTTTTTTGTACAGTAGTGTTGGCCTTAAGGTCATTTAATGGATTTCACAATTGAGCAGTAACCTGTATCTCAGTGTCTCTGGTTTAAACCAATGTACTTCACTATTTAACAGAATAACAGAATGACAGAGTTGGAGAATGAAGACCTTGAAGGTCTTTAGTCCAACCCCCTGCTCAGGTAGGGACCTCTATGGCCTATACCATTTCAGACAAATGATTGTCCAATCCCTTCTTAAAAACTTCCAGTGTTAGAGCATTCACAACTTCTGGAGGCAGTTATTCCACTGATTAATTGTTCTGAAAGAAATTTCTCCCTAGTTCTAGGTTGGTTGTCTTTTTGATTAGTTTCCACCCATTGCTTCTTGTCCTACCTTCAGGTGCTTTGGATAATAGGCTGACCCCCTCTTCTTTGTGGCAACCCCAAGATATTGGAACAGTGCTGCCATGTCATCCCTAGTCCTTCTTTTCATTAAACTACAACTAATTCCAGCAACCATTCTTTATATGAATGCACACTGTGCATTCACACTGTGCTTTTGGGGAAACGCTTGGAGTCATTTTTGAAGATAGGTCAAAATACAGCAGGAAGAAAAGTTGAAGAAAAAAAATCCCTCAGGATTCATCTAGATCAGTGATTCTCCACCTGTTACATGTTATTCATGATCAATCCATAGGATCCATAGGAGCCTGAGTAGCGTAGGGGGGTAATGCCTCCTACAAAGGCAGCATTTAAGATCCAGCTGCCTGCAGTTACTTGCGAGTTCAATCCCAGCCAGGCTCAAGGTCGACTCAGCCATAAAAAGGGTAAATTGAGGACCCAGTTTGTTGAGGGCAATAAGCTGACTTTGTATAAATATAAATATACAAAAGTATGAAGGCTATTGCTTAACGCACTGTAAGCCGCCCTGAGTCTCCGGAGAAGGGCGGCATATAAATCAAATTTTAAAACAATCATTCGGTCAGGGAACCTGAATTTCACAGAGATAGAAATAAAGATACTGAGATGTGTTTTTCTGAGAAACATATAGCTAATTCAATTATTATAACTTTATTTCTTGTATTGGACCTGATGATCTAAATAGCCCTTTCCAAGATGATAACATCTATCGTTTGATGTAAATGTAATGAATATAGGAACGTTTAGTCCAATTTTTACTATTGTGGCTTTAAAATACGAACTAAAATATCCCTTTGGTTAATTAAATGTCAAAGCAGAAAGCAAGTCTAAGAAGGGACCTGTGCTTTACAAGACCTTTGCTGTTTTGCAATAAGGGGCAATAGCACTTAGACTTATGTACCACTTCATAATGCTTTACAGCCCTCTCTAAGCAGTTTACAGAGTCAGCATCTTGCCCCCAACAAACTAAGTCCTCATTTTACTGACCTTGGAACGATGGAAGGCTGAGTCAACCTTGAGCCTGGTGAGATTCGAACTGCCAAATTATAGGTAGCCAGCTGTCAGCAGAAATAGCCTGTAGTACTGCATTCTAAATAGCCTGCAGTACTGCACCACCACAGCTCTTACTTCAAGAAGCTCCAAAGGCAGCTAGAGAAACTGTGGGGTAGGGAATGTTCCCTAAAATACAAGGACAATGCGAATTCAACTGTTATAGGTAGAAATGATTGTAAGCAGACAGGAGTAGTGGTGATTTGGAAGGAAAAGCTGATTCTTTTGAAGTTGTTGTTGGCTGCTTTGCAGGAAGATTGAGACACAACAATAAAGTAAATGACAAGGCCCAGCTTTCCATGTTTCTTGTCTTGGTTTGCAAGGACTTTTTGGAAGGCATTTGAATGAACATCAGAACGAGAAAGTTTTTCACCTCAAGCCACAGTAGATGAGGGTCCATTTCAGACTGAGCACCTAAAAGATCTTGGGCTGTGCTTTTAATCACACATCTTTATTTAGATCAAGGGGTGTCCAACCTTGGCAACTTTAAGACCAGTGGACTTCAACTCCTAGAATTCCCCAGCCAACCATGCTGACTGGGGAATTCTGGGAGTTGAAGTCCACCGGTCTTAAACCAAGGTTGGATACCCATGACTTAGATTATTTCTTTATTACCACATCCAGTTGATTAAGAAACACTGATCTGGATCCTAGCCATAAGTGCCTGTTCCTGCAGATAGAATGCTAAATTATTATTTTGTGTACATTTCAATATGCTAATTTCTGATAAACTACATTGTAAACTACATTGTATTCATGGCAATTATGTTTCTCTAAGCAAATAATTATGGAGAATTTAAGAGTGCTTCCAGACAAGACTTGTTTTGAATAAAAATATTCCATCTCACAGAAATTCCAACAACCTTAGAACAACAGATAAAAATGTGTTAAGGTGAAAAAGTTAATGAATTGACAATGTATTCTTATTTATAGTGCTGGAAGCTATCCAGAAACACCTGTGAAACAGGCTCATCCCCATTTTTTATAACTAACTGTAAATAATATAATGCCTTTTATTTCTAATTCTTTTTTCTTTCCCCATTTATGCAAAATACCAAAGAGATCAGACTAAAGTGTATGCATATGAGTGTATCAATGTTAGTTTTTTCTCCGTTATTAATGCTTTGTAGCATTTAATAAGTACAATATCCTTAAATAATATCCTTAAATATAATACCCTTAAAATCTGAGCAAGTTATTTACTTGTAAATATTGCATCATGTACAAATTCTTACGATCTTGGTCATTTAATGTTCTGATCAATTTCTCTCCAGGGCAATTTTCTTGCGGAAGCAAACATTGTGATGAAAAAGAAGGCTTAAAGAGCTGGGAGGTGAATTTTGGTTATGTTGAACATGGGCAAAAGAAAAACGCACTTGTTAAATTAAGTAAGTCTGTCTATTTATCTCCTTTTCAATGGATCTTAAATGTGTAGAAAAATAACATTAGGAATTTTAAAAATGTAGGTGAAGGGAAATTTAACGACAACATATCCAAAAGAAAGTACAGTTAGGTCCATTTATAATCTATGATAGATTGACAGTTAATTTCTGGTGCATCAGTTGCACCCCCCCATGTGGCTCAAACTGCTACTTTTTCCTGATCTGTAGGAGAATGAAGGACATCAGGAAGGTTAATTACCCAGCTGACTTTCAGCCATCACATAGTCCAAGCAGATACACAACCTTCTGACCAAAAGTGACCTAAGAATCTTGATTCCATGCTATAAATTAGCATTATGGAATATTTTTTCTCCTATAGACATTTGCATTGTTTAATTCAATTTATTGATTTATTTCAATTTGAGTTATTTATTTAACCCATAGAAATGCAAAGTGAAATTTTATATATGGCAATCCCAAAGTATAAAAATAACATTTATATATGTGTATGTGTGCCTTCAAGTCAGGGTTACTACTACATTCATATCAAGAGCACCAAAGTGCTTCTGGGTTGAAAGAATTGAATGTGACCATTGCCCAGGGACACAGTTGGGCTTCTTTGATGGCCTCATTACATGCCCACTAAAGTGGTATCCATCTATCTAGTCACAGTTGTCCTCTACTTGCCCACTTTCAAATGGCTGGGTTAACAGGAGCTGGAGCGTGTGAGAGAACTCACCTCAACCATCAGGCAGTAACTGGGTCTTGAACGTGAGCCTGTTGATTGTCAGTCCAGCATCCTAGCCTAGTGAGCCACCATGCTCCAATAAGTCAATGTTGACTCCTGACAACACCCTGGAAAAGCCACTGCAGTTTTCTTGATCAGCTTAGTGGAAGTGGTTTGCCCTTCTCTATTTCCTAGGGCTGAATAAGAGAGACTGGCCTAATGTCACTCAGCTGGCTTTGTGTCCAAGGCAGGACTAAAACTCAGTTTCCTGGTTACTATGTCAGTGCTGTTAACTACTATTAGTATACTGAATAGGCTCTCAAAATCATATTAATTTTTAATTACGTATGCATTTAATGACAGTTATTGGTATCCCTCCTATTTGTAGGTGGTTTCCAATCTATGTGTGTGTCTCGTGTGTGCATATAAATAAAATATGTTGTTCTTTTTTTTAAAGGACTCTGTCCAGAATGCTCTTTCAAATTAAATTTTCATCACAGGTAATACACCTTTCAATGAATATTATTATGGTTTGTCACACAGTCAGCCAGTAGATTTGGCATTTTGATCTATTTATCAAGTGCTTCCCAAGGATCTGGGATAAGGGGATGTTGTTGTTTGATGGTATTAAAGAAATTGTTTCAGGCTGCAAGTAAAGCTGCCTATTGCAATTGACTAATAATGATTTCATCAGTGCCGATGTTTACAAATGATTCTCCTGATGTTTTGAGATTGCACCCAAGGCATCTATTACTTATTATTTTGTACACAAAAATGTGAAATCACAGCTGCCAGTTCTTTAGCTAGTGTTGGCCTTTATGTGCATTGTGTATGTTGTACTATATCGGTGCAGTGTATAAAAACAGCATGACTTTTTGTAATTGACAAACAGAAATTCTGTCAATGCCCAGATTTTCTAATTGCCATCCAAACCTTTTGGTAGGATACCCAGTGTGTCAATAACTATTGGGACCACCACTGCTGATTTATGCCATAATCTTTGGTTTTTAGGTCTTGATATTATTTTAATATATACAACAATGTGAAATCACATCTATTGAATTTTTAGCCGACAAGAATCCAGGATGACGTAATGTATTGGCATAATATATGAACCGTTCCCAGCCGCCTGGCCTTTTGTTATTATTACTGTTACCATTTACTACTTAAATTTTATTTCCAGATACGTTTGATTACCACTTTAATAAGCCTAGCTAGTATGAGTAAAAGGAATGTACTTTAACATAGTTGTAAAACCACCCGCCACACTCATGAGTTCATCAAAGCCTGGCACTCCACAAGCAATTCCATCAACAGACACATTGACCTATAACCAGCCTATGAACCCCTCAGTATTCAAATCAACTTCCCAGCCAACCAGAGACAGCATTGACCCTCAACCAACCCACGCAACTTTCCCCCCCCCCCAATGTTCACTTCCCAATGTCCTTGATGTAACCTCCCTATCACAAGATCCATCACAAGTCTCTTACTGATGACTCATACCTGACTCATCACAAGACCCATCACAAGACCCTCACTTGACACACCCACACCTGAGGCCCTTATAACCAGCAGAACAGTGGCATCCCCTAAACTCCGCTGAATATGTTACTTAGCCTGGTAACGAAACGTTGGGAAACCAACCCACAAGCTTCACCGTCACAGTTATAAAACGCCACATTGGCTAAGCCTTTGGAGAGTCCAAGGAACCAAGGACAACATGAAGTGTTACTTCAGAATAGTTTCTTTATTGTTGCTTGTCTACAGAAATCATGCCAGGCTTAGGTGCTTAGGTGGATAACGACTAGATACACCCTGTGAACTGCTGGGGGAGTCCTCCATCCTCTTCCTGCCTCCCAGACATCCCCAGCGTCTTTGTTTCTTGGCCCTCTGAGCTCCTTCCTCCTCTGACTGTGGCCCATTTTCCACCACATCCTGTTTCGTATTGCCAACCTATCTATTATTGCCACGTAATTTAAGGAAAACTAGTAGAGAATTTACCTGAAAGATAAGCAGAGCCTTTATTTCTATTGCCTTATTACTTGATCAGTAACGCCATTACAATTCATCCATCCATCCATCCATCCATGTTTTAAGAAGCAAATTAGTATCTTTAATACCAATTTATCAGAGAAACTTTGTGTAGGTAGCCGTTGCTTGCTCATGAAATAGAAATAACACAAGTGCACAAGCTTGCCTGTATGCGTATAATCTCTAATTGTATAAGGACAATAATCTTAGTAATTAGTAAGTAGTCTTTTTTTCAACATAGTATCTGATTGATAGATACCAGGGCCCTGTTTCCTACCCAAAAGACTAAGTGCTAGCATTTCCAGACATTTCTGAGGTTAAAATTCAGTTAATTCTGCTTTAGAATCAACATGGCACATATCAGTTCAATTGAAATCAGATACTTTTTGAAAGCAGAAAGATTGGGTCACATTTATTTTAATACAAGCAGAGAAAAGTGTTTATTCCTTATTCTAATTTTATGCAGGCTAGAAACAAAATTTGGGCAGTTTAAAAAATTCATATTTAAATTATCATCTAGAGAAGGTTGATTTATTATATGCAAATATGTATTAAAACTATTATATAACCCATTTTAATATATTTTTAAGCTGGACGGATATGTTATTTATTTCTTCTTATAAAGGAAAAGGGAGGTCAAACCAGGAAAGAAGCAAGACAGCGAAGAACAAAGCTCGGAAACTTTAAAGGGTAAAAAGTCAAGAGCATCTTCACCACACAGGCACAAGGCAAAGAAAAAAAAGATCCATGAAGGTAAAAAGAACATTTCAAGATTTAAGATTACCTTTAGGCTCACAATTAACTAAATAAGAGGCGCATTCTACATTTTATAAAATAGGGATATCTAACTCTGAGATTACAATGTAAATTTAGATATAAGACAGTACAGGTAGTCCTTGACTTATAACTTGCTTAATGACCATTCAGAGTTATTATGAACTTCAAAAGAGCTGCTTATGACCCATCCTCAGAGTTATGACTGCTGCCTCCCCCCGGTATGTGTTTGAATTTCAAGCACTTGGAAACCAGCTCACATTTACAAGTAAAAAGCTCCCATTGGATATACTGGATTTGCTTAACAACTGCATATTCGCTTAACAACCATGATGACTTCCTTTTTGACCATAATAGAAACAGTTGTAAAATCGAATCTGCTCATGTAGTACCTCAATTTATGATCGCAATGATTTATAGAAACTCTGGGTTCTATTGTTATCATCAATTTGGAAGAATCGAACAAAACTGATGAAGGTTAGTTTTAAAAAAATTGTAGGAAATCATTTCTTTTCAGTAAAGAAACTTGTAGAATCATCTAAATATGCGAAGCAGGAAAAAAAGGAGCTAATCTGGAGAAAAATATCATAGAAGGAAGAAACGTATTGCTATAGAACCGTGATGGCGAACTTACGGCACATGTGCCAGAGGTGGCACGCAGAGCCTTCTCTGTGGGCACGTACACTGTTGCCAGCTGCTCTTCTAGATTCCATCACACCAGCTGGTCTTTGCTCGAAGACCAGCTGGCCAGCGTGCATGCGCACACCAGAACCCAGAAGAGAGCAGTTGGCAACGGTGCGCATGCACAACGGACCATCTGGCTGGTGCTCATGCGTGTGACAAAACCCGGAAGTGTAGCTGGCCGCTATGCGTATGCGCACTGGCCAGCTACTCTTTTCTGGGCTCCGGCGCTCTGGTGCATGTGTGCGTACTCAGTGCCAAAAAGGTTAACCATCACTGCTATAGACTATAATTAGGAGGCAGACTGATTTCTGAGATCCAAAGAAATTTATCAAAGTTTCAGCTTGAATAGCTTAAAATACAGCTCCCTTTTGCTATATAACAAACACCTGAAATGAAAATGACTTTCTAAAGCAGATGGTTACCTGAAATGAGGAAATAAAAGGCTTATATATATATATATATTAAAGTTACACATTATTTGGAGACGAGGACACAAATATATATTTAAACTTGTATTAGTTTTAATGAAATCAGTTGTGTCCAGAAAGTCTTACCTGAAGACTTACCTTTATTATAAAGGGCTAAAAGAAGTACGAGAGATATCATTCAAAATGTGGTAAAGCCATAACACTACAATATTAAAGTCTGGGTCTGTACGTGGGTGCTAGCCTTACTTCCTAGTGCCTGTATGGTGTGTCCCTGCAGTTTTCTTGGCAACATTTACAGAAGTGCTTTACCGTTACCTCCTTCCTGAAGTTGAGAGGATGTAACTGGCCCAGCTGGCTTTGTGCTAAATGAGGGACTCATGGTCTGCGTTTATAACCTTTTACCACTACATAAAACCCTTCTTAATATAGGACAAAAAAAGGGGGGTATATCTATGAACAGGTTTTTTATATCCCCGATTTGTCATTGCTAAAAATGATAACTCCAATGGATAGTGATCAGGAATATCTGCTTAACTAAAGTATGTATGAATTATTCCCCATTTTATTTTTATGCTGTTAAAGACGTCTAGCTCAAAATGTGAAAATGCTCTTAAAATCCTTTTATTTTAAATGTTGTTATGTCCGCGCAGGCGTGAGCAGAGACTTTTCTTCTGCCACACAGGCGTGGGACATATTTTAATGTTATTGGTTAAAGGCTGATAGTTTTCCTTTAAAAGGGGCTATTAGCCGGAAATTGCATGTTGGTTTTACTGAGTCATTGTCTGCAATAAACATGGCTGTTTGAAGTTTGGCTTCTCATCTGTATTCCTACTCCCACACATTCCAATTGTTACCTTGTTTAACAGATTCAGATGGTGATGATCAGGAAGATGGTCCCTCCGAGGCAGATTTCTGGAGGGGTCCACCACCAGAAGAAAAAACAAGGTCTGTCCTGTGACCTTCCTTAAAGTTTATTTAAACAGAAATTTTAATTAAGAAGCAAAAGCATTGTTTTTTATTTTTATACAAACACACAGACAAAGTATCGGTATGTAGGTACTCTATACATTCAGTGTGTGTATGTGTGTGTGTGTCTATATATATCTATTTATCATCTCTCTCTCTCTCTCTCTCTCTCTCTCTCTCTCTCTCTCTCTCTCTCTCTTTGAGAAGTAAAAATACAAGAGAAATATATATGTACTTGAATAATTGCTTTAGATAATTATATATAGAATTTTAACTATTTATAGCTAAACTGATCTATTTATTATCTTTTCTTTTGTTGCATTCTTTCACCTAAAAAAAAACCTGTGTTTTCTTTACTTTGATAACACACATACTTTTATCTTTGTGATTTTTTGCTGGTTCTCAGTCATTATTTTAAAAGCAATAATTTTTTTAAAAAAAATTAGTAAGCCTGTCTAAGACGATTACATTTCAGAGAAAAACTACTTTTGAAGGAAGATAGGCACTTAGCTTGAGAATGTACAAAATAAAACTGATCCTTATAGACATTCTTATGTAGATTATGTATTATAATTGTGTAATATTATAATTATGTATTCATTGTATCTGGAAGATTGGATGGGTTAATTTTTTATTCTCAGTGTGATCTGTGCTAGGATTCCTTTATTTTGTTCTCCACAATTCTAGAAAACTCAAAAGAACAAAAGTCTCTGTCACACTTCTTCCTTGCTATTTAATCTCCAGAGCAGAGATATATTTACTTGCTTGCTTACTTACTTACTTACTTACTATCCTTACCTTACTAGAAGTAGAAAGGATAGTTTGCAGTGAATACATTTTGACCTAATGAGAAACCTCTAAAGCATGAGTTGTCTAGTCAGATAAATACTGTCAGCACACCCTTGATGGTATATCTATAAAATGTGGAAGCTTTGCTGTAAAGCATTCCCTGCACATATAAAACAATATAGTCTTGTTCTGTTTCAATAACTCATGTTATGTATTTCCTTTATTTTATAGGGAGGACGAATTTGACGAATATTTTCAAGGCTTGTTTCTCTGAAATGAGATCTCCAAATCTGAAATTTGTTTCTTCATGCTCCTCAAAATCTGTAAATAAAAAGCAGGTTTTCACATTTCATTCACAATATTTTTTAAAAAAATGTTTTTTAATATATAGATATGTTTTTACTTGAATAGGAAACAGTAATTATCCGCTGTGTCTCTTTCACAATGACCCATAAGTGTTAGTTTAAATTAAAACTTGGGGTAGGAGTTTTTATTTTTAATCATGCCAAGTTTTAAAAATTATAATAGATGTAATTCAGAGTTTCAGTAAGATTCAGTATTACTGATGATGAAAAGAGAATCAGTTTAGAGAAGCTGATGTTAGCTAAAAAGGCAAAAAGATGATCTGAAGCTTAGTGAAAAACCAGAAATTGAAATCGAGTCATTAATAAATACAGTACAGTATTTTTAACACAGATGTAGAAATGGAAATTGGTTTAGATAAATCTACTACAGGAACAATAAATTGGGGTAAGGTCATAAACAGAAATAGAACTGAAATGCCAAATGACTAAACGATCAAGAAGGAACAGGATGAAACCTACCAGTATCTGGGCATTTTATAGCTGAATAATATCAAGCATGGCAAGTTAAAATGTGAATAGTAAAGAATGCATGCAAAGATTGAGAAAACTGCTAAAGACAAAACTGAATGGTGAAAATGCCATCAATACCTGGGGCATAACTGTGATGTGATAACAGTGCCTGAGTAATTAACTGGACACCAACTGAAATGGACAGTTGGGACCAAATAACAAGAAAACTAATGCATATTCATTATAAATTACATCCTTATAGATTATATATGTTCTTCACAAAAATAGAGGCGGAGGTTTATTTCAAGTCAAACAAATTGCCATAGAAGAAAAAGCATTCATTGACTGATTATGTAAAAGACAGCCAGGAACAAGCATTGATGCGAATTAAAAATTGGAACTTATTGAATGTACAGGAAACAAAACATGGAATGTTGAAATGTTGTAATAAAAATAAGCAGAATGCCATTGCATGATTAATTTCTACAAAAGATCGAGAAGTTGGAGAAAAATAAAACTTGGCAATGGCTTACAGTTAGAACATTTATAAAAGTGTCTCAGCCTTGAATTTGACAGCTCAAGATGAAACTATTTGAACTAATTCAATCAAAGCTAGAAATGAAAAATCGTCAAGTGATTTGAAATGCAGATTGTGCAAAGAAGCAGAAGAAACATAGATCTTATACTTGGCCTGTCTAAGAAGATTAATTATAAACAACGATATAACATTGTCACCAACATGATTCATATGGAATAGCTGTAAAAATTATGTGCCAATAATGAAAAATTGGTAGGATCATATAGTTGAAAAAGTAGTCATAGATAAACAGGTTAAAATATTGTGAAATTTCTGAATAAAAACTAATACAGTCTTGACAATTAACACACAAATTTAACTTGTTGAACAGAAGACAGTGTGGATAATTGATATGGCAATTGCAGGAGATAGTAGAATAGAAAATAAAGAATTAGAGAAGAAAAAAAAAAGAATTGAGAACTACAAATTGAAATAGAAAAATTACTGCATAAACTAGCTGTGATGGTCTCAGTGATTATCGGACACTGGGTGTCAAATCAAAAAGTCTTAAATAGCATTTAGAAAATAGGTACACTGACAAATTTTCCTTCTGTGAATTACAAAAGGCCACCCTGCTTAAGATGCACATTGCTGATTCATTATGATACCCTAGGTTTTGGGGAAGAACTCAGTGCATAAGAAGGCCAATACCAGCAATTCCAGAAATGTGATTTCACATTGTGAATAATAATAACAGAATAACAGATTTGGACGGGACCTTATAGATCATCTAGTCCAAACCCCCGCCCAAGCAGGAGACCCTACACCAGTGATGGCCAATCTTTTTGCCATCGCGTGCCAAAAATGGAGAGAGTGCGGGGGAGTCGCACGTGTGCATGCCCACACCCATAATGCAATGCACCCTGCCCCCTAGAAAGCCTCGAGCCTGGGGAGAGCGAAAAACGGGCCTTCCCCACCCCCGGAGGCCCTCCAGAGGTCAGAAACAGTCTGTTTCCCGACTTCCGGTGGGCCCGGAAGGTCCAAAAATCAGCTGGCCGGCGCACATATGCGCACTGCATGCGTGTCCACCAGTATGGCTCCACGTGCCACCTGTGGTACCCGTCCCATAGGTTCGCCATCACGGCCTTACACCATTTGTGACAGATGGCAGTCCAATCTCTTTTTGAAAGCTTTCAGTGATGAAGCTCCTACAACTTCTGAAGGCAAGCTGTTCCATTGGTTGATTGTTCTAACTGTCAGAAAATTTCTTCTCCATTATTCCTTGCCTGGCCTTCAGGTGCTTTGGAAAATAGCTTGACCTCCTCCTCTCTATGGCAGCCCCTCAAATTTTGGAACACTGCTATCATGTCTCCCCTGGTCCTTCTCTTCACTACACTAGCCATGCCCAGTTCCTGTAACCATTCTTCATATGTTTTAGCTTCCAGTCCCCTAATAATAGTAATAAACAATCATAGTTATTCCCATCAACCTTTTTAAAAAATCTGTAATTAAGTCTATAAATACCGGTACCTTTTTTTGCTAGTATCCATCATATTTCCAGTTCCGTTTTCCTCAGGTGAATATGCTTCTTTCGATTGTCTCCTCGGGAGGTGGTTAATATTGCTGGGCAGCGCTTCAGTCTTGAAGGCAAACAATGCTTCATGGAAGGCTAGGGGGCAAATCACTTAGCCCCTGTTTGCAGTTCCTTGACACAACTGTATCTTTCCTGGAAACTTTGGAAACCTTTCCAAGCGTAAACCTTGGAAAGATGTGACTTCCTGGAGAGATATGGCAAACTGAAGATGTCTCGGCAAAAGTGGAGCTGACAACTGCAGCAAAATCTAAGGGGTACTTTCCTTGCTCTATCGCTGATGTGAAGCCCATCTTTTGAATGCTTTGCACAGCCCTAGTATCTTGAGCAAAGTGAGAGGAAGTGCTTTCATTACACTTCAAATCAACGTAGGGCACGTCTGTGAACGTAAAATGGTATTCAAAGAAAGGTGACTATCACTTTAAAAGCTAACAGTTGAACGTGCCATCTAATCAGATTCTTGATTCCATCCTTGTTGTATAATGCAGAACTCGGATGAACGTTCAAATATCTCATTCCGTGCAGAGAAAACCACAGATAAAGTTGGCTATTGAAGAACCCTTAGCAAATTAACAAGGCAGTAAATGATATTTTAGCTCTAAGAAGGGAGAGAGGGTGAGAAATAGACTTGAGAATAACTTCACTTTGATTCTGTATGGGGTAAGAAGGGGCAGAGAGAAACCTTGGCAAACAGTTGATGATACAAGAAGTAAAGTGGCATTGTGGACTTTGTTTCCTCACCCAGATTCTCAAAGGACTGACTTTCAAAGAGCTACTTAAAGTAAACTGCATTTTTCACAGATCATGCATACAGAAGTAAGGGTGAAACAAGGCTAAACTGGGATGTCCTCAAACGGCAAAGAAAGGTCTTATTTGAGAGATTCTTTACATAAGAAGATGGATTTAAAGGTTAATTCTTTGACACGTTGCAAGATGGTAGTCAAATCCAATAAGCGGCAGCCCGTTAACATCTATCTAACTGGTCTCTCAAGAGCTTTACAAGAGCTGTTTGCGATAGCTGCTCATCCAAACCCTATTAAACATCTGTCTGTTTTGGAGGCTAACTTTCTTGTAGAACTTTGTAGTGCAGTTATTGAAACACACCTGCACCTGCTGATCTAATTCAATCCTGTACAAGTAAATATCCTCTTTTATCTATATTTTGTAAAGAAAAACATCGATATTTGTATCTCGGCTGCATTTTAGGTCTACATTATACAGTTATCTTGTGCCAGCCACCCAGAATCATTAGATGAGGCAGCTTACAAATAAAGGAACGAACAAATGAAATTATAGAACTATAATAGCAACAAATTAATGGAACAGATTTAGAACCTGGTTACCCATGGTCATTATCTTTAAAATATACAGGAAACATTTAGCTGCCCATCGTGAAGGGGAAATAATTCCATCTTTATTCTAAAGGACATGTCCTATATTTTAAGATAGAAAAACAAAATGGCAGAACTGTTAGGTATTACCATTCTTGAGTAGTCTTATCATTTCTGTAACCTTGTTTAGATTGGGAGACTTATTACAGAGCAGATTGTAATGAAATTTCTCTCCATTGCCCTATTGTCTTAAGCTGCCTCTGAAAATGATCCATCCATTTAGATTGGGTGATGAATTCAATCAATATGGAGACATAAAAATCCATTATTGGATTTCATGGCCTTAGATTTCATGAGCAGGCAGCTAATAACGGTTAGCAGGTTTTCCCATTCTTTTTAGTTTTGGGAAAGGCAAATTACCATTGAAAAACTTCCAGCTTGTAATTTTCCATTTGGATTGTTTTAAACACCCCTTAATGTGGAAATAATGTGTAATTACTATCAAAGAGACAATTATATACAGTAGAAATAATTATAAAAGATATAATTCATTTCCCTGAGTCAATACAACATTTGTAGGCTAAGCTGAAAATTCAACCAAAATATCTTTATGGCTTTTTGCAGCATCCTCCACTCATATAACCATGATTTGCAATGTTTTTTGTCAGTTTCTGGCATTACTTCCAGTTTTTGGCAAAAATGCCGATTGTGAAAAATGGATTCACTTAAGAATCACACTGTTAATAACCACTGCAAATATATATATATATATATATATTGAAAAATCAGGTCTGATTGTGTGGTGCCTCGACTTACGACTACAATGACTTACAACCATAATTCCAGGCTCAATGACGGTCGTAAATTGAACACTCTCTGTATTAGAATCCTTTTGCTGGATTTAGATATATTTCTTGAAGTAAGCCTGTTTCTAGCCATAAGCTTATGCTAAAAATAGAACTTTCAAAATGACATGAGCTATAACTTTATTGGTAATAGTAAAAGTATAAGAACATCAATTATTCCAGGGGAAGTAACTAAACATAATATAAAACTTACTTCTGTGCATTAATAATTACAGTGCTACAATTACAGCGCTCTGTAATGTGCAATACAGAATTTTATCATATGAAATTAAGTGAAAGTTGTGTAAAATTATAGTTTCCTGAAAGTTCACAGGGTTTAATATATTAAATAAAAACTGTTAATTGAGAAGAGCAGCAACCAAGAAATGTGTCCACAATCACTTTTGACAAAGTAATCTCAGGTTATCCATTTCTTTAAAATGTTCCATTTTCCTTTGGTGAAAATGTTCCACTTCCATTGTAGATGAATAAAGACTGAACAGTTTATGCTCCATTAGATTGACAGAAATCCTTGACCTCACTGAAGATTTCTTGATTGTAGCAGAAATGCTCTTGCATTTAATTATAAAATTACACATGTTTTTGATTTGCCATCTGTTGATTCTACATTTGCAACTACTGCTGCTGCTTCTTCTACTAAAATGCAAAAAAGAAAAAGAAAAAGGTATAAATACGCATGCATTTTAATTTTTGAAATGGTTTATTGGTGTGTACTTTAGCATCAGAAGAATCATCTATCATTTGAAAGTTCAACCCATTTTCACTTCTGACAACATTGAATGCACTGGTGCAATTTTTCCATTATAACCAATGATTAATTATTAGATGTATAAAACAGAACACAACAGGTCTCAGTGGACATTTTGGAACATAAAATTAAGTGATAGGACAATATAATCCTATTTAGTACTTGTCAAATATAAACTTTTCTCTTACTTGATTTGAAATGATTACACCAGATTGTATTTGTTATGATTTTTTTTTCATGATAAATAGTTCTTTTCTGATTTACTTACATTAGCATTACCAACATTAGAATTAAACTTAAATTTGAAGACTGGGATCACTATGCTACTATGATATTTTTGTTCCTTTTCATCTGTATGGAAACTTGATCCATGACCTATCTGCTGAAATGCTGAAGTATAATTAACAATACAATTTTCACTTGAATTTTGAAGTATTTTACTTACTTATTTTTTTCCCAATCTTCCTGTTATAATGGTCCATTCAACTGTATTTTATTTAATTTTAAAGAGTGTGCATTGCACAACATAATTACGATACATTAACAGCAAGAATCATGGCTGTTTTCAACCTATTTGGACCTTACCAGGTGTGTGGGTAGCCTAATGTTATTCTGTGGGGTTCAAACCAACTACCAGGAAATAAACTTTTAGATAACTAATATATATATATATACGGGGCATTAACTTTAGTAGTTGCATAGAACCTGCTGCTCAGTAATTGAAGAAAGGAATATACAGTATGGAAGCTATCAGAATAGTACATATAGTACATATCAGCCTTTTTCAACTGGAGTTCTCAGAAAGGTTGCTAGATGTTCCACAAAAGATGTGGGGGGGGGGGGAGAATTTGATGGCAAGCCATGGACAATGCTAGTGTTGAATTTCTACATTCTCCAACTCAGCTGTCAGCCTACCATTTTACTCCAAACACCAATTATATATCAGCAAAGTGGAAATATAATTGGAGATCATGCCCAGGGAAATAATGTACTTCAGAAAAACATCATCTACTCATAACAAAAAGAGATATAAGTGAATTGATGATTTCTTACTGGTGGCTGATTTATACTTCCAAAGTAAACAAATAGGGCTACTTATGGGAAAGCCTTGGTTGGATTGGGGCCATTGGATTTTTTATGAGTATCATTAGCAGCCTGAAAAATGTCAAAGTAAATTACAGCCATTGTTATAGAGATCCAATCGCATGTTCAGGATAGTCTGGATTGTGGCCTCAAAACACATGCAAGATACAGCAAAAAAATTAAAAATGAAAATGAAATATTAAAAAAACTGTAGTAGCACAAATTAGAATTAATTCAGCAAGCCCATTCTCATTAAATCATACCATTTTAATAGTTTTAAGTTCCACAGCCTTAAACCCAAACTAATTTAGAATTTTAACTTTTTGCACTTAGAAAGCTGACTGATTCAAAATGGTTAACAGATAACATTTTTCAGCTGTGATTTATTTAAGTATGATATTGGTAAAAATATAGTGGTTCAAAATTGGTATACCTTATTTCTGTAGTTTTGGTTTGTCTGCACTCTTTTTTTAATTGTCTGCTTTACTGTCCCTCTAAAATATACTATATTAGGATTGCATTCAGATGGATTCTCCCCAAAGTGAATTAGTATTTTCCTTCCTTCCTTCCTTCCTTCCTTCCTTCCTTCCTTCCTTCCTTCCTTCCTTCCTTCCTTCCTTCCTTCCTTTGAATGCTCCAACACTGGAAATTTTAAAGAAGATATTGGATAACCATTTGCCTGAAGTGGTGTAGGGTTTCCTGCCTAAGCAGGGGATTGGACTAGAAGACCTCCAAGGTCCCTTCCAACTCCTGTTCTGTTCTGTTCTACTAGACCCGATCCTATCCTATCTTATCCTATCCTATCCTATCCTATCCTATCCTATCCTATCCTATCCTATCCTATCCTATCCTACCCTACCCTACCCTACCCTACCCTACCCTACCCTACCCTCTCCTATCTAACACAGACTTTAAAACAAGGGATTGTGAATATTGGCTGATTTTCTGCTTTATTGCTTCATATTGTTCCAGAATCTTCTGTCTAAAACCAATTTAAACTCTCTTCCTTTAGTGGACTCCTGGGATATTTAGATTTTGCTCATTATGATTTGTCATTATTTACACTAATCCCTAAGGATAGCTGGGTTAATCTGTTGCAGCAAAGAACTGATGGGATGTACTACAGACCATGAAATTATATCAATTAAAACTATATTTGGTACCTTAAGTTCCAAACTCAGCAAAAATTCTCAATGTTATGGAAATGCTTGTATGTACCCATGGATTGCCTGAATCAGAACATTTCTATATGCCTAACCTTTCTTGCCCTCTTCTTCTAGCTTTTGCTTTTCTTCTTCGAGAGCTTTCATCTTCGCGTCATAAATATCACCTAGAGCTTTCCATTCCACTCGGTTGTTTTGAAGACCATCAAACATTGGTGTAATTTCTTTATGGAACCTTGAGAATTCCTAAAGAAATAGTGGAGCTTCATATATTTACCATTGAAACAGAAGATTAGCAGTAGCAACACATGCATTTTTTATACTTAGAAAAATCTTTATTGGATAACAGAGAGGATTGAAAAATCTTATCAGCCCAATATTTTTTTCAGGGACGCATTTCTAACATATGTTACACAAGGAAACTTTATACCTATTCCTATATAAATAACTTTATACCAAATTATTCTCCAAAGCACCGAAGGGCAGGACAAGAAACAATGATTGGAAACTAATCAGAGAGAGAAGCAACCTGGAATTAAGGAGAAACTTCCTAACAGTGAGGACAATTAACCAGTGGAATATCTTGCCTTCAGAAATCATGGGCACTCATCCAGGGATGGGTTCTAAATTTTTTTACTACCGGTTCTGTGGGAGTGGCTTATTTTGAGGGCGTGACTTGATGGTCATGTGACAGTGGGCGTGACTTGATGGTCATGTGACTGGGTAAGCGTGACCAACTCTGTCATTCACGCCAAGGGCTGCCTCGCCTGGCCCCTCCCCAGCCATTCCTTGTCACACCCAGCCTCAATGTATCTATAGTTCTGTAAAAATGTTGTTCACCTTTTTTCAACTTTATTATCTACATACTATAGATGCACTTTCATGAACCACTGGATGGACCACTGAAAGGAGGAAATGGCTCACATGCTTTGCCCAAGAGTGTGATAGGCAACAGGCTTTTAAGGGGCTGCCAGAAAGAAGGGGGGGCAATGTATTTTCCAAAGCACCAGAAGGCAAAACAAGAAGCAATGGATGGAAACTGAACAAGAGAGAAGCAACCTAAAACTAAGGAGAAACTTCCTGACAGCGTGAACCAATATTGGTGCAGAAATATTTCAGCCATAATTTCACATATAAAATAGCCATTCGTATAATACAACCTGCATATTGTTCAAAACAGTCATTAGTATTATGGCTGATGTTTGACAGCAAGCCTAAAAGTCAAAAATTATAAAAGTGCCTCTTTCTCTGTATGTATACAAAACATCACATACCAGGAATGGCATATTAAGATGGACTCATCACTGGATGTTTTTAAGACGATTTTAGACAGTCACTTACCTGAAATAGTATAGGTTCTCCTGCTTGAGCAGGGGGCTGGACTAGAAAACCTTTTAAGGTCCCTTCCAGCTCATTCATTCTATACTGGCAGGTTTTCCTTTGGCACTTAAGAGTTCCTTCCTTTATTATAGTTCACTGTTTTTAGGTATGATTGTTGATTCCCACACACAACGCTAGAATGATGCTAACATGTCTAATATAAAAATACAGGTGATAATATATATGTCTACTGCCAGTTTGTCTCAATCTGCATCAAATACTGAACTCACCAGTCAAGAGGAAGATGTAGCTTTGGAAATTGGGAATGTTTTCCTAAATGTTTGTTTGTTTTAATGCAAGCATATTCTGGTTTTACGGAATGTAATGCATGTGGTTTGACACTTGACTGGAAAATATATTAACACTTGTAGGAAATGCTTTGGAGATTCAACATTTCAGGGCATTCACAAATATATGAGCTTTTATATGTACAATGTATTTGCTTGGTTGTTTAATTAACATCTTGTCTTTTCATCAAAAACAGCTCTGTGCAGATTTAATCTTATATTTTATATTTCTATATAAGAACATACATAATAAAATGGAATGATATGAAGTTATCCCTTACCTTATACACAAAGGTACATACAAAATCAATGAAACCACATTGAAGCTTAGGTAATTCATCCCTCTTGGCTCTGTCCATCAAAGGCTAGAAAGAGTTGAAGAAAGTAATTAGCGAGCATGTAATCTTGTTTTTTAAGATTGAATACATGCTGTGTAAGATGCTTACAATTGGCTGTTGCTGTAAGACAGTTCGTTCAAGGTCACCTTGCTCCCAAAATTCACTTGCAACCATCAAAGCAACCTGAGAATGGATAACAATTAATTTTATGTTTTTTGTAATAGTTGTCAGCTAGTAGAGTAATTAGACATGTCCTCCATCAAAGCATGCATTGTTCCATGTAAAAGGATATTGTAGAATAGGACAGAGAAAAAGATCCCCCCTCCCGTGTGGGCACCCAATCTGGAAAGATTGGGAACTGCTGCTTTAGAACCTTGTTTTTATTTTTAGAAAATGTTAACAGAAAGAAAATAGTTATAGAAGTGATAAAATGGTTGGTAAACATGGGTGGAGGCTATTTCTTAAGCAGAACATGTTAAGGGGATGTTAATCTAAGTAATAAATGTGTTCCCTGTTTCCACTGCTAAAAATGCGTCCTCATGTAAAGTATGATCAGATGATTGTCAAGCAAGTTCCACATTAATAAGTAATGTGGTCCTCACCACACAATTCGCTGCACGTCATAGTTGTGCGATCAATAGCTCAAAAGGGGGATTGGACATGACAGGTAGAAAAACAGCCAAAGACAGGCCTAGTTGACAATTAATGGGGCAACAAAAAAAGATGAAATTTTCTTAACAAGGGGCTTAGAAATATTTGATGACAGATATCTGAGGACAGGCAGATCTTGAAAAGTTTGTGTGTAAATTTCCCTTCTCTCAGCTCAACTAAAATTTGCCATTTATTTGTAATTTTAAATTGACCCAAATGGGGGAATCATTAAAATATACAAATAGTAATATGGTCCCTGTATTAAGTTCATTAAACGAATTAACTTGCATTGTATTACACCAATTTAGATTTTGATCTGATTTGGCATAATACAGCTGCCAGCATTCAGAGTCCAGTATAGTCTTTCGTCTGAAATAGATGGTGTATCTCAGGGCTAGATTGGGCTTTGGTCTGAACTGGAAGGACTCGAAAGGGAGTTTTGCTTCCTTAAAAAAAAACATGTCAAATTTCTCCTTTGTTGCATTATATCTAAATTGCTCTTCAAGTACAACAAATAAACTGAAGAGCATATGTTAAATTCTGAATTTTGCTTGATTCTTATGGTGCCCACCTTACTTTGCACCTCCCAAGGTTTAGTGATGGCGGAAAGGTCACAACCGGTCATCATCATAGCCCTTTAAATAAAAATAATAGATTTAGACATTTTTTTTTAAAAAAACCCAGCACATTCCATGTTGTAGGAAGAGAAACATTAAATCTACTTACATGATTATTTCTTTTTTGGTAGGGTCCATAGTTACGTATTTAATTGCTTCATTCTCATCTTCCATTTTTTCAGTGGCATCCACTATTTTTTGAAACATAGTCCTTTTCCTGAGAAAAACAGTAACTTTTGTGATACATATGTCACATTTTTGAGGGTCAGCTTCAACTTCCAGTATTGTGTGAAGAGTTTGAACTTTCACCTTCCTTCCCTTCCAGTTCCCTGTGGGTGATCCAAATCTGCTCTGGATGGTCCCCAACCCACCCCACCCATCCCCAACCACATTTGAGAGATGTGTGAAAAACTCCGGATAAATGCAGGTCAATCAACAGAATTGCATCACTGAATTTAATTCATAGATTTCAGGACTCCGGCCAATATATTAGTTGACAAGGCAGAAAGGAATAATGTTTTATCATGCTATATTTTCAGTATCATAGTGCCCTGATGCTTAAATCATGCTGAGCTTTCTTATTAAATCTCAGTATGGTATTTACATTGGGTTTTTAAGTAGAAAGTACATTGGAATGCAATTGTTTTTATGATGAGTAGATATGCAGATGTTTAAACTGGAGGATAGTCACACATGAATTCAATTGTTAAGGTTTTATATCATTTAACTTGCCTTTGACAATGATTAAAACCACAAAAGAGCAAAACAAAAGGGCTCTTTAAAATTAGAGTATGACAAAATACAGTAATGTTAATATGCATAAGCAGATTTCATTGTTTGTTAATAGGAAATCAGGGACTTACTTGAAATACAGAGCCAAATCAGTTGCTATGATGCAAATTTCAAATATATGTAAAACATTTTCATGCTGGCGTTTATTTAGATTTTGGAAGATGTTTAAACTCTGCAAAATAAAGATATTTTTGCAAGTCAGTATTGCTTCCAAAATAGAAAAATAACATTTCCTCCATAGAGGAATGCTATTGTTTGGCTATAGCTAGTAGGAATATTTTATGTACCAAATGAATGAAAATAAGCACGGACCTCATCTTGTAGCAGGGTTTTACTGTACTCTAGATGGTGCCTTTCTAAAATGGAAGAGCCATGGAGTCTTGCCAATGGAGCTGCTGTCCTGGTGAAACATTAAAGGATTGAGAATATATCAGGTTTTTTTGGAGGGGGGTTTGCCCAAATCTTTGCACATTTTAGAACAGTAGCGAACAACCTGTGGAATAGAAGCAACATTATTTTTGCATGCCCAGAATCGTCATTATCTTCTTTTAATGATCCCATAATCCCTTGCAGGGTAGAGTCTGGGCTACTGAATGGATCTGAGTGTTTACTGGCCGGATGCCCTTCCTGTCACCAATGCGGAGCTTTGTTCAGCAGATACATTCTCACTGTGCCCAGAGAGAGAATTATTTGCCGCTACCTAGGATTGAACTCACAACCTCCTGATTGTGAAGCGAGAGCTCTACCCCTAAGCCCCCACATCACTTATTTTGCATGCCCATAATGTCCCTGGAATATCTCCTTATTTGAGAAGACCAGGGGCAAAACAGACGCATTAAGGCCTTGTTTAACATACCTATTTTATCTCTTAAAATTCATGGAAATCTAATCCCAAAGCAAGTTGATCTGTTCGATTTTGAGGAACAAAACAGGTGCTTTCAGCTCTGCAAAGCTCATGACTTATATTTTGCCCATTGACTTCTGATGGTCTTCATGTGGCAAAACAATTGGCCCATTTTTCAAAGGTCATTTACACCCCTCCAATGGCATCTATGTATTTATTTAATATTATGCTTGCTTACATGTAAATTCCCCACTTCTGATATAGAGCTTTTCATGGTTTCTTATCAACAAAGTCCCAACAACAGATCTTCCTGCTAGTCAGTCTTTGACTCCAGAACTTTTGAGCTCAATATGGGCAATTGCCAAAAGCTCAGGAGATCTCAGCAATTACCGCTGGAGACCCCAGAGACAATTTTTTTGGGCCAACAGTGACTATTAGATCAGCCATCTAATTGTTCTCCACCATTTGCAAACCTCTGAGATGTAACTGATGTGTCAGATTATATTAACAACCTTTATACCAAGTTGTTTTCATTCAGTTATTTTTAATTCAGCAAATAAAAAGTCCCCTTAAAAAGTATTATCACTTTCATCATAATTATGATTTATACCTTTCTCACTTCCAGAGAAATTCAGAGAAGTTTAAGAAATAAATAAAACCATGAAAGAAGAAATTGCAATACACTCTTAGAGAAATAAGGTAAAATATAAATGGGACTGCTATTAAGAAGAGCAGAATCTACTCCTTTATAACTGTTTTTTTCTTTCCACCTTTTTAATTTACTTACTATTTTGCTTTTGTTACTTTTCTCTTTCAGAGTTTGCATTGTTTTTATTCTTTTAATTTTTAAAAATAAAAATTACACACGCATGAGTGTACATACACACAATAAAACTGGCAAGAAAATTAATAGTGGCTTCCTTCTTTAAAATATACTTAAAATCATCTAAAAATCATCCAGCTTTGGACTGGTTATCTCACAAATTCCTGAGTGGATGGTTATCTCTTTTAACTTTCTTTTAAAAATCAGATTTCCAGCTAAGCATCTTTCAGGAAAGAGTTATATACTAAGGATGTTGTTGTGGAGATGCTCTCCTGGCTACCAGAAAGATGAAACCCAGGGCTTTTCCAGCTGAATGGATTGGAGAATACAAAGGAGAGAGAGATCCCCAGTTTTGCCATGTTCCTTCAGAAGGAGTATGATCTTATCCAAGCAGATTGACTTCACAATTTCACTATTCATATACCTCCTCTCTGATATGGATTCAGCTTCAGTTCCTAGGGCCTCACCCATCATTGCTTTCAGACCACTGTCTAGCAACCGCACAATCTTTCCTCATTCAGATGGAAAGGAGAGATGGAGCTAAGAATCATCAGCATATTGATGACATTGAACTCCGGATCTGGAGGATGCACAGATGTAGATATCAAATAACAAAGAGTAGAGAATTGAATCCAGTGGGATCCACAAATTGGGTGACATGGACCAAGCAAAAATCTGTTGCAACACTTTGGGGCAGTTCCACAGCTAAGGATGGAACTACCCTCCAGTTCCACACATACCCCCTAGGACAGTCCAACAATATTTCCTTCCCGGGGCTCTCAAAACACCATTGAGGGATCAAAGAGGATCAGCATCTAGGCTTGCCCCAATGTCCAGCAACTAGGCTTGCCACAATGTCCAGCATTGTGTCTCTCTCCCAGTAGAAGTTATTGACTGAGGGTAGCCAAAGATACACCTATGTCTGAAGACGACATTTAAAAGCAGGCACCACAGTACTATTACAGTAGGCCACAAATAAAAGCACCAAGCCTTGGGTGAAGTATAGCAGGTTTTCATATTCCATTTTCAAGAATGAGGGAGACAAACAAGTTTTCTCCCCATCCCCATTCTACCTTAAAGAGAAAAGTCACGTAAGGGTTTGTACTCCCTGACTATCAACTACTGCAGTAGCTAAGTAGAACCCTACATTCAGCAGCTGTGAATTTCCACACTTAATACGTATTGAGTTTGGCTGTAGAGTTCTACTGGACAGAATTGTTTGGACTGACTTGTGGCCTTCCCAGAGCATAGTCTTGCATAGTCTTTCTAATCAAGGATACATAAGAATGCTACTTTAAGCATGAAATGTTTTATAATGACATAAAATAACTCATTCTTTAGTAATCAAAGATACAAAGGAATGTACCACTTACTTCATTTGATATAAGTTGTTGGTTCCTCTATGATCAATATCGTGGCAGAAAGCTGCAGATACCATAGCAAAGGCTTCTAGGTCAGTGTAATATTTCTTTAACTTACCAGTCTATAAAAAGAGAGACTTTTAAAATCATTTCTTTATATCTACATGTACATGTATATCTATATCTCTATATAGTATATATCTATAGCTACATCTATATCTCTACAGTATATACCATATTATATCCATCTCTCTCTCTCATCTATCTATCATCTATCTATCTATCTATCTATCTATCATTTATCATCTATCTATCTATCTATCTATCATTTATCATCTATCTATCTATCTATCTATCTATCTATCTATCTATCTATCTATCTATCTATTTATCTCTGTCTATGTATCCATCCATCATAATGAAAAGGAAATTAAGGCTTAGATCCAAAGAAACAACTGATACCATTAAAAGAGCAAACATGGTCTGTCCGACATTAAATCCATGCCGCCAGTTGTGGTAAGTGATGTCACGATATCCTTTTCTGATTGTGTACATCCATCTTGTGAGTACCTGTGAAAAATGGAGACATTCCATTGCCTTACCATTGTATGGTACTTGTCAACATTGCATAAGATAATAACTTTAATGGTCACAGTGAAATGATAAGGCAAGTGAGAGAGATATATACTTTCAGATTCACAAAATTGAGCTAGCCTTTCCAGATAGTCCAGGCAAGAATTATATGTAGGTGTATGAGCTCTGACTTTATTTTAAGCTTACATTAATAGAAACTTGCAAGTCTGAAAGTAAATTTCTCCCTCCTGACATTCATAGTCCAAAAAACCTAGGAAGATCCCTTTCGTGATGTTTGCTGCACCCCATTCATTCTGCTCATCCAGCTGCTTCTTATCTGTTATCTAGTTTCCTTTTGTCTCCTAAGGTCATGGCCATATCCCAATGCAGTAATAGAGGGAAGATAGATTTGTGAAAGAGTCTCCAGGTTGTGTTGCCAGTTGTTGTTCAAACAGGAGCTGAAGAGAAGTCCCAAAATTGTACACCAGTTCTATCTGGGTGAGTGCTACACCATCCGAAATTAAAGGCGAAATTAAACATGGAAAGCTGCTCAGATCCTGGGGGCACTTTACCCCACATGCATCCTTAAGACTTGCTAGAATTAGGCCAGAGACTCCCAACACTAGGAAGAGCCTTGGTGGCATCACTTGTGTGCAGCATCACTGGAGCAGAGATGTATAGCAGATTATCCTCTGCATGCTGATAGTATTTAACTTCATGCTAATAGATGACATCACCCAGTAGATTCATGTGAATATTAAATAGAAGTGGAGAGTGCGCAGAACCATGAGGGAGTTCATAAAATAGGAGTCTAAGGCTATATCTCTCCCCTCCTACCAACAACAACTGGAACCTGTCCCAGAAGGGAAGAAGAGAAGGCCATGCCCATATTTCCAATCCTTGAAGTCAGCCCAGAAAGATACCCAAACTGATGGTATTGAAGGCCACTGAGAAATCAAGAAGGGTCAGGATGGATGCACTATCCCATCCTGATCCTGCCAAACAGCATGAGCTAATATGATCACTAAACAGGACTACGAACTGGCATTCTGTGGATACAATAAAAGATAAAGGTTTCCTCTGTCCAGTCATGTCCGACTCTATGGTGCAGTACTCATCTCCTTTTCTTGGCCGAGGGAGCCAGTATTGTCCAGATATTTTCCAAGACCATGTGGCCAGCATGGCTATTTATTTATTTATTTATTAGTCGCATTTTTATGCCACCCAACTCCCGAGGGACTCTGGGTGGCTAACAACAAAGAATAAAACAATGCGAACAATATCCCATACAAAAGTTTAAAAAGAAAACATTAAAACCCATACACTCCAATTTGTGGCCGGGTCTCACAAGATGACCATAGCGAGATCAATGGCCCCAGGCCTGCTAGAAGAGTCAGGTCTTCACCACTTTCCAGAAGCGCCAAAAGCGCATAGAATGCTGTTATCGTCCAACCAAAGTGGTACCTATTTATCTACTTGCATTTGCCTGCTTTCAAACTGCTAAGTGGGCAGGAACTAGGGCAGGAACTGGAGCTAACCCTGTTGCATGGCGCTTGGGTCTCAAAGCCGTGCTGTTAGCTTTCCAGCTGAAAAGCTCAGCTTTTTTAATGGTTGAGCCATTGGGCCCCTTATGGGTACAATAGGAATGGGAAAATAATTAGATTTTGCCATTCTTACTGTGCCAAGATAACCCTTTATAAAAGCTTGATTGGATTCACTTTGTTCTCCCTCTTGCAGCACTCTAGGTGCTCTTTTGCTTCATCTTCCCAGATGTCTACAGGGATTCTCAGTCATCCGGGTCCTGGTTGTCCCAAAGGTGCTTTATCTTCAAGAGGCAACTGGAGTTTCTGTTTTTTCTTTAAAGACGTTTCACTTCTCATCCAAGAAGCTCCTTCAGCTCTGAATGAGAAGCGAAACGTCTTCAAACAAAAACCAGAAAGTCCAGTTGCCTCTTGAAAAATTCATCTCCCCAACTACTTTTGAAATCCAGCTATTTTTCCAGATCCGCATGCAGTAGGAGTCTGCCGAGACACATTCCCATGTAAGGACGTCACATCCCCTCATTCCAAGGCGTGACTAACAGAGTGTTGGACCATGCATCAGAGCCTTAGGAATAACCCCAAATTCCTTCTGAAATCCAGTGGGGGTCTCATCAGGGACAGGGATGGGTTCCTGGGGTTCGGCAGGGTTCAGGCAATCCTCTAACCAAGGATCGCTGAGGTTCAGCAAACCCCCAAATGCCACCCTGGCCAGCCATTCCAGGAGTCTCCACATGGCCCATTCATCATTCCAGGTAAGTGCAGGGGCTGTGCAGAAGGCCTGGGAGGGCAAAAAATGGGCCTCCCAGAAGTTATGTTAATCTGGAAACGGGCTAAAAATGCCCTCTCTGCTATGGTTCATGCCCACCATGGCTATACCCACCCATCAACAGGGCAGCGAACCTGTTGCTAAAGGTTCTGAAGCCCACCCCTAATCAGGGACCCTTTTATGTCACTTCTAGAATGTGTTTTCTAGTACATTCTTCCCTCAGGTAGGCCTATTGTGCTATTGTGAAATCAATATCCATTGGCAAAGGTCACATGTCATAGATTTCATCCTGAACCATCTTTATGGGGGGAGGGGGAGCAAAATGAATCTGACCTCTGCTGGTACTTTGAACTTCTCTACAACTTTTAACTGGAAGAACATTTGTATACCACACTTGATTAACTCATGATCTGTAACGGGGAAGTCGCTGAAACGAAATTCAAAGAGTTCAACGCTGTCTGGCTCGGGCAATTCTTCTGCCTGTTGAAGGAGAAAAAGCAAGATAACCTCAGTTGGACAGGTAAAAGATATTGTGAGTATCTTTTATTTATTACCTTTCTCAGTATTTATTGTTAGGGGGAGCGCTAGCCGCTTGGAATGATCATCTATGCACAATTCTCAGGTTTCAAGCGGCACGTCTGAAAAAACTAACCTATTTGATAATTATGAATTACTTTTGCAAGGAAAATATTTTATGGTAGTGAAATTTATTGCTACCTAGTAGTTTCTGTGAGATATCATTTAAAGAAAAGATCATCTAAAATATCCAGATCATTTGCTGTAAGGTGAAGATATATTTTAAAACAAATTGACTATTTCTGTGCCCCTTCGGACAAAATCTGGCTCATCCAATAGACCCTGTTTGTGCATGGATGCAGCATTGAGCCTTTAGCCCTAAGATCCGCAATTTCAGGAAAAGAAGCAGAATGAAAAATTATGACTAGCCTCCTAAGAAAATGATTCTGTATAATTGTAAAGGGCTCCCTAATCCAGTTACTTATTACAGTGAGCAGTCTGATGCTTTAAGAAGCCTGACAAGCAGGGGATTAATGGCACTTTCCAGGCCATGCTCTCCAGCTGTCAAATGTTGCTAATTGGGAATTACAGAATAACAGAGTTGGAAGGGACCTTGAAGGTCTTCTAATCCAATCCCTATTCAAGTAGGAGATCCTATACCATTCAGGAAAAACGGCTGTCCAGTCTCTTCTTGAACCCCTCCACCCACAGCTTCTGAAGGCAAGCAATTTCACTAATTAATTGTTCTCCTCTTAGGAAATTTCTCCTTCATTTTTGTTTGGGCCTCTCTTTGATAACCTTCATTCATTATTTCTTGTCCTACCCTCAGGTGTTTTGGGGAAATAGGTTGATGCCCTCCTCAACTATTGGAAGACTGCTATCATGTCACCCTAGTCCTTCTCTTTGTTAGACCAGACATTCCTAGTTCCCACAACTATTCATTGTTTGGTTTCGCCTCTAGCCTCCTAAAATATCTTTGTTTCTCTTCTCTGCAATCTTTCTCGAGTCTCAACATCTTTTTTTTATCATGTTGACCAAAACTGGATGAAGCATTCCAAGGGTGGTGTTACCAGTGCAGTATAAAGCAAGAATATCATGGGAATTCAAATGAAGGGAAAAGAAATATAAAAATGTATTCTCTTTCCTCCAATTCATGAAAACCAAGCAGAAGAAAATAAGAGGGTATAAAATGAGGAAACACAGATCATGTAAATTCTGCCACTTTAATACATGAGTCATGATGTCACAAGCACGAGCTAACCTGGTATAGTCACAGTTGGTTCTTGAATAATCTAAGAAAGTCTGTGTTCCAGGAAACATGGTAATTCCATGGTCATTCTTCTGACAAGATCTCTAGATTCAACTGGTGCTATTGTTCCAGTTGTCTTTGCAAATGGAAGGAGTATAACCTTCATTCAGTGAATGGCCAATCTAGAATTGACTTAATCAACTTAATCAAATCAGCTCACAGTGACACTGAAACATTTAAATATGTTCCTTGGATCAGGAAGTTTTACTATATAATCAATGCAAGGATTGAGCAATATCAATCCTGTGACTTACGAAAATAGAGTTAGACAGGAAGGTCTAAATATGAATGACATGCTCTGGGCCCAAAGATTCAACTAGTCAACTATGAGCCGATGTGGCATAGTGGTTAGAGTGCAGCACTGCAGGCTACTTCAGTTGACTGCTACCTGCAGTTCAGCAGTTCAAATCTCACTGGCTCAAAGTTGACTCATCCTTCCATCTTTCCGAGGTGGGTAGAATGAGGAACCAATTTGTTGGGGGCAATATACTGACTCTCAGAGGTGGGTTTCAACAGGTTCTGACCAGTTGTGGAGAACCGGTAGCAGAAATTTTGAGTAGTTCGGAGAACCAGTAGTAAAAATTCTGACTGGCTTCACTCCCATCTATTCTTTGCCTCCCAAGTCCTAGCTGATGAGGAAATGGGGATTTTGAGGTAACCTTGCCCTGGATTGGGGAGGGAATGGAAGGAATAGAGATTTTACAGTATTCTTCCCCTGCCATGCCCACCATGCCTCTGCCAGGTCCCTGCCACACCCACCAAGCCACTCTCACATAACCGGTAGTAAAAAAAATTGAAACCCACCCACCCAAACCGCTTAGAGAGGGCTGTAAAAGCACTATGAAGCGGTATATAAGTCTAAGTGCTATTGCTACTGCTAGATTAGAATATTGCTTTGAATATCATGCAATCATGAAAGAGGCTGAGGGAACCAAACATCCACCAGTCTACTTTGTAAAGACAGAAATAGTAACCATTTATAGCAATAGAAGAATCCCTAGGTAGCTATTACAGGTAATTGATAACATTAGGAACTGAACATATTTCTTACTTATTGTTTATGGTACATTTGTGAATTACATATAGTTTATAGCCAAAGGAGAGGAAACACAGTGAAATGTGATACTAGGCAGAGAAGAAAGAGGATAAAATGGAACATTATATAGCAGTAGAGGTAGCCCACTAGTAAAATGAGAGTTCTGTATACAGATATCCCTCAACTTGCAACTATAATGGAGTCTGGAATTTCTGTCATATGCCATGACAGTCTTAAGTCAAGATACCCAGGGGACCAACCGGATGTTACAACATTTTTTGTGGGCGATTGTTAAGCAAACATGGTGGCTGTTAAATGAATGAGGTAAACATTAAGCGATTGTGGTAATCATTAAGCAAAACCATCATCCACAATTAGATGTTTTTGGCTGGCAACCAGAAATAAATATCAATTTCTTACAGAAAACATCGAAAATTGCGGTCATATGCCTACAGGACATTGTAAAGCACTATAAGAATGTCTCCAAAATGTGGCTATATGAACATGGGGATGGAAGAATGGTCATAACTTTGAATCTAAGTCCTAAATACCATTTTGGGGTGTGTGTGTGTGTGTGTTCTATCATAACTTTGAACAGTCGCTAAGCAACCAGTCATAAGTTCAGGACTAACTATATAGAGAATTAGATGGCAAAGAAACCAGGTGGACAAAAGGCAGATTATAAACTATGAATTTATATTTGAGTGGTGTCTGTGTATGTGTCTACTTACCTACCTATTCTGAGTTCAAGCTTTAAAAATCAAAACAGGACTTAAGAGGGGGCCTGGCAGTGGATTGAAAATTGGGAATCACTGCAGGTTTGAACCATAGGCTCATAATATCCTCCCATCCCAAAGTACATGAGAAAGTGGTAAAGTTACTTTCAGCTGGAAGTTACTCTAACACAGATTAGTAAAGCCAACTATTTCTATCCAGGAAGAATTATAGCTGGTGAATATAGCTAATCTATTTCATGCTACAGTGGTTTAAGGAGAATCCTTATCCTTGTTGTTGTTGTTAGTTGCGAAGTTGTGTCCGACGCATCGCAACCCCATGCACAATGTTCCTCCAGGCCTTCCTGTCCTCTACCATCCTCTGGAGTCCATTTAAGCTCACGTCGACTGCTTCAGTGACTCCATCCAGCCACCTCGTTCTCTGTCATCCCCTTCTTCTTTTGCCCTCAATCTTTCCCAGCATTAGGCTCTTCTCCAGTGAGTCCTTCTTTCTCATTAGGTGGTAAACCAATCCAAATCAGAATGAAGATGACCCATTCAGACTAGTAGGCAATCCTATTATGCCAGAGTTGGAATGATTCTCAATGTATTCCCCTTCACCTAAACTGTTAAAAACTCAACCGCTGCTTTAATATTCCTGCTTTATCCATTGAAGGAAAACAGAAGTGTATGGGTGTAAGCAAGCCAAGTTCTTGTTTCGTTTTGCAACTGCTTGTTCCTGATACTTATTCTGTGACTACCTCTGGGCCATGAATCAGTTCCCCTCAGAAAAATGGCAGTCATAAAATGACACCTGCTTTATTCCATTAGCTGACATTCCAAACTCTCTTAGAGAGAAAGCCTTTATTGGTGGCACGGCACCATAGATCTCTCTATGAAAGTATTTATGTCCACTCCATATAAGTTTCTTACCATGATTCATATCCTACCTTTTAAACATGAGAAAGGAAGAATTTTAAAAAATGATCCAATGCATTAAATTTAAATTTTAGCAATCCAAACTGAAGAATACTTGAGGACAGAAAGTTCTAATGATGTTTGTTTGGTCCACCATTTATCAAGGCAGAACTAGGATTGGTACAGTTGGTACAAATGGCATCCTGGTGTCCTATGTGGTTATGCATTTATTTATTTGTTTCTTTGTTTACTTATTTATTTAAAAGATTTGTATGGCTACTATTTATAATTTACAATCAATCTCAAATATTTCTTACAGAACAAAGGGTAAAATAGGAGCTAGGGAAGCAAGTTGTCATCCTACAAATTTTTTAAGTTATTATTATAAATCAATGGTTAAAAGTGCACCCTCCTATCTGGGATGTCAGGTTACAGAAATGTAGCTAGTTTCTTGATAGTTCTAGTTAAAACAGATAGAAGAAATTAAACTTGATTAATCTACTCAACTATCCAAAATGTAGCAGTTCTGACTACTCTTCCATATATTCTGTTAAATCCTAATTCATAGTTATTGGTGTGTAAAATTCTCTTTCAGGCAAATAGGTATCCCTCAAGTAAAACCAACAGGCACAAGTTAACGAATAAAATTTAAAAACCCCTAGCTGATAAATAAATAAATCACCAAGAATATTTCCACAGTATGGAACTATGATTGCATAGGCTTAAAGTTGACATTTAAGAAAACATTTGGTTACTTACCAGAATTTTAAGAAGTTGTTTCTGATCACAGTCTTCAAAATTTTCTTGATTCAATTTTTCTTCGCATTTCTTAAAGTAAGGAGCAAATGAAATAAACAATTAAGTTCGGTTCATCCAACTATAAGGTTCACACTTCCACCCAGGATGTGCAAGAAACACTCACCAGTATACTTTTAACTTCTGAAGTTGTCGCTTTTGTCTGATACATGAGCATTTCCTGAGCAATATCTTTCCGATTTTCCATCTTATTCAGTTTCTCATATGTGTCAGGATTTAAAACAGACCATCCAAGGAACTGTGTAAGCATCTGATTTGACAAAGAAGTAGAACTGTTTAGGGTTTTCAGTGTGGCTTGTCCAATGTATTTCAAATTTAGAAAAGTACATATCCAATAATACTTTTACGTTTTTCTTTAGGATTTCTTAAAAACACATCCAAGGATGTTGAATGATATAGTTGATAACTTTTAGCAAAGTCCCCATATGAAGAAGAAACAAAAGACTCAATTCTATTACTGGGTTTCCCTGGATTTTTTGAACCCTGAAATTTTTTATATTTTTTGAACCCTGCAATAAATGCTTGGCCTTATTTTCAAGGAGGTCTTATTATTTTGGGGTGCATGGAGCAAGACGGGGCTCCTCTTGCCATCTTACCCGATTTCCAGCTCTGTCTCCCTAACCCTAATCAGACGAAATGGAGAGGACCGGTTACACATGCATTTAAATATTTTCAGGGAGAGCTTATTTTCAGGGGGGCTTATTTTAATGTACACGCTCAAAAGCCCGATTAGGCTTATTATCTGGAGAGGTCTTATTTTCGGGGAAACAGGGTAGTTAAACTCTAAATCAAATCCACAGCCTCAATTTAGGCTTCATATTGTATGTTACACATCAAGAAACCTTTACACATCACATCCTCCCAGTTTTATCATATGTAAGTCTTCATGTATACAATGAACATCTCTCTGTATGTATGTGTGCTGGAGAGGAAGTCAACATGTCTGTACAAGAGTCTTGTCTGATTATGGCATATTATGTATACCTTATGGCTTCTATTCAGTTTTGTAGGCATACCATGTAAGTAACCCCATTAGGAGAAAGGATCCCCTTCTCATTTGTTTTAGGACTTCAAAGGTAGGGATCCTAACGAAGCAGGCTAAGAGTAAGAAACTACAGAAAGATTGGGGCAGGTTGTACCATTTTGGGTGGTTGGATGGTGGCCTGCAACAATTATGTAATAAAAGTTTATGTGATTACATTAAAACCACATTTCAAATATTTGTTGGGAAATCATGCCACAGAGTCAGTGGAACAACAGAGTCAGTGCCAAACTTTGCAGCTACCTACCTAGCTTCAGGAAGATGCAGAAATAAGTAGAGGATGGAAAAAAATATGTAGGGAATGCCATGCCCTCAAAGCCATTTAGAGCTGTAAAAGTTAATAACCAGTAATGCTTGGGAGAGAAGGTGGCAAAAAACCCAAGATGGCAGTTGCAATTATCAATGCCTCAACCCTTTTGTGTATGTCTGATGTTTACACATACAAAAGGGGTGGCCCTTCATTGCCAGTTGCTACTGTCATCTTGACTATTTTCACACACACACACACACACACACTGATGATCCTAATATGAACACCAATATGCATTTAGCTAAAAACAAACCAGTTCAACCAATGCAACTCAAAGGAAACAGGTGAAACTTGCTACTTCTATATGGTTCCCAACAAGCTAGCCCAGAGGTCTGCAACCTGCGGCTCTGGAGCTGCATGTGGCTCTTTCATCCCTCTGCTGCAGCTCCCTGTCGCTCAAAACATGCGCCCCAACCGCCAATGTGCGACACCCACCAGCATGCGATTTATTGAGCTTTTCGACCAATTTTTTTTCAGAGTTCAAACTGTTTCTGTTGCATGCAGAAACAAAAAATTGTTTTCTCTGTAGCAGTTCACTGATTACATAAATGCAACACACTATGGTTTTTTTATACATAGCATAAAGGTAAAAAATGATATATGCAGCATTATCTTCATTTTAGATGTCAAAAGGTTTTTGTGGCTCCCGATGTTTTCTTTTCTGTGGGAAATGGGTTCAAATGGCTCTTTGAGTGTTTAAGATTGCCGACCCCTGAGCTAGCCCATTCCATGGGTAGAATGAAGGGTTCTTGGCCATATAGTGAACTTTCAATGATCTCTTAATGATGGATGGTGTCAGCTGCCACCTCACACTTGTGTTTCACAACCATTCAGTATCAGCTTCCATGAATTTTAAGGGGGCTGGATGGGAGGGGGGAATGCTTCGAGGGAAACTAAACTTCACTGTATTTCTCTGAGATGGGTCTCAAGGACAATCGGCTGAGAACGGAAAGCAGCTGCATATCAAACTTATGCCCAATGTGACTGTTCTAAAAATATCTTGTTTGAATTTGATTGGACATGGAGGCCCAGTGATGAGAGGCAACTAAGGGAGGGAAAAGTTAGACTTGGGGATTTTGGCGCATGATTTTCAGTTCTGGCTAAAATTCACTTGACTTCTAGTAAACTATCTTTCTCAATAAATGGAGTTAAGAATCGTCCTTACTTAGAGGTTCAAGCTGAGGCAGGTTTGACAGATAGTGAGGTTGTGGATGGTATACTAACTTTAATATTATCTTTACCTTTATCAGTATACTAACAGCTACTGTATTCTGTCATTTTTATTATCATTGTTTATAACAGTTGTACATAAGGACACACTCAATATATTTAACTCCTTGCTTGCAAGATAAGCTACTGATTCTAAATTCTATTTCAAGGACTACTGCAGAGACAATCAGATAGAAACATTAACTAGTATACGTACATACTTATTAGGGTCTATGAGAATTTCCTTTCTCCAATGCCAGGCTGTAAGCTGATAAAACCCGCCAACTTTGAACTTACTTCAGTGATCTGTTCGTCATATTCATCAAAGGGTCTGCCATCTTTCCTGTTGTAAAAGGTAGCTACGCCTACAATCTCTTCTTTTTTGTTTACAATAGGTAAAGATAAGACATTTTTGACAGTCCAGCCGGAGTCATCCAAAGCTTCTTTCTAAACAAAAGGAAAAGGAAAAGAAAGGCTGTAAAAGTAATTTGTGGAGATTAGCGTAGTATGCATGGTGCATGTATATAGGATAAAGGCAGAGGGTCAAACTATATAAAATAAGAATTAATGCTTTTATTTGTCTGCTTGCTTAGTAAAATGACTCAGTAAAAATGGTATTACCTGAAAACTGAAGTACTCATCTGTTGCTGGATTCATCATATTACAAATCTAAGGGAGAAAATATACAATAAAGATTAGTTCCTACCTATAAATATTGGCATTCATTACTCTTTTTCCATCTTACATATCTTAACAGGTATTTATTAATTAGTTTGTGATATGAAAAAAGTTAGAAGAAGTCATAAGAACTTAGGGAATGTTGAAAATAAACTAATGAGAACATTTTCCCTATAAAATTCAGTGAATGAGACTGTGCTTTCCAAATGGGAAAAAAAAATCATTTGGGATTGCCATTTTCAGATTCGACTGAAAGTGGATAAGGAAAAAGATAGTCCTCAACTTACGACCACACTTGAACCCAACATTTATGTTGCTAAGTGAGACATTTGTTAAATGAGTTTTGCCCCATTTTATGACTTTTCTTGCCACATATGTTAAGTGAATCACTGCAGTTGTTAAATTAGGAACACGATTTTAAGTGAATCTGGCTTCCCACTGACTTTGTTTGTCAGGAGGTCACAAAAGCGAATCTCAGGACCATGGGACACTGCAACTGTCATAAATGTGAGTCAGTTGTCAAGCATCCAAATGTCAATCATGTGATGCTGAAATGGTCATGTGAAAATGACCATTTTCGTTTTTGTGGCCATAAGTCACTTTTTTCAGTGCCATTGTAACTTCGAATGGTCACTAAGCGAACTGTTATAAGTCAAGGAGTACCTGTACTTGAAAAATGAAAGTGTACAATAATGGTCAGCCCTACCTTTTAGCCTAAATAAGCCTTCAATGCCTTGGTGTCCTTCAGGGTTTTTGAACTAAAATGTTACTGCCAATATGGTCTTCCTATAAAGCAATACAGATAGTCCTCAATTTACAATTAGTTGCTTAGCAACCATCTGAAGTTCAATGGACTCCACAAAATGTACTTACAATGCGGTTTCACAGTTCCACACTTCATGCCATGATATGGCTTTCCCCCTGAGGGAAGCCTTTCTGATGGCCATTCCTCCCACAGTTTATATGATCACACTTTGGGTGCTGGACAACTGGCCTACATTTACAGTTGTTTGCAGTATCCCACAGACACGAGACCATGATTTAGGATGGGTTTTTTTGCTGGAAAGTGGTCTTTACTTCCGGTTTCTGGCCAAAAAAAAAGGCCACTTCAGACAATAGATTTGCTTAATGACTCCAGTATTTGCTTACTTACAACTAACTAAAGGTTGTATAATTGGGCACAGTCACATTGTGACCCACTCAATGGACAGCATGATTTACAACTATAATTCCAGGTTCAATTTCGATTGTAAGTTGAGGACTACCTGTAATGGCTGAAGATGATTGTTAACCACTCACAAAACACATTCACTAGAAAAGATAAATGTTTTGCCATCCACTTCCTTTTAGTGTAATCTCAATATACACACCATCTTCTAAAAATCTAAGGTCCAAAATCTATACAAATGAAGAATGAAGCTATACAATGAATTTTTTGGGAAAGGTAGATTAATTGTAAGAGTTGTACAACTACAAACCTCTCTGGACTCGGCTTGCAGCTCCTCAAGGGAGGTAAACGTCATTGTTTGGGAAACCCTGATCTACAAGCTAGAGCAGGAAGGCTGTAGTAGGACTTTGCAAGCAAACAGCTTTAGGCATAATCCACAATTTTTCATGAATAGAGCTGAGAGAAGTCCTGATCTAGAATCTTGAGCTACTGTCATTCAGTGTGGAGAGCATTAAGCTAAATAGACAAATGGTATATTTTTGTACCACAGAACAAAATTAATTTGTTCACCGTCAAATAGCCTAAGTAAGTACACATGAAGTAAAAGAAGGTCGCAAATAATTGCACCACAATGTTATTCCTTCCCACCTGCAAGCTTGTGAAATTAAAATGATTAGTTCAAATGTGAACATGTCGATTTCCACACAAAACACGCATCGCCCCAGAAAGAATTGTAGGAAAGTAACATCTGGAACTTACAAATCCATTTACAGCAACGTAAGTCGGTAAGCCAGTGACAAGACACCAGTGATCTGCAGGAGGTGACCTTAAGACAGAGAACGAAATAAAAACCATCATTTCCTATTATATCATGAATCCCTACAGCTATTTACTATTTGAGCACCTATTAAGAAGCACTTACGGAATTACTTGGATTTGTTCTTCTCCATGTAGAATATAATCGATAATCTTATAGAAGTTCACTTCCTAAACACAAAAAAAGCAATACAAGAATCTTAAAACGTATCAACATTCCACAAATTGTAATTTGGACAGATGAAAGATATCTACTCACCCGACCATCAGGGGTCTTTGGTCCTTTGTAAGGCTCTACTTCTCCCAATTTAATTGGCCATTCATCATAAAATTCCTGGAAACAATTACATATTATTTAAAGGGGCTCCTGAATAAAAGAAGCTTGTAAAAACCTGGTGTCCTCCATATACAGTATTTTGGACTTCAATTCTCATCTTTGGCCATTGGATAAGAGAAAATCTGTTTCTGATAGGTTGCCTAATTCCTAGCAAACTCAGCCAAGTATACTGCAAGCTCAGTACACAGCAGCATCCACAGGGAAGGACAAGACAGATGCAATGGGTGGCAAAAATAACCTTGGGAGACGGGAAGAGCTGAAGCCAGGACATTGGTTGGACAAGAGAAATTTCAACCTGCACAAGGAATGGAGATGCAGAAAGCATCTCAAAAGAGACCCTGCCTATTTATCTAGAAAGTAAAGACGGGGAGAAGGGAAATGCTTCCAAACATGATTCTGTGACTGTAACCTTATAATAAAAATAGTGTTAGTACTCATGGATTTGATTTCCTGTCTGGACTATTGTCAAAAGACTGAGAATAACATCTGTGGCTATTATGAAATGGAAATCCTGTCTCTTGTGCGTTGTATACCCAATGCATGTAAAAAGAGGGCAGGGCTTCTCTCACTCTGTAGTCTATTTTTGAGCCCCTTATCAGCACATTTGAACCAGGGCAGGACAACACTTAATATGGTTAAAATTGTGGGGTCCTCCGTGTTCTCTGAGTTGGGTTTTTTTTTGCAGATGTTCCATTACCAGACTAGTAACGTTAGCAGTATTGATATTATCATGCACCAATGATGTTAACTAGTCTGGTAATGAAATGTCTTCAAGAAAACCACCTATCTCTGAGATTTTCTGATTTTTCTTTAAGAAATTTCATTTCTCATCCAATAAACTTCTTCAATTCAGACCAGTTCACCCTTTCCTTTAACAACCTGGTAGCCCTCGGCTCCCCGGGGTTCACCATATCAATGCTGAATTTAGTCCAGACACCTGATTGACATAGCCCACCGCAGCCCAAAACTCCTGAATTCAAGTAATCCACTAGCCTCAACCTCCAGAGTAGCTGGCTTAGAAGCTTCTGCCTCTGCGCCCGGCTATTGGATGAGAAGAGAAATGTCTTAAAGAAAATTCAGTAAGTCCAATTGCCTTTATATAAAAAAAGCACTTTTGGGACTACCATGACCCGGTTGACTAAGAACCTCTATAGCAGTGATAGCTAACCTTTTTGCCGCCATGTGCCAAAAGTGGGGGGAGCATGGGGAGGTCGCCCATGTGCGTGCCCACACCCATAATTCAATGTGCCCCACGCATGTGTGCACACCTCACCACTTTTAATACGCGATGGCATGGTGGGCCCGGTAGGCCCGTTTTTCACCCTCCCCAGGCTCCAGAGGCTTTCTAGGAGCCTGGGAAGGGTGAAAATGGCCTTCCCCACCCACCCCGGAGGCGCTCCAGAGGCGGGAAACAGCCCATTTCCCAACTTCCGGTAAGCCCAGAAGGCCCCAAAACCAGCTGGCCAGCGCACACATGTACACTGGAACTGACCTACGGCAATGCTAGCGTGCCAACTGATATGACTTCATGTGCCAACTGTGGCACCCGTGCCATAGGTTTGCCATCATGGCTCTATAGACACATTCAAGCTTAGAGAGCACCAAGGAATCCACAGTTCAACCCTGTGCTACAAATATTCTTTTCTATGGTTAAAACAACAGGGTGGGCAAGATTTGCCTTAAACGACAGGTTTCTGAAAGACAACATTTCTATTCTAAGCACACTTTATCTGAAACCATATTGATTGCAATATAATTCATTTTCAAAGATTGTGTTTTTCAAAAATTTTTTGTTTATGGCTCAGTTATGATTTCTATATGACAAGAGGCTTTCCTTGGAAGCAAGGAATGATAAGGAGTTAAATTGTTTTCTGGTGGTAAATAAAATTATACTGACCTTCTCTTTGGTCATATCCAGCAGACCAATGGAATATCTTTCACAATTTAAATGTTGTCGAATAGTGTACATGGCTTTGTGAAATTGTCGCTCAATATCTGTAAGTTCTTCAAATACTTTGTTGGAAGACCATAAAAGTATCTATTGAAGAGAAGGCAGGATAGGATGGGATGGGGGGGGGGTAGTATTTTAATACGTGGCTGATGAGAGATAGAAAAAACATGATGACGTCTCTTCAAACATTCAAGGCATTTGTGATATTATCTGATAAAGCCTATGACATAATAGGCTGTTTGGAACTAACATAGTTACCAAACATAGGCAATGGCAGCTTAACATATCCTCGTGGCAAGAGAAAAGATAAAACCAAACTACCTGTACAAAATAATTGCAGTTAGTTGGCTATTAAAGTAGATAACAATCATTTACCTGACTCTTTCTAAATTCAACGTTATACAGGTACGTCATGTGGCAGTGTTTCACAGCAAGTGAAAGAAACTTAATATATTTATTAAAGACCTGCAAAAGAGAGGGGGGGGGGAAATGTACAACAAATTATTGGGTGCTATCAGCGTTTTCTCAACCTTGGTGACTTGAAAATATGTGAACTTCAATTCCCAGAATTTCCTAGCCAACCTGCCTGGGAGTTTAAGTCCATATATTTTTAAGTTGTCAATGCTGAGACCAAATTTATACAATTACAGTTCCATGAGAATGAGATGGGTGGCAAATAAACTTAATAAATAGACGATAGAAAGACAGATAATGAGATAGTACGGAAGTTAACCTCATGATTGCCTGACTCTTACTGGAAAAATTTGGCCCTCAGATAGAAGGGAATCAGGATCTTGGTGGAGCCAGAGGGGTGAAACGAGGGACCAGCCTAGAATCACTATGCAGCAACCAACGAATTAAGTCCAACTCCCCCCCTTTGAATGATAATGACCCTTATCTAACTCAAATCAAGTACGACCATTAGTTGAAAAGATTCTTGTGTATAGGCCTTTAGCAACAAATCAGTTAAACTGAACCTTAGTGTGTGGTCTTTTGCACCTGACACTTGGGCCAGATGGAGAGGGCAAGCTTTTTTTTATTTATCTTTTTTATTTGGTTCTCAGCAACTCTTAAAGTCATCACTCAAATTAGGATTTTCAACTTTTTCTTCTTTTTGGGGGGACTCAAGTGCTTAAGATACAAGTTACACCTTGAGGGAATGCTGCTTGACATGTCAAGTTTTAACATCAGGGGAAAAAGGCAGGACAAAAAAATTGCTACTGCTAACTTGAGTGCTATCATATATTCTGCTCTTGAAATAGTCACAGTAGAAGTAAATAATACTACTACTGGCAAGTTAATAAATACAACCATAGTCAAAAACAAATAAAATACATAAAGTATATAGAAAAAAAACATTTCTATCTTGAAAAGTATTGAACATTGGCTGGTTTATGTGATAAATCATCGCTTGCCACCAGTACTGTAGGGAGCAATGGCGTCCACAGTGAAATCAAAATTCAAGATGGCAGCCACGATAGCTGAATTGAAGCCCGTTTCTTGTTTATGTGCATTGCATGCACAACAACATATTTTAAAAGGCAGGGCTTGAATCACACAGTTGAAGACTTCCTCTTAATGTTTGGATACTCCCCTGTTCCCCCTTGCAGACACTTCTGTTAGGCAAATGGCATCTACTGTGAATATATTTAGCTGAAATACACCTCTTTCTTCTTAAAGTTTCTCCTCTGATGTGCGTAAGAAATCCATGGAGTGAGCTCTTGTTAGGCTTCAACAACACTAAAATATAAGATGATCTCAAACTGCTCACCGAAAAAGGTGAGATTAAGCAAAGCAATATATTTTCTTGAAAAATAAATCTGTACTTACATCTTCATCCTCTTTAGTGAATTCAGAGGCATTTTGTTTATTAAGTGCCATGAAAACAGCAAGAACTTCCTTATTTTGCAAAATGGGAATGGTGAGCATATTGTTGGTCGTATAACCAGTTTGCTTATCCACAAAGTCAGAGAAGTGATTATTCTGAAACAAACAGGAACAGTTAGTTTATTTTTTCAAGTGTGAGTTAGGATAATCCTGAGGACACATTTCATCTGTAAAGAACTGAATTGTTACTGCTTGTCTCTAACACCCCTGAGAGATAAGTCTTATTTATCCCTTAACACAGAGAAGTGTATTGAGGGAATAGCACAGTTATATAATGACACCTGCATAGGATGGCAAGTGATGAAACACACAAATCATATTGTGAAGTATGCGGATGACACAGCAGTGGTGGGTCTTATCTGGGATGACAATGAAGATACTTATAGGGAAGAAGTGAAGGCTCTGGTGGACTGGTGCAATAAAAGTTCTAAACATTAATAAAACAAAAGAGATCATTGTAGATTTTAGAAAGAACTGGTGTAGACATACCCCACTCAGTATCAAGGATTCAGCTGTAGAGGTGGTTGACAGTATTAAGTATTTGGGGGTACAAATAACTAACAAGCTGAACTGGTCTCTCCAAACATCATCCTCGGTGAAGCATGCAAACCAGCGTCTGCATTTCCTGTGTCGGAAAAGGAGAGTACATCTTTCTCCTTCTGTCCTGGCCACTTTTTACAGAGGCACATTTGAGAGCATTTTAACAAACTGCATGACTGTTTGGTTTGATGGCAGCAGTGCAGTGGTGGGTTTCTACCGGTTCGCCCCGGTTCGGGCGAGCCAGTAGTGGCGATGGTGAGCTGAGAGAGAACTGGTTCACTCCGACTGTCAGTTGGGCCCTCGCACCCACCCCTGTGCTATACCTACCTATATTCATTTGTTTTTAGCCCAGCTGATAGGCGCGGCAGAGCGGATTACCGCGCCTCAGCTGTTATGAAATGCAATGTGCTTTGTTTGGCGTGCATGTGAGCGAAGCATGCGTGAGTGAAATTTGCAAAGCACACACAAAGCGCATGCGCGAAGCGAACTGGTTGAAAACCACTGCAGCAGTGCCTCAGATAGAAAATCCATACAGAGAGTAGTGAGGACAGCCAAGAAGATTATAGGAAATTCACTTCCCTTTATTCAGGATACTGCTTATAAGCGCTATGTGCTTAGAGCTCAAAGCATTGTTAGAGACCCCACACACCTACTTCATGGTCTGTTTCTGTTGCTCCCCTCTGGGAGGAGGTTTCGAAGTAATTCTAGCAGGACTACCAGATCCTGTAACAGTTTTGTTCCCTATCCCATCTGTCTGGTAAACTTGCAAGATTCATTTTTCTTGCCATAAACATGTATACATCCAAACTAGACTGTGTTGTTTCTCTGTGTCATATAATATATATGGGTATATACAGATTGATTGATTGATTGATTCATTCATTCATTCATTCTACATTCTGTATTTGCATGTGGTATCATAACCCAAGCATGAAAGGGATGATCTTCTAATGTCACAGTCTTTTGTCATTTTTGCATGATATCTTAATTAGTTCCACTCTAGGTTTTCTAAATGTCTTCCGGATAACTTCACTTTGGATTTGAAAGCAAATAAATACATCTAATTACCCAGGTATGCCACCTAGTGCATTCTAACAATGTGTCTTCTCCTAAAATCAAACTGCAGGTGTGTGAGGCAGTTGCTTTATGATCCCTCCAGAGCTGCAAAATATGTTATTCTTCTTTGTCCCTTTTACAGAGTCATCTGAACCAGATTCATATTACCTATGATTAGTAGATATCCTGCACATATATTTGCCTTCATTTGTGAGTAGATAACCTGGTCACCCAGATTGCCCAAATGCAGCTCATAGATGAGGTACCCCTTGTTATGTTGCATGTAATAAAGTCTTGTGCATCAGAAGATAAGATACAGTACATCAAATCCTGATGAGTCAATTACCATTCTTTGTAACTATAATTCACTGAAATTTTATATATTATTACTTTGTTGATATTAATATTTTTAGATACTTTTACTTTGTTCTAATTTTAGAAATTATCATATGTAATATAATGTTAGTGTTCACATTATAATTTTATATAGGCTATATCCTGGATCTCACTTATAGATGTCAGTTGGGGTTCTTTTACAAATGAATTTTAACTCTGTTTTAAATTTTATTTTATTTATTATCTATTATCTGTCTTTGACTACCATAAATTGAAAATTGAAATCGATCCCAAGGAAAGATGCAGCTACCATAGAGTTGCAAATGAGGCCCACCTGAACACTCCAGCCCCTTCTTCATCACATCAGCCTTTGCCTTCAGATCCAAAGTGCTCCATGGACCCCCCCCCCCAAATATTTTAATAAATTACTCAGTTCTGCTTTGGCCTTTTGTCTTGTGGAGACATGGAGAAGACAAATGGAATTATTCCAATGGAACCCCACCTTCAATTCCCAGATAATTAAACCTGTATTTTTGCACGAATCTCCATGCATACATAACAAAGTACTTCTAATTTCAGGATGGGGATCATATGAACATTCCCAAGCAACCATCTTCTGATCGTTTGTTAGGAGGCATGATACCAGTCTCTACCTCTGCGCCAGATTTATCTGCAGCAGTGTCTGTTTGAGTCTCTCTCTCACTCACTCACTCTCTCTCTCTCTCTCTTTGAAAATCGGCAATATAGTGGTGGCAGCACCCCAGGATGTAAGCCCTGCTCCATTGTATGTGCAATTTGTCCCATAGATGCTACAGCTATTTGAACCTTCTTAAATATAAATATGTAGAAGATAAACTGAATTTCAACATATGTATATGAATAGAGGCACAATTTGTCCAGTTCACAATATGAAACAGTGAGATGACATTTCAATATATACTTTGTCATTGAAAAACTAAACTAAACTTACATAACACAAGTAATACTATCTCCTTTGGACTATAACTCTGTATCGGACTGCTTATAGAAGCAGTTTTACCATTTTATGAAAAAAAATTATTTCTTTATTTATCAAACTTGTCTAGTCCCCGATCTTGTGAGAAGTGACTCTGGGTGGCATAAAGTAAATATATATATATATATGCCAACCATAAACACATTGAAGACAGTCATATTTAAACACACATACACATATGAGATTCTATCAGTAATAAAGCCACTTCAAGACCCCACCAGTTCCCTGAGACCTCCCCCCCCCCCGACGCCTGATGACAAAGCCAGATCTTGAGGGACTTCTGGGAAATGAGGAACGAGGCTGATCTCCTTTCAGGGTTGAGAAGGTCCCAAAAGACCAGTGCCACAACAGAGAAGGTTCCCCCCCCCACCTCCTTGGGCCTACCGAGAGACAGCATGCCTCTCTTGTTGGAGTTGATGGGACAAGCGGATGTAATTGGGAAGACATGGGCCCTCAAATAACCTGGCCCCGTGCCATGAAGGGCTTGAAAGATCAAAACCAGAATTGGACCCAGAAGCAGACTAAGAACTAATGCATCTTGCGGAGCTGAGACATAACATGTGGTGTTTTAGCACACAGAACTGCTCATCCTACTGTATTTTGCAACAGCTGAAGCTTCCAGATAATCTTCAAGGGCAGCCCTGTGTAAAGCGCATTACAGTAATCCAATCAGGAGGTGACTAGGGCATTAGAAACTGTGAGCAGAGATCCCCAATCCAGGAATGGGTGGAACTGGTATGCAACACAAAGTTGTGCAAGGCCTTTCTAGCAACAACTGCCATATGCAGTCTTGAGGCTCACAGATTGTGCCCTGGGTGTGTGATACTTCACCCCATGGTGACAGACAAGGTTACCCAACAGCTTCACATAAATATTGAATAAGAGCAGAGACTCTGCATCCTCTCACATACTTGGTTCTCGGGCAGGATCTCTCCTCCTTGAACACACCCCAATTGGATCCAACAACACAGTGCCACCTACCTACAATCCAGACAATCCAGAAGGATACTAGATAGATAGATAGATAGATAGAGAGAGAGAGAGAGAGAGAGAGATAATTTTATTTCTATACCGCCCCTCTCCCGAAGGACTCGGGGCGGTGTACAGCCAGGTAAAAAAACAGTACAAATCACAAGTTAAATTTATAAGTTATTAAAAGTATTGAATTTAAAGGCCAAATTAACTAAAAACCCCAAAAATTTAAGAACTCCACGATTAAAACTGAATTATGAAGCTAGCCCTGCCTGTCGGAAGAGCAGGGTCTTAAGAGCACAGCGGAAAACTCGGAGGTCAGAGATCGTGCGTATGTCCAGGGGCAGTTCATTCCAAAGGGCAGGGGCTCCCACAGAGAAGGCTCTCCCCCTGGGGGTTGCCAGCCAACATAATTTGCCCACGCACCCTGAGGTGTCCCTCTCTGTGGGAGCAAACTGGTCGGTGGGAAGCTATCTGTGGCAGAAGGCAGTCTCGTAGGTATCCAGGTCCTGAGCCATGGAGCGCTTTAAAGGTGGTAACCAACACCTTGAATCGCACCCGGAAGACCACTGGGAGACAGTGCAGCTTGCGCAGGAGAGGTGTTACATGGGTGCTACAATGGAATCAAAAGCAACAGAGACATCAAGTAGAGCAAGGATGGATGGATGATTCCCATCCTGTTTTGCCAGAGAGCATCTAACCAATGCCACTTCCATTTCATACCAAGACCTGAATTCCGAATGAAAGGAAAACTGATAACCCATTTTGTCCAAGGTCCTCTAAAACTTCTGCATAACTACCTTCTCAATCACTTTTCCCAGAAAGTGGAGGTTAGATAATGGATGAGAATTGCCTAGCATAATGGAACCCAGTGATGACTTCCTGAAGAGGGGGCAAACCAAATCCTTTTTAAGAGATAAAGGAACAACTCTCATTCAAGTCAGAGTTCACCACTAAGGAGTCCACTCACATGACAACTCGCAGGCTACTTTAACAAACTAGGAGGTGCATGCATCTAGAAAACAGTCCTTAGGACCCTGTCCATTTCCTCAGGCCAAGAGGTTCAAAATAATCACAAATAACAAGGCAAAGCTCCTCTCTAGGCATCTTCTCTGGACCTACAACAAGGCTGCAGTCGAAGAAATTTAAGCAACTTTGTCCAATAGATGCTGAACAAATTATCCTGCACATTTCTGCAAGAAGTTCTCTGAGCCCTTTCTTCCCAAGATGGCACGTTCACCTAAACAAGGCCATAGATGCAAAAAGGATGCAAAAGCATTGATGCTTTGCTACCCTTAACATCACATGCTTTAATAGCATCTCTAACCCATGTTTGGTCAAGTTCGCCCTTTGTTAAGCACCAGTGTTTCTCTAGATGTCACTTCTCATCTTTTCATCTCCCTCAGCTCATCCATGAGCTAAAGCAAGTGGCAGGATCCACAAAAGGGGAGAAATTGCATGGGTCCAATCCCATCAAAAGCCTCGGCAGCCTTCCTATTCCAAGTGGCAACCAAGGCCTCAGGTGCACTGTGCAGCAACTAGCATGGGCTGTCAAACTCAAAGCCCGCAGGCTGGATCCGCCCCATGGGGAGCTTAGATCTGGGCTGCGGGGCCACCCTGGAAACAGTGAGGGACTGGCCCATGGTGCCTCTGCCAGCAAAAATGGGCTCTTGAGCTCCGTTTCCGGCTGCGATGACCTCCTGCAAACCTCTGCCAGAGAAAATGGAGCTTGGGAGGGCTTCATTTTCTCTGGCAGAGGGTTGGAGAAGGCCTTCACAGCCGGAAATGGACCTCAGGAGTCTGTTTTTGTTGGCAGAGCACTTGGGCTGCTACAGGCACCCTCGACATGAGTGATATTGAGCAGGTCACATCCACTCTGGCCACACATACTTCCCCAGGTCAAACACAATCTTCAATGATGCAGCCCTCAATGAAATTGAGTTTGACAGCCCCGAACTAGTAGGAACTACTCCTCGCTCCCTCTGAAACCCATCTGGATCGATCCATCACCAGGGGCAGATCAATCTAGTGCATCCAGCCTCCCTGCAGTGGACAGTGACTCTAGAAAACCAATGCTTATCAGGGCGTGATTTGACCATGAGAAGGGAGACACCAAGAGCTCCCCATTTCAGATCATATAATCGCTGCTCCGACAAGAACACCTGTCAGATCATCCAATTGTGGATGATCAGGAATAGCCCATGGCATCAGGATAGCCACGAACTCCCAAACTATCTCAGATCCCATGCCCAAAGAAGACAAATTGAAATCATCCAAGACCATAAGTCTAGGGAATTCCACCACCAACCCAGAAATAGAATCAAGGTGCTCAGGCAGGGAGTTGCCATGTAGCAGAGAAGCTGGTACATCAGTAACAATCCCAACTCATCCTTAAAGCTCAAATTAATGGACTGTGTTGTGGCCCACCAGCGGCCTGCATGGATTGTTGCTGATCCCGACAATGAGGAGGCTGGTGTGTTGCTGCACCAGCAGCCTGTGCAGCCAGCGCTCGAGACGGACAACGAGGAGGCTGAAGAAGGTGTGGTGCCAGAGGCAGGGATTCAGCCAAGGCCTTCAGAACCTCCAGAAGCTCCTTTAAGTGAAGAGGATGAAGAGGAGGAGCCTCTTCTCAATGCACGGGCATGCAGAGTTGCCAACAGGCAGGAGTGGTTCCTCAGGAGGAGGTCTCCTCAAGAGTAAAGCTTGGGGCTCATTGGCCACGCCCTTAGCCTATTTAAGAAAGCTTGTAACAAGCTGCAGGAAACAACTTTAGTTTGCTAAACTCATCACGTTGGGATATCTCTGCAACTTTGCTTCTGGGCTTTCTGCCAACTCCAATAAGACTCTGACTATCTTATCTGTGGAATTCTGGCAGGCTGTTAAGAACGTATATTAACAGCTGGCATTTGTTAAAACTGAGTTATTTGAGTAAACTAAGTTTTGTTCAGGGTTTGTATGTGCTGTGTTCTTTGGATCCATAGCTGGGGCAGAACAGACTGGTTCTCATATCCAGTCATCTGTGGAAAAAGCACCCATAAGGGATTCTCACATGACAATCGCCAAACCTCACCCACTTTGAAGGGAATTATTGCTCTCCTCAGAAACGAGAAGTGGAAACAATGCTGTTATTATGAGAACACTCTCTTTCCTGTTTCCAGGAAGATTCGCTTACCTCAGGACCATAACCAACTTTTTATAGCAAAGTTTTGGGTGAAGCCTGGAATACCTCACCAAATAGCCATTTTTAAATCCTAAACCAGAAGGAAATTATCACATGGTGTATTAGCCTTAGTGAAGTTGTAGTTTACACATTGAGGCCCCTCTTACAGGAGGCTAAAAAGCAGGTAAAAAAAGGGGCTTCATTTGTGGAGTGGTGACCACCATCTTGCCTTTCTTCTTTTAAATTTGATTTATATGCCGCCCTTTTCCGAAGACTCAAGGCGGCTTACAATGCGTTAAGCAATAGCCCTCATACTTTTGTATATTTATACAAAGTCAGCTTATTGCTCCCACAAACTGGGTCCTCATTTCACCTACCTTAGAAAGGATGGAAGGCTGAGTCAGCCTTAAGCCTGGTGAGATTCGAACTTACAGTAATTGCAGACAGCTGGTGTTAATCACAATGCTTTAGTCAGCTGAGCCACCAGGCCCTTTTTTGATATGCTTCCCACTCCTTCCAAGGCTTCAGGGAGGGAATTTTCATTTGAAATACAATTAATTAGGCCAGGATGGCTAGTATTAATGAAAAAGCATTAATTGGTCTCCCAAGATATACCTTCTTAAACATAAAGGATTGTTCTGAGTTTAACATATATGAGATCTGATTTGGAAAGATCTAGAATTTCTGGGTTGCTGTCATCAGTTTGTCATGCAGATTTTTACAGTCCAATTCCTGTAATTCTACATGCAATAAAACAGGAGTTGCTGCAAATTTAATCTTCCCCTGTTAAGAAAGGGGATTTCTTATGAGATTTCAATATTGGTTTTATTAAAAAGGGGTGGTTAAGTATAATGCTTCCTGTTCCCCTCCTGATAGGATTACCATACAGTACCTGGTCTGCAAAAATCTGCATGGCCACTAAGATAGAAAATTGAGCTGAGTGTAATTTTCGAACCCACGCAGGGTCTCTTCCACCGGGAAATTATCAAGTCAATGTGTAATGTCAATTTTTTTTCATAAAAGCAGAGAGTAGGAGATACAGTTCAATTATTTTTGAAATATTTGCTGATTTCTGGATGTTCAAGTTGAGCACACAGGAAGAAATCCAATAAACACACAGGATGGACTCCCGCGTCCTTAGTTGATTTTGGAGAAGAATGGCTTTGTCTCTGGAGAGCTTCCTAAGATGATTTTTCTAAAAGTTGAATATTACTGTTTGTCTGGGTAATTTCACATTAAATAAACTTAGATATTGCATTCTAATGAGCCAGAAAGAGCATACTTTTTTTCAATTAACATACACAAACGGGGAGGGGGGGGAGAGAGAGAGAGACCTGATGAGAGAAGTATTGTTGAGAACAACATCAGGAAGAAGGAATATGAGCAACTGAAGACGTACCGTGGCCTGAAAGAAGCACTAAAGAGGATGTGGAAAGTAAAACCCAAAGTGGTCCCAGTGGTGATAAGGAGCACTTGGGCCTGTGGCTCCTAAACTGGGAGACTCTTTCCCAACAGATCCCAGGAACAACATCAGAGCTCTGTGCCCAGAAGACTGCAGTGCTAAAAATAGGTAAGATATTGCGCAGAAGTCTCAAACTTCCAGGCCTTGGGTAGAAGGCCCAAGACTGAGGAAGACACATACCACCTACAGAGATTATGCAATCAGAGATTACCTTGTTTCCGTCCCACTGACTAATAGGAACACGCAGAGATCATTATCCAATCAATGTTTTTTCTCCAAGCTACCACTGGTTTTAGAGTATGTCTGCTCTCCCTACTCCCAGAAAACGTGGGGATGGAGTTAATTGGCTGGTGCCCCTGCTGTATTTTTAATAGTTTATACAAGTAGTCCTCAACTTACAACGGTACATTTAGTGACCGTTCAAACTTACAATGGCACTGAAAAAATGACTTATGCCCATTTATCACACTTATGACCGTTGCCACATCCCCAGGGTTACGTGATTTACATTTGGATGCTTGACAATTGACTCGTATTTATGACAGTTGCACCATCCCTGTGTCACATGATCATCTTTTGCTGTCAAAGCCCATGGGGAAACCAGGTTTCACTTAACCATGTTACTAATTTTACAACTGCCGTGATTCACTTAACGAATGTGGCAAGAAAAGTTGTAAAATGGGGTAACATTCACTTAACAAACTTCTCACTGAGCAACTTAAATTTTGGGCTCAATTGTGATCGTAGGTTGAGGACTACTTGTAGTGTAATCGGTGGTGATACAAGAAAAATATGAAAATGCTGTGTGCTTAACCAAAAAACACATCTTTCTTTGAAATGTATGCATATGAATTACACAGAGATTCTTATATTACAGAGAGCCTATATTTTCAGAATTCCCTTATGTAAATGTAAAGATGATGGCAGAGGGAGCTTTGACTGAAGAATGAAATAGGACGTTATTGATATTAATAGTGGTGGTATCAAAATTATAACAAAATCATAATAGTGAAACAGTTCAGAAGTGCAGGATTATATCAACAGGAAGGGATCATACCAAAAGGAAGAGATCAGTAATTGGGTGCTAATATTGAATTTAAAAATGTCTGAAAAATTACATTCAAAATCTGTCTTGGGGACTGGATATGCAGACAGGGTGGTACTATAATATTCATAGGTTACATTAGTTATTAACTCCTCTTTTTTTACTCTCGTTAGAATCAAACAATCCAACTCTTTATGTCTAAGTCAAAAGATACACACTTTCTGTAGAATGCAATCAAAATTCATAGGAAATGTTCCCAAAGTGATGTTCTTTACATTAGAGGATATAGAAACAGAACAGAAAAATCTCTCTGCATCCATGAAAAATTATATGTAACTGCTTTTTAAGACAAATAGGTATACCTAATTAAAAGGATCCGATTGTTTATGGAGTTCATAAGTGGTATGAATTGCAGTGCACCCACAAGAAGGAAAGGGAAAGGAATAGATGTCAGGATTTAAAATTCTACAATAAATTTCTTCCAAATTTATTGCAGACTTAGTATGAAAATCAAAACCGCTGAATTCATTTTGGCTGCAATTCAGGATGATTCCCAGAAAGCAGATCATATTCTAGATCCTTGTTTAATGCTACGTTTCCTATTTATTTCAGTCTGTTTCCCCAAGGGAAAAATCTTAATGGATTATGTCCCTGGTTCAGAAATAACTGCAGGAGATCATAACCACAAAGCCAAGAATGAGATTAATTGAGCCACAAGCCTATTGTGAGTCAATCAATCTATATTATGGTCACAGACTAGAATTGCCCCGTGGTGGTTTGTTTTAGTCAGAGATCTCTGCAGCACAAAAATCAACAAAGGTGCTCCCTGGGAAATATCAAGCGATATTTGATGCATTGCCTGTTGCTATCAACAAGGGAGCTTGGTAGATAATCCTTTTAATTCATAAAGTGGATTACAGGAGAATAAACCAAGGAGCTCAAGAACAATCTTACCTCATTGGACTTAGCACGGTCCTTCTAATATTCATGATATAGGGAATTCCCTCAAACTAAAATAGGGCGATTGTCTCAAATTATACAGAAACCAATATCTGTGTGTTATTAAATAAATAAGACTAATTTCAGACCAGTTTGAAATCAGGAGGGGCACTAGGTAGGAGTTTAGACCTTAACTATTTCAGATATGGATTTGCTTTAGAAATAACAGTCCTTCCTTCTTCTGTCTACAGTTTAAATAGTGCTCTAAAATAAACTCATTTAAGATACTGAAGAATATGAATTGTTAAATAGTTTCCTATCTGAAAAAAAATATTTACATTCTGCCAGCCATTTCAAAGACTTGGCACATTTAAGGAAGTCTCTATAGTTCTATAGCCCCCTAATTTTTTTTTAAAAAGTCCTTTTACATGACTTCAGAACATAAAGCTGAGGTGGCGCAGTGGTTAGAGTGCTGTACTGCAGCTACTTCAACGGACTGCTAGTTCAGCAGATCAAATCTCACCAGCTCAAGATTGACTCAGCCTTCCATCCTTCCGAGGTGGGTAAAGTGAGGACCCAGATTGTTGGGGGCAATATGCTATTTAGTATACTGTCGATTGTTGTAAGCCACCCAGAGTCCTCGGAGAGTGGGCGGCATAGAAATACGAAAAATAAATAAATAAATAAATAAATAAATAAATAAATAAATAAATAAATAAATAAATAAATAAATAAATAAAATGACTTTATCAATTCTCCAAATTCAGAAGAAACTCCTACTCACCTTCCTTACATCTGGAACATTAAATGATTTCTTAGTATGAGCTGTCCAACCTACTATCCCGATGTCCAGAGGAAAAACAACTTCTTTACTAGGATTCACCAAATTGTCCTCGTAACTGGAAGTAGGGGTCACATCGAAGAGTCTGCTAGCTAACTCTGGGATACCATTGCGGGAACGGCAAACAAACATGCTACACTTGTCGGCTGCTAGTAACTGTGCCAACCTTTGCAGGACTTTATGTGAGATCTTTTCCATAGCAGCTTCGTCGTTCTGGATTTCGGAAAGCAATTCCAAAAGTATCTCACATTCTTCTATCCTGGTCATCTCTTTGAAGGAGATGCCTTCCTTCAAATTCTCGGTGTTGATTCTGAAGAGGTTCGTTAATGCTTCTGGGCGAAGTTTTTTATCATAAAACTCCTTGGCAAATTGCGGGTTGTTGTCCAAATATTTTTCAACATCTTCTTTATTGATTTCACCCATCCTGATTGGCTTCTCTTTGGCAGATTGTTGTTGTTACTGTTATTGTTGTTGTTGTTTTAATCTTGCATCCCCACCAAAACCCAGCAAAAGTCTGATTTTGCTTCTAATGGGAAAAGGGTATGTTGTTCATTACATCTCCAGCAACGATAGACTCTAGATTTGTTCTGTGGGCTTTCCAACCTTCTAAAACCCTTGAAGTATGACAGCAGTACAGTAGCTTATGCCTTCTTAAGTGAAGGATCCAGTGACTGCTAATTAAAGAGATGTCAGGACACTAAATCCTTCAGCACTCTTAACTTACCTATTCTAAATCAGATATTTGGCATGATAAACCAATCTAGCCATCGCTACATCACACACAGTATAGAAAATATACCTATAAGGCGGTATGTGTATATTTTCAATTGCTTTTGCTTGCTCTTTCTTTTTATTAATTTTCCCACGGAGGATTTGCATAGACAATCTTTTGCTTCCTGGAGATCTGCATTTGCACACATTGACTCTTTTCAGTATAAACGATTTATCAATCTTGGATACACAAAGCAAGCTAGGATGCTTTTAAAGGATTGATGCTGCTTTCTCCATGGAAGGAACTATGTAGGGCTAAAAAGCATAGTATGGAATTCATATACCAAATAAGAGAGCCAGTTTGTGCAATGGTTAGGGCATCAGGCTACAAGGTGGGAGGTCATGAGTTCTAATTCCACCTTAGGCATGAAGCCAGCTAGATGTCTTTGGGTCAGTCACTCTCTCTCAACCCTGGGAAGGAAACAAACCATTTTTAAAAAACTTTGGCAACAAAACTGCAGGAACTAGTCCAGTCAGGAATCAATGCTGATGCTCAAAGGCATCAAAACATTTTTTTAAAAAACCAACCAACCAACCATCCAGCTATCCAGCTCTGAAAAGAGAAGAATTGCTACCAGCCGGAAAGCTAAATACATAGGAAGGATCAATAAAATACTTTAGGTTATTATTCTACATAATAAACACATAAAGAATTAAGGGAACGTATAAAAATTGGCTGTAGAGTCCTTGGTGCTTTCTGAGCTTGGTTGGTTTTTTGGAAACCACATTCCCTTCTAGTATTGATGATGTTACCTAGGTGGGTAATGCAATGTCTACAAGAAAACAAGCAAGTTCAGAGAGTACCCACAGTTCAACCCTGAGTTACAAATATTTTCTTCTATTGGTACAATTAGTTGTATTTTTTAATTTAGTACTGTAAATGTGGAAATATGATTAAAAGTGTATTATGTGACTTTGTATTCAAAGTCACCGTAAGTTCAAAATAAACTAGATTCCATTTAAGTTAGGTGGAAAATTCATCTATGCACATGATTTGAGAAATTCTTCTACATACCATTGTATCTCTCATGATAGATTGACACTAAGGGTTACTCCACACAATCAGTTTGTTCCAGCAGAAGTATGGTCCATAAGGGCCACTAGCCGTCTCTCCAACATTGCCCTCTTTCTGTTTCCAGCCCACCTGGAGGCCAACTTCCATTCATCTTTTCCAGCTCTATAAGTATAGGAGCTGGTAAGATTGCACTGTTTGGTTCTACTACTTCACTTCACTTCATTGAAGGTGACTATTTCTATTCCAATGTGAATGTGGAATGCTCCCCTCCTCTCTAAATCAGAGGAGGGATTCACTTACCTTCGCTACCGGTTCGGAAATGTGAGCATGCGCCTCCTCTGCGCGTGCGCAAGGCCTTCAGCGCATGTGCCGTGCTCGCGCATTACGTCCGGATGTGTGGGCGGAACCACTACTGGTTTGTGTGAACCAGGCAGAACCAGCAGAATCCCACCTCTGCTCTAAATGTTTCCTTCCGAAGCTATTTCTGTCTTGGGATGTCAGTTTTCTTCTTCAGAAGAAAACTGACATCCCAAGACAGAAATAGCTTTGGAAGCTATTGACCAGTGAATCTCTCTTTTTTCCTTTGTTTTCACAGTAGACTATTAAATCAGTGAATCTTCAGTGCTTGTAATTCTTTCACAGGAGAAAACAAACTAAACAAAATGGTTGGATATGCACTGGTCAACTCTTTTTTTCTTTCCCTTGTTTCTGTTCCATTTGGTGATTAGCGGTCAGTTATGAGTTTTGGTAGAAAAGAAACCAAAGACCAAGATGAAAGAATTGGACTGTTGGATTGGTGAAACATTAGACTTAAAAAAATAATAATAATAATCACAGGATGAGCTTTTTTTTTTCTTTTTGTTAACAAGTTGATTGAAATTTCATTTCACTTAAATTTTCACTGTATCTGAAGTTTAATGAGATGCAGTTTTAAAATCAGGTGAAATGGACTAAGAGTTCTGTTAATTTTCACTTTCTAACACAAGGGACAGGAAGGAGAATAAAACATACTTGGGTTTTGTTGTGGCTTAGATCATGCCACTGATGAAACACATCACAGGGGAAGTGCCAAGGAGAAGGCAGCGTCAACGGAGGAGGGCTGACGTAAAGGCTTATCAATGAACGCCACATGTCCTCAAAGACCCATACATGAAAAGAAATGGAATTGGTAGTTGCCTTCCTAGAACAGTGGGAGGGGTAAAGACAGAATCCCAGGCTATCCCCGAGGGCCAAAGCACGAGAAGGGGCTGAAATCTGGAAAGAGGTTTCTTAAGCTGACTTCATTTCCAGCCTATTTACGCAAGGGAGTCAAAAGCTGATTACGGCCACAGTGGAAAAAGCCTTAAGAGTTATGCATGTTTACGGAGATCTAAGTCTCTTAGAATTTAATAAGACCAATTTCAAATATTTGTTTGTTTATTTAATGCCTGTTGCCCAAGACAATTAGGACACTTTTCAGCAAAACAACAAATAACAAAACAAATCGAGGCAATCTATTTTTTAAAAAAAAGTAAATTATCCATAAATAACAGCAATGAAAATAAATAACCAGATTAAGTGAACATCAGTAGTGAAGAATTATTTTAGTAACATGGTATTATAAGAGGAACAATAGCAGTTCATTCTCTCTTTTTTCTTCTGGCTTGTTTATTCAATTGATAACCCCAAAATCATGTTTGCCAGAATAGTTATCTTCCAAATATGTGCAAATCCCCTTATCCATTTATAATTTTCTTAGTTTAAAAAAATGAGTTCATTCCTAAGGAGAAGATTGAGATTTATGTGTTTGATTCTGTTTTCAGGTGAGACATTTTGGCACATTCCCTACCACCAACCATCATCATCATGATTAAATTTGAATTTTAAAGAAATGGTGAACTAGATAGATTTTGTTTTGATTTTCAGGCAATTTTGGCATAGCCAGAGCTTGTTATTTTAATACCTATGTTGCTTTTTGCTGTTGATGTTTGTGGTTACTATAGCAAATGCAACTATTTATGGAATCATTCTTAGTGATGCCTCAGCCTTGAGCTTCTGTAGTACGTGGATAGTTTAAGAAGGATAAAAGATGAGCAAGTGATTATTTAAATAGCTTCAAATGCCAGGGAAATGCCAAAGGTATTTATGAGGTTCTACTTGCTCATCCAGTATTTACATTTAATACTGTAACCATAGTGATAGCAACTCATTCTCCTACTTATCCCCAATGGCTAAGTATTTTTTAAAAAGAAAGACCAAAAAACCCTGGTTTTGTCTTGTTATCAGTGCAACCTTTGACAAGATATTTAAGGTTAATTTGATCAACCAAGAACGGCCGAATACTTCATTCACTGTTTTTTCAGCATCCGGAAAGTTTGAAAAGGAAGAGCTTCTTAATTTCCTTTTGCATTTTATGCTTTATGACTGTTTATATTTTGAACGAAGAAAAGATCCAGCTTTTTTTTTAAGGAATGACATCAGTCTAGAGCATTGAAAAAGGATCTCTGATTACCATTTAAATGCTTAAACTAGCTCAACTTCAAATATAATTTTATTTCCGATAAAATTTGTAGTGACTGACTTTCAGTAGTGGGTTTCAATTTCATCTGCTACCGGTTTGCTCTGCACATGTGCAGAAATGTCCGGGCGGGTGGGTGGAGCCTCCCACTGCCGCTACCGGCTCGCCTGAGCCAGGGCGAATCGGTAGCAACCCACCGCTGCTGACTTTGTCAGTTTTTTCCAGATAGTGATATTTAGGTAGGAAAAATTGAAATTGTGGCATAAACTCCATAGTTTAGTTGGCATTATGATGCTATGTCATATTCCAAATATAGGTGTTTTTTTTAAAAAAAATAAAGCAGTAAGAAGATTTCCATAATTCAGCACTTCCATAGTTAAGCCCATAGTTAAGTCGCTTTTTTAATGACTACAGATTTGATATACAGTCCTTGCTTAATGGTGATAACTGGGAAATTATCAGAATTATAGAAATTCTGTCATTACAATCATGTGACAGGGTGCTGGGATGGATGGAACTTCAAGGACCAATCATAAAGATGACTAGTTCAATGTTGTCATAATTTTGAATGAACAAGGTGATTGTTAACCAAGGGCTATCTGTTGTGATCCAGGCCCAAGTAAGTAGTAGGAAAATCAATCCGTGGAAAAACAAACTTTATTCGAACAGCTGAGAATTACTTCATTTCCAGCGTCGTTCAACTAAATTAAAGCAAATTCCTCCCAACACAAATTCATCAATCCTATCTCAAACCTTGTCCAGTTAGGCAAACTGCCAAAGGCCTTTCTTGGCAACTTTCAGAAGTCCCAGATACAAAAATAAATACAAGACGTAGACGAAGAAGATGACAAAACTACCAATGTTGTTTTACGGCAAACGCCAAACGCCATAGCTGGTCTGTTTTAAGCCTTATGGGAGTGGCCAATCATCTCTTGGCCTTTCTTCCGAGTTGTCCTCTTTGCTTGAGCTGCTCTTGCCTTCTGGCAGCTCTTCTCATGCGTGCATTAGGAACAGGCTCCTCCTGTTCCTCTCCCGCTCCTTTGGCTGCTCGCGTCTTAGCCAATCCCGACGCCTGGCAACAGAACCTGTCAGCAGGCTTCGCAACTATAAGGATCTAACACTCTGCCTCACTCCTATCAGTCTCTGGAGGTTCTGGAGTCCGCACCTCACTCCCCGATGGCCCTGGCCCCATCTCTGCCTCTGACACAGAGCCCTCATCTGGGCCTTCCCCAGCCTCCAGGACTGGCCCATGTTCTTCCTCTGCCTCATTGCTGTCCGACTCCACTGCCAGCTCCGCAGGCTGCTGGCAGACCACAACACTACCTGTATAAAATCCCGCATATCAGAAGTCAAGTTGCTTCTGTAAAATGTTTTCTCCCGTAGGGGGGAAAAAATTAGCTTTGGACTTTATATATGGTCCTTCATCCTCATTTGAAAACGAATGGTTCACTTAGTGCTAAGCTTGATATGATTTGCTTCATGTTGAGTGAGCATATTGTTTGAACACAACCACTGAGAGCACTCAGTAATAGCCAAAATGGCTTAAAATGATGAGTGCATAAAGACATATTGGCTTGCTCGAGAAACCATGGTTAAAACAAACCATGACATCGCATGTCAAATAAGTCAATTATAAAGAGTTCTGACTGGTGAAAGGATTCAATTTGTTTGTGTATCAGTTCTGTGGGCGTGGCTTGGTGGTCATGGTTTGGTGGGTGTGGCAGGGGAAGGATACTGTAAAATCTCCATTCCTTCCCGATCAGCTGGGACTCGGGAGGCAGAGAATAGATGGGCGCGGGGCCAGTCAGAGGTGGTATTTACCGGTTCTCTGAACTACTCAAAATTTCTGCTACCAGTTTTCCAGAACTGGTCAGAACCTGCTGAATACCACCCCTGCTTCTGACATGTTTCTCAAGAAATTAAATGGGCTTTCCTCTTGATTCTGCTATTGTTCTTTAAACTTATTTGATTTGACTAAAAATATTGATCCGAGCAACAAAGAAATATGTGTTTCCTGTCCCGGTCCAGGGTTTAGGATTTTTAATGAAAGAAAGAGGAAGGAATTGATTAACAACATAATCTGGATATTTTTGTTTGCAACACCTTTTCACCATTGTTGCTAGAATTGTCATTCCATCCAAATATGGGGCCTCATCTAGTTTCGGCTTGTTCTGTGTTGTCCAGCTGAGGCTACCTCTTTGAAGAATATTTAACAGGCTCTTTTAAATGATTACGGTACGGACATGTTGAAACTTCAGAATAAATATTGACTGTGAGGAAATGCCAATTGCTTGAAAAGGAAGAAAAAAAATCCTTTTATATAATAATGAAAGAAACCTATCAACAAGACAGGGAAAGGGGTGTGTGCTAAATTCTAAAGACTTTGATTTGCTGATCTCCGTGACCACCTTCTATATTTGACATACCTTTTAATATCCTTCTTGTGTCTGTTGACTAAAACCCAAAGCAGTATTCTGATTGCACCTCCATAGCAATGGATGCCATCTTGGAAGTATGGCATATCAAGAGCTGGCAACATGGCATTCATCTCATACCGTATGTAACAAACAGTTTAAAATAAAAAACAAATATTCCACACGCAATGATATAATCCATTGTAAACACTTAGGGGTTGTTGTTTTTTTTTTGGTATTGTGTTATCATATGTTCTAAGGGTTGCTGCTGGGTAACCTCTCAGATGACTGGAGATAACCTCAGTGTATCAAATTAGGAAAGATCCATACGCAATCAGGTACAACGATTGTTGTTTTGTTCACAAGAGAGACTTCATTTGTTCTTGAGTAAGCCCTTCGCACTGACCTCAACATTTGAGTTGCCATAGGAAGAGGTATGGGCAAAAGTTGCCTTTTGTGATTGCATATGTTCTGCTGATGGCTTCTTAGCATTAGATTATACTTGTTGCTCAGGTACAAATACTTTAGCAACCTTCAGACATTATGGTATACATGCTGTGCCTACCCTAGGCTTTTTGCTAGAAATTGTAGCAATTTCTAATCCAGTATTTCTCAATCTTCGGACCTTGAAGACAGGTGGATTTCAATTCACAGAAACCCACCCCCTCCATGCTGGTCTAATGCATCATGATATCATTGCACAATGTGAATTACAGGTAGTTCTCGACTTAAAACAGTTAATTAACAGTTAACAGGTATATACAAAAGTATGAAGGCTATTGCTTAATGCATTGTAAGCCGCCCTGAGTCTTCGGAGAAGGGTGGCATATAAATCAAACTAATAAATAAATAAATAAAATTTAGTGACCAAAGTTACAACGGCACTGAAAAAAATCACTTATGACTATTTTTCACACTTGCAACCATAGCAGCATTCCCATGGTTATGTGATCAAAATTCAGATGCTTGGCAACTGATTGATATTTATGATAGTTTTAGTGTCCCAGGTCATATGATCACCTATTGTGACCTTCTGACAAGCAAAGTCAATGGGGGAAAGCCAGATTCACTTAACAACCATGTTACCAATTTAAAAATTGCAGTGATTCACTTACCAACTGTGGCAAGAAAAGTCGTAAAATGAGGCAAAATTCACTTAACAATTGTCTCGCTTAGTAACAGAATTTTGGGGCTCAATTGTGATTGTAAGTCGAGGACTGCCTGTGTATAATATATATCAGTGGCATCTTCCTATCACAATATGCATGAGTTACTTCCCTGCCCCACATCCCCATCTACCCAACATGAATGTCCATAAAATGGCTAGGAAGGATTTGGGGATGAAAACTCCAGCCGCTCAGAGTCACTTCAAAATACAAGATGGGTGGCAAACAAATTTGATAATAAAAAAAAATACAGAAGTGTCCTGATTTTGGACACATTTGCTTGAGGAATTACTGAATTATTGGATCTAAAATATTTTGAACATTTAAAAAATAATAATTAATGCCATAACCAACTTCAGTTTCTATAACTGCTTTGGCAGATACCTCTATTGATACAACTGCTTCATATTCTTATATCCATTATAAGCACATGTTGACCACATAGAAGATGGAGTTTCAAAAATCAGTTGTTCTCCAGAACTATCGTGTTGCTGACATACTTTATGTGAAAGGCAGCTCATCCCCAGGAATTCCATTTTCTGCTGTGTCTCACATTCACATGTAACACACTTATTCTCCCTTTTAAAAACAAGGTAACTACGCTGGCCCTTAGAGGAAAAACAATCCAGTCACTATATTGTCATACAATGGATGTTGGGTCTTCTGTCCTATCCCAATTCCATTGTAAAAAAAAAAAAAATAACAGAATCGACAACAATGTTGTTGTCGATTCTGATATTTTTTTTTACATTGGAATTTAATGTTAAATGAACGAGAATCCTTTTTGCCTTAACAATGATATCATGAAGTGTTTCTAACCATGCCCAAATGAGCATGAAAACAAGAACAGTTCTCAGAGACACCTGCAGCCATCAAGCCCTCTTTTGAACCATAGCCAGAGCTTGCTGCGTGAATCCTGCTTTTTTTGACTTGGCTTTTACTCAGATGGTGTTACATAAACTGGAGAGACCTCTTTTGGTCCAGAATCCAGGGAAGAGTATGTGCTCTACCCCCCACCCCCCACCCCCATCTAGCCAGTGGCTGGGGATCAAAGATCATTGCTGTTTGCTTCCCCAGCCTCCTGCTGCAGAGTTATGCAAGATCTTTGTTAGGAGAGTTTGGCCAGCAGCTGGAATTAATCTAACGCCTGGTCTCTGCTTGCCTCCCCCTCCCAATTCTACTGCATGGGTTTACAAAAAAAAAAAAAAAACTTCTCCACCAACCGCACTGAAGGTTATAAAGCCCATGTCCTCTTCCTGTTTGCTTTAGAACTTAGCTGCTGGGTCTGCATTTCTCTTCCACAGACAAGTAACTTCTTTAATTATTTGAGCCCCTTTAATTATTTGAGCCCCTGGTGACTACGACATACAGAAGAAGACCTCAAAAAGTCCCAATACTACCCTGGTTCAGAAAGATCCTTTTAGAGGAATTCTAGTGCCCTATTTAGGGAGGGCTTCGTAAGATCTCCCGTTTCATCTGCCACATGCTTAAAAGAGCCTGTTCTTCATCCTTCCTTTAGGTTATTCTGGACAGTCTTCCTTTTTATTCCCATGTTATGATTGGTATTTGATTTTTGTTGCAGGCACAGAGGCGCAAGATGTCTTTCGGGAGTCCAACTCTTGCCTGGTTGATGCTGGTGGGGTTCCTGGCATTATTGGATAGCAGATGTCAAGCTCAGCGGGACTGCCGAGTGAGCAGCTTCACGGTTCAGGAAAACTTTGATAAATATCGAGTAAGTATCCTGCCCTCATCTTTTCCTTCCTCTAGCTATTCTAGTTTGCTTCCCTACAGCCCACCCCTGCGCTTTTTGCTGCTCCCCACTTTCCAAAATGTTCCCCAGTTACACGAAAGAATCTGAGATGGCTTCTTAGCTGCCTGTATAGTAAGCCTGATGGATAGAGTATAGCTAGCCTAGAGAAAAGAAAGACTGGGGTGGGACATGATAGCAGTATTCCAGTATTTGAAGGGCTGCCAACAAAGAAGAGGGGGTCCTCTTATTTTTCAAAGCACCAGAAGGCAAAACAAGAAACAATGGATGGAAATTAATCAAAGAGAGAAAGCAACCTGGAATTAAGGAGAAATTTCCTAACAATGAGAACAATTAACCAGTGGAAGAGCTTGCCTTCAGAAACTGTGGGTGCTTCATCACTGGAAGTTTTTAAGAAGAGACTGGGCAGCCACATTTGTCTGAAATTGTATAGGGTCTCCTGCTTGAGTAGGGGGTTGGAGTAGAAGACTTCCAAGATTCCTTCCAGTTCTATTCTGAATTGAACTGAATTAAATGATCTCTTCCAAGTAGCCATCTTTCTTACTGCCTTCAATTTCTTCCCTGAAGTCTACCATGTCACTTTGATTTTCATGCCCTACACCAGGATTGGGAAACCCATGGGGTACTGAATTTTGCTGAACTACAATTTTGTGCAGTCTGAAGCCATTTAGAGGGATATAGAGCCTCTAACCTTGAATGGATAACCATACCTATATATAACCCAGATATGCTTCTTTTTTTCATCTACTGGTTCTTGGGTTGCCAAATGTAAAACAGGGCAGGAACTGTCATATTCTACACTACCAAATGCTATGCATTTTATCGCTGCTTAATGGATAAGAGTGTTAACACTGCATGAAGCTAATTCACGGTTATCACTCTTTGCAGCAGAGAAAGGCAGTTAGTTGTGTTCATTGCTCAGAAAACTGTTCCACTCCTCCCATTTATTTTCAGAAATAAATTTCAAAGGGTGTCACTCTCTTAGAGAAATCTCTTTTGTGAATTGCGTTGCATGTGTTTACATTTCAAATAACATCAGTTACTTGGTTTCACCTGAAGTTCATCCTTGAAAGTATTGTTTTCACAATTGTTGTTGACAGCCTATGTATGTAGACATTTCATCTGTATGTAAACTCTAAGTGAGTCATCTTCTATTATGAAGGCTAGATTTCAAGTTTTCTTATTGACAGACAGGTTTTTTGGTGGGGGAAGAGAATTGTCTCCACTTCATTATCCAAATCATTTATGTGTAATTTCCACAAGGCTGAGTTATCTAATCCACTTTATCTCTGCTTTACCAGTGTTAGAGATGACCGGAAAAGGAAAAGCTTTCACTTCCAATGGATAGCAATTATTTTTGATACTGATCTTAATTTTGGCTTCACTTCAATGATATAGTTTTTACTCTTACGTTTTGTAATGGCCTTTTTCAGTGCTGTAAACTGCCTTGAGCATTGTATAAAGGTGGGATGATACCTAAGAAATAAGTAAAAATAAAAGAGAGAGACAAGTTACTTTAGATGCAGAAGAGCACATTTCATGAAGTATAAGGCACGATCTTTAGGACTCTGACAGGCAACAGTCATAAAATACTTTAGACTTCCTTTTGTAAGATTGCAGAGAATCCTTCAACTCTGATTTTTCTGGGAAAGACAAATCTGACATTGGACGTTTCTTACTGGCAGGCGACTTTCTCTATCACTTTACTTGGTTAGTAAGGAAATCAAAATTAGATATGTAAGGAAAAGGTATGGATATACAGGATCTAGTGTTTTCCTTTGACTATTGGCTCATAATCAGTGGATTATTTGCATCACCCTGGAATGGTATATATTTGTATCTTCCCATTGGTTTCATAATAACGTAAGAACGTAACTATCTGGTAAATAAAACAAAGGTTAATTATTAAGTTTGGCATAGTTATTGTATATAGTCTATCCTTTTTCCAAGGAATGGAATGGAATGGAATGGAATGGAATGGAATGGAATAGAATAGAATAGAATAGAATAGAATAGAATAGAATAGAATAGAATAGAATAGAATAGAATAGAATTCTTTATTGGCCAAGTGTGATTGGACACACAAGGAATTTGTCTCTGGTGCATAAGCTTTGTGTACATACAACAACAAAGTAATAGGACATATATCATAAATCATAGTTACAATCATTAATCACAAGATACAAGAAGTGATAAAGCATAGATACCAAGAGGAGGGTAGTAGGAAAGATGAGAAGATGAGAAAGATAAGAAGATGAGAAGGATGATATCAATACGGTCCTGCTACATGGGTAAATATCTTTAGGCCTATAATCAAAATGTATACATCTGTCCTCAGAAGTCCCAAAATATGGCTTGTAAGTGGCACTCACCAACTTAATATGGAATTTTATTTTAAGCAACATTTGCTGAGAATCAAGGTTTGTTCAGTTTCCCTCAAAATGTTTTAGGATTTCTTGAATTTCATCCTTGCATAGCGTATTTGGAATTTCATTTTTGTGGCATATGTTAATGACAGATGAACATGGCTGCAATTGAAACTTTCTTCGTTGGCATTTCATTTCCTCATATTGACCTATTCCTTTAGACAGGTCTGCTAAGGATTTTTTTTCTCTCTTTTTGGCAGTATGCTGGCAGTTGGTATGCCATAGCCAAGAAAGACCCTGAAGGATTGTTTCTTCAGGATAATGTGGTGGCCACCTTTACTGTGGATGAGAATGATAAAATGACTGCCACTGCCAGAGGCCGAGTTGTGCTTTTCGGGTGAGTCTTGAAATCCAGCTTCCTTCGCAGACAGTCCAACTCTATCATTAGGGAGGGTCAGGTTGCTAGCTTAGATACCTTGGGACATCAAACTGGTAGGTTTTAGAATTTAATAGTACTGCAATAAAGAAGGACAAGGCAGGGGACAATCCAATAGTGATGATGGTAATTTCCATCTTATGCCAAAAATCACATCCAGCCTTGATTATTATACACTTTGACTTGTGTTGGAAGGTTCAACACAAGGAGAAAATGGTTATTTCTCAAGTCAAAAAATGATGTAATCCAGCCTGTTATAGTTTTTGCCTCTCTTCTACCTGCTCTCATTCTTTTATTCCTTACTGGTAAGCACGAGTAGCTACAGATTTACAACTATGACCTTAAGATTCATCTCTCCTTTTCAGTAACTGGGAAATGTGTGCTGATATGGTTGGCACCTTCACCGAGACAGAGGACCCTGCCAAGTTTAAAATGAAATATTGGGGTCTGGCCTCGTATCTCCAGAAAGGAAGTGAGTATATACCAGGAGGAGAGCTAATTCCTTAGAGCTCTTGCTACTTTGACTTCTCAAAGCCAAAATTCAATAAATCTGGAAAGTACCGGGTTATTTTTTATTTATTTTTATTAATTTATTTTCATCAAGCATGTATTAGATATCAGATACAAGTACAGTATACACATAGTATACACATGATTATGAATACATGAAATGGATATGAATAAAAGGGAACATTAGGACAGGGACAGTAGGCACACTGGTGCGCTTATGCACACCCCTTAGAAATGTCTTAGGAATGGGATGAGGTCTACAGTAGACAGTCTAAGGTTAAGGGTTTGGGGAAGAAATCACAGAGTCAGGTAGTGCATTCCAGGCATTGACCACTCTGTTACTGAAGTCGTATTTTCTGCAATCAAGTTTGGAGCGGTTTACCATAAGTTTGTATCTATTGTGTGCTCTTGGATTGTTTTGGTTGAAGCTGAAGTATTCATTGACAGGTAGGACATTGTTGGGGGAGAAGTTATATATCTAGTCCAGTGATGGCTAACCTTTTTGCTGTCGCGTGCCAAAAGCGGGGGGAGTGCAATGAGGTCGTCCACGTGTGTGCCTGTACCCATAATTCAATGCACCCCGCCCCTGTGCATGTATGCCCCCACCCGCTTTTAGCACATGATGGCACAGAGGGCCTATTTTTTTACCCTCCCCAGGCTCCAGAGGCTTTCTAGGAGCCTGGGAAGGGCAAAATCGGCCTTCCCCCCACCCCCAGAGGCCCTCCGGAGGTGGAAACAGCCCATTTCCCAACTTCCTGTGGGACCAAAAGGCCCAAAAATCAGCTGGCCGACACACACATGCGCGCTGGAGATGAGCTAGGGCAATACTCGCGTGCCTACTGATACGGCTCTGTGTGCCACCTGTGGCACCCGTGCCATAGGTTCGCCATCACTGATCTAGTCTCTTTTACTTTGTGAAGAGATGTCCGACAAATCTCTAAACCTTACGTACAGTAGATGAAAGGAGAAGAAAATCTCCCACGCCTGCCCACTGAAGCTCCAGCTATATTTAAGGAAGTTGCTCAGAATAGACTGACATAATTACCGTTTGAATGATTTTGTTACTTAAGCTGCTGAAAATCTGGTTTTAACTTTCCCTTGAAGTCTTCAAAAAAGGCAGATGGAATTGCCTGCTTTTTAAAGGGTTTTTACCCTTCGATTTTTTTGGCTAGAAGAGACTAACTCCAGAAATCATCAAATTACTGGAAAGGCTATTTTTCTCCAGGGTTGGTTTTTTTTTTCACCTCCACCTTCAACAGATATTCAACCTTTGGTCTGCCACGAAATCAGAACAGGCTGCTTCCTAAGGACTCGGGAGTCCAAAGGCTGGTGTACTTGTCTGGGTCATGTTAAACACTAAATCTGGGGCATCCCTTCCATTGTATCTTAACAAAAACTGGCTCCAGTCTTTTAGAAAGGAAGTTGTTAGAAGTCCTTAACCCTCCTCAAGTTATTTGATAACTTTAAAGATAATGTACTCCTAATGTTGATTCCTGTGTAAATTTCAGGGCTTTTATCACTTAAGCCTGGCCAGTTCACGGATGTTAAACTTTTGGCTTCTTCAACACCAAAATACCATTAGCAACATTTCTGAAAACCATTCTCACTGTTGTCTTCCCCAGTTTGACTTGCCATTTGCCTCTGAAATAATGTTTTAAAATCTGGTTTCTATTCATAATTTTTATACTTACAGCATAAAGATGTATGTGAGCGACCAAATTGTCCGGGTATTTAAACATTTCAGAATCGATTTTAAATAATTGGCATTTTCTAATACAAAGATAAATCTCCTCTCTGATAAAGTTCAGTACCTGAATGGCAATACTTTTTACAGTGCTAAGTAAATGCCTACAAAACAGGCTTTGTTCATAAAGAAAAAATGTATGAAATTGCTTTTCAAGTGAGTGACGGTAGATCAATATGTGATCCTGAACTAATGGGCATAGTGGAGTAAAAAAATGCAGGTAGTCCTCATTTTACAATATTTGCTTAGTGACCATTCAAAGTTACAACAGGACTGACAAAAGTGATTTACATCCAGTCCTCTCACTTACAAATATCATAGCATCCACACAGTAACATGATCGAAATTTGGGAGCTTGGCAACTAGCACGAATCTATAACGGTTGCAGCATCTCGGCATCTTGTGAAAAGTTGTTAAGTTGGACTTAACAACTACAGTGATTCACTTAACAATCCTGGTAAAAAAAGTTGTAAAATCAGGCACGACTCACTGAACCCCTTGCTTAGGAAATTCTGGTCCCAAAAGTCATCATACGTTGAGGCCTACATGTAAAGTGATACTGAATTTTCATTATGCTTTATCTTAGATGATGATCACTGGATTGTGGCCACTGATTATGATACTTATGCTCTACACTACTCCTGCCGTAATATTACTGAAGATGGGACTTGCGATGATAGCTACTCGTTTTTGTTTTCCCGGACTCCAGATGGGCTGACACCAGAAGCACAAAGAATTGTAAGGCAAAAGCAGGTGGAAATCTGCCTAGACAAGCAATACAGACGTATTGTACACGATGGTAAGGAACATTTTATTAGAATTTTTCAGGAAATCTGGCTTTGGATGGGATAGATTGGAAACAAGAAAGTTGCTAGTTCTAGGGCAGTTAGAATTCTTAGTGGCACACAGATGCCATAATCACCTTAAGATCCTTGATAAAAACAGAGCCCCTGTTCACTATGAGTGAAAGATTATGTATCTCTTGAATGGGCAAAATTTAATACATTTGTCTAGATCAGTGTTTCTCAATCTCAAGGAGAGATTCAACCTAGAAATAAGGAGAAATTTTCTGACAGTGAGAACAATCAACCAAAGGAACCGCTTCAGTGGTGGGTTGCCCCCGGTTTGCACCGGTTCTATAGAACCGGTAGTAAAACCGGCAGGAGGCTCTGCCCACCAACCTCGATGTCATCAAAACGCTTCTGCACATGCGCAGAAGAGCGCACGCACGCAAACAAAGCAAGCACGTGTGCGCAGCCCCACTGCAAACCAGTAGTAAAGGAAAGTAGAGCCCATTCCTGAACAGCTTGCCTTCGGAAGTTGTGGGAGCTTCCTCATTGGAAGCTTTCAAGAAGATATTGGACTACTATTTGTCAGAAATGGTGTAGGGCAGTGATGGCTAACCCTTTTGTCGTTGCGTGCCAAAAGCGGGGGGGGGATGGGACGTGGAGGGGTCACGCGTATGTGTGTCCACATCCATGATTCAATGTGCCCCGCCTCCCTGCTTATGCACACATGACCCCCCGTTCTCTCCTCGCTTTTGGCCCGGTGGGTCTGTTTTATACCCTCCCCAGGCTCCAGAGCCATTCTAGGAGCCTGGGGAGGGCGAAAATGGCATTCCCCACCCCCCAAGAGGCCTTCCGAAGGCTGGAAACAGCCTGTTTCCCAATTTCTGGTGGGCCCAGAAAGCCCAAAAATCAGCTGGCGAACATGGGCATGCATGCCAGAGCTGAGCTGGGGCAATGCTTATGTGCCTACTGATATGGCTCCGTGTGCCATCTGTGGCACGCGTGCCATAGGTTTGCCATCACAGGTGTAGGGTCTCCTGCTTGGGCGGGGGGTTGGATTAAAAGACCTACAAGGTCCCTTCCAACTCTGTTAATCTGTTAAATCTCACCCAACCTTTGAGTTGCATGGACTTCAACTCCCAGAATTCTCCAGGCAACACCTTAAAGTTGTGAGGTTGAGAAATACTGGTCTGGATCATCATATGCCTTAAGACTAGCTTTCACCAATCTAATTGTTGGGGCTATTACTCTTAGAATTTCTAACCAGTATGACCCGATGGTTGGGAAATTTGTAAGTCTAAGACATCTGTTACATATGCTTCAAATTATATTCATGGCAAATCCTAATACATAAAGTTTAAGAGGTGCAATCAGATTTGAGGAGTGGCTCATACTAGAAACAAACTTATAAACCTATTTATCCATCCGGAATGCCACTGTTTTTCACACTGAATTCCAGGCAGCTGCTGTGATCTCAAGTCTACCTAAGCTAGAATCTCGGGGGACCAAGGAGAGGGCATTGGAAGGCAAATTAGGCATGAGAAGGCTCATGAAAGAAAGAAAACAAACTTGGCCATGAGTTAAACATTGGGTGTTTTTAATAAATAATGGAACTGAAAAAAAGGCCCAGAAGAATTTCTGCTCTTCCATATTAATTCATAGATAACAATCTACCAGTTTTCTCAGATATGATTCATATACTTTTTATTTTATTTATTTATTTTCATCACACATGTATTAGATAATGGATATAAGTATAAACATGATAATGAATACATGAAATTAATACGAATAAAAGTGAACATTAGGACAAGGACGGTAGGCATCCTGGTGCACTTATGAAAAGGTAAAGGTGAAGGTTCCCTTCACACATGTGTGCTAGTCGTTCCTGATTCTAGGGGGTGGTGCTCATCTCCGTTTCAAAGCTGAAGAGCCAGCGCTGTCCAAAGACATCTCCTTGGTCATGTGGCCAGCATGGCTAAATGCCAAAGGTGCACAGAATGCAGTTACCTTCCCACCAAAGGTGGTCCCTATTTTTCTACTTGCATTTTTTATGTGCTTTCGAATTGCTAGGTTGGCAGAAGTTGGGACAAGTAACGGGAGCTCACCCTGTTATGCGGCACTCGGGATTCAAACCACTGAACTGCCGACCTTTCGATTGACAAGCTCAGTGTCTTAGCAACTGAACCACCACTCATGCACACCCCTTAAAGACCACTTAGGAATGGGGTGAGGTCGACAGTAGACAGTCTAAGGTTAAAGTTTTGGGGGTTTGGGGAAGAAACCAAAGTCAGGTAGTACATTCTTCCTTCTCCAGTCCTTTTGCAAATAGAGGCAATCTGACTTCTTAATTTAAATTTGGATTATTTTCTCCTTTTGCTAGGAAATCTCTTCCTACAGTTCTGAAATCCACAGAATATCTGTTTTTCCATCCTGAAATTCATGTCTTTCCCTCACTTCAGAGTATCTAGCCTCAGTTAACATTATAGCAGTTGTCATGATACTCATTCACACAGTATTGCCTGTCCTGCAAAAAGCTTTAACATATTACTCACGGAAGGTTGTCTGTATCAGTATTTCTCAGACTTGTCAACTTTAAGACGTATGTATTATTCTTTGAGACATCAAAGGTGAGATTAAACAGACATTCATACTCTAATTTAGTAGGCTGGTCTGTATCATCTGCCAGCTTTAGAACCATATTAAATCAAACCAGTTCGCTTTATTTTGTAATGCATTCTGGGAATTCTAGCAGATTTAATGTCTCTTTTTCTTTCTTAGGATTCTGCGACTAAAGACAACATACTCTATGGAAAGCAGGAAAGCATATGCTCAATAGTTAAAAGTGTTTAAAATGTACTGTTTCGAGAGAAGTCCTTCATTTCAATTCAATTCATTCATGGGTTCATTTGGATTTTAAGTATACTTATGTGAATTACAGATAAGTAATTTATCATTTATCCTTCCACCAGTTAATAAACTGAAATCAGTGTAATAGCACCACAATTGTGAATGTATATTTATGCATTTGGGATATGTAATTAGTATGTTGTCTTTGCAGTGTTTAAAAATTATAAATCCAAATTGTCGGAACTAATTATGTGTTGTGTCCCTTCTCATTCTACAAATGATCCTCAAATATTACTGTGCTGGCAGAACTTCAGCTCATGGATAGTGAAAGTATACCCAGCTGAAAATCTTTTCTTGAGACTGAATGGTCATAGTTTCTGATGTCTTGACATTTACTGGCAGCAGTGGCCAGCATCTTCAAGGAAGAAAAATCCCATTGGAGGGTAAATGGACTTAGGGCTCAGGTTCAGCCTCCATGAATTTGGACAGAAAAATGGACATTGCCAATGAATTTGGAGTACATGGGTATCTTTAGAAGGGCACTTACTTGTCAAGTCCGGCCTATCTGCAATTCCTAGTAAAATACATGAGAAAATCCCATTGGTGGGAAAATCCACTTAGTGTTTGGGTTAGGCCACCATGAATTTGGACAGAAAAATGGACATCACCAACGAATTCAGAACACATGGGTATATTTCCTGGTAAAGTACATGGGCAATCCCACTGTTGGGAAAATCCGGTTAAGGTTAGGCCACCATGAATTTGGAAAGAAAAATGGACATTGCCAACGAATTGAGCGAATGAGTATGTTTACTTTTCGAGAGTGACTTTTCTGCATTTCCTTATAAAATAAATAGAAAAATCCCATTAGAGGGAAATCTGCTTTGAGTTATGGTTAGACTTCCATGAATTTGGACAGAAAAATTGACATCGCCAACAAATTCAAAGCACGTGGGTATATTTAGCAGGGCACTTACTTTTCGAGTCTGGTCTATCTGCATTTCCTGGTAAAATACATGGGAAAATCCCATTGGCGGGAAAATCCACTTAGGGTAAGGCCACCATGTAATCGGATAGAAAAATGGACATCGCCAAGGAATTCAGCGTGCATGGGTTTGTTTAGGAGGGCAATTATTTTTCGAGTCTGCCCTATCTGCATTTCCTGGTAAAATACATGGAAAAATCCCCCATTCGAAGGAAAATCTACATAGGGTTAGGGTTTGGTCTCCGTTAATTTGGACAGAAAAATGGACATTACCAATGAATTCAGATCACATGGTTATGTTATGAAGGCACTTACTTTTCAAGACTGGCCTATCTCTGTATTTCTTGTTAAAATACATGGGAAAATTCACTTACAGTGAGTTAAGCCACAATGAATTCAGACACAAAAATGGACATTGTGTCAGCCCTGGAGGCCATCTTTTCTTTGGAACTTCAGGGCTGCCGCATTTAGTGCCTGGGAAAACAGGAAGGGAGATTTGCAAGGAGTTGGAGAAGATATATAGCCATAACAACATTCTTTTCTCTGAGAGTCAAGGACATTCAGCCTGCACCTGGGTAGGAGTGGGCTGTCTCCAGTTCCAATGGTGGATTGATTGGATCATGTGACGGACATTTGGGTGCGGGGGATGGGTCATTGATTTTCTTTTGGGTGGGGAAAACCCAGGAACTTTCAAATTCGGGTTTTCCCAGATGTGCCAATCTGACATCTATAATAAAATGGATCTTGGAGGACTTGCTAGCCTTAGAGTCTTCTTTAGTTGGGGGTTTACTTGGAACTCTGACACATCACCCACGAATTCAGAGTGCATGGATATGTTTAGGTGGGCACTTCCTTTTCAAGTCTAGCTTTTCTGGATTTCTTGGTAAAATACCTGGAAAAATCCCATTGGCACAATAGGGTTAGGGTTAGGGTTAGGCCTCCATGAATTTGGAGAGAAAAATGAACATTGCCAACAAATTTGGAGTGTGTGGATAGGTTTAGGAGGGTTAGGTTTAGGGTTCCTGGTAAAATATATGGAAAATTTGAAAATTTTGTTGTGTACTTCACAGCAGCTCACAGAAAACTAAGCACAGAACATCAACTGGGCAATTGCATTTGAAGCTTGTAAACTGATCTTTGATTAACCCATGTCACAGGAGTCTAAAAAAGCTGGTTCTTGATTGATTTCTCTTCTAGATAGACTTCTCAATGGTCCATTTTATAGAAATTCCAAGAGGACTGTTCCTGGTTGGCCAGGCTGCTATTAGTTCCTACAAAAAAGGACAATTAAAAAGTCTCCTTGAAGAAAGAATCAGTCAGCAACCAGGCTCAAGAACAGTGCAATCAGGAATTGATTCTTTCATTCTCGATAGCCATCAATGAAAATAAATCTGTGGTCAGAAATTTTGACTGTGGCTTCCTACTGGTAGAACAGTGTTTCTCAATGTCGGTAACTTTAACTTGTGTGGACTTCAACCGGGGAATGCTAGGAGTTGTAATCCATACAATCTAAAGTTGTCAAGGATGACAAACACCATTCAAAAGGAAAACTGGCATGTTAAAAGTGGTATAGCCCTACTTAAGTGGTGAAAATTCCCAGTAGCTGGCCATTTTTTCCAGTGTATACTCACTCTTATGAAATCAACAGTCCTGTGTGAACCTGTTGTTAGGTCATGGCTATACAAAAGGAGATTTTAAGATCCTGGATAAATCATTATTTTAATTAGTTTAGGATGGTATAGTATGGAGATGTTCCCAGCTAAACTGTTTTAATGCACGTTTATTGCTACCAGATTTATTCCTCCATGTTTTTTACCAAGGTAAACGAAACCACAACTGTCTGTACAAATCGTTTTCTCAACTGCTTCCTCCCCCCGTTCTTAAAAACTGTTGACCTTCTTCTCACGAGGAATACCACACGGTTATCTGGTGATAACAGATACTGTGAAATGTTTCCCATTCTGCTGCTTTATGGATGTGTCTGTTGTAGTCTCTTTTTTCCCAAGGGGATTTTGGCAACAAAAAAAGATTTGCCTCCAACCATGTTTAAATTGGACTATATTGTATAAAACAGGATTGACGATTGAATTGGAAAATGTAAACGCCATTATCCAGAAGAAAACAAACGATGCAATGTTCACATCTGGTTGGAACTTCTGTACTAAAATGAGGAGAATGGTGATGATGATGGGGCTCCACATGACAAAGAAGGAAATCATGAGGAGAAACAGAGTCCGAAATAATTTGAAATCTTGCTGGGAAATGCGAATGTGGTGCCTCTCCGAGTAGGCCATGCCCACCTGCAGGCGTCTCCTTGACGCCTTGGCGATCTGAAATTGAAACGTAGTGGAAAGTTAAGCCTTGAGAATTACCTTTCTTCTCTTTGAAAAGGTTCCAAAAATTTCATGTTTAGGATTTCTTAATCTTTTAAAAAATATATACAGGTACATTACATTCAGTGACCATTCAAACTTATAACGGCACTGAAGAAAAAGTCACTTATGACCACTTTTCATACTTACGACCGTTGCAGTATCCCCATGGTCACATGATCAAATTCAAATGTTTATCAACTGACTCAAATTAATGACAATTGCAATGTCCTGGGGTCATGTGATCACCTTTTATGATCTGACAAGCAAAGTCTATGGGGAAGCCAGACCCACATTTTGGGGGCGTTTTTTTGTTATCTCTGAAGCTCAAGGAATCTTGATGGAATGTGGATCAGAAAATAATGGCAAAAATGTACCATTAAATAGGTATTATCACACCTATCAAACTTATGTCAACATACTATTACGGTTCACAAAGTTCGTTCCACGTGTGAACTTTAGACCCAGTCTCTGATATTGACAAAGTCAATATGAAAGAATTGAGACATACTATGCTGTATCAACAAAAAAGATGATTTAGATTTATACGTTTAATTAGGAATGAACCCCTGAATTTGTGGGAGTCTGATAGAGCTAACATATCTCGGTTGCAAACACTGAAGTGACCATAAAGGTAAAGGTAAAGGTTTCTCTCGCACGTATGTGCTAGTCGTTCCCGACTCTAGGGGGCAGTGCTCATCTCTGTTTCAAAGCCGAAGAGCCAGCGCTGTCCGGAGATGTCTCTGTGGTCATGTAGCTGGCATGACTAAATGCCAAAGGGGCATGGAATGCTGTTATCATCCCACCAAAGGTGGTCCCTATTTTTCTACTTGCATTTTTACGTGCTTTCGAACTGCTAGGTTGGCAGAAGCTGGGACAAGTACCCTGTTATGTGGTACTAGGGATTCGAACTGCTGTACTGCCCACCTTTCGATTGACAAGCTCAGCGCCTTAGCCACTGAGCCACCGCATCCCACCCAAAGTGACCATAGCTGACAACAAATTGTTAATTTTCTGTATATCTGCTGCCATCTAGTGGCTCTCTGGGTTTGTGCCAATCAAATACGAGAGCCCTGGCAAAGAAGTCTATTCCTTTACAAGTAGTTGTCAACCACAATTAGTTACAGCCACAATTGGGTCTAAGCAAGATGGCTGGTAAGTGAGTTGTGCCCGATTTTATGACCATTTTTGCCACAGTTAGGCAAATCATTGCAGTTGTTAAGCGAATCGTGCTGCCTTTAAGTAAACCTGGCTTCCCCCCACTGACTTCACTTGTCAGAAACCTATCGGGAAGGTTACAAGCAGCAATCACATAACCCTAGGATGCTGGAACCATTGTAAATACATGCCATTTGCCAAGTGCCTAAAATGTGATCATGTGACTGTGGAATGCTGCTTGCAACAGTCATAAGTGCGAGGACTGGTTGCAAGTCACTTTTTTTCAGTGACGATGTAACTTTGAACGGTTGTTAAACAAACGACAGTAAGTGGAGGACTAGCTGTATGATGCCATGCTAGATTCTGGCCATATTTTTTTCCTACAGGGAGAATAAGAAAACTTCCATTCTAAACAGGGCATGACGTTCCAAGCATCTGAAGAATGTTTAGACTGTCTAGGACAGAAGTCTCCAACCTTGGCAACTTTAAGACATGTGGACTTCAACTCCCAAAGTTCCTCAGCCAGCTTTGCTGAACTCTGGGAGTTGAAGTCCACAAGTCTTAAAGTGACCAAGGTTGGAGACCCCTGGTCTAGGAAAACATTTGATATGACAGAAAAGGGAGAAGAGGTTCCTTCTTAATATTGCAATCACTAAAGATGCAGTATAAGTCAGAAAACGGGGTGTTCTATGAGTTGCTGAACTATAGTTCCAGCAAATCTAGCCAGGATGTTCTCTCATTTGGCTATTCCTTCATTTGTACAGAAAAACAGAATAGCAATAGCACTTAGACTTATATACTACTTCACAGTGCCTTACAGCCCTCTCTAAACAGTTTACAGAGTCAGCATCTTGCCCCCAACAATCTGGGTCCTCATTTTACTGACCTCAGAAGGATGGAAGTCTGAGTCAAACTTGAGCCAGTCAGAATCAAACTGCTGGCAGCCAGCAGTCAGCAGAAGTAGCCTGCAGTACTGCATTCTAACCACTGCGCCACCACAACTCTTAAAGCCCTAAAGATATGTTTAAATGACTCACTTTAAATAAAAAATTCACTTGGAGCATTTGTTAAAAGCAGCAGCTTCTTTAAGCTGCTACCTCACAGACATGTTCGGAGCATCAATAGTCCTAACTGGATGTCAGAGGTCAGGCATATAGCAAAGATTAAGTCAGCTGCATTAATTACCAGCCTGATTTGGATTTTAAGATGTATATAAAGCCCAAATGTTGGCCACCAGATCCGGGATTTCAGAAATCAGTAAACAGAGAGCAAGTGCTTTTCTACTGCATTGGCCTATGATTGTATTAAAGTTTGATCATAGTGTCTACTATATTCCTTTGCTGCCATCTACCAGCTGTCTGATTTTTGCCACCCAGATCTGGCTTGGAATCCAATCATGGGTTAAAAGATTTCCTGCTTACTGATAAATCTACCTAGCTTACAAACACAGATTGAGCAACTTCATTTCAAATTCACTTCCTACCTAGCAATTCCTTTATTGCCCAAACCACACCTAACTCCTGCTCTTTCCGCTTTGAAGTAGAAGCTGAACACTTAACTTTTCCCAGATTTAGCTAATGTTCTCTCCATTCTGATAGATTTGATTATTATAAGGTCATGAATTGTGGGGTTTTTTTTACATTGTACTTTTAAATGTATGCTGTATTTTTAGTTCCATTGCAATAAGCTTGCTACCGTAGGTTGAATAAATAAATGTCACTCCCATTTATCACTTTGGAATTTGCTATCCTGGGATGTGGAGTTTGGATGCCAACTTCGCTGGCTTCAGAAGAGAGTTGTGATGATTCACAAAGTCAGGAGGATCAATGGTTATTCGCCTCGACGGCAACGTGACCATCTCTGAAGGCCATCTGCTGGGAGACTAATAGACCTCCTTGAGGAATTGGTTGGCCACCGTGAGAATAGACTGTTAGACTTATTTCCTGACAGTTAGAACAATTCATCAGTGGAATGATTGCCTCCAGGAGTTGTGGCTGCTCCAACCCTGGAAGTTTTTAAGACGAGATTGGACAACCATTTGTCTGAAATGGTATAGGGCCATGATGGTGAGCCTATGGCACGCGTGCCACAGGTGGCACGTGGAACAATGTCACCTGCCATACTGGCTCAGCTCTCAGCCTCTCTAGGAGACTCTGGAGGCTGGGGACAGTAAAAAAAGTCACTTCCTGTCTAACCGAAAGTGGAAACCGGGCCCTTTTGGGCCTCTGGAGGACCTCCGAGGGGTGGAGGACCTCCGGAGGTGGAGGACCTCCTCCGGAGGTCCTCCACTTCTGGAGGTCCTCCACCTCCAGAGGACCTCCGAGGGGTGGAGAGGTGGAGGACCTCCGGAGAACCTCCGAGGGGTGGAGAAGGCTGTTTTCACCCTCCCCAGATGCATAGAGAGGATCTGGGGCCAGGTGAGAAAGAAAAACGGGCCTACTGGACCATCGTGTGCCAGGAGCGGGGGTCGCTTGCGCCTGTGCGGGGAGGGGCACATAGAATTATGGGTGTGGGCACATACGCATGTGAATGGAAGGGGTATGTGGGCACATACCCCTTCCTGGCACATGATAGCAAAAAGGTTAGTCATCATTGGTATAGAGTTTCTTGCCTGAGTAGGAAGTTGGACTAGAACAGGGGTTCCCAACCCCCAGTCCATGCCAGAAACCAGGCCATGCAAAGAAGCAAAGTCCCATCCACAGGCTGCAGGCAGCACGCAAACCACACCCCCTCTGGTCCAAAAGAAAAACTTATCTCCATGGAACCAGTCCCTGGTGCTCAAAAGGTTGGGGGCCGTTGGACTAAAAGATCTCCAAGGTCCCGTCCAACTCTGTTATTCTGTTATTAGGCTTAGATTCAGCAGGGCAATGCTTATGTTTTAACAATACACGTTACTGAGATGATTAAGAATATTAAAAAGTCAGTTATGTGTTGCTTCTTGCATTATCAACTTCCTTCGATGAATATTCTTGCGGTCTGCTAAAATGAAAATCCGGCATATTTGTGTGGTCTATAAAAATGAAATTCCATTTTAAATACCACTGTCTGCGTTTTAAACAGCTGGCAACTCTTAGCATTGTTTTTTTATTTTATTTTATTAAAGTAAAACTATGGAAAATACCTGTAAAATCTTTGAATAACTAATTACAATGACCAATCCCGGTACAAGGAAGATCACGGTGGCAAAGGAGACATCCCAAGCGATTTCTCCTGCAATGCTGGGCCAAACCAAGGTGCAGATATACACTTCCTGTAAGAATAAAGAACAAAACCTACGTAAGCACTTCATTGGATTTTCAACATAGCCTTTCAGAAAAATCCATCTCACTCTTCCGGGTGACATAATCACTCACCAAATATAAGGTACGACACAGGTAATGATTACATTATTATTTATTATAAGGTACGACACAGGTAATGATTACATTATTATTTATTATGGCAAATAATGGAGTGTATCCAAATAAAGGTGTATCAACTGCTGGGAAAAATTAAACCAAAGTATTGCATCAGTGGAACTGAATAGCTTGGCAAATATTAGAAATTATGAGCTCCATCCCTCTACGTTAATAACAGCTGTAGGTTAGAAGTGAAAAATGACATGTACTTATTCCCTGATGATTACAGGTAGTCCTCATTTTACGCCCACACAACTGAGCCCAAAGTTTGTCGTTAAGTGAGAAATTTGTTAAGTGAGTTTATGACTTTTCTCACCAGTGAATCACTGCAGTTCTTAAATTAGTAACACAGTTGTTAAGTGAATCTGGCTTCCCCATTGACTTTGCTTGCCAGAAGGTCGCAAAAAGGGATTATGTGACTCTGGGGACACTGCAACCGTCATAAATGTGAATCAGCTGTCAAGCATCTGAATCTAAGTCACAGGACCATGGGGATGCCACAATGGTCATAAGTGTGAAAAATGAACATAAGTCACTTTTTTCAATGCCGTTGTAACTTTGAATGGTCACTGAATGAACTGTTATAATTCGAGGACTACCCGTATTTATTTATTTATTGGTTCAATTTATATGCCACCCTTCTCCGGAGACTCAGGGCAGCTTACAATGCGTTAAGCATTGTATTGTTTCCTGTTTCATCTTATAGTCTACACAACTTGCAGTTCTATAGGGAAGCCTATTTCTTTAGGAAAGTACATCAAATTTTGAAAAAAAACAAGGCTACTGTATCCGGCAGCAAGAATCGAGATGACCACTTGGTGGCGGCAAAGAGAAACAGAAAACTCTCAACGTAGCGGTCCCCAATCCTTACAGCTTGGCGGCCCAGTGAGAGAGAGAAGAGGGGAACTGGCCTGCTGCTCACGTAAATCAAGGTGTGCGTGTGCACGCTGGTCCACCAATTATGCAAGTCAAGCTGCGCATGTGCACACCAGCCCGCTAATTGCACAACTCGAACTGCATGAGCACAGACGTATGCCAGCCAGCCCCTCACACGGCCTGGTTCCAGACAGGCCATGGCCTGGTAGTGGGCCGCAGTCTGGAGGTTGAGGATCCCTCCTCTAACTCTTCATTGCCATCGAGTGATTTCTCGTCTCATTTTTGCATGCTAGATATGATATAACAGGCAGGAATATTGCTCAAGCACAGGAAAGCAAAGACTTTCATAACATCTAAATTATACATTCATTATAACATGTACATTTCTGCACATTTTTCTATATGCCATATTTTCTTATAATTGTCAAAGTTGAAAACATGAGGGAGAGGGTTTTTTTAAAGAAAGTGTATTTAAAGTACACTGAGGTACAACTCCCAGAAATCCCAGCCAGCTAAGCTAATAATGAAGAGCTGTGGGGTTTCTGATTCAGTAAAATCTATAGCAGTGGCCTTCAACCTTTTGGGCATCAGGGACCGGTTCCATGGGGAGATATTTTTCCGCAGGCCAGAAGGGACGTGGTTCATGTGTTGCTTGCATCCCGCGGACGGGGCTTCGCTTGTTTGCACAGTCTGGTTTTTGGCATGCCGTGGACCTGTGCTGGTCCATGGGCCGGGAGTTGGGGACCCCTGATCTATAGGATCACTGGCAGTGGCAGCATTCATGGGTAATGCAACCCAACATTTCAGAGAAGCCTATTTCAGGATCAACAAGTTAAAGGCCACCTCTATTGGATTGGTTCCTCCAGACAGTACTACCCATGTAAACTAGTCATGAATCAAGACTGTATCACCCTACAGGAAATCCTTGATTTACAGCCGCAATTGGGAGCAGAGTTTCTGTTGCTAATCAAGGCAGTTGTTAAGTTTGTCGTGACCAATGTTATGACCAAAGTTATGAGGCGAACCACCGCAGTTAAATGAATCATGAGATGGTTTAGGTGAATCCGGCTTTCCTCACTGGAAGCCAGCTGGGAAGGTCACAAATTGTGATCACATGACCCCAGGATGTTGCAACGGTTGTAAATAGATGTGGGTTGCTAAGTGTTCAAATTTTGATCATGTGACCTTAGGATGCTGCAATACTTGCAAAGACCAGTCATGTCACTTTTTTCATTGCTATTGTAACTTTGAATTGTAACTAAACAAATGAATGTAAATTGAGGATTATCTGTACAACCTAAATCTGGGTTCATCATTCATCACACAGTTTACAAACCAGATCTGAACATCATGATTTTCTTCGTTTTGTAAATCCAGTCTTGTTTGAGAGCCAGAAATAAGAAACCTGGAATTAATAACTAAACACCATTTGGCTTAATTCGCTATAGAAGTGTAAATACCCATGAAGGTTGTGTTTGTTGCACGCAACAGTATTTTAGGCTTCCTAGATTGGGACTGCAAAAATGTAGATGAGCCCTAGATGTCAGCAAAGAGACACAGAAAACCCTAAAAGTTCTGATTCTACTGCCATCTATTGGTCATCTAGAATCAGCCCTGAACTAATAGCCCCACTTTTATTAAGCTTGGTCAAAGCAAAGGAGGGATTTGAGAAAAGTGTTGTCCCTAGTTCTACCTTTTACATGATATTGTGCTATAAGACAGTTTTATCACATTGTGCCCTTATTCCTCTCTTTGGTCTTTGGATAATTTAACTAGCAAAGGTGGTTTGGATTCATGAACATTTTCAGTTTTAATCCAATATAAAATCAAGAAATGGACCTGAAAAATTAGAATTGCTTTTTTTTTAATCAGGTCTAAAAATATAGGAGTTATAGTTTACATTCTTTAAAACAGAATTAAAATAGCTTCACTCTAATTATTTTGTTTAATGGTTAAGAAAACTCATTCTATTCTTCCCTATTGTGAAAGTTCCTTACCGTTGAATAAAATTGGCTAACTACAACATAAAAGTGTTTTGCTTTTTTTGTTTTGCAAATAAAATAACAACAGGAGTATTGGTCACTAAAAGAAAAACAAAATGAAGCCAACTTTTGGCAATCTATTAGCGGACAGGTATAAAGCAGATAAGGGGCATGGTGGCTCAGTGGCTTAGATGCCGAGCTTGTCGATCGAAAGGTTGGCAGTTCAGCGGTTCATATCCCGAGTGTCGCGTAACGGGGTGAGCTCCCGTTACTTGTCCCAGCTTCTGCCAACCTAGCAGTTTGAAAGCACGTAACAAATGCAAGTAGAAAAATAGGGACCACCTTTGGTGGGAAGGTAACAGCGTTCTGTGCGCTTTTGGAGTTTAGTCATGCCGGCCACATGACCACAGAGACGTCTTTGGACAGCGCTGGCTCTTCGGCTTTGAAACAGAGATGAGTACTGTCCCCTAGAGTCGGGAATGACTAGCACATATGTGCGAGGGGAGCTTTTACCTTTACTATAAAGTAGATATACTAACATCAATTGATCAAATTAGTTAGGAATGTAAATTTTTCTGTTATAAACATAGTGAAGTCTGGATTCCCCCACTCACCCCCCACACAAAGCAAGAAGTCTTTCTGTTGAAATGTTTATTCTCCTTAATATAAAATCAGTTCCTATCTGTATCTTGCTATATTTCTGCGTACTAAAATATTGAAGGACCTTTACATTTTTATTCTGCCTCTAAAACTTCATTTTTTAATGTCCACACCTCTCAGTATCCAGCTGAAGCGGACATCTTTGAATGTCTGGAGAGGGCATTTCATGGGTTTTAAAGGAAGAACAGTGTGTCTGGAGAGACTATTTGCTTTGATTGGCTTTAAACCAGGGTGAAATCCAGCAGATTCTGACAGGTTCTGGAGAACCGGTAGTGGAAATTTTGAGAAGTTCAGAGAACCAGTAGCAGAAATTTTGAGTAGTTTGGAGAATCAGCAAATACCACTTCTGGCTGGCCCCAGAGTGGGGTGAGAATAGAGATTTTGCAATATCCTTTCCCCAGGAGTGGGGAGGGAATGGGGACTTTGCAGTATCCTTCCTCTGGAGTGGGGTGGGAATGGAGATTTTGCAGTATCTTTCCCCTGCCACCAAGCCATGCCCACAGACCCGGTAGTAAAAAAATTGGATTTCACCACTGCCTTAAACCTACTGTATATGCAAAGCTGAGTGAGAGATTAAACTAATCAGGACTGGATCTAGATAGATCCTGAATGGGAGATCATCAAGAAATTGCAGAATTGCAGGCAGTGACCTAAGCCCAGGTCTATAAACAAAGCCTAGAGGAAAGAAATGGCAAATCATGTCCAGGCTGTTGCCAGGAAAACTGTGAGGTGGTCTCCTTGGAGTCACCAGAAATCAAGTTCAACTCATGGGCCATTTTATATGAAGCCTGTTTAACAACTTGGTTGATGGGAGCTCCAGCAACTTAAAACAGTGAGATTCAGAGGCTGAAGAATGTCTACCTCAATCCTGCTTTTCCTGAGGAAATACTTATCCATGAGCTTTATTGTTGTTGTTGTTAATTGCGAAGTCATGTCTGACCCATTGTGACCCCATGGACAACATTCTTCCAGGCCTTCCTGTCCTCTACCATCCTCTGGAGTCTATTTAAGCTCACGCCTACTGCTTCAGGGACTCCATCCAGCCACCTCATTCTCGATTGTCCCCTTCTTCTTTTGCCCTCAATCTTTCCCATATTAGGCTCTTCTCCAGTGAGTCCTTCCTTCTCATTAGGTGGCCAAAGTATTTCAGTTTCATCTTCAGGATCTGGCCTTCTAAAGAGCAGTCAGGGTTGATTTCCTCTAGGACTGACCGGTTTGATCACCTTGCAGTCCAAGGAACTCGCAGAATCTTCCCTTGCTCTAGACAACGTATTCAACTTTTCTCCAGTTTTACTCACTTATTAAGTCAAAGAGAGAGTTTCTTCCTTCTTTCTTTTTGTTTGCTCACTCATTGCAAGATGATCAAGATACCTTGCATAACTCAAAATCCTTAAATCAAAGCCTACGCAATCTCTTTGATACGCCTACATTATGTACTCTTAGGATTGTAAAGTACTCCGTGAACCTGGTAATAGGCAACTAACGTCAGTCATACTTTGGGGTGAACCAAGCTGAGCTCTCCAATTTGTAATACCACATTTTATTTTATTTTTTTGGCCAATATGTAATATTTTGCTTGGTTCTGAACAAGAAACAGACAGAAGGGATTTGTTCGCTGTAGATGAATCTCCCCAGTTGTCACACTTCTTTCTGTCATAGATCTTTCCTTCATTTGCTGTAATTGTTTTAAGATCATTAACCCTATTACGATAATGAAAGCATTTATGATTTGAATGATTCTTTAACTGCTCTCCAGTCAACACATCAAAGCAGATTATGATCAGAACAATAAAATGCAATAAGTATAAACAAACAAAAAATGTAACATAGCAGCTGATAAATGTTTCGGCATTGGGTGCTGTGGATGCACAAACACACATGGCAAATAGCTTTGTCATATAACAGCTTTTTAATCTATTCCAAAAATGAAAGCAAAGCCAATCTCAGATGACTTTCCTGAGTCTTGTTCCAGTTTCCATCAATTCATGGTCACAGTATCTCGTCTTTACAAACTTTTCAAAGTATTTAAAATTAATAATCTCACCAATCTTTCCAAACAAATACAGTCGAGTATGGAGCTAAGTAATTGGCCTTTTTTTATAGCAGGATCTGAATGGAGAACAATTTACAATTTTGGCCTCTATGCTACAGAACGTTTAATATATTTCAGGGGAAGCACAATTGAAATAGATATATGATGGATGGATGGATGGATGGGTGGGTGGGTGGGTGGGTGGATGGATGGATGAATGGATGGATAGATAGATAGAAGACACACAAACAGGCAGACAGATAGAAGACAGACAGATAAATGTAAATAGATGATAGGTAAATGACAGATAAAAGAGAGATGAAATTCTCTGAATTGAATTCAGTTACATCACACTCCAGAGATAAACTGGATTCTCTATTAAGTAAACCAAATTGAATAAAAACATTCAGGGCACTTTTGTATATATACTGGCATTTTCAGAGCCCCACAAAATCATAGAGATTTCATAGCCGGGGAAACGGGTCATTACATTTAAAATGCCAAGATGGGAAGAGATGGAAGGAAGATGGTTGAACTTATGCAATTTGCAAGTATACTTTCAAATTTTACAGACTGATTTACCACAGGTTTTCCAATCACAGTATCTTGAGAAAGGTGTTTGCCTGTGGTTCTCTAATTCTATCCAAAAACAATAATTACAGGATTAACTGTCTTAGAAAAAGACATAGAAAGGTACCTAGCTTCAAGCTCTCTGCATCCCTATTTGTAATTTGTAACTATAATTTGGCAGGTTTCCTCTCTGAAAGTATTGACATTATTTGTAGATATTATTTACCAAATAGATAAATAAGTAGATGGACTGGGGGCAGGGACTTATCTTTTTGCATTCCTGGAACATTGCAGTTTTTATCTTCTGAGGAGAAGCATCTGTGCCTGCAAATGTAATATACGGTAAGTCTCTCCCAAACTCACAGGTAAAGACAAGACTTATTATAAAAAAGCAGAATTTAACATATTGCCTCCAAACCTCCAGCATATATGTCACAGAACCTAGACAGGGTTTATCCCCCTCAGAAGCAAGACTTGGTCTGCAAATTTCACCCACTTCTATTAGAAAATAAAAATCAAACCCTCGTGTCTTTCTCATGCTAGTTACTCTGTTTTTGAAATCATAAAATCAAACTTGGACTGGAGTTTATGACTGGCGCATAAAGCTGGCTTCTTTCTCATCCTGGCCACACAAGAAGAGAAGGAAGGAAAAGCAATCAGGTGGCAGTGCACTTGAGACGCATGCTAATCCATAATGTTATTTGTACTCTCACAGAAGAGGCTGAGATTCATAAATTTTATTTTAGATGTTTTCTTTAACTGAGATTTCTTTTTTACTCTGTTTCGGCATCCTCCACAGAGTTCTCCTGTTCAAAATTGGAATCTGGAATCTCCATAGCAGGAAACCTATAAGATCAAAATGCAGACTCACCTCTGCATCCTGATCTAGCAAGAACCAGGTGATCTGTTGGTTCATTATGGGAAGCTTGTTTTGGCTGCCACAGAGGATTAAGAATTTCTAGTAGATAAGTGACTGCATTGCAAGAAAAGGGATGCAAATTATGGCTTGTTTATCCTTTATCCTAAACTAGGGTAAGAAACTTATTTTCCCCAGTGAGGCCAACATATAGTAGACTACTTTTTAAAAATATGGAGAATTTTATTCTTCCTTCAGAAGCTCAAGCATCCCATAGAGAACTTATGAGAGGTCAAATACCCAGAAAAGAAACAAAAAAGCCTACAATGAAACAGAAGAAGAAGATTCTTTCTTTCTGCCCTTGGTTTGATGATAAACGGAAGCTGATGAATCTCCTTTTATAGCTAATGCAGAAACTCAGGCTACCTCCTGTTTATTTCTTTGCTGCACATGCAAAGGACTTCGCCTTCTATACATTCAGCAAAGAAACACAATAAATTGGCAGTAGATGCCTAGAGAAGATCATCATCTCCCTGACAAGCAGGATGTCTAGTTTCTGTGCTCAACACGCAGGACGTCTGGCAAGGTCTAAGGAAGACACATGGCGGGTTGGTGATGTAGGGACAGAGTGATCCAGGCAAAGCAGCTTGAGATCCCAATTTAGCTGTAGCCTGTTCTCAAAGTACACCCTGAGCATTCAACGTCCTGAAGTCTGTTGAATGTTCTTGCTCCTCAGAATCTTTTGAATTTTGTGCAACATCGAATGTAATGCAGAACGTGGTGCGCTCTCACCGCACAACCTTATTTTATTAATGATAGAATGATATTTGGAAGGGACGTTGGAGGTTGTTGAGTCAGCCTTGTGAACCACAATACAGGATGAAACTATAGCCCATCTGACAGATGGACAATCCCTTAGCCTTTGCTTAAATATCTCTAAGAAGGACCTGAACTCTAAGTGAAATCTGCTATAAGTTTCACACTGGGCCATTTGAATGTTGTTGTTTGGTAATTTGGCTACAGCCTGACCTAACACAGGGAGATCCCAGTTCTAATCCACACTTAGTCCTGAAGCTCACTCAGCAATCTTGACTTGTCATTAACTTAACTGATGTAGAGAAATGGAGGAAAGCAATAACAACAACAAAAAAACCCAGCACTATTGAAGCTGAGAACTAGAGAAAATAAGAAAGAAAGAAAGAAAATTTCCAACATTGCAAGTTTTTAAGGAGAGCTTGGACAACCCATTTGTCTGAAATGGTATAGGACGGTGATAATTAACCTTTTTGGTGCCGAGTGCACAAAGCGCACTCGTGCGTGCAAAAATACACACATGCGTGCCCAAACCCCCAAAATGCAATGCAAGCTCCCCCCCATGCATGCGCCCCTGCCCCCCTCCCCTGCATGCTATTTTGGCTTCCAGGTTACTGTAGGCAGCTTTCCAGGCCCATGGGACACCGGAAGCCTTGTGTGGCCCCTCCAGTGCCCCATTTTGGCTTCCAGGTTGGTGTAGGAGGCTTTCCAGATCAAAAATGGGGCACGCCCCTCCCCATGTCCTGTTTCGGGCCTGGAAAGCCTCCTGCACCAACTTGCACCCCGTGTACATGTCCCTTGTGCATGTGCGCATGTGTCCCCCGTGCATGTGTGCATGCATGCCCTGCACACACACACACCGCGCATGCACAGCAAAGACCCAAAGACCAGCTGGCTGGCGGGAGGCACGCTTGCAGGCGCGGTGGAGCTGGACTGGGGTGACAGCTGGCGTGCCTCCAGAGAGGACTCTGTGTGCCACCTGTGGCACATGTGCCAGAGGTTCACCATCCCAGGTGTAGGGGTTCCAGCCTGAAGCAGGGAGTTGGACTAGAAGACCTCCATGGTCCCTTCCAACTCTGTTCATCGGAGTGTTAAGTAAGTGGTGCTTAGGACATGAGCAATAAAGTTATGCCTTTGTACACCTGCCACCACATCTCTTGCCCCATCGGGGTTCTCCGGCTCCCCAGGCCCGTTGCTGGCCAGCCATCACCAAGATCAACTCACCGGACCCCTGATGGGCAGCGGCTGGACGCTGAAGAAGAGGCTGAGCGGGAGGGTGGCCAGAGCCGCCAAGGCCCAAACGGACAGCAGGCAGGCAGCCACCAGCCGCCCCTTCCAAGGCTTGGAGGGCTTGAGCCGGACGATGCTGACCACCCGCTCCAGGCTGACGGCGGCCAGAGAGAGAATGGTGACGCTGCCGCTCAGGCTCATCAGGTAGAAGAGCAGGTGGCAGACGGCCTCGCCCATGGTCCAGCTCTCGGTCCAGCGCACCACCGCGATGACGGGGATGGCGCTGATGAAGAGCAGGTCGGCGCAGAAGAGGTTGAGCACCAGGCAGCTGGCGGCGCCTCGACGGCCTTTGCGACGCAGCACCAGCCGGATGGCGCCCGCGTTGGCCGCCAAAGCCAGGGCGAAGATCGACGCCAGCACCACCGTCTCCACGATGCTCAGCCCCAGGCGGACGGCCGCGTCCTTGAAGTCCGAAAAGAAGGGGAAGAGCGTGTCGTTCCCGCCAGCCCCGGCTCCGGGCATGGAGAGGCGAGCGCCCGGGGCATCAGGGGCGGAAGAGCAGCAGTTTTCGGTCCAGTCCTGTTAGCCCCGCACCCGAGCCGGATAGGGACCCCTCCCCGGTCGGCCTTCTTCCTTCCTTCCTTCCTTCCAAGCGAGTTCGGGGTGGACTGAACACCTGGGAGGCTGGCTGAGGCTGGGGCGACAAGGAAGTGGCGGGAGGCGGAGGAGAGCTTGCAGCCCTGTCCCGCCGCGGGGAGGGGAAGCGAGTACTTTACGAGGAGTAGTAAGTGGCACGGAGGAGCGAGCATCGCTGCCTTCCGTCTGTCGTTCGCAAGTTCTGGCAGGTCCTCCTCCTCTTCCTCCTCCCCCGATGGGACTTAGGAACAGGCCGTCGAGGGGAAGAAAAAAAAAAAGCGGGAAGCGAAAAAGCGTCCCAGACGACATAGTTCCCATCCCTATCCACACCCCGAAAGAGAGAGGGGACGCGAGGGGAGTTTCTTTGAGGCACTAGTAAGGGTCGGCCCGCTCACCTAGAAACAAGAAAGGAAAGAGGGGAGTTGTTTTATAATGCTTGGCAGGAGAAGGAGACGACCTGCCCTGAGACCAAGGGAGAATTTTATTTATTTTATTTATTTATTTCATCAAGCATGTATTTTATGACAGATACAAGTGTAAACATAATTATAAATACATGAAAAGGACACAAATAAAAGAAAACATTAGGACAGGGATGGTAGGCACACTGGTGCGCTTATGTACGCCCCTTATTCGGGGTTATGAAGTGACAGAACCCCAGAGGAAACTTTAGAAGAGGGGAATCGACAGGTTAAGACAAGACCACAAAGCTACCACACTAGCTTTTAGAATGAGCAAGAAAATAACTTGCCTGGTTGATTGATTGATTGATTGTATATGCTGCCCACCTCCAATTTATGTAACATTTAGGGCAGCAACACAAAGTCAAAGATTAAAGGACAAGAAACGTTAGTCGTATGTACATCAATCAATGTAGAAATAAATATTCTTAAATGATGTGCTCACCTCTTGAACTGAGGATTACAGGATTAGTCCTCGATTTGCAACAATTCGTTTAGTGACCATTCAAGGTTACAATACAACAGCGGTGGAAAAAGTGACTTACAACCATTTTTCAAACTTACAACTCCTGTGATCATGTGATCAAAGTTCAGATGCTTGGCAATTGGTTCATATTTATGACAGTTGTAGTGTCCCAAGGTCACGTGATCCCCTTTTGCAACCTTTTGAGAAGCAAAATCAATGGGGAAGACAGATTCACTTAACAACTGTGTTACTGACTTAACTTACTGATGATTCACTTAACAACTGTGGCAAGAAAGGTCGTAAAATGGGGCAAAACTCACTTAAATGTTTCACTTAACAACATAAATTTTGGGCTCCATTGTGGTCATAAGTTGAGAACTACCTGAATCCTAAGTCCCGTTTAGAAAGGAGCATGATTTAATGGGATTTAGTCCTGGGCAAGAGTGTAGAAAATTCGTCTACAACAACTCGCCACAGCAACTTGCCATGGGACAACTCTACTTGGGACAAGAGTTACCCTAATATTGAAGAAATAGTGGAATAGAATCATTAAAGAAAGGATACCAAAGGAGGGACAAAATGAAAAGTGAATGATAAAAATGAAAATTAAATAATTAAATTGAATTGTTGAATTGTCCTGCAGTGAGTTGCCCTGTGGCAAGTTGACCATGAGTTGGCTGTGGTGACTTGTCCCATTCCTTCCTAAGAAGTGGCTTATTTGTCCCAGAAGTGCCTTTTTCCAAAGGCAACTGGAGTTTGTTTTTCCTTGCAGACTTTTCGCTTCTCATTCAAGAAGTCAGAACTGAAGAAGCTTCTTGGATGAGAAGTTAAACATCTTCTAGGAAAAACAAAGGCTGATTGCCTTTGGAAAAAGGTCCTTTGGGACAACCTTTACCTGGAGGACTGAGAATTTCCATAGACGTGTGGCAGGTGAGGAGGGTGCTGCTTTTCTGAATGCAGGAGGAGGAGGGTCCCTTCAGGAAATCTTTGGGTTTCTTTTGATGTGGCCCTGGACACTGTCCACCAAGATTACAGTTATCCCTTCAATGACTTCGATGAACTGATTGCCTATTACATCCCACCACCTAATTGGTTCCTACTGCCAGGCATGCCGCTGACTTCCCATGCCTTTCCATTCACAATTGAAATCATGCCAAACTGCCTTCAGGAATCATTCTACTTGGTGTCTGGACAGCCGTACTGGAAATTAATTAGAGGACGTGTATGATTCCATTTATCTATTAAAATGTATACCCTGTTCTCCATTGATCCTGCAATTGCCATCTTCCTTTGATTCCCATGATGGGGGAATGGTTCTTGCTGGACAACCATGTCTTTCGGTTATATCTTGAGTACCTCCAAGCAAAATTCAAGTTTTGTGTTTAGGAAAAATATCAGATCTGCACAGTCATTCAGATGACTTTTAAGCATATGATAAATCGCTTGTTTTAAAATTCAGATTAACAGAAACAGTCTAGGGCGCAAAGTAGCATTGAAAGGGTTATACTACAATCACCTACTTGCAATTCAATATGCCTTGCTTTGTTGACCTGAGGTTGCCTAGGATGAGAAGCCTAATCAGAATTCATTATTGAATCTCGTAATATTTACTTTGCAGAAGGCTTTCATATAAACTGATGTTTCTCAACTTTGACAATTTTAAGACCTGTGGAGTTCAACTGTCATAATTCCCAGCATGGCTGGCTGGGGAATTCTGGGAATTGAAATCCATTGGTCTTAAAGTTGCCCCGGTTGTGAAACATGGATCTAAACTATCACCTGGGACTATCAATAGTGACCTGGGAAACAGTTTGAAGTTACATGGAATGACCTCAGTTAATCCTGAATACTGCTCCATCAAGCTTTCCAGCAATCATTTAAATCTTAGACAGTGCAATTCAGATGTTCTATGCAGTTTAGAACATTGAAATGAGATTGAGACCCTAAAAATCATTGAACGTTCTTTGTTTATGAAAATTGCTAGTACTCAAAAAGCAGACAAGGGATTTTTCTACATGCTGACACAGAAATTGGTCTGTTTGCATGATTGTCAACGCCACAAAATGTTTTTCTCTTATATTAGAGAGTTGTTTATCACAGTATCATTTACAAGAAAGAATAAACTAGAGAAATAGTATCAGTTCCTATATCCTAAGGAGTTACTTTGTTCTGTCATTTGGGGATTGGAATTGCACTTTTATTGAACCCAACCCTGGCTGATTAAACTTTCATTTTGTGTGTATTTATCGTAATGGGTTGACATAATATTCACCATCTAAACAGGTGTACTGTATCGTACTGTTTAATGTTTGCAAAGAGACTGAATTTGTGGTGTTGATTTTTAGTCACCAGCTAAGAGCTTACTCAGAAAGTGGTTAAGATTAAAAGTTTAGTTTCAAGAAATAGGAAATGAAGCATTACCTTTTAAATATTGGAATAATACTGAAATAGAAACAGTCTGAGCAAACCAATATTGTCTACATCTTTTTTCTAATCTGGTATTCTCTGGAAATTCCCATTGCCAATCAGATCAACCAGCAGTTTTGATAACAAGAAAGGAGTTATATCCAACACATCTAGAAGACCTCAATAAAGGAGAATATTTGTAGCTCAGAGTTGAAATGAGGGGTCCTTGATGCTCTCTGAGCTTGGTGGTTTTCTTGCAGATTTTGCAGATGTAACACTGATAGTGTTAACCTAGTTTGGGTAATGACACATTTACAAGAAAACCACCAAGTTCAGAGAGCACCAAGGACCTCTCACATCTATGTTGCAGACATAACACTGATAGTGTTAACCTAGTTTGGGTAATGACACATCTACAAGAAAACCACCGAGCTCAGAGAGCACCAGGGACCCCTCACATCTAGAAATTATCAAAGTAAATAATTACTTTCATTGATGGTAAATCTAAGAGTTTCAGATGAAGAATTAGTGGCCTCCAGATATTGCTGACGTACACATTTGGGCACTAGTAGTAGAGACAACTGGAAGATATCGTCAGCATCCATCAACATCGCTTATTGGCTGTGTCTGCTGGAGCTGGAAGGAATGAAGGTTCCCTATGACTGTATATGGTGGGTGAACAGAACAGAAACATTATTCACACAATCCAGCAGCGCAGCCGTAAACATATCTACTCATACATACAGAGTTGAACCGAATCAATAAAGGAAAATATTTGTAGCTCAAGGGGTTGAAATGAAGGGTCCTTGATGATGATGATGTTACCTAGTTTCAATCAGGATAGAGCTGGAAGGGACCTTGAAGGTCTTCTAGTCCAATCCCTTGGCTCAAGCAGGAGATCCGATATTTCAGATATTTCTTTAAAACTTCCAGGGATGCAGCACCTACAGCTTCTGAAGACAAGCTGTTCCACTGTTTAATTGTCCTCACTGTTAGGAAGTTTCTCCTTTGTTCCAAGTTGCTTTTCTCCTTGAGTAATGAACCTTTTGCAAAAAAACAATCAAACTCAGAGAGCACTGAAGACCCCTTATCTGAACCACATTGTTGTCTATCAAAGATGAGCATTTGGTTTATTTTCAGGTTTTCCTTTTCCTATCTAATTTGTAGATTAAGAACTCTTAAAGAAGGGAGCAGCCCTAATTAATTATAAACCTGTATCTCCCAATAATTTGCCAAGCAAACAGAAAATGGAGGAGGAGAGAGTGAAAAAAGATTCTCATCTCAGGCTTAACATTTTACTGGAAACGTATCTTTTTATCCATTGGTTGAAGTATTCTTTTCAAGCCTTGAAAACATGATGTCCTTGTGTTTTATATTCTTTATTGATGAGTGTTGACATATCTTCCTTAAATATTTGTGAAGTTCCATGGGCATTATTATTAGTTTGTTGGGGAAGTCGGGGAGGTTTTTCAGGTGCTCTCAAGTGGCCAGTTACAGTCAAGGGATTGTTTATTGCATTTCGTGCACCAGAATATGTATTTCTGTATTTGTAGATGGCAAATAAAAATAGGCTGGCTCAGTTCTTTTTGTTACATTAAAGCAAACAGATGGCAGAGGTTTTATACAGAGAAGCAGATGGATTGCAGTTGACATGGTGACTGAGGTAGGCCGGCAGTGTTTGAAAATAGTTGCGCAGGAATAAAGAGTTCAGTCCCACAGGAGGAAAAATAATTCTGCCACCTCCTACAGTTACTTGATGGAAACTGTATTTTTCTTCAACCCACACTTTGATGGAAATATGTGAAGTTCAACCAAAAGACTGGAAGCCTGCATACTCCTGTGATTAATAATTTGTTCACAGAACTGATTTTGATTTATCAAATTATAAAACATTAATTACAGTCTATCTTAGGCAAGGTTAACTTATATTTCTAAAAAACCAGGTGTTTCAGCTGCAGGAAGTTTAACAGGAAGATGAGTCACTCCCCCCCCCCCCTTATCATTTGATTATATTCCACTTTTCTTCAAAGTCCTTGCATTGTTTCTTGCTGAAGAAGTAAGGAATAGCTTACCTTTGAAGCCTAACAATTGATGATTTTAAGGATTTCAATATAACTAAATTCGGCAAGGACACATTTTAGTAATTCCCTGTGTGGGTGAGGGAAAAACATTACCAGCTATAAACTGATTCAACTTGATTTAAGTTGGGATCGGTAATGGATAATGCTGATGGGCGGAATGTTCTAATAGAGAGATGCATTCAATTAGGTATTTTTAAAAAGTAATGAGCAATAAATTTATGAGACTCAGTTGTTCAGTCAAGCTGAATCAACAATTACTTGCAGAATGTCTTTCGTATTAAGAGAGATACGTTTACCTCACTGCCCTACTTAAGCTTCCCATTAAGAATTAAGTGATTTCCCACTCTGCTGTATTTTTGTTCTAAAAATGTATATGCCTAAAGTAGACACATCCTCAGGATATCTTACCTATGTGAAAATAGAGTAATAAAAGATATTGAAATCGTGCATTGAAAAAAAGGCTTTGTTTTCCCCAGGAAAGATATTCAAGTATGCAGGCCTTCTGTGATGGATGAAGGGAAATTGCCTAAAGGAATTTCACAACTGACAAAATTGTTGATCAAGTTACTATCCAACTCATTTCCAAAAGGAATCTGAGAGAGGATTCAGAAAATGGGCTATATTATCAGGCAACCTAATGGAAGAGTGAATAGCTGCTTCTGCCAGAATACTTGGAAAGCTTTAGAGAGATCAGTAGAACTCTCTTTGTAATTGCTTGGAAGCAAATGATGTTGTTTAAGGACAAGCAAAGATTTTCCCAGAGCCTGTTTTATAATCAGAGTACTGCCTTTTCAGCTCCCGCCCATTTTTGTATCCTTCAAAATACTCCTTCTGGAGATGACCAAGTTATTGTTGCCTATGAGAACAGTAGTATCTGCGGCAAATCATAATATCAAAATGATATATAGCAACCCCATCACATAAATGCCGGTATAATGTACTTGCATCTCAATGTCTAATATAAATACATAAGTCATGGTATTTGCATGAGACTATGCATATTTTATTGTTCAGCTTGTTTCTTTCACACTTGCCAATCCCTATGAAGAAGTGACCTCAGTGGCTAGGAGGCTCAATATCCCAAATGATGCTTGGTTGTCTACTGGCAAAGCCAACTGGATGTGCATTTTCAGACTGTAGGACTGATCCTTCAGGGAGAGGCTTATTCTGCATCCAGAAGACCTGAACGCTCTCTGAACAAAACGATTGTTTCATCAAGAGTACTTTTATCTTGTTTGAATTCAAGTATATTGGCCCTCATCCAGCATATTACTGATTTCAGAGCCAAATGTAGGACTTGTGTTGTATTACCTGTCAAGAAGAAATAGAGGTAGGTTAGTAGACTGAGGACCCAGGTATAAACATTTACCTAGGGTTGGTAAATTATTTTTATGAACTTGTGTGAATAAGTTTATAGGTTGCTGTGGCTGTTTATAATACCTTTAGTTTTGAATACAAGTGAAGATGCAGGCATTTGTTAAATAGCTCAATGAAGGCATTTGTTCATAGCTATACACTTATCTTGGGCTCTTATTGGATCTGCAGAGGTGAGAAAAAGGCCTGGTTGGAGATTCAGCAGCAGACTTTGATAATGTGTGCTGGGCAGGAATGAGAAAAGGATTCAATAAAGACTTGGAGCGTCTCCTGGAATCAATTTCTTGAATTTAACATTAGGCTTGTGAAACAATCGGGGCTATATCTAAACATACTAAACCTTCATATAATGTCACTCAGCATTGTCATGAATCCTGAATCCTGAACAAAACAAGGTTTCTACCTTATCTTCTGAAACTGCCTGGTCCTCTTCCCCTCCCTTTCCCAATAGAATGGCCCCTTGAACGATCCTGTCCTGAATATCTAGTGTAGGAAACCTACCTAGAAAAAAATTAACAAACTGGGAACTTCTCAGCTGCTGAGAAGTCCACAAATAATCAGTGTGGTCTTGCTTCTCCAGACCATTTCCCGAATACCTTGCCCATTATGACCTGGGTGCACAATTGAACATTCTTTCGACGAGGACCCAGATTGTTGGGAGCAATATACCGATTTTGTAAATCACTTAGAAAGGGCTGTAAAAGCATTATGAAGCGGTATATAAGTCTAAGTGCTATTGCTATTGTTTGCTTTCCAGGAAGATCCGTCTCTTTTTCCTGCCTTCAGATGACTAATCACCAGCTGGCAATGGCAACACTTCTTTGCCTATCAAAACCTACTGCAGCATGAGAACGGTGTTCACCAAAATCATCCTCTTACCATTCAGAATGTTTAGTAGAGAAACAGGAAACCAATCTATTGGATCACCATGGATTAAAATTAAACCTTCGCCAAACCAGCCTTTCTTGCCCTGGAATCTTCGGAGGAAGTTTAAATCTGGACTATCCTCAGCAATGCCTGAAACAATTGGTCCACTAATGGGAGAAGATGGCAAGGAGGTAACAGGCAGTAAAGAGAAAACAGAACTACTTAATCCATATTTTGCATCTGTCTTTATGCAAAAAGAAAACACTACTCAATTTACCAAAAACAGAACCATAAATGACAGGTTAGGAATACAAATTAAAATATGCAATCATAAGGTAAGAGAACATCTATCTGTTCTGGATGGATTCAAATGACTAGGTTCTGTTGAACTACTATATCCCAGCGTTCAGAAGGAACTGGCAGACGTGATTTCAGAAACATTGAAATATATCTTTCAGGAGGAGTGGAAAAGAGATGATGTAGTTCCCATTGTCAAAAAATAGGGGAGAAACAGACCCAGGAAATTACAGAGCAATCAGCCTGACATCAATACCTGGGAAGAACTGGGAAAAGATAATGAAGCAACAAATATGTGAATACCTAATAGCAAATGAAGTTATAACCAGAAGATTACATGGGTTTATCAAAAAGAGATCATGCCAAACAAATCTTATTTCAGTCTCTGACAAAGTGACTAAGTTAGTGGATCAGCGAAATGCTATGGGCGTAGTATATTTAGATTTCAGTAAAGCATTCAATAAAGTAGACCACAACCTACTTCTTGACAAGCTATAAACTTCTTGGCATTGCCACCATCTATCACCACCACCACCTGCTGCATCAGGCAGCGGCTGCAATCCCCGTCGCCTGGAACAGCTGAGCAGTGGTATTCTGGGAGGCTGATCCAACCGCCGATAGGCGGAGGTGAAGGCGATAGGTGACGGTGGTGAGCAGCAGCAACAGAATAGACCCGGGTCCCAGGAGAAAAAAAATCATTGTGGAGACAGCCTCACCTACAGGAAATTTCTTCCGTAGCTTCAAGGGCTTTTGGCTGAAACGATTTCAGGGTTTCCTGCCTGAGCAGGGAGTTGAACTAGATGACCTCCAAGGTCCCTTCCAACTCTGTTATTCAGCTATTCTACCTTCCTTTTCCAACACTGGTATTTTTTAAAAAGAGATTGGACAAGCGTCTGAAATGCTGTAAGGTTTCCACGGTCCCTTCCAGTTCTGTTATTCTGTATAACAGCATGTTACAAGAGGCAACCGAAGCTAAGTCTTAAAAGGTTCAGACAAAGCTGTGCAAGATTTTCATTGCTGAAACAAAACAATATTTTGTTTTCTTGTTTTCCTCCCCAAAAGCTAGATGGTCTGGAGCGTCTTATGGAACGAAAAATACTGTATTTATCATTGTAGGGCACATATTGTCTATCTTTATGATACATTAATTTCAGCTCTCGGTCCTGGACATCTTTTCCCCTGTACTAGCAGAATAAGTGGAATTTATAGAAAAATATATTATCCATAGCAGATGATTAATACGGAACAGAGTAGTTTCAGGTGTGATCATGACTCTGACGTTCATAGTTATTCTGTAGCACAGAGAGGACTAAAACCCAAGACCACTTTCCCCTTTTCATTTTATCCATATCTGCCTGACATTCAGCAGCTTTCCACCAAACGTGCATAATAATTATAAGTAATCCTCCACTTGCAACCGTTCAAGTCTGATGGACCTACCTGGGAGCTACTTCCGGTCTGGATTCGAAGTCCAGTGGTCAGGCCCCTCTGCAGCCCTATGATCAAACTTTGGGAGTTCAAATTGGGTCATATTTACAGTCACTTGCAGTGCCCCATGGTCACAGAGCTGTATTTTATGACACTTTTGCAGAAAACCAGCATTTATGTCCGGTTTTTGGGAAAACCGCACTCATAGGAAACCATTGATTCACTTAATGACCACAGTATTACTTTAATGAGCCTGCCACAATCACCACAAAAAAGGTCATAAAATCGATTATATGACCATCAAGACATACAGTCTTGATGGACAGGCTGTCATTACAGTCATAAGTCAAGAACTATTTGTATTTGGATGCCTATGATTTTGGTAACAGTAATTGCTTTCAGCTTGATGTGAAATATCTGTATAGTGGTTACAAAACATTGTTTTTATCTACTTTACTGTAGTTTTATAAGCCATCAAGACACAGTGTCTCCTAAAGAAGGAGATGCAATCCAATCAAATTCTGGGCAGAATGACCAGAAGCTCAAATCACATTCAAGAAATAACACAGTAGAAGTTACAAACAGAAGAACAGCACAGGAGATAGTAAATTCAAGAGGGAATAACAAGAAACTGCATGTACAGTCATTCCTGATATTTAAAAAAAGACATATGTACAGGATTGGTGGCATAGCTGAATTCCATTTTATTAAAAGCATTTTCTTATACAGGTTCCCTGATAAGTTATATCCCTGAGCTTTCAGCTCAGGGATAACAAGTGCAAATGAGAGCATATCTTAAACAAAATGAATGCAATGGTCAAGACACACTCCGATGTTCTGAATTTGGGACTTGCTTTCTTTCTGCAAAGAAGAGTGCAGTGGAAATTAGAAGTTGGGCTACGTGATATTTGTTTTCCCATTACATCCAACTGTCTCCATGCATTCCTTCATGTGGCCTACATGTTCACAGCTCATTGGATATTAAAAAGAATTTCCTTTTTTGCAAATTTTAGAGGGCCTTGGTAAACTGAAATGTCAAAATGCATTTCTGGAGGCAAGGCAAAGAATCATATGTTAATCCAGTAAAGTAAAAACAGCGGTAATTGAACATTTGCATGATGCATTAGCCTACAGAAAATAAGATAACTTTCTTGCCCAAAAGTGCAAATACGATCAGTAGTTCAGAACTGAAGATACCATGCACAAAGTTGTTTACTGCCTGGTCCTTCACGATCATTAAATTATAGCTCAAATGTTTTGGTTGAAATATGAACTTTAGCATCTTCATGAGTTATTATTTTCTGTTAAATTGCATGGGTGTATTGAGACAGAGCTACAGGCTTACTCTAGGACTTAAACAGTACAGAAATCAACATGAGCTAATAATTCCCTATGCTGGCTTGTAGGATATTGGGTTTTACATTTTGGACACTCTAGGAAACTTTCATCCAGAAGGCTTATACGTTTTGGTGAAGAACGTTTGTCTTGTATCATCAGCTTGTCTTCAAAAGCAGCCTGGAAGTTGTCTAAGACTTCTAAACATCCACCACGTTCTGGAAGCTTCTGGAAAAAAAACTGTTGCATTTAAATATGACAGTATATAATTTATAATGCATGCCAACGGTATTTCTTTTAGGGGGTCAAATATCTAAATATAATTGAATTAAAAAAGGATATCTGACTGGAATGTAACAGAATCTAGTGAGGTATAAAGAAAAAAAGTCATTAATGTTTTATATCAGAAGTCTGTCTGACTGTCTTGATATAATCTACCATGTTTCTAAATTCCCCACCAGATGCTGTTTTAAAACCAAAGACAAAAGTTCTCAGAGGAGTCAGTACAGAATCGAATAGTCAGAAGTTGCAACAGTGTGTGAAATTGTTATAAAAAAAACAACACAACACACCTGGCAAATAAAATACAAACTCATCAACAATTGCAGTTCAGTATACATGCTGTATGTGGAAAATGGAAAGGAAGTCTTCGGGCTGTGCAGGTCTAGATTTGAAGAGCAAAATATACTTCAGAGTCACATTCAGCCTTTCCCTAAGAGTGAACAGCTATCATATCTCAGAAAAAGACTCATTTGGGTTAGGGTGTTCCTGACAGATGCTAGAAGTATATGTACACCTGCTGTAAATCTTTCCTTTCCTTTCCTTTCCTTTCCTTCTTTCCTTTCCTTTCCTTTCCTTTCCTTTCCTTTCCTTTCCTTTCCTTTCCTTTCTTCCCTTCCCTCCTTCCCCTTTCTCCATGCATCCATCCAATTTATTGGCTGCCCATTTTACCACACAGTAGCTCTTATTTTGCCTTTCATGCTGGATCTCTGCACAGCTCTAGTAAAGATTCAGTCTTTAATTAATCCACTAATAAACACTTACTGAGGGCTCAAGGCGAGTAATTTGGTCTCTTGCCTTCCGCAGTTCCTTAAGGACTTTGTTCAACTGGATTTGCAGGTTCTGGCGATCTAGTTTTTCATTCTCAAAGTCTGATGTGCATGACTGGATCTAGAAAAAAAAAACTGAATGAAAAACGAACTGACCTCCTGTTGTTGTTTTTTTCCCATATCTGATAATTACATCTTCCATTTAAATATCTGTCTATACACAAAATAAATGTTACCTTTTTATAGCTAAAAAGGGAAGAATAGTTTGATAAAAGAAGTAAAGACTACAAAGGGGATACAATTAATCCTGAATGAATTTTAAATTCATGTTCTGTTCAAAACTTAAACATGAGCAGTCATTAATGACAAATTACATTAATAACATTTATGATTTCTGGACCATAGAAATGTATACTGTTTCTACATTAGAACACATTTTTTACATTAAAATGAATATTACAGTCGTGGATATTAGTCACATGTGAGAGCGAGCATAATTTTGTACCTGCTGTTCCAAAGCTGCTATTCTTGACTGTTCTTCTTGCTGTTTTATCAAAGACTTGTGGAGCACTTCGACCTGTAAAATATGAACAGGAGATTATGTGACAAACATACATAAAAAGCTTCCAAATAATAGATATAAGACACTTCCGTGGGTTTATTTTGCTACACTTCACTACTGCTGTAATGAAAAGAGTGACAGCAGGAAGAGGAGCAAGGTCTCCTTTTCTTCCCCGTTATGACTCCCAATTTCTTCTCAGCTACTGTATATTGGTCCAAATACAGACATAACCTTCAATGGCAAGCCTAGAGAGGATGCAGGTGGATCCATGCCGTTATCACCTTTGTTGATATTTAAAGCAATGTTAAGTGAATATATTTAGAACAGAGGGTTGAAGATCTGCATTCTACAAATACAGGCAGTCCTCGACGTACGACCACAATCGAGCCCAAAATTTCTGTAGTTAAGTGAGACATTTGTTAAGAGCCTGGATAGCTCAACAGGCTAAAAGCAGACTAAAGCCTGTTATTAACATCCAGCTGTCTGCAGTTACACCAGTTCGAATCTCACCAGGCTCAAGGTTGACTCAGCCTTCCATCCTTTCTAAGGTAGGTAAATTGAGGACCCAGTTTGTGGGGGCAATAAGCTGACTTTGTATAAAATATACCAAAGTATGAAGGCTTTTGCTTAACGCATTGTAAGCCGCCCTGAGTCTTCGGAGAAGGGCGGCATATAAATCTAATTTTAAAAAAAAGTGAGTTTTGCCCCATTTTAATGATCTTTCTTGCTTCCATTGTTAAGTGGATCACTATAATTGATAAAGTTAACAACCTCGTTGTTAAGTGAATCTGACTTCTCCCTTGACCTTGTCAGATTGCAAAAGGAGATCACATGACCTTGGGACACAGAAATGGTCATAAATATGAACCTGTTGCCAGCCATCTGAATTTTGATCACGTGAAAGGATGCTACAAAGGTCGTAACTGTGAAAAATGGTTTAAGTCACATTTTTCAATCTCGGCATAACTTTGAAATGTCACTAAATGAACTGTTGTAAGTCGAGGACTGTCTGTACAATTCCCTTCCACCTGATTTGTTTCACTCACTGCCAAAATCAGGGTTAAGATATGGACCCAGGTTGTTAACCACATTAACAGAACCATTTAAAGGGGTTTTATTTTTAAAATGTCTTTAGACAGACACAACTGTGGTAATCCCAACCCAACCTTCCACCACCCAAATGGAATGAACCTACAATACCCTGAATTCCCAACCTGCGGGATGAGTTTGGGAAGCCTGTGATAAAAAGGCATCTAGGCAATAGTAAAAAGACCTGAACTGAGAGGGTATGTGCACGCTTCTTTTCTTCATCCAGCTTTTTCCTGGTCGTTTCATGTTCATGTGTAACTCTTTGCAAGAGCTGCCCTTTGAGGAGGTTTTCATCCTGAAGAGCCTTAATGTCAATTTGCTTCTGCAGCTTGAGGAGGCCTTCTGCATTCACTGCCTGTTGCTTAATTTCATCATACTTCCTTTGCAGTTCGTTAAGGTCAGCATGTTGCTGGGAGACTATTCGCCTTTCGGCTTCCAGATTCCTTTCAGCTGTGGCCAACATCTGTTCGTAATACCTCTGCTTGTCTCCTTTTATGAATTCCGACAGAGGGGAAAGGGACACAGAGAAGAACAAAAAAGACATGAAAAAATGATATACAAAAAGTTGGTATCTCCTCATAGTGAGTCCAGAAATCATAATCACAGTAGACCAGGGTTGTCAAACTCAAGGCCCGCGGGCTGGATCCGGACCACCAACTGCTTAAATCTGGCCTGGAAATATCAAAGGACCGGCCCACTGTGCCTCTGCCGGCCAAAACGGGCCATTGGGGGGCACATGCGACCCCAGAGGGCCCATTTCAGCCTCCCCAGCCTCTTGCAGCACTCTGCTGGCCAAAAACGGGATGCGTGGAGGCCCCATGATACCTGTTTTTGGCCTTCCTGGCCTCCAGCAGCACTCTGCAGGCCAAAAACCGGCCACGTAGAAACCAAAAATGGCCGCTGCATGACATTTTTCAGCTGCCAGAGTGTTGCAGGTGGCCATGGAGGCCAAAAATGAAACACAGGAGGCCATGCATGTTTTGGCCGGCAAAGTGCTGCAGGAAGCGTCTGTCCCATCTCCCCCCCCCACCTCCCCGCGCCACTCCCTACCAACCCCTCCTCTGGCCCTTGGAGAACTACAATACTGATCTGGCCCTCATAAGAAATCCAGTTTGACACCCCCGCAGTAGATTCTTGAATTTTTTTAAATTTAGCACCCATATTATAATACTATTTAGTTACTTCAAATGACTGAATTTTAAGATATATTGTTTTGGGCCACTATCTTGTATACTTGTTTCTTGCTTACAGAATATTAAAACTGAAAACAAAATGATTCAATAATCTAAATATGAGCATTTAACCAAAAACTGCCAAATGTTTCACAGATATTAGTAACATTAAGCACTTGTTTTGCAAAATGTTTTAACACAAACATAAATTATTTCATGGTACTTTAAATAAATAAGAATATCACTTTATCTGCTGTTTATAAAGTACTTATAGTTCTAAACCAATATAGTTTTGCATGACAATCTGTTCTTTTTGTAAGAATATAGGTGGTACAAAATGGGAAACCTGATTTAATTGTATTCTGATGCAGACACTTCTTATAGCTTTCCATATGGCATTTTGTATTACTGGAATTCTACAGCATATTCCAAGGGTACTATAGTGTTTGATGTACCTCTGTTCAAATCCCTAATAAGGTTCATTTAGTGACCTTAAAAACCAACAAGCACGAATAGATTAGTCCACAAACTTAGTCCATAAAATATCCTTCTCAATGATGAAGATCCAATGTTGACAGTTTCTTCCATGCCGCCATTCCATCTTTGAATGTGTTGTTATAGCAACTTTTCTAGTTCAAGTAAAAAGTCCTACTAATATGCTATTTTTGACTATCAAGAGTCCATCCTTCACTAATTTCACATGGTAATGATGATATCAGTTTTGTAAAATATATCTTGGAAATTGCAATGGAAGTACAAGGCTACAAACTCTAGCCTACATTTCTACCATCATTCAAGATAAAGAGAGAACTCAGGCTCGGAGAGATGTTCTAAACCCTTCCTCTCCTCTATACAATAAAATGTCTTTAAAACTAGTGGCAGAACTTGGGAAAACAGAACCACTAGTGGTATGGCAAGGTGGGGAGGAGAAAATTACCACTGTTCTTCTCTAGTCTGTGATTACAATGGGATGCAGGAGAAATCTTGGAGCAGAAGGAACATGATTCCAGAACAACTACTCTCAACAGGAATAGGAAAAAACATTACTGGGAGATACTGCACTAGAATTTTGATCCTTACGTTTGCAAACTTAAAATTTTATCAACTTTAATCTTTCTGGACAATTAATGTCAGCAATGCCAATATGTCTCATAGCATACAGATGCTTAATCAAACATAGCATAGATAAAAAAAATATAATACTAATAACTATTCAGGCACAAAACAAATACCTAATAGCAGAAGAAAGTGTGAAACTTGTTATCAAGAAGTTGCCTGCATCTCTGTACTCTGGAAGTTGTTCTCAGAAATATTGTAAACTCAGTTGGAATGATATGCATTTTTCAATCAACATCTAAAAAGCGAGCTTTGTATACCAGACCAAATCAACAAATTCTGTTTTCCTATTGACAAAATTGGGAGTCCAGGTTCTAAACAATGACCGGAATGGGTTTTCTCTCCCACTCTCCCTCCTAAAAAAGTACTGTGGCACAAAAACAGTTTTTAGAAGAGCTCTTCTTACAGCTACTATGTTTTGAACAATATATGGAAATCTGACCAATATGAGTTAATTTTTTTTAATGGAGACTAATCAGTCTATACCTGCTGTCCTAGCTTCTTTTGCTTGCTCTTGAATCACAGTTTTTAGCTGCTGTTCCAGCTCAAAAATTCTTGCTAAGACACTCTGAACATAAGCTTCACGTTGCTGGTCATATATTATCCACTGCTGGTTTTTCTCTAAAGCCTGTAAAGAGATTTGAAAGTGAATGAGATTTCTATGAGAGAAAAAACAACTACTTGTTTTATCTCCCTTTTCTGTAAATCAAATATATCAAATGCATGTTATTTGCAAGGTTTTACGACTTTTCTTGCCATAGTTGTTAAGTGAATCATTGCAGATGTTAAGTTAGTAACATGGCTGTTAAGTGAATCTGGCCATTGACTTTGCTTGTCAGCTGGCAAAAAGTAAATCACATGACCTCCGGGATATTGCAATCGTCATACAGATGAACCAGTGGCCCAAGCAGCCGAATTTTGATCATGTGACCATGGGAATGCTGCAATGGTTATCGGTGTGAAAAAAAGGTTGTAACTCCCTTTTTCAGTGCCGTTAGCAATTTGCAGGGTCACTAAATGAACTGTTGCAAGTCGAGGACTACTTGTACAGCAGAAGCAAATACTAAACCACTGAAAAATTATCTCTATTTTTTTTCATTCTCAGCACACACTGCTGTTGGAAATGATTGTAAATTGATGTGGTTCAATATACAGTGATAGCTAGCCACAACGGTGTTTGAAAACTGCTTTCAAATATAACTTGAAAAGAAACAGGTTAAATTAGACAATAGATTTGGATGTTATTTACCTTAATTTTTAACGGAGCCCAATAGAAGGAACAATGCAATTCAATGTATCTACTCAAAAGCGAATTCTAGATTAAATCAACAAGATTTCAGGCAGCCATATGATGATATCCCAGTACATTTGTTACATATTGTTCCTTGGTTTGTTCAAACTATGAGTCACATAAAAGTAGGAGAGTGGCAATGAGCTTGAAGAATTAGGACAAACTCATTTATCACAGCCTTCAAATCATGTTTCCTTAGGTGCAGGCCTAAGAATCAAACTTGCTCTATCGCATGCCAAACATTTTCTTATTCAACTATCCTAGCATCTTTTAGATGGACTGGGTACCTATGACAGTACAGTCACACACATGTATGAGAGTTGTTAGTGAAATAAAGTATAAATTAGGAAGGAAGAAAGGAAGGAGATAGGGAAGGAAGGAAGGAAGGAAAGAAAGGTGCTAAAAACGAGGCTAGAAAAAGAATAGAAGTAAAAAAGATGGCTTGAGAAAGAATCAAAAAGAAACATTTAAAATAAGCCACCATTGCTTATTTTGGCCACAAAAGCCTCCCCCACCCCCTGAAGAATGATCTATTGCTGGAGGTAGCTCTTGATTGTTGAACCATGGTTCAAAATTACAACAACCTTGGAAAAAGTGATTTGCTACCTATGTTCGCATTTATGACCATTGAATCATCCCACAATCATTTGATCATAATCTTGGTGTTTGGCAACCAGCACGGATTTCTGATCACCTCAGGCAATTTCCAACAAAAATCTGGTTGGAGAATTCTGGGTGTTGAAGTCCACAAGTCTTAAAGTTGCCAAGGTCAGAGACCCCTGCTTTAAAGCCTCCCCCAAGATTAATGATTCCAATACAATATTAAGGTTGTTTTCCAAGTATAAGTATACCTGTGAAGCTGCAAAGTGTTTTTACGTCTTCCCAAATATACAGCTTAATATTTAAAGAGTTTATAATTTTTTGTTCCTTCACATGTAGAATTTAGGACCAAAGTACACAATGAATTCAATATGTGGCTTCCTCACGTATTGTATTTTTTGTAGTATAAGTGTGTGGCAGCTGATTTGGTAGAAGGGAAATGTATGTGTATTATTTCTATGGTGCCAATGGAATTTTTTAATACTACTGATTTCATACAGGACTTTTTGTTCATAATTAGAGCCCTGGGGATAAATCGATAAGTCAGTCAGTCAGTCAGTCTGTCTGTCTAGCTAGCTAGTGCCTTCAAGTCATTGTTGACTCCTGGTGATTGCCTGGATTGCCTTGCAGTTTTCTTGGCAAGATTTTCAGAAAAGATTTGATGTAGCCGTGGTGGCAGAGTGGTGACAATGCTGTATTGCTGGCTAATTCTGCTGACTGCCAGGAGTTCAGTCCTCACCAGCTCACGGTTGACTCAGCCTTCCATCTTTCTGAGGTCAGTAAAATGAGAACTCAGATTGTTGGGGGCAATATGCTGACTCCGTAAACCGGTTAGAGAGGGCTGTAAAGCACTGTGAAGTGGAATATAAGTCTAAGTGCATATATTGCTATTGCTATTTCTGCTTAGGGCTAAAAGAGACAGACTGGCCCAAGGTCACCAAGTTAGCTTTGTAGATGAGAACTCACATTCTCATGTTTACTAATCAGATGCCTTAACCACTACAACAGAGATACTCAATCTTTTTGACTTTGCAAACCGGCGGAGGGTCAGTCGGAATAGTGGGCCTGGGGATTGGGGACCCCTGCACTACAACAATTGGCTCTTACTTTGTCCCATATTTTGATCCTAATCTTGATCAGTCATTGTACACCCAGCAGTGAAGCATCTGCAATTTATGAGCCAAGGGGGCGCAGTGGTTAGAGTGCTGTACTGCAGCTACTTCAGCTGACTGCTAGTTCAGCAGATCAGCAGATCAAATCTCACTGGCTCAAGGTTGACTCAGCCTTCCATCCTTCCGAGGTGGGTAAAATGAGGACCCAGATTGTTGGGGGCAATATGCTATTTAGTATACTGTCTTTGGTGTAAGCTGCCCAGAGGCCTCGGAGAGTGGGTGGCACAGAAATATGAATAATAAAATAAAATAAAATAAATAAATAAATAAATAGGCTTGTGATATTAGCTTTGGTTAGAAACCAGGACCTAAAGAACTAATTCAGTTCCAAAAAGGATATGAAACTTTTACTTTCAGATTATTCTGAACTTTACCACACAAAAACTACCCTAAAAAGAAAAGTAAAAATTTAAAACTAGTAATTTTCAGAACATAGATAGAGATCTCTGCACAGCCCTCTTTACTGAGAGTGAAAAAAATATACACACTGTATAAAAAGGTGTTGTCACTATGCATGGCTGGTGTAGCATGTAGGAAAAAGCAAATTCAAATAAGTTAAGGAACTGTAAATGAAGACTAGAGTATACTTTTCTTTAAAGATCAACAAACTTTTGGAAGACCAGGGTAAACGCATGCATGCAATCTTTTATAATTATTTTGAATAATTCCCTATTGAGAGGTTTCTGAAAGCTCTTTAATTTGTACTTATTTTTGATAATTTTTCAGTGAATTAACAATACCAAACAAACGATTTGGATTACAAAAATCTCAGAAAAATATTCCATTAAAATTGATATAAGTATGCCTACTTATAAGTATTTTCAACTGAAGATACAGTACTTGGAAGAACTGTATAGAACTGTAACCCTTTTTAAACATAAATTCCAGAAGCTGATTATTGCTAAATATTTTTATTCAGAATAGAATGATAAACATTAAGGGCAGGGTCTTTTCAGCAGCAAGCCTCCCCTAATGTAACTCCCAAGGAACCTATCCATTCCCTTCAAAGTTATGACAATGAATTCCAAAACCACACATCTTTAAAATAGAAGCAAAGTGACTCTACTACTTTATATCGAATATCCATATACTGGTACAAGAAGAGTATCTAATTTATTTTTATTAATGTTAACTACGTAAATATATTAATAAATTATTTTGATTTTGATTGCTATATATTGTTGCTACCTGTGAAAGTTAGCATTCAACAAGATGCAATATAAATGCATAAAAATGATATCACGGTATCCATAAGTGGTTGCTTGGTTTTAGAAAAAAATGTATGCTCCTTGTTGAAATAAAATTTCCACAAAAGCAAAGCAGTGCACTTAATGTGTAGTAATATGTAGGAGATTAAAAGACCCTGACAAGAAATTCCTTATTCCTTTACAGATAAAAAGCTTATGATAACATGCAGGTCAAACAATTTAATAAGTATTCAATTTTTAAACTTTATTTGAATCCATACGGCTTTCCATAGCTCAACAAAAGCTTTTCTTTACACAGACATCATTTGTATTATATTAAAGTAGTTTTTGAATTTCATGAGACATAAAGGTTAGTATTAATGGAATTTAAGGCACTTTCTTTATAGTTCAGAGTACTATTTTCACAGTCCTCTTTATATTTTTCTTAAAATGAAAAAACAGAGATATAGACATGATAGCAATATTTAGGAGATGTAATCTAACGATGTTAGGCTTTCAATCCCTGGCCTTGTTTGAAGTAAGCAGATTGAACTATACTGCATTTTTGTTTAATCATCCATTCTTAATGTTACTGGAACTGGATGTGCCATTTCATAGCAAAAGTGGCCAGGGCATAAACAGAAAGCCCACGTTAAGCTTTCATCATGATTTGACCCTCTTTTCCAGCTAAGAATGGGAAATAAAATGTTGGCTGCCTGCCAGACCTCCAATTTGTTTGTTTTATTCAGAAAAGCAGAGAAATATTATAATGCTTCAGATGCACGTCAGGTGCACAGACTTAACTGCTGACCAGATGCCCTTTGTGCTACTGAACTATAGCAGCAGCTAATTAAGTGGGGGAGGCATCACATCAGATCAAGGTTCTTCCTACAGACAAATACACTAATAGTTGAATGGATAAATTACAATTTAATTGATTTATTGCATTTTAGATGAGATAATGTGCTGCTCTTTGAATGGATATATTCCCAAACATTGAGGATAACAGTCTAATTTATTCATGACATTGGAGGAGATCCATGTTACCTTATAGTAGCAAAAAATAAGGAGTCTGATTATACTTTTTCAGACTAAGGCATTTTAAATTATATTGATAATGACTCATATATAGTATAATGTTGAGCTTACAAAAACCAGCAAGTTATTAGCTTTTGTTGCATAGCATTTTATAATTATCTCACTTTCATGCAGTCCATGGAACCAAATTCAATTCCTGCCTCCTCCCTGAATGAAGAAACTTGAGCCCAGATTTAAATCTTTCTCAGCACAATATCTGAACTGGTGCAATACACTATTTTACAGGGTAATATAATCAAATGCAAGTAGTCCTTGGTTAACAACCACTCATTTGGCAACCGTTCAAAGTTTTATAAGGGTGATGTACACTGAATGGTACTTCCAATTATTCCCCAACTTCTGGTTGTTCCCAGTATTCCAATCATAACATGACTGTGGGGAGCTACAGATCTGACTGCTTACTAAAAAAAAATATACATTTTGTATTTGATCCTAATCTCCCAATTACAACTACATTCCTTTATACTCTTTGTTGGGAAACCAGTGACAATTAGCTCCAACAGGCTAATATAGGATAATTCTACATTATCTGTATTTATGTAATGTTATTTTATGCCTTAAATAAAACATAATGTATTTGGTAAAATGCCTTACATCTTTCAGTTGAATTTCAACTTCATGTATGTTGACTGGCATTCCAGCACAGTGCACAGCCTTTTCCTGTTAAAAAATAGAATAGTGAAACAGTTCAATTCCATTAACCGAAAGCAGATGGCTGTGTATTGAAGATAGGAGCAGGTACTGCTATGTTATGCCTTGAAAGCACTGAGTTTCTGTAATTTTTCAAACTGCTAAAACATTCAAGATTCTACATATCATATTTCTACTAAATATTTCCTTATGCAGAATAAAAGGGCTTGCCAAATTTAAAAAATACTAAGCCGGATGGAACCTAGTTATATTTAGATGAGAGATCACCAGACAATCCTATGGCTCGTATCTTGGGAGGGAGGGAGGGAGGGAGGGAGGAAGGAAGGAAGGAAGGAAGGAAGGAAGGAAGGAAGGAAGGAAGGAAGGAAGGAAGCAGAAGGCAAAGGCAAACTATTTCTGTACCAACATGGTCTTTTCTATTTCATCATAATGAGTTGAGTTGACTCAAAGGAGATTCTTTAATAAATTTCAGAACAGAATCTAATGAGCTACCTACAAATAGCAAAGTTTCAAGTAATTGGGAAAAAATGACAGAAATTCTAAAAGTATTTGGCTAAGTGTCAGATTACCCGGACTAGAATCTCATTATTTTAAAACATTGTATATTATAGCTTCAGGATAAAAGAGTAATATGTCCCTAACCTATTCAGCCAGCATGCATATATTTGAGTTTAACTGTGCTTATTGTTTTGCATAATGGCTGACATGTTTCAATTACCCAATATCTATAAACATCCTTCCTAATTTGGACAAGCACCTGACTTATCACTGTGGCATTTGGTATTTTAATTTTCAAACTCTATAGGATTGATACTCTACTGCCATCTACTTTCAATAAGTGGTACTTTTCTAATCCTTCCTATAATGTCTTTTAGCTAATCAGATCAGTGGAATCAAATTTATAATCTGTTCAATTTGGCTTTTAACAGAGGAATGTCCACAAAAGCACTTTTCAGCATCTAGTACGAGTGTACATAGAAATAAAAATTATGTATGTCCATTTTTCATCTATCCTTAGACTTAATTACACAGGGTTATCAGTTAACTTTTGGTCAGATGCTATGAAAACCTGATCTCCCATTAGAAACAACAAGAAGCCAGGGTGAAATTTTAGGACGTTTATTCTCGCTCAGCAGAATAATCCAAAGTTCAAATATTCTGTGTGGACCACTGTATCTGTCTAGTAAATTTAAATTAAAGATACTAAAGATAATAATTAATTTGTTAATTTCATTATTACAAGTACTTTTTTTTTTAATTTGATTTATATGCTGCCCTTCTCCGGAGACTCAGGGCGGCTTACAATGCGTTAAGCAATAGCCTTCATACTTTTGTATATTTATACAAAGTCAGCTTATTGCCCCCACAAACTGGGTCCTCAATTTACCCACCTTAGAAAGGATGGAAGGCTGAGTCGACCTTGAGCCTGGCTAGGATTGAACTCAGAGAAATTACAGGCAGCTGGTGTTAATTGCTGCCTTTAGTAGGCGGCATTAGCCCCCTACGCTACACAGGCTCACTTACTCAAAACAGCATTATTTTAACAGAATTTCAATTTAAAAAGTAAATAATACTTTTATTAGTAATATAATAAAGTAATATCCTACGCTAATTCAAACAGTGGTATCTTATCCTAATATAATAAGTAATATCCTACGCTAATTCAAACAGTGGTAGAGAGACAGACAGAAATAAATGAATATGAATTTATTAGTGGTATCTGACTGTTTAGTTAAGAGTTTGGAATACTAAAATGTCAAACTTAAAATTTATCCCGAAAGTCCATGAGATTACTATTTTATTAATTTAACTGCTCTCCTGAAAGTCATTTCTGAAATATCTGCTAGGAGGGAAACAATAAGAACAACATCTGTTTTTGGCATGTCCCTTTGTTAAGGGGGATGTGAATAAAACATTATTCTAGTTTCAATAAAAGGGACAACAAAGGATACATGCAGTTGATTCAATTTCCTCTAAGAGACACGATCTTGACCTGGTATGCCATTATATCTCTCTTCCAGAGGAGCTGAAAGTAAGGCTCCAAGTCTGGCTAATGTAAAAGCTCTTCTCTATGTTCAGTACAAAATGCTGCCATGTTATAATATGGCACCTGTGAATGGTCTCCCTAACAAGCTTAAGTTACAGGGTTTTGCAGTAAAGCTTAGGTCCTTTTTAAGTCTAAGTTCAGAATCAGGAATTTTTTTTTTTAATATCTGAAGAACTTTTTGGTAGCCAGTCAAGATCAGTTACTGTGTGGACAATCTTGGATTTATTTCAGTTAGCCATGAGGGAGGAAAGGTATCTTCTGAAGTTAAGGCAACCAAAGGGCTTTCAAGGATTAGTTTGCGTCAACCTCTCAGAATGCAATGTCAAATTTGGGCTTTCATGCTAATAATAAATAATTAACTGGTCACATACAGGAGGACATTTAGAAATTTTGACCAAACAATTCCAGAGATTGGTGATAGCTGAGATCAGTACGTCATAAAGCAGGCAGCACACTACCTTAGTTCTGAAGATTTCAACTGTGGTGATGGCATGCTTATTACTGTTGTGGGGTGGTGAATTAGAAAATGGTGGCTGTCACTTTGATCTTGCAAAGATGCAAATCACTAAGCCATCTTGCTCCATTTCCTTATTACTACTTTGCAACGACTCAATTTTTCATATTTATTTAATTCAGGTCAGAGATTTCCCAACTTGTTGAATCTGAGTGGCTCACAGCATAAAAAGCATATAGCAATGTGCAATCCAAATAAAATGGACAACACAGTGACTTTGGCCAATAGTATCATACATACAGCCTACAAGTCAGGGAATAGAACCAGGTCTTTTAAGACACTCTGGAACATCATCTGGCCAAGAGCCCCCCAATTTCTCTATTTTTTTCCGATTATCAAGCAGTGCTGTGACAGATAGCACTGCTTGATATACAGAACCTAGAGTACATCAACCCTGTCGGATCAAGCCATACAGGTTGATACAATGGGAGATTGGCAGTACCTCAAAAAATCAGGCTCTAGGCAACAAAGGGCTTCATAGGTCAAAACCATTATCTTGAATTACATCTGGAAGCAAACTGCTTATGAATCAAACAGGCACACCCGACACTGCCTGTGCCACTGCATTCTGGATCAGCTGAAGATTCCAGGTGGAGTTCAAAGGCAGCCCAATGTAAAGTGCACTGCAGTAAGCTGCAAAGTGAAGGGCATTCTAAACTAGGAAATGGCATACACCAAATGAAGCTGTGCAAGCATTCCTCACTCAGCATGAGCTGTGAGTTCAGACAGACCCCGCCCCCCCTCCCCAAATTGCACATCACTCTTAAACGGGCAAGTGCTACCCCATTCAAGGCTAAAGAGTTCAAAAGGTGTTCAGTTCCAAATAACTTCTAAATAGCAACATGAGGAAAAGGCTTAGGTAACATAGCACGCATTTTTATAAACTCACCTGGGCGAGCTGGACATTACTGGCTCTGCTTTCAAGATCTGTACATCTTGCAGAAACCGCAGATATGTGATTTTTCTGCCATTCTACCTCTTCCGAGAGTGAACTTAGTAGCTGTTCCCGCTTAGCCACTTCTTTTGTTTTCTCTTCTAGCTGATCTCGTAGAGAAGCAACATCCGTACTTTTGTTTCTACCTCTTAACTCATCTTTCAGGACCTGGATTTCTTGATCTTTTGTTCCAAGTTTATTTTTATATTCTTCTATTTCTGTTTCAAGGGCAAGTATTTTCTATATGAAGTACAAGCAAGCATTTAACAAGAAAAGATCAGTTTCCAAACTATAAATTCCTGATTGAGTAGAAACGGCTAATCATGCTGGCAAATATTAATCTATTGGAGAATAAAGATAGTAAAATTAAGCTTATGGGACAGGATTTGGAATATAATTGTACTATTCTGCCTAGAAACTGCCCATTTAATTGTAAGTACACTCTCATTAAAATTTTCAGATTTTACCAAAATATGTCTAGTATGTCAAAGCATTAAAAAACTCCCCAAAGAACTAAAACTAGACAAAAAAAGCTACAGCTAAGTTCACTTCTTATGAAATCAAGGATTTAATGTATGAAAGCGAAACAAAAAATAGAAGAGCCTCCACTTTAATTAACAAAAAAATGGAGTCTTAACACGAACTGCACAATATAAATAATTTATATGTACATAAACAGCTCAGATGATGCATTATCAACTGTCAGCTACTTTCAATTAAATTTGAATTTAAATAGTTCAAAACTGTTCAACTATTTAAATTACAATAGTTCATATAGGCTTTCAAATATACAGACTCTATAAGAAGAGTAGAAGGAAGGGTAACTAAACCTTTGGAAAATGCATAAAATCACAAATTTCTTCTCTGAAATAGGTAGAAACAAATCATTTTAAAAAGTTACTGTGGTATGTTATAAAACCATATGTCATAAAAGCAACAGTGAAGGAGCCACCCCCACTTATCCTGAGTGCTTCATATGCACTAGAACAGTGATGGCTAACCTTTTTGCCATCCCGTGCCAAAAGCAGGGGAAGCGCGGGAGATCATGCAAATGCGTGCCCACACCCATAATTCAATGTGCCCTGCCCCCCACGCAACCCCCGCTTTTGGCACGCAATGGCACGGTGGCCCCAATAGGCCCATTTTTCACCTTCCCCAGGCTCCAGAGGCTTTCTTGGAGCCTGGGAAGGGTGAAAACGGCCTTTCTCTCCCCCCCCCCCCCGAGATCCTCTGGAGGCCGGAAATGGCCCATTTCCTGACTTCAGATGGGGCCAGAAGGCCTGAAAATCAGGTGGCTGACGCGCTCTTGTATGCTGGAGCTAATATAGGGCAACACTTGCATGCCCATATATATGGCTCCGTGTGCCACCTGTGGCACGCGTGCCATAGGTTCGCCATCACGGCACTAGAACAAAAGGAGCTAATACATGAATGAATAAAGCAAACATTTAGCATTTCTTAGGGAAGAGTAACTTGCCATCCCATTGTCAGATGTGGTTGTGGTTGCAGAAATCTAGAAGCAATGCTAACAGGCTGCACAGCAAGGCACAAAGAAAAAGCAGGGGTATCTATCACCCCTGGTAAGATATCACATTATAATTAGGCAGAGTTGGGCAGCATGGCTGGCTTGGGAATTCTGGGAGTTAAAGTCCACAAGTCATAAAAGGGCCATCATTCCCCACCCTTGCAGTAAGGATTAACATCCCATTATCAACTAGTTTCTTTTGTAATTAGATGAAAAGTGAAGCCCTTGCTTTACAAAATGCTTTGTCTCAATCTTAATATCCAGGTTTTAATTTAGCTGCAAAACTAGGATTATTTTAATTTATATCACCTCCAGAAGCCTCTTCCTTTCTTCGGGTGTCATTTTTCTCTTCTCTTTAATGATTTCTTCCAAAGACTTTTTCAAAGCTGCATTTTCTTTCTTATACACCTGCAATTCTGATTCAGATTTGGAATCACCAGATTTGAATCCCCACTTCTTTGATGTCATACTTGAAGTTCTCCGAAAAAATCATCAGGCGCTATTCAAGAAGCAACCACTTCATCTGCAAGATTTTTTGAAAAAAATCCCTCTAAATTCCAATCCCACAAATAGTACAAGCCCATAGGAATTCTTTTCTAATATATATTATTAGAACTAATCCATCTATTCATATTTTATTGTATACCAACAGTGTTTTAAAAGTGACAGATAAAAACATGTACGATTCTGCCCCATCACAAATATTATGAAAAATAAAAATTCTTTTTAAAATCCCCTGAACATTTTGGTAAAATAGCAAAAATTCTTCCCAAATAGAACATTAAACCTTAAAAATTGACATTATGAGGAAATTAAAGAAAACAGACACAATGTAGATGTTAATTGTCTTCAATTAGTCATGTTAAATCTATCCAAATATCTAGCTTATGCCAGAGACATTACAATAAAGAATCTTGCAACTGGACATATCGTTTTTAAAAACAATAAAACCTGAAATGCAGCCAGATAAATTTGAAAGCAAAGTGGTGAGGAGAAGCCGCCATTCCCCCAATTAAGATGTCTCTCCAATTGTTGCTTGTTTTGTAGAGAGAAAATTGACCTGTATTTTTTCATGCACATCAACTGAGGTGAACAATCATTTTATCGATTAAAAGACTTCATCTCAGACTTGCCTTTATTAAACATTAAATTGAAGTAAATGGAAATACCTTCACATATGACATGCTCAAAAGGGCTGGGCTACAAAACTAGCTCTAAAAATATAACTGCCAGCCACTCCCTCTCAACCCAATCCACCTCACTTTGTCATAGGGAAATAAACAGACGTATTAAGCATGTTCACTGCCTTGAGTTTTATATAAACTATATATATAAAGAAAATAAAGCTATAGTTAATAAAATGCTAATTAAATGCCCATTTTAGAATCAATTACACAGAAGCAAGAGAATCACATAGATTACAAAGGAATGCAAGGCCAAATGTTACGCTCACAAAATAATAGAATTAAGGTATGCTACTTAGAAGCTGACAAAATACGCTATTTCTCATTATGAAACTAAAACTGGAAAATTCTAGAACTAGAGAAATGTATACTAGCTGTTCACACCTGAATATATAATGGCTTTTCACCTCTTGCAAGGAGTCCACTACATTCAACATTTTTGCCTTGTGTGCTTTATTGTTTTATGGTGTTTTGATCTGAGCAAGTAATCAACTTTAGAAAAGCATAACTGTTGTAATAAGATAAAGAAGTCCTCCAGTCACATCTACTATTGAGCACATCCAAGACTTTCTTTTGGCAAAGGGGGTCCGAAATGGCTTTGTCCTTGCCTGGTTCCATGATGTCCCAATGGAGACACAGCCTGGGGATTTCCTAGTGGTCTCCCTTCCAGCCCTAAGAGGGACGAGTGTGCGTCCCTTTCAAGATTGAAAAGAGCTTTTTCAGGAAACAACTGGGCTTTGTTTTTCTTTTGAAGATGTTTTGCATCTCATCCAAGAAGCTTCTTCAGCTCTGACTGGATGGTGGGGAAAAGAAGGATTTATATTCCTTGCAGACAGCTGGTCACTTGAATACTTTTAGAGGGTCATTGAGGCCACTTGAAGGTTTATCTGTGTCCTCAAGGTCACCTGAGTAGTGCGAATGGTTGCGGAGCCTTCTTGGAAGATGTAAACCCTCCAAGTGGCCTCACTGACCCTCTAAAAAGAATGTAGATAACCAGCTGTCTGCAAGGAATATAAATCCTTCCATAGAAGAGACTAGACTGTCACTGGTCTGAAATGGTATAGGTGCTCCTGCTAAAGCTGGGGGCTGGACTAGAGGACCTCCAAGGCTCCTCTCTGCCCTGCTCCCTCAGTGCATCCCTCCCCCAACACAACACAACTCCCAGTGAAAATCCCTAAGCCAATAAATCATATTAAAAAACCCCCAGTCCTATTGCACCGGTGTGAACATGTTACACGTTGCGCCGGACCATTGTACTACGTAGTTATGATGTTATTTCGCATTCAGGAGTCTGACAGCCCAGGGATAAAAACTGTTCTTCAGCCTGTTTGTGTGGCTGGCTATGCTTCTATATCTCCTTCCCGATGGTAGGGAGGATGAAGAAGTGTTGTTGACCAGGGTGTGAGTCATCCCTGAGGGTTTTCCTCATTCTTCTGTAGTCCATTCATTCCCCACCATCTATCAGAGCTGAAGAAGCTTCTTGGATGAGAGAGGCGAAACGTCTTCAAAGAACCAAAAAAACCCCCCAAAACAAACAAAAAAACAACAACACCCAACCAAGAAAATCCAGTTGCCTCTTGAAAAAGCACCGTTGGGACCCTGGAGGCCTGAGAATCTCCATAGACATCTGTCAAGGGCCATAACCGCTTCCAAGGCAAGGCCTCCCTTTCTTTCCACACAGGTTCAAAAGGACCGACGTGACAAGGGCGTCCCCCGCACGGCTTCCCCTTACACACCTCAGCAAAGCCTCTGGAGCGCTGGATGGAGACAGCCGGGCGGAGAAGGGCGCTTTAAGATGGCAAGACGGCGGCGGCACCAACAGCACCGCGCCCTCCCTTCCACGGAAGGAAGGGGACGGGAACGGGACGGCCCGTAGCGGAGCGGCGAGCAGGAAACAACGGCAGAACCGCTCCGCTTCGAACTGACGCCCTCTCGAACGCGGCTTCCGAGAGTTTGAATCCAGCGGCTGGATGTGACGTCATTTCCGACCGGTTGCCAGGTTACGAGCGCCGCGTGGATCCAAAAGGAAAGGCGCGGCGGAACTTGACGGCTTCGTGACGTCACGGACGGGTTCCCTTCCCTGACTGTTCCAAGCGAAGCGATGGGGAGGAACGTTAATGAAAGGAACGAAGGCGGGGAGCTGGATTTTGCAACATAAACCCCTCCCTCCGCGCCCCCCGAGATAGTTTAATGACGGTTTTATTTTCTAACCAGTGATTTTTGCACAAACGCCTGGAGATATTTCTTTCCCCGCCCAGGCTGGTCATCGGGCGGAGATTACCGCCCGCTGTCAAAATTAAGCAAATGGTTTTTTTTAGGAGGGCAAGATAGAATTTAGCTGTATAAATAAGACTAGCTAGTCACTTATCTAATATAGTACAGATTCCCCTGCTTGAGCAAGGGGCTGGACTAGAAGACCTCCAAGGTCCCTTCCAGCTCTGTTCTGTTCCATTTCCTATTTCTATTTTTATTCTATTCTAAATATGTATTCATCAGACATATCTAGGAAATCAGTCTAGCACAGATAGCATGAAAAGTAGCTGGACTGTTTGTAACTGTGGAATTTCCAAATATTTTTATTACATGCATGAGTGTCTGGATTTACAACCCCCAGAATGGTTTAATGATGGTTTTATTTTCTAATGAGTGAATTGTGCACGAATGCCTGGAGATATTTGTTACCCCGCCAAGACTGGTCTTCGAGCAGATATTAGCACCTGCTGTCAACAATAATCCAACAATAATAATAATGACACAACTCAATCATCATTTGCTGATCTTCAGAGATCACAGTCCTTTCCCACGTGGCAAAAGTCCTGGGCTCATTGAGAGTAACTCTCAATAGAGTTGGGTAAAAATGCACTAGAAATATTATTATGTGTGGGTAATCATGCATTAACTTAATAATGCAAGTCCTAATCAAGAATCTAAGAATTGTTACTGTAACATCTAAGAATATAGGCAGTTCCAAGATTTCTGATAACCACATCGCGAGAAAACTCAGAATCTGCTTTGCTAACATATTAATTGGATGTATATATTCAAAATCATAATGGAGTCTTTAACATGTATGAATCCTGCAATTGTAGGTTATAGGCAATAGATTATGGTTTAATGTCAATCCTGTTGTTTGTTGCTTGTTGAATGAAGCATGAATTTAAAATTCTGATTTAGTATAATATGTGATTTTAAATAATGAATGGCCTAGTATAGAAGGGCTTCAAGATATCTCACTCTAAATTAAGATTCCTATATATACACACAAAGAGTAAGTTAAATTCAGTTCATTATCCTGGGACATATATATTCGCCTTCATTCATATTAATTCCAAACAATACCTAGTGTATGTCTTGAATGGAAGACAGCCTGGTTTCCCAATTTGTGCACTTACACACAACTGAAATGCAGAAGGTTTCCAGAATAGGCTTTTATTCTCTTCCTATGGCAATATGTCAGAGTGGTTCAGATGATGCTAATTTTCTCCTTTCTCTCCTTTCTCCTCCTCTTTCTCTTTCTTCATGGCCTGATCTTTCTGATTCTTTTTGTTTTCTTACAAAGCAGATGTTTTTCTTTTTTTAGCAGGACAACAGAATTTAGTTGCATAAATATGTATTTATCAGACATGTATAGGAAACCAGTCTGGCATAGGTAGCATGAGAAGTACTTGGACTGTTTGGCATTTGTGGGGAAAGAGCAGAGAATTTCCAAATACGTTTATTACATGGATGGGTGTCTGCCTGCCTGCCTGTCTTAGACCTAATCTGGAATCCTAACAACTGCCTGGGCATGTCCATGCAATTTGCAGTTTTGGAATTGGTTTGCTATTTTCTTTTTCCGTGGGCTGAGAGAGAATGACTGGCCCAAAGTCACCCAGCTGGCTTTTTAAGGCAGGATTAGAACTCAGCATTTCCTGGTTTCTAGCCTGGTGCCTTAACCTCTAGACACAACTGTTTTATACAATTACCTTGCCCTATTCCTCAAATTTTATGAAGGATATGATGAACAGTGGATTCCATTCAAAACCTTCCCAATATGTTTCACTTTTCCCATTCTTTTTCTAAATCTGTTTAGAAGGAAAACCTTCAGTAATTGGTATAATATTTTGTGGCTGATTCCCATTCAGAAATCTCCACTGGAAGTTCCCTGCAGCACACAGTGCATGGAAGAACCAATCTGCTATTTTAGCTTCAGGCAGGATGCTGAAAAGCAGCTCATTCATAATTGATCAGTTTGGAGTTTGATTCTTCTCTCCTAACTACAAACTCTGACTGCATGAAATTTAGAGATGACTTTTAGAATTTATGTACAAAGTTGACTTTTGCCGAAGGGGGCGATCTAAGACTGTTTGCAACATTCCTGAATTAAAAAGAAGGAGAACAACACTCAAACCATAAACATGAGGAAAGAATGTACTTTTAAAGGAAACGTTAATGCTTTTTTAAAAAAAAAAAATTGTCTTGATTTGGCCATTATTTCCATAGCCATAAAAATGGAAAGTATGCAATAGATTTGAATGAGTGAGTCCTCGATTCAGTAACTATTTAATGCACGTTTATATTTCTTCCTCATCATTTGCATAGAGAGCATTTCCCCCTTTTTAAGCATCATGCTTTGTAAATTATTATGTTTGAATTTCAATCCATATCAGTTTTGTTATCTAATGGACAGAATTTGTGAATGATGGTATGCATCGCTTTTCTTTAGCTTTGGTAACAAGACTTGGTAATTCCGCTGTGAGCTGCCCGTTGCTGTAACAGAGCCATTCCTTCTTGTCTCCTCCTCCTATTCTTCCTCCTCCTCCTGGCATTTCAGTCTGGAGCCTGCCGAGTATCTCAAGTATTTTTTTTTCCCCTCTGAACTTTCTACTTCGAAAACAGCTTCTTTTTAAAGTTTGCATGAAACAATGCTTCGAGTAATTGTAGAATCAGCTGCAAATATCCCTAAACATACATTTGGAAAACCAGATCCTATTGCATCAATTATTTTTAAAGGTAAGGAAAACTAATTTTAGGAGGTTTCTTTTGTTTCTGACAAGGTGGCATGATTAGAACAAGATTGCAAAGAGCTTCTAAAGTGTATAGCTTTTTTTTTTCAATGATGAAAAAGACTCTGGAGATGTCTTGAGGTGCCTTGACAAGCATATTTCATTGCACCTGCATCTAGGATACTCACTTTCAGTTTTGGTGAATGGGCAAGTGAATTATATTTTGGCACATAAATAATTTTCCTGCCACAGAAGATGTCTGGTTATTAACCTGCTATACAGGAATGCTGGCACTAATTGATTGAATGCTGGTAGAAAGTGTATGATTTAAAATATTTACATTCTATTTACATTATTAAATAGAATTTTTCTATGACCTTTCTTATTTGAATTATTAGTACATTAACCGAAAGTAAAGGACAGCATTCAAAGCAATAGGATTTGAATTGTATTTGCAAATTTTGTAGTGGGCTTTATATTGGTCCTTTGGCTCGCCGTTTAGTTGGATGTGTGTTGGATGTTAGAAAAATCAAATAACTTTTTTCTCAGTATGTTTATCAGTTTGGGGTACAGATTCCAGTTAAGACAGTTATATTACTTGGTGTACTGAATAAGAACACTCATTTTATTGGAAAAAGTAGGACTATCAAGGACTGGACTAGAATGAGTTTTCTATATTTCTCTACTGCCATCTAGTGGTCCTCTGGATTTCTGCTTCCCAAATTTAGTAGAGTTGCTAAAAGTGGACTGTGGCTTAAGCCTTAAAAAATGTACACGTGAAGCTTAAATGCATGGAGGGAAAAGTATTTCTTTTATTCTTAACTTTGTTCTGTTTTTAAAATGATTCTTCCCTAATATGAAGTCTTTCTCAAATGGGGTCTGGTGAACAAGGAATGCTTGGCTTTATTATCCCTGATTGTTTATGATAATTAAAAAGTTAACTGCATTTCTTTTATTTCAAAATTACTCACTCAGAGCTGGTAGAATTATTGGCGCATAAATATATAAATCAATAGAGGAAAATAAAATCTGGGACTTTTAATTTGTAAGAAAATGAAGCCTGGTGATTTGTTTTGCAACTTGTTTGTGAATCATTCATTCATTACCCAAGGCTGGTTTTCCAGTTTCCACTTACATTTCAAAGGGGCCACAATTTTTCCCCCAATTGGCTTTCTGTAGCCATAATCAAGATGCTTAAAAGGCATCAACATAAAGTAATTTCTATCTTTAAATAGTGTTGTCAATATTCTTCATATCCTCTCTAAAGCTTCTGTGCTGCTGGGCATATGGGGGCGGGGAACACAAATAAAATTAGAGGGGGTGCATTTGGTACACCCACCATGCAGCTGATTTTGTTGTTTAAATTTGAATAAGTATCTTGGAACAAAAGCTTGGAAAAAAGGCCAATAGTTACTGCGTGATTCATGCTTTTTTCCCATGGAAAATGTTAATTGAAGCCTTCAATAGAACAAACTTTAAACAAAGAAGAAACAAACTAAAGATGCAGCCATGCTGTACTTCTAGGACGATGGGTTGTAGATAGTGTTTAAAGGCTTAGAACGAAAAGTATTTGTGAGCAGAGACATTTCCACGGAATAGAAACTAGAACGCCTTGCAGGAAACAAGGATGGGAGAATGGCTTGCGATAAAATATTTAGAAGCAGTGCCTTCATCCTTGTTCCATTTATTTCTGGGGTGTTCAGGTTGTGATGCTGCTATGTTCTCAAAATACACCCACTCACAAGGGAGAAGTATCAGTCAGCAGGCCTGAAGAAATCTCTAGAGTTTGCAGAAGTACAAAGATTGTAGGAGGAAAAAAAGACATCTTGGTGGAAGCCTAGAAAGAGACAAAGAAAGACAAATGTCCTTTGTAGCATTTAAAGCTAACTGAAAATAAATGGTCAGAATCTCCAAAAACATATTCTGGATCCTGGTTATATATGCTAAGAACAACCTGGAAAGAACAGGTTTTGCTGAAATACAAATCAGCTTTATTGGCATGTATTTTAAGGAACTGAATATTGTTAGTACCATGGAATAGCAATTGAGGTCATTTCCCCACTAGAGACTTAAAGCATTATATAGTTATCCTTTCATTGTTATGCCCAAAATGAGTATAATAAAGACAGGCTTCATATTACTTCAGTGGCGGCTAAATAATACTGTGAAGATGCTAACGAGGAAATAACTTGAATAATGGAAAGGTTGGAGAGGAGGGGAGAGAATGGAATGGGATGGAATGTCCTGAATAAGATAAATATTAATATCTGTAGTTTAGGGTTGGCTTAAATTCATATGTTCACTGTCAAGTTGAACCAATTTCAAATGTTCATTGCAAGGGATCGGTTCAAAGCAGGGGTGAAATCCAGCAGGTTCTGAAAGGTTCTGGAGAACCGGTAGCAGAAATTTTGAGTAGTTCGGTGAACCGGCAAATAACACCTCTGGCTGGCCCCAGAATGGGATGGGAATGGAGACTTTGCAGTATCCTTCCCCTGCCATGCCTACACCAAGCCATGCCACGCCCCCCAAGCCACACCCACAGAACCGATAGTAAAAAAAATTGAATTTTACCACTGATTCAAAGTGATCTGTCTCCTCCCTCCAGGGAGAAGGAGACAATACAAACCCAAAGTAAAATGAACGTCGCCATGTCACTTATATCTGGCCCCATCTAGTGCTTGCTTCAGCCTGACCTACCCACCGGCTAACATGAAGTGATGCTAGCCATGGATGGTGTCTTGAAGATCCCTTGGCCCTGCTTGGAAACCCCATTGGTCCACTCTGCTGGTTGGCTAACATGCAGCTGCATTAGCCAATGGGTAAAGCATCCTTTTTAAAATCTTCCCAAGTGAATTTAAAGCACTCCTTCAGAGAGAAGCCCTTTTGTATCCTTAAGATTGCTTGCTTGTAATCTGTTTCTACTTGTTCTTCTATTCCATTTTTCTGTGATTCATTTGAGAACACCATCCTACTTTGGGGCCCTTAATTCAGCCCTGCTCACAATGCCCTAGCAGGTATTCTGCGAACAAACACAGAAAATGTTGCCCTCCAACTGAAGGCAAACGTTGCCCTCCAAATAACTGAATTTAATATTTTTTTTATATTTCTATTTTTTTAAAACTAGCTTCTAAAACTTCCTTGGAAAGCAGCATTTAGCTTAAATGAAGGAATTATAAAGCAGACTTTATATGGGATTTTTCAATGGGGGTGTCTACCTCCTGTGTCCTAAGATCACTCCCAAAAATCATTATGGGGATATAGCTGAGGCTGAAGACAAGGAATACCTTATTGAGTATGGATATTTATTTGTAGTGATAATAAGCTAGAAATCCAGGTACTTTAATAGTTTACAGAACTGTGAGAGCTTTCTATCACCTGCTCCTTCAGCACAGAGACAAGGATTCAATTCTCTGCTGTTTTCCATTTTCCCTCTTATGTGAAAACTGTCTTAACATTACAACACCATTATCTTCAAAACAACCACAATGGATAAATTGATATTTTTTATTGCGGATTAACTAATGTGCTTAAAGTGAAGATTATATGACAGTGGAGCTCACAGTGTTTGATGAGATCTCACATGTTCAGCATTTACCTCAGTAAGGCTTACTCTTAGATAAATATACAATACGTGCATATTTAACTTAAATTTAGCATTTCTCTTCAAAAAATATGTGATAAACTCATAATTTGAGATTTCAAAGTATCAGTTGTGGAAAATGTTGGGCCCAATTCAATTGTAACAGTATATGCTAATATTAAATAATGGCAAAATTGCATGGCATTATTTATAGGTTTTTAGCTTAAATATAACATTACAGCTGATATTGTTCAGTGGGACTTGCAAATCTTTTGTGGTCTAGCCTGAGCTAATATCTAACACACTCCTTTTAAAAAAATGTTAATTCCTGTTAGAGTTTTATTACAGGAATGTGAATCACTAGTTTCCACACTGACTAAATAAGGACCAAATTTTCTGCTCTTCCCACACATATCTAACAGAAATAGTATGTTCTGTAATTGAACTTCATGGAAGCTATGCAGATTTAGCCATATTTGGAACAGAAGGAGAATATATATCTGAAGCATTCTTTTAAAAAATCACTATTAAATCCTTCCATTACTTATTAAGAGATTTAATGCAATGCATGCTATAATCGCTGGCTTATTTTAAATAAAATGACTGTATTTTGGTTTTTTCTTATTTCTGTTAGAGATTTTATAGATTGAAAGTATGGATTTGATTTAAACAGTGCTGATTTTCTGTGCAGTTTTTACCTGTATTTAGTCAATGTAAATGTATTGAGGTTAAATGTCCATCTTTTGAAATGATCAGAGTATCCTTCTATTTACTACAATTACAATATATTAATAATGATTTAGTCCAATGTTTCTCAATCTCAGCAACTTTAAAATAAAGATTAACTTTTAAGCATGAGTGACTGGGAAATTCTGGAAGTTGAAGTCCATATTAGAGCTGTCGAGATTGAGAAGCACTGATCTAGTCCTAAATTAATACAGTTAGAACCACATGGGGAAAAATAGCTCAAGGGATAAGCTGAATCTTACATGGAGATTTATCCTTGCCATGGCCAATTCGCTGCAGCCAACTTGCTGTAACCAACTCACCATGCCCAGCTCCCCATGGGGCAACTTGCTGTGGCACAAGAGTTAAACTAATATCAAAGAAGTAGTAGAATAGAAACATTAAAGAAAAGATGCCAAAGTAGGGTGAAAATGAAATATGAATGACAAAAGTTAAAATAAAATTTTAATTATTTTAAATAACTGAATTGTTGAATTACCCTGCAGCAAGATGTACTGTGGCAAGTTAGCCATGGTGAGTTGACCTGTGGCGAATTAGCTGTGGTGAGTTGGTTGTGGCCAGTTGGATGCAGCGAGTTGTCCCATTCTGCTCAGACCACACTTTAAAAATCAACTATCTGAGATGAGAGGTAATTGCCATGACACAGAAAAGAGTATTAGAGGTAGGATAAAGATCATCAGTAGGAAAAAGAATAACTGCTGATATACTTTTCTGTCAACATAAGGTCTGCTAAGTCAAATATTTTAAAACTTCTCAATTTTAATTTCTTATAGTAAATATCAATAGATATAACTCTCATAAACCAAAGCTCTTTGGGATCCTCAATCATTTTTAAAACTGTAGAAGTATTCTGAGACGGATATGTTTGAGAGCCATTGCTGTAAAAATGTCAAAGCTGAAGAGATGTTATATATTTTACAGCTGTTTTTGGGTAGTGTTGCAAAAAAAAAAAAAAAGAGAAGCATTTGGAAATGTTATAGGTCTACCCAGGCCTACATAGTAAAGATGTACTCTACCAATGAATTATTATCATAGCCATGAAAAAGGTTTTTTTTAAAAAAAAAATTGTAATGGAGTTTTAAAAACTATTTTTCCACATTAGTAACACATTTCTTTGTTTATTTCCAGATGAGAAAAAGAAAACAAAGAAAATAGATAGTGAACTCAACCCTGTTTGGAATGAGGTAACCTGATCTTTCTGTCCCTATAATGTGGGGAAAAGCACAATGTGTTTAATAGGATTCAGTCATGTGCCATTTCATGACTTTGACAGTTGCAAACAAGAAGACAGCGAGAAACATATGTTGTGTATTTGACACTGAGCTTGTCAATCAGAAAGGTCAGCAGTTCGCCAGTTTGAATCCCTAGTACAAGTCTCCAGCATGAGCAGGGGATTGGACTAGATGACCTCCAAGGTCCCTTCCAACTCCGTTAATGTAATTCTGCTCTGTTCAGAAGTAGAATTTCTTCCTGTCGTGCTAAGATTGTAATTAGTAGCTAGCAACCTCTGCAGGAGACCACAGACTGCCAAAATGATGGCCTATGTGCAATGAGATGATTATGCAAATACCACCGTTATATGTTTACATCCCAGTGTTTGATGTAATTTACTGTATTTGCATGAGACCTCATTAAACACATCATCCTTTGCAATCTCCATTGCTCTCCTGGTGGAGGCTCATGGAGGCAGTCAGTGACCATATTTGAGGAGTTAATTATTTTTCAGTCTTAAGGACTTCCTGGGGCATGTCATAGTGTTTTGGGGTCTTCTGGCCATTGTTTGTTTGGGGATGGTGACAGTGACAGCTTTTGGGATTCTCTGATAAGTACAAAACCATGGGTTGCAACATGTGGCTCTTAAGGATCTTTTTTGATGGTTCTTGAAGGTCCTCCTGACTATGGTTAGTGAAAAGGAACAGCCACTTTTAGAAAGAAGCATATTAAATTGTGGAGTAAGGTTTGAAATAACTACAGATAGTCATTGACTTATGACCAGTTGCTTATCAACAGTTTGATGGACCTACTAGGATACTTTTGACCCAATGTTCCAAAGTTCTGATTGCCACCCATGGACATGTGACATACATATATCGGTATTTGTAGAGTCCCATGGTCATGTGACCGTTTTACATGTTTTTTACTGAAAGCCAGCATTTGCTTCCAATTGTCAGTAAAATCAGCCCACAGTGAACCACTGGTTTGCTTAATGACTGCCACAAAAAAAATTCATAACATTGAGTTGGTGACCCACTTTACAGCTGCTGCAACTTATCATATCCTATGATGGGCAGGCTCTCTTATGGTCATAAGTCGAGAGCTACCTCCCTGTGCCAGTTATAAAGCAAACCCCAAAACCCTCCATGTCAAAGCACATATTTCCACCCTTTTGTGATCTTCAGCTATGTTCTCCCCAAAATGTTAAGCATAGCCCTTAATTACAACAGGTTATCTATCACCTTCTGATATAATTGGTTTACTGTCAAATCATTCAGTAACTTCTATATCCTTTCCATTAAATTTAATTGTTAAGAATCTGACCATTCTTTATGTCTTGACCAGGATCACACGGAGGCCTTGTTCTAAGACTGAGAAGTTCCAGGTAGCCAACATTGATGAGCTGGAAGCCTCCAGTGATACCAATGGAGGCACTTCCTCCCAATTGAGATACCTGTTTCTGAGGATATTTTTTTACCCATGGGAGATAAAGTCTCCCTCACCTAATTCCAGTGATTTTCAACTGCCACACCTATAATCTGAATTGTGAAAAGCAAAAGGAATTTGCACAGTCAATCCAAAAAATGCATCAGATTTGGAAGTTATGATTTGGGAGGGAAATCACCAGGTGACTTCTAGACTATAGGCTAAGCAGAAAAAAAAAATTCCAAACAGACCAAAGAATTCCTATATATTTCTCAAAACAGCTTCATCGACCAATAGTTAAGTTCAGTTTTTATTAATAAGGCAGGAGTGAGTATGAAAATTGAGCAGTCTAAATTTAAGGATATTTTTACCCTCCTAAACAAATAGTTAAAATAAAGGAACAGTCTGGGTTAATATCTTCCCTCTTCTTCCTTGTGATTTATTTATGCATATCCTTTTCAGGCCTCTGCTTTTGATAAATGTTAATCCCAGTCTAATCATACCAAAGCACTTGAATATTTCAAAATGCTTAGATAGACAACATTTCCATTTCTATAGAAATTACTATTTTGACATCCGCACCAGCACCACAGTTACAATTTCTGGGAATCCAACAAACAAACCAATAATTATTTGGAATAATTCGCAACCTTTGAAATGTGTAAATATTGTGTATGTATGCGCCTCTAGAATCTTTTGTCTGGGTAGGCAATGTTTTGTCTGGGATTTTCATTATTTGAGACAGTCAAGACTGCAGGGATGCAATTGCCATGGTTTGGGTGGTTGTTTTATTTAATCTGGATTTTGGGGAAGGGAGGGGTATGTGAGTGTTGTTGTTTCTTGTCCCTAACATTTTCCCAAAGTTCGACTTCTCTTCCTCTCCAGAAAACGTGTGGGTGTGGGATCGGGGACGCAAAGGTGGCAACACAGCATGTGTTAAGATAGTGTTTCTTTCATACTTCTATACATACTCACATTTTAAACTAACTCTAACCCTAATCCTAAACTAGAATAGTTGGATGAGTATAATAGTACTGCAAGTAGGAGGGGGCGGGTTTGTTGCTGCACAACTTCATGTGTTAAATATACCTAATGTTTCTTTCCTTTCGGCTCATCCATTCCAAATGTCACAACTGCTTGTCCACAGTAACCCTAAAATCAGTAGTGGGTTTCAAATCCCAGAGCTACTGATTTGCTATTGGGAGCGTGCAGTGCTTCTGTGCATGTGCAGAGCGTTTTTGATGACGTCTGAGCAGTTGGGCGGAGCCTCCCACCACTGCTGCTACCAGTTCGCCCGAACTGGGGTGAACCAGTAGCAACCCACCACTGCCCAAAATATTAGGAAGAAGAGCAACCCAAAACCTGTAATCACTCCCCATCAATAACACACTTGTTTCCCAGTTGATTTAAAAAACAATATTCCATGCATGTTAGGTTTTTTATTTTTAGATTACAGGTAATCCTCAATTTACACCATTTGTTAGTAACCGTTCAAAGTTAAAATAGCACTTTAAAAAAGTGATTTGTGACCAGTTTTCACACTTACAACCTTTGCAGCATCCCCATGGTCAGAATTCAGGCGCTTAGCAACTGGCATGTATTTATGACAGTTGCACTTTCCCGGGACATGTGATCACCATTTGTAACCTTCTCAGCTGGCTTCAAGGGGATAACCCAGATTCGCTTAAAAACTGCATCATTCACTTAACAACTGCAGTGATTTGATTATTGTAACGTGTTTTAAAGAAGTGTTACGCCAACGAAACATTGTCCTATATCGGGTGTCGGTAATCTGTGACTTCAGAGCTGCATACGACTGTTTGGGCTCTCTGCTGTAGCTCCCTGTCCCATCACTGGTTGGGCCCACCAAAATGCAGGAAAGGTGCATGTGGGTGGCTGGCTGCTCACTTAAGGAGGGTCTCCCGGCGTGTGCGCATGCTCCTGACATAGCCACAGCCCACCAGGGGGTCATAAGAGGAGAAGGGTCGCCCGATCATTCCTCAGCCAGCCCGGATTTCCTCAGCCAGCCCGGATTTCCAAAAATATCCAAAAATAAAAAATAAAAGGGGTGAGAGGCGGGGCCAACCAGTGATAGGACAGGGAGCCACAGCAGAAGGCCTAAAGAGCCACATGCAGCTCCAGAGCCATGGGTTGCCGACACCAGACTAGGTATAGAAGTTAAAACACTTTCCAATTGTCTAGACAATATAGGAAACTCTAATTCTTTATTCCACTCATCTCTTGCTGTCTGCATATCAAATTCATTTATTGATAATAAATATTTATAGAAAGTAATAATAGGGGTTATTTTTAGTTTTAAAAGATTTAACCAGTTCTACTTAAAGTACCTTTGATGTCTGAGAAGCTGAAAATGCTGCTGTTGTGGTCTGCTGGCTAATATTAACATTTGTTAATATTATTAAGAGATGTAGCTGTAAACTGAGTTACATCTGATATATGATATTGTATCATAGCAGAACAAATGTTAAAAATTCACCTTCACGTGATAACTGAGTTTAAAAAATATATATTTAAAATACTTATTCCTGAAATATGTTCATTTCCTACTTGTGTATGTTCAGTTCTGAGTGAAATCAGTTTTAATGACTATTGCAATTCTTTTCACACAGATTCTTGAATTTGATTTGAAAGGATTACCACTGGATATTTCATCATCCCTGCAGATAATTGTGAAAGATTTTGAAACTATAGGGCAGAACAAGTAGGTTATTTTACTAAAAGTTTTAGTGCATTTATTTCTCAACAAATATTTCATGATTTTAAACTAAATGTACTACTTTTGCAATGCCATTTATTTATTTTGTAAAGTGTAAAAAAATCAGATATGCTATTGTATGCTTTTTTGCTTTATGATTAAAGTAAGGCTATTCCTGTGTTAACAGTATTCAGAGACCATTCAGTTACAATGTCTCTGAATGAGTTGTACTTATGGCCAGTCCTCAAAGTTCTAGCCATCACCCCATCCCCCATCCCTGTGATTGTAATCTGAGTGCTTGGCAATTAGCTTGCATTTATAATGGTTGCAAATCCTATGATCTTGTGATCACCATTTGCACCCTTTGGCAAAGTCAATGTGAAAGCCAATAGAGAAGCTTACAAATCACTCCTCTAAATTACTGCCATTTCCACCAAATTCCTGAGTGTCATCCCATCCTCTGGAGTACCCACCCCTGGCACACACACATTGGTCTGCAGCAACCACGTGTGTGCCTTCCTGCCCTCCCCTGCCCTCCAGCCCTCGCACAGCAGTGCAGCACCCACACCATCCAACTGCATTCCATAGAACTCATCCATTTGATGGCCTGCTAGTGAGCCTCCCAGGACTTGTAATTTCCTGTTGGCTTCCCCATTAACTTAGCTTGTTGCAAGCTGGCAGGAAGTTGCAAGTTACAGTTATGTGAGGTTCTCACTTAATAATCTATGATCCTCGCTTAATGTGCAGTGAAGATTGTGGGTTTGCTGTTGATAAGTCAGGTGACAACACATTTTATGACTGCACCACTTAATGGAAATTTTGGTCCTAGTTACTCTTATTCAGTGATGTCTACCAATCAATATTTCTGAATTATTAACACTACATTTATATAAGAATGAGACAGATAGCATTAGCTTTCTATCTGGAAGGTTGAGTCAACCTTGAGCCACTCAGGATCGAACTCCAGACTGTGGTAATAGAGTTAGCCTGCAATACTGCATTGCAACCATTGTGCCACCAGGCCTCCTATACATTTGGCTTAGAAGAGTATTGCCAAAAAGAACCAGAAGATCACTGCTATGATCTGAAAAATGTCTTTAGTAATATTTGTGTCAGCACTGCAGACATACTATATAGTATTTCTCACATTGCAGGCACCAAATAGTTGATTTGATTTTTGGAATGCTGCTTTTAAATTCTCTGTTTTGGTTTAACAAGTAAAGAAAATAGCCTAATGAGATTGTTTATAACTGATTTACATTAAGATTTGTCAGGTTTTATTTGAAATCAGGTAAAGGTAAAGGTTCCCCTTGCACATATGTGCTAGTTGTTCCCGACTTTAGGGGGCGGTGCTCATCTCCATTTCAAAGCTGAAGAGCCAGTGCTGTCCAAAGACATCTCCATGGTCATGTGGCCAGCATGACTAAATGCCAAAGGCGCACGGAATACTGTTACCTTCCCACCAAAGGTGGTCCCTATTTTTCTACTTCCATTTTTTATGTGCTTTCCAACTGCTAGGTTGGCAGAAGCTGAGACAAGTAACGGGAGCTCACATTACCCGGCACTAGGGATTCGAACCGCTGAACTGCCGACCTTTTGATTGACAAGCTCAGCATCTTAGCCACAGAGCCACTGCATCCCCTACTTATTTGAAATAAAGAAAGGCATATGTCTTTTGTGGAAATGTCAGTGAGACCAAGCAACCTAAGGATATGGAAACTGACATTTCTCCAGCTGGATGAATGGGAGGGTGGCTGGCAGCCATGTGGTGCTATTGGCAGTCTCACAAATATATGCAAGTATGTGATTTTTATTCCTTTATACCAGAGTCACTGTGTGCAGGACAATTGGATTTCATGTTTGTGTTCTGGAAGTTAGACAAAGATTCTATCTTAGAACGCTTAAGACCTCAGAAGTCTAACTCAACATCTTGCAAAATTTATATTGTGATTCATATGTAAAAAATTTGCTCATAAGGGTTAATTCAAAGTTAACAGTGTAATGTTTATTTAAGGAACCATTTCCTGCAAGCAATTTTTCATTTTTCTTATGGTGACTTCCTCTATGACATGTTATAAGCAAGTTTTATTTAAGTTTTTTTTGATGTGGAACTAAGTTATAAAACACCTTTTGTTCTGAATGAGAAAGATGCTTCCCATATAGTTAATAAAATGTGACATCTAAGATCAGAGGTGAAGATCACTAACTGAATATGTTTAAAATATTTAAATAGTTTGCGACTAGAGACAGTAGTATCCTACATATAGGATGCTCAGAACATCTGCAGTAAGAACAGCTGAGTGTAGAAGGTTATATAAAGATTTAAAAGATGATAATTTTAGCCTAAGAGAATTAATGAACTGATGAATAGCTGAATGAGTTAAGGTTTTTTGTCCGATCCCTAAAGCTTCATTCCATATTGTTCGAGAAGGTCTTTTTGAAGAAGCATTTGTGGTAGTCTAATGGAATGGGAGAAAAAGAGGATGTTCCTTTTACTTCCTTAAATAAAGTCTATCAGCATTTCCATCACCACCCTCCCGGCTTTCACAACAGAATTTGAAATTGACCTACGATTACATTGACTTCTGCCAACTTCCAAATGAAATTCCAGTCCATGATCATCCTTTTTCCTCAGCATATCCAGCAAAGCAGTGGGAGAGTACACAAATGTTAACCAGTCTTCTGTCCCTTGAGTACCACCAGTTTTCCAGTAACAAAATTTATCTTACTTGTTCAAAAAAACCCCCAACCCCTTAGTGTTTCTCCCCACCCTTCCCCATTTTTCAGTAGGTACATTTGTGTATGTTCATTTGGTGATTTGCTAATAAAAATAAGAGGTTTTTAGGGTAGAAATAAAGGGAAATCAAACATAAGATACAGATAAATTAAGGTGTTTAACAATAGTGCTCTGGAGTGTCTGATTCTAAGGAAAGGTATATTGGTGTGCCCAGAGATGTGGACATGATCTGCCTGCAACATCATAAATCAACCTGTGGAATCTCACAGGAGCCCAATTTAAGTCTTCCAGAGGCTTCCTGGCAATCTTCCATTTAAAAATATCTGAAAATGGAAGCTGAAATGGGTACCCCGTTGGTTTTGATAACTTTCCAACAAGCAATTTCCCAAGTAGATGTTGTCGTAGTTGCATGGTGCTGCAGGAGGCTGAATTGAAGAGGGAGGATTAATTATGAGGAAATGGATTCTGAACAATGCATACTTAAAGAAACAAGCTCTAGCAGCAAGATGCTGAAGAAAGTAATAGCTTACTTAAACTCAGGAGCTCGGAGCAAAGATGAAGCAAGAATTATCATCAGGAAGTAAATAGAACATCCAGAAGCTGTGCAAACCATCTGTAGTTTTGAACAAATCAGATAAGACCTAATGGCATTAGAAGATGCATCAGTTTCAGAGTTAAACCTAAAGTGATATAAACCACTTATGTGGAAGTTCCCATTTTCTGTTAGGATCCACAAAATACATTATTGTCTTAAGTTCTGCTACAGATTTATTTAATGCTACCTTCTCTGGGCTGCAAAACAAGTTGTAGTTTTTCTATAACCCTTTGCTGTTATCTGCTGTTTGCCTGAGTGCTGTAGGCTAGATTTGGTAGCCCCAATTTTTTAATGACAATTTAAAATCAGAAGGTACAAAAATACATTTTGGAGGCTACATCCAGAATGTTCTGTAATGTAATGAAAGCCTGAGGCATATGCTGTTTTAAAATGCTTTCGTTGAGTAAGGTATGGAGGAATGTTCCTGAGATCACAAAAAAGATATATTCTTATCTGAACTCCCTAAGAAGTTTAGTCTAGCATCTAAACTACGATTTCAGGTGGTTCTGGTTTTTCTCTCAAGCCATGTCTGAATAAGCTTGTGATATATTTTCTGGTATCAGCTGTGTTTTTATTTGCGTTTTGAATAATAATCCAGTGCTGATCATTACAAATATTGGCTCTGTTCTTTATGGTTGGGGAGTTGGCTTTCATGCCAGTGCAAATAATGAATGTATAAACAAATCCTCTTGAGAACAGAGCATTTTAAGGAGCAATATTTATAACAAGGGTTGCCAACTGATCAGAGGTGGGAAAGACGCATGCTGGCTGTTCCTATGATTCTAGGAGTAAGCGAATATTTTAAAAATATGGGAATAAACTTTTTCACCAGTATGTTCAACTGTTGTAATGAGCAGAGTAATAGCTGGCATAAAATTTATCAGATATCATCAGTGTTTCTGATGCCTCTCGAAGAATGTATGTGCCAGATTGCTTGACAGTTAAAAGCAGTTAACATAACTGGCCTACTGTGTGGTAGAACAGAACCAGGTTAATTCAGATAATAAATAAATAACTGGTATGTACAAGTACCACACAGAGAGGGCCTACTTGGGGTCCCGTCAGCCAGGCAATGTCGGCTGATGGCCCCTAGGGAGTGAACCTCCTCTGTAGGTGCACCTACCCTTTGGAATCAGCTCCCCTTGGAGCTCCGGGTAGCCCCCGACCTTCGCTCCTTCCGCCGTGACCTTAAAACATGGTTGTTTCTCCAGGTTGGCCTGGACTGAATGGGGCTTTAATGGGAATTTTAGTTTTTAGTGTCTGAATTTTAATCTGGACTGGGGTTTTATTGTTGTAAGCTGCCCTGAGTCTTCGAGGAGAAAGGGCAGCATATAAGTCCGATTATAAATAAATAAATAGATAAATAGATAAATTGAATAGGTATTTGATAGTGAGAGAGCTAATTTATAGCCAGCAACACTGGATGACTAAAAATACATTTCTGTGGCTATATACCTGATATGTAATGTAAAACTAGAACTAGATATCCTACTAGGGCCTAGAGGCCCATTCATCAAATCAGTCACCTTCCAACAGTGCTGAATCAGCTACTTCCAGAAAACCCATAAGCAGGCAAGAATACCATACTCATTTTGTGTTGTTCTTTCCCAGTAATTAGGTATGGAAGACTCCTTCTCAATCTTATTTATTGGTTATTATTCTTATATCTGCTTTAGTGTACTGGGAAGAAGCAGAAGTATTCTTCAGAAGTATTTCCTTTTTTTTTTCTCACCCCACACAATCTTATAAGCCTATGCTGCTCTCCTGAAGTTCAACAATACTTAGACAACTTCTTCTCAGATAATATGCAAGACCTTCTGGGATTAAAAAGAGCTTATTCACAGTGATGGTGGTTTAGAATTGCAGCCTGAATCACCTTTTAGTTATGTTCTGACTAATCATGCTTTCAGATAGACGGCTCTTTGTGCATTGCTTCTTTTTTAAATAAATGCAAAAGAGATACAAGTGAAATCTATTATTAAATCACCTATCTATTAAGAATATACAGCACTAGTATTGGGACTGAATTTGTACCCTAAGTTTATAAATGGATGTTTATAATTCTTCTCTCAAACATTTGCAAATCTATTTACAATATTTTCTTTTAGCAGCCACTGCAGTGTCTGATAATTTTAAGAACTAGACATCTAAATAGCAGCATGTTTATGGTTGTTTTAATCAGAATAAAGTTCCTTTTAGTGAAAAAAAAATGCAATAGGAAAGTTCTCTTTTCCTTGTCTGTCAAGGCCCCTGTCATACTTGTTACATCTAGGCATAATTTATTGAAAAAGATATCCTAAATAAATCTTTTGCTTGTTTGAATGACTTGTATGTGGGATGGCCAGATGATAAGCAGGATATACCTGCTGAAATTCCTTTTGCTTATCACTTTTGGGTTTGTTTTACTTCTGACCACTGTAAGTAGAAGACTTTTAATGGGCTTTGCATAGAAAACATTGCACAGGATAACTTTAAAGTGAATTTTGTGCACTGAATGTAAACAATGCCAACATAGGACATAGTAGGGCACTGAATTTTTATTTGTTAGGAGCCAACTGTTGATTAAACTGGAAGAGATTCCTTTCACATAAAGAGAGAATGGATTTTCATTTCTGTTTTTCCAGTTTTTCTTAGCGTTTGAGTTTGCTCTCAAGTTTGGTAACTGTTTCCTTGCAGCTTTGCGTTGCCAGCAAACTATTCATTGTTCTGGCATGTCTGTGTTGTCATACAAAGCAGAGAAAAATGCTGCCTCTTTTTCTGTTTTCTGAAGGATAAGATTTTTGCAAGTTAACTTGCTTTAACTTGTAAAAGTTTTATCCAACCTTAAGATCAAACCTGATTGAATTGTTATTACTAAGGTTTAGGTCATTTGGAAAAGTAGTGTCAACAGTTCTAGGCTGATGGTATAAAGTAACCACAATATGAGCAGAACCACCAGTCCACGTGACTAATTGCATAGCTGGATTTTCCCTTGTAAGGAAAATAGAACAGTAAAGACATCTGTTTTCTGTTATATACTAACTTTTTCTTTGATGGCTCTGAATTTATTCAAGCTTTTAAAAAAATATTTAATATATTTCAGAAATATAACTCTGGAAAATTATGTGCTGCTACTGTATATTTTAGAATATTGTGCATAGTCGTGCTACAGAAAATAAATCAAACCAAAGTTTATATAAAGGGATCTTATTTCATAGGTAGGAAGAGAAATAAATTTCTCCCTTTTTTCAGACACTAAATGATTTGGCATTGGAAATAGAAGGGAAATAGCAGCTGCCCAATTTTTCATTTTTTTAAACAGACCTTAGAACATAGATTTGCAGATAAATTCTATAACTATTGTACAGCTCTTGTCACATGCATTTTTATTCTTATATTGACTCCATAATAATTGTAAGGTTTGCCTTCAGAAGTTGTGGGTACTCCAACACTGGAGGTTTTTAAGAAGAAGTTGGACAGACATTTGTCTGGAATAGTATAGGGTTTCCTGCTTGGAAAATCTCCAAAGTCCCTTCCAACTATTTTGTATTTTGCAATTCTAGGCAGGATACAGAGTATGAATAATTAAAATTAAAGCAACTGTCATTGTTGCAAGAAAGATTGGACAACTGTCTTTCCCTCTGATTATGGAGATGCGGATGAATTCCAGACCCTTACAGCGATGACATTATCTAATTGGATAATAAAATATCTGCAAGCTCAGAGGCCACCAGAAACTCCAGTTTTCAACCCTGAGCTGCAACCCTGAATGGTTGTTTTCTGCAGAATCCTACATAATACCAACTGGCCATTTTTAGAGCACTGGTTAAGTCTCTTGTGGTCTTATTTACATTGATTGCAAACTATTTTGAAAGAGTACAAGATCTGTTTTTTAAACACAATACTTGTAAGTGGCACTATTGAATATTTCATGCCAAGTGTCACCTTTTCCCTGCTGAAATAACAAGATTTTGGACACAGCACACCATCACAGTAGAAGAAAACCAGGATATGACATAATGGAAAGCACCAAGTTATACCATAAACAGTCTAGTAGGAGACTCAATTTGCTTCCCAAACGGGAATTCTGCAGAAATTAAAGGATATGACTCAGAATGAGAAGAGAAATTGATTTTTTAGACAAAAGTACCGTACTTCTTATTAAAGACTCACCTCCAATTCTTTTCTTGGTATGCTCTGAGTGAGACAAGGCAGTGTAAATCTGTGGTCTGATAAAACTTCTATTGGCTTTGTTCCCATTACCATAGCAATTATGCATACTAGCTGGGTTCACACATTACAGAACACTCACAATATGGTTTCCTTAATTTTGGCTCAGTGTGTTGAACATAGTAATCTTAGCTTTTGTGATGTGTAAACAGTGGTGAAATCCAAATTTTTTTACTACTAGTTCTGTGGACGTGGCTTGGGCGTGGTGTGGCTTGGTGAGCATGGCTTGGTGGGCGTGGCAGGGGAAGGATACTGCAAAATCTCCATTCCCACCCCACTCTGGGGCCAACCACTTGCCTGTTCTCCAAACAACTCAAGCTTTCTGCTACTGATTCTCCGAACTACTCAAAATTTCTGCTACGAGTTCTCCATAACCTGTCAGAATCTGCTGGATTTCACCCCTGTGTGTAAATCACATCTTTTGGCTTAATATATGCACTATTGCAAATCCAATCTATTGCAATGTATTTTAGTAAATCAATGTTTCCAAACCTTGGTAATTAAGATGGGTGAGGGTCAACTGTTCTCCAACACGCTGGCAGGGGAACTCCGGGAATTAAAGTACTGGTACACCAATCTTAAAATTGTCAAAGTTAAGACAATAAATCATAGTTAAAGAAATCAAAGTTTAGCATGATGCACTATCTTGGCTACAGTGTCAAAATAAATGGACAATCTAAAACATCTTTAGTTGAGTGTTTCTTGCATTCTTTGCTTCAAATTAATATTGCGGAGAATGAAAACTTTTTTCGTTAATAATTAATACCAATTTACTTGAAGTGGTTTGAAGTCATCCTTTCTACAATCATTTTGCTTAAAAGTGAAAGAAAAAGTGGGGGGGGGGGGGAGAAGGAAATGCTATTACATTACTTCTGTGATTCTTTCTTCAGAAAGGAAATGTTCAGAATAAATTCTATAACAACGTTGTCTCATTTGACAGTTTCAGCAACCACACCCTTATATTTCATAACAACAATGTGCAAATAAACCGGTAATTGGCCTGGCTTTGATTATTTTCTTTTTCAAAGTAGCCCTTCAGTTTCTGCATAAAATGAGTTTTGTAGCCAGATTAAGCATGAAATTAATTTAACATTTACTATACTATATTTAATAAACAATACAGCAGTATTTAAGAACTTCCATGAGCATCTAATATACCAAACGGATTTTACAGCTATTTCCCGGTAGTTATTAAGATTTCCTTAGAATTTCTCTAAAATGGAGTATGTATATATAAAATATGGGTAGAAGTATAAACAAGTCATAAGTTCACATTCCTATTCTAAATATAAATCATGATTTAGGTAATTAATACCCAAACAAAAAACAAAGCACATATTTTAAGGTCCTTGTCAATCACTTTGGATAACATTTTTGTTAACTATTATATCAGTTGCTGATCTGTAGAAAATTACAGAACCAATCACCATAATAATTTTGAATAATAGTACCTGTTGCCAAAAAAATTGCTCTCTGCTTTCTCCAAAAAAAAATGGAGAACAAATCTCTTTTTGGTATGGTGGCAGGATATGACTGAGAACTTTCTATGAACTCACATTTGGCAATAAATGGATAGTGTGGTTGGGTGATATAGGAGAGCCAAATATTTAACTCATCCATGATTATCCATCCAAAAAAAGTTTTAAAGCTGCTTTTTTCTAGGTCAACTTTATATGCTGAATTTAAAGCCATCTGTGCTTTGCTATACCTATAGCTATTAACGATCCAACACTCAACACTTCCCCCATCATTTCTAATTACTTATCCAGCATTTTTGGAGAGGAAATAATGAAACTTATAGCTGGCCTGTACATTCAACAAAATACTTGATTTTCTCATGTAAGAATGTTAGAATATTTTTCCCAGAATGATAAAGTGAAAGACACATTGGACTCATTCTCCTTGGACTTCTATATGAATACAGAGAAAGTTCCCTTTTAAAATATGAATATTTTCTCTGATGACTTCGCTAAATATAGGTTACAACCAGTTGTGGTTGACTTACGACCACAACTGAGCCCAACATTTCTGGGGCTAAGCAAGACAGTTAAGTCACTTTGGTTCAGGGGTGCCAAAGTGACTAAATTTTTTTACTACCGGTTCTGTGGGCGTGGCTTATTTTGTGGGCATGGCTTGATGGACATGTGACAATTCTTTAGGATTTAGCAGAGTTACTGGTCTACCAGGCTTTTAACTGCTTGCAGAGCTGTACTGGTCTACCCATTTATTTTTGCAGGCACCGGTTTACTCATTTATTTTTGCAGGCACTGGTCTACCCATTTATTTTTGTAGGCACTGGTCTACCCATTTCTTTTTGCAGGCACTGGTCTACTCATTTGTTTTTGGAGGCACCGGTCTACCACCAAACTGCCTTTTACCACTGATCAGCTGTAGGGCGGCCCTTTGAAGCCCTGCGGCAAGAGTTTAAACAGTTTTTTTCCTTATAGCCCATCAGCTGGGACTCAGGACGCAGCAATAGATTGGGGGTGGGGCCAAATAAAAGGTAAGAATAACACGGGGGGTGGGTGGCGGGGGCAGAGGGGCAGAACCAGTTCGGTGACGTCGTATCGTCACCACTACCGGCTCGGCCGAACCGGGCTGAACTGGGAGGAACCCACCACTGCTTTGGCTCTATTTTACAAACGTTTGTACCACAGTTGTTAAATGAATCAAAGCAGTTGTTAAGTTAGTAAGACAGTTGTTAAATGAATCTGATTTTGCTTATCAGAAGTTCGCAAAAGGTTATCACATGACCCCAGGACATTGGAACCAGGATAAATACAGGTAATCCTCAATTTACAACCACAGTTGAGCTCCTAATTTATGTTGCTAAGTGAGCAATTTGTTAAGTGAGCATTGCCTCATTTTATGACTTTTCTTGCCACATTTGTTAAGTGAATCACTGCCATTGTTAAATTAGTAACACTGTTGTTAAGTGAATCTGGCTTCCCCATTGACTGCTTGTCAGAAGGGCACAAGAGGGGATCAATTGACTCTGAGACATTGCAACTGTCATAAATGTGAGTCAGCTGTCAAGCATCCAAATGTAAATCGGGGTGCTGCAACAGTCATAAGTGTGAAAAATGGTCATAATCACTTTTTTCAGTGCCATTGTAACTTCGAACAGTCACTAAACAAATTGTTGTAAGTCAAGGACTACCTGTACATAACTTATTCTAAACAGATAACATCGTGTAACATGGCTCAGAGGCATCCAGAGGAATGCAGTTAAAGAGGATTTGGATAATGCTGCAAACATACATGTGCTGGTTAGTTAGAATGGCAGTGATTAGCCAGGAAGCTATTCCTCTGAAATGATATATTTACCTGAAATGGTATAGGGCAGTGATGGCTAACCTTTTTGCTGTCACGTGCCAAAAGTGGGGGGAGTATGGAGGGTTCGTGCATACGCGTGCCCACACCTATAAGTCAATATAATATGTCCCAACCTTCCTGTGCATGTGTGCAACTCTCCCCGCTTTTGGCACGTGATGGCCCGGTGGGCCGGGTAGATCCGTTTCTCACCCTCCCCAGGCTTTCTTGGAGCCTGGGGAGAGCGAAAATGGCCTTCCCCCCAGAGGCCCTCTGGAGGCTGGAAACAGCCCATTTCCTGATTTCTGGTGGCCCGGAAGGCCCAAAAATTAGCTGGCCGGTGCATTCGTGTGTGTGTGTGTGTGTGTGTGTGTGTGTGTGTGTGTGGCACTCGTGCCATAGGTTCGCCATCACGGATATAGGGTTTCCTACTTGACTAGAAGCAGATTGGACTAGAGACCTCCAAGGTCCCTTCCAACTCTGTTATTCTGATGCAACACAGTCCTCCTTTGGCTAGAAGTTTTGTCTGTGGATGGATTTGAGGCCTAAAATTTCAGTGCTAATATTACTGCAATATGCAGATCTTTTGCAATTTAAAGCAGTGTTTTTCAATCTTGACATCTTTAAGATATGTGGGCATCAACTCCCAGCATTCTCCAGCTAGTTGGCTGGCTAGGGAATTCTGGGAGTTCAAGTTCATACATCTTAAAGTTGCCAAGGTTGAAAAACACTAAAGTATCTTCCAGACATATTGATCTGCAAAGCCTACCAGCTTTGGCCATCAGAGGTATTGCTCATAATGGCTTGGGTAATGAGAGTTATAATCCAAGAGATTTGGAAAATATCACATTGGAATAGTTTAGGTTTTTAACCCATGGCCGTTGCGGTATTTGACAACTTTGAATAATGTAGCAAACCTGAGCGTGTTCGTGATCAGCAGTGATTTTCAAAATCTCAGGCCTAAATTGGCAACTTCTCAAAGGAAAGCTTTGTTTTTCTTATAATACCATAAGTGTCCTCTTGATAACAGATTTCCCTCTTTTCTTACAGGCTAATTGGCACAGCATCAGTAGCACTCAAGGAATTAGTAGGCACGCAAAGTAGATCTCTTCCATACAAGCTCATTCCCCTGATAAATGAAAAGGGACTGGAAATTGGAGTAAGTGCCCTCTTTATTTTTATTATTTAGCGGGATGAAATGTTTCAAAAACATGGGGAACTTTTTGGAAGAATAAATCTGCAGCTGCAATCAAAGATGGCTGAGTGGGAAAGATCAGAACTGGCAAGATGATTATTTTATGAATGAATGTATTTACATTAAAGGGACTAACAAAACAAAACTATACATGTTAAAAGGCAAAAGATCTATATGTTGGTTTTAATTATTCTAATATACTGCTTCAACTACCGTACTGTACAGTGGTGAAATCCAAATTTGTTTACTACCAGTTCTGTGGGCGTGGCTTGGTGGGCATGGCAGGGGAAGGATACTGCAAAATCTCCATTCCCACCCCACTCCAGGGGAAGGATACTGCAAAATCTCCATTCCCACCCCACTCTGGGGCCAGCTAGAGGTGGTATTTTCCGGTTCTCCGAACTACTCAAAATTTCCACTACCGGTTCTCCGGAACCTGCTGGATTTCACCTCTGGTACCGTAGCATCCTTCTGAAATGCAGCCCACATTTGTCTAAAATGCAATGCATTTAAATACTCAATCCATAATATTAATGTTGAAGATCCAAAGAATTGGTGAGCCCAAATTTGCTCATATGGGTAGTCCTTGACTTACAACCACAATGGGGACCAGAGTTTCCATTGTTAAGTAAGTCATGTCTGGTTTTACAACTTTTTTTGCCACACTTCTTAAGTGAATCACTGCAGTTGTTAAAAGAATCATGAGGTTGGTAATTGAATCCATCTTTCCTCATTGATTTTTCATGTCCAATGTTGGATGAGAAGGTCACATATGGTGATCACATGACCCTTCTACATTGCAACCATTGTAAATATATGCTGGTTGCCAAGCATCCACATTCTGATCATGTGACCATGGGACTGCTGCAAAAGTCATAACAGCAATAACACTTAAACTTATAGACCACTTTAAAGTGCTTTATAGCCCTCTCTAAATGGTTTACAGAGTCAGCATATTGCCCCCAACAATCTAGGTCCTCATTTTACCAACCTTAGAAAGATGGAAGGCTTAATCAACCTTGAGCCAGTCAGAATTGAACTCCTGGCAATGAGCAGCAAGTGCCACCATGGCTAAGTGGAAGATCCAGTTGTAAATCTCTTTTATTAGGGCCGTTGTAACTTTGAACAGTCACTAAACAAATGGTTGTAAATCAAAGACTATACTGTAGGTACAAAATAGTTTCATGAAATTAAGAGAATATGTTATATATAAGCAACATGGGCAGCCTGCAGGTCCATAGAACCTTCTTGAATTCATCCATTGCAGCATTTGTAAGTTCTTTTTTCTTTTAATTTAGGCAACAATTGATTTGGTGGTAGGCTATGAGCCACCAGCTGGGCCTCCAAATCCAAATGACCCAGGGGGAACAAACCCAGAGAGCACTGAAGGTATGCTACAACCACTATTCCCACTCATCCTTCCATAAGCAAAGATAAGCAATAAGTTGTCCCAAGATATTAGTTGCCTGCATTTTAGTATTATATGGAGGAGCTTTCCACTTTTTCTCTCCCCTGATCTGTGGATTGGCGTAACTTTCTCTCCATCTCCTTTGGCACTGCTGTGAGAAGATCAAAAACACCTTTTGGCTTTAAAACAGCACTGATTTTGTTACCTAGTTTGGTAATAAAACTGCAAGAAAAGAACCAGGCTAAGTAAGCATCAAGGACCCTTGGTTTTAAAATAACTTGACATCTCTACTGCAGCTGAACTCAAGGAAAGGGGAATTCCATTTAGCTTTAATTATAATTAAAGAAGAAAAGCTTTCAAGTTGGCTTATTCAAACCTTAATTTAAATTTAACCAGCTTTTTCCCAAGTTTAAACATAATGGGGGAAAAATACCCTCAACAACACTATGGAATAGGAGATGTAAGGGAGAATGATGGCTATGGGACAATTAACTACACTGTAAATCAGGGGTGTCAAACTCAAGGCCCGCGGGCCAGCTTGTGGGGTGCTTAAATCTGGCTGGCCTGGAAATAGCAAAGGACTGGCCAGTGGTGCCTCTGGCAGCCCCCCCTCCCCCTTTTCAGCCTGGACAGCCTCCTGCAGCACTCTGCCAGCCAAAACATTTTCTGCAGACTCACTCTAGGTATGATTTCTCAAATGAATAGGTGTGTTCAAGATCAAGTTCTTGTATGTGCCTTTGAGTCAATTTTTGACTGCTGGCAACTGCCTGGACAAGTCTCTGCAGGTTTCTTGGTAAGGTTTTCCAGAAGTAGCTTCCCACAGCCTCTTTCCTAGGGCTGAGAGAAAGCGGCTGGCTGAAAATCAACCAACTAGCTTTGTGCCTAAGGCAGAACTGGAATTCATGATCTCCCAGTTTCAAATTTGGTGCTTTAACCACTATACCAAACTGTGTGTCTCAAAGTCAGGTAATCCTAGATGAACGGCCAAGCAGCATTGTTAGCATGTTATATTCAGTCTGTGGATTGGCGTAATTTCATAGCCCTGAATGTCTACCCCAATTCTGCTGAAGTAACAAGACTGACGAGTGATACTCTTCCTATAGCTTTAAATGATGGACAACTATTACTAGATTGCCCTGGATAGCATAGATAGTTGCCAGTCCTGCACCACACAGACTAAGGATCGTGAATGAATAAATTGTGTATCTGACAAGTTATATTGGATAGGAAGGAAATGCTATTATGGCAATCTAGTAATATTATACTTCACTTAAAGCTTTAGGAAGGGTATCACCAGCCTTGTTACTGTATATAGCTCTCTCTCTGTATATTTGTGTGTGTTCCTCAGGATATATAACAAAATGCTTTCAGCCTTCAAAACGGAATTGAAACTGAAATCATATATTTCACATTAGCATTTGCAATCTGCAACTGCCACACCCTACCACAAGGATGAAATTGTAATGGGTGATCTAGTGTAATGCCTTAATAGGAACTGTGTTGCCCAAATAAAAGCTTTCAAATAAAATTATTATTCAACTGATGTTATAACATTGAAGTGGATAAGTAGCAATGACATTCTATATTTCAAAATCAGCTTCTCTCAAATTATTATTTTTTTAGATTCCCCATTGGACAGAAATCAAATTATTAGAAAAAGAAAATTTGCTCAAAAAGATAATAGGAGATAATTGGTTTCTCTAAGAGCTTTATATAGTCCCACATAAATAGTCAAAAATAAAATTGTTCTTTAAAAAAATGCCACTTCAGGCTCCAAATGCAGATTTGTACAGTATTATTGTGATTTTGGTTAAAAAAAACAAATTGTTTCCTTTGTTTAACTCATTTGTGTTTAATTAAAAACTAAAGAGCCAGCTTATTTTTTTAGAATACAATTTTAAGTTTAAAGGTCACACTAACTGGAAAAACTAGTTTTTTTGTACCTTGGGGGAAGATAGCACTCTGCCTTTAAAGTATATTTTTTCTATTTACAAAGTTGTCTTTTCTCACCTAGGAATTAAGATAGCATATACCAGCTATTCAGCAGGCTGTCTGTAAACGAATAAAATGGTTTTCATGACATAAAAAGCCAAAGTTTTTGGAGAGGCTTTAAATATAGTAGCAACTGTTTTGGTCAATTACAACTGAAACAGGGAGCTTCAGGTCTAAACCTGATTTATAGAGACATGAAGTGAAAGTGGCTGGCATTGTTTCTTTCCCCACCCAGTTCTTAAAGCAGCAAATTTGATAACCAAATTGTAGCACATAGCAGAACTGTTTCTTTCAACCATCAATCCTATGTAATTGGAAGGATAACAGCTCTCACATTGAATTTGCAAAAATCCAAATTATTACTAGATGGCAGCACAACGAGAGAAAACTCTCATTCTTTCTTGACGTCTGATGGTGTTTGTGCAATCCTGACAGTAATCTTTGTGTGTGATATAACTTTTGTTGAGCCTTCTATAACGTACTAGATCAGAGCTCTCCAACCTGGCAACTTTAAGACATGCGGACTTCAACTCCCAGAATTTCTCAACCAGCAAAGCTGAGGAATGGAGACCCCTGTACTAGATAACCCGTGACCTGATAGGTCATTGTTAGAGATATTTTTTTTTTCTAAACAGAGAAACAGAATGGCGACAGGCAGGCAAAAAAAAAAGTACAAGTGATTTTCCATTTCCTGTCGGCTTCCTCATTAAGTTTCCTTGTGGGATGCTGACAAGAAGCATTGGAATTTTCTTTTCTCCCTTCCCTCCCTCCCTCCCATCTTTCTGCCACAACAAGTTTAGGCTACCTGCCAGCTTCCCCATTATCTTAATTTTTTTTTTAAAGTGGCCCTGAGGGGAAGGTATACAAGGGTGTGGTGAATGACGGGAATGGTGTGACTTTGCTTGTGGAAAGCTGGCAGGGAGCATGGACAATCACAATTGAATTTTCACTTTCTGCCGGCATCCTCTTGATTTTTGTGAAGTTGTCAGAGAGCATTGAAAATGATCAGCTGACTATGGCTGACCATAGCAGGCTGGCAGCAAAGAAGCAGCCATAGATTTGCCAAATTCCAATCCCACAGGTCTTAAATTTTGGAACATTCTGTAAGTTAGCCCATTTGAGCTATGTTGTTACCCTATGATACACTATTTTGCCCAACTGAAGATTACAAACAATTCAGACACATGAGTTTTAGTATGGTAGTAGATTGGTAACAATCCACAATTTAAAAACAAAATCTAAATGTATAACTATAAAACATTTCCCATAAAACATTTTAAAATATTAATTCTCAAAAATATGCATCTCTATTTTTTGAAGGACATGTTCCCATGATGTTCCCTTTGTCGTGTCCCCAGCTAATGTGTTGCCTTGCTCTCACAAACATTCACACACCACAATGGCTTTTATTCAACTCCCCCCCTCACCCACCCACAATTCCAAGAAAGTCCACACAATGCGTGTGTAAAACAGCAATGCTCAGCAAGACTTAGAGCAATACGAGAGTTCTTGGCAACCCCAGTCCACAAAACCCAATACATAGTCCAGAGTCAGTCCAGAATCCAAAACACAAATTCAAAATGCACCAAACAGGAATGCAGAACAAAGAACTGGACATGTTGTTCCAGCAAGGCCCATCTCTTAGGGCGGGATTAAAGAGGCAAATGCTGGTGTGGCCCTTCACAATGGGGTGAGGTTGCCTCCTCACAAATAGTCTTGCATTGCACCTGTCTCCTTTCCACCCTACATGTCCTTGGATCCGTAGGAGGTATGGATTCCACCTCCTCATCTTTGGTCGACTCTAGCAACTGCTCGCGCTCCTCACCTGGAGCCTTCAGGCTAACCTGCTGCAGCTGCGGCTTCCTCGGTTCAGGCTTAGCCTGCTGCCTGTCCAATTGAATGGCTGCTCCATTGGGCTAGTTCCACTCCCTAGTCCTGCTACTCCATGCTAGCTTCCACCAAGGTGCCAGGATGCGGCTCATCCTCCTCTTCCTCTGAACTCGCATCCAGAGTGGGGTCTGGAGGCGGGTCCATGGCAGCTAACTGCTGACGCAGCCTAAAACTTCCTTTAGTAATTTCAGCTGAGAAGTGGTATGTTCATTATTCTCCCAATCCAAAACTTCCCATGAAAACCATCTAGAACAGGGGTCCCCAAACTTGGCAGCTTGTGGATTTCAACTCCCAGAATTCTGCTGGAGAATTCTGGGAGTTGAAGTCCACAAAGCTGCCAAGTTTGTGAACCTCTGATCTAGAACAATGTTTCTCAACCTAAGGAACTTTAAGATGTGTTAACTTCAACTCCCCAAATTCCCCTGCCAGCTTATTCACCTTGGATAAGCTATGGGTAATCCTTGATTTATGACCAGTCACTTGTTTGAAGTTATGATGGATCACCCCAAAGGCTACTTATGAACTGGTTTCAAAGTTATGGCCACTGAAGCACTCCATGGTCATTCTCCCTTATGACCAACTGCAGGGACACTGCAATGCCCCCACCTATCTCCCCCACACAACCAGCCTCTCTGAGTCCCTGCAGGCCTTGGGTCTGCTTCCCAGGCAGCCACTCAGGGATTTGCATGACTCGGCCTACTCCCCAGCCAGCTTCAAGGTCCAGCAGCACCCAACTTACCTTCTTGGTTTTTTATAGCTTCTGAGAAAGCCTCACACTTAGCTTTCCTACAGAAGCAGCCTCATATTCTGAAAGCAGCCACTATTCTCACGATTCTTTGGTAACTTCCATTTTTTTAAGGCGGCTTCATTTCATGATTTATCCATCTCATTTTCTTCAGCCCTGGGGATAGCACTTTCAGAGATCCATATTAGTGCTGGGATCTTTCAGGTTCAATCACTCTTATTGTCCATTCACTTTCTTACTGTGCTTTCAAGGATAGTAACATTTGAAATCATTGGTAGATGGTGAAGAAGATGGCGGTGAGGAGGGTGTGCCTGATGGTGGAACTGGAGTTCTCCCCCAAAGGGGTCCAAGCGGTTCCCGAGAAGTTCAACTTGCTCGGCATATTACCAAAGGAAAGAAAAATCGCAGAGTGCTTTCTAATAAACCTCAAGATTTCCAGGTTGGAAAATAATGAATTTTATCAGTAATACGGTAATCCTAACCCTAATAATTTACCAGAGAGTAAGCCCCACTGAATACAATGAAGCATGTATTCTTACATGAAGCTTACTTCTTACATGTAAGGTTTGTGGTTAGTACAGTTTGGGCAACATATTTATTTTCTATTTAGAAATCTCTTCCACAAGCTGTTATTTAAATCTTGGAAGTTCCTTTTCCCTGGTGTAACGTTTTTGGCTCCAGTTCATAACAACAAAGGAGTGTATAAATAAATTTGAGAACTTAAGAATAAAGACTGGGAATACTTGTTGCATTCCAAGTAACTTAAATTTACTATGTTAATTATGAAAAATACTGAAGCATTATTAGTCTCTAAATCAGAGATTTTTAATCTTTTTGTGACATAGATCCCTGTGACAGTCTGGAGAACCTTACAGATCTCTTCTAAGAAAAATGTATTTCAATGCATAAAATTTACAAATTATTTAGTGGCTGTAAATTACTCTGTTATTATTAAATGAAAAAAATCAAGATTACTGAAAATACTGTTGTATTTAGAAAAATGCAGTATCTGAATGAACTTTCTCCAAGATGTTCCCTTTCCTAACACGTTAAGAAAACAACTTGGAGAATGTATATATTAGAAGGCAGTATGTTGTTGAGGGCCACACTAAATATTCATTGAGGGGCATTTCTTTAATTCTTTGGGGAAATTTGGATTTTTAAAAACATGTAATGGAAGTTCTCATAACAGGTGTGCTCCAGGAGAGGCTTGCCTGTTTCTAAATTGCAGCCATTGTAAATTTTTACCACTCACATATTATCTTTTCTAATGCCCTCTTCATATTCTTTATCATACTATTCTGCTTCTGAAAATGTCCTGAGGCTTAATTATGATTTGATGACTCTAGTGCATGATAGATTGTGATGTGCACCTAGATCTTTATAACTGCAGAGATAGCTGCCCTTCTCCTTCTATGCCTGGGGCTATACCATGATCAGGTTCGTCATGAACATAAATTTCTTGGATGAGCTTTTCATATTCGGCTCTATGTATTATTTGGAACTAATGAAACAGAATGTTGTTCATTATAATTCAATAACTGATAATCCCATTCTAATTAACAGGAAAGCACTCAAAGCGCATTCAATTGATAACAGCCAATTAATAGAAAATGTCACCCATCTAATTATGTTATTGTATTACTTGTTACCAGATTCGTGTTAGGGTCATTGAAGGACGTCAGTTGTCCGGGAATAATATAAAGCCAGTTGTAAAAGTACATGTTTGTGGCCAGACTCACAGAACAAGGATTAAAACAGGAAACAATCCCTATTTTGATGAGGTAAGTATAATATATATAACAAAACTAATGTATACTTTATAAGTTTAGCTGCTATATTTTATGAAAATAGTAATTACATGCAGATAACCTTTGGAATGCCAATTTGGAAGTAAATCTTGTGAAACTGATGCATAGTTTAGTATGATTAGTAAAATCTCCTTCAAGTCCACATATGTTTCTTCTTTTCAGCAATAGTACAAAATAGTTTCTGTTCACCCTTTCAGAAATATTTTTTTGGTATCCTAGTGACTTCTACAGTTCCTGATAGTCTCCTCTCAATATACAAATTAGTTCTGATCCTACAAGGCTTTTTTGATCAGCTAAGATTAATGAGATGAAAGTATCTACTGTAAATAAGTATGATTAAGTCTAAGTAACAGACACATGACTAAAAGAAAGACAGCTAATGTGGAGTATACTGCATATCCACTAATGAATTCATGTACATAAATTCATCAAAATCCATCCCCTAAACTGCGAATTGCAACCTACTGTGGCAACTGACTTGAAATCATATGAAGAAAAGTGAAATAATCTGTGCTGGTTCAAAGTGATCATTTATGTAAAATGTCCTCATGAATCAGCATCTTTCTGTCAGCCCCAAAAGATAGATGTACTTTAACTCTGAAATCATGTATGCTGAAACTGCTTTTATCATAAGTTTTCAGTGACAGAAACTTGCAACTCTGAATGTGTCCCCCCACCCACCCCCACCTCCCGACTGCCTTTATCCTGCAGAGAATTAGAGAAGGTCAGGTCAAAAATGCTTTGTCAAATTCCATTCCTGATCCAAATTTCTCTTCTGACCATTTCCTTGGCTGTGGTTTTAATGCCTCTTTTTTCTGCTTCTTCCTCGAGATTATTCTCGAAGTTTATTACATTACAATGTACATAGTGTGTACACTGGGTAGATTATCTGAGACTCCAACCAACATCTTTACAAAGCCACTGGTGCTGGGATTGCCAGACACTAATTGCAACGTTTTGGCTCAAGTGCAGATAACAAGAACACTAAAAATTGTAAACTCAACATAATTTAACATAACTGAGGTGTCCTCCCTAAGCATGCATCCCCCAGCAGGGAAAACAGAAAGTTTCCACATACATGTGGCCACCCACTCTGTATTATTTCCCCACTCATATGTATATTTGTCTATGAATATTCATATGCAGCAGGATCTTTGGAAAAAAATGTTTAGTTAAATAATTAGGACTTTTACAGAAGAATATTCCTCAACCTCCCTGTGGCATGTCATGGGTGAGGACTGAAAGATCAGGTCTATAGATGAAGGTCCAATTAAACGGATTTATTGCTACTCATGCCTATGTACAGGATTATTCTTAGCACCTGCTTGGAGTTAGATAAGGGCCAACAGAATTCAAGGGGGCTTGGAGTTAGTCCACTAGTGGTTATGTAGAGATTGTAGGCTGATCCCTTGTTTAACTCCACTCCCGGGTTCTGCCACTTCTTTTACACAATGGAATTCAAGAGCTTAGCCGCATACTGACATCTCATTTATTTTAATAGGGTAACCATCAAAGACCTCTATGTTACACCCCAGTTTTTCCTGCAGATTTAGTCTAAAACTGTTTCCTCTTCCTAACAGATATTTTTCTACAACATACACAATATGACGCCTTCAGAGCTATTTGATGAAACCATAAGCATTCGGGTAAGGCAAATGAACGATTGTCTTTATTATTGCTTTACTTTTTGTTAAATTAAAGTTATAACTTATTCTACTTCTTTTATTTCCTTAAAGGTTTATGATTCTTACTCTTTGCGTCCTGATAGTCTAATGGGGGAATTTAAGGTAAGCATTCTTAACGTTGTGCCATAAATTCATTTGGAGCTTACACAACATGAAATTAAAAGACAAAGAATCATAACATCCTATTAAAGACATCTGTTCAAGGCAATATCTGCTTTTTAAAAATTTTGGAAATGTAAATGTGTGAATAGATTTCCTCTTGCCAGTTTAGAATGAAAGAAATGGAAAAAGTTAGTCCAAATTTTTATTTCATTTTCTTTTCTCAGGCTTAGAAATTATTTATCCAGTTCTGATAACTGTAAAGTATTATCTCTGCCTGAATTAATGTGAAAATACTCTGTTGGATTTAAGAACAAGAAGCAAAATCCGGGTTCAGCATTAAGCATATTGATGTGAAAAGGTTAATATCTATAACTGGTGTTGGCAACTGATTTGTGTAGCCACCATAAAGCATTAGTTTGAGTATGGCTTACTTTTAATGTAAATATATTTTAGTTACACATGTTTAAATTTAGATCCTGTACTACATGTGACAGAAGAGGCATTCAGATCTGTGATTGAAAGCAAATGAGCTTTAAAGCCACATATGTAGTCTGTTATTTTTATTTGATTACCCTAGCATTAACTCTAAGGTGATAATATTAATATATTTCTATTACAGATTGATATTGGTTATGTCTATGATGAACCTGGTAAGTAATCTTCATGCAAAATATCTTAGGTTGATTGAGAGTAACCATCATATAGATGCTTTGACTAGGATGTGGCTAAATTTAAGCCTGTATATTCAACCACAGAAAGAAGGGATATATTTTGATGTTAAAAGTTTTCAGCAGGACACTAAAATTGCAATTTATAGTTATTCATTAAAAGTAAGTCTTTTTGAAAGAAAAAGAGATTTTATGCTTACTCATAAAAATGTAGAGTCTGTTAATAAAACTGCTGGTAGGAAAATCAACTATCAGTCTTTCTCTTTTAACATATGGTAATATGAGTTGCTTGGTTGTGGTATGTGTTTGAGCCATTGAATTTAACTGACTTTTAAGTTACCTGAATGATAGATATTAAATGCCAGATACTCCGTACCTATGACTCCTCAAGCTGCTTCTAAAGATGTGTGTACCACTCTACTGAAAGCATTAATTCAAATTGTAAGATAGCTAGCTGATTGGTTACAGGCATGAAGTGAAGCAGAAGACTATTTTCCCAGTGCATTGAGGAGAAGCATCAGACACATCTTCCTTCTTTTATCCACTCCTGTGGCCTGTCATTTGATCTACTTCTGAATATATTAAGCCTATGTCTAAAAATAGCCTGCCAGGTTGATGGCGTGGAAGAGATCTTTCCTAATTTGCTTGGCACTCTTTCTCCAGCCTTGTGATTGATATAAATCATGCTAACAAATATGGAGGGGGTATGCAGAGTGAAGCAGGAAGGAGCAGTTAATAAGTGCTGGCTGTAAGAAGTCATGGCCATCAGCATCGCTGGAAGTAGTGTCGGCAAAATGAGTTAAGAATAATCAGCATGAGGTTCCTCCCCAAAAGAAAACAAGTAAATACTATGGCTACACAAATCTCCATGTTGGAAAAATCACCTATGTTCATCGGTGACCAAAATAGGGGTGAAATCCATCAGGTTCTGACAGGTTCTGGAGAACTGGTAGCGGAAATTTTGAGTAGTTCAGAGAACCGGCAAATACCACCTCTGGCTGGCCCCAGAATGGGGTGGGAATAGAGATTTTGTAATATCTTTTCCCAGGAGGGGGGATGGAATGGGGATTTTGCAGTATCCTTCCCCTGGAGTGGGGTGGGAATGGAAATGTTGCAGTATCCTTGCCCTGCCCTGCCACACCCACCAAGCACGCCCATCAAGCCACACCATGCCCACCAAGCCATGCCCACAAAACCGGTAATAAAAAAAATTGCATTTCACCACTCGACCAAAGGTAAATGGTGGAACTCACCTCTCCTTTCTGGTTTAATCTGATCAATGCAGCATAGAACCAGCACTCACCCAAGAGAAAATGTTGCTTTTATTTTTAAATGCGTGCCTAGTGCTCTTATACATCCAAGTACACAAGCAATCAACATAAAATCCTTTGAAGTCAGTTCCAGCTCCAGTTTCACATCTTCCTTTCCCCATATCAGCAGCAGGAGCAACAGAAGAAACTCTTTTTTCCCACCATCACAACTTACAAAAGACTCCACTCTTTAAAAAAAAAATCACATAAACATGATTTGTGACTTCGCTTCAATGTTCATATTCAATGTCCTTTTGCTTTTCAGGCCATGCAGTCATGAGAAAATGGCTGCTTTTGAATGACCCTGAAGACACCAATTCAAGCCCAAAAGGCTACTTGAAAGTCAGCATGTTTGTTCTTGGAACAGGAGATGAGCCACCTGTAAGTTTAAATGTGCATTTTTTTTCTCCCAATATATCTTCGATTGGATACTTCATTTTAATATCCGTGTGAGGCTTTACATTTAATGATAGAAGACACTCAAAGAATGAACCTGCTGACTCTTTGTTTCTTTTCCCTAGTTCTGCTTATTCCTGCTTATTCCGCTACTTTCCACTCTGCCACACAACCTCTCTTCCATGGCCTTCAACACCACTGCCTTTTGAAGGTACATCTCCCCTTAACCTTTTTCACATTTTCATCTCTTGGGTCCAACTTCTCTTTCCTTGTAATGCTACTTTATTCCTGCTGTTTCATTCGGTTGCAAAAGAACATGTGAATATTTTGGGGGCATGTCAAGGATTCCCACTCTACAACTTTCTCATGTCTGGACACAATTTTCATAAGCATTCTCTCAAAAAGCTCAACTTTTTGTGATTGAATCTGCCTTAGTTAGAAATCACTGTTTAAAGAAGACAAATGAGATTATTTCTGCCATTATCTCCAGCCCTCAAGAAGCTCTGTTACTGCAGACAACTTATATATCTTTTTTCTTGGCATGTCAGATATATTTCCAAATAAAATACTGGACGGCAGCCACATACTTTCCTTTTCTTTGACAAACAATGAAGTTTAGACACGTTTTTGTGGCATCTAGGCATGCTCTTAGAAACAAATATTTTGATTAAAAATAATTTTATTTAAAAAGGAAAAAGGAGTGAGATGGGCATCAGTGGAAATATTTCTGTGCATATTGATATCTAAGACACTTCCCAAAGTTGGTCTGTTAATGAGAAATGTGATCTCCAAAATTGAAATATAAAATAAATATAATAAATAAATGCACATTGCTTATCCCTGTACCTTATTTAGCCTGATCTTTAAATTTTCCAAGATTAAAATGAATAAAGAATCTACTGTAGATTGGCTGTTTGTATTTTTTTATGATGATAATGTATTTTGCATATTTAAAAACTAATCATGTTTTAGCTAAAATTGAGCAGCATAAACTACACTATGTACAAATTAGGATCTGGAAATTCATATTTTTCATAAATAGTATTCACAGATAGTATTCATATTATCAGTGACAGCCAATGAAAGGTCCTGAAGCAGAGTTTTCAGTGGAAAATTCCTTTAGAAGTTCAATATTTAAATAGGATGGAGAAACTAAATGGGGATGCAGAATATCTTTGTAATTTCAAAGGTACTGTTAATATGAAAATAAGCTATATAACTTTGTTTAGCAAATAAATAAGTGTAGAAGAGTAGTCACCTGTTATCCTGACTTTTAAAAAGTTCCGTTTAAAGCAGGAATTAAATATTCTTATCCAGAACTCATTATCAAATTTACAAAGTATAAATATTTGGGAGGACACGAGAATACTGAAAGGATGACTAATTGCTCAAGTGCATTTCTAGCTACCCCTATGATACTAATAAATTTCCAATGATCATTAAATGCTATTGATACCTACTAATGCTATTATTTGCAACAATCTCAGAAAATCAGCCACAAGTACTGCTGTGATAGCCAAAATCTAAACTAGTTGGATATATGAAATTAAATTAATAGGGTGAAGAATTATCTCGGGCCCTTGCTTGGCATTATTCTAAATTATTTCAGATGATCATGCAGTATTTATGCCTTATTGATAGTGACCTGCCTATATTAATTGGCAGGGGAGAGGGGGAACAACACACTTTGTGGGGAGAAAGGAGAATGGAAGAGATATACTGTATAGGTAGTCCTCAATTTACAACAGTTCATTTACTGACATTCAAAGTTACAATGGCACTGAAAAAAGTGACTTATGATCGTTTTTCACAATTACAACCATTGTAGCATCCCCGTGGTCATGTGATCAAAATTCAGGCGCTTGGCAACTGCCTCATATTCATGATGGTTGCAGTTCCTGGGATCATGTTATTCACCTTTTGTGACCTTCTGACAAGCAGAGTCAACGGGGAAACCAGATTCACTTAACAACCATGTTACTAACTTAACAACTGCAGTGATTCACTTAACAACTGTGGAAAGAAAGTTGAAAATGAGGTGAAGTTCATTTAACAGCTGTCTTGCTTAACAACAGAAATTTTGGACTCAATTGTAGTCGTAAATTGAGGACTACCTGAGCATATTTCCTCTAATCAGGAAAAATCATAACTTTGTAATTTTGGGGGGTATTAGCTGGTTGAGTAGAAAGGTTGCTTTTTAAAAAAAAAAGAATAGAATAACACTCAAATATGTTCCCAACAGGTGGAAAACAGAGAACGGGAGAATGAAAATGATGATGTGGAAACCAACCTATTGCTCCCAGCTGGAATAGCCCTCCGATGGGTCACTTTTGTTCTTAAAATCTACAGAGCTGAAGATATTCCTCAGAGTATGTATCATAGTTATCTATTATTAACATGGGGGAAAATGAGTGTGTTTACTATGTTTGAAAACTGGAGAGAAATAGTTGTAGATTTCTTAAACTCTACTGCTGCTGCTAATAGTAATATTTGACTTCAAAGGCCCCCAAATCAGAGAGACTAAAGTAAACCTGCATCTAGAATGCTCCATATTAGTCTTCAGCTGAAAACCTCTGTAATATTGCTATAGAGTCAAAATTGGCTGTCTCCAGGGGTATTTCATAGTTTTTGTTAAAGGGAACATAGCAGGGGTGGGTTCTCCTTACTTTTACTACCGGTTTGTAATGGGGCCACGCGTGCGCTCTTCTGCGCATGTGCAGAGCATTTTGGTGACATCGGGGTCAGTGGGTGGGGCCTCCTGCCGGTTTTACTATCGGTTCTATAGAACCGGTGCAAACTGGAGGAAACCCACCACTGGAACATAGCCCACATTGGACAGGTTATGATGCAAAGTGGTTTACACCATTATAGAACTATAAAACATTGCAGTTTTCTTATTATTTTCCATCTACAAATAGTGGAAACGCAGTGAAGGCAAAAGGAGATTGATAATACCTATAAATATTTTTGTTTAGCAAACAAGTTTTCCTCTCTGATCAATTAAGCACGTATAGAAGAAGATTAGGTTTATTAACCTGATATCAATATTTCATGTAAAAAGATATTTATATGGAACGTTCAGCTTTGTGAATTTTCAGTTGCTGTTTGAAGGGATACAGCCCAGATAAAGCTCTGGGATAAAGTGGTGGCAGGGTAATTCAGGAACCAGATTGGGAGAAAGTATTTGTTTTTCAAAGGATATCAAATTTTGCCATAATAGCACACATTAGTCATGGTAACGTTTGCTGTGTTTGATTCTTGAGTTTCTGAGGGGAATGGTTGAGGGCCTGCCACCTTTGCATGTTTTTTTTATTTCTTTGTTTATTATGTTTTTATCCTATCTTTTATTACTCAAGGGAGTAACTCAAGGGAACAAACATATTTCCTCCTATTTCCCCACAACAACCTTGTGAGGTGGGTTGGACTGAAAGAGAGTGACTGATCCAAGATCACCTAGCCAGTTTTTATATCTAAGGCAGGACTAGAACTCACAGTCTCATGGTTTCTAGGCCAGCACTTTCACCACTATAATTGTAAAGAAGGAATTGAAAAGTTGAAACAATAAGTGGGAGCTGACATGTAATCCTTCTCTCTAGTGATGACAATTTTCTCTCCCTAAATTTGAAAGAACAGTATTTGCCTGTATTTTCAGTTTTCCCCATTCTCCATCAATCATGATTAAACCAAATCTATCTAATTAAATTTGCTTTCCTTCTAATGCTGGCTCAAACGTAGGCAATATGGCATGTGATGGTCCTAAATCAACTGGCAACCAGCTGGCATCCTGAGCCAAATCCCAAAAGTAGATTTTTTTTCAATCATAATTCTGCATTGTCGTATCCACCTAATTCACTTGTATGAGTGAACCACTCTAAGGTACAAAGAGGCAGAATTACTGAGCTTCAGTATCTAAAAAAAATCTTAAAAAGAAAAAACTCAGAACCACTAGTCTGTAATAATAAGTGGAACAAAACATTTATTAGGGGGCAGTAACGATAGGGTACCTTGGTGAAAGCAGGGAAGGGAAATCAGAACATGGTGACTGGGGAAAAAACAGAAAAGGAAAGGAATCAAGTAGATTAGCTGAAAATGACATTTGGCAAAAATACAATGTCATTGATTTGGACTGTTAACATCAAAAGGATACCTGCCAGTAAGAGTCAGGACAAAGAGGTGAAGAAGCTGAAAAAGGAGGAAACAGAGAAAGCAACAGAAACTGGAAATTCTCAGTAGGTTCTTTCTTAAATTATAATGAACTTTTATTTCAAAACTGAGCAAGTGTAATGAGTAAGGAGGATATTGCTTTAATGCTGGAGGGGAAAGAAAAGAGGGAATGGAGTAGAATTGGTGCTGCTGCAGCTGCTAAAACAATGCAACAAGCACTGCCCACTGTAATAGTTTATTGCAGTATTTCTCAAATTTAGCAGCTTAAAAATGTGTGGAATTGCAGAATTTCCCAGCCAGTATGCTGGCTCAGGAATTCTGGGGGTTGAAGTTCATACATCTTAAAGTAATCAAGATTGAGAACCACTGATTTATTGCATAGTTTAAGCATCTGTGACATTTAGTGTTCAATGACACCATTTTGCACGTTCAAAAATATATAATCAAGGCTGCAAGTTTTGAGTAATAGAAAGTAACTTCTTTCATTCTCTGTTTTAAAAAATTTCTGTCCAGTGGATGATGCCTTTGCACAGACTGTAAAAGAAATATTTGGAGGAGAAGCCGACAAGAAAAATCTTGTGGATCCCTTTGTGGAAGTTTGCTTTGCTGGAAAAAGGGTATTTTGTGCTAGTAACTGTATTGTACAATACAGCCATGGATAAAGTGTTTGATAACTGCTCTTGGATAAATATGTTTCCACAGAGATCAAATAACAAAAATCTATTGTGGTTTGGATTCAATTAAATTTATTTAGAAATGAACCAAATATGATTGATTTGATAATACTATATTTTTTATATTTTTAGGGAAATTATCATGTGTTACCATATATATTAAATACATAGAATTGAGCAGAATTAAGTATTTCTATTAACCTTTAACTACAAAAAGAAAAAAAAATCATATGGAAATATATGTATTTTATGTTGCTTGAAAATATCTTGTCTGTTAAAGTATTTACTTGGATAGAAGACTGCCAGTGAATACAGAAGGCTTTGGGGTAAATTGGAAAGTCAAAAATTATCCTGCTAAAGGCATTATCAGACTTTTTGCAAATTGTGGCCGAGAAAAGTACATGATAGTATCCATGTTCAAAACAGAAGTGAGGCTCAACTTATGCACAACCAATCTCGTTAGAATCATGCTGAAAAAGAACTGAGAAGATTTAACTCTGTTGTATTGCAATATTTAGCAGAATCTTTCTGTTCTTGATCTATCCTTTAGTTTGTTGGGAACTTCTAGCGTTCCTAGTCCTTGTTGCACAAAATGGAAAGGATTACAATTTAACCAAGATGGGGAGGGGATCAGGTTGAGGATAGTTAAGTTGATATTTAGATATGGAGAGTAATTCATATTCAAAGGGCAATGTCTGATTCAGAACATTTAAGGCACATACAACTCATATCTGTTGAGCACCTTGTAAACTGAAGATGTCTTTTTCAAGATCAATTACTTATGCTAGTTCAAGACAGGAGAGGCTGCTCTATGGAGTTCTGGGCTGGTGCTACCTGCAGGACTACACACACACTCTAGTGACATTTTCCCCTTTGAATCAGAATTCAAAGAATTAAGTGCATGAGGTCTTTCTCCAGGCTCTGAGTTAGCTAACATTAACAGGATGAGCAAGTCCAGTCATATCTTTGTGGATAATAAAGACTAAGGATTAAAAATGGAATTGATTTGGTTTAAATAGAAATGGACTTTTTCTTTGGCAGGTTTGCACCAATATAATTGAAAAAAATGCTAACCCCGAGTGGAATCAGCTTATTAATCTTCAAATCAAGGTTTGTTCTCTAGTATGTTATTATACGATTAGGCTTTCGTATTTAAGAAAGAAGACTTCAATAAATAACATAATTTTCTTTTTTCTAGTTCCCCTCAATGTGTGAAAAAATAAGGCTGATGGTATATGATTGGTAAGCTCTTCCTTGTTATGTAGTCAGTCTTCTACAAAGCAACTGTTAGAATTCTGAGAACAAATATTTTTGCCTAAGCTGTACCTATTTTTGTTACGTTTGTGCAAGCAATACTAATGCAAAGTTTAGTTCCATTTATTTGAAAAATTGTCTTAAAATAATTGCCTTAAAATTAACATAATTTCTTTTCATTCAGTCACTGGCCAACTTTATTTATTTATTAAATTTATATAGCCACTCATCTTACATTGTGACTCAGAGCAGCACAGACAGTCAAAAACAAAAAACTCAAAATGATTAAAAAAACAAGACCACTAAACTACAATTAAAATAGTGAAAAACCTTTAACAAAAATGCAAGAAAATGCCTTCAGCGTAAACACAATGCAACCATTTAACAGGGCTCTAACTTCCATGGGATTCCCCAGGCTCAGTGACAAAACCTGGTTTTAATAGCCTTCTGGAAGGCCAACATGGCTGGGAACAATCTTATCTCACAGGGAATGATGCTTCAAAGCAAGGGTGCTACAGCAGAAATGACCAGAGATGTGCTGCACTTACTTTCGCAAAGGGTTCACTGGTTGTGAAAGCACATGCCCCTTTGGGAGAGAAACGGAGCTTCAAGCATGCTCCTAATCAACTCAGGCAGCTCCGGTGAGTGTAGCAGGGGTGGTGGGGATCACAGCCGGGCCAGTCAACGAGCCAGAAAGTTAGTTATAAATGGAAAGCATAGCATAGGGGTGAGTGGGCGGGTCCAGCCAGCGATCAGAGCTAAGGGTTCGCCCGAATCCTTGCGACTATGCAGCAGCCCACCATTGGAAATTACTCTCTTCCCTCCTTGACTGACAAGACCCCCTTTTCATAGTCCCTGGGCCCATAATATCCATACAAAGCTTTTGAAGATCGGGATTTCCCCCATTGAAGCTTTTACTTTAGGCCCTGAAGCTGCCAAATCACTGATCTTTCAACGGCTGGATGACATTGACAGACAACTAAATCTGGCAAACGGATCGGGAACATGCTCACCGTTTTCCCTTGGAATTGTTCCCTTGCCTCATCCTCCACCTTACCTCTCTGCGTTACATTCTATCAAACATAGGCTCGCATTTATGAAGGCAAGATTTAATGTGATCCCCTCGAATGTCCTCGACAGTAGGCTTTCGGGGGGAGTAAAATCCTCCTATTGTGCATGTGATGGCCGATCCCCAGAATCTCTGTTTCACATTACATTCGTATGTCCCCACTACCGAGACATAAGATCAAGATTCATTTCCCCTATTTCCCAGAGATTCCCTGGATCACCTGATCTGTTCAGCCTTTATTTCCTACTCCAGGATGCAGACCCTAATATAACTTCAAAGGTGGCAAAATTTTTTGCTGCAGTCACGGCGGAAAAAAAACGGGGGAAGAGACCGGTAATTCCTATGGCAGAGGATCACTAGTATTGATAGTATAGATTGTATTTGAGGTAGTACATGGTGTATTGCCGCATGATCTTTTTACAATTGTAAAATCTACCCCCCCTTTTTATATGTATTTAATTTGGTCTCTGACCGCAATAAAAAGTATCTACCTTGGACTGACAAGACCCAGGTTGGAACAGGTCAATGTACCCAAGGAGAGGTGGCCCCTCAGATAACTTGACCCCATGGCATTTAGGGCTCTGAAGATCATAACCAACACCTTGAATTGGACCCAGAAACAAACTTGCAACCAGTGCGCTTTGTAGAATAGTGATATAACATGTCCAATTCTAGAAGCACGGATAACTAACTGCCTACGCTACGATATTTTGCACCAGCTGAAGTTTCCAGATATTCTTCAAGGGCAGCCACATCTTGAGCGCATTTCAGTAATCCATTCAGAAGGTGACCAGGGCATGAGTAACTGAGAGTAAAGCCTTGAGTTTTTTATCAGCAAATATTTGGATAGTTTTGTGGTTAATTGTGCTTATTTGTAGTTGATAGTTCTGATTGTGGGGAATAAGGAACTGAGATAAATCCCTATTCTAAAAGAAATACTGTAGGTGATATGCTCTTTTTGAAGATTGCACATTGTGCCATCTGCTGGCTAGCAGTGGAAGTGAAACTTTCCCACATGCATAAGTTATTAGCTAAATGACCATCTGCATTTTCTATACCGTCGTCTTGCTAACCAATATAGTTACTGTTTATATAATCAACACTCAGAATTTCACACTATTCACATAAGGAAATGGGACAGATACATAGTATTCTAAATGGGACTATTAGAGGTACAATATTTAAAAATAATGTGTACTTAAAATGAATATTGATGGATTTAAATGCAGGGATCGCCTTACAAAAAATGATGTTGTAGGCACTACATATTTATGCCTTTCCAAAATAGCTGCCTCTGGTGGTGAAGTTGAAGGTAAGCCAGTCTCTTTTCTTACAGTAGATGTTTCTTTGTAAAAAAAAAAAAAAAGGCTTGGGGAAGTTTGCTCTGGTTTATCCAGATTTAATATGAACAAGTCTAAACTGGAATAATCATGCTAATTCGTATGATGCAATGATGGACTTCTTTCTTTAAATAAAATACTATTGGTTCTCTTATCTTTTCAGAATGATATTTAATGTTCTTGCCTGGATAAATTTAGGACTGCGAACGATGTGTGTTGGTTTTACTTTCAGAATTGTTATTTAGTATATGTTAAATAGTTATTAGCAATATATCATTTCACACAGAAAGAAGCAAGGTATAGTTCTAAATCAAATAAAACAATTATTTTTAAGTGTTGTTTTTCTAGAGTTATCATGCAGGCTCTTTCCATTATATAGAAACATGGTTTGAAATCTCAAGGGATGACTGGTCTTATTCAAATTCAAACATGCCAAAACATTTACATACTCACTCACACACACATACTACAGTATATATACAATATAAATATTGTATTATCATTGGATCAGATAGATACTTAATATTGTTTCTTAGCTTATTCTTTTGATTCCTATTTCGCAGGATTGCTTTTCTTTTAATCTGAAATTTTAATTCTTGAGGAAAAAGCATACTAATTACATATTTTATTTGTCACAATTACATTAGTTCTTCCATATAAATGGTAGTCATATGAAATCTGTTCCAATTCATGGAAATAATTTGAAATCTGTTTTAAATTGTATGTGATTTGATTGAATGTTTCTTACTTGATAATATCTGTCATTTGTCTAAGCCATTCAGAATAGAGCTAGTGGTGATGCAGTTTTGTTCATACTTTATCGCTTGTTTAAGTTAATGAGTAAGTCTTTTAAAGTAAAACAATAGTAACAACAACAAATCTAACATAATAGGAAATAGTACCGTTACTTTTTATAGTGCTCTGTGGATAACCTTGCTAGGGACACTTTACATTTAAAAAGATGAGATAGAATTATTTTGAGTGCTCCTCACTGTCCAATTTATTGTATTCATGACAACATAATGTACAGTTGTATGGTTATCTCCATAATGATACCATGTTTCCCCCAAAATAAGATTCTGTCTTATATTTTTTTAGCCCCAAAATAAGTGCTTGGTCTTATTTTTGGTGGTCTTATTATTTTGGAGTGCGTGGAACAAGATGAGGCTCCTCTTGCCATCTTACCTGATTTCTAGCTCTAAGTTTAAATATTTTCGGGGAGGCTTATTTTAGTGCATGCGCTCAAAAGCTTGATTGCGCTTATTATCAGGGGATGCAGAGGTGGGTTTCAGCAGGTTCTGACCAGTTCTGGAGAACTGGTAGCAGAAATTTTGAGTAGTTCAGAGAACTGGTAGTAAAAATTATGACTGGCCCTGCCCCCATCTATTCTCTGCCTCCCATCTCGCAGCTAATCAGGAGGAAATGGGGATTTTGAAGTAACCTTCGCCTGGATTGGGGACAGAATGGAGATTTTACAGCATCCTTCCCCTGGAGTGGCATGGGAATGGAGATTTTACAGTATTCTTCCCCTGCCATGCCCACCAAGCCACACCCACCAAGCCACACCCACAGAACCTGTAGTAATAGTAAATTTTTTTGAAACCCACCACTGAGGGGATGTCTTATTTTCAGGGAAACAGGGTAGTGTAATTAATTGGTGTAGCTCTTGATAAGTTCTTATGTGCTTTGACACTCCCAATTTGTTAAGATTAATTTTGAGTAAAATGTTTAATATATTTGCTGAATACATTGTCTTATTTGCTAAGCAATTTCTTGTCTTTTTATAAAATGCAGAGCTTTCATCTTCGGGAGCTGGGGTTTCATCATATGAAGGTTCATAATCATATCTTGGAATGTAATATGATTTGCTTTCTTTCAAATCAAAAGAGTTACCCAAATTATTGCTTAAAGTTGCATTAATGGCTGCAGCAATACATTTATCTTTGTGTAAATAACATTAATCAGCTTGACATAATTGAAAAAAAATGCTTTTGCCTTTTGCATGGCTGTATATCAGAGTTTTAGTGCAATTATTATTTCAGTGACCTGGCTGCACAGTATCTCTGCTGCTTGAGGAGCTGTGGCTGGTTGGTGGTTTAAATCTCACCGCTTCTCTTGGCTCAGTGAAAGTACAAACATGAACAGTGTTAACCATCAAAGATGACCCAGTATAATATTGGATAGCTCAGACATAATATGCTGTGGTTTTGTAGAAAATATATTGCAATATAACTTGGAGGAAAATGAATGCAAAATAAAGGAATTGGTAGGAAAACCAGTTCATCCAGCCAGCTGCTGAGACTGCTCAGACATGTATCAATGAGTTTGGGGCTAAATGGGCTTTCCAGCTCTATGATCCTGGGACTTGGGTTTTATCTGTGGCAAGTCTATGAATAAAGGAGTCCTTGTTCATAAAATAGCTAGTCAGTCATGTTTATGCCATGATTTTGCTCAAGTCACTGATACTTTGCAATAGGCTTCCTTGTGTGGCCAGATTTGGCCTAGTGGCTGCCACTTTCCAACCTCAGGCATACAGCTGGAATTGATAGATTGGACAGCTATATATATAGAGGGAAATAGTCATTAATATTTAAACTTTCTCCATGTAAATAGAAAAAAAAGTTCTCATTTTACTAACCATTAATACTTAACATTTTACCTTGCTGTAATTAGATTCAATTATCATACTGTGAGCGTTAATGTCTCCTAATCATGATGTTTGCTTATTAGCAAATACTGGAGAAACTGAAGTGGGCTTCTTACCAACATTTGGGCCTTGTTACCTGAATCTTTATGGAAGTCCAAGAGAATACACTGGATTTCCAGACCCATATGATGAGCTAAATTATGGAAAGGTTGGTTCTTGAATATTTCTAGAGAAAATATTTTTTTTTAAAAATGCGCGTTCACATTCGCGAATCGGTAGGGAAGGGGCAGGGGTTGGCAACCCGCGGTTCTGGAGCCGCATATGGCTCTTTCATCCCTCTGCTGCGGCTCCCTGTCGCCAGTCGGGCTTCACAATTGATAGAGCTTTCGGTTAGGACAGGTAGAGGAAAAAGGATGCCACGCTAGGAGGAGACTCTATGGTGGGGGAACCGGACTTCTGGTCGGCAGAGGAAAAAGGATGCCCTGCTAGGAGGAGACTCTATAATGGGGGAACTGGACTTCAGAGTTGAACAGGGGGCTTTTAGTTAGAACCTTTGTGGCTCTTTAAGTCTTTAAGGTTGCCGACCCCTGGTATAGGCTCTCCTGCTTGAGCATGGGGTAGGAATAGAACACCTCCAAAGTCCCTTCCAACTCTGTTGTTCTGTTATTCCGCACCCAGAAGCATACTGGCAATCATTACAGTCCCTGAAGTAGTGGTGTTACATGTGCCAAGTAACTGACACCATTTACTTCTCATGCAGCCGCATTTTGCACCAGCTGACATTTGCAAATGCTCTTCAAGCCCCATATAGAACATACTGCCGTAATCCAGACAGGATGTCACAAGGGCATGAGTGATGGTGAACGAGTCAATATAAACATCTAAGGGCAAATGCTTCAAGTGTAGAATATGCCCTCCTATGCTAGAGAGAGACTCACATATATGCACACAGAAACTTGTCGCTTTGACAAGTTTCCCTGTACCTATTTATAAGAGCCAGAGGGCAGCACACACAAGAGGCTTCCCACTGCTTTCCCCAAACAGCAACTCAGGGGATAGTTATAATATTTGGCTGTTAACACAACCAGGAGAAGAAAGTCATTTTTAAATAAACCAAAATTCAAGACGCTTTTAAACCTTTAAAGGCTCAAAAAACCTTCCATCTTACAAACACATCTTGAAACCTGTTTTCTTGGGTTCAATAGCAATGCTGGAACGGCACATTGTCAGTGTAATTATAAACAAAAAAAACCTCTCTTATTTTGGTACATGGGATTCGATATGTCAGTTGGAGAATATGATGCTGTATTTGTAATGTAGAATATTATGCTAACTATACATTGAAGTAAATTGCTTGGGTTGCAGGGAGAAGGTGTCTCTTACAGAGGCAGAATCCTGGTAGAACTTTCTACAGTGCTCGATAGCAAACCACATGCTAATAAAATTGAAACTATACCCAGCGATGATGTATTAATTGTAGAGGTAAGTGGCATTTTGTTTCTCAGTAAACAGCTGTCATAGGAAGAAGCATCATCTATGCTAGCTGATCTTTCTTGTTTGCGACATTCTAGTGCTTAGACCCCATCAGAAAACCTCAGGCTATAAGCTTTTATAAACTAGATTGGACAGTTTTTTAAAAAAATTAAACTTATTTGCTGCCCATCTCCCCGATAGGATGACTCTATGCAGCTTCAGAACATAAAGTGGTAAATAGAAAAGCAATTCAAAATTTAAAACTATAGGTATTAAAATGTTAAAACTATAAAAAAAAACCAAAACCACGGAGAAAGATGGCACAGAGATGAGATCTTCTTATCCTGACAACCTTTTCCGACAATGAGTGCCCTCCTCAAAGCTCAAACAGCAAAACCAAGCTTTGCGAAGAAAAACAACACAGTTGTTGTTTCTTGTTTTTGCCAAGAAAATGACACAGACATATCCCTGATATTACCAGGGCTACAAACCATCAGATGTATAAGGTTGACATCAAAATGTACTGTGTTACAAGTGTGAACAAACTGAAGAATTAGTACTGTATGTATGCCTGGAAAAGCATCAGATATACCAACTAATATCTGCTAAACTTTCCAGTGAATTATAATTTAAGTTGTTATTATTTTGACCATTGGACTGTAGAGGTCAGGATGGATGGATGGATGGATGGATGGATGGATGGATGGATGGATGGATGGATGGATGGATAGATAGATAGATGTGGTTCAGTGGCCTACAGATGGAGCTCTCTCCTCACAATCTTGAGTTGAGCTGTGAGTTCGATCCTAGGTAGTGGCAGGTATTTCTCTCTGTGGGCTCAATGAGTAAATATCAGCTGTGAACTCTGCATTGGCAACAGGAAAGGCATCCAGCCAGTAAACATTCAGCTCCATTCAGTTGTCCTGACTCCACCCTGATGCAAGAGATTAAGGGGACATTAAAAGACAAATAAATAAATAGATAGATGGATGGATGGAAGATAGATAGATAGATAGATAGATAGATAGATAGATAGATAGATAGAACACAGTGAAGTGCTAAAAATACATTTACGGTTTACACAAATACACAAACAAATCATGTGAGACATTCCACCCGCTTGTTTAGCAGCATTAAGAATTACAATGTATTTTTCTAGCATGTACAATGCGTGAAAAAAAGGGGTGAGACTCTATTCATATAACCATGGCTACCATCTTGACTTTTTTGACTTTCTCTGCGGACAAAGCTACATAGGCTATAACTTTTAAGATGATAAAATAAATAAAAATAATATAATAAAAAACATCAAATAACATTAAATAACACGATAAGTAGTTATATTTATTATATTCAACTATTTTAATTATTTCATGATTTAATTTAAATTAAATGAAATTATGTTTCTATACCACTCTTACATAAGGCCCCATATTATTTATATGTTTGAATATGGCCCCAACATAATAGCAATCGCACTTAGATGTCTATAAGCTTCATAGAGCTTATAGAGTCCTCTCTAAGTGGTTTACATAGCATATTCTCCCCAACAATCTGGGTCATCATTTTACAGACCTTGGAAGGATAGAAGGCTGAATGAACCTTGAGCCAGTCAGAATCAAACTCCTGGCAGTGAGCATTGAGTTAGCCTGCAATACTGCATTCTAACCACCGCACCACCATGCTAAGCAAATATTATGCATCCTGCTACGGATAATAATTAATCCATTAAAACCTTAGGGTAAGGTTCAGTTAGTAATATAAGTAAGCCAACATGTTTGTTGATCCTCTAGAAATACCAGCGCAGAAGAAAATACAGTCTCTGTGCTGTGTTTCATTCTGCCACCATGTTGCAAGATATTGGAGAGCCCATCCAGTTTGAAGTTAGCATTGGCAATTATGGCAATAAATTTGACAACACCTGTAAACCATTGGCATCAACCACCCAATACAGCCGGGCCATTTTTGATGGTGAGTACTGCAGTTGGGGATTCTATCCAGGGGTGGGTTCTACTCACCTTTACTACTGGTTTGTAACGCACTTGCTTCACTCACACACATGCTTGCGCACTCTTCTGTGCATGCGCAGAAGCGTTTTGATGACATCGGGGTCGGTGGGCAGAGCCTCCCTCCGGTTTTACTGCCGGTTCTATAGAACCAGTCCGAACCGGAGGCAACCCACCACTGATCCTACTATGGTGACCTATTTAAAGAGGAAATGTTTTTTACATTTTGTTATGTAATTCAGGGCTGTGGTCAAAAAAGTAGGCAATGTTTTGATGACATAGTTTTGGCTACCATCTTGACTTTTTGACTACATCCCCTAAAATGAAATCTCTCTCTCTCTCTCTCTCTCTCTCTCTCTCTCTCTCTCTCTCTCTCTCTCTCTCTCTCTCTCTCCTCTCTCCCCGTCTCCCTCTCTCCCCATCTCCCTCTCTCTCCCTCCCTCCCCCCTCCCTTCCTCTGTCTTTCCATTTGATACTTTATTATTTGCTTCCTATTTTTAAGCTACAATATTAGTTGTAGATAACCTTAGCTGATCTTGAAAAGAGCTTGTAGGTCAAATTTACAATGAGAAAACATCGGGAAATCTATAAGCTCTAGCTAAGTTAGCGTTTCTTTAACCGCACACCTTAAAGATGTATGGATTTCAACTTTTAGCTCAGGAGCCAGTCATTTTCTCTCAGCCCAACATAACTTGTGAAGTTTGTTCTGGGGAAAAACTCGAGAAAGATATGCTGTGTATGTATATTACTTTGAGCTCCTGAGAAAAGGTGGAATATAAATCTCATGAAATAAATAAATCACTATTCATCTATCAATGTTTCATCTTAGGAAACTATTATTATTATTTACCGTGGGCAAACACAAAGCCAGTAGTAACATTGACTTCTTACTGGGAGGATATAAGTCACAGATTGGATCCTTTAAACTTGATTCTTGCCATGATAGTAAAATTGGTAAGTAGTTTGGAACTATTTTAATCAGTTATTATTATTAACTATTTAATGTTAATGCATGTATTATGAATTTCCAGCATTAGATTTGTATCCAGTTTCTAAGAATAGATTGGTAATGCAGCATCTTTATCTTTATGGGCTGTCTGTTACCTCTAAAATAACTATGCTATCCCCAGTTACGTTATTACAATTTCACAATATTTCTAAACTATACATAAGAATGCCAAAATTCTAACTGAGATTTTGTGATATTTCAGAATTTTCATCAAGTATGAATCATAGAAATCTTGTAAGATTTCAGGCAAGGGGAAAATCATTGAAAGTCTTAATTGTTGCTGACTTCAGCCTACACAGAGATGTACACAATGCTTGTAATAAACTTTAATAACTATGTTAGGTCTTTCCAAAGTCATTTTGGTGAATTATAAAAATGAAGCTGTCATTGGCTAGTCAAATTCTTTTTCTTCCTAGCAAGCGAACCTAACAGCTTTAAAATCAGGAATGCAAGCAAAGATGGCAGAAAATCAATTGGCAGAGATATGGTTGAAGCTGATCGATGAACTTATAGTGGACCTAAGGTAAGCTGTCCTGTATCTTTCTTCTCTCTGGCTGCCTCAAAATTAAGATTGCTAAGTATTCCTGTACCTGAGAGCCAGTTTGGTCTAGTGGTTAAAGTGCTGACGTAGAAACCAGGAGATTGTGAATTCTAGTCCCGCCTTAGGCATGAAAGCCAGCTGGACGACTCTGGGCCAAACACTGGGAGACTGTGAGTTCCAATCCTCTTTATGTATGAAACCTGGCTAGGTGATTCTGGGCCAAATAGTCTATCTCAGCCTACATGAAAAAGGACTCAAAAATTACATTATGGGTGTCAAGAGGGGACCATCCATTCCAATGTTGCGATACAACTGAGCTCTTACCATGCTTAAGCAATGTGCTAAATATTTGGAAGCACAACTAGATCAATCTTTTCTACCCGGACACATGTACTATCTATATCTTCCTTTTTAAGCCAGCAAGATACTTGAAACAAAAACTCCAAAGACAACATGAAGATAATTGTAGAGAAAATAAATCTTGACAAACAAAATGGAGGCTTCACCCTCTTTCCCACCAAACTTATAGATGTGAGCAGGATCAAACCCAGTTCATCTCTTTGCCTAATTCTGTGAGGCCCAAATTGATCCTCCCTGCCTCAGACAACGGTCCCTGCGATTCCATCAAAATCAAAGTATAGAAGCCTCCTCACTAGCTCACAGCACAACACAAGGGCAATCCTTATAAGGAAATTACAAACTAGAGAAACTCTAACCTTCCATCCTCCATCAGCTAGTGACCTCAACATTATGGAGTCCATGATGCTCTCTGAACTTGGTTGTTTTGAAAACTAAACTTGATTTTCAACTCGGTTTACAAGTTTTCAACTTGGTTGAAAATAACAAAGGATCAAGAATTCCACAATTCAACCCTGGGCTACAAATATCTTCTATTGCGACCTCAACATTCAATCATATCTCTTTTGCAATGAGCTTCTCACTTCTGCTGCCTGCTGAAAGGCCTATTTTGCTTAACAGTAGTACTATCCCAGTTATTCAGACAAAGAACTGCCTAAATTCCCAAATTGGCCCGCAAATCCATAGGATTTCCCATCTTGTAGCCCTCAACTTCTATAAATATCTTTGCTTCTCCATTATTTAGGAACTCTCTTGCAAAGCAGGCAACAAAGAACTTATTAAACATGGTTCTCCTCAGTGTTGTGCTCCTTATTCAGACTGATTGTACCTTATGATTCTTGACAAATGTATTTTTTTTAATGTACACTGAGAGCATATGCACCAAGACAAATTCCTTGTCTGTCCAATCACACTTGGCCAATAAAGAATTCTATTCTATTCTATTCTGAAAGCACAAGGGCAAATACAATTCTCTCCACACACACACACCCCAAAACCACAGCCTTATGAGTTAGGATTGTGCTCTTGTGGAGTAGACAATCAGATCCACAGCTCATGGCCTGTTATACTGCACACCTGCTTTATAACTTCCTATCTGGCAAAGTACCCAGATAATTCTGACATTTTGTGTACAATTACTGTTTATAAGATTAACGTGATTTCATTTCCTTGAATGTGCCTAATTATGTTGTATTTTTCCTAAAAGTAGACAAACCCAGATCACCTCATCTCACCTCTACTTATAATTAAAACTTGTCTGATTTTATTTAGAATAGTAACTAATTATTTTAATTTTTGGTTATTGTAGAATCCTGATCAGTGATTGTAATAAAGATTCCAATTAATAAAGAGAAGAACTTGACTGAGCCTTATTGGTTCCAAGTGGCTGTAAATATAATTTTATCCTCTACTTTTTTCCTATAGAAAAGTCTGTATTTAACATAATAATAATAATAATAATAATAATAATAATAATATAAGTATATTATAATTATTATGATACATTTTCAAATGTTCAGTTGACTGAGTTTAATGTTTAATGAATAAAAGTTAATAATAATAATATAATAATAATAATATTTAAATAGTTGAGGTTTTTACTTTATATTTTCACATCTATATTCATGTATTTTCATATATATTTTTTTGAAAAAAGTCTTTTTATTTTTTTTTAAAACATAAACATAAAATACATCTTTTAAGAACAAGCCATTGATCCAGTCAAAAATTGATACAATTATTAACTCCTTTTTAACAAAAGCTTTATCCAAATCTCCACTAATTACCATCTTATAACAATAAAATAAACAAAAAAGAATGCCTAACTTATAATGATTTACTCAAAACAATTACCTTTCTATTGTTTCACTTCAATCTTAATTTTCAAATAACACAACTTAATATTTTATGTCATTATTACTTTAAATTCTATCTATTCAACAATGCCACTATCCTAAAACCCATTACTTAAATCTTAAAGTCCTAACACAATATTATTTCAATTTTCCTTTCCCTACAATTACAAAGAATATTTAGTCAATATTTTAACTATTAATATTTATCATCTTAATTTTAATACATATCTCAACATAGTCATTGTTATTTTGCTATTACTTCCAACATAGTCATTTCATTATTATTATTAATTCCAACGTAATCATTTTTATTTTAACTGTTTGTCCCAGCATATCATCTTCATCTTAGTCATCTTCTTTTAGCTGTTAATCTCAGCATTAAAATCTTTAATATTACTGTTACACCCAGTATAATCATCTTATTTTTCATATTAGCATTATCATCTTTATCATAACAGTTTAACAATGAGTCTTAGTTCTTACATTAAACACATCCATATATGAACCAATAAATTTCTTTTAACATAATCAATTTCTCTTATATTCTATCTTCCCTCCTTATTTCAATTTGTATCTCTATAGTATATTCTTCACATATTTATAGTCACTGCTTATACATCTATAAAGGCCTCCTTTTTATTATCACTACATCTATACATTGCTTTCCATTTTTAATCATCTCGTATTTATCTTCTTTTTTTCCAGCCGTGTATATCTTATTTCCTCATTTCCTTGTCTGTTAGCATATATTTCTTTTGAATTTCAATGTCCACAATTTACAGTCTACTTAGATCATTTTAATTCTTTTTCTTACTTATTTCAAGCAACATATATCAGTTGTTTCTTCTTTCATTCCTACGCCTGTTGACTTCTTTCATTCCTGCGCCAATTAATACCAAATTTAAAAGTTCCATTATATTTTACTTCTTTTCGCCAAACTCAAGCCATCTGCACACAAAGAACACCTCCTCCACCAAGTTCCCACAGCTATTATAGTATTCGCAATGTTCCAAAACAAGAAGCAAGTTACAATGTTCCTTTTAAACCAGAAGGTTTCTCTCTTCAATCCACAATTTCCATTAGTCATGCAAATATTCATTTTGTATTAATTATATAACAGTCCTATTTGATTCTCTTCTTTTTCTGAATTTTAAGAATATTAAATCTGTTTTCTGTTTTTGAACCAAGTCACAATATTTAATTTTCTCAGTTGGGTCTCATCAGTCAACTTTCTATCAAAACTTTTCCTCTTTATTTTCAATTTTAAGAATATCAAATTTTCTTTCTCTTTTTTTTTAAAGTCCAGTTCAGGTTTAAAACTTTTAATCAAACTTTTAATCAAATCTGAATATTTAATTTTCTTCAGTTAGGTCTATTCCTAAATCAGTTTCCAGTCGGGTCTTTGTTTCTTTAAAGTTTCGTTTCAGAATCATCATTGCCCCTTTGTTATTCAGCTGCTGTTTTTGGCTAGGGGTCTTATAATTAATGGTGTTGCTCCAAGAGTTGTTAAATGCCTGGGTTGGTTGTCACTCACCCAGCTTCAAGGAGCTCCATTCTTTTCCACTCTCCTCCAGCACAACTCTTAATTCAGTTGTCATGGCTTCGTGGCAGCCTCCATGGCTGCCGCCCCCTGCCGCTGACTCAGAGAGTTCCCTGTGACCTTCAAGGAACTTACCTGTTCCTCTTGGTCATCCGAGGTGCCTCTCTTTTTTTTGCATCCCTGCAGGACAGTTCCAGTCCAAAGACCCAACAGCGGCGGTTCAGCAGTCGGGTTTTCATGGGGCTTGTTAGAACCTGCTATTTCCCCGACTGTCTCACCGTGACGCCAAACCGGAAGTCCCCATATATTTTAATTTTAAGAATTTTCCCCAACAAAAGGAATATGATTTTCTGAAATGCTCTAGTCATAAATCCTGCTTTTTTTGAGTACAATTTTTCCCCTTGTACATTTGTTGCATTCAGAGTTTTCCATCCTGGTTTCGTGAGACCCCTGGGGCATTACTACATTGCATTAGTTTGTGGTGATTTTTATGACCTAACTATTTGCTGAATGAAATTTAATTGCTAAAAATTACTGGCATTTCCTTTCAGTAAGGAGTTGCCTCACTTAGAAGGCAAGCAGAATGTCACCGTCCTTGACACCCAGATCCTCAAATTGCGGACCAAGTCCCTCCATCAGATTCAGGAAGCAGCAATTAGACTCAGGAGTGAAGCCATGGATGTGAAGGCCACTCTGCCAGACATTGAAGATTGGCTGGACAGATTAATACAACTAACTGAAGAGGTGAATGGATTGTTGGGGAGAGGGAGTTGTTTGCACACACACACACACACACACACACGCACGCACACACACACACTTACTTGGGTTCTCATGGGCAAAGGACAACACATGCATCATTATCCCATGACATAAATGGCACGACTCACTAACTTATGTCAATTGCCACAATGCTGGTAACATAATTGTGTTATTTGTACATTGATGTCATGAGCCATAATGACATCACTTTGACATAATTGTGGCTTGTACAGACGGTACTGCCGATTCATGCATATATTGTAAATGTGAGTGGCATTTATAAGTGTACGGTATATGACACTTTTGCAAGCTGGACTCCATTTCTTCTGACATTGAAAATAAGTTGGCCTAGGAAGCACTTCAGAATGGGCCTGTTTGCTGATGAGGCATTTCCAAGGAAGTCTACAAATAATGTCGGATATTAGCAAGACTAATAAAGCTATTTCATTGCTCTCTTCTTCATTGAAAACAAAAGCCACAAAACAGTATGCCTGACGTGTTTATATGGATGATCCGGGGAGAGAAGAGACTGGCCTATGCACGTGTTCCTGCTCATGAGATTTTACATTCAACAACATGTCCCGAAGCATCTGGCAAATATTGTGGGAAAATTCAAACAGTCTTTTTAAAGGTACAGTTAACTCCATGCATATCTGTGGCTGGTGAGTCAGTCATTTCTAAACCAGGCTTAGTCCAGCATTTGGTGAATGTAACTTTTAAATCAATAGATAGGCCCAGGATTCTTTTGTATGTGATGGTATCTGTTTTCTCCTAATTTGTCCAAACTAGAATTTTTGGTGACATTTCCTAGTATCTCCTAGTGAATTAAAATAAATACCGCAATTTTTCTCAATCTGGTAGAAATCCTGAAAGTTATAGAACCAATGCAGCTGAAGGATGCAAGATTAGAGAAAACTGAGGCAAACATTTCAATTAGCACAACACACACCTCTATAGAGAAGTCTGTTTGCTTGCTTGTTTATTTGTTTGCATCCCACTTTTATCATTTTTACACATAACTCAAGGAGACAAACAAAGTCAACACATCTTATTTATTATTTATTATTTATTAGTTCGATTTATATGCCACCCTTCTCCAGAGACTCAAGGCAGCTTACAATGCATTAAGCAATAGCCTTCATACTTTTGTATATACCTGCTTAGTAGGGCTTTCGGCCCCCACTAAGTGGTGTTCTTTTTTATACAAAGTCAGCTTATTGCCCCCACAATCCGGGTCCTCATTTTACCTACCTTGAAATGATGGAAGGCTGAGTCAACCTTGAGCCTGGTGAGATTTGAACTTGCAGTAATTGCAGGCAGCTGGCAACTTAAGTGCTACTTTAACAACACTTAGTCCACTGTGCTACTAGGCTCCTTGTAAGATCTTCCTCCTCCTATTTTTTCCACTACAGCAACCCTGTGAGGTGGATTGGGTTGAGACAACCCAAAGCCACCCAGCTGGCTTTCATGGCTAAAATGGCACTTGAACTCATGGCCTTCTGCTTTCTAGCTTGGTGCCTTATCCACTAAACCAAACTGGCTCTAACTAATACCAGCCTACTGCAGAATAGTTATTTCTGTAATTAATGATATGATCACCATGGAAATAGGTTGGCAATGTTCTCCAGATAGCTATGGTATTTTAGCACAGTGTGGGTTCCAATATTAACCACCTCTATTGCCAACTCCCATTACTAAAAACTAAGATTGGGAAAACCTTCCTCCCATTGCTGATGGTTCTGTTAGGTCTGTTAGCCAGCCTTATTTGAGAAGAAATAATCTTCTCAAGATTATTTGCTGTCATTACCATTGTCCAGGGCTGACTCTTTGCATTCTAGAGAAAAATTCAGAAAAATTACTTACACAAAAAAGGAGAACTGGTCCCTGTAAGGGCATGCCATTTGTATTTTTTAAAGTCTGAAGCAGAGATAGAAAGTCTGTGACCTCTCATTTCCATCTCCCTGGCCAGCCATACTGGCTGAGGCTGATAAGGGTTGGAGTCCAGCAATATTTAGAAGACCACCCCTGCTATAAAAGTCCGGAAGTAAGACTAAAACATGCTTCCAATTTCAAATCAGAAGAAAACAGTGTTTGAGGGGTTAGAGTGTCTCAACGTAACAATGCTGATCTTCAAGTTGCTTATAGTAAGGAAATATTAGCAGTGATTACAATCTTCATTCTCGGAATTGAGTAGTGGCAAAGTATTGTAGGCTGACAATTGGGATTGGAAAAACAGGAAATAGATTAACCATCTGGCTGTCTTTGCTTCCTCTTAAGTCAAATCAAGGACAAGTTTATACTTTGAACTTCTCTGTTTTTTGTGGGGGTTTTTTTGAAGTAGCCTCTCGTAAAAAAAAGCACAAGCTACACCGTGGGGCACAAGTCCTGGAAATTTGTACTGTATGTCTTCTTTTGTAATGAAGACACATTGGAAGTGACTGCTTTTTTTTCTTTTTCTTAAAACATATTCTAGTACCCACAAGACAAAAACAACAATGTCAAAATACCAGCCCAGCTGCGAGTCAATTTTTGGCTTGGTTTGAGTGCAGTTGAAAAAAAATTCAATAGCTTTGCGGAAGGAGCATTCAGTGTCTTTGCTGAAATGGTACGTACCTAATCATTACTCTGGGAAGTTGAGGTTTGGCCCTTACGCTGATATTCTGAAATCAGGCTTCAAGGATTGTTTTTCTTGTTCTTCATTCTCAAGTCCCCTCAGGACTTGAAAATGAAATAAAAATTTATTTCTGTAATGTCTTGTACAGCTCCTGTTCGTTTTAGTGGAACATGCTTGGGACACATGTACAGTGGCATCTGCCAAAGATAGATCAAATGGATAGTACAGCTACTTGTTCAAGGGCAAATCTTAATCTTTACCTTTATTAGTTAATAGGTCTATCACTGGTATTGCACATTGCCATCTGAAAACATGAAAAATGTATTGTTTTGTATTACCCTACTTATTCTTTTGTGTTAGTTGTCTTGAGTGCCCCTTAATATAAAAGTAGGAAATAAAGTGATAAACAAAATAATTCAGCAAAAGCCATATAATAGATAACAGCTTCATAGCTTGGCACAATATCACCCTTCTCAGTGTTTTGAATCAAAGGACTTATTTCAGGCTGCTACAGCCCAAAGCTTGATTTTGAAGGTAGCGGGTGCTTCAGTTCAGACAGCTGCAGCTATTATGCATGGCAGGTAAATATTTTGTGGTTGGAGGCTATACTTTTTTGAGGATGCACTAATATTACCAGAGTGGTTGGGTTTGAAACTTCAGCACTTCTTTGGAAGGATAAGCAGAATTGATCCTGGACATAAATATTTTTCTCCCCAAATTAAGCAACAATTTCCTATGGATTTAGGAGAAAGATCTAAAGGAGCAGTTTTATAGGCCACAAAAACTTGGCTGAGGGAAGCTAAAGGGATCTGCAGGCCATATAGGTGGGTTATATTTGGATTCACTGCTGCCATTAGAGAGAGAGATTGATAAATATGCTCAAGTCTTTATTTAATCTATAGCTTTAGGACTATAGATTATAGTCCTAAAGCCTTTCCTTAGCTAAAGCTCTACAAAGGTTCCCATGTCTTTAGACTCATTTGAACATAGCTCAGGCTATATTTGAGAGGCCAGTAAACTCCATCCTTGCCTCCTTCCATGATCTTCATGAATTTTTAGCTAATTCCAATAGTTTTATTTTTGAAATAGTTTTAGGGCTTCTCCCGACATTACTCACAGATGAACACAATGTATAATTATACATCTGCTGGGAAAGTTCCTTGAGCATTGATATATAAACCTGAACATTTATTAGACTGGGGAAGAGGTATAATACTTAATATGGAGCTGCCTTTTCTAAGTGGGCAAAAAAATACCAAGATCTCTTTTTGACAACTAGAATTTTAGGTTTCATTAGGGAGAAGGATATGAGAAGATGAAAAACCTGGAGACCCCTTGACTAGGAATTATTTATTTATTAAATGTATGTGCCAGCCATCTCATCTAGATGGGGATTATGGAGTAAAGCGGGAAGTAGTTAAACAGGGTTTCTGCTTGAGCAGAGTTGAATTAAAAGACCTCCAAGATCCCTTCCAATTCTGTTATTCTGTTCTGTTCTGTCCTGGGAAAGGCTGGAGTGATGATTCTAGACTTGAGTATAAAGAAGTTTTAAATATGGACCTGACTTCTTGTTTTGATGGCGTTGGAATGCTGACAGTGAACAGATTCATTTTTCTAAAGTTGTATTTGCTTTTTTGGCAACAGTATGAAAACCAGGTTCTTATGTTTGGAAAGTGGGGAACCAGAGGGCTTGTTGGACGCCACAAGTTTTCTGATGTCACAGGAAAAATCAAACTGAAACGAGAATATTTTTTGCCTCCCAAAGGATGGGAGTGGGAAGACGAGTGGTTCGTTGATCCTGAAAGAAGGTCAGATTTTGACTTGGATTCTTCTCATATAAAGGTGGAGAGCGGGAAGCTTATGTAATTTCCATTGGGGGAAATCTCATAAATTTAGTAGAAAGAAAGGAAGGCAGGAAAATGCTAACTCCTGTTGAAAAGCAGCTCTATCAAGATCTCCTGCATAAACATGCTTATGCCAAGGGAAGGTAACAACATAAAGGCTTCCTTAAGTTATGAATGTTGAGAAAAGGGCTGATTGTTTTGACACTTCTGGAGAAGCCTTATCCCAGGGAGAAATAACTATGCTAGTTCAAGGGCCTCCCAAAGACTTTTAGAGGCAAATTCAAGTTTCAAGGGGCAGAAAAGGACCTTGTCTGAAACCAAGTAATCTACAAAATGTAACTTGGCTAACAGACCAGTCTTACTGAAATCTCAGCTATCAGCAGATGGAAGGAAGGATTGCATTTCCTCAATAAGCAGTTTAATAACATTTTATTTACTTTTTAATCTATTTACTTTCACCGATTATGTAATCCATGATGATAAGATAGAAGATAAGTGGAAGTTAGGTGCATACCTCTAGTTTTGAGGCATACGCCTGAGTCTTGTGCAGATTCTTTGTGATAACATTCCTACTTTTACTAACTGTACTAGAATTACTCCTTTGTACAGGTAGTCCTTGACTTACAATAGTTTATTTAGTGACCATTCAAAGTTAAAACGGCACTGAAAAAAGTGACTTATAACTGTTTGTCACACTAACAACCTTTCCAGCATCCTCATAATCTTATGATAAAAATTCCGATGCTTGGCAACTAGTTCATATTTATGACCATTGCTCTGTCCCAAGATCATGTGATCATGTTTTGCAAAGTCAATGGGGAAGCCAGATTCACTTTAACAACTGAGGAAAGGAAGGTCATAAAATGAGTCATAATTCACTTAACAAATGTCTCACTTAACAACATTGGGCTCAATTGTGGTTGTAAGTGGAGGGCCACCTGTAATAGAGGATGTAGGAGATATTTTATTCAGGAAAGTTAATGCTTCTCTTTCGGTCCTGAACAAATCTACTTTTTTTTCTCATGCTATATGAAGAAGGGACGTGGTGGCTCAGTGGCTAAGGCACTGAGTTTGTCGATCGAAAGGTCGGCAGTTCAGTGATTTGAATCCCTAGTGCTGCGTAACGGGGTGAGCTCCCGTTACTTGTCCCAGCTTCTGCCAACCTAGCAGTTCGAAAGCACGTAAAAAATGCAAGTAGAAAAATAGGGACCACCTTTGGTGGGAAGGTAAGAGTGTTCTGTGCACCTTAGCCACACCAGCAGTGGTAGGATTCAAATATTTTAACAATCGGTTCTCTGCCCTAATGATTTCTTTCAACAATCAGTTCACCAAACTGCTCAGAAAGTTAACAACCGGTTCTCCCAAAGTGGTGCGAACTGGCTGAATCCCACCACTGCATGCCAGCCACATGACCACAGAGACGTCTTCGGAGAGTGTTGGCTCTTTGGCTTTGAAACAGAGATGAGCACGGCCCCCTAGAGTCAGGAACAACTAGCACATATGTGCGAGGGGAACCTTTACCTTTACCTTTTATGAAGATTTGTTTTATGTGCCTAAACAAATTGAGAAATTTTATATTAAGAATTCTAAAAACTGTGCCTGTGGGTAGAATATCCAGAACAGCTCGGCTGTTAATAACCAGTTCAGTTCCACATGTTTTGCCGTCCGCCAATCCTCTTTAGCATCCTCCCCTTCTCTTTTGCTGAACTCACCAAATTTTCCTACTTGTCTGCTCTCTTGGATTCTGTCCCCAACCAGCTCAGTCCAACTACTACATCCACTCCCTTTAGACTGTCTTCCTTTATAGTGCTTTTTAGAGGTCACCCATCACCACTACTCTTTCCAATTTTTTCCTCTGCTTTTAGCTAATCCTTCTCTTATATGCTACTTATAAGTTATACTTCTTATATATTTATTAACCAAATGTATATTTGATCAACCAGAGGAACTCTGGATGGTGAACAACGATTAAAAACATAATTATCCAATTGATTTAAAAAAAGAAAAATGAAAGACTTTAAAGGTGACAACTGGCATCTAAACTGTACCTCTACGCTGATTGGGAGCCAGTGCAGCTCACACAGCAGCAGTGCCACAGAGTGCCATATGTGCACATTATATTTCACTGCATTCTGGATTGAAATTTCAAATGATTTTCAAGGGTAGCCTCATAGTCAGCCGGTTGCAAATGATTAAGTACACATGACCTAAAACCCAAAGCCAGCCGGTTTGTCAGGATTGAGCCAAAGCTAGTTCTTCCCCATCCAGACCTATATAGTCTCCAGGCCCTGGGAAAATGCCTTGACTGCATCACTTGGATGAGCAGCATTTTCATGTAGGGGTGTGGATGGATATGGTGCACCCATCCAAAATCTGCCTTCATCTATAAGCATGGCTGAAGCTGTTTTGGTGCTATATCTTGGCCTGAAACCTGACTGCAACAGGTCCAGATAATTAGCTGGAGATCTACTTCCTTCTTAACAACCAGAAAAGGAAGGTTAGCAACTGGATGAAATTTTCCAGTACTAATGGATCCAGTGACAGGGTCTTGAGAAGAAAGCAGAATAATGCAATCATGGAATTGCTCCTTCCAAAACAGTAACACTGGACACAATGTGGCCCAGCCACATATCACTTTTCAGGAGGATATGAACCTAACATAGCTGTGATCGTATTTAATCACCCAAAAACGCTGCCCACTTTCTTGGGAGTAATAGAATCAAACTTATCCCAGATAACTATTTTTTTTAATTTTGCCCCCAAGCTCTTCTATCAGCTCACTGCTTCTATTCTTAGTTTATCTCAATTTTTGCTCCTCCTCTAATAAAGTACTTTCTCTCCCTCCCCCTTCACTTAATTTTCTGTCTCCTCCTATCTGGTTTTAATTTTTTTTATTCCTTACTGTTCTATTCTAAAGCAAAGAAACACATAATTTTCCTCCCAGTAGATGGAGCTGTATGTCACCAATGTCTGCATCGTTTCTTACTAAGCTGCAGTTTTATTTATTGCTGTTATTACCAAAAAAAGTTCAGAAAAACTAAAAATAGCTACAATAGCTTTATATTAATTTTAAAAATAGATAATGTAAATATTTTTTAAAAAGAACCGTGCCCTAGGGTTTATACTGTAGCACAGTGTCTTTCGTTGAACATCCCCTGTTATCTAATGCTTAGAAGTCTTCCTTCTGGCTCCACAGCTTGCTAACAGAAGCAGATGCTGGCCACACTGAATTCACTGATGAAGTATATCAAAATGAGAGCCGTTATCCTGGAGGAGAATGGAAAGCAGCTGAAGATCAATATACAGATGTGGTAAGAGCTACTTCTGATGGCTTAGCAATTTTAAGTGCTGCAGATTTTTTTTCCAGGTATGGGTGACTTAATGTGTTTAGTATGTGTGTGTGTGTGTGAGAGAGAGAGAGAGTAGTGGGGAGAGAGGGAGAGAGAGAGCGTAGCCAGTTGGTGAGGATCTACCTGAAACTAAGCAATTTCTTTCCAATCCCGTAAGAGCCATGGTGGTGCAGTGGTTAGAACACAGTATTGCAGGCTAATTCTGCTGACTGCCGACTACCAGCAGTTCAGCAGTTCGAGTCTCACCAGCTCAAGGTTGGCTTAGCCTTCCATCCTTCCAAGGTGGGTGAAATCAGGACCCAGATTGTTGGGGGCAATATGGTGACTCTGGGAATCGCTTAGAGAGGGCTGTTAAAGCTCTGTGAAGTGGTATATAAGTCTAAGGGCTATTGCTACAAGATCTCATTAAGTCTAAGCTATAAACAAATTTTCAGCTAATTGTTGTGGCCCGCCAGTGGCCTGCGCGGATTGTGGCTGATCCTGACGAGGAGGTTGGTATGGTGTCGCGCCAGCAGCCTGTGCAGCCAGCGCTCGAGTTGGACAGGGAGGAGGCTGAAGAAGATGTGGTGCCAGAGGCAGAGATTCAGCCAGGGCCTTCAGATCCTCCAGAGGCTCCTTCAAGTGAAGAGAGTAAAGTGGAGGAGCCTCTTCTCAATGCACGAGTACGCAGAGCTGGCAAAAGGCAGGCGTGGTTACTCAGGAGGAGATCTCCTTGCTAGTAAGGCTTGGGACTAATTGGCTACTCCCTTAGCCTATTTAAGTTTGCACACAGTTGGCAAACGTTGCAGGAAACAACGTGTGTTTGTCCGGTCGTTCGTTGAGCATTTGAGAGTGAATTTTCCTTGCAAACCTGGTTTCTGGGCTAATTGCCAACTATTGTAAGCCTTTATCTAATCTTTGGAATTTCTGGCAGGCTGTTAAGGACATTTTTAGTAATAGCTTGCATTTGAAAAAGACTGTGTTTGTAGTAAACAGAGTTGTTTGGAGTTTTGTTTGTGCTACATTTCTTGGGTTCTGTAGCTGGGATAGAACAGCTAATACTAAATCATAATATGGTTTGTTTATTTTGGCAGAGTATGATCTATCCATACTGAACACTATATTTGTGTTTATCAAACCATGTTTAACATCCTATGTCTATGCCCCTTCAGCCATGGAAGCACTGTAGGTGAGGTTGGGTCAGTTTTTGACTCTCAGCCCATACTTGTCTGCTAGATTATACAGAGAAGAATTGGAGAAAATGTTGCCTTGAGCTCTTGAAGGAAACACATTTGTTTTTAATATTATTATTTTTGTGTAAAGTGAAATTTAAATTGCAATATGCAAGCAAACTAAAATGTGCATTACTGAGTTGTAAAAAAATCTGAATGCAGAATTCATGTGTGCACCCTTTAAAAAGTTGCATCTAACTCTATTGCTAGTTTACAGCTATTGGATCCTAGTTTGCTGCTTCCAATTGTACATCAGGAGGAATCAAATAGAAAAGAACTGGTCTTAGTCTTGCTAGTCTAATGCATCAAGCCACTCAATAGTATTATAGTACTTCAAAGGTTTAAACATTTCTTGGGATATACATTTTTGGACCCTCATTTGGATCTGATAATAAAATTAGCGGTTTTTCAGGTACCGTACTTTGAAATGAGTTATTATGAAATGTAGAGGTATCCCCAAATAATGGGGTAAAAAAAATCAAGATGTTGACCCATCTACGAGATTGATTTTTTTGTGTGTGCATTATGTGCAAAAAAACGAGTTTTGATATGCAGTTGTAGCTATTATGTTGATTTTTTAACCTCCCCTGAACATCCCTGATTATATGCACATATGTCATTCTGCTAAATGTGAATATAATTCTCAGTATGATTCTTTCTATGTTTCAAAGAATGGAGAAAAAGCTCCCCCACCAGGTGAAATAACGTGTCCTCCTGGCTGGATGTGGGACGATGATGCTTGGATATATGACATCAACAGAGCAGTGGATGAAAAAGGCAAGTATTTGAATTTGCAGACTGCTTTTTATTTCAAATGTGAATGTAATGAGTCTTATGAATGTTGGCTTATGAGAAAAAGACGAGGAAAGGTTGGCGAACTGAAGGCTGTGAATCATAGATTTCAGTAGCTACCGTATTGACTATGGAAGGAAAGTCCGGTTTTAATAGCCAATACATGTATTTTTCATTTAAGGTTGGGAATATGGAATTACCATTCCTCCTGACAATAAACCAAAATCCTGGGGTGCAACAGAAAAAATGTATCACACCCATCGAAGGCGAAGGTTAGTTCGAAAACGCAGAAAGGATCCAAACCAAACAACTGCATCAAAGGTAAGACAAAGAAATTGCAGCCGACAATGAGCGTCTATGGAAAAGAATGAAGGGAGGGGGCAGCATGTAGAAAATAAATGTCAGAAAATAATTCTATGTTTTGTCAAAGAAGTACATTGAACTCTTGTTATGATTGTCTTTTAGGAAACCAGATCATATGAAGATCGTGAAGGGTGGGAATTTGCATCTTTGATTGGGTGGAAGTTTCACTGGAAGCAAAGGAGTTCTGATACTTTTCGCCGCAGACGCTGGAGAAGAAAAATGGCTCCTTCAGATGCATATGGGGCAGCTGCCATCTTTAAACTTGAAGGAGCTCTTGTACGTAGGGATAATTTGCCTTGTCTGTTATCACTTAATGACCACTTCAAGGATAACCTATAATTTAAAAAGTGCACTTAAATGTGACCTAGGCAAGTGGATTAAAAAGTGGCACTCTCAATTCTTTTTTCTCTTGTCACAATCCTAACAATCTTCCCTTCTGCAGATGTTGTTTAATATACCAAGAAAGTGTTCTAAGCAGGGCAATTGTTCATTGAGTCGCACCAGATTTTATGACCGTTTTTGCCACAGTCATTAAGTGAGTCGCTGTGGTTAGGTAAATTGCACAGTCTTTAAGAAAATCTGACTCTCCTCCCCCCCGTCCCCCATTTACTTTGCATGTAAAATGTTGGCCAGAAAAGTCGCAAATAGCAAACATTTGAGCCTAGGACGTTACAACTGTTATAATTACAAGCTGTTGATCATGTGACTATGAGGAATGCTAGGATGGTTGTAAGTATGAGGACTGATCATATGTCTTTTTTTTTTAGTGCCATTATAACTTCTAACAGTTTATTTATTTATTTATTTATTTATTTATTTGTTTAGATTTGTATACCGTCCTTCTCCTTGCGGACTCAGGGCGGTGAACAGCCAAATAAAATAGTACACAAAAGTTAAACAATTTCTTTAAAAAAGCATATAACTTTGGCTAAAAATTAAAACCATTAACCATTAAATATTTAAAATACCCAACCCTATAATACAGATCTTAAAAATTCAGCGGGGTCAGGCTAGACCAGCAAGCTGAAAGAGATGAGTTTTCAGGGCCCGACGAAAAGTCCGGAGGTCAGCAATTGTTCTCAGTTTTGGAGGAAGATCGTTCCAGAGGGTAGGGGCTGCCACAGAGAAGGCCCTCCCCCTGGGGGTCGCCAGCCGGCATTGTCTGGCTGACGGCACCCTGAGGAGACCCTCTCTGTGGGAACGCACCGGCCGGTGGGAGGCTATTGGCGGCAGAAGGCGGTCCCGTAAGTACCCTGGTCCTAAGCCATGGAGCGCTTTAAAGGTGGTCACCAACACCTTGAAACGCACCCGGAAGTCCACAGGTAGCCAATGCAGCTCGCGCAGGAGAGGTGTCACATGGGAGCGTCCCGTCGCTCCCATAATCCCCTGCGCGGCCGCATTCTGCACTAGTTGGAGCCTCCGGGTGCATCCCAAGGGGAGCCCCATGTAGAGAGCATTGCAGTAGTCCAGGCGAGAGGTGACGAGTGCCTGAGTGACTGTGCGTAGGGAGTCCCGATCTAGAAAGGGCCGCAACTGGCGTATCAGGCGAACCTGATAGAAAGCTCCCCTGGCCACAGCTGTCGTGTGATCTTCCAAAGACAGCCGTAGGTCCAGGAGGACGCCCAAGTTGCGCACCCTTTCCGTGGGGGCCAATGATTCGCCCCCAATAACCAGTGATGGTGTCAGCTGGCTATATCGGGACGCCGGCAGCCACAGCCACTCGGTCTTGGAGGGGTTGAGTCGAAGCCTGTTTCTCCCCATCCAGGCCCGCACGGCTTCAAGGCACTGGGACATCACTTCCACGGCATCGTTGGGGTGGTCTGGGGTGGAAATGTACAGCTGCGTATCATCAGCGTACTGATGGAACTCCACCCCAAAACCACGGATGATCTCACCCAGCGGCTTTACATAAATGTTGAACAGGAGGGGCGAGAGGACCGATCCCTGCGGCACCCCACACACTAGGCACCTCGGGGTCGACCGCTGCCCCCCTGTCAACACAGATTGCGACCAGTCGGAGAGGTAGGAGGAGAACCACCGTAAAACGGTGCCTCCCACCCCCAGTCCCTCCAATCGGCGCAACATGACACCATGGTCGATGGTATCAAAAGCCGCTGAGAGGTCTAATAACACCAGGATAGAGGAATAACCCCTACCCCGGGCCCGCCAGAGATCATCCACCAATGCGACCAATGCCGTTTCAGTGCTGTATCCAGGCCTGAAGCCGGACTGGAGCGGGTCTAAATAGACAGCTTCATCCAGGTACCGAGGGAGCTGCCATGCAACCACACTCTCAACAACTTTCGCTAAAAAGGGAAGGTTGGAGACTGGACGGTAATTAGCCAAAATAGCCGGGTCCAGGGAGGGCTTCTTGAGGAGGGGCCTCACCACCGCCTCCTTCAAGGCGGCCGGTAGGGCACCCTCACGCAAAGAAGCATTTATGATCTCCTGGAGCCAGCCTCGTGTAACCTCCCGGGAGGCCAGCACCAACCAGGAGGGACACGGGTCCAATAAACATGTGGTTGCATTCAGTCTCCCCAAGGTCCTGTCCACGTCCTCGGGAGCCACAGGATCGAACTCAGCCCAGATAACACTCTCAAGACCTGTCTCAGTCACCTCGCCCGAACTAACCCAGTCGGCGGCCAAGTCATCCCGAATCTGAGTTATTTTGTCATCCAGATATTGAACAAAATCCTCAGCACGACCCTGCAAGGGATCCTCCCGTGCTCCCGAATGAAGGAGGGAGCGGGTCACCCTAAACAGGGCGGCTGGGCGATTATCTGATGATGCGATAAGGGCGGCAAAATAGTTAGATTTTGCCGCTTTTATTGCCACTAAGTAAGTCTTAATGTGAGCTCTTACTAGTGTCAAGTCAGATTCAGAGCGACTGGCCCTCCAACCGCTCTCTAGGCGTCTTCTCCGGCGTTTCATCTCCCTCAGCTCCTCGGTAAACCAAGGAGATAAGTGAGTTCGGCGCCGGGTCAGAGGCCGCAAAGGCACGACACGGTCCAAGGCCCCACCGGCTGCCCTATTCCAGGCAGCCACCAGATCCTCAGCCGAGTCGTGTGTCAGTGTCTCAGGAAATGGCCCAAGCTCCGTCTGGAACCTATCAGGATCCATCAGGCGCCTGGGGCGGAACCACCTAGTCGGTTCCGCCTCCCTGCGGTGAGGTGCAGCGGTCTGAAAGTCGAGTCGAAGGAGCGAGTGGTCAGTCCATGACAAGGGCTCCATAACTATATCCCCAATATCTAGACCACTCAACCACTGACCAGAGACAAAAACTAGATCCAGGGTGTGTCCACCAACGTGGGTCGGGCCCTGAATTACCTGGGTCAGGTCCATGGCCGTCATGGAAGCCATGAACTCCCGGGCTAACTCAGATGTTTCACCGATAGATGGCAGATTGAAATCCCCCATGACCATAAGCCTAGGGGTATCAACCGCCACTTCGGCTACAACATTGAGAAGCTCGGGCAGGGTTGTTGCCACGTGGCAGGGAGCCAGGTACGTGACTAACAGACCCATCTGCCCACCACGACCCCCCCTCACGAAGATGGACTCACACCCGGCTATCTGCGGTACAGTGGTCTCCCTCGGACTCAGACCTTCCTTAATAATGACCGCTACTCCCCCACCCCTCCCCTGAGCTCTCGGCTGGTGGAATGCAAGGAAACCTGGTGGGCACATCTCCACGAGGGGAACCCCCCCCTCGTGGCCCAACCAGGTCTCAGTAATGCCGGCCAGGTCCACACCCCCCTCTTGGAGAAGGTCACATATGAGGGGGGCCTTATTGACAACGGACCTCGCATTGCATAACAACAGCCGGAGCTTCGGGTCCTGAGACTCTAAACAACCCGGGGAACGGGAATGGCTCGGGGGACCGGGGCACGCAATCGCTCGAAGACAGCTGTACAAGTAGTTGTAAATCAAGGATTACCTCTACTGCATTATGGTTTTGGGATTTAATAGTCTGCTGCAGATATGTACAGTCAGAGAGAAATACAGATTTTTTAAAATGCCTTTTTCCCCCCAAGGGGGTGGGGGGGCAGGTAGAAAATGCTGCAACAAGACTGTGAGTGTCATTGTTTTGAAGCAGTAGTTTAAAGATGCTTTTCTGTTCTGAGAAGTACTGAGAAGTTTCTTCTCGATTTCATTGGAATAAGAAGTTATAATTAATTAGAAGAAAATTATGTACTGAGTTAGTTTTTAAAAAATCTTATTTCCAGGAAATGTGATCCATTAAATCAGATCTTCAGTGACATCATTAATTTTAGGAATCCTTATAGCTAAGAATGGATGGCCGTGTTTGCTTTCTCTCCTTTCCTTTCCCTTTTTCTTTTCACGTAGGGTTTTTATTTGATAAGCCTGATAATAAAGACCACTTTGAAACTATGGGTTTAAGTCCTTTATAAACACTGAATAATTATATACTCTTAGGGAGCAGATTTTAGTATTGAAGATGAAGACCACACTTCTGAGAAGTCTACAGATTCAGCAGCAAATGTCTTTGGTGCAAACACTCCAATTGTTTCTTGCAACTTTGACAGTAAGTCAGTTAAAATTATTTATTGAAAGTGATAGGATTCCTTGGTTTTCTCACAGCTGCTCTTTTATTGTAGTTGACATGCAGTATAAACTCAAACTGGCGAACATACCTAATACTCTTCTTGTATTAGAGCTCTTCTGAGCCCTTTCCTGCCAAGAAAGAAGACTCTATGATCCATAGGCCTGATGTAAGGCCTCCCAAAATGCAAATATGTAAACTCCAAGCCAAATTGCTCTCATTGGGCAATGCACAAAAATTAATAGAGTGAAGTGAGAACAGGAAGAGGTCCACATCATTAACCATGATCCTTTAATGTCATTCAGTCTTCAGTCTGTTTCTTGGATTAGTAGAAATGAATTGCCATACTTTAACTTCTGACAAGATTTAGTTAATAATCAATTTGACTGTAGAATACAGCTGTATTTCACATTATTATTTCAAAATAAACACTGATAGAAATTATAAAGAAAGGTTAATTTCCATTTATTTGATCAGTTAAAGAAGCTAGTCCAAAATGTGGGCATATCTGATATGACCAGTTTTATGCTTATTAAAATTGTACTACGTTTCCATTCCATTTTCGATCCGATTTGTAGAAATGATCCTAGTTGGTTATTGCTTTCAACACTGTGGAAACCTACAACCCAAAGACTTTGGAGGCAGACAACACTTACATTAGAAATAACAAATGCATTAGCTGTTCTCCAGTGTTTTCCTGACTGCCAGATGTTGACATAGCATACTGTTGGACCAGATGGATCCATTTATTTGTGGCAAAAACAGATGAAGAGAATGATTGAAATGTTCAACAATCTTCAGCCTAACCAAATAATTAAAATTACTATAGAATTAATGAAGACTAATACATGCTAAACAATGACTAGAAATCGGAAATTACTGACAAGTATAGCATAAAAAATACACATGGGGGAATAACTACAGAGACTCTTACTAACATAGACAGAATAAAGAGGATAAGGAGAAGAAGCAAAAGTAAGTGTTTATAAACTGTCAATTTTAGCCCTTCCTTAAGCATGAAATCAGTTGTATAATCATAAGCCAGTCACTCTCTCTCAGCCTTAGGAAATAAACTGGAGGGACTTGTCCACTTAGTCACCAGGAATTACTGGTTCAAAGGTAAGCGTACATAAAGAAAAAGATTGTTTCATTTACACTGACTTGTGTTTTTGTTGTTTTAGGAGTTTTTAGTTACCACCTTCGATGTTACATCTATCAGGGAAGAAATCTTATAGCTTTGGACAAAGACAGTTTTTCAGGTACAAAGAATAGAAGCTAGGGAATGAATTCAAAGAACGTGTATCTTTTTCTGATATTTTTCTAGAACAAACAGCTTAAGCAAGGGAAATAATTTGAGCATTTCCTGTTCAGAATGTTATGGCTAATCAAAGATTTGCCTAATTATTTAATAGTGATGTCTATTCATTAAAATATTTATATAGCAGAACTCTGGTCAAACAGTTCAAACGATAACACAAAAAATAGGGGAAAAAAGCAATTTAAAGAAAAAAAGCAATACGTGCAAGGCCTTTACTTCATGGAAGCATTATTTATGTACATATATCTATACTACTTCATTCAAGAACAGCTCTCATGTCTCTACATATGGATATCACCCGGGGTGAAATCTACTTATCTTCCCTGCCGGTTTAGAAGTGTGTGCTCTGCGTGTGATTTTGGACCCTCTGCACATGCGCAAAGCCTTCTGTGCATGTGCAGAGGGTCAAAAACAGGTTACTTCCTGGTTAAAATCAGGAAGTAACGACATCTGGGCAAATGGATGGAGCTTTGCACTGCTGCCGCTACCGGTTCACCGAACCATGTGCCACCGCTACTACCGGTTCATCTGAACCGGTGCGAACCGGTAGCATTTCATCCCTGATATCACCCCATTAAAAATATGTAAAGGAGAAACATCCCACTAATGAATATTAATCCTCAATCAGATTACTATTTCAAATATCATGGTCCAATGCTTTATGGGCACCATTACTAAAGGAGCATCACCATACTTGAGCTTTAGTTCTCTTCTGTTTTTTTTCCCCTTGCTAACACTATCCTGTAACCCAGTCTTTCCCAACCATAGACATTTTAAGATGTGTGGACTTCAACTCCCAGAATACCCCAGCCAGAAGCCCTGGGGTGCAGTTGGGGAACATTGGACTTGGCTCTTCCTCCTCAGACTTAATTTCCAATCTTTCTTTTCATAGGACTCAACCTCCTTTTGCTTGCTTTCCAAGGGTCTTCTGATTTTTTCTCCTGTTTAAGGACCAGAAGAGCTCAGGAAAAGGCAGGCAAAAGATATAGCTAATAATAGTTAGCCAAAAAAATAAATAAAACATTAGTAGAATCACAAGGAGGAGTTAAGCTATAATTAGGAGTATTATGCTGCATGTTATGCAATGTCTTTTTCAGGAGGGGGGGTGGGATTTGAAATTGTAAGATGCAGTTTGTGGTCATTTTGAATCTATTTGGTTTTGGTTCCATATATAAAATGTCATAACATATATAATGTAAAATGTATGACAATCTGCATAGGCATCATATGTATATTGTGATGATCACAGCTTTAAGATTTTTCATTAGCTTTTAAAAGTTACAGATTCACAGTTCTTTTTCAAATATCCAGGTAGTTTTCATTTAAAAGTTACATTCTATTTCCCACACACAGAAATAAATCAGGACACCATAAACATTTTCCAGAAGAAAATTATACTATTGGAAAGAAAGAATTACCTGGATAAATGTGGGCCCTTGAAGTCTTTATTCACTTCATTAACTTTCTAAATACTAAAGTTAAAAATATATATAACACTGCCACTACATCTCTTGCAAAAGGAATCAGAGAGGTAATCTTTAAATGATATCCAGTCATAGCAATTTGTACAGAAAATGATATCCTCCCCCATTTCTTCAGAGGTCCCTTATGATTTTAACGGTTTTTAAAAAATAATAGGCCTAAAGCTCTTGTATTCATTTGCCTCTAGTTCTGAAAAAAAGGGAGAGATATAAATTACAATTTTGGAATCTTTTGGAATCATGCAGTGTGGATTACTATGACTCAGTACCAAGGTTAGGGCTAGTTTTAAGATTGTTAAGTGAAGCGAAAAGAGAGAGTGTAGAAAAATGTACAAACTTAACTCTAAATAAGTCTATGTCAGTATTCCCTTGCTGTGCTCTTTCAGATCCATATGCTCATGTTTCATTCCTTCATCGAAGCAAAACAACTGAGATTATCCATTCAACTCTGAACCCTACCTGGGATCAAACAATTATATTTGATGATATTGAAATTTACGGTGATCCCCAAATGGTAGCACAAAATCCTCCTCTGGTGGTTGTTGACCTTTTTGACAATGACCAAGTGGTAAGTACCATATCATCTCTTATGTCTTGTTTTAGTTTAATGATGTCAGATACATGATCATTTTGGGATTTGGGATTTCAGGGCAAAGATGAATTTCTTGGAAGAACCTCTTGCTCTCCAATGGTAAAATTGAATCCAGATATTGATATCAACCCAAAACTTCTTTGGTATCCAGTTAAGAATGGAGGCAAGGCTTGTGGAGATGTTCTTTTAGCTGCTGAGCTTATACTGAATGAAAAGGTAATGAAAAATAAATTGACTTATTTTGGACTTAAGATACTTCGATAAGATAATATCCATGTTTGGTCTCACTATAAATTATAGAATCATGTATCTATATCTTTAAACAGGGTGGCACCAATCTTCCAATTCTTCCTTCTCAACGAGCACCAAATCTATATATGGTACCACAAGGAATTAGACCTGTTGTGCAACTTACTGCAATTGAGGTATTTTGATTATTGTTTATTTGTTATCCAAAGTGACATGTTAATAGGGCATTTGGGCATACATGCTTACACAAGACCAACTGCTAGCATAAAATCTTAGTATACTTTTAATGTATAATAAACAGCTGTTATCAAGTGCTTAGGCAAATCTGGATGATGTTTTATTTTCATTATGCAATGTTCATCCAAGATTTGATGTCATTATTAGAAGCGTTAATGATAAATTCAAAAATCCTTAATTCATATCCGTCATGAATTTGATCTCAAATTAGCAATTATATCTCAGTCTTGCATCTAAGGACTATTGTGGGCATCCAAGAACTACCTAGGTGAACTAAGACCACTTTCAAAATATGTTATGGAAATGCTGAATATTATGAAATGGACTTGGATTTATGAATAAAGTAGCATTACATTCATGAGAATAGGTTACCCTGGGAATTAATACAACATCCTAGAAAAAGACAATGGCAAAACATTTGCAAATTCATGCCAAAAAAACCCTTCATGGCTATATCCATGAAGTCAGTAGGAGTCAAGATGCAAAATGAGGGACAAAAGAAAATGTGAATGACAAAATTTTTTATAAAATATTTATTTTAAGTAATTGAATTGTTAAATTGTTCCATGGTGAGTTTGTTGTGGCAGGTTGTCCATGGCAAGTTGTCCCACAGTGAGTTGGCCATGGTGAGTTGGCCATGGTAAGTTGGTTGCAGTGAGTTGGCCACAGCAAGTTGTCTCATTCAGACCCCCCCTTCTTTTTTTTACATTAATTTTGCAGCAGATTATGTTTCTCTTCATAATGTGATGTTTTGGGGCCTGTTGCTTCATTTGTTTTAACAGATCCTTGCCTGGGGATTACGGAACATGAAAAACTATCAAATGGCTTCTGTGACTTCTCCCAGTCTCATTATAGAATGTGGAGGTGTAATGGTAGAATCTGTAGTGATCAAAAACTTGAAGAGGACACCTAATTTTCCCGGATCTGTTCTCTTCATGAAAGTGGTATGATACTGCAAAGACTTCATAGCAAAGCTGTATAACATATTTTGACTACATATTGATCATTAAAAAAATAGAACCAGTATATATGTTGACACATATATTCACTCTGTAAACTGTCCAGAGCAAAAATTTAACCATTATAAATGAATCCTATTTTTAAGTTTGGATACGTATGTATCCTCATTCAGAAATAGATGGGAAGATACATGAGATGAAATGTTGAATTCCTATAGTAGAGATATCATTATTACGATATAAACCAGTGGTGAAATGCATTTTTTTTTTACTACCGGTTCTGTGGGCATGCCTTGATGGGCATGGCAGGGAAAGGATACTGCTAAATCTCCATTCCCTCCCCACTCCAGGTGAAGGATACTGCAAAATCCCCATTCCCTTCCCACTCCTGGGGGAAAGATATTGCAAAATCTCCATTCCCACCCCACTCTGGGGCCAGCCAGAGGTGGTATTTGCTGGTTCTCTGAACTATTCAAAATTTCCACTACCAGTTCTCCAGAACCTGTCAGAACCTGTTGGATTTCACCCCTGGTATAATACAGGGGTACATACAGATGCACAGCACAAAGTAGGTACATTGTAGAGTATCAAGCAGTATTCAGTATATCTCCCTTCCCTACTAAATACTTAATTGCATCCCTTGCTAAATTCATTATCTTCCACATCTCTTCCCTGAACATAACATAGTTTTTGTGAATTGAATCAAAAATCACATTCTCCCATCTGAATATATAAAACTGTCTTCATTTGTTAGCTTCTTTGGTGCTTAATAGTTTTTTATTCTCAATATCATATAGCAAAATGGATCAAAGCAATTTGTTTTTGATTTAGCCATTTTTTTTCTAAGAATCAAGCTGGGAGAGATGTAAGCAGTCTATGATTGGAGTCCCCAAACTTGTCCATTTTGACTGTAGAATGTGGATCTTGATTTTCACCAGAAAAGATAGTTTTAATCTTTAATCTCCACACTGTGCTCCCAATCCATATAAATGTCTTTTATAGAGATACTCAGGAGATTTAAAAAAGAAAAAAGTCAAGGAAACAGGTGCAACTATGTCATAAAGTTCAATCAAAAGTTCAATATGTGTTGGTATATAGTGGTACTTTTGTAGTCATTTTTAATTGGTTCCTGGAAGGGCGATTAGTATTAAAAACAATGAGTACCAAACAAATTTCTCCCATGGGGAACAATGTAGCAAATCACAAGGCGCCCAATGCCAACAGGTTTTAGCTTGTGCGTTGAGTATCAAACAGTGAGTACTGGGACAAAATTTTGTGTTGAGTACCAAATTCAATGAGTTTCAAAGCAGTTGAGTACCACAGTATCCCTGTACATTTAAAAATAAATGTAGCTTCAATTATTTTGACTTTTTATCTTCTCCATCCCAGATGTTGCTATGTTAGATGTATTTTTGTAATTGGTTTTAAATGTAGTCTATATAATATATGTTTTGTTTGTTTTTAACTAGCTGATGCCCAAAGAGGAATTGTACACTCCATCACTAGTTCTTAAAGTGATAGATCACAGGCAGTTTGGCCGTAAGCCTATTGTGGGACAATGTACCATTGATTTACTGGAGAGGTTTCGCTGTGATCCTTATGTTACTAAAGAAGATATTGCACCCCAGATGAAAGGTATAGTTATAAAATAAACACATTATTTTTCATTTATTGTTCTCCCAGTCTTGTTACTACTAAGATAATTTATTGACTTTACAAAAACCCCATTGAAATAAATGAGCACAACTAAACTTTGGTGATAGTTTAACACTTTTATAAAAGTCCATCATTATTTTTCATATATTGGGTAGTCAGTGAAAAGAAAATCAGTATTAATTGAGAAAGAATGAAACTAGATAATTAATAGCCATTAACATTTATGGTTTGGAATATATACCAAAGATGAATAAGATTACTTTCATTGCTCCTACTATAACTTTGTCTCACTTTTTTAATTCTAGCATATAGTTCTGTATTTAACTTCATTAAAGAGGAATCTTAACCAAAATGTTGCAGTGGGGATTCAAATACAGACCATCCACTTCACTCCCTTGCCCCCAGAAGTTTTCTGATTGTTCATGAGCACTGAATATGCCTCCCTTTACCTATAAGACTTTGGGGTTCCTCCAAGCTTGGTGATAATTCCATCTTGCAGGAATGGGTTATTTTGGCAACATAAGCAACTGCATTTTGAGTTTAAATACAGAAAAATTATTTATTTATTTATCTATTTTATGTAATTTGTATGCTGTCCTATCTCCGTAGACTCAGGGGGGCTCACAACAAATAAAAACAAATCCAATAAAACATAAAATACATACAAAGTACATAAATGTATAAATATAAAATTTAAAACATATATTAAAATCCATTAAAATAATCAAACCCCTCAGTCCAGGTTGGGCGATGTAAACAACCATGTTTTTAATTTGCGGTGGAAGGTGCGAAGGTCAGGAGCCAACTGAAGCCCCAGGGGGAGTTGATTACAAAGAGATTATCTCCCCCAGTGGTTTCATATAAATGTTGAACAGAAGGGGCGAGAGAACCGACCCCTGTGGCACCCCACAAGTGAGGGGCCTCATGATCGATCTCTGCCCTCCTGCCAACACCGCTTGCATCCGACCGGAGAGGTAAAAGGAGAACCACTGTAAAATGGTGCCTCCCACTCCCAACCCCTCGAGGCGCCGCAGCAAGATATCATGGTCGATGGTATCAAAAGCTGCCGAAAGATCTAATAGGACCAGAACAGAGGAATAACCTCTGTCCCAAACCCTCCAGAGATCATCCACCAGCGCAACCAATGCCGTCTCCATGCTGTATCCGGGCCTGAAACCCGATTGGCATGGATTGAGGTACTCTGCTTCATCTAGGGCCATCGAGAGCTGACGTGCCATCACGCTCTCAACAACCTTCGCAAGAAAGCGAAGGTTGGAGACTAGACGATAATTACTCAAAACAGCCGGATCCAAGGCAGGTTTCTTGAGGAGGGGCTTCACCACCGCCTCCTTCAAGGCTGCAGGAAAGGTTCCCTCCTCTAAGGAGGCAGTTATCATCGCCTGAATCCAGCCTCGTGTCCCTTCCCACGCTGAATAAACCAGCCAGGAGGGACACGGGTTCAATACACATGTGGCTGCACTTAGCTTCCCCATGATCCTGTCCACTTCCTCTGTACTTTGCTCTAAAATAAACACTAATTTATATATTTATATCTTGTTTTTTGGAAGCCAATTCCTGAACAATTTGACTTGGCAGGTAATTTCCCCAAATACAATTCATTTAGAACAATGTTTTTCAAATTTGGCCACTTTAAGAAGTGTGTCTATGAAGATTCTCAGTCATCCAGGTCATGGTTGTCCCAAGGGTGCTTTTTTCAAGAGACAACTGGACTCCATTCCCCACCATCCAGTCAGAACTGAATGAATGAGACATGAAACGTCTTCAAAGGAAAAAAACAAGAAAGTCCATTTGTCTCTTTTTTAAGAAGTATGGACTTCAACTCCCAGAATTTTGATTGGGAAGATCTGGAAGTTCAAGTTCATTCATTTTAAAGTTACTAAGTTTGAAAAACATTGATTTAGAAGAAGGAAAGATATTTTCTTCCAGTTTTAACAATCAGCAGCCCAGTTCTCTAGACCCAGTTCTTAGTGTTTCTTGGCTCTTGATTTAATAAGTTGTTTTATCTGCAGTTACTATTCTAGCAGCTGCACCTCGCCGAGATGTTGTAATTGAAGTGGAAGATGCACAACCCTTACTAACATCACAGGTAAACTTCTTGTTTACATACATTTTTCTGTGGCCAGTTCATTTGTTTTTTGGCATGAGAATCTTACCAAACAATTTATCTGTAATAATTGTTGAAAGCTAATATATTCTCTTATGTAACCAGAAGGTTACATGTCAATCACTCTGTGTTTTTCCATTGTTTTTGTATGTGTAAATCAGGTTTCCCTATTGGGTATTCCTCAGATGTGTTTGATTTCTTCAGTCAGTATGATGGTACTCTGATGGAGTCTTATGGGAACCGAAGACCAACATATTTGGAGACCATCAGCTAGGGAGGGCTGATATAAATTATTGTCTGTCTTCTGTGTGGCTGCAGTTCCTGAGTTGTTTGCCAATAATTTTAGATCATATGTGCTCTCCAGTGAATAGACTGATAAATTGAACTGGCAGTTTGAAGACTTATCTTCTGAAATCATCATCTAAAATACGTATTAAATTGAGTTAAATGGGAGAGCACTCTCCCTGTCAGATACCATTGGAAAAAATGACAGCTGCATGACAAAATGATTTGGGTGAAATGGCGCAGCATAAATTTAAAATTGACATAGCCATTCAACCTTCAGACATATTTCCATCAGTATCCTCCCTTTTCTGTAAAATAATCACTGTTTAACTACAAATAAAGAGATAATTACTTGGTTATCACAGACAGATATGAGATTAACCACTGATACTAAGGGATTGTTTTAGTTTTTGAAGCTAAATGATGAAAATATTTAACATTAGATATTTAATTCAGAAATGTCAACATTTAAATTCAGTGAATTATTCATTTTCTCTCTGTAATTGCAGGGTTCTAAAACTGTGTTCCTCTTGCTTTAAAAATTCCTCTCCCCATTTTATTCAATCTGTAAAAAGAGAGCCAGTCACAATATATTGTTACTCCTAATTTTATTCATTCATTCATTCATTTCTTAGACTTGTTTGCCACCCATTTTGCCACAATTACAAATAAGAGTAGAAGCTGTACTAGAATTAAGTTGTACAAGAGGTAACAGAATTAATTTCAGTAATGTGTGTCTTCTTGCAGCTAATCCATTTCTCTGTTGTGGTAGTCAGTCTCTTCATTCACTAAAGATGGTCCCTGACAGTTATTTTGCAACTGCTGAAAAAAGCTACTTAGGACCCGGATTCAAAGTTCCAATCGCCACCTCCTCAGAGTCACGTGACCCCATATTGTGTGCTTGTCAGTCAGCCTCCATTTACATCCATTTTCAGCTTCTTGCGGTCACGTGACTATGATTTATGTCATTTGTGCCAGAACCTGGCATTTATTTCCAGTTTCTGGCAAAAAGTACCCCCTAACAAACAATGGGTTCACTTAACAACCATTAAGTTAAGCAGTGGCTTAACTATTGCCATGTTTATAACTGTCAGATTCACTCTAAAAAAAAGATTGTGAAGTCAATGATGACCTGCTTAGTGACTGTCACATACTTACAACCATAATTGTTGCCTCAATTACAGACATAAGTCGAAGACTATCTGTAGAGTAACTAATAGAGATTGGTCATTAAATATTGGGCGCTACTTCATTGTGCATTCTTATGACTGCTATTTTTTGTTAACCTTACATTTCACCAGAGGATACATTATTACGTCCCGTCTTGGACGTAATAATGAACGCTTTCTACATGGGGCTCCCCTTGAAAAGCACTTGGGGGCTCCAACTGGTCTAGAATGCGGCCGCGCGGGTGATTATGGGAGCGACTCGACGCACCCACGTGACACCTCTCCTGTGCGAGCTACACTGGCTCTCAGTGGTCTTCCGGGTGCTGATCAAGATTACCATCTTTAAAGCGCTCCATGGCTTAGGACCTGGTTATTTATAGGATTGCCTTCTGCCACCGATGGCCTCCCACCGACCAACACGCTCCTACAGAGAGGGACTCCTCAGGGTGCCGTTGGTTAAACAATGTAGACTGGCGACCCCCAGGGGGAGAGCTTTTTCTGTGGGGGCACCTGCCCCCTGGAATGAACTACCCCCGGGGATAAGGATGATTCCCGACCTGCGTACTTTTTGCCATGCCCTTAAGATCCTGCTATTTCAACAGGCTGGACTGGCTTAATAAAGATTTGGATTGGGTGTTTTAAATTTGTGGGTTTTTAATTGGGGAGCCAAAATATTTAATCTATTTTTAAATTGTTTTAAATTTTGTATTGCATGTGGTTTTATTGTGGCTGTACACCGCCCTGAGTCCTTCGGGAGAAGGGCAGTATAAAAATTTAATAAATAAATAAAATAAATAAATATTGAATTGTGACCGAAAGCAAAGAGGTTATGTTCCCTAATTATTCTGGGGTCTTTAAGCAGCAAACAACTTAAGGACATTTTTCTCTATAGAAGATTTCAAAAATCTAAGATAATTTAAAGGCTAAGTAGTCAATTTATAGAGATAAATTGCAATATTTTTGTGGTAATTTTTAGGAGAGGGAAAGCGTGCCATATACAGGTAGTCTTCAATTTATGACCACATTTGAGCTCAAAATTTCTGCTGTTAAGCGAGACATTTGTTAAGTGAGTTTTTCTCCATTTTACAATCTTTCTTATTAAGTGAATCATTGCAGTTAATAAGTTAGTAACATGGTTGTTAAGTGAATCTGGCTTGCCCATTGATTTTACTTGTCAAAAGGTTGCAAAAGAGGATCACATGTCCCTGGGACACAGCAACCGTCATAAGTATGAACCAGTTGCCAAGCATCTGAATTTTGATTACTTGATCATGGGAATGTTGCAAAGATCGTGACTGTGAAAAACAGTCATAAGTCACTTTTTTCAGTGCTGTTGTAACTTTGAATGGTCACTAAACGAACTGTTGGAAGTCAAGGACTACCTACACTATATCCTATATGCTAAATTAGATGTTTGCATATATTGCATACTGTCTAAAAAGATGCTAAGTTCAACTCATGGCATCTCAAACCACTTTACAGGGATTACAGGTGAGCAACTGAAAAGGTTCCTAATTAAGCTTCTGTTCAACCACTGCTAGACAGAACAGTGAAACTTGTAAAGCAATTTAACAGGCCAAAGTGACTTTAGAGATTAACTACAGAATGGCATCTATGTACATGCTTAGAATAATGCATTACGTATAGGATACCTGAAATAATTAAAGACAACATAGGAAGCTATAGTGCAGTGATAGCTAACCTTTTTGCTGTCGCATGCCAAAGGTGGGGGAAGTGTGTGGGGAGGTTGTGGATGCGCATGCCCACATCCATAATTCAATGCGCTCCGCCCTCCCACACATGTGCATGTGACCCCCCCATGCTCCCTCCTGCTTTTGGCACACGATGGTACGGTGGGCCCAGTAGGCCCATATTTTGCTCTCCTCAGGCCTCAGAGGCTTTCTAGAGGCCCTCCAGAGGCCAGAAACAGCCCATTTCCCAATTTCTAGTGGGACCTGATGGCCCGAAAATCAGCTGCCGGCGTCCTTGAGCACTAGAGCTGAGCTAGGGTAACACTTGTATGCCCACCGATATGACTCCATGTGCCACCTGTGGCACGCATACCATAGGTTCGCCATAACAGCTATAGTGCCTTATTTAAATAAAATAAGGATCACTTTAAGGGGCTTCAAGAAAGCATAAGAAATAAATAATTTACTAAATTTTGAAAGCCAATGTGCATTATTACTGAGTTCCTTTTAGTGAGAACCATTGATACAACTCTGCACCAGTAGGTGCTGCATAATCTTTGCACTATATTTCTAACTATGTGGTAATTGTAACAATAGGAACTTCTCTAGATCTGCAGCTTCAGGCACAAGGCAAATTGACCAAATAATTATCATTAATGGTTACATTTATTTATTTATTTATTGGTTTGATTTATATGTCGCCCTTCTCCGGAGACTCAGGGTGGCTTACAATGCGTTAAGCAATAGCCTTCATACTTTTGTATATACCTGCTTAGTAGGGCTTTTGGCCCCCCTAAGCATTGTTCTTTTTTATACAAAGTCATCTTATTTCCCCCACAATCCGGATCCTCATTTTACCTACCTCGGAAGGATGGAAGGCTGAGTCAACCTTGAGCCTGGTGAGATTTGAACTTGCAATAATTGCAGGCAGCTGGCAGCTGGCAGCTAAGTGCTATTTAACAGTGCTTTTGTCCGCTGCTCCACCAAGGCTCATATATTTTGATATATAGAATATTTTGACTGATATCTAGCCATCAGCACATGGAATTAAGACATGGAATTCTGTGTTAAAAGTAAACATATTTAAAAGCAAAGGGATGTTTAAATCTAATTTCATATATTAGTTTGTTTGGAGCTGAATGTTCCTTTAAAGATTCTAATTTTTAATGGAGCCGAATGGAAAATAAGGACTTCTTAGAAACAATGATGTGCAGATCTTAGGCTAGTGTGACAGATGCAGAGCTTTCACAAACTACATTCCAATTTCTAGTGCATAAGCAGTATGTCAGCTGCACTCAGCAAAATGGCTTCTCCAAGCGTGGTACATGTATGTATAGATGAAAAAAAAATGCATGGGGATTATTCTCCTTTGATGCTTTTATCATTGAGCTTTCCTGCCACTTTTCAATATTCTACACAGGGAGCTTTTGGAGAAAAATAAAAGTTTCGGTTCAAAGCAAAATTGAGAAATATTTCCATTGTCACCGCTTTGAGGCAGCTGAAAATGACACCTTTCACTGAGAATGGGAAAAGTTGCTTTCACACAGATGTATTGCCACTAATTTGGCATCTGATTGGCTTGCTAACAGTAGAACATTATGCGTGCATCCTCAGAAATGAATCCAGTGAATTCAAAGGGATAGGTCCCTGTCTAAATGGACATAGGATTGCAGTCAATCACAATAAAATTGCATTGCTTGATATGACCGATTTTTTTTCTGTCATTGGAAAACAAAATTTGGTAGTGATTATTTTTACACGCTTTCTCCAAAATCTCAAAGCACTAAGTATGTAATAAATAGATGAAACAACTTTTGGTGGTCAGTGATTGCTTATGGGTTCTATCATCAACTGGGTTCCTACTTAGAAATTGTAATTGTATTTTGCTGTGAAGGTCTATTTAAAGACTTCTGCAGCATAATCTACGAAAATAATACTTTTTCAGGAGTAATTATAAGAAACAATTTAGATCCTTCTTTTGGTAAGATCCATAAAGCTCAGCCCATAGGGGTTTCGTTGTAGTGAAAAAATGGAGGATGGGAAGATATAAAATACGTACATACATACATACATACATACATATTATTCTATTGCACTTTCTGTTCATGTGGAAAAATTGAGTTGTTCTTTATCACTTTTCATAAGACAATTCTTGCCTTGTCTGAAGGAAACAGGCAAGCTTAAGGGCATCAGGCAAACTACATAGCATTCTATGTTCTTCTCTAATCTGTGTTCCCCTTAGTGCCATCTGGTTGGCAGGATTATAACATATAAAGACAGAAAGCTTAAACCTGGGATGTCAAACCCAAGGCTAGGGGGCTGGATATGGCCCACGGGGTACTTAGATCTGGCCCATGGGGCCACCCTGGAAACAGCAAAGAACCGGCCCGTGGTGCTTCTGCCAGCGAAAATGGGGTCCCAAGCTCCGTTTTCGGCTGCCACAGCCTCCTGCAACCCTCTGCCAGTGAAAACAGAGCTCAGGAGCCTGTTTTCGCTGGCAGAGCACTCAAACCACCCTAGGCGTCCCCAACAGGAATGACTTCGAGCTGGCCATGCCACCCCATGGTCAAACACAACCGTGACGTGGCCCTTAATGAAATCAAGTTTGAAACCCCTAGCTTAAACAATCATCTGTAGTGTAACGGATAACTTTTTATAAATATTTAGAAAACAATACAAACTCGTTATTTACTGTCATTCAATATTTCTTACATAGCTGGTTTTACATATTTAAGAATCATTTAATTTTGTTTCCAAATAAAGTTGTATAGTGCTTACTTAAAAGATAAACTGTCTTAGCTTATAATAACAGGGGAAAAAAATCAAAATACACAGAAAATATGTGTTAGATTACAAATTTCATACAATGTTAAATAAAGCAAAATAGCTGTGCACCCCTATCTGGAAGTACATTCTGTCAAATTCACTGAGATATAATTAATAGAATTTTATTGTAAATTGTTTAAAAAGGTAGTCGTAGGACAAAACATAGTCAGAGGAACAATTTAATGCAAGCTATTTGGAATTCCTTTGACACATAATAGCAATGTCTGTGAAATTAAAGATAAATAGAATAAAATTATTATGCTCCTAACTCTAGTCCTCTTTCAGCAAAACAGATTATTGGTCCAGTCTTAATTTCTTGATGTTCCTAAACAAATAAATTAATCCTTTGATTCTTGGGCTAATCCAGAAGTGTCCTGGAGATAATTTCAAGACATGATTTCTCTTTATGTTCACTTGATAAGATTGTAATATCTCTGGTGGATCTGAATGAACTTCTTCACTTCACTAATTAAAGACATGGGCAATGTTCAGAGAAAAACAAAACATATTATCTGAAAATATATCCGTAATCCAAAATCACATTTTGTCTTCTATAATGTATCAAATACAGATGCTTGGTTTGATTTTAATTGTTCTGTTTTGGTTTTCCCCATCGATCCACCCTGGAATGTGTTTCCATAAACAGCTCACTGAAAAGGTAATTGAATTACATCTATGTAGTTTGAATTATTGATGCTATATCTATTAATTTTAACATGCATGAATTTAATATGCACTACTTAATTGGAAAAAATCTGCCAGGGTCCCTTTATTTGAGAAATAGCTTTACAGGTCCAAAGGATTTAGAAGCTTCTTTGTGAAAATTAATGAAACTGAATTATGGTAATTGAATACAATTCTTCAATTAATGCTATGGTATAATGTATATTATAATGTTTTATTTTTCACAAAAAAAAAAGCTTCTAACCCTAACTCTAATCTTAACTCTGTTTTTGAATAGACAGAGGTTTACATCAGTGGAAAAGGGGAGGGATTTGGGATGTGGCTTAAGGAATTGTAACCTAATATGACAGGAAGAAACGAAATTGAGGAAATTATGTGTGCAGTATAGCTAAAAAAAATTATTTTACAGATTGTTATTGCTTCCTTTTTTATTTTTTATTCTTTAGGAAAAAGAAGTTGTGGACTGGTGGAGCAAATTTTATGCCTCAATAGGGGACACTGAAAAATGTGGACAGTATGTTCAGAAAGGATATAATACATTGAAGGTATTTATTTTTTATGGATGAGACTAGCACTGGCGTCTGAGTTTTAAAAAATAACAATGTTTAAAAATGACTAGGTTTTAAAGTGCTACCTTTTCTTAGCCCAAATCATCCTCTCTAGAAAAAAATATGCAGTACAGGACTTATATCTATTATAATAATTTGTAGTGTTATGATGCTGTTATTTGTTTGTTTTTATTTTGGGTTGGTACTTTTATGCCTTCAAGTCATTGTTGACTCCTGGACAAGTCCCTGCAGTTTTCTTGGCAATTTTTTTCAGAAATGGTTTGCCTATGCAAACCATTTCTGAAAAAAATTGCCAAGAAAACTGCAGGGACTTGTCCAGGAGTCAACAATGGCTTTTAAGACTGAGAGGGTATGACTGGCCTAGTCACCTAACTAGCTTTGTCCCTAAGGTAAGACTAGAACTCAAAGTCTCCTGATTTTCAGCTTGGTGCCTTAACCACTAGACCAAAATTTCTTTCTATGCTATAACTCACTAATTTATTGTTTGAATAATCGGATTTTTTTTTTACCATTATCGAGAATTATTTCACAAATACAATTAAACATTTTCCCCACATCATTATAGTGGTTTGGAGCTGGGAATATTTTTCCCTATTTTAAATTTCTCAGCATCTGTCATCGACATCACAGTTCTTTTAATTGTGGCACTTCACTTTTTTTTTTTTTTTGGTAGGTTTACAACTGTGAACTGGAGAACGTACCTGACTTTAGGGGTTTAACAGACTTCTGTGATACTTTCAAGCTGTATCGAGGTAAAACCGAAGAAAATGATGACCCAACAGTTGCAGGAGAATTTAAGGTATAGTGAAAACAACAAATAAATTATATTTGCAATAGGGAAAAGTGGGATACATTGATTTTGTCTGTCCTCATAAGCCCATTGAGAATGCAGTCAAACTAAATAGTGCAATTATTCCATATTTTCTCATGAACAGATTTGTGAAAAGAAAAGAAAAAACGGGAGTAGATAAAAGACATAATGGGTATAAACAATCGACATTATTTGGGCCAATAGTAAAACTTGAACTGAGGAATGGCTCTTTCTGGAAAGACCAAGAAAAAATGGGGGCCTGTGAAATGATTGTGTTATGTGTACGAGGTTGATTCATTCTCCCATGGTCTTATTTATGTTTTTAATTTTATTTAATGGTTATTTTAGACTTGTTTTAAATATTTGATTTATTTTATACCATGCGGAGTCACATTATATGAGACGGACTGGATGGATGGATGGATGGGTGGGTGGGTGGATGGATGGATGGATAGATATAGAAAACAAGAAGATATAAGAAGCTTCAGAGAGAAAAAGGAAGAAAGCAAACAACATGAAACCCTCCCCACTCTTGGCTTGCAGCTTATCCCTGATTTCCTCCACAAGGCATTGATATTCTTGTCAGATTGTCTCAAGGGAACAAGTGTAGCAGCAACCCACAGAATGAAAGGCTGGAAGTTTCAAGTATTCTATCTCAGAAATGTACTGAGATTATATACCCTGGCCCAATCTCCTACTCAGGAATAGTTGTTTGGTAGTTACTGCCATCACCCCATATCTTTCCTTGGCATCCTCATTCCTAACTTTGTCCATGAAAGAAACAAACTGCCACAACCTATGTTGTCCTTTAGACATATAAGGGATAATGATTTTTTTTAAAAAAGATTTCAGTACGGTATCCTCACCAGTGGTGGGTTCCTCCCGGTTCGGCCTGGTTCTCCCAAGCCGGTAGCGGTGACGATATGATGTGACCGAACCGGTTCTGGCCTCCCCCGCACCCCCTCACCCCCCGCGTTATTCTTACCTTTTATTTGGCCCCACCCCCAATGTATTGCTGCCTCCTGAGTCCCAGCTGATGGCTAGAGGAAAAAAAACTGTTTAAACTCTTGCCGCGGGGCTTCAAAGGGCTGCCCTCCAGCTGATCAGTGTTAAAAGAAAACAAATGAGTAGATCAGTGCCTGCAAAAATACATGAGTAGGTCAGCGCCTGCAAAAAATAAATGGGTAGATTGGTACAGCTCTGCAAGCAGTTAAAAGCCTGGTAGACCAGTACGTCTGCTAATGGTGAAGGTTGTTGAGAGTGTGGTGGCACATCAGCTTCCATTGTTCTTGGGTGAAACATTATATCTGGACCCGTACTAGTCAGGTTTCAGGCCCGGGTACAGCACGAAGATGCATTGGTCGCACTGGTGGATGACCTCTGGAGGACTCAGGACAAGGGATATTCCTCTGTCCTGGCCTGATTAGATCTTTCGGCGGCTTTCGATACCATCGACCATGGTATCTTACTGTGGTGCCTTGAGGGGTTGGGAGTGGGAGGCACCATTCTTCAGTGGTTCACCTCCTATCTCTCGGGGCGTACGCAAGCGATGTTGGCAGGGGAACAGACGTCGGCCTCGAGGTCCCTTACATGTGGGGTACCTCAGGGGTCAGTCCTCTCCCCTTTTGTTCAACATCTATATGAAGCCACTGGGGAAGATCATCCGTGGTTTTGGGGTGAGGTATCATTAGTACGCAGATGATACCCAAGTTTTTATATCTACCCTGAACCAGCCCAGTGATGCCCTCGATGTGATGTCGGTGCCTGGAAGCGGTGTGGCTCTGGATGGGGAGGAACAGGCTTCAGCTCAACCCTGCCAAGACAGAGTGGCTGTGGGTACCGGCATCTCAGTTCCAAGGGAATATTCCATCGTTGGTCATGGGGGTGAGGTGTTGCCCCCTGTTGAAAGGGCGCGCAATTTAGGCATCCTCCTGGATTCATGGTTGACTTTGGAAGATCATGTTGCGACTGTGACCAGCGGGGCATTTGCACAGATTTGTCTGGTGCCCCAATTGCGCCCCTACCTGGACCGTGATGACCTCCGTACAGTCACTCATGCGCTCATGACCTCCCGGATCGACTACTGCAATGCTCTCTACATGGGGCTGCCCATGAAGACCACTCGGAGGCTTCAGCTGGTGCAGAATGTAGCCGCGCGGGTAGTGATGGGAGTGTCCTGACACTCTAACGTTACACCCCTCCTGCGCGACCTGCAATGGCTACCGGTTGCCCTCCGGGTGAGATTCAAGGTGCTGATTATTACCTATAAAGCTCTACATGGCCTAGACCCAGGGTACCTGACGGACCATCTGCGGGCCAGCAACAGCTCCCCATCGCCCGGTGCGTTCCCACAGGGAGGGTCTCCTTGGAGTGCCGTCGGCCAGACAGTGTTGTCTGGTGACTCCTAGGGAATGGGCTTTCTCTGTGGGTGCACCTTTATGGAACTCCCCCTGGAGCTCCGGGTGGCCCCTGACCTGCGCTCTTTCTGCAGTGACCTTAAGTCATGGTTATTTCGCCAGGCCGGATTGGACTGAAGGGGTTTTTAAGGGGAGTTTTAAAGGTTTTTAAAACTTAATATTGAATTTATCTGTTTTTATTGCTTTGAGCTGCCCTGAGTCCTTTCCGGAGAGAGAGCGGCATATAAGCTTAATAAATAAATAAATAAATAAAATCCTAAATAATTGTCACCATCAAGCAATGCCCACAAAATAAGCCACGCCCACAGAACCGGTAGTAAAAAAATTTAGAACCCACCCCTGATCTTCACCCTGTAGTTTATAGGCATATGACTAAAGATTACAGTACTTCCTGCACTTGGGAGACAGAGCAATCTTATCCAAAATAAACGAAATCAAACTTTATTTTAAAAATGCAGACAGTATGAAATGTTATTTACCAAAATATATGCCACGATGACACTGTGTTAAAATTAATGAGCTGAGGTTGATTCTGCTTTCAAATTAAATTTCAGCTCACATGAAATTAATAAAAAGTGAAATGAGCTTCTTGATAACAGTTAAGATATGCCATTACATGTTCTTTTTGTGCAGCTAAATAAAAACATGGGGCAAAATGTTTTAATAGAACACACACACACATAAATGAAGATCAAATTCTAATATTTTATTCTGGCTAAACTGGCTTATTTATTGGCTATTTCTTTTTAAATAAAATCCTCTGAGACTAATTCCAGATAGCTAACAGAATTATTGGGGAGATGTTATCCCAAATACATCTTCATCTTCCATTTCCGAGGAATTAGATTGAAATCTACTAAATCTACCAAAAAGGAAACATACCAGGAAAAACTGTGGTTCACACATATGATAGAGAGAATATCTATCCCTCGAATATTGATTAAAACATTGGCTATCAAATTATTGCAGAGTTTTCATTGTACACAGTTATCCAAATAGGTTTTAATCAGTGGTGAGTTTAATTTTTTTTTACTACCGGTTCTGTGGGCGTGGTTTGGTGGACATGGCATGGCATGGCATGGCATGGCATGGCATGGCATGGCTTGGTGGATGTGGCTTGGTGGACGTTGCAGGGGAAGGATTATTATGACAGGATACCATTTTAATAAATGAATAAATAAATGTGATCGTATTTTCATACCTTCCTTTACTGTAATAAGCTTGTTTTGGTTTATTTACTAGTATTCATGTGATTTATTAGGGCTCTTTCCGGATCTACGCATTACCAGATGATCCAACTGTACCACCTCCTCCTCGGCAATTTTGTGAGTTACCAGACAGTGGGCCTCAGGAGTGTATTGTACGGATTTATGTAGTACGAGCCTTAGAGCTCCAACCTAAGGATAATAATGGACTGGTAAGTTAATAGCTCCAGCCAATAGTACCAATTAGAGCAGTGTTTCTCAGTCTCAGGAAGTTTTGGTTGTCTGGAATTCAACTCCCAGAATTCCTCGGTCAGCATGCCAGCTGGAAAATTCTGGGAGTTGAAGTCCAGACATCTTAAAGCTGCTGAGGTTGAGAATCACTGAATTAAAGCATTGTGGTGCATTAATTGGTAAATAATGAGTTGGAATGTAGTTGACAGGAATGAATAAATATATGGAGATATGAAGTGTTCCTAATAAATGAGTTTCGCTACAATTATATGTAAAACAGCATTCATCATGATCTGTCTCATAGTGGTATGGAGGAACGAATAAGTTAAAGGTTCTGTATTTAATGCCATAATGGAGTAATTAAATGCAACATAAGTAAATCCCTGGCAATTAATTGAAAGTCTTTGGGAACACAGCTGCCTTCTCCATTGAAATTTTTGGAAATTTAGAATTTTTCTACCTGGACAGCTATGAACTTAACATTTATCATGTATTTTTTGATCAGTCTAGCAATGAATGTTAACATATTTTTAAACACTAAAAACTTTTTTGTTTATTTGTTTCCAAATAGTGTGACCCTTACATTAAGATCAGCTTAGGCAAAAAAATTGTTGAGGATAGAGATCATTACATTCCCAATACACTGAATCCAATTTTTGGCAGGTAGGTAATTAAAATGTTCTTCCTTCCCTTGTAATTAGAATTTATGTACAGAATACCATCTTGGGAGCATTCTATTTAACAGTAAAAAAATAAATTGTGAATTTATTTTCCTATATGAAAAAATAGCTATGTGTGAGAAAGAGGGGGAAAGTGATATGGTTTTCTGGTTTTTTTCTTTCTGTCATTTTTGTTAATTTTATCTAGAGAATATCCTTAGTTGGATTAAAATTCAGAGAATACTCTTTTCAATATTACTCTTTTGTTTTAAATAACAGAGCTTCAAACTACTCAGTTGTGTAAGCAATGCTAGTAATATTTTAGCTTTGTTCATCTTTTCAATATCACTTTTTTGGAATTGAAATTTATTTCTGCACTTAGAATGTATGAACTGAGCTGCTTCTTGCCTCAAGAGAAGGATTTGAAAATTTCCATCTATGACTATGATCTGATGACTCGAGATGAAAAAGTTGGTGAAACTACAATTGATCTGGAAAACAGGTTCCTCTCCCGCTTTGGATCTCATTGTGGGATACCACAACAATACTGCACGTAAGTCTTTCCTATCCCAATTAGTCCTCCATGGGTCCTGCTAAAACCAAATCCTGGGCTTAATCCTATGGCGAAAGCCACCTAGAATGTGATTAATTGACATACTAGTCAGTCAATTATTCAATAAATCTGAGTGATTTACTCAAAAAACCTAGGTGGGTTCATCTTTTTCTTTCCCTTTATCTGGTTTATTTTTTAAAGATGTGCAGCATGATTGGGAATTGCACTTATTTCTTTTAAACTATAACAAAATATGGAAAGAATGCTACTTCTGGAATTCTTCCCAATTTATTTTGGATTCCAGAAATGTCCTCATTTTCTTTGTCAAAACAGCGTAGCATCTTTCATTTCTATGTGTCTTTCTGTTCTTCTATTGTATTTATGTGTCTCTATGTATGTTACAGGTAGTTCTTGACCTACAACCACAATTGAGCCCAAAATTTATGTTGCTAAGTGAGATATTTGTTAAGTGAGTTTTGCCCCATTTTATGACCTTTCTCACCACAGTTGTTAGGGGAATTACTGCAGTTGTTAAGTTAATAACCTGGTAGTTAAGTGAATTTGGATTCCACATTGACTTTGCTTGTCAAAGTTGATGATATGACACTGGGAAACCACAACTACAATAAACATGAACCAGTTGCCAAAAATCTGATTTTTTTTTGTAAAGAATTTTTTTTTTCAACATAAACATAAAAAATGAATTTTTTTCAAGAACGAAGTCTTGGTCCAGTCACAAATGGGTACACTAATTTAACAAATGAAAAACAAACAATATTAACATAATTCCAATATCTTAATAAATTTTTCTATTATCTCATCATATGTCCTAATCTCCTACTAAGGCAAAACTCCATTTTATATTCAATTATAAATTCAATTATACATCAAAATTCAATGCCACTTTATCTAAATTTTTTATCCCTTGCTCCTTTTAGCATCAATATTGAACACAAAGACAATCAATTCTATTCATCTATATATTTACTTTACAATTTTATCACCACAAATCTTAATTTCCAAGTGTATACAACTCAATTCTTATTTCAATTTTAATCAAAATTTCTTTCTATTTTTCTTGGTTTCTAAACCAAGAAATCTATCCTATCATGTCCTTAAACTTTTACACAGAAATCTCAAAATTTACCATTTCATTTTAATTATCACCCAACATTTTCTTTTTCACCCCTTATTAATAATTATTCTTCAATATGTTTTGCTCATTCTCCTCCATTACTCCACCTATTATTTGGCTGATTTCCAGCATAGCATATTTTGGCTGAGTTTTCAGCATATTATCCTCCTTAACTCCCCCTTTTATTTGGCTGATTAACAGCATTTTTTATTTTGGCTGATTAACAGCATTTTCCTCCTCAACTCCACCTATTATTTGGCTGATTTTCATCATTTCATTATTTGGCTGATTTCCATCATTTCATTATTTGACTGATTTCTTAGCATATTCTCCTCCATTAACTCCAACTTCTATTCTACTAACTTATTAAAAATTTCTTTTTCCATATGTTATCTATTAGTCCACTATTTCCAGCTATACTCTTCCAGGGTGTTTTCCCATTTATTTCTTAATATTAATCATTCCCAACATATATTAAATGCAATCACAATTATAACTTCCATCTGTGTACCTTAATACATCATCAAAGATCATTAACAATTAATCATAATTATCATCCACCACTATTAAAACTAAGCATGTTACAGCAAGTTATGCTTTTATGAACATATCACTTTTAGTCACCTTAGCTTCCCATTTCTATTTTTATAATATTTCTATCTTTCTTTACCATAAGCACTTCTTGTTTTTATTTAAAGCTCATTTAAATTTTGAAGCATTTAAGCAGTTAAACATTCAAACATTGCTATTCAATTTATTTATTTTGCTTTTTCTTTTCCTTATCTGTCCATATATAATTCAATTCAAAGTCAATACTTCCACGCTTAAAATTCTGCATATCCTTTTGATTCCATTATAAAGTCTGCTTTCAGTAAACCATGAGCTTCTCAGCTTCTGTTGCTGCGCCAAAACTTCTGTTGCTGCGCTAGTTAGTTAAAAGTTTATTAAACATTGTATTTCTTCATTCTTTGTAAAACCATCAAAGGACAGAATAGGACTCTCCAAAGTTCAAAAAGCCATAGTTCTTTTCAAGGTAGTCCACAATATGTAACAAGTCAAGTAGGTTCTTGTCAGGAAAAGTTTCCACAATCAACACTTTCACTTAGTCACAGCTTCAATCGCCATTTTGAAGCATTTATGTAGCAATCCGTTTGATCTCTTTGTCTGGCTTTTAAAGGTGACAAATCCTTAATTTCACTTTTCTCTTTTCAAGTTGACTTCAGTTTTAGCAAAAAAATTTAAGTATCTAACTCTATTTAGTTAATAAGCAATTCCCTCCAATCAATCAGTGGTGAAATAAGATTCTTAAAGGGTTTAAAACTTCTTTCCCTTTATTTTTTTTCCCCAAAATCTTCAGCCACTAGTAAGGCTGGGGGTCTTATTTTAAAGTGTCCTCATTAATGCGTCCCCAGCCTCTTCACGGTCCAACTCCGCTGCCAACTCCACAGGCTGCTGGCAGACCACATCAGCTTGTCCTATGACACTAAAATGATCCTGTCTAGATCTGAGAACTCTCTTTTCAAAAGTTATCTTATAATGTCACTGTCATGAGCTACTTTACATAATACCTTTCCATGTGACCTTGGGTGGGAACAAATAAATATGATCCATATAATCACACACACAAAAAATCACTTCTTCCTGAAATGACTTTTCCTACAGTTCTTTTCTACAGCTAAACATTTATGCCACAATTCTGTAAACTCAAACAGTGTTTTCCAGTTAATTTCATTTATAAACTTCTTTGGAGTTTCATTTAGAAAAGCTCCCTTGTTGAAATCATGGAAAATCTTCAGTAATTCCATATATGCATCATTGCTTCTCTAAGTATCTGGAAAATGAAATTAAAACAAACTAAAAATAGTTTTCAGGAGGTTATTTCTTTTTAAAAAATTACACTATTTGTCATTTTGATGATACTGCTTTTCTTTCTTTCTACCTACCTATCTTTTTTTTTGCAAGCATTAGAATTTTACAACAATCACATCTAAGTAATCAAAGTATATATAGTATGGCCGAGACTATAATGCATTTATTCCAAAATGTGTTTTGTTTTCTATAAAGGTCAGGTATCAATACTTGGAGGGATCAATTAAAGCCAACACAACTTTTGCAAAATCTTGCCAGAGTTAAAGGCCATCGTACTCCAGTCCTCTCTGAAAATGGAAAAAGAATTAGTTATGGAGGAAGAGACTATACCTTGGAAGAATTTGGTAAATGCTTGTCAATTAACTGAGTGTTACTGATTCATATTTGCCAAATATCCATTTATCTCCATTATGCTTTTAACTGTATTCATACAGACCGTAGGGTTGCATTTATGGGTAGTCCTTGTTTAACAGTCACAAATGAGAACAGCAACTTGATTGTTAAGTGAAGTGGTCACATAACCAAAGTCAAAGTTTCATATTTTTTTTCATCACAAGCACAAAATCCAGAAGCGATATCCGAATAAAAACCATAAATATATTCTCTACTTTGAATAGAACAAAGTTAGCCATTTCTGCTTTTCTTCCTTGCTAAAGGAAGTTGCTAAACAAAGATATTGCTAAACAACTGTCTGTACATAAGAGGTTGTGATTTGGGATGCCAGCTCAGCAATGCTCAATGGACTTTTCTCTTGTATACTAGGGAAATGTGAAAAATATGTTTACATAAAATGTGAGAGATCCTTGGTGGTCTCTCAGCTTGCTTGTTTTCTTGCAGACATTTCATTACTCAAACTAAGTAACCAGTGTATCATCATCAATGTAAGTATCGGTGTAAATATCATCAGTGCTAGGAAGAAGTGTGTTTTGCTATCAGATTATACTCTAGTCTAGTCCTTGCTCTGCCAGTGTTGGTGGGGGGGTGATCTTAGAGATCCATTGGTTGGGTTGTTTACCGTTGGCTTCTTTGCCTCTATATAGAACAAACAGGCAGAAGACTGCCAGAACACATCCATGAACACCAACTAGCAGGCAGAAGACATGATGAAAACTCTTCAATTTCACAACATGTAGACAGATTTAACCATAGTTTCAATTGGGAAAAAGTGACCATCCTAGAGCAAGCCAAGTCCAAAAACACCAGGAAATTTCAAGAACTCTGGCACTCTGACAAATTAGGCATCAAATAGACACATAGGCATTAACATCTGTATATGCAAAAGAGACAATCAACAAGCCAAAAAGGGAACAAAAAGATCCAAGCTCCTCTCCACCAGCAATCAACACCCAGATCAGCATAGATTAACTTCAAGATTAACATCAGACCAACAATCAAGTAAACAATACCCCAATCAAGAAACTGCCAAAGAAGTCAACAGTAAACAGCCCAACCAAAGAATCTCTAAGAGATTCACCAACACTGATAGAGCAAGCCACTAAAATCTAAATTAACAGCAAACCTTATTAGCATTATATTATCTAGTTTGAGTAATAAAATGTCTCAGAGAGCACCAAGGACCCCACATTTCAACCCTGAGCAAAAATGTTTTCCTTTATTGGTATTATACAAAATACGTCAAAAATCTGAATCCCATATATTTTAGATTTAAAGCCCAACATGTAGATATATTCTGAAACCAATATGTAGATATAATAGTATGTGAGAAAGACCTTGAGAGACAGGGCAAGGAAAGGATTACTAGGGAATGGTCAAGTAAGAGAGAGCATAGCCCACAGCTATATGGAGAAAGAGAAAGAGACTCAGAAGAGACTCTCCGTAGCTTTCCAGGCATTTAAGGAGATAGCAAGAGATGTATACTTTCAGGCTTGCAAGATTCTGTAAATGTACCTTTACAACAAAGTAGGATTAGCTCACCTGATCATGTTTCCTGTCTGGTCTATTTAGAAAGGCTGACAGCAGATAGGGATGTCTACTCTCAATGCTCTACAGTGAGTTTCTTGTGAGTTTCATTGTTTCTTTCACTTGATTTCAGAGGTAAACAAAATCTTGCATGAGCATCTGGGACCTGGAGAAGAAAGGCTGGCTCTTCACATTCTCAGAACTCAGGGCTTGGTGCCTGAGCATGTAGAAACCAGAACCTTGTACAGTACTTTCCAACCCAACATTCCTCAGGTATTGCATTTTTTTCTTTTCTTTCTGTTTATGAGATGCAAATCTGTGAAAAAGCTAGATACAAAATGATTCCTACAATAGAGTTAAGTACAATAGTTAGGTACTTTTCTACTCTCGCATCCTCTTTTTGTCAGTAATTTTATAGGGATATGATCAATTTTTTAGGGATGTTCAGGTGTACGTCTAGAAAAAGCCCATTATGAAACCCAGCATGTGAATGAAATTAAATAAACATCCATAACATAGTCTCCTGCCATACGATTTTTCTGATGTAGCCAACTATATAACGCTTGGTACTACACCTTGCATTATCATTACTTTATTTCATCCAGCTAGGGAGACCTGCATTCGCAGGAAATATGCACACACTTTGTAATACTATTTTTTAAAAATCATTCTTACGATGAAATATCCCACACACAATAAAAAATAGTAGAAATATATCATAATAACCAGATGGTCATTATGGGAAGTACCGTGTGAAGGATGCTTCTGACAGTTAAAATGGGAGTAATTTCAAAGCAATCCCACTGCATTATTATGACTTGTTATTATGGGAGAGAGTGTCTAAACGGCTGTTTTGCGTATGTCCTGTGAATGGTTTTCTGTTCCCCACTCTATTGCAAAATGCTTTTGAAAAACCCATTAGTTTTAATCATGGTTTGTCCTTCGAATATAAAAGTATTAGGTGGAACTCCTGTTCAGCACAATCCAGCCAAATATGACCTGGGCATGCAGAGTGAATTCTTAGGAGATTGTATCCAGGTCATGTCATCAAATTAGAATACTGATAGTTTAAGAGATGGGTTTTCTTTTCTTCTTTATTTAAGATAAAGCCTGACATGATCATTATCTTTTTGATACAGGGGAAGCTTCAAATGTGGGTGGATGTTTTCCCCAAAAGCTTGGGCCCACCAGGTCCTCCTTTTAACATCACTCCTCGCAAGGCTAAAAAGTGAGTAAGCATGGCTGAAGTTTGCAGCATGCTATTTCATGGCCCAGAAATATTGATCCTTTCAAATCCTTTCAAGATGAACTAGAAGTTTGCCTTGCATTCTGTTCCCTTCTGTTGCCCCTTGTCACCATCGCTGAATTCAGATCAAAGCAAAGACAAGAGCTTTAAGCCATACCACTTCATTCTTTCCATTACTTGCATTATAGATATGAACTACGGGTGATAATTTGGAACACCAAGGATGTCATCCTAGATGAGAAAAGCATCACAGGAGAAGAAATGAGTGACATCTACGTAAAAGGGTAACAATGACTTCGGCATTCGGAACTTGTTGAAAATAAAAAAAGCATTCTTTAGTGTTATGGAACTTGGTCACTTTGACCTGCAATCAGTTAGAAGTACTGGAATTGAATAATCGTGCAATATTCACATTCCATCATTTGGTCCATATTAAAAACCATACATTTGGATGCAAGGTTGTACAGTGTTCTTGGGTTAGAAAGATTAGTCCATTAATCTTGACAACTTTCAGATGTATAAACTTCAGCTCCCAGAATTTCCCCACCAGTATGGACAACTGGGAATTGAAGTCCACACATCTTAAAGTTGCCAAGGTTTGGATTGGTCAGTTCCATGGACGGCACAGCCCAATCTGCTGCTTCTGCCTTTCAGATGGATGCCTGGCCACGAAGAGCACAAACAGAAAACGGATGTCCATTATAGGTCCCTTGATGGGGAAGGGAATTTCAATTGGAGATTTATTTTTCCCTTCAATTATTTTCCAGCGGAGCAACTCTGTACAGTTTCCAAAAAGGTATAGACACCAAGGACAACTCTGCAATCACTAATGTACATGACAATGAGCATCTAGGCTTGTATTTGTTTTAACGAAACTCTGAAAACCATTGTACACAAATCCGTAGGAAGAACCATGAGGGATTGTCCTGCTTCTCTGGCTTACTCAACCACTTCTTCATTCATAGGAGAAAAGAATTCTGACTTAATATTTTTCCCTAAGGATGGAAGAGCAAGGAAATGGTATATAGGAAGGGTAATTCTGATTAAGAAATAGAAAAGACAGGAGCACAGCTCTTCCCTTTGCTGTTTTTTCATTAAAGGCTTTCATCTTTCATGCCGAATTTTCTTTTAAAACAACAACAATCAAATATGCTTGTCATGTCATGTCTCATTTGAGAGATATTACATGATGCAAGATAATAGCCTAGAAATATAAAACAGGTCACTTTAAGAGTGATTATGCCTTTCAGTGGGCAGTCTTTCCTATGATTGAAGCAAGCACTCATCCCACCTTATTTATTTATTTAAAAAAATTGGCCGCCCATCTTACCACAAGGTAACTCTGGGCAGCTTACAATAATAAAAGATATATACACACTATAAATAAGTTAAAATAAACCAAACAGTAAAATCCATTTAAAGTTGGGGAGGCCGGGGGGGATAGGATGGGGGGGGGGTTGGCATCCATTGTTAATCAGCCACTGAGATGTTCCCCCATTGGAGCCCCAAGCTAGCCAGCAGAGCCAGGTCTTTAGAATATTCCGGAAGGGCAGCGGGATGCTGACCTCACAATGGGGGTGGGGGGGTGGGGGAGATGTTCCACAAGGCAGGTGGGATGGCAGAGAAGGACCTTCTCCTGACCCTGCCCACCAGAATAATTGGGCTAATGGGGCCTACAGGATGCCTTCTCTGCCAGCACAGGTGGAACAGCAGGACACCTTGCTAGCTGATATTTATTTCTGTATCTATAAAAACACTTTTCTCTCCTTTTTTACTGTAGCAATGACAATAGAAGGAAAGCTCAATTTTTCAGGCAAAAGTTTTCACAAACAATTGAAATTCAGAGATGCAAACTACATAATCAGATATTGAAGACAACGAAAAACTATATTCAATTCAAAATAAAAAGACTGAGTAAAATACAATCAAAGATTTTAAAATGAGTCAGAACAATTGAGCCTTCAGAAATCTTTTCTAAGAACTACAAAGATTGGGGTTGGGGTGGGTGTCACAGAAAAGACCCCTCCTCCTAATTCTTATTCTGTTTTGCATTATTTTGCCAAATGTGGCAGCAAGGCTGCTAACTGATGCAAGGGATGGGGACCGCATAGTGTGCTGAAAGTTTAACACAGTTCAACACAGATTGCTAGTGGTTTACCAAGTGCAAATCATGACATTCTACTAATCCCTAATAGTGGACAGGTCCACACTTAAATTAGAAGGCAAAAAGAGTCACACATGAGATACCTATCTGCAATTTCTTATCTATCTATCTATCTATCTATCTATCTATCTATCTATCTATCTATCTATCTATCTATCTATCTATCTATCTATCTATCTTATCTATCTGCAACTTCAGATCTATCTTTTCCCAGGATCATGTAGCATTGTCTCAAGTTCACAGCAGAAAAAATAAGTTGCCAAAGATTTTTTGTACAAGATTACCTGAATCTAATTTATGTGTATGTTCCTTGAATATAGAGTGTTTAACCAGCTTTCAGTGGTCAGTATCACTGGCTTCTAATGTATGCATTACCATACCTTGAAATACAAAGAACTGAAGGTAATTAATCTTTTTAATCTCTGTAGATTTTATTCAGACAGAACTGAAATGCTACTGATAGAAAATGGTAGATTGGTGTTACTAAGAGCACTTTTACAAAAGATGATGAGGGAAATTCATTAGAAATTCCTTGCTTAGTCTCCTTCTGTTCTGATTCTGATTCTTAGGAACACTTCTGGAGTCTTGACAATACCGAATTCAGAATTCCACCCAAGCTGCTTATTCAGATATGGGATAATGATAAATTTTCTTTGGATGATTATCTGGGTATGTATAAAGTATTTCCGGATAAGGAAAGTTATGCCGTTAAGTTCTATGTGCCAAAATATCTTGAGATAATAATGATGTTCTTTTTCTCTGCCCTTTCGCTTTTTCTTTAGGTTTTGTTGAACTTGATTTGCACAACACAGTGGTGCCAGCAAAGGTTTCACAAAAGTGCAGTTTAGACATGATTCCAGAGCACAAGCCAATGAGCTTGATGAAGAATGTTAAGATTGCTTCACTCTTTGAACAAAAATCCATGAGGGGATGGTGGCCGTGCTACGTTGAAAAAGATGGCTCCCGTGTTCTGGCTGTAAGGTTCTGTTAATACTCCTTAATCCCTGGGTTTTCATTTTGGAATGGGACAAATCGCCATGGCCAACTCACCACAGCCGACTTGCCTTTCTGTTAATACTCCTTAATCCTTGGGTTTTCATTTCGGAATGAGAGAAATTGCCTTGGCTATTCACTTCAGCTGACTTGCCATGGTTAATACACCACAGGACAACTCATCATGGCCATGGGACAAGTCAGTGCGGGATAACTCAAGAGAGGGACAAGTGATTTGCAGCAGGCCTTGTCTTGCTTTAGGTTTGAACCTTCTCAGTTAAAAGTCCTCGGGTTGAAACCTAAAGCAAGACTTTAGCAGCAAGACAAGGTCTGCTGCTACAATTCACTTGTCTCTCTCTTGAGTTATCCCACGTTGAATTGTCTCAAGATGAATTGTTCCAGCTGCAGTGAATTGATTTGCTGCAGTAAGTTGGCTAAGGTGAGTCAACTATGATGAGATGACCGGGACGTCTTGTCCTTAGACTCTTTCATTTTGCTTCTCAAACTTTTAACTACCCTTCTTCCTCACAAAAGATTTTAATTGTTTCTGAAGAGAAGTACTGCACACAATATTTAGTTAGTAAGTAATTAAGTAAATAACAGTTCTACACCCAGAAGCTCCTTCCATGGGATTTTCATTTCATTTGTGTTGAGATTTATAATTCTGAACTATTTATATAAACTCATCATTAAATTTTGCTTTACAGAATCCACTCCATTTCTGGTCATCCCATTTCTTTGCCTTCTCCACAATAGGCCCTGATAAAGAGACAGAAAGAATCCAAAAGCTATTTAATAACTGTTTCTTGCCCCAAATATTAAAGTAGAAGAAATTGAATTGATTATGAAGATAAATTTCCAGAAGTACCAATATGCAGTGAAAATCAGTGCAACTAATACACACAAAGCATACCCTTATTCACAAAATCTGAATGTGATTTTTGCTTGGTGGGTTGGGGGATTTTCCTGGGGAGAATCTGATTGGGGAATTCTTTTTTGGGGGGAGCACATTTTAAAGCTGCTGAAGTTGAGACACTTTGCACTGAATCACATTTTAGGATGGGCTTGAAATCTGTTCATGTATCATTGAACATCGTGAATAAAACATTATTAAGCTGCAGCACTATAAAGTTCTTGATAATATTTTTACTTATTTAAAGGGTAAAGTTGAAATGACTCTGGAAGTTCTTGGTGAAAAAGACATTGAAGAGCGACCAGCTGGTAAAGGAAGAGATGAACCTAATATGAACCCCAAACTAGACATGCCGAAGTAAGATATTTTCCACTTTTTTATTTTAGGGTCTTGTAGATTGGCTTCCCAACATGTTTATATGAGGATTTAAAGTTTTGGGGATACCTTGAGAATATCAAGTCCATGGAAACCTAAAGGTTTGAAACAAGAATCATTTCAGTGAGAACACATGAACACATTATTGGATCTTAGTAGTCCAGTGGCCTTGTTTTAATGCATGGTCTCTAGCCCAAAGGTTTGACTTTAATGGAGACATTAGAATTCATTTCTATATTATTGCACAACTTCTCATCTGTAACTTGGAAAATTACACTGAAATAATCATTTGATAATCATTTCCTGCAGCTCTTTCTCCTCCAACTATCAGTCTTTTCTTCAAGACGAATATGTCTGAAGCTTAGGAGCAAGCTAATTTGTGCCAAGCATATTATGTAAACCTTAGTTTTAAGAACTGTAATAGAAACAGTAGTGGACATTTGGAGATGAGGGATAGAAATAAACCTCTTTTTAGGCAGAAAAACTGGAAAAATTGAACATTTGCACAAATATGCAGGTAGTGCTCACTGATCTTTCAGTGACTCTTTGAAGTTATAATAGTACTGAAAAAATAACTTTATAACCCATTTATGACCTTTTATGACTTTGCAGGGTCCATCATTCAGATAATCGCTATTATGGTCAGTACATGTTGTCCTGTGTCTGACCTCTTTCTCCCCCCATTTTACAGAGCAGAGAGATTGAAGTGGAGGGGGATTGTAAGAGAGTAAGATGATTGCTCTTCTACACATCAGAAGCAATGCAGCCCAATGCATCCTATGAAAACAACTTACTCTCTTGAAATTTCTTCGTCTCCAATCTCTCTGCTCTGCAATGGGGAGGGAGGAAGCAGTTTGTGCAGATCCTTCATTTGTCTGATCCTTCAATCCTCCTGCTAAGGGAGTGGTTGGAGAGGGATTTCAAAAGGATAAACTGTTCGCTCTTCTACACACTGAGAATAATGTGATCACACCAGTAGCAGGAAAAGGTCAGGTAAAGGATACCGATAGATATGACTTGCTTTTTTCCCCTCCCATACACCTGTGCACAGAGTGGAGAGATTGGGAAAAAAAGAGATTTCAAGAATACTATAAATTGTTTGCATGGTACACCCACATCCCCCAGGCCAAAGCTGGGGGGGGGAGGAGGTGTCACTGCATTGCTTTCAATGTGTACAAGGCAATAAACTAGCACTTGAACATTCCAAAGGACAGAGGAGTGGCTGGGAGGCAAACAAAAGCCAAAGGTATAAAACTGAGTGGTCACATTTCTTTCCAGCCCGAAAGCACATTTGTGAACACCATATTTCCCACTTAGCAACTACTTTTCTTAGTGGCAGAATTACCCATCTCAATTAGAATCATTTAGCAAGGAGTCCCTGTGCCTCTTATTACATATTATACACCATTAATATCTATAGGATTCTTATCTTCAACAGTTCAGTCATAGTATTCATGGTATTTAAGAATTCATAGATTCTTAAAGTTAGGATTTCTGCATACATAGTCAACTATATGAAAGCCATGCACCAACTGGATCTTTTTTCTTTTTACAGCCGACCAGAAACATCCTTCCTTTGGTTCACAAATCCATGCAAGACAATGAAATTTATTGTGTGGCGGAGATTTAAGTGGGTCTTCATTGGCATCATCATCCTGCTGATTGTGCTTTTATTTCTAGCAATCTTCCTATATTCCTTGCCAGTATGTATTTTCTGTTTGTATCTTTTTACTTTCAAATTACTTAGGCTGATAATCAAGTTATACCTATGTGCACTTGACCACAGATAAACATTCCTTCTTGGTTTCAATAGGCATTAATGGAAAGCTAAATGTTTTCAATTTTACTAAGCAAAACGAGTATTGTTAAATGGATTAAAATCTAAATCAATTCATTATTGCTTTAATTAGGCAATTATTTTACACATGTTCAAAGTATATTTTAGTGATTTCTTTTCCCCCTTTGGTTCAATTGTCCTATTTTCAGACACTTCCTGGTCATATCCCTGCAGGTTTTTTTGGTTTGCCATAGTCTTTTTCCTAGTGCTAACAGTAATTAGACTATTTAGATTTATAGTAAATAGACTAATTAGAATGTCTGATTCTGTGAAACTGTACCTCAACTTATGATCCAATTTTACAAACGTTTTTCCCTATGGTTCTTAAACAAACCCATCATTCGCTATGGGGAGTTTTTGCTGAAAACTAGAAGTAAACACAATCATGTGACCACAGGAAGCTGCAGATGACCGTAAATATGGGCCAGTTGCCCCTGAAATACAACCACATGACCTAGAGGGGGCAGCCATTGGGCTTTGGAACCAGGTTATAGATATCTTTTGGGGAGGATGTAGGTATCTTTCGGGGGGGTGGTATAGTTATGAACGGCCACTAAGCTTCTGTTGTGGCCCGTCATCAGTCTGTGGAGATTGTAGCTGATTCCGACAATGAGGAGGCTGGTGGGATGCTGTGCCAGCAGCCTGTGCAGCTGGCGCTCGAGTCAGACAGTGAGGAGGCTGGAGAAGATGTGGTGCCAGAGACAGGGATTCAGCCAGGGCCTTCAGAACCTCCAGAAGCTCCTTTAAGTGAAGAGGACGAAGAGGAGGAGCCTCTTCTCAATGCACGGGCACGCAGAACTACCAAAAGGCAGAAGTGGCTCCTCAGGACGAGGTCTCCTCAAGAGTAAGGCTTGGGGCTAATTGGCCACTCCCTTAGCCTGTTTAAGGAGGAACGCCGCTTGCAGCAAACTGTTCGTGTCTGGATTCTCTGAAAAATTGCTTCTGGGCTTTCTGCCAACTCTAATAAGACTGTGATTACCTTATCTTAGAATTCTGGTAGGCTGTTAAAACAGTTTATTAACAGCCTTTGGTTGATAAAGACTAAGTTATTTGAGTAAAATAAGCTTTGTATAGAATTTGGGTGTGCTGCGTTCTTTGGGTTCCATAGCTGGGGCAGAACAGCTACCAGTCGTAACTCAAAGACTATAACAGTAATTAAACTAATTACTAATAATTGTAGCACCATGTCAAGATTATATTAAAGATCACTTCCTTGCCACAATATCTATATACACTGCTCTGAAAACAAGTTAAGTGTATCGCCAAAGCAGGAGCTTTTTGAACCTAAGCTGTGAGCCAAAAAGGAGTCTATATATGAAGGAGATGATTGACACAATATGCATGTTTTTTCTTTATAAACAATTTTGCAATGATTTTAGTTGAACACTTGTGAATTAAAAACTACCATGCCTGTCTAAATGTGAAGAATTCCTTATGGCTTCTTTTTATTTTTGTAGAACTACATTTCAATGAAGATTGTGAATCCTTTTTCATCTCGTTAAGGAAGACCTTGTTCTTAAAGCTTGACTTTGAAATGAAGTTATACAACCTTTGGGCCAAATTGAATCACCACCTCAAATTATGTGTCTGTCTCTGATCTCCTGAGTTTTGCACCAGGAAAAAGACCACTTACGTGAATTCAACTGCTATCCAAGATGTTTTGAGAAATAACAACCGAAAGTGACTATGATTTCTGAATTATGACTTTGATAGAAGATTATAAAATGATATGTGTTTTTTTGTTCTTAAATGTTTTTCTCAGTATATCGTTCATTATTTTTTCAGTTTTACCTTCCTTTTAAATATGTATTCTATTTACACTGTAATTCTATACATGTCTATTGGCAAGTAAGCCCCTTTGAGTTTCACAGGGACTGACTTCCAGGTAAGTGGAAACTTCAAAGGTTTATTTTAATTATGAGCAGTTTGGAATGGTGCCTCTTAACTTTATGGGAGGACGGGGACGACACATGCTACTTATTCTTACAAAAGAAAGGACTATAAAATGGTTCACTAGCGGCATGAACAGGATACTATAAAAGGTCATAATAATAGCTCTAAGCTTCATTTTGCTACGCTCCTGTCTTATAAACAAAGCAGTGAAATAAAACCAAACAAATTTTCAGTTTAGTTTTGTGGTTTTTGTGGTTAGCAAAATATAGATTTGTCTTTTATTTCATATCATTTTCCCTCAAGTGCAGAGTTCGCTTTTTTCAAAGTATTGAATATTTGGTTACAACAGGAATTGACTGACCAGCTTGTTGCTGACATCATGGGCTGAGAGAGAGAGTTACTGGTCTTAAGTCACCATAGGTTGGGCATGCCTCCTCTAAAGTAACTTCCTCAGAGTCTCAGAGTCAGAACTGCCATGACACTTGGGCCCCATTTGCCTTAAACTTGGTCCAGGTAAGGGACTGATAAATTTTACACACGGTACCAGCAGAGAATGAGAATGAGAGGTACTCATCTTCCTTTCTTAGCTGAGGGAGCCAGCATTGTCCAAAGACATTTTCCGTGGCCATGTGATCAGCCTGACTGTCTGCCGAGGCACATGGAATGCTGTTACCTTCCCACCGAAGTGGTACCTATTTATCTACTCGCATTTGCATGCTTTTGAACTGCCAGGAGTTATAGCAAATAACTGGAGCTCACTCTGTCGCATGGCGCTTGGGTCTCAAACCTGGGCTGTCAGTTTTACAGATGACCAGCTCAGCATGTTTAACTGCTCAGCCATCGTGCATGCAAGCAAGTGCCCCTAAAATAGATATACATGACTCTGGCATCTAATGCCAACCAGGTGGGAATGGAACGGGGAAAATTGGCCTTAACCCCAACAAAAATGATGGTATACTGTTCTGATCACCATACTTTATCAGATTAATGTTGGAGGCTTTGGTTGTTTAGAAAGTCTCTTCCCTGCTTAAGGTGAAATGAAAACAGGCCCACTGAATGTGTTGCAATAATTCAAACAGATAATAATAATACACAGTCCTTTTCTAAATGAAATTCAGTATTCCACATTAATCAAGGGATTCAGGATGAGGAAGCAGGTTAGCTACCCAGGACTATCTGTCCATTCGTCATATGATTCCTTTTTCTTCTACTTGTCATCAGATATAACGTTTTTAATGTTTTTATTTTATTTTTATCCTACCTTTATTAATTTTTAAGTTGACTCAAGGCAACAAACATACCGAATGCTCCTTCCTCCTATTTTATCTGCAACCTTCACCCTGTGAGGTTCTTGGTCTGAGAATGAATGACTGGCTTGCATGCCTAAGAAGGGACTTGAAGGGACTCAAACTCATGGCCTTCTAGTTTCTGGCCTGGTGCCTTAACCACCAGACCAAACTGGCTCAGTATTTTTCCCCATTCCTTATATATACACTTAATATATACACTATGTGGAATTAATACAGTAACTTGTTCAATAAATTATGGCAGCATACTCTGAAGAGAAGATAGTGAACCCTAACTTGTACTATCATCAGAAGATAAATTGTCTCACAACAAAGACATATTCTAAAAACTCTATTGGTAAGGTAAGAGTTCTCAAAGCGGACATTTGTGGTTCATCTTACAAACAGAAATTCTAAGCATGAATGCATTTTAATGCATTTAATGCATTTTTGTAGATACTGGAAATTTGCTACAGTCTCTCATGTCATCCCCATGATCTACCAACGTCTCCATGGAGACAATGGCCATAATCACAAACGTCAAAACTAGTTAACTCATAGAGCTGAGAACCTTCTCCTTTGACTGTGTTCACATAATAAATAAACCTAATCTCAGGCTAAAAAAAAATACCATTCCTAAATTCATAAAACATGAAGCAACTCCAATAAACCGTATTGTCACTTACCATCATGGCTTGGTTCCTATCACATGCTGTACTACAATCTATCAAAGCCCACTTTAGCTTAGTCAAGTGTCTTAAGAAGGTCAGGTGTTTGTGAGAAGTTACCATTTAGAAAGCACAAGTTCCTTTTTTTTTACAAATGAGCCATCCACACTTAATTGTTACAGAGGCAATTTGAGACAGGAATCACTTCTTCAGAAGACTCAATTCCTACCATATGTTTATACTTAAGACACGAAGCATGGTTAGGATGAAGAAAGCTAGGATTTTACAGATGGGCCTTCTTTCTCATTGGAATGCAACTTGCCCAGTCATACCCAATAAGTCAATGGTGGCTACAGAAATTAGAAAATTCTTGCTTCTTGGTGAGTCATGGCAGGGCAACCTTTGAATCTGTATGAAGCTTATAGAAATTGCTTATTTTTCACCTTGACTGGGTAAATGATAATGGTCTGAATTTGGTGAATAAACTAATGGCTATAATTCCACGAAATTATTTCCATAACATGGATGGAAATGTTAGAATGGAACAGTTTTTCTGTCAAAACATAATTGCCCTTTATTTGGGAGTGGTAAGAACCAACTTGAAAAGTATGACCTAAGAGCAACAGCCCAGGGCTGGAACTAATCAGAATCCAGATGGATTGCTATTTAGTGACATAATATTTTGGCAGTAACTTGCCTGGATATAAGTGAACATTTGATCACTTCTCATTTAGTAAGGGTTCAGTCAGTGCCACGATTAAGCAAAGAATGAAAATCATAAATGGATGGCTTTTCATCCAAGAGCTGAAACGCAATATACTTAAAAGTTCTTATTAGAAAAACATTTCCCTTAGAGAACTTTAAAGAGTATAATTTTAAGAAAATTAAAAATAGGTTGTGGAGAGACCTGGATCTTCTTGTTCACTTAGATTGCAATTCTATGGAGAGAAGATTAGCTTCTATCTTTAACACTGCTCTTTCCACATATGATCGTGATAAAGAATTAATTCTTAAATTAGTTCTTAAATCCAGTGGGTGTAAAAAGGAACTATGGGAGGATTAAATTAGAATAATATGAGGAAGAGACTGATCTTAAGAATTCTTTAGTGAGATCCAGCATGGATAGTTGTGTGTCTGTGTGTCTACGTTTGTGTTTGTGTGTGCAAATTTCCAAAGCAGGTCCTCCTTTCCCTGGTCTCCCCCAAACAGTAGAAGAGAATTTCCATTACTACTTTTTGTTTATAATCTCTGACATTCTTTGCTTATTCCTCTAAAATGTTCACCTCTATAATAATACAAAAGACAAATAAACACTTAGGACACTTGAAAAAAGTTTGACAATTGTTTATTGAATATAACACAGAGATTTATCAATTCCAAGCTCAAAGTATCATTTTTTAAAAAGTTACTACATGAACGTTTCATTTAATTTTACTGTTATTTCTCTTTCTTGGCTACTCTGATGTACTTGCTCTTTTATGACAAGAAGATAAGGCTATATAAAATTGATGGTTATTATGAGCTCCAGGTAATAAGTAAAGAAATAGTAATCACATCTGCATGAAAATTGCCTTAATACTTCATGTCAGGAACCAAAGTTGATGGAGATATGTAGATACAATTTCTTAGCATATTTGCTTTTTTCCCCCTTCCACATAGACATGTATTTATTCATTAAAACATTTTCCAGCTTTTCCAGCTTTTTTCCTCACAAGAAGGAATTTAATATTGTTTTTAAAATAATGGGACAGCCACGAACATAGAATTCAGAAGTAAAAAAATTAACCCAGCCAAAAGTTTTTTATTATTAAAATTATTTTTAAAATGCCCCCACTGCTTGGTCCAAATATAACATAGCATTTCTTATGTCAGTCACAAGATGTCAGTGTCTCTATTCTCTTTGAAAGGGCTCCACATGCAAATCTTTGTATGTTCCAAATATTTAAGTAGAAAAGTGATGTGTAATGTTAGTCTTATATCCTTTTATAGACCAGTGGGAAAATTAAGAGAGTTATGATGTAAACTTTCCAAAGGTACCCCAAAACAAAGGTGACAATTTCTTTAAAATTCTAATGCAAAGAGATTTAAATAATTATGAAAAATGCAATCAATATAAACTCAGCAACATCTGGCAACTTCATCTAGTTTCACCAAAGAATAACAACCTCATTTTTCTATAATTTTGAAAAAGCAAAAACACTTTTGCAATTCATTGATAAGGCAGCAGAATTATTTTTGATATGGCCATGCCACTGTTTCAGTTAGAAGATCTAGAGGGAGGGAGGGAGGGAGGGAGAGAGGGAGGGAGGGAGGGAGGGAGGGAGGAAGGAAGGAAGGAAGATTTATGAATAAACACTACAATCTGCCTTTAGTTGCCAATTGCTTTCTATGGGTTCTCTGTTCAGTCTGTTTAAGATTGGGAAGGGTTAGGGTAGGCATTAAAAGCCATCAAATATTTAACACAACAGATATAACAGATTAACAGAGTTGAAAGGGACCTTATAGGTCACCTAGTCCAACTCCCCACTCAAGCAGGAGACCCTACACCATTTCTGACAAATGGCAGCCCAATCTTTTCTTGAAAGTCTCAAGTGATGAAGTTCCCACAACTTCCGAAGGCAACTTCTGTTCAATTGGTTGATTGTTCTCACTGTCACAAAGTTCCTCCTTATTTCTAGGTTGAATCTCTCCTTGGTCAGTTTCTATCCATTATTCCTTGGCTGGCCTTCAGGTGCTTTGGAAAATAGCTTGACCTCTTCCCCTCTGTGGCAGCCCCTCAAGTATTGGAAGATAGCTATCATGTCTCCCCTGATCCTTCTCTTCACTAGACTAACCATACACAGTTCATGTAACCGTTCTTCATATATTTTAGTCTCCAGTCCCCTAATCATCCTGATTGCTCTCCTCTCCACTTTTTCTAGAGTCTCAACATCTTTCTAATAGTGTGGTGACCAAAACTGGATGCAATACTCTAGGTGTGATCTTACTAGGGCTTTATAGAGTGGTATTAGTACCTCACTTGATCTTGATTGTATCCCTCTGTTAATGCAATTTAGGATTGTGTTGGCTTTTTTAGCTGCGGCTGCACACTGCTGGCTCATATTTAGCTGATTGTCCACTAAGACTCCAAGATCCCACTCATAGTCACTGCTATTAAGCCTGGTTTTCCCCAGTTTATATGTGTGCTTTTGGTTTTTCTTACTTAAGTGTAAGACTTTACTTTCCTCTACATTGAATTTCATTTTGTTAGATAGGGCCCAGTGTTCAAGTCTGTCAAGATCCATCTGGATCTTGAGTCTATCTTCTAGGGTGTTAGCTATTCCTGCCAGCTTAGTACCATCTGCAAATTTTGTGAGTTCCCCTTCTATTTCCTCATCTAAGTTGTTTATGAAGATATTGAACAGGCCTAAGACAAGACCTTGTGGCACCCCACTGCTTACTTCTCTCCATGTAGACTTAGACCCATTAAAGACTATTTGTTGGGTACAGTTTGTCAGTCAGTTGCGAATCCATCTGGTGGTGAAACTATCTATCCCACTTTTTTCTAGCTTACAAAGAAATAGGTTGTGGTCTACTTTGTCAAGTGCCTTGCCTAAGTCTAAGTATATTATGTCCACAGTATTTCGCTGGTCTACTAATTTAGTCACTATGTTGAGGAATGAAATAAGATGAAATAATAAGATGAAAAAAGAATGAAATAATAACATGGGCCTGTATCCCTGAAAACAAGCCCACAAAAGTCAATTTCTGAACATTTTCTCAATCAGTACTGAGCTCAGCTCACTAACTGTATCTTCTTAAATCAGCAGCTAGAACCAGTTTGGGGTTGTGGCTAAGGCATCAGGCTAGAAACTGAGAGACTGTGAGTTGCATGACTCGCAATACTTTTTTGATGTGATCAAAAATATTTAACTCGCTTCATTTATTCACATCTTTATTTTAAATCTGAGCTACTATTATTCCAGAGAGCCAGATTAAGGTTCAAAGATATTAAGGAGACTAGAAGTTCTAGTCCTGCCTTGTCTACAACTGGGTGACCTTGAACCAGACAATTTCTCTCAGCCCTAAGGAGGCAATGACAAAACATTTATGAATAATTTTGCCAAGAAAACCACAGGGACCTATGCAGGCAGTGTCTTGAAAATTGGACATGACTGAATAGAAGAAAAATATATATATATCAGCATCTGCTTGACAACAGAACATGATAGAGTTATTTTTATTTCTTTAAAGTATGGTAGAAAAAACATGCAAAGTATATTTTTCCTCATTGACACCTTCTCTTTGTTCTTTTTATTTATAACAATTTTGATACCACCCATTTTAAATAAGCTGACTAGCCTTTATCATAAATTGGAAGGGATCTTGGATAAAGAAAAACCCATCAGAGTTTGTGCCCAATATTCAGAAACTGCTTCCTTCCGCCATAAATCTTAACTTTGAACTTCAGCACTTTATTTACTACACAAGAGCTTTTTTAAAAAGTAAAGTAACGTAACGTAAAGAACAGGACAGGATTGAAATAATATGTTAGTTTCAAGTGTGGGACCTAGAATAACCCAAGGAAATATTTAACTTGTTTGTTTTTCTTGGACTAGTTGACATCTTGAAGCAAAATGCTAATTGCTTTGGATTCCCCCTTAAATTTAAAAAATGCCCTGAAGCTTAGAGAACTACAGTTCACACCCCACCAACTCAACCTTCCTGCCCTCCCCAAAATAAAAAAATCTAAAACTTATTTGGTGTTTTGGCAAAGAAATAAATCCTGCCTCTTCTGTAGAAAACATGTATGAAAGATTCCAATTTGCATTCAACCTAATTTTAGTACATTCAGGACAAATAGATCCGATATTTGATACCTGATCATCTGAAAGTTCCCTCAAGATCTGTTTATGTTGCCAGGGTGCCAGGGATATGGCAGCATTGTTGAGGGGGCCATTTTTATCCTCCCCTCCAGTATGGTTCATATTTTTGTGTTTATAATATTTATTACTGTGGGGTTCCCCCCCCCCCAGATTTTTACCTGTTCTTTTTATATTGGCAGCTGTATCTATTCTTGTGTGTTGCCCAGAATTGCCTTTTGGTGAGATGGGCAGCTGTATAAATTTGATAGACAAATAAACAAAAAACTATTTAAATGGCCAATATATTTTTGTTGAAAGGCTCATGAAACAAGTTTAGCTTTTAAGGCCAACCAAACCTGAACAATTTGAGTTTCATTAAAATAAGAATCTTCTGCTTGGTAAATATCTATCAGCCCCCTCAGCTCGCCACCCACCCACCCCCAGCAGGGACCCAGAACCAGCTAAATCCTTTTCGGTGCATTTGAATAGCCCACAATCTGCCTCTCAACATTTTGCCATTCAAATTAACCTCCATTACAATGGAAAGAAAATAACCCTGAAATCAACTAATTTCCAAGTGTAAAAGCTTCATCAGAAAACAACTTTTGCATATAAATTAGGCCTCCACCTTCTGGTCTTGTTTAAGGCTGACTTGGAAGCCAGGTTTTAAACATTCAACCCCCACATCCCATATGGTTTTAAGCAGGGTGGGGGGGGGTGGGGGGGGGAATAAAAGGTGAGGAAAAATATAAAAAAGTGAGGAAACAATAAGGGCTCTGTCCAGCATGGTCCCTGCAACATTTCTTCTTTTCATGAAGCTTCAGGAGAACAGACAATAATCTTTCACACATTTTTTGAGCCCAATTAGGATGAGGAGCTGAACAAAGGAACTCACTTGAAGCCACTTTTTTTAATTGACAGCCACTCCTGGAATTAAAAGATACCTTCAGAGGTGAAGAGAAGGTATATTTAGAAGTTACAGGAGCTCTTCATCACAGTCTCTATAATCCTTTCTCCCTTCAGAGAGGATAAAAGAATGAAATAGGCTTTTTTTCTCAGCCTTCTAGGTTTTAATCTGTCACAAGTGAACCCTTCCTGTCACTTCACTCAATTCTTTTAGTGGCCTTTCAAAAAGATTTATCAGGAGTGTGGGTATAAAAAAGGCTAAAATGGTGGGTGTAAGTGCACAATACACATTTTTTAAAAAAGGAATGGAGCTTCGATCATGCAGCAAAAATCCATTCTTCTTGACTCTTTTGACACCCCCCCCCCTTGTTGGATACCCCTGTGTGTGAAACTGACTGCATTATAATTTTATAAGCTTTAGTTTTCCATATTGAATAATAGGAAAAGTTTGATAGTCAATGATAACAATTAATTACACCAGGCTATCAAAAATGCAGACTGTCATTAAAAATAAGGATATAAACAACAAAGATCTCAAGCAGAGTTGGAAACCTGATGATGTAATTTCTTGTCACTGACTTCAATCAGGTTGTTTTTAATTCCTAGTGCAGACTTCAGTCTTGAGATTTTCTTATGATTTCCCAATCATGTCCTGATTAACTAAATGCTACTACCAGAGCTGGACTAAACCTGGGGAGTCAATGTTAGCTGGAAGACAAATCACTCAAGAGCAGTAACATTGGAAAATTAAATTGGGAGATGTGAATGTTTGCATGACAGGACTACACTCAATTACTTTTTGGTGCGTATGTGTCTTCATATCAGTGCTGACCCCTGGAGATTGTCTGGACAAGTCACTAGTGCCTGCCGTTTTCTTGTCAGGTTCTTTTAAAAGTAGTTTGCCATTTTTTCCCCTAGGGCTGAAAGAGAATAACTGGCTCAAGATCAACGTTAAAAAGCAGGACTAGAACTCACCTTCTCCTGATTATTCCTTAGCTGGTAGGTGCCCAATCATTATTTCAGTAAGATGGCTAATACTAACACATTGCCTCCGTAATATACATAACAGCCCCAGGATGTAGGTCAATTCATGCATTTGACCTCAGATGGGGATATAACAATGGGGTAGAATCTGATCTCAGGAGTAACTAAACCCGTGCTTTTCAACCTTTGTAACTTTAAGATATATGGACTTCAGCTCCCAGAATTCTATTTGCCAAGGTTAAAAAATAGTGAGGTAAGCCATTATTTGATGACCTGTTTAAAATACTTATGAATGACCTGTCAAAAACATTTAAGGCAATAAAAGTTGCATTTGGAAGCTACAGTAAACCAAAAAACAATTGTTTCAAGGGAACTTGATCCAGCCTGTTTTGCAACTTTCTCTTCAACTCAGATGTTTATGGTGTTAATTCAATAAGAGACTGGATGACAAGGAATGAATGAGTGATGAGAAACATGAAAAATTAACACATTACAGGAAACAGAAAGATTCAAGTGCTTATGGCAACATGCTATTTTTAATACTAATTTGCAGCTTCCAGGCATTTGGAAGTATATCAAAAAGAAGATTGAAAGACTGAAGATTTGCATCGCTCTTGGGAAATATGGTATTCTGGGAAAAATAACAAGCTTAACTCATGATCATTCTTGTTCCAGGAGCTAGATCCATTTCAAAAATAATTTTAAAAGAAGAATGGGAAGGGCAATCAAACCACTTTCCAGTTAGCTCTGATTACACTGTCTCATTATCCATAACTACAAACAATGTTATTTGTTTTAGACTCTATATAACACAAATACCACCTTTAGACCCCTTTAAATGTGAATATTTGTTTCCAGTTTGCAGTCATTATTGTGGTTGCCAGAAAAGCAAGATGAAAGGGCAAAGAATTTACAATATCCAAAATGAAAGAGAGGAAGTGATGTAGGAAATGAGCTGTGCATGTATTTTGAAATTTTGCTTAAAAATGTTCCCAAATACCTCTCCAGACTGTTGGAAGTGTAAATTCCAAAAAGGAACATATTACCATATGTGGTGGTCCTGCCCAAAGGCAAAACAGTTTTGGAAGATGATTAAGAATCAAATAGAAGAAACCACAAACCAGAGAATGGAAATGAAACCAGAAACCTATTTATTAGTAATATTTACAGCACACTATGAGAAAGAAATAAAATATTTAATTACCTACATCTTAATGGTAGCACGAATAGTATTCGCTCAGAGTTGGAAACATGGAGACACACCATCAGAAGACAAAATAATTCTCAAAGTTATGGAATGTGCAGAAATGGACAAACTTACAAAAGAGATACAAGAAAAAGAAGAAACAGATAATTACTTAGTATGGCAAAAAATGGATTGGCTGGAGAGAAGGAGAAAAAAATAAAAATAGGAACACAAAAAAGGAAATGGAATATTTAGACAAAAATTGAGTACCAGTTAGGGAAAAGAGTAAATTAAAGAGGGAATTTAAGATATTATTATACAAGTAAATGTGTAGAAATAATCACAGTTTACCAATGTGATTATTTAAAATACAAGTCATAAGACTTGATTTATGTTTATTCATTGTACGTATTGTACTGTTGTATGTTTGTTTTTTTCTTTTTAATTAAAATAAAAATTGGGGAAAAATTTATCATACTGTCTTATCCCAAAAGACTTTTTTTTCCTAACGTCTTCAAAATTGTAATTCTGTTCTATATCATTCTACCATGGTGTTTCTCAAACTTCGCAACTTTAAGATGTGTGGACTTCAAGGATTCAAAAGCCACCAAGTTTGGCTAGTGAATTCTGGGAATTGAAGTCCACACTTAGGGTATGGTCATGGTTTTGTTTTGTTTTTTAAAGGAATGGAACTTTATAAGGAATTTCTTGGAAAACTCAGGAACCTTGACATCTTACTTCACTAAAGCATATGACTTCTGGCTTCTGTACTGAAAGTCTATTTTTCCTTGCTGTTCAAACTTTAAATGTGATGGTTTACAAGATGGTGGTGTGCTCTTGTATTTCTTCCTCTCTCTGAAGCTGAAAGTATGTTGATGTCCAGCTACAGAAATTAATTGGATGAGGAGTATCAAGTTGAACCAGGAGGAAATGTGGAAGTTTCCTTTGTTCTGGGAGTTTCAGGAATACAATGGAGAGAAAGAGAATGATAAATAACAGGAACATTTGACTTGGTTGATTTTATAGCATGGAACAGGGTTGTTGTTTTTTTTAAAGTAGGCATCTTTTTAGTGCATTTTGTCACCATATCTAGGGTTTGGCAATCCAGACAACTGATAGATGGGTGGATTAGGTAGATTCCCTTACTAAGCATTAAAATATAGGATAGGATAGGATAGGATAGGATAGGATAGGATAGGATAGGATAGGATAGGATAGGATAGGATAGGATAGGATAGGATCAGGGGTGAAATCTACTTACCTTCCTTACTGGTTCAGAAGTGCGCACCCTGAGTGCGTGTGATTTTGGACCCTCTGCACATGCGCAAAGTCTTCTGCTCATGCACAGAGGGTCAAAAACAGGTTACTTCCTGATTAAAACCAGGAAGTAATGATGCCCAGGCGGGTGGGCGGAGGTTTGCACTGCCGACGCTTACTGATTCACCGAACCACATTGCTGCCATTGCTACAAATCGGTGCAAACCGGTAGCATTTCACCTTAGGAGAGGAGAGGAGAGGAGAGGAGAGGAGAGGAGAGGAGAGGAGAGGGCTGGATGGAATCTTGGTGAATTTCTAGTCCAACTCTCTGCTCAAGCAGGAGATTTCAGACAAGTGGCTGTCCAGTCTCTTCTTAAAAACCTCCAATGATGAAGCATCGATTCATATTTGGAATATGCATTCAGAAGAATTATAAGCGACAGGGCAGTTTCATTGGACATAGGAAAAGGTATCTGATAGCGTAATGAAATGTTTTGAGCCACGTTTTTCCTAAATATGGATTTCCTCCCATTTTTATTAATTGGAGGAATAAGTCTGGCTCTAGTCCCTTCAGGAGAGTCATTTCTAATGATATTATCTTCTCATTTATCAAATATTTCATGGAATTAATCTGATTTCTAATTTAGTTTTGGAAATACTCTAATTTGGGAAATGGACAGAGGACATTGTATAACAATGGCTGAAATTGATGCAAATAGTTATTGTAAATCAATGATACTTTACTGATGATTATGTGCTTTCTATATCATGTACTTCCTATTAACTCAAATTATCTATTTAATCTTCTTATAATGGAGTTTCAATTATTTCTTGCATTTTTTTCTTTATTCCAAGCAACCATTTTTGGATAGAGATAAATGATTGACAGATGGTAGATAATAAATAAATATCTCACTTTAAAAAATGATACAAATAGATGGTTCAAAATCCCATTAAATTTGTGGGGGAAGGTAAGTGTTACAAAAGCAAAAAATAATCAACTCATATTAGCCTGAATGCATTCTTACCCTAGTATACTTTAATTACTCTAAGATTATATTAACTTCATTTTCCCATGGAAAGAAAAACCCCTAGATTTTCTATATTTAAATTATGGCTACCATATTTCAGGGGGTTTCAGGGGGTTACCTTGTCTGATTTGCAACTTTAACCCAAGGCATATATTTTTACATTTTATGGAATGAAGTCAGTGGTTAAAACAAATCCATTACATGCATAATTAGAAAGTTAATATAGATATTCCTCGACTTTCGACCACAATTGAGCCCAAAATTTCTGTTATTAAGCGAGACAGTTAAGCAAATTTTGCTCATTTTACGACCTTTCTTGCCAGAGTTGTTAAGTGAATCGATGCAGTTATAAGTTAGTATCATGGTTGTTAAATGAATCTGGCCTCCACATTGATTTTAATTGCCAGAAGATTGTGAAAGGTGGTCACATGACCCCAGGACACTTCAACCATCATAAATAGGAGTCACTTGGCAAGCATCTGAATTTTGATCAGCTGACCATGGAGATGATGCAATGGTCATAAGTGTGAAAAACAATCAAAAGTCACTTTTTTCAGGGCCATTGTAATTTCAAACAATCACTATATGAAGTGTTGTAAATCAAGGATTGCCTGTACTGTGTCTTATCTCTGTCATGTCATGGCAACATAGAATATCCTGCATTAAAGGCTACAAGGCACATTTGGAAAATTCTGGAACTGAAGTATAACTTTGATTCTTATTCACACAATAAACCTAACTACTGCGCCAATTCCAGTTAATTTTAATTTTAAATCAAATTTTTTAAAAAAAATTCCAGTTTAAAAATAAAAGGAGTTGGTCTGGGAGATTTCAGGTGCAATTAGGAATAAGTATGCTAGACTTGCCTTATTCTTTATCAAATTTTTAACCATTTGAATTATTGGAAAAGGAATCTGGGCTGCTTGAAACTTTACACATAAAGTATATTCAATTCAAACATCTACATAGTCCTCACTGTACAAGCTTTCATTTAGTGACCGTTCAAAGTTATAACGGCATTGAAAAAAATGACTTATGACCTATTTTCACATTTGCAATTCTTGTAGCATCCCTATGGCCATGTAATCAAAATTTGGAAGCTTGGCAGTTGACATGTATTTATTATGATGGTTGCAAGTGATAAGCAAAGGCAATGGAGAAGCCAGATCATTAACATCCATGTTGCTAATTATACAACTGCAGTGATTCATTTAACAACTGTGGCAAGAAAGGTTATAAAATGGGGCAAAATTCACTTAATAACTGTCTTGCTTGATGTCTATGGAGATTTATTTATTTATTTATTTGATTTATATGCCGCCGTTCTCTGGAGACTCAGGGTGGCTTACAATGCGTTAAGCGATAGCCTTCATACTTTTGTATATACCTGCTTAGTAGGGCTTTCGCCAACCCCCCAAAGCAGTGTTCTTTTTTATACAAAGTCAACTTATTGTCCCCACAATCTGGGTCCTCATTTTACCTACCTCTAAAGGATGGAAGGCTGAGTCAACCTTGAGCCTGGTGAGATTTGAACTTGCAATAATTGCAGGCAGCTGGCAACTAAGTGCTACTTTAACAGCACTTAGTCCACTGCGCCACAAGGCTCTTTAGATTCTCAGTCATCCAGATCATGGTTTTCCCAAAGGTGCTTTTTCAAGAGGCAACTGGACTTTCTTGCTTTTTTTCTTTGAAGACGTTTCACTTCTCATTCCAGTCAGAGCTGAAGAAGCTTCTTCGATGAAAAGTGAAATGTTTTCAGAGAAAGATTGAGCAACAAAGATGATTAGGGGACTGGAGGCTAAAACATATGAAGAATGGTTGCAGGAACTGGGTATGTCTAGTTTAATGAAAAGAAGGACTAGGGGAGACATAATAGCAGTGTTCCAATATCTCAGGGGTTGCCACAAAGAAGAGGGAATCAAACTATTCTCCAAAGCACCTGAGGGTAGAACAAGAAGCAATTGGTGGAAACTAATCAAGGAGAGAAGCAACTTAGAACTAAGGAGAAATTTCCTGACAGAACAATTAATAAGTGGAACAACTTGCCTGCAGAAGTTGTGAATGCTCCAACATTGGAAATTTTTAAGAAGATGTTGGATATCATCTGAAGTGGTGTACGGTTTCCTGCCTGGGCAGGTGATTGGACTAGAAGACCTCCAAGGTCCCTTCCAACTCTGTTATTCTATTCTATTCTATTCTATTCTATTCTATTCTATTCTATTCTATTCTATTCTATTCTATTCTATTCTATTCTATTCTAGTCTAGTCTAGTCTAGTCTAGTCTAGTCTAGTCTAGTCTAGTCTAAAAACAAGAAAATCCAGTTGCCTCTTGAAAAAGCACCTTTGGGAAGCTGTCTTGCTTAGCAACGGAAATTTTGACTTAATTGTAGTTGTTAGCTAAGGACTACCTGTATTGATTTCAAAAATGCATTTACAAGCATGTAAAACTTCTCAAATTTCTGTCAGTATTGGAACATGTTTCAGATAACCCTAGACCTACAACATTTTTATGCGCAATTAAAAAAGTATTACTAAGATAGATACTAATAATATGCGTGAGTTCTGGATCAAAGAGTTGGGATAGCCTATATTAATCACATTGCTAAGGATCTTAAATATGTTTCCTGTATTCTTAAAATGATACTAATTGATTAAAAAAATTCACGTTTACTAGGCATCCCAGATAATGCATTAAAAAGGCTGGTGATTAACTTCATTATTTTGAATGTAAAAAGGCCTATGGAGGAATACTTGTCATATGATGTGGGGCCCATTTTGATATCAATAAGTTTGTTAATATGATATTTTTAAATTCCTTCAAGTAAACCTTGATTACGGACAACTTGTTGGACAAGTCCTTGCAATTTTCTTGGCAAAATTTCAGAAGGGGTTGGCTATTGCCTCCTTTGTAGGCCTGAGAAAGAGTGATTGGCCTAAGGTCAACTAGCTGGCTTTCATACTTAAACCCAGACTAGAATTTACGGTCTCCTTGTTTCTAGTCTAATGTTTTAACCATGACACAAACTAGGTCTCTTTAATATAATAGTAGAAACATTACCAATTATAGTAATATAGTTTACAATGCGAATGTACTTTTGAATTATACTTTTTAATAAGAACCCTGGTCCTTATTATATGAACAAATTTTAATTAGTAACTAGTAACTTAGTAACTTTTAATTAGTAACTTTTAATAATTTTTAACTTTTGTAAGATTTGTTTTTATTTTTGGCTGTTCACTGCCCTGAGTCTGCAAGGAGAAGGGCGGTATATAAATTTAATAAAATAAATAAATAAATAAATAATTTATCAGGCAAGGAGACAGAAAAATATCACTGTTTAATGTAGGAAAAACAGTGCAATCCAGATTTACACTTTTGGATTATTAGCATGTATTCACTTTCTATTTATGAGCTGTCTAGTTTCTACCTGTTCATAGGTAGAAATATGGGTTTTTTCCTCTTTTTCCTTCTCTCCTTTTGTACATTAAAAAAACAACCTACTCTTATGTCTCATTTCATTTTATTCAAGAGAGTCTCCTTCCCAGCCTATGAACAGGTAGAAATTATCACAAAGTGGAAGAGATAAGAAGCTTCATTTCCAAGCAACAATGCCCTTAACTAGTTCAGAAGGATGAGCAGGATATATTTTAATTATAAGCTTTACAAAATCTGATGTTCCCATGAGAACCTGGGAACGTGGAGGTGAAAGAGGAGGTGAATGTTATGTGTGAAGTGTCCCAATTTAATCTCCTTAATCTTCCTTTTTGTTGACTGCATAGCCTCCATATTCCTTCTGTGCAGTTCTATTTCTTCTTGTTTGCTGAATTGCTATATGTTTATCGTATTTCTTTGGGTCTTCTTCTATATGGGTACACTCATCATTAAGCCATATCTGTTCACAGTTTTGCAACTGAAGTTCAAATGGAAACATTAGCCCAAATCTCCTTTGCCTTGTATTGATTAGGAAAAGTAGCCATTTGTTCTTTTAGGAATCATGAAATATATGATACTCAAATGAGATCTAGGTGTACTTTTAGAGGAGATCATTTTTCTGCATTTTCACTTTTGAGGTTTATCTCTGGAAACCCCCATGAATGGTATCCAAACCATGGGGATTTATAGGTTCATTTTAAAAGAAACCATATCCAAATGGTATTGCTATCCAAAATCATGCCCTCTTTTATCCTGTAACTGAGAATATGAATGGTTCCAGACCAATTAAGTAATACATCCTTCTATAATAGGGATGAATAATCTGTCACCTACGAGCCCTACACCATCGTTTAATTCAATAGCAAACCATATTTCTAAATGTTTTCCACCAAGCCTCAAAAATCCTATCTCACCTTTCAAAGAACACAAATCAAAAGTAATATATTTCCTCATCCCTCTGATTCTTCACTTTGATCTTGATAGTATAGAAAAATGACATGTGTGCTAACACAAATGGGACCTGCTACAAAATTCTCACCATCTTACAGGATCTTACATCAAAAAACCAGTCAAATGTGCTCTCTTCCAATATATCATAAGCTATAATAGTAATGCCAAATTCTTATTTTATGGTTCACCATTGTTTCCATCAAATGTTTTCTGAACATAGTCAAAAATATGTTGGAACCACAAAGGAATGAACTTGAAAGGTTGGCAGGCTTTGAAATAGCTACAAAGGTGAAATATCTAGGGGTCCAAGTTGCAGCATCCAATATAAAACTCTTTCAAAATAATTATGAGGAACTCTGGCATAAGATTCAAAAGGATCTTGAAACATGGAAGAAGTTGCAACTATCTTTGCTTGGTAGAATAGCAGCTGTTAAGATGAACGTTCTACCTAGATTTCTGTTTTTGTTTCAAATGATTCCGGTGCTTAAAAATGACAAGTTTTTGATGGAATGGCAAGCAGGTTTAAATAAATTTATCTGGAATGGGAAAAAACCAAGAGTTAAACTTAAAATTATGCAAAATGCTCGTGAAAGAGGTGGCCTTAAAGTTCCAAACCTACGTCTATATTATGAAGCTGCAGTGTTGACACAAGTTGGAGATTGGATTGGAACAACAAAAATAGAAATTTTGAATATAGAAGGCCATGACTTGCAATTTGGATGGCATGCATATTTACTTTATGAAGATAAGAGAGACAGTGTATTTAATAGTCATATTTTAAGACATGCTTTGATGAGAGTTTGGAAGAAGCACCAGCTTCAATTGGATTACAAAATACCTTTGTGGTTGGATCTTGGGCAGATTATGCCAAATATAAAGTCACTCGGGGGGTTGTTGTATAAAGAGATACTTCTTAATGATGGGGGCAGATGGAGCTTGAAATCCTTGAATACCCTGTTGGAAGAAGGAGTGAACTTAACCTGGTTGCAGTATTTTCAACTTCAAGCAAGATGGAGAGAAGATCAGAAAATTGGACTAATGTTACATGAAGAAGATTTGGTGACACAGATAAAATGTAAAGGGCCGATGCATATTAAACGAGTGTATAATTTACTGTTAGAAAGAGATTCAGAGGGGGAACTAGTTAAAGATTGTATGATTAAATGGGCGCAAAATTTTGAAGAACCTGTAATGTTGGAAACATGGGAAAAGATTTGGGTCCAGAATGTTAAATTTACACAGGCACAGAACTTGAGGGAAAATTTTTATAAGATGTTTTACAGATGGCACTTAGACCCTAAGAAGTTATCATGTATGTATCCAAATGTCCAACCTAAATGTTGGAGGTGTGACTGTTTGGATGCAACATATTTTCATATTTGGTGGACGTGCAGAAAATTGAAAGCATTTTGGATTAAACTTTGGTGGGTAATGCAGAACATTTTGAAGAAGAAGCTTGAGTTTTCTCCTCAGTTTTTTTTGTTGGGTATAGTTAAGGGTTGTTCAGCAACTGACACTAGATTAATTTTACATATGATTACTGCAGCTAGATTACTGATAGGTCAATATTGGAAGAAGGATAACGTACCCACTATAGAGGAATGGATACTGAAGATGTCTAACTTTGTAGAGATGGCTAAAATTTCTGCATACTTAAAAGAAAGGACCCATGAAGTTTTTGCTAAGGAGTGGAAGAAATGGGTAGAATACATGAAGAATAAATATCAAAGTAAAAAGTTTCAATTAGCATTTAACTGAATTTATATTTTCCATATTTAGAATTAATCTGAAAGAGAAATGTATTGAATTTGATATATTTTATGTAATTGAATTTATATTTTTAATATTTAGACTTAATTTTATAGAGAAATGTATTAGGTACTGTTTGACTTTGACTTTGATACATGGAATATTGGGAATTATAGTTAATGTTATAAATAGATTGTTAAGAGTTAAGAGGTTTTTTTTATATTTGATTTATGTTGTTAAATATTGGTTTAAAAGAAAAATTTTCTTATTATTTAAGGTTAAAATTGGTTATAAAATAAGGTTATAGTTTTTTTTTAGTTGGATCTCACCTTAAAAAATTGTTAAATATTGAATGTTAATGTTTGTTTAATAGCGGAAGTCAAGGGGGGGATTGGGGAGGGATAGGGGGGATAGGGTGGGGGTGGTAGGGGGGTGGGATGGGGAAGGGGTTTTAAAAATAAACTGTAATGCAAAACTTTTTCAATAAAAAAAAATGTTTTCTGAACCACCAGCTAAGCATGAGATCTTTAATGTAATCTATGGCGACAGAAATCAAGTGTAAATATCAAGAAATACTAAAAACACCTTCTATTTGCTGAGAAGCATTGTAGGCCACCTTCTGTATACCACTTAGTACCCTGTATTGTGGCAAGAATGCCCTGTCTTCCCAGTCATTGGCTATGGCCCTTCACAACTGTGATTTTTGACATCCTCACTTCACAGTTCAAGATGGATCTAACCCCTCCTGGCTTAATTGAATGGGTAAAAATGGCAAAACTGCCCCCCCCCTTTTTTTAGATGGGTAAAGAAGGAAGGAAATCTACCAACAGGGCTGAAATCTAGCAGGTTCTGATAGGTTCTGGAGAACCAGTAGCAGAAATTTAGAGCAGTTTGGAGAACCAGTAGCGAAAATTTTGAGTAATTCGGAGAACCAGCAAATACCACCTCTGGCTGGCCCCAGAGTGGGGTGGGAATGGAGATTTTGCAATATCCATCTCCCAGGAATGAGGAGGGAATGGGGATTTTGTAGTATTCTTCCTCTGGAGTGGAGTGGGAATGGAGATTTTGCAGTAATCTTCCCCTGCCACAGCCACCAAGCCACACCACACTCACCAATCCACGCCCACAGAACTGGTAGTAAAAAAATTTGGATTTCACCACTGTCCACCAGCCAGAGAAATTCAATCACAACTTCAGGTCTTTCCTGTGGCCCAAACAGGGGAAGGGTTGAAATCTGGAAGAGGCTTTTTAAAGCCAGTTTCATTTCCATTTGGTTTACACATAGGAGACAAGCAGCCAAAAGATGCAGGACAGACCAAGGCCCTTGGTCTTCAAGATACTTTAGCTGTTGAAATTGGCAGATATTAACTTCTGGTTGTTGCTTTTCTGTGGTTCTTCTGTCGGTTTTAAGTACAGATAGTCCTCGACTTACAACAGTTCATTTAGTGACCGAAGTTACAGCGGCATTGAAAAAAGTGTCTTATGACCATTTTTCACACTTATGACCGTTGCAGCATCCCCATGGCCAGGCGACTTACATACAGATGCTTGACAATTGACTCATGTTTATGACGGTTACACTTGTCCAGGGGGTCATGTGATCACCCTTTGTGACCTACTGAAAAGCAAAGTCAGATTCACTTGACAATCGTCAATAATTTCACAGCTGTGGTGATTTACTTAACAACCGTGGCAATAAAGGTCATAAAATGAGGCAAATTTCACTTAAGAACCATTTCACTTAGCAACATAATATTTTGGGCTCAATTATGGTCATAAATCGAGGACTACCTGTACACTGAAAATGGGATTGTACGTAGATTTTTTTTAAAGGGTTTATTTGTTACTTATTATTTAGAGTACAGTGGGTTTATTGACTGTGCGCTTATAGTACCACAGCGTATGATTATTCATAGAATATAAATTCTGTAAATAAATAAAGGAGGCAAACAAATAGACACTTTTGTATTTTGGTCAGTAGGTGGCATTGGACTAAGTTGCATCTGAGTGAATTGGTGATTTCCCTGGCTATTCTATTTTAAGTGGTCTCAACAATAGAAAACTCTTCTAGCACCTTAACTATTTTATCTTCTCTGAGCCTTCCCTGGCAGACTGTTGTTGTTTGTACACTGTATTTGTGGCTCCCCCAGAAAAACACAGCTGCCTCTTTGGAAATCATATAAGGTGATTCCCATTTATTTAAAAAACAATAATAAATGCCTGTGAGGGCCCTGATGAGACTCCAGAAAACATTCATTTACAAGAAAGCACCTACAATTCCTTTGTTATCTATTTGCACCACTGTAATCCATTTATCAGGATTTTGAAGCAACTTGCAAAGCCAGCAAATCATTAAGCGCATCATTATTCATGTAATTGCCAGAAGAAATGGACATCTCTTCAGTTGGGTGGCATGCTGGCGTAATTCTGTAATTCTTCGTTTGAAGTCAGCGGCCCGGCAATTATTTCCTTAATTTGCAGAGAAGTGGGGGGTACTACAGAGAGGAAGCGAAATAGGAAGACAACAAGGCTTTGAACGTTAGTGAACAGGTGTCCTATCAAGCTAAAATGTTTATGAATCACATCTTTACTTTGTATCCCACTTTACAAGAAGATACCAAGCCAATTCATTAACATTTTAGGGTTGAGTGGATATAAAAGAGCCAGATGCAGAGATTAATAAGACCTTGGTGTCATGTTTATTTATGATCAATCTGAAATTTTGTATAGACAGTGTATTACTACAATAGCAGAGGTAAATCTCAACTCCCAGCTCAGCAATTTCTCAGAGTTTGTTCACAACAATATTGAAACATTCCCACTGCCTACTTGTTGGCTCAAGCAGTATAGTATAAATTTTAGATTCACCCTTTGCTACTTGCCTCCCTCAGTAAATTGCTAAACTCATCACCCAAATCCCATAAACTCGTCATCAATTTGTGCTTTACCTGTAGATAACCTATAAAATTACCAATATTGCAGGAATAAGAATGTAAGCCATTAAATAACAGATTAAGAACAGAGATGTAGGGATTGCTAACACAAAATCTAAAACTTCAAAAAAATTAAGGTCTGAATGTAAGAACTGTACTTAACTATTGATATTAAATTAAGTGGTGTAATGAATTTATAAACATAAATTTAATAATTTAATTTAATAATAATATTAATAAAATGACAAAGACTAATAGACCAGTAGACTGTACTTCCTTGGAAGTTGTTAAATTCGGCCATACAGTTGTTAAAAGTAGGTGGGAGATGACATTTCCTTAGTATGTTTTTTGGACTCTTGCCATTTCACTTTGCTTAGGGATAAAGCTTTTATTTTAAGCAATTATTTTACTCTCATTTAAGGTTATTCTTAGCTCAGGTCATTTAAGTTTATTATTAGCAATAGCGTGCTAGATCCATTTATAGAAAGTAATCAAAATCCATGTTCTTCACATTGTGCTGTTATTAGATTATTCCTGTTTTGCTTTGTTTTTTTTTAAATTCTTTTTTGTAATGCTGGTCCTTGCCCAAAATAAAGAATTGATTGATTGATTGATTAAGTCTAATATATGATGATAGTCAGTAAAATAAAGCCGCGTAAAATAAATGAAATAAAAAAAATATATCCTAGAATGGTGAACAGGTCAAACAACCTGAGCTATATTATTATCTTCTCACAGATTTCATGATGTAAGAAGTTTGCTGATGCCATCAGCCGGTCATTTGAAATTATAGGAATAAGAATTTAGGGTTAGATTGTTGAAGTCTAATATCAGCTCTTTCACCATGTCTAATTAAATCATATAACAGGATCAGCCACTTCCTCTCAGCTTCTTTTTCTCTGCTTCCTGTAAACCAGACAGGATCTGCTGGGGGCGGGAACGGCTATTTAGCAGGATGGGGAGATCAAAGAGTTGTTGAAGCGGTTAAGAGATGACACTTCATTGTGGACAATTATTAGCCTCTTCCGAGCCTTCCTCCCAAACTACAATCTATTGCTCCAAGAGCTTTCATTATTTCTCTGCTTTATATCTCTTTACTAATTCCTAACCTCTACAAAAGAAAGAAAAAAAATATGGGAGGATATTTAGCTTAAAACAGTGTGTGAGCTTCTTCACAACAAGGAAAGCACTTCCTATGCCATTTTCTAGTCACCCCCTGCCTTCCCCTCCCTCAGATCATTTTTTTAGAGAACCAAGAAGGATCCCTGAAAAGAGAAGGACAGGAAAGCTCTTCTGGGAAGACAAACTCTGAATCCAGTCTACGTTTTACCTTCTGAAGAGCACTTTTTTCCTCAGATCTCAAGCCCACCAGACCTCGGATCCTGTAATTTATTGGCAAGCTAATCAATTGATTCAGTTTATCCAGCTTTTGATCAAAACTTCACTGGCCAAACAGGGGAGATGTTTGTTTCTTCTGTGGCTGATCTGCCACAACAGGAGCTGAATGAATGAGCCAGAAACATGTTGTATACATTCCAGGGGTAGGTTCTACTTATCTTTACTACCAGTTTGCAACGGAAGCGCGCACACATGCTTCTGTGCATGCACAGATTGTCAGTTATTACATCAGGACGGAGCCTGCCACCGCTTTTACTACCGGTTCTAAAGAACCGGACAAAACCAGGACCAACCCACCACTGATACCTTTCCTCTTGTTTTCTGAATAGCACATAGATGTCCCAAGTATCACAGCTACAACACTCTGCTTTTGCAGCCTTACCAGGTTGGGCAATGGCAACCCTCCATTCTCCTTGTGTTGATGTTGCAATCTGGGTTTTTCCAAATAGGAGGCTAGGGCTTAATTTAGTTTCTGCTCAAATAACTCCAGTGTACAATTTTTCCATACAGCAAATACTCAATCAAAAGAAAGAGAGGCAATAAGGGGGTAGAAGCACGATAAACAAATTTAAAAAATTAAGAGTGTACTTGGATCCCAGCCGGTTCCCACATCTTGGATCAGGAAATACTTTTGTAGGACTGCAGTTTGATACATTTAGTGACTTGGTCTGACAATGAGTCTGTGAACAAATGTACCTGTTGGTGAGATATTGGAACAATTATCCTGTTCTAGCATTGTTTCTTGTTTTTTCTTCATTTGATACCAGTCTCTGTTGATCAGGCGTTTTCTGTAAAAAAAAAAAGTCACAAAATGTTGTGGGCGTGTGATGTGGCCTCTTTCAAAGTACTTTATTCTATTCTGTGCCCACCTGTTGTTGGGTTTGTTTGTTTTCCTTCAACAAGCAGCCAGTATTATACAACCACTTATAATACATTATATTCTCACTGAGGATTGGGGTGGGGTGGGGGTCTTCTGATTTGGGGAGATTCCCAATCTATTGTGTTGATTAAGTGGAATCCTCCAGATTTAGCCTTTCTTTCTGTAAATATTTCTCTCCTTTTGCAATCCTTGATTGCAGTCTCTCTCCTCTCAGGAGAATCCACATATATGTCTGAATCTTAAATAATCAAGGAAGGGATGATATGCATTTGATTTACATCTCTACAAACCCACACTTAATCAAGCAATCAGAATAGACCTGGAAGGGACCTTGGAGGTCTTCTAGTCCAACCCACAGCTCAAGTGGGAGACCTTATAGCATTTCTGGCAAGTGACTGTCCAGTCACTTCTTAAAAACCTCCAGTGATGAAGCAACTTCTATCACTTCTGAAGGCAAACTGTTCCACTGGTTAATTGTCCTCACTGTCAGGAAGTTTCTCCTTAGTTCCAAGTTGCTTCTCTCCTTGATTAGTTTCCATCCATTATCTTTGGCCTGCCTACAGGTGTTTTGGTAAATAAGTTGACCCCTCTCCTCTTTGTGGCAACCTCTCAAATACTGGAATACTGCTCTCACCCACTAGTCCTTCTTTTCTCTAGACTAGCCAAACCTAAATCCTACAACCATTCTTCATATGGTTTCACTTAAAACTAGATAGATCTAATATTTAGTCCTTAACAACTTTACCCTACTACAAACATTGGGGAAGCTGTAGTATAGTACTGAATGAAAATGGGAAAAGTGTAAAGCAACTTCTGATCATGAATTTTTGTTTATTTATTTTTTTTAAACCAGCATTTCTAGAGGAAACTTAAAGTCGCTCTGGCTATCCAATCTGAATTTGAGATCACATTTTCCACCTTCTGGTTCTTAATCCATTCCCACAGAACAAGGGAGGTAACATCTGTAGAGATGTGAATGGTTGGTATTAGAGAGAAATGAGTCTTTGGAGTTTTCTCAAGATTTTCCTCTCTGTCGACCCCCGTAGCACACCTGACTTTTATATCTCTGGAATATGATCAGGCTGCCTACGTAAAATATACTCAGTTCCATTAGTTAAGCCAACAAGAATTAGTCCCTCATAAAAACTTTATGATTGTGAAATAGGTTTTGGTATATGTCCCTCCACTAAAAGAGAAAGGAAATTATAATTCTTTGGAATATTAATTGTATTCCTTCAATAGAAAAACAGGTTCCTCTGCGAGTGTTCAAAAATAGCTGCTACAGTCTTCTTATAATACATATCAACTCAGGAGGTGAAAGATGTTCAAAACAAAATGCCCTTTGACTATTTATCTATTATTCTCCATTGACACCTCAACTCCAAAATCTATGTTAAATTGCTCTCATAAGGATAGTATCAGAGTTCATCTAACTATTCCAAAAAGTTTTATGAGTATGTTTCAATGGTGAAATCCAAATTTTTTTACTACCAGTTCTGTGGGCATGGCTTGGTGGGCATGGTGTGGCTTGGTGGATGTGGCTTGGTAGGCGTGGCAGAGGAAGGATACTGCAAAATCTCCATTCCCATCCCACTCCAGGGGAAGGATACTGCAAAATCCCCATTCCCTCCCTACTCCTGGGGGAAGGATATTGCAATATCTCCATTCCCACCCACTCTGGGGCCAGCTAGAGATCTGTTTGCGGGTTCTCCGAACTACTCAAAATTTCCAGTACTGGTTCTCCAGAACCTGTCATAATCTGCTGGACTTCACCCCTGGTATGTTCTAGATATTTAATCAATTACATCATTAGTCTGCCTTCCATAAAAGTCCAATTCTTCTGAGATAGGTAAATTGAAAGACAAGATCGTGCCTCCAAATCAAGAATTTAAACTCCTTTCTACCTAGGCTAGGGGTGTCCAACCTTACCAACTTTAAGACATGTGGACTTCAATTCCCAGAATTCCCCAGCCAGCTAGCCAGAGTTGACATCCACAAGATTTAAAGTTACCAAGGTTGAACACCCTTGACCTAGGCCATGCCTACCATTGTTTCTAAAGCACAATGTTAGATTCTTAAATTCTAATTACTAACGTATGTACTATATTTACAGCAACTTTCCACAACCTGGTACCCCCGGTGGACTTGTGGAATTTCCATGATCCACCTCAAAATATTATTTCCATCTTGTTCCAATGTATTGGTTCAAGATGGTATGTACTCCTCTGTATTAGCTAAAAATGAGAGGTAAACACGACTTTTCAAATAACGTTTTTCCTGCAATTCCTAAAGGGCATTATTGCCAGTTAGCATAGAACTGAAGAATTGACCTCTGGCTCCACCTTCTGAAATTGAACTTCCAAATATGAGCAGAGTCACTGGAAATGCTGACAACTACTCAAAGTGTTGAGAAGTCTGAAAGAACCAAGGGAATTTAACTCCTCCATTTTACCGGCATGAATAATTCAAGAGAACAGGATTCCCCCCCCCCCCTTCAAGCCACTCTTGAAACTGGATCAAAAGAGAACTAGAAAATCATATTTCATCCAGGATTGTCAGGAGTTGATTAAGTGCCAGCGTAGACCATTTCTGAAACTAATAATAACCAAAGTAAATCTCCTTCATACTCAGAAGAAATTCAAAGAAGACTTTACAATAGCAACTAAAGGTGGCAGAGATGAAAGTTGACTCTCATAGGCTGGGCTATGCACCTGGTTTTCTGTGTGCAATATCCAGTTAAATTTTCACAACTGAACATACAGAGTGTGACCTGGTATCTCCATGAGCACAGAAACTTGGAATAACTTTTTTTTTAACTGAATAACTGAAAATTACTATTCCAGTTTAATAAATGGGAGATAGCTGTCCTAGACAATTTTGCAAGGTTGGGAATTACTAAAGCAATAGAACACCTCTTGGGGGGTGGAGGGCAAAAGCCCTACTAAGCAGGTATATAAACAGTATGAAGGCTATTGCTTAACGCATTGTTAGCTGCCCTGAGTCTCCAGAGAAGGGTGGCATATAAATTGAACCAATAAATAAATAATAGTTCAAATGTAAATGAGAAACTCCATAATCTAGATCGGGGTGTCCAACCTTGGCAACTTTAAAACTTGTAGACTTCAGCTTCCTGAATTCCCCAGCCAGTGTGGCTGACTGAGAATTCTGGGAATTGAAGTCCACAGGTCTTAAAGTTACCAAGATTGGACACCCGTGATCTAGATTTAAATGTCTTATTTAAAATGATGGACTATTGGCACTGGGTCTCCTGGCTCACCCACCGGTGAACTCCATCATGCCAAAAGCCAACGCATTGATTAAATTGCTACAATGGGTTGGTTAAAAAGAGCAAGCCACAGGACTACCACATATTCAAAGATTTTGCATTTTTCTTTTAAGCTGCTTGACTTCACTATCTGTGGTAACACATTCAAAATGCAAACAAGGGCAGATGAGAATAACTGGGAATTTTCTAATCAATCAACTACTACTTCAGAAGGAGACATGTTAGAAAAGCATAGTGCTTACCTATTTGCCAATTACCTTTAAAACCCTTTATTTTTCTGGAGCGCTCACCTTTCTTCTTGTAACAAGATTTGTAGGGTTACAAATCCTCTCTGGTCTCTCTACTCACATGCACATCTTTGGAAGAAGTATGTACAAGTAGTCCTCAATTTACAAGTCATTTAGTGACCATTCAAAGTTACAACATCCATGAAAAAAGTGACTTCAGATTTTTTTTCCACATTTACGACCATTGTAGCATCTACATGGTCACATGATCAAAATTTGGATGCTTGGTAACTGATTCATATTTATGATGGTTGCAGTGTTCCAAAATCATGAGATCATCTTCTGGGACCTTCTGACAAGCAAAGTCAATGGGGAAGCCAGATTAATTTAACAACTGTGTTACTAATTTATGACCTGCAGTGATTCACTTAACAACCCTGGCATGAAAGGTTGTAAAATGGGGCAAAATTAACTTAAGAACAGTTTCATTTAGCAACAAAAAGTTTGGCCTCAGTTGTGGTCACAAGTCGAGGATTACCTCTATATGTGAATAAAATTCCTTTACATTTTGTTCTACTAAAAAAAAAAAAAGCTAGACTCCTGAGTCTTCATGGACACATCCTTGCTGTTTTCTTGGCAACAAGCAGACATATTTTACTATTAATGTCTTCTATAATTTTTTATTTTTTATTTTTTATTTGATTTATATGCCGCCCTTCTCCGGAAACCCAGGGCGGCTTCCAATGCCTTAAGCAATAATATTTCATTTCCTAGCTTAATTTACAATCCTTTTGTTTCCTGGAGGTCTCTTAACCAACCACCAATGAAGCCTAACTTTACTTAGTTCTGGAGCCCAACCAAGCTCAACCAGATGTTGCTGCAACTGACCTATATTAGCCTTTGCCCACCTGGTGCTCTTCAGAAGTATTGGGGCACAATTTCCCAGAATTCTGAGCAATGTTGACTAGGAATTCTTGGAATTGTAGATACAGTATATCTGGAAGGAGGTACAGTGAGAGTTACCTAGGTTTGGGACAAAATATTGCCATGCCACTATGAAATTTGGTCAAACTACCGAAATCTTTCATACCCTCCAAAGCAGGGGTGTCAAACTCGATTTCATTGAAAGCTGTATCTGGGTTGTGTTTGACCTCAGGGGGCGGGGTGGGCGTGACCAGCTTGATGTCACTCGTGTTGAGGGTGCCTGTGGCAGCCCAAGCTTTCTGCCAGTGAAAACAGGCTTCAAAGCTCAATTTTCAGCTGCCACAATCTCCTGCAACCCTCTGCCAGTGAAAAGGGAGCTCAGGAGAGCTGCACATGGCCCTCCCAAGCTCCATTTTCAGTGGCAGAAGCACCGCAGGCTGTTTCTAGGGTGGCTCCACAGGCCAGATCTAAGTACCCATGGGCCGGATCCAGCCCCCGAGCCTTGAGTTTGACACCCCTGCTCTAAAGCCTTGATTAAACTTCTCCATCACTGCACATCAGGGAACGGATGCATCTGTCATTCAGGGACAGTTGCACTAGTGTTGCATTTATATTTCTGCACATTTTAATGTTCTGGCTAGGAGGCACTCAAACAGCAAAGCACAGAAGCGGAAGTTGAATCAACCAAACAGCACGCAAGATATGCACCTCGCACAAGTGCAGTTGGGATTTGGGAGCTTTGCACATCAGCCCATCTGCAGCCATCTGCAACCTATGCTTACCCATCAATCCCTTCGCAGTGTAGGTACACGGCTACATGAAGTTGCAGGCAGATTTAAATCAAGCTTTAGTCTGCCATTTTAGTTACAGTCTCATGGAATTGAAACTTGTATGATTTGCTTTGGAATAAGGAGGCATAGAAAAGTGCTATAATGATTGGTGGGAGGGGGAAGTTAGTTGCAGGTCCATTCAATATTTTTCTTATACGTCCCCTTTGTCCTACACAGTGCAAGCCATTAATATTGCATTCAGGTTCAGCGTGAAGTCAGCTAAGAGCATATATATGTATATGAAATGCACAGGCACTTCCTTGTTAAATTATTACTGTGTTACCCTGAACTGTAAATGACCCTTTTTGCTTATAAAAGAAGCAGCTGTTCTTGCAATTGAAACCACGGTTCATTACAAAATGACCTCAAATCCTGGGGTAAAACTTCCTCCTTTTTACTATTCAGATGTCGCCTAGCTCGATATAAACAATAATCAACATCGAGATGAAATCCGACTAGAGGAAAACCACTCCAGTACACTCATTTGACAAAATGACAGTCGTTCTTGAATCCCGAAGAGTGAGGCAATGCTTAAATGACCCTCAAAGGAGCTGGATTGCGAGCTCTGAATCCTTAAGTATATACAGTGGACAAGTACTAATTAATACAATTCTTTCACATTAGACATTGGGAAAGGGTTGAGAGAAAATATGCTATATTATTTTGACTATGGAATATTTCTTAAGAAGGGCAAGTGATTTAAAATTCTGAGAGAACTTTATTTCTTAGCATTGCTTTCCCTGTATGCTAAACTCCCCTTAAATATGATAACTTGGAATGAACTATATTGTTGCATGCAATGATCCACATCAGAGGTGGGTTTCTGCAGGTTCTGACCAATTCTGGAGAACCAGTAGCAGAAATTTTGAGTAGTTTGGAGAACCAGTAAATACCACATCTGACTGGCCCCGCCCCCATCTATTCTCTGCCTCCCGAGTCCCAGCTGATCGGGAGGAAAAGGGGATTTTGCAGTAACCTTCCCCTGCCATGCCCACCAAGACACGCCCACCAAGACACACCACGCCCATCAAGCCACACCACGCCCACCAAGCCATGCCCACAGAACCAGTAGTAAAAAAAATTGAATTCCACTACTGATCCACATATACATTGTAGCACTAAGGCAAAAGGTTAATCTTTGCTAACATTATGTTAGCTGATTCCTTCAAGATTTGAGTTCCATTGGATCCATTTGTGGAATCACAGGGATGCTTCTATGCAGGGCATTTATTATAGTCTTCTGCTTATAGTCACAATTTACTTGGGAATGCAGAAAATAAGACGTGTCATTTGTTCCCTGCCTATTCAATCTTTTTTTCTTCTTCTTTCTAATTGTAAATCATTAAGCAAGAAAAAAGTCATTAACTTGAGATGGACAGTCATATACATTGAATAAATAAATGAAAAAGAGCATAGACAGCAGTTTGAGATCATGATTAAGATACTGCCCTGGAAACTAGGAGACCGTGAGTTCTAGTCGCACTTAGGCATGAAGGTTTACTGGGTGACTTACTGGGTCAATTCTCTCTCAGTCCAACTAACCTCACAGGGTTGTTGTTGTGGGGAAACAGGAGGAAGAAGGGGCACTAGGGGCCTTGAGTTATTTATAGAAATAATAAAGATAGGATATAAATAAATACATAAGGACCTTGATGTTGAAGGACCTTGATGTTCCACCATATGTCAAAAATCTACCCTCTTCTTCAAGAGAAGATTGGAATATAAACTTTCATACTTAAGGAATCAACAAGACTTTGCATCTCCCCACAGCCAGAGGAACAGATTTTGATCCTATCTTCCCTAGCCGTCATCACTGAAGCAATCCCTTGCTAGGTTGGCAGGAAGAGGTGCTGTCACACAGTAATGGCAACAACACTTTAAGTTGAGTTGGTAGGGAATTAAGGCTGTGTAGATAATAAGATGGAGATGACGCAGGGCCATGACTGTAAGTGGGGGAATAAGACTGATGTTGCCAAGTCATTCTAAACTTTCTTAGATCTGAAGAACATGTTGAAGAACATGAAATTGAAATTATTATAATTATTTTTAATGAAGTATATAATATAGATCTGGCCACCTCCAATACTGTTAAGATAAAGCAGTGAGAATCCTGTTAATAATGTATATCAGAAATCCCCTGCATTAACATTACCAAATAATAAATAAATACACAGCATTTCTAATATCAACTTTCATTGTTTTCAATATTGCATGCTTGCCCCAAAAAGAGATGACAGAGAACACTGATGGATGAGGTTTATTCTTCTAAATAGTGTCATGCGACCACCCCTGTCCACTATAGCAACCATGTGGTAAATAAGCAAATCTCCCATTGCAGCCATTTTGCAACTATGGTTCAACAGATGTTTTCAGCTTTAGCCTCACTCCACAAAGACTGCCTCCTTCTGGGGCCAAGGTTCCTTTAGCCAATCCTGACCATCCCAAAGAATATAAATCCTTAGTAGGCCATCCACAGAATACGTATTAGGTCATGCTGGGCACTTTTGAAAGGAGAAAAAAACTTTACCAATGAGGCACACTACAAGGAATAAGAAGTTCACACTCAAAGTAGACATTATACCCAAATAGGCAGGCCTGAGATGGCATCTCAAAACAGCACCAACCTACTAGAAATGTCTCATAAATCTCTCTTTCTTTGCAGCATATATAATCTGTAGTTTTACTAAACTATATTGGCCTGTTTCCCACGATTAGAAACTCATCACAGTGAGAAAGAGGAGTCATTATCCCCTTTGATATAGGTGCATTTAGAACCCATTTATGTCAAGGATGAGCATCCAATCTGGTCTAAGTAGAGAGGCTCCATCTGGGCATTGTCCATTGTCATTGTGAAAACAGGATATAGTTGATCAGTCATTCTGGGAATTGTTATGTACAAATGGTTTTGGGAGTCATTGAGGTAATAGTCAGAAAAATAGTTATATTTTAGATATTTAAGGGTAAAATTAACATTGGTGCTAAGGGTAGCTAGAATGATAATTACACTTCATTACTATTATGCCAGGATAAAGGATCTGAGAATTATCTTGTAAATGTTGTGTCACTTATTAATATTAAATGCTGATTTATTCATTAGAAAGAGTCCCTTAATGCCTCAGTTTATCTTATTTCATGAGATAAACTTTCGTGAATGGCAATGTTCTGTGACATTGTCTAGGGAAAAGTTATCTTCAGTCTAAGTAGCACGTATACGCAACATGTCAATATTACAACTATGAAGTTTACTCAGAAGTAAATTGTTCTGAGTAAGATAGAATTTGTTCCCAGGTAAGAGCAGATACGACTCCAGCCTTTGTCTAGTTACGCAATTTCTAAGACGTATGCTTCTCTTTTGTGCTATTCTGAGTGTCTTGTCATTTTCTCCGGATTCTTTCTTCGCTGACATCACCCCTTCCTTTTGTTGTGCGTGACTTGGCTCCTCAAGCAAGCTTTTCCAATCTCCCCAGGCTCCATGCATATCTTGACTGCATAGATATAAAAGTAGTAAATATACTAGCATCTGTTTGCTAGCTGATGAATCAAAATCAACTACCCCAGTCAGATACCCAAATGTGATGAAATCATGATATTCACTTGGGACATGTGTTTGTACCCCAAAGAGTAAATGCATAAAAGGAATGAGATGAATTGGATATATGGGATTCCTCTGTGGGTTTTCTATTGATGCTCTAAAAGGAAATTAAATTATTCCTCCAATCTAATGCCATTCCGATAGGTTGGATTTTAGGTCCCATAGTTGAACCAGACTATGAATTGAATCCTATTTACCTGGAAGCTACTAACTTAATCATGCTCCTGTATAACAGGATGGGTGTTTTCCCCCCAGGTTTACTAGAGGTACAATTCTGTTCAAAAATATCATGAGCCCAGGGAAATTCTCTTGGTTTTTTTTTTTTTTGTCCTTACTGCAGCCTCTAAACTAGTGCTTCTCAACTTTAAGGTGAGTGTATTTCAGCACCCAGAATTCCTATCCAGCATGTTGCATTGAGAAACACTGCTCTAAACTCTTCCAAATACTCTTCCAAGAACTCACAAATTCTGCAGATAAAAGTCTGAAGGAGAACAACTTGGTGAACAATGGCTTCTTCTTTCTCTTCCTGTGAGTGGTAATTTCAATCTGATTGTAGATTCTTCTACAAAGAGTATTCATATTTATCATATTTGCACCACAGTACTGTATTTGTGTGAGCTCACTGGGCTTTCATTTACAGTAACTAAAAGACCCGGCAGTACTTGTAGTATTTTAAAAAGTATAAACAAGTCTTACAAATAAACAGCTGACATGCAGGAAAGACTGGACAGCTGTTTGCCGTGTGGTGTGGTAGTGGTAGAGCCACTATGAAAGTAATATAAAGAGAATTCCAGCTATACAGGGAAAATTGATATCCCTGAGAAAGCCTTCCAGGGCCTGAGATCAACAATGTTTTCAAAGGTTTCATATAATACTGTTGTCTTAGTTTCTGTCCAATTAAGTTCAGACACTCATTGCCCACAACTACGCTGAAATGGTTCATGAGATGGACCTGTTCTTCTGAGAAGACAGGAATCAAAAGTAGCAATCTAGAGAGTGTAAATATTTTCCTGATGTGTATATTTCACTATTGTACTCCACTCCGTTGTTGAGACTAATGTGTTGGATCCAACACTCTGTTGTTGAGGCTGTTGAGTTGGTTGTTGAATGATTCAGGATTACTTGGCCCATTGAATTCAATAAATCTAACTGATGACGCATCTACGTATTGATACATGTATTGATCTTGTGTTGATATTTTAATGTTATTGATTCTTGATGCCAACTTTTAGCTTGATCTTCAACTAAATCTCTCTTTTTTAAAATGTAAATATAAATATATTCAAAACACAACCTTTAAGCCTTGCTGAAAAATCTTATGATAATCCAGAGTTAGTTAATTCTTCTTGCCTTAGTATTACTCTACTTCAACCTGATACTCTACCATTATAGTCACAAGATGGTATAATCAATTATTACCTTTAAAAAAATTAAACCATCCAATTCTTGAAGCTCTTTGACTGGTTTGCAACATAACCAAAAAGAAAAAAAAATGAGGTCAAACATATCCCATAAAATCAAATAAAATATAAAATAAAGATTTATTTTTATTTTAGTTTGTACCCATACAAACTAGGTAGCTCAAAGTAGACATCAACATCTAAAACAATCAAGTATGAATTAAGAATATAATTAAAAATACTGGGAAAAGAAAAGGCTTTTCACCTAGTGCCAAACTATTGCTAAGGTGAACATCGGATAAATCTCTCTGAAAAGGACAATCCATCAATGTCCTTTCAACAGAAAAGGTAAACCTACAGTACCTCAACTCCCTTGTGGGAGGGGACCTGGAAGAATAGAATAGAATTCTTTATTGGCCAAGTGTGATTAAACACACAAGGAATTTGTTTCCGGCGAGTAAGCTCTCAATGTACATACAACAATAGTGATAAGCAACAAAGTTATAGTCATAAGATAAGGAGACAGGTAATAGGGAAGATGAGAATAATGATGGTAATACATTAAGATACAAGTCAGTAAGCTTCCTTATGATTTCATGGAATAGGAAGATACCATTACTGAGTGATTACTTAACAGTTTATCCTTTGGCTATGTATGTAGAGTGTGTAAAATGTAATTTGTTTTGTAACAAGAATCTTTTAAAAGCAAACAGACAACGATCAGTGAAGTTTTAAATTATGTTTATGACTCTTTACAAGAAAGCTACCACATGAGTACTTTTCCATCTCCCAATCTTTCAAATTTCAGTTTAAAACAAACTCGAAACTGGAGTCAATTTTACTACATGCAGTGCTGCCATTACGAGCCGGTGCTTGTAAGCTGTTGAAGTTTGCCAGCCTTTCAGGATTTATCCTTTCTAACCAATAACTGAGCAGAGAAAGATGTCAACCAATCAGCATTCATTTACTGGCCAGAAAAGCCAGTATCTTATTCTGCTCCTTGCAGTTTGTGTCTCACTTCCAATTCCCTTCTCCCTTTGCAAAAGGAAAAACAAAATTGCCAACATTTCCTTGCATTTTTGGATTCACCAGGTTCAAATTACCATTGCATCAAATTTCTTAGCTTGACTTACTCTTACATTCTGCATTTTTTTTAAAAATTGTATTTATTAATCGAATTTAGACCTCATTCATCTCACCATCTGAGTGACTCCTTTTGCAAGTAAAACTAATATAAAAAATGTAAAATCCTTACAAAAAGTAACAAAGGGAAAGCCAACAGCAAAGTGAAGCCAACAGTTCACCAAGGACAACCTAGATCTTGGTTACAGCATCATGTGCCCAGTATATCATTGTTCATGCCTACAATGTTGAGTGATCTGATGTGAGATTTAAACATGGAAATTCTTTTGAAGACAAAGCATCTGAGAAGTTTCAAAGATAATGAAAAGCTCCTGGCATTTTTATAGGGAAAACATATCCTCAGAATTCTCCATAAAATTAATAGTCAGTGGGATGTTTTATCTTAGAATTCTTAAAAGCAGCTTACTATATCCCAGATTGCATCATTTTACCTTCTTCAACGTTCATCTGTCTATCAAATTGTGAGAAAAGGAGAAAAATTAACCACCAAGGTTGAGTTGGGAGCAGGCATGCAAATCGCTCATAAAAGTGATACTTATAATTCTTGTATAGTTTCACAGGTAAAAATAGTAGAAGAAAAAACTATTGATGGAAGGGTAGGATATACAGTAATTGCTAAGAAAATGTACAATGCTGACAAATGCAGACTTTCTTGATGCCTAGTTTACCTTATATTTTTGATTTATTAGATTCCAGAACTCACTAGTTCTCAATATATGGTTGGTCCAGAGATTTCTTTCATCCCCAAAACTGGCCTTTCAGACTTTTTATATACACAATCATGAGTTCTCTCCTTGTTTATTTCAGAGAGACTATAGTTTGATGCCAGAAATGCTGGCTAGTCCATTGCAAGCCATCGATTTGTTTTCAGAAGAATCCCATCTACCTAGTTCACATCAGTGGTGGGTTGCCCCCGGTTCGCACTGGTTCTATAGAACCGGTAGTAAAACCGGCAGGAGGCTCTGCCCACTGACCTCGACGTCATCAGAATGCTTTGCGCATGCGGCCCCTTTGTGAACCAGTAGTAATGGTAAGTAGAACCCACCCCTGATTCACATACAAGACAATGTATAGTAAGAAATTTCATGGCTAGCAATATTTTTTGATGTGATCAAAAGTATTTAATGTGCTTCATTCATTGAAATCTTTATTTTAAATCTGAGATATTCTTACACAAAAAACCCAGTTTGGTGCAATGCTTAATGTCCAAGGGTAGAAATCAGGAGACTGGGAGTTCTAGTCCTGCCTTGGGCATGGAGCAGTGGTGGTATTCAGCCGGTTCTATCCGGTTCGGGGGGAACCAATAGCGGTGGCTGTGGGAGGCCCCGCCCACCCACCTGGATGTCATCACGTCCCATTTTTTATGCTCTGCGCATGCACAGAAGGTCTTGAGCATGCACAGAGGTGGTGCATGCATGGTCCCATTTGCAAACCAATAGTGAAGGTTAGTGAATACCACTCCTGGCATGGAGGTCACTTTAGGTCAGTCATTCTCTCTCATTCTCTCTCCTGGAAAGGAAGCAAAGGTAAACCACTGATGAAAACCTTGCCAAGAAATCTGCAGGGTCTTGTCCAGGCAATCTCCAGGAATCAATACTAGAGAAAAAGAAATATTGTCTAATTTAGCATTCCACAGTAACAAATCCAAAATAAAATTGGCAGAGTAGATCACATGATTATCTTGAAATCAGTGCGCATTTAGAAGCATGAATACCAACAGAATTTTCCAGTATTTCAATCCATAGGAATACTGGAAATGAATGGGACAGTTTAGAGCTTCGTTTAGTCACCGAAATAGTTAGGGGGATACACATAATGGAAGCATGAATTATAAACAGTATATTCATACATCCATTAGACCAAAATATTGCCGAGGCAGGTTAATGCATTGGCTGCCAGTTGCCCTCCGGGTGAGATTCAAGGTGCTGGTGATGACCTATAAAGCCCTACATGGCTTAGGCCCAGGATATCTGTCGGACCATCTGCAACCAGCAACAGCTCCCCATCGTCCAGTGTGTTTTCACAGGGAGGGCCTACTCAGGGTGCCGTCGGCTAGACAATGTCGGCTGGCGACCCCCAGAGGTAGAGCTTTCTCTGTGGGCTCACCCACCCTTTGGAATCAATTCCCCTGGGTGCTCCGGTTGGTCCCTGACCTTTGCACTTACTGCCGTGAAGTAAAAACATGGCTGTTTAAATTGCCCAGCCTGGACTGATGAGGTTTGGATTTTAATGTATTTTAATATGCGTTTAATATGTATTTTAACATGTTTCTTACTTGGATTGAGATTGTAAATCTTAATTGTTGTGAGCCGCCCAGAATCCTATGGAGATAGGGCGGCATATAAATCTAATTAAAATAAATAAATAAATCATGAATAATGAATAATGAATCACAGCGAATATACATGTTTCAGGATATTGTTGCAGAATCCAATCTGGATCAGTCACTAGGACCAGAGGTTTTGTCTTCCGAGCTTTCGGACTTCCAAGGATGGTTTCTAGCATAGAAAGCTTGGAAAACAAAATCTTTGGTCCCAGTGACCAACCCAGATTGGATCCTGCAAAGGCAAATTAAGTTTATGTTGAGAATCAGCAGGCATACATCAGACATTTAATTTTTATTCCACATCTTTACATCGTCAAGTAGGCCATTGGCCAAGAGTATGTGGGTTCAGAGGATTCACTTCTTTCCTTACCAGCCCTTTCTTGTTTCTTTCTCACTCTATCCTCGTTCCCCATTGAATGCAGCAGCCACCTATGGACCAAAAGCTCAGATTAGAGATTTGAACCAATCAATCTCTTGGCGAAGAGCTTTCAAAGTAGCTTTTATGTCTAGAGCGCAGAGAATTATTCCTGATTCAAGGCTAAATTACTCTGGAAAATTGGCCCAAAAAGCATCTCTCACCCCCCACAAACTGTTACTTTATAATTTGCTGCAATCAGGATTCGAAGATGTTCTGATCTTTTCTAGTTTAGCTCTTTCTTTTAAAATACATTCACAGAGAACTTTGCTGTGCATTCTCTCCCTCCCTCCCTCCCTCCCTTGTCTTTCTCTCACTTGTAGGTGAGCAGTTGTACAGTTTTATTGCACAGTATTTACTCACCTCTCCCTCCCTCGCTCTCGCTCTATCCCTCTCTTTTTTCCTCTCTCTCTCTCTCTCTCTCTCTTCATTTTGACCCCAAGCCCTGGCGAATTCCACAGACCATTAAACTGCTTACAGTAAAAGCATTTGTTGAATCGTCTACTTTTGAGCCAAACAGAGGCCTTCTCTATCAAGAATGAAAGCCGAGTTCCCTTGAATTCTCTTGACATAGGAGTGAACCCATCCAGTATGGAAGGTAAAAACAAAGGAAGGGTGTTAAACAGGAGTGAAATGTAGCAAGGAGCAGTTTCTCCTTCATGAATTACGGGGAGATTTGTAGCGGTCCAGCCAGTGGAAGGCTTTCAGCCTGTGTATCCAGAAGTGTCATGGGCTCCCTGCATTATATCCCAGCTGCCCTCTTCATGAACTGGGCAACTTCCTTTCACCAGTTTATTTTTGCTTCTATTCTGGCAGCTGCCTACAAGAGGAGATGCTTATCTTAAATAATTTGCTACTTGTTTGAGGATTTGTGCCAGTTTACGCAAAGAAAGTGGAGGGGAGGGGGAATCAGGCTTAGGGTCTCCTGTGGTAACAAGTTGAACTGAAAAACCAACAGAGGACAAGGAATGCTCTATACTTATTAAAAGTGGTCTCTTTTGTAGGCTCAGTGATTCCTGAAGCTTCTGGAAGCCAGCGTTTTAAGTTCTATAGAACTCTATTTTAGATGTAAGCAAGGCATACCCATCACCAGAGATCAAGAATGGGAGGAAAAGATGATGACGTATATTGGGCTGTGATTAAACGTAACATCCTCTAAATCTTCATTGCAAACTGAACACCATGAGATATCAAATCTTGTACTGGATAGCAAATAAGTCTATCCATACCATGGTTGTAACCCACAGGGAGTAAATGCTGCCGCCTCCATGATGGAATTCCATTCCATAGGGCTGATGTGTGCAGATTTTTTTGGGAGAAAGGGAAACTGGAATTGCCATTTATTTATTTGATTTTGATCCTGCTTTACTACTTTATAAGTAATTCGAGGCAGCAAACATACATAATTCTTCTTCCTCTTCCTATTTTCCCCACAACAATCCTTTGAAGTAAGCTGGGCTGAGAGGAATTGATTGATCCAAGGTCACCCCGACAGCTTTCAGGCCTAAGAGAAAACTAGAACTCATGGTCTCCTGGTTTCTAGGGCAGTACCTTAACACTACATCAAACTGGCTCAAAATGCTATTTAGTGGTTAGTGGTAATAATTGATATAGTTCTATGATATGATATACTGTAGTCTCCCAGAGTTACTCTGCGGTAAGATGGGCAGTCAATAAATTTGATTAATAAAAATAAATAAAATAAATAGCTATCTTACTATTCTGATAGGTCTGTTTCTTTATATTTTTCCTTCCCTTTGCTAGTGGCAAGTTCTAAATAGAAACAACCTTTATTACAGCTAGTAACAAACAATTGACACCTTGGCTGTGGTTAAACTGAGTTGAGGAAAATTATGCAAAAGAGAAGAATCGTCTATAGAAATTCTCAGTCATCCAGGTCATGGTTGTCCCAAAACTGCTTTTCCAAAAGGCAACTTGAAGATGTTTCGCTTCTCATTCAAGAAGCTTCTTCAGTTCTTCAGAAGAACTGGTTGTTTAGCAACCCGCAATTCAGGCACTAACTCTGTTTATGATTTAGCTTCAGGGTTTTGTTTTGTTTTGTTTTTTTGTTTTTGTTTGCTATGATGGTCATCAATGCAAGGATTAGTTAAAAAGTTACTTTACTGAAATTGATAGCCGCAAATAAAACCAGGAACATTTCAGGTTTCAGTGTGAATTGTGTATATGGTGGGGTTTGCAAGAATCTTTACAATTAAAAGTGTTGAAATGGTTGCTGAAGAGAGACTTGGTATATGACTTATGAGCACAACTGAGCTCAAAATTTCCGTTGCTAATTGAAACAGTTGTTAAGTGAATGTTAAGTGAATCTCACTTTGCTTGTCAGAAGGTTGCAAAAGGTGATCACATGATTTTGGGACACTGCAATTGTCATAAATATGAACTAGTTGCCAAGCATCCAAATCAGTGGTGGGATCCTGCTGGTTTAACTATCGCTTCGGTGATCATGCGTGCACGCATCTGATGCATGCTGTGCATGTGTGCGCAGTTTTATGAAAATTTACTTTCCGCGTTACTGCTGGGGAGTAACACAGCTGAGGCATGGCAATCCGCTCTGCCGTGTGAATCAGCTGAGAAGATATAGGTCAGTAAAGCGCAGGGGAGGGTGGGCGGGCCCACCTGATCGTTGGAGCCACTGGTTCACACCCACCTGATTGTCGGAGCTACCAGTTCACCCGAACTGGTAGAATTCCACCCGATCCAAATTCTGATCACGTGACCATGGGAATGTGCTTGTAAGTATAAAAAACAGTCATAAGTCATTTTTTTCAGTGTCATTCTAACTTTGAACTATTGCTAAATGAACTGTTGTAAGTCAAGGACTGCCTGTAATTCTAGGGAAAAAAAATACCAAAACAGGATATATTAGTTTTGCCTAAAATTTGGAATCTGGTTTAATAACCTGCCCAAAACCCTATGACTACCAACATTATACAAAAGCAGAATTATCAGCAATATGTCGCTATCCTTTTATCAGCCATGATTGCAAATCTGTTACGCGTTACGTTGTCTTAAAATATGTCGTTAGTAACTGCCTCTCTCTGTACATGATTTAATAATGATGACAGTGGGAGATCAGGGGCATCTATTCATAGGAGACATGTCCTTTTCCCTGTGTCAAAACTCCTCTTCTCTTAGCCCCTAATGCTAATAGAGGGTCCTTCAATGGTTAATAAAACTTGCATGTTAGGGTTCTATAATATAAACTGAAGTGCCATAGAGAAAAAAGGATTTCACTCATGCTTGTGATTTCTTTTTTAAAGCCAAAACGTAACTCTATGTTATAATATCATGTCTCACTTCATATATAAAAAGAAAACAATAAAGATACAAAGAGCAGCATTAACTGAACTTTACAATGCCCCTAGGCATTCGTTTATAATTGATTTATAGTTGTTCTGAAGCAAAAGTTTCTTTTTCTTTTCTTTTTTTTAATCTCAAACAAACGCAAGAGGGATGTAAATCCCTTCGGCTGTCTTTGATTTCAAAAATGGAGCAGCCAAAAACTCACCATTTCATTTCCAGGAGATGTGATTAGCCCTCTCTCTATTGGCAAAAATCAGTGATCCATTGAATGTCAAAGAACTAAAAAAACAGGAAATAATGCCTAAGCCGCAAATCCTGAGCATAAGACTTTATAGCATTCCACTTGGAATGGCAAAGGGTTTTGGTTTGGCATTTGAACGAAAATAAATATTTAAAACTAAGCAGCAGCATTGCCTTTCGGACAAAGAAAGTCCCAGAATCCAATAGCTACATTTTATTCAGTCAGCAATCTGCCTCTTAGCTGCTGATTCCTTCCATGGCACAGACGCTATCTATTGTGAATTTTATTTTATAGCATCTTTCACCTTTTCCTTCCTTTAAATCAAGGAGGGCTAGCCTTTCTCCTAGGACTTTCCCAAGCCATTAAGTCAAGAGAAGACCTCCCCTCATTCATACGTGGAATAAAAAGTGCCCGATTGAGCTGATTGATAGATGATAAAGAATAAGATGGTAGAAGTGTGTACTGGGTTGTTTTAAGCAGCTGGTTGTGTTCTGCTATATTTGAAATGTTGCTTCATAAAAAGCCCTTGCATGTAGCAATGTAGTCCAGTATTATCAGAGGAGAATCTAATTTGTTTAATATGCTAAATTAACATAATTAATAAATAACTTCTATCACACCATAAGATTTTTTAAACATGAGGAAAATATTCAAAACTTTCTTTCTCTGTCTCTCTGTCTCTCTCTCTCACACACACACACACACAAACAGAGAGAGAGAGAGTCTAAGCCAGTGATGGCTAACCTTTTTGCCGTCATGTGCCAAAAGAGGGGGTAAGGAGGGGGATTGTGCACGCGTGTGCCCACACCCATAATTCAATGAGCTCCGTCCTCCCACGCATGCGCAGGTGACCCTCCCCTCTCCTCCCTCTGCTTTTGGCATGCGATGGCCCGGTGGGCCCGGTAGGCCCATTTTTTTGCCCTCCCCAGACCACAGAGCCTTTCTAGGAGCCTGGGGAGGATAAAAACAGCCTTCCCCACCCTCCCGGAGGCCCTTCAAAGGCCCGGAAACAGACCATTTCCTGACTTCCAGTAGGTCCAGAAGGCCTGAAAATCAGTTGGCCAGCGCATACATGCATGCTGGACTGAGGAAGGGCAATGCTCGCGTGCCCACAGATATGGCTCCGTATGCCACCTGTGGCACCCGTGCCATAGGTTCACCATCACGGGTCTAAGCAGTGCTATACAGAATTTTCTCACTGTGTAAGATTGCACTCCCCAATCTTTTTGCCACCATTTTGTGGAAGACAATTTTTCCTCAGACTGGGTAGTGGGGTGGGAAGGTGGAACGTGCAACCTAGATCCCTCGCATGCACAGTTTACAGTAGAGTTCACACGCCTATGAGAATCGAATGCCTAATGATCTGAGGTGGAGCTGAGGCAGTGATGCTAGCATTGGGGAAAGACTGCAAATTCTTACACCAGGGGTCTCCAATCCCAGGCCGGGGACCGGTACCAATCCATGGCCTGTTAGGAACCAGGCCGCCCACTTGGAGGTAAGTGGTAGTCAAGTGAGTGAAACTTAGAGAGGAAGTTTCACTCACTTGACTACCACTCACCTCCAAGTGGGCAGCCTGGTTCCTAACAGGCCATGGATTGGTACCGGTCCCCGGCCTGGGTTTGGAGACCCCTGGTGTAAGAATTTCTCTGCTAGGACCAATGGGGGTAGTAAACCCATGTGAAAGTAGGTTTAATACAACTTCTCCTAAACTTGTAGCCTCTATTCATAATAAACTATAACTCAGTACAACTTGAATTGATTATTAAGGAAGTTATAATCCAGCAATTCTGGAGGGTGATATTTGTTTATAGCATGTCTTAAATCTCTTGAAAGGATATTTCAATAGCTAGGAATGACATGAGGGGGCCTCAAGTATAGTCTGGGAAGTGGTTGGAGGCAATGCCTTGAATATATCACAAGAAATGTTGGCCAGAAGAAAAGGTGGCCCGAGCATGTCAGTGGATCCTTGAAAGAAAATGAGAAAAGGCTCCATGTCTTCTCTAACTGGCACTTGCAGTCTAGTTCAGACAGAAATCTTCCCCCAAATTAAGAAGAATTTGGTAGCATCTTTTCAGGCCACCAAATTTTATTAAAAGTCATATATTCAATCATTTCTTCTGGTTTTAAATACCATAAGCCAACATGATTGTCCTCTTAACAAAGTCTTCCTAAGAAATCTGGAAATGTGATGTGATGGATTGTTGAATGCAAACATCAAATAAGACTATACCAATACTTTAAAATAATAGATTTCTCATCATTTAGTAGAAATGAAAGAAATCATGAGCAGAAGCATTTTGCATTCTACTTCTTGAGACTCTTCCATCAAAGAAACATTCCTAAAGAATTTCCCAAATCCTTGGAAAGGGCAGAGCACAAATAAAGTGAGTAATGGTTAACAAGAAATCCATGGCAGTAAGTAAAGGGATTCTGAATGTATATAATCCAATGAGTAACTAGAATATCTTTCTTCTGAAACTGTCTTGTGTAGAGTAAATGAAAGAAGTGTATGAAATAGTGTTGAGTGGAATAAAATTGTAGAACCCCAGTTTAGAAGAAAAAACCAGAACAGAGAGGGCAAGTATGAGGAAAAAATGGCAAAGATTATTCAAAATCTTAAAAGGGAACACATGGTAAAGGTGACAGTGGTATATTTACATCACTTTTTCATTATATAGTGCACTGTGATCCATCTTTTGTATTGGAAAAGAAAGATAATCTTAATAAGAATCTATTAGTTCTATGGTTTAATTAAAGAAATGGGAACTTCATCAACTGTAACCATAAAAGGTTAATATTTCCTAACTGGTTATCTTCTTGAAGCATCAGACTCATAATTTGTCATGCTGGCTATAAATGATGAGAATTGTAATCCAACACATTTGCAAGGCTCAGAAGAGAAAAGTAATAAGGCGTCATTAGCATACAGAGTTTATTTAATTCAAACTTTAATTTAAAAAAAAAAAACCCAAACAGGATCATAAGTATAATGTCAAATAGTAGAATTTTCAATAAAGCCCCACAAAACGAGTATATAGTAAAACATAGGTGCCGAATTCATTTCAATTCAAGAATTAAATCTCCCTCAGTAATCCATCTTGCAAAATATTTCTTTTAAAAAATAGCTAGGCAAGATACCCGAAAGGATCGTGTGTTAAGGGTATTCCAGAACTTGGAAAGCACAAAAAAGTCTGTTTCGTGGCTTCCTCCAGTAAATAAAAATTCAATTAATTTTAGCGCTCATCTAAGAAAGGCAACTTGAGTGCAAGTTTCCTTATATTGAATCAGATCCTGCCTGGCATTCAATCTTCACCCTTTTCATTTGAGACTAAACCTTTGATGCCACTGTCCTAAATACACCATTGATCTTCCTTAAGGAAATCAAGCTTTTATATTTTAAATATATGTATTAGTAAGGTTCTCCTAGTCATCATTTCCTCTTGAAACCATTTTTCTCATATCAACTTTTAGAAAGCTGAATCAAGAAGCATCTCGGGCTCTTTTATATGTGAGCGGTGGTCATATGGTCTTCCTTCAAATGCAATAGCTGCTTGGGAGTTAAATCATAATGATGACTACATTAGGAGTGATCGTTGTGGGTATTGCAGCTTCCGCCTGCTGTTGAATATAGAAAGTTGAAGCATTCTCCATTTTGCTTGTGGAATGCTTCTAGGAGAAGATGCACTGCCTTTTTCAGGAGAAATCATGTTAGGGAAGTGTAGACTTTATTGCTTTTTTCTTTATTTTAAATTGACATTATGAAAATGAATGAGGGGTTATAAAATTATCTGTGTTCTTTGATGGTATTCCAAAGAGACTGGAGTTAATATATAAATAGTCTAGGTACTACAACAATTAGACAGATGTGGCTTGAAAGGTGGAGGGAAAGAAGCTTAACATTTGCTGACATTTCCTTTTCTGTGTAACTATTGATTATCCTGGAAGTTGGTTGTTTGGGCTCATTAATCTATATAAAACATTTCTCTTAAAGACTATAACCCTACAAGGTTCAGTGGATCTTGTCTTTGTTTAAAAGAGATCACATGATTTGTATTAAAATCGTTGCATATTTGGTTTGATAGTTTTAAACAAGTTTCATATTGTCCCAGTCCCGGTGACTTTCTCCATAGGTTTCTGTTTTTTATTTTGTCTCCAAAATATGGAGAAGGAATGTCCTTGATCTTCCCGATTTGAAGCCCCATGTGTCCTTCCATAGGGATTCAGGTGAAGAGACCATATCGGAAGACAGCAGGGATCCAAACTTTAAAAACCAATCTGTAAAAGTCATGACCTATTTGTTTGGATATTTGATCATGCCCCAGACGGGAGAAAAACTATTGCTGAGACTGTAAAGACATAGAAGACTTCACAATTTATTAAGCAGATTAGCCGGGTTTAGCTGGGCATTAAGGACCCACCATTGAATGTGTGTCATTCTGAATACTTCATCTCTTTCCAACCATTGAGAAATTATTTGATTTTCAAAAGGTGCATTCTTGCTGCCTTTGTGCAACCTGATGCAAACATATCGTTAATGTTACACAAATATGTATCAGGAGAGACCAAATGAAAGGCGCCCTAAATATCGAGGCACGTGGCCCATCTTTCTTCTCCCACCCACCCACTCTCACCCACTATATTTGGGCGATATTTGTAGAACGACCTGCTGTGAAATGACAAGGTTCATGGTTCATCTGAACTTTTGAACTCCAGTGAGTATTTGACACAGCAAAAACAATCTAACATGAACCTAACACAAAGTTTTCATAGTTTTAAAAGCTGGCTTTCAAGCCTTTGTCCGGGGCAATTGGATAGGAAAGTTCTTTATTGATGTTGTAAAAACGACCCATTTAATAACAGAAAGGGAGGGATGCCCAGATCAGGGGAAAGAGAGCACCTAGCATAGCTGAAATACTGCTGGGCTGGTAGTTCATTGAACTCTACCTGACCCCGATATTAAAGGCTTCCTTGGGACAAGTTGGAGAAGGCATTTGTGACAAGACCAAAGATTCCTTGTCTATTTCAAATGCTCCAAGGCTGGGAGTTCACATCCAAATATAGGTTAAAAGAAAGAAAGGGAGGGGGGAGGAAAGTGCACACCAAACACTGCACTCACAACTCTGTGAGCTTCTCATACTGAGCTGGAAGGAAGGAAGGAAGGAAAACAAGGGATGCTACAATGCCTCTTCATCTCTTTTCTAATCTCTGCGTAGAAAAGGGTTGTGGGGTTGTTGTTGTTTTAAAGTGTGACTTTATGCTATTTCCTATCTCTAAGCCAGAAGTTAAAATGAGTCAGGAATTTTTATGGCGATGACAAATGGCTTGTTTGTGTGTATGTGAGTGCACAAGGTCTGGAGGAAGGTCCTTGCTGGAGTTGTAGCAAGAACTAAATTAGCAATTGTGTACGCAGAAACGTTTATTTAGGGATGGCAGTTTTTTGTGGCATTGTTGGACCATAATTGATAAAAATTAATGGCATAATTTCCTACTATTTTGAGTGGCAAACAATCAAAACATGTCACGTCAATCCTGTGATAAACTCCATTTAATGCCTCTCCATGTTCCAAATCTAGGAAAAATGAGGAAATCAGCCTATCCCAGCAGAGTTCTGCTGTCACAGTGAACACACCAAGAAAAACTGGGGCATGTCAGGGGCAGATATGGAAATGATGTACCAGAAGGGACTTCTATAGGCCCTGGAAACTATTACAACATTTTATCAGCTGAACTAGTTTAATTTATTTTCTTCCATTCCAGATAGTGGAAGACAAAATTGAGACACTTTTACACACTCTCTCTCTTTCTCTCTCTCTCTTCCCCCAACAAAATGGCAAGCTGGTAGATTGGAAGGCTGCTGCTCAACAGCAGAGATGCTCAAACCCAGAATAGCCTCCAGCCTCCAGGTCTCCAAAACTGTCATCTTTAATATGGTGGAATAGTAATCATATTGACTTGTAATGTAATAATTCACTCTCTATTTTTGTTCTTGACTTTTGCAATCTGCAATCTGGCTCTCCGTATTCCTCACCATGCCACCCAAAGAACCACTCTAACTTTCAATGTTGACCTCATGGGGAACCACTCATGGAGAACCACTCCCAATGGAGCTCATGGATCAGGGGATCTTCTGATCCACCTTCTCCTCCCTACAAAATTGCAGCCTTATTAATTTATTTATTTATACAACACATAAGGCTACACAAATGATGTTGTATGGCTCTGCACAACAATATGTCAATAAAAAACCCCAAAACCAGACTCCACCAAATATAAAGTGGGTGTTATCATACATATGACAATCAGAAACCTGATTCTCTCATAAACCATTGGTCCCAAACAAAACATGCTTAGTTTTCATTAAAAACTAATAACTTCCCATTATTTGGGATACTGCTTATAAGTGCTATGTACTTAAAGCTCAAAGCATTGTTAGAGACCCTACACACCAGAGGTGGGTTTCACTTACCTTTGCTACCGGTTCGCTCACGCATGCACCACTTCCGCGCGTGCGCAGATCGTATTTGATGACGTCCAGGCAGGTGGGCGGAGCCTCCCACTGCTGCTGCTACTGATTCGCCCAAACCGGGGTGAACCGGTAGCAACCCACCACTGCCACACACCCTCTTCACAGTCTGTTTCTGTTGCTCCCCTCTGGGAGGAGGTTTCAAAGTATTTTTAGCAGGACTACCAGATTCTGTAACAGCTTTGTTTCCTATGCCATCCACCCAGTAAACTCGCAAGATTCGTTTTTCTCGCCATGTACATGTACACATCCGAACTAGACTGTGTTGTTTCTCTGTGTCATATAATATATGTGGATATATGGGTACATGCTTTATTTATTTATTTGTTTGTTTGTTTATTTATTTATTTATTTATTTATTTATTTATTTATTTATTGGTCATGATTATGTAGTGTATATTGGAGGTGATGACCCTTTGAGAGCTGTATGCAACAAAATTTCATTTTAATCTATGCCGATTCCTGTACATTTAAAGTGACAATAAAATTAGTCTAAGTCTAAGATAGACTTGGACTTCTAAATGACTCCATTTGCTCGTCTTTGGGGAATGAGTCCGTTCATGTTGAATTATGAATTAAATTACATTAATTTAAATTATAACGTATTCCCAGCCTCTCTATGGCATTTCTGAGGAAAGGAAAAATCCCCCAATTAGAAATAAATAATAAATAAATAAATAAATAAACTTTATTGTCATTGTATATGTATACACAGTATACACATACAATGAAATTTACTTGACACCCAAAGACCAGGTCCCACACACATAATCCCCAGCACACTCCCACCCACAATTCCCCATCCCTAAAACCACCCAAACATCTACACAACAGACCAAGTAATACTGTCCAACAGTTCACTGATGGTAGCCCTTTAGTTCATTGTTGAGTGCAATTATAGCTCTGGAATAAAAACTAACATTTTCTTCTACAATAGCCCATGACCGTGACCTGTTCCTGAACTAACATGCGTGGACAACATTTTCAAAATATCAGTCACATAAATCCTAATGACTCACACAATCTTAATACATCAGCCATATGAAACTATTCCCAACAAGCGCCTTGAAAAAAATCTGCAGGCCAAGCATCCTTGTAGGTAATCTTATAGCACTATCATAATAGACTTCAGAGTACATCCCTTAATGGGGGAAAATGTTTAATCAGATCTTGATTTATTTTTTGAAAATGAATAATTGCTCTTTGGCAAGAGAAAAAGCTTTTAGACCGATCATCCAGCAACTGTTGGTATGATTGTTAGAAGATGTATTTTAAAACAACCAAGTACTTCATCCACTGGAGAAAATAGAACAGATCCAATTGCAGAAGGTTGAAGCTTGGGTCATATTATATTTACTGCATAATATCAAGATGATTTGTGGATTCTAGGAAATGTGGAGATTCCTTAGGATCTAAAGCAGCTGTCCCCAGCTAGGTGCCCCATCAGATGAATTAGTCACAATGGAAAATTTGGGGAATTGCTACCCACTTCCAACACATCTTACCTGGAGAAAAAACTTGAAGGCAACGTTTTGTTTTTAAGGGATCATGTTCTCACGTGGACAGGTAGATGCCAACTGGCCAAGTAAAGTCCTTTGTTCTGCTGAACAGTTCTTTCTCCCTACAAGCAGAAAAGCACTTGTAATGTTGTTGTTGTGGCAAAAGAAGTGTTTTAGGCTTGCCATCTTTCTGTTCCTTTAAATCACCTTTCCTTTTTGGTTGGTGACAGGAGCCTGTAGTTTGTTTGTTTGTTTGTTTATTTATTTATTTATTTGTTCAATTTATATGCTGCCCTCCTCCGAAGACTCAGGGCGGCTTACAATACAATTATAGCAATAGCCTTCATTCTTTTGTATATACCTGCTTATTAGGGCTTTTGGCCCTCCAAAAGTGGTGTTTCTACAAAGTCAGCTTATTGCCCCCACAATCCAGGTCCTCAATTTACCTACCTCGGAAAGTTGGAAGGCTGAGTCAACTTTGAGCCTGGTGAGATTTGAATTCGCACTAATTGCAGGCAGCTGGCAGCTAAGTGCTACATAACAGCACTTAGTCCGCTGCACCACCAAGGCTCTTGGTGGTGTAGTTGAGGTAACTAATGGATGGGCACTGGAATAGACCTTCTTGTTACTTCTGCTTTTGCTTCCTGGGCTTTCATCTGGTCATGGGCAGTTGGTGGCCAGTAGCAAAGCAGACTATTTTAGTTTTAGGATATTGTTATCCATTACTAACAAAGCATCAAAGAAGCAAAGACATTAACGGGAACTGAGATCTTTTGTGAGTCACTAACTGGATCCATACTTAGCCATGCTTTATTGGTTGAGTGAATGTAAACCACAGCAGGTTGGATTCACACAATATACTGAATCATAAACCTTGGTTCACAGATCACAGATGCTAAAACATAATGGAAAACTTACGGATGTGCAGTTCTCAGGTACAGGAATTAGGAATGGTGTGGTAAATTGTGCTGCAATCCCTCAGAAACAATAGTGACATCATTTGGAGAGATGGCTAGGATCATCATTGAAGTTGGACTGGCCTCAGTAATACCTGCACCAGATAGGTTCTTCTTTGGATGAACATGGCCTAGCTACTACTGTTTATGTTCTGGTAACCTCATGCTTAAAACGTGCTCTAAATACAGACTTTGGTCTACACCCATGATGGCAAACCTATGGCACGCTTGTGACAGGTGGCACGTGGACCCACATCTATGAGCACACGATCGTTGCCCTAGCTCAGCTGCAGGGCGCATGTGTGCGCCAGCCAGCTGATTTTTGGGCCTTCCAGGCCCACTGGAGAGGCCTCCGGAGGGCTTCCAGGGGGATGGGGAAGCCCGTTTTCACCCTCCTCAGGCTCCAAGAAAGCCTCTGGAACCTGGGAAAGGTAAAAAACAGGCCTACTGGGCCCACCGGTAACCTTTTTGCTATTGCGTGCCAAAAGCAGGGGGAGTGAGGGGGGATTGTGCGCACATGCGTGGGGGGTGGGGCTCAGGGGGGCATTGAATTATGGGTATGGGCACATGCACATACGACACCAGTGGTGGGTTGCTCCCAGTTCACACTGGTTCACAAGAACTGGTAGTAAAATTTTGTAGTGGTTCCGAGAACCAGTAATAACATTGGCCGGCCACACTCCTGAACCGGTCCCCCGCCTGGTCGCTGCTCGCTTACCCTCCCCACCTCATCAGAGGCTTTTTTTTTTTTTACTTTTAAAAGCATTTTTTCTACAACCTCTTCGGGGGGAAAATGTTTTTAAAAGTAAAAGAAAAAGCCTCTGATGATCGCGCGACTCTGCTGGAATCGTCAGAGGCTTCTAAAAGAATTTTTTTCTGCAACCTCTTCTCCCGAAGAGATTGTAGAGAAAAAAAAGCTTTTTAAAAAAAATGCCTTTAAAAGCTGAGTTGCCTGATCGACGGAGGCTTCCAAAAGTATTTTTTTCTGCAACCTCTGAAGGTTGTAGAAAAACTGCTTTGAAAAGAAAAAAAAAGTTAGCCATGCCCACCCAGTCACATTATCCCCACCCCCACCAAGCCACACCCACAGAACCGGTAGTAACAAATTCTAGATTTCACCCCTGGGCAGAACCATCCTGCGATTCCTTGTAGGTAACATCTGTGAAATGGAATCTGAAATTCCATTGGGAATTCTATTGAAATCGGACACCCATTTGTCTGAAATGGGGTGTCCTGCTTGAGAAGGGGGTTGAACTAGAAGACCTCCAAGGTCCCTTCCAGATCTGTCATCCTGTTCTTCTGTTCTTCTAAATCTGTGAAATGGCTACCAGGAAATATTTTGGGCATCTCTTATTTCTTTACATAAACCTCCCAAGAATGATTGTTCAATGCACAACTGTGTTTTATTCATTTTTTCTACCCCCTTACACATTTAACAAATAGGTTTTTATATATACCATTTTGTACTATTGTTTTTAAAAATGCAGTTGTTATTGTTGTCAGTTGCTTCATTGTATACCTCTTCTTGTTGCAATATACGTAAAATGGTATGTAAGCTGCCCAGAGTCATTGACTGAGACGGGCAGCGATAGATATTGAATAAATAACTGAATAAATAAAAGTATGTTAACTAAATCATAAGCCATGCCCAGGAGAGCTGAGCAGATGAACCAACCACAGACACTGGAGTTTCCCATGGCCAGTTTATTTTCTCTTCCATCTAGACAGCAGTGCAGGTAGTCCTCTGCTTATAACAGTTCATTTAGTGGCCGTTCAAAGTTACCACGGCACTGAAAAAAGTGACTTGTGACCATTTTCCACACTTACAACTCTTGCAACATCCCCATGGCCACATGTTCAAAATTCAGATAGTTGGCAACTGACTCATATTTATGACAGTTGCAATGACCCAGGGTCATGTGATCCCCTTTTGCGACCTTCCAACAAGCGAAGTCAATGGGGAAACCAGATTAATGTAGCAACCCTGATACAGGTAGTCCTCAAGTTACGACCACAATTGAGCCCCAAAATTTATGTTGCTAAATGAAACATTTGTGAAGCGAGTGTTGCCCCATTTTACAACCTTTCTTGCCAAGGTTGTTCAGTGAATCACTGCAGTTGTTAAATTAGTAATGCAGTTCTTAAGTGAATCTGGCTTCCCCATTGAGACTTTGCTTGTCACCCGTGATCACATGAACATTGCAGCCTTCATAAATATAAGCCAGTTGCCAAGCATCTGAATTTTGATCATGTGGCCATGAGGATGTTACAACGGTCGTAAGTGTGAAAAATGGTCATGTGAAGAAAGCACAGAAGAGGATGTACTTCCTGAGAATGCTCAGGAAAATACACCTATCTCAGCATCTACTTCTGTCCTACTATCGCAGCACCATTGAGAATGTCCTTACATACGGCATTATTGCATGGTACGGGAGCAGCTCTGTAGCAGACAAAAAAGCTCTACAGAGAATCATCAGACTCCAGCTACTAGCCCTGGATGACATCTTCGAATCTCGCTGTTTAAGGAAGTTGCATAACATTCTCAGAGACTCTTCCCATCCTGCTTACAATCTTTTTGGACTGTTGCCTTCTGGCAGAAGTTACAGAACAATTAAAACTTGGACCACACGTTTTCTGAATAGTTTTTATCCCAGAGCTATAATTGCACTCAACAATGAACTAAAGGGCCACCATCGGTGAGCTGTCGAACAGTGTTACTTGGTCTGTTGTGTGGATGTTTGAGCGGTTTAGGGGTGGAGAATTGTGGTGGGTGGGAGTGTGTTTGGGGATTGTTATGTGTGTTGGACTTGGTCTTTGGGTGTTAAGTGAATTTCATTGTACAGTTATACTGTGTAGTAGACACGTACAATGAAAATAAAGTTATTTATTTATTTATTTATAAGTCACTTTTTTCAGCGCCATTGTAACTTTGAATTATCACTCAATGAATTCCTGTCAGTTGAGGACTACGTGTACTAATTTAACAACTGTAGCGATTCACTTAATAACTGTGACATGAAAAGTGGTAAAATGGGGCAAAATGTACTTAACAAATGTCTCACTTACTAACAGAAATTTTGGATTTCACTATGGTCGTATGTCAAAAACTACGTGTACAATTGCTTTGTGCTCAGAAGGAACCTTTATTCAGAGAAGGAGAGCAGGACTTAGAACTGGGCGCTTTCTAATTAGTTCTTGTTGTGTTTGTTGAAATCCCATTAACTACATTCATACGACTTGCTGAACTATGGACACCGACCCTCAGGGAATTCTAATAGTCCAAAGTTTGGGATTTGCACAACACATAATGAGAGAGAGTTTGGGGTAGTGGTTAAGGCACCAGATTAGTAACTGGGAGACCATGAGTTGTTGTCTAGCCTTAAGCACAAAGCCAACTGGATGACCTTGAGCCAGCCCCACTCTTTTAGTCCCAGGAAGCAGGCAATGGCAAACCATTTCCAAAACCATTGCCAAGAAAAATGCCAGGACTTGTCCAGGCAGTCACTGAGAATCAACATTAATTTGAAGCCACCAAAAATTAAGCAGACCACATGGGACTACAAACAAATCACACAAATAAGATTGGTGCAAATGCTAGATTAAACTAGTATTTTGTGCCAATACATTGTGCAAAAGCAGCCAGAGCTGTCAACAAGCTTCAGATTAGTTGCAAGAGATTTAAATTAGATCTCGCCTTGATTTCAACTAGGTTTAGGCCTAGCTTATTAAGGCTACTTTGGAATCTTGATTTTAGATGAAAATGTGATCTGCTAACTATCCAGAGAAGGAAATCCTAATTTTTTTGACCGCTTTAAAATACTGACCTAAAGTATTTAAGTTGTATTTATGCTGACAATAACTGACACTGGATTTCTCTTATACTTCTCTGAGGAAGGTAAGTTTTATGTTTAAGCAGATTCCCATTTGAAAAACCCATGGTTTTCTATCATACTTGGAAGCTGGCTTTTGACTCAGGAATCCCTGATTTGCTCCTGGGTTTTCTCCCCTCTGATCAGGGGTGGGTTCTACTTACCTTTACCACCGGTTCACAATGGGATTGCGCGCCTTGCTTCTGCGCATGCGCAGATCACTGCTGACGACCTCCGGGGTGGTGTGTGGGGCCTCCCACCAGTTTTACTATCGGTTCTTGCGAACTGGTCCGAACCAGGGGCAACCCACGACTGATGTGTTGTAAGATAACTATTAGCAGCTTATTGAAATAGCCTTAATCCAATGCAACTCCAAAACTGGTGGCTAAAAGGATTCTAATCTTTTAGAGATCCTATACCAGTGATGGCTAACCTTTTTACCATCACATGCCAGGAAGAGGGGGCAGGGGAGGTTCATGCACACGCATGCCCACACCCATAATTCTATGCACCCCGCCCCATGCATGCATGTGTGACCCCCCCCACCCCCACCCTCCCGCTCTTGGCACGTGATGGCCCGTTTTTCTTTCTCACCTGGCTCCAGATCCTCTCTGCATCTGGGGAGGGTGAAAACAGCCTTTCCCACACCCTCAGAGGCCCTCCAGAGGCCCGAAATGGCCCATTTCCCAACTTCCAGTTGGACAGGAAGTGATTTTTTTGCTGTCCCCAGCCTCCAGAGACTCCTGGAGCTAATCTGGCATGCCAGGTGACATGGCTCCGTGTGCCACCTGTGGCACATGTGCCATAGATTCGCCATCACGGCCCTATACCATTTCAGACAAGTGACTGTCCAGTCTTTTCTTTAAAACCTCCAGTAATGAAGCACCCACAAGCTATTCCACTGGTTTATTATCCTTACTATTAATTGTCCTCACTGTTTGAATAGATCCTAAATGGCCATCTCTTCCGTCATCACTACTCTGAGTTCAATATAGCCCACAGCCCGAGATTTACAACCTATTTTATTTTTAATGCATGCTCATATTAAAATCAGTACAGTAGATTTCAAAATCATCACAAGCTTTGTTTTCTCATGGACAAAGATCTTGCCCTCAGGCTTACTCCAGGACAGGTCTCCCCAGCTGAACCCAATGAGATTTATTCTTAGGTAAGTTCACACTGAGTTTTTCCCAGACCTGGTGGGAGGCTGGAGTGTTAAGGGCGCCTTGCACATCTGGAAGGCACCAGATGCTGCAAGGTTGGCCATATAAGATCACAGCCTTTGGATGCATCTAATTTTTCACCTGCCTCCTAATCTTCTTAAGAACCTTGGGAACCAAATCACTGCCTACCCTTATTGGTGGTGGAAGCTGCCGGGTTCGCCACAAAAACAAAGCCCGGTCACGCGAATGAGATTCTTTTTATATTATTATTAAATCTTCCCCCTTAATTCTCTTCTGAAAAGGTATTACTCTGTATTCCAAGACATGAACTGCTGAACCAGCTGCGTCTTTTTAGCTGAGTCTATATAAAAGGGTTATGTTTCAGGTTCTTTAAAGCCTCCGAGAAGCTGTTGTTCCCAGGCTGTGAGCCTGCTATTGCTGCTTCTGCATTCCGGTTTGCTTGAAGAACGTATAATTCTTTCGGCCTCTTGTGTATTGTTTGCTGTCAAAACAGCTCTCCCAGCTCCTGTAGTTCTCAGGCCTGAACATCCGGCAAAGATTCTTTCCCATGGGGTGATATTACAAAGAGTAGTATCAATATTTATTGCCCCTTTGCTACATCTTTAATCTGCCTTCGCTTGGGGTTCGGATTTCCACTATAGACTCACCGGATCACCTGCTTCTCCATTCAGAGTCTTCCTTTTCTCCTTTTAATCAGACCCCCTTACCAGATCTACTTTGCTTGCTGCATAGTTTTGCTATTGGCATCGCTTAACTTCAACTTTCAGTGCCCTTTGCATTTTGTCTGCCATTTCATTGCTTTGATTGCACCAATAAAACTTCTACAGATTCCTCCTTGGGCATTTTGGCACCTATGTGTTGTCCTTTCTTTTCCCACCAGCACCAAAATAGTTCAGCTCAGGATCATTGGCGTCTGCTTCAGCTATATACAGTGAACAATTTTCACAGATCTATTGATTCCTGATCCCTTCATGTCTGCAGAGGGGGTCAAAGAAGTGAGATGGTCTCCATGATTATACAGTCCCTGTCTCACGTTACAGTTTGAGTCTCACCGGCTCAAGGCTGACTCAGCCTTCCATCCTTCCGAAATCGGTAAAATGAAGATCCAGATTGTTGGAAACCATATGCAGACTCTGTAAACTGTTTAGAGAGGGCTGGAAAACACTATGAAGTGGTATATAAATCTAAATGCTATTGCTACTGCTGTCACTTGTCAAAAGGGCAAGGTTTTGATCATGCAGTTGTAGCCATTATCTTGGCAACTTCTCCTCCATAAGTGATGCCCCTCATACCTGATGTGCACAGATTTAAACCAATGAAGGCAAAAAATCACAGTCCCAATGCTGGAGCAAAGATAGTTCTCTTACAGTTGCTGAATGACTTCATATGATCTAGTAAACTAAAGGAGTAGATTGATGAGCACACATATACAATCTCTTTCCTTTGTATACTGGATTTTAACCAAGATTTGAGACTTGCTGACTCTGGAGCCATTGCCATTTTAGTTTGAATGTAATTTGCACAGATTCAAGATGGAGCTGTACATGTGCTCATTCAATGAGAGTGTGGCCTTCAGATGTGAAAGCGCAGCCACTGCATCAGAGCTTAATCCATCTACTCAACATTGTGGACAAAAATAGTGCTAGATTAGTTGGCTTTGGTTAACTAATGGTATGGGAACCCAACCATTATAGTTTATGATGAATAGATCAGGAACCGAACAAAAGAGATTTCTGTAGACAAAGCACCAACTAGAGGTAGTCCTTGATTTACAAAGTTCATTTAGTGAACATTCGAAGTTATAACACTGAAAAAAGTGACTTATGACACTTTTTCACACTTATGATCATTGCAACATCCCCATGGTGACATGAGCAAAATTCTGACGCTTGGCAACTGGTTCATATTTATGATGCTTGCAATGTCCCAAGGTCATGTGGTCACCTTTTATGACCTTCTGACAAGCAAAATCAATGGGGAAGTCATATTCACTTAACAACCTTGTTACTAACAGAACAACTGCAGTGATTTACTTAACAACTTAACAGTTTACTTAGCAAGAAAAGTCGTAAAATGGGGCAAAACTCACTTAACAAAATTCACTAAACAGTTAACAACTGAAATTTTAGACTATTTCCTTCAGATGTCCAAAGATATGCCCATTTGGTCTATATATTCAAGATATATTCAAGACAGTACAGAAAATCTTGCAACTTTCATTTGTAGGATTCCCTTCTGTGTAATATCAAAGTCCAATAAAAATGGATTTTATTTTGTTGTATCTGTGATGCAAAAGATCCTAAATAGCTAAGAGTGTTTAAACCTAAAGCATTTACTTATCGCAACTTAACAAACTGGCACAATTTGCCATTTTAAGAAAAGGAATTGTTTTACTGATGAAGTTCACATGTTGTCTAAAGCCATAATCTGGATTGTTTGGTTGTGATTTAGTGTGTTGGAAGAATCATCCCATTCTGGCCCACAATGGCTTATTTTTAAAAAAGTTGAAACAAACCACAACCAATATGTGGCTATAGTCAGCACTTCAATCGACTCTTTATTAAAACATTAAATCTTGGAAGTGTTCAGAATTTGGATACTTTTCAGATTTTCTGAAATTGTCTATGTTTGCCTCCAGAGTAACCAATATTCTATGAATTTAGCCCTGTGGTAAATCTGTGGCTGCCTATGTTGTGTGATCATAGAAAACTGGAATAAAGGGTGACATATATCCCATCTGCAGCTTGCTATGCAGATCCAAAAAAACATACCTTTCCAAAAACTTTATCTTTTTCCTTCTGCTATGTCCAATTTTGCCCAGTGAAAAACAGGAAGAAGCATCTGAAGAAATCTTTCAGGTAGTCCTCGACTTACAGTAATTTGTTTAGTGACTGAAATTGCAACAGCACTGGAAAAAAATGGACAAGAGCCTTTTTCACGCATGACTGTTGCAACATCCCCGTGGCCATGTGATCAAGATTTGGATCCTTGGCTATTGGCTCATATTTATGACAGACACAATGTCCTTTTGTGACCTTCTGAACTCACTTACCAATTGTGTTACTCATTTAGTAACGGCAGTGATTCACTTAAGAAACGTTGTAAAATGGGGGCAAAACTCAATAAGGGTCTTGCTTAGCAACAGAAATTTTGGGTTCAATTGTGGTTGTAAGTCAAGGACTACCTGTACACAGAGTTACCATGGATACAGTTCTGCAGCAATTGTAATGCTCCCAGAATGGATCCTGAAAATACTTAGTTTAGGGGAAGACATGTTTTCACCCTTGCTGGATAACTCCCCTTTAATTCATCTTTTTTTGTTTCATTTCTTCTCTTTTTGCTAACCATCTGGCTCTAAACAGCAATCTTCAGTATGTCTCAAGGCCTGGTTATCAATGGCTGTTGAACAGCCAAAACTAAGCAAATCACATTATGATTTAGGACAGGTGTATTTATTATTTAAGTTTATTAAAAACTTCCCTTGAGCTCAGTGGGACTCATTTTTCTGTAGGCATGTTCCTGTTGCACACCTGCTTTATTTTCTGGAAAGAATATTTGCCATTCTGTGCTAAAAATCTTAGTCCTGTGGTGTAAATTTCCTGATCCAGAAAAACAGGCTGAGAACCTATTTATTGTAAGCCAACAGGTCTATTAAGAAGAGAAACCCATTGCAAACAGGTTGGCTTTCTTTTCTTCTTGGTAACACACCATCTCCAGCATTTTGAGGCCTCCAGAGGCCCGAAGTACTTTCCCTTGATTGTTAAAGTTTTCTTTTGTCATGACAATAGTTTTGAGGAAAACGCCTACCCACGAATGGTTAGAAGCAAAGCAGTGCAAGAATCCTTCATCAGTGTAGTTGACTTTGGAAATGTTGGGAACATCTAGAGTTTGAGTTGAAGAACACAACAAACAGGTGCTGCCTGACATCAGAAACCATTAGCTTTCGCCTTGATGGATGTAAGCCTCATCCGTCTCTCAAATGGTTGCCACAAGGCAGCCAAAAGTCATTGCCTGGAAACAAATGAATGAACGGGTAGATAAGAATGCACTACCTCTTTTCTTTTACAAATGGCATTTTTAATGATCAAGGCTGCTGTGCTATTAAATTTTAAATGGGGATGCATTTTACATTACACTATCAATACATGCGTATTCTTCATTCATGGCTTTTTAATGAGCTCCTGGTAAAAATTAATGGGTTTTGAAGACTTTAACAAAAAATAAACAACCTCATTAACCAAATGCAGAAGGAAACTGGGGGCAGGGGGTGGGTTTAAAAATGAAGAGGGAAAAGTTCTTTGAAGGACAAAGTCTCCGTTAGAAAGTCAAGAAGCAGAGCAGCTACTGAGATCTTAGAGTGGGAGAGTGGCCCAAAGGGAAATTTTGATAGAATTCATAGATTTCGACCATCCCTACCACGAAAAGATTATTGGAAAAACACAGGTTATCCTCAATTTACAACCATTCGTTTAGTGACTGTTTGAAGTGACAACAGCACTGAAAGAAGTGACTTATGATTGTTTTTCACGCTTACAGCCAGTGAGGCATCCCTATAGTCATGGGTTAGCAAAATTCAGACACTTGGCCACTGGCCTATATTTATGATGGTTGCTGTGTCCCAAGGTCTTGTGATCAACTTTTGTGACCTTCTGATCAGCAAAGTCAATAGGGAAGCCAGGTTCAGTTAACAACCAGGTTACTAACTTAACAACTGCAGTGATTCACTTAGCAGCTATGGCAAGAAAGGTCATAAAATGGGGCAAAACTCATTTAACAACTGTCTTGTTTAGCAATGGAAATGCTGGGCTCCGTTCTGATCATAAGTCGAGGACAACCTGTAAGTGAAATAATAAATCATAAACTACATTCTACATTTGGAAAGGAGAAACTAACCCTAAATTTGTAAGCCTTCTGTAAGGACCGTACAGCTTTTTTCAAGCCTACAACTATCCTGAATTTTCCTTGGCTTGCAGAGGCCACATTCTAACAAGAGCAAAAAAAAAAAAAACCCTAACATTGAGTGTAAATTTGATGTAAATCTAATTAATTAATTGATAGGTTTGCTCCCTTGAATTTAATCCTTTTTTCTTCCATCATGTTCAATACTGTAATTTAGTTACAATTGAGGGGGGGGTATTAAAACTACCGTATTTTTCAGAGTATAAGATGCACCTTAGTTTTTGGGGATGAAAATAAGAAAAAAGCTGATCAATGGGTCCCAGAATACCCCCAATCAGCTGTTCCCAGAGGTGAATTTTAGCAACAGGCTAATTGGTTGTGAGCTCTGTGCCTTGCTCTTTTTTTTGTTTTTTTTTTTGCTTTTTTGCTTTTTTGCTTTTTTTTCTGCCCCTGAAAGCCTCCGAAACAGAGCTTCAGAAAAGCTCTGAAGCTCTCTGAAGCTTTCTGAAGCTCTGTTTGGGGGCTTTTTTCTGAAGCTTTGTTTTCAGATGCTTTTTTCAGCCTCTGAAATCTCCATTTGAGAAGCTCAGGAATTCTGGGAGTTGAAGTTCACAAGTGGATGGATGGATGGATGGATGGATGGATGGATGGATGGATGGATGATAGAATTCTGTATGGCTAAGTGTGATTGGACACACAAGGAATTTGTCTTTGGTGCATATGCTCTTAGTGTACATAAAAAGAAACAAAATACATTCATCAAGAATCATAAGATACAACACTTAGTAACAGAGGTTACTAAATAAATTTACTTATTCAGTAACCTTATTTATTTTATATTATTTAGTAACATAGGTTACTAAGAAGAACAATTGAAGGAGAAATTTAAAATTTCCAATTCTAGTTGTGAAGTTCATGCCCAAATTCCCTATGCTGCAGCTATCCGTAGGAGTTGGTAGCATTGCTTTACACTTAACCAAGTACAAAGTATGAATTCATAATAGTGCTAGATGCTACTTTGAGAGCAAACGAGAAGGGGATAAACTTGAGAGAGAAGGGTTAAATGTCCTCTCAGCCCCAGGCCTAATCTGGATCTGGTTGTTCTCCAGTAAAACCAACCCACTTGTACAGAACCTCATTGTGTGAGGAACATGTAGTTCAATTTGTGGATATTAGGGCACCTTTCACTTCCTTGTCCGATTTCACGTTGTCCTTCAAAAGAAACACAAGTAAACTAATTAAATCTGACAAAAAAGAGAAGTAGAAGGACCATGAATCATGAGAGGTATGGATTTCAAGGAAAAACCAGATGACATCAAGGACTGACATAGTTATCTCTAGAGCAGAGAAGATGGGGAAAGATCTGAGTGTATAAAAAAAATTATCTACAGTGTACAAATGGCTCATGCAAAGATGCTTCAGTACAAAGCAGTCCTTAACTTAATGGGTCTTAAGCAATCCTCAAAACAGTCCATCAGGCGCCAACACTAGGCGCCAGATTAAAACATTGCTTCCCTTGTCTCAGACATTAAATGCATTTGAGTTATTAACTCCTGTGCATTGATACCTATCCTAGTTCAAAAGGATCCCTTTTAACTGTGCAATTTTATATTTGTGATGCTACTTTCTTACTGGTACTAATGATGCATTTTAAAAGCACTTCGGAGAATAGTTGGTCCAAAAAGTTGAATCAAAAATAGTTTTGCAAAACAGGCCAATTTCAAAGCTGGCTTTTTGGTTTCCACTAAGAAAGGGTGTTGGGAACCCTTCAGAAAGAAAGACAGCTCAAAGGCCCTTGTTCCCAGTTTTTTTTCCTGGTGTTTCTTTTCATTATATGCAGTTTTGTTGTGTTTCCTGACTGGAACAATTGAGACACACAAATCTAAATTATTAAAATTCTCTCTTCACCTGGAAGATATAATTAAAACAGCTAAGTTGAATGAGAGTAGCTCTGGGGGGAAATTCAATTTCCATCCATTTAAACATGCAATAAATCTTCCATAAATTAAAAAAATACAATCTTCAGAAGTGGTTAATATATTTTCTTGCAGTGTAACAAAGGACATATATCTGAAACCTGTCTTTGTGCAATTAGAAATTGATACATTCTTTTCCTTGAATCATCCTTCCTTGATCTGGTGCTTTCCAGATGTGGGTACAATGCAAAGTACATGAATAAATACCTAGAACCATGCTTGCTAAGGGCATTAGGAGCTGAATTCCTTTGGCAAGAACCAGATGCAGAATGACTGGTCTTTAGCAAAGTGTCAGCCATCATACCCAATTGGTTCCACTTCCCATCCTCAACACCAATTCTTGTGGATTTCTAAGAAGGTGAATTAGCTCTTCCATTCAATTTAGGTACTGCATTAAGCATAGAGAATCATACTGAGTTAACTAGTTAACAATGGGATTGAGGTAGTTCCAGGCTGCTCCTGGTGTTCCTACAGTCATTAACATAATGATCTTCACTTTCACCAGCTTCAAAATGCTGAAAAGGTGGGGCAGAGAATGTGGTTTTGTTCCTCTCCCCCATTCCTACAATCGTCACCACAATCCTAATCCAATCCACACGATAAGGGATTTTTTTTAAAAAAAAAATTGTACATGCATATCTCAATCTTGATTTCAAATTGTGTTAATTAGTTTAATTAGAGCCTCAGATAGCTCACAGGCTAGATAACCTGTTATTAACATTCAGCTGTCTGCAATTATTGCAAGTTCGAGGCTCAAGGTTGACTCAGTCTTCCATCCTTTCTAAGGTAGTAAATTGAGGACCCAGTTTGTGGGAGCAATAAGCTGACTTTGAATAAATATACAAAAAGTATGAAGGCTATTGCTTAACGCATTGTAAGCCATCCTGAGTCTCCAGAGAAGGGCGGCATATAAATCTAATTTTTTAAAAAAATGGCCCCTATAAAGGAAAACTGAAAAGCCACCAAGTTGCTTCCTCCTTGGAAGATTGGCGAAAGAGGGGGAAGCCTAGGAGCTGTCAGGGAAAGGAAGGCAGGAATGTCCTTGCAACAGACATAATGAAGGGATGGGCTTTGATCACAGTCATAGCCAACTTCTTGACTTTTCTGCTCCCTGAACCTACCTCCCCGAATGCTTGTAAATGAGTAAACACTGCCTACAACCGTGATGGCGAATCTATGGCATGTGTGCCAGAAGTAGCACACAGAGCCATCTCTCCAGGCATGCCAGCCGTCACCTGTTGCTCTTCCGGGTTCTGGCGTGCACATGTGTACCAGCCAGTTGGTCTTCGCATGCGCAGGACGAGCGGGGGAGCACCGGAAACTGGAAGAGCAGCTTCCTGGTGCACATATGCGCACTGGGAAGCTGAATTTCTGGTTTCTGGCGTGTGCGTTCATGCATACATGCCGGCCAGCTGGTCTTTGTGCACACATGCACGCCAGAAACCAGAAGACCAGGTGACTGAAACACATGTGCATGCTGGAAACCGGAACCTCAGTGCGTGCCAGGGAACTGCTCTTCCAGTTTCCAGCGCTCCCGCACATGCGCACCAGGGAACTGCTCTTCTGATTTCAGGTGCTCCCCCGCTCCCCCATGCACCTGCACACTCGTTCTCATTTTGGTGCTCGGTGCTGAAAAGGTTCACCGAAAAGGTTCACTCGGTGCCTACAATCTCCCCAGAGTCTTGGTGTTTTATGGAAACAACTAAATGAAACATCCTCTGGAAAAAGATAACAAATAACAAAAATGTTTAATGTGATGGTTTATTTGCTCCATTATCTCAAGTGGCTTGTGTTTTAATTTAAATAGCCATCAACCTAGGGGGAGAATAAGGCAAATATTTCATTTGGCCAACTGTGGGGACAGGACAATATGGAAAACTCCTAACCAAAGTAAGAGAGCCAGTTTGGGGTAGTGGTTGAACGCCCTGGGCTAAAAACCAGAAAACCATGTGTTCTAATCCTACCTTAGGCATGAAGCTATCAGTGTGATTTTGCACCAGCTGGGCTCTCTCCCAACCTTAGGAAGAAGGCAATAAAAAGCCCCTTCCAAAATCATGTCAAGAAAGGTTTATTTGAGTTATTAACTAGTAAGCGAAGAAAACTGCATGGACTGTCTTTGTAATCATCAACTGACTTAAAGTCATCCCCCCACACACACAAATCCCTCCTTCCTGCCTTATGTCCTTCATAGTTCATATGGAATCTTGGAATTTTAGCATTGTGTGATAGCCTTGCATAGAGTATATAGCGAAGTATGAAGTGGGCACTCAACAGATTGGTCTCTCATCCAACTTCTTCTTCCATTTTGGAGGATTAGTTGTTCAAATGGGAAATAGCACATATATAAAAACACTAGAATAGAATAGAATAGAATAGAATAGAATAGAAGAGAAGAGAAGAGAAGAGAAGAGAAGAGAAGAGAAGAGAAGAGAAGAGAAGAGAAGAGAAGAGAAGTTGGAAGGGACCTTTGAGGTCTTCTAGTCCAGCCCTGCTCAAGCAGAAAAACCTATACAATCTCAGACCAGTCCACTCTCTTCTTTAAAACCTCCAGTGATAGAGCGCCTATGATTTCTGAAGGCAAAGATTACATCGAAGTCCAAGAAAGTAATAGGTGTGGATTCAGCATACTTGGTTATTTCATTTGACTCACAAAGAAATTAATAAATTATCAGCCTTGTTGCTTAAAATCAGATTGGATGTGCAAAGAGTTAACAAAGAGAGAAAATATATGGTTGCCTGCACTGAAATATTGAACCTTTCTTACTTATGGGTAAGGAAATTGCAAAAATATGCCTCTTACTTTATGCAAGAATCTGGTCCATCACTTACTTTGTCTGGCAGCGCTACAAGAATCAACCTTAGCTGACCATCTTTTGGCTTCCCAAATCACCTGTAAAGTGACAAAGTTATAAATTTCCCAACGAAGATGTAGAATCATGGTTACTCAAATGAAGCAAACAAAATGTGAAAAAGTTATGATACTTATGTAGTTACTTACCAAGCACATCTAAATTATATGAAAGTAGCCAAAAATCTTTACAATCCACAAGGCATGTAGCAACTTTTAAGCACCCCTAATGTTTGAAAATTGAAAGTTAAAAATTTGACATGCCCTAATAGTTAGCAACTTGTGAAACCTGGACGGCTCTGTAAGCAGCCCCCAAAGTTGCCCGTTCTTTTCATTTATACGAAGATCAGATTTGTACCAAGATATTTTGTGGCCTGAAGTAGGACAACAAATGGCCATCCATCCATCTGCACCCACCAGCTGCATGAGATGTGAGGCAGAAGTCCACCGCTGATCTCCAAACCCTAACAATTAAAAGAAGAAAGCAACAATCCCAAATTAAATAAGTGAAGGAGCTGTTTCAGGTATGACGTTGGCCATCAAGGCATGCTTCATTGATGGCCAAAATCATACCTGAAACAGCTCCTTCACTCAACCTCTTGGGAGCATCTACTGAATATCAGCATTCTGTTAACACATGATGCCTTTTCTGGAACCAGCATTGCCTGCTCAGTGTCTGCTGGGCAAGATATTATTACACAAACTAGACTTGTGCTTAAGGCACAGCGTCAGAAGCAGCAACAAATATTGGCAACTTTCTTTCTTCCCGATCCCACTCCCCCAGTTTCTCCTACATCCTCCCTGCCTTGTCCTACAGCAAGAGCAAGGCTGCATACTGATGAGACATGCAGTCAACTAAGGTATTTCTGAGCTAAATCTCAGATGGTGGCACCCCATATACCAGCAATATATTCTCATCATCTCCCCAAAATAAGTGGAATGCTTCTATGGCCTCCTCCCATTCATTTTGCCTAATCAAGCCTAGGGTGTTCATTCTTTGTTTACTTTAATACAGTATACTGAAGGAAGACAAAGTCAACCATCTCATGCTCTTTTTATGTTTTTCATTAAATGTCCTGAATGACTAGACAACAGCGTGTATAAAAGCCCTCCACGGGACAATGTTAGGCGGGCAGCCATTATATTGATTTACTTTGGACCATTTTAAGTTCAGGCGGTGGGGTAAAAGCCTTCAAGAGCTTAAAACCTCTTTCACTTGGCTGTAATAAATTCTGCACATAGCTTTAAAGATAGAGCAAAATAGCTAGTTTAGCGAAAGTAGAGGGTGGAAGGCGAAGAACTGGTTTTGTATTCCACTCTGGTGGAAAACAATAGATGATGGGAAAGTTCTCCAGAAGGTAATCAGAGGAAAAGTTCACCAGCATCGATCATGGGCTGTGTCTATGAGGCCTGCTGGGATAGGGGGGAGGGACATAAAGGTGTCAGCAGTTGAGCCCATACTGTAAATCACAACCATGTGAGCGGAGAGAAAAAATGCCTTCGAATTCTACTTCTTTCTTGACGTTTAGGATGTATTCCTTCCTTAACCCCGACTCCTTCCTTGTGACCTGGGTAGTGCTGGGTTTTGTGCAGAGCATTTCTTATTAGCTTTCATGTCAAGGGCTATTTTCAGGTTCAGAAAAGGTGAAAAGATGAATGACCTTCAGACCACCAAAGTTTCCAGGGACATGTGTAGGAGTTTGCATTTGTTTTCTTGGAGTCTTTTGCCATTCTTTCTCTTCTTTTTTTGGCTTCCTTTTTTTGATTAAATGCACGGAAGAGAAAATCATTTTTAAAAGAAAAAGAAATTAAAGCACAGAATAAGATGATCCTAATGGTGGGCTCAGAAAATGTATAGATAGAATTGTCTGATTTTTATGAACCATTTTTTTAAAAAAGACGTTACATCTTTCACTCTGAAATCTCCTGCACACTTACCTGAAAATAAGTAAGCGGTGTACAACATCTTTTACAAATGTAATGTGTGAATGAGATGAAACCAGCATGCATGCACATCATCCTCAACATATTGAATTGGCTGAAGTTCTCCTTTTGAAGTATTTAATTCTAGGGTAGAACCAGTTTGGTGTGGAGATTAATTCATCAGGCTGGAAACTGGGAAACTGGGAGTTCTAGTTCTGACTAAAGCCCAAACCAGCTGGGTGACCTTGGGACAGTCATTCTCACTCAGCCCTAGGAAGGAGGCAATGCAAACCACCGCTGAAGAACCTTGCCAAGAAAATTGCAAAGACTTCTCCAGGCTGTCTCCAAGTATCAGGCAAAAGAAAACAAAAATCAAAAGTGATTTTTGAAGTGGTTGGAGACATTGAATCAAATCAGCTGCCTCCAAATCGATTCAGAAAGATACAGATTCAGTGCTTTAAAAAAAAGAAAAGAAGTGTTTTTAAACATTTCAGCAGTGGGGAAATCCAAATTTTTTTACTATTGGTTCTGTGGGCGTGGCTTAGTGGGTGTGATGTGGCTTGGTGGGCATGGCAAGGGAAGGATACTGCAAAATCCCCATTCCCTCCCACTCCTGGGGGAAGGATATTGCAAAATCTCCATTCCCACCCCACTCTGGAACCAGCCAGAAGTGGTATTTGCTGGTTCTCCAAACTGCTCAAAATTTCCACTATTGGTTCTCCAGAACCTCTTAGAACCTGCTGGATTTCACTCCTGCATTTCAGACAAGAGACAAACAAGCCCTTGAAAGACAAAGTTCACACTGCCTATCATCCATAAACTACAGTTTGTTGAACAGAATTTAGCAATCTGATACACACCAAGTTGTATAGTAGAGTTCATAAATATGAGGGGGGCCTCATGTACCACATCAGTTAAAACTAAACAAGCAATATCATAGTATCTCTCTCCAAGAGTATCTACACAACCTTACGATGTCTGATATATTGGGTACATTCCAGATCCACTCCCTTAAATGCTGTCATCTGATGGGACCTTGGAGGCATGCCTTATCTGTAGCCGCCCCACCTTTGGAATCGCCTCCCACATGAGATTCGAAAGTCTCTATCTTTTAACCTTCCAGAAGGCCATGAAGATTTGGCTCTTCCCCCAAGTGCTGGGCTACAATGGGGGTTGAGTCAGGAAGCTAGTAGCGCAGTTAGACTGGCGCCAGGTGGGAGGGGTGGTTTTGTTATTATTCTTATTTTTACAGTTGGTTTGAGCTGCCTACGATCATTATATGAGGTAGGCAACCATATAGGTTCTTTAGATAAATAAACCAGAACAATATCATAGCTTTGTGTTATGTGTGAATAAAGTCAGAATGACTCCAATTTTTAACGTATTTTGGAAAGGATTTTTTTTAAAAAAACCCTTCTTTACTTAGCCCCATCCAAATTCCATTCATTTATGGTGTTTGAGAATTGTGAGAGTTAAAATCCAAAACTTTGGTAAATACCAGATTGAAAGAATATTGTTACAAACTGTAAAATCCATCTTCGCGTTCTTTGCATTAATATTCTTAGGAGTAGGCCAGTTTGCACTGAGATGAATTTCTAAAGAGAAACAATGCTATTATCTTAAAGTTGTATTATCGGACTTTTTCTTTGTTGAATGTCGATTGGAAACCTCTGTTGAACTTCTTGCATAAAACCAAAAAAAAAAAAAACCCTGAAACTATTATGCATTTTGATTATTAGAAAAAATAATTTTAAAAATGAAAGTTATGTTGTAACTAACTTTTAAATTTAACAATTTAAATTCATACTTATAGCTATTGTAAAATCAGTTATCATTTACTGGTTATGTTTGTTTTTTCTTTATACTTGGTTTTGTGGTCTCTATTTTTTTCTCACAGCTTCGTTATTACTTTCTGTTCATTTTTATTCTTCTCGTCTAACTTTTAATAAAAATTATCATAGAACAAGACTTTTCCTATGTTTGCTCTAAAAAGATAAACCTGCACACTCTGCTAAAGGTGGTTGGTAAATTTGTAGGTTGGCTCTGGCTCACTCTGAGAATAGATAGTTAATTTGCCAATGTCTTATGAAAATCCTTTGGTTTAGGCTAACTTTTAAATATGAGTTTTTGGGTTGTCTGTCCACAAACAGTCTTATGAAAACCATAGACAATCATGGAAAAAAAACTGCTGGTCTTCATTAGCCAAATCCAATGGACAAATTAAAATTTTGATTAGCAGAACCATTAAACACTATTAATCTGAGCTCTTTCAAAGAACCTCTATTCCATAATGCCAAAAGAATATCAAGTTTACTCACCTTCCAAGGAACATATGAATGACTAGACATCTGGTCTGCTCAATCAAGATACTTCTTATCTGCTACAGTCTCAGTTATCGCAAAATGCGTCCCTTTCATGTTTTAAACTCATTGTAAAACTCCAGTGCCCTTGAGCAAGGTTGGATTTTCCGGAAACTTTCAAAAGTTTCTGGGCCATTCAGATAAACAAGGTTGTACTGAGTTCATTGGGAATTGCAAGTCTGTGTTCTTTCTTACCAATATTAATCTCCTTTGTAGGTGACAGATAGCTTTTGAATGGAGCCTTGAAGTGTCCAATGTAGACATTTTTTTTTATTTTGCTGCCAGCTATTTTTGGAAATAAAATAGGTTCAAAGTAATTAAAAGAACTGATCATTATATCCATCTGTTTCCATATGGAAACAGTTAAATATTTTATCTCAAACCCATCCATGAAGTTGCATTTATTTCCCTACCATGATGAAGACTGCATAATTCATGTAACTTTTCATGTCATCGTTTTTCATGTTGATTTATTAAACACTTTGGGCATCCCCGTCCTGAAAATGGCTTTTTCTGAGTTTGCTGCCATTTGTCTTCCTGATTTTCCATCTGTAACATTAATGACTTCTGCACGTAGACAGAAAGATACTTTTTTATGGGTGATCTATATAATGCTGGCATGTATAAATAGGAAGGGGAAGATAATTTGAACTAGGCTGACTGCCAAAATTGCCCATCCATCCCCCACCTAGCTTTGAAGTTCTGCAGAAAATATAACCCAACCTTGTAAAACACTTTGATCTTAAGAGTTTTTCAGCCAGAAATTACTACACCTATTGAACTGTTACCCACTCCATGTAAGAGGCAGCAATTGTTAAAAGTACACCTATATGCAAAGATATGTGAGTGGACTAGCATGGGATAATCGCAATTTGTACATAATGTAATTAGCAGATACATTCTTGAGAGATAGCTGTATTAGACCATCATAGTAAAAAAAACAAAAACAAAAAACAAAAAACTACAAAGACATCTGCCCCATCTGAAAGATAAATGAATTTCTGGCCTGAAGCCCTCATCATCAGATGAATGAAACAGATCCATTCAGTTGAAAAACGTTGATATACCCTCAAATATGCACTTATTTAAATACACCTTCCCAAGTTAGCTAAATTCAGGAAGTATGGCATGGTAGAGATATTAATGCTTATGTTTTTTCAGACCCCTCACATCCTCAACTACTACCCTCAAGACGACTAGACACAAGGATAGTTTTTTCCCCCATGCCATCATTCTGCTAAACAAATAAATCCCACAACACTGTCAAACTATCTAGTAAGACTATATTATTATTATTATTCTCATCTTTCCTATTACCTAGCTCCTTTTCTATGACTATAACTTTGTTGCTTGTATCTTACGATTTATATTGTTATTTAGTATCCTAGTATGATGTATGCTTGTTGCTTATTTAGCATCCCATAATTATCATTAAGTGTTGTATCTTATGATTATGATGAATGTATTTTTTATGATGACTATGATCATGATTTATCACTCGTATGTACACTGAGAGCTTATGCACTGGAGACAAATTCCTTGTGTGTTCAATCACACTTGGCCAATAAAGAATTCTATTCTTTTCAATGAAAATGTCATGAAGGTGTCAAAAATTAAGGTGCTTGTGAAATGGTTTAATAGACCTGGCAACTACCTGGGTCCACCATTAATATATTTTGGCAGGACTAGGACCACAGCTGGCATTAAAAGCAAGAGCTTCACGCAAGACAATAGATGTAAAAAAAATGCAGGTTTTCACAACAGCACTTTAGAGGCAGCTAATCTAGTTCCAACTTCTGCATCTCTATGTAGCTCCTTGGAGTACAGGCAGAGTACAGGGATGATGTGAAGAAACTTTGAGTCACATTGTTACAAGAAATCCATCTTTCCCAAAGTTTCACTGTATGGTTTTTCACAGTTCTTTTATGTTTATATTTAAATGATTACTTGCAACCATGGGTTTTAGCAATAGATATATAAAATTACAGCAAAGCTATCAATTCAATACATCCCCTCTAATATTAAAAGTGCCATTTGCTTTGTATCTTCCTTGCAATCATTGCAAACAGTGCAACTGTTCTTTTATGTTCATTTTGGTGTTTGAATTTTTAGGGAACATGTGTGTATTTAATGTAAAAGAGAAGTATGATGGCACAACATTTGGGAACCCCTGACCTAGAGGGAAATGTTCCCCAAAAAGATTAAACTGGCTTCCAAAAACCATCAGTAAGCCATCAAAGAAAAGAAGACCTAAGAAAGAAATAATTGAAGCATTGTTCCATCTTCCTTTTATGGGGTAGACTGCTGCTACTGCTGCTTCTACTATTACTAATAGGAGCATCTGCAGGGAATGGTCAAAAATAGCAGCCCAGCTGTCCATTTTATACATGTCTAAAACATGTATAAAACAGGCAGACTTTTGATCACATCATCATGGATACCATAATTGTTGATCACACCCTGTGGACACCCCTGGCTATTGCTATTTACCCTGGGACTATAATAACTAGTCTAGGAAATCCATCTAGATAATATTTCCCTAAACTGGCAACTCCAAGATTAAAGTGAAACAGATCCTGCAATTACAAGAAGGGAATTATATGGGCAATAGAAAGCATTCTACTAGTAGAAAACATTCTAGAGATAGTAGTCTTTACATACCACTTGTGTCTTCATGAATGTAGCTACATATCATCTTTTTGCTTCTGTTTACATATCTACCTATGTAGTTGTGGTGAAATGTACTCAAGTGATGACTCACAAGTTATGCAACTCTTGATTGTATATTTTTAAATAGTTTGTGAGATCAAAAGCTCTCCAAACTTTAAAATTAGCCCTAAGCCATCAGTTAGTATTTTGTTCTGCTTAGAATGAGTGTTTCTAAAACAATTCAGGATATTTGAGAATGAGGCTTTTCCTGATGTATTGTAACTCAGAGAGAATTTTTGTCTGTCCAGTAGCCTCATTACCTATTAGTAAAAGTTTGCAATACACCAAAGGTTTCACAGTATATTTCTACATATCTCATTGCAGAACCAAGCCAGTCTGATTCCGGTCATCTCAATCTCATCACTATGCTATTCAAAATAAGTGGGGCCAGAACAAAAAGTTAGCCAGGCCCACAGCAAAAGCAGAATTGGATTTATTCCAATTGAACAGTTATCAGTATCCTCCATGTATTTATTAATTTCTCCCTTCTGAAAATTGAAAATCACTATTTGGTGGCAACATCTGGAATAGCTCCAATAAGTCATACTAACGGCTTGCTGCAGAAAGCAGATGGCTGGTTTTGGTGTCTCAAGTGTCCCAAGCACAGATTACATTTTAAAGTAATATCAGGGAGAGAATTCATTTTTTGAAGTTACTATTTGATATTTTAAGTATGGAAGATCAGATCAAAGGCTGATGAATTCAGTTTTCTGCCCTCAGAAGTCAACCTTGGAGAGCATTCCATAGAAGTCATGATTATGTCACAGTGTGTGATGTCATTAGCCAGCCACCTTTTACCACCCTTGTAGATATCCATGGTAGCCAATTGCTCATGGGAAGCCCATAACATGGATATGTATGTAACAGTATCCTCCCACTTCTGTTTCCACAACAGTTGATGTGAAGATGTTTGTATGCTTTTATTCTGGCATATTTTCCTGACTTCACTAGAAGATGCAGGGAACTGCCCTTTCCATGAATATATTTAATTTCTTTTAACACTGTTCAAGTTGGTGGGTCTTACTACATCTTGCATTGGCAGAGTTTACCTGTGTTAAATGGTGTTTTTATCTGTGAGATAAAATTATATAATCATGATAATATTTAAACAATTTGATAATCATTTAATAACATTAAATCCCAAAACTCAGACAGAGGCAGACAAACTTTCTTGATATCATGACTTTATTTCCTCATCTTTCTACTAAGTTATCAAATCTTGACTATTGTAGGAATACTATTCCAGTTCCTTGATAATGCTGGCTGCTCTTGTCTATACTTTTTTCAGTTCTACAATATCCTTTTTTTTTTAATGTGATGATGTAACTATATTTAAAAGGCAGGGGCAAACTTTCCTGTGGATTTTAGTGTTGATCCAAGAAAGAGAAGACTCAGATTTTTTCAAAACATTTCACCCTGTGTGAAAATCCTAAAAATAAAATCAATTGCAGAAACGTACAGTTAGTAGGTGGCCTCAACAGTTGCTTTGAGTATGTTGAAAGTTTATCTTCCTGTGGAAAAAGGAAAATCATATCTGCCCAGCATGCTTGAAATACTCAATAGTTCAACAGATCGTGTTTTATTTACATGGACGGAATGATGTATGGCGAAAAACTGTTGTTTTTTTTAACTATTGACCCAGCTAAATTGCCTTTGTGCTAACGTTGAAGTGCTTAGCGAAGGCCACAACTGCAGTTGAGGTAGAAATGTTGACTGAATGTATGTCTTTAAGGTTATCCAAGGTTCAGAAGGTCATTCCCGGGCCATTTTATCCATCTCAGGCACACATGTACCATATGACCATGTTTTTTATTTACAGCCATAAGCTAGGAAAGAAACAAAGAGATTCCAGGGTAGGTGAAGGACATATTAGAGCCAAGAGGATGAAAACCTGCTGACCTACAACCTAGTAGTTCAACTTTCTGATAAAGGCTGACCCATAAGAGACTAGATGTTCATGGTTTTTTTTTAGAAACAGAGAAAATAGCCCTTATCAACCTGAGCAAACATCTCCAGAGGCATGGAATCTTCAAAATTTTGGTAGGCAAACAGTGGAAGTCCACATACTAACTCCATATAAGCTGCTTTCAGAATACTGTACCCATCAGTAGGATATTAAGAAACAGCATACTACTGTTTCTGCAGAGGAACCAGTTATGTATTACCTGCGTTGACCAGGTAGCTTCATATAGTTGCCATGGATGAAAACTAGCCATTCATAGAAAACTTCTCCCCATGGAATTTGTCTCTCTTTTAAAAGCCAGATAAGGCAGTGAGGAGAGAAGCAAATGACCAGGCTGTATGTGGTGATTTTTATGGTTATTACCTTGTTCACCAGCATATCCTGATAGAATTTGGACAAATGGTTCAAGAGTAGAACAAGCTTTCCTCAGATTACACTTCTGAGGAAAGTGTAATCAATAAGATTCTAGAATGTGCGGAAATGTCCAATCTAACAAATGAGCTGAATAATGGTGAAAAATCTAACTATGATGTATGGGGTAGATGGTACAATTGGATTCGTAACAGGAAAAATATTTGAGAGTTGGAAAAAGTGATTTTACTCACTGTTATCTAGAATATTATTGTGAGAAACTCTGTAAATTACGGTTAACACTGCACTTCTGATGTGGCATGAAACATGTTGTATTTTGTTTTATTTTCATAAAATCAATAAAGTATATTTTTAAAAAAGAGTAGAACAAGCATGCAAGAAGAGTTTTGAAGAAGAAATGTGATCAGTACAGCAGAAATTTGTTTGGCTAAAGGTAGAGTGCAATGATTTGGTAATAGTAAACCACAGGATACAACAACAGGATGCAACAAAAACAATATGAATGTGGATAAATATGTAAAAAGCATGAAGAAAGTAAAGATGTTTTTGATACACATTATTCTGTGCTTTTGCCCAGGTGCAATAGGAAAGTTTTTTTTAAGGTTGGGCAGGTGTCAGTATACAGTAGTACAAGCCTCAGTAATGGCTACTAGCATGACCAGTGAAAAGATCAACCACATCTGAGACCATCTTAATTGATGGATTGACTGACTTATTGATTCATTATGTGCAATCAAGTTATTTTTGACTCTTTTTTTAAGTAATTAAAAGTAAATAAAGAAAAAATTAAGGTCATTATAAAAAATTTGACAACAAAGCAGGGGAAGGAACTGGAAGCGAGTTTGGGATTTCAAATTGTCAATAAAATACGATATTTAGGTACTACATTAACAGCCAAATGTTCAATAATTAAAGAAGACAATTATATGAATTTACTCTGCCGGATAGGACAGGACCTAGAGAAGTGGAAAAATCTTCAGGTATCCCTATTAGGTAGGATAGCGATTATAAAAACTTACATACTCCCAAAATAGATATACTTATTTTACACAGCACCAGCTAGATTAGAAAATAACTTCTTTAAAAGACTAAATCAATGTGTTCTTAAATTTATCTGGCAAAATAAGAAGCCTAGAATCAAGCTTAAAATGTTCCAAGAGCTTAAAGAAAGAGAGGGATTCGGCCTTCCAAAATGGGAATATTACTATCAGGCCGCAAATTTAGTTTGGGTAAGAGATTGGATACAGTTGAGAAGAAGGAGGCCGTTGATTTTGGAAGGTTCGGAGCTACAACAAGGATGGCACCATTTTCTTTGGCAAGATAGGGTTAAAAAGTATAGGAGTTTTGCAGGACACTATGTAAGGAATATTCTAATAGAAACTTGGAGGAAAATTAAGGGCAAATTCTACTCCTTGACCACGTCTTGGTTGGTACCATTAGAAACCACAATTTATAGGCCACTTTATAATAAAGAAAAACACTTTTCTTACCGGGAGCTGTTGGACCCCCAAGGCCATTTGAAAACAAGAATTGAGTTAGAGCTCCAAGGAATAAAATTGGACAGCTGGGCTTATGCCCAGATCAGTTCCAAATATAAAAAAGACAGAGACCAAGGCGGTATAAATTTGACACAGCAAGAAATGGATAATATTATATTAGGAAAGGAGGATAGAATGCTCTCTAAGATTTATAAACTTCTAGTAAATTATTGGATTGGGGATGAGATCATTAAAGATTCTATGATTGCCTGGGGGAGGAATTTTGGTCACCCAATTGAAATGATAAAATGGGAAGAAATTTGGACAAAACATTTGAAACTTCTGATGGCAATTTCATACAAAGAAAACTTGTACAATATGGTGTATAGATGGCATCTTCCCCCAGCTCGACTATCTAAAATGTACCCAGGACTCCCTCCAAACTGTTGGAAGTGTGGGGAGATAGGCACTTACTTTCATCTATGGTGGACCTGTCCTAAGGCAATTGAATTTTGGAAAACTATACAGAAGTGGTTACTAGAAATATGCGGAAGCTGACAGATTAACAAAAATCTTGAGAGATCAGAAGGACTCTATATACTTCAATATTGGGACCTATGGTATACATGGATGAATAACAAAACTAAAAAAGGACAAGGTTAAGGTAATTACTGTAGTCTCTGCTTTGTATATGTAAATTTTGATTGAAGTAATTATACTTTGTAAAGTCCCCGTCACAATCTTTAAGTGATTATATATTTTGTTGTAATTGTAATGAAATAAATAAAAATTTGATTAATTAAAAAAAAAGTTATTTTTGACTCCTAGCCACAACTTAAGTTTTTTCCATGATGATCTATTCCCCAGCCTGTTCTATTAGGTTTTACAATGCTGCATTCAGGACCATAGTAACAGAGTCCATCCACCTTGCTGCCGGTCTTCTTCTCTTTTTCTCGTTCCCAGCATTAAAGCCTTTTCCAGAGAATTAGATCTTTGCATAAAGTGTGCAAAGTAAGATAATTTAAATCTGGTCATTTGTGCCTCAAATGACAATTCCGGGTTGATTTGTTTGATAATCCATTAGTTTGTTTTCTTGGATCTTCATGATATTCTCAAGAGTCTTCTCCAACATCAAAGTTCAAAGACATGAATACACTTCCTATCATGCTTCTTCAAAGTCCAATGTCTGCTTCCAGTCACAGGGAAAACCATGGCTTGCATGATTCTGATCTTTGTACATATAGCCACATCACAAAGTTTGAATATTTTCTCCAAGATCTTCATCAAACAAATCTAATCCTTTTGATCCATGGTTTTGGACCATGTGCTATCATTGATTTCCATTCTATGCACAAATGTTTCAATTACAGAAAGCAAACTGATCCAAGATTTGGCTTTTATTGGGTTTGTCTATGAGGAATTCATATCAGAGGTAACCCATAATGAACCTGTCTTCTAGTGTATTTTTTATCAAGGATACAACAGGGCAATACCCTTGACCTTGTTAGTGGTAGATTCATGGCCATAGGTGATTTGCTGTCAAGAATTAGCCAAGTGCAATTCTACATATCATACTAATCCATGGCTTGCTTGAAGACGTTACAATTGGCTGAATGCACACATTGCATTCAGCCATGATACTAAATGGATTGGTTCATGTATCACACTAAATCCAAAATGTTTCATTATGACTCATGAACCTATCCATGGAGCGCTAACAAATTTAATGATACAAATACTACTCATTTTCATTTTCTGGAAAGCAATAATAAGTATTGGGATATTTCTTTTATTATTCTTAAATTGACTATAGAAATATTGAGAACATTCTCTCTCAAAATGTTTAGAAAAAAAACGTATACAAAAAAAGGAGTTTGAAGACTTCATATATTCTAGAGTGAAATGTTGATACATTTTGCCATTGTCTGTCCTGACTGAGTTATAGAACTGGAGGTACCAGACTGCCTAGCCTTGAGGTAGGATTGATACCTCAAGATAGTGTTTCAGAGACAGACAATTTGTGACCTTCTAGAATAAGGGATTGTCAAACATTTCCAGGCTGTTACTTAACAAAAAGAATCCTGCACCCAGTTCAAGCGTCAAAGCTCTAAAAATAAAAAATAAAAAGGTTGTATTCAAATTATTGTTTCCCCTTAGTCTCTCACACATCCCTATAAAGTTCTTTTGGAACCTTAGGTTCCAATGGAATACAGCTTGAATGTCTTAAATATTACTAAACGGGCAATCTTGTTAGCCATTATGACCAAAGGTGAAGATAAAGTAAAGGTAAAGGTTCCCCTCGCACATACGTGCTAGTTGTTCCTGACTCTAGGGTATGGTGCTCATCTCCATTTCAAAGCCGAAGAGCCAGCGTTGTCCAAAGATGCCTCCATGGTCATGCGGCTGGCATGACTAAATGCCAAAGGCGCACAGAACGCTGTTACCTTTCCACCAAAGGTGGCCCCTATTTTTCTACTTGCATTTTTTACGTGCTTTCGAACTGCTAGGTTGGTAGAAGCTGGGACAAGTAACAGGAGTTCTCCCCATTAAACGGTACTAGGGATTCAAACCGCTGAACTGCCAATCTTTCAATCGATAAACTCAGTGTCTTAGCCACTGAACCACCGTGTCCCTCAAGGTGAAGATAATTGGTACAATTTACATGATCTGCCTGATGTCACTATCCATTGAACATTTAAGATGTGTGGATTTCAACTCCCCGTGTTTTCCAGATAGCCATGCTAAGGCTAAGGAATTCTGGGAGTTGAAGTCCACACATCTTAAAGTTGCCATGGTTGAGAAACAATGACTTAGGGCTTTGAGGAGAGGCAGCAGCAGAATAGTGCCTTGAAGACCAGTGAATGGACAAGAAGTACGGGTATACCTAACCAAATATGTGCACATGTTCAAGTCTTTTCTGTGATAAGAGAGGTGAATCATAGTTAGTTTTCCTCTTTTATGGCTTAAGTTTTCATCCAGCAGCCTGATTCAGCTGGCTGATTCCACTAAGAGAAAAATAGCATCAAGCATTCCTGCCCAGTCACCAGGATTAAATAGCACAGCATTTTGTCAGTAAAATCACTCAGATTCACTCATGTTTTGACTCTATGCAGGCAGAATCTGGAGGGATGACTGGAGCATATCTTGCCTCGTTCTCTGGAATTCCTTTTGATTTTGGGTGGACAGTGGAGTAGTGGACAGAGGGCTCTCTAAGAAATCCTCTACTGTTTGCAGGTTGGATCCTACCCCTTCTGGCTCCTTCATGTAGTTGGAGAGTGGGGTGGTTTTCTGGATGGGGGGCATTGAGATTATCAACTGATTGGGGAAGGGGATGGTGCCAGCAGTTTTGAACAAGGCTGTGGTATCCCTCCTTAAGAATCCTTCCCTGTATCCAGAGGTGTTAAACAACTACTGCCCACTCTCTACTCTTCCCTTTTTCAACAAGGTTGTTATGATGAATCAACTACGTAAAACCGTAGAGGAAATAGTTGATTTGGATTCTTTTTTAGACAAGGCCTATTGGTGGAATGGAGACAGCATTGGCCATGTCATCAGGACCTGGATGGGGAAGGAAACTTTTCCTGGCCCCATTAGACCTCTCAGCTATATGCACTATCGCACCCTTCTGGGACACTTGCAGAGGTTGGGGATTGTAGGCATGGCATGAGTCATTTTCAGGTTTCATATTACAATATGCAGATGATACATCACAACCCCCAGTCCTGTTAAAAATACTTGGAAGCTATAATGGTCTTGGTGGGACAAAACACTCTTAAATTGAATCTAAGCAAGTTGGAGTTAGATAGAATGGCAATATCCCTGATGGAAAGAGGTGTGTAATTTGAGCTTCCTTCTTGGTGTGCAATATCTTGACTTATAACCACAACTGAGAACAGAATTTTCATTGCTAAGCAATGAGTCATGGCCAATTTTATGACCTTTTTTGTGCCATGGCTGTTAAGCAAATCATGCGGTTAAGTGAATCCAACTTCTCCCATTGACTTTGCTTGTCAAAGTCCAGCTGGGAAGGTCACAAATTGCTATCCCGTGACCCTGCAGACATCATAAGTACACTGCTTGCCAAATACTCCAGTTCTGGTCATGTGACCATGGAGATGCTGTGATGGCCTAAGTCGGAAGACCTTTCATAAGTCACTATTTCAGTGCCATTGAACCGTTGCTAAATAAATAAATAGTTGCAAGTCGAGGACTACATATACATATAAATAAATGGTTGTAAGTCGAGGTCATAGCCAAGAGGACTTTCTCTAATTTTGCTTGTTGGTCGGCTGTGATACAACCTGGGTAAGGAGGATCTTGCTGCAGTAACTCATGCCTTTGTCAGATAACTGAAACTTGCTCCATATGGACTTGTTTTCAAAGATCTTTTGAAAATTGCAGTGGGTTTGAAAATGGACCATGCACTAGCCTGCATTTGACAGTGGGAGCAGGCACCACGGCTGTTGACCCTTTGCTGGTTACTAGTAAGCTTTGGGGTACAATTTGCTGATGCTAACCTATAGAGCCCTACGTGGCTTGTTGTAGTTACCTGCAGGGCCATATTTCTCATTGGAATAAGCCCAACCAGGCCAGTCTATCCCCAGGAGAAGTTGCTAGCCATTAACCCAAAGGTGCTTTTTCAAGAGGCAAGTGGACTTTCTGGTTTTTCTTTGAAGACGTTTCGTTTCTCATTCAAGAAGCTTCTTCAGAGCTGAAGCTTCTTGGGTGAGAAGCAAAACATCTTCAAAGAAAAACCAGAAAGTCCACTTGCCTCTTGAAAAAGCACCTTTGGGATAACCATGACCTGGATGGCTGAGAATCTCCATAGACATTGCTAGGAGGGTCTTCAGTTTGTGGAGGTGAGTGGACCTAAAACTCAGCACCACTTCTCAGAGGTAACATCAGAGCTTGGGAACAATCTCCCAATGGACAACCAGTGGAGTCCCTTTTGGACTGCTTCCCATAAGTAGTTCACAATGGAGTCTTCTGGAGGGTGTCTGGGCTATGATACTGCACTGGGGCTACAGATTCGAGTTTAATTTTAACTGTGTCCTTTAAATGTGTGTGGTTTTTGTCTTTTGACATGCTTCATAATTGCAGTGGTCTCTAAATGTGATAAATATTCGTCTTCAGATCTGTGCTTAAACGTGCAGTTTTGCCAATATTTTCCCTTACTTAAAAATTACTTACTTTTTTAATTACTTAAAAAAAGTTTTGAATAGGTTTCTTAAATAAAACTTTTTATTTTTATAGAAATAAAATTATCCAGTTATGAATCCCACAAGCAGAATGCTTGCTTTTTAAAAAAAAAAAATCCTAAATTTAATATAAGAAACATTTTTAAAAGAACACTTTATAAATAACTATTACAACTTTATATAAAGTTAATTGTACAACATTGAACGTAAGACATGATAGAAAGCCACTGTGCAAGCTTTAAATGGAATTCCTTCGTCTCAACCTTTGAAAGTGGTAAATTTCGTAGGGAGATTGTCCGCTGGATAAACAGTTGGGCCAGTCTTCATTATTGGAGGTCCATTTAAAAGCTGCCAATCACAGTTCCGGGCCAACTCTACTGTGAAGATTTTGAGAAGAAGTTTGGCAAACTCTTTGCCTACACAGCTTCTTAAGCCTCCTCCGAAAGGAATGAAACTAAATCGTGACGCATCTTCTGGGAAAGGTGCCATGAAACGGTCAGGGTTGAATTCTTCCTTGTTGGTAAAAAGTTCTGCAATGCTGTGAGTATCACTGATGCTATATATGACATTCCAGCCTTTTGGAATCTGATATCCCTATAAGAAACAGACAAATAATGACACAATGAGCAGCGTTTATAGGAGTTGCTTCGTAGAACCAACCATTTTACTAAATTCCCTGTCTAGCCCTGCTTCCTAAGAGCGTATACATAATTGAACAACAAGTAGTTAAAAGTACCATTATAAGATGAATTACCTCGAAGGAGAGGGCAATTCCATCTAACTAGTTACCTAAATATTGCAGCTCAGGTAATTCTGAACATTTTATTTTCCCAACGCCTTATACTTTTGCAAAGCTCGAAGTTTACCCAAGTTATTGACCCCCGCACTTACAGAGGGAAGGTCACTGGGGCAAAGACTGACGTTCAGTGATTACTATGAGCAAGTATGGTGTACAACAGCCTTCTGCAGCTTGGCTGAAGGCCATGTTGACTGAGGGAATTCCAGAAACTGCGATTTCAACATAGCAAGAGGACACCAGGTTGAGATGGCTGCAATTACTAGAGTCACATAGAAAGATGGATGGCCATTTTGAACAAATGTACTTTACCACAAAGGCATTGGAGAAGGCATTCCATCTTAATGGGATAGCAGAGACATCAACCACTTGTTGTCCTATAGATCTAAGTCTCCAGGCTATACTCTAACCCACTAAGAATGACCCATGCATAGAACCAAGCTTCTTTGTGTGGTTATTCTTCAGAATTGATTACTTGTTGAGAGAGAGACATAATTTCAAGTATTACTTCCTAAGCGCATACGACAAGCATTTGGGACCTACCAAGTACAAATACAAATCTTCTGCTCAGAGGTGAATTCTTGGCTCAGAAGGAGGTGATACCCCATCCAACATGCACATACCTGTGTGTATGTGTGTGTAATTATACCTAATGTTAACACCCTATTAAGCTACCTATTTCTCTATTTTTCTTCAGTGAATGGATTGCAAATGCAGAAATTTATTCTAACACAACAAAACAAATTATGGAACCCCATGAGTTATCAAACCAGTGGAGAAGCAAGTTTAAAGAATAAAAAAAGTATTCTAATGCCAACTTAATGTGTGTGCGTGCGTACGTGTTTGTGTGTGCACATTGCAACACAATATGATTTTCCTGAATATTTGTATTGCTTTCTGTTTATGAAGTAGATTTTTAAAATCCCCAAGAAATATTTACTATAGTACTCTATTAATTGTCCCTTCATTTAATTCCACAAGTATCACAAGCCATGATAATACCCAAACCACAATCTCTCTGCCAAAAATGACACTTGCCACCAGAATAGGAAAATTAGTTTTCAACAGATGCCCTACTCCATTGCACAATGAACTGTAGGAGGAAGGACAAATTTGAACATTTATTTTTATTATAGTGGCAAGGGGCATTTATTGCTGAATGGATTTAATACCTCCTCTTGTCCTTTAATAATGATATAGTCAGCTTAGTTAATAATATTCTTAGTTATGAGCCTAAACACTACAAGTGTGCACAAAACAGACCAACGTGTTTAATTTTGTGTCCTGGAAATTTGGCTGAACCATTTCATATCAGCCATACTTCAGCACATAAATCTGAACATAAATTCAGTTGAGATTGTTGAGGCAAAACAAAACCTGAAAGCCAAGTACTGTATATGGCAGGGGTGGGTTCTACTTACTTTTACTACTGGATTGCAATGGGAGCGCGCATGTGCACTTCTGCGCATGCGCAGATTGTCAATTATGACATCCGGGAGGTTGGGCGGAGCCTCTTGCTGCTTTTACTACCAGTTCTAAAGAACCGGACAAAACTGGAAGCAATCCACCACTTGTATATGGCCAGAATACTGTTCATTTCCTTCTCTCCTTTCACCAGATTGAAGCCCTAAATTTTCCCAGTGTCTTTCCTCACCTAAGCCACTGTTATTAATGGTCCAATGCTTATTCCCACTTTTTCTGACCTAACCACTTCTTTGCAGAGCAAATCCATTCATGGACCATTTCATTCCATGCATGAACTGAAACATCTCAAACGTCATGTTTTGGTTCAGGCCATGGATCAGCCAAAACAAGCTATTCCATAAAACATTCCGTAAAATGTTCAGACAGAGAAATATTAAAATATATTTAACTGCATATAAAGAAAATCAATACAAGATATTTTACAGGTGGCATTACCCACCCATAAGATTGGCCAAGATGTGCAAAAATTGCTCACCGAAATGTTGGAAATGTAAAGCAACATTAGGCACCTATTATCATATGTGGTGGGGGTGCCCAAAAGCCAAGGACTTTTGGTGCCAAATAAAACAGTGGCTAAAAGAGATGTTAAACAAGACGATAGATATGACGCCAGAACTCTTCCTTCTGGGTATAGTAAGGGATAATTATAAAAAAGAAGAAATATATCTTATGGTATACTAACATACTAACATACTAACAGCAGCAAAGTTGATATTCGCACAAAATTGGAAATGCACAGAAAGCCCACAGGAGGTAGAAATAATTAACAAAATATTGACCTGTGCAGAAATGGACAGATTAACAATGGAGCTCAAAGATAAAGATGAATTGGAATTCTACGTAACCTGGAATACATTTTATAAATGGCTAGAGAAAAGGAGGCATGTAGGGATAGAGAATTAGAAATAGAGTGAAGGAAAGGGGAGAAAAATAAATAAAATAAAATTAAGAAATATTAGATAAGAATATATATATATATATATATATATATATATATATATATATATACATACATACATACATACATACATACATACATACATACATACATATATTAGGATAGGATATATATATATATAATTAAAAGTCTTCTAAATCATCAGCCTTACTCAGGAGATGCATTTAAGAAATCACGAACTTCACGATCTCTTACTTACATTGAGCTCAAAAGTTTTGAGGGCCACCCTGAACCCTCCTGGAACCGGTGGGCTCAGTCGGATAGTTTCTTTGACAACACAGCCAGTGTATTTCAACTGCTCCAGGACTTCCATTCCCAAAAGCTTCTCTTGATTGCAATTGCCCAATAATCCCTAGAAGCAGAGGATATGTCATGATAAATAATACCCTGTTTTCCCCAAAATAAGATATCCCCTGATAATAAGCCCAATCGGGCTTTTGAGCGCATGACAATAAGGCCAAGCGCTTATTTCAGGGTTCAAAAAATGTAAGACAGGGTCTTATTTTCGGGGAAACACTGTAGAAGAGATGTAAAGCAGAGACTTATTTGACTAATAGAAATTACAAAAAAATGCAGCATCTCTCAAATAGGTTATTCATGCAGGAAGAAACCCTTGTAGACTAAATCAAAACATCATCAGTATTTTCTGAGCACAAATCTTGTTTAATTTACTTTTTTTTTCTTCAGCCTTCCAGCTACATTGCATTTTTTCTCCAGGAGTTCAAAAGGTTTTTGCTCATATGATAGGGTTTCCTGGAATACTGCAAAGCCATAAAATGGATGTACATCCAAGAGGCTAAATACTATTTTGCCTAATTTGAAAACAGAACAAAATACTCCATACACATTGCATAGGTTACTGCACTGTTTGTAGTTACATCATTGGATTAAGCCATCCAATATAAGATTTAATCAAAAAAATATATATTTGTATGTATACACACAAATATATATTTTGTATTATACACACAAAGATACAGTCCATGCAGCACTGAGGACTTTCTGTCAACTACAGGGTCCTCACTGATTATTTTAATAAAAACTGACTTTTTATTTTCTTACCATTTTTGAAGCTGGAAACACATGAGAACTGTAATTGTAAGTCCTAAATATGGGCAGCTTATATTTTTAAAAGCACAAAGAAATCTCAACTCTGCATGCCACACGATCATAATCAATTTGCAACCCTCTAAAGCAGAGGTCTTCAAACTTGGCAGCTTTAAGACTTGTGGACTTCAACTCCCAGAATTCTCTGTGCTGGCTGGAGAATTCTGGGAGTTAAAGTCCACAAGTCTTAAAGCTGCTAAGTTTGAAGACCTCTGCTCTAAAGATTTAACTGTGACCCTCAGCCAATAAAAAGTAATCATCTTTGATAAATAACAATATCTGGACAGATTCAATCCACAATTAAAATCAATTAAAAGGCTACAGCTACCCACTATCTGGACCTGTGCTTTTTGGGCCAGGTCATTCTCCTTTGTGCCCTGTCCAAGCTTCTTGCCTAGAGATCTTGAAAGCAAAACCCACCTTTTCTTGTAATTCCTTTCTCACTTTTTGTAGCACTTTAGGGTGAAGGCTGAGGTAGGTAAGCAAGGATGTTGCTGCACTAGCCGTGGTCTCATGCCCACCAAAGAGAAGTTCGGTTGCCGATTCCTTTAGCTCCTTTAGAGGAAGGAAACAAAGAGAGTGATCAGGTTGTATTTTGCAACCCAGGGTATTTTCAGGTCAAATACTTCTGCATGCAGATATTGAGAGCCATACCCCAAACTCTGCATGCAAAAGTGCTGCTTGGTTGGAAGATTCCTATTGCTGGTGGTCAGGGATGAAATCCAGCAGGTTCTGGAGAACCGGTAGGAGAAATTTTGAGTAGTTCAGAGAACCGGCAAATACAACCTCTGGCTGGCCCCAGAGTGGGGCGGGAATGGAGATTTTGCAATATGCATCCCCCAGGAGTGGGGTGGGAATGGGGATTTTGCAGTATCCTTCCTCTCCCACACCCACCAAGCCACGCCCACCAAGCCACACTCACCCACCAAGCCATGCCTGGTAGTAAAAAAATTTGGATTTCCCCACTGCTGGTGGTCCTTTTCTTTAGATCAGTATCATGCATTCCTCCTTTCCATCCAGGAACTTCCATAAATTTCCTTCCCATGGCTTCCCCTTTCTTCAAAGGCCTTTCACGGCTGATGCAGGTACCTTCCTCCTATTCTCAACCAGCCACATGTTGTCCAGCAATCAGCCTCAGAATTTTTCAACCCAATTTCCCTCCATTATACAGCTAGTCCTCAACTTAGGACCGCAAGTGAGCACAAAATTTATGTTGCCAAGTGAGACACTTGTTAAGTGAGTTTTGCCGCATTGCACAATTTTTCTTTGCACAGTAGTTTAAGAGAATCATTGCAGTTGTTAAGAATCTAGCTTCCCCATTGACTTTGCTCATCAGAAGGTTACAAAAGATGATCAAACATCCCCCAGGACACAGCAACCGTCATAAATATAAACTAATTGCCAAGCACCCAAACTTTGATCATGTGACCATGGAGATGCTCCAATGGTCACATGATCATAAGTCACTTTTTTCAGCGCTGTTGTAACTTGGGACGGTCACTAAACAAACTGTTGTTGTAAATTGAGGATTACCTGTATACCTTTGTTTATAAGAAGAAGCTACAAAGAAGGACATTTTCCCCTGCAATCCATTTCCTGCATTTTCTTATACACCTCAACATTTGCAATTGCTAGCTCAAAATATGGAGATATAATGGTAAAGGTAAAAGTTATATGACTATATGTGCTAGTCGTTCCCTACTCTAGGGGGCGGTGCTCATCTCCATTTCAAAGCCCAAGAGCCAGCGCTGCCCGAAGACATCTCCACGGTCATGTAGCTGGCATATCTAAATGCCAAAGGTGCATGGAACGCTGTTACCTTCCCACCAAAGGTGGTCCCTATTTTTCTACTTGCATTTTTTACATGCTTTCGAACTGCTAGGTTGGCAGAAGCTGGGACAAGTAATGGGAGCTCACCCTGTTACGCGGCACTAGGGACGCGGCACGACCCACTGAACTGCTGACCTTTTGATTAACAAGCTCAGCGTCTTAGCCACTGAGCCACCACATCCCTTCCATGGAGAGATAGACGTGCCTAATTATTACCTAAACCTTGGGCTCTCTTAAAGAGAACATGGTTTAGAGCAGTGGTTCTCAACCTGTGGGTCGGGACCCCTTTTGGGATCAAATGCCCCTTTCACAGGGGTCGCCTAAGACCCTCGGAAAACACATATTTTCAATGGTTTTAGGAATAATTTTATGGTTGGGGGTCACCACAACATGAGGAACTGTATTAAAGGGTCGCGGCATTAGGAAGGTTGAGTCCCACTGGTTTAGAGATTGGCGGTGAGATAACAAGTCCCATAGAAAAGTTTTAAGGCAAATGGGTTTTTAACGTCTCTTATTGTATATTGTTTATACTGTCTTTGTTGTAAGCCACCCAGAGTCCTCGGAGAGTTGGGTGGCACAGAAATACGAAAAATAAATAAATAAATAAATAAATAAATAGCCTACACTCCATTAAAATTTCATTTTGATTTTTTTTAAAATTTGATTAATATGCCGCCCTTCTCCGGAGACTCATGTCGGCTTACAATGTGTTAAGCAACAGCCTTCATACTTTTGTATATTATACAAAGTCAGCTTATTGCCCCCACAAACTGGGTCCTCAATTTACCTACCTTAGAAAGGATGGAAGGCTGAGTCAACCTTGAGCCTGGCGAGATTCGAACATGAGTAATTGCAGACAGCTGGATGTTTAATTAGGGTGCTTTGTCTGCAGAGCTATCCAGGTTGATAGAACTGATTGATTCTTTCTGTGACACAAACGAACCACTTATGTCTAAGGACTGCTAGTATCAGTTTGGTTTTCCTACATACGGCATACTGCAGCCAAATAATTGCACAAACTATGCCATAATAATCAATTTGTACAACTGGATGCACATGTACACATGCACACATACACACACAGAGAGACAATGTTCTCTATGGCTCTTCATTAGGAGAGGAAGGATAAAAGCAGGAATGGGGGGAAATGATCCTTTGGATGTGATAATGAAAAAATTACCAAGGACAAACTCACCACTTAAAGGAATTGCAGTCTAACACACCTAAAAGTTTACTTTGCTCTACATTATCTTTCTGCCCTCAGGTATGATGGAAAACTATGTCCAAGTCAAGCTGAAGAATCAAATGCTGCCTTATCCTTTATCTAAAGCAATAAAACCTCTTGAGCCAATCCTGACCTTACTTAGGAATCTTCATTGTGAATAGCAGTGGGGGAAATGGGAGAGAGAATTCCATTGGGGGATTTTTTTTCTCCCGATAGGATGGCCTTAATCTGGCTTCACATCTCGCTTGGCCTTCAGCTCAATGCAGAAGGCAGGTTCATAGAGTCAGAGAATCATGGTTGCAATATGTAAAGGCTAAGAGCTGGACTGTAAAAATGGAAGAGAAGATAGTAGAGATTAGAAGGTGCAGGAGAAAACAGCCAAAAAAAAATTGGCCAATAGTGAAGATGTTTGGATAAGGTATAATTTGAAAGTAAAAAGGCCACAGATCTGTTTGGAGTACAATTGAATGGTAATTCCATTAAAGATACTAGAAAAGGAATGTTGGAGGCAGGGATCGGATAAGGAGGGTCAACAATGAGGTAGAGAAACTGTAGCAAAGACTTATCATTGAACATTATATGGTCCTTGAAGGAAATGAAGGGCTTGCAAAAAATAGCTTCTTTTTTAATATATTGTCCATGTAATTCTTTTGCCTGATGGTCTATTTGGTCCCCTGAGCTCCTACACCAGCTCTAAATTGGGAAAGTTTATACATATATATATATATATATTTGTTCACTGAAGTTTAGAAGTCACAGTCAGCCTTCGATCTGGCCCATGGGGCCACCCCGGACACCAGCCCCCTCACTCTCACTGCCTCCTGGATGGTCCCGTGGCCCAGATCTTACCACATCTGGCTGGGTCCAGTCTGCGGGCCTTGCATTTGACATGTCTGCTCTAATGAATTTAAACTGAATAAAATTCAAACAATTGAAAGCAATAAAGGTTTGATTTGTGGGATTATAATCCTTTTCCGACAGGGAACCACTGTATCCTATAAATGCTAAATTAGAAAGAATGCCAGTTATGACAAGGCTTATTTCTGAGAAAACGTGCACATGTTCACATTTTCACCTAATGAACATCAGCACAAAGTTGAAGAAAAAGAAGTGAGCAAGAAAAATCTAGGACCTCTGCCTGCTAAAAACCTTGGCATTAGCAAAGAGTTACATTTCTAGGATTGCATTTAATATAAAAAGTCCATCAGAAGACCAAAGACAACCAACTGCCTCTTCTGGACTTTAGTCAGGATAAGAGTTATTTCATCAAAGTTAACATCTGCTTCAGGATTAGAATTTTTCAAAAACACAATGTTTGAAAAGGAAGAAACCAACATCTACATCTGCTTCAGGATTAGACCTCTGGAAATATATACATCCACTCAGCTGATGGGAAACTAGCACTGCCAATGCACTAGGGCAGCAGTATGACTTTCACAGGTACAGGAATAGAGAGAAAAATGTTACAGGAGGCTCTAAAAGAGAAATAGTGTAATCCTTCTAATTAATTTTCCCTCCCATGATAAAATATAGCTTTTCTTCATCTCAAGCCTACTACTGAATTCCTGAATCTATCTGGAGAAAGCTACCGTATTTTTCAGAGTATAAGACGCACCTTTCTTCCCCCAAAAAGAGGCTGAAAATCTGGGTGTGTATGTATGTATGGCTCCGCCCAGCTTCTCAGATGGAGGTTTCAGAGGCTGAAAAAAGCATCAGAAATGAAGCTTCAGAAAAGAAGCCCCCAAACAGAGCTTCAGAGGCTTTTTTTTCTGAAGCTGTTTCGGCAGCTTTCAGAGGCAGGAAAGAAAGTTTTTTTCTGAAACGGAGTTTCAGAAGTTTCAGAGAAAAAAAGCCAAAAAAAGCAAGGCACAGAGCTCACAACCAAGGGACCTGTTGTTAAAATTAACCTCTGGGAACAGCTAATCGGGGGTATTCCGGGAGGCCAATCCACCTGCCAATCAGCTTTTTTCTTATTTTCCTCCTCAAAAACTAAGGTGCGTCTTATACTCAGGTGAGTTTTATACTCTGAAAAATACGATATTCTCCATTACTTTTGGCTCTGTTGTGCAGCCATGACAGCTATATTCTCCTTCAACCTAATTTAAAATTAGCAGATATCCTGGAGACTTATATACAAAATTAGGAGGAGGACCCTATATCAGAAACGCAAAATACATCATTTTCTCCCAGCTCAATGCCATCATTCACTTCAAAGAATTGGATTTTGGAGACTTCCAGACAGGTGCTGAATGAAAGACCAACCTGCATATTGAGCTGCTCCCCTCTGCTTTGGGTGTGCTCTATCAACAGCTGCAACACATCTTTATAACCATTGGAGGGCTCCTTCTCAGCCAATTTCACTCGAATGATCTCCTCAATTTTGGCATGGATGACATTCCGTGCTTTCAAACCCTGGGAACAGAGCAAGGATTGTTTGAGCCTTTTAAGACAGGACTGTGTTCATGAGCTGAGAAACACAACTTTTCCCCTAAAGCAGGGGTGTCCGGCCTTGGCAACTTTTAAGACTCATGAACTTCAATTCCCAGCTGGCTGGGGAATTCGGGGGGTTGAAGTCCACAAGTCTTCAAGTTGCCAAGGGTACTGTAGACATTGTTGTGGTCCGCCACCAGCCTGCAGAGCTGGCAGCAGAGTCGGACAGTGAGGAAGTTGGGAAGGAACATGTCAGACACCAGTCCTGGAATCTGGGAAAGGCTCGGATGAGGGCTCTGCATCAGAGGCAGAGAAAGGACCATCTGGGAGGTACGTGCTGCCTCCAGAGCCTGGCCTCAGCGAGGCAGAGGAACAGGGGGAGCCTATTCCCATGCGCAGAGCTGCCAAAAGGTAAGAACAGTTAAAACAAAAGGGGCGACTCGGGAGAAGAGCTTGGAGATGATTGGCCCCTCCCATAAGACTTAAAAGAGGAGCAAAGGCACGTGGGCCTTTGCAGGAAGCAACATTGTTAATTCTGTTCAGTTTAAAGTCTGAAGCTCTATTTGATTCTGGACTCCATGTGGCTTTGCCAATTAGGTCTTTGGCAGCATGTCAAGGGAGATAAAGGTGCATGCTTATCAGCCTTATCCCAAAGGACTCTTTACAACTATTTGGGACTCATCTGTGAATGAACAGAATTCACAACTGTTGCTGTTACTGACTCAGGAAGCCTAGGTCAGAACAGACATGCTTGCTCTGCAGGATGTCTATCCCACTGTCTACATTCATAAATAGAGGCAAACTTCACAGCTTACCTTATATAATCCACTGAAAGGCACATAAATTGGCAGAGAGAAAAGGTTGCGGATCATCTCTTCAAAGGTGTCCACCAGATGCTGCTCAGTCTTGCAACCTGCCTCATTGGGCTGGAATCCCAGTAGAATGCGCATTGCAATGCGGAACATGAGGCGCTTAACTTCTGGATACACCAGTAGGCAGGAGCCACTAGCAGAACTAGCCAAGAGCCATCGCTTCAAGCAAGCGCACACCTCCTCCTGGATAACTGGGGTGTAATGCTCCAAGGCTTCGCGGGAGAAAGCTTTCATGATGACCTGAAAATGGAAGAGGAGGTTATGTTATTAATCACCTCAGTTTGGTGAAAGTTTGGAAGCTGTCCAAAGTCTCCATCAAATGAATGGAGCTGACTAGGTGGCTCAGTGGCTAAGACAGAGCTTGTAAATCAGAAAGGTCAGCAGTTCGGCGGTTCAAATCCCTAGTATAGGTGTCCTGCGTGAGCAGGGGGTTAGACTAGATGACCTCCAAGGTCCCTTCCAACTCTGTTATTGAATAGTGTTTGATTCTCTTTCATTTCCTAAAGCTGGACCATTTTAATGATTGGAACACTCCATAGATTATCCTGAGCACAATAAGTGATTAACGGGGAGGCAATAAAAGTTGCAGTATGATTAGAGAACGCCTCTTCAGAATCCAAATGGCTTGAACAATGAGATTGCAGCCCTGAGTTCTTATACTGAAATGAAAATCCAGCTGAATTCAAGTAGGGTTTTTTTCCAAATCAATGCACCCAGCGTAAAATCTAGGTGTCTAAGGAAGACTTCAAGAACTAAAAGCAATAAGGTCTTTTTTAATGGAATCGTGTCCCAAAAAGCAATGATTTGTTTTGAGTTAAATAATTTGATTTTTTTTTCTGAATGATCCCCATAGCTTTAAGAGTAGCAAAAACATGAATTTGGCTTTTTATAGGGAACTCACTTCAGTTCAATCATTTCTGAATTCAGAATCCAAATTCTGAACATATTTGCTTATCTCAAAACTGCTTTAGTGATCTTAGGTTCTGGGAGGTGGGAGATAGAATAGATCCTATATTTGTCTATCTCGGTTTCCAGGACCTTTTCCATGGCTAAGGCCTCTTCTTCAAAACTGAGCTAAAATGCTATCTTCTATTCCTTTGAGCCAGGACAAAAAAAATCCAACATAAATTGAATTGTTCCTCCTACATACACACAAAATTCCCAATCTCTGTTCTGCCAAAGATATTAGGCTCGCAAATGGCGCTTAACCTTACATACCTGCTTACATTCACCCTGCAGATCAAATTAAGAAAAGGGATTGGTGGATTTCTTCTGTTTCCTCTACCAATGGGGAAAAGAACATACCAATCACTCTCTCTATGGTAGCATGGGGTTCATTTAAGTTGGCTGTTTTGAGTGATGGGAACTTTTAAGCCAAAATGGACATGGAGAACAGTGTCCAGTAGGCAGAGAAAGCTGACCCACACCAGCCTAAAACAAACAATAGGAGCCAGATAGGACCCCCCCCCCCCAAGCTCTGGTAAGTACCCTCAACCAAACCAATCAGCAAAGCGTGCCAAATGGAATCAATCACAAAAATTGCATTTGGGATAAGCTGGAGAAAGCTACTTTAAAATTCAAAGTAGTCACAAGAAGCGACTTTAGATGAGTTGGGGATGCATTGAAGGTAATGTAACAAGGATATTATGGAAACCAAGTTGGCAGGAGATGTGTGTGCATTTTATCCATTCATTCCTGAGACATGATAAAACCAGCATAGGCATTCCCCATTGCCAGTCCTTATTCTACTTTTAATTCATGATCACTGCCAACCCTTCTGATCACACCCACAAAGATCAGCTGACCTCACCCTTAAGATAGCAGACAACAAAATCCTACACATCTTAAAACTCTAATGCAGGGGTCTCCAACCTTGGCAACTTTAAGACTTGTAGACTGCAACTCCCAGAGCTCCTCAGCCAGCAAAGCTGGGAGTTGGAGTCCACAAGTCTTAAAGTTGCCAAGGTTAGAGACCCCTGCTCTAATGTGAAGCTGGCTGCAAAGGGGAAAGGCTTTTGTTCCTTTCTGGCCTCCACCCAAAAAGGTTTTGCCAGCCAGCAAGATCCAAAATCACAACAATATCTTCTGCATGATGTATCTGCGCAATATTCATGCAACTAAATTGTTGATTAATAAATAGTTCTCAGAACCAGCCTGGGAGAATTTATCTGCCATCAGACAAAGTTTCAAAAACATGAAATTGCATTACTAGAAGAGGACTAAAAAAGGAACTATTATTTTAAAATTGATACACCTAACAGAATTTCAGCAATTTTCCTCAACCAGGGCAGAGAAGGGCCAGGGTGGTCAAGATACCTTTTGTGTTAAAATACAGATCAGGACAAAACCTCCCTCTTTTCAAATCTTCTACAACTAACCGCTAGTGAGCACAGAAAGCTGCTCAGAAAGTGATTACACTTTTTAATATCCCTGGACTGTACTCCCTTTTTTGGCACACCGTCTAACCACTTGAAAGGAAAGCAAATGCTTTGGAAAAGGGGAGGAGGGATTTCATCATAAGTCTTAAGGTGTGGAGGGTCAGGGCGGCAACCCCTCTTTATGGCTTCTAGATTGCCCCCGTTGCTTCTGGAAAAGAGTTCTCAAAGGCACCATTCATTTTATGGGAGCCTGTTTTATGGGGAAGGACCTTCCTTAGATGTGTTTTAAGATCCTCCTCTGCGGCTTTCCCTTCCCTTTTTCCCTTCTTACAATGAGCCCTGCAGCCCGTTTATTTCGAAGCAGGGCCGTCCTGCTGAATACGACGGTTTTTTTCTTCTTCTTCATTTGGCTAAAGAAGTTACAAGCTAAAAGACACAGGGCACAGATTAAAAACTGGGGTTTAGCCGGCCTCCTTAAAACTTCATCCGACTTCAGGTAAGTATACACATACTTACACACATACGTGCATACATGTATGTAAATGTTTTCAGCTAAGACTGGATCCTTAGGTTGCCTCGCCACACATCCATACATTCATGCACACACACACCACATCTCCTTCTCTAAAAATTAGGAATCTAAATCCCACGACAAACCTTCCTCCGCCTTTAAAATAGCCAGAGGCCGATCTCCTTTTCCCACGTCTTAAACCCCCGGCCGGATCAGGGGGCTGCTTTGCCACGGAAGGGAAACCCGCCTACCTTCTTGCGATGCTTGTGCTGACCGTCGTGCAGGTTGGAGAGGCAGCCGGAGCCCAGGATGATGCGCACCGAAGCCGGCCAGTGCACAGCCACCAGCCGGTGCTCACCCAAGAGGATGTGCCGCACGTTCTCCACTCCCATCACCCGCACCGTCGGCCTCCCGAAGAGGTGCGTCTTGTAGACCTGGCCGTATTGCCGACGCTTCATCGACAGGAATTTCCGACGCTGGGAAGGAAAGGGGGGCAAGCGATGGAGTGGAGCCCGGGCGCTTGGATCGGGTCCCCGGGGCTCCCCAACCGAGAAGGCGCGGTGCCCGCCGCCCTCCTCGCCTTACCTGCAGCACCAGCTGGAGAGTTTCCCCCAGGAAAGGCAGCCCCATGGTGCCCGGCGGCAGCGGCAAGGGGCAAGCGGGATCGCGGCCCCGCAGGCAATAGAAGTGCCAGAGTTTCACGGAGGCCAGGAAGAGTAAGAGCGGCACCAGGACAAGGGTGCCCAAGGCGCTGGCCAGCAGGAAGGAGAAACCCATGGTTGAGCGGCTCGTCTGGCTCCCACGGCTGGAGCGGAGGCAGCAGGACCGGGTACTTGCCTTCCCTCTCGGCGAGCGTCGCAAGGGCTAAGCCCCGCTACGGGGACCCCTTTTATACCCATCCTCGCCCCCAGGTCGCTGCCCACTTTACCTTGGTCCGGACGATCAATTAGTTCATCCAAAGTTCAGCTTTAATTGCTGCTGGTGGCCAGCAAGCCCCGCCCCATCGCTTCCTCGACCCTGCCCCGCCCTGGCTTCAAGCCTTTGGAGGGGGGAAGTGTTGCGCCTTCCCGTCCCCGCCCCTTTTCCAAACCGCGGGCCCGAAGCCGGCGAGGTCTCCTGTCACTCGGGCCAGGCAACAGCTCCGGGCGATCAGCTCCTGGCCCTGGGATCGGGATCCCGGAGAGGAGGGCGGATTCTCCTTCCGAAAAATTTAAGGGAGCATTACAGCTCCGATCCCAAGTAGGCTGTTGTGGAATCCGTCCTCTTCACCCCTGGAGAGATTGAGCATCTCTATCTCGAGCCTCCGGGCTGCATGGGAAGCAGGTGCGGCGGTTCGTTCGCCCGTTTTGCCGGCAGGATCCGCCGGTTCGGGCTCGCGGTGCCATCCTCAGTATTTCGATTCCGAAAATCGAAATTTTCGGAAATTTGTGATGGTGTTTTCAAACCCTAAACCAAACCCAAGGAACGGCGTCTAAACGAGAGACTAGCAATCCAAGTAGAATGGGGTAAAGCTAAGCGGCGTGGATTCGGAATATTCCCTGGTTGGGTTCACACGTTCTAGGGCAGGGTCTGGCTGGGCTTAGCGTGGGTATAAACTCAGCCAGTTATGGTAGATTTAAGATTAAGAGAGATGCGTGAACCGGATTAATGCGTAGGCGGGTTACACGGCCTCAGAAGCGGAGTCCCGAAAAACCTCGGGGAAACTCGGAAAAAACTTCTAGGAAGTAAACTCTTGGGTTCCACCGAGGGTCTTCAGAACCTTTCCAACGTTTCTCCGCTTCTGAGCAGCCCATAACGAAGGCACTCCGGTTTTTTTAGGTTATAAGCGACAGCCTGCTGAATTCAAGAGATTTAAGGGCCACAACCCCCATAATCCCCAGCCAGTAGAGGGAAAGCTAATTTGAGCTGCAATGCTAGTTTTAGACTTCCTTTAGTCTCGTTCCAAGGTCTATGGATTTTGTTTCGATTGCTCCCTGGAGAATCAGCTTCTCTCGAGGGGGCACAAAGGAGACTAAACCGAATTTCAGCTGGTTAGGCATAGACCTCCTTCAGCAAGTGAAAAGCTCCAAAAAATTTTTTTCCCCCTCTAATCACTTTTTCTAATACCATCCGGGTGTTGAAAGGCTTGAACCTCGAACGAGTTTACTCTTTCCGTGCAAATTAATTTTCTTCCGGGTATCCAAAATACATAGCACTATAAACTAACCAGGTTTATTCGCAAAAGAGATAAGCCACAATCAATCAACCAATAGATTTATGCTGGTTTATGACCACAATAAAGATCTGATTTGATTAAATGGGCTTAGCATGTTCTGGAAATAACACTAAGAGTTTTAACCGAATTGATTAAGCTGCTGAGCAACCGAACCCGCCATCTACTAATAAATGCCTTTTCTCCCACAATAACCTGACCGTGGAGTTCCAAATTATATCCTTAAAAATAACCAATTCCTGGAAAGTCGATCGCTTCCGTTCGTTTTATCATCCTATCAGCCCGTGATGCAGCCCAGCAGAAAAATGAAGGTTTGTATTATGTAAGGAAAGGAAGAAGGAATCTGATCTGGGCATTTCTAAGTAAATAAAATATCGACTGGACACCAATTGTGAATTGCAGATTTGACCAGCGCTCGGTCCGGTTTCCTACTAACCCCATTCCGTCCTAGTTTTTCCGAATCTGTCGGCGTTTCGGAAAAGCAGCCGGACTGCCCCAAGGTCACCCAGTGAGTTTCGTAGTTGTAGGATCCGTCCGGATCTCCTCTGAGATCAGAGTCCATCCCTGGCTGGTCCACATTCTTAAAAAGTTTTATTATCCCTCTTAAGTATTTCCCCCACTCCAGAGGTTGCCAAATTCCTCCATGAATAATAATTACCTGTGAAAATCCTGAGCACTGCTGGCAGCTAAATCGTTGGCAATTTCCTTGACTCAAACTATTTGGACTTAAAGTCACCTTCACCGCCTGTCCTCGGGTTTTGCACCCTCTCCCTCCTCCCCCTCCTTTGCGTTTTGCAAGATATGCAGAAATGCAATTTATCTCAACACTTTTTCGGGCGTGGCAATGAAACGAGAAGCGGGAGAGGGACTTGCTGAATTCCGGCCTGCTGTTATCTAAAGGCGCGTAGTGTTCACGAGTTAATCTAATTTCATTTTGGTGCCACAAGGTCCATTTGGTCTCGCTATTTTCCTAACACCTCAACTGATGAAAAATGTTGTTGAACTGGGAACTTTGCTCAGGTTTTCAGCCATTCTATTAGATTAGAACCTTCTGCAGATAGGAATATTGATCATATAACTTAAATGATTTGCAGTTGATCAATGCTAGACTTCTCTACCGTTTTTCATGTCCATAGCTACCTTTAACCAACACCTAGGAGGACTTCATCGTTTTTCCAGAGACTTGTCTGTCTCTGGAGGTTTGTTCTTTACCCATAAATGGAGCCCTCTGATGCGGCTATGTAAATAATTAATCAAACTTCATGCTGTTAAATTCGATTGGAGTTGTTAATCCCCTTCCCCTCATGGCTCTGATGGGAGAGAGATATCTCTGTAGGGATCCACTCCAGCTGGAGCCATGGGGCTTCAGATTTGATCTGGTTTCGAACCAAATAGTTGTAACATATTGAGATCAAGTCAGCCAGGTTTTCTGGTAGTTGTATTCATACTCATCTTCTCCGGATCCCCATTCTCCCAAAGGAGAGCCTTGGAAACCATCAGATCCGGATCTACTCTGGAGATCTTCTCAGCAAGAATTTGTGACACACACACACATCGAGAAATAAGATCCAACCTTTTCTCTTTTTTAACCACCTAAACTAGAGAGCAAGACTGGTGTAGGGGTTAAAGCGGGAGACAAGTCTACCCAGAGTTCTGCCCAGAGGCAAAAGCCAGCCTGGTGACCTTGGACCTATCAATCCTAGGAAAGAGGCTGCACAAAACCACTTCTGAGAATCTTGCCAAGAGATGAAACATAGAGACTTATCTAGTCACCAGGAATTGACCCTGATTAGAAGGCAAAAACAAAATAAGTAAATTAGAGGGCTAAAATCTTGAAGTAGAAAGACACCAGGGTGACTGAGTTTTGGCCTTGGCTCTCTCTCCCTCTCCCCACCCCCCATACAAACTCACACAGATGCGCCAGTTTTTCCTCTTGGCCTATATCCATTTTTTGCTGGGCCCAGCAGTGGATTTTGGGGGCAAATGAATCCCCAGCATAGGAGACCTACCAACACTGAGAAAATACTACTTCAGAGTTGTTGAATGCACTACCTAACTCTGTGGTTTCTTCCCCAAATCCCCAAAACTTTAACCTTAGACTGTCTACTGTTGATCTCACCCCATTCCTAAGAGGTCTGTAAGGGGTGTGCATAAGTGCACCCATGCAAACTCACACAGATACGCCAGTTTTTCCTCTTGGCCTATATCCATTTTTTGCTGGGCCCAGCAGTGGATTTTGGGGGCAAATGAATCCCCAGCATAGGAGACCTACCAACACTGAAAAAATACTACTTCAGAGTTGCTGAATGCACTACCTAACTCTGTGGTTTCCTCCCCAAATCCCCAAAACTTTAACCTTAGACTGTCTACTGTTGACCTCACCCCATTCCTAAGAGGTCTGTGTGTGCATAAGTGCACCAGTGTGCCTACCGTCCCTGTCCTAATGTTCCTTTTCATTCTTACTCTTTTCATGTATTCAAATTATGTTTATACTTTTACCTGTTATCTTATATATGCTTGACAAATAAATAAATAAATAAACCCGCTGGTGCCCACCTCCCCCTTCACCACCGTCTTGCCTCCGCGCGGTGAGCATCGGCCTTGGGTCTCTCCACCCCTAGAAAAAGTCCTCCTTGGCCTTCGGTTCACCTCCCAAGGCAGGAGTTTTATCTTTACGTTCGGGGCCCTGCGAGGAAGAAGAGACGCAGCAGATTCTCGAACCGGCGAAGCGCTGTTAATCGCAGGTTCAACCGCAGGTCAGCGAGAGGGAGAAAAAAAAAGGTTAGGGTGGCCAAAGGTAAACACGCGCCCGCGCCGCGGCTTCTCGTCGCCGCTGACAGGCGCGGGCGGGAAAAGCTTTTGCCCCTTTCGCTCGCAGGCCTGAGGACGGGCGGAGCGGCGCTCAAGCAGCCTCATTTCTGTGGGAACAAGGACCGGGAAGAGGAGAGAGAGAGAGAGAGGCCGCCGGCTGCCTGCTCCCTTACCCAGCTCTGGCAGGCCGAGGGAATTCTGCATACAAATTACGCAGGAGACGAGCACCAAGAAACGAACCGGGGCCGGGCCTGGCCGACGACGCGCCGGGCTCCAGAAGCCAGCGAGCTTTGGGGCGCCTTTCCAGACGCCTCAGCCTCGCGTTTCGCCGGTGAGGAGGAGTGACAGAAGGCCGCCTTCTCGCCCAACAGCCGAGGCAGCAGAGGAGAGGGAGGGAAGGGGTGGGGGACGCTGCAGCCAGAGGCCCGCTTGTCTCGCCCGCGCTCTCCTCAGAAGTCCCGGGGGAAACGATTCCACGGGCGCAGGCTTTCCCGCGCGGGACCTTTCCACCTTGTCGATAAGCCACACATCCCTGCCGGCAGCGCCGCGCGAGTTCCCTCGTTCGAGCCGGGGGTGAGGAGGGGCCTTACCGACCTCGGAGTCGAATGGGAAGCAGCAGGCGCCCCCCCCCCCACCACCTCCTTCCTTCCCTCCCGGCGCCGCCCTTGGGACGATCGCCCGCGCCCTTTAAGACTTTGTTGCCTGGGCGATCCAGCCCAAAGGCACCGCTAAGGAGCAACGCCGCCGCCGCCAAGAAGACCTGCGCTCTCAAGAGTAGCTTCTATTGCCTCGACTTCTTCGCTCCGGGAAAACGCTGCGGGGGCGGAAAAGCCGCGGCCTTGGACCCAACGGGATCTATCGGGGTTGATTCTTCTCTCTTCCCGCACCGCACTCCCATCTCTCCGTCCCCGATGCGTTGCGAAAGATACCGCGGTCTTCGCTCACCGCCGCCACCACCCTCCCCAGTATCCACCCCCCGAGGCCGGCCTGACTTCTGTGGTGTGACGCTTTAGGTGGAGCCTCTTCGGCTCTGAATGCGGGCAGGTCGCCTCGCTTTTCCTTGGGAGTCGGGCGCGGGCTTGGGTGAATGTCTCGCCGCGCAAGTGAGGAGTTCAACGCTTCGAAGGGCGCCCATCTCGGGCGACCCTCCCTTCCGAGATCGCCACCGGTTGTCCCCCGTCCCCCCGCACCCACTTCCAGAGAGCAGAAGCCAAGAAATCCACCATTGCAGAGACTTCCCTTCTTTGAAAACGGGGTGGCGGTGGGGGGCTTGGTCAAAGGCGGCGGCCACCCTGTTCATCCGAAGCGGCGGCGGCGGGAGAAGAGAGGGGTTTCCTGCGGGATCGGGTTCGCCTTTGCCCTTCGCTCGCGTCCGACGGCCTCGAGAGGGATGGCTGGAGAATGCGATCCAAGCGGAAAGACGGAATGAATGGAAGCGTCAAGGAAGGCGATCCAGGAGGCTGCGGTCCCCTTCCTAGAGACGAGTGAGAAACGGGAGTTCGTCCTTCTCGTGTTTCAGCGGAGATACTTGAAACCGGGCGGGTTCGGCCATCTGCTCTTCCTGGTTCTCGTTGTTGCTGTTTACACCGATTGCCCCCAATTCCGGGGGATTTGCTCCTGGGGCGGGGAGGAAAAGCGAAAAGGTGCAATTAAAGCTGGTGGTAAGAGACAGAAATGGGGGGTAAGTCAGGGGGTCTAGCGTTCTTTTATTTTACAAACAACTGGGGAAGAGAGCAAATACAATAGGCATCTTTAAAAAGACGGATAAAGAAAATCGAAAATGGACAACGGTCTCCTGCAGTTTCAATACTGTTCAGTTCACATACACACACACCCAAATCCCCTCCCTCCAAGTCAAACGTTTTGGGGACAATTAATAGGGTAGCGTGAGGATGGGTCTGAAACGAAACAAGTTTAAACCCTCAACCTCCAAATCCGAAGGGTAATTTTCGCTCAGATACAGAACCTGTCCTATAAATCTGCTTCTCCGGGGGTCCTTCGGGAGATGGGCCCTCAAAAGAGGAAGAGGGAAAGGCTGCCGGCCAGAAATGTGACAAAGAAAGCATATGGGGCAGGTCTCTTCATAATTCATGCATCATTAATCTGTGTTAAATGATCGTACCAAGACGCTCCTGTCGAAGAACAGGATGAGCCAACTCAAAAAAGTTTATTTACTCCAACGCTTTGCATTAATTGCTCCAGTCATTCCACTCTCTGGGAATTGGACACCCAGAGGCGCACCGCACTGCCCGGCCTTTTGACACGTTTTACACCTAATTGTTCAGCTTTTCTGGGACTTCCTCCAAGTGAAACTGCACTTCTTTCTGTGAGAGCTTGGCCTCTTCCATGGGAAGAGAGGACTCCGGGTGGCGGATTAACTCTTCACATCCTGAACGATGCCCAGAAATGGGGGAGAAGAGAAGGAGACGGCCGAGATTATGGGGGAGGGGAGGGCAAATGATGTTTTATTTCCTATGGAGGCCCCAATTCCTCCCCCTCCCCCACATTCCCAAATTTATAAAGATTCTTTATATTGCGGTCCTTCAGAAAAACTAAGGGGCCGATCTGTCTATCCCCAGCACGTTTTGAATATTGAATATAATAGGTAATGAATCTGACCAGGGAACTTGTAAAGCAATGAGATAATCCCAAGGCCACTAAGCACCTTCACACTGAGTTCCCTCCCATTGGCTCTTAATGGTCAATCTTGCTCTGTATCTTTAACAACACACAATCCTGTACTTATTTCTAACTCCGAAGTCAGCCTTACAAGTACATAGACACAACTCCTGCCCAGGGTCCATTCTTCTACGCGTGTCCTCAGTTTAGAACCACAATTAAGCCCAACAATTATGTGGCTAAGTGTAAAATTTGCCTCATTTTACAACTTTCCTCGTCACTTTTGTTAAGTGAATCGCTGCAGTTCTTACATTAGAAACCCAGTTGTTAAGTGAATCCGGCTTCTCCATGGATTTTGCTTGTCAAGAGGCCGCAAAAGGGAATCAGGTGACTCTGAGACACTGCAACGGTCATAAATATGAACCAGTTGCCAAGCATCTGAATTTTGATCATATGACCACGGGGATGCTGCAATGGTCATTAAGTGTGAAAAATGGTCATAAGTCACTGTTGTAACTTCGACTGGTCACTGAGCAAACTGTTGTAAGTAGAGGATTACCTGTACAGTCTCTTCATGGAAAGTTATTTTTTTCTCTAAGTTTGCATCTTCATTCTTTTGGGCAAATGCTGATTTTAATAGGATACCTCTGGGGCAAGGGACACCGGGGGGGGGGGGCAATTGCACCCTCCCTCTGCCCACACCATACTAGTAAGTGTGCGTGTGTGTATGCGTGCACCGGGTGCCTCTTGGACCGGAAGGGGATCTAATTCTTTCTGAGCAAGGGGAGGGGATCGTGGAACCACGCAATCTATTTCCCCAAGTTGGCTCTTTGTTTGGTGGAGTTTAAAGCACCCCCCCCCCCCATGCCCACTCTTGCTCTCCGCCGCCCCTCCGCCTGACCTAGATAATCCCAGCGCCCCGGCGAGGTGAAAGCCGACGGGATCTACCTCCAACTACGTGCCTGCTCGCCTAATGGCTGGGGCGGGGAGGAGGAGGAGGAGGAGAAGCGGGGGGGGGGGGGGAGACGGATGCCCCTTTGGCAGGGCCCGTCTGCGGTTTTGCAGCCACCAGAAAACAAGGGCATGACCCCGGGGCACTTGCGCCTTCCCAGGCGCTGACCTGCAGGCGACCTACAGCCCGGACCGTGACATTTGAATGAACCCTGCCTGCTTCTTCGCCAAGTTCACTGTCTATCAAATAACGAGATACGGAGGTCTGAGCACCGTTAATTGCCACAGGAAGCCTTTATTATCTCCGCGGCCATCTAGTTTATGTGCGTCAATCACGGGGGGGGAGGGGGGAGGACACGGGGGGGGGAGCTGTGCGCGCTCCGATGGCCACAGAGTGAAAGGGATAATTAAAGACATCTTGAAAGGAGGTTAATAAATGAACAGCCCAAGACGAGCTGCTGGCGAAGATGGCAAGTTTTTCGGGGAAAACCTTCCGTGGGATGACGCTGCCCTTGCGCTTCTCAAAACCGCTTTTTTGCGAAATCGAAGTAAATTTACCAGAATAATCCCATTCCCCCCTAAAGCCACGTTTACTGAAGGTCCGATGATTTCGGGATCCCGGTTAGAAAAACTGGCAATAAATAGCAATTAAATAGAGGAAGTCTTTCGGGTTAGAAAGCATTTGCCTCTTAGTTAGCTAGACTCGTAAACCTTCTTCATAATTTGTCCAGAAACAGAGCAACAAACTCGGCGGACTGGGCACCATCTCAAAAGCTTCAGAAAAAATTTTTTTTCACAAGTTTTAAAGGCGCTAATGAATCAGTTCCGTGGGGTTTTTTTTTAACAGATCCGCGATTGAACCTTTTGTCATTAAAGTGCCCGGACTTGTTTTCACAGGAAATACTTCAGACATTCAGGCAATGGTCACTTAAATGGCCATTTCTAAAGCAGATTAACATATGTTACATAGGGATTCAAATTGGATCTGCTGTACTTTCTAACCTTGCCTTTAGATATTCATTATGACTACTTTCTGGTTTCAACTGAGGTTTCCAACAATATATGTAAACCTAAAACTACCATCTGTTTCAAAAGTTCCTGTTATGATGCCATTGTAATGAAGATGAAATAATTCACAGTGAATGAAAAGCTAGGGGGGGGTTCCTTTCCTACACCTATGAGTAACCTACATGAGCTATTTTAATTTATCAATGTCCCAAAGGTGCTTTTTCAACTGGAAAGTCCAGTTGCCTCTTGAAAAAGCACCTTTGGGACAACCATGACCTGGATGACTGAGAATCTCCATAGACATTTCACTTATTAATGCATAAATGAACTGAATTTATCAGGTGTGCAAGGCCCACTAAAATGCATGTTTTCAAGCTGGGCAATTTATTGCTACTGAAGATTTGATTGGCTAGTTTGTAGCTCAGGGTGTTGTAGAGAAACAGCAGCTCAATTCAACCTCTGTGTGCTTTAGGTCAGGGGTCTCCAACCTTGGCAACGTTAAGTCTGGAGGACTTCAACTCCTAGAATTCCCTACCCAGCTTTGCCAAGGATGGAGACCCCTGCTTTAGGTTGGATATGCATTCAATTTTTTCCAATGATAGATCAGCTGAGTTTTCTTGAGACTGGCTTTCTCAAAACCACAACCCACCTTAACCAAACAAGAGCAAGATTATTTTGCTAAAACAGGGATAATTATGAATTTATAATTATGAAAAAAGGGAAAATCCATCATGTCAGTCTTTGGGTTTTCAGAAAACAAGTTTAAAATAATTCTTGGATTTTCAGGATGCGACTAACGGAAGGGAAGTTTCCTCATCTTGATTTTGCCCATATGTGTTGGGGCCTAGTGGCTATTAGTCTCCAGCTATGCTGCCTGCAGTGACAGATGGGAAATGTAGTCTAAACAGGTCCCAAACACATGGATGAAGGGGAGGCTGAGACCTCTCTACCCTGAAAAATACAAAGCAAGGTGTGTGGAGTCACTGATGGGAAATGTAGTTCAACATGTCCCAAAGATATGAATGGGCAGTGAGGCAAGGGAGATTTTTTTTACCCTGATGGATACAAATACAAAACAAGAGACATAAATGTCACTTTCTTGCCCCTTTAAAAAGCTATTTCTTTGCTCCCCTTCATCCTAACCTGGGTTTATATTTAAATTAATAAGATTGAGGTGTGTCTTGAAATTAAACAATTATAACTAGAGAGATAAGTAGATTTAAAAACCAGCTTTTGGGTGTTTGAATCCTTTGATTAAAGGCAAATCTTAGAACTGTAGCATCACAGCACTTTAGATGCACCATACAGAAAGTTATGTTAATTAAAGTTAGTCATTGACATTTGGCTGTTTTCTTTCAGCTGACCACAAAGATTTACCTTAAAGACAAGGTCAGGAGGGCAGAAGCTTCTGGTTCACTTGAAGGTCAATCTGCCAACAGTATTTAACTCAGCATTATAGTGCAACCTTTACCCGCTTTGATGGGGGAGAGGAAGGAGAAGGAGAATTACCTTACATAGGAGCAGCACCTCCCTTAATTTGGAAGTCCTTCCTGATCATTGGAAGTGTCCTGCATGCAGGCAGAAGAGTTCTATGACTTCTAAATCAAATAACAGATGCAATTGTTTTAAAAAAACCAAACTGCAAGCACTCTGGCTTCCTCCTTTGCTTTAAAACCAACTTTTCTTTTAAAGGTTAGAAGGATTTATTTTACAAAACTATCTTCCTTCCATTCTCTTTCAGAAAAAGAGAGCCAGGGAGGTGTGAGAACTTCAGGGAGTGATTAATCCAGCAAATGAAAAAGTGTCTAGAACAGAATAGAATATAATTTTGTATTGGCCAAGTGTGATTGGACACACAAGGAATTTGTCTTGGTGCATATGCTCTCAGTGTATATAAAAGGAAAGATCGGTTCATCAAGAATCATAAGATACAACACTTAATGATAGTGTCTTCCTCTATAAATGAAATCTAGGGGAGAATTTGGGTACCAGAGGTCTAAGTCAGGAGGCCAAGTTAATGTTAAACCTTTCAGACAGGTAGCTATCCAACAGATTAAGTGAAGTGGATTAGAAATTTAGGAAATATACAGGGAAAACTTCCCTTTCTGAATATCTGCCTTTTTTATCACAGTTGAAAACATAATGCTTTCATGAGGAAAGGTAGGCAATTCCAACAAGAAAGATAAGGAAGTTTATAGACAAAAGTAAAATCTACTGTCGGCATCATCTTCTGGCTGCAGAGTTTAATCAGTTATGGTCTCTAATGGACTCTGCTCTGAAATGTGGACTTTATGAGAATTTTTTTCACAGGCACTGATTGCTTTTCTTTAAGTGGCTGGGGATCTGTAAGTTCTGGGCACAGGCAACTGATAAACAACTTTGTCATGGAGTAAAGCACCACAACTGCACAAGAGAAACATTTAAGTTTTAAAGATTTGTGTAAGATTTTAAAGATACATTTTTTACCTTTAAAAACTACATTTTTGAAAGATTGAACTAAAGAAACCATTGATGACTAATATGTCTTAGATTTGGTAATTGCAAAACAGAGAAGCTTGTATATTTTGCTTTGAAATTTGACTTTAGATAAAAAATAATATTGTTCCGTTATCTATCAATGAAACCCAAACTTTTAAAAATTGCAGAGGAGAATCACCCTGGTGACCTGATGACACCGTGATCCCAACAGTAACTGGGATTAGTGCCAGTCAAACATCTATAAGGGATTAGAAGCAGGGCTGAAATGAAGCTTATCATCCATTGAAACCAGTCTGTTTTGATTTTTAAATAGAACCTTTGCTTTTACTTTGCATATTCTACTTTGAACCTCATGAAGTTGAAAACAAACCCTTTAAGCATCTACTTTCTGGTAAACTTCCTAAATATAACCATGTTCATTACTGATAACTTGGAAAAGAATTCATAGTCTTATATGTTCCTGTTCCCTGCAAAAATATTGGCATCAGGCCAACCATACGCCAAAAATCGCTTGTGTTTTAGGAAGCCCCCAAAAGAACATGACTTAACTGTGTACGCCAATGCATTTCATGTCTATTTGGGTAGTTGAATTTTTTAAATTTTTTAAAAAGTAAATTTGCAGTAAGACCAATTAAAAATGAAGATAGCTGCCACATAGATATACAAGGATTCCCCTGCCACGAGGTGCTCTCTTGTGGCCGGCATGTAAAGAAAATCCAAGATGATGGACATGACCATGCAACTGAAACTCCGCCTCTTTTTGACATGCAACATTTCTTTATGGACTGATTCATAGGCACATCATACAACCACGTCTATCTAGGGGACAAGACAGGTAGTCCTCAACGTATGACCACAATTGAGCCCAAAATTTATGTTGCTAAGTGAGAAATTTGTCAAGTGATTTTTGCCCCAATTTACGACTTTACTTGCCACATTTGTTAAGTGCATCACTGCAGTTGTTAAATTAGTAACCTGATAGTTAAGTGAATCTGGCTTCCCTATTGACTTTGCTTATCAGAAGGTCACAAAAGGTGATCACATGACCCTGAGACAGTGCAAATGTCAAAAAATGTGAGTCAATTGTCAAGCATCCAAATGTAAATCATGTAACCATGGGGATGCTGCAACAGTCATAACTGAAGTATGGTCATAAGTCTTTTTTTCAGTGCCATTGTAACTTTTAACTGTTGTAAGTTGAGGACTACCTGTAGAGGATAACATCATATTCCCTGTTTTGAGGAAAAGCCAGTACATCTCTCTGCATGGAGGAGAAAGAGGAACAGGGACAGCACTATTTTGCACGCAGCTGGTATATCTTGAGTGGGCAAAATAACAAATTAAACATGAATTGCTTGAAACTGAAGCAATGCCAGTCTGAACACATAGTTTAGGTACAATTCTGTCCACTCAGGTGATGATAGCTACTCAGGGGCGGGTTCTACTTACCTTTACTACTGGTTTGCAATGGGAGCACACATGCAGAAGCTTATGCACGTTCGCAGATTGTCAATTATGACATCTGGGTGGGTGGGCGGAGCCTCCCGCCACTTTTACTACCGGTTCTAAAGAACCAGACAGAACTGGGAGCAACCCACCACCGTACCTACTGAGAGATCTTTAAGTAGCACCATTCTCTGATCTGAATGCTCATTGGGAATAGCTTAATTCCACAACTAGGATGCTCATGGTCAGAGCTTCCAATTTTCCAAATTTAATTTTGAATTTAGGAAGATTTCAATTAGCAAAAGAATCTCTCCCCCTCCCCCCCCCGTCAAATCCAATCGTATCTGATTCTCAGAGACTGTCTGGATGGGTCCATGCAGTTTTACTGGCATGTTTTTTCAGTAGTTTCCCCCCTCGCTTCCTTCCTAAGGCTTAGGGACAGTGACTGACCCAAGGTCACCCAGTTGGCTTGTGTCTAAGATAGGACTAGAACTCATAATTTCTAGCCCGATGCTTTAACCACTACACCAAACTGGCTTTCTAAAATAGGAAATAGGAGGAAAGTGAGCAAGATGTCACCCCTGGCACTGTCTAAACTATTGAAATACTGTAGTGAATTAAAAGAACATGTTCTATAGGACTAACTTAGGGGTGATGGAAAATGCTGTTTGAATCATTGGAAAGACAGCTGGTCGTGGAAATCCCGTTTAGATAATGCAAAGAAGCTATTTGGGTGTCATTCCCCTCCAACACTCTAGGTGGTGCTCTATAAACTCCAGCCATCCCCCCCCCCCACCCAAAAAACACAGGTTATAGGTACCCAATACCTTCTGAGGATGCTAAAAGTTCCAGATATTTAATTTTGTTGTTTTAATTGCTTGAGGTTATCTTTGAGTACCATGTCCATGCAGCAGGGCAAATATATCTGCCTTACTTCCTTTTGTTTAAGTGATGACATAAATCAAAGGCAGCTTTTCCAATGTCCAGTAAGGCACCGTAATTGTTGAGTAAATTGCTATTTCTTGCAACATTAATGGGCTAAGTTAATGGGAATCTCAGCTCTCAATTTCTTGGCATTACAGTTCACAACATGAGATGTTGTGTATTTGGCAGAATGCCCCATCATATGTCCAGCTCTCAGTTTAGATGAGGATTGAGCTCTATTTGAGTGGCCAGGGGCCAGCAGACCACAAGAGAGAGAAAAAACAGCACAATACCAAAGCTCTACTCCTTTGGATTCTGACTCTCCCCAGTGCCCCTTCCAGCCTGGATTTAATTTTTCTCAGGCCAATGGTTTAGCAGGAAACTATTTCCCCTATCAGGCTTTGTGACAGGCAGTAAATATTTTAAATAAATGCCAAGCAAAAAGAAGTTCTGGCAGGATTTGTTTCTGAAAGGCCTTTTCTCCCACATCTTTTATAGGAATTTTATTTAGAGATCAGTTACCTATAGCAGAGTTATTCCGGATAGTGATAGCTAAAGTTGTGGCAGCCTGGTGATCAAGAAAGGGAAGCCGAAACACAAAATTATCACAATCCATCCAATGCATCCCTACACTATGTGACAGGACAAGCAGCTTTTGCTGACCAGGAGCTCTGCTGCGTAGTGGTGTGGCAGATGATGCCAAGTAGATATAGCAATATCACAGAACTGGGTTTATTTAAAAAATAAATAAAAGGCAGAAAAAACGGTTGCTGATTTTCAAGAGGTCAACAAGTTAGTTTTGGTAAGATGGAAGGGCAAAGAGAAGGGCAAACAATGGTCTGGGGCATTAAATATGCTGTTCAAGGATATTCCCTTTGCTGAAATGCACTCACTTTAAGACAGACACAGCCGGCGATAAATCCATTGCCAGCACAATGGCATCACAGGAGTTCCAATCCAACCATGTAGAAAGCATATCAAACTGAAGTTAATCTGGAAAGCTGTGTTTGGGCTGCACCATATCATTCTCGCAGGTAGGGGGAGCTCACACAGTGAAAAGCAGGTCTATACCCCACAGAGAGGAAAATGCTGCATATGGAGAGGCAGAATAACAATAACTTGAGCTTAACTTTCTCCTTGCTGTATCAAATGCTTACATTTAGATCTTAAAGGATTCCTAGCATTGGGGGTCTTGAATTACAACTGAGTCTCTGATTTGCCTTTGTGGTACTTGGGTCATCTACTCAACTCCTACTTAATTTCTTGATAATCCTGTTGCAAGTCAGGTGGATACAGCTCTCCAATCCAATTTTGCAATTTGCATTATCTTACCCTACTGTCAATCATATTTACTAGAAGCTTTGGGCATCTTTTGTTCTATGCTCTAAGTCTCTGTCTTCCTCCTGTTTTTTTTTTTTTTAGAAGAGTAATAACCTTTTGTTCCTTATGTCACTTGTGTCCAACTTCTCTCTTCCTTTGTAGATATTGATTTTGATTTTGGGATCTACCGGTATGAAAGGTTGTTTTCCTTGGCAACTTGTGATTGAAAACCCACTTCTTGGCAAGATATCAGCATGTTAAATATTTGGACAGAATTAGTCCCCACAATCTGGATTAGGCAGGGGAATTATCCATACACAGTGCACCTTTTCTGTAATAATGCTCCCCATAGCTTTTTAAAGGCAGTTCTTAGCCTAATAACTCAAAAGAAGTATGTGTCATTCTGCAGGTATTACAAAGTGCTTTTCTAAACTGTTGGAGAGGATTGATAGATATTAATGGTAGTTTTATTTCCCCCCACATTGGTATTCCTTCAAATACACAATCCCACAAAAATTCTAGTTGCTCATCATGCTGGCTAAAAATGCTAGTGATTAAAACCTCAACATATCTACAAGGCAGCAAATTGATAGGCTAAACATTTTACTATAGTGTAAGCAGCAGTGGGGAACCAATGATCTTCCAGGTGTTGCTGAACTAAGGATTCCCAGGATCCCTCACCATAGGCCTTACTGGTTTGGGCTCATAGATAGCTGAACAACATCTGAGGAATCAAAGTTCCCCACCTGGCTTAATTTACAGACTACAGACATCATCAGATGCATGGAAATAACCTTAATTTATCAATTACATATATGCCCAGGTGGCAATAAATCCACAACTAATCCATAACTGCACGTGCTGTCATGTCAGATTCTTATAAGACTCTCACTTATTCTTACTACAAGAGCTAATATAGCTATTCCTTTGGAAACTGGATATGTCAGCAAGCCATCCCAGGTTAAATCTCAGAAATGAACCCTCTCATATCCCTTCAAATGTAATGCTTTTCATTTTGCAGGACCCAAAGGAGAAAGAATTTAAAAAGCACATATGATTATGAACCAGACCTAAGAGATGCCATGCATTGTTTGCTTGACAACCTGGTACCCTAACACATGAGTAGCTTGCTTAATTAAAATAGGGTGAAGCTTCTGTGTCATGATCAGGCTGCTCACAGTTCAATTATACATGTGCCATACAAGCAGAATGTCTCCTGTTCAATTCCATCTGTCTCCATCTAGGAAAGACTCCAAGATGAAACCATGGAGAGCCACTGCTAGGCACTGCCTTTAACATTGTACTTCGGGGTCATGGCAGAAACTGGAAAATAAATCTGTTCCAGACCTATCTTGTCTTCTTGTCTGCAATGCAGAATGTGGTTACATTCATTGTCTTTAAATACAAAAAGCACATCCTGAAGCAAAGTCCATTTCTGATCTATTTGATTCCATTTCTTTTGTTGATTCTTGCTTTGCCAGTGCCTTTCCTTTCTGATGGCCATTCTGACTTGCACTTGGAACATTTTCCATGCTGAAGGCCAAACAGCTATGAAAGTTCTCTCCCTTCAGGAATAAAGCACAGCCACTTTGTAAGGAAATGATGGAGCAGTAGTCTTATTCAGAAGCTGTGAGGGGTGCTGAAGAAACTTCATAGGGCAGACTAGATTATGGATTCCCAAAATGTTCATGCATCCCATTTCTTTTGTTTGCTTAAGCTATGGACCCTTAATCCTCATGTAGAAATAACACCAGTGTCTCCACCACTTTTTTCAAGACATTTACCTTTGGAATAAGACTTCTCTTAACCACAAGACAAAGTGATTATGCACTTCATTACAAAACAAGAAGTGCAACTAAAGGTGATAGAAGACCAACTGATGCATATTTGTCCAAAGAAGAGATGCTAACAAATTCAGGGAGAGTGCAGTGAGTCCATCCTTTTCTCTTACTCCATAATCAAGAGGCAGGTGGAAGGGGCTTGCGCTGAAAGGAAAGTGGTGTTTTGCCCCAGAGGCCTGTCCTAGTCTACTCCTAAGCTAGAGATGTAATGGAGGTGTCCATGCATTCAGGCGTTTACTTTGCCTGCTCCACTGCTGCTTTCATGGCCAGCCTTCAGAGAATGGAAATAGAGTTGAAGATCGTCTACAGGATGCACAATTGGCACGGTCTGCATTTTGGGGAAATGAGCCGTGGCCAATTCCCAGCTGGCTGTGCTGACCAATTGAACGGCAAGCATCTTGAGAATCACCTTGGCCAGTTCTTTGCCTATGCAATTTCGGACTCCTCCACCAAAGGGAATGTAGTTAAACCGGAGGGAGGCAGAAGTTTTGTGCTCCTCCTGGTCTTCCGGAGATATCCAAAACCTCTCTGGATCAAAAGTATCGGGGGGACTCTGGTAGATGCTGGTGGTCTCATGTGTATCTCGAATACTGTACATCACACTCCAACCCTTCGGAATCTGGTAGCCCTTTAAGGAAGGGAAGGAGAGATGGAACAAAATCAGCACCACAGACAGCAGCCAGACGGATGTAACCTGTCTGAAAGAGTGAGCAAACATCCACAACAGTTTGAGCCAACCTTTTGGAGGGACAGCACGAGCCTCACTTCATCCACTATCCGTGTGCTTAGATGGGCTAACTTCAAAAATATTACTATCTACAAAAACAATACTTTTTTAAAATGTGGATTTTCTGCTACCAAGTGCTGCCATTTCAGATGACTAAACAGCAGAGAGAAAAAATCATGAATAGACCATTTTTTCACTAGTTTTCTTTTAACTTAATTTATCTCTTTCTCCTTAAATATGTCATTTTATTTTGTGCTTTATATATTTTTTAATATCTTTCTGAACACTGGTGGTATAGGTCAAGGAACATGGGAACCTGTTTATTTAAAAAATATCAGTATTTCACAGTTAGTTAAAATTACAGTCCCCATGAACTGAGATATTGATGGCTATAATATTAGCACTAGCTTGGCATGGCTGTTCCAAGTGCCATTCCAGATGAGAGCAATTGTAACTAGCAGTTATATTGTTCCCTCCCCCCTTTTTTCGTGCTTATGGATCAGTATTGACTTCTGGAAATGTACAAGTACTAGTAGTTTTTGTTGCAACATTTTTGAAACTGGCTTGTCCTGAACTCCTATCTAGGGCAGGGAAAAAGGGACTGGCCCAAAGTCACACACACACAAACACACACTGGTTTAGGCCCGAGGTAGGACTAGCCACAATCTCTTGACTTCTAATCCAGCACCTTTAACCATTACACCAAACTGTTACAGTTATTCTTCCTAAATTCTGCCCAATAGACAGAATTGTTTTGATGATCTGAATGATCATCATTTGTCTTGACCTCACTCCTCTCTCCAGTTCTCAATCTTATGAAAAATATGTCATTCTCTGGATTCTATCAAATTAGACCATTGATCCATCTTGCCCCAAACTGCTGACAGGATCTGATAGCAACTCCTCCAGCATTTGAAGCAGTACAGTATTTCTTTCCACTGCTAAAATAGTAATGCCAGAAACTGAATCAGAGACCAGCATACAAATATTGCTCAGACACTCTATCTGTGGCCCCTTTTCTACTTGACTTTTCTTCACAAACCTCTTTACTCTTTATCAAAGTCCACTACCCAGTACTTGGAATCTTGTTTACTGAGCTTCTATGTTTCCCATCCTTAGTTACAGTACTTACAGTTCATTTGAGAAATCCTTTCTCATACACCAAAAGCTCACCTTCCTACAAATGGCCCTGAGATTCCTCAGATATCTGCTGGCTGTAAACAGAAGTAGTTCTTGGAATTACTAGGAACCAAAAGTGCTGTTCCTGGGTTCCCATATAAAATACACAGCCTAACCTTCTAAAATCCAAGTCAACCCAGGTTCCTCACACTTCCACCAAAAGGTTAGAGAGCAAGCCATTCAACTCACATCTAGCTCAAAAGTTTGTAAGGCTATCCTATACCCTCCAGATACTGGGGGCAGCAAACGGAGAACTTCTTTAATGACACAGTCCAAGTAGCGCAGACGATTCAACTTCTCCAGGGTCAAATAAGGATGGCAACAATACTCAGATCTTTCCAGATTGCTAAACAACTGGCCTGTTTCTTCCAGCCTAGACAATGAGCTAGGACCATTTCCATAGACAATATCCTGGGACACTTTAGCCATGATGTTCATATTAGGTCCTTTTTCTTCCATCTTGGACTCTTGCCCTTGTTCTCTTCCCAATCTGGATGGAAGAGGCAGTCTGGAGTCACCATCTTCGTTTTCCTTCTCATGTGCAGGCAAAGTTTTTTGGCCAGACTGGTATTCTGTTGGGAAATCCTCAGCTGCAAAGCACTGACACTGCCCAGTAAGGCCATTGGAGGCCAGTTCCTGCTGGATCTTTTTTATGACCAATGGGTGTTGCAATAAGAGTAAGATCATAGAAGTGGTGGCGCTGGCAGTGGTGAAGAAAGCTGCAAATATTAGTTCAATTGCAGATTCCTGTAAGGCAAGCCATGGAGATACATGAATTAGAAGAGTGTTCCTCTTATTATAAGGTTAGAGATAAGCTTATCTATTATTATATCTATTATTATTATTATATCTATTAGATCTTTCTATTATTATAGCTAGGTGGAAAATAAATATAACAAATAAATTATGCATGCTATTAATAAATTGAATGTCTCTTGTGCTTTCATCTCAGATATCTTGTGATCAGTATTTAAATAAGACATAAATCAGCCTTTTAAAGGAAAAAAAATGATAATTTTAAAATCTAAATCAAGAGTTTTGAGGATTATAAGGGTTGCTTTTGAACACTTATCAATATGTTGGTGCTCTGAAAGCCCTTGGCAATATGGTCACAATATTTCCCTATGCTTAACATGGCCTACTGAACAATGAGCAGCCGATTCAAGTTGCTGGATGAGCCACTGCCCAAGGAGCTGCAAGCAATAGAGATTAGTTGTTGTCAGTCACTGGAGATGAGGAGACTCAGCTGCAAACACCATCACACCAACTCCCGCAAGGGCTCCCTGTGTCTAGGAAAGCTGCTCCGTAAGACTTCTTGCAAGAAAGGATCCTTTATCCTTCCTATTTAAGAAGAGCAGCAAACTCGAGCTTCTCTGTTGGCAACAATGGTTTGTTTACCCAGATTCCACATGCCTTCATTTGAAACTTCATGACTTTTCATTCTGGACCTAGATTGCCTGATGAACCTTCTGCAACATTTAGCCCCTTGGGACTTCACTCGAACACTTGCTAGACTCTGAGGGGGGGCTTATATTTGTGTCTGTGGGTTTGTGTGTGTGTAAGTGCACACACATGCATTTGTACTGACATTTCTATATCTATGTTCATGACTTGAGGCAGGACAATGCAGTCTAGTCTAGTCTAGTCTACTCTACTCTACTGTACTCTACTCTATTTTTTAAAAAAATAATTTTTATTGAACATTTTTTTAATACAAGCAAACAAACAAACAAAACAAACAAAAATAGATATTTACATCTTCTTTTCAACATCTTCGCATCCGTAATCTATATTTATACATTTTCTCTTTCTTATCTTAATCTATCTTTTATACATATATTCCTAATAAATCATATATTTATATTCTCTTAATCTAAATATTTTATTTACTTTTAACATAAACAGGTACCTGGTTTCCTTTCCACAATGTATATCTTCCCATTTATTTCCATATTTCTCCATCTAATTTAACCATTGTTTAGTTTTCTTTTGTCCCCCCCCCCCACTTTTTTCCCCCTTTCTCCTCCAACCATTTATACCATTTCTTCCAGACTAACTAATAATCTGTTTCATCTTTTTCTTGTATCTCCTTTGTGAGCTTATCCATTTCCGCACATTCCATAATTTTTCTAATCACCTTGTCTTCTGATGGTATGTCATTGTTTTTCCAGTTTTGGGCAGAAACTATTTGTGCTGCTGTTAATATGTAAATAATTAAGTATCTTATTTCCTTTTCATATATACTTGCATTTCTATATCTATGTTCATGACCTGAGGCAGGACAATGCAGTCTAGTCTAGTCTAGTCTAGTCTAGTCTAGTCTAGTCTAGTCTAGTCTAGTGTCTAGTCTAGTCTAGTCTAGCCTAGCCTAGCCTAGCCTACTCTACTCTATAGAATAGAATAGAATAGAATAGAATAGAATAGAATAGAATAGAATAGAATAGAATAGAATAGAATAGAATAGAATAGCTGGAAGGGACTTTGGAGGTCTTCTAGTCCAGCCTCCTGCTCAAGCAGGAGAACCTATGCCATCTCAGATGAGTGACTGTCCAGTCTCTTCTTAAAAACCTCCAGTGATGGAGCACCCATGATTTCTGAAGGCAATTCACTGGTTCATTGTCCTCGCTGTTAGAAGGTTTGTCCTTAATTCCATGTTGCCTCTCTCTTTGATTAGTTTCTTGTCCTGCCCTCCGGTGCTTTGGGAAATAATCTGACCCCCTCTTCTTTGTGGCAGCCCATCAAATATTGGAATGCTGCTATCATGTCACCCCTAATTTTTCTTTTCTTTAGACTAGCCAAACTCAAAAGCTGCAGCCGTTCTTCATATGGCTTAGTCTCCAGGCCTTTCATAATCTTAGTTTCTCTTCTCTGAATTTTTTCCAAAGTCTCTGACTGCTCTCCCAATTTTCCTCTCTCCCCCTTTTTCTTTCCCTTTCTTTAAAGTACTTAAGTGTGGCTACAGAAAAGGAGAAACATAAGAACAAGAGAGGACCTTTGTGGTATTATGTGTCTGGGTACATAGACGAAGTTCAAAGTATTTGGAAGGAACAATACTGATTGGTTTGCATTTCAGCATCAACGTTTGATAGGAGCACCTTCAATTAGGGGTCAAAAATAAGTAGTCAGTGTGCGTGAGAAGAATAGAAACCATAAGAGCAAAATCCTTGGGATTTCCCCCCCCCCCCCACACTGTATAGAAATAACAATAGCATTTAGAATTATATACCGCTTCACAGTGCTTTACAGCCCTCTCTAAGCAGTTTACAGTGTCAGTCCATTGCCCCCAACAATCTGGGTCCTCATTTTATCAACCTCGGAAGGATGGAAGGCTGAGTCAACCTTGAGCCTGGTGAGATTTGTACTGCCAAATTGCAGGCAGCTGGTAGTCAGCAAAACTAGCCTGCAGTACTGCATTCTAACCACTGCACCACTGCGGCTCTTGTAGTAGTATGCACAAGTACAAGTAGTATGTACTAATTGAATTATCTAAGGACAATTTCCAGGTAGAATGCATGATAGTAATCTAATCTGGATGTAACCTAGTATTTGAGGATATGGATTGGCTCCAACCCAATTCAGTTCATACCATTTACCTGATTTTTTTTTTTGTCACATTAAGTCAGTTCAAAGGCACAAATTGGACAATTCGATTTGACTTTCCAATTTGATTCAGAAACTTAATTCAATTAGGAGATTTAATCAAATCTCAAAATCAAAGCTTTACATATTCATAGCATTTATAGCATTTCCACATTTATTTAAACAGCCATTATTCCTCACAGAAACAGAGCTCACTTGTCTTAAAATAGCTTAGAAAATATGCACTGAATTGAACGGCACAAAATCAAGCTGACTTTCTGCTACCTGAGCCAAGTTATTGCTACTCATGCTAATAGAATGGAGAATAAAGCAAAATAGATATACAGGTAGTCCTCACTTACTGACCAGTTATTCAGCGACCATTCAAAGTTACAACAGTGGTGAAAAAGGGCTTTATGTCTGGTCCTTCCAGTTGCAGCTGTGGCAGTATCATTATTATTATTTATTATTATTATTTATTGGATTTATATACCGCCCTTCTCCTTGCGGACTCATCACAGTCATGTGACAGAAATTTAATGGCTTGGCAACCTGAGTGCCTTTATGATGGTTGCAGCAACCTGCGGTCATGTGATTGCCACTTGCAACTTTCACAGCCAGTTTCCCATAAGTCAATGGGAAGCCAGCAGGAAGTCACCAGTCACAGTCACATTGCAGTCAGAAAGTGAGGGCCACCCATATGGTCTAAATCAGGGGGTCAAACTCAAGGCCCAGGGGCAGGATGCGGCCCACGGGGTGCTTAGATCTGGCCCACGGCGCTGCCCTGGAAACAGCGAAGGACCAGTCCACAGTGCCTCCCAAACTCTGTTTTCACTGGCAGGGGGTTGCAGGAAGCCATCGCAGCCAAAAACGGTGTTCAGGAGCCCATTTTCACTGGCAGAACGCTCAGGCCACCACAGCCACCCCTGACACGAGTGACGTCAAACTGGCCATGACACCCCCTGCCCTCCCCAAGATCAAACACAACCCTGATGTGGCCCTCAATGAAATTGAGTTTGACACCTCTGGTCTAAACCCTCAATCAGGTGCTTTATGGTGTGTGTATGTGCCTCCAGAGGTTGTAAATGCTCCAACACTGGACATTTTAAAGAAGAGATTGGATAACCATTTATCTGAAATGGTATAGGGTTTCCTACCTAAGCAGGGGGTTTGAACTAGAAGACCTCCAAGATCCTTTCCAACTCTGTTGTTCTGCTCTGCTCTGCTCCGCTCCGCTCTGCTCTGCTCCGCTCCATTCCCATTCCATTCTCTCTCTCACATACACGCACATACAACTTCTGAGTGACTGCTGACAAATCTTCGTACTCTATGAAGCTACAGTAGCCTGAGACAACTGACCACAGAATATCCAGTAGCAGTAAACATTAGGAGGCCAGGCATTAGCTATTCCATAAAAATATTTCACCCAGACCTCCTGCAAAATTATACCATCTGAGAAAACATCTTCCACCAGAGGCTACTGTCAAATCCTGCATGAAACCACTGATCCCCAGGAGCATTAAAAATCCTCACCTTCAATTCCTGCATAGTGAAATCTTGGCCATGTTCTTTGGCACTGTTGATGATAAAATCCAGGGCATCGTGGTGAGCTTCAGGATCTTTTCTCTGCAGTTTCTCCAAGATGGCTTTCTCCATGTAAGTATGTAAAAGATCACGAGCCTTTATACCCTGAGGAACAGAAGATGGCTCAAAGGAGAAGAGCACAGAAATCTGGTTCAGAAACTCATTCAGAAAATGGAATGCCTCGAGGTTCCAGGAAGAAAGCAGTAGACTGCTTAGAAAGTTCCAGAACTTCATTTATATTGCCTTCTCCAAGTAGTAAAAGCTCAAGTTAGCGAGAGGGCTTTATTTTTTCTCTTGGCTGAGAGGAAAACAACTAAGCCCTGTTAGAGGCAAGAAAATGGGAGACACTGAGTTCTAGTCCCACCTTTGGCATAAAACCAGCTGGGTGACTTGGGCCAGTTACTCCCTATTTGCCCTAGGAAGCAGGCAATGGCAAACCACTTCTGGTTTGCAAATAAAGTCTTACTAAACCCACAGGAATTTATTCCTGAGATAAATAAATATAAATGATGCTACAAAAGAACTGAAGATCTAGTCTCTTTGGATAGATCAAGAGAGCTAGTGACTTTGTTACCATAATTTGCTGAAGGCTAATCTAAGTATGGAAGCTCACTAGGCGAATTGGACTAGTTATTGCTACTGACACCCTGAGCACAAATTAGCTCACCAATCTCTTATGACAAACCCAACACATTGTGTTTTTAGTGTGCCAAACCAAATAAGCTGATTAGACCATGATTAAATTCACATTGGGTCACATAGTGTCTTGTGAACGCAGTCCAGTCAATCTAGTTCAGTGGGGAAATTGAAAAAGCTTGTGCTATATAGACAGATTTGAGCTTCTGCAAGAAAGGCTCATTCAGATAACATTAACTTATTTTATTACCAGTAGTTTCCTTACAAATAATAGAAATAAAAGGTGGTGTGGCTTTGGCCTTCAAAATCACTCCTTTCAAATAAAGCCACTAATGAATTAGGTAGCCTGGGAAGACCATCCTTATTCCACAAGTTATGGCCCTGTTATGAAAAGTTGGTGTGGCTTCCATAAGCTTTCTCCACACTCTGCCTCTCTTAGAGTTAGCACAAGTGCCTGGGCAACATTTGCTATCCTTGTGGCCTCTGCTTATCCTGCCTGTATTGCATCTGCTCCAAATTACTGCAAATAGTGGTGTCCTAATTTGCAATTGTGCCAATCCCGATAAATAATTGGGTTTTTTGTTGGTTGGGGTTTTTTTTTTTCTGCCATCCTCTTTTAGGATGTTGGAATCACCACGAAACAACCAGCTATCATAGCACCTACAGCCTGAATAGGATACGGACTGGCTTCTTGGGCATTTCTGATCTGGATGAAAAAAAGCACCTTTGGTTCAACCATGACCTGGATGACCAAGAATCTCCATAGACAACAAGAATGCAGTTTGGACAAAGGATGTGACTAAGAATAAAAAGAAAGCTGAAATGAAAGAACTTGTAATAACAACAGAAATGGTGGCGAAAAGAGCAAGGAAGATCAACAATTGGTCAGCAAATCATCCTAATAATGAGAGATCCAACAAAAGGGGCAGCACCAAAAAAATAAAAACCAATTACCTGCTCACTACTTGAACAAACATCAGCATTGACAAAATCACCCATCAGTCACTTGCAAAAGGCAATATTAGCTAGAACAGCTTATCAAACTACATCTGCTTTCCCCTGGTCTTTGGGAAGGACAAAATAAGTGGATAAAACTGTCAAATCCAATCTAAACATCTGGCTGACTGTGCAACCACCCTAACAATGGAGGTCTGTTTTCTTCTCTTAACTTGCTGGCAGCTGGCAGAAGTTGGTTTCAGAAACTTGAAGGTTGGGAAGCAGTGGGAATGGAAGGAGCTCAGGATACAAAGGGTAAAAGTAGAGAAAGGTGTGGCTAGAAAGGTTTTTTTTTTTAAATTTGATTTATATGCCGCCCTTCTCTGGAGACTCAGGGCGGCTTACAATGCATTAAGCAATAGCCTTCATACTTTCTATATATTTATACAAAGTCAGCTTATTGCCCCCACAAACTGGGTCCTCAATTTACCCATCTTAGAAAGGATGGAAGGCTGAGTCGACCTTGAGCCTGGCTAGGATTGAACTCACAGAATTACAGGCAGCTGAATGTTAATTGCTGCCTTTAGTAGGAGGCATTAGCCCCCTACGCTACTCAGGCTCCTTGGTTTCTCGTGAAACCTGTGACCCAAGTGCAGGGACGGTCCTAGAGGAATGATGTCTTTGACTCTACTCCCTTATTAGTTTGGACACTCCACTGTTGCTCAGAATAAATTTAAGGCACTATTCTAGCCTTCTACCAATCGAGCAACTCCCAGGTTGCAGCTTGACCACAGTTCTCTAGATCGATTAGTCCAACTACAACTGGAGATTTGGAAAGGCTGGGTTGAAGAGGAGGCTTTGTAGGTTTGGAGAATGCTGTTGTCAGATGCACCTCAATTTTCCCTTTCACAGGAAAAGGCAAGAGGGTGATGCCAGAGTTAATGCTATTTTCTATTTGGAAGAGTGTCGGTCCTTTTGCAACCAAGACTTTGGGTCCTTTTGCAACCAAGGAGCCTGGTGGAGCAGTGGACTAAAGCCCTATTAAATAGCACTTAGCTGCCAGCTGCCTGCAATTACTGCAAGTCTGAATCTCACCAGGCTCAAGGTTGACTCAGTCTTCCATCCTTCCGAGGTAGGTAAAATGAGGACCCGGATTGTGGGGGCAATAAGCTGACTTTGTATAAAAAAGAACAACGCTGGGGGGGGGGGGGGGGGTGGGCGAAAGCTCTACTAAGCAGGTGTATACAAAAGTATGAAGGCTATTGCTTAACACATTGTAAGTCGCCCTGAGTCTCCGGAGAAGGGCGGCATATAAATCGAACCAATAAATAAATAAATTAATAAATTAAACAAACAAACAAACAAATAAACTTTGCATGCTGGCATCTCACCTGTGCCACAAATCAATCCCCATTAAGCAAATTTAAAGGAGCAAGGGGCTTTTTTGCCTTCACTAAGCCCCTGCCCCCCCTCCCCCAATGGTGTATTAACCATTAAGCAGATAAGCACGTGCTTAGGGCACCAGGTCCAAAGGGGGCACCATAAAGTTGAGAAAGAAAATAAAAACACCCAATAAAGATATGTCCAAAGGAGGGGATTTGTCAGTGATTTGTCAGTGTTTAGGGCACCGGTGAGACTTAATCCTCCAATGCTTCCCCCTCGGGCCACCCCCCCCCCACTCCTTTGCAAGCAGAACTCCAGAGCCATTGAGGAAAGGGCAAGTGTGTAAGTGTGTGTGTGTGTGTGTGTGTGTGTGTGTGTGTGTGAGTGTGTGTCCCACCTTCCCAGCCCTCCGTACCTTCCTCAATCCGCTGAAGGGGACGTTGAGCGGCAGGCTAAAAAGGTTCTCCACCAATTTCTCGAAGGCCCCGGAAAGCTCCTCGAACTGCTCCTCTTCCAGCCGGAGGCCCAGCAGGATCCGCGTAGCGATGCGGAAAGTCAACGCCTTGGCCGAGGCGTAGACGGCGGTGGGTCCCGGGCGGCGGCACCAGCCGCGCAGCTCCCAGCTCACCAGGCGTTGGATTCGGGGCAGGTAGACCTCCAGGGCGGCGCGGCTGAAGACGCGGGCCAGGATCTGCGCAACGGAGGGAGAGGCAGAGCGCGGGAGGCGAGGCAGCCCAGCGGGGGAGGGAGGGGAGTGTGGGAGGGGGGGGCGCCTCGGCCGGCTTTGGGGAGTCCTCCGGAGGGGAAGCCGCAGGGAGAGGGGTCTGAAGCTTCCCCCCCGACCGGAGATGCCCCGGGGGAAGGCTGGGCTTCCGAGGGGAAGCGGGGCTGGGAGACTTCCCGCGCTTCGATTCCGCGTGGAACAGCTTAAGAGCCCGATAGTTTACCTCAGGGCTCTCCAACCTTGGCAACTTGAAGCCTGGCGGACTTCAACTCCCAGAATTCCCCAGCCAGCTGGGAATTATGGAAGTTGAAGTTCGCCAGGCTTCAAGTTGCCAAGGTTGGAGAGCCCTGGGAAGCGCCGGAGAAACTGCCCATGTGCCACTCTCCAGATAGGCATAGGTGAGCACAGCCCCTCATGCCCAGCCTCACGCCCAGGTGAGCACAGCCCAGCATGCCCAGCCTCACGCCCAGGTGAGCACAGCCCCTCATGCCCAGCCTCACGCCCAGGTGAGCACAGCCCCTCATGCCCAGCCTCATGCTCAGGTGAGCACAGCCCATCATGCCCAGCCTCACGCCCAGGTGACCACAGCCCACCATGCCCAGCCTCACGCCCAGGTGAGCACAGCCCCTCATGCCCAGCCTCATGCTCAGGTGAGCCCAGCCCCTCATGCCCAGCCTCACGCCCAGGTGACCACAGCCCACCATGCCCAGCCTCACGCCCAGGTGAGCACAGCCCCTCATGCCCAGCCTCATGCTCAGGTGAGCCCAGCCCCTCATGCCCAGCCTCACGCCCAGGTGACCACAGCCCACCATGCCCAGCCTCACGCCCAGGTGAGCACAGCCCCTCATGCCCAGCCTCATGCTCAGGTGAGCACAGCCCAGCAGGCCCAGCCTCACGCCCAGGTGAGCCTCACGCCCAAGTGAGCCCAGCCCCTCATGCCCAGCCTCATGCCCAGGTGAGCACAGCCCAGCAGGCCCAGCCTCACGCCCAGATGAGCACAGCCCATCATATCCAGCCTCACGCCCAGGTGAACGTAGCCCATCATGCCCAGCCTCACGCCCAGGTGAACATAGCCCATGATATCCAGCCTCACCGAGGCTCTGAGGTCCAGCCCCCCAACCTGGCCAGAGCAGCCGTTTGAGTGAGGACCGTCCGGGCAAGACAGACGGGTCCAGCCCCCCACCCTCCCGCCGCCCCACTCACCTTCCTGCGGTGCCGGTGCGCCTCGGCGTGGGCGTTGAGCAGCGTGTGGGAGCCCAGCAGAATCTGGGTGCTGAGCGGCCACTGGGCGCTGACCAGGCTGTGCTCGCCCAGCAGGATCTTGCGCACGTTCTCGGCGCCGCTCACCCGCACCACCGGCTTGCCCAGCAGGTGCGTCTTGAACACGGCGCCGTAGCGCTGCCGCCGGGAGCTGTGAAAGTGGGAACCCTGCTCGGTCGGGGTGGGAGCGGGGTGGGGGGAGAGGGGAAGGGAAAGATGGAAAGAGAGAGGGGAGAGAAGGAGAAGAAGGAAGAGAGAAAGAGAGACAGAGGAGGGAGGAAAGAGAGAGACAGAGAAGGAGAAGAAGGGAGAGAGAAAAAGAGGGAAAGAGAAAGAAAGAGACGGAGGGAGAGAGGGACGGTGAGAAAGAGCGAGTGGGAGGGAGGGAAGCAGAGAGGAAAAGAAAAAGAAAGAGACAGAGGGAGAAAGGGACGGTGAGAAAGAGAGACAGAAGGAGAAGAAGGGAGAGAGAAAGAGAGGGAAAGAGAAAGAAAGAGACGGAGGGCGAGAGGGACGGTGAGAAAGAGACGGAGGGAGGGGAGGAAGGGAGGGAAAGAGACAGAGAAGGAGAAGGAGGGAGAGAGAGAAAGAAAGAGACGGAGGGCGAGAGGGACGGTGAGAAAGAGCGAGTGGGAGGGAGGGAAGCAGAGAGAGGGAAAGAGAGAGACAGGGAGGGAGAGAAGGACGGAAAGAGAGAAAGATAAGGAGGGAGGGAGGGAGGAAGAAAGAGAAATAGAGACAGGGAGAGAGGGACGGAGAAAGAGAAAGGGGGAGACGGAGAGAGATAGAGGGAGGGAGAAAGAGAAGGAGAGGGAGAGTGAGTCGGGTGTCGGGCGGAATTGGCAAATTACCGCTGCCTTTTTGCGCGGCTAAAGGTCGACAAGCCCAGGGCATCTCTGCGCTTGCGCAGAGCACCTTTCCCTTGGCGCCCAAATCGCTCCGCTGCTCGGCTCCTGCGGGGCTCAGCGGGCACCTGCGGCGGGCAGCTTTGATCCCAGAGCGCACGAGATCGACGGGAGGGCAAGTCTCTTTGGCTTTAAAGCCTCTTTCTCCGCCCAGTTTACGGGGAGCCTGAAGCGGCGACCAGCCTCCCCCTCCGGCCGATGGCCTTTCCGATGCCGGGGATCAAACCCAAAGGAGGGAGGGGCGAGGGGCCGGCCGAGAGCTCCCTTCTCCTCCTCGCCCCAATTTGGGGAACAACAACTCCCTTCCAGAAAGTGGGCGGAAACAGAGAGCGCCTTGGGGCGACTTTAAAATGGAGGGTGCTCTTAAGCATGTGCGGAGTGCCTTGCCTTCAACCGGCAACAAAGTTTCCAAACGGAAGGCAGCCTTTCCGGGCTTTAAGGGCTAGGAGAAGCCAGGTTCAAGCCCAGAGCCCGCGGGAAGGCTTTAAAACAATTCCTCACCCAAGAGAACGACGGGAGAAGGTAACCCCGGGGTGGGCACCCCCGCCTTGAGAGCCCCAAAGGCGGCGACGGGGATCGGCCGCCCCGTCATGGGTGCTCACCTGGATCAGCCAGTGCAGCGTCTCTCCGAAGAAGGGCCAGCCCATGGAGCCCCTGGGCAACGGAAGGGCGCTGGCCCGGTCCCGGCTCAGGCTCCAGCGCAGGGCCCAGAGGTGGCGGGCCGCGACCAGCAGGAGCCCCGCGGTGGCGGCGGCAACCAGCGCGAATTCTAGCCAAGCCAGCGGGTCCCCGGAGCCCCGCGACGGCTGCGCCTCCTGGCCGGCTTGGGCTGCCGGGAGAAGAGGGAAAGAATCAGCTGGAGGTGGGGGGCGTGGGAGAAAGGCGGCGGCGACGGCGAGGGGGTGGGGGAGCAGCCTTCTCCCCGCCCTTTCCCTCGCTTGGAAGGGGAGGCTGCCTGTCCCAGGGCGCTCCCCGGAATCCCTGGGGTGCTGGTCTCCCGGCATTAGTTGGGGCTTAGTTCGGAGGGGGCAGCCAGGCAGCCCTCGGTTCCCCTTTCTCCCCTCTCCTCGGGCTTCCCATCAGCGAGCTTCCAGCGCCTCTTCTCCCGGGACGTGTCGTCGGAAGCCGGTCTCGCCCTGCAGAAGAGGCAGCGTGGAGCTGGCCTGGGGTCTCCGGAGCCGTTGTCCCGCTTCTCGACCTCCTCGCCTCTTCTCTCCCTCCCTCCCTCCCTCCCTCCTTCCTTCCTTCCTTCCTTCATTTCCCGAGCCAGCTGTCCACGAACCGCCCCGCATGCCCTACCCATGGCCGAGCGAGTCCCGCGCGACCTCCCTTTGCTCCCCTCGGTGCTTTTAATTGTGATTTGCTTGGGCCTTTATAGAGCTCCGCCGACCCACCTTCACGGATGACGTCGCCGCTTGATATTCAAAGCGGGACCCGAAACGGCTGCGATTGGCGCCCGGGAGAGTCCGCCAGGAGCGGAGTGGGGAACGGGGGGAACGGGGGAGGGAATGGTGGGGGGCGGGTGTCGTCTTCTGGGCGAGCGGGGGAGCATCACCCAGTATAAGCCACAGCGGAGTCCCGTCCTGCGGTTCCACGTCAAGGGCAACCTCTAGCCACGGAGGCGAAGGACCTCTTCCTGCACACACACACACACACACACACACACACACACACACACACACCCCACAGGTGGCCCGCTGGGGACTCAATTCAAACACTCCGCTTGTCTAGGGCTAGCTAAGCTGTTCCGATTCCTCAAACTGTGCTCGTGTGTGGAGGAGGGAGGGGGGTCTCCCAAAGTTCTCCCGTCGCTGCTAACCACAATTACGGGGAACAAAGCCCAACATCCATTAGGTGAGGTTAAAATCCCCAGAGGAAGAAAATGCAAGGTGGAACCAGGTTAAATTTGCAGCCCATTCGAGACAATGGTGTGGTGAGTGGAGTGGAGTGGAATAGAATAGAATAGAATAGAATGGAATGGAATAGAATAGAATAGAATAGAATAGAATAGAATAGAATAGAATAGAATAGGAAAACTTTATTGTCACTTTGAATGTGCACTAATTGGCATACATTAAAAATGAATTGTTTTAATTTGAGGCTGTCCACCCCAGCTGCAAGGGGGCAAGACTGAAAAAAGAAGCCCCGAATCTCTTTTTGGGAGCTGAGCTCCACCGATTTCTTTAGGAGGCCTGACTTCCAGCTAAATTAAGAGGGAAGCGTTAAGGGAGCCGCCCCGCCAAAGCCAGTGTATCAACTCAAGAGATGTTGGGAGTGCAATTCCCACCAGTCGGCTCAGAAAAGGAGATTGGGAAAAGGAGCCGGTTTTCAGTTGAAGGCAGCGTTGCAAGATAGAATTTAGGATTGCTGTCGGTCATGTCCGCTTTCAGGATACTCCATTCCAGCCTTGTACCCTGGGTATGCTTTGTAGCCACGAAGGTTACAAAGGAGAGATACCTTCTCAAAATTAATAAAGACCAAGGCGGATTCCTCACAGCGAGTGATTTACAGCCGTTTAGGGTGTCGCCCACCCATCAAAATAACGATCTCAAGATTAGCTTTACAAGAAGAGGTTGTAAACCACTAGTTACGAAATGCCTCAAGATTTTCAGCCGGTTAAACAAGCAAGCAAACAAACAAACAAACCAGGAAGTCTGGCGAATGGAGGTTTCGTTTGCAGAAACTGACTGGATTCTCGGATCCCGCTAAACTTGAGCATCAACTCTTTTCCTTTGAGCCACACGATTGGACGGGTGGGCAAGCGGTTTGTTTAGCTTTGACTCGACGCGTTGTGTGAACCCAACTATTCTGATGATGCAAATTGAAACGACAAAGGGGGCTTCTTCCCTCAATCCCTCCTAGGCGAGCAGTTGCCTGAGCCACGCGAACCAGGTTGCTCTGGTCGAGATGAAGAATTTGGGACCACTTGATAGCTACTGACTTCTCACGCAGCTGAGTATCATCCGACTAGGCTATAGGTCTCAAGGATGCCCAGTCACAGCCTAAAGGTTTATTTTCGGAGATAAAGATTCCCTTCAGGAATCCGACGATAACCGGCGCGCTCCTCCCGGTTACCCGCAAGAAAGGCAGAGGGGATCTGAAGTCTTGGGTCAGCTGGAATTCGCTTCGTACCGGCCAACCGGGGACCTTCTAGTGGGGGTCGGCTGCAACTCGCACATAGCCCCCGCGGGAAGGTCTCTGCGCCTCAGAGCTTCCACTTTCGAGCTGGGATCCAGACCTTGGGAGCTCTAACGCAGAGGGCTGCTGCACGTGCCAGAGCGGAAGCCCGGGGGTCTTAATCTCAAAGGTGCTTTTTCAAGAGGCAACTGGACGTGTCTGGTTTTTCTTTGAAGACGTTTGGCTCAGAGCTGAAGAAGCTTCTTGGATGAGAAGCGAAACGTCTTCAAGGAAAAACAAAGAAAATCCAGCTGTCTCTTGAAAAAAAAGCATATTTGGGGCAACCATGACCGGGTGATTGAGAATCTCCACAGACCCCTGGATGCCACAGCCCTGGCTTGGCATACCTCCGAGGCCTAAAATCCTCAGTCCGCCTACCAAGCAAGTCGGTTCAGAGCGGCTTTGGGCCAAGAACATGCGCCACTCTGAAGCGCAAAGGCGTCACCGGGAAGCCAAGTTCGCAACTGGTGCCCGGTCCCACGCCAGCCGAAGAGAACAAGCAGGCAACACCCATCGACTTGAGCCAGGTATATAATCACCTTTGAATGGGGACGTTGCTGACCTGACACCCCCCCCCCCCCACTCTCTCCCCTAGCAAATCACAGTTCGTACCAGACTCCTAAACCTCTCATTGTTACACACTAAAGAGCGCTGCCGTTTCCCGGAAGGGGGAAGAGGACCCCTTGGCTTCCTCGCAGAAGACCCCACATTCCCTCTCCTCCAAAAGGATGCCCGAAGCGCGGCTGGATCTCTCCGCCATCGGCTTCCATCTGAGCATACTGGCCTTCCGGGCAGCTGCTCCATCCTGTCCCTAAATCCCACGGAGGAAAACCAACGGCTTGCATCTTTGCCTCAGGGGAAAGATGCTCCGGATTCTCTTTGTGAAAGTCGCATCTTGGCGGGTCTGGAAAGGGCCGCCAGCCGTTCAGCACCGAAGGAAACGTATAATCCGCTGGAGAAAACCTGCCCGGGGACTTTTGCCCGTAGCGTGTGGCCGGCGCATCCAGCGGCACAGCTAAAGGAAGTTCTAGGTTTACACGAAGGAGTTCAGCAGGACCATCAAATAATTTAATCAGCGGCGAGGCATGGGAAGAAAGTGGACATTCTTTTATAAATCCCATAGTTATGGGGCATTCCCTTTATGATACATTCGCTTGTCTTTCCAGCAAGGACGCTCCCTGGCAGAAGCTGGGCACGTGGACTCAGGAAACACCCCCTCCCCGTGCCCCCACATCCCACACGGGCCGATTCCCGGAGATAAAATCGAAGGGCGCCGGAGGCTGCTTTCCAAAGTCAAGTCGGTTCGGGACACCGGGACTGATTTCGAGTTAGGTAGTTTAAAGGCTACTACAAAATAGCTCCCCGCACTTTGGCTCCCCCCCCCCCACGTGGAAAAAAAAGGGATTACTTTTTTCCCGGGATTATTTAAGGCTTACAACATACAAATATAATGCGGAAATAGGGAAGCAGAGGGGCAAGTAGGAAACGTCCGAGTGGAGAAAAATCGCTGGTCGGAAAATGGGACCTTGGAGCAGAAAACACTAAATGGCCTTTTGGGGACTTGGGGGTGGGGGAAGAGGGAGGATCTTGAGGTCTTCTCCGAAGATCGTATTTACAGAATTAAGTACGGCAAAGACAGCCCGGCGTTTGGCCTTGGCCAATAAAGGCAGCGGCCCGTTTTCCCCTTGGCAAGGCCTGGCCTCCTTTTCAAGGGCTGCAATGCAGGGCAAGGGGTCCTTTCCTTCGGCCGGTCCCTTCCAGGGCCTCTTTCTCGTTCTCCGTCAAATCAGCGGCCCTTTCACCGGAACCAGCTTCGTGGGAGCCCGGCTCGCCGGCGGGGTGGGGTGAGGTGGGGCGGGGCCGCTTTCACGGGTGCTGGCCGATGCAGTTGGCCAAGCCCCGGAGCTGCCGCACCACCGTCTCGATCAGCTTCTGTTTGTCGCGGTCGTTCTTGCGGAACTGGGCAAAAAGGTGGTTCTTTTTGTTCACGTCTTTCATCCTGAAAAGGGAAGCCGAGAAAATAGAAGGTCAAGGGAGCTCTTGCGAGAACCCCGCACGAGGCCCAATTCACGAACCCACCCTGGAGGTTCTTCCAGCCTCCACCAGAAAGCGTGGAAGCCCAGAAGCGGCTTCCAGGAAGGGGAGGTTGGAGAAGGACGTGCATTTCAAGGTAAGCCAGATCTCTCCTTAGTTCGTTCTAAGACCGAGGTTCCTGAAGGAGAGCTAGGCGGTTTGGGGGGGGGGGGTGTCCACTACCTCGGAAGACTTGAGCCCCTCTGCTTCTTGGGGGAAATAATTAGGATGACTTGGAGATCGCCCCAATTCGGCCTATCAGCCTCGGAAATGCCTTGAAAGAGGCCAGTTCAATAAGGCGACTATTTCTATCCGAAACGCACAAGTTTCCAATGCTGAGGAGGGAGAAGCTATAGTTGCAAGAGGCCTGCATGTAGCCCCCAGCAAAGGGGGGGGGGAGCCGAAGCGCAGGGCAGGATCTCTTCTAAAGAGCAGGAACACCCCCCCACCCCCCATTATACAAAGAACCATCCAAAGTTTGGCTCTTTCCACGAAACTTCCCAAGACTTCTAAACTGAATCCTGGGGAATTGATTCCGGATCAAAACGAATCGAAACAATGCTTACCCTCGGTGGACTCTGCCAAACGTCCCAGCGTTGCAAGCAGGAGAGAAAGTTGGGGGGGGGGGGGAGAGAAAGAGAGAGAGAGAGAGCGCAAACCAGTTAGCAAACGGCAAAATCCCACCTACCTGCAGAAATACCCGGGAACGTTTGGAGAGAACATCGCAGTCACAAATCACACACTTGCGTTTATCTTTCCGTTTTAGCCAGCATAGCTAATCTTTATTCTCTCGTGCTCTTTTTAATTTTTAAAGTTTTTTTTTAACCGACAAACAGCCAAAGCTACCGGCCACCTTAGCCAGGCCTGGTAGCTCGGCTTGTTTTTAACCAGATGATCAATAATTTGCCGAGTCCGGATCGAAAGGACTTCGAAAGGCAGCTACCCACTGATTTGCTAATTGAGCCAAAGAAAGGGGGGGAGGGGGGGGAGGCAAACCGAAAGGAATACGGGAGATCAGAAATCGGGAGAAGATCAGCTGAAGAGCAAAAGCGTCTCAGAAAGCCCAATGCGAAGGCAAAGAAAGCGCGTCCTTCGTGAGCCCTGGGGACCCCAGCGGACCCACAGTCTATTTCAAAGACTGGGGTTGGGGGGTGGGAAGAAGGGTGTTTTCTTCTATTCCGGCAGACGCAGCACAAGAGGCGCTCCTCACGCAAACCTTCCTAACCGGCTGCTCGGCCAAGCGCTCGGTGCAAACCCCGCAGTTCTAGACTTCTGGAGGGAACGGCTGGCTCTTCTCTGGGTGGGTGGGTGCTTATCTTAGTCGTTTTTTTTTTAAAGGCGACGTCTGGGAAAGCAGAAAGGATAAAACGGAGCCGGAGGATGGGGTCTCCTCCAGCGCAGCCCGCGCAAAGCCGCAGCTCTCCACGACGACTTACTTCTCCAAGAGGGCCAAAGCTGTGCTGGGGTTGACGCGCAGATACTTGGAGCCGGGCTGCCCATAATCGGCCAGGTAAGTCGACCAGTCCCACACCATGAAGAGATCCAGGAGCTGCGGGAGACAAAGCGACAGAGAAGGATCAGGTCAAGGCCACCCTCGGAGACTTCATGGGGACGAACCTGCCACACACACACACACACACACACACACACACACACACACACCCTACCTGCCGCCCCCAACCAGCTTTTCCGTCCCTCCCTTACAAGTTGCACGACTCTGAATCCGAGGCAGTCGGGAAAGCGAAGGGAAGAGACTTCCCCAGGAATCCATTCATCCTTTTTCTGGGTGCCTCTTTCGCTGCTGCAAACGTGCATTAAAACTTCGCGAGGAACCAAGAGGGACCAAGAACCGGATGAACGGCCGGGCGAGATTTGCCTCCGGCCCCTCTTCTCCCCCTCCCCCCCCCCTCCCCGCAGTTCTTTCCCGGGTTCAGAATCTGCCACTGGAGCTGCCTTCCAATCCCGACGTAATCTCTTAAAAGCCGGGGTGACTCTGGCAGGAAAGCGGCAGCCCCGTCTTCAATTTGAAGTCCTAATCCCCGCTAAACCACTTAAACCCCGACTTCCGAGCCGCGGCTCTGCATTGTTTCAGGCTCTCGACCCCCCTGGCCTGAGACTTGGGCGCGGATCAGAGCCTTCAGCGGCTTCGCTCACCCCCCCGCCCCGCAAACCCCATCCCGGCGGTTCCTGCGAGGTGGTTTGTTTTGATTTCGCCCCGAGCCGAACCAAGCCCGTTGGAGGCGGCCGGGACGCTCTCTCGGAGCCTTTATCTCGTAATTAAGGGGCTCGACGCGCGATTTCCTCTCCGCCTTAATCCGACGGGGAAGGAGTTGGGACTGCAGCCCGAAGCGGCAGTAAGGAGCGCGATCCCGCTGCCTCGGGGGGCACCCTGACGCTTCCCCCCACCCCATCCCACCGCTGGCTTTGCGGAGCTGCAGCTTGCACGGAGAGATCGGATTTCCCACGGCCTCCCACTTGATCGCCCTTCACGCGCGGAGATCGGAGGGCAGGGTAGGGAAGGGGGGCGGCTGGGCCGTCTTGGGCACCCCCGCGCTGAAACTGATCCCTCTGAACCGAGGGAAGGAGAGGGGGACAAAAGCGGCCTTTGGATACTATCGCTCGCGATATGTGCTCCGTTTTCCCAGACACGAATAACGGAGGATCACAGTTTTTGTAAGTTTTCTTCAGTTCCCTACGAAAAAGGCCAACAGGCTGCCTATCCCTAAAAAAGGGAGCGTCTCAGACGTGTCAAAAAAAGTAAAAAAAAAAAAAGGCAGGCATGGTGTGATCGAAGCTCCACCCATCATATATGGGCATAGAAAACACACAACGCATCTTTTTAAAAAGACATTATATCTCTATTATTCAGTGTGGGTCTACTGGCCAACTCACTAGTTTGTATCCATTTCAGTGTGATTTTTCTGAATTGCTAGCTAAACTACTCCACTGTCTCCTCTGTAACTGGGAAAGGAGTGCGTGGGAGGCTCTTTAATTAAAATTTCAGTGCTACAGAGAAAAAAGGCACTTAAAACACGGATTCGTCTTATTTAATTTTTATACTTAAATCCTTTTTAGGTGGAAGGAGTAAGCTGGCATCAAACAGGTGTCAGTAAATCAATAAGGAAAATGTGATTCCTTATTGGAATCACAACTTAGGCAGCCTTGAATGTTGCTTTAAGATGACATTGTGGTTCTTTGTCAGTAGAAACTTCCATTCATTTGTCCCTTTCATATTTTCCAATGCAAGGGGACTAACCGGCCTCAAAGAAGGAAAAACTGGATTGCTAGGTGTGTTCCTATGAGCTGCTGGTGGAAAGATGAGATATAAATCTAATAATAAATATAAACCATCAACATGGTAAGATATTTTTACTGAAAAGAGCGTATAAACCTAAGAGTCCAATGCTTGTACATTTTCCGATCTCTCTGAATTTAAGGGCTCAATCACTCATTACTAGGTCCTTCTTGCTCATATTATGCTTAAGAGAGAGGAGTAATGTTTTTTTACATTGTGATGATGCTAAACTTTCTTATTTAAAATTAAGGCAAGGAGCTCATGGCCTCAAGAATAAATCCTTGTGCACCTCTGAACATCTAATAAACAAAAATAAAAATGAACCACATCAATCCTGCTAACTGAACAAATGCGGTTTGGAACCACATTTTTCTTTCCATTTTGTTTTCCTTACTGGCACTTTTCTGAACCTGCCCCAAGAAAAGCTACCTTTGGCCACCACCTGTCACTGAGTGCACCCATCAGGAGCTCTTGAAAGCCACAAGGAGAAGACTAAACTGGTTGGAATGACCCATGCCTTAATCCCCTTCTCCAGGGACCACTACAGCACACTCTGCATTAGGGCCCCAGCAAAAAGGGATTGAAGCAGAAACTGCCACCAGTATGAGAGGCAGTGTTTGCTTTCTCTCCTTGGCTTTATGGTTCACCTGCCTGGTTCAATGGCTCTGGCTGCCAGTCTGTTTCTGGGCACAATGGGGCAGGCTACTGGAGTGGCTGCCTCTCCCTACAGAAGCCTAATTCCCATAATTAAAGTTCAGCTTTGAAAGCATTTTCAATATGCAAAGAAGGGGACACGTGTTTCTCTAAGGTGATTTCCATAACCTCTGTTTTTTTTAATCCTTTTCTGTTCTACTGGGATGATTTACTGTTTTAATCCTTTTCTGTTCCACTGGGATGATTGAGGTTTTGAAGGTTAAATAAGAAAATATAAGACTCTCTGAAAGGTCTGGTACTTACTTTTGAACTGAAACATTTAGGAATGCCCTGTTTTACATTTTACATTTTTACATTTCTGGAAGGCTTTTCTGATTTAGAAACTAATGCAGACCATTCATTAACACATCAACAATGCATACTTGGGCACTAACAGGCCCCACTGAACTGGACAAAGCTTCCTTCCAGATAAGCAAATGAAAATTGTAACCAGAAGTTAGTAATACACTCATAACCTATTGACATACCACTGATACTTGTCTAAATATGTCACCAACGTTCTTCAAAACATGCTACTACACTTAAGCCATGGACTATTTGCTCTTGGCCCAAGTCTAACTCACCAGGTTTATTTGGGGCAATCATTCTCAGTCTAGCCTATTTGACAGGGTGGTTCTAGGGAAAAGTGAGAAGATGTAACATTATGTATTCTACATGGAGTTTCTGAATAAAAGGCTAAATAGAAATCCAAAAAATAAATAATAAATGAAAACCTGAAGCATAAATCCCCACGGCAGCCTATGGGAGAAACTTAATCAGGGAAATACTACTGCTATCAATGCTGTTCCTCCATAACGCTCATTAGGAGTATGCTGAATAGGCAATAAGACTTCAGCAAAACCCAGTTCTATAGCAATTGTGTAAGCAGTTCATATGCAATCCACTTTTCAATTGTAATATTTCTTTTCCACTTTGCCAAATCTGTACTTAATAACTGGGCAAAATAAATTTTTTAACCAACATTGATTAATGTTACGGGTTCCTAAAATTATCATTTTTCAAATAGATCAGTTAATTGTCACTGATGAATGGGAGGCTTCAAGCTAGCAAAATATATTTTGTTTCTCATTTATACAAAGCGGCATGCTACAGACATTCAAGGATCTTTGATAACTTCTACATTAAAACATCCATGATTTTTACACATCAGCTAAATATTAGTATAAAGTTACTTTATCATCCTTTTCATCTTATAAGGCAATATATATTCTCCAGATGTTATCTTTTTTCTGATATTGATTTATTGTTTTCCTTTTTCAATTATTATTTATTAAATGTACGAATATAATAGGAAAAAGTAAGAAAAAATAGGAAAACAAGTTGTAAATAGAAGTTTACAACCAGCCTAAAATTTAAAAGAAAAGTTTTCCAACTGATACAGATATAAATGTAGATAATATAATATTTTATATCAATTTGAACACTGAAATAAGTATTAACATAAATTACTATTAAAATCAGACTATTATATAATTAACTTGCAGTTGTAACCAACAAGGTCCAGTTTATAAATTATAAAATGAGAAAAGAAAAAAAACATTGTTTTATCTAACCTGAAAAAAAAATATGAATTTAGCAGATCAGAAGAAAGGAAAAGAAAAATGTAAGTGTTATAGTCTTATATTAAAAGAAAATCAAACTTTGGATATGATATGAACACCTTTGTAAGATTCCATTAATGTTCCATCACTGCATACCAATTATTTTGTTTAAATTCTGTATCTATTTGATCTTATAATCCTTAACTTGTTCATTTTCTGAACTGTACTGCAATAAATTCCAATAAATGTTCTGAATCCTATGTGACAAAATTTTCCAAATTCAGCCAAATCTCTTAAGTGTTTCTCCTTGCTTTTTGTTATTCCTTTAGCAAATAAGCAAATATTGCTTATTTGTAGATTTGGAAACCAGTGTGATTCAATGACTACTGTATTTTAAAGAATCTTGAAGGACTTCATCATTATTTTATTAATGATTCTTTTATTTGATATGAATGACTACTAGTAATTTTTTTTCTGTACACTCTCCTTCATAAATAAAGATAAGAACAAGAGGTGATAAATCTAATCTAATTCTTTTTCTGTATTTATCCCATAGTTTTAAAATGCTAATTAGTGAATAAATTGAATTCCTGTGCAGACCATCTGAAAGTCCTGCCCTTTCCACAGAAGCAAATCCAGCCAAAAGATTAAATCACATTTGAACCTGAGCCAATCTCTGCATCAAACTGGAAAGTGTTAGCATTGGGACAGTGGAGGTGCTTATTTAAAGCAATGATGAGTTTCACTAACTTCTTTAACCTCTCCTCCCAGTTATAGCCAATCAGGAGAACTGGAGACAAGTTCTGAGGAAAACATGATCTGTCTATCATGAAAGGATTTATTCCAGTATGCATCCTTCTAAGAATATCCTAGAAAACATCAAACAATGCTATTGAGTTAACTATGAAAACTCAAAAATTACCTCTAGCAAATCAACAAATTTGCTAGTTGGCAAGGGAACAATTTTCAAATTGTTCAATTCTTGGCAGGATGCTGTATTGATATCTGATATACAAAAACATATCGATCCTTAAATAATAGAAACAAAATTCTTAAAATCAATAGCAGACGTGCTTTACTCAACTTCTAATGCCATCACCAGATTAGAGCTAGGCTGCATCTCACTTGAAGCCTGGACAAGATTATAGCTAAGGTTCTGGACAAAACAAATCATTCAGGGAAACCTCATTGAAACCTCTCTTTCCTCGTTCAATCTACACTGAAAAAACAAATAGACCAAGATCTGAGACAGTATGAACAGTCAATACCAGCCCTACTTGCTTTGAGTCTAGGAAAAACCTTGGTAAAACTTAAGCAAAGGGTATGGATTTAAACATTCAGGTAGACAGAGCCAAACTTTCCCAGCTACCTTTAGATGAATTGCTCTCCCCAATTATTTCTATAAGATTCTTTGTGCCTTACACAGAAGGGTCTTCTCCTAGTCCATAAAGATGCTCTCCTTATTAAGGTGGCAGCTGCTCCATATGGCAAATTCTTGAGTATGTATCTGGTCAAGTACATAGGTTGAGTCTTTTTTACACAACCTTATCAAGAGCCCTCTGTATTCTCACTGGCAACCAGAGCTAATGCACCCCCTTTGAGACTGACAGATTTCACTCATGAAGATTGAAATATTCTTACTAAATGACCATTTACCCAGAGGTTTTGAAGGCAGTAGCAAAATTTTTATCTAGAGTCTTATTTTACACAAACCATTTAATGTCTCCAGTGAACTGATAATTTTATAGGTTTCTTCTTACATATGTACCGTATTTTTTGGAGTATAAGACGCTCCGGAGTATAAAACGCACATTAGTTTTTGAGGAGGAAAACAAGAAAAAAAAATTCTGCCTCTCCCTACCCGCATCCATCAGTATTCATCTGGCTAGCATCCTAGTCAGAGTTAAGGTATTTTGTTCATATCAGAAAAAAAGGCCAATATGAAGTCGTCAGTGTATGTATGTATGTGTATGTATGTGTGTGTGTGTATATATATATATATATATATATATATATATATATATATATATATATACACATACATACATACATACACATATACACACACACATATATACACACACACACACACACACACACATATATATACACATATATACATACATACATATATGCATACATATATGTATATGTATATGTATATATATTTAAATTAAATTTATATACCGCCCTACTCCCAAAGGACTCAGGGCGGTGAACAGCCACAGATAAAAATACATCATACAAAAGTTAAAAACCCGTTAAAAATACATTAAATAATTTTGGCCCAAAAGGAATTTAAAAACATCCAATTTACATAAAACTTAAAAACACATTTAAAAGGGAAAGTCAGGCCAAACCAACCTGCTGGAATAAAAATGTTTTGAGGGCGTGGCAGAAAGTGCGTAAATCTGGGATCCTCCGTATCTCTGGGGGGAGCTCATTCCAGATGGCAGGTGCCCCCACAGAGAAGGCTCTCCCCCTAGGGGCCGTCAGTCGACACTGTTTGGCTGACAGCACCCTGAGGAGCCCCTCTCTATGGGAGCGTACTGTCGGTGAGAGGCTACTGGTGGCAGAAGGCGGTCTCATAAATACCCTGGCCCTAAGTCATGGAGTGCTCTAAAGGTGGTAACCAAAACCTTGAAGCGCACCTGGAAGACCACCGGGAGCCAGTGCAGCTCGCGCAGGAGGGGGGGTCACATGGGAGCGCTATGTCGCTCCCATAACCACCCGCGCGGCTGCATTCTGGACCAGCTGGAGGCTCCAGGTGCTCCTCAAGTAGAGCCCCATGTAGAAAGCATTACAGTAGTCCAGGCATGAGGTAACAAGGGCATGAGTGACCGTACGTAACAAGTCCCGATCCAGAAAGGGACACAACTGGAGAATCAGGCAGACCTGATAAAAAGTCCTCTGGGCCAAAGGTGTCAAATGCTCTTCTAAAGACAGCCGTGAGTCCAGGAGGACACCCAAGTTGCGAGCCCTATCCGTGGGGGCCAATGACTTGCCCCCAATAGTCAGTGATGGCACCAACTGACTATATCGGGACATTGGAAACCACAGCCACTCAGTCTTGGATGGGTTGAGTCTGAGTCTGTTTCTCCCCATCCAGATCCGCACAGCCTCCAGGCACCGGGACATCACTTCAAGGGCATCATTGGAGTGATCCGGGGTGGAGATGTACAGCTGAGTGTCATCAGCGTACTGGTGATACTTCACCCTGAAACCATGGATGATCTCGCCCAGCGGCTTCACATAAATGTTGAACAGAAAGAGCAAGAGGACCTTGTGCTACTAACCTTGCTTTATATTGTACCTCATTGTTGGGCAGTACTTTCTTTTTGTGCACCCATTTACATCCTACAGCTCTGCAATCTTGTGGCAAAGTCATAGTTGTGAACACTTTATGTTCACTCATATATATACAGATCAGTGAACCTAAGCCATGCCTAGGCTCCGAGCTGTTACCTGTTACCATGTCTATTCCAATTCATGAAGGATCCTTTACTGAAGCCTGTGATCAAGAGATATATCAGTCTGCAATAGGGAGCCTGTTATATCTGTCACAGTGGTCCAGACTAGACATAGTTTATGCAGTAAGCATCTTAAGTCGCTTTACTGCTGCATCAACGCAATTGCATTGGATGGGTATAAAAAGGATTCTCAGGCATTTTGAAGGGAACTGTGAACTTGGGTCTTCAAATTCAGATCTCTGAAGAATTGAAATTAAAATGTTGACAGTGATTATGCCAATGATGTAAAAAACAGAAAGTCTAATTCTGGGATTGTGGTATTGTTTGGAGGAACTTTAATTGGTTAGAAGCCCAGAAAACAAACGACTGTAGCCATTTCTATGGCAGAGGCAGAATTTATTGTTCTGGCTGAGCTTTGCTCAGAGGTAACTTGGTACATACAGCTGTTAAAGGATTTAAATGTAAAATAACTGAAGCTGTAACAGTGTTTGAGGATAATGGTGCTTGCATTAAAATGGGTACAGGTGACAAGAGTAAAGAATAGAAGTAAGCATGTGGATATTAAATACTGTAATGTAAGAGAAGCCATCAAATGTAAATTAATTAGCTTGCTTCACTGTTCTTCAGAGGACAATCTGGCAGATATAATGACCAAGCCATTGGGTGAAGTGCATCATGGGACGAATATTAAGTTATTCGGTTTTATGTCTATTCCAGTCATGAAGGGAGGAGTGTCAGTATATAAGGGTTCATGAATTGGAATAGACATGGTAACAAGTCAGCCAATGGGGACTGTTTGGTGACCCAGATGGTTTGGAGTGTGAGTGTGGCTTAGGTTCACTGGTCTGCATATATATGAGTGCTTCTGTGATTCTATAGTTTCTGTGATTATTGATTCTGTACTTCTGGATTCTGAGTTCTGCTTCTGCTGTATGGTATTGTATATAAAGAAGTTTCTTATATAAACAAATCCTGCTGAATTGTTTACTTGTGTGCTGGTAGAGTTTGTGTGCTGCAAACTCTAACAGAAGAATCCTTACATTCCTAGTAATCAAGAGAAAATTTCAAAAGATAGTCAAGAGAAGGGCCTACCTCTTGAAGAGACTTGGAGAGTCATTATGGTACTGAAATGAAAGCAAATTTATCTTGAACTGCCTGTGTATGTGTGTGCTTCACAATTCACGAAATGAATCCTACTATATTCAAGGAATCTTACTCCCTAGTTTAAGATTGCTTAATCTACAGATAGAGATCTGCTGATCTCTATCTGCAACAGATAGAGAATACAAATTGATATCTTCCTCACTGCAACCACACACACACACAAATTGCAGATGTCTCTCATGGCTTCATATATTTCATATGCAAATTGGCACTTGCTTATTTTGCAGAAAGGATGTTGTTTGTGCTGGTAATGGAAAGAACAAGGCACTAGGAAAGGCATCCATCCAAGCCCTCTGCTGTTGGAAGTCCTGCGTCTCACACACAGCTGCAGAATCAGTCTTGAAGCAAGAGAGGAGACACTGCTTTTATAAAGGAAGAAAGGGGGAGGGATCAAGATGGCAACTTTAGCAGCCAATGTTCCCCTTTTCATTTATGCAGAATTACAGAATGCACAAGGTCTGTAACACAGAGAGAAGCAAGACAACCGCTGAAGCGTCAGCCGCTGTGCCCTCTGACACCCAAAAGAAAGGCAAATGCTGTCAGTATCACCAGAGACATCATCATCTCCAGAGCAGTGCAGAGTCAACAAAATATTTTATCCCAATCACATTCCCTTTATTAATTCTACAATTACCGTTTCCCCCAAAATAAGACATCCCCTGATAAAAAGCCCAATCGGGCTTTTGAGTGCATGGCAATAAGGCCAAGCGCTTATTTCAGGGTTCGAAAAAATATAAGACAGGGACTTATTTTCAGGGAAACACGGTAGCTGGTTACATTACAATTAATTCCCAAATATTTATTTTAAAGAATGCCATAGAAACCAACTTTAAATGCAGCACAGAACCAACTCCTACAAGCACATTAAGTAAGCCATCCAATTATTCGTTCTCTTCCCCATCCAAGGACAGGGGTGTTATGTTGGGACAACCATCTGAGGAAGATGGAGCAGGGATAGCAGTGAACTATAGTGGTGTACATTTGGGCCTCTGGGCAATGCCACTTTTTTTACTCACTGTTGCAGTTACATGACATAGCAATGGGCTTGCAAATGGGCAAAAGTCACCTGCTATAATTTATTTATTTATTGGTTTGATTTATATGCCGCCCTTCTCCGGAGACTCATAGCGGCTTACAATGCGTTAAGCGATAGCCTTCATACATTTGTATATACCTGCTTAGTAGGGCTTTTGTCCTCCCCTAAGCGGTGTTCTTTTTTATACAAAGTCAGCTTATTGCCCCCACAATCTGGGTCCTCATTTTACCTACCTCGGAAGGATGGAAGGCTGAGTCAACCTTGAGCCTGGTGAGATTTGAACTTGCAGTAATTGCAGGCAGCTGGCAGCTAAGTGCTACTTAACAGCGCTTTAGTCCACTGCTTCACCAGGAGCAGTGGACTAAATATTCTTATTCCAAAGAATAATGATTCTTTGGAACTATCTTAGTCATTGGTAACATAATTTGGCACTTCGCAGATGTTCCCTCGATGTCAGCGTGATTTGTTATCAGGGAAGGCTGGCAAAGAGTATCACTGTTGACAGATGTTTCAAGGAGCATCAAATGAATTTTTTACAGCTCAATATGAAACATTTTCCCATTTGTTCAGTCTACATAAGGATGCTGCAGAGGAGCACACATCTATTCTCTTTATAACTTCACTGTACTTTGGTTTTACTTATTTAGCATTAACACAACTATTTTACGTTTTCATAATTTCTGTTTGCAGTGGATTGTAAAGATAAAAATCCTCCTTCTCCTCGTCCTCCCCCCCCTTTCTAGGACAGGGGTGTCAAACTTGCATCATCACAGCATCATCATGTGATGCATCACAATTTTTTCCCCTTCATTAAACCAGGCGTGGGCATGGCCAGCGCATGATGCATCCAGCCTGTGGGCCGTGAGTGTGACAGCCCTGCTCTAGGACCAAGCCAGTATACATAACACTTCCACTTCCGATTTTATATTCCAAAAACCTTTCTGAAGTGGATTGGGCAGAGACATGGTGCCCTGTCCAAAGTTAGCCCTCATTGATAAAACAAATTAGACACTTTTTCATTCTCCTCACGTCTGGTCTGGGCTGACGTTTACCGTACAAACCATTTTTGTAAGTTATTTGCTCAACAGGGAACAGATTTGCTGCATTTACTGTAAATGGCAAGCTCTGCTGACAAATATTCTGGATGGATGTCACATAAATTTAAGATTGCAAAAGGATTAGTACCTGTGAATTTGAAATAATTACAAATGTAGGAATATATTTTCTTTCAGATATTATACCATCAGGCAAAATGCTTGAAACCTACAAGGCTTTTAGCTTATGACTGATGGCTTAATAATCCCCTGAAATGCAGGAATTGTCAATAGAGCAGAGTGCTAAAGGAATCAGTATAAATATAGAAGTGTCTCTTGTAAATGTGTGTCGGTATATGTATACATACAGTATGTGTATTCTAATTTTCTGGAAAATGATAAATCTGTATGTGATTCTCTCTCTCTCTCTCTCTCTCTCTCTCTCTCTCTCTCTCTCTCTCTCTCTCTCTCTCTCTCTCTGCGCGAATGAAAGCCAGACTAGTTCAATGATTAAGGCACTGGACCAGAAAGACTCAGATTCTAGTCCACCCTTAGCACAGAAGACAGCTGAATAACTTTAGACGGTCAGTCTTTCTTAACTTTAAAATGGGAAGCGAAAAAATATCTATATAAAGTGGACCAGCGTGGGATAAAATGGTCCATAGCCTTTGATGATCAGGCCTTCATCTTGCAGTGCTTTGGCTTAAGACAACCATAATGACTCATATCTCAGCAGAAATAAAACCGTACACATGTTTATTTCCAATGAAGCAGAAGAGGATATAATCCTAGGAGGCTGAAATCCTGTAATTAAATATAAAGGTGGAACAGGAAAAGAATTTGAAGGCAAGTTCAATCATATGACAGTTACTTTTGCCAAAAATATACACACCAGCTTACAACTGTTTATAGTGATGCAAAATTTAAAGTTTCAGGCTAACTGTTCCCACAACGGTAGTAACACAATAGGCTGGTTGGCGCTACTATAAAATGCAAGCTTAGCAAGTGGCGTTGCCAGTTGAGACAGGGAAACTATGATTACTAAGAGTGTGTCATTTTGCAATTCAGCAGTCACTTGGTAGTTGGAAAAATGGCTGTCCTACAACAGTGTACAACATAAACAATCCTGCACGCATGCACACACAAACAATCCTGTGCGCCCCCACGCACACCCTAACTACTGCATAGAATCTAGTACACCGCTCTGTTGATGCTGATAAGTACATTACTTGGATCAAACCAAACTTTTGTTGGAATAAATGGGACTAACATGACACGTCGCTATCAATGGAATCAAAACAGGAATTATTCTGAATCCATTTCATTTCAACAATGTAGTTAAGCTCCTTAAATTATTCATAGGTGGAATAAGCCTGTTTTAAAATAAGATCTGTATAATGAAAGGTATGCAAGCATTCTGTTTGATTAAATTATATTTGAAAATAAGGAAAAGGAGAAATTAGTCATTCTTTTTTGCTGCTGGACAGTCATCCGACACAGCTATCATAGCTGGACCCTGTATTGAATAGATGATCATGACTTTAGTCTTCTCTTCTAACTTCCTCCTTCTATGGATAGAAAATAGATACATAGTTTTTGCAAATAATTTTAGCCACCATCCATGACTTCTTAGACTGTCAGGCAATTAGAGAAAGAGAAAAAAATATTTGGAGAAAAATAATATTTTATTCTATACACCAGTTTGGTGTAGTGGTTAAGGCATTAGTCTAGAAACTGGGAGACTGGGAGGTCTAGTCTCATATTGCATACTAAGCCAGCTGATGATCTGGAGCCAGTCATTTTCCCTTAGTCCCAAGAAGGAGACAATGGCAAACCATTTCGGGGGGCGGGGGGGAGGGGATGTTGATAAGAAAACTGCAGGAACTTGTCCAGGCAGTCTCTGAGAATCAGACACAATTGAATGGAAGAAAAAAATTATATACAAAGTCCCCTTTAAGGAAACCTTAACTCCAGGTTAAGTTAGTTCTGGTGACTTTGGGGATGTATCCATGTAGTTTTTTTCATCAAAGTATAGAAATAGTTTAAGAGCCATGGTGGTACAGTGGTTAGAATACAGTATTGCAGCTAATTCTGCTGACTGCCATCAGTTTGATCCTGACCTGCTCAAGGTTGACTCAACCTTTCATCCTTCTGAGGTCGGTAAAATGAGGACCCAGGTTGTTGGGGGCAATATGCTAAGCTGTAAACTGCTTAGAAAGGGCTGTAAAGCACTGTGAAGCGATGTATATAAGTCTAAGTGCTATTGCTATTGCCTTCTCCTGGAATTTTTTTTTTACTTTACATCTAACCTGTACTCCTAGTATTCTTTTGTGTTTCTCATCCAAGAACTAAACAGATCTCACCCTGCTTAGTTTCCAAGCCCAATTGATAGTGTGAGATCAAGTTATCAAAACTCATCAGTCCTTGTCAGTAAAAATCTATTAAGACTTACCAGAAATAGTAACATATATGTCTTAACCTTAATCAAATAAATCCATTTTGTATTCCAACTTATCTCTAAGAAACATAGGAAAAGAAAATTCCCCATTTATAAACAGGTCTTTAGAGCCTTTGACTCTGATGTCTCAAAAGTATTTGGGTTATTACCCAAATAGTGTACACTGGAGACAAATCATTTAACTGGTTGAATTAATGCATACATATTATGTTTAAGTACTATCTTTTGAGATTTTTTCCATTCTGCATAAAACCTTATCCCTAGTTACTGCAATTGTTTTCATTCAACTGGTTCAATTTTTCCCTTGAGCATTTAGTTTTAAATATTTAATCCTTCTCTCGTTAAAATCCCACTGAAAATGAAAAGGGAAATTCCCCATATTGGATTTGGCAGACTGTCCTGGCTATGCATATTCACTATGTTCCATTAAAATATTTTTCATGCTGCCAGATATTATTTAATGACCTTTGCCGCGTGACAAGATTTCTACCAAATCCTAAAGCTCTATAGCTGGCAAAGGTTGTATACACCATGATATATAAACATTTTAAGAAGTTACTTCATTTTTGGCAGAGATGTCTGCGACAATCTAAGTGTAGGACTCCAATTGAGGGAAAAATTGCTCAAAATAAATATTTACTCTTTTAGTTATTGATTATAGTTGGCTATTTAATGTTGAATATGGTAGAACATTTTTGTATGCTTCTCTTATGACCTGCTAGTTCTGCAATTTATGTAATTTTTTAAAAATTATTTTGAATTACCAATGGCTATGTGTAAGCCACAAATTGACAAAAGAGTATTTTTATAAACATACATATTGAGGACAGATTTTTTTTTTAAAACTCTTTTTTGAAACATCCAACTCTTGATTATCATAAGCCTGCCTGTTGATCTTATTATTATTATCAAAAACCTTTTCCATGGTTTTTATTAAGTTTCTGGTTTGGGTGCCCATTATATTTGCAAATCAACAGCTATTGTTTCTACTGCAGAATGCACCAAAGTTGAGAACCATGTGGTTACAAATTTCCTGGTAACATGAATTGTACACTTAAATAATTTGAGGCTGCAAATACAAAGACAATAAATAATATGTGATTATATTATAGGATCACTTTGGTTGAAAGAAATACCATGGATATTCTATCAATCTATCTTTTAGAAGGAAAAAGGAAAATCAAATTCAGCTGCTGGGTGGCCTTGAGGCAACATGGAAAGCCTCTTGTATTTTTTATGTAAAGCTTAGAGATTAAGTTTAGCAACTGAAATGAAGATTAAATTATATATATATTTAAAACTTGCTCATTCCTAATATGAAAACTTAGGAACTCATTTTTTTTCCTGCCCAGTAATGAGTTAACTCTCTGCTATTTAAAGCCTCAAGGAGCCAAGACTGAACCCAGCAGTCAGAACAGTCTCAAAAGAACAAAAGAATATGCGAGAGAAGACATTTGTGTGAGGAATTCCTGTAGCTGACCCCAAGTTATGTGCCCCTGCTATTTGAACCCAATTCACATCTTCAAATGCACCACTCAGCAATTTGGCTGCAAGATAAAAAGGACATTTGTTGCTTACTTTGGGTTTTCGGATTTTTCTTCCTGCCTTGCATTCTTTTAGTTTCTGTTTCCAAATTTGTAGATGTAAAACTAAAATCAGATTTAGATGATTCTGAACAATCATTGTCCATGATGTTTGAACTAACTAATCAAATAATGTTTTAAATTATAATAATTAAAATAAATAATCACATTTTAACATGCAGGTGCCATGGTGCTGATCACTGAAGTCAAAGGAGGACCTTTTTTGGTGTCCTTTACAGCTATATATAACCATGCATAAAGCCAGCGGGTTCTTATTAAATATAATTTTTAAAGCACAGCTAAGTTCTAGTAACAGCAGAAACCCATGTGGCTATTCACTAAAATAGCATTTTGATGGCCTCACAAATTCTTGTATTTGCCTGCCTCAGGAATGATATACCCTCCTTAGAATTCAGCTTGGGGGTGGGGGAGAATGAAATTCTGGTTTAGAAAAGAGAAGTCAAGGCAGAAAGCTATAAACCACCAGGTTATATAGATGTTCATGTTCAAACTAACTAAAAATGTTAAGAAAAATTTACCACACTCAAAGTATTGGCAAATTAATTCTTATCATCTGCATAGAACTGAAACAAGGGAATTCAAATGGATCCTGTGGATACTGGTGTTAGTTTGTGTTTAAAATGCTGTGAATTGAAGGCCATGAAAAGAGAGGCTGTGTTCTCTTTTTAAGATTGCATATTAATTAGCAAATATTGCATCGTATTATTATTCTTTTCCTTAACCAGTGATCAACCCAAATACTTCTGGACTGCTCTATGGGTAAAGTACCTTTGTATCAAATACAATTTGCCTGAGAAACATGTCAGAACACTTGCTGCGTAGTCCTTTTCAACAGGTAAGGCTGCCTTCCAGAACCTTGGGGCATAATTAGCTGAGGGTGGGGGTGGGAGGCTATTATAAAAACACACAGAAGCTGATTCACTGCTGAGGCGGGGAGTTCACAGCATGCAACCTGCCAAGGCCTATTTCATGGCCAGCCATGCCTGCCTGAACATTTATTGAGTTCCAGCCTGCTGTGATAGTGCAATGGTGACCAGCTCCAGCAAATGCCGGCCATTTGTATGGAAGCTTCTACGTGAACTTCTGTAAGGGCCCGAAGTTGGCCTTTAATGAACGCTTATCAACATTAAAGAACACAAGTCCCACTTCTGCTGTCAAAGCAATGCATGAAAGGAGCCTGTTGCTGGTGGACAGAAAATGTGTTTCTTGCTTTGCAAGCAAACAATAAAGGGGATATCCTTGCTAAAGTATGCAAGAACTTTTGCATAAGCAGGGAGAGCCAAAGCACCCTTCAAATCTGGGGAAGTAAGATAGTCCAGTATTTGGAAGTGACAGAGAGGATCCCCCTGATTCTCCACAGGTGGCCGGGGAATTCTGAGAATTGAAGTCCACAGGTCTTCAAGATGCCAAGATGCACTATCATTTAACAAGGAGGAGAGATAAAGCTTGCAGAATTCTGTTATTGTAATTTATCTCAATGAAGCACAGTTCTAGTCTTCTAATGGACTTTATTTTCTGGCCTGGTGTACCTTGTGGGGCTGACAAGTCACTTTTTCACATTTAAGATTAAGGATGTTGCAGGGTACAATCCTACATGCACCTATTTGTATTATCTACCTTCTCCCCCTCTATAGGATTGCAATCGGTGCGCAATCAGGAAAATAGAATGCCACCCGTGATCTTGAGCCCATGTGCTAAGAAGCAAGCACTACTGCTACCCAAAGCAGATTGATTGGAGAAAAAGTCCCAATGAAAGAAAAAAAAGGGGGGTTATTTTCAAGAATACCTATTTTGGGATAAAGCCGACTGTTTTCTTTGATAGATAACTGGGATTCATGAGGGCTGAGAAGATTTTAGCCTCAACCCAACAAAGGCTGAAAAAGTTTAGCCAGCATTAAAAGAAATCCCCACCTGACCTCCAGATAACCCAAACAGGAGATTAGCCCATTTCCAAGCAAAATAAGTTGTCACACTGTTAGGCCAATTGCTCCTATTGACATTTTGCATAAACATCTAGCAGAGGGTGATCAGAAAGAAGTCTTATGCCATTAACGCTTTTCCCCCTTCTTTCCTTCTTCCCTTTCTCTCTCCCTCCCTCTCTCTCTTTAATACCTAAGCTTTCCAGAATAAAGGCGTTTCTGAATTAGCGATAACAAAAGGGTCAAGAGGTCACAAACCTCCTTTTAAGCAGGTACAAATCTAGAAAGTTTAAATTCATTGGAGAGTGCAAATGAGAACTTTTTAAAGTAGTACAAAACTCTAGGCACAACCTAGACTCCTGAAAGAACCCATCAATTTAACTTACTCTAAGTTTAATGACAGGAATACTTGTATCAAAAAGTTTAGGCTACTAAAGAGTGCATTTTGAATTATTTACTTTAAAATATTCAAACCCAATGATGCAATCTTTTTTTAAAAAAAATTCTGATCCTCAAGAAATATGGTTCTATGAATATAACATTTAAAAAAATAAGTTAGTTTTTTTTAAAAAAATATTTGTATTTAGGGGAAATTCTTTATCACTTGCACAGAATGTAATGTATGCTGCATACTACAAAAATATTTTACAATTTTGCTGAATTTATTTAGGTTTAGATCAGCCGTTGAAAAGTTATTCTACGAGAGTATGAAAGTTGAGAACTGCAGTATTCATCTTTGAAATTCAGATATAATGGATTGTGATTGTATCTTTTCCTCAACAGTTTCCTGCCAAAAGAGCCTCCCTAAATAGCACATTATGAACTATGTTCAGCAGATTCCATGTCATTTAGATAAAAATGATAAATTTTAACCTATGATTACGATAGCATCCATCTTTGATTCAGGCAATCACATCAAAGATAATTATTGTCAGGATTGTTTACCTCAGAATTTGATAAATTAACAAATATAAGATTAGTTCTGACTCAAAAACTATACACCCTAAAAGAATCTGAAAATGTAACTTATGGAAAACAAGTTAAGTAAACAACTATCATTTGGTATTCACGTCAATGTATCCTATACACATGGAATTATACTTTTGAACATACATATATGTATGCATTTACTTATGTACATATGTATGTATGTAAGTTTAGGATTTCTTTATATACATGTTGTGGGGGGAGGGATTTTTTCCTCAGCATTGGTTCTTTGTCTTCAGAAGTTACTACTCTTGATGGACTTCAATCTTTGGAAAGTACAAATACATATTAAAAGGCACATCAAAATAATCTCTATGTTCTATCATCATGCAAAAGATGGAAAGATTATTGTAGGATGTCCATAATTCAGTAGAATTAAATGTTACAAATATACAATTATTTGGTCTTGTAGCAAACTTGCATAGCTGCTACAATAAAGACAGGTGTCCTATAATATCCTTGCCAGTATATTATATAGTATTTTACTTATCAGGATGCATATCTTATTACAGTAAACATATTTTAGAGAGAAAGGGGGAAGGGAGGAAGAAAGAGAAAGAATGAAGTAGCTAGTATACAATTCAACTAATCACAGTCATACATTTGAAGTAAATTAAAAAAAATAAACACTAAAGATTAAGTCTTTTCTGAATGGGAAATCCCAGAATTTCATTATCACCCTATTAAGCTACGAAAATGTAACTATGGCATATGATATTCATAGACATGCTTTTTTTGGTCTAATCCTATTTATAAATATAGAAATATCTTTCTGAATACTAAAACTAAAGGCATATATAATTTTGAGAAATTGTGCTTATACACAAAACATAACCAAAACATTTATTATTAACTTCCGTGAAGGGGAATTATGGCAGTTTTTTCTTTCAAGATACATTTTCAAAGAAAACTTTCATCAGCTCCATTGTGAAAATTCAGCGGTGTCTTAAACTGAACAAACCACTGCTGAGAACATCAGCCAATATTCAGAGAAACAAGCAATGATATTAACATGAATATTATTTTTAATAAGTGGTTCTAAAAGCTGAGAATCAAAAACTTACCTAACTACTGTAATTAAGCACAAGAGGAAAACAGCATTCTCTTTTAAGATACCATAACATATATTTCAAACAGACAACCCTCAGAAAAGATATAATCTCTCACACATTTGTAAGTGTATCTAAACACATAAACTTTGGGGTTATGACAGCTGCACCACAGGGAATTGTTTTGTTCTAAAAAAAGTCAAAAGTTATTTGGGTTCATACTAATCCTTTGCAACTTAAATTATCCCAAAGGGCAAAACGCTTTCTTTAAATCTATCTAAACCTTTAGGAACATTATGAGAAATGTCTGGTCTTGTTACGTTCATGGAATAAACCCAAATATGTTATTAATTCTTTAGAGATTCAAAATTAACTAAAGGCTCTTTGCGTTAAAAAAGAAGACTGTCAAGTTGTGCTCTGATGAATTAACCAGAATATTTGAAGGGTACAACACTTGCTAATCCTATTTTAGAAACAAAGATTTAAACGATATTTTTGAAGAAAGTCCCCCTAGAATGAAACAAGGTGGGTAAGATTAAGTAAAAAAAGAGTCCTACTTAATATGCTATAGCTGTTTTAAGTAGAGGAACAAAGAAATGCTACATTGTAATGCTTCCCTTCACATCATTATAGGTTAAAATGGACCAGTAACAAAAGGAACACATTTTTTTTTGAGTTTACAATTTGAAAAGAAGCTCATTGACAGACACTCAAGTTTCCAAAGGATATGATTCTGGCTAAATTATTTCTGAGTAACTGTGGTAGCTAGTTTATACACAAAGTCCTTTAAGACAAAAAAACACAAGGTCTGAGGTAAAAGTGAGGAGAATTAGAAATATATTTCTTTTTTTTTTTTTTTTTTAAATTTTTTATTGAAAGACGTACATAACACAAAAGAAAAACACAATAACGTTGAACAAACAAACAAACAACAAACTACCTTCACCTCGGTAGCTAAATTCCTAATTTTAGACATCCTTAGTCGTATTTCTATAGTTTTCTTTTTATATACATAATAGGTTAAATCCATCTTTAATTTACTATTAGTACCTTTGATTTTACATTCACCATGTTACTTCTTGTATGATATCTTCCTAATATGTTCCTAACTATATGTATATCTGTATGTATATTGTATAAATTCATTTTACTATATGCAGGGTCAATTATTCACTTTAGATAGCCATTGGTACCATTTTTGCCACACCTGGTAGTACATCGAATCTTCTTTATCTTGTATTTTTTTTGTCAATCTGTCCATTTCTGCGCATTCCATGATTTTAGTTATTATTTGACTGTCGGTTGGGATTGTATCTGATTTCCAATGTTGTGCATACGAAATCCTTGCGGCTGTCAAGATGTGTGTGATTAAATATCTTATGTCCTTGTCATAATGTTCTGTAAATATTCCTAATAAAAAAGTCTGTGGTTTCAACGATATATGCTGGGATGTTATTTGTTCTAATTTTATCCTAATATTATTCCAGAATTGTTTGGCCTTGGGACAGAGCCACCACATATGATAATAAGTTCCCTTTTTTTCCCTACATTTCCAACATCCCGGTGATACATTAGGGTACATCTTGGCGATTCTCGCCGGCGGGAAATGCCATCTGTAAAACATTTTTATTGCATTTTCTTTATATGCTGTTGATAGGGTTACCTTCTTGTTATATTTCCAAATTTTCTCCCATTCATCTAACTGTAACGAGTAACCAAAATTTTTCGCCCACGCAATCATATTTTCTTTAACGATTTCTTCTTGTAATACCTGTGCTAGTAAATAGTTGTAAAATTTTGTTATCGATTTTTCAATGGGGCCTAAAAATATTTTATCTAATTGACTTGGTTCTCGTTGTATTCCATATCTCTCCTTGTCTGAGTTGTATTTGGTTTTTAATTGAAAGTAGGGTAGCCAATCCAATTCTATTTCTTGTTCTTTTAATTGTTCTCTTGTTTTTAAATTTCCTTCTTCTGTCAGGAGCTCCTGATATGTTTTCATCTTACTTGGGTCTAGAGTGTTAGGGTAAATCTGAGCCTCCATCGTGGAGACCCATCTTGGCATTTCCATGTATTGCGACTTTTTAATCTCGTGCCAAATTTTAATCAGAGGTGCTCTAACCATATGTCTGCAGAATTGTCCCTGTTTTGTGTATTTTTCATCCCATAAATATGCGTGCCATCCTTTGGTTAAGTCTGGCCCTTCTATTGTTAATATTCTTCTATTTCGTAAATCAATCCATTCCCGTATCCAAGTTAATACTGTCGCTTTGTAGTAAAGTTGCCAATTAGGTAAGCCCATCCCTCCTCTTTCTTGGGCATCCTGTAAATATTTTAATTTTATTCTGGCCTTTCTTCCTTGCCATATAAATTTAGCAGTCATCTTATCCAAATCTTTAAAGAATGCTTTGCCGGGATTAATTGGTATTACTCTAAACAGGTATAAAATTCGTGGGAGTACATTCATTTTTATTGTCGATATACGCCCAATCATTGATAATTGTAGTTTATTCCATTTCTGCAGGTCTTTATCAATTTGTTTTTTAAGTTCTGAATAATTATCTTCCTTCAAAGATGATACTTTATTAGTCATTTGTATCCCTAAATATTTAATTTTCTTCGTTATTTGTATCCCCATTAATTCTTCCAATTTTCCTTGTTGGGCCTTTGCAATGTTTTTTGTTATAATTTTAGTTTTTTGCATATTTATTTTCAGTCCTGCTACTTTCCCAAATTGTCGTATTTTATTCAACACCTTAGTGCCGACCTCTAGGGGGTTGTCTACTATCAGTACCACATCGTCTGCAAAGGCCATCAACTTGTATTGTTGGTTTTTTATCTTAAGTCCGGACAGCTCCTTGTCCCTCCTAATCTCTTCCAATAGTATTTCTAAGGTTAGTATAAACAATAAGGGGGACAGTGGGCATCCCTGCCTTACTCCTCTCTTAATTTCAAAGCAATCCGATGTCTGGCCGTTGATCAATACTCTTGCTTTTTGGTTTCTATATATATTCTGTATCATCGGGATGAATTTGTTTCCTGCTTCCATTTGTTGTAATTGTGTTATTAAAAATGTCCAATTCAGGTTATCAAATGCTTTCTGTGCGTCCAGGAATATTAATGCCAATTGTTTGTCCGGGTGATATTCATAAAATTCTAATGTGTCCATTATTATTCTAGTATTTGTTTGGATTTGTCTACCGGGTATGAATCCATTCTGGTCTTCGTGTATGTATTCTGCTATAAATGTTTTTAATCTGTGTGCCATGATTGATGTAAAGAGTTTATAATCTGCGTTCAACAGCGAAATTGGCCTATAATTTTTAATATTTTCTCTGTCTGCATCTTGTTTTGGTATCAGGGTGATTAATGTGTCGTTCCATGATTGGGGAGTGTTAGCTTTCAATAATACCGCATTGAAAAGTTGAATTAGTACTACATCCAGGGTCTCGTTCAAAGCTTTGTATAGTTCTATCGGTAGGCCATCTATTCCTGGTGTCTTATTGTTTTTTTGTTTCTTCCTTATTTCCTCTACTTCAATCAGCATTATTGGTCTGTTCAAACACTCTACATGCTGGTCCTTTAACTTTTTCAAGTTAATTTTAGCTATGTACTCCCTCACATCCTCCTCATCTATTGCTTCTTCTGCATACAGTTCTCGGTAGAATTCAGTCGCTATTCGTTTTTTGTCTTCTTGGTTATAGTACATAATTCCATCTTTATCCTTTAATTGTATTATCGTCCTTTTTTCCTTCTCTGATTTTAGTTTATGTGCTAACCATCTTCCCGTCTTATTAGCAAATTCAAAATATCTTTGTTTTGCAAATTTCATTTTCTTTGTAATTTCGGAAGTTGTCATCAGGTTAATTTGATGCTTAGTAAGTTTTAGTTCTTCTTTTATCTTCTGTCTATCTGGATTCTGTTGTAATTCCTTTTCTAGTTGCTGAATTTTGGTTATTAGTGTTTCTTTTAATCGCTGTTCTTCCTTTTTCTTTTTTGCATTGAATGCTATTGTTAAGCCTCTAATATAGGCCTTAGTCGTGTCCCAAAGATTTTGTATACTAGTATGCTCTATGGAGTTGATTTGTAAGAAAATCTTCAATTCCTTCTGCATCCATTCTATATATTGCTTATCTTTCAACAGTTCTGTATCTAACATCCATCTTTTACGTTCCTGATCTCCTTTCCAACATATCTCAATTGGATTGTGGTCAGCCCAGATATTAGCAGCTATTTCAATACTTTTAAGAGTTGTTCTTAGTTGCGCCGTCATCCATGCCATATCTATCCTAGACCACGAGTTATGCGGATTCGAATAATATGTAAATTGCTTTCTCTCTTTATTCACTTCTCGCCATGCATCTTTAAGCTGATATTCCTGCACCAAATCGTAAAAAGTTTGTGGCAATAATTTTTTCTTAGTTTTTTTCTGTTTGTTAGGCCCATAATCTTTTTCTATATTGTCAATTGCATTAAAATCTCCAATGAGGCAAATATTTTCATAGTCCAATTCCTTAATCTTCTGATGGATTTTTTGAAAATAACTCATTTGGGCAGTATTTGGTGCGTAAACCGTTATTAATAATGTTTTTTTCCCTCCTATTACTATCTCTACCATTAATATTCTGCCTTCATCATCTTGATATATTTGCTTTGGCTGTAAGTGCTTGTGCGCATACATGGCGATGCCTTTTTTTTTCTTTTCTGCTAAAGATGTATATAATTCTCCTAATCTGTTGCATTCTATTAATTTACGGTGTTGTTTCTTTATATGTACCTCCTGCAATATTATAATGTCCATTTTCATCTTCTGTAATTTTTTAAATGTTCTCGTTCTTTTTGTAGGTGAGTTGAGTCCATTGATGTTTAATGATATTAATTTGACTTCTCCCATTTTTCCAGTTTATCTTTAGTTGATTTTCTGTGTTTTGGTGTTGTCTCCAGTTAGTTTCGTCTTTTCCCTAGCTCCCTCTCTTTCCATTCTTTCCTTTTCTCCCCTAGTTCTCGGTTCTCTTTGCTCCTCTTGTTTTCCCATTTCTCTTTGAGTTGATCGTTGTCTATCTTCTTCCACATAGAAATTTGTTTCAAAAAATTCCTGTGCTTTCTGTATTGTGTCCAATTTGTATCTCCTATCATTCCACGTTACCATGATTCCTTCAGGCATTAGCCATCTAAACATTGCTCTATGTTTATTCAATTCTGTTGTTAAAAAATTATAACTTTTTCTAATTTCCCTTATTCTTCTAGGTATCTGTTTAAGAGCTATTATTTCTCTTTCTTTGTATGTTGGTGGTGTTTCCCTCATTATCTTATATACTTCTTCTTTGATTGTTTTTCTCGCAAAACGAACATGGATCTCTCTAGGGAGCTTATGTCTCCGAGCATAATTTGTGAAGACCCTATATACTTCATCCAATTCTATACTTATTTCTTCTTTCGATTTTTTTGTCACTTCTGCCAAAATTCCTGTCATTATTTGCCTTGGGTTCTCTTCTTTAGTTTCTGCCACATTTTGAAATCTCAGAAAGAAGGACGATTTTTCCATTTCGAGAAAGGAGATCGAATCCTCTAATTCTTTATTCATCATCATCTGTTCGTGTTCTCTCCTCTCCATTTTCTTATCTGTCTGTTCCATCTGCTGTTCTATTTTTTGGATTCTTTGTTCATTTTTAGTTATATCTTGCTGTATTTTCTCCATTCTGTCGTCCATTTTTTTCAGGTGGTCTTTTATTTCTACAACATTGGCTGTCATCTCTTCGTGGTTTTTCCTACTCTCTATATGATTGCTGGCAATCGATTCTTGTGTTTTACTCATCCCCTCCTGTATACTTGTTAATATCGATTGTATATTCTGCATATTAAATTGTTGAGGTGGTTTTTCTTTATCTGATGCCATCATTGTATCTATAGATTTTTGATGTAGAGGTGATGTAATTGTCCCTATGCGGGTTGCTGATGCTCCCTTATTAGATTTGGACATGATAGATGTAGAAGTGTATGACATTCTAACTTTTGCTTTTATATAATCCCAGTTTATCATACACCGCAATATAACACAATGTATTCCTAATATGTATTTTGAGTTCAGGGGTTAAATTTTCCAAAGGTGGGAGTAGGGAAAAGAGCCTCCAATTCAGTGACTCATTTTAAGTTCTCTCCTTAAATATATTCAATTTCCTACGTACAATCTTTCTACTTCTTTGTAATTAAACAATTGGACAGTTATACAACACAGATCAAGCTTAAATATCAGTTGCTTTCTTATTCTCTTTATCTCTTATTTTCTTTACTATTGAATACTGTTATATATTATATAAATGGATAAATAAATCAGCAGATCATCAATTCCTTATTCCAATTCAATCAATGTAATAATTAAATACCTAAAACTAATTATCCAATATACTAACTAATCAATAAAACAGTACCCTTATATCAATCCCTAATTCTACAATGTATATTGTGTTATATCTTAACCCTTATAACTTAATTTAACTTATATGTCTATTCCGATATTCTTAAATTATTAAATATTATTAACCAATTATTGTTAAATTATTAAATTGTTCAATAGCAGTTTGACACAATCAATATATTAAATGTTATCACAGCAGCAAAAATATTATGAAGTGCACAATAATCAAAAAATTAATGTAGTTATACTTCCAAACTTTCAGCAATGGATGCCCTCTCTGAATTGCTGACTCATTTCAGTCTCACTGTTGTTGCATCATTTTAACTCCTTCCTGGATTCGTCCTTTAAATTAAATTCATTCGTTCCTCAGGTTGGGAAAGATTAATCACAATTAATAATGTTCCTATTTAGTCCCAATTCAAATTCTCACTGTGAAAAGTTCAAAAGTTCAAAAGTCTTACTTTTGTTTCAATTCACTTTATATTTGCTGCTACCGGAAGTATCCCGCAGAGTCTGTTTAAGTTTTATTATGTTTCACTCTCCAGTCCACAATCTCAAAACCATGGATCTTTCTGTTCAATCCCAATTGTTGTGGATTTCTTTTCCCTCTGCGTTAAAGTCTATTCCATCTAAAACGGTAAATCCTCCACTATCAAGTCTTGAATCCTCCGTCTCGCAACGTCTCAGCTGTCAAATCTCTCTCAGTCCTCTTCGATCAATCAAGTCTCCCTCTCGGCAGTCTCTGCCTCTCCTTCCGAGACACAAAGTCAATATAAGCAATATCTTTCACTTTTCCTTCTCTCCAACTCTCATTCCACTCCGCTGCCTCCCATACACAATCCTGCGCTCCCGGTTGGCTTCGTTCCTCCGCTCCCCTCGTCTCCGTTCGCCGCTTTCTCTGGCTCAAACTCACCAATTGCTCCGGAGCGCTTCTTTCCCCCGTCCTTTCTCCCCTCTCGACTCGATTCACTCTCCCTTTTATTTCTCTTTAGGTTTTCTTTATATGATTGATGCCTTCCGATCTTCTGCTTCCTTCTCTGGGGTGGTTTACAGCGTTCAGGCCAGCCCGGGGGGGGGCTGGGATCTTTCTTGAACGGGATTAGGGGGAAAATCCCTGAACCTACGGGGTGTTTGCGCTCACCTCCGGGGTCCTACAGAAATCCCCTTTTGTCTGCCAACCTCTTCGTAGCTGGCAGTGCCCGCATGTGGGCTCCCGAAACAAGAAAAGGGAGAAAAGAGACAGAGCAATGTCTCCTTCCTTCCCAACACGCTGGCGCTACCACCGGAAGTTAGAAATATATTTCTATTTTCCTTTGCTGTTAAAATTTTCTTGTTTCTTTTTAAATTCGACAATACACTTGTCATTTTAACAAAGCTGGGCCTGAAATGAGTATTTAAAAAGCTCTCCCCTATACAATTCTTACTCAGAAGTAAGTCTTGTTTAGGAGAACTCTACTGAATTCAGTGGCACTTTGCCTCATGTGAATACATACATGATTGCAGCCCTTAATTTCTTTAGGTTTAAAGCTTCTTTGAAATGCCAATGTTATGATATCATGCAGAATGTATTTTATTCCTTTATTTGTATGAAGCATAAAGTTTACATACATATAAATTAATAACAATGTAATTTTTCCAAAATGAAATTGTACTGTAATTAGACTATTTTTGTCCTTAAGAACAATGCATTTTTGTTTTTCAAAATGCAAAATATTATTTACTTGTTAGCAATACAGTTATGTTCAAAGACAAATAATATCGTTTTATAGGACACTGGTACTGCAAATCAGTCACTACAGGCAACTTAAAGGAAGAAATGTGCCTAGGTGTAAAAGCCATAGGACACTATAAAACCCAAAATATAATTTAATATAATAATATTATTAATATAATCAAAGGTTCTATTTCACGGCTGTATGTATAGTTCGTCCTTCCTCATCAGCAGTAGTAACACCAAACCCTTAAAGATAGATAGATAGATAGATAGATAGATAGATAGATAGATAGATAGATAGATATAAAATATATATAATATATTCTTAATATCACATGCTACAAAGACAGAAATATGTAACTTGGAGAAAAGGAGAAAAAACATGGAGCGAAAGAGCATTAAGATGCAGGCAGCTCAGCTGCCATAATCTAAAGCCCTCATTTGCCAACACAGAACCACAAATAAATGTTGAACATTCATTACTGCGGTACTTTAAAAGAAACCAAATGTGCTAATTTTAACTACGTAAGTAGTAGGATAAGCAGTACCATGTCATGTCAAAAACGTTACCAGAATGCATTTATTTTTCTCTGCAACGTAATTCAATTCAATTTGCAACTCTTACAAAGTCATGCGTGGCATAGAATCTGTTTATCTGCAATGCATGCTTTAATACGCTTAGTTTGGACAAGGGTTTTTACCTGTTTTAGAAATCTCCATATTAGTCAAAATGAAATAGAAGTTGCAGTTCTATGACCCCTGGAATGCTATCTCAAGGGGGATAAAGATTCCTTAGAAACAGACAGCTGACCTCCACTAGAAGGAAAACTGAAAACCAGCTCCCCTCCGCCATCTTGCACAGCTGGCTTTTTCTGAGGTCAGAAAACCCTGATCTCAGAATGCCCCAAAAGGGGTCACCATGAGAGCTACATAGGCAGCAAGATCCAAAGGCCTCCTGGCATGTGGGAGAATCAGAAAACTGCTAGACTAGTCCGAATGTACCCATAATTTTGAGTACCGCAATTCTTTCTTTCTTTTTTTAAAACCCCACTTTAACATTGCTGCTTTCTCACTTATACCATTCTGACTTTTGTTTCAAATTGCTGCCAGTTGCCAGGTTTTTTTCATTAGAGGTAGTCTTCGAGTTCATTTAGTGACAAAGTTATAACGGCACTGGAAAAAGTGACTTACGATCCATTTTTCACACTTATGACCATTGTAGCATCTCCCTGGTCATGTGATCAAAATCCAGATGCTTGGCAACTGAGTCATATTTATAAGTGTCCTGGGGTCATGTGATCAGCTTTTGCGATCTTCTGACAAGCAAAGTCAATGGGGAAGCCAGATTCATTTAAGAACCATGTTAGTAATTTAACAACTACACTGATTCACTTAAACAACTTTGGCAAGAAAGGTAGTAAAATGGGGCAAAGCTCACTTAACAAATGTCTTGCTTAACAACATAAATTTTGGTCAATTGTGGTCATAAGTTGAGAACTACCTTATTTTATATTTATTACAGGGATAGCAATATTTATTAGTTATTTGGTCCATAGAAGAAAGTAAACACACACTGTAAATTTTGCTTTTAGTAGAATATCTTAGTCCATATTAATCCCACAAATAGGAGCAAAACTGAAAAAAGGAAAATGGCCTTTGTGTTAGATTTCCAAATTAATATTCTAGTGATGATTCTGAGGACCTTCACATGTTGCTGAACTATAACTCTCATTATAGTCAGTGGAAAGTTACTGGGAGTCAGGCAGGTATAATAATAATTAAGAAGATAGCAATATCAGCCCTCTACGTAAAGAACTGAAGAAACTTAACTACTGCAGGAAAATTGCACAGACTGTCTACTAATATAACATAACAATGTAGCAACAATGGTGCATTAGAATACTTGCAAGAAATACCACTTGCCTGCAAACAAGAACTGGTGGGACCAAAATAAATATAGAAAGTAAAAGAAAATGAAGTAGTTAAAATGTGCTAGGACTTTAGAATTCAAACAGGCACCTGCCATATAAGGCCCCAAACTTAACAATTAACAAAGACAAAAAACTCTAGATGGTAGACATAAGGATACCTGAACATAGCAGAATAGTGGCTCTAAGGATGCAGATCTAAATTCTGTTAGTTGGTAAAGACCACCCCTATAAGTAAATACCAATCTTATAGACTATATGCCAAGATTTCTAGAAGGGAAAGTCACTGAAATGCAAACCAGGAGAAACTCAAACCCAAATTTTATAATAGTCAAGCAAAACTGAACATTATTTGTTGTTCATCACAGGAAAACATTTCTCAGCAAGCATCCTATCAACACAGAGCTGTGCTAAATCCAAAGTCCTGATGAATCATACAGTGATCTGATTTTTACTACACTTGTAAATACTTAGCCAATAAATTTAGGAGCATATTTCTGAATATTTTCTTGTTTTTATTAAATTTAAGACTGAAATAGAAGGCTGTTAAGGTTAGGCTGTTAAGTATCAGTACTGGACTTAATGCATTACTCATTTTAGGAGAAACTCTTGATTCTGGTTGGACATACAATCAAGAGTTCTTAACCAGAGCTCACTGTGAGGGCTTTAGCATCCAGTATGATTCAGTGCAATATCAGATCCTAATGAGAGGTCCATAAGCACTACATAAATGCAGTAGCCCCCTCTGACTTGTGACCCCCCCCCCCCCAACGGTACTGAATAGACAGTCACAAAGTTGAAAGCAATAGAGAGCTCTTATGTTAAATAACACTATAGAATTCCTCTTCCTGAATTTGCCTAATCTTTTTTTTTATTAAAGCTATCCAAATTTATCTATTTTCAGTCACTTGTATATTAACCCTCACCAGAATACTTGTTTTTTTCACAGCAGCCCCACACTGGAATAACATTTTTACTGAGCTATACCTTGCCTTGAAAAATGTAGTTCTTATCAGAAATGTACAGCAGTTCTTAACAGAAGAGAGGTGAAGTTAGGATTTATCCTTTTGTTTGCATTAAAATATACTGAATAATATGAAATCAATCAGAAAACATAATCCTGCCCAAATGACTATGGAAGTCCACTTTAAAAAAAAAAAACCACCATCCTTATGTAGGGATGCAAAATACTATGTAGATTATCATCTATGCTAGGCTGGGCAGGATACTCTTCTGTGTGTTTCCCAAGTAGTGGAACTTCTAAGAGGATCACTGAAACAGCTGTATGGATTTCTTTAACTAACTATCAAGCTTTTATACATGTGCTATATAGTATTTGTAGTGAAAATTACCAATCTGTATTGCCCTCGCCTCCAAATCTTGTAAAGTGTCAAGAAATCACACCACGGGGCTAAGCTGTTGTTGAGATAACTGGCTTCCATTAGCAAGCATGTGATTGGCAGGACGATAAAGTTTTTTTTCTCACAGGTCAGCTACTTTTTAAAAAGAGGGCAATCCTGCTGATCCATCTTTTAGCTACAGTCTCTTGCAATGTCCCAATTCTCTTGCCTTTTAGCTTTGATATGGTTCAAGCTTTCCCCTTTGTATCAGCCCCTACCTGTCATCAGCTCCTCTGCACCAAACAGCAAATATCAGGAGCTTGACCTCAGGGCACAGTCCGGGTGGGCAGGTAAAACCTGACCACTGGACTTACTTCCTTATCTTTCATATCCTGCAATTCACGAAACAGTATCAAATTCAAACTAAAGAACAGAAGCCTGACCTCTTATAAGAACCCTCTGAAACGGCTCTGTTGCTTTTCTAAGTATTCTTGAAAAGAACTGTCATCTGTCCTATTAGGAGAGAAATGAATCATAAACAGAGAAGAGGGGAAGGGTGTTAAATCCTTAATATAACTTAAATATCATCCACACGAGTTGTGAATTAGGCTGAAAAGAGAATAATTTACCTCAAATTTTGCATTCAAAAGCAGAAAAAAAAATGTAGCCAATTGACTGAGATAATAATATACTGTATATATTTACACACACACACACATAGATTTTGTAGTCTACTGCCCAGGAGATATGTGAAAAAAGCCTAGGCTAGCAAAGAAAGCTTGTAAAGTGACTGATTGATTAGCCGTGTAAAGGAAAAAAATTTAAAACAATATTTTTCTAATATGCGATAGGATTAACCTATATCCCAGGTCAAATGAACAAAGATGTTTATATTCCTCCAGTTTTAGAGGTCTAGAATAACCCTATCCTTGAATAAATATTTTTGAATATAATTTCTGTTTGTAAAGGTAATATTGTAATAAAATGTTTCCTGTTATGCTGCTACATGTGATCTCTAAAATCAAATACTTTTTTAAAAAAATCAAATTAAAGTTAATTTACCTTTTTCTCACTTATAGCCATATAAACTCCTATAGAAATAAGGTAGTCTGCTAGCATATATTAAAACAGCAATTTCATTAAAATGTACAACTGTGTAGATATATTAGAATTCAACCTTATGTATAGATCATTTAATTTATGATCTTAATATACAACCTTTTTCTAGTTGGAGAGTTCTCATCTAAAATGATGTAATTTTCTATAACAAATGAATTGCCAAGAAAAGCCTTAATCTCATTTTGGGTAAGAATGACAAAATCTTCCTGTTATGGTAACTAATAAAATTTGCTATAAAATTAAAAAGGTATTTGATTAATTCATGGAATTGGTCACAAACGTTTCAGGAACAGAAATTTTCATCCATTACTTTGCTGGATCAGAATAAACTTTCAACCGAAGGTAAAATAAATGGCTATTTCTGCTATTGAGAGGCCTACTATTCATCTTGTACTAATGAATTGCAGAAATTAATTAACCAGTATATTAGGAAGAGCTTTCTTCTCTATACTCCTTTATCATCAGAAAGTCTCAAGCTCGTTTTCTGCTCTCAATATTACAATTGCATAAACCTAAATAATGCCATCTTTTTTTAATCTTTGACTGTGTTACTCTATTTCTTCAAAAATGTGTTACCTTTCATGAAGCACTTATAAACATACCAAAATACAGAGATAATAACTTTCCTTTTATTGTTATTCAAAAGACCCAAGTTACAAAATGTTACAGAGCTCAGAGAATACAGAACCTAGGATTTGGAAGATAGGAAAAATCATCAGTGTAAGAACGAAGAATAGATGAAGTAAGCAAACACCCTTCCCCAGTAACACAACACACCTTCCATCAGAGCTAACATATAGCTTCCAATTCAGCTAGTTCAGTGGTGAAATTCAGCCGGCTCTATCCAGATCGTGCGATCCGGTAGCACTGGCAGCGGGAGGTTCCACCCACCCACCCGGATGTCATCATGCCTCGTTTTTGACACTCCGCGTGCGCCTCCTCCACGCATGCGCAGAGCCTTCTGTGCATGCGTGGAGGAGGCGCGCTCACATTTGTGAACTGGTAGCGAAGATAAGTGAATACCATCCCTGATCTAGTTCCATACTGAATTTTAATCTTGTTCTAAGACACTTGGTGACCAATATCCTATATTGAGTGAACAAGAGACCCAAACACTGAGAACAATTTGCTGGCAACTCTACTTCATGCTTTATCGGTGAAATACAAAGTTTCTTACTCAAGTTCTAAGTCCACTGTTTCTGGGCTGCTAAACCTCAAACATCTTGTTCCCCCCATTCCAAATTAGTACATCCATATTTTAAAACTGAACTTGTAACCTCACATTTGTTAAATAAGTAGAAATTAGTCCCAATCGTCTGGTGAGATATTATCTTTTGCTTCAGTATGCCAAGAGAATTACAATTAAACTGAGCATATACATAAATCTGCTTTCCCTCCAGTCCCAGTCAACACATTATTGTTGCAAAGCACTGATATCTGCCAGAATCCTGACATTATCATGTGATTGCACAACTGGTAAATTTAAGCAGAAATAATGAAGCTATGCTTATTCAAAATATTAAAAATAGAACAAGTTCAGGAAACTTATGTAATCTTATGTGCTCCATGAAATCCATCTTGAGGTATCATTAACCAAAACCTGAAATATACTCTTTCTAATTGTGCAGTACTGTAACTAAACCCTCCCTCCGTCTCTGTCTCCATCTCCCTCTCCCTCTCTCCCTCCCTCCCTCTCTCACATAACACACACACACATCTTTGGAGTGGTTATCATCCAGTTGATTCATTGGAGTTGCTTTTTAATAGGAAAATGTAAACAATCACCAGTAATTTTTGACAGGTACAAATACTACATCTAAACATAATGAAACAGAACGGTAAGGAAATATGGTGCATTTCCTAGTAATCTCCAACTCTGATCTCTGCAATGTCTTGTGTAAAGGCACAAGAGGCTGCCTTTGTGTCTACTTTAGAATTATGGTAGAATACTCAGCAGCCAGACTGGTTGCTGCCCAAACTCAAACAGACAACATTACACTTGTACTAAAAACCTTATCCTGGTTGCCAATTTGTTCCTAGAGGAACGACTATGTGCTGTTTATTAACTTGTACAGCCCTGCATCATTTGGATCTAGGCTATCTGAGACAAGACATTCCAATTTGATCCCTCTCTATATCCCCCCACTGCTGCCTACTAAGTCATCCGTGGAGGTCTTTTGATTGGTTGCCAAGGTTCATCTGCTGGCATCTCCGAATTGATCTTTTTCTATGAGCACCCCAGACAGATGGAATGCATTCCTTATTGGATTAAGGGATCTAATCAATTTGTTAGTTTTTTAAACCACATATTTTAAAAATAGTTAAATTTAAGGGTATGAATTCTCTTAAATTTTGGTTGGTTTAATTCTTTTTTTTTTAATATTGCAGGATTAATTTCTGTTACGTTTTAAAGTTGGAATACCAAGTATGATAAGTGAACAAATAAAAATTAAAAGACTGATAAAGTAACAACGATAATAGCAGTAACTGACAAAATTAGATCATTTGACATTGCAACATTTCAGTTTCACAAAACAGCTTTGCTGGGGAAAAACAAATAAGCATTATATAGCAATGTTTAGACAAATTTGAACTGAATTTGACAAGTTTAAATTGACTTGAAACAACTGGAATTTGTGGAGTATTCTTAAAAGGAACCAAATCAATAAATAACAAGAACATCTTACTTGTCTGAGGTCAATGAATGCTAATTGCAAGGTTTCTCCATGGAATCCAGGTACAGGCTCAGAACTTGCAAACACTGAAAAGAAATAACAAGAGTTTATGAAAGAAATGCCGGGAAGAATCTAGATTTGATATATTCTATGATTTTTATTGACTCTGTGTATGTGTGAGAGAGGGGGGGGTGGGGAGGCACATAATTTATTGACTTAATTTCTTAGGAAAACAGAATACATTTGAAATCTTATTTTCATTTATATCGGATTTAAGGATTATAAATAATTAATTGTTAATTAGTTTGAATTCCTCATTAATAGGAAGAATTAGCCAGATTTACACTGAATGGTAAATCAGCATTCTGAAAAAAAAAATCTGGTTTACTGGGATTGGGCTACATGAAACAACATTTTCTTCCAGGAAATTACATATTCATGAAGACCATTTCAAAGAAAGAATATATACTATATAAACATTTTATTGAATGAATGCTTTATTATACTCAATGATATCTACTAGCTAAAAAGCCTATTTTTATTTGAACCATTTGTGGAGCTTTTGGGGGAATCTATCAAATAGGAAATCAGGTATATAAGGATGCAGAAAAAAGATGCAGTAAGAGAAGAGTTACACAAAGGGACTAATGAGACTGGGAAGGATTCAGATGAAGCAGTTAACTCAGAATTCTTGCAAGACAGAATATTCAATACCTAACCATCTATAACGCATGTTCAGTTCAATCTATTGATAGTGTGGAGGTTTAAAGAAACATCTTCTTAGGTTCGTGTTTCATAAAGGGAATATAAAGAGAATGTCAAAGAAAAAAAAAGCTGACAATCAATTATTAAAATAATTTAAACCATTATAGGTAATCCTCATTTAGTGACCATTCACAATTATGAAGGTGAAGACGAATAACTTCATGGCCAATCCTTGAATTTATGACTTGTGCAGATATGTATCAGCTCATAGGCAGACTGACTAGCTGAAGAAATTTTAAATGTGAAATTGGATATCAATCTTCTGTATCCAAAAACATAAAGAAGTGAATGAATCAAATTCATAAATTCTATTACAGTATATTTAAGAAGGTATATATTTATGTTTGCGAAGAATTCTTGCAACCCATCATCATGATTCAACAAGATGAAAACAACTGAGCAATTTTCTGTCAGAGTTAATTTCCAAAGGGTTTGCCTTTTTGGCAGCAGAAACATTAAAAAGGTTTTGTAGTATCTAAAAGTCTAAAATGTATTATTCCATAAACTTTGAGTTAAAATTATATAATGTAATTTCTTTAAATGCATTACTACACTAATAATCAAAAGTAACATTTTTCTTTTGTTATAATAAATGTTCAAGTTACCAGCAGAGGGAGACAAAAGAAATTTTGGCTCAAATCAATTTAATAAAATATATTCCTCTGAAATACTTGGCATGTAACAAATATTTAGATATTTATATTATTTTTACCAATTAAGAGCTTTCATTTAGCTCATGCACACTCTGTTAGGTGGCTTAATTTCTCAGAATCGTCCTTAGAAAGATCCTTCGTACTAGCAAATAAAATTCTAGGAAAGCCCCAACAATGGCAGCAAATCATCAGAGCCAATAATCTTTTACAAGCTCCGCAGGAAAAAAAACCCAAAATGCAACATCACAGATATGTAGCTATTTCTTCTCAATCCAAAAACAAACAACAACATCAAAAAAGGAATCCAGATTCTACAATGCTTCAAATAACCGAAGCATAGTCTCATGGATTTCTGGCTTTCATAGTTTATACATTCAAGGCATGCTTTTTATTCAGAATTTGCATACTTACATTCACACTGTATGACATCTAAATTAAATTGCTGAATAGCTCCCATGCTGATCTGTTTCAAGTCACTATCCAACAGCATCTGCATCAGGGCGGTTGAGAGATGCTGGCAAGCAGACATACAAGCAGTCTGAGCTACTTTTCCCTATTAAAGAAAAGGTAACACGTTACAGAAATAAACTGGCACCTCTTGTCACAAAGATCTCCCAATTCTCCCCCCCCCCTCACTCCCCAAGCATTTATTCAACTCAAGACAATCAAATAAGGAATGCTTGGCTTTGTTTCACAATAATAGTTTCCCTTGGATGCTTGAGCCAACACCCAAGAATTTTCAAATAGACAAAAATGGCTAAGATATTATTTTTTTGTTGTTGCTGTTCTTTATTCTTGTGAAAAAAATTAAGGACAAAAAATGTTTTGATATTTACAGGATGTTACTACAAATGTCCCTGGAGGCTATATTATTTTCTGCCAAAACCCTCAGTTGCTTTCCTCCTGATCCAATAATTTTTCTGTGTAAGTGGGAGGATTCTAAATATTAAAAAATGACCAACTTGCATGAAGCTCTCCACTGTTCAAAATATTCATAACTGTTCAAAGACATTTCATATTAACAGTTTAAGTCCTATTGGGTAGTAGCTAATAAAAACAGTACAGAAGAAGTTGGTGGGAGGTAATATAATTGTTTGGGGGTGTGTGTGTGTATTTCCATGAAAGGATGTTCCATACATTTTTGTGATCTTATGTTTTAGTAACTGATCAATTCAGATATAAGCTAAAGAAACGGTGTGCCAACTATTAGCAAACATTGCACTTTGTTAAGTAATTTAGGCTCCTTCTCATTTCAAGATTAAAGAAAGCCTTTTCTTTACAACAACATAATAGGCTTATCAGTCATCTGGCCATATAACTAATCCATAAATTTAAGTTCTGTAGCCTTCCACACTGAACTCTTGTGCATGTTTATTTAATAGTAAATTGCATTATAATCCTTTATACAATTTGGGAATAAGCAGCACAGGATATTTGCATATGGATTTAGGTTGTGTTCTTGGATTGTTTTAGTTCAGAAGGAATGCCATATCAAGTCAATCCATGGAGATGACAATGGCTCAAAAAGGTAAGAAGAGTCAGACATATTAGTTGGATGAAAAATCATTGGAAAAGACCAAGGCTTTACACTAGATTGGGAAGTTGAGAAAACCACTTTGGTACCGCTGCAGAGAAAGCTACATGAGAAGCCCATGTAAACCCCAGAAATGAACATGACCAGTCTATTTATTTTATCTTGTGATATGAAGCTTCCAGAGGAAAAAAAATGGAATAATTTAGAAGACAATAAATACAAAGCTGTTTCTGAATATAATACTTTCTGCTATAAAGTAAGTAGTCCTCAATTTATGACCATAACTGAGTCTGCAATTATGGTCATAAATCACTGTGATTGTTAAGTAGGTCACCATATGACCATGCCCGATCTTACAACCTTCTTTGTGGTGGTTGTTAAGCAAACACAATTGTCAAGAGAACACCAACCGTCATTAAGCAAAATTGTTTTCTCCAATGGGAGTTTTTGCCGGAAACTAAAAGTAAATGCTAGAAACCAGCAAAAAAATGTTAACATTTGCAGTGTGACCATGGGACGCTTTAAATAGTTGTCAAGTGTCCAGTTGGTTGTCGAGGACTACATGTAAATGCTGTGTCAAAAGACATTTCACAATTATTCTGCCTTTTTTAAATAAGTGTTTTTGTGGAGAGAGAATCATTGAAAGAACCCATTTGAAATAGAAGAATTTCCACAAATGAGAAGGGATAATGGCAAAACCGGAGTCTCCTTATGGCTTGCATACATAGAGATTAAGCAAGTGGTCTCATGTGAAAACACTATACTAAAATGAATCAACATTTTCAAACCAATTTAGCATTTATATGTTCCCAACTATAACAAATATTAAAAGGATATCCTTGGGAAATTCTACCTATTTTGCTCCTTGGTATTTATTTGTGGGCAATATATATCATGTAAGCCAAAACGGCTATGTCTCACTTCAAAAATTATTTGGAAAAATGTGCAGACATTTTGCATCTCTGCTCTTCCTTAATACAGTCCAGCCTTTTTCAGGCCTCCAGAACATACAGCTGCTTAGAGTTTAATGAGTGTTATCTTGTTATTCAGACTCCTGTCAAAGCTTCAGGAAAGTTGGGTTATTTTAATGAGTACCAGCAGTGTTGTGGTCACGCAAGTTCCAACTACTTCTTCCAAATCATGTTTGAAGCATGTACCTACTATAAATCTTCAGCAAGCTCTATAGGCTGCTTCTAAGGTGTCTTTTTGTTGGTCATTCAAAAATTGAAATATTTTCTAAAACTATACAGCGACTGAAACAAGCCAACTACCAAAAGCCAACTATCAACCAAACATATAAAAAGTGAATACACAATCCGCATGCTTAAACAGCTGCCAAAGTCACTCATAATTACACTAGCAGACATGCAGTTCTATTCCCCAAATGGAACAGTATCAATATGAATGAAAACAGAGCCTTGAAGGGGAGTGATAGAAGGAAAGATAAGAATCAATAGGCTTAACTGAATTATGAGATAACAGATTTAAGATACAAATTGGAAGTCTTATTTTAATTTAATAAAACAACAGCACCTTTTGATGTAATGCAGGGCTCTGTGAGATTAGTCCCATGTTTTATATAACAGACTGGCTTTGATGCCTTGGTAGTGTTTTATTTACTTGTATCCCGCCTTTATTATTTTTAGAAATAACTCAAGGCAGTGAACACATCCAACATGCCTTCCTCCTCCTATTTTTCCCACAACAACCACCCTGTGAGGTGAGTTGGGCTGAGAGTGTGTGCCTGCCCAAAGTCATCCAGCTGGCTTTCATGGTTAAGGTGAGACTTGAACTCACCAACTCCTGCTTTCTAGCCTGTTGCCTTAACCACTAAACCAAACTGGCTTAGATATAAAACATATATCATGTAACATATATAAAGAATAAAATATTGCCCATCCCCAAACTAGCAACCAATTAAACCTTGTTAATGTTTTATTGCTATATATTGATGTATTATATTCCGTTTCCTGTTTGTCTTCCAACCTAGGCATTCAGAGCTTTCAGTTCAATGTATTAATATTAGTGGAGCACAAGGTAATGGTTACAATGCATGATACAAGAGAAGCTACAAGGCTTTTTTTTAAAGTTGAGTTTCATAAATGTACATCAAGTGCATGTTTTATGATGATAGACAAATGCTAACACCCTATTCAAAGAAGCAACAGAATTGCTTTCAACTATGCACTCCGACTACAGGCTTATTGCTGTCATGGCATTAAAAATCACATGCACAAGGGGAAAAAGTTTGTATAATCTCTATTTGAGATAACTAGGTTTTTATCCTGGCAAAATTAAAAAAGCAAGCCCTAAAATTTAACCATAAGCTACCAGTAGAAGGCTCCTAGAATCATTTTGTGTGGGTCTCTGTATGTTTGGATATACAAGTAAAATTATACTAACATATTTACCTACATATTTTTAACTGTTCCAAGTTGAAAATATAGCTGTTAAATACATTTATTTATGAAAGCTATTAATCCAAATTCTTGCTGAACAATTTAGTTCTCTGTACTTTATTGCTCAGGCTTATCATGTTTATGTTTGAAAGAAACTAAAAATAAACTTATTGTATATAACCCATGTAAGAATCCATTAACGTAATATTGTTTTTTGAATTATTGTTAAGTTGTACCCAAATCATTTATAATAATAAATACTAAATTTATTGGTGATGTTTTTTCAACACCAATTATGTCATAGCTATTACTATCTCATCACTTCTAACATCCTTGCATTTATTTGTTGGTTTCAACTATCTCTACATTTTGTTTTACCTTTGCAAAGCACAAGAAATAAAAAATAACACCTGCTACAAGATATAACACCTAGAATTTCCCCTCTTCTTCACATCTGCTAAAGACCACATTGGTAAAAAGAAAAAATCCTCGGACAAACGTCTTATATTTCAAAGCCGCTTGTAAAAGAGAATCTGCTGACATGTTAAATCTTTTCTGTACTGCCCCAAAGCTTTTCTCTTAGGAACAATTGCTGTAAAGAAACATTTGGCCCTTAGGAAATTCCCAAAGGGTCAGCCATATGCATCCTTCCATGGCACCTTGGTGGTGCTGCTTTCTCGGCCTACGCTCGATGTCTCAAAAGCAGCTTTCATCATTCAGTGGGATGTCAGTCAATATGATTTATGGACTGCATTCAACAAAGTCAGAGCATATAGAATGAGAAATATGACTACAATCTCCTAATTTGTTTTGTATTGAGCCACTTAAGAGTCAAAGAGCTGATGTCAGACTGAGACCAGCAACACAATTAACCAGCCGGTGACAGATTCATCTATCCTCCCTGCCAAGCTGTGCCAATCAAGGACAGCATGAAATGACATTTGGAAGGATCAGTAAGAAAGTCCTTTCTCTAAGTAGGCGATGTGGGCTTCTGATGGACAGTTTTTGACTATAGCTTGCAGAGCACTATCACACTTTATCCAATAGCCCCCCGCTGCAAGCTGTGAAATAAGGCTTTTACTGCCAATCATAGAAACAATAAAACACAGACCACAATCCCCAAGCAAATAGCGAACAACAAGACTTGTCTGTTAGCTCTGACAGTCTAGCTTCATTGTTAATTTAACAATATTACATGACACATTAACGGGAAGCTTCTTTCACTGTCTTAAATACAAAATTTAAATTCAGATATTTAAGTGTGTAAAATGGATATTCTTGTGACAGAAAGAATTAAAATTTAGTTTAATCAATTATAACAAAATGTAACTTTCGCTAATGATGAATATGTTTGCCACTGTGTTGGACAATAACTGATAAACACAGTGTCTGTTCTCCTGTACTAAATGAAGTTTAATAAGCACCTAAGGTTGATTGGCTGACTAAAAATAATGAGGATGTATTTATATGAATGCATAATAAGATAATATGCAGTCAGGCTTTTTTAGATGCACAACTGTGATCTTTTGGACAAAGGACAGATTTCACCAAGAACAAGTATATTTACTATTCAAATAAAGCAATCCTGAAAAGACTGGTAACACATACTAAATTTCCTTTATTTCCCCAAAATCTAATTTTTCCAAACAAATTTTAACGTTTATTCAAGGGGGAAAAAATCTCCAGAATGTTTGAAGTCTTTCAGAATGATTCTAAACCACATTAAGAACTGATGACTGAATGTAATGCCATAGCTACAAATTTGCACATTAAAACATCTGTTGATCTTTATTTCTGGAGATCTACAGTGTGAAGGTAAATGTATCCTATAAAACACATAGCAGTACCAACGCAGGCCAAATGGTCCACAAGCACGGATAACAATTCTGAAAAAAAAAATCAATCAGTCTTTGCAAATTATCTTGGTTATAAAGTCTAGTCCAAGGAATATGTAAATGAAGAGTTCTGCGAATTTACTTCTCTCTCCAGCATATGGATGTCCTTTGTAATATTGAATAAATTGTTCAATTTCTTGCTGATTGGATAACAATATTTCCCTGTATTATCTTATAAGGTGCACATGGGGAACAAGTTGCTTTTGTAGAAGATCTGATACACAAGAGCAGGAAGAAGTCCCTGCGGATTTTACCCCATTAGTCGTAGCCAACTTTAGGGGACGGTGCTCATCTCTATTTCTTTAAGCCATTGAGCCAATATTGTCCAAAAACAGTTTCTGAGATCATGTGTCCAGCATAACATCATGCCACAGTGCAAGGCAACCAAGCCACATAATAAATTGGAAACAATATTTCCAATAAAACATAAAGCAGAGATCCCAGTATGTACCAACTGGGATGAACATACGGATGGATAATCAATGATTGAAAAATGCAGTGCCACATATGAATTTTAAAAAATTGGCATCATCATATAATACCATTGTTGCAGGATCTGGATTATTTGACAATTTGTGTTGATGACCACCCTTAAAGGTCCAGGTTTCGGGGCCTGGTCACCTTCAAGACCACTTGATCCAAAGGATGCCTACAGGAAGATTCCTCCCGTGGAATGTCCTTCAAACAGACATAAGATCAACACCCTCATTCAGTGGTGAAATTCAAATTCTTTTACTACCGGTTCTGTGGGTGTGGCTTAGTGGGTGTAGTGTGGCTTGGTGGGTGTGGCAGGGGAAGGATACTGCAAAATCTCCATTCCCACCCTGCTACAGGGGAAGGTTACTGTAAAATCCCCTTTCCCTCCCCACTCCTGGGGGAAGGATATTTCAAAATCTTCATTCCCACCCCACTCTGGAGCCAGCCAGAGGTGGTATTTGCTGGTTCTCAGAACTACTCAAAATTTCTGCTACCGGTTCTCTGAACTGCTCAAAAGTTCCACTACCGGTTCTCCAAAACCTGTCAGAACTTGCTGGATATCACCCCTGTCCTCGCTCCTAGGAAGTTGATTTTAAAAACTGCTTTTTAAATATGCATTTGGAGACTGAAGTGAGAACAGGAGATATACCAAAATTGAGATTAATATGGAGATGAGTCGTAATTTTTATTATTACGACAGTATTTATTTGGTAATTGTAATGTATTTCCTGTAAGCCACATAAAGATGTACAAGATTCAAACATTTGTAATCAATTAATATTCAGCAAACTAAGACTAATAAATAAAAGCTTTAAGAAGGATGTGAAGACAGTCATTGTCAATCCTGTGCATTAGTTTTATATAATTGAATATTCTGCAAATTGCTTGGCCATAACAGCCAGCATGGATATGTATAAAGGGAAAGCCAGAAATAAGTATATTTGGAACATGCTCTGTTGTGAAAAGTACTTCGTATGAAAAAAAAATCACCAAAACTAATTTATTGGGCAACTCTTAATAAAAGTTTTAAGAAATAAAGAAAACCTTGCAGAATGATTGGTAGTTTATATATGACTAGGTTGAGGGCTTTTTCTTTCCTCAAATTCATCTCTGCCCCCCTGCCCCCCCAATCTTCTGTTATACAAATTGACTGGGATGCTCAAGCAAATAATATTTATCAATCTTCAAATCAGAGGACATTTTGGTTATAACAACTGAATGGAATTGAATATCAATTGCTTATATGCTATATGATTATTTATCCCATTGATAATTACACATTTTCTACACTGAATTCTGAGGTTATTCTACTGTTTAAAAAATGTGTGATGCTACAAACTGAAAACTAGTTTGGTGTAGTGATTGAAGTGCTGGGCTAGAAAGTAGGAGACAGTGAATTCTAGTCCACTTTTAGGCATTAAAGCCAGCTGGGAGACTTTAGTTGAACTGAACACTTTTGTAATACGAGCAGTATAAAATAATATGGGTCAGTGTTTCAGGGACTCCCTCTCCTTTATTTCTTTTTCTTTTTAACTAACTAACAATTGTAGTAGTGTTTATTTATCTATCAAATTTTGAAACCGCCCATCTCTCTCTCATGCAGGGACTCTGGACATATAAAATATTAAAATACAAAAACAACATATAAAATTTAAAAAGAGGTTGGTTAAAGGATGGTTAAAATTCAGTGTTAAAAATTAGTTAAGAGGCTAAGAGTTTCCTGAATCACGAGATGAGTGCCAAATACATTTGAAAATACATAAATAATGAAAAATTAATTAATTTGGATATATCCATTGGATCCAAAATATCCAACTAACAAAATTAGTGTGACCTAATACATCTCTTAAAACACCTAAATATGTTCTTCATAAAATTCAAATTCAAATTAGAAATCACTTTTTAATAAATTAAAACATATTCTCATAAATGTCCGCTATCAGAGCAAAACCTCAGGCCCACGAATTGTAATAACAATTGACATTTATTTTGAATAAGTGTCAACTTTGAATTCATTTAACAGGAAGCAAGAAACTTTATTTCTAAAGGAAATATATATGCATTGAGCTAATAAGAATCTATGTCTCTTGGAACAGATCATTAATCTAATCATAAATTAGGATAGTATAAAAAATAACTGGGAAATTTTGAGTCACAGAAACAATTGAAGCAAAACCTTTAGCATTTGTAAACACAGTATTTAACTAAATACTTTAGTTTCATTTTTGCTATCTATATAAGGGACATGTCCAAACACTAAAAGTTACAGAATAAAGTGCAGAAACTGATAAAGCTAAAATAAAACAAAAGAAGTAACTGTTTTAGGTAATAACTTCTTTGATATTTCCAATTTACAAGTATAATGCTTAAAACTGTAGCCTCTGGTTAATGCAAGCAAGGTTTCAATTTAAAGCTGGCATATGCCATTTCTCAAATTTAAAAGGCAAATAACTGCAGCTCTGTCTGAAATTCAAGCTGCTTGATAGAGCATATAAGTGCAAAACTTGGAAGTGCCCATGTTAAAACTGCAATGTGAATTAGTTCCTGAAATCGAATATATTTGTTAGAACGATAAACAACTGGAAAAGCAGTCATTTTGCTGCATGGTCAAAATTCACTTATTATTGTGCAGTACAGACTTCTTCTACTTGCACCTTCCAAATGTACTGGTCAAAAACTCCTCAAAATAAGCAAATTTTCTTGGATACAATGGAATTAATTTCAAAGCATCTGAAAGCAGCTAATTTAGGAAAATGAGTACATAAAAGGGTCTGTCAGCTAGCACTCTTTCACGTTATCCACTCTTTTATGACTTTATATTCCTGTATTTCTGTAGTAATCTCATTACATGTTGCCTCATCATTATTGGCCAGTTTTTGCCTTGAATACATTAATTTTCAGAATGGAAGAGTGAGAGAAATTATTTAATCTAGAGTGGTAAATAGATCAGTTTTCCTGCTCCCCATTGATACCACTAACATTTGGTTTAAACTGTTAATTTCATCAGGCTAATTTTTGCTTATTTTTAAATGCATCAAATTAGATTTATTAAGCATTTACTAAAGATAGTTAAATGTGAAGGTGATATTATAGCTTTCTCCAACTCTTTCTCCAACTCTTAAAATATTCAGCAAAACATTTTACATAGCTCCCAGCCATTAAATTTGGTTGCTTTAATTTTACATATCTGAATCATATTTTTTTTTACTTTTTAGTAACTTGTCCCTTTTAAATTACAGTGTGGATATTGAAAATTATGCAAAAATACTATCAACTGACATAAATATGACTTAGATAATGCAACCTAGGCAGATAGAATTCAATTATGCATTAATATAAATGATTCTGCCTATTTAAAAATTGCATCTGTTCGTCACAATGCAAATATTGTGTTGGACTAAAATAAAATACTTAAAATAAGCTGATGACCTGAAAATAATTGGGGCACAAATCCTTTAAAGCAATCCATCATCTTTATGAAATACATTTGGGTACAGACATTCTCCTCACTTCAAAAAGTATGTTTTTAAAAGAGGCTAAAACTTTCACCAGCTCTTTATTCTCAGCCACTATCTGGCCATTTTAATCTGATTTCGTATGCACATCCCATAGTTGCATTTTGACACCTGACCTCAAATCCAAGAGGTCTTAAAAGTTTCCTTTGAATGATCTCATTTCAGATGCAACACAGGCTGTATCATGTTTCTATGAGACTTTAAAAGGTTCCTTCTGCCTTCTGTCCAAAAGACCAGGGTTAGTCTTCAACTTGGATTCTGCATGCTGCTATACAACTTAGCAGTCAGTCAGATCAAACCAAATAGAGGGCTTTATAGTAAGTCACTCAATACTAAAGCAATAAGCCTGCAGGCAGTCCATAGTTAAGTTTTCCAAGGGCATGCTTTTCTTGAGCTTGCAATCTACTTACCGACATAGCTGCATAGTCATTGTTGTTATTCTGAGAACGAAATCAGCAAGGCAATCAAAACAGAAAGTAAATTAAAATACACTTGTCAACATTAAATTGCATTTGAGTAACTGAGGTGGGGTGGGGGGCTGCTGGGAGCCTCAAGAAAATAAATAACACCTACTTCTAAGCTTTATTTCCTAAAGATCTCCACAAGTTAAAAATATGATTCAAAATGTGAATGGTTTTTACCTCATTTTCATAAACTCAATGAATCCCACATGTAATCTGTAAAAGCCTAACAGGTGCTTGTCTAATTAATCTAATTTTATTTTATTTTATTAGGTTATCATTTACTGTAAACTGATATTCAGACATACTAAGGAATGATATAAAGCATAGTGCATTAAAATATTCTGCATGGTGCAATAAAATATTCTGCATTCTTCCAAAAGAATGGAAAGATTTGCCTGGAGTGCCACTTCAAAAAAATTGAGCATTTATTCAATTAGTTTGACAACTTCAGAACCTGAATAGATCCAAATTGCTATAGATGGTATTCTCACATGCATAGTGGGTGGGGGATTTAAGCCCCTCTCTTCTAGCAGCACAGCGCTAGCCGCTCCATCTCTAAAGCGCCAAGCTCCAAAATTCTCCAGAAGAGAATTCCACAACATGCCATCAACCAAAGGATTGGTTGATGGCATGTTGGAACCAAAGGATCCAGTTATTTTAAGCTGCATGTGTGCAAGTGTTTTCCACTCACATCTACTTGTGATCCAATCCTTCATGGCTATCATCAGTCCTATTTAAGGGCTTTTGCTATTAAAACACACTCAAGCAGTGGTGGGATTCAAATAATTTGACAACCGGTTTTCTGCCCTAATGATTTCTTCCAACAACCAGTTCACCAAACTGCTCAGAAAGTTAACAACCGGTTCTCCCGAAGTGGTGTGAACTGGCTGAATCCCACCACTGCATTCAAGATATTTGTAACAATCTGAAGTAACATTTCATAAAAAATATTCTGCCATTACAGTAATTAACAAAGCTTAAAAAGCTGCTTATTTTTATTACAAGTATGGTCTTTTACTTTATTTTTAAAACATCAGTGTTTTTCTATCAAGTGACAACACAGAAAAGGGAAAAGCAAACAAATTTTGAAGAACAAAGCAAATAAAAATCAAAGAATGATTATACCACAATAGCCATGTATACAGTGTTAACCTTAGGCCATCCTTCTCTGATCTGGAGCCTTTCAGGCATGTTGGGCTACTCATCATTTGCCTCTGAATTGGAATAATGTCCAACATATCTCAAGAGTACCAGTTGTGGGAAATCTACCACTGATAATGCCGATAATGCCATCAAGTTGGTACATTAACATATCAACTCTTAACTAGCACATGCTGTAAGTAAACCTTCTCCAGAAAGATCTGTCCTCAGCCTAGCATCTGAAGTCATTGGCATGTATTAAAAAAAGCTCTGATATTCATACATAATTTTGATTGTTTTCTTTACTGCACGCTATTTCAAATTTCATTTCTTAAGTCAAAAGTTGAAAAATTATACTTTCCCTCGCGTTTTAAATTTTTTCTATTGAAAGGAGAAAAGAGAATTCCAACTAAAACCTTAATTTGGTATGGCCATTATATTAATCATATTATATTCTGAAGATATAAGTAGGCAGAAGTAAAACAAAATTATGGCTGACTATGTTATGCTTGAAAAAACTAAAAATGTCCAGCTACTTAACTACTCGAGGGTTTCTTACTTGTCTTCGGAACTGATAAATCATTATTCTTTATTTTTAGTTGAAGTCAATTTCCATGATTTTATTTACAGCATTTGTTGATTTTACTGGCATAGTTAAGTTATAATTTTCAACTATCTTAATCATAGGTATTATCTGTAATTTCTAGAAAAAAATCTAGATATAATTTTTCTACATATGGAAACCATTAATAAAAATGCTTCTTTAAGTGAAGGTAGATTGATTTGTGATTGATCTCAGGGGGCTTGGAAATTTATCTGGAATAGGATTCAGCAGAAATGAGGAGCCACAGAAATTTTACTTACTTCACACTATAGCAAAGCCACTGCTTGATAAAATCTATACCCTTCAAGATCTGTTCTGATGTATATAATATTGTACAAGTATACTTTTAACAAAAAAAAATGGTCATAAACCAAGGTAGAGCAGATAGGGCCTTGCTTCTGATTTAGCAGGTGATGTTCCATTTGTGCCATCCATGTACACTGAAAGATCTGTATTTATGTAATTGCTAAGTACCTATGAGAAATATTTCAATATTTTAAATTTAACTCGAGTTTTGACTGACTTTTAAGTTAATCGAAGTGTTATCTTAAGTGTGCCATTATTTGTCCTCTTATTCCAACCAAAGTTGGAATAAGTTTAGAAGTTAACAAAACCTCCTTGTTATGGGAGGTGATGCTACAGGGAGAATAAAGCAGGAAAGCATTTTATTTAAATATACAAAGGTTCCCTGCAAGGCCAGTATTTACTTGAATGGAAAAGCCAATCATTCGGCATTATGATTTCTGTGAGATCTCAGAAAGTCATCAACATGAGATCCTATTAGGACTTCCTGTATATTCTCACATACTAAAGTTAGGGCTTTAGGGAGAGGCCTTAGCTGAACCCTTGAACGTGTATATTGCATGTAGAAAACCTCTCTCCCTTCCCAGTTAAAATGTTTTTAGGCAGAATATGCTGGAGTATATATAGAGGAGTCTGTAGATTTGTTAATCATCCCTGGAAGAAAATACAGCCCGAGATGGACAAGTAATTTTATTTACATGTTTATTCCTTCTCTGGAGATTAAACTTTTTTCATTCACAACTACTTGGGATGTTCTCAGCAGAAAATGGAATAGGTCCTCCTACTCCAACTACAAAGAATATGAAGAAATTTAGTCAGAATAAATATTTCTCACTTATCCAGAAATAAGTGAGTCTTCACATCAATTCTAATCTTGTTTTTTGTACAATAAATCATTTTTACCCCTGCATTTTCAAGTATGGGAACATGTTTTATATTCTGAGCCTACTGTACATTTTCATTATATATTTGATAACTTCCTGCATAAAGGTAAAATTAATCACAAGAAAATATTTGGAATGAAATTGTTTTACTTCTGAACTAGTTTCTTCAAACTGGGAATATAAACATAGCTCCATACATGACTTAAAGTGAGACAGTCCGGTTTACCCCTTCATCTTCTTTGTGTAAAGAACTGGATAAAATTTCCAAATAAATTCTCAGATAGAAGTGTTTAACTCCATTTTCCTCCTGGATAGCTGCCCTGATCACTCAATCTGCCCTATTTCTGCCATCATCACAACACACTGACATGACCTTTTATGCCACAGATTCTGCAGAAAAGTTGCAGAATAGCCATGGTTGAATATGCATCAGTTCAGATCTTGAAAAGAGAAAAGAGTGTTAGCTGTAGAAATCTTCATATAGAGCTGTTCTGTGAACTACACTGTTTAAATATTAGTCCTTTATTTCTCTCCTCCAAAGTGGCTGAAGGAGAAAATCGTGGCAATCTATCAGGTTTTACTATTTACAGATACGGCATAGTTTTATTATATATATTTAAAAATAATAGCCAAGTTTTTCCCAACTCAAAATTCCAGAACAACATTGATTGATTCATAAGGTATTTTCACATAAGATACAAAAAACGTTGTAGGAGACGAAATGACAAGAATCCAGACTAACAACCAAGGCATCACATTGATAATTTCATTTAACTGAGGCACAGTATATCTGATCCAATAACGCTAACAAAAAAATCAAATCATAACTTGGATTTCTGAATAAATGTGAAATAAAAGCTTGTGAGGGAAAGTGTTTCAAATAATGCACAAAATCTAAAGCACGGACCGACAAGGACCATTTACACCATACCTGTAAATGTGGTTTTAATACACATTTCCCAACAGTAAACCAGGTAATGTTAAATAAAAGTATACTGTATATATTTTTAATCAGGTTCAATAGTGACTATTTTTTAAAAAAAATATCTTTTAAAGTTTACAGATATATAAAAATGGTTCAGAAGTCTTATTTTACCCCACCCAGTCCTCATAGTATACAGATTAAAACATAGCACATGTGGTATGTTGCTTTTAATGGTCCAAAAACAGATCCCATTTGAAAGGAGCTGATGGAGACATTCAACCATTCATAAAAAGCAGAAAATGGGTAGAGAACTCAAAGACTTCCACCTCTTCCTATTGCTAAAGGAAGCACAGAATGCCATTAACTAACTCTAAGATACATTTTTTAAACTGGAGGGTGAATCCTGATAACTCAATACTAATAACACTATTACAGCTAGACTTAATGGGGGCCTCCAACTGACTACCCAGATCCTTGCACAAATTCTCAGTCTAATTTGAGCCTATAAGGTTGGATGCTGTTCATTGCAACAGTTTTTCTTCTTTTAAAAACCGCTTTAAAACAAATGCTCATTTTACTACTTTAATATTTATTGATTTCCTACAATAAGTGATTACTGTTCCCAAATAATATGCATGACTGTCTAAAAGGTGTAAGTTAATAAGTCCACATTGTAAAATTATATAATTGCCCCAAGTGCTCACTACAAATGCAAAAGGGAAGAAACTGAACAGGATTGGGATATCCTTGATTTATTGAGCATAGTTGTTGTTTTTCTTGTTGAAAAACAACAACTGTTACCCTAAAATTTCAGTTTATATCCTATCCTTCTGTCCCAAAGCAGATTTGCTTAGAAGGAACATTAAACCTTTGGTTTAAGACTACAAAAACAAGGAAGAACTTCTCCCTTCTTTTGGTCTTGTTGAAAGTCCAAGACCACAATACATTTTTATTTCCCTTTTGGATTAATCAAACTTTACTAAATCATCCAGATTCAGATAATCACTAGTTAATCTTAAATATGATTACCTAAAAAAAACCTTTTGCAGACATTATTTATGAAGGTGGTTTGTTGGCTTAACTCCCACCTCCCTAGGATTGCCTTGCTAACTGAAGTTGAACTAAAACAGGAGCCAATGCTTTCAAACTGTTTTTCACAACCAAACAAGAGAGAGAGAGAGAGAAAAAGGATAAAACTAATCTAGATTTCTCCTATGTAGGTGCTGCATTTCTGCATTCCAGGGATGGGGATTTTCCCCTCATCTATCCGTATGTCCTTAGATACGTAGAAATTAAAGTGATATGTTATAGATTTGATTTTCTATACTTACAGGCAAATGAGTAAAAACCTGAAAAGTGCTTCTTAAGAAATTAATTAGATCCATTAAATAGCCACTAGCTCTCCCATCAGGCTCAATCATTGTCCAATCATAGTCAGCAAGCTGGATAAATTCATCGATTTTCTGATTAAGTTTTGTATAAATCTCCCCTTCAGCAGCATGTCTTGCATCCTGAAAAGAACAGATAATAAAATGTCAGTATCGCATTACTAACTTAAGGATAATTGCTTGAATGAAATTCTGTAAACAGAGCAGTTGTGGACTAAGAAAAATGGAAAATAAATCTTTAAAATTCAAACTGTAAAGTATTTAAAAACAAATTGACTACCAATATCAATAGCAAGTCAAATTCTGCTCCAAAAGGAACATGATGCTTAACGCTTTGACTCATTTTTGAAAACAGTTACATACATCTGTAAGATAACTATTGTATGTTATAAAGCAGCCGTCTCCATCCTTTCCAGCACCAGGACTGGTTTCATGGAAGACAATTTTTTCACAGACCGAAGGTGTGGAAGAATGGTTTTATATGCAACCGAGATCTTGCACATTCACAGATGAAGCTTTCCTTGTTTGGCTGCCACTTGTGCAGCTCGGTTCCTAACAGGCCATGGACCATTACCGGTCCATGGCCCAGGGGTTGGGGAACCCTGCTATAAAAGTTCTGAAATAATACTCAGATCTTGCTAGTTTTAAAGAAAAAAGAAGCATTAATGTTTCATCGGTATAGGTTTATTTATTGCAATTTTATAATCATGACTTTCATATTGCTTTTTATAATTGGATGAGAAACCAGTATTTCCAGCAAGGCTAGTTGTATTTTATCACTATTCTTTATGATGTCATTCTACAGTTTTAAATCTTAACATTTTAAAAATATGAAAAAATATTTCTAGGTGTAGAAAATGAACAAATAGGCTGCTAACAGCGCAATTATATACAAGTCAGAACTAGAATCATCAAGTTGGAAAACCTAGAGGTCATTTAGACTAAATTGCCATGTTTTCTGCTCTTGAGTTTGGTATATAAATGGAACCTTTTCAAACAACCTGAACCTTAGCTAAATCTGTTCCAAAGAAATCAGAGTTACTTAGCACAATCCTATATAAATGTCACAAATGACAGCCACACAGCATGATGCCACAGAGCAATAATTTGGATCATATAGTAGCCACTACATTAAAGGTAATGCTTATACATATGGAACAAATTACAAATTCCCACAGAACAAAATCAAAAGGCCCCAAACAACATTTAATTGGAGAAAATAAAACAATAGTTTTATTGACAGTAGTTGTTCCTCAGAACTTTCATCAAAACGGTATTTGATTCTAAAGATGATCAACTTTTGCAGAAGAATCACAACCAGCAGCTTCAGTAACTTTCTGCAACTTAGTGCCTTCCAGTTCTCTTGAACTGTAGTTTCCATCAGCTTGATCACTGATTTGCTTACAAGAGATGATGGACTTCAACACCTCAACAGTATTATCAGATCCTCCCATGCTATGTAGCATGTCGGGCAGCAATGGATCTCAAGCATTTTTGGTTTTGAGCGAGTAGTTCAGTGTCTTCCCATGTGATGTTTAGAGTCCTTAGGTCTGTCATGAACATTTTTCACCATGTATTTCAAGGGTGTCCTCTTGGTTGTTTGGCAACAGGCAGTCCATCTCATTGCCATCTAGGGAATTCGATTGTTCTTAATTTGGAGAATATGACCTACAAATTGGAGACTTCTGCGTGTGACAATGTTATGTAATTTGCAGGAGAAACTCTTTTGGAGCTCTTCATTAGTAATACGGTCAAAATAGCGAATCTTTAGGATTCGGCGAAGGCATCATTTTTGGAAGGCGTCAAGTCTCTTGTTAATTAATGCTTGCTGACACCTCCTCACTGGCACAAATGGCTGTTGGGATCACTACAGAAGTGAGCAAACAGAATTTAGTGGTATAGACAACAGTGATATAGACAAGTACCAGATTTTATTAATCCTCTGGAAAACAGCTGTTGCTTTTCCAATGCATCACCTGACGTCCATCTCTGCATCTCTGTTTCTGGTGACTGTACTTGCCAAATAGGTAAACCTTTCTACTTCAAGTCACTGTGATCTAAGTGTGTTTCACCATATCTGTATGGTGAAGCTCACAAACATGATCTTCGATTTCTTGAACCTTATGTTGGGGTCAATTCTGGTTGCTTCCTCATCCCAGGCAGTCCTCACTTGTACTTTTGTCTCATCTTCCCCAAGTAAGACAATATCATCTGCAAAATCTAGGTTGCCTGGTCTTCTTCAGAATAATGAATGCCTTTCCGGGTGCGTGATGTTCATCACCTAAGGCAGGGGTGTCAAACACAAGGCCCACGGGCTGCATCCAGCCTGCAATGTGGTCAGATCCAGCCTGCGGGGCCAGCCTGGAAATGGGCCGGCCTGTGTCACTTCTGTTCTATTCTGGGAACAACAGGCAATAAAGGAGAGGACAGGGCTGAATGATCTAACACTCTTTATTCTGAACTGCAACGAACAACAACTAGTTAGTGAGAGGGAGAGCAAGAGCTCCATTGCTGACAGTTCTTTTATACTCAAGCTGTCAGTGGCTCAGCCAATCATAAGGCTTCAATCTCCCGCCAGAAAGCCCCCACGGCAGAGCCAATCAGCTTCTTTATTAGAGACATGTGCTCTTCTGCCGAACACAACACCTTCAGCCCTGTCTACCCAATGCAAAGAGGAAACATCAGGCCAACGTGGCTTCGGCCTGGTCTACCCAGTATGAAGAGGAAACATGCCAGCAGTTTGGGGAGTGGTGTCAAGCGGCCACCCCCACCCTGCCATGGCCACCCTGTTGGCCATACCCAGCCAGCTCAAGGTCAATCACAGCCCTGATGTGGCCCTCAATGAAATTGAGTTTGACACCCCTGACCTAAGATCATCAAGGGCCACGAGGAAGAGGAGCAATGATAGAATACAGCCTTGTCTAACTCTGGTAGTAATTTTAAAGACGTCCATATGGCCATTTTTGGTCTTAATGCAGCAGTTTAATCATAGGTATAAGTCCTTAAAGATAGTAAAACCATTGGTACATTGTATAAACCTAGGATCTGCCAGAGAGATTCTTGTGGACTCTATCTATTGTTTTCTTAAAATCAATAAAATTAATGGTCAGCGGATGTTAATAGTCAATGCAATGTTTTATGATATTTCATAAAGTGAAGTTTTGTTTGCAGTAGGACCTTCCACAGCGAAATCCATTGTTCTTCTCTCAGATGGTTGTACACTTAATGTACAACCATCTGTGGTTGTACACAGATGGTTGCCTAAGGAGAATTACGTAAAAGGTCTTTCCAGGCACCGAGAGGAGGGTAATGCCAATTGCCCAACGTATCTGAAGCATATTGATTTAGCTGATATAATTAAAAAGGCTCTGATAGGAAAGTTGAAGAAGTTACAGTACAGCTTAAATGAATTAGGTTTTTCCTCATATGATTTATTGTTCTTCATATAATTAGCATTAAACATGAAAGCATTAAACATGAAAATCTCAGATTCTATGAAGAATTCATTGAAGGATTAAAAGAAAGGTAAGAAGAGACAATAGAAGACTCCAGTCTTCCTGATTCTTTTTTCCCTTGAAACAAATCCTTAAAACAATATGAGATACATGGGACGGAGACATTGCCCCAAGCACATGTTTTGTAATCTTTTCTACAATTTAAGGAAGGAAACCCTCCATCTCTAAATTGAACTGCTTTCTGGGGGTATGAAAACGAAACAGAAGAGCAGCTAGTGATCATTTTTTTTTATTTCATTTCATTTTTTGCAGTAATAGGGAAACACATTAAAGGAACCTCCCCTCACATTCAAGCTTGAGATGTGGGGAAGGCCCACTAAATATTCTCACCATCCCTATTTTTGCCGTAAAGGCTACCAGCACATATATCAGGATTCTATCCATTCTAGATTCCAGGATGGATTCTAACTCCTACAAAATACTTAACAGTCTCTAAAGGAAGGAAAATGTTGAAATAAGATAGGGCTGAAAGCTTGCTGAAGCAACACAACTTTAACTTGTGTGCAGAATATTTAGGAAGCAGCCATGTATAAGGTAGTCCTTGTTTAGTGACTACAACTTAAACTGGCTCCTAAGCAAAGTAAAGCAACTGCTATGTGAAGATACAACTATACTTATGATCTTACTTCAGTTTTCCTTTGCTTTGCTTTGACTTGTGAAGGTTGAAAACGTGAGGATTAAACTTGCTTTTTCAACAGTCATAACTGTAAACAGTAGCTGTGTGAGGTGATGTAATGGTATGCAGGAATAAATTTGGGGGACTGGGCCAAGTGGTTGCCTACAGAATGGTGAGGCAAGAGACAGCACTGTCCGAACTAAATTTTAAGTGGGACAAGAGGCTCAGAAGAGATCCTTCCTAACTCCTTGGGCGATAAAGGAGATGGGGGAAGAACTGTACTTTCAGATTTGCAAGATTCTGTTCGTGTAGCCTTACAATTCTTACCAAAGTAGAATTAGTTCCTCTGGTCATGTTTCTTGTCTGGTCTTCCTGGTAAGGCTGATCTTTGCGGGGAAAATTCTACAAAGCAAAGGCTACCATGGAGATGGAGTGTTACTTTGTGCATTATACATGAACCTTGAAAGGAACAGTGAGCAGTAATAGAACTCTTGAGAATAACATCCTGGTCAGGATCCATCCCTAAATTAAACAATCATGTTGATCCTATCTACAGCCAAAATTTGGTCTCCGATTTGCTCTTTCACTTATGATTAAGACAGCAGCAGATAGGAAACACAAGTTGTCATAGGAAAGCTTTAAGGATATTTTGCACCAGGTAAGGGATTGTTGCATTTCTTATTATTCGTATAAGAAGCTACTCTGTGTTCCTGGTTTTGTTTCAAAGATTTATCCCTCTTTCTTCAGGAATTTTTCACAAATATGAATAGTTTTGGAGACTTTCCACAAAAATCCCATAGATTCTTTAATTTTTAAAAAATGAGATAATTTCCATAATTCTCTTTTTCACCTAGGAGTTTTCAATGCATTTTCTCCAACACAAGCACTTTTTAAAAAAAAATGTAACCACCTTATTTATTTACATAACTTTCACAAAGTACCTTCCTTCAAATCCACAATTTTTAAAAGGAAGGCTTGCATGAAATTTTGATTACCAAAATACACATCATGAGAACTGTTTTTTGATGTCTTTAATGCTGCTACAGAAAAGTCCCTTTGGGCAAGTCTTGTAAACATTTCAGCAGAAGACCATGGAGGATTTCTACTTCAGCTCTATCACCAGGTGTCTAAACTGAAGGCGAAACAGCTGCAAGCAACAATCCATACAGCACCATGAAGAAGAGGGATTTAACAGAGAATACCTAACGAACTCTTCTGAACTTTGCTGTGTTAACAATTCCCATTTGCCCTATTTATAACATTCACAAACAGTCACATGGTAATAACTAAATGTTCTCCATGCAGAAAATACAAGAGACATGATGCTAATCCCTTGAGCATTTCTTTATCCTCCCTATCTTCCTTTAACCTTGATGACAGAGACTAATGCTGGAATTTGATAGGTATCATTTTAGATTTAGTTACAAAATAAAAGTGCTGAAGACAGAATTACTCTCAGTGGGAATAATCCTTTTTTAGTTTGTTGGTCTGTAAAATCCTGCCCTGTTTGGGTGTATACACAGTAAGGCAATTACTTGAAACTTAAGATGTAATTGTTAGGGAATTAACTGATGCCTGTTTTTGTGTACTTTAAAAAAAAAGTCAGTGAAAGAAAACATTCCAATTTTGTACAAATAGGTTCAGAAATGAGAAACATAGACCACTTTTTTGCCTTGTTATTCCACAGATCATTATCTAAAGTAAACACAGGTCATTATCTAAAGTATTAAAATAATACCTATGTTGGGGATAGGATCCAACAGGCCATGCAGCTAGTTCCATGAGGCCAAGGACTATAAAGTTTGAATCTTCTCAAAACAATGCGACGTGACAAACTACATTTGAAATGGATGGTTTCAAAATGATTATTCTAGGATAAGCTCACGAGTAAATTTCTGAATTGATAAAAGATACATGCAAGCACACACGGACACAAATGTACTCCTTGCATAAATCTCCTATAGGAATTTGTTTTCAATTTTATACACATTTAATTAGTTGGAATAATTTTACTGAACAGAGAGGGCCTTACTTCTAAGTCAGTACAGTTAAAGTTAGCTGTTTGAAGTTTTTTAAACATAGTTTTATAGTTTCTAAAGTAGACACATGAATCCCTTATTATTTTTTATGGTTGATCACACAGTCAGTCAGATTTTTAGATTGGATTTATCATTTTTTATCCATCTATTAAGTCCTTCTCAAGGACCTGGGATAGATAGATGTTGTTTGATGGTGTTAAAAGGTTATTTTGTTCCTATACAAAATATATAATAGTTTCCGAATTTGTTCTTTGGGAAAGTGTGTCAGCTCTGTGATGATTTTGGTCATTGTTTCCAACATCTTTCTTAGCTCTTCCCCAAAATCATTTTCCTGGTCAGTTCCCACTAGCTCATTTACATCTGAGTGTATATAAATGATTTTTGGCTTCCAGTTTACTTTAAACTTACCTGGAGACAATACAAGTACCAGAGATCAGAGGGCCAGAACTGAATACTGATCTTCTTCCAATACAGGCAGACCTCAACTTACAACCAGTCACTTAGCAACTGTTCAAAGTTATGGTGGACTTCCCCAGAGCTATTTACGACCCAGTTTTAAAGTTCAGACCTGCAATCAAACAACTGCATTTTGGGCACTTGACAATCGGCTTGCACTACTAACATTCCCCAGTCACATGAGCATGATTTTCAGCATTTTGGGGTTAAAACCAGTGTATCCTTCCAGTTTTGGGCAAAAAATACTCATTGTGTATAATGAATTTGCTTAACAATCACAGGGTTCACTTAATAACCACTGGAAAAAAGATTGTAAAATTGGGAGCAACCACATAATGTAATGACACTTAACAACTGCCACAACTTATGACTGTAATGCTGTGTCAACTCTGAAGCAAACCTGGCTGAAGCCATCTTTTGCTGCCTCGTAGTTGCCATGAACTCTGAGAGGGTGAAGGGAGGGGGAAATAGATAGGCTGGCTAACAGTCAAAACAAAAAGTTTTCTTGTGGGAACTAAGGTCATCCCAACAGGTGGCAATTGAAGGAAGAGAGGAGTAACCAAGCAGCCTGACGGCTATTGTCATTGGACAATGTGACTGGTGACATCTGGGGAAGGAAACATTTGCTCTTTTAATTAGGGAAAAACTGTGGGACCTTTTAGAGTTGGTTTTCACTAGCTGTGCCGATATGATGTATCCAATAAACATCTTCTTTGAGGAATCTACCTGCCTCGGAGTTCTGCTTTTGGCAGATGCATTACTCGGAACACTGGCAGCCAGACTCATGAGTTTCAAGTACTACCTGTAGTGGTACAAATGTAGGAAACTCAGTAATACATGCCTGTGTAATAACTGTAGTTTATATACACTGATTTAAAATTTTTGTCAAGTGACCAAACACATAAATGCCTATATACCTGACATTCTCTTTGTGTTTTTTTTCTTTCTTGGAAACTTGGAAACAAAACCATGCCTTTGCTAATGAAAATATCTGGAAGAACCATCAACATGTATAATCAAATTTGAAGAACATAAGAGGTGTAACTGAAGATGTTTAGCACAAGCATATTTTAGTTTTGTCTTCTCCCAAATATGACTCCATCGTTCAATGTATTATGTAGTTCACCATAGATTAATTTAATGAGATTAGGTTATTTTAAAATAAGCAACACTCTGAAAATGATTATTTTTATATCATAATAATGATGTACTTAAGTTAGTATCACCTATTTTATGCTTAGTTAATATACTCTTTATAGATGAGTGGTGTGGTGACCTAGAGGTGTAGCTCACACCTCACAATGAGGAGGCTGTGTGTTTGATCCTAGATAAGGCAGATATTTCTCTTTCTGGATGCAATAAATAATTGTTGGCTGTGAACTCTTCATAGGCGTCAGGAAGGGCATCCGGCCAGTAACACTCAGCTCCAATCAGTCGCCCCATCCCTATCCCGAAGCAAGGAATTACAGGGATTAAAAGGAAAAAAAAGTACTCTTTACAAGTAAATATTTGGAACTTTTATGATGCTGAGTCACTTTACCTAATATGTTTGGATACTGTTATTCATACATATATAAATTGCACAAAAAAACCTGGAACTAAAGCATGATATCTAGAAATTAAGAATTTGACTATTCACACAGGAATTTGAAAACTGATCACATCTCCCATACCTTAAATGTTGAAAGACCATACAGTCTTGCTGTGTGGAGAGTTTCTTGGGAAATATTTGTAATGTTAGTTATAAAGTCTTCAAGATATTTACATGCCTGTTCCAAATGCGTTGTATTTATGATAATTTGTACCAGCTTTAAAAAAAAGTGAAAATAAAGATATAAGAACAAATTCTAATAAAGCACTTCTTTAAAGTTTCAGATTATATTTAAGTCACTGTTAATTATGGAGTCCCCTCTCAAACCAGAGTATATAATACAAAACCTAACATATAGCATGTGACGGATTGATTATAAAAAAACATATATTGGTATGTCTATTTTAAAGGCAGACTGTCATTTTAATGTGGAATACCAATGTGCGAAATAAACTCCATTGTGAATATTATCTGCAAATTTTCTAGCTTCAGGAAATCTTTTTTACATTTATATATCCACTAAGAAAACCTTAAATTGTTTCCTACAGAATATCTATGTGCTAGATAGAATATACTTTCCTATGCTGTTTTTTCACAATTTATTTGGACTGGAATCTACCTACTCTAGGAGTCTGTCAAGCACTACAGATTTAACATATGAGCTCAAATTACCTGAAAATCCCCCCTGGGGAACCACAGGTTCAAGCAAGGCACTGAACTAAAACCAAGATGTATTTTAAAGAAACTTATCCACAACTTATTCCTGATTTTCTTTGAAAAGTTCTGGGGAAATCACATCCTTCCCAAGGAGAGAGTTTGGAAGTCCCCAAACTACCGAAAAAGTTTGAAAGCACCTGAAAATGTATTGAATATTAGAAAACATTCTCAGCACTTACCTCTGTCAAACCTATGTGAGGTTTTTTAATGAGATTTTGCAAACAACTGCTTAAAGTTCTAGTCAACAATAAATTTGTAGATTTTCTAAGCATGTCATCTATCTCTGTTGAACTGCAGAAAAAAAATGAGATACTCTGAAAACAGATGAACACAGCATATAAAATTACTAAATAAACATGCAGTTTTGTTTCTTTCCCACTAGCTGTTTGTAATCCAGTGTCAATATAACTCTTGGCACGTTGATTGTCTGGGAGTGCTTGGAACAGCTTTCTATTTAACAGATATCCTTCCAATCTCCAACTCCATAGCCCACCCTATATAGATGCATTTTGCAACCAGTATACCATTTGGCTACCTGCAGAAATTTAAACCTTTTCCATGTGACTGTTGGCTTTGCCTTCTTCATTTGGGGGAATTTTGCACACCACTCACCAACTGCCACCATCTTTCCCGTTATGTGCTGCCAGCATTCCCCACAGCCAACTAGAGTGGGAGCAAAACTAAAAAATGAAATCACCCATCTTTGTTCTGTGTCTTACAATTTAATAATGAGGAAGAAGAAAAAGTCAACTATTGTTGGTAGACTAGTCATGCAACTGACAGAGGTCCCCAACTCCCAGTCCGTGGACCAACACCTGTCTGTAGCATGCCAGAAACTAGGTGACACAAACAAGCAAAGCCCCATCCGCGAGGTATAGACAGCATGTGAAACCACGCCCCCTCTGGTCCATGGAAAACTTTCTCCCCGTGGAACTGATTGGTTATCACTGGTCTAGAAGAGGAAACTAAGGCACTTTGTTGTAATTTGCCTGTAATTAGTTTGGTTTTTCCAAGGCTAAATGGAACACCAATAGAAACTTAGAATAGGCTATTGCTTAACGCATTGTAAGCCACCTTCAGTCTCCGGAGAAGGGCGGCATATAAATTGAACCAATAAATAAATAAATAAATACAATAAATGTACTAAAATCAGCACATCCAAAATACTGTTACATTTTCACTACATTATCCCTAAATCATTAAACTGGTTTAATATGGAGCTAACACTAACAACAAGGAGTTAATCTTTTCTCTGCCCACAAAATTTAAGATCTAGCACATATTATTTGTGCTAAAGTTCAAGGAAGACAAAAAGCGTAACATTTTGGAAGGCTGTTGTGTAGTAATATCAAATAGTGTTTACTGAAGTTCTTAAGACATGATTTTATTTTCATAATTTGTTTCCCCTTCCTTCTGGAGGCATGGTAATACATAAATTATTTTCAAGATGTAGATACAGTATTTTACACAGACACATTATTATTTTTATTTGTCCACACATGCAATCAAGTATGTTGCTTAACTGCTCTGAAGGACTGGATTTCACTCAAGCTAATGTTTGTTAATAATTTGACAAAATTTAGCATGTGTATTTATGTAATTTGAACTCTACCTGTTAGTATATATTTGTGAAGAGTAATTTGCATAATTAATTAATTCCTGTTTGCAGATGGAGATTAAGAAGCCTTATTAGCTCCGTATTTGTGAAAGGGGAGTAATTTACCATTGTCAACAGTAGGCACAGCTTGACAACAAACTGAAATAGTTTCCAGATTTCAACAAGCAAAGAACTACACATTCCATCCAATTAAAGGCAAGTAATGCTTTGAGATGAATGAAAATGGAAGCCTTTGAAAAGTGGAGTAAATTCTCCTTTGTAGTATGTTCTACCTATTAGAAAGTGAATTTCTCAATATTCCGAGAATGACCTTTTTTTTAATACAAAGATATTATTGAATGGGGTGATAAAAATAAAGTTTGAGCTGAAGAGGAAAGGAAATTTATTCAAACAACAAAAGAATAAAGATTTATTCCCTTCTACCAATCTGCATTTGTGTATTTGTGTGTGTGTGTGTGTGTGTGAGAGAGAGAGAGGGGGGGGGGGGAAGGGAGGGAAAGAGGGGGGAGGGAGAGAGGGAGAAGCATTTGAATATCTATTACTTTTTCTAAATAATCTAAACTAATGAAAAAAACCTTTCCTACCATTTCAGGTAATCCTCGATTTACAAAAGTTCATTTAGGGACCATTCAAGATTACAACGGCACTGAAAAAAGTGACTTATGACCATTTTTCACAGCTACAACCTTTCTAGCATCCCCATGGCCATGTGATCAAAATTCAGATTCTTGGCAACTGACTCATATTTATGACCGTTGCAGTGTCCCAGGGCTCATGTGATTCCCTTTTGCGATCTTTTGACAAGCAAAGTCAATGGGGAAGCCAGATTCATTTAACAACCGGGTTACTAATTTAAGAACTGCAGTGATTCGCTTAACAACTGAGACAAGAAAACTTGTAAAATGGGGCAAAACTCATTTAACACGTCTCACTTAACAACAGAAATTTTAGGGCTCAATTTTGGTTGTACGTCGAGGACTACCTGTAATTGTGTCTTTTTATAGTTGTCTAGCATAGTTATAGCATTCATAGGACTCATTATTAATTGTAAAATTAATTGCAATTTTATGGGTCTGACATGGATTTTAATTTCTGTACTTCGTAATTTGATATTATAATTTATGTTTACCTTGTTCTATCAATTTTTTTTTGAAAAAAATACTTCTTTTTTAGAATGAATCATTATTAGCTTTAGACAAAACAAAATAAAATAAAAAGCAACTTCTAACACTGCACGCAGAACAAATAGGAAGACAAATCCAGAAGTATGAGGAGAAATTGCCTATTTCTGAGACAGGTAATTGATTGAGCTCATCCCTGGCTATATATACTGGCATTCTAAATGTTAGGGATTCAGCACAGGACTTTCCGAAACCAACACATTTATCAAAGCTTACCTTCGATGAAGTGACTCTGAAAATTTAAGGCTTGCATAAATAAATTCTTTAACCTGGATATAAATCTGAGGCACTGACTGTGACATTGGAAGTTTCTTTGGAAAACGGTGCTGTGGAAGCAAAACAGATTTTCCATGTGGTACTGTATGTCAAAACAGGTCAAGTAAAAAAGAATCTGATCTCTAACCTAAATTATATTTGGTTGCAACTTAGTTATTTACTGTAGTTCTATTATTGTCTTTCTACAGTTTCATGCACAGGTAGTCCTCGACTTACATTGGTTCACTTAGTGACTGTTCAAAGTTACAATGGCACTGGAAAAAGTGACTTATGATGATTTTTCACATTTATGACCATTTTTCACACCATTGCAGCATCCCCATGGTCACTTGAGCAAAATTCAGACGCTTGGCAACTGACTTAGATTTATGACCGTTGCACTGTCCTGGGATCATGTAAATCATCTTTTGTGACCTTCTGACCAGCAAAGTCAATGGGGAACCCACATTCATATAACAACTGTGTTACTAATTTAACAATTAAGGTGATTCACTTGATAACTGTGGCAATAAAGTCCATAAAATAGGGCAGAATTCATTTAACAAAAGTCTCACTTAGCAACAGAAATTTGGGACTCAATTGTGGACGGTCGAGGATTACCTAATAAAATGAAACTTTGAGGAAACTCAAGCCTCCGAGTTTTCTTTCATTGGGGGTATTACTTGGAACCCTGACATAAAACACCTGATTATGTACGTAAGTTATGAATTAACTTGAATACAGTTAAGATGCTTATTGTTTACACATTTTAATAATTTCCTCCATTTCCTCCATTAAAATTTGGAGATGTGGGAATCCACAACCAAGGCTGTAGAGGGCTATGCATGGCCTGAAGTCCCATATCCTAGATCTCTAAGCTACTAAGCTACTATGAAATCTATTGGTTTAGGACACCATGCGACCCCCCCATTGTTGCAGCTTGTAAAGAGTTTGTGTCCCAAAGGTGCTTTTTCAAGAGGCAACTGGACTTTCTGGTTTTTCTTTGAAGACGTTTTGCTTCTCATCCAAGAAGCTTCTTCAGCGCTGACTGGATGGTGGGGAATGGAAAGATTTATAGTCCTTGCAGTTAGCTAGTCATTTGCATTCTTTTGATTTGCACTACTCAGGCGAGGACACAGATAAACCTCCAGGTGGCCTCAAGGACTTGCTAAAAAAATACAAATGACTGACTAGCTGTCTGCAAGGACGATAAATCCTTCCATTTCCCACCTTCCAGTCAGAGTTGAAGAAGCTTCTTCGATGAGAAGTGAGATGTCTTCAAAAACCAGAAAGCCCAGTTGCTTCTTGAAAAAGCACCTTTGGGACAACCATGATCTGGATGACTGAGAATCTCCATAGACATAAAGAGTTTGTGCTTCCTCTGCCACCTGAACTCAACCCATTGTGATTTATTCAACCACTACAGTTAAGCAACCAATGTGTAAATCAGGTCACTACAGACAGATCCTGGTTGATGATGAAGGTATGATTAAATCAAACTGCAGTTTGCTGCTTTTTTCAGTTACAATGGTAATCTATCTTGCCATTATTTAGAAGTAAAAAATGCAGCCAGTTCTATGCTGTTCTCAGTCCTGTTAGAACTTATATGTTTCCTGTTTATTTTTTTTAATTTAATGATATTCTTGAAATAATAACCTTGTTTTGTGCATGAAAAAAAAGGAGGCAAGAGCCTCTGAATGTAATCCACTTTTCTTAAAAACTTCCTTAAAAACTAATGCGTGTAGTCCTGGGTACTTTCTAAACTTGGCTGTTTGCTTGCAGATGTTTCATTAACAAGCTAGGTAACATCATTAGTGCTTTGCCTGATTTCTGAAGTATTTGATATCCGTTATACGGTTCCAATAGAAGAGAATGTAGGCACATCAGAGTCTGATTTGTTATTGGAATTAGCCAAATAAAAACTAATATGCCACAAAGTTCTCTTACCTTGTCAAGTTCTGGATCTTGAAAAGGAAATTTACTAATCACAAGTTTGTACTCTTCCTCATTTGATACAGGAATTGGACTGTAATTATCTGCTTCAAAAATATCCCTGCAGGATTTAAAGAACTAGTTAGGAACATACAGTTCAAGTACAAAATACAACAACACAGACGAGCACAATCCAGCCAGGGTTAAGCTTTATTGCATCGCATTTCTTGCAAAGGGAAAATTATGCATTTGTAAATTCTAAAGTCAAGAATGTTGGTGAGTTAAAAAGTGCTTTAAAGTATACCTAGAAAAGGAGGCAAAGAAGTATAACAACTTCTATTGTTAGTCTGAGTAGACAAGAATTCATAATACGCTAATCAACAAATATCTGTGAAGCTACAATAAAGAAGCGGCTTCATATAGAAATGTAAATTTATTATACTACACCAAGCTGAAATCCCACAATACAGGACTATATAGACTGAATATGTATATAAACGTAATTTAAATTTGAAGTATATAAATCAAAGCAATAAGTAACCTGTGTGTGTGTGTGTGTGTGTGTGTGTGTGTGACAGAGAGAGAGAGAGAGAGAGAGAGAGAGAGAGAGAGAAAGAGAGAGAGAGAGAGAGAGACAGAGAGAGAGAGAGACAGAGAGAGAGAGAGACAGAGAGAGAGAGAGAGAGACAGAGAGAGAGACAGACAGAATAAACACATGGAATTATCAAATAAATAAAACCTCAAATTTAAATTACGTTTTTTAAAAAAAAAATGATTTATATGCTGCCCTTCTCCAGAGACTCAGGGCGGCTTACAATGTGTTAAGCAATAGCCTTCATACTTTTGTATATTTTATACAAAGTCAGCTTATTGCCCCCACAAACTGGGTCCTCAATTTACGTTCATATACATATCCAGTCTGTCAGAAATGTTGATATTTCTAAAGCTTTCTAAACTGTTGTCATTTCAGAAAACAAATCATCATTACAAAGATTGGATAATGAAATCTTCAAATATTTATCCATTCAAAATAAAACCAAAATTGGCTGTTATTTGGAAAGATTTTCTTATCTTGTAATACTCACCTGAACAATGTAGCCCATTTTTTAAGAAGCGTCTCATTATACTGGTCTCTTATTTCAAATAAAAGATCGAATAGTCTGTTGACGGGGAAACCATAACCCTAACATAACAAAAAGTAAAATAAAAGAATATTTCAAAGGTGCAAACAGAAGCGAGCATATGATATTACAAAACTGAGAAGTTTGAGGCCTGTATCCTTCCTTGTTTTTGAAAGTAAAGGTCAGCATACCACAATCCCTTTCCCATTCAATAGTCCACTGGGGACTTTCTTTCCTCCTCATTCCTAAAGCAAGCTTGCTCTAATCTCTTTTCTTTTCCACAGCTTCTCATTTATCTCTGGCCTGCTTCATATGGTAATGCTGGAGCTCTTGTAAGGAAGGAATGAATGGATACCACTTTCCTTCACCATATTCTTTATACAACATAGGGGCCAAGTCCTCTACCATGATTATCTGAATACATGAAGAAAAACAGAGGGGGAGGGAAGGGGAGGGGAGGAGAGAAGGGAAGGGAAGGGAAAGGGTTCCATATGAAAAGTCAACCTTCCCCTTCAATTAATATGCTGTTATATATTTCTTGCACAGATCTCCTTTGCCATTCTGGCATTAATATCAACTTATTCTCTTTCTATCAAATGATGTACAGCAGGTGTGTTCAAAACACAGCTAGTGATGCAACTGCACAAGATTGTAAACAGTTTTAGTATTATAATGTGCATTTATATACAGTGATTATATTATATATTTTATATGCAGTCCAAAGACAATGTCTCTTCACACTGTGAAGCTCAGGCGTGCCAAAAGGTTACACAAGCCTAATATAGAATATGGGCTTCTAAGGAGATATCCTAACTTCACCACATTTGAGCACAGGATATTTGTTTCTTGCTTATAAAGTTAATCTATAAAGCCAGTTGTTGACAAATAAACACAACCTGAGGGATGGTGGGGGGGAAATGGACTATTACTGGTACTACATATTGAGCCCCTGACTGAAGAGCAGAATATATAATACATAAATATTCAGAATGACTGGGACTGCAACTCTTAGTATTCTCCTGGAGCTTTGATTTTGCTGAATGGGAGTCCAAGCACTGTTGTTCTAACAAATCTAGAAGATGCCAGGTTATGGTAGACAAGTCAAATGTTACTGCAAACACAAATATCTTGTTTGCCATTCTCTTGTCTTTTTTTATTTTTACGTCTTTTCTGTGTTTGAGAACGTTATTAGTGTATGCTTAATTTTAAGGCAGGCATTTCTTGAATCTAGTTAAATCAATAAGAAAAAGATAGTAAATAGACATTCCATGCCTGAAATGCCAACATGTTACCAACCTGCAAAGTATCTGCAAAGACAACTATCAGATTCTTCAGCTCCAGAACAAGATCAGGGTCAGTGCAGTAGGACTGAAAGTTAAAATATCAGATTACGTTTAAGAAATTAAACAAATTAGCGTTTGTCTACTGATGTGTTGCTCATTTTTAACAGCTGTAAAGCTTACTAATGGCTGTATTTCCAACAATAGTGTATGGAAGCTTACAAGCAAAGTATATTGAAAATAGGAGTTTCTCCTGCTTATCTTCCTCAGAAATATTTTCTTGGGTTTTTTTCCTTGAAAAAAAATATTTTCTTGGGTTTTGCTTCTCATCCAAGAAGCTTCTTCAATTCTTCAATGCCAGAACTGAAGAAGCTTCCTGAAGTGAAATATTTTCCAAGGAAATTCAGTTGCCTTTTGAAAAGCAACTTTGGAACAACCATGACCTGAATGATTGAGATTCTCCATAGACATTCCTTAGAAGTAATATTTGAGAAGTGTTCCTCTGAGATATATATACCCCACTCATGGCTAGAGACTACTCATAATCTTAACTACTATTAATTTGCCCGATACTTTTTTAAAGCCACCCACATTGGCATTTATGTCAATTTCTGAGAAAGTGCTCTATCTCTCATTTTGCTCCTTTTCACTAAATTTCATAAATGTTGGCTACTCCAATTTCTTCTTTAAGTAGAAGCTATAAAAATATTTAAGATAATCACTGAGTTTCATTAGTGGTGATGGCACCAACACATTCATGCAATTTGCTTGGCAATTTACAGATGTGGTTTGCCATTCTCTTCTTACAGAGTGCTTTTTTCATCTTCCCATTCTAGCTTAGATATGTGGGATCCCCTGGTGGTCTCTCTTCCAAGAATTAACCAGATCTAACCCTCCTTAGTTTCTAAGTAAAATTCAGAGAAGGTTGGCCTGATTCTGTCATCTGCTGAGACTATAAAAGTGTTACTGATGGTAGAAGACAATTTGAAAAATATCACATGAACATGTGTGGGGTTTTCTATCTACACGTGTTCTGTATACATGCTTAACCTTAAGACATGTTTATTTCAGGTACTTAACATATTTTTTTCATCAGCCTTGGGGATCCATGGGGAGCCTGCAAAGTATGTATGTATGTATTTATTTATTTACTTATTTATTTGTTCGATTTATATGCCGCCCTTCTCCAGAGACTCAGGGCGGCTTACAATGCGTTAAGCAATAACCTTCATACTTCTGTATATACCTGCTTAGTAGGGTTTTTGGCCCCCCCTAAGCGGTGTTCTTATTTTATACAAAGTCAGCTTATTGCCCCCACAATCTGGGTCCTCATTGTGGCTGTATGAGGTCAAGTGATTGTTGTTCTCCCACATTCTTGGGGTTTATACATTTATTTTATTTATGGCTAACTCCTTGTATATTGTTATGTAGTTTTTAATGGCTGCTACATTTGTGCACTGCCCAGGGTCACATTTTTTTGTTAGATGGCTGGCTACATAAATGTGGTAAATGAACAAAAGAAATAGCCTGGGTTTATGTTAGATAACCATTTGCTTCTATTTACAGACAAACTGTCACAATAAAAGTCCATCGGCGATTAGCAATTTTTGCTATTTATTCTTTTATAGGAAAAAAAATTGCAAAAAAAAAAAAAATAGGAAAAGAACTTTATAAGACTGAACGACACTTGTTTATAATTCCCCAACCAAAGAACAGCTAATAGGGTCTAGTTTAGTAGCAAGCGTACGACTCTGTTACAATTTAGAGCTGTCCTAAGGCTTTTGCCAGTGAAGTTTACTTTGGAAAAGGCTTTGGAATTATAATTAGAAACTATTTCCTCCTGCTATTTTCAATGCTAAACTAATTCACTCTGATCTAATGAAGAGGTCAGTTGAAACTAATTAGGACAGATTGCAATAATAAGAGCAGATTAACTCTGCATATTCTAAACTGTTCCACTAAGAACAGTTTGGAAGACCTGGGGAGTTGTAACTCAGTGGGGGATTATGCAGATAGCCCAGGGCTGTGACTCAAAGCCTGATACTGCAAGAACAAACAAAGGCTTGATGGGCTCTCCCCCAAATCTGAGCAATTTTTAATTACCAACACACCCCCACACCCCCACATTAGACCTCCATTCTGCACCACCACCAATAGCCTTCCCCATATTCTCCTTCCTCTACACCTACTCTACGGGGTCATAAGTAAATAAATTTAATGGGAAGCTTCCAAAAAAACCCAGCAGACTTACCGAATGAGTTCTAAGGACAGCAATAATCTTGGAAAGCGCCATGTTCCAAAGTTCATCCGTGTAAGCTCTCGTTATTAATCCTTGGGTCGCGTGTAAAATGTGATCCTCCACGACAAAAAACCTGAACAAGGTAACAAATAGTGGAATTAATGTGATTTTCCTGAGATATCATTGATAAAGAGCAATAAAGCCCATGCTCTCTCTTTTCCTCCTCAACCCCCAAACCAATGGTGGATTGCCCCCGGTTCGGACCGGTTCACAAGAACCGGTAGTAAAACCGGTGGGAGGCCCTACCCACCACCCCGGATGTTGTCATCAGCAATCTGCACATGCGCAGAAGCAAGGCGCACGCACGTGCGAAGCAATTGCGCACACGCGATCCCGTTGCGAACCGGTAATAAAGGTAAGTAGAACCCACTCCTGCCCCAAACATGGAGGCTTTATTAGCCTTTTGTAAGATCAGTGCCATTCGCACCTTTGTTGCTTAACTAAAAGGAATGTGTGAAGAAACCCACGCTTCACCATTTAATTAGGATGAGTATATCTGAGATAACAGTAATAAATGTAGCCATTTAGCCTCAAACCTCACCTCAGTGGGAGAGCACATTTTTTGTTCATGCATTCAACACAGCAAGATAGTTGGGAAGCAAGGCAGGACTGATTGCCCCTAGATTATGAACTTTATCAACAGAAAACCAACAACTGAATATGGGCTGGGCTGTGGTGCACTGAAGACATCTTGGCAATCAATGGATGTTGCATAAATGAGAGATTCAGTCGATTGCTATTAAGAAGAGAGCAGTGTTTTTGCTTAATTTTAGGTCTATCATAGTTGCTGTGCATAAGGTGCATGGTTTCAAGTTATATAACATGCAACTTTAGCTCGTAAATTCTGGGATGTTGTAGTGCAGGGGTATCAAACTCGCGGCCCATGGGCCGGATGAGTCACACATTGGCCACCACCCCCCACGCAGGTTTAGCAAAGGGGGGGGGAAGTTGTGATACATCACATGACGACAATGTGACGCTATGAGTTTGACACCCCTGTTGTAGTGGGAAAATGATAATTGTCAGCAGGCACTAGAAAGAATATCTCACTAAGGCAGCAACAGTCTTTATACCCTAAAGATACAATTTTATGCTTTTATTATTAAAAGTTTTGAATAGAACAATAAAAGATAATGCAACTAAAAAAGAAAGAGAAAAAAGTTCCAGAGAAAAGAAAAAAATGTATTAAAAAAAACCCTCCTCCTACAAGAAAATGACTTGCCACCATCATAATGACAAGTACAAACAATTCCATGGGCTCTTCACCACCTTTTAGCTAACAAATAACATCCCAAAACTCATCTCTTAATAGGCAACTTAAGTTAGATATACTTATCTTCTTCAATCCAATTACCACCAAAAGATTTACTTTGAAGAAAACTTAATTTATTATGCAATGATGGGAAGAGCAAGGGGTGCAACTATTTCCACCCCTTGATATCTTAAAATATCCATTGCTGGTGTTGATATAGCAAAAATAAGATAAAAAAGCACATGCAAACAAGTTGAAAAGCTATAATAAGTGCAGATACCAGCTTTACTCACCCTACAATCTGACTGAAGTATCTTCTGTAATCTTCTACTGTTTCATGCTGTAAGAAAAGAACACAATCATTTAACAGAAAGCAATTTGAGAGGTTCTATAAATCTTTTCTTGTTTAAGTTCAGGTACCATGTTGGACTGTGGCTGTAAAACTAGTCTTGCTTGTTTCCTCCTCTGTTTTCTGTAGTAGTTTTCAAATGTTTCTGCATCACCCTAAACAAAAAATGTGCACAATTTTAGACATTTCTAAATATTTTCATGACAAACCTTTTCTGAATATGAAAAATAGCTTTCTTAAAACTATGGGATACTCATAACTTCAAATGTGCCTATGTATTGTCCGATTCTGTTTTACTACAGTTATTTTATTTTAAAAATACTCCTTTAAATCAATGTTTTAATAATTACATTACTTCTGGCTTCTAAGATTCACTGAACCCCTCCCCCCCCCCCGAAGAAATTCTTGTTGTCCTCATTAGAAAAAAAAAGTAAACTGAGTTATCAATTCTTTTCAAAAAAGTAAATAAAATTTAATTTGTGGTTAATAATTATTTGGACAAAATATTATCTTCAGTAACAAAATAAATAAAAAGATTGTGGTTCTATTATTTAAAATACAGATATACAGGTTATATAAGTGTGGGGAAATCATTTATTGTCACCATTGTAGAAGAAAAAGAAAGCTCTGCATTCACAGAAATGTACCAATTATGAGGATAATAATAAGAGCTGGATTGTTGGAAAACAATGTTTTGATCTGGGTTTGCACTTTTCTTTATGGAATTAAGTAAAACTAAAAGTATAGTGTCAAATAAAGTAGACTCAATATTTACAGTCTGGTGGCATCTAAAGCAAGCAAGCCGTGGGGTAAGGGGGGTGGTTATTGGTCTCTATATTGGGCTTTTATTTTTGTAAGCCACCTGGGGTCACCATCAGTTGAATTGGGCAGCCATAAATTTTATAAATAATTGAATAAATAAGTAAATCACTACATATATAGCAAACTTCTGAAGAACTTCAAGGATATGTTACTGGAGGGGCAGAAACTGAATATTTGAGGAGCCTATAGGAACATTATACCTGATGGATCTAAAAGACCACTGTTTTTCTAAGAGCAACCAAAGATTACTTAGCTAATTCATGCAAGAGTTCATATTATCACACCTTAAGTTAATAGACTGAGATACAAACGAACCTATAAACCATGGACACATTCAGCTGGGATATGCTATAGTAATAAAACATGAATCTGTAACTAACTATAGCTTCTTGTTCCATCCAAAAGGGAAAAAACTATAGCAAACAGCTTCAGAACAAGCCATGAAAACGAAGAAGCCATGAAATGACATTAACTTCAAATGATGGCTCAATTCTAAAACTATTAAGCATTGTTTGGTAGTTTGGGAAAAATAGAAGCAGAAGATTGCTTCCACTATGAGGCAGAATGGTATATAGACAACCAAAGGGCTTGGATGTGCCTTAGACATATCTGGATGTTGTCCTTCCCTAAGGAAAAGCATGCCATTGTAACCAGAATCAATCTGAACTTTATTTTATTGTCCTTAGTTCCACAACAGATATTAGATATGCAGACTAGTCCAACACTTTGAGACAAATGTTTGTCTATGCAAAACAAGATAAAGCAGTCTCTCTCTTCCAAATGATCCAAACCAATTTACTTTTCCCCAACATGGATGCTGCCATATGTTTAGGTTTTCAGTTCCTAGCGTTCAGTAAATGTATTTGGCCATTAAGTAGTGAAAACAAATTTCTGGATCATCCTGGTGACTCCCCGAGACCCTTTCTTACCTACACAAATTCTCTTTGTTGCCTTTATGGCAGACCTTCTTGCAATTAAACAAGGATTGAAATAAAAGACCACGTGAGCCCTTTGTATCATCTCAAGGATTTTTTGCTGCTGAGTTAGCAATGAAGAGCCCTCAGGGGCACATTTCTTGCTTTCCTCGCAATCTCTTTTTTCACAGTAAGATGTGACCTGCATATTCCTCTGGGATTCTTCAGGTTAGATCCTACCGGTAACAAGCCTAGTGCTCCTATCTAATCAATTGCAGAAGAGTATTATAGCATAGACTGAGATTCTCTGCTTGTTTAACAGCAAGTTGATCCTCATAAAAGTTGAAAATACTGTGCATAAATGTTATTTCAAAATTTATTTCCACCCACAATTAAGTAATAGAGAGGATGTGAAAGAGGAAAGATTACAAACCTAGAACCAGGATAGGAACAGTTGGCAAATCTCATTTAAAATCTGCCACATCATCATCAATATGACTTAAGTTAAATTAACACGAATCTCATTGTTTTCAGTGAGACTATTCTAAACATTACTTAGCCTCAGCAAATTTTGTAGAGCTGCAACCTTGGCCACTAATTTCTTCTTTTTACGCAACCTCCTCCATCTTTACCAAGTTATTTTGGAAAATTAGGCAATAGTACATGCAGTGACAAAGAGAATTAAGAAGAGAGGGGAAACTAGGGGAAAAAGTCTTCTTTTACTGCTGGTAAAAGAAGAGCCTCTAGTGCAATGATGGATAGCCTTTTTGCCATCGTGTGCCAAAAGCGGGGGAAGCATGGTGGGGTCATATGCATGCGTGCCCACATCCATAATTCTATGCGCCCCGCCCTCCCGTGTTCTCCCCACTTTTGGCACGTGATGGCACGGTGGGCCCAGTAGGCCCATTTTTTTGCTCTCCCCAGGCTCCAGAGCCTTTCTAGGAGCCTGGGGAGGGCAAAAACAGCCTTCCTCACCCTCCCCAGAGGCCCTCCGGAGGCCGGAAACAGTGTGTTTCCTGACTTCTGGTGGGCCCAGATGGCCCAAAAATCAGCTGGCTGGCGCACGCATGCGTGTCGGAGCTGAACTTGCGTGCCCACCGATATGGCTCCGCGTGCCACCTGTGGCACCCGTGCCATAGGTTCTAGTGGCACGAAGGCTCCTGTCTTTACAGAAGGACTCTTTTTATGAATGAAAAAACAATGCTGCACTAAACAGGCAAGCATTAGCAGCAGGCAATAAATATCATGCACCTATTTATTATTACACTGTACATACATTTCTCTCTAGATAGATAGATAGATAGATAGATAGATAGATAGATAGATAGATAGATAGATAGATAGATAGATAAGGGTTTTATAAATAACATATACATACCAGAACTGAATAAATATGGAGGCATCTATATACAGGAGAAAAATCTACCAGATCGTGAGCAGTCAAAACCTGTAGAAATGCATCCCCCCCCCAAAAAAAGGCAAGAATATAACATCCAATCATCTATAATATTACAAAGCAAACTTTTAGTATAAATTAAAGCCAATATTGTCTTTCATGAGCAAACAGTTGTTATGATTAGTTACATGGTTGTTATGGTAACTATCCTTTATTCAAAAGGAATTCTACTGTATTCCATCAATGATAAAAAACACATGATAAAAGTCCTCCCCAAAGGTGCCTTAAGTAACACAAGTGGAGGGTGAAAGCTTAACCAAGGGTTAATTAGGTGTCCTTAGTGCTCTCTTAGCTTGCTTGTTTCCTTACAGACGTTTCATTACCATAACTAGGTAACATCATCAGTGGAAGTTCAGAGAGCACCAAGGATCCCTTCAGGTCAATCCTCAGCTACAAATATTCTCCTTTATTGGCAAGGGCTAATTAGATAAAGAATAAAAAAGCAAAGGTAGTAATAAATAACACAATGATTTAAACAGTACAAATAAATTATGCATTTTCTCAGGTTATTTTGGGCTGTATAAATTCAACAAAAAATGCTCATGTGTAGGTTATGATTTCCTTTACGAATACAGTAAAATCCATTTGTCATAGAAAGATCTGTCACGCTAATAAAGCAAAACATCATTTTCTTTATTGTGAATTTTCTGCGATTTTGTACTTTTCTGCCATCTCAAATAAGCTCAAGATGTTTTCTGAAGTTATCTCAATCTAGGACAGCTACTACTAGATCAAATACAATTATTTGATAATTGATGGTTTAGGTAACGGCAGAGAAGCTGTTATCCAGGAAGAACAAAATGCAGATAACCTCCTACATTTTTTTTTCCTGATAACAAAGGAAGAGTAGCATAAAATATTCAGCTGAATCAAATTCATACGAACGATATTTATTAAGCACTGAAACATTTTGTGCCATGAGCAGTTCTTTTAAAGTTCCATCTTGTATCAGAATTTTTCAGTATAAACTTCAGGTTTCTGTTTATTTCTCAGTTGAACCGTGGTCTACATCAAACTCAATTTCACTGAATCAGGGTTGTGTTTGACCTCAGGGGTGGGTGTGGCCAACACGTCACTCATGTCAGAGACGCCTGTGGTGGTCCGAGCACTCTGCCAGCGAAAATGGGCTCCCAAGCTCCGTTTTCACTGGCAGAGGCACTGCGGGACAATCCTTCGTTGTTTCTAGGTCGGCCTTGTGGGCCAGATCTAATCACCCTGTGTACCAGATCCAGTTTGACACCCCTGGTCTACACCATGCAATCACCTAAGCATCAAAATACAATATAATCCACTGAAATACCTCCTCTTCGTGTTCTTCTTCGTCTTCTAGAGTTTGCTTTGAAACTATTTCGCTCCTTCCTTCTGCAATTCCATTGCTGCTTATGTATACATTCTTTCCACAGCACAGACTGCTCTGCTTCTGAAGAGCGGTATTAAACGTTTTTTGCTGCTGTGCCTGTGTTAACAAAACAGATACAGTTAAGAAACTAACCCATGAGGTTTCTTTTACAGTCCCAAGAAACAAACGCAAGTTATAACAAGGGCAGAGTTGTGGAAGAGGTGGTCTCCTAATGCTTTAGCTGGATCCAGCAGACCTCAGCATTTTTCAGAAGATGGGATGTAGTGTGACAAACTTGCTGTGCAGCTGAAGATAGGATGGAAACAATTATGGAAGAAGGCTGCTAAAACCTTCTTTCAACCATTTCCAACTGAACTCAACTGAAATCAGGGATGATATAAGGAACGGAAGGAAGAAGATATATATATATATAGTGGGCACATGAAAGATTCAGCCCTTATCTGACAAAACACCCTGGCTCTACCCAAGTGTATCCACTTTACAGTAGGTCAGCAGAACGTGCCCTTGGTAAAAGGGCTCAGCATTGTCAAATATGTTTGACAGAGACCTTTAAAAGAGTATTTATGGGAAGAAGAGAAACAACCATCCTATTGTAGACCCATCTCCAAGATGGGTCTACAATGCCACATATCTAGAATTTTTGCCACATATCTAGAATTACACATGAAGGTTTCCAGAACGATTCCACTGGTTTTGGTTTGGCGTGAATCTCATTCATCCAATTTTACCATTTAGATGCAAAACTGTATTTTGCCGTTCAAAATGGGTGGGAAAAGGCTATGTTGCTGCAGAGAAGGCTGTCACATGGTGTTTGCAAATACCGTATTTTTCGGTGTATAAGACGCACCAGAGTATAAGACGCACCTTAATTTTGGGGAAGGAAAACAAGAAAACAAGAATTCTACCTCTGCTTACCAGCATTTTGGAACGCTCTGGGAGGAATCTGCCGGGCAGCTTCAGGGAACAAGGCGGGTGCCACGATTTGCGGCTGGTCACCCCTCTGGCTGCCCAGCAGGCAGCTTAGGGCAGGCAATGGCCGCAATCACTTCACTCCCCTGTAATGTGAGGAGCTGCCTAAGGCCTCTGCGCCCAGGAGCCGAGTGAGAGCTCCTAAAGAAAAATGCCCTCCTTTCCAGCCACCGCTGCCCGGATTCCCCAACGCAATACTCAGAGCCGCGTTTCAGGCAGCGGGCAGCCAGTTCCCCTGCAATGTGCAGCGGGGAACTGGAAACCGTTTTGGATTCGGGGAGGGGATTGCAGCACTGCCGCCTGAAAGTGCTTTTCTTCCCGTTCGGGAATGTGCAACAGGATTGTTGCTAAATGTGATTGTTGCAGTCAGGCTTTATTTAATCATATTAAGAAAATGAGCATTTCAGGATGTTTACCTGCTTCATTGCCATTTCACCAATTTTATCTGAATGCTTCCGGATGCTCTCCAGGAAGTCCTTCAGATCTGACATGGAAATCCCTTTAATTTCCTCGCGAAGCTTTGGAAGATTCCCCATCATGATTTGGCAAAACCGATACTGACTAACTCTAGGGAAGTATATGTTTTCTAGCTGTTCCATTGTTTTTAGAGCAGAATAATATCTGAGGGGGAAAAAAAACAAGAAACCATCTTTTTTTAAGACAGAAAGGGGAAAAAAACATAGCAAGCATATTAAAAAAAAAAAAGATAATCCCCTAGATTCCAGACCCTGAATAATCTAGTCTCATATAAGAGAGGAGAAGAAAAGGAAGAAGAAATGGCATTGGATACACTTTGGAGTTGTTGTTTTTAAAATTACTGCTTGTTAAAAACTAAAAACATTTGGAAACTTGAAGTTTGATTGTGTTTGTTGGGTGAATTCTCCTCCAATCCTTTAAAAAAAATTATGAATTTAAAATTTTATAAGGATTTTTTTCAGAATATACAGCAAATGGATTAACAGTTCAGAAGAGTTTGAATTAAAGACTTAGAAGTTAATTAAAAGGACTTTTCCTGTGGGGAATATTTTGGTTTATATCTAAATAAAGGTTGGACACTAGAGGCCACTAGAAGGAAATAAATATAATGGTTAAGCTAAAGGATTTTTTTCTTGAATGGGTGAAATAATTATAATGCTATCTGCTATTGTAGAATTGGAATATTTTATTGATGAGAAGCTCCACTGAATAAAATTGAAATTGATCTGAATGTGGATTTAAAAATGATAGTTTATAAAAAGAGAGGGAAATAATTGATTTACAAATGATACTGGATGATGATTTGATAATTACAAAAGACATACAAATATCAGAAAAGTGATGTGGATAACTTCTCTACAATGAATTTACAAAATGGACGTTGGAATTTTCAAAGATTTCATTAGAAGTGACAGTGAGAATATGAACCGCAATATAGGTAATTTTTGTTATTTCAGTAAAGAAAAATGATCCATATCACGGATATCTGGATATCGCGGACTTCAGAATGCCAACAATTCTGAGAGAAGAGAGAAGAGATAAAAAGAATATGAAAAAGTAGGTGTTTAGATTTTGTTTGAGCTAACTAAAGATTGACGGGAGAAAGGAAAAAGAATACAAAATCAATGTATTTGATCAAGGTTAATATAACTGAATTGCTATTTCTGATAATACCTAATGGATTTTAACAGTTTGAGACTATAAGACAATGTTTTAAGGATTTTGTTTATAAAGATGGAATGTTACCTCTGGTGAGGTTTAATGGATTTTTTATTAAGATTGAAAAAAAAAAATTTTTTTTAAAAATATTTGAAAATAATGATGGGGTGTTTAAATAGAAAATGAGATATAAATGTAAAAGGATGGATTTAAAGTGGGCTTCTTAGGAGCCCTGGTGGCTCAGTGGTTAGAATGCAGTATTGTCGGTGAATTCTCCTGAGCCCGTTAGGAGTTCAATCCTGATGGATTCAAAGCTGACTTACTCTCCCATACTTCCAAGGTCAGTAAAATGAGGAATGTTGGGGGCAATATGCTGATATTATAAACCACCCAGATAATGCTGTATATAAGTCTAAATGATATTGGTATTATTAATATAACTTGAATATTATTAAGATGGAGTGATAAACTCTTAAAATATTATAGAGAATAGAATGAGACATGGAATGAAATGATTTTTTAAAAAAAGAAATAGTGTTAAGCTTTTTTTTTAAAAAAAAGATGGTGTTAATAACACTTGCTGGGGAACAAGAGGAAAACTCCTTTTCTTTTTTTCTTCACTTTTTTTGTTCAATTGGTTTATTTCCTTTTTTATACATTTTTATATATATTTTTATTCTCTGTAGAATGTATTAATTTTATTTGTATAACATAATCCTTAATAAGATTATTACCAATATTATATTGCTGATATATAAATCCTAAGGAAGACAGAGATTGAAAGATTAAAAAAATAATAATTAGAGAAGGGTGAAAGCAAAGCATTTGGCTATATTATACTCTTTTCCTAGCATATCCAAGCAGCTTTTCAACATAATTAAAAAGTCTGAATTTTAATACAATAAATACCTGTAGACATTAAATTGTTAGATCAAAGAATGTGTTGTTACAATTATATTATATACTACAGTATATTATATGTATTATGTATAGTTTATGATATACTATATTTTACTGTATTATGTATTATGTCAAAAAACAAATAAAAATAATTATTCATTTTTATTTACAATAATTCAATATTAATATTTACATATTTACTTAGAACTTGTTTTGAAAGTTGTATGGTATACCAGATGACAATCAAAAACAAATGTTAACCAGTGAGGAAAATCTCTATTTTGCTATTTTGATAAAATATTAACTATTTGTTTTCAAATAATATAAAATCAAACACTAGAATTATAAGCCAAATTTAATTATTTCAATTTCATGCATATGACTTAAAAGTTTAATTTCTAAAGCCAATTACTAATTCTTCCTAATACTTTATTTTTCCTCATGAGAACTGTTCATTTGTCATGAAAAGCATGGAACAGACAGGAAAAGAATACAATGACCAGACCAAATTCATTAAACTTTACCACTCCATCAGTAATTGCAATAGACAAGTGGATGAACCAATTCATTAAAACATTTAGTTGAGTTAAAAACGATTAATTCACCTTCTGACATTCATCTGCTCTTTTAATTTGCTGTACATCTCCAATACTGTAAGAAAAAAAATGTAAATGTCATAAATTTCACTGTAAAATATATAGGTAATCCAGATACAGATGCTTTCCAAACGATCAGTTTTGTATATAAATGCATTTTTGCCATGGTGAAAGTTTTACAACCTAAGGATCAAAAATTAAAATGGAAAAGGAGTAAAAACAAGAAAGTTAGTTTAGATTGATTTCAAAGCATTTTTAAACTTTGTTTTAACTCTTTATTGGCCACCCAACACCGTGAAAATTACAATGAATTTACAGCCAAAAATAGATCACTGCTGTTGGCAGGAACATCTGTTATAGGAAGAACACATCACAGAAGCATGGTGTTTTATAGATAATGGTAAAAATGTAATGTTTCTCTATATAACTAAAACCAAATGTCAGAAAGGGAGATTTGGGAAATATTGTATATAACGATGTTTCAGCTTATCTTTGAGAACTTTGGGAATTCCATGAATAGTTAAATAATATTCGATTACATGACAACATTGTACCTACAAATTTATATCATCAACAATATTCCATCTCTGAATATCTTATCAATATCCTGGATATGAATGAACAAATTAATTTTTTTTAAAAAAGATAACCGATTTAAATGCGTTTAAATATCCCCTTTAAGTCTTTAAGCAATATTTGCTCCAGAAAGTAGTGTGTATCGCAAACAAAAGATCAATTTTATATTAGTTGTGTTGAAATATATCCACATTTAACTTTGAAGTGGCATTTAGGTACTCCTACATTTGTAGTACTCTACAAATACTAAAATACATTTAAATATTTGTAACTAACCTGGAAGGCACAACTGAAGTTTTTCGACCACGGTCATAATATTCCTCTGCTGAACTCTACTCTGGATGACTTCTTCTGTCTGAGCTAGCACCTTGAATATTTTCAAACATATTATAGTTAAATTAGGTGCACTCATGTCATATTCCATAAAACATTTGTTGAATGAATTGGAAAAGCCATTTTCTTACCTCTTTCCCAGCTTCTTGAAGTCTTCTGTTTGTATCAGTAACTTGGACCTTAAAAATGATTTCACCTTTATTAGAAAAATATGCATATAATGCCCTGATGCAGCTGCTCACCCTTGTAATCAGATCATGCTTCATGAGAAACTTAGAACAAAGAAATGTAAATCCAAATTAACTCTACAGCTTGAACTTGAACTTTTGATCACCAAGGGTTTTTGTTAACTTCAATTAGTTATGACAGTTCTTTCTAACAGATTCAGTGGCAAACTTCTCAATTTTACTTGGGATTTTTGAACTTTGTTTCTATAGGTCTGTCAAACAATTCAAATCACTGACCCAATTGACCACTGGTCCTTCTTTGATAACCTCAATGAGCTCTATGTGTCACTCATTGTCTGGAAGAAATGGTGATTGCATTTTATGGTAATTAAACATTCATACTTTGCTGAATGCAAACACTGGGAGGTTGATTAACATCAAACGTGGATATTGCCAGCCAAGCGACATTTTAATGCTGCAGGTGCAGGCAGTGCTCGACCTCAGAGTTTCCCACATATTAAGTGACTCATTAGGTCATCATAATAAGGGAGCACATTCTAGTTTATTAAAAAACTCATTAAATTCTGAACAAAGATGCTCAATGACCTCATTGAGTCTCTAGTTATATGAATATCCTTTATATAATGCTGTTCTACTCATAACCTCTGGTGAACTATGCTCATTCTGTCTGAGGCACATATTTTTTTTCTTACAAATGTATAAAGGGAGCTAAGAGGGACTATTTCCACAATTTACTTCTGAGGAAATTTCACAATATCTTTAAAAAAAAAATCCCAACAATTTCAGCCACTTTTTGGAGAAACATCTGCAGGAAGAGGAAACTTCCATGCTGGATCTGGGCACTCAGAAAAGAAGTATCTCAAAAATTATATCTCGGCCCAGTTGTTCGAGGGGTCCCTGACCGTTGGTCCGTGGACCAGCACTGGGACACAGCATGCCAGAGACAGGTCCGTGCAAACAAGCAAAGTCCTATTCGCGGAATGCAGGCAGCATACAAAACCATGCCCCTCCAGTCCATGGAAAAATCTCTCTGCTTGAAACTGGTCCCTGGTTGGGGGCCACTGAATTAAACATCTATTATCATCTTACCCCAGTGTCTGGAAGCTGTGGGGGTCTGGATGGGGAACAATCAGCTTCAGTTGAATCCTGGCAAGTCTCAGGGGTTCTGACTTTTATGGCCTGCCAATTCCAGGACTATGTCATTTTCAGTGCTGGATGTGGTTGCACAGACCCAGTCAGACCTGGTGCATGATCTGAGGGTCCTCCTGGAATCATGACTCCTGCTCAAACAACAGGTGGCGGTCATGATCAGGAGGGCCTTTGCACAAGTTCGTACTGTGTGTACCAGTTGTGCCCGTTCCTAGATCGGAGAGTACTACTCATGGTCACTCGTTCCCTAGTCACCCTTCTATTGGACGATTGTAATGTGTAATTCGTGGGTCTGCCCCAGTGGTGAAATCCAAATTCTTTAATACTGGTTCTGTGGGCGTGGCTTGGTGGGGGTGGGTTGATGGGTATGGCAGGGGAAGGATATTGCAAAATCCCCATTCCCACCCCACTCTAGGGGAAGGATACTGTAAAATCACCATTCCCTCCCCATTCCAGGGGAAGGATACTGCAAAATCCCCATATCCTCCTGATCAGCTGAGACTCAGGAGGCACAGAATAGATGGGGATGGGGATGGGGCCAGCCAGAGGTGGTATTTGCTGGTTCTCCAAAGTACTCAAAATTTCTGCTACCAGTTCTCCAGAACCTGTTAGAACTGCTGAATTTCACCCCTGGACTCTGCCCTTGAAGAATAGCTGGAAGCTTCAGCAGGTTCAAAATGCAACAGCAGAGGCATTTTATGTGTGCTTCTAGAATACACACGTTATATCTGTGCTTCGCAAGCCGCACTGGTTGCCAGTGTGCTTCTGGAACCAATTCCAGATTCTGGTTTTGACCCGTAGTCCTCCATAGCACGGGCCAATTTCTCTAAGGGACTGCTCCATGATTGTGGTTAACATCTGCTGTTCTCTCTTAGCCTTGTGATTTTTATTTTTTTTAATAATTGTTATATGTTTTATTGTTTTAAGCTTGTATAATTTTGTTGTACGCTGCCCAGATTCACTTTTTGTGAGACGTATATGTCCATATACATTTCACATATAAATAAATCAATACTTGCTAAAACATTTATAGCTGATCTACAAAATAATCTTCTACCTAATTATATTTAATTATAAAAAGTAATTGTAGCATTTTTATGGCATGCTGTAGTTCTTTCGTTACTACTGTAATGTTTTGAGTCTTTATTCACAAGCATCTAAAGGCTATTTGCACTATTTTCACTATCACAATTTTACTTTGAAAAAGAACATGTGGCCATAAATCCTGCACCCTAGTACTGCACAAAATAACCTTTCATTATTTTTTTAAAATTGCAGCTCCTTACCTTTAGTTTCTCTGCATCAGCCCTTACTTTAAGAAGTTCTGTAATAGCATCCACAAATCCTTGATGGTGAAAATTGCACATTTTTTCAATCTCTTTGTCATGATTACGTATACACGCATCCAATTTTTCTATAAACTTTTGGTGTGCGTTTGGCTGGTCATCATACACAGATCTATCAATGGATACATACAAACAAAATGCAAACAAAAATTAACATTAATTTAAAACTCTTCTATGCATGACTTTTCTTATATTGATTCAGTGGTAGAACTCATCCACCTGTCCACTCATTGTATGTCCAAAATATACATTCATGGGGGAAAAAACACCATTACAGGAAAAAAAACGATCTTCAAGTTTTCCTTTTGTATTATTTTTCATGCCTCTAACTCAAAAATTGTTCATTCTGCTAGCGCCCTCTAGTGGACAAAGCCCAACATTACTCAAATCTGTATTTATGGATGTAAAAAAAAAATCCAAAACCAAAATTAAGCTTTTTTAAAGAATGTATTTACTTGTTTCAACTTTGAATATAGTGATACAAAGATACAAACTATAATCCGTGTTTTCATTGCCCTTAGCATTTTGCTCACTTTGATTTGTAGTTCAGGCTATCTCAATCAAGATTCCCACTCTGAAGATACCAAATTAAGATTTCAGAATGATATTTTTAGCTCTTGTTCTCCTTGCCAGGGCCATTTCTTTACAAGTCTGCTGTGCTACCTTTCATCAGACAAAAGGATCTGCTAAAGGAGTTTAATATTTGTAAGTTCTGCTGGGGTTTTTTTTTTTCTGTTTCTACAAGCACACAAAACTTATAAATAGCTAAGTTGATAAATGCTATTGGCCCTGATGTAAGGGGAGGTAATCTGATTGCCCCCCTTTTATACGTGCACATTTTATATCAGCACATATACATGCCCGTGTATTCCTTCTTACAAGATAGCATAGCTTGAGAATATCAGTCTGTCCCATCTTATTGGAAAGGACAGGCATGCTCCATCAGGTCCCTTCCCTGGAATCCTGCCAGGCCAACAACAGCCTCATCTTGCGGTGATTCTAGCAGCCCCATCCAGGACCCCAAGTGTGTTGCTCAGCCTCCTGCTCCATTGTGGTGGCAAGCAAGAGGAAGTGGGCTGGCGGCCACGCAGGGTCCTGGATGCAGCTTCTGGAGCCGCCACCGTGAGGCCAAGCAGTTGTCAGGACGTTAGTGGCCAGGCTGCGGGGCCCTCAGGTAAGCTAGTGTGGGGTGCATGGGGCAGCTCCACACCCCGTCTTGTTTCATCTTCCATCCCCACCCTTGTTTTCTCCTCGTCATTGCCTCATTTCGTCCTCCACCCCCCACCATCTCGTTTCATCCTCCCACCCCCGTCCCCACCCTAGCTTGAGTTTTAAGGCTGTGCCTCTTCCCACCTCATACAACAAGACAGTGGGCGGGAATTGACTATTTTGGGGTAGGGTTCTTTTAGGTGCAGGCATGAATATTGGGCTAAGGCTTGTTTTCAGGGTAGGCTGTATTTTCAGGGGAACATGGTAGTAGGAACTTGGCTGTCCCTACCTGATGGAACCCTCTTGGTGATCTGGCAGGCTCACATCCCCTCAGCCTTCCAGAAAGCCATCTTGAGTGAGCTTTTTACCCAGGCACTGGATAGAGTCAAGATGTCTGGAGATGATTGTGAGGATTTCCAAAGGAAAGACTGAGGTGCTAGGTTTTGTTTTGGTTTAAAACTTTATGGGTTTTATTAATCTGGGTGTTATTGTTGTTGTGAACTACCCAGAGTTGTGTTTTTAGATTGGCATAGATATCTTCTAACTAACTAACTAACTAACTAACTAACTAACTAACTAACTAACTAACTAACTAACTAACTAACTAACAACATAAGAAAACCAGAACAGGCATAGAGCAGTGTAGAATAATAATAACAAAAAAGTGAAGTGTCACAAAGAGATCTGGAAATCATCTATAGGGGTTATTCTAGAACCAGCCAACACAGTGGTGAAATGTAAAATTTGTTACTACCGGTTCTGTGGGCGTGGCTTGGTGGTGGGGTAATGTGACTGGGTGGGCGTGGCCAACTTTTTTTTTTTAAAGCATTTAAAAGCATTTTTTCTACAACCTGTTCGGCTGAAGAGGTTGTAAAAAAATGCTTTTAAAAGCCTCTGATGATTGTGCAGCTCAGTTGGGATTGTCAGAGGCTTTTAAAAGCATTTTTTCTATGGCTGAACAGGTTGTAGAAAAATGCTTTTAAAAGTAAAAAAAATCAGCCTCTGATGATTGCGGGGCTCAGCTGGGCATGGGGGGGCAGGCAGGGATTTTTGCTACCAGTTCTCTGAACCACCCGCCTCCATCGCTACCGGATTGGGGGATCCAGTCCGAACCAGGAGCATTTCACCCCTGAGCCAACACCAAAACAATGGCATGCAGTCACGTATCAAAATAATAGAGGTCAAATATATTAAGAGGACAGATAAGTTATGTCTAGTGAAATAAAAAATGTCAGCAATGATAAAAGCTAACAGCGTTTGTTTGCTAGAATTGCTATCTTGTTTTGGCATTCCAATTCTTGCTACTTTAATCCATAACCACCACCACCACCCCCATCTGGCACCTTCTCACCAACCTGCCAGTTTGGGGAGGGCTGATTATACCATCACATTCCTAATTTAAAAAGCTACTAGTTCACATTTTTATATTTTTTTTAAAAATCAAGGCCTTCTACTCAAAAACAGTTTTGCGTACTTTTATGTTAATATATAAATACAATTTTACTTGCTAAATGTTTAGTTTGTACAGTTTTCTTTCAACTACAACTGTTTGATAGTCTTGGTGTGTTCTAAATTCAGTCTATTCCATCCCATCATATTTTTCTTCTTCATTGTTTAAATTTTACATCTGAGAGTCATTATAATATTTTTCTTTAAGCAAGGAGATTCCAGTTTAAGTCCCCAGTAGAGTGGATGGAGCTCATAAAAACTGCCTGACCCAATTTATCTTAAATGGCTATTATTCTGGGGTTATGATGCCTTAAGTTCTCAGACAGAAATATCATAAAAATGAAACAAACATTAATTAACTAAATCATCCTGACATCTGCAGTGCCTTTAGGAGGATAATACTTTTGGAGGAAAACATACTTTAAGCCCTTTCAATTTTCCCAAACATTGTATACTTCCCTCTCCAGCTACCTAAACATTTTAGCAGTAGCTGTTCCTTCATAGGAATTAATTTCTTATTAAGCCAAGTATGGAATACCTAATTATTGGAAAATAGGATGCTATATGCTAGAAAACAAACCTATTCTATTTTGGTGAAAAGCCAGCATAGAGAGTAGTAAAAACAAAAAAGTGAGCATTTTTTTGTCACCAAAATCATGTTTTTAACCTGTAGGTCCTTATAAATATCAAAATGTGTATTAGCAATTCAGCATGAAAACAAACAAACCTAAATTATCTAAAAAAATTATTTTCTCCATGTTGTATGGAAATAGTGCCACCTTGTGGAAATTAACATATTCACTAATTTTGCCTTTATATTTAGGCAAAATTAAATCAAATATATATTTATATTTGATTGTTTCACTGTGCACCTTTTATTACTAAATGTTCCAGATCCTTTGTATTTTTGGTTATCAGAGTAGTATCAACTGCATAACACAGATTATTGATGTTTCTTCCAGCTTCCTTTTATATATATTCAGTATATAGTTTGAATGAATAAGGATAGAATCTCACTCCTTTGCCAACTTGGAGTCAGTCTGTTTTGCCATGCTGTATCCATACTGTAGTTTCTTGACCTGTATATATGTTTCATGTGAGGACAATGAAATGTTTTGGGATCTCTCTCCCTCTCCCTTTCCTTCTCCCTCTCCCTCCCCACCCCCCACACAGGATTGTTTTTCCGATTTGATGACGCAGTTTGTTTACAACCTTTACTGATTCTTTTTCTGTTGCTCACCATATTACTGCAATCTACTTGGAGCTGGGCAGCCTTAACAAATCTGATGAATAATTAAATGTTTCTTTCTTTTGGATGCCAAATCAGCTATGTTCAACATATTAGGAAACTGACATCAATGGATTTCTGTTTCATAGCTACCTCTAGGGCTAGAATCCTGAAAAGGCTGAAGTCAAATCAACCAGAGTAAATGTTCTCTTCCTAGTGGGTGGCCAGCAACAGAATACAATGATGCAGCCACACAACTCACACGTCAAAATGAGTCAAAAACAGAAAATCAAATGCAAATTTGCACACAATTCTCAGAACCTGAAATCGAATAGTTATAGTGTTGCAGTAATTCTTTACATACAACGTAGTGCATTTTGCCCAATTATTTTAGGTATTTACCAGCACAAAAATCTAAATATGAACAGCAGCCCAATATTTATATGTAATCAGGCTTGAATAATCACAGGTAGACCACTTTCTCCTCTCTTTGCCTCTATGAAAAGAAGAGGGCACCTCAGGCTGAGAAAAACAGAAACTACTAAAAAGAGCGAATGGAGAAAGGGACATGTTGTGAATGAAGTCTACGTGCTAACTAGACATTCACAGAACTGCAGCGTACTTGCCAGGTGCAAAATGTATTATTTCCCTGAACAGAAATGCTGTCATTTATAAAAAATTAGTGTCCCCAAGCTTCTTCCTTTGCTGGAAGGGGAAAAAAAGGATTTCAACATTTAAAATTAGAGTCCTGAACTCTAAAGGGAAGTTACGGATCAAGACTAATATATATAAAGGATAGCTTCATTTCCCACAGTTATTGGCTAAAGTTTCATGCCTGCAGAAGTTGAGGTGTTGAGAAGCAACTGAAGCAAATGAGCTTCTTGCTTCAGAAACTCTGATTTCTCTAAAATTAGGAAACATATATAGTTAGAAATTGCATTAGGTTTAATTTCTGCTTTCTGTGTCAAGCTTCATTGCCTTAACATTCAACTAGTGAACTTGGAGTAACTTCAGGCTTCCATATTTCAGTAATTCCATACTTCAGGCTGAGCATGAAGATATTCCGAGACCTGCTATTCTGTTTCAATCTCATTGGTTTTGTTTTTTTTTTTTTAAATAGCAGATCACTGCCATCTTGTGGTCTGGCTGAAATACTGCATTTCCTTTTGAATTTTTGAATGTTTTTACATACAGCAATCTGAAAAACAAGGTAATTTATTTCCTCTGACATTCAAAAAGCATGTTAATATTGAAAATCAATTTTTTAAAAATATTTTGCCTTTTTAAAAAAGATTTCATTTTTTCTTCATCTCTCATGAGTTGGCAGGGGCTATTTATCTATGGCTGTCCAATTTGCAAACCATGTCTCTGGACACCTAACATCTATCAGAATCCATGTATGCTAATACACACACACACACACACACACACACCCTACCTTAATCAAATATATCCATTTTGTATGTATTCCAATTTATCACTTTCTCTAAGATCTAAAGCTATTTTATCTGTTATTTATGAACAAATCTTTAAAATCTCATCATACAGAACTGTTTTTTCAAATCAATTCAGTTTGGCCCCAGCTGATTAAGAACAGCCAATTTGATACAGTGAAGTAGCTGATTAGATTATGGGACTTGAGTCCAATGAATAAAAAAAAACAGTAACTCATTTTTGTGGCAACATCTCTATCAGTTTAGCATAATAAAATTCCAGATACATAGGTGCAGTTCAAGGCTTTTTGACTTGGCAGAGAAAGAGATGAGTTAATTCCTTTTTATTGTTCAGCAGACAATGGGTATGGAGCCTACCTACAGATATTATGCAGATGTCAAAAGACAGTGGGATAAGCTATGCAGACTTTAAAAAATAACTTTGAAGTCTTCAGATCTTGAACAAGAACAACACCTCTCTGGCATTCACGTAAGTAACTCTGGAAAAGGTGCTGCTGCTTTTAAAATTACAATAACTTTGATAACTGCATTCCTTAAAGCAATGGTGTGTTTTTTTCCCCCTTCTGGCTTTTTTTGCACAAGCCTGAAAAATGTCAGCTGTTTTAAAGAACAGAACAGACAGCATAGACTTTCATGAGGTCTACAACACCTTTTTCTGAAACACTTTTGAACTTGACACCACCCTAGTATTCAGAGGGGTTTTGAAACTATCCTCCTTTAAATTATGATTTATTTTTAAACATGAAAGTATCTATATAACTTTTATGAGATACGCAAGATGCAGCAAACACCCTCTTCAAAAAGCACTGTGGCTAGAAAGCCTCTGGGGAATCATTTCGGAAGGTTAGAAGATGCAACTGCCACATACTCATTTCAACCATTCTCCTCCCTATTCTCTGGAATTTTACGGAGAATTGAAAGCTAGCAGTATTTGAAGATTTTAGTTTTTCTTTTTCTTTTTGGCAAACTTTGGTTGCATTTATTGGTTACTGTAACTCAAGGTTTGAACATAGCCTTTCCCTTGATTTGAAAAGTATGATTCTGTTGCTTTCCATTATATGTGAAACCATCCATTTTGGCATATTCAATAAAGTTAACCCAAAGCATTATAGGTAGTCCTCAACTTACAGCTATTCATTTAACGACTGAAGTTACAACAGCAGTGACGATAATAGCAATAGCACTTAGACTTATATACCGCTTCACAGGGCTTTACAGCCCTCTCTAAGCAGTTTACAGAGTCAGCATCTTTCCCCCAACAATCTGGGTCCTCATTTTTTCAACCTTTTCTTGCCACAGTTATCAAGTGAATCACTGCAGTTGTTAAATTAGTAACATGACTTTGCTTATCAGAAATCATAAAAGGTGATCACGTGATCTAAGGGTCCTACAACTGTCATAAATATGAGCCTGTTACCAAGCATCTGGATTTTGATCACATGACCATAAGGATGCTGCAATGGTGGTAAGTATGAAAAAACATTCATCAGTCACTTTTTTGAGTTACATTTTAATTTCAAAAAGTCACTAAACAAATGGCTGTAAATCCAGGACTACCTGTCTATGCATTAGAGGATTAAATATATCTAGCTATCACAAAAGTTTTCAAAATTAACTAAATGAATAAAACCGATAAATGTAGCAAAATATGAAGATAGGTTCACATCATCTCCCCAAAATACCACTGAATTTTAAACATGCAAGACAACACATGCCAAAGGCAATGTTCAACATCAAGACAATCACAAAACTCATATTCATTATTTGCAATTGTGTTATCAAATATGAAATAATGGGACATACCATAAATCCTACACTCCCATGCTATTTCAGGACATTTTGTCAGTCACTTTGATTACGTATCTCATATTCATATAATAATTTATTAAACTTGTATGTCACCCTATGCCCAACAAGCCTAGCCAGCTCAAAACCAAGACATTACAATACAATCAATAAAACATAAAAGATGCCAAGCACAATGAAGTGTCACTCTCCCTTGTCAAAGCCACAGACTTCTGATGCTAATACTGTATTCTCTGTATCTGTGTGTGTTTTAAAAAATATAATGATTTCAAATACTTCATAAAATAATGTCCAGGTGTTTCCTGCTATCCATCAGGTTTTTTTTTTAATAAGGACATATTCTTAATTTTGTAACAGGTTTTACATGTGCAGCCTTTATCTGTGATCTCTATCATCCCATTGATTGTTTGTTGTTTTTTTAATAACTTTGTTCTATGTAGAAGATTACCATATGCAGAAAGAATGGCATTCGCTTAAATTCTGCAAACGGGGAAAGAATGTATAAATCTTACTTCTTTATACTTGACTTGTCACTTTTTCCTGTATGTGCAATTTCTGTGAATTGTTCTCACTAATAGTATCCTGTTTCTACAAGCAGGAAGGGCTGAGTACAGTTTGTTAGTTAACATTGCTTCCTATAACCAGGGTCAATATTCAGTAATAGTGACATTAGAGCAGTTATTGTTCAGTCTGGATAATCTGTGTATCTCACTGATAGTTGTTAATGGACATCCTTTGTAGTGTAACGTCACCTGATAATCAGTAAACCCAGATTTGCAATGGACTTCCTCCTTCCTGTTTTTACAGTGGCAGGCAAGGAGATGCCTCTTCCTGCCAAGCTTTTGTGCTTCTTACCAATTTATACAATAAGCACCTTTTTTTCCAAAAAGCAATACGTGTTTTTAAAGTTTTCATTTTTCAGCTTCTTGTGTCACTTTAAATGAAGACTTTGTAAACATTCCAATGAAGCTATCTCTTCAAGAGTGTTCTAAAAACTACTCGGTTGAAAAGTGATATTTTACTTTGTTTTAAGTAGAGTGAAAGGTTTAAGATTAAATCAAACATTTAAGCATTTTATTTACAGGTTTACCGGCCTTTATTCTAGAAAAAAATATTTCCATTATTCCCACCCCTGGAATGAATCTGAATTATAGGTTAAATCCAGTGATGTTCACCCATGATGGAATAGATCACTGCTAGAAAGATCTCCCTCTCATCCATATCAGTGGTGGGTTGCCCTCCATTCAGACCGGTTCGCCAGAACCAGTAGTAAAACTGGTGGGAGGCTCCGCCCACCGACCCGGACATCATCAGGAAGCTTCTGTGCATGTCCAGAAGCGCGCAAGCGAAGCGCGGCCCTGTTGTGAACCGTTAGTAAAGGTAAGTAGAACCCACCCATGATCCATACTTCAACATTTCTTGAATGTGGGCAATTTTCCAGAAGGAATTTTGTGGGCATGCTGCAAGATTACTATATAGGAGAAGACCTTTTGCTCAAAAAGAAGCTTACTTGCAGGAAGTTCATACCGTTCCTTGTCAAAAATATTATTGTGACAGAAGATTCAAACAAATCTAGCAAGGATATACTTAATATTTCTAATTTCATTAAAGCTAAGTAAAATTATAACATTTGTAATTCATAAAAATATGAAACCTTGATACTTCAGTAAACCGCCGTGATAAAGTAATGGATGGTATGCTTTTGGAACAGGCCTTCTGTAATCTAGTAACAGTCTCATTTCATGAAATTCATAGTCTCTAGACAAAGATCTGATAAACAAATTCAATTATCTATTTCTAATCAAAGCAATCCCATTCTCCATAGTGTGGAAATGGAGTAAAAACAACATTAAGCAGAAAACCAGTTTCAAACATTTGTTATTGTTCCACAGTTTTGGGAACAGTATGTAACTCTTGTTTGCAGAAGAAATTTATTGTCAGGCACAAAACACCAGGTCCACACATGAAGGTCTAATTAAACTGATATTGTTAAACACCCTATGTACAGGAATCTTCTCAACTAATGCTTAACACCTGCTTGGAGTTAGATAAGAGTCCACATAATTCAAGGAGGGGATGGACTAATCTCTTGTGCTCATTTAAGGATTCTAGGCTGATCCCTCTTTTAACACCAACCAAGGTTCTGTCACTACTCCTACACTACGCAAAAATAAAACAAAAAAAACCTACCACTTCTAAAATTATTAGGCTTATTGAAAATTCTATATTTTCTATCACTTTTTTAAAAAAATGTTTATTTTATACAAACACAATGAGACAATCTTTAAATAAAAAGAAGATTGAAATGATAATCTAAAAGGACAAACCAAGGAAAAATATTCTTTCTACACAATTCACAATACACACATAAGATGATTAGGCAACTGGGCTATCATAATAGCAATAGCACTTCAACTTTTATACCACTTCATAGTGCTTTACTGCCCTCTCTAAGCAGTTTTACAGAGTTCACGTATTTCCCCCAACAATCTGGGTCCTCATTTTACCAACCTCAGAAAGTTGGAAGGCTGAGTCAACTTTGAACTGGTCAAGATCAAACTGCAGAGTCAGCCTGCATTATTGCATTCTAACCACTACCCCATTTGAGTTCCTAGGATTTTCTCTATATTTTAAATTGCATTGCAACATCTGACCACAAGATAAAGTAATAAGTACCATTATCAAGCAAACAAGTAATACCTGTACAAAGCTATCGGTCACCTGAAAGAGCTTGAAGAATTCTGAGTGCTTGAAATTTTAAATAGGGACAAGTGAAGGACTAAATACTAAACTCTGAAAGACCTTGAAATGGAAATCTAAGACAGAAACGTGAAAATGCAGAATATGCATCCCAAATATTGCGATGGGTTTAGGAAGCAAAGAGGGGAAAGTTGCTGGAGATTGTCCATAATCACATACAATCAAAATCACAAATGTCTTCAAGACTGAAGTTAAAACCTATCTTACCTAAATGAAAGTTATATTTAATTTAGCAAATTTGGTCACTGCAATGCATAATGCTAAATATAAAATAATTTTAAAATACGATTACAAGGAACAGATGGCCTCCCAGAATCAATGTATTTTCTTAGCTCTGCTTCTTTGTGTTTTTCATTGTGAAGCTAACAGAGAAATAGTACTGGGCTTGAAACAGAAATTTAAACTACAACTTCCATAATCCCGTAATACCACTGATCTTACTGCTTGGGCTACTAGTATAGTATGAGATTCTGTAGTGTTGTACTTCAGATGTTGTTAAAATAGAACGTCTTCCACTAGATATTATATGTGCTTGCAAATGGCCACTCTCTACTTCTTGATGCACTGGAAACTGTGTCTTATAAAACAGAACAAAATATTCTTTGCTGTCTTAGGACCTATCAGATGTTTTCATCTACAGTTCTCCTGAACTCCAACAGCTTTAATCCAACATACAATAAATTGGAATGCGCTGGAAATTTTGAAGACCTGAAGTCACAAGAGACGCCAGTATAGTCAGTTTTCAATTCTAAGGCAGGCACAAGATAGAATAAAAGCAGCAAAAAAAGTATCAATGTCTACTGTCCCAGGTGTGCAAGAAAAGAGCCTCTTGCAACTCCATGTCTTATCGATACATGGACACTGATGCCTAGAATCATTTCATTGGGCAAAATTAAAATAACTTTAATATAATTGCTGAATGTTTCCAGTTGACCTCATTTTGGCCCACAGGACTCCATCCAGAATCTTCTCTTCTGTATTATACAGTGAGACTATAATGTTGAAAGTAAGAATGCTCAAAAGATTATTTTCTTCTTCAAAAACACCTGTGATCCTGGTTGGCTCATAATCCTTAGCAAGAAGCAAGGGTAATTGTCATCTGAATGCACTTTTAAAAAAGGATGTAAAGCAATTTTATTTCTCAAAAATTGTTCTAGTCTATGTGGAACATTTTGGAAAAAATGTGCATCTGTTGACTATTTCATAATAGAAAATGAGAGTTATCTATTTCTGTTTGATTGGATTAGCAAGCATTTTTGTCCTACCTGTCAATTCAGGTTCTCTTCCTGCCCTTAGAGAAAACTTTGCCAATTAGATCCTCTTCAGAAGTGCCAAAGTAAATTTCCCTTTTTATTCAGTGCACTGATTCCCTATCTTTGTTCTTCCCCATCATAATGGTGTCTGTTTTTTTTTAATGTCTTAATATATATTGACTGTTTGACCACTAGATAGGAGCCAAGAATCAGAGGGCTCTCTGATGATGTCTGCAGTGACAGATAAAGTGTTTTGATATGGACCATTAACTCCTGACTGCTTGCTTGACCGCTTACTAGGTCAACCAAAAAATGAATCAAACATAAGCAGAAGTTTTAAAAGACTGACTTTTCTAGCCACAATTTCTATAGTATTCATATAACTGGGTGTATAGTGTATAGTGTCCTTATTATGGTCAAGAGAGGACTGAAGGAGTTGTCCCATAGGGAAAAGAGAGAAACAACTAGAAGCACAGGATTACCAGCCTGGAATATACAATTTCAAACTACTTTTCCAAGATTCATCATGTACTGCATTGCATGTAGCATCTTAAGACAAGACATTAGAAAAAATGTCCACTTTCCAGAACATACCAACTTAAATCACCTATGAGCTGCCTCACCTGTGGGAGTATCTTGGTATCTGTTCACAAAACACAATACAGGTGTTCCTGTGATGAAGCAAAGAGATTATATAGATTTGTTTTTAATCTACATTCCCTATTTAAGTCTATCTAAAATTCAAATTTGTACAGCAGCTTTCCTTAAACTGATGCTCTCCAGCAATGATGGATTAAATTTTTTGGCATTTTGGCTAATCCAGCACTCCTAGAGGGAATCAGATTGGAAAGGCTGCTATGAAATATCATTTCCTGTAACCATTTGTTGAGTGAACAGTTTGTGACAGATTTGGGCAGGTGTGGCAAAAAGAGGACTGTGTTATATTAATGGTTTGTCATTCAGTTGTAATACTAATCTTAACAGCTATATAAATTAATTAACAAGCATTCCCATCAAGATTTAGTACAACTGATAAAACGACAGTAAAATGATCTCTTTGGATATAGTGCACATGTTTAGGCAGGTCACTCCCAGGTGCTCTGTGGGCAGCGCATTAATCTTGTTTAAACTTGCTATACTTGATCACTAAAACTATGCAGTTCCCATTTTAAAGTAAATGGTTACACCTAAAACTTGGTATAGCATCTATTTGGACCATTTTAACATTTCCAAAAATCTTGATGCCAAGAAACTTATACTAATAATAGTAGCTTTAAAATAATCACTATGTGTACTACAATTAATTACTAAACCAGCGTAGTGAAAAAAAGTATACATAATTTACAGCAAAAAAGAAATCAACCTATAATTGCTAAAACAGAATGGGCAGTATCATTGACTTTTAGGGATTGGGGCTGTATACGTAAATTAGATATATTTAAATTATGCTTCTTTTTTCACCAAAAAATACACTCCTGATATGGTTATTCTGACATCAAGTTTTGCTAACATACTATGGGGGAAGGCAGTTTGGGAATACAACTATATAGATATAAATGTTTAAAATAAATAAAATTTTATATACCCATTCTTGATCTACAGTTTTTTTCAAATACTGTTAAGTTTTTTAATAGTGTTATTTTTTTTAAAAAAAATTGCACTAATCTGACAACATTCACACTTTCTCCGTTGGTATTCTCTCTAATCTATTTCAAATTTTGCATTGGTGAAGTAACTGGCGTGCAGTTATATGCACATCAATTACTTCAAGGAATTTTATATATACAGAGGTCAAGTATGAAATTCATTTTCTTACTGAACATTATAAACTTTTAAAGAACCATGTTTAACCTATAAAAGCAGCTTTTAGCAGACTGCTGATCTAAGCATGCTGAAGGAAATCTGGAAGATTGACATTCTTAAAGATGTAAAAATAGTGTTGTATTAGGCACTACTACCGTAATATTATTTACTCAATGAGCAGAGGAATAACTGAACATTGGTTCAAATTCATGTTTCCCAAAGAGAATGAAGGGACATGTTTCTTAGTATGATAGTACATTGTTTCTCAATCCCAGCAACTTTCAGCTAGCTGGGGAATTCTGGGTTGAGGTTCACACACCTTAAAAGCTGCCAGTGTTGAGAAACTTTGCTCTAGCACTTACCAAGAGGGGAAAACTTCCCAGAGCAGGTGGATGTATAGAATTAAGAGTTCAGTGGTGGGTTGCTCCCGGTTTGGCCCAGTTTGGCCGAGCCAGGTGATGATGTGACATCACTGAACCGGTTCTCTGTGACTGGGAAGTGGGCCCTCCTGCCCACCCCGCTTTATTCCCACTTTTATTTCTTGGTTTTTAGCCCAGCTGATAGGCGCGGCAGAGTGGATTGCCGCACCTCAGCTGGCCACGCAAAGCGTGTGCGCAAAGAGAACCAGCAGTCACACCGGTTGGAACCCATGACTGTAAGAGTTGGTTAGCAGGGAAATTGCATGGGGGAAAAAAGCTTACAATCATAAAAGTACTTCTTAGAAACATGGGAGAACCTCTATGTACTTATTGCTAAAACAAACTAAACTTGTGCAAAAATTTAAATAAGGAGAATGAAGGGCTATTTCTAGGTAAGTGGAATACAACTAAATAGTTAATTCTCCACTTACCTAGAACATAGTTGGAACTGACAGCTTCAAAAACAGAGATTGCTTCTACCCCAAGCCATAGATCTTTAAAACTGTACAAGTCTAATTTAATTGAAGTTACAGACAGTGAAACTCCATTATATTCTCACTGTAAAAAAGTTAGGACAAAAAGAGCCGAAATTTCTATAACAATAATTGTTTAAAATTTAACCTTTAAGCAATCCTCCTCTGAAAAACAGAGCTTAATAGATCGTTTTATAAGTCCACCACTCACAAAATATATTCTAGGATTCCTTTATAAACTTGTCTGGGGAAGAGGGAGGGGTTGTATGTGTGGATGGAAAATAGAAATATGTAAATTGGATCTTGGATCTTTGTTATTTCAGGTCCCTCATAGTTAGCGTACTCCAATGCATGCATAAAGCAATTCTGATTGTTCCCAACAGAATTTATTTGCATACACAGTAGTTTTTTCCCCAGCTTGATAGCTTTAAATGCTGGCTATGAATAATGAAAGTTGACAGATTAGGAAAGGTTACTGTAAGAAAGTACAACCTTGATTCTAATTTTAGAGAGGAAACAATAAGAAAACATTCTTGGAATAGTGTATGGTTTGCGAAATAAAATAGTTCTTTCTTAATTCTATTCTAGCTGCATCTGTTTGCTAATTACTGCACGTCTATAGCTAAAGTTTTCCTACCAAGTTGAAAAAGAGTGCTTCATTATATTTTGGAAAAACTACAGGGAAATAACACATTATCAACATCCCCCAGGGCTGTTACAAATTGCTAGACTTCAAAATAAATTGCCGGGTACAAATCAACTTAATGTAGCATTATTCCTCTCATTGTAAAAGCAAAAAATATTGACTCAGCTTACACTACTACTACCACTATCCAAAACATGATTTGTTTAATTTTGACTTAGCATTCAACCACTCTGGTTTGTAGACGGTGGTTTATAGCTTAGTGTGTTTTTGTGAACTGGGTCAACTGTGGCTTATTCAACAAACATGACCAACAAACTATTATGATATATGACCGAGGACACTTCAGAATCTCACTGAATACTCAAACTTCACCAACAGGTCCCACATGTCAATGTCATTCTGTATTGTGAAAGAAAAAAATTCAGAATGTTAAGACATCACCCACATAATTTGTATACAGGAATATCACAAGATGTGATATTCCTGTTTATAATCAGAAAAAAAGCACACTCACGCCAACACCTACACACAGAATGACATATACATGTAATTTAACCAGGCATTGTCTTGGATCCTCCTTTTGGAATAACCTGGAATGAGTCAACTCCAATTTGAAATATATGCTATACCTATGGAAAGTGCCTTGAATTATTATAAGATTAAATTAATCTTTATACAGCAGGCATACACTCTTCAAAACTAAAGTCTTCTTTGAGTTAATCTTAATTCCTGTTGCCTTCATGTTTAATCATGTTCTAGGTTTTAAACATGGGTTTCACAGAGTTTGGGATAGCAATTTAAGAGCAATTGTATATTTAAGCATCATTTGGTAGCCACAGGAGACCAGGAACAACAGGCCTGACAAGCTCAAAATTCCAAATTAGCACATGTGTAAATTGGCTGCTGTACCCAATATAGGAATCAAGCATCATCATTATCATTAGTGTCTTTACTAAAGTATGGTACCACAGAACAAAACAACACCACAATAATTACAAATAAATGTAATAATATTAGTGCACAACCCAGTAAAGACTTGGATTGGGATAGGGCCATGGTACTTACATTCAAAGTAATTTAAACAAGAGGTAACCTGGAATTGTCAGCTAAATAAGAGTAGGGAAGAACAACCAGATTCTATATAAACACAGAAATAAAATAAGTGTTCTTTTAAAAGGGTTTAAAGACTATAGAGACAAAGGGAGGAAGGGAATTGACTCAGGAGTCATTGGCCCACCTTCATCAAGACCCAGAAGCTGGAGACCAAGACTCCTGGAGCAAGAAAACAAAACAGTGGGGTGAAAATGAATAGATTTGTAGGAAGAAATAAGAGTAGACTGATATGGCAGGGTGTGGAGGCCAGATGCCCCATATACACACACCAGTATTTAAACAGGGCTGTGACCTGAATAGGAACCAGGAAAGAATCCTATGCTGTACTGAGACATAAGCCTAATGTGAAAATCCAGAACAGTCCAAACAGCAGTAATAGTTTGTAATAGTCTCCTGGCAATTATTCTTAATGTCAATACAAGATAACCATCTACCAGTTATGCTATGGCCTTTTCCATCAGAAAGCCTCAAATCTAATGAATATTCATCAAGTTAAAATGAGTAATCCTAGCTGTAAAATCAGAAGATGGGTATAAAGTCATCTGGTTATTAATCAAAACCCCAAGGTTGAAGAAAACTTGAGCAGTTTGGGAGCTCTGAAGACAAATATGAAGAAGACTCAGTAAAGTAGAGGATAGAAAGGACAATCAGGCCAAAATACAACCTCAGTCTTGTTTCTATTCATCTTAAGGTGGTGGAAGAATATCCAAAAGGAAATGCTACTGAGACATTGCTGGAACCTAACTATGCATCAAAGGTCACAAAAGATTCATAAGAGTTAAGTATCATCAGAACAACACACCCCTCCCTCAAAGGACCATTACTTGACCCAAGTAATCTGGATAGTTTTTGTCCAGTCTCCAATCTTCCCTATCTAGGGTGGCATGACAGCTTCAGAGAATCTTGGATGAAATAAATTACCTAGACCATATTCAGTCGGGGTTCATGCTGGGGTTTGGAACTGAGACAGCATCAATCACACTCATGGATGACTCTGGTGCAAGTGGGATGGAGATCAACCATCCATCCTGGCTCATCTTGACCTCCCAGCAGCATTCAATAGCATCAATCATGGTCTCCTTCTGGGCCAGCTACAGGAATTGGAGGTGGATGGCATTGTATTGTGCTGGATTTCCTCCTTTCTCCAGGCCAGTTCCAGTCAGTGTTAATAGAGAGAGAGAAATCCAGTTCATGGCTCCTACTTTGTGGAACACCTTAGGGTTCTCTGTCCCCTTCTATTTTACATTCACATGAGGCCACTGAGTGAGGTAATCCATTAGCCTGGGGTAAGATGTCATCAATTTGCAGATGACACCAAGATATACTATATATGTCTACCCCAATGCCTCTTGAATGATGCCATAGACATCCTACCCCAGTGTCTGGAGACTGTTGGAGACTAAATGGGGCAAAACGGGCTCCAACTCAACCCTAGGAAGGCAAGAGTGGCTGTGGTATTTGGACTCTCCAGAAACAAGGTTCTTCTATCTATAGTTCTGAGTGAGGGTTGTACTACTTCAAACAGATCCAATGCACAGTCTGGGGATCCTTCTAGATTCACAGCTCCTGCTCAAAGATAAGGTGGCAGCCATGGCTAGGAGAGCCTTTGCACCCCTTTAGTTGGTGTGACAGTTACACACATTATTGGAGCAGGAGGCCCTCCTCACAGTGAATCATGCCCTTGTAACCACTCATTTAGACTACTGCAACACACTCTACATGAGACTGCCCCTGAAGAGCATTCAGAAACCTCAACTGGTTCAGAATGCAGCTATGTGAGTAGTAAATAGTGCCAGATATATAGCACATGTAATATTACTGCTGCAGGAGCTGCATTGGTTATCCATATGTTTCCAGTATACGTAAAGGTGCTGGTTGACTCCCTACATGGCTTAGAACCAGGCTACCTGAGAGATCACCTTTTTCCAAAGGGAAAGGGAACATTGGAGACTGTCAAACCTGATCTGGTAGAATGGGCATGTGGTAGATCCCATCAGCCAAAGGCATGGTGGTGCTGGCAGGGACTCCAAGAGGGATCTTTTCTGCAGTAGCCCTGCCTGATGGAATAACTTCCCCTGGGAGATTAGAATGGTCCCAACCTTGTTGTCTTTTTGTAATGCTCTAAAAATCTGTGTCCAAAGAGCCTGGGATGCTGAAATGTGCTAAGGACTGTTTCCTGGATTTATGGTTAACTGGCCAAATATCTGTTGCTATGCATATTTATTTTGAATATTTTTAATTAGATTTCTATTGTTTTCATTGTTTAAAAATGTTTTTATTGTATATTTTTTGAATTGTAAGCCATCCAGATTCATTGATTGAGGTGGGCTGATATAGAAATTGAATTAATAAATTAAAAAAGATATTGGAAACTCAGGACAAAAAGTACTAAGACTAATTCTGAGAGACAACTACTACAAGAGGATACCCTGGGACTCTTAATCTGTAGTAAAGAAACACAGTTCTTCACTCTTCCATTTCCTAAACCAACAATCTAGAAAAACAGGTCCATACTAAACATTTTTCTGAGTTTATTTAAAAGGCTGTATACCTGAAGAGAATAACATTTCCTACAGTTGTACTAGATAAATACAAAGGAAAATAAACTGTAAAAGCAGGGGAAAATATAAAACTGGCTCTTTAAAGAATCTGATTAATCCAAGTCCTGTAACCAAGTCTTGTAACCAGGAAGTCTCATGTAAAACAGGTGTTTAATAGTTATTTCATTATATGTTGTCAAGAAACACATTTAATAAGTACTGTGAAGATGAGAATCTTAGATTTATGATGAGGCGTAATAAAGAACAGGTTTGGTAGAATATCCTTATCTCATCTTCAGCATCTTCCTAATGCTGCAGTTAAAACATTTATTAAGCATTAAGCCATGCAGTATCTTTCAGTGAAGAACAATAATTCAATTTCTGCATACAATAATTATTTGCACAAAGCGTTTATTATATTAGAAAACTATATTTGTTCAATATTTTTATTTATTAAGCCAGGAGTGTCCAACCTTGGCAATTTTAAGAGGTGTGGACTTCAACTCCAGAATTTTCCAGGGAGCATGGCTGGTTGGAGAATTCTGGGAGGTGAAGTCCAGAGAGTTTAAATTTGCCAAAGTTGAATCCCCTGTGTTAAACATTATTTGAATTAAATGGGTCTTGAATGCATTAAATATTTCAGTATACACTTTAAATATTTTTATTCATGAGTAAAATAGGGGGAAGTTGCATCTATTTTAATGTCAGGTAGATTTATACAAATTGTTCCAGTAAGATTATTTAAAACAGCTGTAACACTGACATAAAATTACTGTTTAGTTCTTTGGTGTTATTAACTGATGGGTTTTAGAATGCAGCAATTTGACGTTTCTTCAAAATTTAGTATTACAATGGGCAGCGAGGAAACACCAAGTAGCTAAATACATACAGGTAGTCCTTGATGTTAAAACCATTCAGTGATGATTCAAAATTACAATGGCACTGAAAAAGTGACTTATGTTTTTCACACTTGTGATCATTGCAGCATCTCCATGGTCATAGGATCAAAATTCCAGACATTTGATAACTGATTCTTATTTATGAAAAGCGCAGTATCCCAGGGTCATGTGATCACCTTTTGCAACCTTCTGACAAGCAAAGTCAATGGGGAAGCCAGATTCACTTAATCATGTTGCTAAGTTGACAACCACAGTGATTCATTTAACAACAGTTGCAAGAAAGATCATAAAAACAGGGCAAAACACATTTAACAACTGTCTTGCTTAGTAACAGAAATTTTGGGCTCAATTATGGTCATAAACTGAGGATTAGCTGTATTTATATTTATGGTAAAAACCTGAAATGAGTTAAAGTCATAAAAGTATATTTGCCATTGACTTCTAGCACTTCACCCTTCTACTAGGAATATTTTGTGTATACATAATGTGTAAACATTAGTGAGTTCACCATTTTTATTTTGCATGCATATGGACTATTACATTCAGGGCAAAACCACTTTTATCTTTTGCATAACTTAAAACCTACTGAAATAAGTTTCGTAATCATATGAACTTTATATAGCTTTGCATAAGCTCTTTCATACAATCTTTATATAGTATTCTTCCTAAACTCATGAATTAGGAGAAACCTGAACTTTTAAAATTATTGTTCTGCTTATCCAGAGCATAATTATAGACAGAACTTGACTTAGCATCACAATTCAGCCAAAATATTCTGTTGCTAAGTGAGATATTTGTTAAGTGAATTTTGTCCCATTTTACGATTTTTCTCGTCACAGTTGTTAAATTAGTAACATAGTTGTGAAGTGAATATGGCTTCCTCATTGACTTTGCTTGTCAGAAGGTTGCACAGGATGATCTGATGACTCTTGGACACTGCAACCGTCATAATATGAGTCAGTTGCCAAGCATCTGAATTTTAATCATGTGACCAGTGGTCCTAAATGTGAAAAACGGTCATGAGTCACTTTTCTCAGAGTTGTAACTTTGGTCACTAAATGAACTGTTGTTAGTCAAGGACTACTTGTAATTAGAATTGTCTCACAAAAAACATTCAAAGTATTAGAATCAATTTGTCTTATGACTTTAAGTAATTATATTTTGGTATACATAATTATGTCATTTACTAAATACTGTACATACTTTCAATGGGTAAAGTTTACAATTTATCATGTGCCTTCAGCAAGTAAGCCCTTGAAAACCTTAGTATTGAATCAATAAATACAACCTGTTTTTGCCTCTCAGTGCTAAGCTATAAACCATGGCTTACAAACTACAATTCCTCAATTTAGGCAATATTCTAAACCATAATCTGTTGTTTTTGTCTTAGCATGTTGTATGAGCCAAATCAACAGAAAGCCTGAAAGACAGAGGACAAAGGTTTCATAACAGTAAAGTAATATAGCCAGTATATATATTCTAGATATCAGATATATTCATACAGCAGTACTATATCAGTAAACATTCATCAACAAAAGATGTAATTGCAGCATCCTAAAACATTATTCCATGGAACAAGACGAATGCAGATGGAGCGGAAGGAGAATCACAGTGCTACATATTCTGAAGTCTTCCCATTTCCAGACAATAAAGACCCACCCATATCTTTGTAGTAGAAAGTAAACACAGGAATGTTTAATTAATTAGAACAACAGAGCCGCTCCACTTCTTTTACACAGGATACTACTACTGAGCGTATCACTAGAAGTAAAATACTGTTTTATTTCCAAATAAAACTGTCAAACACTACTTCAGAGGAAGCCGATTTAGAACTCGTGACTATGAAAGGAAAGATCCCAAAACACTTAAGAGGACATCAAGGTTTACAAAGACAACTTCACTTCCATGCCTCTTTTCCCCCCAGATATTGCATTGCACAATTATTTCACCAAAGGAAACAGCCAGAGGCTTGTTATGGGTAAGCCTCAGAAGTGTCAAGAAATAAAAAACGGGGAAGGAAAGAAGGAAAGAGTGTCTCCATGGCACACTTACACACTCCCCGGAGGGAGGAGGGCAGGTGTGGGAGACTGAACAAGCTGAGCCTGACCGGAGGAGAACTTCAGAGGAGAAAGGAGGGCTCTGCCAGTCTTTCACGTGTCCATTTGACAGGTTGTCAGAACAGAGGGAAACCGGGTACCCCACAAATGGGCATCCCAGCTTGGGCTTCTGAGAAGCTGCACTTCCCACCTTGATTCCAGAGGAAAGTAAGGGGCTGCTTAGCCTGGTGATGGGACTGCTGGGGCGAGTCTTCGGAGGCCAGATGAGCGGCCAGGTGAGCCAAGAAGACTCCTTTCTTAAAGGGAAGGGGGGGGGGCAGAGGTGAAGTTGGTCCTTCCCTTCGCCGGGGAAAGGAGTCCTACCAAGCCACGGGCAGGGAAACTCAATGGAAGGAAACCCCCCCTCCCACCTCATGCATCTGGAAAGGCAGGAGACTCCCGGGGGAAGGGGGAGCTGCAACCCCCCTCGCCCCTTCATTTTGCCCGGCAGTGGCGCCGGGCTCCCCGGGTGCGAGCTGTCATCGCTCCGGCGTTGCAAAATAGGGGGAGGCTGACCGAGGGTTTACACGGCCTCCGCGACGGATGCGGCACCTGCTTTCGGACTCCCCACCGCCCGCACGGCGCTCACCTCAAGGTGGGTCCCACACAGGCCGTCTCCGTACTCTCAATCTCCTGCAGGATCCGCTCATGCTCCGGCAGGCTCTCCGCCATCTTGCATGGGAGGGGAGGGAGGGAGTCAGGCAGGGAGACGGAGAGACAAGCCAAAGGGGGGGCGGGGAAAAGGGCGGGGCCACCCCGTTGCGGAGTCGAAGGGAGCGAATCGGCGAGGAGGGCGGGCTCCCGCGACCTTCAGAGCGGCTGGCGGCCTCCAGATGTGTCAAACTACAACTCCCGTGCTCCTTGTAGTCCGGAACACTTGTGTGTGTTTGTGTGTGGGGGGGGGTTCAGTCTGGGTTCTAAAAGCACCTTGCTTGCATGCCTAAAAGTATGCAGAATGTTCTATGCATTTTTCCCCCTTGGAGTGAAAAGGAAGGAGTGTATCAGGTGCTGTTTCTCAGCCTGGGCAGCTTTAAGATATCTAGATTCCAATTCCCAGGATTCCCCAACCAGTTAAATTTTAACATCTTAAAGTTGCCAAGGCTGATGAGGCACTAAGCATCCCCTTCTGTTCTCCTCTGGTGTAAGAGTGGCTTCTGAAAAAAGTCGAAAGGCCGTCTGAAGGTTTAACAACTAGGAGAAGAATCTGCAGGTGACCCAATGTTGCTGAAGTTCCAGAGATATGGAGCATAATGCAACATCTAGATAGCCAAACGTTTTCTACCTTTTGGTTAAATTTTACCAGAAGATCTTGCATCAGTCTCACCTGCTGAACATACCTGAGTTCCTGCAAAGGAGATGAGGTAATTAAAATATTGGAAGCACTTTTTTTTCAAAAAAATTAGATTCTTTTAATTTTGCGACAACAGCATCTTCTTTTGAAGGAGAAATGTATTCTTTTATTTTAAAAAAAGGATATATAACTAGTTCTTGCCTAAGAATCTGTATTCTTTGAATATGACCAAGTCTAGTATATTTATTTATTTATTTAATTATTATTAAATTTATGTGCTTATTATAACCACATAAATTTATGTGCTTATTATAACCAGGATGTAGGGCAGAAGTTGGGAGAGCCCTAGGTGGATTTTTTGAAAAAATAATATAGTATAAAGGACTGGGGGTACTGTGTCAATAAAGATATTTTTTAAAAAACGGAAGCCTTACAGTTGCATCATCGTTGCCACCATCTTGATTTATTTATTACCTTATCCTATGGACACACCTGGCCTTTTTCTTCAACTTTTTTTTTAATTTCCCAAACTAGACTCTGAAACCCAAAGTACACCACCATTCAAGTGCTAAACCAGTCCAACTCTACTTAGATATCCTGCTCTTGACACAAGGTCATGCAATAAAAAGGTCATGGAATAAAAATGTTGCATCCTACACTTTTCTCCTTGTGAAGGGGAAGGCAGCCAGTATTTCTCAGGGTGCTCATTTCATTTCCTTATATCTCCCATTTTCCATAATCCAGAGCTTTCCATGACCATGACGTATCTTCCTTGAAATAATGATTATGTCTTGTTTTATTGAATTTTATTCACTGTACTTCTACCATATTTTTCTAATTGGTTTTTTTTTTAGACTGATTCATCTATTATTAACAGTCTCATTGTGATTATCTGTTTGTACCTTCAAATTAGCCCAAACAGTATAACAGATCCCCAACCTTTTTGGTTCCATGGGCTGGCAGTGGGGAGGAGGAGATGGTTATGCACTCACAATCTAATCCAGACCATATGCAAATAAAGCTTTGTGCACTTGCCTGCTGCTTCCACAGCCCAGTTCCCAATGGGCCATGGACCAGAAACCAGTCCATGGGTTAGGGGAACCTCTGCAATACAATAGGTGGCAACCAGTGGTGAAATCCAAATTTTTGGATTTCTATGGGCGTGGCTTGGTGGGCATGGTGTGGCTTGGTAGGTATGGCAGGGGAAGGATACTGCAAAATCTCCATTCCCACCCCACTCTGGGGCCAGCCATAGGTGGTATTTGCCAGTTCTCTGAACTACTCAAAATTTCCGCTACCGGTTCTCCCTAAACTGTCAGAACCTGCTGGATTTCACCCCTGGTGGCAACCATTTTTGAATCAAGGGACCTAAAATCTGCCAACTTAAAGAATGCATGAAAAATCTAGGATCCATTATTCTCCTGTGGAAATGAAATTTTTGTGAAGCTTGTATCAGTTTTATTCACAAAATTGTGGCAGTTGCAGGGTCCCTACATGACAATTAATTCAGATACTCTCCGCCAGCTTCTGATAAGCAAAATCAACAGGGTGGCCTATTCTGCCTATCTGTTTAGATAAGTAAATAGAGTTTTATTGAAGTTTGTTTGCCACTACAATTATTTTGCTATTTGTTATATATACTCTTTTGAAGTGATCGTGAGACCATACAGCATTGGAGTTAAAAAAAAAAAAGAAAAGAAAGAAGGTCAGTCTAAAATGTAACGTTCATTCTGGTTACATGAGACTACACTACTTTTCTCTCAAAAGTACCTTGCTCAATAGTAGTAACTGTGAGAGGGATCGTGGAGTCCTAGTGGACAATCACTTAAATATGAGCCAACAGTGTGCAGCAGCTGCCAAAAAAGCCAACTCAGTTCTAGGCTGCATAAACAGAGGGATAGAATCAAGATCACGTGAAGTGTTAATACCACTTTATAATGCCTTGGAAAGGCCACACTTGGAATACTGCATTCAGTTTTGGTCACCATGATGTAAAAAATATGTTGAGACTCTAGAAAGAGTGCAGAGAAGAGCAACAAAGATGATTAGGGGACTGGAGCAGAGGTGGATTTCAGCAAGTTCTGACCAGTTCTGGAAAACCAGTAGCGGAAATTTTGAGTAGTTTGGAGAATCGGTATATACTACCTCTGACTGGCCCCACCCCCATCTATTCTCTGCGTCCTAGCTGTTTGGGAGGAAATGGAGATTTTGCAGTAACCTTTCCCTGGATTGGGGTGGGAATGGAGATTTTACAGTATCTTTCCCTTGCCATGCCCACCAAGCCATGCCATGCCCACCAAGCCACATCCACAGAACTGGTAGTAAAATTTTTTGAAACCCACCACTGGACTGGAGGCTAAAACATATGAAGGACGGTTGCAGGAACTGGGTATGTCTAGTTTAATGAAAAGAAGGACTAGGGGAGACATAATAGCAGTGTTCCAATATCTCAGGGGTTGCCACAAAGAAGGGGGAATCAAGCTATTCTCCAAAGCACCTGAGGTTATAACAAGAAGCAATGGGTGGAAATTAATCAAGGAGAGAAGCAACTTAGAACTAAGAAGAAATTTCCTGACAGAACAATTAATCAGTGGAACAACTTGCTTCCAGAAGTTGTGAATGCTCCAAACCATTTGTCTGAAGTGGTGTAGGGTTGGACTAGAAGACCTCCATGGTCCCTTCCAACTCTGTTATTTTATTCTATTCTATTCTATCCCTTTTTTATATTATAAGATGTTATATATTATTACAGGAAGAAAATTCACCAGGACCATGACTTGGAATAAATGCAATTTCTCTAGTAAACTGATACTTAAAGAAACACTCCGCTATTTTAAAATAGTCTGGCAAGTACTAAAAATAAACTCGAGAGTCATGCCTTGCAATTTAATATATACAATAATATACAATGTCAATGAAAATACAAATATTTCCTATTTATTTCAGGCTGCTGTATCTTAATATATAATAAATTTGCTATTATGAATATCAGAGAATTCTGTACTTTATTACATGAGTTATAATTAGCAGCAGACACAAGTTTTAATAATAATAATAACAATAAAGTTTCATGCAGGGAGTGGGGTGATTTAAAATAAGAAAAAGGGACAAAATTGGACTTGCATATACTTTAACCCAACCACAATCTACCATCAGCAAAACTGACTTAAAAGAGAAAGCCAAATAAAGTCTCAGAGATGAAAGAACAGCCTTTTAAATTAATTTAACATCAGTGTTGTGAACCTAATGAGAGAAAAGAAATTCAGTGTGGCCAAGTGTTATGTTGCAATTTTAAGGTACAATTTTGAATTAGCTACTTTAGAAACAGGTCCACTGAGGTTAGTAGGAATGGGGCAATAGCTCTGCATTTTGTAACAAAAATAAATGAATAAACAAATAAAGCAAAAACTGAAAAATGGAATCAACAGAATTAGAGTTTTTTATAGCACGGTACTTACCCTAAAGTGATTCCTAAAGGCAGCTCCAAGTATTTAATCTCACCAAGGACTGTTTCATATACATTATCTTTGTTTTCTTCCAGATTAAATCCTTGTAGATTGGTGCTTGTTGCCATAATCAAGTATTAAATTGTTCCAACCAGCAAGTGAAGATTCTCTTATATCACAACATTTGTCTTGCCATCAGCAAAGGAAAACAGACCTTTAGTATGACTTGGTAGTCTTATAGACTTTCTCTTATTCACCAATGTGAGCGGCACAGCTGTTGTTTCTCTTTCCTGACTGGTAACCTTTGGCTTACGGCCCTGAGCTCAAAACCTCTCGGCAGCCAAATCTGATACTTGTTTTTAAAAGAATGTAGAATGCATCCATTAAAATAGTAGATATTTATAGACATTTGTGTAACAGTAAAATGAAAGAGTTTATGAATTTAAGAGGAAGCAGATGTTGGTTTAAAAGTAATTACACTTTTAGCTTCTGGATAAGTTTTGATTCTTCTTCTGTTCAGTTAGATAATGCCCCCTTTTCAGCTTTATCCACTAGATTCAGAGAAAGTCCACACAAATCAAGAAAAGTGATTATTTTAGAAATATGCGATTCCAGGCAGTCCTACCACCAGTAGGAGGAGCTGGAGATCTCAGGTGCAGCTTCTTGCCTTTAAAAAAAAGGGGGGATAGGAATTCCATAAGATCATAAAGTAAAAGTTAATGACTTCCTTGAAAAAAATTCTATCTTTTATTACAACAGCGGGGATTGCCTTTTGGATATTTTCTGACCTTCCAGTCTAGCCTACAGCCCCTTCTGGTCACCTATTCAAGGTCAAACCAGCTGCAGTTCTACACAACACTGTGTTTTGTTTTTTTTAGTTCAGTCAAATAGATAAAAGTATTGCTATTTTGCGCTACATTAAACAACTCTAAAATTATCTAAATGCATCACAAACATGAGGTTTTATATTTCTGCTACTCTTCAGAGTTTAAAGCAGGCATGTTTATTTGTTCACTGATGTCTCACCCAAGTGGGAAAATATTTAATAAAATAGTCAGAGTTTTGCAAAACTCTGCATAGCAGCACCATATTTACAGAGAAGTATTTCTAAAACAGTGTGAAACTAATGAAGGTTTAGAGCAGCCTTCAGCAATCTCAGCAGCTTAGAGTCCAGATGACCGGACTTTAACCTGGTTGAAGCCACTGAGGGAGCTAAAGTTCAGAAATCTGTTTATTGATTTGTTTGTTGCTTACATCTGCATTAGTTTTGGAACCCAGATATAATAACTTTTTTCTAACTTTTTTCAAGAGTGCAAATAGCCCTCAAAACTTACAACCATTCATTTCAGTTGTAACCAAAATTACAACAGCACTGAAAAAAGTGACTTATGACCATTTTTCACCCTTATGACTACTGCAGCAGCCCCATGGTCATATGATCACAATTCAGATGCCTGGCAACTGCTCATATTTATGACAGTTGCACTGTCCCAAGGCCATGGGATCCTCTTTTGTGACTTTCTCATTGGGGATGCCAGATTCACTTAACAACCATATTACTACGTAACTTGACAACTGTGATGATTCACTTAACTGTGACAAGAGAGGTCATAAAATGGGGTAAAACACACTTATAAACTGTCTCACTTAACAACAGAAATTTGGGGTCATAAGTCGAGGACTACCTGTACATGTATACGATTCAACTATAAATACTGAACTGATGAACTTACTGATATAAACAAAGAGGCCTAAGCATGAAGGGGGGGGGGAGTCAAAAAAGTCATGATGGCAGCCACCCAGTACAGAATGTAATTTAAACCCCGCTCTTTCTCATGTAATCCATCCCGCTTGGATTACTGCAATTCCCTCTACATGGGGCTGCCCTTGAGGTGCACACAGCAGCTCTAGCTGGTCTAGAATGCGGCTGCATGGATGGCCATGGGAGCTCCTTGTTACTCCCGTGTAACACCTCTCCTGCGCAAGCTGCACTGGGTGGTCCACCGGATTCACTTCAAGGTGCTGGTATTGACCTATAAAGCCCTACATGGCTTAGGCCCTGGATACTTGCAGGACCATCTCCTGCCTGCTTCCCACTGTCCTGTCCACTGTCATAGAGCCACTGCCCTCAGGGTACCATCGACTAGGCAATGCCATCTGGCGACACCCAGGGGTAGGGCGTTCTCTGTGGGCGTCCCTACCCTTTGGAACGAACTACCCACCAAGCTCCGGACGGTCCCGGATCTCTGCTCCTTCCGTCGAGGCCTGAAGATTTGGCTATTCCAACCAATGGGCTGATGCTGATTCTTGGGTTTTATTATTTATTGATTTTAATTTGGTTTTAACGGGATTTTATTATTTTATCATTGTATGTTTTTAACCTGTGTTCACTGCCCTGAGTCCTTCGGGAGAAGGGCAGCATATAAATACTGCCAAATAAATAAATAAATAAATGTGCCTCGTGGCTACTATATTGATTTTCTAACCATCTTCCTGCTGACATCAGGAATGTGGGCTAAATGATTAATGGATATTCCAGGTGATAGAGCAAAGTCTAGCAGGTCCAGGATGGATGGTTTGGTTCAGTTTGAAGAATCAATTCCTTCCCGAGTTGCTTTTTCTCCCATGGCAATGGGTCTCATTAGGGAAAACAATGTGAAATGAGAGTTTTTTCAAATAATCTTTGCAGGATAGCCTAACTTCAGCACCTGTGTATTATATAGATAACCTACCACCCTCAGGCTGCATTAGGAAGGACATGCTACAGTCCTCCAAGGCATTGCTGCTCCTTCGGTACAGACAGCCTGGCCTCTTTAAATAATTCACCACTGGATGTCACACAAGCACAGATGAAAGAATTACATCTTGACGGTAGCTATTACAGTCTTGGGACTGTATACAGAAGGCCAGATTAGACATTAACTAGAAATTTATTTGAAACACCTAACCAAGTTCAATGATGATAAAATCATTAACTATGACCAAGAAATTAATAACGAAGGGCATGATTCAGGCATTACACAGAAGACTGAGACATTCAGAAAAGAGGTATTCTTTGCTCCTACAAAAAGGCAGCCTTGTAGGAAAATGGACATTAAAAAGCATTTGTTTCAAGGGTCAGATTCACCAGGATTGGATCCTTCAGGTTGGACCCAAATAGATATTATGCAAGCAATTCTATTTCATTCCCTTCGGCTCCTTGTAAGCCTTTGGTACATGTCTACTTATCAGATATTCCTAATCAGGATATTCAAGGTATGTCCAAGTTTACAAAAAAAATAAAATAAATGGTAACACTACCTTAGTCTCAAATGGCTGTTATGTTCCAGAGAGTGAAAGGGATCTAAATTGTTCTTCCCGACTTTGGCCTGATTCACACAACTCTTTAAACTCATGAGGTAGTTTGCCTGGAAAGGAGTTGATAGGTTGTGTGAACAAGTCATTCTGATTTATTTAACAAACGTTTACTGAAGCTTTGCCATGTGTAACTCAGGCCATGGTTTATATCTTTATTACTACAAGTTACATGTATATTTGACTGGGTTTTTTTGGGGGGAAGGGCATAATGCATCTGTTGAAGGATTGAATGGACCTGAAAACAAAATAGGAGCCTATTGAACAATACAATCATTAGATAATCTCAGTCAGTCACACAGTCTTCCCTGGGAGGTTAGGGACTTTATTAAGATTGGGAAGATCTAATGAACAACACTCATATTCATTACATTGAGCAACTAGGAAGAATAAGATCTCAGTGTATTATTATTGTTATGTTATGCTATGTTATACTATGCTGACCCGAAATGGTGGATTTCCAACACATCTGAAGATATTACTTCGCATGACAATTCATTGGCTAGAACCAGATGACATATTTAATCCTAAACCCAGATTTTTAAAAATCCAAATGCATAAATGTGTATAGTGAGCTTTGCTCAAATAATTTTAACTTTTTATAGCGCAATATAACAGCTTGTTTTCACGCTATCATGGGAGGGGAAAAAAGTCAAAATTATACTCATGATCATATAATCAAAACTCCACCCCTTTTTACATGGAGTTTCAGGTGCATGATCGCAACCACAATTATTTTTCATTTTACTTCCTCTATGGATCCTTGTTTGATTCACACAAGAAGCTGATTTAATGGTGAGGAACCATAATGTGCTGAACCACAAATTCCCTGATCCTATTTTAATCTGGTATCTTTTGCCAACCCAGCCACTGAGTTCAATAGGCCGATACAGGTAGTCCTCAATTTGTTTAATGACCATTCAAAGTTACAACGGCACTGAAAAAAGTGACTTATGACCATTTTTCACACTTACAACTGTTGCAGCATCCCCATGGTCATGTGATCAAAATGTGGACCCAGGGCGATTGACTCATGCGATCACCTTTTGCAACCTTCTGACAAGCAACGTCAATGGGAAAGCCAGATTAATTTAACAACTATATTACTAACTTAACATCTGCAGTGATTCACTTAACAACTATGGCAAGCAAGATCATAAAATGGGGCAAAATTCATTTAACAACTGTCTCACTTAACAACAGAAAGTTTGGACTCAGTTATGTTCATAAATCAAAGACTACCTGTAATTTTTTTTCAGTTTAATCTCTTTCACATCTCCAAACATGGAAATGAAACTGGGCTATCATTTTCAAAGCACATCACCCTACATTACTTTGCTACAGCCATAATAGCTAAATATTTTGTTGTCCCTAAAATAGATTGCTTTTTCTCTAACAGGCAACAAAGTAATTATATCAAAATACCCAAAAGAGTTAAATTGCTTAATAATTTGTGGAAAGTCTCAGGCATATAAAGGATTAACACAATTTCTAGTGGGACCTCTTAATTCTAAAAACAAAATAATGCACCTCACTACTGCTCAACAAGAAGAGAAAATAACTTTTTTTCAAATTTGAATTTATGTTTACCAACAACGAAATAAAGGGAGACTAGGATAGATCTATTTCAGCTGGCTGATGAGAGCTGTTTAGCTCTCATCAGCTAGCCATACTATTCTGGGATTCGAACCCGGGCTACTTGCGAAAGGTGAAAGCGGAAGCAGTGTGTTCCGTCCCATAATTGATAGACTGGCCTCATTGGATAAAAAACACTTTTTTTCAGAATATACTCCACCCATAACATATTTTAAATCAGTACTGCTAGAACCGTACTGCTAGAACCTAGAACTTGTTTTCTAGGTCCAAACCTGATGAATTTTTGACACAAATTAAACTACAACTATAACCATTGGGATTATTTTTTCCAATTGTTTGAAAATTTAAAGCATGTTTTGCAATTATGTGTGGCTGCTTAACATGGAATCAGTTTATATTAATAGCAAATGCAGATGGATGAATACTTACCGGTTTAAAAAGGAAATGAGACCACTCAAAAATCACAGACATTTCTATATCTTGGGAGATTTTTTTCATTCCCCCCCCCCCCGCCCATGTTTACTGGAGAATTCTGGGAGTTGAAAGTTCAGACATCTTAAAGTTTTCTAGGGTGAAAAATATTTAGATAGGCCTTTCAAAGAAGATATTGCAAACAAGATTTTCCATACCAATCTTAATATAATTTCTATTATAAATTTAAAACATGCTTTAGAAATGTACTGCATGCTTTCCAAAACTGTACCAGAGTACAGTTAGTTTTCAAGTCATTGGTGGCTAGAACAAACACTTCTCCCTAATGAATTGTCTGCCTTCCTGTCTTCATAAAAAAAAGAAGTCCCATTAGTAGTATTGTATTGGCAGGCTTCCCCATGCAGCATGGCTATTGTTGAGTGAGCAAACAGGCTTCCCTGAAGTCTTCTCCACTATCTTCCCATGTGGTACCAGCTAACCAGAAGCAATTTAAAAAGTCATCTGCATATAATCTATCCTTGTAATCCAACACTCAAATAAGTGAGGATGATCACAAAAGAGGCAGATAAGAGAAAATAGTGTCAAGGCATACTCAATACCTATAACAACTTTTATTAGCAGCTCTTGATTGTTCAGTTGGCAGACTCCTAAAGGAGATTTTTTTTTTTAATTTGATTTATATGCTGCCCTTCTCCGGAGACTCAGGGCGGCTTACAATGCGTTAAGCAATAGCCTTCATACTTTTGTATATTTATACAAAGTCGGCTTATTGCCACCACAACTGGGTCCTCAATTTACCCACCTTAGAAAGGATGGACGGCTAAGTCGACCTTGAGCCTGGGGAGTTTCAAACTGGTGTAATTGCAGGCAGCTGGATGTTAAATGCTGCCTTTAGTAGGAGGCATTAGCTCCTACTGTTCTTCTACTTTCTAGAAGAACATCAGTCAATACCATTTTTAAAATAAAATATCAAGGCCCTGCATTGGTTGTCACAAAATGCTTCAGAAAGTCTTTTGAAGAAAAGAAGAGTTCCAGAAACTGACAAAATGCTGAGGTAAGTAGGAATCATTCAATAAACCCCCAAAACTTCCTAAAAATACAAACTTATACTCAATGTCTACTAGAGTAGATGAAACTAGTGAGCAAAATTATTAGGTTTGCACTGGAAACTTTGTAGATTTTTTCATAAGCATTTGAACTGGATGACAGTTTTTAGTTCCTCTTTCTTACAATCTAGTTTCCTTCCTTCTCAGTAAATTCATGGTTTGTTAATATTACCATGGAATTCATACAGACTAAGTATTGTGGTGAGATATAAAAATTGTATTCTTTGGATGAGGTTGAACCATTATTAAAGGAATATCAAACATGTTTAATGACAGCATGTGTCATTACAATTTTGTAGAAGATAAATATTGAAATTTGAATGGCTTGGAAACTGAAAAAAATACGAAGAATTCTCTTAGTGATTTCAAGTGTAGAATTTTCAAGTTACTTCAGAAGGACTGTTTTTCAAAGAGAAAATTAAGGATTTTTTAAATGGAAATATATTGATGATTGGTTTATGAGAAAGCCATTTCATTATTACTATATTATTTACTTCTAAAAATTTCACTAAAATGACATATCACTAAAACCATAATTGACTTTGGAATAGAATCAGTTTATACCAAAAGCTAAGGAATGTATAGTCTTATGCAGGGAAAAATTCTTTAAAATCACGGATATTTATTTTAGACACATGTCATTCTACTTAAAATGTATATGTATTTGTTTATTGCACAGTATTTATGACAGACTCTGAATAATGAACAAGAGCAAAATAAAAAACATATTATCTCAATTGGTAAAATCAATACCATAAGCAATAATACATTGAAATAAATTATAATTATAGCCCCATCATCCTAACCTCTGAAGTGTTTTATAGGCCTCCCTCAATGACATGAGGATGGAAGTCAATCACACTTATATGAGGAATGTATTCCATAAAGTGGGAGGTAGCCCACTGGGCCTAATATAGATCCATTTTCCTGTTGGGATGGAATCAGTAGGTCTTCCTTTGATCTTTGGACTAGATGGATAGAAGCATTCTTGGCATGTGCTGATATACTACAATGCTAGGTGATATAGGACTCTAGAACTAGAACTGGGCCAGGAAGTTGGCCAGTGCAATGTCCTTAAGATAAATATAATTTTGCCAAGACAGGTCTTCTTTACCAGCAGTCTAGCCACTGCATTTTGCACCAGCTGAAGTTTCTAAATCATACTCAAGGCAGTCCCTGTAGTGTATGTTTCAATAGTCCAATTGCCAAGTCACCCTGGTTCAGGTAAGGTTGCAACATGCATACCAGCCAAAGCTTGGCAAAGCCCCCTGACCACAGTCTCCTCCTTTTGATGTAGATGTGCATCCAAGAAAAGATCCTTAGCTCCATCAAAAGCAGTTAGGGAACAAGTGGAAGCTTTGATGGTTAGACATGTATCTTGCTAGGGTTTAATTTGAGTTTCTTTCTCTCCACTCAGACTCTGACAGCTTCTGGACCCTAGACTTGAGATCTCTAAATATTTCTAGCTTTGTATATGAGGGTTATGTAGAAGTAAAAATCATCAGCATATTGATAATCTTTCTTAGCATCTTCTTAAATAACACTGAGAAGAAGGCCGAGTCCTGCACCTCACACTGGAGCCAGCAATGGTTAGTTCCCTGCTTATCATTGACTGGATTCATCTATACACCTGGAGCTGCAAGATGGTACCTCAAAGACTCAAACACCAGTCACAAGATGAGGTCCAGCAGCTCATGAATGGCTGATCCATGGCAGCTTGGCAATCAGTACATTAGCAGCAGCACTAGTTTGTCTGTTGCCTGACTTCACACACAGGCACTCATGCTAGTTACCTACAAGGTAATGCTACTGGTCATGATGATAATATCTCATACAATCCCTGCCACCTTCTTCTTCCCAGCCATTCATTACATTCTTCTGGATCTGAACCCACGAAGTCAGATTTCCAACCAGGTCTCAGTAATATGTGTCAAGTCTGTCCATTCATCTGCCATCATTTCATGGACTAAAGTGGTATTATCCCACACAGACCTATGCTTCGGCAGCAGATCTGGAATTCATGGCACCTGTCAGTTTGGCCATCTGGGGCCAGAATTGTGGTGACTGGGTTGGAAGAAGGAAACCTCACCAAAATACAAGTCATTTTCTCCTTTAATAGTCTATCTAGTACCTCCTGCCACATCTTCTTCTGTCCCCATAGATATTCCTGAGTGTATGCTTTTGTGTTCTATTTCCATCATTTCAATGGACTAGGAGTTGAATGTAATTCAAAAACTTGTGCATTTTCACTGTGGAAACTGGTTAATCAGAAGCATCTCATTCCTTCCAGCCAGCTCTTTGTTTCTAGGTATTTAGATATCAAATGATTTCCCCCCCTAAATAGGTACTGAACTTAAACAGCATGTTAAACATTTGACTGTATCCTTAGTGTTTGGAAGAGATTAAGTTCAGGGTTCATTGTGTTGTCTGTCATTTCCAAGATTAGATAGTTTAGTTAGGCTCCTACTGGCAATGTAAAAGTCTCTGAATTTATTGACTGTCTGGAATTATTATCAAAGCTTCTAAACCTTCATTGACACCTTGTAAACAAAAATCCCATTATTTTAGTAGGCATGATAAGATTTACGTGGGACTTACATTTGTGTTACAATTGATAGAAGTCTTTAAAACTTACAAAAAAGTAGTGGTGATTATGATAAACGGCTTCAGCTTTAATTAACAGCTTAAGGTGTTTTCACACATGCAGCTTTAAAACTCATAGTTGCTTAAATTGGTTCAATGTGGTAGCCACAAGCCTTACATTTATCAGGAACAATAATTTCAATACAGACTGCTTTGTTGTGCACACACACACACATGCTGGGTTTGTATCTTAATTTAAAAAATCATTCTGCTTTTCCCACTCTGTAGCCCTTCGAACTAATTTATCTGATAATATCTCAGCCATTGAAACTGGGAATTCTGTCATTCTAATACATGGCAAGATCCCATTTTCAGACAGTTTCATTCTACACATTCAATTACATCATGAAAAGCCCTATTCAGCTTAACACCTTATATGAATTCAGTTACTGTAATTTGTAAACTATAATTTATAACAGCCTCCGTGAACTGAAGTCAATCAACAAACCAAACCACAATTAAAACCCTAACTTTCGCTTCTCTCATTATGACAGAGTGCAGTGAGAGAACATAGCCATGTTCTCAGGAAGACCACAACCTAAGGGTTTAAATTATAATTTACAAGAAAGCAGATTTCAACCAAATATTTATTTACACACACACACACACAACTTGAGCAGGCGGCTGGATGAGAAGACCTCACAGGTCCCTTCCATCTCTGTTATTGTGTTATGAAGATCTTTGTATTTGAGAGTGGTAACAGACTGCCCTGGAAGGAGATAGAAATATTTACATTACCAAAAAGGAGGGAAAACCAGTTCTGCAATATTGCTAAGATAGATGCATGGAATTCAGGAGCTGAATTCAACTGAAAAGCATCTTTATGACTGGAAGAGGAGGAAATATTGGGCTTTTTAACATCATGTCATCTGAAAATGAACTTTATCTGAATCCTTTATATGTGGTTCTTATCACAAACTCCAAACGTTTCTGTGGTTTATAAATTGAGCAACTGCCACATACCAGAGAAACAATATATACCACAACTCCTGCTTATATTTTTTCCTGATTCTTAGGTCCAGTTTTTTTGACAGTTCATGAAATGAATAGAAATATACAATATAGAAAATATGTAATATTCTATATAGAGTTTGGATCCCAAAACACTTTATATTTTATAAATATGTTTAGCATATTCCAGCTGGATTAATGGGGGTTTATTTTCAAGAAAATAAGACTAAACTTTGGTGTTTTGCAATCAGGGATTCAACCTCCTAAAATAATTTCAAATTGTGTTGAAACTACAAATCCTAGAATTCCTAGCCAGCATGGCTAAGAGAATTGTGATCCCAATCCATTTGGAGGGCATCACACTGGGAAGATTGACCTAGCTAACAGTTGATATTTAGGCAATGTCTGAAGAGGTCTCATGTCATTGAAACTCCAACCATATCTGCCTAATCATCAAATCCTGTTTTCCCTTGCTTTCAGAAATGGTGCGGCCATATGACGTATCTAATCTTTTTATTGAACCACTAAGTTGCTTCTAGACCTAAAGATTGTCATGGTTTGTGGGTCACATGATTTGAAAGACTGCCATCTATGTTCCATCAACCATAATATTCCTCCTTGCTACAACTAGGGAGAGCATCTTCTTGGCAGTTGTACCTCAGTAGTCTTTGAGTAGTCTGTAAATGATAGAATGAGTTGGCACTGACATGGGTAATCCACAAACCATCAACTGGAACTATATATGGCACTGAAAGTCATCCAGCCTAGTTTTACATAATGTGTGATAAGCCCAGTTCTAGTTGACCTCCTAGTTTAAAATCTTTTCAGCATTTTCTAGAAATTGGTCTGTTGGCTTTCTCCACTATATGTCTCAGCCATCCTTTTTCTTTTCTTTTCTTTTCTTTTCTTTTCTTTTCTTTTTTTTCTTTTCTTTTCTTTTCTCTTCTCTTCTCTTTTCTTTCTTTTTCTTTTTTCTTTTTCTGCAAATACACACAACAGTCTATCAGGAAGGTTACAATTTCTTTGCTCGTTCTCACCTTCTTAGGTAAACGATGCCAGTAATTGACCCTTGTGAAATTGCTTATTGAATGAAAAAAGACAATTCCTTAAATAACATAAATGCTAGCAAAATGTTCTTTGTTCTTATTACTGGCTGGTCTCAATTTTTCCTACTTAATTGGACCACCAAAGACCAAAGCTGAAGAGATGTAGTTGATTCAAGAATCATGAATAAAGCTATTGGGCTAGACTAGATTACAATTATATATAGATCCATCCAGGCCAATTTTGTAATGTAGGATTATACAGTATTTATTGTTATAAGCTAACTCATCTCGCTTAGATTTCTTTAAGCTGTTCTTCAGTTAATCTTAATTAAGAAACAAAATTAAGAAGAAATTAAAAAGTAGTACACTGAAAAACTGGTCTAGTTTTGAGGAGTCACTATACACTTCCTTGCATTTAATTTCATTATATAATTATGATCTTATATTTGGCTGTTTGTTACATTTTTATTATGTCTTTATTATTTTTATAAATAAGGCGGTGAACATACTAATATTCCTTCCTCTTCCTATTTTCCCCACCGCAACAAACCTGTGAGGTGAGTTGGGATGAAAGAGAGTGACTGGCCTAAAATAATCCAGCTAGCTTTCATGCCTAGGGTGGGGCTAGAATTCATGTTCGCCTGGTTTCTAGGTTGGCAATTTATTATTTTTGTATTTATATCATGCCTTTATCACTTAATAAAATAACTCAAGGTACAGAATATATCTGACACACTTTCCTCCTCCTATTTTCCCAGAACAATAACCCTGTGAGGTAAGTTGAGCTGAAAGTCAGAGTCACTGGCCCAACGTCACCCAGCCAACTGTCATGCCTAAGGTGGGACTAGAACTCATAGTTTCCTAGTTTCTAGCTGGCACCTGAACCAATGTACCAAACAGGCTCTATTGGCCTACATTTCTAGATCTATTCAGGTAGCTTACCTGGTGAGGCAGTTAACATCTTTTTTGTGGCAGGAGCAACAGTCTGTTTTTGTTTAGCTATCAACGGCTCAGTCGGGAATTTTGGGAGTACAACCAGTTTCAGCCACAATATTTAATATTTGTGGAAATTTAAGAGAGCCTTAAGGAGTGAAATGAAGAGAAAGTCTGTGGATATAAAACATTGCACTTGTAGAACCTGGTGGTACACGTTTACCTATTATTTTCTTTATGGAAAAAAACAAAAATAGGAAAAACAGTGACATCCAATTTTGATGGCCAGTGTAAGGAGTGCTTACTTGTGCTTCCCAAACTTTTTTTTCATTGCCCAAAACCACTTATCAGAAAATCCTTTTTAAAATATCCCTGTTGTGTTGGGTAATGGATTTGTGTGTTGTTACTCAAAGAAAAAAAATGACTTTTAGCCAATTTTGGAGTAATTTAGCCAGGTTTGGGAAACAACATTCTAAGGCCTTCAGAAAAAGTATTGGGGCGTTTATATAGGTTATGTGCGATAGGTTGTCCAAAACCTATCGCACCTATTATGACTTGTAAATGAAAGCTGGTGAAATTTCCCCAGTTTCAAACTGTTAAGTATCTTATTATCTTGGTGGGTTACTATATACTCCAGGATCACAGAATATGGACAGATTTCTTATTGTTATTGATCAGGCAACAGGATCAAAGAAAAGGCAATACAGGTAGTCCTGACTTACAACACTTCATTTAGTGACCGTTTGAAGTTACAACGGCACTGAAAAAAGTGACGTATGCCCATTTTTCACACTTACAACCATTGCAGCATGCCCATGATCATGTAGTCAACATTTGGACACTTGGCAATTGACTCACATTTATGATGGTTTCAGCGTCTCAGGATCATGGGATCCCCTTTTGCCACCTTCTTCAAGCAAAGTCAATAGGGAAGCCAGATTCACTTAACAGCCATGTTACTAACTTAACAACTGCAGTGATTCACATAACAACTGTGGCAGGAAAGGTCGCAAACTGGGGCAAAATTCACTTAACGAATGTTTCGCTTAGCAACAAAATTTTTGGACTCCATTGTGGTCATAAGTTGAGGACTACCTGTAATGTTAGTTTAATTTGGGGCTTTAAATTTTATGCCTATTGTTCTCAAGGAAGCCCAGAAGACAGACAAAAAGCATGACACTTTGCTACCATTACCCAAGGAGTACACAACTTTTTGGGCTGCAAATGAGTAAGGTGCAGTGGTGAAATGCTACTGGTTCGCACCAGTTCTGGAAAACTGGTAGTGATAAAAACTACCGGTTCGGGAGAACCAGCAGTAAAAAAACACTACCGGTTCCTCCGAACCAGTATTTCCAACGGTCAGCTGCGCTGCGCGATTTAAAATCGCTAGAAAACAGGAAATCCTACTTTCTGGTGAATGTAAATTACGCAGCACAGCTGTTCCCCCCCTTGCTGTTCTACTTACCTTCCCAAGACTCCTTTTTCTGCGCGAAGTACATGTTTGGTGCATACTGTGCATGTTCACATGTGCAGGGTGCATTTGGTGCGCATTGCACATGTATGCACAGCCTGCATTGGCGTGTACTGTGCATGTGTGGGCAGCGAAACAAGAGGCAAACTGAAATCAGGGAAGATTTCACCAGTGGTAGGGTGCCATTTCATACAAGGGGGAGCTGACTTTTGCACTTTACTGTCTGATTTGCCAGGTACGGTTTAAGTGACTATTAGTGCTAAGCAAGGTTGGATCTGGTTAGTACTCAGATGGGAAATCATCTGAAAATTTCAGGACTGTAACTGAAAATACATAACAGTAGACATTACATATCAGAAGGTGGTTAAATATAGTTGCCAAGGAAAACTACACAGATGTGCCCATAAAGTCACCAGCAATTGAGCTCAATTTTTCATTTTTTTTTCCAAGAATAGATTGGGCAATCATTGGACTGAAATGGTGTAAGGCTCCTGCCTTGAGCAGAGGTGGTTAGATTAGAAGATTTTTGAAGTCCCTTCCAGCTCTATGATCCTTAACTGAATATTGATATACTGAATATTGATGAACTGACAATTCATCCAATAATATACTATTCATCAGACACTGTTATTTATTCCTTACCTGTGGTAATTGGAAGACCTTCAGGAAAGGGAGAATGTAATTTGCCTGTGTGTTTTACACTTAACTTATATTGGCATAGTGCAGAGGTTTTATCTTTGTGCAACTGTAACTAAATCCAGGAATCTCTTTTTTTGTTCCTTCATATGTTTATTAAGCACTACTCGTAAGATACAATCCATTACATTTGTTATCTAAAATTCAAAGAAAAATAAAAGAAACACAGTCCTGTAAATTGCATAGTTTGCCCAAAAGATGGTCAACTTTATGGTGGGAAAAATAAGTCTGCATTCTTACATAGCAGATGGGAAAAATAATACAAGAGGTTCTTATTTAGCAAAGGGTGCAAACTGTTGCTGGAGCAGAGGTCCTTTTTGATGTTACTCATTTCTAGATGGTCCATGCAGCAGGTCACTTAGACCAGAGCTCTTGTATCTAACCAAGGAATTACTGATACTGTCCATTGAGGGCACATGAATAAGAAAGGAATATAACATCTCTCAATACAAAGATACAATTTTGCGCCAACGTAGAGCAGTCAAAAACATCAGATTTACTTTAGGGAGATTCTAGAGAGCAGTTTGGTTTGTGTAGACATCCACAGAAGAACTTTGGAAAAAATCTGTAGAAACAGTTACAAAAACACAATCACACTTGAAGGCCTGAGAAACAGAGAAGATGTGAGAAAGAAACAGACTGGCCTCACAAGGATCCGTGACAATCTATAACTAATCTATTCTTTCAAGGGAAGCAATAAGATAGAGGAAATAATTGGATTTTCAATTGTTACTAATTTTAGCTATATGTTATTTCTAATATCCTAACAATGTTTTTCCTATTACCTTTTAAGTATCTGTTTGGTAGCAGAACTGGACTAGTTACGCCTTTCCACCAAGATAACATGATTCTTAAGTCTTTTTTAGCTATGGTTCCAAGAATACTATCCCTGAAGAGGCCCAATGATGCCACTAATATCTTATTAGGTAGATGTTTTTGTTCCCCAGACCTTTAAAATCTTTTTGAGGTATGTATATTTTTTAAAAAACTGGTATTATTAATTTTGTTTCTACTTGATAAACCTTTGGTTACTTTTACTATTTGGACATTAGGCAAGAATATATAAAAACAGTAATTTTGGTAGGTAAACCACACATCCATATATATGTGTATGCGTACGTGTGTGTGTGTGTGTGTGTGTGTGTGTGTGTGTGTGTGTATTCTAGCTAAATATGAATTTTTTTACCAGTGATCACATTTGGAAATGTAAGAACAGTTGGCCAGATTTCTTACAAAACAGTTTTCATAGTAGGCATAATAAGTCACAAAGTATAACCTTTTACTGGACGGAAAATTGGAAACTTTACTTACCCGTGGTGGCACAATTGTTAGAATGCAGTATTGCAGGCTAATTCACTGTTCACTGCCAGGAGTTCAGTCCTGACCGGCTCAAGGTTGAGTCAGCCTTCCATCCTTCCAAGGTTGGTAAAATGAGGGCCCAGATTGTTGGGAGCAATATGCTGACTCTGTAAACTGCTTAGAGAGGGCTGTAAAGCACTATGAAGTGGTATATATTGTTCCCTCCCCCCAAAAAATTTACCTTTTGTTTGTGAGTGTGCTGTCTACCAATGCTAGTTTTTTTTTCTTCTCAGTCCCCAGGCAGCACATTAATATGCAAACAGCAATGAATACATTTCCAAAAGCACAGAAATCTGAAAGTGTCCATCATTTTTATTTTTTATGATTGATTATGTACACTTTTATGTACACTGAGAGCATAGACAAATTCCTTGTGTGTCCAATCACACTTGGCCAATAAAAAATTCTCTTCTATTCTATTACAAGATTCATATGAAATAGAGAGGCATTTTGGAAAGAGATAGTATTAGGGACTGATGTTTTCTATTTTTCAAACATGCAATAATTTTTAAAAGATATGAGACAGGAACACTATTAGATTGTTTTTTGCTTCAGAGAATATTCCCATGTGACAGATACAACATGCCCATCCACCAGATTGTTTCTTCGTGCTGCAGAATTGAGGTGTCCTACTTGTCCCCTAAAAGGGTTAAATCCAGAATAATCAAGAGTCAATCCCTTTGGGCCTGTTCATGCTAATTGCCCAGAGTATTGTTTCCAGTGGCTCTGGAAATTTTCTTTTTATTTGGTATATAGGTGCATAGACAGTGTAATTTTTTCCTTTTTTAAAAAAAAAAACACCTCTTTTGTCGTTTTTTCTCTTTCCCTGTTTCCACCTGCCTTTTGTCTAATTTTGCCAGTTAACTGTTTTTGATGTTTGCTGATGTTTAATAAATAAGCATCAGGTTTGCTAGCTGAACTGAGTTGCAGGTATGCTTGCTCTGATTTGGATGCAGAGGTGGCTTGATAGATTTCTGAGTGCAAATTTTAACCGGGAAATTACTCACAGTTTATGTCTTAGGAGCATCATAGCAAGAGGGGAAAGGGGGCCAACTTAATATGGGTCAGGAGGATGCAAACTTAACATGTTTGCTTTTCATGAGGCAACTCTGTGTTTAGTTCACAGCAGTTTAAGAAGTCCCAAGGCTAAGAGAATACAGTTGCCTCACTACGTGTAATACCATTGGAGATGACCTTGGAAGGAAGAAGAACATCCTAGACAATGGTCTGATATATGAAATCTGAGTCCAAAGAAGTGATGGAGATGGAGAAGCATTCAGAAGGAACCCTATCAAGTTTTGGGGAGAATAAAAGAAAGGGAGCGGGAAGGTATTTTTAGGTGGGCAAGATTCTGTTACTGTAATAAGAGAGTAAGTTTGGTATATTGGTTAAGGCACTGGGTTACAAACCAGTGCATTCTTGTCCCAACTTAGGTACAAGCCAGCTGAGTGTCTTTGGGCCAGTCATTTTCTCTCAACCCTAAGAAAGTGGCAAGGGCAAACCACTTCTGAAAAACCTTGCCAAATAAACTGTAGGGGTTTGTCTAGGCAGTCTCCAAGAATCTGCATTGATTGAATATAAAATACATAGATCTTTTTTTCAAAACCCTGTGTTTTCTTTAAACAAAAAAAGTTTTTTTTTGATAGCATTCTTTAAATGAAATATTTCTTTTTTTAATAGCATTATTTTCTACTTGATATTCTCTTATATAGTTTGTAATTTTCCATGGGAAGTCTTGTAGACACATCATTAAAAGCACTTCAGTTACATTTACTTTTTAGGGCCAGGATTTATTGCAAGACAGTAAAAGTCTTGGCTGAATGAGAAGGGGGGGAAAAATACCTTGACTTCAGTTTATAGAGCAGCTTTTTCTTGTGAGAGATTAGACCCAGAATGATTTGAGATAGAATCAAAGAATTCCATCTTTTTTAATTAGTCTGTGAAAGGCAGGAACCTCTAATACAAATATTTGACTCTGAAGTTGTACACTAGGACTCAAGTCATCAGGGGGAAATTTATAGGCAGCTCTAATGCTCCTTGACAATGATTTTCTTGGATTATGACTTCTCAAATTGCTGTTTATTGCCAATAGCACTATATTTGGAAATAAATAAGGTTCATGGGATTAAGACACTGTCTATGTTAAAATGTTTAATCTTCATTTTACATGAGTTATGGTAATGGAAGGCTTTTCTTTTGTATGCGGATAGTGGTTTCAAGTCAAGTTAGCTATTTTTACAAACACCAATGAATCACTAGTTAAACAAACTTTCTGATGAGAAGCTAGCTTTGTCTTCTTACCTAGTAGCTTAAAATTATATTTTACTTTGGGGGGGGGGCTTTTTTGCAGAAGTTGAGGGAAATCTAAATTGGTGTTTAATTATGTAAGTATTTAATGGCAAAGCACTGATTAAACTATTTTAACCGTTAGTTAAAATGGTGGATAAACAGCAACCACTTTCCGATTGCTGGCTGATTAATTCTCACACAGGATGCCACTTACTTAATAGAATCAGTCATGTAATAGCTATAATGACAGCGCGCTCATGGTATTTGATATTGCTCTCCAAATAAAACACCTATTTGTCAAGAGCAGATGTGGTGGAACAGATACTGAAAAGCTTAAATGGAATTAACCAAGTTTTTCACAATGGACAAAAAGCTGGCTGTTAATGCAGTAGCAAATAATACAGTTAAGTGCACAGCACATAGAAGCATCTTAAGTACGCAAGCACATTTGCCTAGTTCAGATTTCCCCTACTTCATATTCTCCAGACATATTGGACATAAACTCCTATTTTTCTTACTGGCTGGGAAGACTAGTATTGGTCTCGTGTCGGCCCAGCCCAGCACTGTGGACTAGTTCTAGGTTGAAGCTATTTCATGGCTCACTTGCAAAAGCCCCTTGTTCACTACAGTTACGATAACAAGCCAGGTCCTTAGTAGGTTGCCTGCCATTCTATTGAGAAGCCGCAAAGTTTTACTGTCCTTAATATTTCTCCATTCCTTCCAATTGCTTATTATTTAATAGCTTAATTTCTACTCTGTTGTGTCATGATCACTAGCATTTGAGTTGGCCAATGACAATAATATATATGCTGCAAATAAATAAAATAATTATCATATACAGGTAGTCCTCGACTTACAATAGTTCATTTAATGACCATTCAAAGTTACAAAAGCACTGAAAAAAGTCACTTATGGCCGTTTTTCACTCTTGCAATTGTTGTTGCATCCCCATGATCACGTGATCAAAATTCAGATTCTTAGCAAATGACTCATATTTTTGAAGGTTGCAGTGTCCCGGGGTAATGTGATCACCTTCTGACAAGCAAAGTCCATGGGCAAGCTGTCAAGTGCACGGAAAATCAGGAGATCCAGACAGTTCAAATGGATATAAAGATTCATTGCAAGCTTAAGCTCTGCATGAGAATCTGAATTACTAACAACCAAGGGAAATTAGCGGGAGATAAAAGTAGAAGAAATTCAAGGTGGACTGGACTTAGACCTCTTGTGGACACACAAGGTCTCATGACTGATGAGATGTTTGACCCCTCTTTCAGACTCAGCCTAGTCATCTCCTACAGAAGCCAGATTCATTTAATAACTATGTTACTAACTTAACAACTGCAGTGGTGGTTCACTTAACGACTGCAGCAGGATAGGTTGCAAAGTAGGGCAAAACCCACTTAACAAATGTCAAACTAAGCAACATAAATTTGAGGCTCAATTGTGGTCCTAAGTCGAGGACTGCTTGTATAGTAAAATAATAAATAAAAATAAAGCTCTCATTGAAGCATACATGAGTTATAAATGTATCATTTATGTCATGACCTTGTCTAACCTGCACCGTACAAACATGCAAGGCTGGGTAAATGGAGTTTCAGCCCCGCAACAGGGAAAGACCTTCAAAAGTAAACAATGTTTGGCAGTTAAAATCTCCCCAGCAAACGTAATGCAGCTTAAAGGCCAAACACTTTTCTGAATGTTTTAGCCCATCAAACTTCTGTGGCTGAGTTTATTTAATCAACAGGGTTATAGCTTGACTATATTCTAGTATGGGATTTAAGGTAAGCATCTATGAAGTTGTTGTGACCCAGGCCCACATAGTTAATATTAAATGCAAAACAGTTCCAAAAAACAAACAGATTTTATTAAAACAGCTGAGAATTAACTCATTCTCATCTTATTCCAAATTAAATGAAAGCAAAGTTTTCAAAACACCTTCAGTTTATCTCTGACCTTGGGATAATTAGGCAAACTGCCAAAGGCTTCAGTTCAGGAACAGAAGACGCTGACAAGAAAGAAATACATCCAAACACGAAGCAAATTTCTCAATGGTTGTTTTCCGGCAAAGAGGCCAAGAGCCGTTGCTGGTCTTTTAAGCCTTATGGGAGGGGCCAATCATCTCTTGGCCCTACTCCCAAGTCATCCTCTCTGCTTTAGCTGCTCCTGCCTTCTGACAGCTCTTCTCATACGTGCACTAGGAACAGGCTCCTCCTGTTCCTCTGCCTCTCTACTGCCAGCCTCTGGAGGCTCCGAAGTCCGCGCATCACTCCTTGATGGCCTGGCGCCATCTCTGCCTCCGACGCAGAGCCCTCATCCGGCCTTCCCCAGCCTCCAGGACTGGTCCATGTTCTTCCTCAGCCTCATCACTGTCCAACTCTGCTGCCAGTTCCGCAGGCTGCTGGCGGACCACAGCAGAAGTTCTGGTGGAGAAAGGGGAAGAGATTGATCTTCCATCCAGGTACTGCCCAGAATAGATCTGCTTAGCTTCAAGAAAGCATCTACTCAGGTTCCCATAGCCCATGTCTTAAGTGCAAAAGCTTGAGAAGATCCCTCAAGAAGATTCTTCTTACATTCCTATCATATAGGCCTTGGATGTTGGCAAGAAAGAGAGATGAGATGGTCTTTACACATGGAGAATACATTCAAACATCATGCTAAATAGCACAAGGCTATGCCACTTCTTACGTGAGAAAGGGAAGAAATGGTGCCTGGTGTTTTCCATACAAGCAGTTATTTATAATTACTTATCTCTTTCTTATTATGTTAATAATATTTTAAATCAAAACAATCTGTCCTCAAATTCCTCACTTTATATTCTCCTCTTTACAGTGGCTATGTCCACATATGAATCCAGATGTTTTTAATGATTCTTTGCTGAAGAAGCTATAGTGAATTATATATAGCTCCAAACCATAATGGGGGAATTTCCACATATAAGCCGAAACAAACCAACTGCAATATGGTTTAGTACTAAACATCAACCAGCTTATTATAGCAATTATAGATTTATATACCACTTTATAGTGCTAAGTAGTTTACAGAGTCAGCATATTGCCCTCAACAATCTGGGTCCTCATTTTACTGACCTCGGAAGAATAGAAGGCTGAGTCAACCATGAGCCAGAGAGAATCGAATTGCTGAACTGCAGGCAGTTGGCAAGCATCAGAAGTAGCCGGCAGTACTGCATTCTAACCACTGCGCCACCATGCTCTTATCAAATTCTTTTTCTAATATCAGTACATAAAAGCTCTTAGGAACAAATGGCTGGAGAATTCTGGGAGTTAAAGTCTTAGAGTCAAAATTGCTATGTCTGGACACCCCTGGACTAGAGGATTTAGCTCTTCCTTTCCTCATTTGAGGGGGATAAACCAACCTAACAAAGTTATTTTATTCAAACACTATTTTTTTATAAATAAAATAAAATGTAACCCATACACCCTTTCAGTTGTAAATGTTGAAATATTAAATGTGAATTTAATACAATTTAGAAGAAGATAAATGATAGAACTACCTTCCTGTAGCCATATAGTTGTTAACAAATTAGTTAAAAAGGAAAATCCCAAAAGAAGATACAGTACAGGGCATTCTTTCTATTCTCTAGAAAGGAACGGGTGAAAACTAAGAAATTCAATTCTTGCAGTAGAATTTTTTCCTAATCTAGAGATTGAAGGCAGAAAAAGGTTGAAGGTTGAGAAAAATTTGAGAATATAAGCAACATTAAGAGAGACAAGAGTTAAAGAAGACTAAAAATCAACATCACAGAAATAAGTTTTTAAAACTACAAAGAGAAATTGAAATGTATTTATTTAATTGGTCAATGACCAGCCATATCAAACAACAAAATAAGTGATAAAAAGCAAGAAACACAACCAGGATCAAGAAAGAGAAACAGGTGTACCTACATACCAGCAACTACCAAACAAATTAAATAAAATACATTCCAAACACCACACCACACCAATACCCTGTCCACCCATCCAACACTAATAAAACTAATACAATAAAAGTGTACTTCAAAATATATATTCTCTAAAAATTGTTAGTAAATAACTAAGCAAGTATTAATATGAATAAGGATCTTCATTTCTTTAACTGGTTATTCCTAACTATTATTATTGCAGCACCACAAATTTTACTAAAGCATGACTGGTGGTTGGATTTGAATCCTGAAGAAGATGATTTCCATAGAAGTTATCTGATCTCTCTTAAAAAATGTAATAAAGGGAGAATGTACCTTGATCTGATGTTCCTGTAGAACTTGCAGCGCAATTGGACATGTGAGATATCTTCAGCTTCCCCATTACCACATATAAAACTATCGAGAGAAGGGGTTGTAATGTAAAAGGACAACATTAAGAACTTAGCCAGATTCCAGTGATGTCTCTGATCATTCTACAAATTATTTTTAATGGGCCAGACTGTTTCCTGGAGGTGTATATGCATACATTATTAGGTGGGAGTAGAACTCAAAAGCTACTAAGACAAAATAGAAAAGAAATGACGTAAACCTGTACAAACAGAAGACAGAAGTTCAAAGAATTTGAAAAGGAGCTATCAGCACAATAGCTGCAGGGATGGGGATTTGAAACCTACATTAAAGAAGTAATTCTATAACTTGATGTGACACAAGAGTAAAAACTGAATTAAATTACCTAAGGGGAGAGCCACATACGAAACACTTCACAGCTTTTGTAGATAGGCCACATTTACCAAACTGCGAAAGGAAGCACTTTGTGGATAGACTTTAGGAGCATGTGGTTTCTGATGCACAGTATACTACAACAGATCTCAATCAGCATATGACTTGTCACTGAAATATTTAGTGGGCAATTCCTGTGATCTGCCATTACAATTTCCCTGCCTGTCACCTGTGTACTTCTTTCCATTCCAGAATGCTTGTAGGGAAAAGAAATCCAACAGTTATTTTAAAGATATTTTTAAGAACATGTATTTATTTGCATGTAGAAGACTCCAAGTTGCCATTGAAAATAGGCAGGTAGCTGCCATGCGTCTTTTCCTTTTCCAATCGGAGTATCATGCTATATGTATTTAATCCCCAACTACCCCTACAACTCTTAATATGTCCATTGATTCTAATATTGTTATTATTTATTGAAAAAGAAAGAATTGAAATTCCATTGAAGCCAAACAAGCAGACAGATCTCCATGAACCAAATAGGCCTAGTCCTGCTCTTCAAGGAACAAACACATAACCCAACAAGGTCCATGGAAAATACCAAACAAACTATGAAAAGCAGAAAATCTAGCCTTTAACAAAGCACAGGAAGAATGACATGATATTCAGAAGTATATTCACAAACAAAGGTATCGAGGCTAGCAAGAAATACATTGTCCTGCTTCTGGTTTCACTTACATAAAGATGCACACAAAGTTGCTATGGAAATTAGCAATTTACTCAAGGTCAAGGAGATAAGACCAGACAAGGAATGTAAACCAAAACAGAGTCTCTGAAAGAAGCTTGCTTGAGTGGTTTTACTTTTAACAGGAGTGTGCAGAAGAATAGTAAAAATCTAAAGATCCAGATCAGGGTTGTCAGCCAGTCTAAGAGATCATAAGTAATCTTATGATTTTCATAAGAATTTCATAAGCAGAATCCACACATGAGCATCATGCAAAAGCTGAAGGTTAGACAGTTGATTTCAACAAAGGATCATGGGTCAGGGCTGTCTCTTAAATCAGGCTGCAGACTACTTTTAATCAAGAGATTTACTTCCTTGCTTGGCAAGGAGCCTGATACAACATCCTTGTTCTGCTCTTTACTCTATTTGCTGGCCCATGACACAAGTCACCTCTAAGAGTGTGCATTATGATATAGACAGTTAGGAGCATTATCTCTTCCAGTTGGATGGAGGTAATGAGCAAATGCTCCCATGCAAAATATAGTCATCACCTTACCATCAAAAAGAATCTGCCCATTACAACATTCAAAAGAAGTTTCTACATTGCAAGGTCCTATGGTGACTGAAAGGAGGTTAATAATGTGATCAGATGCTCTCAGAATATTAGCCTTTATTCAGGTGAAACCAGTGAAAGCAATAGAGATACTACTGGGTACCATCATACAACTTGCTAAACAAAACCAAGCAGACTGCATGATGACAACCAACAGCCTCAAGACCACCTGTGAACACTTTGTGGTCCTCCAAGTTTTTTTTCCGCTCACTATGCTAAAACTAGTTATAGATACAGTTTCTCATCATTCCGAGCGGGGGTGGATTCCACTTACCTTTACTACCGGTTCGCAATGGGATCACACACATGCGCTTGCTTTGCTCACGTGTGTGTGCACTCTTCAGCGCATGCGAAAAAGCTTCTGCGCATGCACAGAGCACAAATGATGACATTGTGCCGGGTGGGCAGAGTCTCCTGTCGGTTTTACTACCAGTTCTATAGAACCGGACAGAACCGGGAGCAACCCACCACTGATTCCAAGTTGGAAAACAGATGAAAACAATCCTAAATAGGTAACAGAAGGAAGGTGCTATCCTCCAAACTCAACTCAAAATATGATGTGGGTCCACTTTACAGATGCCGGCTTCCCAATTAATTATAAGAATAGCTCTTGGCTCCTAGAAGATTGTAGTTCCCACCTCTCAATTTGCTGTTATTAGCCCACCTTTCTGGTCAAAATCCTTAAAGTGCCTGAGGAATTAATATGCAACTAAAGATAATTTCCCATTCTTTCTTTACCTGTCTTATATCTAGCAAAGATCATGCCAATCTTTTTTTTCTCTTAACATCACAGCTAATATAAGTAGATTAAGTAATCTCTTTCTGTTCAAGGAAACAGTTCTCTTTTAGAACATTTTATATGTGCTTAAATAGACAGACCAGAGGCAGGGTGGCTCAATCGCTTAGAAGACATCAGAGAAGGTCTGTACTCTGACAGTTCAAGTCCTGTCACCACATGACAAAGTGAGCTCCTGTCACTTGTCTCAGCTCCTGCCAACCTAGCATGTAAATGCTAATAGATAAATAGGCAACACTTAGGTGGGAAGCATTCCGTATTTCACCATACACTTTATGCTGCAGCATGATGTCATGCTGATCACATGACTGGGGAAACTCTTCGGACAGCATTGGATCAATGACATAAAGAAACAGAAATGAGTACTCCCCTTGGAGTAAAGCCCACAGTGTCTCTTTTACCTTCAGATAGATAGACAGACAGAGATAAGATTAATATTATCCCTTCAAAGTAGTCCAGACCAGTGGTGGGTTTCAAAATTTTTTACTACTGGTTCTGTGGGTGTGGCGTGGTGGGCATGTGGTGGCTTGGTGGGCATGGCTTAGTAGGCGTGGCAGGGGAAGGATACTGTAAAATCTCCATTCCCACCCCACTCCAGGGAAGGATACTGCAAAATTCCCATTTCCTCCCTCTCACCTGGGACTTGGGAGGCAGAGAATAGATGGGGGGTGGGGCCAGTCAGAATTTTTACTACTGGTTCTCCGAATTACTCAAAATTTCCGCTACCGGTTCTTCAGAACAGGTCAGAACCTGCTTAAACCCACCTCTAGTCTAGACAAGAAAACAAAACCATGAGAGGTAACAGTAAGGTTGCAATAAGGTTACAGTATCAGAATCTTACAAGTCAGAAAGTATTTCTCCCTTCCCTTCCCTTCCCTTCCCTTCCCTTCCCCTTACTTTCAAGAAAATTAGGAAGGATCCCTTCTGAGATGTTTTATCTACTCCCATTCCTGATGTGGGTTGAGGTATCCCTTGTCTGACTGTTGTCCTGGCTGCAGCTCTTCCTTCTGTCTTTCAAAGTTATTCTCAAAGCCCATTAACAGTAACTTTAATTTATATAGCTAATCTAGTATTGGTCATCTGGATGTAGACCCATTGTTACCTTGAATTGGACTCTGCTACAGATGGAAAACTGTAGAAAAAGATGACAACTCACCCAATGGACTTGCTCAACAGGATGGGCAGCTGAACAATTCCCATTCTTACAACCAACTGCAGAGTTGACCCTAGATTTAAGAAATCCTTTGGATCCTTCCCATGCTGTGATGATAACGATGTCACCATAAACATCCCCAAGCCTTTTTTAATTATTAAATTTTTATATCATATAAGTGATTCTGCATGGTTTACAAGAAGATAAATACTGACTTTTCCTATAATGGAAATGTTTTACTGCTAATCATTTAATGCCAATCAAAAAATCATCAGGATAAGATCAGTAACAGGCACTGCCAAGCAGCTTTGATCTTCACAAGATCCAGAGAAGCTGGATGCTGATGCCAGCTAAATTTTCTGGATTTGCATTGACAATGCAAAATGGTATTTTTTAAAGTTGGCAACTTTAAGATCTGTGGACCAACTTGCCACCATGCATGTTGTAACCCTGATGTTAAAATACTTCGCTGGATTAAAAAGTGAGTCTAAGTCAGAGGTGTTATTCAGCAGGTTCTGACCAGTTATGGAGAACTGGTAGCAGAAATTTTGAGTAGTTCAGAGAACCGGTAAATACCATCTCTGACTGGTCCCACCTCCATCTATTCTCTGCCTCCCGAATCCCTGCTGATTGGGAGGAAATGGAGATTTTGAGTAATCTTTCACTGGAGTGTGAAGGGAATGGAGATTTTACAGTATCCTTCCCCTGCCATGCCCATCAAGCGACACCCACCAAGCCATGCCATGCCCACCATGCCACACCCACAGAACCAGTAGTAAAAATTTTTGAATCCTGCCACTGATCTAAGTGTTTGCTCTCTCGCATATCCTTATTGACTTTTAAACTATGATCATCCAAACCATATTACAGCTTAAGGTGGTATATGTTAATCCAGCTATTATCATTTGTAAACTATATTTTATGGTTCAGCATACTGTACTCTGCAAACTTAGTAACATTTTATTATTCAAACATGGTTACACAAACCATAGTTTAGCACAACGTGGGAATCTAGCCACCAAGCAATTGTCATGATGGTCCTAAGAAGATCTCACTTTTTTCCAAACATAAGTGTTTTCCACAAATTAGCAAATTTTCAGGTCTGAAAGCCAGGCCGAGAGTATATTTCGAACTAGAAGACCGTTGTCCTTCTGCCTTGTTGCTATTTTATGAAAGCACCATATGATTTTTAAAATATAAAGAAGTATCCTCCTCAAAATTTACTCTTTTAAAATAGTACATCACACTACAAAGGTTTGGACAATGTGTCATATACGGAGTCTTCTCCAAATGTGTGTGAGTACAATGTCCATGTTAGCTAAGAACAACTGAGTTTGTAACCCTATGATCTGGAGAAGGCACCAGATTAGGGAAAACTGATTTACAGGATTCTTGAGAGTGGAAAACAACTTAAACAATTGTGCTGTTCTTTCTGATTAGAGGGCTAAGAGTACAGTAATAATAGGAAAAATAACAAAATCAGCAGGGCATAAAGCAGGCCCCTGACTTGAAGCAGAAGTATTGCTCCACTACACAATTGAATGGGTTTCCTGTGGCTGGCAATATAAGCTAGCATCTGGCAATGCAAGCCTGCGATAGGAAGAGAGAACTTCTCTGATAGAAGGGGGAAAAAAATAGAAACAACCACAAACAAGGAAGAACAGCTTTCTAAATCTTCTCTATGGCCTCTCTTAGAGGCTATCATGTCTTCCTCAGCTAATGAACCCAGAGCTGAGGCTTCATCGAAACCTATTTGAATAAAAAAATTAATTAGTTGGAATTTCTCCAAGCCATCATACTCAAACAGAAACAAATTCTTTTTAATAGGAAAAGAAGGGGGTAGTGGGACTACTCAAAGTGAAAGCCGAATTTCTTTTTAAACCATGTAGATTGAACACTTTAGTTTTTGCTGTAAATTGGGCCAACCATATTGCTTTTCTAAAGGGTGATAAATATGAAAACAAGAAGTGAAACAGCACAGATACCTGCCATCCTTACAAACCAAGCAGTCCCTCTCTGGGGTTAACTTCACTGCCCAACCAACAGAAATCACCCTGCACTCTTAAGATAGATGTGTTTTGTTACATGGCTGCGTGTGCAGCCCAATGATACCAAGTCTGTTGAGAATCTCCTCGTTTGATGATTTAAGCACACAAAGGTCCACATTTCACTGCAATCTGATCTAATATTTAAGTCCCAGGCAAACTGCAACTGGGAGGAAGTGATAAAGAGAACTTCCTGCACAAAACTGCCTGAGATAACACTTTCCATCGGCTGTGAAAAAGAAAAAAGAAAAAAAAGAGCAAAGAAAAAAGACCCACAAATTGCCACAGAACTAAAAAGGAACTCTGTAATAGATGACCTCTTGTGCTTCACGTGGCTGTTGCAAAAGCTCAAGAGAATACATGTTATTTTCATTGGAAAAAGGAAGCACCGTTCTCCTTTGACATATTGTAACCCACAAGCAAAGGACTGGAAACCGCCCTTCTCAAACATATGGATGCAAAAGTGGGAGGAAAGTGGTTTGACACATGGATTCAGCTAGCATCAAACAAATTCTAACTAACCTCCTGGACTGGAAAGAAAATGGGGCTGAGAAATTCCCCTCTAATAATGTCACCCTTGCTTTACAGAAGAGCATTTTGACAATACTGGTCAACAAGCTGGAGTTAATGCTCTCTTAAGATTAGAATCAGTCAAAGAAAAAATAGTAATTCAAGCCCTCCTTGTCTACAGATTGCAAAGAAGTGGAACATGGAACAAATGGTCCATATTAGTGTTGGACTGTTGTTGTTTTTTAAATGTTTGTAGAAAAGAGGCACAAACTAAAGCCAGTTAGACCCAGAGGGGGGTCAAAATATCAAGATGGCGGATACAACCATGCAAAGTCACAATCTTTTTTTTTTAACGTGCATGATGATACATATGATTTGAATTGCATGGCTATGGTTGCCATTTTGACTTCCTAGAGTTCCCTGTGATCAGTTAATTCAGTGGAGATTTTTTTTCATTCTCTGCTACAGCCTGATGGAAAGTCTGTCCCTAAAGAAAAACTGAAAAAGGAAAAGACAAACAATGTTGATTAGTCAGATCAATAAATTGTCAGATCAATAAATTTAAGTCCTAATGTTCTAAAAGCAGCACCTTTTGATAATTGTGTGCTGCAGTTTGACAACCAAATTGCTTCTCATTGGTCTTTTGCTTTTGCTTTTGAAAGCAAAAAACCCATAAGAACTTTTAATAATGTCATATCTGGATAATATAATAGCTTTCTACAAAGGGGTGTCAGGCCCTGTAACCACTAATTTCTAGATACAGAATGAAAGCTATTGTTCTATCTACCTCTTAGGATTATTTGCTGATTGAAAAGTTTGCTTGAAACAGCTGTCATCTGTTATTTTTATTTTTATGTTTATGATTTATACATTGTTTTAATCATCCCTCAATTGAATTTACAGGATTGTATTACAATACATTAAAAAAATTAACAAACTAAAAATAGCAATATCCCAATAACTGAGCAGTAACATTTTACAAGCTGTGTGCCAAAAATCCAGTTATTCTATAGTCCCTTTCCACTTCCCCAGCTAGCCTCAATTACAGTGGTGCAATGTCTAAACTTCCTTAAATAAATACTGTAATCAAATAGGTGGGTAAGGCTTTTCAAAAGCTTAACGTCCCTATCTTGTTTTTCAAAATGGAAAAATAAAACTACATTCAAACAGCAGAGAATTAGGTGATCTAAGGCACAGATGTCAAATTCGAACACATCATGTGATCTATCATGATGTATCATAACGTTTCTTGCCATTGCGGAGCTGGGGTGGGTGTGGCCTGCGCGTGACGTATCCAGCTCACAGGCTGCCAGTTTGACAGGCCTATTTTAAGGTGAATTGTTGGATGAATGTAACAAGTAATGGTGTCCTCCAAAAAAATTTTCAGTATTGTCATTGATTACTAAAAAGGGCTATTAGTTGGCCATTCCAACTGAGAGGAGATTCCCCTGCACATTCTTCTCCTTGTTTACTTATTGTTTATCTCAATAATTCAGACATTCTGAGTGAAATAATGCAATCTATCCATTTATTGTTTTCCCTACTTACAGGGAGTTTGGCCTGCAGTGAAATCATCACAATCAGGTTTGCTATTACTCAGAGAAAATTCCAAGCTTGTTTTTGCAGGAAATGTTGATGAGTTAATTCACAGGCCTTCCCAGTCGATAATACAATAGCACTTACTCACTTGGATTAAAATTAAAAGCACTTACACTAAGGGCAGTGGCAGTGAGAGCAACTGCAAAGGAAAGCTCTGTTTGCTTTACCATCTGTTGAACTGAGTCCAACTATCTGTGTGAAGCTCACAGTAGCTTTCCATTGCCTGTAAATACTCAAAAGTACCAAGGATAAAGAATGCATTTGGTTTATGAAAAAAATACATATCAAGGAATAAACCTGTGTAGTATTCTTAGTATGGATACAATTGGAAGGCCATGTAATCTTATAATGGCTTTTGAGTGCTGTGTTTGACTGAACTGGACACTGCTTTCCTTGACTGCAAAAGAACAATGCTGGTGAGGAGACAATATTAAGAGCAAGAGGTTTGGGAGCAGAAAGAGCCCTTTGCATCAGATACATCTACTTAACCAAACAAATCCAGTTGAAGTCCCACTAAGACTTCAAAACAGCTCCACAAGCTTTTTTACAGTAGAGAAGAAGAGCGTTGTGGTTTTAAATTAAGGAAGTGCATAAAAGGCCTTGCTTAGCCTTTCCTCGTGCTTCTTGTTACGTTAGTTATGTCACCTACAGGCCTGTGGTAAACCACATGCTTTGCATGCCTTAGGCCCCCAGTTACTATCTGTGGAATCTTCTGTTTAAAGGATGTCAGGTAAGAACAAGAAAGATCTTCAAAGATTAAGAAACAGAATTTAGGCTCATTAGATGCAAAAGTATCATTTTCAGAAGGCAGGTATCTTCATGGGTGCTACAGAGAAAAGCTCATGAGTTACTATGGTGGTTGTTTCTTTAATGGGTGTTTTTACCATTTTTGAAAGGAGGCACTTTCACTGTTCTTTCTTCCTTCCAATTCCATCCTCACAAGGATTCTGGGAGGCATGTTTGGCTGAGAGATAGCAGCTGGGCTCACACATGCATGAGTCTGGAATCTGACTTGTTTGAACTCAAAACACTGGTGTCTTTTACAAACCAGGGTCTGGCAACCAGCGTCTTTTGGCAAAAACAGATAAATTGTGATTTATTCACTAACCTATTGTTAAACCAAGGCTTAATATCCTACATGAACCAGACTGGTGATTGAGTCAAAATCATCAAGTGAGTTTCCTGGCTGAGAGAGAATTTGAACTTAGATCTACTCATTCCTTGTGCAACATCTTAACCACTACATCAAGCAACATTTTCGATGACCTCGTGGTCTACCCTACTACTGAATGTGCTTTGAAGGATGTCAACAAAATAGCATATTTCATAAACAGTAGTGCATAAAAACCTGAAACATCGAAAAGGAGAAAGTAAACCTTGTATACCAAGGTGATTATAATCGTGCAGTCCAATCTGGAGACTTTTATAATAGCTTCCTTCCCACTCCTCTGTCTTTTGAATGCTCAACAGTTAACCATGCATGTCAAAACTCTCCAGCCTGTGAAACTAAATAAAACTAATAACAGAGCCCACAATTGACTTGCACATCCTTTAAAAAGCAGAACCACCTCCAGTGCTTAGGCACACAGAACTCAAGAAAGTTGTTCTGGTTGTAATTTGAGATCTTCTTGACTGAACCCCTTGAAGGTTTCTGCACATGAAACTTCAAAAGTACTATTTAGAAATCACTGAGGTGATCCAGTGCTTTATGAAGGATTGTCTGTCATTTGCCTTGTATTATTCTTAACTGCCCCCACCTAAATAAATCTCCTTCAACACTACATTAGTATGAGCATGATAGTTCCTCAACAATGCAATTGACCTCTTTAATGGTTGCTCACAGATGTACTAATGGACTCCTTAAAGCTTTTTTGCTTTTCTTTTTTAAAATCTTATCTCCACTCTGAATTTGTTTTGCAAATCCAGTGTCTGGAGTCATTTTTAAGTAGGCATAGCTAAAATGACATTACAAGCAAACAAAGGCCAGAGAGAGGGACATCTATATAAGAAAATTTCAGGTATAATTCTTTTCTGAATATATGTCCAACAAGTTATCAATATCAAGTTTTGCTGAGAAGAATTGAAAAATCTATCAATTCCCACCCCCCATTCTTAAACTGATTTCAATTTTACTTCTCTATAGATGCTAAATTAATGAGGAACAGCATTGTTATTAATAGATTTTCCATCAAAATTCCAAAGTTGCTATGATATTCAAACTTTAAACAGCTGCTGTCTTAAATCCCCCAAGATCAATATTTTATCTTAGGTGAAAAGGATCCAACCTAACACTATTTTAGGTTATCTGAAATCTTAATTAAAATTTTTATTGAGAGTGTCAAGAAAGCATAGCTACAGGAAGACATTTGGGCTACACCCATTTTTCAAAATCAATATATCAATATGAAAATACTGTTTCTTATGTGGTGGATACCTTAACATCTGGCCAAACCCTGGACCAGAACCATCTGCCATTTAGTGGTAGAATTTTATGAGCAGCTAAACATCTACCTCTTCTCCAACCATTAGAAATGAGATTTCTTTTTCTGTTATCATCTTGTGCCAGGAGAAACAAGCATACAATTAGCATGTTCCTGAATTTTGTTTTGAGATTATGGAAGCTGACTCCCTTCTGTTCTGGAAAGTAGTTTGCAATTTGTTCCAATATGGAAGAAATTCACACTCTGATGGGAATGGATTTATTATTTATTTATTTCAATTGACCTATATGCCTGCCCATCTAACAAACATGACTCTGGGCAGCTAACTAAGTTTTAAAATGGTACAACTGATGAAATAAGTGAAACTTAAAGATAAGGACAACAGTATACTATGGCAAACCAAAGTAATCAGCACCCATCTCACCTGCATTCAACTAACTTCCTGTCACTCCAGGCAGGCCTGGGGGGAAAAAACCCAGGTCTCAGCAGCTTTCAGAAACTGGGTTGGCACACAACTAATTTCAGGTGATAAGGTGACAGAAAACACCCACTTCCTGGGTCCTATAAGAAGACACTCTCTAACTGATAGGCCTGAAGCATGCTCTTTCTACCAGATGTCATGGGATGGGAGAGGCAATCGGAAAAAAGACAGACCATCAAGTCAACTAACGCTATGCCATGAAAAGTTTAATAGGTAACAATTAGCATCTTGAATTGCACCTAGAGTAGAAGCCTATGGAGAATCAGTGCAGCTCTATCTAAGAGAACCAGTTTGATGTAATGGCTAGAAATGATAGACCAAGAGTTTTAGTCCTATCTTAAGCCACAAAGCCAGTTCGGTAATCTTGGGCCAGTTACTCTCTCTCAGCCTAAGGACGTACAGAATGGCAAACCACTTCTGAAATCTTGCCAAGAAAACTGCAGGCAGATACCAGGAATCAACACTTACTTGAAGGTGTGTGTCGTGCATGTGTTTGCATGTGCTCGCGCGCACACACACAAAAAAAACTTTCCAACTGGATTGCAGCAGTTTGTAGAGGTCAACATGACCAGGAGAACCATCAGCCAAATAATCTTCATTCATACATATTTTGATTTAATCATATGTCCATCTTGATTAGTCATCATTTTCTATTAGATGTAATCCACAGACTCATCTATCTCATGTTGAAAACATTCAAACATACCCGTTTTGTGCTAAGGGCCTTGGTGGAGCAGTGGACTAAAGTGCTGTTAAAGTAGCATTTAGCTCCCAGCTGCCTGCAATTACTGTGAGTTCAAATCTCACCAGTCTCAAGGTTGACTCAGCCTTCCATCCTTCCGAGGTAGGTAAAATGAGGACCCGGATTGTGGGGGCAATAAGATGACTTTGTATAAAAAGGAACACCGCTTGGGGGGTGGCAAAAGCCCTACTAAGCAGGTATATACAAAAATATGAAGGCTATTGCTTAATGCATTGTAAGCTGCCCTGGAGAAGGGCGGCATATAAATCGAACCAATAAATAAATAAACAATAATAAATAAATATATTTCCAACTCTTCCAACTATTTCTCTCATTCTGCATGTTTCCCTCAATCTCAAATCTCGCCTGTTATCCTGTTATCATAATCACTATTATTATTACAATTGTGGGCAGAAATTTCTAACTGTTTTTGTAAACTGCATCGGTGGGAAACAAAAATACAAAACAGCAATCCATTTTTCAAATCGGGTGCAAAAAGTTCAGTAAACACACATTATGGAAGTGAATGAATGATTTACTGTAAAATTCTCCTTAGCCTGGCAGACTTGCTATGTTCTGGATAATCAATGAGTCAGTTGCGTGATATTAGAGAAAACAGTCCTGGTTAGAAGATTGGCTAGAAATAGCAAATATGTGTACATTGGGACAGTGTAGGACATTTTTACAGTTATCTAATCAGAATGAATTGCAATCATTCAAGTCAAACCTGAACTTTAGCCTCTGTGAAAATGCAAGGACAGTCCACCTCTTCTCTTTTACACAGTTATTTCTCCTAAAATCAATTGCATTCCTTTTAAATGTGTAAAGGATTTTCCCTCCTACTTTTCCCCCCAAGTACTGTTTAACATTCAGTGCTGGATAAACTGTAAAATACTATCCACAAATTGATTAAATGAAGTAGAGGTATTTTGTCTATGCAGCTGATAAAGAATTTGGCGGGGGTGGGGGGAATTGCCCCTAAAATGTAATCAGTTGATATTTGTTAATTTATTTTTGGACTTAGATTTTAATCAGATACAAACATTATTTGATTTTTTTTTAAATATTGGTGAAGCAAAATTTTACTAACTTAACTTAAACATGCCTTTTCATGTGCTCCTGCAAAGCCAGCTCCGCTAAATTAAATCGCAAGTAAAAATCAGATTTACAACCTTCATTGATATTCCATTAAGGACAATTCAGCCACACAACTAGAACAGTTTCTCCTGTGATCAAAAGATTATACTGTAATATTCTCAGTTATAAATAGCGGGCTAAAATATAGTCCTGTGTCATGGAGGGAAGAATACAACTGATGATGGTGCATCATAAAGAATTAAATAATTTCCATTTATAGGTTGTCCTCAACTTACAACAGTTCATTTAGTGATGATTCAAAGTTACAATGTCACTGAAAAAAGTGACTTATGACCGTTTTTCATACTGATGATTATTGCAACAACCATGGTCACATGATCAACTGACTTATATTTATGACATATTATGTGTCCTTGGATCATAGGATCACCTTTTGCAACCATCTGACAAGCAAAGTCAAGGGGGAAGCCAGGTTCACTTAACAACCATTATTATTAACTTAATAACTGCAGTGATTCACTTAACAAATTAAATAGCAAGAAAAGTTGTAAAATGGGGAAAAATTCAGTTAAATAACTGTCTTGCTTAGCAATATAAATTTTGGGCTCAACTGTGGTCATAAGTTGAGGATTACCTGTATACATAAACATAAACACATAAACATACTCAAAGATCAAATATCTGAGACGTTCCATTTGGAACTGAACTGTTGATTTTAAAAGTTTATTCTGATATGCAATAAATGCTTTAATAATCAATTATAAAATTGATTATTTTATTTGCTTTCATTTTCTTTTTGGAGACTTCTTTGCTTATTGCTTCTTCATTCTTTGTTGCTTTGTTGTTTGTTGCATTTTAGATCATCTGTTGATAATTCAAAAAAGATGGAATAAAATATTATTGTTCATCAATTGTCTGAAAAGGAAGTTAGCCAGTATTAGGCATTACTGTTTTTAGTCAGAGCTATGTGGAAAAAGTTACTACGGTATCAGTAAAACCTGGTGATCAAAGTTGTTATTACTATTTCAATATTTGTTATTTCTGAAAGCCTCATCCTGGCCAGTCATGCTGCCCTCTATTTCCTGTAATATATAATCCGGTGGCAAAATAACTAGAATTGTAACTAGATGACATTTATTTTGCCCAATTCTAGTTATTTTGCCACTGGATTATATATTACAGGAAATTCCTGTTAAAATAGCAGGATTACTTGAAGTGCTTATGAGAATGTGTTTCCAATGACAATTCAAACACCCATTATATTATGATCTAAATTAAAGAATGAACAACATTTATATTTTTGAAAGCAACAGTCCTTGTGGTGTCTTATTTATTTCAAAAATGAATCTCACTAGCAGCTCTCAGGATAACAAATATAAACATTCTAAAAGAGCAAATCAAAGTAGAACTACAAAGCAACATATATTATGCACAGAGATAGAGATGGGATGGGGTGCTGGGGGTTCACAGGGGTTCGGGAGAACCTCTAGCTAAGATTCTGTGCAGTTCGGAGAACCCCCAAATCCTATTCCTGGCTGGCCCTGCCCACCCCTCCCCTTCCCTCCCAGGAGTCCCCATGCGGCCCGTTTTGGATGCAAGTAAGTGAATGGTGCGCGTGGAGGCTCGGAGAGGGCAAAAAACGGGCCTACTGGAGCCTGGGAAGGCCGTTTTCACCCTCCCAGAAGCTCAAAGTAAACCTCCGGACCTGGAGAGGGCAAAAACGCCCCCCCTGCATTGGTGCAGGAGGCCACCCAGCAACTGGAGAAAAAAATGCTAAAATTTTTGAAGCCAGAAGGGTGACAATGATCACAAAAGTGATGAGAAATAATATTAGGACCCTTTATTAAGTGCCTTTATTTATTAAAGAGTTTTTTAACACAATAGATCTCTTTTTATCAATGGAACATCTTGCAAGCAGAGTAATATTCCTAATAACTGGAGAATTATTCAGAATGAACGGGGAAAAGATTTGACTCCCACCTGGTTCAAAACATAGTAGTAAAGATAAAGTATCTCCCAATTCTTCTTTTTAAATTGTCTGCTGGAATGGAGAAAGTTTGAGATTTATTTTTTTTTTAAAAAGAAGTTTCTTCAGGTTTTTGCACCTAGCTCAAGGAGAAACCAGAACAAATCTAGGAAAATGAAATCCACCTTTTCTTATGGGAAACAATGCCATAAACAGTACTGGAAATACTGCTCATATAGATAAAACTAATCAAATCAAAACCAAGGGAGTCAGTGCATCTTCACAGATATGCCTAAAATAAAAAATAGGGTATCCACATGTCAAGAAAGGCAAGGCAGAGGTCACAACCACACAATTAAAGCTCACCTCTTTTAGTATATGTTGACATATTAAAAAGAGGTAGGGCTTTAGTGTTCTTTTTTTAAAAAATATCAAAGTTTTCCCTCTGAAAAATGCATGTGAAGCAGTGGTAGATTTCAAATTTTTTTACTACTGGTTCTGTGGGTGTGGCTTAGCGGGCGTGGTGTGGCTTGGTGGGTGTGGCTTAGTGGGCATGGCAGGGGAAGGATACTGTAAAATCGTCATTCCCTCCCCACTCCAGGGGAAGGTTATTGCAAAATCCTCATTTCCTCCCAATCAGTTGGGACTCGGGAGGCAGAGAATAGATGGGGGTGGGACCAGTCAGAGGTGGTATTTACCGGTTCTCCAAACTACTCAATATTTCCACTACCAGTTTTCCAGAACTGGTCAGAACTGCTGAAATCCATCTCTGATGTGAAGGTATTACATAGATTTAAAATACGGTGACCATATCTGAAAATGGACACCTTTCTCTCCCTGATCAAAAGTGAGAGGGAAGATCAAGGAGCAATATAGACGAAACAAAGAAAGATAGAAAATAATTGTTGAATAAGACAAAAGTTAAAATATGTGTAAATAGATGTAAATAGCAAGAAAGGATCACCTCGAAATAGCTGAAGGAATATGTGACATGTATATAAATGTTGTGTCTTTATGTTTTCTTTTAATGTGTTAAAAAAAAAACTTTTTAAAAAAAAAGTGAGAGGGAGGAGACATAGTTTCTACTATACTGTAAAAAGATAGGCCACCAGATGGATAATGTTATCAACTTTTAACAGAACATTAAGCATAGTAGAGATAAGATGGGCATATTTTATTGCTTTCTTTAAAAACAAAACATAGAAAAGTACACCTCTGTTATATAGCAGTTGGATGTTCAATTTTGGTAGTAAGATCACGAGGGCTCTAAGAACTCCATCCATCAAGGAAGGCTTATGTTGCTCTGAGGTAAAAACCTTCCTGAGCATTGTCTATGGAGATTTTCAGTCATCCTGATCATAGTTGTCCCAAAGATATTTTTTTCAAAAGGCAACTGGACTTAGATTTTCCTTGAAGACACTTCACTTCTCATCCAAGAAACTTCTTCAGTTCTGACTGAATAGTGGAGGATGGAAAGATTTATATACCTTCCTAAGTAAATCTTCCATACAGAGAGCAAGTTTGGTTTAAGGGGGGGGTTTCCGCCCAGGGGTGAAATGCTCCCGGTTAAGACCGGATCACTCAATGGCGATGGTGGTGGGTGGTTTGGAGAACCGGTAGCAAAAATCCCTGCGCCCCGCCTCCATGCCCAACTGAGCCAAGCGAACATCAGAAGCTTTTTTTTTTACTTTTAAAAGCATTTTTTCTACAACCTCTTAGGCCGAAAAAATGCTTTTAAAAGTTAAAAAAAAAAGTTGGCCACATTCACGCAGTCACATTACCCCCCCAAACCACGCCCACAGAACTGGTAGTAACAAATTTTAGATGTCATCCCTGGTTCCGTCTTTGGCAGTTTTAAGACCTGTGGACTTTGAATTCCACAGATCTGAAAGTTGCACACCTCTGGGCTAGTGTTTAACGCACCAGTCCAGAAAGCAGGAGACCATGAGTTCTAGTTCTAATTTAGCCATGAAGGATAAGAGCAACGTTGGGCTAGTTTACAATTATTTGTAAAAATAATAGAGGCAGGATACAAACAAATAAATATAACTATGGGCTTTGTAAAATAGACATGGTAGATACCAAAAAGACAAAAATATAAGGTGGGTGATAAAATGGTTAGTGATCCTTCCCTCCCCTAATGAAGGAAGACCAGAGTTACCTAAAACGCAAATGCAGGCTATTACTCACCTCTGTGTCTGAGAGACATATTCAGTGAAGCATTAAGCTCTACATCTTCCACACTCTGACAAACATTGGTTAATTGACTAGCAGAAGCTGTGTTGAGTCAAATATTTAGTTTTGCATTAAATGTGTTTCCAACATTAGGACGCTTCCTCTTGATTAAAACAGCTAAAATGTGGCTTTTCTGCTCCATTTCTCACATCTCATTAATGCTTACCATCGACTCATTTTCTAACAACATTACAAATGTATTAGCAAACAGGCATAAAGAGGAACTAACCAAGACCCGCATGATTAATTCATATTTCTCCATTTGCAAAGAGTGTGCTAATATGGTATAAGTGAGGCTATTTGCAGACACTTGCCTGAGCTGTAAACAGTTAAGTCCTCTGATTGCTTAAATAAACAGACATCTAGGTTGAGAGATAAGTACTACCAAAGGACGCACTGTAGGTAATTTAATTTCAAGCTCATTAGGAGTTAAAAGGCGATCTGCTGTTTCATTTAAAGGCAATATTGGCAAAGCAATTATATCAGCATCATCCAATATGGTTCTGAATAACCTTTACTAGTACATAAAGTTCGTTAAAAATGAAAGACATTAGAGAGATGTTGCAGTAATATATTAAAAAAAGGAAATAGGATGTCATAATACTTGACCAAATATGTTTACAAGTACAAAACAACTGTATTCTCTGCTAGTTTCTACATACTATATAAAACAGTGGGTCTCAAGCTTCCTAATGCCGTGACCCTTTAATACAATTCCTCATGTTGTGGTGACCCCCAACCATAAAATTATTCCTAAAACCATTGAAAATATGTGTTTTCCTATGGTCTTAGGCGACCCCTGTGAAAGGGTCATTCGACCCCCAAAAGGGGTCCCAACCCACAGGTTGAGAACCACTGATAGAAAACATCCTGATTATGGCAGAAAAAAACTTAAAGTAGTCCTCGGTTAATAACCACTTGTTCAGTGACCATTCATAGTCATGAAGCCACTGAACAAGTAGTAGTTACAACCAATCATTGGAGTTCCCATTGTCCCAGCGCCATGATCCATGATCAAGTGATCACAATTTTGGACCTGAAATCCAGTTCACTTATATGATGGTTGCAGTGCCCCAATGACTGGTGTTTATGACCTACCCTCTAGCTTCCTACAACAAAGTCAATGGGGAAGCCAGCAAGGAAGGTTGCAAGTCAGTTTGGTAAGTCTCCCACATCCGATAGCAGCTACCTAAGCCCTGCTGCATTTGCACCATGTGGTGTCTCCTCTCATGCGATCCCACATCCTACAGCTGCCATACTCAAGCCCTATCATGCTTATGCTGTGCCAGGCAACCATGCATGCCCAGCAGTATTCACTTGCCTGCCTGCCTGCCAGCCAGCCAGCCTGATTGCCCGCCATCTGGGATTTGCACCTTCCTGTTGGCTTCCCCACTGACTTTGATTGTTGGAAGCTGGTTGGAAGTTTTGATGAAGAGCCCATTAACTTCTTACAAACTTTGCTTAATGATGGCTATCAAGACTGCTGGGATTGCATTGGCTAAGGCATGCAATCAATGAGATTGTGTTTTGCAACCACATTGCTTTGCGACAAAATAGCAAATTATTCATCTAGAGCTTGGGTGTCAAACTCGCAGCATCGCGTTGTTGTCACATGACTATCACAATGTTTTTCCCCTTCACAGAGCTGGGGTGGGTATGGCCTGCATGTGACTTATCCAGCCCACAGGCTACCAGTTTGACACCCCTAATCTAGAGAAATTGTAGATACCCCTTCACTGTGTGTTGACTGTGTTGAAAATAATGTAGTACACACATTGACTTAAGCTATAATATGTTTGATTTTGGTCTCAAATACTAATTGAACCCAGATAGGCTGAATTCATATTTCATACTAAGCTCATCATCACAAACTAAATCATGGGTTGTGAATATAATGTCTGATTATACAACAAGCTAACCAAAAACCAAATCAACCACCTTATGGCTTATAACAATAAAATGAATAGGTAATCTGATACATCTGGAGATATATTTGTATGGAGGTGGGGTAGGGGGAGAACAGGAAGTCTTAGATAAAGTTACACTGACACTCCAAAAGAAATAAAATGGCCTCCCCTGCTCTCTTTCCAATGTCCTGGAACTTTTTCCAGAGGGATTTCATGGAAATAGAAAACATAAAAATAATATTCTTACTCAGCTCCAATTTAGATCAGTGGAACTGTACAATGAAATGTCTGTACAATTATCTATCCCAGCTTTCTTTCAATCTATTGCAACCCTACTGGTGCCAAATCATTTGTGTTCACTTGATCTGTTGGTAGGATCCTTACCATATTTAGCTTTCACTCCCTCCATCAATACTGCACATATCAATTAAAGAACACCTTACAGTAATGCTGTTATGAAGATTGCCACAACAGATGAAAGAAATATAGTCAATCTTGATCAATAACTTCACAGAATAATAAGCTTAAATGGAAGACCGTCAGAACAACCCAGGATAATGGACTAGGCTGAAAAGAAAAACAAAAAAAGCCCCACAGTGATACGCAGCAATAAACCTTTCATGTTATTGGCAAGAAAACTACACAGATTTGTTAATATTATCTCAAGCAGTCAAGTTAGACTGAAGCATACTAGTCCTCAATTTATAACCATAATTAAGCCCAACTTTTCTATTGTTAAACAAAGCTGTTAAGTGAGTTTTGCTCCAGTTTACAACTATTTTTGCCACGGTTGTTAAGCAAATTGCTGCAGTTGTTCAGTGAATCCTGTGGTCATTAAGCAAATCTGGCTTCTCCCATTGACTTTGCTTGTCAGAAGCTGGCTGGAAAGGTTACAGTTGGTGATCAGAAGACCCGAGGGACATTGTGATTGTCATAAACACAACTGAATTGCCCAGTACCCAAATTTTGATCAGTACCCAAATTTTGCCCAGTACCCAAATTTTGTTGAACTATCTGAGGCCAAGAGCCTCAGATAGCTCAACAGGCTAATAGCCTCTTATTAAGATCCAGCTGTCTGCAATTATTGCAAGGTTCGAGGCTCAAGGTCTACTCAGCCTTCCATCCTTTCTAAGGTAGGTAAATTGAGGACCCAGTTTGTGGGGGCAATAAGCCGACTTTGTATAAAATATACAAAAGTATGAAGGCTATTGCTTAACACATTGTAAGCCGCCCTGAGTCTCTGGAGAAGGGCGGCATACAAATCTAATTTAAAAAAAAAAGTGAGTGTAGGGATTGTGGAATGGTTGTAAGTGTGAAAAACTGTCATAAGTCACTTTCTTCAGTGCTGTTGTAATTTCAAACAGTTACTAAATGATTGTAAATTGAGGAGTGCCTTTTTTTTTTTTTACAATCAAGGCCTACTACCATAGATTAAAGGGGAACATAACGTAACAACTCAATTTGCTTCCTTTCTGGCTGGCAAACTGTGATCATTAGGAATATCCCACATGCTTAATGAGCAAAGCTGTTCTACTTGCAATTTACCATTAATCAAATAATTTTTTCAATGTGCTAAAAGAAGTAACAACAAGGCACAGCTGTTTCAACTAGAACAGTGTTTTAGCTAATGTTAAAGACTTAATGAGAGCGGTTTATTGAATAGCAAAGCTTTAAATAAAACCTCAGCCTTCAGTTTAACAATCAACAGTTTTGTAATTAATGTAACCACCTTACCCCTTCCAGGTATCTGCCATCAACCCTCTTTGTGGGAAACCGTTGTCTAAGAAACCACTTCCTCCATGCTTTTAAACCAGCACACTGGGTTCATTTTGAAAGCATTTGTTCAATTAATCTGGTGTAATTTGCAAATAATGGAATGTAGATTTCACAAACAACTAAGGGAAAATAAGACCTCAATCCACAAGGTGGTTAACATTTCTATTTAACTGTTCATTATATTGCTCCCTGGTGCAATTGACAAATAATTTTTCATCCTTTAGGCCAAGTGTTCTCAGATAAAGGCTACAATATTGCCCAAACATTACACAAAGGCAAAGGTGCACCACTTTAACTGCAAAAATTAGTGACCATGCTGTCTTAACTCAAGAGTATAATCTTAAATTGCCAAAATCATTTGTTGTTACTCACTGCACTGTTAATGGTCTAATCAATCAGATAGAGTTACATTGTTTTCTTTTCTCCTGCTGATTAGGAATTAAGAAATATCATTCTTGCAGATAATGTTATCTGTGCTGAACTTGACAAGTCTCACGCTGTAAAATCAAAGTAAAGGACACTGGAGTCTGAAAATTATTGACTATAGAAGTCAATGAAACAGTTATTAATAATGACTTTGGAATAATGACTTTATTCCATGTTTGCCCTCTTTCTTCTATCCTCAGAAGGCAGATAGACCCAAAGATATATCTCCATTGTAAGCATCATGGAGTTCCACACCATAAAGATTTACTCAGAGAAGAAAACAGAGGGCTGCAAGATCCCAGCTGATGGCTCTCCAAATTCTCTGTGAAAACATCTAGCATGAGCTGAATTTATAATGATTGAAATCAAACCCTCTTGTGATTCTTTCTCACGGCCACCTTAAGCCTCCTCCAGTTCCTGAGTCAGCAGAAAAGTATCCCAGGTTGACTAATTCTTTTCCAACAGCCAAACTCTGTTTTGATTCAGTTGCAAGGCCAAGGAGTAGCACTATCTTAAAAGTTGAACATGGAACAATTAAAGACAGTGATTGGTGGATTCCCATGGTTGCTTTCTCCCTCCCCTAGATAGCATCTCTATCTATGGGGAAAACAACAATTAATCACTGTCCTTAATAGATTATTTGAGGCAATGGCAGGTAGATGACTGTGAAAAGGATACTGATACCGTTCATTTCAAATTTCTCATGTGACAGGACAGCAGCATAAATATGACATTCAGATTATAGGTCTGTCAATCTTTTGGAAGATCGGTATTTCCGTATCCCGATGTATCCCAGTTGAGAGGTCTGTGAGACATAGTAGAGAAGGGTAAGGTCAGCATGACATCTTATGGCATATCCAGAGATATCCATTCCATATCTACCACCCAGGATAGTTTTACTGGTCTCAGAAGACTAGTGTGCCTATATTCAGAAATATTTCATGTGACCATTTGCAGAGCAAAAAGCTTCTGAGGAGCTTTGGGGTTCTCTTTTTATGCTATAGAACCTACCCCTTGACTGAGCTTGGAATTTATGGCACAGATTAAAAAAAGAAACAAACAGAACTCTTGTCAGTTTCACCTCAGTTCTCAATTCTCAAAGTTATTAAGAGCTGCAAGAGAATGGCATTGTTGGCAGAAGTGTTGTAGTACCTAGAAGTATCACATGGAGTACACAAAACGATGTTGGAGTAGGCAAATCACCCACCACCCATCTCCTCCCACTTGTGACTGTATGACTGTAACTTTGTTGCTTGTATCCTTAGATTTATATTGATTGTTTCTTAGTATGATTTGATTGCTTATTTGTACCTTATGACTATCATTAAATGTTGTACCTTATGATTCTTGACGAATGTATCTTTTCTTTTTATGTACACTGAGACCATATGCACCAAAGACAAATTCCTTGTGTGTCCAATCACACTTGGCCAATAAAGAATTCTGTTCTGTTCTGTTCTGTTCTGTTCTGTTCTGTTCTGTTCTGTTCCATTCTATTCCATTCCATTCCATTCCATTCCATTCCATTCCATTCCATTCTATTTTATGTTATTCAAATGCCCATACTTACACTGAAAATATTAGAAATAATAGAAAACACTGCAGTTGTTGGCAGAAGCAATGGAAAACCCATAATGCACTCATTTGGGACAGATTCAATAACACACAGCTGACAGAACCTAGCTGTTTCCTGGTTTAAATCAATCTTCCACACAAAGGTCTACCCTCTTTGAAATGGCCACTAAACATGACTTTTATAACAAGACTAACACTTCTTCAGAAGAATGCTAGAGCCATACATATTAAGAATCTGTGTGATATCTGAATTTTGCTCTATTCAACTGAAGTCATGGCTTTAGAACGTAGTGGCCAGAAATTGAGAGGAAGTGTGACTACAGCAACCAGAAATGGTCAAAGGAAGCTGGACAGATCCCAGCCCTTGACTATGTCATTGCCAATATTAACAATGAGATGTTAGTGTTTCTATGGCAATATTTGTATTAGAAGAAGAGGAAAAACAGTACTTTAAAATCAGAAGAGTTAAAGATATGTGTAAGCTGCCTCCATGATAATGGGAGATATGACAAAGCCTGTGCCCTAAGAATGTTCCTTCCAAAAATGATTAGTGGGGCATCTTTGTGCCACAATTAGTAAATTGTGAGAATGAGACCTTAGAATGATTGCTGATGATGATGATTCACTTTGAGTTGAGTCTTTTTGTTTGGTATAATAAAGGAATGAAATGGGGGAAAGAGGCTAATAAACTTCCTAAATCCTGAATTCCTTGGGTTTGCTCCCTATCATCTCCCCCATGATACTCTTTTCCACCCCAATTTACCTTGTCTTTTTGGAGGGTAAGTCCTCTTAACAAATAATTGGACCACAGTAAGCATCCAACAATATTCATTTTTAAATAATTTTTAGTAAGCCTATGTGGAGTCCAAGGGAATTTTTGGAAATACAATTTTTGCTGGGGTGGGAGGTTGCTACCTTACTCTGCCAAATGCCTTTTTCCATTAAAAAATAAATAAAAATAGGCAAGGCAGGAAGCCTAAAAGTGCTCACAGGTACCATGGTGAGGATACCTGCAACAATAGATATCAAGAGGTACCATGGTGAAAACTCCCTTTAGTATTTTATTTATTATTTATTTATTTTATTATTAAAAATTATATGCCGCCCTTCTCCTGTAGGACTCGGGGCGGCTCACACAATAAAAACAACAACAATACAATACAATACAATACAATACAATACAATACAATACAATACAATACAATATTAAAATCTAGTCCAATTTAAAATCCCCAAGTTAAAACCCCATAATCAGTCAGGGAATTTGATGAAACAGCCATGTCTTCAGGCCAGCGTGGAATGTGTGGAGATCGGGAGCCATCCAGAGCTCGGTGGGTAACCCATTCCAGAGGGTCAGTGCAGCCACAGAGAATCCCTCATCCTGAGGATCGTCAGCTAACATTGTCTAGCCGATGGCACCCAGAGGAGGGCAGTTCTATGAGAACGCACAGGATGATGGGAGGCCAGTAGGAGGTGGTCCTGCAAGTACCTCGGGCCCATGTCATGTAGGGCTTTATAGGTAAGTACCAGCACCTTGAAGCAGATCTGGAAGGCCACCAGCAGCCAGTGCAGCTCACGCAGGAAAGGTGTTGCACGGGAGTAACAGGAAGTTCCCGTAACCACCTGCACGACTTCATTTTGGACCAGCTGGAGCCTCCGGATGCTCCCCAAGGGCAGCCCCATGTAGAGGGCATTGCAGTAATCCAGTCGAGAGACAATGAGAGCTTGAGTGACTATGCAAAGGGCATCCCTGTCTAGGAAAGGCCGCAACTGGCACACTAGGCAAACCTGTGCAAAAGCCCCCCTTGTCACGGCAGTTAGATGATCCACCAAGGACAGCTGTGAATCAAGGAGGATGCCAAGATTGTTAGCCTTTTCAGAGGGAATCAATAACTCCCCTCCCATCGTAAGTGACGGGTAGCTAGATCAGGAGATGCTGGAATCCACAGTCACTCAGTCTTGGTAAACCCTCCTAGTCAAATCTTGTTGCCATATTTTAAACTAACTGCAGTTCTAAATTGTCATCAGGTGTTTCAGCATAATACATTGGAATATAGACAATAGCCTTGTCTGAGTTGGACTTAAAAGCTGCTATTGGCTAAGACTTTCTAATATCAAAGCAAGTTTTACCAGTCCTAGGCAAGATACATGGATGATAACTAAAACATTGATTCCAAATCCAAAGTTTAGGAATAAAACAACTCCACAATAGGTTAATTAGTACTGCACTGCTTTGCTTGGTCTTAGAAGCAAGCACTTCTAAGAACAGAAGTGGAGTTGTTTTTTATATGCTACAATCAAACCACTGTAGTATTGATGTAGATGCTGAATTGCAATAAAAATGAGGAACTCACAAGCTGTTTTGACTTAAAATGTCCATATATAGTTTACTTCATGTGCCTATTGAGAAATCAAACTTTTCACATGTTAAAGATGGCCTGGATGAAATTCATTCTAATTTTTCCATTGACCTTCAAATTCCATGCCTGGCATTTGGGTCTGGCTGAATTGTTAGACACTGTTTACAGTTTTCAAAAGTGAGTGGTGTTTAAGGAGTCAAAGTACATTATCCAAAAAAATCAATATCCTATTAGGCTAGAAAGAGTTCTAACTATCAAAGGACAATGAACCTAATGGCTAAAAATATAAGTACCTGACCCAGAAGATTAATCACACACTGTCAAACAGAAATTGGTGCAATTCTTCCAATCATTAACATTTCGCTTACAAAAATGTTCTTTTGTGTTTGTTTTTCGGCCAAATGATAATCGTTTTCAAGTTGAATCTCCTGATTAAATATGTTTCACAACAAGATGGGAGGTATAACCCTAAGGACTGTCAATGACAATTCAATTGAAATGCAACAGCATGCACCCCTAAGAAATCAAAGCAGAGCATTAAGAAAAATAGATGATGATTAGGTGCAGAACTGGAATTCCAGATCTTCTAGTTTGAATGACTGCAGAAGATTAACTCACATTAAAATCAATATATTCAGTAAGATGAAATCTCTTTCATATGTTTTGTTAGAAACAGTAGAGTCAGGCTGGAACCTACATGTGACTTGTTATACAGTAGAAATGAACAAAGAAATAAACCAGAGTTGGGATGCTGCTAAACTAGAATTCCCAAATCTAATACTATTAATATTAGGCTGAGGTAACTGAGAATTGTCATTCATTTGTGATTAGAGGCTAAATTTTCACCCCAGCCTCATATTATAAATACAGGTAGTCCTCAACTTACAACCACAACTCAACCCAAAATTTCTGTTGTTAAGTGAGACATTTGTTAAATGAGTTTTGCCCCATTTTACGACCTTTCTTGCCGTAGTTGCTAAATAAATCATTGCAGCTGATAAGTTAGTAACATGGTTGTTAAGTGAATCAGGCTTCCCCCTTGACTTTGCTTGTCAGAAGGTTGAAAAAGGTGATCACATGACCTTGGGACACAGCAACGGTCACAAGTATAAACCAGTTGTCAAACATCTGAATTTTGATCGCATGATCAAGGGGCTGCTACAAAGGTCGTAAGTGTGAAAAACGGTCATAAGTCACTTTTTTCAGTGCCATTGTAACTTTGAATGGTCACTAAATGACCATTCATTTAGTGACCAGTAAGTCAAGGGCCCTTCAGTTTGCAACCTTATTCAAAGCAAAAACGTAACAATTTCCAAAAGATAGTTTTATTTATTCTCCATAAAACTTTATCTGCAGAAAGTAGGAGGAAATGCTAAAAAAATGCTAATATTATTTACTCTGCATGGAAATCTTACATCACTATTACTAAGAACTACAAAAATACCCATCAGAAAGGAAGGAGGAGGAGGATGTTTCCAGACAGGTTTTCTATTGTGCAAATGCATTGCCATATTCATGGAATTTGGCTTGGAAATTGAATGCTAGTTTCTTATATTAGTGATTTTCCCATATTTCCTACCACCCTGAATAAAAATGAAGAAAACATGGAATAGCTTTGTTATGCAAAAGCTACTGGTCGGGACATGCCCACATGTGGTTTTACCAATTCCTGGGAAGTAAATTGATCTTGTAACTTTTTTCAATTTAAAACATAGATTCAATTTGCTTTGACTCTTTCTATACCTATAGAACATCATAATAATATAAGCATGGCTGTGTATTTATGTTATGAGTTAGATCAGGGGTGTCAGACTTCCAGCCTAGGGCTGGATGCGTCACATGCATGCCTACACCCAGTTTAGCGAAGAAGAAAAAAGTCGTGATACATCACTTGATGACGACGTGACGACACAAGTTTGACACCCTTGGGCTAGAGCTTGCAGAGAACTTTCAGCTAATTAGCACTTGCTGCTTTTTGGCTAATATTTGAGCAGATAAAACTCTCAGCCAATTGATTACTTATTATCCTTTTAAACTGTCCGATAAACAAGTCCCTTATCTAGCAATAGACATATTGTTCCTACAAAAAAAAAAACCCACTAAAAATCTCTTCGTTTTTCACAAGCAGAATATAAAAGAAACAATTAAAAATCCTCCTCTCCTATACCTCATGTATTTTGGAGGGGGAAATCCCAATTTGAAGGAAGCAGAGTGGGGGAAAGTCAACTGTTAGCATAATTAAATGCATTAAAACCACCTCTTGACCAGGTCATCATACTGGAAGTTCAAAACAGAGATGTGAGCAAGACAAGAACTCCCTGGAATAGGAGTGCTTAGCCACCCATGAAGTATGAGAGGAGCACACTGCTGTTTTGCTTCATTTGCTGGGCTGAATACATTAAAAAAACCTGGTATAATGGTACATTGGGGTTGCACAGTCCCAATAATGAACAGTGAGAGTGTTGGATGTCATAAATCATATGATCCATTCCAAGAATGCATCTTTACTAGCCTCACTTGGAAATGCATCCCATAGATCCGTCAATTGGGACCAGAATTTCCATTGCTAAGCAAAGAAATCAAGTGAATTAAATTAGGATGTTAAATTTAGTAGCTGGAACAGTAAAATGTACAATGGGCCAGAACACTCAATTTTAGTTGATTGATTGGAGAATGCTGGCTCATGCATGAGGCAATCTACGCTGTGATTGGTAACTGTGGATGTAAAGGGGGGGGTTTCCCTTTTCCCCCCGCCTTTTTCTTCTGTGCACTCTGTATGCTGTTTGATTTACCTCATGATGTTCCTGACTATCTTGTCTGCTGAAAATAAAAATGTTAAATATTTTTATTTATATAAAACGACAAGTTTGTGTCAGTGTCTCCAACTTCATTTGGGCACTTGCTGCCCAACTCCTTGTCAGAATCACACCTGATTTTGACCTTTTTTTTTTTTTTTTGCAATGATCGTTAAGGGAATCATTGCAACTGTTAAGTGAATCAGGCAGTCCTTAAGCGAATCCGGGCTCACCCATTGACTTTGTTGGAAGCCAGCTGAAAAAGTCACTAATGATGGTCACGTGACCCTGGGATGTTGCAACCATCATAAATACATGCTAGTTGCCAAGTACACAAATTATAGGGATGTTGTGATGGTTGTCTTTTTTTTCCCAATGCCATTATAACTTCATACAGCCTATGCTGCTGAATTGATGTGCATGGCTGACCAGGATTATTGAGAGACCTTTTCATACAGTAAAAGTAACCTTTCCAGAAAAGCACCACCTTTCTAACAGACATGTTTTTATCTAGGGCAAGTCCCATAATCTCTTGCCATCGAGTAGGAATTAGGAAACTGGTTATCTAAAGTTTTTGTGGAGCATTAAGTCGACAAAGGCTATCACGGATGTTTCTTCCTCCTGTACATTTCCAGTTAAATGTTCTCACATTGTAACATTTGTCATGCAAGTCTCCTCTCTCTTAAGGTTTTCTCCCAAATACAGTAGTGTTTTGGGGGGAAATGGTATTCTTACAAACTTTTGAAAACATGGACTTAAAGAAATGTTAAATGCAAAATTAAAGAAGGTTCTTGTATTGTAATCTCTATTGTGGTCTGTCCAGATGTTTTTGAAGACAGCTGAATTAAGAAAGAGATCCTGTTTGGTGAGCTGTGTTAAAAGTACTAGAAGAAACTGGAAGAGCTGAGTTCTAGTTCTGCCTTGCATGAAGCAATCTGGATACTTTTGAGCCAGCCACTTTCTATCTGCCCTAGGAATGAAACAAGGGCAAACCACTTTTTAAAATAAGTCCCTGAAAAAACTGCAGGGACTAATCCATCCAGTCATCAAAAGTCAACAATGATTTGACTGCACACACACACACACACACTCACACTCTCACTCACAATTGAGGAATGTTGATTTACCAAGCCCAAAGTTTGCCATCTCTACATTTTCAAAGTGTTCCAACCTTTAGTACTTATAAGGAGTTAAACTAGGAGGACCAGAAACTTGTGCTAGTATTTGTGCTACACATACATATAGTAATACATAATTTCTTTTAAATATATTTGGAAGTAATCTATTACAAATAATCCATGAAATATGTGGCTGGTTATTTAAACAATATTACTAACTGCCTGGGATGGGCACTGGCCAAGTTTTATTTCACGAGCAAATCCAAAAGTCTCCAATATTATTATTTTCCGTGATTAAACATAAAAATGAAACAATTACACAACAAAAATAGCAGCAGGAAGGATAAAAATACAGTATCTATCATCCTACTCTTACGCTATGGTCATATAACTAAATTTCTGTAGCAAGTTAAGAGAGTAAATGCATTGTAATATTACTTCCTATTGCAAGTGGTCCTTTAAGATGAAAGCACAGGTGGTCAATAGTCTTGATGTCATGGATAGCACACCTTTGAGCAAATGATGTGAATTATGTCTTCTGCATCATTTGTCTGAGAAGATTGTGATGCACACAAAGTCCCTTGCCACCTGCAACTGCCCACAGTTGCAAGATTTAATTCATCTTTCATTAATCAACACGTTCTTGGTTTGCAGAAATTAGAATGTTAAGTTTATTTCCAATTCCAGTTCTTGCAGACCAACAATTGTGGCTACTCTAAATCTGAACACACATGGCCTCAGCTAAACCTAGGGGTCACTAGAGAGCAGGAGAATATGATAGTGTGCACAGTAACTCTGGTTTCTTGCCCATACCTTTGGCTCTGCATAATAGATTATGATAATCCCCTTCTATGATTTTATTTATTGTACAACAGGTACAAAGACACAACATAGATTTTTTTCATGTAACAGGCAACCTCCCCCTACTCCCTTCTAGCATTGATGTTACTTAATTTGATAATGAAACTAGGAAAGAAAAAGCACCAAGCTCAGAGAACACCAAGGATCCCACAGTCCAACCCTGAGCTATAAATATTCTCATCTATCAGTAAAACAAGACTGATTTTTTGTCAGTGTTAGGCAGCTGTAATATCTGGGATAGGGAGGATGTGTACTCCTGAGTTAAGCCATGAATAAGCAGCGGGCAATGAGACACACTCAGCTGCTCAACTTTTTGGAAGACTGCAGGACATTGACCAGTAACAATATTATTTTTTTCAGCCCTTTTTGATTGTTAGTAGGGTTGTTTAAACGTGGGAATATTCAACAGAGAAATTTGAAAATCAAACTATTCTTGCTCTTAAACAAAAGCTCTGAAACAAAAGAATGGCCTGTTTTTATCCAATTGGCGGGGGTGGGGGGGGGGAATAAGGATAGGAACCGCAACCCCTGGAAGCCAATGTACTCTTATTTCTATTTTTCGTTCATTTATTTATATCCTGTCTTTATTACAAACAATTCAAGGCAGCAAACATATCCATGCTGGCTTTCATGGCTAAGGCTGGACTTGAACTCACAATCTCTTGCTTTGTAACCTGGTAGTGCATCTTAACCAGTGGCTCTAGAAATCTTGTTTCTAGCTTCTGCTACCCTCACTTCCTCAAAACTATGTCACCCAAATTTGGCAGCAAAATAATCTAATCAGAATATTTAATAGATTGGAACTTTTTAATAGGGAAAATGAATACAAGTTTGCCTCCTTCTTTATTCACATCCTATATTTTGGAGAAAGAAAAACTGTACCACTGAAAACTCCTATTCTGCCATATTTCAGCAACCTCAAGATATTAAGAAGTTACAAAAAGAGTGTTAGGCCACCCACATGGAATGAACCACGTGGTGGCCAGTTTCAGGATGCAGGTTGTTTTTCTTGGCCATAGAAACATACTTTAAAAACCATGGTAGAGACAAATCACTAAGTCAGCAAAGTCTGGTTCCAGGGCCACATGCAATCATTTTGCAGTTCCCTCAGATCAAGATACCAGAATTCATTGGCATAATTACCACTGTATACTGTGAATCATGTTTTATGGCTTAACAGTATCACTTGGTATTAGACAAACCCTAAATGCATTTGCTGAAAATTTCTTTTCAGCATCTTATATCCATCAGATAGTTTTATAATCATCAACTCAATAAGGATTTTGCTTGTGGCCTGCTTGAAAATCCGTCACTATTGGGCAGAAGTTGAAAAATCATTCCAGAAGGGCATGGCAAATTATTTCAGTAAGATTACCTACGAACCTTCATGGGTGCAGTTAGCAAGATAAAGCTTAAATTGAGGATGCCTTCTTTTTGAGACAGGCTCTTTAAAATGCAGAGCAAATAGGTGCAAGCAAAAGAAAGACTATAGACTATCACATTTAGAAAGACAATCTCATTAAAGTTTTTATGCAGGCTTTTCTAAGCCTGTTAAGTACATGGCTTCTCTGGATTCTCAGAGTTTAATGTGCAGGCAAGCTTTACTTAAACACAACAGATCCTTATATAAAAGTAGTTAGCAAAACATAAAGGGCAAGTAACCAAATCCATTAGTTTTGTTTTAGAGCATACATATAAACATATGTACTCATACATATAACATTTTAAAAGTGTATTAAAATAAATGAAATATATACTGAATATTTTTAAAAATAGCCTTCAATTTTATATACATCTGGGACATAAATCCCACTGAATTAATGGGGCTTATATTTAAGTGGACATGTAATAGTGTTAGTTGTAAAGACAAAGACCTGCTGGAGGTGCATAATAATATTTCCATTGTGCTGTCCTTTGCAGCCTTCATTAATCTAGTGCCCATTCAGATGCATTGGGCTACAGAAGTGGTTTGGGAACAGACATAGCTGTAGCCCAACACATCTGGAGGGTAACAGTTTGAAAAAAACAAAGTTAGTGTCTATAGGTATCTGGTAAATATTTATGGAGATTCTCAATCATCCGGGTCACAGTTGTCCCAAAGGTGCTTTTTCAAAAGGCAACTGGACTTTGTTTTTCCTTTAAAACGTTTCACTTCTCATTCACGAAGCTTCTTCGTTCTGATCTGTTGGTCTCTGGTATTCTTTAGCCATTGTTTACTGAAATCATACAACAAGTAAACTCTGCTATATAAACCATACTGACTGTGTCAATGTAAGATTCTAAGCCACAAAGAATGGGAACCCAGCCAGGATTTTGAACATGCTCTAATGATCTACATCATACACACCACATTATAGTATGACATATAGATCACACTAAGCTAAAAGAAAACAAACTACATAATATCTTAGTGAATAAGGCCTTCTTTGGATTCTTCCTTGTTCTAGAATACTGTACACAGGTAGAATCATTTCACACAATCTAGATTCATCATTCATTCAAAGGCATGGTTTTAGGCATGGGTTCTTGAATAGGCTATAGTAGTTGGATTAAAAAACAGACCACAAACTAGGATCTACAAACCAAAAATCTATATTCTGACTAAACATGGTAAGTGAATGTACAACCATAGTTTCTCTCTTCCGACCTTGGACTAGTGAGGATGGCTAGTATAGGCCAATATCAAGTTCCTTAGACTGTTCGTATCTCAAATCAACCCAAAATAAAGTTCCTTTTCATTCTCCTACTGTTATTTATATTATTTAAGACCTTGCTACACACCTAATAAATGTCTCATACATTATTTTCCATACCTCAGGGAAGGTTATCTTAATGGAATATGTACTTTCATGAAGGATATTCTCATGACCCATGCAGAACTGATTTCATCCTGCATACTATTACATTTGTGAGATCTCTGCAAAAGGATGCATCCAAAGAACTAAAATTTTCCTTGAGACATCAGAAAATTCCTTTTTCATGTTGTTCCCTGTTGTAATTGTTCTTTTTTCCCCCTGTGGTCTAAGGATCTTGATGTTTAAATTCATGGAGGAGAATGCAGCATTCTGGGCTAGGATACAAAATCAATCCCAGAACAAATAGAGGAAAACAAATATAGGATTCCCTTCCAGTCATGAAAGGATCTACTCCTTTATCAAATGGATTGTCTCGACAAACACAATGACAATTATTTACAGAGTTTGTTATTCCTTCCCTCTTTCTCCATCCAAATGAAAAAAAAGAGAAAACCCCTTTTTTTAGCACTGATTGTTTTTGTCAAGCCAGTTCCTCTTAAAGTGCAAATAGAGGGAAAGTCCATCTTCAAGTGCTACAGATGGGGACCATTGAAATAGCCTTTGTCTCCCTCAATGTCCACCTCTTGATCTGAATCATCTGAGATGTCCGAATCCAACTCTTCTTGGGAGACAGGTGAAGGGGTATATTGTGGCCTACGTGGAGAAACTCCCTTATCCATCTCAGGACTCAAGCAATTTTCTTGTTTGGAAGTCTGAAGACTTTCTCCACTTTCTGACTCTTTTTTGTTGGGTTGAGGGGTCTCCTGAGAACAAACACAGAAGTCATGGAATCAAGACTATTTGGTGAGAAAACCATTAGTTTGGAAAATATTGGTCATTTCAAGCTTCCTTTGGACATTACAGAAATCTAGTTTTCTGAAAACCTAGTTCTGCCAACTGGCTTAGGACAGTCCCATTCTGGAGGCAGTTAGAAAATTAGGAGAATATCTTACCTCTACCCCATTTATATATGAATCCTTTTTATGCGGTTTGTTGTTAATTTTAATGTTTTAAGTTTTAACTATGTTGTTAACATTCCAATTTGTTACCCTGTAATTTATGAGATTTTAATCTGCCCAGACTCACTTGATAGTGAGATGGGTGGCATATAAATTAATAAAATAAAAAATTAATTGAGCCAGTCACTCTTTAATAAAAATAGTAGCTAGACATTAGGGTAAAAGCTCAGCTGACAGACATCAGCAACATCTTCCTGACCTTGGCTCATCTCAGAAATCTAAGTAGAATTTGACCTGTTAATATCTGTATGAGAAAACACTAATAAATCTATAGCATTATAAATTAAAGTGGGATTTGGAAATAATGACTGAGGTGAATTGTTAAAGGTAAAAGGGTGAAAGGTAATCCATAAAAATTAGGCAAATTACATTTTAGGTTGGTTCTGCTCCATGGGAAATCAACTGGACATATAGTTTCAAAGTTAGGAAGCTGCATCTTAATTAAAGTGTGAATCCCAAAATGAAATCATACCGATGTTGTATAATGTGCTTGGTTTGGTTTTGATTAAACATGTTATCTATGCATAATTCTTCTAGTTGCAAAGTTCATTTTCCAGCTTATCACAATGTGTGAACTATGATTCACTTATCAATGCATGGTTAAAACAAGACATCATTGTTGAGGATAATGTGTGAACCCAGGAAATGTGTTCATCAAGAGTTTATTTTGATTAGGATTCAATAACTGCATGTGAACAGAGTGCATGTACCACTTAGCACAAGAAACTGTCAACAATATCTAAACAAAAACAAAACATGTTGCAAAAACAAACATGTTGCTGTGATTCAGGAGCTTTTCAAATGTAATGTTTTGGAATGCCACTTGTCCTCTTAAGTAAACTGAAATAATTAAGCACTCCCTATGATTCTGATTTACCTAATTAAAGTACAGGAATCTGGGGACAGCTAGTAAGATTGAGGAGCAGGGAACATTACACTTACCTGCTTTAAGCGCCTCCATTTTGCTCTCCGATTTTGGAACCATGTTTTAACCTAAGTGTGGGGGGAGAAAAAAGCTTATTTGGGAGAAAAATATGAGGAAAAAACCCCTCTAAAAAGTACAATCCAATACATGATTATCTGCTATCGATAGGCCTGAGATACTCATCAGAAACTGCAATAGTGTAAATGCCTACTCAAAAACTAGATATTTTTAATAATATCAGAGTAAGGAAAGAATGTAATTCAAATGTGACTTTGATTTAACCTATCTACAGGAAGTTGTCCCTGTTAAGTGAAACATGCCTACAGTATTTAATAACCTGAGAAGTGGAGCCACTGTCTTGTTTTTTCAGGCCCCTGAAAGGGAAGATTTGAGACTAATGACATCGACTTAAAAGTCTCTTTACCCCATCCCCTTACTGTTCCCAAATTCAGAGACTTTCTCAAGCAAGAAAAAAAGAGCCTATTAGAATGACAGTGACATCTAACTGCATTGATCCTGCAGAGAGGGCACAGCTATGTTCCAAATAATAAACGCACATCAGTTTGCTTTTACGAGGCCTGCAGAGGGGATTAGTGGGTAGGATTTGTGGAATTTGGAAATAATTCTTCTGATACTTAATTTTCAAATGAACAACCTATGGGTTGAATGTAATCCATAGTGGAACCTCTCCACATTTTTCTGATTCACACCTTATCAGTTAAAAAAAAACATAGCATGCACTTCAACATATGTATCCTTATTTATAAATTAAATATTACTATTCTAACATATACATACATACCAATTACATTATATTTGGTATATTGTTTATACTTAATATAAATTATTTGTACAGCTTAACTTCTTTCTTTAGATGTGCTTTAAACCTGCAGTTCTCAAAGTATAGTCTGGGGAGCCCGTTTCAAGGATCCTCAAAGTCAAACAAATATTTGTTTTAATGCAGTACATATTGATAGATGTAACCCACATAAATCAATGTCCTTTGAGATCTGCAATAGTTTAAGAACGTATATGGGTCCCCAGAGATCAAAATGTTTGAGAACCCACTGCTTTAAATATAATATAATCAGGCATTGTCATATTTTTTCCCACACTTCAGGAGATTGCACAGGTAGTCCTCAATTTACAACAATTCATGTAGTGACCAAAGTTACAATGGTCAAAGTTACAATGGAAAAAAAAGTGACTTATGACCGTTTTTCACAGTTATGACCGCTGCAGCATCCCTATGGTCACGTGATTTATATTAGGATGCTTGACAATTGATCCCCCCTTTTGCTATCTTCTGACCGGCAAAGTCAATGGGGAAGCCAGATTCACTCAACCATCATGTTGCTAGTTTAATATCAGCAGTGATTCGCTTTAACAAACTTGGCCAGAAAAGTCGTAAAATGGGGCAAAACTCACATTAACAAATTTTTCACTTAGCAAGATAAATTCTGGGCTCCATCGTGGTCGTTAAGTCGAGGACTATCTGTATTGTGCAGCCCTGTAACTGGTGCATCCCACTTTGGAGCCCGTTGCCTCCAGGGTTCAAGCTTTTGGAGACCCAGCGACTTTCACCAGCCTCCATTCTTAAGGCAAAGCAAACCAAAGGCTGCTCTTCGCGGGAAGAGGAGCCTTCTACTAACTTGGCTGCCTCCGCCGGCGAAGCCCGTTTCACCACCACCACCACTATCTCCGAATTCAGTTTTGGCGGGAAACGTTTTCAGCGGCCTCCTTACCTGCCTCTCGCTGAGCTGCAGCACTTTCGCCAGGCGCTTCCGTTCGGGCGGGGAGAGATATTTCTGCGTCTCGAACTTCTTTTCCAGCTCGATGGTTTGGTCATTGGAAAAGCGCACTTGGCCTCCTTTCCGCTTGTGCAGCGGCCTCTGCATGAAGGGGCTCCACAGCAGCGGCTTCCCTGCAAGAGACACCAAACGCGGAGGGGGTTAGGAGCCGCCAGGGAGGGGCGGAACGAGCTCCTTTTCTCCACTACGGACTCTCGCTTTCCTGGCTAGCTTTCCTCCGCTTTCTCCAACTCGGAGTAGTTACCCTTTCCTTGCTTAAACTTAGGGGGGGAAAAAAAAACACTTGTTCGTAATTCAACTGATCTTTGGTCCCGACAAACAACGAGGCACGATTCCCTCCCGCCCAGATGGCGGAAGCGGCAGCCTTCCGCGTGTTACCCCTGCAAAGCTTTAGGGTGGAAGGAAAGGGTCTCTCCACCCGCGCTATTTGGGACCGTCCCGAGGTGACCGTCGAGGAAACGGCTAAGAGCCCAGCGTTTCATTCTTTTTTTTTTCATATTTTATTTGTTTTATTTATATAACATTCAATTTTCATCGAACAATATATTCTGGTTACATTTATGTTTAAGTAGTCATGTTTATACATCTTTGTTGTGACAGATCATCACCATCATATTAATAATATAATAACATAAAAATAGGCGTGAGCTTAAATGAACTCCAGAGGATAGTAGAAGACAGGAAGGCCTGGAGGAACGTTGTCCATGCGGTCGCAAGGGGTCGAACTTGACTTCCCAATTAACAACAAAAATAATAACATTAATTATACTTAACATTTAACATCATCTTTAACAACTCTCCTCTATATCATATCCTCCATTTTTTTTAAAAATTAGATTTATATGCCGCCCTTCTCCGGAGACTCAGGGCGGTTTACAAGGTGTTAAGCAATAGCCTTCATACTTTTGTATATTTTTTATACAAAGTCAGCTTATTGCCCCCACAAACTGGGTCCTCAATTTACCTACCTTAGAAAGGATGGAAGGCTGAGTCAACCTTGAGCCTCGAACTGGTGTAATTGCAGACAGCTGGATGTTAATAACAGGCTAGTCAGCCGGTTGAACTATCTGAGACTCTATATATCTCCTTTCTAACTTATGTTCCTGTTATCTAGCCATTGATAAAATATGCCCCATATCAAAAAATATTCAGCTAAGAGCCCAGCGTTTCATTCTTAAATCGCTCGGTGAGAATGGTATGGAGTGCAAGGACATCCCTCTCTGGATCGCTCTTCTTTGCTTGACGGGTTTCTTTCCAAAGGCACTTTAAACGGCATTAAAAATCCTCACTTGTCCATAGGTGTGTCATAAGAAACACCTGTGTGCTGAGGAAGGCCTGGTCTGAGCTCCGCAGATGGATAGCAAATATTTCCCATTTGTAGCTTCTTTTAGACGGTATATTTAATTGGTACACCAGCAGTACCTTAAACGCCCACAGGTGTCATTAAGCGAGAGACCTGAAGATTACAGACAGAACTCTGGGAAGGGAAATTGCTTATTTTGCTACTGCCCTAGATTGTTTCCTAGTCAGATTCCCACAATATTTTGGTAGAAACAAACTTCACAATTGGAAGTCCCCTTTTTAAAAATCCCTTTGGGCCTAACCACAATCCTGGTGCAGATGCTTTCATGAATGTCTTGCCCTACTCTGGCAATATCTACAGGTAGCCCTTGAGTTACAAACACAATTGATCCCGAAATTTATGTTGCTAAGTGAAACATTTGTTAAGTGAGTTTGCCATTTTTTACAACTTTTCATGCCACAATTGTTCCAAGTGAATCATTGCATTTGTTAAGTAAGTAACGTGGTTGTTAAATCAATCTGGATTTCCCATTGACTTTGCTTGTCAGAAGGTCACAAAAGCTGGTCACATGACCCTGGGACACTGCAGTCGTCATAAATATGAACCAGTTGCCAAGCATCTGAATTTTCATCATGTGACCATGGGGCTCCTGCAACAGTCATAAGTGTGAAAAACGGTAATAAGTCACTTTTTTCAGTGCCATTGTAACTTTGAGCAGTCACTAAATGAATTATTGTAAATCGAGGACTACCTGCATTAGGAGTGTGTGTTCGCGCAATCCCACATTACTCATAATTTACTCAACCCAACTGTATGATGTGAAGGTAACACAAAAGCTAAATCGCACAGGACGATAAATGATAGGCCAAAGCGAGCCTACCATCCCTGTCCTAATATCCCCTTTTATTCGTATCCATTTCATGTATTAATAACCATGTTTATACCTATACCTGTTATCTAATACGTGCTTGACAAAATAAATAAATAAAATAAAATAAATAAATATTAAACTTATGGTTGGGGTGGGGGCATCCGGAGGAGACTGTCTGTTATAGATTGGGGAAGCCAACCTACTTCCCTCCATGTGCTTCAGCTTCCATTAGGCAGCTTTGAAAAGGATCGTGGGAGTTGTAATGCAAATCATTTGCGTCCAAGGGGTCGAAAACCACAGCACACAAAACTCGCAATCGGTTTCAACTCAGCCAGGGTTCCTAAAATCCGAAGTCTACCCAATTAAGATACAGGCTTATCGATTCAGACGGACTACTAGACTTTAACGGACAGCTAGTTGTTCGCGGGAAAGGTCCGATCTGCCGGGAGTTGGGTGGGCGGCAGGACCGAGTCGGCGCGGTTCTCTCTTGGGCCAGCCTTTTGACGTGCGCCGGGGGGGAGCAGAGGATCCTGGAAGCAGGCCGCAGAAGGCGAGGGCAGCATTTCCGTCAATGTGTTTCCTGTTGGTGCATCAAAAGGAGAAGAAAGGCGAGCCTTCCTCCCTGCAGCTCTAATACGGCCTCAAACCCCCGGCATCAATTTGGAAGGCAAAGATTGCGCCCCCGCTTCCTCCCTGCGCAGAAGAGACCAGATCCAGATCTCGCGCCTGATCCTCTTGGGTCAGGCCCGCCTGCTGATCGCTCTCTGCCGAACTCTGTCGAGTTATTCTCATTCTTTGTCTTCGGAGGTATACTACTCCTAAACATGGAGGTTTCGTTATGCGCTCGCGGCTAACAGCTTTCTAGAAGTCTATATCCCCCATGCATAAGGTCTCCTTCTATCAACCGGCAGGTGGGTTTGCGGGGGTGGGGGGTGGCGGCGGGTGGTCTGGATCCTGTTTCCTTTCATGATCTCAGCCACCAAGAGGGAGAAAGCGATTTTGAACTTGCCGGGATAGATTCTGTAGTGCCCCGATTTGGTCGAAAACTTTAGCGGCTCTTGTACGGGGGATCCATTTTAAACGAATGGCCCCAAAGGGATTTTACATCCCACCTGACGACTTCAGGCTCTGGTTTCAAGCCATCGAAACCTCTGATCACCAATTCAGTTCTAAAAGTAATTATGCCCCAAGTGAAGTGGAACCATTCAAAACCGAAGATCAAAACTTTGCCGTTCAGACTTATAAAAAGGGAGGAGGGAATCCACAATCGCCCTCCTAATTGTATTTGGTCCCGCTAGCCAAATAAACGAATTTTAATTTGAAAATTATTCTCTCCCCCTCGCCACCGGTCCACTACAATATATGTAAGTAAACAATAAAATATTTTCTTTGTCCTTTTAAAATTATATTGACAAACGAAGATCGAAGAGGCAAGAAGAAAACGGCTTTTTTTTTTCCTGAAATTGGCACAGAACTTCACCACAATGCGCATGGGGACAGGAACCTTATAAATCACCCGGTTTAGGGACCTGTGGACTGTATCTCTAGATGACCTTACTTGGTGAACATAAAGTGTGCGGCAACGTCATTGTTGCTGTTTTACTGCCTAATTTCCTTACAGAAACAGCTACTTCGTCAGGAATACCCAACTGGTTTCTGCTTTCCATCTCTTTAGACAGCAATCCTATATCTTCCTTTCTTCCCATGGCCTTTTCCTCTGGCAATTGGTTTTTGTGTCAAAACCTTGTGGAGACTTCAGTGATTCTCTTAAAATGTTTGTAAGTGTCCCTACAAAAAGTTACACAATTTATTCAGCAGTTACATCTATTTTTGAATTTGTGAGATTTTCCTTGGGCTCAAGTTGAATGTCAGGTTAAAACATCACAATTATAGTGTGTGTCCTTTGTTGAAAGGCTTATGGATGCAAATAAAAACGAATTGGGTTAGCTGGGCTCTTATTTTCCGGTTTACAGGAAGGGAGGAGATTTACTTCCAAATAATGTAATCCAGGAGATAAATCAACAAAGCAATACAAACCAAACAGAGCAATGATATTTGTTGCAGATGCTCAGTATCCAAAAAATATACAATCTTTTTATAGAACTATATAAGCATAAATCAATGAGTGGAATTACTAATGAAAAGACAGAATACACACTTTCAGACCCACCTTTTATATTTGCAAATACTTAATATATATTATTTGTTTTTGTGGAGGTAAATCGATTCAGAAAAAGAAATGTGTGTGTAATTAGACATAATTCACAGAATGTCTTCTCCAGAAAACCCATATGGATATGCCACAAAACTTGGTTAAATTATCTCCGTTCAGAACAAACCAAGTTAATCAATCCTCCTCAACTACACAAAATAGACAGAAGGAAGCAAACTGAAAAATTGTAACCTTGGACTCAAACACACTTAAGGACAGAATCCCATTAAAATGTATGGACCTGCTTTGCTGTTTTGTTTATCTTTAGAAATACCGGTAACTAAAATGTGTGAAAAAGTGAGCGGTACCTGGGAGCAAATCCTTACTATTCAGCTTCTGTTTCAATCTGGGGAAGGCTGGGAAAGAGAAGATGCTGACCTAGATTCCCATGCCCCGATAAACCTTGAGATGAGCCACAATCCCACATTTCTACCATAGGGAGAACTCACACATTCTCTGTATATGAAATGGCCATCTCCCTATGTTGCCTACGTGGAGTTTATTCTGAAGAGAGCTTCTGCCTTTTCAGGGAAACGGAGATTACTATTCTCAAACTAAATCCGCAAGGGAGAACAATCAGGAAACAACTCCAGAAAACCCCCAAATCCCGAGGCAGACGTCTTCGGAGGTTAGATTCCCTGGAAATCCCACTTCTGATTAACTTGACCTCCATTCACTCAACACAATGTTGCGGTTTCCAGGATGCCCTGAATTAATCGATCGCCCATCTGGGTTGCCCAAAATCCTGGGCTAAATGTGGTTGCCTAGTGTGTGTCTCGTGAACAGCCATTCTTTTTTTTTTCACGTTTGTATAGAAGTCTACTCAGAAACCAGTCCCATCGGGAATCGGGTGCCACTGTTCAGGTCCCAATCCACTCTTTTTCAGTGGACTCCCTCCCGTAGGAGTGGGATGGGCAGTTTCAATTACGCACTTCCACTTCAGTGGCACTTATTCCCCCTGGATTGAGGAGTCTGGACGATGATGGGTTGCCATTTCCGCTTACAACTCGAACCCAGCACCAAAACAGCCAGGAAGCCAAGAACGTTTGTAGTCTTCCCCCCTCCCCAAATCTTGGTAGCCTTTGGGGCGCTCCTTATTTCTTGGAGGCCTGAAGCTCTTGAGATGTTCCTGGGAGGAAAATGACATTGAGGCGGCCGCAGAAACAGACGACAATTTGGCACCTCTTGGAAGTCTCCCTGGAGTGGGTGGAACCGACTACGCAGGTCCGGGATCCCGAGGTCGCGCCAGAAGGCAGGAGGCCGAGCGGGCACGTTTCAAAGAGTCTGTCTCCCCCCATCCTCGCCTCCACCCGCCCCCACCCCCCGCTTCGCTTTTGGGTTTCTGTCTGTCTCCGCGCCTTTGAAAATGCAGCATTGTTGTTTGCGTCAGGCATTCAGCAATTTCGGTGCAAACAGCCTTTTTCTTTTTTTCTTTTCTTTTCTTGAAAGGAAGCAACGAGTTATTTTAGCTGTCGTAAAGCTCCATCCCACACAGAGGAAATGAACAATATCAGAAAAACGGATCCGGGCTATCAGAAGCCGAGTGTTTCCTGAATGTGTCTGTATTGAGGATGTCGATAAAATAATCAGCAGCGTGCACGGCTCCCGGAGACGAGCCAGCTCCGGGCGTCCAGGAAAATACTTTACAGCTTCTGAAACCAGATTTGCTCCTATCAAGAGCTCAAGATATCCTGTATGAACGGAAAGGGGTCAGCCAACCTCGCTCAGACGGCACGAACCGACTCCTACGCCAAGCCGGCGATTCGCAAAGACGCGAGGTCGAACCGGGCCGGGTGATTGACCGAAAAATCCGTACATACCCGGATTGGGGTTTTCCAATAGTTCTGTGATCCCAATTTCTAGAAATCCTAAAAGGCATGGGCATTGTAGTCCATTACCAATAGGCACGCTTATCCGCGAATAATAGAAGCACGCCTTTTTTTCAATTAAGCCAAGTTGCTGACCTTGCCCGACCCACTGATTTCTAAGTTAACCTAAATTGGAATTCTGTACCAAAGTAGACTGAAGTAGGAATATCCTATAATTTAATGGGTCGTAGGAAACGGCGGGAAGACGGTGGAAACACACACACACACCCTTTCAAAGCCAGGCGATATATTTATCAAGGAAAGAGGTTGAGATGTAGAGAATTCGGGGGGCAATAGGTATGGCTTGCCCTCCCCCCCCCCCCACATCCTTCCTAGGATTGTAGAACTGTGCAAGATAAATTTAGTAATTAAACGATCTGATAGATGGCTGTTTTTAGCTGCTGTTGTTCAAGATTCGAACAGTGATAAAATGCACTCCTAAGAACATTTTCGATTTGTCCAGGGGTTCCCCATTATTGCATCCTAATTTGGGGATGGGAATACCGGGGAGAAATGAATTATACGGACACGGGTCCACCGCACCCACAATTTACGGCCATGCCTGAGCCCTCGCCCCCTTCCACCTTTGCGCTCAACTTAATTGATCGTCACAATGACGCTGGCTTCCGAGGAAACCCAGATAGGGAAAGTGCGTGGCTGCAACTCATTCAACTAAGGCGATTTCTAAGGAAAGCCTTCGGAAGAAGAGAGAGCTCGGAAGCAAAACCATTCCGAGATAACCCGCCTTCAGACCTCCTGAAAAGTCTCGCTACTTGTTCGTCTGCAGTTCTCCGGCTCAGAGATCGCAGTAGTATCCCTCGGTTGAAGCCACAGGCAAGCAAATGTCAAGGCGATCTCTGCAGAGCCTGGCACACAATTTCCTAGTAGACAGCAACAAGACCGGACTCTTGTTAGAAGTTTCCGTGGTTAGAGGACCATTTCCGTCCGCTGCCACCATCCCCGCCATCCGCCACTGTTGGCACCACTTCAGACGACCTCGCAAATCAGGGGTTGGGACGATGCCCTATTATTCGACCCCCGATAAATCGGTCCGGAATTATAGACGGCGCTTCATTCGCGAAAGTGAAAAGTGATAAACCGCTGGAGCCGATGGGCTGGGCGTTGCTCGTTTCTCCTACTCAAAGCACAGCAAAACTCTTCCCGAAGGATTCTTTTACGGTCACCTTTTTTTTTAAGGCTTAAAGACCCTCTAAGAATCGCCCCATAAATCGGCTCTGATTCCAGAGCGCCAAAGACGTCTCGGGAATCAGGCGAACCGGCGGGATCCTGCCAAAACGGTGGAGTGGGAGGGCGGCGCTCCCCTTTCCCCTAATCCCGGAGCAGGCCAGCCGGAGCCAGGCGGCGGCGGCTCCCTCCCCCCACCCAACCCCCTCCTCCTATTCCCCGGGCCGCGAGACTTACCCAGGGGATCGTGGCGGAGGAGGGCGTGCGAGTAATCGCCGACGGCGCGGGGAAACGGGTAGAGCGGCGGCCCGGCCGCAGGGCCGTAGGGTCCGCTCCCGTAGGTGGCTGCAGCCAGGGGGTGTGTGAAGGCCGGGTGGATCGGCGTCGGCTCGTAGATGGGAGTCCGGTAGGAAGCCACCAAGCTGGTGAAAGAGGAATTGGGCGACGGCAAGGTGGGGGGAGGCGGCCCCGGCACCCCCCTGCCCAGGATGTCTTCGATGTAAAAGGGCGTGGGGTGCACCGGCTGGAGCATCGGGGTGGGCGCGTAAAGAGGAGGCAGAGAGGCCGACCCCGACGGCTGGTATTGCATGGCTGGTCTGGGCAGAGGCAGGAGCTTTTCCGCGATCGGGCTTCGGGCCCCGGCCCGTCTTCCTCTGCCGGGACCCGCTGCTGCTATTTTTTTCCCCCCACCGAAGCAGGGCGAACCGCCTCCCGCACGGCAAGTTTCAATCTGGGAGCTCCGCTGGGCAGCGCCGCTTCCTGCCCCGGGCTTTGAGTCCAACCAATGAGATGGCCGGCGGTGGAGCCGGCCACACCCACAGGCCCCGCCCACCCCCTCGACTTTTTGCTGTCCCGCGGCGTCAATCCACAGCCCTGGACGGAACCGCTGCCGGGCGACTCCGCAGGGAACGCCGGGTGGGGTGGGGTGAGGTGCGGGGTGGGGGGGGGGATGGCTATGTTCCTTAAAGTGTATTCCTAGGACTCTTGGAGTGGGGGATGTCCCTGTGGACCCTGCCGGGGGGGGGGCGGCGAAATCAAAATCATTTGCAAGCCTATGTTGAAAAAGAATGCAGTATTAAAATCCCAATAATCTTGAGAAGTGGTGTGTAGCCAGTGCATCGGTTTCAATTCGGCAAATATCGCTAAACATAACCCATGCAGGCAGAAACCTCTTTTGGAATCCTCTTGTCGTGTTTAAAAGTGGGAAGTGGTCCTGAGGGGGGGAAAAGTTTAAGAGCACTGCCCGCGAGGTTGCCCGATTCTTCTTCTCCTAAAAGACTCCCGGACTGGTTTTGATTGCGTGCAAAAATAAAAGAAGTCTTCTTCCTATTTCACCCCCTTCCCTCCTTCCTCAATAATACAATACAGGGAGAGACGTGAAGCCCCCTTCCTTAAATTCAAAGGAATGTGGTTGGGTCCTGCAATTCTCTCCGCCGATTTACTTATTTTATTTATTCATTCATTCATTCATTCATTCATTCATTCATTCATTCATTCATTCATTCATTCATTTAATGAGATTTATATGCTGTCCTATCTCCAGCCGGACTCAGGGTGGCTCACAACCGTAAAAAACATCTAATGAAAAAGTTAAAAAGAAATTAAATCCAAATCTCATAATTTAACAGTTAAAAGTGCAATTTAGACTAACAAGTTAAAAAATTAAAAAATTAAAACCCCATCAGTTTTAATCACTTAACCCCTGTTTTAAAACCATCTCCAAACTAGGGAGGTGTGAGGGTCCCTGCAAGAGATAGGGATGCTCTGGACACATGTAGGATGTGTTTGGCTCTACAAACCAAGGATTTTTGTCTCCCGTTTCTCTCAAATGCATTTTTCTAGGGCAAATGTCTTTTTTTTTAAATTGAAAAAGTTTTACAAATACACATTTTCCCCCCTTTCCCCCCCTTCCCCTCCCTAACCCTTCCCTCCCCTCCCTTGACTTTCTAAGATGAAATCCAAATCAAATCATATCAAGCAATTCCCCCCAACTATTCTGCCCCCTGTCCATACTATAAATTTCTACATAACATTCAGCTAAAAGCTATCTGATATTTCCTTGTTTGATATTTATTCTACACATAGTCTATCCATTTCTTCCATTCCCCACAAAAGTTTCTTGAGTCCAGTCTTTTAGGTATGCTGATATCTTCGCCATTTCTGCAAAACTGGCCACCTTCAAAGTCCATTTTTCAATAGTAGGTAAAACATCTTTTTTCCAATATTGACCAATCAGTAACCTAGCTGCTGTAACCATATATAATATCAGTTTTGTTTCATTCAGTGAAAAGCCCTTAACTATACCCAATAAGAACAATTGAGGAGAAAATTGAAGTTTTGTCTTCAAAACATTTTGCATCGCCCACCAGATTTTAATCCAAAGGGCAAACATCTTTATTTAGACCTGTTGAACTGTCCACAGTTCCCACTTTACAAAGTAGGATTGTGGCAGCTGTTCCTAAACAAATTCAAATGGCACCCAAGTTGGGAAGTCTAATTTGATAAGTTGGAGGCAAAGGTTGAAGGACAATAGAGTAGTTTTCTGGTAAACCTAAATTTAAAGAAGACCTCTGGGGTCTTCTTTCTCACAACCCAATTATTGTGGGTTAAATCAATCATGGTCCACCTGGTCCAAATTTCTAAGTTTTCATTAAACTAAACACAAGGTTGGATTTTCACAAGCTAAAATAAATTGAACACAACTCTGTTAAGTAATTGCATTCACACAAAAGGCTCAATTTGTTTCCTGTATTAACCCATTCCCTGGGGATGCTGAACTATAGCCGAACAAAATGTATTTATCAACCATCCTAAACAACTGGAATATCTATAGACAAGTTAACACCAATTAAACATGTTGTGCTAATGCATCTTCTAAAAGATGATAACTTATTAAGTTATGCTGCGTAACCCTCAATGATTCTGGACAGTTTTTAACTGACCTGTGAATATATGGGTATGATCACAGTTATTGTGCCTTATGAAACCAGTCTGTATGTCTGTCTCTCTTTTACTTGAAATTTGACCTCAAAATTTGGTTTTAATCCCTGAATTCATCCAGAGTTGTTTAATTCCCTAACAGGCAGTAATGCTATCTAGCAAAGATGGTCTGATACAGTAATACACATCCAGGAATCACAGCTTCCTCTTTTCCAATCTTCTTCAGTTGCAGCCTTCTCAATGGGTGGGACAGAATTTAGGCCTACCAGAAGTGGGCTGTAAAAATCCAGATGACCACTGGATGGCAGCAAAAACAGACAGAAAACTTACTCTCGGAGGTCATATACCAGGCTTCTAGTTTTTAGCAGGCTAGATATGTTATAGTCCTATACAACTGAAGGGTCTCCAGGTCAGGAAATGCATGCTGTTGGGCCAGTCAAATTATTCTTTGGAATTAAAAGATACATACGTTGGCTTGGAAATTCCTCTAGCAGAATTCAGTAGAATCTCAAAGTCTTCATTAAAATGAGGTTTGCTAGGCAGGTCTATTCCCAATATGCTCTACCCAATTTTCTGGTTCATTCAATTAGCCATACTGAATGGGATGAGGTTTACACAACATGTTCGCCTAAAGATGGTTGCTGTGGGATTCAGGGTGTGGTGGGAACCCAGTTGGTCTCAGAGTGGTCTGCCTGAATATCTACTTATTTATTTTATTTATTTATTATTCAAATTTATATACCGCCCTACTCCCAAAAAGGGACTCAGGGCGGTGAACAGCCAAAATAAAATACAATAGCATATAAAAGTTAAAAGTTATTTAAAATAAATTAAATAATTTAGGCTTAAGAAACAAAATTTAAAACATACAATTAAAATAAAAACATTTAAAAACCCAATTTAAAAGGGGAGACTTAAGCCAGACCAGCCTGTTGGAATAAAAACGTTTTTAGGGCGCGGCGGAAGGTGCGTAAGTCCTGCAACCTCCTTATCTCAGGGGGGAGCTCGTTCCAGATGGGAGGTGCCCCCACAGAGAAGGCTCTCCCCCTGGGGGCCGCCAGTCAACATTGTTTGGCCAACGGCACCCTGAGGAGCCCCTCTTTATGGGAGTGAACCATGAGAGGCTATTGGTGGCAGAAGGTGGTCCCGTAAGTACCTTGGTCCTATGCCATGGAGCGCTCTGAAGATGGTAACCAAAACCTTGAAGCGCACCCAGAAGACCACCGGCAGCCAGTGCAGCTCGCGCAGGAGGGGGCTCACATGGGACCACCACGTCGCTCCCAACACCACCCGTGCGGCCGCATTCTGGACCAGTTGGAGCCTCCGGGTGCTTCTAGCTCTGGCACAATACAACGTGGTTCCTGCAGATTTCTTGCCCTGGCAGGATGTTTTTTGTGTGGGGGGGGGGGGAGGGAGTAAGCTTCTGTATATAAACAGAGAGCAAAACCCATGCTCACTTGCTCTGATTTTGTTACCTACTTTGGTAATGAAATATCTGCAGATAAACCAGAGTTACAGATAACACTCCTCTATTGGAGAGGGGTTCCTTTCAGCTTTTTCAGCATTGCTATTTGGAGGGTGCAAAGCAGAGGTGGGTTTCAGCAGGTTCTGACCAGTTCTGGAGAACCGGTAGCGGAAATTCTGAGTAGTTTGGAGAACCGGTAGTAAAAATTCTGACTGGTCCCACCCCCACCTATTCTCTGCCTCCAAAGTCCCAGCTGATTGGGAGGAAATGCAGATTTTGCAGTATCCTTCCCCTGAATTGAGGAGGGAATGGAGATTTTACAGCATCCTTCCCCTGCCACGACCACCAAGCCATGCCACACCCACCAAGCCACACCCACAGAACCGGTAGTAAAAAAATTTTGAAACCCACCACTGGTGCAAAGGGTGTATTTTCTTTCATTTTAGTCATAACCCCCCCTCCCCCCCCCCACACACATACACACACCTGACTCTCAGTACATCCTTTGGCATGCCATGCAAAGCTTGATGAAGTCCTGAAGTCCTGAATTTGTGTTGTCTTTCTCAGGAGATGAGATACACGTGTTTTGCAGCTAGCTTGGAATTTTAGGTGTCATCTTCCTATCTCAGGCCAAAAGTGCCTTTGATCTGAAGGAATCTGGTTCATTTTACAGCTGGTTGTTCCCAATTCAAAAGGCTTTTTTTTTCTTTTAATGTGCTAGGCCTGTGCTTTTCAAGCCTTTGGAACGTTAAGATGGGTGGACTTCAATTCCCAGAATTCCTCAGTCAGCCATGCTGGCTGGGAAATTCTGGGAATTGAAGTCCACCCATCTTAACATTCCCAAAGTTGAGAAATACTATGCTAGGCTGGGTCTTGTCTGGTTTGTGCTTAGCATGTTGTCTGAGACAGTGATTCTGGTTAATGAAGCAAATCTGCTCCTATGGAAACTCACTTTTTAGGACCTGATCCACAGCCACAGTGAGTCTAACCCCTAATCCAATCCATAGAGGCTCACCCAACACTTGGAGCCTAAACCAAACAAACCATACTCCTGTTTAGTGTGAGGTGAGAACCCAGCCAAACATACACTGTAAGTTGTCTAGCCAGCTTCATTCAAGGATAAGGAGCTTTACACCTAAATGGCTTTTCCCTTCTTCTGTGGCCTTTAAAAAAGTCATTCTTTTAATTGACCGAATAAATTTGCAGCTCCAGCAGATTAGCAAAGGGCAATCACCCTTCCCTAACACCCTGCCTCCCTTCCCCACGTCTTATTTCTGGAAAAATTGTGCCCCAAAAAGGAGAGAAGACAACAACTCTTTGTATCTCTCTCTAGCTTCTGTGGTCCTTTGCTCACTAGTGATTTCAAGGACAATCATAATAGGGGTATAATCACATCCTTGAGATCCCCTTCTTGATTTTTTTTCACCATAGCCTCTGGGCACCCCTATATCACAAAAAGGCCATGGGAATGGCCACAACTGGCTGAGAGTGTCACTCCTTTTTCTAAGCTATTTTCCCCATGACCATGGATGCAGGCATTATGCCATTGTGGGATCCTTCGTGCTCTCTAACCTTGGTTATTTTTTTGCAGACATTTCATTACCCAGTTAGGCAACATCATCAGTGCTAAAAGGAGTGGGGTTTGCTCCTTGTTTTTTATACAGTGGCTTGCTCTGTCAGTGTTGATCTTTGACAGTGTTGCCCTGTCACTATGACCTTACCATTGATGCGGTGATATGCAGCCTGGCTTCATTACTATTAGATCAATAGGAGAGCCTGGGTAGATGTTAGATTAGGATTTGGGAGTCTTGGGAGATCCAGATTCAAGGCCATCTTCACCCACAGAAGTTTTGCTGGGTGATTTTGGGCCAATCAATTGCTTTCAGCCCGAACCTACCTCGCAGGGTTGTTGTGGGAAGAAATGGCGAGAGGAATCATCTGTTTTGTAGCTCCGCGGGGTGGAGAATAACCATTTCCTTTTGAGACAAATGATTCCTGGTGACCATCATGGACACATCTGTGGCAGAGGTGGGTTTCAGCAGGCTCTGACCAGTTCTGGAGAACCAGTTGCAGAAATTTTGAATAGTTCAGAGAACCGGTAGTAAAAATTCTGACTGGCCACGCCACCATCTATTCTCTGCCTCCCAAGTCCCAGCTGATTGGGAGGAAATGGGGATTTTGCAGTAACTTCCCTCTGGATTGGGGTGGGAATGGAGATTTTACAGTATCCTTCCCCTGCCACGCCCACCAAGCCACACCCACCAAGCTATGCCACGCCCATCAAGCCACACCCACAGAACCGGTAGTAAAAAAATTTGAAACCTACCACTGATCTGTGCATGAAATAGAAAAGTTTTGCTGCCTCGGAGAACTCCTTTTATTCTCCTGCCTGGAACTGGAAAGTCCTAGTAGGACTTCCTAGGCGGACTCTGCTTAGCTTTCTGTCGTGGCCAATATTGGTGCTGCCATCTGCCGATCAAAAACGGGAAAGAGAGTTAATCCATCAATCAACCGTTCGGCAGCCAAAGCCTCGGGGAAATATGACCACTAAGGAACGGGCTTTGTTAGCTTCTGCCTGCTCTCTTTATGTCTTTTAAGGCGGAGCGAGCGTGTTTTTTCCCCGCCGCGGAAATCAGCCTTCATTTTGCTCTGGAAGATGTTAGATGTTTGATTTATTTAGCATGCCTTTTACTTGTGTTAGTTAGCAAACCCTATCACGTCTCGCCGTGGCGGGAAACACGGGTGGGAGAGAGGGAGTCAAGGGCCTCGGAGAGTCGCCAGTCCGCGCGGAGAAATAGGAATCAAATGGACGCAGGAAGATTGTCAGCCCCCCTTTTTACCTTATTGAAAACTTTCAGTAACTTTTCAAATCATGCATTTCTGGGTATTTGCGTGAAACGATCCTTTTCCGGCTGCCCAGAATAAAAATATCTTTTAAATAATTCGATCACTGCTTCAGCCCAACCTTTTCCCGCCATTTCTTTTTTTTTTCTTCCTTCTAAAAGTTCATATCCGATTAATTCCGACTGTCCAGAAACGTTACTTTTAGAAAGTTAGGTCGTTTTAAATATAATATAATTGTCTTAAATTTTATACGGGATTGTCTGATTATTTGATAACAGCCTTTCGCTCTTCTTCAAATTCCGTGATTTTGCCCTACTTTTCTATTCTGTGAACAGAACAGGCCCTCATCAAACAACTTCAAACAACCCATAACATTGAACAGTTGTTGGGGTTTTTTTAAATAGAAGGCTGCTTGGAGTCAATATTCTTGCTCTGCTGGATACTCAAACCTATTAAAAAATTAATTATATTCTGGCTAAATTAAACTTCCTCATTTCTCCTCCCTTTTCTTTCTTCTGTTTAAATGTGGGAGAACATATGTTTCATTCTCCAGCTTCTGAGATCACCTTAGCCAGGTCATTTCTTCATAATTAAGTACTAATTCAATATTTGAATCACCAGCTCTATAATTCTGGGCTATGAACTATGGGAGTTAAATCCATCAGTCTGCAGGGCTCCAGGTTAGGAAAACTGTTGTAAAGGAATCAGAGAACAATACAAAAGTTTGAAGGAAAACTGATTAGCCGGAACAGGTAACCCTTTGAAACGAAAGGTTTTAAGGGTATCCTTTTTTGGGAATAGAGATAGAAAAGAGAAATGTTTGTAGATTAAAAAGAAGATGGCAATTCATGCCTTGGAACCTCATGACATTCTCTTGCTTCTAAAAAAAAAAAGTAAAAATAAATTCCAAATGTTAAAAAAAATTGATAACCCCCAAAATTGGAAACAGTACACTACTGTGCAGTCGTTACCTAGATTTTTGGCTCTGGGACTTACTTTATGGACTTTTATGGAGTAAGTTACTAATACATATGACAAGTGAAGATTTATAGGACAGTCCTGTATTAGTGGATTGTTGCTCTTGCAGATGATTGGATTAAAACTGCCATTGTCCTGAACTTGAGTTCAAGTTTCTAGGTGGAAGGAAGGAAGGAAGGAAAGGAAGGAAGGAAGGAAGGAAGGAAAAAAGGGAGAGGGGGAGAAAAGGCATCCCTGAGTCAACTTTATTCTGGAGTTTATGTAGTTTTCAGGGTAACCAATGTGGAATTGGCTTTCAATGCCTGCTTCAAGGATTTTTTTTTCACTACCCATCCAAATACTGACCAGAACTGTCCCTGCTTATCATTTTGAGATTACTCAAGTTCAACTAGTATCTCTCATATGTTTTTCCTAGTGCTACTGTTCTTTTAACAAGTATTGTGTTACAATTTCATGGGCTCACACAACATGCTAAACCATAAACTGTGCTTTAGATTGCCTTGGTAGCTGATCTTCTATAATCAGCCAAGCAAAGACCAAACCGATCACGTCATGATTAAACTTGCTAAGGCATTTCCTTTCTCTTTCCAGATAGTCCTCGACGTACGACCACAATTGAGCCCAAAATTTCTATTGCTGAGACAGTTGTTAAATGAATTTTGCCCCATTTTACAACCTTTCCTGCCACAGTTAAGTGAATCACTGCAGTTGTTAAGCTAGTAACATGATTGTAAAGTAAATCTGGCTTCCCCATTGACTTTGCTTGCCACAATATTGCAAAAGGTAACCCCCAAGACATTGCATCCATCATAAATATGAGTCATTGCCAAGCATCTGAATTTTTATCACATAACCATGGGGATGCCGCAATGGTGATAAGTGTGAAAAAACAGTCATAAGTCACTTTTTCAGTGTTGTTGTAACTTCGAACAGTCACTAAATGAACTGTTCTAAGTCGAGGACTACCTGTATTGCTTTCTGCAGAAAGAAGAAACTAGTAGATTTGAGCAAGCAAATAGAAGTATAAACAAAATAAGCACAATTATGACCTACCATTACAAGGATAGAATCTGTCAATCTAGATAACCCAAACCTAGGTACTAAAGATTCGTGCTGGCTGGGGAATTCTGGGAGTTAAAGTTCTCACATCTTAAAGTTGCCAAGTTGCTCTAAACTTTCAAAAAAGGAGGGTGAAAAGGTTGTTTGTTTGTTTTTCACAAATCAATGGCCAGTCTTTCCAGACAGTCATTTTCACATATTTATAGAGTAAGGATGCCAGTTTATCTGTTAAGATCATTTTAACTCCAGCTCAAGGGCCTCTGTCAAAAAAAGGAAGCCTCTTATCTTTGCTGTTTAGGTCCTATCTTGTCCAGAGACTGGCTCCCTTCCTTTCCAGAGCAAACAATCCACCTGACTAGGTGGTGCCAATTCATCATGTTGACTTTCTCCTATAATTGCTGGTTTATCAGCTTTGCTCCTTAAACATCTCAATCCATCTCAGATTAAAAGCAGAATAAACGAAGGCACCAGGTGTATGCTCATGTGCACGCACAATAACAAAATGGTCAACTAATTGGGCAATATAATTGGAAGAGAGAGTTGGTATTTCTTCAAGCAGAACTTTCCTGTTACGGTGAGGAATTTGTGAAAGTACTGCCTAAGAAATTGAGTCAGTTTTAAGATAGTTCGTTCTCTTTCTTTCAGACAAAAAGGCTCTCTTGCATCAGCTTTTTTCCTACCATCATACGCATGATGGCCAGAGGTGAATGCCAGGATTTAGCATTTCAGTCCCCAACACAGGCAGGTAATATATTTGACCACTGGTGAAATCCAATTTTTTTATTACCGGTTCTGTGGGCGTGGCTTAGTGGGCATGGGGTGGCTTGGTGGGCATGGCAGGGGAAGGATACTGCAAAATCTCCATTAATTCCCCACTGGTTGGCCCCACTGGGCCAGCCAGTGGGGCCAGCCACCTCTGGGGCCAGCCAGAGGTGGCATTTGCCGGTTCTCCAAACTACTCAAAATTTCCACTACTGATTCTCCAGGACCTGTTAGAACCTGCTGGATTTCATCCCTGTATTTGACCCTGAAGATGGCTAGAGGGGGATATTTGCAAAGGTTAAAAAGAATTAAGAATCAGAATAGAGCTGGAAGGGATCTTGGAGGTCTTCTAGTCCAGCCCCCTGCTGAAGCAGGAGATCCCATACCATTTCAAAAAAGAGCCTGGTGGCGCAGCAGATTAAAGCCTGTTATTAACATTCAGCTGCCTGCAATTACTGCAAGTTCGAATCTCACCAGGCTCAAGGTTGACTCAGCCTTCTATCCTTTCTAAGGTAGGTAAAATGAGGACCCAGATTGTGGGGGCATTAAGCTGACTTTGTATAAATATACAAAAGCATGAAGGCTATTGCTTAACATTGTAAGCCGCCCTGAATCTCCGGAGAAGGGCGGCATATAAATCAATTTTTTTTAAAAAAAGTGATTGTCCAGTCTCTTCTTAAAAATCTTTAGAGATGAAGCACCCACAACTTCTGAAGGCAAGCTGTTCCATTGGTTAATTGTCTTCACTGTTAGAAAGTTTCTCCTCAATTCCAGGTTGCTTCTCTCCTTGATCAGTTTCCATCCATTGTTTCTTATCCTGTCCTCTGGTGCTTTGGAAAATAAATTGACCCCTTCTTCTTTGTGGCAGCCTCTCAAATACTGGAATACTACTATCATGTCCCACTGTGCAAAATCCCACTGAAATTATTACAATTCCTCCAGCCCAAGGAAACTGAAGCATTCTCAGATGAGATATACAGAAAAAAGAGAGGAAAAATAACAAAACAGAATAGGACTCGACCAGGGGTGAAATCCAGCAGGTTCTGACAGGTTCTCGAGAACCGGTAGTGGAAATTTCGAGTAGTTCGGAGAACCGGCAAATACCACCTCTGGCTGGCCCCAGAGTGGGCTGGGAATGGAGATTTTGCAGTATCCTTCCCCAGGAGTGTGGAGGGAATGGGGATTTTGCAGAATTCTTCTCCTGCCATGCCCACCAAGCCACGCCCACCAAGCCACACCACGCATACCAAGCCACGTCCACAGAACCGGTAGCAAAAAAATTTCGATTTCACTACTGACTCAACCAGTTATGTGTTTATTATCTCTTTCTAGTTGTGTGGAATTTTTGAATGGCTGAATATTCCCCATAGAGTTCAATTGTGAATCATGACTCTGGAATAAGCTACAATTGGCTGTGTTCATGTAACAGGTTAAGCTAAAATCAGACAAGCCATATTATGAATTAGTGCAATCTCTTAGCCCACTTAATACCCAATTCTGGCATCCATGGGAGTCAAGGGCCAATATCTTGAAGACATTCAGATTCAAATGCCTTCATTGGTTGCTCCCAGGAATAACTTCCCATTAAGAACACAGGGAAATAAACCTGATTTTCCCATGTAGCATTACTCAGAGGATGTTAACACTGTCTCTAGGAATAGATCCCAAACAAAGAGAACCTCACTGGCCACTGATAGTTACAATGGTAGTGTTGCTTGCTTTGCTTTTATTAGCATGGACTCTGCTGGAAAGATCTCCCTCCGTGGAGATGTGAGTGACCTCTGGTGGTAGGTTTTACCTTTATAAAGTGAGGCCAGATACTATTCCTTTGGTTCACTTTGGAAGAATGCCTAAAGAGAAAATGCTTTCCAGAAGCAGAAATGAGCAATTGGCCATCTCTCCCAGAGTTGGATGGTCCAGAAGAGACTTACAAGATCCACTGAGGGAACAGAATATATGTATTTGCACAACCTTTTGCTGCTAAGAAGACTGTAAAACAAAGCTTCTGGCTAGTTAACCTCAAGCCTGAAAGGAGAGTTTTAATTACATAAAATTAACCAATTATCCTTCTTGTTTTATCTGAGAGGACGATGATGTTTTGTCACCTTAGTCCTCTCTGCTGCATTCTGGTATTTTGTTATGGCTTCTGCATATTTTATTCAAGGTTCTCGCTGTACTTCTCTACAACCATGCTTTTGATCACACCGTTGCAGGTACCACCTGGATTTTTTGACCACTTCTTTCAAAGACAATCCTGGTGGATAGATCTTAATTGCTGAGATGTTCAACTTTTAAAAATCTCAATTACATTTCTGTTTTTTAAAACTAAAATATATATTTACCTGCGTGTATTATGCTACAAAGTAGACCATATAGCCATGAAAGCTGTCAAATCAGATTGACATGAATTCTAGAAATTACCCTTTTTTTTTTTTTGATTCATATGCCGCCCTTCTCCGGAAACTCAGGGCGGCTTACAATGCGTTAAGCAATAACCTTCATACTTTTGTATATTTATACAAAGTCAGCTTATTGCCCCCACAAACTGGGTCCTCAATTTACCCACCTTAGAAAGGATGGAAGGCTGAGTAGACCTTGAGCCTGGCTAGGATTGAATTCGCAGTAATTGCAGGCAGCTGGATGTTAAACGCTGCCTTAGTAGGAGGCATTAGCCTCCTACGCCACTCAGGCTCCTTCCCCGAAAATAAGACATCCCCTGATAATAAGCCCAATTGGGCTTTTGAGTGCATGGCAATAAGGCCAAGCGCTTATTTCGGGATTCAAAAAAATATAAGTCAGGGTCTTATTTTCAGGGAAACATGGTATACCTTTTTCCAGCAGGCCTTCTGACATAAGATTGCCATTAGGACAAACCTCCAAATCCTAAGATTCTTGGGGGAAGCCGGGATAATTAAGACAATTATGAACTAGTTTGATTGTCTAGTGTACTTAGGCATCAGTTCATTAGACTGGCAAGAAATATGTTTCAGACTACTGTAATTTAAAACTGTTAGACATTCTTTTTAACACTACAGTACCTGTCTTTCAGTGGTAGATTTCAAAATTTTTTTACTACCTGTTCTGTGGGTGTGGCTTGGTGGGCGTGGCATCACTTGGTGGGTGTGGCTTGGTGGGCGTGGCAGAAGGAAATTGTAAAATCTCCATTCCCACCCCACCCCAGGGGAAGGATACTGCAAAATCCGCATTTCCTCCCAATCAGCTGGGACTTGGGAGGCAGAGAATAGTTGGGGGCGGGGCCAGTCAGAATTTTTACTACCGGTTCTCCGAACTACTCAAAATTTCCGCTACCGGTTCTTCAGAACTGGTCAGAACCTGCTGAAACCCACCTCTGCTGTCTTTTTAGCATTATATATGTAGCCTAGCTATGTTTGCATAATACACTGAACTGAAGTCTGATAGTATACATAATTTGTTTAATTATTCCAATTTTCTGGTTTCATTATATCAATTGTACAGTAAATTAAGTTTTCAAATGTGCTAAAATGTGCTTTGTTATCAGGCTGCATCTCATTTTATTTATTTATTTAGCCCAGTTAATTATTTTTTAAAGGTGGTTACATATATAGTTACAGAGGAATCAGCTAGGAAATGTAGGAATCTATTAGAAGTAATAGTGGCTGCCAGATACAATCAAGCTTATTTTTCATTCATTGCTTCATTTTGTTAGCAGAGGCACTGCAGGCCAGTCCTTTGCTATTTCCAGACCAGCCCCGTGGGCCAGATCTAAGCACGCCGCAGGCCGGATCACCCCTGTACTATCACCTTAAAATCTTGTCTGAGTTACTCCATTTTCCTAAAGCAAAGCTTGTTGACTCGAGCCACTAAGATTTAAGGGCTGGCTTACATATCATCACAGTGGCTGAGTCATAAGTTTCGAAACCTTGGCATGATCTTTTGACTCAAACAAGGTTTCATTCAGTGCATGGTGTGAATCTAACATTGTAATGGCTTATTCAACAAACTAAACTAGAAGTATTGTAGTTACTATTTAGCTGTACATGATGCCCCAAGGACAAAGACGCATGTGACTGTACTGTGTGAATTGCATTGGGTGCCGGTTTGCTTCTGGGTCCAATTAAGGTGTTGATTATGACCTTTAAAGCCCTAGATGGCATGGGGCCAAGTTACCTACGGAACTATCTTTACCCCATTATATAGACCAGTCCCATCTGGTCAGGCAAGGAGAGTATGTTGTGGACCTTGTCAGTTAAAGAACTTTGGCAGGGTCAAGGAAGAAGGCCTTCTCTGCTGTCACCCCTGCCATTTGGATGTTCTCCCCCACCTCAGAAGCGAGGTGCGCCCCATTCTTCTGGCCTCCAAGAAAAGAGTGGAAGCATGGCTCTGTGGCCTCACATCAAACTGGACTAGCTTGACAAGAATCTGGAGTGGGTGTTTTTAAATTCTTGGGTTTTTTAATTCGTGGAGCCAAAGTATTTAATTTGTTTTAAATTGTTTACAAATTGTAAATTTTGTATGCTAGGTTATTTTAATGTGGCTGTGCACCGCCCTGAGTCCTTCGGGAGAAGGGCGGTATAGAAATTTAATAAAATAAATAGATAAATAAAAATGTGAGAAGCCCAGAGGAGCACAGATGTTGGGGTTGGTTAGTGCCTTGGAGGGCCTCCTCCTGCCTTTTAAACTTTAACTATTTAACTTTTTCATTTTAATCATTCTATTCCTGTTTTAATTGCCTCCCACAGGAGTGTAATATTTACATAACATTTTTTTATGTTTTAATTGCACACCGCCCAGAGTTGCTCTGTGAGATATATAAATAAATATTTTTTAAAAAAACATGCAGTAAGTCATCCCAGATGCTATTTTCTAAGCATTAGAAACATTAGAAGCAAAGCTTATAAATGGGTCCTATTAGAACTCGGGAAATCTCCACATTCCTGGATTGCTCATCTGGTCCACTTGCCAAACTCTTTTTCATGGGAGAAAACTCCCTATCCCAGTTCCCAAGAATCCTGTATGTGATGACAGACCTGGGAAGTATTTTGCTGTTTTTTTCTATGAGAATTTAGGGAGAGGCCTACCTTACTGTCTTAGTAATCTATGTTTTTGCAAATGACACTAGGTAGGATTGAAGTAGTGGCAGCTCAGTGGCAACAGAGGCCATCTAATTTGTTCAAGTGAAGATAACCCAAAGCCAGAATGTACAGTAGGTCTTATTGGCTTTGCTTCAGTTTGATCAACCTCAATCTCCAAACTTTGTACTTCTCCACTGAGCTCCTGCACTTATGCTTAATTTACCTTCTATCCAGTTTTGGTCACTACACTATAACAAAGATGTTGAGGTGCTAGAAAAAATGCAGAGAAGAGCAACCAAGATGATTAGGGGACTGGAGGCTAAAACATATGAAGAACGGTTACAAGAACTGGGCATGGCCAGTCTAGTGACAAGAAGGACCAGGGGAGGCATGATAGCAGTGTTCCAAAATTTGAGGGGCTGCCACAGAGAGGAGGGGGTTAAACTATTTTCCAAGGCACCCGAAGGCCAGATAAGGAATAATGGATGGAAGCTGATCAAGGAGAGATTCAACTTGGAAATAAGGATCAATTTTCTGACAGTGAGAACAATCAAACAATGGAACAGCTTGCCTTTGGAGGATGTGGAGCTCCATCACTGGAAGCCTTCAAGAAGAGATTGGACTGCCATTTGTCAGAAATGGTATAGGGTCTCCTGCTTGTGTGTGGGGGTTGGGGGGGTTGGACTAGATCAGCGATCTCCAACCTTGGCAACTTTAAGACTTGTGGACTTCAACTCCCAGAACTCTATTAATGTCCCTTTAAACTCTGTTAATCTGTAAATCTATAAACTTCCACTGTAAAGTGCACCTACGGTATATACATACCAAATACACACAGAGATTTCTATTTCGATAGGCAGGCTTTTCCCAATCTTTTGTAGATCCCCAACTACAACAGCGTGGCAAAGAAAAGCAAAGAATAATAGAAGAGAGTCTTTACACTCTTTTCTTCAAATCTTATTGCAAGCGAAATACACGTCTGTTATTAAGCAAAATAACTCTCTGACAGGAAATGGCTGCGACATGAAAAAGTAAAGAGGAAAAGGAAGAAAGAAATCCTTAATGTTTCTATATATATAATAAGATCATTTCTGCACTTTTTGCATTTGCAGTCCTACCACTGGTTTCGGTAAGCCTTACAGCTGCACACCAACATTTATGACAGCAGCCATGCTTATAATTCAGTTTAATTATCTTTATCAACTTGCAGATAATAAATGTCATAGTGCGGCAGTGAAAATCAATTGTCAACATAAGCTATGGATAGCATCTAATAAAATGGGCCTCTTTCAGTTTATGAAGAATAAGATTAGCTTCCGCATAATCAAATGTAATAAAATGTCCCCTTATATTCAACCTTTTTTTTATGTCTTCCTTTATTTGAGATGATGCTCTATAATAAACTAATTCACTTTTAATCACTGTTGTTAGGGTGATCATATATTTGAAAAATGTTTTGAAGCTGAACATATGTTAGTATCAAAGGAACTGCTGGACTGACATTATTTTTGATGTCACCTTTCATCAACTTTAACCCAAGTTTATAACCTCCCAAAATATTTAAGAAGGAAAGTTGTTTATTTCTCTTTTTTAGTATTATTACACTATTTTAATCATTTATAATATTGTTTTATCAAATGATAAGCTGCTCAGAGTTGCATGATGGAGAGATAGGTAGCCTATGAATTTAATAAATAGTTTTTTTTTAAATTAAGCAGAGAAGGATATGTTGCTATGCCCTCCACCAGGACTGCTGAAGTAACATCTACCATCTCTTCCCATTTCTCAAATTAGCTGACATCATTTAATAACCCCTTGGGGACCATGGATTCCTTTCCCAGGTTTAATTATACTTGCATTTGACATTACAAAGCAAAAACCAATTGATATGGAGCTGTCACATTCCATCTTTTTGGTGTTTTTTGGTTAGGAACAGATCAGGCTAACCTGTGGTTGATCCGTTGGGTTTGCACGGCATGTCATATAAAGCTACCACTTTGCTTGCAAGTGGTGTGGTTTACTCCATTGTTTTAGTACCGACGGTGGTTCATTTGACAAACTGCGATGAAATAAACAGTAGACAATATGATATGACCCCATAATGGCTGGATTTGCACCTTACGTTATGACAAAATTAACCAAGCCACTCAATTGCTTAGTAGAATGTGGGAGTGAGAAAAGAAAGCAGGAATCTTTGCTTTCTCCTTACTGCAGAATATAATGATAACATAAGGGAGAAAATATAGATTTTTGCATCCAGGCTAGTTATGGTTACTTGTGAAGGCAGTTCTGATTTAGTAAAGGCAAGCTGATACTCTCAGTAAAGGGGAGCACCGGTGCCCTGAATTTATATTTATATATTTATTAAATGTATGTGCCTCTGGGCAGCTTAAACACAATAAAAGCATGAACATAAAAACATTAAAATTAAGAGATTAGATAAAACTAGGAGCCAGTGCATGAGTGAAAAAGAAGTGGGATCTTTTTTTTTCTTTGTCTACTTTCCATCTCTAGGGTGGAATGCCTCCATCAGGGCCCCAAACCAACCAGCAAAGCAGGGTTTTGGGGCCCTTTTTGGAAGGCTGAGTTACACATCGTGCCTTCAGTGGCACAATGTTCCAGAAGATGGGGATCACAGCAGGAAAAAAAAGACTCCAGCTGAAGATCCTTGACCAATGGGGTTTGCAGCATGTCCCTTCTACCGGAATAGGTGAACTGGGCCAATCTCATTGAGGCAGTTCCTGGGCCCATGCTATGATAGTCTTTAAAAGTGATAGCCAACATCTTGAATTGCATTCAGAAGCAAACTGGCAACCAATGCACCATACATAGCTAACATGTAAATGTTAAACAGGAATGGAGAGAGTATCAAGCCCTGCAGCAGACCACAAAGGAGTGGCCTCTCCTTCCCTATCAGCACTGATTGAGAGCAGCCTCGGAGAAAGGAGCCAAAACAGTGCAAAACTGCTCTGCCCAATCCCAAATCCCACAGCCAGCCTAAATCTAAGTGCTATTGCATCATCAACAAGTGCAACCAGTGCTGTATTTATCCCATAAATAAACTGGAAACCCAACTGGAAGGGTGGATGATCTGGGATAGGTCCATGATTGTCATGTGGCCATGAACTCTTCAGCCGCTTCTGACGCCAACCCCAGGATGGCAGGTTGAAATCTTCCAGGACCATCAGCCTGGGGAATTCCACTGCCAACCCTGAAATGGCCTTCAAAAACTCAAGTTGGGTGGTTGCTAAACATCACGGTAGCTGGTACAATAGCAATAGACCCAACTGATCCCACACACCCAGTTTCAAGATTATGGTCTCACAACCATAAACCCAGGGAGCATGGCCCCTGAAGGCTAAGAGATTTCTGGATGACAACTGCTACCCCTCTTCTCAGTGGTCTCAAACCCTAAATCCATCTGGATACATATCTGAAAGGGGACTCCCTCTTCTGGAGTCAACCAGGTCTCAGTGGTGCATGACAGGTTGACTTGCTTCTCCACAATAAGGTCCCAAAAAAGGGGAGCCTCATTATTAGCTGAACTGACCCTTATCACTGTTTGATGACGAGTTGCAGAGACAACACAAGGCAGAAAAATCAGTATTGAAGAAGATAATGAGTCTACGCGCCATGTGCCGACCTGTTGCCTGACAACCCATAGTATCTTGTGGCTGGAGACCATTGCTTTCAGTGTGTAGTTTGGCCTCTGATCCTGACATACGGAGCTATTTACACATTAGGGCTATCAAGCAATAATAATATTAAATGGATATAAACATAGCCACAACAACAGGTGAGGATTGAAAGAACCACCAAGCCAATAGCAGGCACCTTTTGGCTTAAGGAGCATATTTTCTCAACAAAAAGAATAATCCCGGTTGGTGCAAGATCTGATCTGTTCACATAAACATGACTGTTATTAATGTCAAACAGGCAGATGGCAATGATGACACAAGGATATTTATTAAAATTGTTGGTCAAGATCATCACATGTTATTTGTCGGCAAGGTTACAGACTTACCCTAATTGTTCAGATTATGTGCAGATTTGAAAAAAGTTTAAAGTTAAAGTCTGAAGAAAAGAACAAGCCAAACTGTAGCTGACTGTCCCTGAGTATAATAGTAATAATAATAATAATGATGATGATGATGATGATAATGACGATGATGGATGGAAAACCAAAGCTCTGCATGGACAGCACTTGAAAAACATTGAGGGAAAGTGTGATAACAACTTGACATGGGCATAGTTTAAGAGACGAACCATCAAGAAAGAAACAGAAGGTTTAATACTTGCTGCCTATTTTAAGTCCCATGTAATATCATATTCAGTTTGTTCTTTTTCCTGAATTGCTAGTGTTACTCTATTCATTTCTGCACATTCTAATATTTTCCTGATCACATTCTTATCTGTGGGGATCTCTTCACTTTTCCAATTTTGTGCAAATACAATTCTAGCTGTAGTTAGTATATGGATAATTAGATATGCATTCCCCTTACTATATTTTTCAGGTAAAATCCCCAACAAGAATATTTTTGGCTTTAAATCAATATGCTGCTTTATCATTTTTTCCAGCCACATATGTATTTTTGTCTAATATTTTTTTGCCTTTGAGCATGTTCACCACATATGATATGACCCAGGTATCTGGTGGCACTTCCAGCATTTAGCCGACTTATTTTTAAACATCTTCATCAATGTCACTGGTGCAAAATGTCATCTATAAAACATCTTGTACAAATGTTCTTGTTGACATTGTTAATTTATAGCTCCTGTCCCACAGTTTCTGCCATTTGTGTAACTACTTTGTATAACCAAAGTTTTTGCCCATACTATCATTGTCTCCTTCACTTGTTCATCTTACAATTTAATGCCCAATAAGTAGCTGTACGTTTTCTTTATCAATTTTTCTTTTGTCCCTGTTAATATCTTGTCTAATTCTGTTAGTTCTTTATAAAATCCATATAGTTTAACATCTTTCTCATATCTTGAATGTATCTGCACTTGTGAGTACCATGTCATATTAATCCCTTGATTGCTCAATTCTTATTTAGTTTTGAGTTCCTTTTCATTCAAAATATCTTTGTACCTAACAATATTTTCCAAGTTTGGAAAGTTTGGGTGAATCAGTGCTTTCATTCATGGACGGAGCATATATTACTCTCATACTGAGATTCAGATTTACAGCAGATAAAAATTACAGACTGATATCCTTACTGAATTCAATCCATTTATATTTATTGACAGTAATTTTATTTCTTCCATGATTTTACTTATTAGATAGGTTTTGTTGTTCTGATTGCTCTTATCTCTCTGATCTTTTGTTTTTGCCTTCATCTTCTCTCTTTGCTATTTCCTCTAACTCTCATCTTCTTTTTGTTGCATTTCTCTCTCTCCTATGGCTACCTCTTATTGTCTACCCTCTTTTTCCACTCTTACTCTCATTTCCTCTTGCGGTCCAAAATAGTGCTCATAAAATTGTTCTGCTTTTTCTATGGAACCCAATCTATATCTTTGCTCCATCCAGGTAACCAAATTCTCTCCGGTATCAGCCTTCTCAAATTTATTCCATTCTTAATGAGCTGTCTTGTCAGAAATTGATATTCCTTTCTTATTTCTCTTACTCTTCTGGGGTTCTGTTTTAAAAGTACTATTTCTTTCCCTTTGTATTTTAAAGAGTCATTTCTCGCTCTTTGGAGTATTTCTACTTTTATTGCTTTTTTAGTAAATCTCACATGTACCTCTCTGGGGTGTCTATTTCTTGTCGCATATCTAGTGTGAACTCTAAATATTTAATCTATCTCAGCAAGCACCTTTTCTTTGGTCACCTCTAAAACATTTGCCACAGTGGTGGGTTGCTACCGGTTTGGACGATCCAGTAACGGCGATGGTGAGATGAGAGTGAACCTGTTCGCTCCGACCGTCAGCTGGGCCCTCCTGCCCGCCCCTGCACTATACCTACCAATATTTGTTCGTTTTTAGCCCAGCTGATAGGTGCAGAAGAGCAAATTGCCGCCTCCCAGTTGTTTTCAAATGGAATGTGCCAGTTGAAACCCACCATTGGTTTGCCAGCAGCTCTGTCATTATCTATGTCAAATTTTCTCCCTTTTCTTCCTCAATATTCTGGAATCACAAGTAGTAATCAGCCTTATCCATCTCAAATGATACTATTATTCTCTCATGACTTTTGTCTGCCAGGGTAAATCTGTAATCAACCTTTTCCATTCTTTTCTCTTTTTGTTCAGCTTTCCCTTCTACTTTCTGAATGCGTTGTTCATTATTTGTTGAAAATTCTCTATTTTATCCTCTACTTTTCCTATTCTTTCCTTAATGTCTTGATGCATGGCCTGAATCATAGCTTTCATCTCTAATTGCATCACATTCATTTTCTCTTGCTGCAACATAGCATCCAATGACCTTTGGCCTGCTGGACTAGATGCTAATGCTGATGATGCTGAGGATGTAGTTTTCTTCATTTTGAGATGTTTTAATAAATTTAAACCAATTGTTAAAAATAATAACTACAATACCCCAACAGCCCCAGTACTGAGCGCCCACTTCACTATTTTCTTCCAATTTCCCTTTTTACAAAGCTATTCAGGAATCAAAACATTCAACATCACCATATCCCTTTTACTTTCTTCTTTCTTATTTTCAATCTCCAAATAATGTCACTGTTTTTTTATTGTAATCCCAGAGGAGCATAACTATAATCCACAAAAAAGAAGTAAAACTGTTCATTGTAATCCAAGAGGAGAGCAAAGATATAAATTGTAATCCAAGATTGTTAAACTATTGTCCCCTTTGTTCTTCAAAAGGTATTCTTTTCTTCTCTTGTTAAATTTATAATCCACATCGGCAGATCAAGCCCCAAAATTCAACCACTGTTTTATAACTTCTGAGAGTTCACAGAGCAGAAAATAAAAGAGAAGGAAAATATTTTGCTGTTCCCAGCTTTTGTTCGCTTTAGGTTATCTTCCGCTTGAATTCCAAGAGCTACACTATTTAAAAAAGTTTCAGTGTTTCATTCTCTATCTCAGCTATCTAACATAAAGTTTATTGATGCAGGTGTTCTTTGTTTTAACAGCAAGTCTTTATCTTCTTCAGCCTCTCAAGGTTATGTTTCCTTTCCTTTCTCACTTGCACCTCTCAAAATTTCCTTCTGCCTGTTGCTGTTTCTCTCCCTTTTCTTCCTTTTATTTTTTTTAATTATTTTTTTTAATATTATATTATACTGTCCAAGTTTTTTCAAAAAAGGTTCTCTAGATCCAAATTTTATAATCCCCAAAAGCTTCCAAGTTAGTCAATCTTATATTTGAGGTCCCCAATCCGGCATCCTAGTTTCCACGTTCTTTCACTCTTTTAAAAAGTTCTCTTATCTTTCTTCCAGTTTTAAAAATGGCTCTTAGGTTTGCTCACTGCTTTTCTTGGGAGGAAAACAAATCCACCTTCTTCTTTTAGGGTCCCACTTTCACCCAGGCTAATTTCCCGGGGGCTCATTTCTCAATAGAAGTCAGAAGTTAATTTCTCACCCAGATCATTCACACTGTTCCTCAGTCTTTCGCGCTTCCTTCATCAGTGGCTGCCACAGCTTCAGTCAGGCATGCAATGACCATCCTTTTCTTCCTGCCAGATTGAGAGCCCTCTCCGGATCAATCAGGGAGCTTGTGAACTCCCTGAGATTAACGGAGTGTGCTCTTTTACTTCATCACCCTTCCTAGGTGATTTACGTCCACCAGAACCTCCTGCAGTTTGAATTTCAGCGCAATCTCACGGAGCGCCATGGAGATAGATTGTGTCGCCGCAATGTCAGCCCCGCCCTCCGCTGCTTCCAGATTCTTTTCAAAGGTAGGTGACTGGGGAATGAGCTACTGAGCAAAGCTTTCCAATCCAGGAACGGGTTCAACCAGCGTACAACATGAAGCTGTGCAAAAGCCCCCTAACTCTAACTTCATGGTGGACAAACAGAAAAGGCTGCTCTGCCTCTAGTTACGTGGCGCTATGCTAGAAGCAGGCGTCATTTTGGAGTTGCCACAATTCATTGTAGCTGTTCCCAGAAGACAGCTATTTCCGAGATCCAGATGGTGAGGAGATAGAGGCGGGTGGGAAAACAGGCCCAAGGCCTGCAGGGACGCTGAGGGGTGGGAAGCAGAGCATAAAGTGCTCAGAGGATAGGGGAGGTCTTAGGAGGCCCTGGGCAGGCACATGAGATTTAAGGTGCTGTTGCAGTATGGGCTTGGGCCAGGCCTGCCAGATCCTTCCCCCACTCCTGAGGCACTCTGTGCACCGCTTAACGACTTATCGGGGAGATCAGGCGTAAGGATTGTTAAGTGAGGCTATCATGTAGCCACCTCACTTAATGACCATCATAATTTGCAACCATAATGGACAGGCTCCATTACTGTCATAAATTATAAAGTGGTTTTTCGCTTCCACTTACAAGTAAGTTACATATATAAGACACATTTAAGAGATCTCTGCTCGTATCCCAACTCTGGGTGTTGCCTGATCTTAACAAAAGAAAAATAAAATCAAAACTACTAAATAATGTTAGTTTTTCTTTATTACATTTCAAAATCTGCAAAACACAAAAATCAAGCAAATTACGTTTTATAAAAGGCATCCCGTGTTGATGAGGTCTCTACCTATGCAATCTGGGACACTGACTACAAAGCCATGTGAATAACTCAAGCTAAGAAAGCTGGCAAGGATGGAAAGAAATAGAAGCAAGATATTGTACATTAGTTGAGGACTCTTAATGGATATTTTGACTTTGGGTGAGATGGAGTGGTTGAATCCTCCTCCTTGGCCTTTTCCAGGAAGAATGCTGCTTTGTTCTCTTTATCCTTTTTGACACTTCTTTTATGCTGTAAAGTTAAAGAGCTTGCGTTATTATTTATTACTTTTACTAAGTGCTGGGAAAGCTTTATATCAGTTCCATTTTATAGTTGTGTCATCGTTTTGGCAAATACATAGCCTCAGACAGTTTACTGGCAAACAGAAATACTCTTCAGCAATAGAAATGTCAAAGCAACTTATCACCATAAGTTTTTCAGTAAGCAAAACTTTTAGAACAAAAAAGTTGTTCAGTGTAATTAGAAAGATCCTCTCGTTTTGGGAAAATCCTGTTTTATTTACATTTCAGGGCAAAACATCTTTGAAGGGTCAATTACTAAAGCACACGATGACTACTTTAAAGAAAACCTGATCTCTGGGCGTGAAAAGTGATGGAGCTTTTTAACCCTTTGCTGGAAAATATTTAAGATGATGACCAAATTCCTTTGAAGACAACTAAAACAGACTTAGAGGTGGACTTAAAAATTTCAACTTACAAGAAAGAGATGGAAATACCGGATCAACAAGTAGAATTGAATAATCAGTCACCAATCGAAAAAGACATGCAAATAATGTAACCAAAGAACAATGTGAATTATCCTTTTAAATTGACATATAAGACATTTACTGGAGTTAGTTCATGGAAAGTACAAATGGTCTTAGATCAAGATGATAAGAACTTCAAGAGAAGGGCAAAGAAACTAGAAGAAAACAGAATTTTATCCAAAAGATTTAAGGATGGCTGAGAGGAAGTAGGAAAAAAATGATAAAATTGGATTATATGACTATGGTAAAATAATGAGTTGCTATCCTTGGTGATGTTTGATGATCATCTGGATTGGATTATTTCTCTTTTGGAAATGTTCAGTTGTGTAATGGATGAATTGGTAATATTTAGATTACCATTTTTAAAAATATCTAAATAAGAGGTTTTCATTCCAAACCATGTTTGTTTAATAGCTTTCAATTTTTATTACTATTTTTGTTACATTTAATTATTGCGAGAGATGAGGAGGATTTAGACTTTTATATAGTAATTATTATATTATATAGTAATATACTGACAGGTATTTTTATTAATTTTTTAAAATCTTGATTAAGCAATAAGATTTAGCTATAGAAAATGGGATGAGGCATGGAATGAAGATTTGGTTGTTATTTAAAAGACAGCAATAAATTATTAATGTTGAATAGTATCTTGCTGCAGATTTTGAGGGAAGTTTTCTTTTCTTACCATTTTTGGTGGTGTTGCCTTTCTACACTTTTATCTTTTTTTTAAAAAAATCATTCTTGTATTAGGTTCCTTGTTAGTTTTATCTGTATAGTTCTTAATAAAATTACTGAAAAAATTATACATGTCCCGATCAACAGTCAACACAAAAAGACATAAATTACCTGGAAGAAAGGCACACCATTAGTGTGAATGCACAAGCTAGTCTCCAAGTAGGATTTTTCACTGCAAAGGCTCTCATTAGTTTCTCTTAACTCTTCTTCGTCCAAAGAATCCTTGGGACAGACAACAGTTAGCGAGTTGTGGCAGTGTAAATAAAGCATTTCTACAAGTTAACTACACAATAGAGCAGGAGCAATCCTCTGTACAGTTAATTCACTCTACAGCAACCTAACAGTTTAAGCACCACCATTGGGAGAAGCAAACTATTTCTCCATCTTTTATTCTTTGTAGTTACCTCATCCAAGACATCAGTCTTCATGGCTTCAGCAGCTTTTAGCGTAGATGTCAGCGCCATCTGCTTTTGCCTTAATTTTTCAAGCAGGAGATCGCGTGGTTCTGTTTTCACCACCGTCACTGGGTAACAGTAGTCCTTCCGCTGTGGAGTATTTCCTTTAGGAAAAGATCCATGTAAGAGATCATTAAGGCACTGCATTACACCACCCTACGACCACAAAGCCACTCTTTTCTTATTGGATTTCAAAACTGATTTGAGGTAGCTTTTCCTCTTTTTTTTTGCCTCCCTCTAAAGTCTGCAGGGCTAATTTTTCCCCTCCAAATACCTGTGGGGAGATCCGTTTTCAGATCCTCAGTCAGGAAGCTGTTAATCTGAGTTAAACCATCCTCTGCTTCTTTAAGGAGCAGGTTTTTCTGTCCGGTAAGCACCCCTCGGTCATTCTGCAAGCGGTCAAGAATCCTCTTGAGGGTATCATCTTCAGCTTCTTTTTGTCTCCTTATGTGGTCTGTCACTTTGGTTTCTGATGCATTACACTTGTCATGGAGATCCTGAAAGCAAAACATCTTAAGGTATTATGTTAAGAAACCAGATCTTCAATATTATAAACTGCAGGTTTGACTGAATGAAACTTATTCTACTCAATACATGACAAGAATTTACGGTCCCTTCCCAGTATATGAACTATCATTATTTGTAGAAAGGAGACTTGAGTGTGGGAAAACATTGATCGGGTCCTTCTTCTAGGCTTCCCTGATTAAACCATCGATAGTCATTTGTGGGAGAACACATTGTACCATATGGTCTAAACCACAGGTATCAAACTCGATCATGTCACGGGCTGGCTCATGACATATTGTGATGTTTTTTTGCCATTTGCGGAGCCAGGGTGGGCATGGCCGGTGCGTGATGCATCTGGCCTGCAGGGCACCCATTTGACAGGCCTGGTCTAAACAATTATATACAGGTAGTCCTTCACTTACAACCATTCGTTTAGCGACCGTTTAAAATTATAGCACTGAAAAAAGTGACTTGCAATCAGTTTTTCCACTTGTTATCGTTGCAGTATCCCCAGGGTCACATGATCAAAATTTGGATGCTTGGCAACTGGCATGTATTTATGACAGTTTACACCAGGGGTGTCATACTTGATTTTTTTGAGGGTCGGATCAGCATTGCAGTTCTCCAGGGGTGATGCCTGCCAGTCAAAACGGGACTCCTACCACCACCAATGTCCCAGTTTCGCTGCCAGAGACACCGCAAGCCAGTCCTTTGCTATTTCCAGGCCAACCCCATGGACCAGATTTAAGCACCCTGCAGGCCGGTTTGACACCCCTGGTTACACAGTCACAGGGTTCATGCGATCACCATTTGTAACATTCTCAGCTGGGGAGGAAGCCAGATTCGCTTAATGACTGCATGATTCATTTAACAAATGCAGTGATTTACTTAACAACTGTGACCAAAAAAAAAAGTTCGTTAAATGAGGCGCAACTCACTTAACAACTGCTTCGCTTAGCAATGGAAATGTTGGATTATGGCCGTAATTATGGCCGTAAGTCAAGGACCATAACCGTCATAAAATTCTATGTCTAAAAAGTCTTTGATGATTTAGGTGTCACCAGGTTGGAAGATTTAGAATTACCTTATACAGGTTTTGTAGGTGCTCGTTCTGGCTGTTGAGAAAAGCCCTCTGTTGATCAACTACACAGCCTATCTCTGCAGTTGCCATTTCAGCCCAGCAAGTTGCTTCTTTGCATGTTTTTCTCAAACTACTGCTCAGATTTTTAGAGTGGTTGTCTGATTCCAGAAGTATCTTTACGTTATCATGGCTGGACTGTCTGATCTCTTGGGAAAGGTCATCCAGAGCTGGAATCATCTTGTTCTGCTGAGAAGTGGTAGAGTTGACAAGGCCAATAGTTTGCCTAAAGAAAAGGATTTAGCCACAGATTATTGAAGTGCTAATCTTTGTGCTTTATCACGTAGGCTAAGATTTAAGTAGCAGCCAAATCAGCATTATACCTAAACTGCTAATTTCACCAAATTTTATTAAAGCATCCAGTCATTCTGGAAGAGTCTGCTATGGCATTATTTTGGCATAAAAGTGGGGAAACATAAGGTATGCCATTTTTCCCCAATAAAAATGCTAAAAGCAAATGCATGCAAGCCTTACTTTAATTTGAACATCCTGAAATATTTTTTTAAAGTGCTGCCCATCCCTCAAAGATGTCCACCCCTGCCTTTGATTGTCAGAGGTGTTATTGAGATGGAGATCAAAGCCATGCATGATGCATAAAGGCAGTAGCAGTTCCTGAAATTGACAGCCAATAAAGGGGATTAGCAAAAAATATATTTGATTATTTACTTCAATTGATTTTGAGTGAAATAAAATTCAAATTCTAGATTTCCCAATGTCTACCTTGACAATACAGTTATGTAGATTTAATCTGAAGCAGGGCTGCCCCACAGATGAGTGAGTCTATGATAAAGAATGTGAGTTTTAGCCCAAGAAATATTGGAATGAATCTGACTCCCAAAAACTGCAGAATATTAGAATAATCCTTCAAATATATTTCAGAAAAAAAGTAAGTTTAAAAGCTTCCTTACGCAATTATATTCTCTTGTACATCATTAATATTCTTCTTTAGGCTTCCACCTCTCTCTAGGATTTGGCTAAAGTTCTGCTGAGTTTGGTGATCGAGCATGGTTAGCTGATTTTGCAGCAAAGCAATAAATTGGGCTGTACTCTAGTATGAATCAAGGAAAATTGGAAAAAAAATATTACTAAGGAAAAGTATACTAGCAAAATAGTTTTAAAGCATGCAGGAAACTCACATTTATTCAAATGTACTTCAGATGCATTTTTCATTTAATAGTTAATGCAGAACAATAACTCTTATACAGCTGAATATTTTATTTTAGAGATAGTTCAAGAAAAAAATCCACCTTTCAGGAAATACATGGGATAAAAGATTCTGCTAGATACCAGCAAAAGTCAATTTTCTTTATCCAGTCTGCTTCCTGGAAGAAGCAGGCTCACAACCCTAAAATGGAATTTATAGATAACTACAACCCTACCTCCGAGTTACTATGAAGGATGAAACAAACATAGAAATATAGTACTGCTTATCCTGATTAGCCCTTTTTCAATAAGCAGATTTCCTCCTTCTTAGGTACAGCCAAATTCCTCTCCGCTCCTACACAAGAAATGACATTCACATTTCTCCTTGAGCTACTTGAACACATTTGACTTGGCATGTATCATGCGACTTTAAGAAGAAATGCAAACAATGTTAACATCTACATTACTAGAAGGCATTTGCTCACATGAAGCTAACGTATATTCCCATGTTTTCCTCTCATCCTTCTTTGTTTGGTTGCAAGTATTGTTCTTACAATAAAAGAAGTGGAAAATCAAAACAAACAACTGAACTTTTATAAAATGGAGCTGACCAGAACTATGTATACTGTTTACTATGGGACTCATTGCTAGAAGCCTGCAGGCAAGCCAATTTTTGTGTCGGTGATGGAAACAGAAATATAAAGTTTCAAAGACCCACTAAGACAAGGGTAGAGAACCCGCTGACCTCCAATTAGTTTCAAGTGCAACTCTCACAATCTTGTGTAATGTCAACTGGGCATAACAGCAGCAGAAGTCCAGAAAACTAGTTACCTGTCTCTTAAGATAGTTACACTGGACCTTATATTAACATGCAATCATGATCACCAGGATAGAGAAAGGAACAATGGCCAGCAGAGCCAGCAGAACCTAAGAGTTCCTTAAACGGCGTAGCAATCCATATTTCTCTAAGATCATTACCCCACCATCCACTTCTATTCTAGTGCACTATGGACCCCCTATGGACACTGGCTTGATCATTCTTGGGCTACAAATGGAAAAAAATACCGTTTTCTGTGCCATCTGGGTCAGTTCCACTTGTTCTTGCAGGCTCTCATAACTATTCTGAAGTTGAGAAAACATTTGAGAACTGTCTTTGTGTAGTTTACTCAAAGCAAGAGAATGCTCATGGAAGAAGGTAGCCAGGTCTTCTTTGTAGCCTGTAATCTTTCAGTCAGAAAAAGAGGTCACATCAGTTTTCAAGGGCACATTGATATTGATTGACTTTTTCTAAACAAGACTAGTCTGATGTGTATATATGCGTTGGAAGTTTTTTTAAAAAAAGAAACATGGCAAGTTCTATTCATTTAGGTGGGACCACAGGTGTCACTGCATGATAACATGTCAAAGCATGTCTGGTAATATCATAACAGACTCTAGATATAAGTCACAGGGTTTGTGTTGTGATGTCACGATTATACATTTACCACTCATCTTCCTGCCAAATACAAATGAGCAGATATGAGATATTCCAGTCTTCTTCAATCTGGAGTTATCCAGATTGAAGATCTAGATCTTGGTCTAGAAATATCAGGGCAGCTAGTTCACTCCAGCTGAAGAGTTTGAGATGGACAAAAGCTTCCTAGAGATAGGGTAAGGAAGATGATCCAACTTCCAGATGCTCAAGAGGTAGACAGGGCAGAGAATTGGTAGACAGTTAGCTCATTTCAAAAGCACTTGCTGTTTATAAAGTGTTCATGCAGGAGAAAACGTTTTGCCTGCAGGAGGAAATAGGGAATGTTCCTTGGCTTTTCCTGTCAGTAAATGGAAGAATTCTGTTTATACCATCATCAATGGAGATTTCTCCAAAGACAAACATATGATTGAGGGATCTCTATCTTAATCACCTCTTACCTCCACCGCTCTAGACAACTGTGACTCTTCAGTGCCTTTCCCAAGGGGGCAAAGCATGAAACTGCTGAAACTGGACTAAAATGAAGTGGTTTACATTACAAGAGGGAGGAAGGGCCCCAATGAAGGCTCTGGCAACTTGATGGTTGTTCTCATGGATTGGATTAGGTTGAAAGGCTAAAGCAGTGTTTTGTTCAACCTTGGGAACTTTTAAGATGTGTGGACTTCAATTCCCAGAATTCCCCAGCCAGCATGCTGGATGTTGAAGTCCATATATCTTAAAGTTCCCAAGGTTCCTAATCCTTATGCTAGCATTCAACAATTATAGTACTTCAAGGCATGTTTATTACCATTTCTGCCAAGGATGAATTTTTCTTGAAGTGTTCCTGCAGCTGAGAGTTTATACTTTGCACAACTTGTACAACAGGAGTCAGACTACTTAACGCCTGGTCCAGTCCACATGCATGTTCCTCCTAGAAGAACAGACAAGATAGTGAACTCATTGATTCCAACGAAGAAAACATTAGAAACCCACTCAGAAAACAGAATTGCGGAAAGGCTAAAGACATTATAACTGCTCCGAATTAGTTATTATTTCTCACACGTTAGGAATCGATAAGATCAATTTAGTGCCAAGCTTCTTCCAATGCAAGATGCTTTTCCAAGAGCTGACATGGCACCTGATAAATCTCCCATGAAACTTTATTGAAGACTATAAGCAAAAGTACTCACAAATACGCCAAATACACAATTTTGTGTTCCTTCTATAGAATTGCATTCCGACAGCATTCTTACTTGCATTCTGCTGTAACATAGGAACTTGCCCCAAGTTTCTAATCATCAAATTGCCTAGCTTTTATGCTCATGACACTGGATGAAGAAAGGGTGTGCCAAAATTGGTCTTATTGTAGTCATAATGTCTACCTTGTCTTCATTTGAAAACCAAATGGAACTTCCAACTCTGGGTAATCGGATCCTTCTTTTGTTTCTGGCTTATACTTTAACAGCAAATACCCAAACATTATTCTACTTTTATGTCACTTGTACTTACAATCATTTTCTGTAGGTCATTTTTATTTTTGGAGGTCAGCGTGTCCTGATTCAGCATTTTTTCAGCAACTAGGGACACTTCAGTAGAAACCATTTCCTTTACTGAAGTGAATGCCACATCTATAGCTGCTGTGGTAACTCCAAATGCTGAAAAACTGGTGGACAGAAGATCATCTAACAAGAAAAAGACGAGTTATAACAATTTGGCCCAGTCCCCTTCTTAGTAGAAGGCAACAGTGATTTGGTAACGGTTTTGATTTCTCAAACAAGTCTGAATCAAGTTTTTGGCATGTCAGGTATCGGTGTGTGTTAACTTTATTGGCATGTGAGGTTGAATAGAAACACTTACTAACTGCGGAGGTGTAAGAATTTAGCATCTCTTGTTGATTCTGATAGTTCTTTGTCACAGAGCTCTGGATTTGGTCAAAGAGTATATTCATGTGATCCATGAAGGTCTTTTGAGCTTCCACATTATGCTGCTCAACTGCTTTTTTCCGATCTAATTTTGCATGCAAACCAGACACATCACCGGTAGTTTCTTTAACTGTAGTAAGCAGCTAAGGCAAAAAGAGAAAAGAAGATTGATAGTCTTCAAATATCACCTCCCTCCCTCCCTCCCTCCCTCTCTCTCTCTCACACACACACACATTTTCCATTACATTTTAAAGTATAAACTAAGAGAGGAGTTACAGAAATATTCTTTCCAAATTTTCCCTGTTTTGGCTTTTATGTCTTTTTAGGCCATGAGTCCCCAATCTTTCCAGCTCCATGGACCAGTAGCAGTGCTGGTGTGTGTGTATGTGTGTGTGGTTTCATGTGCCCATCACCTGTGCAAATGGAACTTCGTGCCTGGCTCCTAACGGGCTGCAGCTCAGTACCGTGCTGCGGACCGGGGTTGGGGACCATTGTTTTAAACTATTAATGGAAAAAGCTTCCACAAAATGCCCATATCGCCCCCTCATAGGATGTACTCTTTTCTGATTGACAAAGACATTCTGACTTCATCAAGAATGATACTAAAAAGTCCAATATTCTTTCAGAACTGTAAGAACTACTGAAAATTCTTAAATGGTCTATCTCTACCTAAAATACAATTATTTTAATCTAGCAACCAGTCTATTTTTAAAAAAACAATATTAGTATGTCATATGGTCTGACCTTGGTAGCAGTGCCATGAAGTTTTTCTTCTGAGCTCTCTAAAGCTGAGGCCACATATTCTTCTTCAGCAAGAAGAACCTTGGTGATATTCAAGTCTTTCTGGGTAACTTCCAGTTCCATTTCCCTGGATTGTAGGATTGCCTGGCACTTTTCCATTTCACCTTTTTGTACAGTAAATAACTCTGTAACCTGTGTCAAGACAAAATATACCTGTAAAGATACAGGCCACCTGCAGTCCAAATGCGGCCTGTAAGGGCTTTTGTATGATCACTGACTCTTTCTTCCTGCTGATCGTGCAGGAAAAATTACCAAAAGCTGACATGGCTTGTTCATTCATATATGCAGTACATACATACATACATACTTATGTGTGCGCGTGTGTGTGTGTAAGTAAAATAATGCTTTTCTAACTATAGGAAGTCCTGAAGCTACGACCACAATTGAACCCAAAAATTATGTTGCAAAGTGAAACATTTGTTAAGTAAATTTTGCTCATTTTACGACTTTTCTTGTCATAGTTGTTAAGTAAATCACTGCATTTGTTACAGTAAGTTAGTAACACGGTTGCTTGTTGGAATGTCGCGAAAGCAGATCATGTGACCCAGGGACATCGCAACTGTTATAAATGTGAACCAGTTGCCAAGCTCCTGAATTTTGATCACCTGTGGAGATGCTGCAATGGTCATAAGTGTGAAAAACGGTCAGAAGTCACTTTTTTCCATGCCATTGTAACTTTGAACGGTAACTACTTGAACTGTTGTAAATTGAGGACTACCTGTGATAGTTTTTCTGACTGCTGGCATGTTTTTTAAGGTGCTAAAGCTGCTTGAAGCAATGTTCCAGCTTAATTACCACCCCCTATTTCATGTTTCTGTTAATTGTATTGTTTCTACTTGGTAATGACTTTCAAACTGATAGACAAAAAAAAAAGTTAAGTGATATTGGATTGAAATTAATAATTTAATTCAAATAATCTTGAAAATTAATATACAGTTCATACCAAAGAGTTAATGGTAGGCTTTAATGGATAAAGTGCTGGAAAAATCACACAGCATTTTACTTTTATATCTAACAGTGGTACGACTATATGCTCGGTGCAGAAAGACCCTGTGATACCTACTTTAGAGGAACATTTAGTAAGGTGACACAACTGGCAACAAAGGTTAAATCATTGGCTCTTGGGAAAGGAAAGCCACTCAAGAAATTCATCTACAACTGGAAGCTTTTCACATTATTATTTTTGTGAAAAGGTGAGCATGCTAGAGCTCCCTAACCATCTGAGAATCATCCCAAAAGATAAGAGAAATCTACTGGGTTCACTTACTTTTTTCAATTCTTCTTCCATGGCTGTGATTTTCTCAGTATAGTCTGCAATTTGCTCTTCTTGAATTGTCATTTTCCCATGAAGAGCACTAAAAAAAAAGGCAGTTAATGTTAACAATGATGTAGTCTTATTAATTCCAGGCCAAACAATGAAAAAACTTTAAGAGCAAATAGGAGAAAATAGCTGTTCGTTTCTGATCACTAGATTGTTCTCTTGTTTTTCAAGCATCATGCTTAAAGTTCTTCGTATTGCTAACAATTGATAGACATTTGTGCCTGAACTATGCATTTATCTTATTGCTATTCATTTAACACATTAGCTACTGCTTATTAAGAATCTAAAAGCAGTTCACAATAAACAGAATTGACCATTTACACTAAAGTCAATGATATTATACAAGTGTAAATGATCCTATAACTTACCTCCTAACAATTGAGCTAGGAGCTGTATTCTGTTCTCGGCTATACCAGGCCTTCTATAAAGGGGAGTTTTTCTTCAGTATAATTGAAAGATCTTGCAGTATAATAGTTATACCTGAAGATGCTTTGAGCCAAGAGATTTATCAAACAGTCAACTTATTCCTCCATTTCTATCCTTTGTTTCAGTTATGTTCAAAATTCTATATTCATGTTACCAATTCCCTCATCCAGATATTTTTTCCTTTTCCAAATATCAGATTTTATCTAATCATGTCGCCACTTCCCTTCTGATTCTGAGTGACCATGCTTAAAACTTAATTTTGTTGCTCCTTACCTCGGTTCATTAAAGAGGGAATAAGTGGGACCGGCCAGTATATATTCTGGTTTTTATCTGGACATCCAAAAGGTGTAAAACCCAATTAGCTTGCTATTGAGTTATGCTCTGGGGAATTCCATTACATTTGAACCTTTGACGTTCCTTTCTTTTCCAAATAATATTCAGTATTCTATAGTCACCAAGTATCTTAACTCACAATGACTGGGGATTTCCCTCACTTTCCAAAAAATAACAAATAAATACTGTATTTCAATATACCTGAGGGGTTTCTTCCAAAATGTTAGAACCTCATTTCTCAATAGCCAACTCACTACCGAAGCTTAAGTTACTGAAGAATTATTTTTAGAAATCTGCTCATAATAGAATGTTGCTCTACTCTTCTGAAAGTGGCCCTGATTAGCATCATCCAAGTTTTTTCAATAAGAAATGCTACCAAGGATTGCTTTGGAACAATAATGATATATGAGGCAAAGGAGTTCCTCTCAAATAACACATTTGAGCAACATCCTGTCGCTCTACTAGATTCTACAAATTACACTCTACCCATATTCTGTCAGGAAACACCACAGTGCGTGATCTTGCCTGACTGGGCAAAGATGGTGCTTATTTTATTTATTTTTTAATAAAATTGATCGTAAGGTCATGATCACCCTAAGCTGCCAGTCTTTGTGGAGAACCAAGTACTCACTCATAATTTTCCAGAGAAATATAGACACCATTTTTCTCTCGTGCTGCAGTAAGATCTCGTTTTAAGCGTTCAATCTCTTCAGTATATTCCTGTGAAAAATATCAGCATAATGGTGGAATGTATCTTCTGAAGCATCTGGAATCCATAAATTCCATAAACTTATATTTTTGGCCTGGCCAGTTAAAAAAAATCCAATCGACTATCATACGTTCATACTGCAAGGCAGCAGGGAAAATTTAGAAAGCATTTATACTTAATGAAGGCATACTGAACCTTAATGAGGGCCCGCTTTGTGAGTTTCTGATTCACTTCAGGCTTATTCATGATATTCTTTGCCCTGTGGGCATATTCTAGAGTACTCAGAGTTTCCTGTGGTACAAAAGACAAAATAAATTAAAAATACGTGAAAATAAATTTAATTTTAAATCCTTTTAAAAGTAAAAAAATGCTGAGTGAGTTATCTTTTTGTAGCCACTTCTGTATAAAAGAAAAATGAATTGTTGAAAAATACAAGGAGATTCACTTCAGAAATATCTTGCTCGGTTTCCCTATAGAGAAACGGCGTTTTTGTAATTTACAAAGCATTCTACCAACTCTTCTTCTGCCTTGGGAAAACTCTGTTCTGAAAGATGGCATATAACTCAGAATTGCTGTGTTCTCATCATTTATTTTTATTGCTTCACTGTTTTATTATTGTTTTATTTACATTTTGTATAATCTTACATTTTACTGTTGTAAGCTGCTCAGAACTGCCCGACGGCAGTTCTCAGGGAGCCTGAGTGGCGTAGGAGGCTAATGCCTCCTACTAACGCAGCATTTAACATCCAGCTGCCTGCAATTACTGTGAGTTCAATTCTCACCAGGCCCAAAGTCGACTCAGTCGACTTAAATTGGTGATGATATAATGGAATGGTTCTGATTAACATTTTAGAATTTATGTTAAAAAAAAAATTATGTTCTGATTTTTTATTTTAAAAGATGTAATGGGAAATTGTGAATGGAGCTTTTTAAAATTTAAGAGATTGTACCTATCTATGACCGGATCAAAGCTTTGCTCTTGAAAGATATATTTTATGTTTATGTTGGAAAAAAAATAAAAAATATTTTTCAAAAAAAAAAAAAAAAGAAGAAGCCTTAAACTAGAGGTTAGTGTGTGAGGTTGCTCACTCAGATAGAGCCTCAGATAGCTCAACAGGCTAATAGCCTGTTATTAAGATCCAGCTGTCTGCAGTTATTGCAAGGTTCGAGGCTCAAGGTCGACTCAGCCTTCCATCCTTTCTAAGGTAGGTAAATTGAGGACCCAGTTTGTGGGGGCAATAAGCTGACTTTGTATAAAATATACAAAAGTATGAAGGCTATTGCTTAACGCATTGTAAGCTGCCCCGAGTCTCTGGAGAAGGGCGGCATGTAAATCAAATTAAAAAAAATATGCAGAAAATTTAATATTAATCATAGTATAAACCAGAATAGATCAGGACCCCACTAATAGAATTTTTATTGATTTTTTTATTATTATGTCCCATCAGGATAGTTTTAATCCCTGCAAGCAAAATGATAGATTTTCTCCAAGATAAGCTGTCCCCAACCTGTCCCATCAAGTCTTCCAATGGTACAGCCATCCCTGCTGTAATTGAATCCACCCATCTTAGTGCTGATTGTTCTCTTCTTTCTCCTTCCACTTGTTCAAATTATCCTCTAGAGATCTGTCTTCTTATTATGCTTATTAAATCTCTAAATGTAATTTCATCTGGAAGTCCGCAGGATGTCACTCATAACACATTACCTGAAAGAAAACACCTTACCTCAAGATTAATTGACGCAGGAGAAACAGTTGCAATTATACATGTTTTTGTGCGTCCTCCAAGAGAGTCCTGTAGGATTCTGGTAAGTTTTGATTCTCTGTATGGAACATGTGGAGTTCTTTCAACAAGGGCAGTAATAACTCTACCCAGTGTCAACAGAGATTGATTGATATTTCCAGCTTCACGAGCTCTTTTGTCAACTGCTCCAGAACGACCTATGTTCTCACTCCCTGCCAGATCAACCTATAAATAAAAAAACTTGTCTGAGTCACAATCGGTATGTATAGTCACAAGGAGGGGTCTACAAATTATATTCAGCCTTGGTAACCAACGATTACTGCTAACTACTAACCAGCTGAAAATCAACACAACTACATCTGAGGGCATTTGGATTTACAATTCCCAACTAATATAGGTAATGTGGCCCATAGTTTAGGATGCTATGATATGCAGTCAACAGTTGGAGAATTACAAATCCAACAAGCCCTCAATTACACCATGAGGTAAGGGGAAAAGGTACCTGCATTACTAGGCAGAAATCTGATACAGAATATGGGATTAAAATGTCAAATCTCCAAAAATGGAATTCAAGTGGAAAGACCTGTTCTCTCTATCGTCCTAAAGGGCAGGACACCCACTAGCATTTTTAAAATCACAACAAATCCATTACTTGGTTTTGTGACGGTCTGTTTATTGTTGCAATGTAACTTCCCTTCAGACAGTGGCCAAAATAACACGATCTGATATTCTGCCATCTCGGTATTATTGAGCATAATCTGATGTGGTGCGATACCATGTGTTGAAACTCACCAAGTTTAGCTTTCCTATTTTCACAAGCTCTTCTCCATCTGTTGTTGTTTCTTTCATGTGCAATGTGATGGAAAACACTGAATGGGACCGGCTATAAATTGAGATAACAGAGTCTTAGAAGGTCACAGTAATGAACCCCACTATTTGCAGCTGAAATAGTTCCAAAGGTTCTTTATCATTCTTACTGAACTTGTATCCTGCAATATTTGAACGATAAGCAAGCGATTGCCTAACAATGGCAAAACAACTGTGATTCTCTGCTTTACTTCTGCTTATATAAAACCTGCTGTTGAGGCTTTCTAAAATATTTAGTTTCTTTACCTGGAATACTGGTTCATGTAAGTAGCAGCTGTGGTTCTTTTTGCTGCTCCTCGTTCTAGGATTTGATAGACTTCATCCTTGTTATGTACAGTAATTTCTTCTAAGCCCTTGATTATTACACCTCTCTGTCAAAAGCAAAATGCTTAAGTTACACACTCTAATTCAGAAGTTGATAACCTTGAAGGAAGAGAGACATATGCTTTTTTTTTTTTTTACCTTGTTACGTGGGTCATCAAACAGTTGCAACCTTTCCCCAACATCTGGAGTTGGACTCAAAAGATCAAACAGCTCCTCATTATAGATTTCCAACAAAGAAACTTTCACAGAAAATTCTGTACCATTCTCTGCCAGTTTTTCAAAAATTTGATGCAAGGTACGTGGAATTACCCCTGCAAGTGGATCCTACAGAAAAATAATATCACATGTATTAACTGACTGAATTTAGAATCCAGGAATTCAGCCTTAGAATGTTAGCAAATAAGTATGAGCAGATACTCAAAGAAATCAGGGATTTGAGGTAGCTGTTAGGACAGTGTAAGAATGTGTCAGCATTATACTTGGAAAGAACTAAAATGTTTTTACCTCTTCCCATGTATATTCTTCATTAGGTGATCGCTCCCCTTCCATAGTGAAGGTCTTTCCTGTACCGGTTTGACCATAACTGTATAAAGGAATTTGAAAAATTAGCTTCAATAATATATTTTAGAATACAACAAAAAATAAACACAATACTCACGCAAAGACAGTGCAGTTATAGCCCATAAGTACTTCATCCAAAATTGGATATACAACAGTCCGGTACACATCGATCTGTTTGGCCTGGGCTCCAAAAACCTGTTTTATTGAATAAAAGAAACTGTTCTTACCTTGAGACCAGACATAAAAATGGACTGAAGTCACACTATCTCCTACCTGAATTGGAGTAATCTAACAAACCAGATTAAAACTATATTTCGGAATTATATGCAAAATGAATATAATTCAGAAGTTTCCTTAGAGAGAAGTTCAGACACAATAGTTCATTGTTCAGACACAAAAGTTACATTTTAATACGTGCTATGTTTACCCATTCCACTAAGCTTTAAGGTGGCTTGTCTGGGTTGGGTTTAGTATAATGCATTAACAGATCCCTGTTTTACAAATTGTACTTTATAACAAGAGTGAGCAACCTCACATACTAATCTCTAATTTAAGGCTGCTGCTGCTTCTTTTTTTTTTTTTTTTTTTTGAAAAATATATTTTTTTTCCAACATAAACATAAAATATATCTTTCAAGAGCAAAGCTTCGATCTGGTCATAGATAGGTACAATCTCTTAAATTTTAAAATTTAAGCTCCATTCACAATTTCCCATTAGATCTTTTAAAATTAAAAATCAGAACATAAATTTTTTTTAACGTAAATTCTAATATCTTAATCAGAACCATTCTATTATATCATCAGCAATTTAATTTTTAAAAAAAAGCTTAATTCATTTTTATATCCATTTATAAATTCAATTGTATCTGGTTCTTTCCCAAGTTCCCTTCATTATACCTTTTAACATCAATATCAAAACATAAAGTTTAAAAAATATTCTAATCTCTTAATCTGGTTATTTACCTTACAATTTTATCACCACACATCTTAGTTTGAAGTTGACTACAGCTCTATTTTTTATTTCAATTTATACGTCAAAATTCTATCCATATTTCTTAATCTCTAGACCCCTTCATCAAGTCTTTAAATCTTAGACTTTATCAATTTACCTTTAATTTTACACATTTCGTACTATACAAATTTATATCAAAATCCATATCCTCCTCCATAACTCCTACTCCTATTATTTGGCTGTTTTCCAGCATTTTTTATTTTGGCTGATTTCCAACATATTCTCCTCCATAACCCCCACTTTTGTTTGGCTAATTTCCAGCATATTTTATTTTGGCTGATTTCCAGCAGTCTCCTCCATACCTCCGTCCATTGTTTGACTGATTTCCAGCATAATCTCCTCCAAACCACCCACTCTTATTTGGCTGATTTCCAGCATATTTTATTTTGGCTGATTTCCAGCATATTCTCCTCCAAATCTCCATCTCCTATCTTTGGTTGATATTACCAGCATGCTTTCCTCCACTCCTGCATCTATTATTTTTGCTGTTTTATTTTAACTGATTCACATCATATTACATAAGTAACTTTTTCAGCGTATTCTCCTATAATTTTTAACTAAATGTGTATTTCAACAAGTATCTTCTCACATATTTTCTCCTGGATTGTAAATTTCCCTTAAAATCATCCCTTTTCATATTTATTCTTATTTTTCTATGAAAACAACATTTTTATCCGCCTTAAAATCAATTTCCTCTAATTATTAAGTCTATAGATAACTCTTATTAAAATTCAAAAGTTCATTTAAGCATTTGAAAAATTTTAAAAAATCATATTCTCATTCAATCATTTGTAGTCTTATTTCATGACCAAATTAGTGTGTGTGTGTGTGTGTGTGTGTGTATACACACACACACACACACACACACACATATATATATATATAGTAAAGTTTAAAAGGAATGGAAATAAAAAGAAAGGAAACAAAGAGAGAGAGAGAGAAGGTAAAGGTAAAGAGAAAAAGAATAACAAAAGAAAGAAAAAAAACATAACAAAAAAAGGGAGAAAGAAAACACCTCTTATCACTATTCAAACTTCAAATAGGCATTAAACATTACATATGTTATTTTTCTTATCTTGCAACCCACTATATTCCATTTCTTCTTTTTCCAATCTGTCCAAAACTATCCCTTTTCAATTTCAATGTTATCAAAGTTATATGGTATCATCGTCTCTTCATTTGTTGCCACGCCCTTTTCTTTTGTTGCTATGCCTATTAGTTCAATTTTAATTGTTCCAGTTTATTTCTTCTTTCTTTCCATCAGTAAAACCTCCAGTCGACAGATTGGATATCTCCAGAGTCAAACATCCTTGATTGTTTCCAAAATAATCCAATTTAAATAGCAAGACACATAGTTTCTCTTTCAAGTCGCAAACAATCCACAATTTGCACTTTCACTTCGTCACAGCCGTTCTCCATTTTGGCTAATGTATAGTTAGTTATCTGCTTGTCTTTTCCCCTTGTTTTAAAAAGTTCCTGTTCATCGCCTCTTCCCTCTTTTTCTCTTTAAAGATAATCCATTCCCATTTTAAAAAAAGAAATTTTCAAAGTTTTGTAACTTTCCAAAGAATGATCATTCCAAATCAGTCAATATCAATAATTCACTTATGGGTCTTTTCCTCCTGTAAATTGTTTTACTAGGTCTTCTTGTCTCAATGAGCTATAGCTGCTAATCAAGGCTAGGGGCTCTCTTGTAGATAACCATAATTTAAGCGCTGTTCCGCCTGGGTTTGGTCTCACTTACCTGGCTTCCAAACACTTTGCTCTTTCTCTTCCTTCTTCCTCCTACGCGAAGCTTCTCCAGTTGGCCCCGGCTTCCTCTGACCCCGACGAACTTGCCTGTTCCTCTCGGCCGTCAAAGGGGCCCATCTCCTACCCTGTCCCTACAGAACAGGGTAGGTCCGCAGACCTGTCGGCGGCAGCTCAACAGTCAGGGTTTCTGTGGGGCTCATTAGAGCCCAACTATTTCCCCGACTGGATTGCCGTGGCGCCAAACCGGATATTCTAGTTTAAGGCTTCTTTTTGTATGATCCAAACTGCTATGATTTGTTCAACAAACCATTGTTTGAAAACAATGATGCATGACTCCAGCCATGTGTTTCAGCCTTGGTCATGTGCAATCCCTCCCTGCTGAATGAGACTGAAAACTCTTGCTTTTATTTTTAAAGAGCCATGGTGATGCAGTGGTTAGAAGGCAGTATTGCAGATTAATTCTGCCCACTGCCAGAAGTTGGATCCTGACCTGCTGAAGATTGACCCAGCCTTCCAAAGTCAGTAAAATGAGGACCCAGATTGTTGGGGGCAATATGCTGACTCTGTAAACCACTTAGAGAGGGTTGTAAAAGCACTATGAAGTGGTATATAAGTGTGTTATTGCCATTGCTAAATATAAGATTTATGGTTAACAACTCCCCACCCTCCCCAAAAACCTGGTATTTAAATCTATAGCCAAAAAAACTGCCAGTACTTATAATTTATAAAAATCAAGACAATATTTGCCTATAATCATCTTATTTAACATAGAGACATGCACAGGGAAACAAATTCAGGCAATTGATTGAAGCCAATCAGTTCAAGATGAAGAAGCAACAAAAGGAGCTAGTCCTTCAGCAGAACTGATAAAGTGAACTTTCTGTCCAGTTTTAGACATAAATCTGTATTGATTAAAAACAGCACTGGCTGTTTCCGAACTACTTACAGCAACCATGTTAAAAAGCAACTAATTTCTATGTGATTTGTTTCTTAGGAACTTTTAGATACTCTACTTAATGATGGAAATTTGTACCCTTTCAGTAATTAAACATTCATTCTGGGCGGGTTTTCTGAATAGATGTGGAAAGTTAACTTTTTATTATGTTATACTGTAGAGCAGGGGTCTCCAACCTTGGCAACTTTAAGACTTGTGGACTTCAAAGCTGGCTGAGGAACTCTGGGAGTTGAAGTCCACAAGTCTTAAAGTTGTCAAGTACAAACAGGGAAACTCTTTAAGTTCAGAATTATTAAGAAAATGGGCTAGTCCATGTAATTAAATGGGCCACTGATGTCAGAAACTGAATACATTTCACAATTTAAACAAGTTGGCCTCCTCTCAGAATCCTCCCTTTACTGATCTCCAGTTCCAATAATATTGTCTTTCAATACATCTTTCCGATACTACCAAGATGTTTCTCATTATCTCTGCAACTAACTCCACACTTGCATAGAAATCAGGGGTGAAATGCACTTACCTTCCCTACTGGATTGCAAATGTGAGCGTGGCACGTGTTACACTCATTCACGCCTCCTCCACACATGCGCAGAGGCTTCTGCACATGCGCAGAGGGTCAAAAATGGGACGTAATGATGTCTGGGCAAGTGGGCGGAGCCTCCCACCGCCGGCCCTACTGGATTGCGCGAGCCGGATAGATCCGGCTGGATTTCAGCACTGATTGAAATCCAAAATTCTGTTTCGGATAAAGATTGCTGTATTGAGCTTTATGTGAAATTATATCAACGTGTACATTTTTTTTCTTTCTGTTTCTCTAATAAATATCTTTCTTTATAACACATATTTGATATTTATTCTAAAAGAGACCTTCCCTGTTATATCTTCTGTATACATAAGATGCACAGTTACTGTTCAATTTGGAGGCTATCTAATAAGAAACATAGGGTCAGAACAGAGATGAAGGGAAATCTCAGCTGAAGTGCATCCTTTCACATACTACCAACTGAGACACATCAAGGAGTCTGGCTTGTTTTTAATCCTTTAAAAAGAAAAGGAAATTCTAATCAGAAAGCTCCAGTTACTCAAAGTGGTAAGAGGAAGAGCTTGAGACTATAAACATAACCTTGAACCCTAGCTCGATAATATATTCAATGCCAAACTAGCATGTGTTCCTGCTCCTAACAATTCCTTGGGCTTTCAGCACGTCTTTTTGACTGCTCGCTGCTTGCTCCTTGTTAGTGAAGGTGCTATGGCTTGAACATGGAAACAAAGTCTTTATTCATCACCCCTCAGTATCTATGGTTCATTTTTGCCTTAGCCTTTTATGCAAATGTAGTCACTGGAAATTGTAAACATGATGCTCCTAAACTGATAAACTGGGGGGAAAGTGCCCTAAACATTCCTACTAAGCAATAAGTAAGACTTACCATATCAAATGTATAGGTCTTCCTTGATGTTTTATCAGCCATTCCTCCAGTGCGAACAATAACTTCTTTCCTTCCATGGTCACACTCCACTACAGAGTAGGAATTAGCTTTGCGCTCAGATACATTGAAGGGCCTTTAAAAACATATGTTATTTAAAGTAAGTGTTTAAGCCTAGTTTCAAATCAGCACAAGACTCATAAGCCGGTTTCCTTTGTTTTTGAGTTAAGTTTAGTTGAAATGCATGCAGTACCATAAGATTCCAAAACCTGGAATCTAGTATTCCTGCTTGAAGATGGAACTGAACAGGATCCTAGTATAACACCATAACCACTATACCTCACTGGGCTTCATTTGTTCTGATATTGTTCCTGTACAATATGGATCGTCATGTAACTGAAGATAGGTTTTATATGTAATCCATCTGAAAGTTCATCAAATCACAAAAATCTTCAGTTTGAACTACAGGCAGTTCTCGATTACAACAGTTCATTTAGTGACCGTTCGAGGTTACAACAGCAGTGAAAAAAAGTGACTTATGACCATTTGTCACACTTATAATCATAGCGCATCCCCATGATCACAAGATTTACATTCGGATGTTTGACAACTGACTCACATATATGACAGTTGCAGTGTCCTGGGATCATGTGATCACTTTTTGCAACCTTTTGACAAGCAAAGTCAATGGAGAAGCCAGATTCACTTAATAAAACTACAGGGATTCACTTAACAAACGTGGCAAGAAAAGTCATAAAATGTGGCAAAACTCACTTAACAAATGTCTCACTTAACATAAATTCTGGACTCAATTGTGGCCGTAAATCGAGGACTACCTGTATTCAGTCAAGGAACCAATCATCACTATATGAAATTTCACATCTAAGGCATAGATTGTCAGAGCAGCTCTTATTTTTTAGATGGGATCCACATGAAGCCATCAAATCGCAAAATATCAACACAAGACTGAATCATTACAAATATAAGAAACAAATATATCTTGGCCCCAAAATTTAGAATGAACAGATCTAGTGATGTTACATAGGATTTATCTGGAACCACCATGAAACAGCATATAACTTTCTGTATGCTGAAGCATTATATTTTTTATTACATTTGATGCTATAAAGGCACAATAATGTGAATGGCAAGGGGTCGATACCATTAAATATTCTTTACAGATAAAACCCACCCAAAACTATTATCAAACAACAGCATTGAAAGACACTTAGGATTTCCATGATGCAAAGTAATGGAGGTGAAACACAGATTTTTAGATTTTGAAAATCCTTACATATGAGCCATTTGAAATTAGGATCAATTTATAGATGGCAACTATCTCCACTGCCTGAGCCAGAAAATTAACGTATCTGGCCATTTTGGATGTTATCATAACATTAATAACCTTCAAAAGATAGAAGACACATACACCAATTAATTTCAAAGAAAAAGCATAACTGTAATTACTTCAATTCTGTCCACAGAACATACTACAACCACTTTGATTTTGTACTTCAAGATACAATCATGGCATAAAAATAATTCTTTGGCATGGTTCATCAAAGACTCAGTTAACCAAAATCTGTTCATTTAAAATATATGTACCATTTACGTTTTTTAAAAAATTATATGGTACAATGCTTGAGCTGGAAAGTTTTATATCAATATCAACAAAAATCACATCACAACAAAGATCTTACACTTCATATTACATAACTCCACATAATTTCTGTTCAGATTCAAGCTTTAGCCTCATGCCAGTGCCCCCCAAATGCAGCAAATTAATTAGGCTCTTGTTTTAGCCCAAAGACATGGATATGATTTGAGACTCTTAAAACAGATCTTTACCCATATTAGATTATACTGATTTTTATATTTTGTATTGTTATTCTGCTCAATAGGTTACCTAGAGAATATCTACTGACTGGCAGCCATCTAAATGTGATAATTGTTTGCTCATCCAGTAATGTAGTCAATGATATAATCATTACAAAATTTTCCAGCTCAAGCATTTACCATATCATTTTTTTAAAAAAAATCCTAAATACTACTGCGCTTTTTAAAAAATTAGAATCTTCAACTATTACCTTAGCTTTTTACATCTTTATAGAGCATGAGGGTAAAAAGGAGTCTGTCATTGATCCCAATTCAAATACATCCAAATAAAGAAGACATGCACCGGTACATGAAATAACCTCAGTCCATACATAGCAGGACAATTATGTCTGCCCGATAAATCTTTTGTCAAGCTAAAGATGCTCTCCCCAGACTGATTCCGCTCGCTGCCTTCATCACTCTAATAAAAAAGCTAAAAATAAAGAAAATCCCACCTTTGGGAAGCTAAAGAGCACACTTAATGGTGAATGAAGTGCTATTGTTTCCAATGGAAGGTACTCTGAATACATACTCTACATGGAGCCATAGTTCAAGCTGCATGATAATAAGGCTTTACTCCCCCTCTTTAGTGAAGTTTAGGAATATTTATTTATTTATTTAGTGTATGGCTGGTCACACACAATATTAAAACACTTTATTTTTACAGATTAAAAACAATTAAAACAATAAAAAAGCAGTAAGAAAACCTAAAACAGAAATAACATTTCAAAGTTTAATGTCGAGTTTGGAGATCCAGTCAGTAGCTGCTTGTTATGCAGAGGAAGTCCCTAGAATCTCCTGGATACCTTCTGTTAGGGCATTCCCTCACTATATGCTGGATAGTCTATCGAGGGGCTCCTGCAATCACATTGCGCTGAAGGTGTCTTTCCCCATTTATACAGGGAGGAATATACAGTACTTAATGATGAATACACCCTATTATTGTTTCCAATGGAAGGTACTTCTGAAGGGTAATGATTGAACACTGTAGGTAGTATTGTTCAAGAACACCTGGTAACTAATGGGGACTTTACTCCTACTCAAGCCTGCATGCAGAAATCGTGGATGCTCCATCCATCACTGGATGTTTTTAAGAGGAGTCTGGACAACCAGGTATCTAAAATGGTATAGGTTCTTCTGCTTGAGCAGGGGGGGCTGGATTAGAAGACCTCCAAGGTCCCTTCCAGCTCTATTCTAATTCTAATAATTCTAATTATATTCTATTCTCTTGCAGCCCTCCTTCAACAAGCGGCATTTCGATTGTTACGAACTCTGGAGGAACTAGATCCAAGACTGGCTCATCTTGACAGCATAGCCGACCAACCCACCCACTCAACCCCGGGACGCAACTCCTCCATCCCGACTCTTTCGAGGAGCAAGATGCTCGTCCTTCAACGCGATCCAATCCGAATCCAGGCCAAGTAAAGAAAATATCCACGGCTGCAGGAATAGCCCGTAGGTTAATCCTGATCAAAACCGAGAGTGAGGTTTTTGGAGGAAGAAGGACCAAAGGGAAGGGTTGATGCTCTGCTGCCTCGTCAGGACTTACCTGCATCGCACCACCACCTGGATGTTCTTGCCTTTGTCCTCTTTCTTGGAGCCGACGAACGAACTCATCGTCGGTTCGTCCCGGTGATAAATTCGGAAGGCGAGAGCCGGGGATAAAGGACAGAAGCAAGCTGGGGAGGGAACCGGCTCTTCACCCACAGCGCGCGGGGCGGGTCTGAAGCATCCGTACCCCCGAAGGGATCCCTTCGAGAGACAAGAGAGAGAGAGAGGAAACCGCTTCAGCTACTCTTTTACCCCCCCTCACCCCCGCGGGAGGAGCGCGCCAAGAGCGAAGCCGACCACTTTGAATAGCTCGCGCGGCGTGTCAGCCAATCGGCGGGAAGCTACAAGATTCGCAGAGGTCCATGGGACTTTTTTTTTTTTAAATATGCATGGACGCCTGCGGGTGTTTATGACATCATCACTAGGCGACATAAAGGATGGTGTTGATAGACGTGTATAAAAATAGGTGTCCTAAGCGTCTTAAGATGAGCTTCGAATGCTTTTTTGTTGTTGTTGTTCTTCCCCGCTCGCGGACGACAAAGCATAAAAAGGGCTGGCCAATGACCATCGGGGGAAAAAGCGGATAGGAATTTTTCTAACCCAGGTCTTATAGACAGGAATCTTTCTAATTCACGTTATAGAGCAGGGGTCTCCAACCTTGGCAACTTTACGACTTGTGGACTTCAACTCCCAGAATTCCTCAGCCAGCAAAGCTCAGCAAGCTTTGCTGGCTGAGGAATTCTGGGAGTTGAAGTCCACAAGTCGTAAAGTTGCCAAGGTTGGAGATCCCTGTCTTAGAGCATTTGACAACGTGCCGCGGTACAAAATGCAGCTTGCAATAAATTTCCTTCCGCAGTGGCTTAGAATAGCTCTGCATATCGGACTCACGTTGGTGTATTTTCATCCAAATATCTGAGATTTTAATTTCCAGAGATGATAGCCAGGACGCTTAGATTTTATCAATCAGTCGCAAGGTATCTTTTGCCAAGATATCTTTGGGGATTTTTACAAGCCGACCGTGTAGCTCAGAGTTTTTCAAACTTGGCAATTTTAACAAGTGTGGACTTCAAGGTGCTGGTTGAGGAATTCTGGGAGTTGAAGTCCACGCATCTTAAAAGTTGTCAAGTTTGAAAAAACAAAATCACCTTGAGTTGGGCCTGACTTGAGTGAGTCTTTCTCTTTCTAAATGCAGATGCTGTATTCGTGAATGGATTTTAAATTAGGAGATCGAGAAATGAATAAATTCCACAGTTCTATGTCAAGAAACTGCAAGCCTATACAGAGTTCGTTGTAGATAATAAAGCATTTTCGGCTTGATGAGGATGGAGCAGAAGAATCCTGGGAATTGTAGTTTTAGTTGCCTGTATCATCAGTTATCCAAGGCAGCCAATAAGACAGGAAGAAATTTAAAAGACTATCAAACTGGTTCTCGCATAATGCAATGGCAAAGCTTTCTCATGCCTCTGCTGTACCCACTTCCTTGGTACACAGAAGTAGCTAGCAAAGGAGAGAGAAAGAAATGCAGAGTTTCTGTACAGATCATTAAGATAGAATGCTACAGAAGTGAAATATTTATTTTCATCTTTCTTTGGAGCAATCATAGAAAAAAACTAAGGGTGAATTATATATCCAGAACCTACAGCATTTATAATATATTTAAAAGAGTGATCAAAACCTCACCAAGACCTGAGACTTCCAGTTGATGTCGCAGCGAGATGGACAGGAGGAACAGGTCTCCACGCTCCCATGCTGAGTTCTCACCATTGGTAAACTCCAAAAGGAGCCAAAGTCACTCTGTAGGTGGAGCGAAACAAAGAGGGGCACTCTGTGAGACTGTGGAGAATCGCAACTCTCCTGCTGGACCCTGGGGTTTTTTTTCCCTCTCAGCCATGACGAGAAGAGGCAGCCTAAATATGGCTGCCACGAAACTGAGGCAACCGAGGAGTACCTAAGACTGGTGCTGGAACACAGTTAGTGAATAGTTTCCGGAGCTGGCTTAGAGGATTCTTTCTTATTTAAAACCTAACCCCAAAAGGAAATAATGCAGGAAAAGAGAGGCTCACGATTATTTGCTAAAGCAGCAACTAAGGACTTTGAGAAAAACTTCAGAATTGAAAAAAAATAAGGGGAGAAAATTAAAAAAAAACCTGCTAAAAGTATAGAAAATTGGGCTTTTAAGCTGAGCAGGCATTGTTCTGGAAATTCATTTTAAAAATACTGGAATTATTTACCTAAAAAACTAACTTTGTTTCTATGTTTTGACTTATTAGACTGGTTAACACTGAAATCTAAACTGAGGCTCTCTGGAGGCCGGAAACAGGCCCGTTTCTGAACTTCCGGAACTTCTGGGAGGCCTGTTTTTCACCCCAGGTTCTGGAGGCTTTCCTTGAGCCTCCAGGAGGGCGAAAACTGCCTCCCCCGGAAACGGGCCTGTTTCCAGACTTCTAGGAGGCCCGTTTTCCGCCCTCCTAGAGCAGAGCCTCTGTGCGGGCACTGCACTTACCTGGCATCCAAAATGGGCTGCATGGAGACCCTGGGGAAGGGAGGAGAGGGGAGGGGTAGGTGGGCCAGCCAGTCCTTGCAACTACCGGTTCAACGAACCAGATGTAAAATTAGCTTAGTTCACCTGAACTAGTCCGAACCGGCTGAATCCCACACGCACACACGTGCCATAGGTTCATCATCACGACTCTAATGGCTATGCTGTATTCTGAACCATATGTTATTTTAATTTATTTTACTTTTTATTTTACTTTATTTTATTTATAAAAATTTAGGTATATGGCCATCCAACTCATTCTCAATGACTCTGGGCAGCTTACAAGGATAAAAACCCAATACAAATATAATGAACAGGTCTTCTGGGCCTTGCAAAAGAATGTAAGATTGGGGCCCAATTTTATTTCCTTTGGGATGATGTTCCACAGTGAGGGAATCACCATGGAGAAGACCCTTTCGGGGGAGGCAATTAATTTTCCAAAGAGGCCACATGAGAAACTGGGATATGCTGCCCATCCCCCTGATGCTGCCCTGCCATCAATGTGCATCAATGTCCCTGGTTCCCCCCCCCCCCATGCTGCCACTGACACTCACTACTGACATTGTGTGCCAGACTGGGACCGCCCACAAGCCAAATATGGCCTGCAGGCTATAAATTGCTCAAGTCTGTGCTAGATGAACTTCGTTAGGGGACTTGTAGCATCTCCCGACTATTGTGGATTTGGAAGTTGTGAGTGGGAAAAGATGGTCCTTCAGATAACTTGGTCCCAAGCCATGTAGGCTTTGGAGGTAACAACCAGCATCTTGAACTGGATGCAGAAGCAAATTAGCAGCCAATGCTACTCCCGCAGGAGAGACAACACATGAGCACATCTAGGCCTTCACAAAGCTATGTGTGCTGCTCTATTTGAACCAACCAAAGTTTCCAGGTACTTTTAAAGGGCAGCCCCATGTAGAGTGCATTGCAATAATCCAGATGGGAGATAACTAAGGCGTGAGTGGCTTTGAGCAAGAATTGTTGCTTCAGGAAAGGGGGTAACTGGCACACAACTCACAGTTGCGCAAAGACACATGATTGAAAAATTACCTGCATGGAAAAATTACAATGTTTATTGTATTTTTATGGTGTAGTTTCTAGGTGTAGCTATAAATGTACGTTTTTGGCGTGGAAGGTGTCCATGTCATGAATCAAGTAGTTTACAAGAAATAAAGAAAGCGACTATACTTAAGAGTATAAAGAGCGGAGGTGGCACAGTGGTTAGAGTGCTGTACTGCAGCTACTTCAGCTGACTGCTAGTTCAGCAGATCAGCAGATCAAATCTCACCGGCTCAAGGTTGACTCAGCCTTCCATCCTTCCGAGGTGGTTAAAATGAGGACCCAGATTGTTGGGGAAAATAAGCTATTTAGTACACTGTCGATTGTTGTAAGCCGCCCAGAGTCCTCAGAGAGTGGGTGGCATAGAAATATAATTAATAAAATACTACAAGAACTTGGAACTAATTTATACGTGCATTTATAAGTGTTCTGTTTTGTTTCAGTTTGAATGCCACCATGAATTATTGCGTCAGCCCTGCCTTATACTCTAATAGCAGAGGCGTGGTGCAATTTTCATTAAAACAAGATTCATCAGCCTTTGAACAGCATGCTGGAAATCTATTTGCAAAAGGAGATGGGGCCACGTAGAATAATTGAATTGGAGGTATTTTGCTGCAATCCCCTGCCTGGTTCAAGAATATTGACATAATGTATATAATTCATGTAATTTTATATAATTATAAAATGTAGGTTTCAAGTGTAGGTTGGGACTATATTACTACAGGAACCCATTCACTGAATTTTAGTCTCAGTTTTAATAACTTTAATTATTTAACTATTTATATATACAGGTATTATTGCCCTTCCCCTCACAATATTAATTCCCACGTTTAATATAAATTGTGTGCGAACACAATAAAAAACCTCTCATTCTCATTCCCTCCCATATATCACACATAAATATGTGCAGAGAAGACAGTAGGATTAGGCAAAGAGGTGTGACATGAGAGAGGAATTTGTTAATGAGTACCAACAGGGGCCTACCCACACAGGTGAGTTACACCAGATCCCCTGGAAATGTAGATGTGGTAACATACACAAGTTTTCACCTGACTTACTGGTGACTTGCTTCTGCTCTATTCTATAGGCTGGTTCTGATCAACGTTGTTTGGGCCTCTTGTATGTTTTAGTTTTGTACGTTCACCTGCATGACTACTATTGTATGCAAAATGAGCTCAGGGCAGAAAGTATATGGCTCGCTTAATTAAAATGTATATTCCTCCCCACTCTTGCTTTCTGAATCTGTTTAATAGAATATTAATATAGATCCTTTGTCTTGCTGAAATTGACCGAGGCTCACAGTTATTGGGCAAAGTTTGAAGTTTGCTGCAGCAGACATGGGTGGATGACAAACAGCAGCAAGTGATGCAAATCAGTAATCACCTGGGTGTAGAAGCAGCTTATTAAAACAAACCCCAAAATTGCACTCTATAAACAGTTCAGAACTCTATAAACAGTTCAGCATCTTCAAATTGATACTTCAGACACATAGTATTTTTTAAAATAAAGTTATTTGTAGAAGAGCCAGAGTTTATTATGTCCTGATTGTTCTTATCTGGTGGTTATTTTAAAAGTATCAGTAGTTAGTGTGATTGTAATCCAATTAAGCAAATCTGAAGGGTATTCTCATCTCTTTTTGGTTAGGATTCAGGCTGGGTTATAGTACTGAGGTGGCATGGTTGACTTGTGGATGACCTCGGGAAGGCTTAGTGTGGGGTTGATGCCTGTCCTGGCCTTTTTGGATCTCTTGGTGATTTTTGATATCATCAGCATAGTATCAGCTTCAGCTATTGGGAATGCTGGACACTGTTTTGCAGTGGTTTTTCTCCCTTTATGGCCAGTTTCATTTGATGCTGGGGTGTGTAGGCAGTAAGAAAGATGACCTTGATAGAAATATGCAGGAACCATTGCCTAGGACTAGGTAAAAGAGGTAGATATTTTTTTAAGCCTAGAACAATGAAATAACATTTGGAAGTGGTTCAGATAGATACCTCCCTAATTCACTGGAGAGTAAGGAGGAGAAGGAACAGTACAATCAGATATGCAAAACTCTGCTATTGTAGCCAATCTCAACAAAAAATAGCTTAGTTTTCCCTGTGGAGTTGATTTCTGGGGTCTGGTATACCTAGTGGGGCTACAGGGGAGAAAATCAGCCTTGTCCATCTTGTGCGGGGTACCTCCGAGTTCAGGTCTCTTACTGGTCCTTTTTAAAGTCTACATGAAATTATTGTGCAGTCATTTGGGGGCACAGGAGGTAGTATCATTAGTTACTCAGCTGCACATTTTCATTCCTCCCTCATCAGGCAGTGCTGTTCAGGTGATTAGCTAGTGTCTGGAGGCTGTGAAGGTCTGGAACTGCTTCTGCTAGAATTTCAGCAAGACAAAATGGATCTGGGATTTTGACCCCAATAAGTACCAGAGAGATGTTTAATTAAGTTGGTGTGTGATTGGTAGATACTCCTGATTCACAGCTTGTTTGTAGAGCAGGTGGCAGCCTAGGCTGGGGGGCCTCGGTAGAAATTCATCTGGTACTAGAAAACTAAAGTATGTTCTAGTTATACTATAGAAACTCTCATCTATTATCCTTCTTCACCACTGCAATTTTCACTTCTTATATTTTCTTTTTATTACAGTTAAAAACAATTATTTTTTAAAATCTATGCTCCTGGAGAGTTTCCTTTTCTTCTTTCTGTGCCTGTTTTGCAGATGTATTGTACATTTATGAGAAGACGGGCTAAAGGACACAGAAAACAGGATAATGCTGGAGATGCTTCACTGAGCAATTTATTTTATTTATTAAATTTATATGCCACCCATTTCACTATCCAAAGTGACTCAGGTTATTCTGTCCTCCCTACTCATCTCAGTTTGAGCAGAAAGCTTGGACTTTCAGTAACCTGGCTTAACTTGTTTGATTAGTTTTATATAAAAACAAGTCCTTAAATATAAGAAAATATGTCTAGAGCACTTAAATCTAAGTGACATAGTTCTTAATATTAATTAGTTTATTAATTATAGCAGCCTCTCCTAATATGAGAGCTTATATGCTGGAGAAGGTAGAAGAACAGCATTAGGAGCATAACAAGAGAAGGATGTGTGGGTTTGTTGATGTGTATGAATCACATTCTTACTAAATCATTTTCATCTGGATCGTCTTCCGTGGGGAACTGAATCATCCTTGACATCTCAAAAGGTATTGGGAAAAAAAGACAAACATGTATACAACTTATATCTGGCTGGCTGCAATTTGGCAGTTTGAATCTCACCAGGCTTAAGACTCATCAGCCTTCCATCCTTCCTAGGTGGGTAAAATGAGGAGCCACATTGTTGGAGACAATAGCAGTTTTACAGAGTTTTACTCTGTAAAACTGCTTAGAAAGAGCTGTAAAACACTGTGAAGTCTAAGTGCTATTGCTATTGCTATTATATGCTCTATATGCACTGGCCCAAAACTTGCTATATTTGTTCAAGAAGGCCTAAGACCAAAGGAACTGTTTCAGAAATTAAGCAAAACCAAATGAACAAGCTGAAGATCATTCTCAAAGTCAATCTGGCACAGTGGAGAGACATTTGACAGAAGATGGTTTGGCAGTCAACAGACCTAGTTGCTTTTTTTGGAGGCTTCAAGATGTGCTTTTATAATTAAAAGATAATTATATAATTCCCTACAGGGATGCAATGGCTAAGACACTGAACTTGTTGATCGAAAGGTTGGCAGTTCAGCGGTTCAAATCCCTAGTGCCACGTAATGGGGTGAGCTCCCGTTTCTTGTCCCAGCTTCTGCCAATCTAGCAATTCAAAAGCACATAAAAAATGCAAGTAGAAAAATAGGGGCCACCTTTGGTGGGAAGGTAACAGCGTTCCATGCACCTTTGGCGTTTAGTCATGCTGGTCACATGTCCATGGAGACGTCTTCGGACAGCGCTGGCTCTTCGGTTTTGAAATGGAGATGAGCACCTCCCTCTAGAGTCAGGAATGACTAGCACATATGTGCGAGGAGAACCTTTAACTTTTTACTAAATAATTCCCAATACTTTCCCAAATAATAATTATTCCCAAATAATTCCTAATTATTTCCAGTGGAAGCAAAAGAATGAAGATATCCAGAGCCTCCAATAAAATTAATATATCTTAAACTCAGGAGTGAAATGCTCCCGGTTCAGACCAGATCGCCCGATCCGGTAGGGTGGTGGTGGGTGGTTCGGAGAACCGGTAGCAAAAATCCCTGTGTGCGCCCCCCCCATCACCATGCCCAGCTGAGCTACAGGATGATCAGAGGCTTTTTTTTTCTTTTAAAAGCATTTTTTCTACAACTTCTTCCAATGAAAAAATGCTTTTAAAAGTAAAAAAAAAAGCCTCTGATGATTGTGCAGCTCAGCTGGGATCATCAGAGGCTTTTCAAAGCATTTTTTTCTGCACCCTTTTGGCTGAAGAGGTGGTAAAAAATGCTTTGAAAAGTCTCTGACGATCCCAGCTGAGTTGCCTGATCAGCAGAGGCTTTTCAAAGCATTAGAAAAAATGCTTTAAAAAGTAAAAAAAAAAAAGTTGGCCATGCCCACCCAGTCACATCACATAGAAATATTTTCCTATATTTGTAGGAAGGAAGGCAGATTAGTATTCTTTATAGGAAAAAAACCCCCCAATTCTATGTACATTTAACAAAATTGAACCTCAGGAAGGAAAACAGATGCCAAAGCAATCATCAATCTTCTAGAAATCTCTGTTCCCTTCCGTCCCTTAAGATGACCTTATGGAACACATTATTAAATATTTAATTGCAAATAGTTAGATCTCACATTGGTAGAAAACATAGGAATGCTACTAATAGGATTTTTATTTTAAAAAAGCGAAGGAAAATTTGTAATAATATATGCTACAGGATAAGAGGCCTGTTAATTTGTTTTGCCTAAAATGCACTTGGTTTTATTACTTTGTGCCTCTCCTTGCCATTTTATTACCACATGTGGCTATAAGACTGGTCTCTGAGAACTTATGAAATGGGTCAGAGGATGTTCATGTATCATGCAGGCTGTGGGTTATGCCTGTTCTATAATAGCTTAGTAAGCACTGCATCCGGGAGTGTGTGTTTCACCAAGAATTTTTTTAGCGATTAAAATAAATTATTGTACCCGATTATTATATTTTCAACATTGTTGAACCCTTTGCCCACACAGCGCCCATCCAAACTGTTGACCTACTTAAATACTAATTGTTACCTTTAAGGTTTGTCTTGTTTTTCTTCACTGAACATTGCATGTTACCTGTTGAAATTTAATCAACTTGATGTGGCGCTCATGTTACATAAGCTAATTATACAAGCATAGAAAAGCTTAAAAGACAAAGTAAACATTCAGTAACCATTTCTACTTATATTATCCAGTTGTAACTAATTTATTTTGATATAATTAAGGGTACATCCTTGGAGCCACTGCAATGGGCTTCATCCTACCATTGACAAAGTGGTATCCAAATTAATGTACTTCTCATGCAAAGGTGGCCACCTCTCGTTCCAGCCAGCTAGTGAGTCCACATAAAAATGAAATGGGGTGCTTTTTCCCCATTTTTTTTTCCCGGAAGGGAAAAAAAACCCAATGGGGTGGAAAATCTCAAATAGGCATTTTGCAGTGGAGTAAAGTTCCACATCAGAATAAATGGAAAGGACAAGAAAATGGTGGAAAGGTCTTGTTTGCACAAAGGAGTGAGAGGTCCAGGAGCAAGGAATTTCTACCTATTGAAAAATGTCCACCTCTAAACTCCAAAGGAAAACCTGTAAACTGTTTAGAAGAAGCTGAGTCAATAGGTAATTTGATTAGCTTTCCAACCCAATGGCACTAAATGGCAATTGACAGACTCAGATCACAATCCCTTCCAGTGAAAGTATATAAGCATAATATATTACACATAAAGTGAGACATACCTGCACACAATTAGCAACTGGCTGCTTTTATAGTGAAGAAAATTGATAAAATATCCATGTCAGTATTCCAAACTGATTCATTGCATTTCAGCTAAGAAATGGTTCCCCAATCTGATGCAGTATCCTTTAAATAGGACTATCTACTAGTATTCAGTCTTTGACCATACTAGATTTAAAATTGTTTTCCTTTGTACTTAATAAGAGCATATTTTGTATATTAGAATTGAACAGCCAATATGTATAAAATAATAATGACTGAAAATTTAGAATTGATAAGATAGCAATAGAAAACAAATGTCATCTCTGCAAAGAAGCTGAAGAAGTAATAGGCCACCTAGTTACTGCTGCAAGATCTCACAGCCTGAATGCAAACAATGGCATGACAAGTAGCAACAATGGTGCATTGCCTGAAGTAACACTTGCCTGCAGGCAAGAGCTGGTGGGAGCACAAAATGAAGTACCGTAATAGAAAATTAAAAAGCTAAAGTGTTCTGGGGCTTTGCTATTATTTATTGTGGAAACAGAATATGTGGGAATAAATTTTAATTATTTAAAAAATATCCATTGTGTGAACTTTTGATGAGGACACCAGTATCTAGTATCTCTTGTTCATTCACATATTGCACTAAATCTTAAAATGGCTTTTTAATATTTGCTTAGCCTGTTGTATGACATCAGCCATTGTAGATTATAAACCGCAATTGTCTTGCTTCTCAATCAGATACCTTGAGCTGGTATACTTGAAATAATTTGTAATCAGGAAGCCACAAAATACTGTACATGAGATACATTCAGTGTACGCTTTTTCCTTATAGAAGTTCCTTCCCATTTGTTGCAATGGGAGTGACATCCTAACAGAGTCTGATATGCTGGTAGTACACATTGTTCCCAGTTTATGAATGACTTTAATAGAGTGATAGAAGTAAGGTTCCTATAGATCCAAGCCTTCTATTACATCTCAGAAACGCATATATCCTGTTTCTATTAATGGAGCTTCGGGATTGGGTGGCTAAGGCTGCTCTTTGCTGCTAGTTAGGTTTCTGTCTCTAAGGTACATTCCTTTCTCACTCTGTCTACAGTATTTGCAGTTTGTTGTGATAACAACATGCCCTGACAATCCTTTTCCTCTTAATTACATTAATTCTCTTGTATCATCGAAGAGCTGAAAGGTAGAGAACCCCTCTCCCCTCTGATCCCTAGCCAACCTCCAACCAAATCTATTTCTCTTCCTACATTTGTGCTCTTGGCTTCTGAATTCCTTTTCAACTGCACCTATTCTGGGCACCAACTTTTCTCCAGGCTCCAGAAAGCTAGCAATGAGAGCTGGTATCTGTTATCATAAAAAAAAATACTATTTTGTATGTGGAGGGGAAAGACTATTAGTGCCATATTAAGAGTACTGTATTCCGACATAGTGTTATTGCAGATCCTTATTTTGGGAGATAGCAGCCTTATTATGTCTCACTGCAGTGTTTACAAAATTTGGAAGGTCAGTCTCTATCACTTCCCTCCTGTTCTATGAAGTAAGAATAGCACAGCAGCTGCTCAGCTTCAGTTTTCTTTTCTCCAGGACTCTGTCAGTTGCATAATCATAGGAGAGGCTGCCTCTCCTCTTTCAGACTATTTCTGGCCTACTGCTTTCCCCCAGGTTTATTTCCCATTACTGGAAGAAAAATAGAGATTAGCCATGGGTACAATCAATTTTACATTGGAATTAATCAGTGCTAGCTCTAAGGATGGATAGTGCTTTAATTCTCTATGGAGAAAATTCCTTTTTGAGGAAGCAAAGATCCAAAATATCCTAAGGCTTCTGAGATGTTCCCTGCAGACCGCAACATTTATAACCTAATTTTTTAAAAATCATCTGTGCTCATGAGCTTCAATTCATTAATAAAATAATTCTTAATGTCTTGCATAAAGTTAAAAAAGTTTTAAGTCTGTGTTAAAAACCTTTCTACGGTATTGGTTGTGTAAATTTCTTGATTCTTCCACAGATTGTCTCATGGAAACATCATTACCTCTTCTGTACATTCAGTTGCTTAGGCTTAGATTGAATATTCATCTATGCTCAAATCAAATTCTGTAAAAAGCAAACTGCAATTCAGGACCAGATTCTAGAGACAAAATGTCTGACATATTTTGGAAACATATTGTTTAATGAATTGTGTATTTGATTCACTCCAGTTCTCATTTTATGAATACCAATATACTTTGAAAACACTTAATGTATGTAATTGTTTTCATTAGTTTTCTGCAAAAGTGAACATGAAACTTTACCTCAGCTTTTATTTTTCAAGCTGGCTGGCAAGCCAAACGTTTAGTAATCATTGTGTGAAATTGCAAACCTGTGAAGTTTATGCTCAGTAGCAGTTCATGTTCTAAGTTACTACATTTCATTTATTTCATTTTCCAGAAAGCATCCCTTATCATTTATTAAATCAGCCCTATGTAATTAAGAAGCTCAAACCCAATAAGATAGTTAACCTTGCTTAAGACTACACAGGGTTGGTGAAGGCATCAAGAGGCCAGGAAGTAGCAGCTAACACTCCCCCACCCAAAAAAATTACACCAGTTAATTAACAGCCCCCCATCTGAAGCCCAGGCGGGGTTGAATTGAGTCCCTCCCCATCCTCATCAGTTGTAGTGCAGCAGCTCGGGAGAAAAACGAGTGGGAAATCATACTAAGCTATTGAGCTCTACCTTCGGCTGTTATGGCCCCGTAATCCTCTTCCAAATTAAGGGAAAGTGGAACTAGGATTGAAATCGGGGCCCTCGAGCTGCTAACACTCCTCAATCGGGACGGGTGTCCACGGGGCCCGTTTCTAGATTAGCTGCGCTCGAGTAGCTCTGCGGATGCAACTTGGATCATTTGCGCCTCGCCTTTTGTGTTTCGCGGGCACAGGGAGGGTGCCAGCGTGGTTTAGTGTTTGCGTGTATAGCTTTACTCGGAAGTAAATCAAGGGACTCGGACTTAAGGTGCGCAAAGGGCGGCTGCCTACGTAGCAGTCATCCTCTATATCTGGATCGCGCGCTGGCTCTCCCCCTTGCGCGCACACACACACACACACACACACACACACATATATATATACATATATATATATATATATATATATAGTCCCACACACGAGCGCGCACACACAAACACACTCCCCGGAGGAAGGGTGTACAGTCCAGAGGCCCTTTGCTCTTTAACTGCAGCCGCCGCCGCAACAGGCGCTGCCCGGACATTGCTAGCGGGCACCCCTTTGGCTGCAAGCCGCCTCTCGTCGTTGCTCCTGCCGGCACGTCACGCCGCTCTTCCCGGAGCCGGCTCTCTTTCCTCCCCTCGGGTGGAGCGCTTCTCGGCGTCAGGTAGGATCCTCCGAGCGCCTCCAGGCCTCTGTCGGGGAGCGCAAAATGGCGCCACGGCCGGCCGGAGAACTGGCTTGGGCGCTGCTTTCTGTGAAGGGAGGGGCCGGCCGGGGAAGTAGGCCGGCTCGGGGGCAGCGGGCAGGGCCCAGAGATGCGGCAGCGACTCTCCCTGCTTATTGCTCTCCGGGCCTCCCTGCGGCCGGTTCCTTCAGCGCGCCGGCTTTTCCTGAGACAGCAGCAGCACCTCTTCCTTTGCGGGTACTGCCGCGGGGAGGCCGAGAGTTGGGCCTGGGATGGGGGCGGGGTGGTGGTGGTCCGCGAGCGTCTTCCCGCCTTGGCTGCGGTTGAGGAAGGAGTTGGTGGGGAAACTGTGGCCGCCTCGGGGTCTCTCGCGGCTCTCCTCTCGCCCGTTCCCGGGTTGTGTAACCGACCTTTCGGGTGCGAGTGTGATAGTGGCAGCCTGCCTGGAAAGGGGGTGAATCAGCGTGAATGCTAATTCTTTGCCGAGGGAGACGAGAAGACATTTCCCCTCCCCACCCGCGGGCCCCGAAATGCTTAAAATGGGAGTTGGGGAGGGGGGGACAGCGATTCTCTGCGGACAAAATGGGTGGGATGCCAGGCAGGTAAGGTCGGTGGGCGGGTGCGAACCGCGACGCGTGTTTGTACGGGGGCAGAAGAAATGGTAAAGGCGATATAAAGGGTGGAGGAGGAGGGAGAAACCCCGGTGATTCCCTTCGGTGTGTTGAAGGCGCTTCTCTGCTTTTCTGTTGTGCGCTTTGCCGCCCGGAGTCACATTTTGTGGGAGGAAGCTAACGTCATGCTGAACAGGTTTAACTGAGGAGAACTTGGCCAGCAAAGGCATCCGATTTCAATGCTGCTTTTAAAAGTGTTTTCTTCCTTTTCATTTTTTGTAGAAAGGTGTCGGTATAGATTTAGATTTCGCTTGCCTCAGAAATCGAGGCTGAGGTAAAAGACCGGAAAGTGTCCGCTTTTTGGTGTTCTTGTGCATTTGTTTTTCTGTTTTTCAGGCTGGTATAATCGAAGCCGGTGTCTAAGTGAAACTGGTTTTCCAGATAAGAGTTTTGTTATTCTTTTTCTAATTAGTTATACTTCTTAGAGTATGTGCAGTAGTTTTATACGATTTAGTAAGGTTAATTATTTATCTGCGGAGTGGATAGAAAATATTTCTTCATATTATTTAATATTGGCTCACTTTATTGAAGAGTGTGTTCTAATAGTGTACTTGTATATCTCTCACATATGTGTGTAATTTGGACAACTTCATTAAAAAGGAGTAAAATGGTTAAAAACTGTTAATTTAATCGTACATATGTTAAGAATGTACAGGACATTTTTATTTACCTTTATTAACAAAGTATTATTTCTTTGTTTATACTTGTTCTAAATTCAGAAAATTCCAGTGATTGACAGGTTAAAAATGTAAATATGTCATTGCTCCTCGGAAACAAATTTTAAGAAGTAAATCTTGTTACATTGAGTGGGTTTGCAATCATAAACTTCCAGGGGAGTCCAGGTTGAACATCCTTTGAGTAGAATGGTTGTGGAGTGCCTGGTTAAGTGGGATATTGTTATCCAAAAGCTCTGGTTTCTTTTCATTATTTTTCAGTTTGAAAATATAAGCCACCCCAAATCATTATGGAATTGTGCGACCTGCAAATCCAGTGAATAAAAAGTTTTTGTAGATGCTGACAGTTGAATTATTGTATGTTTAAATGCTAGTATTTGGCCCATTTGATTTCTTATTTGAATACATCTATGCATCTATGTACATTGGTTAAGTGTAATAAAAGAAGTAAACATTAGGAAATTTATTGCTTTTAGTAGAGTGCAGGTGAGGAAGAATAGAAATGGTATCAAACAAAAGTGCCTTGCCTGAGAGTGAAGATACTAATGGTAATACTATTAGAATACATGGTATTCTAATACCATGTAAAGAGGTTGTGTTGAATTTGGTGAATTACAAGTAACTATTATTTCAGACTGCAAAAATTTCATTTTGTCATGCACCAAAAATATAAAGGTTAAAATGTTATTTGTAGTAAGTGGAAAACAAGTGCAGATGTGATAATCTGTTAGTGAAATATTTGAATGTGTAATTACCAAGGAGTTGCCAGAAATAATTAGCTTGATCCCACCCACAGTTAAGTATGGATTAATGACATTGGGTTTAATTACACTTAACAGTCATGTTGAAAGAAGTAGCAGACTTGTGATACTTCAATACTTTTGTTGTGCATAACTAATTGCAACTGTAGTCCACCAAATCTTATGCCATTATAAATATTGACAAGGAGGTATAGGAAAGTTGTGGTCTAGATATTTGAGTTAAAATCCTCAGGAGTTCTGGACAGCATTACTGATATTGAGAAATGCTGAGAGTTGTTTTTAATATTTAGTAGGTCATAAGTTAATCACTCCTGCAAAATGTCACTAGGTTGTCCTTTGTTTTTCGGCATATGCAGAAGAACTCGGATGCTTCAAACCTCTTTTCTTGGTCAGCCAATCAGAATCCTGATAGGTTTGGAATATTTTGAGCCAACCTAATGGCAAGCATTTGCTCAATTTATGATTTTGATAATATGAAAATTCAGGTGTTGAATTTAGAGGTGAAAACATTACTACTACTTGAAAATGTTTTAACAATACTATACAAAGTGATTGAAATTAGGGAGCTGTTTTTATTCAGTTTAGGTGAAAAAATGAACTGAACATGTGGACACTTTGGACTGTCTGAAGGGGTGTCATGCAAGAGATGTTTGAAGATGTTCATTGTTGTTTAGACACTGCCAAAATATAAGTAGGTTTGGAAAAGAGGTTAGTAGGATTTTTGCTAATGGTTTAGGGACAGAATTGGAAAATCTGATATATGTTTGTATTCACCAAAAAATTATTATAGATCACTGACCACTTTCTGTTTGGGACAGGTGTGTCTAACCCATGACCCACAGGCTGCATGTGTCCGTCAACAGTTGGTAATGCGGCCCTACAAGTTTGTAAACTTAATTTTATTCTGTGATTGATATGTATTAACTGTGCTATATATTTTGTATACAGTCCAAGACAATTTCTCTTCACTTAGTATAGCTCAGACAAGCCAGCAGGTTGGCCACCCCTGATTTACAGCCTGCTTTTTGACTAGATGGCCATAATGAAGGCCCAAACATAGTCTTCTCTCACTTTCTCAGTTGTAGACTTTGTTTCCTAAATTATTGATAAATAAAAAAGCAGACTTTGCTCTTGCTGGAAAAGCACTAGGAAGAAAAAAATGCTATAAAATAAGTGATTGAAATCCTACAGAAAAGCCAATTGTAAACAGTACCCCATTAGAAAGAACAACTGTTTCATCCTCTGACATTGAAATGTTAAATTAATTGGGTTCTAATGCAATTAATGAAATAGAAAAATTATAAATTAAGGAGATGTAGTTGGAATCTAATATCAGACTACAGAAAATGTTGTAAGGAAAGTGTAAAATATAAAGTAAGGAAAGTATAATTAAGAAATGTATTTCAAAAGTAAAATCTGGGTCCATGATATTTTCTTGGAGGGGAAGGAGAGTGATTATTACAGAAAGTATAGAACACAAGGTCATGAAACAACAGAGCAGAAAAAGTATGCAGAATTCTTTCCAATTCCTTAATAGCAGTACCCCTTTAAGTTAAGTGATAGGAGAGGGTAAGTTTAAGAATGATACAGTGGGTAGTATTCCAAGCTGTTGTTTAATTGTTTCCATAGGGAAGTATTGTTTTTCCCCCCTGGAATGTTTTTCTTGCAATCTTGAAATGGATCTGTCCTCTTTTTTAACTGGAACTTTGTTTTGCCAACTTCTTCTGCCATATCACATCCTTGTGTGTCCAATCACACTTGGCTATTAAAGAATTCTATTTTGGAGAGTATCCTGCGGATAAACAAAGTTTCAAACCCCTTTGCATAATTACATTTCAACATTATGTGGACGAAGTGGGAAACAATACCAGTGGTACAGGATAGTAGCTTGATAGGATTGCTATTGCCTGTTTTGCTGAAACTATGGGATTTAACACAAGATTAAATTTACTTGTTAAATATACAACACATTCAGGCAAAATTAGATTATTTTAATGTGTATCATCAGAATCATGTTAATCAGGTTATTCATGATGGGTGAAATTTACTTGAATGTATATAAGAATGGAATACGTTTTCACGCTCCGGCTATTCTGAACTAATAGCCGGCAGTAACTGTCAGGATGAGTAGTGATGAGTGACATTGGTAGTTGCTGTTCTTCCAACAGTTGATGAATTTTAGTTCCCCATCTCCACCCTTGGGAGACTTCAGTTCAGTTAAGAGTATGTTCTGTGATCAGAGTTAAAACGATTAATCATAATGCCTGTGTTCATATAACATTCCTAAGATAACCTACATTATGGTTTTATGTGATTCCTAATTTACATCACACCCTAAGAATATTGTAGCTTTTGGGTTAGCCACTGGGGTTTATTAACCATTATTAACCATATATGCTCACATAAAACAGCAAAGTTACTGCTGAATTATTTTGGAATTTCTATTTACCTTGATACACATAGCAATTTTGTGGAAGCAAACCCTGCTACATCCAATAAATTATCCTGCTTTAGATTCCCCCATAAAGCAATTGCCAGAGAATTGTGGACTTTGTGAATGACCATCTCTGCATTGTTACATTATAGATGAAAGCAATGAACACATATTTTCAGAGTGAAGCGTAATGCATTTTTCCTTGTACTCCTTACTGAATCACTTTTTTGTTTTCTTTTGCAGTTGGACTATGTCCCGATTTTCTAACTTATTGCATTTGTATTGTCCTATTTAATTTCTCCTATGTTCTGTGAAAATTGCTTCTTGTATGCCAGTCAACCTTAACAATACATTCAGAATGCTAGTTTGACCAAACTCCATGCAAGCGTTGTTGCTTATTAAACATATATATGATTTTGCTTTATTATATCGCAAAACATTGTAGTAATATAAATAACTTTCTTGGATAAATGTTTGTGACAAGAATATTTCTATACATTACTTAGGAATAACTTGGTGATATATACTCACTTGCTCACTACTTCTCATTTGATTCTTTCTTAGGTGTGAAGTGGTTGCAGAGGGCCATATGTCTTAAAATGTTAGATGGGAAGCAATTGAAGTTATCAGCTCAACAGTGTGTCTCCCCATAAATACTTCCTGTGTTACAGTGCCAACTGATTCATTGTTGCCTAACAGTACTATATAGTGAAACCTCCAGGAAATATAAAGGTATTCTATAGTGTAACTTTTTTATAACTGCTTGAAAGACTATTTCCCTCAAATTAGAGTAGGTTTTAATGGATAAAAGCAAGTTTCTTTCAATACCACTGGTATGCAGGTAGATCTGTTTCTTGTTAAGAATTCATGGAATCAGAGAGGTAATTATGATTTTGCAGGAAAAATGCAATTTTCATTAAAACCAATTAAGTCCTCTGCTCTCTTCATCCTTTAGCAAATACAGTCTATCAATATAACTTTTTAGGTGCAAAGCATAATGACTTGTCATTCATTTTCTTATCTTCCAAACCAAGTTACCAAATTCCACGCGGGTCCAATCAGTTATTCCTGCTGCATATTGAATAACATGGGTTGCCCAGGTATTAATTGCTTTAATGATGTTTTCACCATTTAATGATTATTACTAGTACCGTGTTTTCCCCAAAAATAGGACCTACCCCAAAATAAGCTCTAGTGAAGGGGAGTGGTCATAGCCAGCATAGGAGGTGGCAAACGTGCGGGGGCTGATGATGTCTGGCAGCAGCCACAGGTGAGCGCAGCACAGGTGAGTTGAGGTGTGGGGGGGGAGGCAGCCAATCCTGACGTGCCACGTGGGCTGTAGGAAAGTCGAACAGCAGTGGGCTGGAGCAGTGGGCAGCCGTGGAAGGCTCGTCTTTGCATCTCTCAGCTTGCCTGCAGCCCGCATGGCACATCAGGATTGCCTGCCTTCCACTCTGTATTTCAGGATCGCCTGCCTTTCACTTTGTGCCTTATGCTCTGAGTGTGCCGACCAAGGGACCGGCAGGCTCCAGCTGCTGCCAGATACCATTGGTCCCCTCGTGTGTGCCAGGGGCGCAGGGTGCCCACCTGGGCTGGTTACCCTGAAATCATGTTTCTCTGAAAATAAGCCCTAGTGGGTGCCCGAAAGAAAATAAAACTGGGTCTTATTTTGGGAGAAACATACATAATATTAATATGCTGCCTGTCTCTTAGTGACTTTGGGTGATTTAGAAATTGTTTAAAACATTAAAAACAAAACAAAAAAACAAAAATGAAAGGTAAAGATGGCAAAAATGATAAAACCAAAGAAAAAGAAACCAGACAATCTAAGAGGGCTTCAGTCGTCGTCCTCAAAGTCCTGGGCATATTGATGACATCAAAGCTCCAACATGCAGGTGATATCACCTAAAATTTCATACAGATGTTAAAAATATACAAAGGAGGCTTGGGAAATGATTCCTCCCCCCCCCCCCCAACCAATATAAGTAGAACCAGACCTCGAGAAAGGAAGAGAGCTACTGTATAACATGGTCCCCAATTCCCAACCCACAGAACTGTCTCAGAAGGACACCATGATCAGTGGTATGAAAAACTCTTAAAATATCAAAGAGCACAAGGATGAATGCACCACCCCCATCCCTTCTCTGGCTCAGATCATTTTGAAGTGTGATCAAAACTTTCCCAGTACTAAGTCTCAGCCTAAAACCTAACCAAATCTGTTTCCTCCAGGATTATCCAGTTGATCACCTTCTCAACAATTTTACCCAGAAAGAAAAAGTTGGAGACTGCATGATAATTATCAAAAATCATTGGGTCTAAAGATAACCTCTTTAAGGAGCATGTGGTAAATTGCTATAAGTAATACCAGAAAGTTGACATTAAATTGGAACTTTCAGCAGATAGATATGCTTGTGAGACCAGCTACTCTTAAATAATGAGAAATTTTTTTTTTTAATTGACTGACATGGCAGAAATTTCATTGTCGTTTTGGGAAATATATAATTAATTCAGTAGTCACCTTCAGAAGAATCATTTCCAAGATGAGCTGGTAATTTGTAGTAGAAGAACTGGTAATTAGAAGAAGGACTCTAATTTGATAAAATTGTGACTAATGAAATGCTCCCAAACTTTAGTTTCCATTTAAGTCAAGATAATGATTTTTATTGGCTTCAAAAGGCATTGTATTTCTTTTTGTCAACTTCAGGAATTTCTCACACATCAGCAGTTTAACTTCTGCTTACAATGTATGTAACTCTCCTATGTTATGTTAATTGAAGACTTGTTTTAATTAAAAAATGAGGTTTACATACAGGTTGAAAGATCCCATATGTTTCCCATCAGCAGATTCTCTTGCCAGATTTGAGATTGTCAGCATTCAGAGGCCATTCTTCTAAAACAATATTTGATGGATTGTGTATAGCTATAGGATATCTTACCTTGGGCAAAGCCCAGGATTTCATTTTTTAAAACAAATACTTTTCTGTATTTGTTTTAAATACACTTTTCAAGTGATTAAAGGAGCACTATACTGGTGGCTTTGAAAAATGGAGGAAAATTGTTTCATTTAATCAGATTCAACATTAATGTACTATAGTTATTTACCTAAAGAGGAGTCTTGCATAGCAGTATTACTGGAGTAGCCAGCCATGGTATGTGTGGATTCATTTCAAATGTAGGATAGCCGTCACATCCCACTACTATTTATTTCTTAATAGGAAAATAGTTTTTTAATTTGTCCTTATGTTTGCTAATAGAGGAATAAAAGAAATTGCTATAAACAAAAGGAACTAAAAAGACATCCAACTGGCTGTAACATAGCCACTCTATAGCATCTTTCAAGATTATTAGTTGTTGCTTGGGATATGTTGGTTGCCTGCTTATTATTAAATCTAAATAAATGATCTTTTTCCTTCCATTACCAGTTAGCTTTTTCTCTTGATTTATCTCCATCGAGTTTTGTCCGCCTGTTTTGTCTTTTCATTCCTAATTAAGAAATTATTGTCACAATTTCACCAGCTTCTCTACCTTGTTTTTTCCTGAATGCTATTACTGGACAAAGAGGAATTTGTAAATATGTAACTGCATTTCTGTATGTGAAATTGTGTATGAAAAAAATGGGAAAATGCCTTGGGGATCAATTTTATAAATTGAGTACCTTATTTTATAGGCATTTAATTTTAATTAGTTGTTATTAAATCAAGCAATAAAATAATTTTGTCCTGATTATCATGGGGGGGGGGGGTATGGCTTCATTTATTTACAAGTATACATTTTTGGGGTAAAGGATTGGAAAAAAATTGGGCACTATGCAGGATTTTTGTCTGTGTTAACAATTGTTTACTGCCTTCCTTTCCTTTTAGAAGGGTCATTTTAAACTCTGAATAATCACCTCTTGAATAAATATGTTAGCTATAGAGTGCAAACTGGATTAGGCTGAAATTAAACTTTTTAGTCAGTAAAGGATTATGCTGAATTGTCATTTGCTACTTCATCCTACAGTGGCTCTTATACCCTACCCAAAAAAATTCAGCTGCTATTATTTAATTGAATATAAAATATATACATTGCTAGCATCTCATTGAGTAACAAGGGGTTCTGAATTTAGGATAACTTTTGCTATGCGTATTCAAGTTACTTTTAGCAATATTCATATTCCAAGGATTCTTCAATGTCCAAGGAGCTTGGTTTTAGGAGATTTGTTGTTGTTAGTTGCAAAATTGTGTCCGACCCATCGCGACCCCATGGACAACTTTCCTCCAGGCCTTCCTGTTCTCTACCATCCCCCGGAGACCATTTAAGCTCATGCCTACTGCTTCAGTGACTCCATCCAGCCACCTCATTCTCTGCCATTCCGTTCTTCGTTTGCCCTCAATCATTCCCAGCATTAGGCTTTCTCCAGTGATTCCTTCCTTCTCATTAAGTGGCCAAAGTATTTGAGTTTCATCTTTAGGATCTGGCTTTCTAAAGAGCAGTCAGGGTGAACTCCAGGATTGACTGGTTTGATCGCTTGCAGTCCAAGGGACTCGCAGGAGTCTTCTCCAGCACCATAGTTCAAAGGCCTCAATTCTTTGTCGCTCAGCCTTCCTTGTCCAACTTTCACAGCCATACATTGCAATTGGGAAAACCGTAGCCTTGACTATACGTACTTTTGTTGTCGCTGCTTTTTAGTATCGCTGCTTTTGTTGTCGCTACTTTTTAATGTCGCTGCTTTTTAGTATCCTGTCTAACTGCCATAGCTTTCCTCCCCAGGAGCAAGCGTCTTCTAATTTCTTGGCTGTAGAGATTAGGAGATTTAGGAGATTAGAGGAATGCATATATAATAAATGTCATTATGTCACTAATCTTTAGCTCCTCATTCCAAGCATTGGCCAGGACATTTAATATATTTCTTGGATGATATTTTGGAATCCCAAAGTTTTCATGAGTTTCTGATAATGGAGAATTCAACTTCGTCAACCGCATTTACATGTGCCTCAGGCTGATATAATGCTTTAGTTCAGTATTTGAAATTTAAGATCAATGGCGTCCATATAAGAATGATAAGCACCAATATATGAAATTGAGCAGACCCACTTTGCTACCATTCTGAACTTCACTTGCCTGAATGAACTCTTCTGTGAATGTTAGTGTTATTCACTATTATAAATTAGTGGTTCTCCACACTTCTTTCATCATCATGCAATCTATTAGATGCTTGCTGAACCAGCTAAATTCTTAGGATATCTCTGGATCTATTATAGAAGCTTCCACAATAAGGCCAGTCTTATAGAGGTCTGTGTAACTTCTCTTCCCCAAATATGATATGAAGTAGATTCCCATCAAGTTAAGTCACTCAATTTAAAGGTTCCTAATAATTGAAAAGCAGTTAAGCAATTTCTGAAAGTAATTAAGAAATGTGGGTAGGTGAACCTTATGTCCAGACTGTGTTATGACTGTAAACTGGATTGAAATTTCAATTTCCAGCTGCTCACCCATGAGCCATCCCAAAAAGCCTAAGTTCCTGCACTCTGCTTACAAGGAGCAGTTCTTTGAAGTACTGGATTATTTTAACGATCTCTCTTTTTCCCAGAGAGACTTCATTGGCATCTAGAGACATCTAGTTTATCATGAATCCTCATAGCTGCCTATCAAATGATTCTGGATAGTTAATAATATTAAAAACAATGAAACCATATTCAAAATAAAACAAAACAGCAGCTAAGAAAAAATCACCAAAAACATGTAGCCAGCACAACCAAGAAATTTGATCCATCCAACACTCAGGCTCCCAGGTTCTAATATAGAATGAAACCTTTGAGGCTTTGTGGAAAGCCAGCAGAATCAGACCAATTTGACCTCGAGATTTCAGAAGTTGGGCATCAGAACAGAAAAGGCTCTGTTGAGTATAGCCTAATAGCGACACTACCACCCAACTAACTGTGTATATTACGGGTTGTTAGATATGTGTTGTATTATTGGTTTTAACCTAGGAATCAACTCAAACTTTTGTAGCAATTTTTTTGTAATCTATGTTATGATCTACCGTGAAACTCTTTTGAAGTATAAACCATGATAACAGCTAAAATTCTCTATAGTACAATTTCTGGTTTATGGCACATGACAAACAGTGCTGTGAAATGCAATGTATTCCGATTAGTATGAGAATGAGATATTAATTCATAACAGCAAAAGAACAAGAGTTGCTAAAAATGCCATGTATTTTTAACATCTGATAACAATAGAGTTCAAGCCCGGTTGCTATCATTTTTAAAAAAACTAATTTTGGCTCTTAAACATACTAGTTTTAAGCATGTTTTCTTCACTTCAGGCTGTTATTAGACTTGACTTTTTTTTCTTCCAAAAAAAGAAACCAAAGATTTCTTGATTTTCATAACTGTCAGAAAAGTGATTGGGATTTAGTATTGAAGTCTATCTACTGTAGTCAATTTTATCAAACTAATAGACCGTGATTTCTGTCTCTTGTAGTGGCTTTTAGTATTTATAGAAATTTTAGAGGATTAATAATTAATATGTTTATTATATAAACTTTCTGTAGAGATGTCTCACAAGATTCTTGTTTTCTTTTGGAAGATGCTGACATACCTAGTTTCCTCAAGGAACCTATGTTAGTAAACAGGAAAATGTCAGATTTCATGGTTGAAAAATAGATTGAAGATCCATAGTTTTAGATTTTAATTCTATACAATTGATATTTCTGGAAATGGATTGTTATGATATACTGTTTTGAATAATGATGACATAGCACATGTAAAACTGATACCATAGCAACTTTTAAGGTCTACGCATTGGGCAGTATCTCAGAGCTATGAAGAACCTCCACAAAGGCAGCCAGGGAAAAATTGTGCTTTTGAAAGAAAAATTGAGAATTCAGAGCTTGCTGTGCTTTCAATGAGTGTGAAGTAAATGACATGCTGATAGGATATAATGGCTCTGGGTATCCTACTGGTATTATGGCAACCTTTATTATTATTGCAGCTCTTTAATTTTATAGCAATCTGACTCCCTTCTCAGTTTGATTCTTTCTCATATCAGACTACCATACTGGCTGGCATAAAATGTCATTGTACATTATTTACTAGACAAATTAGGAGAAAGAATTTTGCTTTATTGTTTGATTCACTATGTAGCCAAAATGAGTTCAGCTGGGGAAAAATGTGTATGTGATTTTTTTAAGCATAGAACTCTAACGTTAACAACCAAGGTCTGTTTTATATACTTGGGTCCCCTATAGTACAGTGTGAGTCCAGGTGATCTAATGAAGAGCCTATACAGTAGAATATAGATTTCTTTGTTGTGTACTCAATTATTAAACATTTTGTGACTAGTGAAGATAGTTTGTAGGAATTTGGAATTTAATTTGCCATCCATCTAGTTTTAGCCATGAAATATTTTGCTCTATTACTGCTGATGAAATTTACCATTTCATTTCCAATTTATCCTAGCTTTCTTTTTGCTTAACTTCTTAATTATTTTTAATTCTTAATTCTTCTTAATTACTGTAATGGAACAGTACAGTTCTTAAAATGCAAGCTTTGATTCTTTCTTTATATCTCTGATTATAGTGTCATGAAATATGAGCAGGGTTTTTTTCTTCAGAGTTGTAATTTAAAAGTTAATCCAAAATACAACAAAATCATGCAGTAATGTACAAGGAAGAAGAGCCTCACATTATTGTATTCTTCTCATTTTTATCATTGTTCCTGCATTATATATTTTTTTACACATACAGACACCCACACCCACTATAATCCTAATTCTTTCTATCTATCTATCTATCTATCTATCTATCTATCTATCTATCTATCTATCTATCTATCTATCATCTATAAAATTGTATTCAGGTTATCAAAATATGAAGTACAAGTGAAAATAAAGATAATAGGGAAGAAGGGAATGGATAAAGGGGAAACAAAAGTGTGAGGTAAAGGGAAAAAAAGAAAAAAAAAGCATTAACTTCCATTTATTTTTAGTGCAGTAGAATAAAGATAATAACATTATAGCCTCAACATTTTACTTTGTATACAGGTAGCCCTTGACTTACAATCATTCATTTAGTGACCATTTGAAGTTACAGTGGCACTGCAAAAATGACTTGCTTAACAAATTTTGGATTCAAATGTGGCTGTAAGTTGTGGACTATCTGTACTTTAGATATACTAGCAATTTTTATAATAATAATAACAAATTTATCAGCAAATCCCAAAATAACAACAAACTTATCTAATCAGCAAATCCCAAAATCAGAATTTCATTTTTTTTCTATCTAGAGAACAACTAGAAGGTATATTTCTTTATTATATCTAAGCACAGTTTAATTAGCAGTAGGATATTGCAAGAACAAACACTGAAAATGTGATCATTGCATTTCTTAAGGTTCAGACAAAGGCATAGTCATGCAAGGAATCCTGCATGAATGACTGCAGTGTTTGTGTGTATTGCAATTAACTCCTGTAAGTGCAAATCATGAACTGAATGGATTTCTCACTGATCCTTGCAGAAGAATTTTGGCATTATGAAATATGACTATCTTGGTCAATTCACTAGTGTTCTTACTTACTAATCTTAAATTGTTCATTTGGGATTCAAAAAGCCATATAAATGTAAGCATGGCCTGCCAAAACAAATGATAAGTTGAGCATTATTGTACTATGGTTTGAGTGGAGTAGTGTTTTTATTTAGGTAATTAATTAGTTACCATAGTAACATTTTTATTTAACTCAGAATTTAGCTCTGAAAAACAGTATCTATTATTATTATTAATCAATAGTTAGCAGGGATACAATTAAGGATAAATTACAGTATAATAATTAGACAATTGTTAAGTGAATTTTGCCTCATTTTACGATCTTTCTTGCCACAGTTGCTAAGTGAATCACTGCAAATGTTAAGCTAATAACACAGATCTAAGGTGAATCTGGCTTCCCAATTGACTTTGCTTGTCAGAAGGTCACAAAAGGTGATAACATGACCCCAGGACACTGCAACTATCATTAATATGAGCCAATTGCTAAGTATTCAAATTTTGATAACATGACAGTAGGGATACTGCAACAGTCGTAAGTGTGAAAAATAGTTATAAATCACTTTTTTCAGTGCTGTTGTAATTTCGAATGGTCACTAAATGAATGATTTGTTGTAAATCGAGGACTATCTGTAATCTGTAAAATGAGTTACCTTAATAAACTGAATCCATTATGATCTTTTTAAATCCATGGATAAAGTATTTTTGATTCTTTACAAAGTACAAAGACTTAAAACCATGAAACCAACAATTAAAACAGTGAGGACCTGGACTGAGTAGGCAAAATTAAAGCTACAGGCCTGCCTTGACTGCACTGATTGGAATGTTTTCGAAAATGCCTCTGCAGACTTAGATGAACTTACAGATACTGTAACATCATATGTCAGCTTCTATGAAGACCTATGTGAACCAACCAGGAACTTGCGAATACATAGTAACAATAAACCTTGGTTCACAGCTAAACTTAAGCAGCTACGTTGTACCAAAGAGGAAGCTTACAGGAAAGGTGATAGAATGCTGTACAATCAGGCCAGAAATGTATTAATAAAGGAGATCAGAGCAGCAAAAAGAAGCTACTCTGAAAAGCTAAGAAATCAGTTCTCAACAAATAAATCAGCAAACATGTGGAAAACTCTTAAAAATATCACCGGTTACGGCAAACCTCCTTCCCAGACTGAAGGAAATCAATAATTGAGAGATGACCTGAACGTGTTTTACTGCAGGTTTGAAAGGAAACTACAGCCACCTATCTTTACAACCCCCATCTCAGACACACCAACAACAGCCAAACCTCCTACAACTGATTCCATCCCATTGGGTTCACAACCCCTGGTGATCACAGAAAAGGAAGTGCAAGATCTATTTCACAGACAAAAGCCAGGAAAAGCACCAGGTCCAGACAAGATAACTCCTTGCTTAAAAGTCTGTGCTGACCAATTGGCCCCCATCTTCACCTGAATCTTCAATAAATCACTAGAAATGTGCCATGTCCTTCCTTCTTCAAACGCTCCACTATCATCCCAGTGCCAAAGAAGCCCTCCATCAGGGAACTGAATGACTACAGACCAGTTGCTCTAACATCTGTAGTTATGAAAACCTTTGAAAGGCTAGTGCTATCCCACTTGAAAACCATCACAGATCCGCTGTTAGACCCCCTGCAATTTGCATATCAAGCAAATAGCTCGACAGATGATGCTGTTAATATGGCTCTGCACTACATCCTACAACATCTTGAATCTCCAAAGACCTACGCAAGGGTCCTCTTTGTAGGCTTTAGTTCAACATTCAATACCATCATACTGGACATTCCTTTAACTAAACTAAATCAGCTAATGGTATCTGAACACACTTTTAAGTGGATCACAAGCTTCCTAACAGACAGGAAGCTGCAGGTAAAGCTAAGCAAAATCACATCAGATACCTGTACAGTTAAAACATGGGCCTCCTAAGTTTGCAGATGATACAACATTGATTGGTCTCATTCGAGACAATGATGAATCTGCATACAGACAGGAGGTTGAACAATTAGCCTTGTGGTGCGATCAGAACAATCTGGAACTGAACACACTCAAAGCCATAGAAATGGTGATAGACTTTAGGAAAAACCCTCCCATACTACCATTTCTTACAATACTAGACAACATAGTATCAACGGTAGAGACCTTCAAATTTCCAGGTTCTGTCATATCTCAAGACCTAAAATGGACACCTAACATCAAAAATGTCATCAGAAAAGCACAACAGAGAATGTTCTTTCTATGCCAATTCAGGAAGCTCAAATTGTCCAAGAAGCTGTTGTTACAGTTCTGTAGAGGAACTATTGAGTCTGTCATCTGCACTTCTATAACTGTCTGGTTTGGTTCTGCAACCCAACCCAGACTTCAGAGGATAATTTGAACTGCAAAAAAAAAACAGTTACTACCAACCTACCTTCTATTGAGGACTTGTATACTGCACGAGTCAAAAAGAGGGCTGTGAAAATATTTACAGAGCCCTCGCATCCTGGACATAAATTGTTTCAACTCCTACCCTCAAAATGATGGTATAGAGCACTGCACACCAAGACAGTTAGATACAAGAACAGTTTTTTCCCGAACGCCATCACTCTGCTAAACAAATAATTTCCTCAACACCATTAAATTATTCACATTAGGCTGCATTACTATTGCTATTGGTCTTCTCATTGTTCTTGTCACCCATCTCCTCCCACTTGTGACTGCATGACTGTAACTTTGTTGCTTGTATCCTTGTGATTTATATTGATATTGATTGTTTCCTAGTACGATTTGATTGCTTATTGTACTATATGACTGTCACTGGGTGTTGTGCCTTGTGATTCTTGACGAGTGTATCTTGTCTTTTTATGTACACTGCGACCATATGCACCAAAGACAAATTCCTTGTGTGTCCAATCACACTTGGCCAATGAAGAATTCTATTCTATTCTATCTGGAACTGTATTTGGAAGTTGTAGTATGTATTTATCAGAGTTTGCGGTGCTGGCTACTAGCTTGGCTGGCTTCAAAAAGGACTGGATCTCATAAATGGAAATAATGGAGATGAATACTATTAGCCTGTAGTGATGGCATGAATGCCTCTGAAGGCAATCTCTTGGGAGATTAGTGGACTTTCTTGTGCAATTGGTTCACTCTCGTAAGAACAGACTGCTGAACTAGGCCAGGGTTAGGCCAGGGTCTGATGTCACAGGACACTGCTTATATTCTTACGTTCGTAATATTATCTTAAATTATTTGAATTCAACTTTTCTTGATATCTTTCCTGTTTTCTTTAGGCTTCCACAAACATACTACAAAATGAATGATCTTGCTATCAAAAGAATAACAAATGAAATTATCAAATCACCTGAAGATAAACGAGAATATCGTGGATTAGAACTGGCAAATGGCATCAAAGCAGTTCTTATCAGTGATCCCACTACTGACAAATCTTCGGCTACACTTGATGTGCACATAGGTATTTAATCAAATATTTTGTTTTGGTTTCAGTTTTATATTGTATGATAGCAAAGGCTTACAAAACCTTTTATTTACGTGACTTAAGTAGAATGATACGTTTGCTTGGAAATTTCACTAATATTTTGTCAGTAGTTCAAATTAGAATTGATCTAGTCAGATTTGTATGTTTACTGGGCACAGCCTGAAGATTTTCACGTTATTGAATAAACTTATAGGTAGCAAAGGACCAGTAAGAAGTTAGATAAAAAAGATAAATAATTATAGGTTACAGGAAATAAAAAAGCAAGCAGGAAGAAAGTAAAATGGTAATAATAGTAGTAGATCGAGCAACTTCTAATTGTGTTTAGTGTGGTATAGAATTTTGCTTATATTTTTCAAAAAGCTTGCAGAGAATGAAATCACCCAATAAGCTAATAGCAACTTTTCTAAACATTTTCCTTTTATTTTTATGTAAAATAAAGCCTTGATTGACTTTCATGCAGTTTAGTTAACATTTCTTTTTTTCCTTGCAGTTTAAAATGCTCACATAATATCTTCACCTTTGATTTCTTAATAGTATATATTACTGTGACTTCAGTGGAGATTTACACAGGAGAATAGTCTGAAGAAATTGTGTAGTAGCTCACATATCTAGCATGACTTAGCTACAGAGTAAATAAATCTACTTAATTGATTTCATATGTTGATCTTTTTTGAAACTTTTTAAATAAAGTTTCTTATACCATATTGATTTAATTACAACTCTTCTGTTTTAAAAAAATCAGTATAATTGTAAAAGTTTGGCAGTATTTCTTCAATAAAACTTAAACATTTATAATGGTTTGTTATATATTTTTTCTCTCCACAAGGATCGTTATCTGATCCCATTAATATTCCTGGATTAAGCCATTTTTGTGAACATATGTTATTTTTGGGAACTAAAAAATTTCCAAAAGAAAACGAGTACAGCCAATTTCTTAGTGAACATGGAGGGAGTTCAAATGCTTTTACCAGTGGAGAACACACCAACTACTATTTTGATGTCTCACATGAACACTTAGAAGGTGCTCTTGATAGGTAAGCATATCATAATTATTCAGCAAGTATATTGTTAACCACTGTGTGATTTTTACTGGGAATAAAATCACATTGTCTGATTTGGAAAGAATTTATTTACAAATTATGGTGGAAAATAAGTATTTGATCACCTACAAACAAGCAAGATTTCTGCCTCTCACAGACCTGTAACTTCTACTTTAAGGGGCTCCTCTGTCCTCCAGTCATTACCTGTATTAATGGCACCTGTTTGAACTTGTTATAAGTATAAAAGACACCGTCCACAACCTCAAACAGTCACACTCCAAACTCCACTATGATGAAGACCAAAGAGCTGTCGAAGGACACCAGAAACAAAATTATAGACCTGTACCAGGCTTGGAAGACTGAATCTGCAATAGGCAAGCAGCTTGGTGTGAAGAAATCAACTGTGGGAGCAACAATTAGAAAATGGAAGACATACAAGACCACTGATAATCTCCCTCGATCTGGGGCTCCACGCAAGATCTCACCCCGTGGGATCAAAATGATCCCAAGAACGGTGAACAAAAATCCCAGAACCACACAGGGGGACCTAGTGAATGACCTGCAGAGAGCTGGGACCAACTTAACAAAGGCTACCATCAGTAATACACTACGCCTCCAGGGACTCAGATCCTGCAGTGCCAGATGTGTCCCCCTGCTTAAACCAGTACACGTCCGGGCCCGTCTGAAGTTTGCTAGAGAGCATTTGGATGATCCAGAAGAGGATTAGGAGAATGTCATATGGTAGATGAAACCAAAGTAGAACTATTTGGTAGAAACACAACTCGTCGTGGTTGGAGGAAAGAGAATGCTGAGTTGCATCCAAAGAACACCATACCTACTGTGAAGCATGGGGGTGGCAACATCATGCTTTGGGGCTGTTTCTCTGCAAAGGGACCAGGACGACTGATCCGTGTACAGGAAAGAATGAATGGGGCCATGTATCGTGAGATTTTGAGTGCAAACCTCCTTCCATCAGCAAGGGCATTGAAGATGAAACGTGGTTGGGTCTTTCAGCATGACAATGATTCCAAACACACCGCCCAGGCAACAAAGGAGTGGCTTCGTAAGAAGCATTTCAAGTGGCCTAGCCAGTCTCCAGATCTCAACCTCAATAGAAAACCTTTGGAGGGAGTTGAAAGTCCCTATTGCCCAGCAACATGCCCAAAACATCCTGCTCTAGAGAAGATCTGCGTGGAGGAATGGGCCAACATACCAGCAACAGTGTGTGCCAACCTTGTGAAGACTTACAGAAAACGTTTGACCTCTGTCATTGCCAACAAAGGATATATAACAAAGTATTGAGATGAACTTTTGATAATTGACCAAATGCTTATTTTCCAACATAATTTGCAAATAAATTCTTTCCAAATCAGACAATGTGATTGTCTGGATTGGTTTTCTCATTTTGTCTCTCATAGTTGAGGTCTACCTAAGATGTCAATTACAGGCCTCTCATCTTTTTAAGTGGGAGAACTTGCACAATTGGTGGCTGACTAAATAATTTTTTTGCCCCACTGTATATATTTCAATAGTTGCTTTCTGGTTTTTCAACTGGTCAGATTTTATGCATCTACAAATAGGATAGATAGAAGCTACTTTGATTGTGACAACAGGGAATTACGTTTTCAAATCTGAAAACTTAGAAATGTTTGATGTTTCTTCTTCATAATAAGTTTTGGGAAAATATTGATATGAAACTAATCTGCAGTTGCTAAATTCAACTTCATATGTGTGACATATCATATTTTACTAGGTAAACTAATACAGAATAAATTACTTCATAATCTGCTTCATCCTTTTTGCTTTCTTTACCAAGTTGCAGAGTGAAATTTTTTTAAAACTTCACAATTTGTACACATTCAGTTAATCTAATAAAGGGACAGCCTCTATGGAGTTTGGATTATTTCTGCTTTTCTGAAGTAATTCTGAAATAACGTTAAAATTATATGAGAGCAAAATTTGGGCCCATTCACATTTTTGACCACATTCCTGTCTCCACTGGGTTCGCATGGAGAAGGTGCTATGGAAATGTTCCAAAAATTGTCAGATGAGAGCTACAGGTGGAAGGGTGTGTGCTGCACCTGTCAAGACTTCCTTTTGTGTGCCAACCAGGTCCCCTTTTGCACATGGGCTGGGTTCTTTTGGGCAACACACCTGGCTGGCACACACCTCGCTGGTGCACAAAAGGGTAGTCTTTTCATGGTTGCCCAGCTGGGGATATCTTTCATGCAGGCCATTTTTTGTATGCCACCCAGGTCCTTTTTTCATTAAACGTATGCTGGGATGCTCCATGTGGGTTGCAAAGGCCCATCCCTTCCCATTCTAACCTAACTTAAATTCTTAAATTGATAATAATTTGTGTTCCACAAAGTGAATTACAGTGGAGCATACTGTGATTTCCAGCTGCAGTGGTCCAATTGAATAAATTAATAGAGACATAAGCAGAGGTAAAAATCAAGGATGGACTAAAGTTATCCATCCTGAACGAAAATCCAAAGCCATGTTGTATACTTCCATACTTATATATGTTATTTTAAACTTAAAAAATGTTGCTGTATTTCAGTACATTAATTTGGAAAATATGGGACTTCCTTTGTATAGGTTTGCCCAATTTTTCTTGTGCCCTCTTTTTGACGAAAGCTGCAAAGATAGAGAAGTAAATGCTGTTGATTCTGAGCACGAGAAGAATTTAATGAATGATTCATGGAGACTATTTCAGCTAGAAAAGGCTACTGGAAATCCTAACCATCCATTTAGCAAATTTGGGACAGGTAATTAAGAATGCAATTTTACATTATTTGGTCTATTTCACTATGAGGATATGATTCCTCCTATTTCTAAACATTCAGTTATCATGCAAATAAAAATATATGGCATATGTTGTAGAATCTTATTGATGATGCAGCCTTTAGAATTATGGTAATTAAATTTCCTTGATTCAGCAATAGAACTGACTTGTCAGAATAGAGCTGAAAGGGACTTTGGAGGTCTTCTAGTCCAACCGCCTGCTCAAACAGGAGACCCCATACCATTTCAAACAAGTGGCTGTCCAGTCTCCTCTTAAAAGCCTCCAGGGATGAAGCACCCACAACTTCTGAAGGCAAGCTGTTCCACTGGTTAAATGTCCTCACTGTTAGGAAGTTCCTCCTTAATTCCAGGTTGCTTCTCCTTGATTAGTATCCATCCATTTTTTCTTGTTTTGCCTTCTGGTGCTGGAAAACAAGTTGACAGTCTCTTCTTTGTGGCAGCTCCTAAAATACTGGAAAACTGCTATCATATCACTCCTAGTCCTTCTTTTCTCTAGACTAGCCATTCTCAATTCCTGCAGCCATTCTTCATATGTTTCAGTCTCTGGGCCTTTAATCATCTTAGTTGCTCTTCTCTGCCCTTTTTCCAAAGTTTCAACATCTTTTTTTGTAATGTGGTGACCAAAACTGGATGCAGTATTCCAGGCATAGTCTTGTGATCTTTTCTGGGATGTTTACTTTTCCTGTCAGCTTAGTGTCATCTGCAAATTTGATGAGTTCCCCTTCTATTCCCTCATCTAAGTCATTTATGAAGAGATTGAAGAGTACTGGGCCTAAGGAGGAACCTTGTGGTACCTCACTGCTTACTTCCCTCCATGTAGATGTACCATTAAGGACTACTGATTGAGTACAGTTTGTCAGCCAGTTATAAATCCATCTGGTGGTGATGTCTATCACACAATTTTCTCGGTTACCAAGAAGTAGGTAGTGGTCTACTTTGTCAAATGCCTTAGTGAAGTCTACGTATACTCTGTCCACAGCATTTTGAGGTCTACTAATTTAGTCACTTGTCAAAGAATGAAATAAGATTGGTTTGGCATGATCTGTTTTTAACCCATGCTGGCTATATTCATCAAGATCAGATTCTCTTACATTTTCTTGCTGATTCACTGACAATAAAAGTAAGAAAAAAAGGAAGAGAATGAGAAATGGAAGGAATATCTAGCTATAAGTAATTTTAATAACATATAGTAAGTGATATTCACCTATTCGTCAGCATTATTTATTATATCAGGACAAACTACTAAACCATCAAAATCAAAGAATCTAAACCAGGGGTAAAATGCTCCTGGTTTGGAACGGATCGCCCGATCTAGTAGCGATGGCAGGTGGTTCAGAGAACTGGTAGCAAAAATCCCTCCCCCAATGCCCAGCTGAGCCGCGTGATCATCAGAGTCTTTTAAAAGCATTTTTTCCACAGAAGTTTTTAAAAAAATGCTTTTAAAAGGCTCTGACGATCCCAGCTGAGTTGCCTGATTGTCAGAACCTTTAAAAAAAATTTTTTTTACAACCTCTTTGGCCGAAGAGTTTGTAGAAAAAATGCTTTTAAAAGTTTTTTTTTAAAAAAAGTTGGCCATGCCCACCCAGTCACATTACCCCCCCAAGCCACGCCCACAGAACCGGTAGTAACAGGTTTTACATTTCACCACTGATCTAAACCATAGTCTAAGTTTATGATATGCATCCTCTGCCATTATGTCTTGGATGTGCAGATTCTGATGGGAGTAAGTTTAGGGATTCATAGGTTATGATTAGCATCTTGAGTTTGACCTGAAAACAAACTGGCAATCAGGGTAGTGACCCAAATACTAGTGTGATGTGATAACATTGAGTTGTTCTCATTAACAAGTAGGCAACTGCATTCTGTACCAGTTGCACTTTCCAGATAGTCTTCCACTATAGCACCTTATATTACCATAGCTAAACATGAAGTGAGAAGGGCATGAGTGACTTGCTTTTAGTGCTTGCTCCAATAATAGATTGAATTGGGACATTAGCAAAAATTAAGTAAAAGGTTCTCTTAGATATGATTTCCACATGCTCTTTTGGTAGGAGCTATTAATTTAGGAGTCCCCCAAAGTTATGGATGAACTCCTTCTGGGCTTAAGGTTGGTACTATCTTGAAGTCAAGAAAGTCTGAATCAACTGCCACTGTATCCTTCTTGGGTTAAGACATCCTGGTTTTCCACATACAACCCTGGTAATCTTCAGACACCAGGTCAAGACTTACACTATCTTCATTCAGTATTATTGGCTAAAAGTTCATTTTTGTTGTGTATGCTACTTGGAAAACTCTTTTAAGTTGTTTTTAATTTTTTTCTTAATATTTGCATTTTCAAAAACAAAGCAATGCTAAATACCTGTATTGCAGGTCATTATATTGTTATTATAATGTAGTCTGTAATCAAAGTGTGTGAAAGCTTGATGAGTTATGTTTAATAACTGTTCTTAATTATATTCATACTTGAATATAAATACAACTGTACAAAGTTAATTGTTTTATATTTTTGTGTTTTCATTATTTTAGGAAGTTGTATTCACAATATTTATTTTATTGTTTTTTGTTTTAGCTTTACCATTATTATAGTATATCATAATAGGAGTGATAGGTTTATTTTGTATATAGTAGTAACGTTTAAGAGAACATGTTGGAAATAGACATTGTAGCCTTGGTTTCTCTTTTTCACTGCCAGAAAATTGGAAGTATTACAGAGTTTCACATTTAGACAATATATGTTTTTAAACTAAATTCTAGAAATAGTTCTCCCTGCATTAGTACAGAAGAATGTTAAAATAATCATTGCTCAAAAATAAGTGAGTGAGCTGCAAGGATATCCCACCACAGTTTATTCCCCAGCCACCCTTCTCTAGTCATTGCCTTCCATTTCATCCTAGGTTGTTGGGCTACCTGCCCCAATCAGAAGGGACCTTCCCACAGAGGATCATAAAAAGCAGACTTTTTTTTTTTAAAAAAAATTACATTCATCAATTGAAAACTACTGCACAATATTAAGACTTTTTAAGTGAAGATTTTTCCAGCAATAGTGGACTTTTTCCTGATAAACTGCATGACATTGGCAACAGTTCTGCCAGTTTATCCTTCTGGTCTAGCAGACAGAAATAAAAATAGAAACTGTAGTGTTTTCAAGGCTTTTTTTCCTTCTCATCATACATTGCGGACAAAGCTGAAGAATGGATCCAGATAAATACTGATTCTAAAGCTAATTCCATTTCCAGTGGGTTGCAACATAGGAGACAAGCAGGTTATGGCGCCAGTGCAGAAGAACCCTTAATTTTAACCTTCACTATTTCTTGACCAAGAGATTACAGTGCATTGGATTGGGAAAGAATTTCACTTTGTTGATTTAAGAAAAGACTAATTTATAATAACAAAGTTTTCTCAATATATTCCCAGATCTAGGAATTTGGGGAGCCCTACCCATTTTTTTAAAGTTATGTGGCTTTGTCCAGGTGGCCCTATTTCTTTTAAGTGGTTTTTTAAAAAAGCCTATACCATTCAGAGGGCTTTTGGAGTCTGGCAGTATCAAAATCCGATAAATAAATATTGAAATTACCAAATTATAGGTACAAATTTTCTCAACACATTAGGATCACAAAGCATAGCTTGACCTCGATTTTTAGTGAACACTTAACAATAGGTTCACAGTTCATATACCCTGAGAAATATGCTTAACAAACTAGGGGTTGCCTACATATAAAGGAAACATTAGCCAATTTATTCTTTTTTGCTTTAATAAACCATGGGTTTTTGAATTAGGAAGACTGATTGACATGATACGTGCATAATACTTTTTCTTCCATCTGGATTTGAGGATGCTAATTAATGATCTCTATGGGTAATGTAGAGATCACTGCAAGATCTCTATTATTTTCTGTTGGTGAAAAATTGAGTGCTACATTTTGAGTTACAAATCATTTTTCCCAATTCATATCACATATATTTAATGCACCTAACAGAACCACCATGGTTTTAGGGGAAACATACATGCCTATTGATCATGAGATACCCAGGCTCATGGGATGATTTGCTGAAAAATATACTCATTAACTTCCCATATGATTGTACAGTTTATGAGAATATATGCCTCTTTCCCTGCTATAACTTTTTTTCTCTTAATGCATCCTTTATTTTACTCTTGCTTTATAGGGAACAAGTACACTTTGGAAACTAGACCAAACCAAGACGGAATAGATGTAAGGCAAGAGCTTTTGAAGTTTCACTCCACTTACTATTCATCAAATTTAATGGCTGTTTGTGTTTTAGGACGGGGTAAGAATGGCAAGCATTGAGAGAATTATTTTGAAATATTTAAATGTTATTAATATTTTATATAATAATAAAACATTTAGAAAATTAAAGAAAGGCAATCTTCATGTTCAGGAGTAAAATAAAAATCACATTCCTGGTTGTAACATAAAAATATTAGAACACTGATGCAAAGCACTCAGTATTATTTTGCAGATTTATTCTTTTCTGCCTTCCGTGGCTATTACCATTACTGCTATTTCTCTAAATTCATGTCACATCACCATTTCTTTTTTAAAAATCAATTTTAGTATATGATTATAAATCATGATTCATTGTATTGTTTCAATACAGCAATGTTTATATGAGATTATTAACATTGTATTAATTGAGTAGCTTAAAGTATTGAAAATAGGGAAAGGAAAGAGACAATTCTGTCTATATTCCGTAAAATTTAGAATATCAACATTATAAGCGTAAACTATTCGGGTTTTCATGTTAATCAAGAACCACTGCATTCACATCAAAGTATTGTTATTGTGATAATAGTTTTAATCTAATTAATAGTTTTAATCTAAAGTAATTTAAACCAATTACTTATTAAAATTTCTGTTATATTGCTATATTATAGATATAGATTAATAAAAGGAAAAAAGATAGGCAAATCAAATTTAATAAAAATCAAATATCTGAAAAGTAAAAAAAGAAAAGAAAAAGGATAATAATAAAAACTATTACTATTGGTTTCTCATTTGCAGCTTTTTATATATTCATTAATCATTGCAATATTTGTAGACATTCAGACCCCTTTAAAAGTGAAACTATAAGTGTTCACCATGCTGTGTAGTGTGTTTGGAAGTTTGGCCTCCATTTTGTCATACAGTATTTGATTTGTTCTGTCTCTGTATCATACTAAGAGTTTGTATATGTACTCTTAATAGGTGGTCTTGATGTTATATGAACATTCTGTGGGTTTTTTCCCTTAACATCCCTCCTTCCTTTTTGAGATCTGGTTTTATTTATATTATGCACTGTAAAATACCCTGAATTCTGGATATAGAATTTCTGCAATAAGAAATACGTACAATAAGTTTTTAGAAGTGTGGTTAAAAGTTAGCCTCCTAGGGCTCGTTAAAAAGAGAGGTTAAGAAGTCTATAAATGATCTTGTTTTGTATATTTTTCCAGTAAGATATCTTCTAATGTATAATAGTTACATTCTCAGAATTCCCAACAGGTGAGAATTCTGGAAATTAAAATCCAACACACTTAAAGGACCTGGAGTAAGTAATGCTACTGTTAATGCTATTAGTGATTTCTTTTCATTCTTTTTTGCAGAAACTTTAGATGAGCTAACCAAACTGGTGGTGAAGTTATTTTCTGAAGTGAAGAATAAAAATGTTCCAATACCAGAATTCCCTGAGCATCCCTTCCAGGAAGAACATCTCCGAGTGGGTTTGAAACTTTCAAGATTACACTTTTATTAAACAGTAGATGGAACAAGATCATACTGGATATTCTCTGAAAATCATAAGATTTTCAGAGATGGTTGTGTGCAAGTTTAACCATCATGAAAATCATAAGATTTTCAGAGATGGTTGTGTGCAAGTTTAACCATCTACTTCTGGAAATTATAGGAACTGTTTCTAAAGTTAGCTTTAATCTTTATCTTACAATGATAAAAAGAAAATTAAATAAGGCTTTTCTGTTTTTTTTTTTTTTTTTTTGGTTTTGAAATTTTACAGCAACTTTACAAGGTGGTACCTATTAAAGATTTTAGAAATCTTTATGTCACATTTCCAATACCAGATCTTCAGAAGTACTACAAATCAAATCCTGGCCACTATCTTGGTCACCTTATTGGGCATGAAGGTCCAGGAAGTCTTTTATCAGAACTAAAAGCTAAAGGTAAGGTAATTCAAAGTTAGCTGATGTGCTACTTGCATTAAACTTGTTATTGTGAAAATGCTTCTGCAGATTGCCTTCATGATCTAAACACATTTTATCACTCTTACTCTTGGGTAGGGTCTGTGGTTTGAGAAATGTTAACAGAGGTCTAGAAGTATTAAAAGAAGAGACTAGGAGCCACCAAAAAAGCTTCCAAAAGCTCACCTGTATCTTTCTAATTGATATTCCTTGTCCACAAATAGGCAAATTTCTGTGCTTAGTATGTTTAACTGGCTGTCAGACTATTAAATTTGTGTCCGCTCTCAAAAATGGATTAATCAAACCTAATGCAATCAAATGTCTTCTGAGAGCACTTCCTTGGGAAATGTTATTTATGGCTATTGAATAATCACATTCCTCAGCAAATATTCTTATGCTTATCTTGATTCGCTCCAGACTTCCATTAATTGTGGCCCAGTTATTAGAGGCATCCTCTATATCAACAGATTCCTGCAGAATCATTTAGATGATTCTCACTCCCTCTGTAGGACTTTGCTTGCCTATAGCAAGTTGACCAGTAGGTGCTTTGCCTTACCAGAAAACAAACTGAAGAAGCGAAAGGTTCTTCCTGCACATGGGATTGATATTTCTAAAAGAAAAAGGCAGAAGTGCTTCAGTCTTCCATCATCAACACTTTGATTTTTCTACTATTATTGTATCTGCCTTCCTAGTTTGGTTTTGATTTTACTTTTCCTAATATTAAGAACCCTGGCTATATCTGCCTATAGCTAAATTGTGGTGTTGTGGCTCTCCCTTTTAGAGCAAAGTAAGATACTCATTTATATTCTAATATCAAGATAGAAAATTTGCTGAGTTCCACTCTTGAGCTTCATAGGACCAAAGGATGTAATGAGTTTAATGATAAATATATCTAATATCTAATATTGAATGCAGCTAGGTAATGTCCTAGCCTTCTGCCCTTTTTCTGCATTGTAGTTCAACAATTTGATTAGGGGAGGGTCAGCTTTTCTTCTAGGAAAGTATTAATGCTCCTTTCCCCCTCTTCTTGAATATAAAGAACTGGCAGTAACATCTTTGTGATGGCCTGCAGCTTGAAGAACACTGATCAAATATTATATGGCTAGTTGCAGTTTTGGCTCCCTCATCAGTGGCATCACACTTAACACCATGCTGAGTTTTATAATACAGGACTCTTTCAGAAACTTTCTAATGTCATTGAATTCTGGAAAGGAGACCAATTTAAATCTGTCTGATTTAGTCATGGAAATGTATTGAATGAAAATAACAGAATTAGAATAATCAAGGAAAAGAGGACTAAAAATGAATTTTAGCTTATGAAAGTACTGACAAAAACATATATCACCTATTGATGATATCACTTTTTAAATTGATATCTGATAGCATCTTTGACTTCGATTGTTATGAGAACAGTGAAAGAAAATTTTTTAAGGAGCTTCTGAATCATCCATATCCAGCAACTCTGTAGGTTTCTACAATTTAAAAATAGAAAAATCAATTCTCCATAGATAAGATCTGCCAAGACTGAGGAAAGTACGTGCAAAATTATATGATTTAGAAGGGACCAGGATCAGACAAGTTGATCAGACAAAGATATACAAATGCCATGATATCCTTGGTTCCTAAGGGTAAAGTAAAGTCATCATATTTCTGAGGAACATGCCATATCAGATGTCTTCAACTTCAAACTGTAATAAAGGCACCTTAAATTTTTGAGTTCATCCTTTAGGGCCACGTCATACAAACCATATTTGACATAGTATGGTATCATAATAGGTATTTATTTTTTCAGCTTTGCTTTTTCCGTAGCTGGCTGTTTCGTACATTTTACAGATGTACATACAAATGTTGCTGTCTCTTAGCAACTTAGAATTTTCTTCTGTAAAAGCATTTTTTTTTTTTTTGGTGCACAAAATAGTAGACCACCATTCGATGTTTTCTTATCCAATGATGGAATATTTCCTGAATGGTTTTGGTAATATAACCTGCTACTATGGAATCTATTTCCTTCAAAGCACAGAATTTTTCAAACCATTCACAACATATATCTTCAGTTATTTATTTTTAAACAATGTTCCTAGAAACCATTATTTCTTCCTGTGCACACACATACCTCAGTTAATGCCTGATTGCAGGACTGTGTTGTCCTAGGTAACCGAGAAGAAAGCCAACATTTCTTCTTAAAAGTGTACTCAGAAGGATAGACTTTTGGTTTAAAATTTCCAATTAAACTTTTGTGCAGGTGTAGGACAAATATGGAATCCACAGATGGTTGTTTAAAAAACATTTGGTAAAGACTTCCGGTTGGCGTTCTCTCCGTCGCAGGGCGGCTTGTTTGATCGGTCGCCGCCCCCGCCGCCTGTAGAGCCGCTTTTTAGATCGAAAAGCGGCTCGGAAAGCTCTCCTTTGGAATTAAGGGGGGGCTAGAGTGGGCAGCTTTAGGTTGAGCCCCAGAAGCGCTACCAGGGTGGTTTCTGTGCTCTGGCAAGCGCTCTGTGTCTGGGCTCCCTCTTCAAGCTGCTGAATCTCCGAGCGGCGTGGGACCTCTGCAAGACAGAGCGAGACGGAGAGGGTAACTCCATCTGTTACAATATACTTCTAAATGAACTACAACGAATTTGGTGAGACCTGGAATTTTTTATGAGAATTATAACTACTTTAAATGGACTTTTTTTTAACTGTGGAAAGCAAGCTGTCTCTGTGTGAAAGTGCTTGAAAATGGCGGCTGATTAAAGTTGAGCTAGTGAAAGGAGAAAGCGCAGCAAGAAAGTGAAAGTGTGCCTGCCTGTAATTGTACTGAGTCTATTTACAAGTTTTACAAATTCCTTCTAACTGCAAAATACAACGGATTTGACTCCTTTTCTGTAAAACTGGGGAGGACAGGAAAAGGAGGAAGATTTCTTTCTGTTTTTCAAAGAGTTAAATCCTGCTCAGGCATGGCTTCAAAGAAAACGGGGGGGGGGATTCCCCCACACATCAGACAAAGGAAAAGTTAGTGTCAGCTTCAAAACAGTCACAGGACAGCGAGACAGAGGATTTGAAAGCATTTATATTAAACATACACAATCCTTGGGAGAGCTTTCTGGAAAAATGAGTAAAATGGATGAAAGGATGGGAAAAAATCAAAAGGAAATGAAGGAGATGGTGGAGGAAATGAAGGAGTTGGTGGAGGAAAAAACTGATGGATTACATCAGAGTGTAACTAAAGTAGCTACAGTTCTTACTGATGCCCTACTGGCTGTTGAGAAAAAAGTGGAAGACTTAAATTCTGAAGTGGAAGCTAATAAGAAGGAAGCAAAGGAACAGATGTTTAAGGTGGTGGTGCAGAACCAGAGGCTTGAAGAGGAGATCACGATGTTACAATTTCGGAATATGGAGTATGCTATAAGACTGAGAGGTTTAAGGGAGAATAATAGAGAGAACTTGAGGGCAACTTGTGTGGAAGTTTTGGCCAAGATCTTAAAAGTTGAACCAGATGTGATTGCTAACAGAATTGATAAGCTGTACAGAGTCAACTCACGTATAGCGAGACAGAGGAATTTGCCAAGAGACGAGGTGATTTATTTTACTGAGAGAAAATTGAGAAATGACATTTTGCAAAGTTCTTTCCATACCACTGTTCAACATGATGGTAACCAAATTGGTGTTTACAAAGAGCTGCCACCAAAAATGTTAAGAGATCGGAAAGATTTTGGCTTTCTTGTAAATGAGTTGAAAAAGCGTCAGATCCCATTTAGATGGGATGCTCCTGTTGGTATCATTTTGCGACATGAGGAAGTAAGATATCGCATTAATTCTGTGGAAAAGGCAGAACAGTTTTACAACAATGTTCTTAAAAAAATTTCAATATCACCTCGTTCATCTACACTTTTACCTATCGAAGATATCTCAGTGGAGAAGGTTCCTGAAGAGGGGATTCAAGAAGTAATTTTGCTAAAAGAAGGACAGGCAACTCAAGCAGCAGCAAGGGAGGAAATTCTAGGTGCTGTAGGAGGTCTCTCAGAGGACTCGCTAATAGAACTTCTTGAGGCTAAACCAAAGCAATCTAGAGCTACAAGAGAGGTGGAGCCTGATCTTGATTTATTGATGCAAGAACCAAAAGATCAACGTATAACCCGAGCCGCAGAAAAGCAAAGATTAGAGAAACAACAGGGGTCAAGGATATCACAGGAAGAGAATGGCACAAAAGGGAAAAAATTATACTCTGAAGCTGTGGGAGGGGCGAGACCGAAGACATCGGCTGTTGGAGAGAGTCTTCGTCAAATGCTCAAAGGGCTTCACTCATTTTCAGAATGACACTCAGATTCTTATCATGGAATGTGAACAGTTTGAACTCACCAAAGAAAAGAAGAAAAATATTTCATTATTTGAAGCAATAGAATTGGAGACAGAGATAAAGGAGAAAGAGCAACTGCTTATTAAGAATCCGACTGATGAGAAGGTACAATTAACGATAAAACTCCTGAAAGATCAATTTCAAATACTGATGGCGGATCAAACAGCAACTAATCTGCAATACGCTAAACATAATACTTTTTGCAACGCTAATAAACCTGGCAGATGGTTGGCTTATACTTTGAGGAAACAACAAAGTTCTCGTATAATAAATACTATTGAGTATAAAGGGAAACAAGTGCATCAACAGAACTTAATACATCAAGCCTTTCTAGCTTATTATTCTAAATTGTACCAAGCTGATAAAATTAAAGAGGACTTTATCGATGATTATCTGCAGAAGATGAGAGTTACAAAAATTTCAAGCACACAAAGTGATAGATTGAATCGACCTATAACATCTGAAGAGATCTTATTTGCAATAAAACAACTGAAATTATCTAAAGCTCCTGGGACAGATGGTTTGACAGCAGTATATTATAAGACTTTACAAGTGGAATTGGTTGAGCATCTTAAGGATCTGTTTTGTAATATTCAGCAGGGGGGTAAAATACCCCCCTCGTGGAAGATGGCTTTTATTTCACTGATACCTAAAGAAGAAGAATCTGTAAAACCCGAAAATTTTAGACCAATATCTCTCCTGAATACGGATTATAAAATTTATGCTAAAGTATTAGCCAACAGATTGATGCCAGTTATTCAAGATGTGATCCATGAAGACCAAGCAGGTTTTATAGAAGGTAGACATATGAAGGACAATGTCAGGCAACTCATAGATTTGTTGGAATATCTTGAGAAAAATAAACAGACTTCTGCGGTGCTGGTGTTTTTGGATGCGGAGAAGGCCTTTGATCGAGTCAACTGGGATTTTCTAAAAAAGACCTTGCACAAAATGGATTTTGGGGAACAGTTTATACAAGCGATTTCGGCAATTTATCAAGAACAGATGGCACAAATTATTATTAACGGCAGTTTAACTACCAATTTTAATATACAGAAAGGAACAAGACAAGGCTGTCCATTATCCCCATTACTGTTTATTTTAACTTTGGAAGTGCTGTTGAATGCTCTATGGGACTCGGACAATCTGAATGGAATAGTTGTAAGGCAAAAAGATTACAGAACAAAGGCATTCGCAGATGATCTGGTTGTTACCCTAACACGACCTTTGGAATCAATCATCCAGATGAAAAACATCATAGAGGAATATGGTCTGGTTTCAGGTTTTAGCCTGAACCAGAAAAAGACTAAGATGATAGTTAAAAACATGTTGGAACCACAAAGGAATGAATTTGAAAGGTTGGCAGGCTTTGAAATAGCTACAAAGGTGAAATATCTAGGGGTCCAAGTTGCAGCATCCAATATAAAACTCTTTCAAAATAATTATGAGGAACTCTGGCATAAGATTCAAAAGGATCTTGAAATATGGAAGAAGCTGCAACTATCTTTGCTTGGTAGAATAGCAGCTGTTAAGATGAACGTTCTACCTAGATTTCTGTTTTTGTTTCAAATGATTCCGGTGCTTAAAAATGATAAGTTTCTGATGGAATGGCAAGCAGGTTTAAATAAATTTATTTGGAATGGGAAAAAACCAAGAGTTAAACTTAAAATTATGCAAGATGCTCGTGAAAGAGGTGGCCTCAAAGTTCCAAATCTACGTCTATATTATGAGGCTGCAGTGCTGACACAAGTTGGAGATTGGATTGGAACAACAAAAATAGAAATTTTGAATATAGAAGGCCATGACTTGCAATTCGGATGGCATGCATATCTACTTTATGAAGATAAGAGAGACAGTGTATTTAACAGTCATATTTTAAGACATGCTTTGATGAGAGTTTGGAAGAAGCACCAGCTTCAATTGAATTACAAAATACCTTTGTGGTTGGATCTTGGGCAGATTATGCCAAATATAAAGTCACTCGGGGGGTTGTTGTATAAAGAGATACTTCTTAATGATGGGGGCAGATGGAGTTTGAAATCTTTGAACACCCTGTTGGAAGAAGGAGTGAACTTAACCTGGTTGCAGTATTTTCAACTTCAAGCAAGATGGAGAGAAGATCAGAAAATTGGACTAATGTTACATGAAGAAGATTTGGTGACTCAGATAAAATGTAAAGGGCCGATGCATATTAAACGTGTGTATAATTTACTGTTAGAAAGAGATTCAGAGGGGGAATTAGTTAAAGATTGCATGATTAAATGGGCGCAAAATTTTGAAGAGCCTGTAATGTTGGAAACATGGGAAAAGATTTGGGTCCAGAATGTTAAATTTACACAGGCACAGAACTTGAGGGAAAATTTTTATAAGATGTTTTATAGATGGCATTTAGATCCTAAGAAGTTATCATGTATGTATCCAAATGTTCAACCTAAATGTTGGAGGTGTGATTGTTTGGATGCAACATATTTCCATATTTGGTGGACGTGCAGAAAATTGAAAGCATTTTGGATTAAACTTTGGTGGGTAATGCAGAACATTTTGAAGAAGAAGCTTGAGTTTTCTCCTCAGTTTTTTTTGTTGGGAATAGTTAAGGGTTGTTCAGCAACTGACACTAGATTAATTTTACACATGATTACTGCAGCTAGATTACTGATTGGTCAATATTGGAAGAAGGATAACGTACCTACTATAGAGGAATGGATACTGAAGATGTCTAATTTTGTAGAGATGGCTAAAATTTCTGCATACCTAAAAGAAAGGACCCATGAAGTTTTTGCTAAGGAGTGGAAGAAATGGGTAGAATACATGAAGAATAAATATCAAAGTTAGAAGTTTCAATTAGCACTTAACTGAATTTATATTTTTCATATTTAGAATTAATCTAAAAGAGAAATGTATTTGAATTTGATAATTTTTATTATATTTTATGCAATTGAATTTATATTTTTAATATTTAGATTTAATTTTAAAGAGAAATGTGCTATGTACTGTTTGACTTTGAATTTGATATACGGAATATTGGGAATTATAGTTAATGTTATATATTTACATTATTTATATGATGTTGTCATATATTGGTTTAAAAGAAATTTTTTTTTATTACTTAAGGTTAAAATTGGTTATAAAATAAGGTTATAGCTTTTTTTTACTTGGATCTCACCTTAAAAAATTGTTAAATACTGAATGTTAATGTTTGTTTAATAGCGGAAGTCAAGGGAGGGATTGGGGAGGGATAGGGGGGATAGGGTGGGGGTGGTTGGGGGGTGGGATGGGAAAGGGGTTTTAAAAATAAATTGTAATGTAAAACTTTTTCAATAAAAAAAACATTTGGTAAACAAGCTGTTCTCACTCACTGTTAAGAATTGATTCTTGGAGCTTTATGTTATTTGAACTCTTTCTTTACTGTGTTATAAGACATAATTATATGTATCATTTTATTTATGTCAAATGAAAAATCATAAACAACAAATCAATTGTAAAATTGTATGCATCTATGCAGTGGTTATTGTTGCATATCACATAATCTAATATATGTATAACATAGTTAAATGTATCTATATCCAAAGAAAACTTTTGTGTATTTTTTAAAATGGCAAAAGGTGGGGGGAAAGGATAATAAAGTATTTTGTAATATTTTGATTTAAAATAATTCACAAAGTATTGTGAAAGCAATTTGGGAAATGCAATGGTTCAAAAAAGAAATGAACATGTAAAAAGGAGGCAAGCTTGTCTCAGTTCAATGATGATTCTCTAAAATCCCATGAACATAATAGAAGTCTGTTAAACTAATTGCAATAGCACTTAGACTTACGGTATATATCGCTCCATAGTGCTTTACAGCACTCTTAGAGTGGTTTACAAATATCAGCATATTGTCCCCAACAATTGGTTCTATCCAATCTCGGAAGGATGAGTGGTTGATGCTTCTGCTTCAAATTAAAAGTTTGTCAAAATTTCATGTGGTAAAATTTCTATGTCTTGATTCTCTCTTAATTTTTTTTTTTTGATATATTAGTAGAAGACTAAACATACAATATGCTGTAGAGCCTCTTGAATTACACTACAACCAAGCTGATTTGTTCTGTTTTTACTTTTTGCCTTGTTTTTCTTAAACAAGTTTTTGTTTGTGAAATAGTTTAAAACATTTTAAAGTATATTAAATCAGATTTCTATTTGTCTAAATGTGGTGGACATTTTAACTCTATGTATGTCAAAGGAATACTGTACATAATATATTTTAAAAACTAAGTGTCTTAATGTTTGTGTTTGGATTTGCCTTAACTTCAGAACATATGTTTCATATTCAAAATTTATTTATTTTTATTCATATTTATTTGCCGCCCTTCTCCTGAAGGATTCAGAGCGGCTCACAACAATAAAACAACAAAACAATAATTAATACTAAAATAATCCAATTAAAATCCCCAACAAATAAAACTAAAAATTCCCAGCAGATCAGGAGATTTGCTGAAAAAGCCATGTCTTCAGGCCACCGCGGAAAGAGTGGAAAATTGGCTCATCTGTCATTATAGAAGTGTTATTGCTACAAAATTTCTGGAAATTCATTATCTCTAATGGTCACATTTTATCAGTTCCATTTGTGATATTCTGTCATAATGTGTGAAGGCTATTAACCAAAAATACATATATTATCAGCATTTGCTTAAAAATAATATAATTTTTTAAAAATGCAAACAATATTGTATGTTTTATATGCTTTTATCATAGGCTGGGTAAGCACACTGGTTGGTGGACAGAAAGAAGGTGCTCGAGGCTTCATGTTTTTTATCATTAATGTTGATCTTACTGAAGAAGGACTGTGTAAGTAGATCCCTCCAATCATTTTGCTATGCTAGGGCTTAAATATCATTTAAATGTCACTTCTCTTATAAGACCTTTTGTATATCCCACTGTGAAAAATATTCTGTAGTGTAGTAAAATGTAAACATTTAAAAGGCTTTAATCACATGCAATTTCATAGAGACTTACAACCATTCATTTAGTGACTTTTCAAAGTTAATGACAGCAGTGAAAAAAGTGACATGACTGGTTTTCACATTCACATCTGCTGTATCATCCTTATGGTCACATAATCAAAATTTGAGTGCTTGACAACTGGCATGTATTTATGACAGTTGCATTGTCCCAGGTTCATGTGATCATTCAACAAGCAAAATCAACCGGGGAAACAAGATTCATTTAATGACCGCTTGATTCACTTAATAATTGCAGCGATTCAATTGTTAACAACTGTGGCATACAGGTCATAAAATGGGACAAAATTCTCTTAACAACTGCCTTCCTTAACAATGGAAATTTGGGGCTCAATTGTAGTCATAAGTTGTGGACTATCTGTACTAAAGCAAGAAGGATTTTCTTATTTTTGAGAATGCTGCTAACAGTTCTGTGTGCTTTTTCCTGATCTTACAAATGTGATAATTCCTCATGTTCTAAATCAGCAGTATCCAAACCTGGCAACCTTAAGACCTCTGAACTTCAACTCCCAGCCAGCCATTCAATTTTATGAGTTGAAATCCAGAAGATTGGACACTCCTGTTCTAAATACTGCTGGCAGTTAGAAAGTAAAACAGCTTCTAATAATCAAATTGGTTTGAAAACTATCTGAAGCTATGCATGCATGCATACACCTTCTTTCCTTAACCTTCCTGAGCTTGTGCTACACTACAGGACCCTTCAACTTGCACATAAACTGCACCAGGCCTCCCAAGGCCTCCCCAATCCCACTGCTGCACACCTGTCCTCCTTACCTGGACTCTTTCCACTTCTAGATCTGCACATCTGAGATTATGACAACTGCCAGGATTTCCATCACTGAGTAATGCAGTCATGTGATACTACATTTTCCAACTGCATTATTTTATGATGGAAATTCTGATCCTAGTTGTGGTTGTAAATTGTGGTTTGCCTGTACAGTAACAACATCATATGGGAGTTGTAATTCTAGAACTTTGGTGCCACTTTTGCTTTAACCTAACAAAACTAAAAATCCTATGTTTTTTTCTTGTACAGTACATGTGGAAGATATTATTTTGCATATGTTTCAATATATTCAAAAGTTACGCACAGAAGGACCTCAAGAATGGGTTTTTCAAGAATGTAAGGTAAGATGTCTTTACAAAATTATTTTCTATTGGCTTAAGGAGAATAATAAAAGTCTGTCATTTGAACAGGTACCTTAAACATTTTGGTTTGGCATTTCATGATAGTGAATCTTAGAAAACCTATCGTGAATAGAATATTAAGCAAGTAGCATCAAAATCTACAAGGGCTATTAAAAGTTTTTTTTATTCCCAAGGAGGTGAATTGATATGTCATGTCCAGTAGTAAAACTTTTTGAAGCTAAAACATTAGCCCAAAGATTCTACACAGCTCAGAGGGCCTATATATGAAGAAAAAGACACTTAGAGACAATACACACTAAGTTTTTAAAGGTTTTTGTGGCACCATGGGATATCCCCAAGATAGTATCAGGCTTGAGTCTGCAGTGTCCAAAGTTGTACTGGAGCATGGACAGTATTGGTGGCATACTGGTTAAAGATCAGATTTCCCCCCCTACAGTGTTGCTACAGCCAATCTTTATTAACAAATTTCACTATGAAAAAAAAAGTGATAGAGCAAAAATTTAAGAACATCTGGAGTGCCTCTAGATTCCTTACAAATTTAGACAAAGCTCAGCTAAAAAACACTGTAATACAAAAGTTGAATGATATGGAGTGTCATTCCAAACTTAATTCCCTCTCTTGAGCCCTGACAGCAGCTCAGAAATGGGAATCTGCAAGTATCTTCTTCTAGCTTGAGGAAGGACCTTTTCAGGGCCAACAACAGCCTCCTCCTGTCCACAACATTATTTATCAGCAATGCCAACTTTCCTGTCTCAGCACTTTTGAGTGGCGATTCCAGGGAAATTGATCAATCTAACATGTCTTTTACTATTGTAACTCTTACTGTATAAGAATCTTCAACAGGGCATTAGAGTTTCTCCTTTTATTAAATTTCCCTAATAGAACAGATATATTATATACCCTCTTTTTACTTTGCGCCTCAAATCTTGAAGCCACTATCTGATAACCACATTTATTGTGGCAGCAGTTAAGACAAGGCAACTTGTCAACATGTTGCCCAAGAATACTATCTTTGTCAATAAGGATTGTAAGAGATCTGGCCAGAGATCACAGCCAGGGCAAAATAAATTAACTGAATAACTATTACTATTATCTCATACTAAAATATGCTCATATATCCAGAGAAAGAATTTGTGAAAATCTGAGCTCAGTAAGTATAACCTAAGCAAATATATAGTAAACCCTACTGAATTCAATGGTGGTTACCCATACATTAGTTTGGATATTCCTATAAACATAGTCTGAATAAGTGAATCTGTCATATATAGAAATATATAGAAATATATATAGAAATGTCTATTTTGAAACATTTTCCCAAGTAATATTTTATGTAACTATTTTAGGTAGCTGTTCTGTATTAATAAACTAATGCAGCCTTTTGCAATCTAAATGCCTTCCATGTTTGGATTTAAAATCCAAGAATTTTTAGCAATGGCCGTAGTACTCAGAAGTGCCCAGAATTGAGGAAGACAAAAATAATAATGAAATAATATTTTTCAAGAAAATGGTATTTATATAAATATACATATAGTTTATCAAACTGCTAATGATCCTATTTTAATTCTGAAAAATAGTACTTTTTAGGTCATTCAGAGAATTGGCTCCATGTGTTTATTTCAGCTTTAAAACAACTTGTACTTCAAACCTCATATTCATTTATCATTATTATTGATGAGATGTTTTCTTTGTATCCATATAATGCAAAGAATCATATTTTTATGCACTCTGGAACATTCATAATAGCATAAGCAGTCTTCCAGCTCCATTCATGTGATTAATTCTGAATATTAGAAATCAAACTACCATAAATCTATGTTTAAGAAGAATTTTCTGTTGTTTAAAGTATTAATCTGTATCTGCAAGAGTATTTTATTTTCTTTCTTTTGCTAGGATCTAAATGCTGTAGCATTCAGATTTAAAGATAAAGAAAGACCCCGAGGTTATACATCAAAACTTGCAGGGATGCTTCATGTAAGTTGCAACTTGTAGTATAGAGCTATTTATGTTAGTATATAGCTTAGAATACTGTATCTAATATTGTATTGCTTCTTAATATTTCTGGGACTTTTGAGAAAAAGTTATTAGTAACAATGGGACTTGTAAGCAAAGCTTTGCTTTTGTACCTCAAGTAGACAAAGGTTGCTAAGATTGGCAGCAGGAGAGACAATAGGGCTGTGTGTTATTTTGAATGCTTATCCATCTCGGCAGGATTCAGGTCTCCAATAATAAAAGTTGGGGCCAATGGACTGTATGGAGTTTTGTATCTGGGTTCTCAGAGTATATGTTTTGAAGTAGAAGTGAGAGAGAGGAAGAGCCAGTGGCAATGTCTGGTTCTTCACATGGCTTCAAATCTCTCTTTGTTCAGCTAAGTGCAGGACTAAATCAGAGTTGCTACTATAAAGAGTGGTAGTTGTTGATGGTACAGTGACCAATGTCCTCATGTGGAGGATCATGAAATAAGATTAAGAGAACTGGCTTGTTGCTGAACAATTTTACAACATTCCTTTTCCAATCAAACGTGATTTGATTTTATACATTTACCTGCTTAATAAATAGCATAATTTTACTGTGAACTGAAATATTTGTTGCTTAAACAGTTTGATGTTAAAAGGTTACATTTTTTTCATTATTCTTTGCATTATGTATTGGGTTTTACATTATTTTAGTACTCTCAATGCGAGTCTAATACCTGAACGTCTAGAGCATGGGTGTCAAACTCACGGCATCACGCTGCCATCACGTGATATTTTGCAATATTTTTCCCATTCACAGAGCTGGGGTGGGTGTGCCCTACACATGATGCATCTGGCCTGCAGGCTGCCAGCTTGATACTCCTGGTCTAGAGTGCATGTAGGGCTATCCTGGGGGTGCCTACGTTCTCCCAGCATCTTATTTGCAGTCTTCCAAGCCCAGATTAAATAATTCATTTTACCTTTAAATTTTTGAACATTCTCCACACAATTTCAGACTGATGTTTCCTAATTTGGGCAGTTGTAAAAGGCAAAAACAACAACAACAACAAAACCCCACAGTTAATCTTGCATAGGATTTAAAGCATCCATTTTGTCCTTGAAAGTCTTCTACCCTCTCAATTTCAGGATGTGGTGGATGGGTGGGTGGGTCCTGCCTGCCCCAGGCCAGCACATACAAGCACACCAAGATGTGATTGCAAATTTCACTGATAGGTTTGTAAAACAATAATCAATTGGCAAAGGAAATGTCAGTGCAAACATACCCATAGAGTACAGAGTAAACAAATCCCCCAAGTCCAGCAAGTTTGCCTTAAGAAAGTTCAAATCCAAACCAGCCAGCACAAGAAAGGTCAGACATTGCAGAAGGTTCATCAACTTGTCCAGGTCCAGAGTCAAAGTCATTGGATTTCAAGTCTGGAATCAAGGCACAGGGAGTCTGAGTAAATTTATGGTTGTTATCAATAGAGAGACTTGAGCTAGCTGCTCTTCCTAAGAGTTACCTTGCAATTGCAGAGATATCCTCTAGGGGTCAGCATTTACTTCTTTTCATTCAACGTAAAGCTTATATTAGAATGGGTGTTTTTCCTTCTGATCTGTTAATAAATCTTCTAAATGGCACCAATTCCTTGTTTAACTGTTATTGAGCACTTTTAAAATCATTTTCAGTCTAAACTAAAAGTGTAACATTTTATTTTAGTACTATCCTATTGAAGAAGTTCTTGCTGCTGAATATTTACTTGAAGAATTTAGGCCAGATTTAATAGAAATGGTATTAAACAAACTGAAACCTGAAAATGTCCGGTAAGATGTATTGCCATATTCTGATGTATTACTGTGATTTATAAATGGTACATTGTGATGCTTATTGAAAGATATAGATTATATTTCTTTCCTAAATAACAAGGATTAGCAAATACTTTCTAAACTAATACCTGAAGTTTGCCTCATTTTAAAATGTCTTTAGATGTCTTTGTGAAGACATTGCATGGAATAATAAATTAGGAGCAAAATTCAGTAGTAATTTTTATATTGTAATGAGAATTACATGCTTTTCAAATGTGATTTTTTTAAAGGGAGGGATTGTCATTCAGCTTTAATAGTAGGGCTGTATGGTGCTTTGAATCTGATTTCAGACAGATGCTTCTAAAACACAAGTGATCACAAATGCAGTGCCTGTCAACTGGCAAGAGCTCCAGGAAGCAGATATAAGTGCTTTAATGAATTTCCTACAGGTGCTGCATGCATTTCCATTCCTGCAGGCCCTGAAGCACCTTTTGAGAGCAGAATCCAAAGCATTGAATTGCCTTTCTGAATAAATTCATCACTATTTATGCACTTATGGAGCGGGAATTCAACCTAATAGTTATGACACTGGACTAGGAGTGAGGACGATCTGAAAACGAGTCCTGGCTGAGACATGGAAGCCAATTGACTCACTTTCTATCAGTCATAGAGAAAAGGCGAAAGCAAACCATATCCAAAAACATTGCCAAGAAAACTGCACACACTTGTCTAGATAGTCAGCAGGAGTCAAAACTGACTCAAAAGCATCCCTCCCACCTTCCGCATAATACTAATTTGCATTTAGTCATAATACTTTCACTGTTAGGTATGATTAGGAGGTGTGTCTGAATAAACCCTGAGAAGACTCAAAATAAGCAGCACCTGCCTTCCTCTTTTATGAATCTGCTTTTCTTGTTTTTGTTATAATTAGTCTCTGCCTTCCAAGTCAGAACCAGGGAATATAATTGGAAGTTGATTTCCAATTTGGTTGGGAATTTAATTTCTTGATTTGGAAATCTGAAAGAAAAAAAATTTGCTTTTATGTAGCAAAACAAAAAGTAGAACTCAGCAGGAAAAAGGGAAATTACAGCTCATTCTTCTTGCATTCATTATTCATTCAAATTGGATCTGGTGTTACGTCAGCTCAGGGTGGTATACATAGTGCTCCCTTCTTCTATTTTTTCTCACAAGAGCAAACCTTGGGGTAGATTGGGTTGGAAGAGAGCTCCAAAGTCTCCCCGTGAGCTCCTGCTTTTAAGCATTACACTAGATTTTGTTTGAGGATCATCTGAACTGAGTCATCACATCTCTGACAAAAGAGAACCATGAGTTCCCTTTTCACACAGTTGCTCTAGAGCTGAAGTACATCACTTTCTCCAACTTGAGTCCTCTCCAAGTTCTGTGTAGCATGTCAAGGGACACATTCCAAAATGTTTCTGGTTTTTGTGTGTGTGTGTGTGTGTGTGTGTGTGTGTGTGTGTGTGTGTGTAGGAAGTGTTAAAAGGTCAAATCGGTACCTTAACAACAGTTAAAACACTAATTTTGCTGTTTAAAATATCCCAGTACCAAAAAACCCCCTACTTTTTTGCCCCTGGAAAGAGGTATTTGTTCCCTCCTATAGCCGCTTCTTGAAAGAAACAGGTATTGGAAAGAAAAAAAAAGTGTGAAGACAGAGTGCCTGTTCATCTTTACTTCTACTGGTATTTGTGCAATCTGCTCATTTGCTGCCTCCAACAAATGATTTGTGAGGGAATAGAAAACAGGAAAAAAATGGTCTGTTCTTTGGTGGCATTGAGATTCTTCCCAGTTTGTAATACAAGAAGAAAAATACTCCTGTCAACCAGGGGTGAAATTTACTTCCTTCGCTACTGGTTCGCAAATGTGAGCGTTTATGCCTCCTCCATGCATGTGCAAAGACTGCAGCGCATGTGCAGAGGGTCAAAAATGGGAAGTGATGACGTCTGGGTGGCTAGGTGGAGCCTCCCGCCACCGGCACTACTGGTTCGCCTGAGCCGGATAGAACCAGCTCAATTTCATCACCACTATCAACTGATTTGGTGTTTGTTTAGCTTCAGTTACATTAGCATTACTTATAGAACATGTTGCTCTAAATTTGTCCTACAGTTTCTATAATTAACTGAATGAAGGTCACCCCCCCCAAAAAAACGGCAACATTTTTTTTTCATTGGTAATGAATAAATTTATATAGGGAATGATGATAGTTGTGTTATCTTAACATTCATAGTCTTTGTAGAACATCCATCTGTATTGTAAAGATAGACTTCCAGCTGTTGTGTAAATAATTTACTCTCTCTTTTATTGCTAAAATCTTGATTTGGGGGGGGGTGCACTAGAAACATTTAGATAAGCAGCATTCTATCAGTGTCAGTAATAGAGCTGTTACCATGGAAACTAATTTCAAAGGGAAGTAAAGCTTCTCATGTTACTCTATTGTGCTTTGTATTCATACATAAAGTGCAAAAAAGCTATGTGAACTGTTTTCATTTATGGCACAAAAGATGCATGTTGATATTTTATTTGGCAAGGAAGAACAAGTCTAAATCAAACAATTGTTCCACTATTTGTTTAGTTCTGGCCATTATTATAAGATTTAATTTGTATTTAATGTTTAAATTGATAATATTTTGTCCATCAAAGTGCCTTGTATTTTTCTAATTAAGAACTATTTGTCTCTGAAATGCAGAACAATGTTGATAGTAAATAATTTCTCTTGCATGTAATATGCTACAAAGATAGTGATAATTGCTAATTGCCCCTTTATTTTAACTGGAAAGAAAAATAGAATCTCCTCTTTTTACTTGATGAGATACTTACTTACTAAAGCAATATGGAATATGGCAGAGAGAGATTCTACCATGGAAGGCCTGAAGCTTCCGCCCCCCCCCCCAAGTATTTTATTTAAAATGGCTGGAAATTGAATTGAAACTTGAACGTTGCATAAACTTATATCAGCTGAGGATAAAATTTAGAAATCATCCTTTAATTTAAGCCAATGCTCAGATATTTTTAGGGGTGGGAAGGGTTCTGTTATAGAGTATTCTCAGAGGCCATCTAGTCCAATGCCCTCTTTGGTGCAGGTTTCTTTTTTTTGGGGAGGGGGGGGTCTTGGTCTTCTCTCCTTTACAAGAATTCTAATATTGTTCCTCTTAGCAGATTTTCACCTAAGAAAATAGAATTTCAGGCTATAGTTACAGCTTAGGGATTTTATTCTGTTTTTATAATTCAATTCAGATATAAAATTATGAATTGTTATTCCCTTGACAAAAAATCGTAAGTCTCTACTAAATGCTCTAGAACAGTGGTTTTTAGACTGGTGGTTATTACCCCCAAGAAGTAATTTGAGCGTATCCTGGATATTGGAGCAACTTGTAATTACTTATTTGTGAATCAAGGATCCAATATACTGTTGTATAAAATAACTGAGTGGGGTTTTTTTGAGGGCAATGATATTATCTGATACTGGGAAAAGGAGTAGGTCAAACAATGTATGAGCCACTGTTCTATTATAATTTAATTTGCTCACTCAAATATCAGAGTATTAATATAACAATAAGAATTAATATAATTCTTTTAATATGAAAGTGAGTAGACAATACATTTCAATAGGAATATTAAACTGTCCTAATGCAAATTTCATTGTGACAAAGCAGTAAATTTTGATCAGGTTAGTTACATAGATTATATAGTTACATATATTTTTATTTTTAGGGTTGCAATTGTCTCTAAGACATTTGAAGGAAAAACTGATAAAAAAGAACGGTGGTATGGAACCCAGTACAAGCAAGAAAAGATTTCTGATGAAGTCATTAAGGTATGCTAAGAGCAGTGATAGTGTCTTGTTAGTGGTAACAGACACAAATATGTGTTTAAAAAATATTTGAACTACTGCAAAGGAAACTATTTTGAATATAAATATTAGCTGTTGCTTGTATAAGTGCAATGAATAATTTGAAGTTTTTCTTTACCAACTTTATCTAGTTTTATGGCATTATGTTGATCTTGTTCTGTATATTTATTAGAGTTTATTTCTTTAAAAATTAGATATTTCGAATATAAAAATGTAAAATATTTATTTTCCTAAACTGGTCTATCAAAAACCTTATTTGCTTATTTTGATTTTATGTAGTCCAATGCAAAGAACTGAAAGTACAAATTTCACTACAGTTCTATCCATTATTTAAAAGGTGATTTTAAATCCATGTTGTTGTTTGAGCTTGCATTACCTATCTAGCGTGTGTGTGCGCGCACGTGCGTGTGCCAGTCATTTTCTCTTAGCCCAACCCATCTCATAGGGTTGTTCTTGTACAGAAAATAGGAGGACGAAGCTGTTTTGGATATGTTCACCACTTGAGTTATTTATAAAATAAAGGTGGGATACAAATAAAATATAAATTTATATATCTTTAATGTCTTTAACTATCCAAAAGAATTTGTGTAATTAAAGCTGACAAAAGACAACTTTCATGGTAATATTTGTATGGAACAGTCTAGTAATCCAATGTGATGGTTATAGTATGGAAACAATCCTCAGTTTATGCATGTCATATTCTGTATTATGATTACAAAAAAATCAAAACAATGGACTTCTGGACAGTAACAATCATATATCAAATTTGCCCTATGTTACTAACCAGTTTTAATTTTGGTTACAATTTTGAGTAACATTAATTTACTTATCTAAAAGTGATAATAAGCAGGGTTTCATTGCAATTTCTTTTCTTTTTTTTTAAATACTTCCCTTATTTACATTTCTTTTACATAGAAATGGCAAAATGCTGACCTTAATGGGAAATTCAAGCTTCCAATGAAAAATGAATTTATTCCTACTAACTTTGAAATTGTATCTTTGGAGAAGGAAGCACCACAGTACCCAACTCTAATTAAGGTATATTATCTTCTATAATTAATAATAGTGAATGCGATTTTACACTAGTGCTGTGTAGACTAGTTCTGTAGTGAATCATCAGCTCCCATTCATATTCATTAAATTGTTTAATTTGAATTTCTAATGTAATTTTTAAATTTAGTTCCAGGTCAAACTGCACAATCCTATTATACCATGCAGATAGCCAGTTTGGTCTAGTGTTAATGGTACTGAAATAGGAGCAGGAAATCTTGAATTCTAGTCACAAACTGGTAGCTAACTTTTTCTGCAGTTCGGTGAACCGTCTGATCCCATCGTTAGCTGGCCCCGCCCTTCGCCCCTCTCCTCCCAGCCACTCCTCGCCTGGTTGGCTTTTTGCCTAGGTTTGTCTGGCTGTTGGGAGGAGAAGGGACAGGGGCCTGAGAGGAGGCGCTTTGCCTGCTGTGGCTGCCAATGGGCAGGGGGCGGCCAGGGACCTCAAGGCTGCGCTGCCCACATCACCCCCCCCGGCCGGCCCACCTGTGGCATGCGCCCTTTGGCCGAGTGTGGCAGGTCCAGAGCGCGTCTCTCTCCCCTGCCATTGGCCTTACCTTTGTGGGCAGCCACAGTGAGCAGAGCAGTGCGAGCTCCACAGGCTGGAAAATTCTTTTAATAGAAAATGTGCTGTTTTCTTAAATGCAGGATACTGCTATGTGCAAACTATGGTTCAAGCAGGATGACAAATTTTTCCTTCCTAAAGCTTGTCTCAACTTTGAATTTTTCAGGTAGGCAAACATGTTTATATTTATATTTCTTCACATTAAATATGGTAAGAAACACATATAGCAGAATTTATGTAATTTGGAACTCCCATGGAATTGCTTTCTTTGTATAACCAACATTGCCTTGTCTGCAGTCTTGGCCTAATTTTGTGTAGTTTTTCCCAGAGGATGAAAACATGATCCAAGAGCTTTTTTGAAAGCAGAGGTCTGAATTCAGACCTCTCTATTCTTCTCTCCCTTCAAAACAGGTCACAGTAAGTAATACCCAGCTAGAGCTTTTCTGCATATGAAAAATTCATCCTGGATTTGTGTACATGAATTTGCTTGCAGATAGATGTATCTTTTGTTAGATTTCTTAACAGGATAGATGTGCAGCCACTGTGATTGCTGCCTTCACTTGGTTTATTGTTTAGAATTTTTTCATCCTCAGAGATTATTGAGAGATTTTTTTCAAGGGATCTTAATTACTTAACAATGACATCTTGATTGACCTTATTATGCAAATGTAAAAGCATTAATTTACAAATTAATAGTTTAATAATTTATTGTTATGTTAGCTGTTCTTTGTCCAGAAGAGTAATGCTTCCATTTTTCACGTATGTACATACATACATACATACATACATACATACAAACAAATGCATTCATTAAAGAGTAATAATATGAAACTACTGGATTTAATAATTAATATAATAATTCCATTTGGTTTATTACTGGTGTGTAAAGGGGAGGCATAGAGCAGAAATTCTAACTTTCATTGCCTATACCAATATGTAAATTGAAAGACAATTTTACTAAAATATTTGTACTTGATCTTTTCTGCTAAATTGATTACATTAGGGAAAAGTTTACATGAAATGCATTCCAGGTGGAAAAACATATTGCGATAGAAATATTTGCATACAACAAATCCAGAGATTAAAAAAAAACCAACTTGACAAAATCAGTAAAATAACATTGTAAAAATGAACAAAGTTGAGCTTCAGATTTGGGCATCATTAATATAGACAATCATTTTTCAGAGAGAAGAAAATATATTTTTGTGCTGCACTTGGGAATAGGAGATTTTGGAATACTTCAAAAATTGCAGGTCACTTGCAAGAAAATTGCTCATTGGATGGTAGAAAATGCTACAATATTTTGAAAATCTCTTTGAATCAGGGTGGATAAAAATAGATGATTTTTTAAAAAAATAAACGTTTTTTTAAATTTAAATTGGATTTTATTTTTATCAAATTTATTTTAATAAAATGCTTTTGGAGTAAAAATCTAAATATAGATTTTTCTATTTAAATAGTTTTCTATTTAAGATACATTAATAATTTAGTTTATTCAGCATGAAATGGAGCTGAGGCTGTACATTCTGCAATATTAGGACTGTCGGTGAGTCAACAGCAGGTCAGAGGAGGAGCCGCTGTGGGACAGAGATGACAGTTGCTCTTTAAAAATTATGATTTAAATTGAGTTGATTTAAATCAAGCCTTTTTACTACTGATTTAAATCATGATTTAAATCATGATTTAAATCGACTTGATTTAAATCAAATCCACCCTGCTTTGAATGTCCAGTTCTTCCTGTGTACCTGCATTATCTACTTTTTTTTTTTGAAATTTCCTCCTTCCAGTTAACATTTTTAAGAACAAATAATTCTGTTCTATCTCCCTGCTGGGTATACTTGAATTGTTTTATAGTTCCCAACACATAGATGTAGCAAACCAATCTTCTAATACAATGCCTCGTTTATATAGTGATTGAATACTAAGTTCAGAATTTATTAATATAAGCTTACTTTGTCTCCCAGGAAAAATTAGAAAAATTATTAACTTTCAAAAAAGTTGATATTGCCCATTTTTAAGATCTTTGCTTTTGAAGAAATTTAGAAAAAAAATCTAGATGATTTAACATCCTGAAATGGTAATTTCTGTATTACAGTATATTGTCTTTCTAATAAGACATAAAACAGAAATAGAAACTATTCCTTAAAATGAGAGTTAGTTTTTGTAGATTAGTCTTTTTATTGTTTCCAATATTTGTGGTTTTACAAAAGAAGAAAAATATGAAGATTATAAGAACCTCAGTAGTTTAAATGAGAATAGACTAGATAAAAAAGATAGAATTGGACTGATGAACAGCTCGTGTAAAAGTGAATGCATACATTTGTATATATTTATAGTATAATCAATTTGTCCACTATATCTTTTCTCAAAGAGAGAATACTATTTCTACAGGTAGCTTGATTTACAATTGGTCATTTGATGACCATACAACAGCCTTCAAATGGGTGCTTCTGGGCATTGTGAAATGTTGTGGTATCCCCCTCATAGTCAAATTATGTCATTTTGGCCACTTGGCAACCCATTCACATTTATAATTGCTTGCAATGTCCCTTTGTCATGCAACCCAGCTTGCAACTTTTCTGCCAGTTTCCTTCCGGTTTTTTTTTTTTTCCAATTGGCATAGGTTGTCACTTACGACTGCATGATTTGCTTGACAGCTATGTGATTCAGACTTATGAGTGTTGTAAAAATGGTCATAAAATTTTGTCCGATCACGTGGATGCCTTGACTTACAATCATCACAACTTACCACCAAAATCCTGGTTCCAATTGTGGTTGTAAGTCATGGAACACTATGTGAAATGTAGTGCAGTAATGGGCAGGATGAAAAATATATTAGAAGATGAGATAGTTGCAGCTTTAAGTAGAACTTGAACAAAGAATATCATTGTTTAATACAGGTAATCCTTACTTACAACTATTAGTTTAATCACAGTTCAAAGTTACGATGGCCTTGAAAAAAGTGATTTACAACCTATCTTCACACTTACAATTACTGCACTACCCATAATCATGGGATTGCAATTTAGGCACTTTGGAACCGGCTCACATTAACAATCAATTGCAGCATCCTGCAGACAGATAGTTACAATTTGCAGTCTGCCCGGCTGGTTTCTGATAGAAAATGTCAAAGCTGGCTTGCTTAATGACCACTTTGTTTATATCCTGCCTTTAAACAATTCAAGGCGACAATCATATCCAATACACCTTCTTCTTCCTAGTTTCCCCACAACAACAACCCTGTGAAGGGGTTAGGCTGAGAGAGAGTGACTGGCCAAAATTCATCCCACTGGCAACAAATAGGGTAAAAATGATTTTAAATTGGGTTTAGTCACTTGATGACTTGCTTTATGACTGCACCGACTTACTATAAAAATTCTGGTCGCAATTGTAGCAGTAAGTTGAGTGCTGCCTATACATTACTACAAAGTGGTAACAATTAAATAGTCATCATATGGTTGCAAACCCCACAAAACTACTGTCTATTCAATCTACTGAGTTTTTTCCAGCTTCTATTGATATGACATGTTTAAAGGTAGGTGTGCCTCCTTTCCATGGGTTATCTGTCTGTAATAGGTTGTGTGATTGTAACCTGTCTCTCTCTTGACTTTCCACATTGAGCATCAATGTCTTGTAGACTTCCATATATTGAACCATTGAACAAGATCTCATCTGTTGTTAGGAAAAGGAACATGTTTTTTTATTTCATCAATCAAATTAATACAAAACTTCAAAGAGCTATTTTAGGATTTCAGATTGTCCACATCAACTAATTTGTAACCTGCCTAGGTCCACTTAGTAAAGCTCCACATTTACTAAACATACATTTTGTCTTATTTAAAGCTGCTAATTAAGTATAATAAGGAGGTGCGGTGGCCTAGTGGTTAAGACCTAGGCTTGTTGATAGGAAGGTTGGCAATTCAAGGTGCAAATACCATGTGATTGGATGAGCTCCTGTTCTTGCCCCAGTGTCTGCCAACCTAGCAGATTGAAAGCATGCCAATGCAGGTAGATAAATAGGAACCAGTTCAGTGGGAACGTAACAACATTCCATGCGTCTTGGCATATAGTCATGCTGGCCATGTGATCACGGATGTGTATTTGGACAACCCTGGCTCCCTCAGCTAAGAAACTGGAGATGAGTACCATCACCTAGCGTCAAACACGACAGGGGAAACCTTTACTTAATTAGATATATTACAGATTTAGTAAATGTGAATAGCCTCTAATCATAATCAATTATTCAAGAAGCAAGGAATTCTTCTTCTGGATTAGAATGCATGTATAGTCCAACTTCCAAATGTGTATAGATTAAAAAAAAAATCCTACCAAAACAATGATCAGATAAGAGCTCTGACTGCTCTTATCATTCAGAGTCTGGGCCAAGAAAGTAATTTGATAAATTGTCTCATACAAGCTCCTCCCTGTTTCATACTGGTATAAAGTGATGAAGGGGAGAAGCACATTCAGACTTGCAAGATTCTTCCTCTATCCCTGTTACAATAAAAGTAGTACTGACCTATGTGGCGTTGGCTTCTTATTCTGGGCTGACAAGTTAAGAATGAGTGTTTAATTGAGTGCATATTCTTCACTTACTTGGTGCATGACAACAGTAAATTTGAGAAACACAGCTGTAACACTATTCAAGCTTTTCTGAAAGGAAGTCCCATTATGTACAAGATGATTAATTTTTATTAAACATAGAATAGTTTTGTCCATTAGACATTTCTGAGTGATGCAACATTCCTATGACTTTCAGGGCATTTCCATTTTTTCTTAAAAATGAAAAAAAACATACTGGATTTTAAATGTTTAAAAATGTTAAAATGTTACAACATTTTAAATTTGAAGAATATTACCAGCCCTCTGTTATTTTTAATAAGTATTAAATTATGCATCTTGTTTCTTTTATTTGTTTGTTTATTTGTGATAAATTATTCCGTAAACTTTTTATAACAATTTCAATATGACAACTTTGTATTCTCTTAACTGCTACCTATGCCAATAAGAAGTAGAAGTGAGACGTCTCTGTACAATAAACTGCTTCAATCCACATCAAGTTGTTGATATTTAGAAGTATTGTTGCTTGAAACATGACTTGAGTCTTTGAGTTGTCTTTATCATAATACTATTTGTGCAGACTATTTTATCTCCCTGGATATTGCAAAAATATATTGGAAACTTTTTAAGTACTACAGATGAACAAAAGACATATCTTGTATGCTTAAAATAGAAGATGGTTGTATTTTAGTAATAACCCACAACAAATATTTTTCTTACACTTCGAATCCAATTCACTGAGGTTTTACTGAGGTGATATATAAATTAAATGTGAATTTATACCTCCTTTTGGAAAAAAACATAAAACTGTAGAATAAATTAAAAAAGAGCAATTAAATAATGAGCTGCTAAAGCATCTTTCAAAAGTCAGATTTAGAAAAGCAGATTAATACATTTTGTAAAATCTGCAAAATATTGGTAATTGTAACATTAAAATATACATACTTTTACAAAAGCGTCCTAGAGTTGCCCCAAACACCGATATGGGCAGTATATAAAATTAATAAATACATAAATCATAACTTAAAAATGATTTCCACGGTTTTGTATTTGTGCATTTAAAGCTATTTCATGCATGCCCAGCAAATTAGTCTTTGCAAGGACAGATATAAAATGAGACTTAATCTGTTTATCACAAGCATGAACTTAGAAGAACTCAGCACATTTGCAGGCCATTCTGGCAGATTAGTCCATTGAATCATGAAGAATTGGAACATGCAATTGCACAACACCAATCATTTCTTAGATGGGAGAGTTCTTAAGCCATTCAGGAGTTGGACCTTTGAAGTCAGATCAACAGTTTGATTTGAGATCAGATAAATAATTATCACATAGTGCATCTCTTTCAACATCACAACATGGATATTTCAAAGGAAGTTCATTTGCTTCTGGAACAGATTCAGTTTTCTATTCTAAGTACTTGACCAGCATCACCTCCATCTTGTTGTTTATGATCTTGGATTGTTTCATCCACATTCAGCCAGTTGTCAAGTTCAGGAATATCATTTGTTTCCTTAGTATTGAATGACAAAAGACTGTCTATTAGTGATACTGTTTTCCAAAATCTAAAATGAAACAGTTATTTTAACTGTTTCATATAGCTAATAAATAGTATAGAAAATAAAATATAGTTTCAAATTAGTATTTAACAAACATCTTTGGATATGACCAAACTTAGTACGTTACAAAACATAGCAAAAAAATACCATGATCAATGGTAGTAAAAACATACTATTAACTGAAAGTCTAATTTGAAACATGTTTAGAAAATGAAGTCCAGTTTCACCCTTACACATCTAGAGTAGCAATGCTGCCAATACTCCATTTTTGTATTTTTCTACTCATGTATTGTCTCAGTGGTACTCATAACAGGAAGTGCCAACTTTTTTTTAACGTACCTTGGGACCCAGTATTGAGGTTCTATAGAATTGGGAATTATTTATATCAAATATTTTACTTCTAACATTTTCTTCCAGCCCATTTGCTTACGTGGATCCCTTACATTGTAACATGGCCTATTTGTACCTTGAACTACTCAAAGACTCCCTCAACGAGTATGCATATGCAGCAGAACTAGCTGACTTGAACTATGAGCTCCAAAATACCATCTATGGGATGTATGTAAGTACCAACATCAAGAAGACTCTTAAGAGTCTTAAATTTACTTCCAGGAATCAAGAAACAATTTGATTTGCTGGAAGCATTTTAAAAATGATTTTCCCAATTGCGGATCTAATTTTAAAATTCCTTTTTCAACCTTGATTTCTAATTTCTTATAATTTGGATTTTACATGAAATATTCTTAGTCTTCAAGATTCCCATTCATATTCAGATTTTTCATTTCATTTTATATCATTCATTAAATTAATGAAATTAAATGAAATTTAGCCCAAATTGGAGTTCAGATTCTACTTCTTTCTTCCAGAAGTTAAATCATTAATGTTAACGAGGAAACAAATTCCTTATTTTACCTTAGTATTTCATTCCCAGAAATATTGGTTATGAGGCTGCATATACATACTCTTCAGTCATGTTTCTTCATCCATTATCATGTCACGAAGTATCAAAGCATCCTTTTTTTTCTTTTTGTTAGTCGCTATCTTTATGTTGACCCTCTCCATTGCAACATGACATACCTATTAATGAGGTTGTTGAAGGATGATTTAAAAGAGTATACATATGCAGCACGCCTCTCAGGTTTGAGCTATTTCATTGCATCAGCAATGAATGCAATACTTGTAAGTAAGATGGAGGAACAGAAAGAAGTGAGATGGCTTGAGAGTTATGCACTTGGAAAACGCTTGCTTTTTTCAATATTTTTTGCATAACAGTTACCAGTTGTGTATTCTCTTGAATCTCTCTTGTCTGGAAGTGTCTGGAAAAAGACATTTGATTTAGCTATAATTGGAGTGCTTTTTTGTGGCCATATAGTGCTTTGTAATACATTTCTAATTTGCATCCTTATGTATTTAATATCCTGGAAAGTATTACTTTGAGTTTTTTAGACTATCAGTCTTTTAGATACTTTACACTAAAAATAAACAGTGGTGGTAGTCTAACACAGGTGTCCTCAAACTATGGCCCGCGGGGCAGATACAGCCCACCGAAGCCATTAATCCAGCAGGACCACGAGGCTGCTCCACCCACATCGGCTCACCCACTCTCCGGCCCCCACTCTTTGCCCAAGCGGAGGACTTACCTTTGCAAGCCCCTCAGGCTGGAACTGGAAGGTAAGGCCAACCCTTTTGGCCTGCAGAATGCTTCTGGAGGTGGGGGAGGTCAAAAATGGGGCACGCGGAGGCCCCCGAGGGCATCTGCACGCCTCATTTATGACCTCCCCCACCTCCAGAAGATAGAGACAGACAGAAAGAGAAAAAAGAGAGAGATGTTGATTGTAAGCTTCTTGAGGCTGAGAAGAATTGCTGCAAAACCTGAGTTTCCTGAAGTGGACCACTAGACTCCTAAACAACTGAAAAAATGATCTAGTAAAAAGAAAAGTCAACCAAAAGAGCAACATGCAAACAAAAGCAAATAAAACACCGCCAGGAGCAAAACAAATTAAAGTTTAATTTGCATGCATTGTTTAATGGACTGCTAAATTGGCCATGCCCACCTAGTCACATGACATACCCACACCCACCCAGTCACATGATTACCTAGCCATGCTCACCCAGTTGGTCCGGCCCCGCAACAGTCTCAGGGACCATGCATTGGCCCCCTGTTTAAAAAGTTTGAGGACCCCTAGTCTAACATGTTTGTTGAGGCATGAGCTTTTGCAGGATAGAGACTACTTTGTTAAACATTTCACTGAACTAAATACCACTAACTGCATTATTGGCTGTAGAAAAATTGCTTGTTAGGGTCAACTTGAATATTATAAATTGAGTTTATTTATTTTTACAAATAATAATTTCTTATATATCATCAATTCCTGAGATTTTTGGTTAAATATAAAATATGTTTTTAATATTTTAATTGTCACTTTAAAGAGTTTAATGTTATTGTCTGAAGAAAAGAAGTCTTGAAAGAGATGTGTGTTGTATAAATATTGTATAATATGGAGTGTTAAAAATTGAGTAAAAAATTGGGTTCTCAGTGCTCTTTGAGCTTAGTTATTTTCTTGCAGACATTTTATTACCGGAGTAGAAAGCAGTGCAAAGAAGAATGGAGTATGCTGGCTGTTTGTAGTTTGCCCAGGCACTTTTGCTGGTGTGTGTGATTTTTTCTTTGATGGTTTCTTGAATGGGATATTATTTTCTCCTTTACTATTTATGTGGTGCTGTTTCTTGCTTATCTGCGTGTTGGTTGTTAGACGGCATGTGTTTTAGGCTGTTTGTGTCTGTTGAAGGCTGATATGGCTGATTTCCTTAATTAAAGAACAATCAAGATGGAAGCATCCACTGTAGGGAAAGCTACAATGTATATAAACAGCCAGCAAACCTACCCCCGACTGGTGGTGTTCCCTAGCCTGGCAATGAAATATCTGCAAGAAAAAAAGCTATTTTAGCCCCCAAAAACTAACAATTTGACCTTAGCTATAATAGTCTCTTCTTTTGTAACTAAAATACAATTTAAACAACATCTTAGTTTCAATTTAAACTTGAAATGCTGTACCTAGTAAGGCAATTACTCTGCTTCAGCAGTGTTACTGTATCTTATATTTTTGGATCACAAACTGGGATCAACAAAGATAAAATTGGTTCTTAATTCATCTACCATGACATTTTCATTTTTCTTGTATCATAATTATTCATTTTAAAATGTTATATTCAGAGACTGGAGCTGTGTTCTATTAAAAGTTGTACTTCAGTTTTTATGCTTAATTATTTCTGTATTACAATATAACTGTGGATGTCCAACATACTAGAAGAAGGAAACATCCATTCTTCATTTATGTATGCAAACACTGCATTATTCAGAGTGATGAGTAATGATAATATATATTATTAACATAACTTTAAATGACAGTGTTAAAACATTTATATGGTTTGCAGTTAACTACCTTATGAAGTACTGTAGTTTAGTAATCTGTCATATTCATGAATTAAGCATTCTGATACTCTGCTTTACCTTAATAAGAACCTTGTGAACTGTTCTGTGTTAAAAACATTGAGTGGAAAGTTTTTCTTTCATGTTTTTCTGTAATAATAAGAGAAAACTTTTAGTCTTTACATGAAGGGAAAAAAGCTAAGCTTGTTTACTCTTCTCTCAGACTATATCAACATACTGTGTTTCCCCGAAAATAAGACCCTCTCTTATATTGTTTTGAATCCTGAAATAAGCACTTGACCTTATTGCACTCAAAAGCCCAATTGGCCTTATTATCAGGGGATGTCTTATTTTGAGGGAAACAAGGTAGTTTTTTAAAAATACTGTTTTTCCCCCATAAACCAATTGCATACTACCACATTAAACTTTGCTCTGCAACATGGTACAGTATATTTTCAATTGTAGTATAAATCCCACTATGTTTAACTCAACTTGTTCAGAGTTCAGAGAAAGAAACAAATCATTATAACATCATATATGTAATGCTGTGCAATTAAAGATTAAACTGGATTTCTATTGATTGGAGGGAGAGAATTCCCCAATGTTGGTTGGTGCCTATTGCTCTCATTGGAGATCTTTTCTTTTAATGGATGGAAGGGCTGCTTAAAGTATACAACTACTTATGTATTCTCTTTGTGTAGCTTTCTGTAAAAGGTTATAATGATAAGCAACATATTCTGCTGAAGAAGATCATTGAGAAAATGGCTACCTTTGAGGTTGATGAAAAGCGGTTTGAAATTATCAAGGAGGCGGTAAGCTGTCTGAAAAGTTTGATCCTATTAGAATGAGAAACGTCCTATATGAAAAAAAAGAAAGGCATTAAACATGAATTGTTCTATTTCTTTGCCATAAAAATGAACATTTGTAGAAAAGGGCAAAACGATGGGTGGGCACAATGCATAATTTTAAATTAAAATTAGAATCCTGAACACTTAATAGGGAATGATCTTCACTAATTAGTGACTTGTTTATGAGTAGACAATGTAAACTGTGATCCTTAACCCTTCAGTTTGCAAAAGGCTAGGAATCCATAGTATAAATAAACGCTCACTATCCCGTTTATTAGGGATGGATTTTTCACTCATTGCAGTGATTTACTGATCTCCAGCCACACCCATTTACGATTAAAAATGTTCTGCGATGCTTTGGTTTTTACTCCGATTCAGAGAGTGGGGAAAGACTGGAAAACAATGTACCAGTATTCATTTCCATTTCCCCAGGCTCCACCTGCTTAGTCATGCAAGTATTTGCTTACAATTATTGAGCCCCAGTATTAAATGCTAGCCTTTATCCAATTTTAAGACTGTTTTATTAACTAATCTCACTTTCTGATTTTATGTCTTGAAGAAGGAACCATAGTTCCTTCTATATTTTATTTAAATGCTTATTTTGAGTATAAAAGTGATTAAATTAGTGAGATTATTGAAAAACTATTTTGCCTTGGCTTTTGTTTTTAATAGTATATGCGATCACTTAACAACTTTCGAGCTGAACAGCCACATGAGCATGCAATGTATTACCTTCGGCTCTTAATGACAGAAGTTGCATGGACCAAAAATGAATTAAAAGAAGCTTTGGATGGTAAGGTTTTGCCAAAACTAAATTGCATGTTTTCTGTTATTTGGTAAGTTAATTTGGTTTACTTTAAAGTAAATATGCCCTAAGGTCCTGTGGAGTATTTGGACATTGTGATTGTTGTGAGGAAGTTGAAACAAATATGGAGAATTTTTTGTTTTCTCACTGAGGATTTTAAGTTGCAAATTTAAATTTTAGATGACTCTTAATTATTAAAGTCATTATTCCTGGAGGTTAATGTAGCAATTAAGTATCTAGAATAAATAGATGGGGAAGTTTAGCAAAATTATCCAAATAGAGTTCTAATTACAAGTCAAAATATTGTAAGTGCAGCTTCAGGAAGAAGGTTCTGGCAAACTTCACGTCTGATACATGTAGTTGCGAGGAAACAAGTTCTCTTTCTCCCTCCCCCTCCTCCCTTTCTCTCTCTCTCTCTCTCTCTCTCTCTTATATGTACCACTTACACGAAGCATCCTTTTGTAAAGGACAGTGTTTACATAAAGTGCACAGTGTAAATTATGTATATAGTGGCAAGGTACAAACAAATAAACGATGGTAAATTTTGTGATGATTTACATGGCCGAGACAATAAGTCTATAGAAAACAATTTATGTATTTCAACAATACAAATTCAAATTATTTTAAAATTAATTTTGGATATTGGTGCCCATTTGCTTTTTTAGCTATTATTTAAATACAGTTTTCCTTTACAATTGGGATTTAAGTATAGCTGTCCCCTTACTATGTATAGAAAAAGAGTATAGAATCTACATGATAAATATGATTTACAAAATGCAACAATTTTCTCTTGGTATCGCATCCCATGTTCATCTTAGTATAAAGAAAGACAGGATTTCTTTAGTAAAAGAGTTGATAGCTTTCCTTTCTTTCTTTCTCTACCTAGCTTGTGTTTAGTTTGTTTTTCTACCTTTCCCACTATGCATGTTTATAATAATAGGAAGTTGGTGAATCTGGACTATGCATATCATCTTTTGTCTGTTTATTGATGGCTGTTTACTTTGGGTAACTTAATCTATAGTTAGAGGTCTAACATGAAACAGGTTCTATCAAAATGGGTGAAAAGATTGGTATTAAAATGCATATCCCACTGAATGCATTGCAGTATATAGTAAATAGCATCCAGATAGAAATGTATATGATTGGTTGCACAGTCAGCCACACTGGATTTGGCATTTTTGTCCACCTACTAAATCCTTCTTAGGGACCTGGGATAGGAAGATGTCATTTAATCATATTAAAGATAGGGTCTCAGGATGTAAGTTGTTCTAAGTAAAGCTGCCTTTTGCAATTGTATGATGGTGATTTTGTCAATGCTGATTGTGTTCAAGTGGTGCTCTAGTTGTTCTGGGATTGCACCTCAGGCATATATTAGTATTTTGTTTGGTATCACTCAAGGCATTATGCTCTGGCCTACTATTTTTCCCACAACAACCCAGTCTAATGAGTTGGGCTGAATGAAAATGATTGAACTAAAGTCACCAGATGACCTTCATGCTTCAGAAACTAGAACCCATGGTCTGTAGATTTCCAGTCTAATGCCTTAATCTCTACACCAAATGTTCGTCTGCGTCTGTCTGAAAGATAGATAGATGCAAAGGTGTCTAGGTGTATACCTGTGTAGGAATGAATGTACCGGAATTAAAGGTAATAGCTGTAACATAGCATTGTTCATTTTTGTACCTTCTAGACACATTATACTACCATTCTGATAATTCTCAATTTTGGCATTTGATACCCCAAAAAAATGAGATACCCTCAGATGTAGAAAGATACTTGTAGCATACAGATGTGTGTTAAAAAATATATCAAAATAACCACCATTTTTAATCACTATCATGAAGATGTCAGAGCAGTTATGTACCTTTCAAGAGTGCTACATTCTTTAGTAAGTAACAACTTGAACTTTGTCTTCGAGCATCATGTGAATGACTCTTTGAAGATGGATGTGTGTTTAGTTTGATTGCAGAGAAAGCTGCCTTTTTTGCCATTTCCATATTGAAATCTGGGTCAAACCAGATATGAATTCTGAGCAAGGCATACTGTGAGCACAGCAAGATAGAGTTGGAACATTTCCCAAATATGAATATATGTGAAGAAAACACTCGCTGTTTTTTGTTGATTATTAAATTTTTTTCTTTCTACTTACTAAGCTATGAAATACATTGTATTTCAAGATAATGTGTTTTTTTCTCTCCTTCAAATGGAAAATGCATTTGATTTTAAATATCTACATATCTATTGTAGATGTCACTCTTCCTCGCCTCAAGGCCTTTATTTCACAACTGTTGTCACGGTTACATATTGAAGCACTTCTCCATGGCAATATAACAAAACAGGTTGGTTTTGATGTGCTTTTAATGGATATTTATTACCCATTCCCCCCCCCCCCCCCCAAATCTTAGCTTTTTATTCTAATTTTAAATAATAACCTTATTAGTGTATTATCTTAATGCTCAATATTGCAATATTAACAGTAAATTTATCATATCAATAAATTGGAGGATAGTTATATAGTATTGGCACAGGATACATATTTTGCAGAATGGGTATTATGTTTCATGCTGAGGGTAGCTAACTTCAATTATTTTTGTTTTGCATCTTACACATGCTTTCATCTTTTACGACAATTTGGATATGTGATATTTAGTTTTTCTAATATTTCTGCAAAATCTATTTATTTGGATTAAAGCTTATTACATTTAATAGGATTTCTTTCCAAATAATCACACAATTGAAATGTGAGGTGTTTCATCTCTTTTATAATAAAATTGTAATGTCAGACTATTTACCATTTCTCAGATTGGTGCTATATAATCTTAGCATGCATTTTATTATATCTTCATTTTATTTTGTAACTTTTAAGACACCTTGTTTCTCTTATAAGTACTTTTAAATCTGAATTTATTTAACCATTTTGTTGTTAGCTTTTCTGCATGGTGAAATAAAAGGCATTTTGGCATTCATCTGTTTGTATTACACTATCCCATTCACATGAAGCAAATAGGATCCAGGCATGAGGCTTAAGCATGCCAGCGCCTTAAGGAAATGTTAATTCAAATTAATCTGCAAAGTGCTCTGTGCACAAAACTGGGAGAAACAGAGCAGTATAAAATGATACAGCTCACGCAAGTCAAGGAGGGTGAAGCAGGAAAACATTGGCAGATTTATCATAAATGAAAAGGATGATGAACCAAAGAACAAATTCATCTTAAATTATTAAGAAGCTGAAAACAGAAATTAAGTATGCAATGAATGTGTGTATATATTTTAAACTTTTTACATTTTAAATATAATGCAGATATAATGAGGAATTCTCCCTTTTATTTCTGAATGCTGAGTAGCATTCATATGTATGGTTTCAGCTTTCAGGTTTAATATTTACAAGAGAGCTGCTCCGTTCTCATTCCTAATTTTGCTGTTGTGGTCAAATCTATTACCCTTCTGCTGTTGTCACAGACAGATGAAGAACGATCATGGAATGAATAAAATCTGCAATGAATTTCTTCTTTTTCCAGGCTGCATTAGGAGTTATGCAAATGGTTGAAGACACACTCATTGAGCATGCTCATACAAAACCTCTGCTTCCCAGCCAGCTAGTAAGATATAGGGAAGTACAGCTGCCTGATAGTAAGTGGTTTAGCTTATCAGCTATAAAATGCTTCATTTAAAGGTTCATAGTACATATACTACAGCTTGCAATAAAGAAGGATAATTATGTCTTCAGCTACTTTCGTTTTTCAAAATGTTTTTTCAAATTTGTGCTGCAGATATGTGAGAATCAACACCATGATTTGCTTCCTTAAAAAAACCCTTAATCATGAGACTTACCTCTTTCAGTGTGGTATAAGAGGGGAATGATATGGGTACCATCCAGCTTACTTAAACTGATAGTGGTGTATACTGTAGTAGGGTAGTCACACTCATTTTGATGATGTGCAGATTGAAACTGTTGTATACCTAGAGCTTCCTTGGCATTTGTTTGGAATGCTTGTGCATCTGATCAATTGATTCTACTAAAAGTGCTGTGGTTGTGTGCTTTTATTCCACAATTAGAATAAAGGAACATTTTTAAATCTGGCACCTTGAGATGGATTTAGACCATTGATGCTAGAATTGCAATCAGCCTGTCTTTTCCCAAGGTGCCTGAAAATTCTAAAACTGATTATATATTTAGAAGATGCAGGTTCCACAAAACAAATAAATACATTGGACTTGGATATTTATATTAAATAATATTCTACAGTGCTTACTTTGCTAGCCTACACTAAATAGAACATAAGATTCTCCTTCAGCCTAAATTCCATTTCTTTTGCACACTCCTCATTTTTTCTTAGGAGGATGGTTCGTCTATCAACAGAGGAATGAAGTTCATAATAATTGTGGGATAGAAATATATTATCAAACAGATATGCAAAGCACTTCGGAGAATATGTTTTTGGAGCTCTTCTGTCAAATTGTCTCAGAGCCTTGCTTTAATACTCTACGCACTAAGGAACAATTAGGTGAGCTTTTGTTTATGTGTGTCTCCGTTAAAATCACTATATATTTTAAATCAATTATTATAAGCTAATTTACTGTTGAAACTTTTCATTAAAAATTCCACCTATAGCATAACAGGTGATTAAAGAACAAATGATTGATAATCAGCTATTTAGGGCTGTGTGGTTTATTCACTTAACTGATTTTGCTGCATTTGTATAACACAAGGTCTCACAAAACACTGTAAACTAAAATGTGATCATGTTTGGTTCTCAATAAAACTGAAAGAAATGGCATGAAGCAGATTCTTCTGCAATGGATGCTTTTTTAATCAGATGCTCATATTGCCAGATTCATAGCAGTCTTGCAATAGTTTACATTAAAAATCAATTCTAAGCCAATGTATATTAAATATCAATGGTAAAGTAATATTTATTTATATTCTGCTTTTATTATTTTTATAAATAACTCAAGGTGGCAAACACACTCAGTACTCCTTCCCCCACCTATTTTCCCCATAACAATCGTGAGATGTGTTGGGCTAAGAGTGACTGGCCCAAAGTCACCCAGCTGGCTTTCATGCCCAAGACAAGACTAGAATCTCCTGGCTTCGAAATAAAAATAAAACATACTAAAAGCATAATAATTGAACCCCAAGTAATCTCTGTAAAAATTACAACTTCATTTTAACTAGAAGGCAATCAATTTGGGACTAACCAAATCTTTAGGGACAGCTTCTCTACAAACTAGGCAATGCCATTGAGAAGCTCTCATTCAAACCAAGATTTATCACGTCATATTTAATATCAAAATAAGAGACTAATTAAATTGAAGAATATTACAGTATATAACTCCAAAAGAGGCTACACATGGAGGGAAGATGAACATTTTCAATAGGATGGAAAAATGGAGCTCAGATCCTGCAGGTCTGAGCTCTGTTCCTACAGCCTGCCAGAGCAGTTTACTTCCACATGGTAGGGAGCTGAATTCAGCAGGTAGCTCTTTTGCCCTGTGTGCTTAATGACTGAGGTGATCACTTAATGGCTACAACCAGGAGTGCTGGGATTACAGTGGTTGAGTGAAGCAGTCCCATTGGTGTCTTGCTTTACAAATGCTTTGCTCAGTGATCAAAATTCCACTCCTTGTAGTGCAGTGGCTCTTCTCTTTGTTAATAAAGAGTCTTTAACGTAATATCAAACATTATTTGCTTGTAATAACACAAATACTGGCTGTATCCAGTGGGAAATCTTATCTGGCAAGATAGGGTGGGTTGTAAAGGGTATAGAGGTTGGGTCTTTCTCAAAAAATTAAACTGTAGTATGAAACAGAAAGTTGAATTAGAAAAAGGTGTTTGTGGAAATATTTTATTATTAAAGTTTTTTTTAATCCTGTCTTTATTACTTTGTCAAAGCAATAAATTTACAAAATCCTCCTCCTATTTTACCTCCACAGCATTTTATTTTTTTAACATAAATTATAAATCAGAAGATCCTTCTATTATCAATGGTGGTTCTGGAAAACAATCTAGAAGTACCATATTGTTTTGCCTCCAAACTCAACACTTCTGCAGTAAATTTAGCTTGTCACAGTCAAGCCACAGCTGCTAATGATGCTGTGTGTTTCATTAAAAAACCCCAACTCCTACCAATATTTATAGAATAAAATTTTAAATTATCAGTTGGAGCTCACATAAATGCAATCTCCCGTGTCGCAATCTCACCAGAAGTCCAGTTAACAGTTTGATTTTAATAACTATTTTAAAAAGTTATGCTAAAATTCAATGTTAAATTAAAATTTTAATTAAAGGTCAGGATGCAAGAAAAGAAATTGAAGTTTTATTTTCTTGACAAAAGAATGGTAAGAGGTTACAACTGCAAGAGATTACAATTGCTGATATGCTGACTCCCTCCCCCCCCCCTCCAGGTTACATTGTGTTCAGCGGTCCACGGAGGGCTAATGGTGTCCAAGGTCTGCGGTTCATCATCCAATCAGAAAAGCCCCCACACTACTTAGAAAGTAGGGTGGAAGCCTTTTTAAAAACCATGGAGAAATCTATAGAAGATATGTCCGAAGAAGCGTTCCAGAAACATATCCAGGCTTTAGCCATTCGCCGCCTTGACAAACCAAAGAAACTATCTGCAGAGTGTGCAAAATATTGGGATGAAATCATTTCTCAGCAATATAACTTTGATAGAGGTAAGAATAAAAAACTAAGCTTACCATGAGCCAATTGGAAACAAGAATATTAGCGATCAACTGAAATCCCACCTTCCATGATAATTCCTATTATAGTTTTAAAATTAGTGACAGTCTCAACACTGGAATATGAGCCATGGTGGCGCAGTGGTTAGAATGCAGTACTGCAAGCTACTCTGCTGGCTGCAGTTTAGCAGTTCAATTCTCACCGGCTCAAGGTTGACTCATCCTTCCATCCTTCCGAGGTAGACAAAATGAGGACCCAGATTGTTGGGGGCAATGTGCTGATTCTGTAAACTGCTTAGAGAGGGCTATAAAGCACTGAAAGCAATATATAAGTCTAAGTGCTATTGCTATTTTACACTTTGAACATTTTGTACAATTCTGAATTATTACAGAACTTATGCAAGAGAGGATTGTAAATACTTAGTGGCCTAAAGCTTCCATACTACAATTGGGGTTGTTTAGGATGGAATGAAGGATACAGAGTGACAGGATTGAGGCGCATAAAATTATGCAGGACATAGATAATATGGATAGACTAAAGTATTACCAATGGAATACTTGTAGCACAGGGCTTAACTTTGGGGTCCTTGGTGCTGTCTGAACTTAGTGATTTTCTTGGAAATGTTTTATTGCCAAATTAGGTAACATCATCTAGACTGAAGTGTTAAAATGCAAGGTTATCCATTTAAAACATTACATTCTCTGCCAGCAGTTATGGCAATAGGAGCCAAGTTGGATTATTTTAAAAGATTTGTTAGCCAAGGATATATATTGCACACATCAAACTTGCATATTTTTTGCATACTAAATTTATTAACTTTGTTGTCCAGATAACATTGAAGTGGCATATCTCAAAACCCTCACTAAGGATAATATAGTGCAGTTTTATAAGGTAAGTTGATCCTAGTTCTGGTTACATTATTATTAAAAGACATATTTGTAATACTAAGATATATTGTACTTGACAGTTTTATAAAGATTGTGGTAATTTAAGATCATATGGATGAAATATTAAATATTGGCATGCAAATTCTATATACTCTACATAACATAGTATATTAACAGTTATTTCATTGATTATCATCATTATATAAAGGAAACATTTGGCTTGTAAATAGATATATGGCTTCTAAATAGATATATGGGAAACATTGAATACCAAACAATTCCACATTTTTAATTATCTAATAATTGCCATTTAGATGTTAATAGATAAGGTTCTTAATAAATGCTTTATTATACTGCTTCTTTCAAGAGCTTTAGCAAACCATCCAGATTCTAGTAAAAGGTTAACTATTCAGCAAAGAAATCAATATTGGATGACAATGTGTTGGTATATTCAGAAAGACAAAACAAAGACTTGACAGAATGATTTGATCTGAAGGTGACATTATTTTTATTTTGCGTGTTTGTTTTTGTGGTTTGCAGAGGTACTATAGCATCTATCCTGTGAAAATAAAAATAGTTATCAGTGTAATAATTAGTTGTAGGTTAATGTTCTAAACAGAATCAAGATAATGTATGCCTTGTTTTTATAGACCATTGTTATTCAGTTGTATTGCTGAAGCTCTGGCTATGTAATTTAGGGGGGGATTGCAGTTAACAGGAGCTTGTAATGAATTTTTCTTTCTTGCCTTAGGAATAGAGAAACCTTGCAATAATTGCTTTAAATTATGAATGCTCATTTTATTTGAAGTAGTGCTAACAAAATGTGAAGATGCCAACTACTATTATTTATAGTAGACTTTTAATTGCCAGAGAATAAAAAAAATAATTAAAATGTGTGTTTAGTTAGATTGTCTGTTTACAGTTGTGAATAATTCTGATTTACTCCTTTCCCAGCTAAAGCGCTTAATGAGGCTTTTGATGAGATGCAAGCTAGATTTATTTTTTTAACCATGTATTTAGTACTTCTCCTAAGCATTGGTACATGTTTTTGGAAGTAAGCTGAGAAGAATTATTAGTTCTTATAATATTTTGTCTTGTAGCTCATTTACTAACTTTGTTCTGAATTTCATGTATTCATGTAATGTGAGTTGAATCTGAACATCTTCCTAGTAGAGGAGCTGTACTGAAGAAAGTAGGAAGGATTGGCCTTAGTTAGGAAAAATAAAGCTACATCATGAGGTTAGATAATATAACTCATACAGCGAAATCAGATGCAGTGAGGATCTTGTGCCTTGTACATAGCTACCTCTTCCTGTTAGTATTCACGGTAGCACCCAGATCACTTGTCATGCAACATTAAAGGCTCCTTGCTGGATTTCAGCTTTAGCTCTTCTAAATCTAGGGCCAGCAAAGAGGTAGGTGGGGAAAAACACCATTATGGAGGTCAGCTAAGTTTTTTTTTCCTTCCACTTTGATGAAAAGATATGAAGGGGAATTAATGGGACCAGTGAGCTGATAGAAAACAGGAGTTTAAGGCATTAAGAGAGCCTGCAAACACAGACTCCAGTGGAATCATCATCAATCTGTGAAGATTTAAAGTATTTTAAACACAGCATGAGATGTGGAACAGTGCGTGTAAGAACCTAATCCGTACAGTGTCTAAGGGCTTTAAATTGTAGTGCATACAATCTATTCACCATGCAGCATTTGTTTTTGGCCTTAAAGAACTTAATAGTGGCAAGTATGCATCTACCCCTTTTGGAATGGGGGAAAAAAAGCCAAAACTTGCCTGGGCCCTGCTATTGGCTTTTTAGAAATGCTGCTAATTTGTTCCTACTCAATCTTATGCCAATTTGAAAGCTAAAAACCTGTTGAATTTTAGGCTCCAAATTAGCCATTGGTGTTCGAGTGACTAGGCCTTCCAAAGAAAACCAGAATTTTGGCTTTAAGACCCATTAATCGTAAGTTCTCCCGCCTTATAGAATTCCATTATGGCCTGCAGACTTTTCCTGTGAGCAAAATAATTGCTTTCCCATCATTGTATTGCTGCTGAGTACCTGTCACTCTGTTTCGGAGGTTCAAAATTCTTTTTGGTTAAAGCAGCTCCCATTGAACTGGCCTTGATAATAGATAGGGGCTACAATGCAACCTGTTTCAGTTCATGATGTCTGCAGTAAAGTGACCAAATCTATTACATCTAATTTGGTTGACTGTATTCTCATACTGCATCCTAATGTTATACTGGCAAACTATTTACTTAATCTTATTTGACAAGTTTACTCATTTGTAGAGCCATTTCTTATCTCACCTCACTTGACAGGACTTGAGGAAAAGTACCATAGGGGTCCATTCATCAAGTGATGCTGTCCTTGAGATCAGAATGAACCTGAGCCCCCTTCACATGTACTTTTCTATCATCTTTTTTTTACATCAGTATACATGCAGAAATACCTTTGCCACTTTTGACAAAGGTCTAGGATTTTTCAGTGAGGGAGAGGCTGTCTGGGTCCTACACATAGACCGGAACCCCACCATTAGCAGTAGAATTGTTAAATTTCTTTCTGCAGGAATTTCTATAGGAAGACATAATATGTCCTAATTTTGGAGCGATGATATAATGAGGCATCTTTACTCTTGTTATGTTATTGTATTTTTATTTTATCTCATTGTTTTATCTTACGTTTTATACATTATTATTTTATTCATTCTCTGGTTTTAAGTCTATTTTTTAATGTTTTATATTATTATTATATTGCTTTAATTGTATTTAGTCATTGTTTCCTTTTTCTTTTTTACCTAGTTGGTCATTTACCGTAGTTAGATAAATTTGATTTTATTTGATTTAGCATTAATATTTCTCAAAAACCCTTTGCTGCAGGGTGTAGTTTGTTTAGCTCATTTGCGTGATTTCTTACCATTGCAAAGACGATTTTTTTTCTTGGTTTTTACAGGAATAATTAACCCTAATTTATTTATATGTAGGAATTGTTGGCAGTAGATGCCCAAAGGCGGCACAAAATATCGGTCCATGTACTAGCAAGGGAAATGAATTCCTGTAAGTACCAAATGCATATATTTCTTCACAAATGACCTCTATTCAAGTTGGCCCCTAAAGATTGTTGTACTGTAGAGCAAACATGCTGTCGTGACCTTTAATGGATGAATTGAAATATATTCATTGACTTACACGAATGACACTTAAATTATAAATGTAATAACGAAGGAGCCGATTGCATTGAAATATACCACTCACAATCCATTTATATACATGGAAATAATTATCAGATAAAAGTAGCAACCGTATTTTGTAGAATTGGTACTGCCTAATTTAGATCAGCTGTGATCTGTTGTAGCTGTTGTAATCAGTGGTGAATGCTGTAGAATGCTGATGCAGGACTTTCTGTAGAAGTCAGAATAGGAAATAGTGATTCAACAGTACTGTTGTAAAGTGCTCATGGTGAAATTACATTAGCATGAATGCCCTAGCATATCTTTGAACTGTGAGTTGTTGGCAGAAAACAGTTTTCTTGAAGTTTCCAGCTCTAACTAGAAATTCAGTTTTGAATTTGATTACAAAATCCTTTCCTTAAATTCTGCCACAATCTGGTCACAATTCAAAACTAGAAACAGCTGAGGGAATATCTATGCACCGTTTTGTCAACAGTATCCTGTTACCAACAGGTTCAGTAGTAAAAGACTGGTGTTTGTCTTCTTTTGAAAGATATTCTGCTATATTACACATTGCCTTGCATATGAGTTTAAGCAGGCAACCATCCTTTGTGACTGTTATTTTGATAAAAATCTGCAAATTTCCAAGTACAAAGAAGGAAGGATTTCAAAGTACAAGGAAGCAATGCATATCTTTTATCTTTTAATATATGTCGTAGAGTTCTTTATTAGTCTTTAAAATATTTATTATTATTATTCTTATTAAATAGGTCCTGTTGTAGGAGAGTTTCCAAGCCAAAATGATATAAGTCTAACACCAGCACCACCACTGCCACAGGTAAAAAAAAAAAAAAAGATATTTTCATAACTATTTCTAAAAGAGAAATGCTCAAAATGCCACTTGGTTTGTGCAGTTCTAAATAATATTTGAATTATTAAACATTTGCATTTATCTGACATGCTAATAAGTTAATGATTAAGATTTTGCAATCCAGATTTCAACAATGTATGAAACAGGAATTATGAGATGTAAACTTGGGTTCAAAGTAAACAAGGCACCCAGGATCATATTCATCCCCAGTGGATTCTGGAAAAGGCAAGAGAATTCCAAAAGAACACCCAGTTTTGCTTAACGGATTATATAGAGGCTTTTGATTACATAGACCATTACAAATTGTGAATAGACCTTAGAAAAATGCACCATGCCAAGTGCCTACGAAAGAATATTTATGATGACTAAGAGAAGATTCAGTATTCAGTATCAGATGAAGTAATCACTTCACTCGGGCAGACAAGAATCATTGGAAAGAACCACTGAAAAATGGAAATAATCAAAAAAGAGGATGATAGAAAACAAGTTGATTAGATGATATCACTAAACAACAGAAGCATAAACTTACAAAAAGCACAAGAAGCCATTCCTACCAGACAATCTTGACAAAATTTGATCGGGTCATCCAAATGTAGAAGCAACAAAAAAAACCAAGCACAACCAATCCACATATTTACACTGATTAGGTAACTAAGTGTATGACAGTGCAGTTAGTTTAATGCAATAGATAATTTATCATTTATCATTAAGGCATGTTTGCCTTAATTGAGCACTTGTTCCGATTTCAGCTTGTCTAAAATCCCTTTTTTAGCATTTGCTTGTTAATTCATTCAAATGCTGATAGTCAGCTTCTTAGTTGGCCATTCTAAGCTGTCAGCAATTTTTCCTGAGCTGATTTCAGGTTGACTCAAATCCATCTTTTGGTAGTAATATTTCACATTTTACATAGAACTTAATTTCACTCACATTGGCACATATAGTGTTTTTGTCTGCAGTTTTCACCTTATTGTTGCATTGAACTTTTATACAATAGAATACACAATCCTATTTAAGAAGAATTGGATCTAAGTCTGATTTCTGGGTTTGTTTTTTAATGGCAGTTTTGCAGTTAAAACCTGTGCCTTTTTCAGCTTTCAGTGATTGTGCCTGTCTTGTGCAGCATATCAATAGGAGCATGCTTGGTTCTCAATGGCTATCTTTGTCAAATACTTCGTTTACAGCCGATTGTGATTGAAAACATGACTGAGTTCAAACGCAGCCTACCACTTTTCCCTCTGGTGAAACCTCATATCAATTTCATGGCCGCAAAACTGTGAAGAATCTTGCTGGATGAAGAACTGGAAGAGGATTAATATGCCTTCAGTGGCTTTTAATAATGGACAAAGACCTTATCCTTTAGGATAAATGATCCAGGATTCCTGATTCCTTCTAGATTCATCCAGCATCAATGCTGCAATAGGGATACGGCAAGTTAAGCAAGTATGCTCTAGTTATGTGTTATATGTTTGTCATAGAGCCACTACCAGAAACTAAAATTAAGTGGTATATATGAAGATCTGTGTAGGTAAATGGTATATTTTACAATAATGTGACCCTTTAAAAGTTTAGTTTGCATGGATTGTGAAGAAGTTTCCATACCAGTCTGATCTTCACTTGCAAATCATTGCTTTTTTTAAAAGATCAACTGTTTTGGAAGCATATTTTACTGGACAAGAAAGAAAATATTATTAAAAGGCCATATTGATGTTTTTAAGGGAAGCATGGAGTGATACCATTTTTTAAAAAAAAAAGATTCTTGGAAGCAGCCATTTAGATTCTATGTAAAAATCAGTGGAAAAGGGGAGGAAAAAAATTAACAAATATCTTTGAAAAGTTATTAGAAAAGTCAAAATAGTTTTAATCTTTATATCTGTTTGAGAAGATTTTATATACAGACTAGTAAAATGCTGGAAACACTTGGGTAGCCATGTTTTTTTTTGCCAAGAGTGTTAGTTTATGTTTATAAATTTTACGTTTTCTTAGGGTTGCACTGGTAATGTTTCTTTGACTTATAAATAAAATTACTATGGCAATTTTTTCCCCTTCCAGTTGTCATGTACTGTTTTAGGACAAATCTAACGAGATTTGGATGTACTGTATCTTCTTAAAAGGCCATCAATAATTCTTGGTAGTTATTTAAATTGTAGGCAAACATTCCTCCTTTATCAGAAACTCACAATTTTACATTTGCCTAGATCCGCTGCACACTGTGTGAACATCAAATGTGATCACCTAGCACAATCAGCCTTACACCCAGTCTGCACCTTTCTCCATTAAAACTTGTTGCAAATTTTCATGCCACACAGAACTTTCTAGGAATAGAAAGTGGGAACTAATACACAATTACAGAATTCATGCACATCAGCAGTAACTATCAGTCTAATGATGCAGAAGTTGAACTTCTCCCAATCATTCATCTGCTCAAAAAATCTCAGTATTTTAAATGCAGGCTAAATTCTTAGCCTGCATCACTTTTATGTGACACTTCAGGCATCTTAGATTTACCACCTGCTGCTTAGTGACCGTTCAAAGTTACAGCTGTCCCGAGAAAGAGAACTTACAACCCAAATTTAAAGTTCTCACAGTCAGACCCCCTTTGCAGTCATATGACTGAACTGCAGGTGTTGGGCAACATGCTGCATTTGCAGCATCCCATGGTCATGTGACTGTGTTTTACAATAGTTTGTAGTAAAATTGCCCATAACAAACCATGGTTTGCTTAATGACTATAGCCCTCTCTTAACTACTGCCATAAAAAGGTAAAATTGGGCCTGTGGCCTGTTTTACGATTGGCACCACAAACCACCGTAATATGTCAGAGACTACTTGTAATAGCATGGTATGATTTGTTATTTATGATTCAGAGTAGCAACCATTTGCTAATTGATTTTGAGGAAGGAAGGGGAGACAATTGTGCAAAATAAACCAGAAACAAGTATAAATGGAGTTAATATTTTAATTGTCAAACTAAAAAAAACATTAATCAAGCTTTTGAATGGTTATGCCACCAAAAGCACATGGTGAAAACCAGGTACTAATTTGAGGCTATGGCTGGAGAGTGAAATGGCATTTATATTTCCAATGGCAGTATGTTATTGCAGTTCGTGCTAAGTTTCCAAGTTCATTCCCCTGATTTGAGTGTTAAGTGGTTAGACATGAGGATCTTACACTCAAATATTAAAGGCTTTAAAAGATGAGACTAGAATGTGTGTATTATTAGGGTTACACCACTTACATGCTTTCGTTATGATTAATCCCACTGATGCCTTGTTTATTGTAAAATGTACATTACATCTTCTAGAAGAAACAATATATAGAGCAGTTTACACTAATGTAGAAAAATAACTAAAGAGAGAACATAGAATTAACTGAAGTGCTATATAATTATTATATTTCACCTTGATGGGTTAATTTGAAAATGACAGCATATTCTTACATCATATACTTGAATGCATTGGAGGTTCATCATTTTGTTACTCAAGAAGATGTACATTTCAACTAGTAGACAAGATAAGAGCACTTTAACTGTAAGCTTCAAAGATCCTTCTTTATTGGTACAAGATAGGAGCATTGTCACTTAACATCAAAACAAACTATAAACTGATCCAATGGCATCTGTCAGATGCTCCCTTCCCACTATAACAAATGACAGTTTGTTGAAGCTACATAGATGGTTTTTGGTGCTCTGAAGTCTATTAGCAAGAGGTAATTTGGAATATGAATGCGAACACAATTCTGTTTGCTACTTATTAGAACAAGGGTATCTATACAGCTATAGCCTTCAAGATGCATGTCATCTTGTGGAACCCCCATTAAATCTGTAGAAGAATAGTCCCAGTTATCCAATAAATAATACTTAACGTAATAGTATCAAATTATTTTTATTCACAAGCCATGAAAAACATGCAACAACATATATGGCAAAATCCATATAAAGATTTCTCTTTTTATATAGTGTTCTTCCCAATTTAGTATCTTTGGGTGTGTTTTCATTGCAGGATTACTCTTAGGAGCCCCAGGCAGTTTGGTAATACTTAGTGAAAATTCTGACAATCTTAATCCTATCACATCTGGAGATTGCTAGATGGTAGGAGGCTGTCATAAAATGACAGTACAAATTTGCACAACTTTCTTGTTACTTGGGCTAGTTATAGTCACATTTTAACACAAGGATGGCCAATTTACTATTTACAATAGTTCTATATTGAATGAAAAGAGAACACCTATAATTGGGTCTGTTTTTGGTGATTCTCATCAGCTGATTTTTTTTTCAGATGGGAGGAAAGATGCTATAATTTGAGCTTGAATAATGTTCTTTGTATCTATTTTCATTTATCTTGTCCCATTTCTTAATAATAAGAAAATGCTACTTGGAATTTGTAGAGAGAAAACAAACCAATCAAATCTCTATGCTATTTTATAGAAATATAGATCTTTGGAAAAACAGACACAAATATTTGTTCATGGATTTATCTATCTGATACAGGTAGTCTTCGACTTACAGCCATTTGTTCAGCAACCATTAGAAATTACTAAGGGACTTACAACTTGTGCCTAAACTTAAAGCCGTTGCAGCGCGCCTGCAGTGACATGATCAAAATTTAGCCAGAGATGGCTAAATTGACTGCTTTGATTAAAGAAAAAAAACACAATTATTTTTGTTTCTATTGAACTTTGTGCTTGAGGTAGAAAAAAAATGAAACTTTGATTTTGGGTTTTACCAATTAAATAGGTTTGTTGATATAGAAATGGCTAGTTTACACTAAAGTAAAAAGTTGAGCTTTGATGCTATTATCTTATTCTATTGCACCAATGTTTTTTCTTTCTTTTTTCCCTTTTCCCTACACTTTTCCATTCCCTTCTCCCTCCCTTATTTTCTTACTATTTTCTTTTGTATTTTTGTATTATATATTATAAACTAATTAAAAAATCGGCTGCTTGGCAGTTTGTCCGCACTTATGACCCCTGGGGCACTCCAACTCCCCCCATCTATCTACCTCCCCGATTTAGGGCCTTTTGGCACCCTGTTGCTCTGGGCTTCACCACCCCAGCTGGCCTTCACTGCCATCTTCTCCCACTGCAAATGTACCCAGCCTGGATCCAGGGCTGTATGCTGGCTTTGAACTGTGAAAAGAGGGGTGAGGGTGAGGCTGCTTTGGGATCCCCCCCACTTTTTAAAGTTGCAAAGCCAGACCCGTACAGCCCAAGAGCATGATGAAAAGGAAAGGGCCACTTTGCATTTTTTGGCTGCAGAAAGTTATCTGCACCCAGTCCAGAAGTGGGGCAATGAAGGTCAGCTGGGGAGGCAAGGCACAGAGGGTGTAAGGAGTCTTGAAATACAAGGTGGTGAAAGCAACTGACACTTAATGGGGATGGCTGTAGCTGCCTGGAGTGTAGTATACAGCCCGGGAGTTGTGCAGTTCTGGGGTTGCTGGGCAGATCAAAAATATTTGATGTAGTTCAGATATTCACCACTCAGTAACACCCACTCAGGAAGACCATCAGCCAGCTACATTAGGAGATACAGCGACACCTCTCTCACACCCTTGTAAGTTCTACCAGAAGCCTTCACTCTCTGCAAGAAAGACATTTCAGACATCATATCCCAGGTCAATGTCAAAAAGATGTTTTAGTTCCAAGTTTTATTTAGGTTCTAAGCCAGGATTCCAGAAAACCTGGATCCTTTTTAGACTATGGGTGTACCATTTTTTTCCAGGCCAAAGACCACACTTGGTCCTCAAGCATCATGGCAGGAGCTACATTTCAAACATCAGTGAGCAGTATTTTTAAAATGTGATTACTATTTCACTAAAATTAAAAACAATAAAGGTGGGACAAAGAACAAATCAATAAAATTGAAGGTGAAGACAGGGTGCAGATGGCTAAAATGGAAGAGATTGGGGTGTGTGTATGTCAGAGACAGTTTCTTATCTTACTGAGACCCAGGGCTGGAAGGAACCAAGCATAGAATAGCTTGGAAAGATGATAATTGCCAGGATTCTCACTTTACAACCGCATCACTTAGTGACCAATATTCTGGTCCCAATTGTTGTCGTAAGTCAAGGATTACTTGTAATCACTTTCACCTCTAATCTACATCTGCCTGACAAAGTTGTCTTTGTTGTTGCCCAATATCCCATTACTAATGCTGTATCTATTTGTCAAATTAGTTAAAAATTGTATGTATTGTATGAGGTTTTTTTAAAGGTAGAAATTCATACAGATAGTCTTCAATTTATGACCACAATTGGGCCCAAAATTTTCATTGCTAAGCAAGATAGTTATTAAGTGAGTTTTAGCCCAGTTTATGACCTTTCTTGCCACAGTTGTTAAATCAAGAACTGCCTGTACTATAAATTTAAAGTGGATGTGGGAGGGATATTTAAGCTTGCAAAGAGGCCAAGAGCTGTCAATTACTCCTTCAATGAAAATAAGTTTTTGGAATAAGGTGTAGTTCATAATGTATCTCAAGTATTTTAAATACTTGAGATACATAATGTATCTCAAGTATTTTAAATTACTTCCATAGTCATACATGTTACTCTCTTTATACCAGATGTTACAGGCAGAAAAAAAAGCATAGAAAATGATTTATGTCACAAGTAAAACATGGGTTGTACCCAAGTAAAATATAGGGGATGATCATTATTACAACACTAAATATTAGGGCTAAAGTTAAAAAATGGACAAAACATTTTTTTCTGACGTAACATTGGCAGAGTGCATGCCAATTTTTCAGACTGAATCTTATATTTGGAAGTACTCAATCTGGAATCCTGGGCAGAAATGTATGAGAGATTGATCCATAAATGCAAAGGGAAGGTCAGCGGACATACAAAAGTTGACTAGTTTGTCTCTCATTAGACATTTGATTAGACATTTCTGTCTAATCAAAGTCCCCCTTTAAAAATCATATTTAAGTTTGCAGGAGGCTATCAATTGAAGGATACTTGAAAGCAGCCTCTGTCACTTGATCTATATTCATTTATTGGATTTTTACTCAATTATAGAATGGAAGAATATGGCCCCTTCAAAACATTACTAAATTCTGTTTCTTTTATCCCTCACCTTCGACCCTGCTGAACACAGTACGTTCCTGAGAATTATAGTTTTGTTATATCTGGAAAGCCGCATGGACTGGGTTCTAGCCAAAGGTATGATAACATAGCAATGGTGAGATTAGGGCTACTTTAGAAGATAACGAACTTGGCATGCCCTTGTAATAGGAATAGATCATATTCTTTAGTAGGTATTTAAGTGTTCTCCAGCATTTTATAGTTTGCATTTGATAAAACAATGCAGTTTGATAACTCAGGCATTCAGTGAATTCTCTCTAGTAGATCCAAAGCTGCAGTGTCGACAAGCAATAACAGATTACTTAGTTATACTGTTAATCAGTTCTAGTGCTCATTAACAAAATGTATGTAATCATAAATAATGACTAAATAACTGTAATTTTTGCAAGTGCTGTTTTAAAAAGTTGATTTAGAATCCAGGTGCATGTTGACACAGTATGGCGGAGTGTTTGTCATACTCTTGATAATAAACAATCTGAATACCTTGTCTGGATTTCTTAGATTGTTTTGATTAATAACATGGTTGTCAGTCTGATTTGTTGGATTGAGGCGGCCATTTTAGGAATACAGGAGATGATGCTAAGGTTTTTCTAATTATGGCAGCTTTAAATAATAATACGTTAACAGTGGCAATTAGCTGCTTTCCAAAACATACATTTTGGGAGAAATTTTTGACTGGGCTCACATGACACATGCATCAAAGGAAGTTGTTAATTCTTTTATTCCAGTTATTTTTTAAAAAATATACATTTTTCTTCTTTGGAGTTGAAGCGTGTCAAAGCCAACAAATTTTGGAATTAAACAAAATAACATCATGATGACCCCCAGGTTAAAGCATACAGTATAAATGCCCATGCAGATACAGATAGTACTTGATTTATGACCACAATTGAGCCCCAAAATTTCTATTACTAAGCAAGAGTTTACATGATTTTTGCCTCATTTTATGACCTTTCTTGCCACAGTTGTTAAGTGAATCACTGCAGTTGTTAAGTTAATAACATGGTTGTTAAGTGTATCAGGCTTGCCTGTTGACTTTGTTTGTTGGGGGTTTGCAAAAGGCGATTGATTACATGATCCCCAGACACTGCAACCAGGGAATATGAGCTGCAATTTGATGTATCAGAGATTTTTTTTTTTTCATTTTATTTGGAAGGGGGTGACTTTATGCAAAAGTCTTCTTGGCCATGTCTTTTTGAGCAGGAGCCAACAGTCCAGAAGGAGACCCCAAATTTCACACAACTTCTATGTTACCCCCTCCCCTCGCCAACACCTTCAAATCCCCTCTAGCTTGATGCACTTCACATCTCACTCATTTTTTCTTCTTAAATCTTCTGTCTGATTGAAATGCTGTCAGTATAATTAAGGGGGTGGGTTTTCAAAGCAAGGCAATAAAATGAAGATTGACAGACTGCTGGAATGTAAACCCTTCACATCTTGACCTCAATAAATGACTAACAATCATTATTTCCGGGTAAGTGAGCCTCCGTAAAATAACATATAACAAATCGCCTTCTCTCATACTAGTAGGAATTCCGAATGTTCTAGCCTCAATTCATCCGAAGGGGCTATAAAGTTCCCATAATGATCTTGATTTCACTGAGTATCAGAAGGGTATCATATATGTACTTGTCTGCTTGTGCAAATTCTCAAAATACAGTAACAATGCTGAAAGAGGAACATGCTACACACTATTGGAGAGATGTGCTTTGCATTAGAGCAGGGCTGTCAAACTCACGGCCCGCTTGCCGGATGTGTCACGTGCTGACCACGTCCGGTTTAGCAAAGGGGGAAAAAGTCCTGATACGTGATGCCACTGTGACAACGCAAGTTTAACATCCCTGCATTAGAGGTATTGAAATATCTCCTTTCTCCTCACCATTCTTTGACTTCTCTGCATTTTTAGGGGCTGTAAAGAATTGTCAATTGTCCAGCTGACAACTTGGGCCCTTCTGAGGTGGACAATTGCTCAGAATGGCTTCTGCAGATTAAAAAGTCATATGTAGGATTAATACCATGCTTAAATAGCTTAGATGTAGCTCAGGTTTCTTCTATTAAATTGTAATTGGTAATCATCAGGCTTGCTACCCTTAATTAAAGTGTAAATGCCCAATCTTGATGACATATGATTAGTTTGGTGGTAGCATTACGTGTGACACATCTCACAAGCACTAAATGAACACTGCATAGTTAAATTCTGGTTGGTTTCTAACCTGAGTTCAAATTTCTGATTTATTAATGGTTTATTTTTGGCACTCCACCATTATTACTGGGGTTATAGAAGTACTAATAAATAAAACAGGCTTTGATAGAATAAGCAGCTTAGTTTTATTATTGAAAAGTAGCATTGTTTTAGGGAAAACACCAACCTTATTCTGGAGATCAGGAGAAAGCTGCCCACTTAAGACTGATTTTTAGGCAAAACTATGCAAGCGGATTATTTGATTTATTTCACTAATAAATTTTTTTTCCCCTCCAGGAATTGTTTATAAGAAATGTTTATTGGTACTGGTATATACTTCCTGCTGTGTTTTGGATGGAATTATGTCCCACACCCGAACTGGTATAACCACTAGTCAGGGAGTAGGAGAATTGTATTCCAAAATACTTGGTGGCCATTTTGTTTGCCTATTCCTGGTATAAAAGAAAATGGAACCATTCATAGCTCCAAAAATGATATTGAACTCTAGTTTTCATTAGTCTCATCCAGCACAGCCCAATGGTCAGTAATTTTGGGAGTTGGGCTGATAATCTCAAGAAGGCCAAAATTCCTTAGCTCTACTACAAAGCCCTACTGCAAATTTTTTAGCCCTACTGCAAAGACAAAAGTAGATTACACTTGCAGATGTACTTGACCATCAAGTGAGATGCTGTCTCTGAAATAAGTTTGTCCTTCCAGCAAATAATGCACCAAAATGTTGTGAAGATCTTGATTGGAGTAACAGTCCTATTTTACATCTATTACCAGCTTACTATGGAAAAAAATGAAAAGCTAATATTTGAATAAAATAAAATTCTATTGATTCTCTCTCAATATCACACCACGTATCAATGAGATGGTATTGTTTTTTGTTTTTTTTAAAAATTTGATTTATATGCCGCCCTTCTCCGGAGACTCAGGGCAGCTTACAATGCGTTAAGCAATAGTCTTCATACTTTTGTATATTTATACAAAGTCAGCTCATTGTCCCCACAACTGGGTCCTCAATTTACCCACCTTAGAAAGGATGGAAAGGTGAGTCGACCTTTCAACAGATCAGCATATATAAAGTTTTCCCATGGACAGTGGTAATAATGCTATTATTGAAAATAAAGTCCATTACAAAATGTTTTGTAATTTGCACATGACAATTCTGCATGGTTATATAGCAGTAAATATTCTATTGATTTAAATATCAACTTTTTCAAGGGAGCCAAGACAGCAAATGTGGTACTCCCTCCTACTTTTTCTTATAATATTAACCCTGTGAGGTAGGTTAGACCTTTTTTAAAAACTTGGCAATGTTAAGATATATGGACTTTTAACTCACAGAGTTCCTCACCTAGCATGCTGGCTAGAGAATTCTGGGAATTGAAGTCCACACATGTTAACATAGTGAGTTTGAAACACATTGGGTTAGACCAGTGATGGCGAACCTATGACATGCATTTCAAAGCAGATGTGACATTTTGGGTGACACACGACAACTTATATTCTCAAAAGTATGCCCATTTTGAGAAGAAAAGCGTTCTTCAAAACTCCTTCAAAAAGTAAGGCCTCGTGCAGCCCAGAACAGCCTTAGGTAAGCAGTCAATAGGAAGAGAGCCCCGCTTGAGGTAAGCAGTGTGTGGCAGATCTTGGAGAGGCTGGGCCACAGGGGCAATTTTGCAAGCCCCCACGGCTTGTACTCTTCAGGGAATAGGGCAAAGTGATCTTTTTGAGTGGGACTGATGGCATTAAGGATGAAGTTGAGGCCTGGGCCTCTATTTCAGACCCACCCTTAGCATTGCCACTGAGTGCTGCTGTTGGTCTAGCTCCTTGCCTCTGGGGGTTGGGGAGGGGGGGGAGAAAAATTGTTTTGCTTTTGTTTGTTGGGGTGTGCGGTACACTACCAGAAACAAGCATTTTCTGAATTTTTGACACACCAAGCCCAAAAGGTTCATCATCACTGGGTTAGACTGAAAGAGAGTAACTGGTGTGTTTTCTCAACCTCAGCATTTTAAGAAGGGTAAATATCAACTCCCAGAATTTCCCAGCTAGCATGCTGCTTTTGTTTGCTTGTTTATTTATTTAAAACATGGATATAGCCACCCCTCTTTCAACCAACTCTGGGCAGCTCCCAATCCAGGGATGAAATGCTCCCGGTTCGGACCAGATCACCAGCTGGTCCGAACCTGATCGTCAGAGAGGAATTTTGTTAAAGCCTCTCTGACGATTTTATTTTTATTTTATTTATTTATTTATTTATTTTATTTGGTTTATATGCCGCCCTATCTCCAACGGACTCAGGACGATCCCAGCTGAGTTGCCTGATCGGCAGAGGCTTTTCAAAGCATTAGAAAAAATGCTTTGAAAAGTTAAAAAAAAAAAGTTGGCCACGCCCACCGTCACATTACCCACCACCACCACCAAGCCACACCCACAGAACCGGTACTGACAAATTTTACATTTCACCCCTGTCCCAATCCAAAATATTTTTTTAAAAAATAAAATAAAATCACTTAAAATCACTGTACAACTCAACTAATTAAAACATTAAAAAAGAATCGAATTGAAGAAGCTTCTTGGATGAGAAGCAAAATGACTTCAAGGAAAAACGAAGTCCAATTGTCTTTTGAAAAAGCGCCTTTGGGACAACCATTACATGGATGACTAAGAATTTCCATAGACTGTATGTGAAGAGGTGATAGTAGAAGGATATTAAAAATGAGAGTTATCCATTGGCACGGAGAAATATTGTGCAATTTTGACACAATATACCTTCCTTATACCCAAGGAAGCAAATTGTATTTTTGTATCGATTGGTCTCGAGTTTTGGTATCTTATGCAAGACTTAATAGGGGATTAAATGTAGGCTGCCATGATATATAAAGGAAGCTGATGTGTAATTCTTTATATATTCCTTTTGGTGGGAGGAAATAGTATCATTATGTCACACTGCTGACTTTAGCTTTGAAAGGTGTGTAGGAGGCAGCCACTAAAATCCTTTCACTGTAGTTCTGAAATTGTTCTGCTGTTCTATCAATATATTTGCATGCTCTTCAAACGTACTGCCGAAGAGGAAATCTCTGTTGAATGTCTGTGTGATGAACACAGAAAAAGCTGCTCTTTTTCCCCTGCTGATAGTAATGGCTCATTCACCCTGTGGAGACCCAGCTGCTCCATGAGCACCACTCCAATGTGGTGTGTGGGTCTTCAATACAATGCAATGAAGAGCCTTGGTGGTGCAGCGTACTAAAGTGCTGTTAAATAGCACTTAGCTGCCAGTTGCCTGCAATTACTGCGAGTTCAAATCTCACCAGGCTCAAGGTTGACTCAGCCTTTCATCTTTCCAAGGTAGGTAAAATGAGGACCCAGTTTGTGGGGGCAATAAGCTGACTTTGTATAAAAAAGAACACCGCTTGGGGGTGGGGGCAAAAAGCCCTACTAAGCAGGTATATACAAAAGTATGAAGGCTATTGCTTAACGCATTGTAAGCCGCTCTGAGTCTCCGGAGAAGGGTGGCATATAAATCGAACTGATAGAGAGAGAGAGAGAGAGAGAGAGAGAGAGAGAGAGAGAGAGAGAGAGAGAGAGAGAGAGACAGTGAAATGAGTGTATCAATTCCTTCAGTAAGGTGGCCTAGGCCTACATCACATTCACTTCATTAAATAACTCTGTTGCTACGAAGACATTCTCAATGCAGAAGATATCTTCATAGGAATATAGAGAGTGGCCAGATATTCTTGAAAACCATTTTAGATGTAAGAAAGCAGCAGCTTTGGGCAACAAATCATGAGAACAGTAGAAGATAGGAAGCTAAGCAAACATTGGTCTTTCTTTACTTGAGCACCACATACATAGCTGTTCGTTTATAATCTGTTAAATGCTGTAGTTTTTCCTTCTGCAAATTTAATTTAGGCACTACTGCAAAAGTCTCATTAACTGCCCAAGGTATAAATCCAGATGTTCAAAAGCCATTTCCAGTAAACTACCCCATTAGTTAGGATGATGGGGCTGACAGGAATTGCCTTATAACATCTGAGGTATTTAATAAAAATGGAGGCTGATTATTTCCAAACAGAAATGTGGAATTAATGCACAATCCTTTCTGTGTATAAAAGATCTGGTTTGGGTTTCAGTGTGTATGGCTCCAAGGCAGGAGATAGGAATGTGCTACACTTTGACATTGGTGGTAGTGACTGAAAGGAGGGACAGAGGAACCAGAAACTTCAAGAGCAGGTGAGATAATGGGATAAACCATGCCGGAGATTGTTGAGAGAATTGAGAGAAGGGAAGAAGTGATGTGATGTGTTTGTTCTTTGCTTTTTCACCCTGTCTGGATTTTATTTTGTCCCAAACCCTGGAACCAAGCATTTTAGGGTCCAGTTCTGCCAAAGCATGGTCGGCTCCAAATGAATTCCTAAAATACAGTGGTTTTGTCCAAAACAAAGCATTTTCTTCATGTTGTGCAAACCCGACCTCCCACACCTTTCAGTAATTATATGTTCAATGTGGAATTAAACTATGTCTTCTGTTTGTGAAATAGCCATTGCTGCAGTCATATGGCGAACAGCACCTTAGCTTTCCCCTAACCACATTGTTAATCTTCCTTAAGTATACTGTGCACCACACAGTATCAATAAACAAATCCTGTGCATCACTAGGCCTATCCCTGCTCCATGCTACGATGACAGAAATTAAGGCAATACTTTCTAAAGGCTTACTGAACAAAAACATCAGCAGAAGGCATCTATTTAGGTGCTTCTACTCTCTAAGAAGCCTTTAATTAACTGACACATTAAAAACAGCAATCTAAACATTTTGATGCAGCAAGGCGTAGACCGCTCATAAAAATTGTTTTGCTAACGCCTTCCTGCTGTTCTATCGAAATGATTATTACTTTACAATAATGTAGCCTTGACAGTGTGTAGTCCCTTTATAATACAGTCAGGATGAATGTGCATAACTGCTCTCAATTATTTACCGAGGAGCTTAATTAAAACTAGTGTTGACTTAACTACAACAGCAGGCAAAGTTAGATGATGCATACGAGACATGTTCCATGATAATGTTTTGCTTTCACTATAAATTTAATTTGTTACTTCATGATTAACATTTTCTAATTATTTCAGTCACAAACCTTACCATTAGAGTACACTGGAAAGCTTATGATATCCCTCTTATAAGCGATAACATCAAAGCAAGTAAGGCAAAGGTGCACATAAAATTACATTAGTTAAATTAGGGGTTTTGGAACTGAGGTGTACCTTCCTTGGGGAGGTGCAGACAAAATCTAGGGGATGTGTGAAGTACTTTTTAGTTACATTGTTACAATACATTCATCTTTTCCAAAATTGCATTGTATTGTTTTCATTGTTCAATATGGAATTTTTGGGAGGGGGGAGGGGAATGTCAGTTAAACAAATGAAATTTAAAGTAATTGTTTCATTTCATCACTGTATAATTGCCAAGCTACAAGTTGCGCCCCAAATATCAGTGTAAATGCTCGACACACGTAAGTAGTGAAAACCTCAAAACTAAATACAAATACTGTAGTTATTTGTATTTAGATAAAACTGGCAAAAGCATTTCTTTCAAAAAGTCACATGTGACAGTAAGTTATCCTCAATTAAAAAAGACTCATAATGCTTTCATGATGTAAATGAATTGCCCAATAATACCTATAGCAAACAAGCGAGATCTACTGCTTAGCAACTCAGCAATTGGCCAATTCCACTTGGTGGAAGATTATACTGAACCCTGTTTTCCTCACCTTCATGTATGAAACAAGCTGGTTCCTCCATTCAAGTAAATAGGTCAGCTTCAAGCAAATGATGGGTTCATGACATGCTGAAGCAGAACATGGAAGGTTTGCTCACTTTGGACATGCATTATTAAGATAAAAAATGGGGAAGAGAACAATGGGAAAACTAGTATCAAAATTAAGTAAAATAGTTTCCAGGATCTCTACTGAACAATAAAAGGCAAAGTATTCAACATAATTCTGAATATTTACATCTCAGACGACTAAAGATTGTGTCATAAAAATAAAATGAAGAGCAAAATAGTTCTGAGAGAAGGAACCTGTTGTAGATTATTTATTAGCAGAGTTAACTATGGTTGTCAAGTTTCTATTTTTGTCGTTAAAATATGTAATGCCCTCCAATTAAATGTAAAAAAATTTATTCAATCTAATCCAATATGTGATCACAACAGAAACATTAAACACAACAACAGAATAATGGTTTTGCTACTGAATTAAAAGTAATTCCACATTATTCACAGTACATTTGAATCAGAAGATACAGAATAGTTTCTGAAGTTTAACCACAGAATAAATTTCAAATCCACACACTGCACCAGGTGACATTATGAGACTATGTGTTATCTATTTTAAAAAATCCAGCAGGTAACAAAGGGCTAGTGCCTATACTAGAAAGAACACTCGCAAGACGTTTCCTCAAAAGAATTCTACAAAGTATTTACAGCACTGAAAATCCTTGAAGAAATCCAGCAGTTTGCAAATACAGCTCTCTCTCTCTCTAATTCCAGAGTCCAACTGAATTAAACTTGTAATTCTTCTCAGTAGTTAGAAGATACAACTAGTATTCTATACTTCATATTTGTTCACATACTTTAATATTGGAATACTAGTTGGTCATAATATACATTTTATACATTTTTAAAATACTACATTTCTATAGTTAAAATAATGTTCAGAAAATCGTATTTTGTTAGTATTCATTATTGCAAACGAACATGAAGCCCATTTTGTTTAATTTCTGATGAATTATTTACCAATTCTTAAAAAGAATAAGTTTCTACCATTTACAGTGAATATTACACTGTTGAATCTAGCATTATCTAGTTCTCTAATGCTGCTGACACAAATGCCACCAGTAATCCCAGGAATTGGAATTGATTACATAGATAAATATGACTTCACACTGATATGCTTATTTCTTTTGTCGAGAAAAAGATCGCTCAAGTATCATTCCTAAATCTCAACTCTTTATGTTCTAAGAAACCCATTTCATTTACTAGAAAAGGGTTTCACTATGTGCGTATGTAGAATTAGTACCACTACTCCAAGTATTTGCTGGGAGATTCCATCAAAATCAAAGACACTTAGAAAATGTATTCTCAAAAAAAAAAGAAAAAAAAAAAAAAGAAAAAGAAAGAAGTAAAGTGCCGGATGTCATAGGAGTAAAATATTAAAACAATTCCTATTTAAAAAAGCCCTACTAGTAAACACTATTTGTATTGTGTTTATAATTTCCTGAATACTTTTGGAAGTATAGGCAGAATACTTCTACATATAGCTGCATGTTATCAGTCCTGGTTTTGAATCTTTCTTTTATATTTATCTTGAACTAATAATATTCATCATTTGACTGGGATTCCATAGTATATTGGTACAAAGCAATAACTCCAATATTGCAAATTGGTTCCAAGCAGATTGTGATTCACTTTTTTCATTTCACAGCAGGCAAATGATACTCAATTGTATGTAGTACAACTTACAATGAAAGGACTAAAGGTAAACCATCAGATGAAACTTTTAAATAAAAAAAACCTTACGTTAATATTCCAAGTGCTTATTAAGAACAGGCATGTTCAGTATTTAACATTCTAGAAATGTCGGCTATTTCAACAGGTAGTTGTTGACTAGCAAAGAGTTATGAATTTACTGCAATGAGCATACAAAAGATATTTCAATACAGTCTGCACATAATTTATTGACTTCATAAGTGTTTGGCTGTTTCAGAAAACCCCCAAAAGGCAATATATCCCCACAAGAAATGGATTCAGATGTCTCCTGCCACAAAGAAAAATACATTAATGAAAACAAATTACATTCTTAAGCTTAACAACTAAGTAGAATTCACTTTTGACATTATATAGTCTTTTATTAGTCTATGTGGAAAGGGAAGAGATACAAAATGCAGCAGCATCTCATCCAATCTCGGCTCCTGTAGCTAACTATTAGAATTGTTGCAGAATATAGGAAATGAGATTGTAAGAGTCTGACAGGCATACTGTAGTCATTTATGCACCTTCTTGCTCAGGGTAGTTTAAAATTTTCCGATGAGCTTGTCGCAAATATTGCTGCTGTTTGAAGTAGACTTTGAAAGCTCCTTTTATAGCAACAAAAGCAATTCCACCCTAAAAATAAAAGGGAACAATTATTCAAAGCCTACCAGAGAAATTCAATCTTTTTTTTAATGTGGTTTTAATACACATTTGTAATATGCCTTGAAGTTAGGTTAATTACAGCAGTTTTATATAAATACTGGAGACATGCCATTCTCTATCATAATATTATTCTGAAATGTTTCTCTTATAAAAAAATATTTCATGCTGATTTTACACATTATTCTGGAAGAGTTTTCTTAATTCATTCAATGGGAGGGAGGTGTTCTTTCTGTAATTCCCTACCTCCATCCCAAGTTCAAATGACCTTGAGGAATCAGATTTGGATTCTAATTTCTCTCAACTTCTCAAACAATAATCCTTGGGTAATATTATGCTATAATTCTGGGTAGCATCTACATTCATATGACTGTCCCTATCTCATTTTCTCACTTCACATTTTTCAATTTCTTCCATGATCTCTCTGCTTGGAAGTTCAGCACCTCCTCAAAATCAGTAAGTCCAACACCTCTTTCAACTTTGATTTCATGTCTCTCTCATCCAAATATTACCACTTATTTTGCTGAACAAGAGCATAATTGAATGTATTTATATTTTTATTCTCTGAAGTTTCATTTCCCATCTTTTAGCAAAATACTTAATCCAGTACAGTGCTGCAAAAAAAATTAAGTCATTGTCACCTCACCAGTTTATTGAATATCTTCATCTATCTTCATCTCTTTCAAATGTCATCTCCTCCATTTTGATCTTTTTGTAATACTCTGCTCCCAGATTTGTTTTCAGAACACTTCAATATTTAACCTTAAATCTGAACACTGGCTTTTTGCCTAACCTTGGAATCAGTCCAATCTTCCTGCACTTCTATGCTGTCCAGGGCTTTGTTTCCCAACTAATCTCAGATTTTATATCCCAAAAGCTCCGTCACTGCTTGCCCTTCAAAGGAGACAGCTTTTTCTTTCCTTTGCTGCCTCATAAATGATGCTATTCATCTTACACTCTCTTAATCCCACCTTTTAAGCCTTTGACAAAATTCTTCAGCAGCTATCCTCCCCGTTTTCTCAGTGGCAAGTGCTGCATTTCTCCACATCATCAAATTCCGTGTGTGTCAAGCTGCTAATAGCACCACGAAGCAAGATTCAGTCTTATTAATAAGGTTTAATGCCAGGAAGGGATTAGATTACAGAATCCTGGAAACTAAATAAGAAAACTGTGTTCTTAATTTATTAGTCTGTACTTTAATGAGAATTCTATATGTGTTGCCCAAATTTCTTTCTTATACTTTCCCTAACTAATGGACCGAGGCTTCATTGAATAGATGGGGTGAAATGTCCATTTGCTCATTTGCCATGTTTTTCAGTAACACATTTCATTCCCAATTCTCTTATAGTATATATTTGCATTTAAAGCTCCCCTTTATCTTCCAGTAGCAGTAACATCATTTTAATTACATTACATAATAATATTTTGGCATATTTTCAATTATGGTAATTCATGTAACCTGGATATCCATAGTTAGCTAGCTTGTGTTCAGCCTTAGTTAATTGATGAAAAAGAATAACTTTTGAATACTGTGACTTAAGTGATAACAAGTAGCATAGAAGCTGCTGTTGTAAATGTATTCATTTATATGAAGTATTTTGAACCTTGACGACACATAGTTATGGCCATTATGATCTAGAAAACACTAATCTGTGAATCTCAGCCTTGGTTCTACATGTACAACTCTGTGTAAACAGACTTTCCTATCTATTTAGTTGAAACAATGAATTAGGAATAAGGAACTGCATCTATTACAGTGTTTCCCAATTTTGGCAAATTGAAGGTGAGTGGACCACAACTTCAGAATTCTCAATACAAAATATCTACCCCATATTTATTCACCCTACAGCTTATAAGTACATAACCGGTACCAATAACATCCAAGTAAAATTCTTTCAAAAATAAAATTGCAACACAAAAGCCATTATCAAAACCACTTAAGGACCATTTGTGTTCATCTGCCGTTGGCCAAGAATGTAATCTATTGATTGATTGATTGATTTTATTGATTAGCAATTGGGCCATATCAAAGGGCAGAGTTCCAGAAACAAATTATTACTAAAATTGGATAAAAGCAATTTAAAGTGGAATTGGACAAAATACGATTTAAAATGAAATTGGAATAAAATACGATTTAAAATGAAATTGGAATAAAATACAGTCGAAAATGAAATTGGAATAAAACACAATAATTTAAGATATAGATAAAATATGATAAAATTATATTTCAGTATCACCCCTACAATCTACCCCAATCAGTCCCACATATGCAGATCTCAACCAAACCATTTTGCTTAAGTCCTGTGCTGTGTTAAATGTTACTTTCAGATTCTGGCCACACGTAAGGTAAGTTGTTTTGATATGGAGATCCCAATGGGTCATTCATTTGGTATAGAGACCAAGGTGCCTGACTCTCACCCTTATACAGGCAACAATCAAATAGGATGTGAGCCAGATCTTCTACCTCTGCCCATGAATGTCATCATTGCTAGCCACCTCGGCATCTGGATTAGGGAACTGCCAGTCTCTTCTTGCTCATTGAACATAACAGAGGTCTGGGGACAGTTAAGTTCAATTGCTGGGAAAGAACTTTGATGGAAGCCCTCTGGACCATATCAAATCCATGGTCTGAAAATCCCCCATTCCTGCAATAAATCATGTAATTATACAATAACAGGGTTTCTAGGTATGACTGAAAATCAGTTCTGAATTGAGGCAAGTCTGAGACTTTAAAAAAGTTTCAGTATGGACTAATGAAATCACTGGTCTTGTGAAATGGCACTTTTTAACATTAGGAAATCCTGCTATGACCCTGGGTACCCTGTTACCCCTAAAATAACACATCCCCTGATAATAAGCCCAAATGGGCTTTTGAGCACATGCACCAAAATAAGCCACCACCACCCCGAAAATAAGCCCTCCTTGAAAATATTTAAACGCATGTGCAGCTGGTCCCCGCCATTTACTTTGGTTTCCTCCACGTGCCCCAAAATAATAAGACCTCCCCAAAAATAAGGCCAAGCGCTTATTTCGGGGTTCAAAAAATATACGACAGGGTCTTATTTTGGGGAAAACATGGTACATTTTACACAATAGATTGTATCTCAAAATACTATACAGGTGGATTCACAAAAACCATGAAGGTAAGGTTATATTTGATAGTTTATAGTTAGCATGACATAGGAAACCAGCTATTTATTAGATAGGTCTAGTGTGTTCATGAAATAGCAATTATGACTCATTAAATGATTTAAAGCTATGTGAACCCAGCCTATTATACTTGTATGCAAAATTTAGGCAACCCTGGTCAAATTGTATGTTTCAATGGCATTCTACATAAACAAAAGTTGACACAACCTCTATGTGATTTCTGTGACTTTGAATGTATATGTAATATTTACATACAGTTCTTTACAGTTTTAAAATGAGAATTTAGGTATTTATTATACAGAATGTTATTTAGCAGGAGTATAAAAACAATTATGTAAAGAGACGACAAATGGTTAGAAATGTTTCTATAATCTTGCAGGTTTACTTCTACAAGGAAACTTCATCTTACCAAAATGGTTCTTTGAAGATTAGAATTAACACTGCTGAACATCAATTTTCCCACTATTGTGGCAATTGTGGGAAAGACAAGAGCTCCACATAGGATACGAGTAGCGGAGACATGATCTGCTAAAGGGTTAGCCTCAGCTGGAATACGAGGAACAGGACATCCAATCCCTGAAGAAAAATACCATTGCCAACTAAATATTAGGATATATATATATTACACATTTCTATGCAACAAACTTTTCAATGCAATCAGAATTCTTTACAGTACATTTTTGTACTAAATTTCATTAAACGAAGTATGAATTTTAATAATGCTATACAAAGTAAGTTTATTTTTTATATTTTGGTTTTTTTCAACCTACTTCGTCAATTGAGATAGAATTTAACCAGAAGCAGCAAAAACTGCTAGATAGGCTTTTCCTTAAGGAAAGAGAAATTTGCTCTACCATTTCATTCTTTCTCACTGAAACCAATGTAGCATTACCTGGAAATATGCTGTTCAGTATCTGCAGTTTGTTAGAGTACTTTCGCCATAATTTAAGCACGTAGTCTTCCCAGCGGATCATCTTTCCCAATATAAGCATAACTGGGATGGTGGGAAGTCCAATTAAAAGGAATAATGGATCTGCTCTTTCCATGACATCAAGGCCCTCTTTATGACCCACAACCTGACCAAAACAAAACTACACATTACTACATAACTATTACTAGCACCTCATTTTTGTTAACACAAAATCATTTTATAAAGGATTTTTATCAAGTGTATTATTAACCCGACCTGGCCCTTTTCAATTATGCAAGAAGAATAGTCTCAGTTGAACAAATCTATTCAGAAAATATTACAGAAGAGCTGGAAAAACACCAAATCACTTCCAGGGAATACAAGTAGCATTATACTATACTATTATACTGGGACAAGAAGCCTTTCCTCTACCCAGCCAGTAAGAGGACTAGGGAAAGGAAAACTGACAGGTGGATAAACTTTATTTAGCATCATTTAAGACTAATTATCTATTTTTATTATTGTAAAGTATTCTTTTGATATAGTTTTCAAATCTATTGAAACATGACCTTAATAAGTTATGTTGGCAGCATAAAATTTATTTTTTAAATTGTATCTTTATTAGATTTCAACATCCAACATTAATATGCAAACTAACATAAAAGGGAAAGAGAAGGGAAATAACAAATTAAGTGACAAAAGTATACATCAAACAAACATAACAAAAGTGACCTCTCACTCCCTTTTAGCACAATGATATTAACAATACAACCAACAGTACATCTGCACTAGCTTTGTCAGCCAAAATATGCCTGTGAATATAACCAGCCTGGTATCTGAATCTTATCAATCTAGATAACTATTTAAGGCATTAAAATGGGAAAAATGCTCATTAAGTCTGAATCTTTTTAGTTATGCTCTTAGTAGGAATATTTTAATGGCAGTAGATATATGAAGAAGCTGGATTGTACTTGCCTGAAATATGTACTGTAATTACAAATGCCTTCATGTTTGATAAACCTGAATTACAAATGCCTTCATATACAATAATATAAAATCTCCCTGTGTCAAGTTTGACTCCTAGTAACCACATGAACATGTCCATGTGGTATCATAACAACAGTACGTATAGGTTTGACATTGCCTTCTTTTGCCGATTTTTTTTAAAGAGGTCAGACAATAGAATGGCTCTCAAATGTTATTTATGGCAGTCTCTTATTTCTATAGGTGGTCTCATATCCAGAAATGAACTTTTTTCTAAGATTAGTCAAGATCAGTGAGTCATTGCCACTTTCTTTGTCACCAATGTCTTTACCAGTTGCTGAAGTAATACAGTTAATACTTGACTTTATGGGACTGGATTTCCAGTCATCAATCACTGCGTTTAAATTGAGGCATTCACATGACCTGATTTTACATCATTTTTTGTAGCAGTCATTAAGCAAAACATTATGGCTGATAAGCAAACTATGCGATTGTAAGTGTGAAACCATTCTTCTGAATGCATGTTTTTTGCTGGCAAAAATGTTGCAATATGCATTCATTTGTCCATGGGATGTTGCAATTCGTTGTAATGATCCACTTGCAAAGTACCCAAAATGCAATCATATAACTATGGGAAGACAGTGTGTGACATAATGTTTTATGATGTCCAGAAGTGCTTTATGCACCAAAAAACACATTCTAGGCCCATCTTATTTTGAATGGTCATTAGTTGACCAATTGTAAAATGAAAACTGCCCGTAGAATCATAATGAAAAATATAAGGCAGCTCAAAAGAAGTAAAACCACCACAAGGATGAAGGGAACATAATCTGGATCTAGCTGTAGTAAATTCAGTTTTCCAATCCTGCCTTAGAATTCTCTTTCTTACCCACCCTCAAGGGCGTCTTCAGCAAATCTCTAGCAGTTTCCAGCTCAATTACAGTAATTTAACATTTAGAACATTATCTGAACCTGCATCACTGTTACAGCTCCATAGGTGACAGCTGTCCAGTAGATAGAGCCCACCATTATTCCAGCTGCAGCAAATGGACAGGCTTTTGAGATAAGACGATCTGCTAAGTCCAAAACATAAACAACTGGACCTATAATGTAAAGAAGAAATGAGATTTTGTAGCAACCATCATAAACTGACAAAGGAGCAAATGGACAAAAGTAAGTTATGTTTTATTAGTCAATTTTATAATTCTATAAAACTGTTTCTTTCTGCAGAAGTATAATATATTCAGACTTCTAATCCATTATTGTGCCTTTCCAAGTAACTAATTGTACATCTGTAATACACATATTCTTAAACAATTTAATCCGAAAATGGGAGAAATTGAAAACACTAAACTGGCAACCTAACTTCTTGCATCATGATCTTAAAAACAAGTTAATATGTGGTATATTGTTCCACTTTAGTTTTTCTCCTTAATTTTATTTTCATCCTTATCACAATTAGTAACTGTTCTTAACTCATGGACCTCCATATATGGCTTTCTTATTGTTTCAAGTGATGCCATGCCACTTTTTTCCTTTGACCATTTTGCAATTAGTCTTTATTCTATGTGGCTCAAATGCAGGCCATTAAAAGAAACTCTCCTCCAATGCTGCTAAATTACTAATAGTACCTCAGTGTATTTGCACTTGGATTCAGGATGGTTTAGCCAATCCTGAATTAGCTGATTTAGTTCTCCCCCTCCCCTGCAAAATAGTGAACTGAGCAAAGAAGGGATAGCACAGCATTGGATTTTTTAAATGTACCTTCTTTAGTCAAGCAGAGGAAACATCACTTAGATCATCCTTTCTTTGAATAGATATCTGAAACTGATTGTGGGCCATTCTAATTTTGTTTCCAAGGATAAAAGAAATGTTGGGGGAAGCGGTGAAAATGCTTTTAGTGTAGACATGCCTAGCAAATTCACAACTACAATCACCTACAAATATTAAAGAACATATCCTACAGATGTTAAAATAATTCCTGTAATAAAAAGAGCATTAAAACAAAATTAATGAAGAATAGACAGAGAATCTTATCCTTTTGGTCTTCTGGAAGGGTATTATAATTTGGTTTCGCTTTTTGGTTTGAGGCTCTAAAGGGGAGCTCACTGCTGGATGTGGCTGACAGGGTAAGAAGATCTCATCCCCATGCAGTCCATTTCCTTGCATAGTTTTTAACTTTTTTTTTTTTTTTTTGGTCAAGCACAAAGAATCCCTATGTTAAGTTGCAGCATGAAAGATTTATTGAAACCTATACACAAGAATCTAGTTAACTAATAGTTAACATTAAATTGGCACTAGATAAGGGTCAAAGGAATTCAAAGGGGGCTGGACTTGGATTGTTTGTGGCAACATAAGGAATCTAAGGCAATAACATGTTTAACTGCATCCCCCAGCTCTGCCTGCTCTTTGCCTACATTTTTCTATTTATGGTTTTATGGTTTGTACTGTAACCCACCCAGACTCACCTTATTGGGGGCACAGGCATCATATAAATTTAATAAATAAATAGAAATTTATTTAAAACACTAAAAAAACCTTTGCAACCTGATCTTAAATAATTGACAAATTATGAAAAATATATGCCAATATTTTAATGAATATATTTTCACATTTTTCTTAAAATCCAGTCTTAAATTATTTCCCTTCTAAATTAAATTATCTAATCAAGATGAGCAAAATTCTTACATTTCCTCACCAAAATTACACCAAGAGTTCTAGCCTTTTTATTAAGTTGAATGGGTCACTGTAAAATATATTTAGAAGAGTTTTATATTTAAGGCAGTAAAATTTAGAAATGCTATTTACTATAGGTAAGAATACAAAGGTACTGGTTTTAAGAAGTGAAGACTGTATGAAAATAGATCGGTCATACTGTGTATATTTTTTGCAATCTGTTTTACTTTTCTGAAGAAAACTTCAGCATTTTATTCAGCTGCATTTTGAGTATACCAATCTAACTACAACCTGCCTTAATGTGAAAAATAGAGCTCATTTATTTTCTAGTATTGACATCTTCAATTAGAGTTCTGAGCTTTATAAATAACAAATATTTACAAAAAAATAAACTCTGTATTTTACAATAAAAGATCTGGTTAGGGTAATATTTCAGCTGCTAGACTCTGAAAAGAACCCTCAGTTTGTAGTATTCCTTAGGCATAGAAGCTGGCTGTAATCTAAGCCAGTTATTCTTTCTTAACTCTAGACTGGAAAGTTAAAAAAAAATTACCTACTAACTTCCATGTGACAAATTTGATAAATTATCATACATAACCTTTAATGAAGAGAATTTCCTGCAATGGATTGATTTAGGATAATTGGAACAGCTTACATTCTGTGTCAATACCATCTTTTACACCATCTGCCTATCCCGGGTCTTGTGGAAATACTTGAGGGGTGAATAAAAATACCAAATCCAGTCTAAACATCTGGCTAGCAGTGTAATCAACCATAATAATTCTACATGTATTAAAATTGGCAGATTTCTGTGTGATTTTTTTCTTGCATATTAAGGAGGCAAAATGATTTATAAGTAAACACGTATAATGCTGACATGGACTAGAAACGGGTATCTCTGTTGAACTTTCATATTTTAGACATTTATACCATATCTACTTTATTACTGACTTGTTGTCTAATAATAATTCTTCCCTGATGCCATAAACTACACTAAAGATCTCATGTAGAACTTAATAAATATTAAGTGCTAACGGAAAATCCTAAAGCTTCCCACACCATATCCACATTTTCAAATACAGGAGACACATACTTAAAATCTTGGGAGGAAAAACCTGTTTCAGTCAATATGCGTGTCTTACCTAGCTTTGGAAATACTATCAAGTATTCTGCATTGCACTGTGGACAGGCAACTCGAGCTGTACTGTTTCCTCTTTGTTTTTCGTCCACCCAACGCTGTAGACATGTTTGGTGAACCCATTTTGTAGAGCCTCTACATCTGCACGGTCTCACCCATTCTGCTGTTCTGTCATCCTCATCAGTAGCAAAACAAACCCAGCAACTCCTGTAATTCAAACACAAGTCTTACCTTAGTTACAATTACAAACAAGGGCAAAATATCATTTGTCTCTACACTTTCTTCTTAAAAAAAGCCACTAACCAAAGTTTAACCTAGAAGTATTTTAATGTTTTTATTCATCAAAGAACAACACAATAAAAATACCAAATGAAAGGATCACATCTTATTTGGAATATCTTATTCTTATTTGGTATTTGGAAATCTGAGTTCCAGCGAGAATCTTCATCAACTATTCTTCTTTGGCAGAATCGATCTACTACAGGATGAGTGTCTCTTCCCTGATGTTATGGACCATGATGTTTATAACATCCAGATTACATCCACCCAACCCACCAGAGCGGAAAGGAAGGGAATGTCCATTCTCCTAAGAAAATACATCTGGTGGGACTAGAAGGGTCTTCTCCATGGTGGTACTATCTTCCCTTTGGAACATCATCACTGTAAATACTAGACTGCTACTCTGGCACTCTTTCACAAGACCCTAAAGATCTGGTTTTGTCAATGGACCAGAAGGGGATGGAGTCCATCAAGTGGCTTGTTTGACTGCTTGTTATGGTGGGGAAGTGTGAGAGTGGGAGTTATTGTTTTTAATTTTTTATATTATTGTTTTTATTATTTGTAACCCATCTCAAGTCACTGAAAGTGAGTGGGTGGCTAAACAAACAAACAAGCAAGCAAGCAACATAGGTAATGCAACAATATTGCATGCAAGATACTTTATTCAGCACTTACCATTTAGAGTCCCTTTGAGACTCTAAATTAATGGCCATACAGATAGTCCTTGACTTACAATTGTTTTAACAATGCTCTGGGATTATAGTGGGTATGGAATGGGTGCTTTGTGACCCATAAAGTACTTCGCAAAACACTGCACTACCAACCTTATGGTAATATGACCATGATCTGCGGGTTTGGCAACCTGTTCAACTAGTTGCCAAGCACCCTGTAATCATGTGAATGCCGTTTGCAATCTTCTCTGCTCATTTCCCCAGAAAGTCAATGGGGAAGCCATCATGGAAGGTTGCAAGTTTGCTGGCACCTGCCATGAAGCTGAGATTCCATCCAGTTCTTTGAAAGCAAGAACTGGCTCCTGAGAGAAAACTTCAACTGGGAGGGAATCTCAGGTCTATATAGACCTGAGAATCTGCCCTTCTCCAGGCAGCCTTTTAAGAGCAAAAGGGCTGCCTACTGAAGAGAGGGGAACTCCTCTGGCAGGCTGCAGAAATGGAGGTCTAATCCCAAAGATCTGATCTCTGTTCCTGCAGCTTTTTGGAAGAATTCCCTTTCATGTATGGAAGAGAGTTGAACTTTGTAGGAAACTTTTTTTTCCATCTGCATAATGACTCTGGAGATTATTTAACAAGTGCAACTGGAAGCATCAGGATTGCGGTCACTGAATGAAGCAGTCAGATGGGCATTTCACTTAGACTGCTTTGTTCAACGATCAAGATTCTGGTTCCAATTTTTGTCGTAAGTCAAGTACTAATTGTAATTTGAAAGGGTAGCTAGGAAGTGGAATGAGTTGCTCCTCATGCAGTCATTTGGCTAGAATGTAGGACATATAAAGCGTTGGTTGCTCTAAGAGATGAAATTTGTCAGAATATATATCTTTTTAGAGCTCCTATATTTTGAGAGCTTTTGGCAATATTCAATACTATCAAATATAATGTCTCCCTGGATCCCTTGAAAGAAAGAGAGTTGGATATTGTCTTATAATGGCTCCAGTCTTATCAGAGTGGGTATTTCCCACTAGTAATTGTGAGAAATAGTTAAGTCCATGATTCAGCAATGCAGAGTGCCTTATGACATGGCTTTCTTCTTCCCTCCCATGTTATTTAATATCTGTGTGAAATTGGTCAAATATAGATTTGGGATGAGATATCATTAATACACAGATAATACTATACAACTGATAATACTCAGTTGTATATTGCCACTTCAGGCTAAATTGGATCCAGTGTGGAGATCTGATTTTTTAAGGCTGGAAGAGACGAGATGGGGCTAAATCTTGCATGGTGCGCATGGACATGACTTCTGAGGATTTAAGATATTAGGGCACTAAAGAATATCCAGTGACACTTGGGTCACATTAATATAAGACAAGCAGCTGGAAAGCATCTCTGATTTTTTTATTAATTTATCGGTTTCAATTGATTAAACTTAATACGTTTAACTTTATTAAATTTTGACTTAAATTGCTCTGAAACTAAAATCCACTGTTTAATAACAGCTTTAGCCTTCTCAAATTCTAAGAATAATAGATGTTTGGGTGAGAGGAAGATTACATATAATACTCGTCTATCATTTAGGCCTATAATTGTCAAATGATATTAACGAGAGGAGCCAAGTTAAACTCTTATCTGAACAAATAAAATTACTAGCCAAACGTTGGCTTCAATTCTGAGTAGCTTGGCTCTAATCTCAAGGTTGCATTAGGAACATATCCAGGGTTTAAAAAAAAAACACATCTTAAGAACTCTTGTGCTTTTTGAAGTTGGCATAAACTCTTAAGGGCACATCATACAATAACTGTATAATTAATTCTGCAGCAAATAATTTGATGGCAACAGGAATAAAGTTGCTTCCATGCATTTAATGAAGTCTTGTAAAAGTGCTGCAACAGCACTTCTTTTGTGTCACAGGAAAGGCATAATAAACATAAGCACTTTTCTTTTGGAAGCCTGAAAAAGAACTTAGATAATTAAAAAAAATTAACTTGCTCTATGTCATAGTTGTCTATATGTCACCTTTCACTCCTGGTACTGTTGGAAAGCAACATGATTTCTGTTTTTTAATAATTAATGAGCAACTGCATCTCTCTATAGCAGGTGTGTCAAACTGGCGACTCAAGCGCCAGATGTGTCATGTGCAGGCCACACCCATCCCAGCTCCGCAAAGGCAAAAAACATTGTGATATGAAACAATATGTCACATGATGTGATCGAGTTTGACACCTGTGCTCTACAGTGTTCAAAGAGACTATTAAGACCTTCTTGAGTCAATGATAAAATAATGATGTCTTAAGCATAAGCCAGAATAATTTTTTTTATCAATGTTTGAGGGGCATATAGTTATATAACTATAATTACAAATTATTCTAATCAAGGGAAAAAAAGGACATATTCATTATTTTTTATCTTAACTCACATTAAGTCTTGATGGCTACTTCATACAAAGTGGAGGAAAGGAAAGACACATTGAAATATTCTTGAAACAACACAACAGACTAAGAGAGTTAATGTTTGTTTGAATGAGAGCAAAAATAAAAGCATCAGTGGATCATTATATGTACTTATCAAATAAGTTTAAATAATACATACAGCACCACAAACAATGGATGAATTGCAAAAGAATTGTATAATTACTTTTATAGACTTAAGCACAATATGAATAAATACTATAACGGTAAAGGATTGCTTTCTGTCAGATGATTTATCTTGTTTTTGATACAGGAGAAAGCTAAATAAAATCACTGACATAGGAATCTTAGCTCTTGCCAAATTTTCCATTTTCTTGTAATGAATAAAACATTACTTTTAGCTAGTACAGAATCAGTCAGCAACCTAAAATAGAAATAGTTTGCTCTGACAAACAAAACACAGTCTAAAAATCAGCTCATGGTCCTTACTATTTCTTAAGAAAGGTACAATAACCTTTCATGTTTTAAAGTTCTTGGATATGGTTTATTATATCAGCATTGGAAAAAACAGGTTTAAAAAAAATTCTATGTATCTATTGCTTTTTACACAAAATACTTATATATGCAAAAGACAACTTTTCCCATTTTTTTCAGTCAAGGATATTTCGTTGAATGATTATAAACTTCCAGAAGTGGTCTAAAATTCTTTCTTCCAATCAATATTAATAAAAGGCAAACTGATCATATTTTTATTTTCTAGTATTCCATGCTACAAAGTTGGCTATTACTTGTGTTCAAATTTTACAGAAAGAGATTTATAGAAATTGGAGAGTCAGAATCACACTTTTCAGCTAGTGTGAGATTTACACTGACAGTTTTGTTAGTCTTGTGTGTGATAAAACAAGAATATATCCCTAGTCTTTTTACAAATCTAACAGCCATTTTCAAGGTGTCAACACAATTATTACCTTTCATTTTTATGTTAGATGAGGAAAGAATAGATTTGTACAGTTTATAGCATTTCTATGCAGGATGTAACAATCCAAAATATATTGTTGGACATAAGTTTTTTTCTTACTTTTATCCTGCCTTTATTATTTCATTATCTTTATTAAAAAAAACTAAAGACAAACATACATAATACTCCTTCCTCTATCTGTTTTCCCACCAGAGCAATCCTGTCAAATGGATTGGACTGAGGGAGAATGATTGACCCAAGGTTTCCCAAATGGCTTTCATGCCTAAGGAGGGACTAGAACAGTGACGGCTAACCTTTTTGCCATCGTGTGCCAGGATGGAGGGGGGGCGGGGGGGAGGTTCGCACACACGTGTGCCCACACCCAGAATTCTATGTGCATGCATGCACAACCCCCCACCCCACCCCGCTCCTGGCATGTGATGGCTCGGTAGGCCCGTTTTTCTTTCTCACCTGGCTCCAGATCCTCTCTATGTATCTGGGGAGGGCTCAAACAGCCTTCCCCACCCTCCTCAGGCCCTCTGGAGGCAGGAAAGAGCCTGTTGCCCTACTTCTGGTGGGCCCAGAAGGCCCGAAAACTAGCTGGCCGGCGCGCACATGCGTGCCAGAGCTAAGCTGGTGTGCCCACTGCTATGGCTACGTGTGCCATTTGTGGCACACGTGCCATAGGTTCGCCATCGCGGGACTAGAACTTGCAATCTCCTAGTTCCCAGGTTAGTGCCTTAATCACTAGACAAAACTAGCTTTCTTTTGAAGGCAAAGAATTTATTTTTCCCTTTTTAAAATAGGGAAATAATAAATTAATAACACAAAAGCCTCAGCAACACTCAATGTTATGTAAATAAAGCAAAAAATTTCAAAACTTTCAATTTATAATTTTTTTGAATTTTGAATACTGACTCATTTGTATTTGACTGTCATTTATATCCTAGTTGTTCTAGCTAAGAATAGAATTGGACTGTAAAGAAGAAGAAAAATTGTATCTAAAAATAATTGCAACATTTTAATGAGCCAGGATTTCAGTATATCTGAAATTTAGCATTTCACTATTTTTTAGGTATATTCAAAGCACTTGAACACATGTCTTGGTTTTCAAGAGTAAGAATAAAGCTTTAAACTGAAGCACAACTGGTACAAGGTATTGTTTTGTTCAGAACAGTATGAAGATATTTAAAAAGATACTGTTAAACATATTGAATTATACTTTCAGGTATATTTTAATCTACAAAATAGTAAACTTCAGTTTTTAGAACTGAAAACCCATTATGTGAACAATCTTAAACAGCAATTTAAGCACTTAATCTCAATTCTATTTAAAGATTCTACAAAGCTTCCTATTGTAGCACTAAACTAAAATGTGCTTTGTCATTCTCTGTCAGTATCACTAATCAGCCACTCTTCCTCAGCACCTATCTCGGTTATTAATTTATCTTGTCAATAACTTCACAAAAGAAATAAAGGTGAGATAAAATGCCTTCTTAAATTAATCCTGCTTTGGGGGAGGTGATCTTCTTTTAATAAACATGTGAACAAAGATTCTAAATGCTATTGACAGCAGTCTTGTTTCACCTGTTATGTAAAAAGCTTAGAACATTTATTTTCTTTCTCAGAACAGATAACAATGTGCTACTGTATCTAAAATAATCATATTCTAAAAACTGAATTCTATGTGTTTATATATGGAAACCACTTAGCATTTGCAATAATTTCTCTTTACATTCCTTTTCAAAATAATTGCCATATTTAAAGAACAAAAAAAGTTTCAAAATTATTTTTCTATGGTGTGCAATAGTTATGTGCTAATTAGTTTTATAAATAATGCAGTTGAAAATAGCATCTTAATATTAATCTAAACACATAAAAAACTACATAAAAGCAGATGCAATCATTTATTTTTAAAAATGGGATATAAATATCTAGTACCTTACAGTAACATGGCCTGAATTATCAGGACTTGAAGACAATATATTTAATAGTCTTAATTATCTGTCAGATTAGGGATACAGCCCACTAGCTTCTGAATTCTAAATAGAAAGTCAGTATAATGTTTTTGCCTCTGTTACATAACACTGTGCAAATACTGCAAAGTACTGCTCAGCCTCTACAAACATTGATAGAAACAGATGAAGAATGATTCTTTACTGTTAATGGCAGAGAATGACAATGCACATTTAATATATTGTTGCTATATGAGGAAAGTCTATAGAATAAAATAAAGCTTAAATGGCTGCAAATGTGTATCTGGTACACATTATGACTTTTTCTAGGGAAAACATGCAATGCGTAGCTTTTAAAATTCACATAACTGGAAAGGAAGAGTGCAACAAATAGAGCAGTCAGAACCTTTCGAATGCCACCCAATGGCCTCTCCCACTGGAATGCAGTGGGTAAGGTTTTGTCTTCACCACTGGTTAAATCAAGCCTGGTCTTTCTTTTTTTGGCTTCTTCTGTCACACCAAATTTGGTCCCATGATGTTCTGTTTCCAGGCACTTATCTTTCTGGACAAAAGACAGAAGAGTTCTAAGCCTTTTTACATAACTGTCCCAAAATTCCTTTGGGATGAAAAAATGCAAAGGCAAAAATATGCAGAGCATGTTTTTTGGAATCTTTTCCAATTAATTTACCAAAGTAGCCATAGGACATGTCTGAATTTTGTTTTGTTAAGTAAGAATCCATGTGTATGTGACTTCTGTGCCATTTTCCATATGAACACAATGAGCATTTATTCTGATCTTTTTTTGGTCCACTCCAAGCTGAATCTAATCTAATCTATTTTCAACCTTTATCTTTTTTGGGGGGGGGGAGGTGACTTCTAACTTTGGTCCTGTTTTATTTTTGAAAAACAAACAATAGTCCCAAACCCGTTTATATAATTTCAGTCCATATTTTGCTGAGTTGGGGAAAAAGAGAGAGACAGATGTAGTTTGACTGGCTATGTGCCATCAAGTTGGTGTCAATTCTTGTCATCCACATAAATCTGGCTTTTCAGGACTTCCCACAGTGCACTCATCACCACAGCATTCTCCAGAGACGTATATACAATGTATCCAAAGTATGATAATTTAAGCCCCATCCTTTATAAGTTAAGTGAGAAATCTGGGCTATTTCATTTTTTAACTTGGCTTTTCATAATATGATCAATTTTTTTCAAACACTGGATATCAATACTTCCTAACCTGCTACTTTAAAATCTACATTTCATTTCATAAGGTGTCAAAGGGAATAATGCCTGCACTATTCTGATCTTTGTAGAAGAAAAACAACATAGCCTTCGAATATTATTTCCAAGACCCTCATGACTACTCAGCTAAGTGTATATGTGCACAGACACATACATATACTATAATGCTATTACAATATCAATGCAAAGCAGTAACATAGAATTGTTCTGTAAACATTGCTTACCTAACATTAGAATGATTATTGGCTCAGAAAGTGATGTCTTATGTTTTTGCAAGTGACGCGAGGATTAATGGAAATTATCTACCTTGAATGCCATATAGAAAAAAGATATAAATCACCATAATAAAAACATAGTATGTGTTATATCCCAAAGATACTATGTTTTCATCTAATTTGTCTACTGATGGAACAATTGCTCATGAAGCATCTGAATGACAAATGAAAAAAAGGATGCATACTAAGGTTTTGGGAATTGGAAGGTGATGACCGTGTTCTTATGACAAAATTGACTAAATATTGATTTAGATTTTAAAATTTTGTTCTATAGATTTAGAAATGTTAGATTCTATTAGATCTTGAGAATCATGGGGCACAATATTAAACTAGATTGGGAAGTCTCATTCTTATTTGGCCACAAAATTAAGTGGTGACCCTCAACTAACCATACTTCATATGATTGTTTGAAAAGTGGATATGACAAACCCAAAACTATGAGACCTTGAATGAAAAGTTTCATATCAAAATATTAAATATTTCAGTATGAGGTAGATCTTTTATTATAATATAATTGTAGCATATTGCTTACTGTAAACCAGCACATTAAATAACAACCATTTAGACATATCTACCCCCCCTCAAAATCTAACATTGTCCAATTAAGAGTTTTAGGATATTTGTATACTTCTATCAATAAATAATAAAAAACCCTTCAGATTATACATTTTTTATCATGGCTTTACATAGGGAATAACATTAGAAGTGCAAAACAGTATTATTGAAAGCCCCACAATATTACTGTGTATTCATGCGCTCTTTAGGAAACAATGTATGGTGCCAGTTTATTATAAAGAAATAACTGTGATCTAAAACAAACATAATTTGGTTATTATTTATAATCAAAGACCAAATGAACTCCTAGAAACTACATGTCCGTTTTCACATATATTTTTTAGAAGTAATAAAAAATGAACTTTCAATAATTTTTTTTTAACTTCCAAGTCTAGTCTATGCTACACATGCTCATTAGGGTAAAAAGGCCACTGAATTTAATATAGGATTTAATAAAGTATGGGAGTACAGCCTTAGACTTCAGCATAGTTATTTTTTAAAACCTTATTTTTTAAAAATAATCCTATTAATAAAAGTGATACACCACCCTTAACTACATTTATAACTAAACTGACCCCCAAACTCACTTATCTTGCTCCCATAGTAGCCAAACACCTGATGCTTACAGCCATGTTTAATCAATCTAAATCTGTAATTGCTGTAACTGCAACATTTTCAACTCAAATGTATTTTTACAGTGATCACAAAACAAACAAGATCCTGTGTGTTGATATCATGGTAGTAAGTGCTGAAGGATAATGGCAAAATGAAGGGAGGGAGTTCCATATAAAGTTGCATATTCGGTACAGTATCCAAATTCAGTTCAATTCCACTAACTTCTTTATTCACCTATCTGGGATGTTTGTTTTTTTTTAAAAAAAAGCTAAACTGAGGGCAAACAGTAATCAGAATATGATATAAATGCATTCAGAATATTATATAAATGCATTCATAAAATCAAGTCAATGCCATAAAAGAATCAATATTACGACTTCTAAGTTGCTTACGGTGCATAACATCACCTCAATTTCAACTGGAATATACGTTCCCAGCGGAGAGGGGTGAATATGTCCGAGGTGTCATTCGTTTCTGCTCTTGAAAGATGCCGCAACCGCAACAAATTACAACCCAGATACCTCACCTTGCTTTCCTTCCTTCCCTCCCTCGCTTCCTCCTAAATAAGCCGTCCTCTATTTCTTACACGGTTCTTTATTCCACCGGCCTCTCAGCTGGGAGGTGGGGGGTATTCCCAGAGGCTTCCCCCTCCCCCAACACTCCGTCTTGGTCGGCTCCGTGTGTCTCTGCCCCCTTGACGCACCTCAGCAGGTCACCCGAGTCGCTCGTTACTCCCCCCCCCTCCCCACCTTTACTCCTGCTTTCTTCTCCTACCTGTCCAGGGTCTGCGACACTACTAAGCCCGTCTGTTCCGACATCCTCCCCGGGTGCGGGAAACCCGGGGGCTCGGCTAAAACAGGCGCCAGCAACCACTCTAGAAAGCAAGGCCCGGAATCTGCCAGGAGGAAGGGGGGGGGGGGGCAAAAAAAAAAAAAAACACCACCAAAAAACACAACCCGGAGTGGCCGCACACGCTTTCCCTCGCGGCGATCAAAGACGCCACTGAAGACAGGCGCCACTCACACCTGGCAAGCTTCGACAGCGAGCGAACGAGCGCGCGCGAGAAAAAACGAAGAAAACGGGGAGAGAGGGGGAGGGGGGGCAGAAAGCAAGGCCGCGGCCTCCGAGCAGCGAGAGACGAGAGGGAGGAGCGAGAGCCACTGCGCACGCGCCGGCTCTTACCTCACAGAGGAACCGCTACTGTGCTCGGCTCCTTTCTCCCCCTCTGCAGTCAGCGCTCAAGTCACCATGGGAGATGTAGTTCCCGCTCCTTGCTACCCGTGAGGGGATTTAAATCCCCTTCCTCCCATCCCGCCCGCCCGCCCGCCCATTCCTCCTCCTTCTTCTAACGGCGCGCGCGTTACGGTTGCTCTCACCCCGTCCTTAAGCCGCAGCTGGGTGTGTGAGCGCGAGGCGGGTGGCATTTTTTGCCTTCGGCTGCGGACGCGGCGAGATGGCTACGCTCGCTGCCGGAAAGGTCAGCACCTCGCCCCTGTCAATTTCTCTGCGGGTTGCCTTTTTCCCTTCGTCCACCTTGTCTCGTTCCCTTCTTGGGGGAGCGGGAAAGAAAAGGCACTGATTCGTAGTTAGGTGTTATAATGTGAATTAATTACACCCTCCCTCCCCCTTCTCCCCACCCCAGATTTCCTTTTCTTACAGGTTTGTCTTCTATGTCGTTCTCCTATTTCCAAGTCTCATCCATGACTTTAAAAATTATTATTATTATGCCAACTGGTGGCTCCTTAGCTGTCAGTAGCCAGAAACAAAGTGAGGGAAACAAAAAAATTGCTCTTTTTTGAAGATAGGATAATACCTTCCCCTTTTGTCCCAGTGAGGCTATTAAAAGTAGTGCTGAATTGGGGAGACAAAACCCTGACATATTTTTGGGGTGGGTTAGTGTTTCGGTGGGGTAACTCTTAAAATATCATGTCTACTCCTGAAGGAAGAGCTTAATGGGAATTGACCTGTTTTCTTTAACCTGCATGTTGTTTACAGAGATACATGAAATGGGGCAGAAGGAAGAAATATATCCTAGGAAGAAGTGTTGAACTTCCAGCTATTGTTTAGAATGTCAGATCTTCTTCAAATTATATCAGGATGATGTAGATAAAACATAGTACGTAGGGTGGGTGGGGTGTCCTTGGTGCTCTCTGAGCTTGGTTGTTTTCTTGCATGTTTCATTACCCAAACTGATGTTACCTAGTTTGGATAATGAAATGACTGCAAGAAAACAACCAAGCTTGGAGAAGCATCAAGGACTCATTTTCAACCCCGACCTACAAATATTCTCCTCTATCGAAACATGGTACAGTATAGCTTAAGCTCTTTGTTAGGAAAAAACAACAAGAAACCTAACCAATGGCTTAGTTCACACCACACACTTATCCATGGTTAACAGAATCAGAGTTTATTCCATTAACCCAATTTTTTTCAGTCTGCAATAACAGATGAAACCACAGTGTAACTACATAGGCCAAGTTCCCTCAATGGGCTTGGCTAAAATATGTATGGCAAGTTGTTTTTTGGTATGTTGTAAAAAGCTACGATGGGTTTTCTTCTAGGAATATAACAAAATAGTGCTAATTTTACTTTAGCTTTGTTGTTTTTTTAAAATATAGATTAAATAGGTCCATCTGGTTTAGAAGACTGCAGATGGCTTTGGTTTAACAGTTAATAGGGATTAAACAAATTTCATATCCTTAAAAAGTTGTAATCAAAAATTAGTTTGTTTTGAAAAGGGTTCTCTCATTTCTAAACTACAAATTTAAAACTACCCAAAACTACCCACCTAATTTGGTCATTTTGGCTCCAATGGCCTAATTTAATGATTTTGATTCTGCCAAAGAGATATCAGCTGCTAACCTGTTTACCTGATAAACACTAACAAGACACATAGTAGGATTTGTACAGCTATTTTAATAATGGAATGACTTGCATTTAGGGAACTAGTTATTTCCTTATCAATATGTGAATTGGATATAAATACAGAATGTTGTTATGTTAAATATAGAACTCTGCATGCTGAATTTTAAAGGAAAAACTACATGTTTTTGCATTCCACCCATAGCATTTGATATCAGTTCCATATTAATTTTGCAACATAAGAATCAGTGTATACCAGTTTTTCTCAACATGATACTTCAGTTATGTTGTATTTCTAATTCTGTTACTCACAGCCTCATCATTTTCCTTAAGGAAATCATGAACCTACACCAAGTTGTGGATTGAGGGACAGTGTTATACTGTTGTAAATATAGCAGCAAACTCATCCTATCTTTTTCCTCAAATCTCTCATGTTTACTTTTCAGTTTTGAGTGTAACATGTTGTCTTTAAGAAACATACAACTATTTAACTTAAAAGACAAAATTTATCTCTCTTTTATACTATTTTTGAACTTTTTGAAGGCACCACTTATAGAAATACAGAAATAATATTGACTTTTAAGTGATAGTTCTTGCGCAAGTCTTTGGACTTTCTATATGTTAACTTCCGAATAGCCTATCATTATGTAATGAGACATAATACCGGTACTTAGTACTCTGGATATAGAAATGAATAGATAGAAGAAACCTTGGGGAAAGAATGAGTAGATGTCACTGTATCTTCTGTTCTAATAACACATAAATGCTTGTTCTTCAGGGTACATTCTCCTTATTTTGCTATTTCTGTTTCAAAATACTGTAACTTTAAATAAAAATATTCCTTACTGTTCTACATTTGAAGAGTTTGCCCTTACATGAATTTGTTTATTTTCATGCCCTTTTATAACATAAAATCTCTTCCAAGTGACATGTGACTCCTGGTAATTTCAAGGATGTGTCCATTAGGGCTTTGACAATAATCAAAACTTCATAGAAGATACTTCCAATGAAATTAATGAATTTGTTTATTTTCATGCCCTTTTATAACATAAAATCTCTTCCAAGTGACATTTGACTCCTGGTAATTTCAAGGATGTGTCCATTAGGGCTTTGACAATAATCAAAACTTCATAGAAGATACTTCCAATGAAATTAATTTTTCTCTATCTTGAACTAATTTACAAAATACAAATTTTGGTATTTTATCTGCAAATGCATATACTAGTATGTTTTTCCTATCTAACACATTTTACATTGCTTTTCTTATTCAAAGAATAATGAGAAAATATTTTGTTTCCAAATATATATTAATACCTTGTAATACAAAAATTATTTTAGTAATTTAATCTTCTAATTAAGGTTTTGGTGTAATCTATGTAGAATGTTTTACTCATTCATATTTTATGTTGGGTCTTTCCTCTCTTTCCTATTAAAAGAAAACATGTTATTCCATTAGATATTTGAGCCATGTTTTGTATCTATTAGTACTTCCTTATCTATAGTATAAATGAATTTTCACCCTGATTTTATTTTTTATTAATTTGGTAAAACAACAAAGATACAAAAATAAGAAAAGGGAAAGGAATACTTATACATTGATAAAATAAACATTACAGGGAAAATTTGAAAGGAAAATACAATTACAGAATGAAAATGAAAATAGATTATATAAAAAATAAGAAAAACCATTCTAATAGCCCTTCTCTCTCCCCCTCCCCCCAATTTTTTCCAATTGCTACTTAAATATTTTTATACCATGCTTTGGAGATTTGTGATTGTTGCTCATTTTTATTGTGGATTATTTTAATTATTTTTAAACAGTTTCTCTTTTTCCTCAGAAGCCATATTTCTATATCTTAGTTTGCCTTCTTGGGTAATATGTTTTATTTTTATTTTTATCAAAGGTAATACCTTTGATCTTAATGAATTCATCAATAAGTTCATATAGCTTTTTTTGGCAACAATACCAAAATAATTTACCATTACCTTTTTCATAATGTTTTGACTTCTTAATCTAGTCTACAGGCTTGGGATTCCAACTAATAATGAGATCCAACTGTTTAGTTTTCTGAGATTAGCCAATGCTGGCTAGGTGCTGCCATCTACCTGGGCCATCCACAGTATGTATTGATGTGGTTTACATATGACTAATTCTAAGAAATTTTGTTTATCATAATTGCTTGGTAATTATTGTCAATTGTAGGACACATGTCTCACTTCAAAGGAAACCAGAGTGATTTATATTCCCAATACCCTTTGGGAATATAGTTTTTGAAGGTCATACCCTAGATTCGTATATAAAATAAAAAAAACATATTACTTCAACTAGTTAATAAGCATTTTACAATGTTGGTATCACAAATAAAACAACCTCATTCCTTTTGAAGATCTCCCTAAATGAGTCAGTAAAAAGAATTTGGGGCAAAACAAAAATGCTGAATGAAATAATTGAGTACTATGAATATATGTGGGAGAAATTATCCTTGCCATCTTTAATTATACATTTAAATTGGACTAGAAACTAAAATGGAAACTAGTACAGATGAAATAACAGTGTCATGTTTCAGGGTGCCATCTTCAGAGAATAGGCTGGCTTTCAACAAATAGAATTTTTGTTCTGTTTGGCTTCTTTTAGTAATTTAGTCTGGAATAGGCAATTGACAGTATTTGGCTTTAATGTGCCATTGTTAATAAAAATACATTTCATTCAGTTGACACTATCTGTGTATTCATTACAGAATGCTCTCAGATTGCCCACCTAAGACTAGGAATGAATATAATTTGCCGTTGCCCATAAATGCCAATTGTCCAGTAAAATGGATCTCTATTGTATTTATTTTTCCACACATCCAGACTTTCATACCACTCTCAGACATTAGATCAAAGACCCAACTCTTCCCTCAAAAAGAACAAAAGGGAGACTAAAGTATAATGGTTTTATTGGGAGAAAGACCCCTTGAACCACATCTGAATAAATATGGATAGAATTCATTTGCTCAGGTATAACTAAAACAGATGATTCAGATATTTAAATTCCAATATAATTTAAAAATCCAAAAAATATGAAAATTAAAAAAGCTCCTTTGTATCTTAGCATATAATATCTGAAGCTACCTTATGATGGAATGCTTAGACCTTTTATGTCTTCCGCATGTAATTTTGTCAGACAAAATGCAACTGGCAGTAACTGGAAAAACATTTCTGTGCATTAAATTAATTTGTAATTCTAGCATACTGGTTAGTCACATAGAGTTTAAGAATTTTTAATAGGAAAATGCCACATGCAATGTTTTGGAAAACATTGATTTATATATTTGCTCATTCTTATCTTTGCTATATTTGACTTGAAGACATATGAATATTGTTAAGTCAATTACTTCATAAAAAGGATATTAATATTTTGATGAAAAAAGTTAGATTTTAAACTATCTTCAATCAGTTCCTGTATGTTTCTTAAAATTATAAGTTCTTCATTTAATTACTAACAAGAAGTTCCCCACCATAAAGAATATTGTAAAAATATAGTATGTTACATTTCTCATTTGTTTTAACAGAGTTTCTACATGTAAAGTCAGTTATGGAAAAGAGAAATCAAATTATCATATTATCCATGATAGATTTTAATTTAAAGTCACATAAGATTTTGTGTATGAATGTGTGTGCACGTGTGCATATTGCCTGAAGAGAAGGGCTAACTTTCATTGTAAACAGGGATAAATACTTAGTGATTTTTTAAAAATCCATGGATGTATGCAAGAATAGAATATGTATGATTTTTTAAAAAAATATTTGCAAAGCAGGGAAAAGGAGGGACACAATAGATCTGAATATGTTAATAAATATATTATGCAATCCTTTTTAATGGAATGAAATCCAGTGCTTAGTTAAGGTCTAAGGTTATAATAACTTACTTTGGGCAGCTATTACCCGGTTGATTTTAATTCAGATACAAATCTCTAAAAAAAACCAAGGAAACGTTAGCATTTTGATCCAGTCTAAATTAAGATCAATTATTCATATATGATTAAGTAACTATTAATTCCAAGCATACCTGTTAGGCCAGTTTTCTTTGTTGAAAATCCATATAGCCGTAGTTCCTCTTATTAAACGTGCGTCGCTGCTTTGAATAGTATACTACAGTATTCTCCCAGCCTGCCTCTGTTCAAGAGCTCATTCGCAGAAGACTTCAACCCCCACAATGCCACTCGCGCGCATGCGCCTTAAGCTTACAGTTGTCAAAGTGCTCTTGCCAGAGCAATTTCTATTTATCATATACCAAACCCGAAAGAAGGAAATAGACATACTGTCCCTACCTTTCATTGATCTTTAAATACAGAACACTCAAAAGGTAAATGTTCTGGGCATCTGGGCAGTATGGGTTACTGCATGCAAATGAAGTACGAAGGGGATATTATTTTTTCCGTAGTATACTTTGGATTGACACAATATATTCAGTGGGAGAAAAAGGGGTGGAGAAAGCAGGGGACTCTGGATATTAACCTACAACTAGGTGTTTGGCTACCTGCTTTTTTTTTTGAATAATGTCCTTTTTTTCTGGTTCAGACTACCTACATTCACTAAGTGGATTTTGACCTTGAGAGGGAAAGGTGTGAATTTTAGTGAAATCCTAAGTGTAATATGAAGCTCATAGTGATATTTAAATCAGTTGTTACAGTATAGCTTATCATCTACATTGGAAGACATAGTTTTAATAATATTCTTATTAATAGAAATGTTTTCATAAATAGGGATTTTAAAACCTGGTGCAGAGTAATGTCCCCGTTTTTTCCCCCTTTGCATGAAATATTTTGTGTATATTTTGTCCTCACTACCGCTTTGATGAATTTGATCCGAGTGCAGGTAATAGAAAACTACACAAAGGCTTTGATATTATGGCTTGCTGCAGTGCTGCTTTAAAGGTTTGCCTGCACCCCCTACAGCAGCGTCAGAACTGCGTGCAAAGATGCGCTAGTTTACTCCTTTTGGGGATTCTGAATTTAGCTTAGAAGACTCTATATAGGCACCCTCCGCAGCACGTTATTTTTAGCTCGTGTGTAGATCAGTAGTGAAGAAAATTATTACTGTGAACTATCCTGCTGTGGATTAATACCCGTACAATATATACTGCTGGCTGTTCTTACTTGATTAACTATCTGTTTGAAGAGGAATGATAAATTTATGAATCCCTGGAATAGGAGAGATGTGAGAAAGAAAATTACTATGTTCATAATTCTCTTAAATCCTCTGAGCAGCTGCTGTTATGACGCCTTGATTACTTCTATGCAGTTAAATAGCAAGAAAAAAAACGAGTGATTTCAATACTGGGTAAAGGGGAGGGAGGGAAGGAAGCTAGGACACAGCACTAGGTTTTGATTGTTGAATTACTAACTAAATCAGTTTACAAAGTTCAGTACGTTAGATGGATGACTATCTTTAGTCTATTTTACTATTTTACTTTTTCTCATAGCTTTCTTGTTATAAAAGCTAATGAAAATTAATATTTTTACAATTATTTGTGTATTTATTACATTTTAAATTGCCCAGTAATAAAAGATTTTTGGAAGAATATTAACATGAATGAAAGCAATGATACTTATATATTTCTGAAAGTCTAGTTATTTACAATGGACGGTATTTTAAATAATGTATGCATACTCTAATCCTGCCATTTGCCATTGGAAAATTGTTACAGCTGTTGAATACTTTTATCAATTTTGTGGGTCCCAGGATATTTCAGTATTTTTAAGCCAAAATAAAATATTTTTAAAGACGGGTTAATCCTACGAATTCATTCGTGATAAAAAGGAGTATAACTGAATTCAATTAACTTTACTCTGTCACAACGTTGAATTCTTTAAAATTTACGAATAGATTACGTTGTGTTGTATTTAACGTGCAAATAGAAAACGAAGTAGTTATTAAGCCGGTTTTATCCAAAATGGTTGTTAAAGCAAGCCAAACGGAATATTTTGTTATGTAGGGTACTTTCCCTCTCTCCCTTCCCCCGTAATTTAAAGAGCAAAATGTCTCGTCTTGAGCGTTTACACTTATTCTAGACTTTAGATCGCGAATGGTGAACTGTTTCGAATTAGTTTGCTGAACCTTTTTGTTGATTAATCAAAATGGGTATTCGGCTCCTTTAAAAGTCTATTCATAGGAAAGGGGTGGAGAAGAGTAAAGGCTGCTGTCTTTTTAACCTTGCTGAAGGACGCAGCAGTATTTATTGACGTATGCAAATAACAGGGGAGGAGGAGGGTGTACGGAAAAACAGGAACCAGAATCAGTTTCTCATTGCAGGGTGAGAGCTCTGAGTTCCGGTATAAGAGAAAGAGACGTGGCGAAATTGCTGTATATCTGTGCCCTATAAGCACATTTTTCCTTTACACTGAAAGGAAGCAAGACATCGAAAAGGGTGAAACCTCTTCAAATGTGTTTTTAGAGGCAATGGGAACTGATCGTGCCGATTCAAACCGTTTACCCCTAAAGGGAGTGGGGGTGGGGATTACGTATTAGTATTGCTGTGTCTTGCAATTTGCGGCGGCATTATACTAGCAGTGGAATTTTAGTGAGCAGTGGAAGGCTAAAGCAGCTTTATGAATGTTAATACTCTATGGTTTTTCCTTTTCTCCTCGTTTCAGCTGCGCAAACCATGCAGGATGATTTACTGATGGACAAAAGCAAAGTCCAGCCTCAGCAGCAGCGGCAGCAGCAAGATCCAAACGCAGCAGAAGCTCCTTCTACACCCATAACGTCAGAGACACCCAAACCGGAGGACAGTCCAGTGACTAGCATCGGCTCAGCAGCTCCTGCCCAAAATAGCAAGGAAAAGATGCAAATGGAGTCTCCCATCTTGCCGGGCTTAAGTTTCCACCAGCCTCAGCAAGAGCCTACAGCCAGCACGTCCTTGTCTCCCTCCTTCGGAAGCACTTGGTCTACAGGGACCACAAACGCAGTGGATGATAGCTTTTTTCAAGGGATTACCCCAGTTAATGGGACAATGCTTTTCCAAAATTTCCCTCATCATGTCAATCCTGTTTTTGGAGGCACTTTCTCCCCTCAGATTGGCCTAGCTCAGACTCAGCACCACCAACAGCAGCAGCAGCAACAAGCACAGCAGCCGCAAAGGAGGTCACCGGTCAGCCCTAATCAGGCATCTTTTGCCCAGCGAAATGCTGCTTATAGCCATCAGCCCATCATGACCAGCAAACCTTCTTCCTCTTCCACCTCCACATCTTCTCCTTCCAGCTGGAATAACCATCAAAATGCAGCTTGGAGTACACCTTCCAATCCTTGGGGTGGGCTGCAAGCTGGCAGAGACCCTCGAAGGGCAGTAGGTGTGGGAGTTGGTGTGGGAGTTGGAGTTGGAGTGCCATCCCCACTCAATCCCATTTCACCTCTTAAAAAGCCCTTTTCTACCAATGTTATTGCCCCACCGAAATTTCCCCGGGCTGCTCCTCTAGCTCCAAAATCCTGGATGGAAGACAACGCCTTCAGGACAGACAATGGCAATAATCTGTTGCCTTTTCAGGTAAAGTTCTTTCTTGGAGTGCAGAACAACGGATGGGGGAGAATGGGCAGATATATTTTAGCATTTGTCTTATAATTTAATCCTGAATAAAATTAAATGTTTTTGTCATTACAGCTTATGCCAGCATTAGGTAACAGTCTTTCTTCATATAATTAAACCTATATTTTTGTAGACAGCATTCACATATGTTGGGGATTCAAAAACAAATTAGATTATTTCTAAACTCCTTGTTTCCATTTGATTTTCAGTTTTAAAAATATTTGCATTTTGGTTCTAGCTCTTTTCCTTAATATCATTTGCCTTCCATTTTATGCATTTTAACTAAAATAGTATTCTTTAAAAATGCTGAAATACAAAGTTTCAGATCTTGTCTAGATGGTTTCATATTGTAAATTAAATAGTATGACCAATTCCAACAATTCTTGAGGAATCTGTTTAATTATCCTTTCCACATTAAAGGGCCAATCCCTTTTGCTTAAAACTGCTCTGCCTCACTAATGCTGAGAAATGAGGTTCAACAGGATTGTGTTTGCAAAATTAGGCATATGAATGCAAATAACATGCTGAAATTGCTAAAATGTAATCATCATAATATGTCCAGGGTGTGGATTTAAATAGATTCCGGAAGAGGCTTGGGTGTGTATTGACCTGAATAGCATTTACTATTAATAAGAACGTGTATAATGGCAATACAGAGATTAAGACACATTAAAATATTTGTGTAGAGTAAACATTTTTATTCTTTCATACTCAATATCGGAGGAAAGATACAATAGGACATGACCTTCACAGCCATATTGCAATGGGGCCTATTTACTAGCTATATAAGCCTTGAAATATTTAAAGCGGCAGTGTCTTGCAATGGTTTTGTTATCTAAGAGGTCAAGACAGATCAATTGCAACAACTGAGACTGAGTAAAATTGAAGCTTTGCAATTTTAATGTAGAATGGAACATTAGTTGGTATTAAATGTTTCCTTAAAGCATGTGGGCCAATTATTCAGTTATCTTATATCCAAATCAGTTTATTAAGAAAAGCTTTTTTGTATTCTAATGTATTTTACCTATAAGCTATTATAAATATACAACATATTAGATTCTTTATGCAGTGAAATTAACTAATTTTGGTTTTGCACTACTTCATTTTTTAATTCATACAATATAAACTATTATAAAAAATACAATATATTCAGTGGTACAGAATATTAATTTACTAATGCTGTTTCATTTCATTTAGAGAACTGCTGCCTTTAGACCTTCATTTGATACTTCACTCTGTTCAAAAAAAAAGTTAATAACTTTTATTGGTTCTGCAGTGTTAAGGGAGGGGCATATTTCTGCTACTTAGTATTTCAATCTTAAAACTAAAGGATAGATGAGATTCAGACAGACAGATTTTTTAAAGATTTGCTATTTTTTACAATTGTATTTCGGTGTTGCATTCTAGAATTCATTATTACAATAAAGTAGTCCTCAACTTATGATCACAATTGAGCCCAAAATTTCTGTTGCTAAGTGAGACATTTGTTAAGTGTGTTGCCTCATTTTACAACCTTATATCCTGGTTGTTAAGCATATCACTGCAGTTGTTAAATTAGTAACTCAGTTGTTAAGTGAATTTGACTTCCCCATTAACTTTGCTTGTGAGAAAATCACATTACCTTGGGACACCGTATCCGTCATAAATATGAGTCAGTTGCCCCGCGGCTAAATTTTGATGATGTGACCATGAGGTTGCTGCAACGGTCATAAATGTGAAAAATGGTCATGCCACTTTTTTCAGTTCCATTGTAACTTTGGATGGTCACTAAACAAACTGTTGTGAGTCAAGGACTACCTGTATATGCTTCTAAATATATGAAATGATAAAATAATTATATGAATATATTTTTATAGAAATTTTAGTAAATATTACAATTAAAAAGATAAAAACTAATAGAAATTGAAGGAACAAAAAAGGAAATGCAGGAAAAATATAGAATAGAAAAAAATATAGTAAAAAGAAAATATAAACCGTGTTTTCCCAAAAATAAGACCCTGCCTTATATTTTTCTGATCCCTGAAATAAGTGCTCGGCCTTAATGCCATGTGTTTAAAAACTGGATTCGGCTTATTATCAGGGGATGTCTTATTTTGGAGGAAACGGGGTATAAAGAAATGACTTTCCACTTCATCATAAATATGTATAATTTTAGTAATTTATTGCTGCCTCTTAAAATGCAACAAATGTCTCCTCTTCCCTTATGTCCCTTATAAGAAACAGATCCTTAAAGCCCCATCATTCAGTCCTTATTAGCAAAGGTCTATTAAGAGTTACCAGAGAGAGAGCAACGTATCTATTTTAGCCTTGATCAGACAAACCAACCTTATATTCCTTCCTTTTACTTTTAATAATCTCAATCTTTAATCCCTTCAAATTCGGTCCTGGAATTTGATTTGTTTTACTAATTTCTTTGTCCATTTTTACAAAACTCTTCAAAACTTTTAGTAAATGTCTCTTGTAATTCTAATATGGAATAGTTATTCAGGTCATTCTTTTGATTTGTTATTTGTATATCCCTTTTAATTAGGACATCAATTGGTTTCATTTGTATACCCTGTATACCTTTTTCTATATTATAGGTTGTCATTTTTAAATCCACTTTCAAATCAGTCTGGTTTTGTCCAGTAAAACTTGTTCTTCTTTCATATTATCTTTTAAACATTCTATAAAGGGAGAGAGATTTAAAATTAAATTCTGGGTCCATTGCTCATAAATATCCTCTAATGTTAAAGTGCTGCTTCATTCTTTATCAGTAATTCACATTTAAGTGTGATTTTAATTGTAATCTCTAGTGTCCAATGTTCAATGTCCCAGTTATCTTTAAGAATTCAAAAGACAGTATTTTCCCATGCAAAGAATTTTATAATTAATTTCAAAATCTTATTTCAAATGCCTCCAGACCCTTACTCCATTTGTAATTTTTCAAAATTAATATTCTAATTACTCTTCCTGTTTATTCCAAAAATGAATTTTTTAAGTCCTTAAAGTAATTTCTTTTATTATAGTGGTCTAAAAAAACCTTCGTCAATTCAAAAGTTCCTAATAGCTAAAGAGTAATTAACAAGCAATTCCCAATCATGATAAAAATGGCTCTGACTGCAGTTTAGGCAGACTACTAAACTCACCAAATACCAATGTTTTCTGGTCTCTTCATAAAGAGCAACCGTCTGGAACATGACCCTGAATTTTAAAGAATAATTTTGAAGAGCTGATGTGTTTGCCGGCTCTTCATTCCACTACAGTTGTAGATTCTGCTTTTAGCAGAGCCATCTTCAGTTCTCCATTTCTTCCTCTGAAGACCCAATATATGCTTCTAACAATATACAACATCATATTGGCATTTGAAGGCATAAATATTTATGCTATGATAGATAAAAAGTATTGTTATTCTAAAGGATATTGTTGGTATAAGGTAAGGTATAACACTTTCCTGATCAGCCTTCCATCCAAGGTCAGTAAAATGAAGACTCAGATTGTTGGGGGCAATATGCTGATTCTGTAAACTGTTTAGAGAGGACAGTAAAGCACTATGAAGTGGTATATAAGTCTGCTATTGCTATAGTACAGGGGTGTCAAATGTCATCATGGCAGCATCACGTAACATATCGGGACTTTTTTCCCCTTGGGTAAACCGGGCGTGGCTAGCGTGTGACAGCCCTGTTATAGTGGGCTTTGGAATATAAGCCCCAAACTGAAGGAATTTATGATTAAAAAAATGCAAAAATAAATGCACACTCCTTTTTTAGGAACTATAATGCTACATTTAACTAAAAGCAAACATACTTTTCAGGGATTAAATGTGATCCTCAATTGAACATATATTTGTAATAGAAGAAATGGACACTTTCGGTTTATTATGTAAGATTATTCTCTTTTGCCCTTTTTCTCTGCCCTACCAAAGAATTATTTTCTTTTAGAGTTGTCTTCTAATGGCAATTTATACTTATTCTTTTGATATTATTGTATTCTTTTGATATTACTATACAAACAGGGCCATTGTTTTTTGCCAAACCATATACTTAGATTTTTCAAGATTAGGATATATGTTATCTTCAACACTACATTTCCATTGAATATTTTATTTTATAATTATTTGAAGTATTTGAATATTTCTTGCTTAATCTATATGTTCCAATGTTTTTACACTGACAATTTGGCTGTTCTTTGGAAGAACATTTCATTTTGAACACATATAGCCAGCTCCACACAGAATCTAGTAATCATAAATGTTTTGTATACTGAATATAAATGCAGAGAAGCTGTATATTGATTTAGTAGTTGTTTAATTGTCATTTCTATTTCTCTGACAATCCAAGGAACCATGGTTCTGAAATTTGGGCATGGGAATGTTTTATCATTCTTATAATACTTATTAAAGTATTCTGGTTTTATTGTTGTAAGCCCTTACAATTGAAAATTAAGATTTAATAGGACTCCTTGACCTGAGAGCTTTTGAGTACTGTTAAGAACATCTAATGTCACAATGATTGTTTTCAGTATATGATCAACATTTTGAAAGAACAATTAAACAATTTATTACTGGTTTTTGGTGCTGTCTGGGAATATATAATTTTAACTCAGTATGTTGTGTAATAATCATGTTGGAACTATAAACGTTTTTATACTTTGTGAAATTATTAGCTTGGTAAAATATAAAGTATACATTTTTATGTACTGTAAGATTTATAACTTTTTTAAAAGACACAAAATTGTCAATATGTGACAGTATCATGTCACATATACTATTGCACTGTCATCCAAACCGTTGAAAGAAATAAGAGCATGTTAAAATACAAAAAACTCTCTTCTATTAATTATGGACATTAATTATTTGCTGTACTATATTTAATCAGCACTGCATAATATGCATGTAGTTCAGTTCAGTCTTAGAAAGCAAGTCACTCTTGTTTACAGATATACATGAGGGAATAAGTGGCATACTTAAAAAAAGACAACCTACTCTATACATCTATTTATATAATGTGCTCTTAAGTGATAGAATGTAGAAAATATTTTAATTTATCAGTTGTAAGCACTAAGAAAGTGCTTTTATCCACATTATCTGTTATATAGCTTGTTCTTCTTGAATATCAAACTATTATTTCTCATTTTTCTTAACTTATTTAATTACATTTAAATCCCAGCTTGCTTAATAGTTATTCTGCAAGATAGCATTGTTCTATTGTTTCTTATAGAAGATCCTGCTTGACTTATTAGCAGGATATCCTGGAACTTAAGATGCCTTTTGCAATAACACATAAATTCAGTTCTCTTCTATAGATTTTTGAAAAATGGTGGAAGCCATATATTAACTTTTCAAAATAGGTAATAATTTTTTTTTGCTTTGAGCATTCTTCATTTCCTTTTATTAGACTCACAAGGGAACAGTTCAAAATCTTTGATGGTATACAAAATTCAACAATTACAGGATAACAGTTTGCTTTTGTTATATAGAAGTGGGATTAACATCTTTAGGTTATGTTACTTCTTCAATCATATTCTCCTAGTAATAAGTGTTATATGTTCCACATATATTATGCTCAACAATTGAAAAAGATATAGTATCTTGCTGTGATTCTAACATTATCAAAATGTCCTTTGATAGTTGCTGGCAATTGTTGAAGGTGATGGGATGATCTACATCACTTACTTGAAAATATATATTGTATTCTCACTTATCAACTTTTTTTCAGCGACCAAGTTGGATGTGATCATGTGATGGTTCACTTAACAATCTCATTATTTTATGACAGAGTTGCTGGCCCCAATTATGTTTGGTAAGTGAGAACCACCTGTATTGAAATTTGGTTTTCAGAATATCAAGGACTTAATGTAGCATCCAGCTTGGTATTGGTTGATTGATTCATTGATTATGTGCCATCAATTTGGTGTCAGCTCTTAGCAACTACATAAATTTTCTCCATGATAATCTATATCTAACCTAGTTTTTCAGGTCTTCCCATAGTGTACCCATTGTCACTTTAAGAAAGGATATCCATTTTGCTGCTGGTGTGCCTCTTCTTTTCTTTCACTGCATCAGGGCCTTCTTCAACACATATGTAATGTGTGCAAAATATGATAATTAGAGTCTGGTCATTTTAAAATGATACTCGCCTTCTTGCAATCCAGTTTCCCTTTAAATATATTTAGCATGTAGGCTGACTAAATAAGGGATGAGTTACAGCCTTGCCTGACACTTTTGCTAACCTGATGCCAGTCTCTTTTGTCTGTTATATCAGCTCTATGGCTTCTTAACCTGTATTAGGTTTTTCATGAGGGCAGTGAGGTGTTGTGGGATTCCCATTTGACCTGACTGGTACAATGAATAGCCTTTCTATAATTAGTAGAGCACATAGTGACTATTTTGGGGTGGTTGTTTTTTCTTCCTCAGTTATCCACTGTATATTAGCAATAATGTTTCATTTTCCTCAGCTTTTTCTAAAGCCACCTTGAACAGATGGCTTTTTCTTGGATGTTGACATCTATCATGTGAAATTAAGAATACTTCGCATATTTTCTAAAGTTTCCCTTTTTTGGTATTGGAAAATAAATTGACTTATTCCAATCTGTTGTCTACTATGTTATTCTCCAGATTTGCTGATATAGCTTAGTTAGAATATTGTTTTAACTTCCTCTTCCAGTACCACAGGTACTTGTAAATGGAGAATATATTCTAAGGCAGGGGTGTGAAACTCATGTCATCACGGTATTATCATGTGACATATTGGGACTTTTCCCCTTTACTAAACCAGGTGTGGGCGTGGCCAGCACATGTTGCATCTGGCCAGTGGGCCGGAAGTTTGACAGCCCTGTTCTAAGGGATCTTGGATGTTGACATCTCTACTGTACTGCATTTCAGTTTATTCCTTCCATCTTTATTTGATTTATAGGAATCGCTGTCTATTTGTATCCTTTAGCACACCAGTTTGAGGCTGGATCCTCAGATATCTTTTGGAAGGGTTTCTTTGTTTTTTCATATCTGTTTTCATCTGCAGTGCCTTTGCAGGTGTTGTCGTAACATTGTTTTTTTGTTCAATCAGGATTTGGCCATGTCTTGATGTAATAATTGACCTCCCCTCTCCCTTTAGCAATCTTCTTCTTATCTTCCTCTTTTACTTCTTTGGATAACAAGGGAGATACAAAATTCTGGTTTTTGCACTTCTTGCAGCCCCAACCATTGTTATCTGATGCTGTTGTAGATGTTGTCTCTCCATCTTCTGGATCTTTGTGTTCTTTGGCCTTCTCCTCTTTTTATATATGCCTTGTATGATATAGAATCCTAAAACATTTTCTTCAGGTAAACAAACCACATAACTAGTTGTCTTTGTATGTACTTTAAAATTGATTCTATTTCAGTTCTTTCTCTTATGATCTCATTTTTTATTTTATCCTTTCTGGCAGCTTTCCTCAAACATGTCATTTCCATAGTGACTATTGCATATGTTTTATTGCAAATGTCCATGTTTGGCAATGGTAACATAAGGTAGGAATTAATATGCTTTGTATGAGATTGTTCTTTGTGCTGATCAGTACTACCTTGTGTTGTAGGATTGGAACTAGCTGTCAATACTTGATCAGCCGTTCTGCATCATATATTAATCTCTTGGTCCATTTCCCCATCTTCAATGAGTATCATTCCTAGACGCTTGAACTCTATTACTATGTTTAGAGTGTGCTTTTTTTCTATCGATTGCCTTTACTTCTTTATTCTCTTTTGATACTCATTTATTTTGCATTCTTGGTTCATGGATAGAAGATATTGTTGCAGCAGTTCCTTAGCTGTATGTGCTATCAATGTCTGCAAAGAGTCGTTTGTTTAATATTAGTTCCATTCCTGGGCTTGGCTGTTTCCTTATGCTGTCAATATAGGTGATGAATAATAGTGGTGATAGTACACATCCCTGTTTTACTCCAGATATTACAACAAAGGGTTCTGATGTTCCTTGGTTTGTTCTAATTACACTTCTGCCAATGTTGTATAAGCTTTTGCATAACCCAATAAGATGTTCACTTACTCCCTGTTGGACCATTGTTTGTCACAATATTTTTCTGTCAAATGCTTTTTTTGTGTCTACAAAAGCTACAAGGAGTTTCTTACTGTACTCCATCTTTTTCTGTTAATTAAGTATAAAAATTGCATCTGTACAGCTTCTGTTTCTTTAAAATTAATCTGTTCTTCTGTTAGCTGTGGTTCCATAACTGAATTTAATCTTATTTCTATCACTTGGCATACATTTTTTCCTACATGGCTCAAAAGTGAGATGCCTTGATACTGTATGCATTCTCATCTATTTCCTTTGTTTTTCCACAGTGGAATTATTATTGTGTGTTGCCAATCTGTGGGTGCTGTTAGATGTGTCCATGCTGCATTAAAGATGCTTGAATTATTACTGTTGATAGCCCATTTTTTCCTGCTGCTTTGTGCTTAGGTAACATTACAACTCTTGCTATTTCTTCAATCATTATTTCTGGTTCTAACAATGCTGTTTTGTAGTCTTGTAGTTGCAAGACACTCTCCTAGAGGGTTGAGGAGTACTTTTGTATAATGTTTGTATAACTCTTTTTCAACTTTATAACTACTTTAACCTCTTTATACCACTATGCAGTGTGTTTGGTCCCATTCTGATTTTTTCCACTCTTTTCCTCATAGTTCTTCTGCAAAGATAAGCAGAGTAGTCAATTTAATTTCTGTGTATTCCCTCTGAATACCCATCTATATAGGCATAATTTTGTTATTGTGTTAGCAATGAAGAAATCATTGGATTGACAGAAATTGATCAAACAGTCTCCTGCTTTATTTCAATTTCCGAAACCACATAAGCCAGCTGCATTTTTCTCATTAAAGCTTCCAACTTGGAATTCCAGTCTCCACTTGCAAGAAGTTCATGTTATTGGAGTGTTCTGTCAATTTGAAACTTAACTTGATTATAAAATTGATCAACTTCCTCTTCTACCTCAGAAGGAGCATAAATTTGGACAATTATCATATTAAACAATTGTCTATAAAGTCAACTGTTCAATCACTGATTTCATTGTAGTCAAGTGTTCTTGCTATACATGCCCTAACAGTAAAAGCAACATTGTTCCTTTTTATTTATGTGTATCCTGCCTTTATTATTTTTACAAATAACTCAAGGCAGTGAATATATCCAACACACCTTCCACATCCTATATTCCATACAACAATCCTGTGAGGTGGGTTGGGCCGAGAGAGAGAGACAGGCTAGCCTGTCTGTAACCACCAGATCAAATTTCCTTCTTTGTTTTCCATGTTCTGAATAGTAAACAATGTTACTTTCTGACTGAAAGTGTCCAACCTCAGTCCATCTCAATTTGCTTATGCCTAAAATATCAATGCGCAGTAGTTGCATTTCATTTTTCACTATGTTGAGCTTTCCTGTCTTCATGTTTCTTAAAAATTGCATAATCCTACTGCAATTCTTTCTTTGCACCTTCAGTTTTTCTTTTCCTGTATGGCAACATCAGCAGTGAAACTCTCAAAGGCTTTATCTTAGCCACATCATAAACACAATTAGTGGTCACAAAAATTCTCAGCTCTCTTTTAGTGGCATGTTGAGTGCCATCCACCTGAGGCACCCATAATCTAGCACATATTTTATTTTTTCCATCTCTGGAAAACACAGGAGTGATTTAACATTGCCTTCTGCTGCACAGTATTAATTGCTATCTATGCTGTTGCCTCTAAAATGATCATCTACATGCAGCATCTTCCACTTTCATTAGGCGTAGTATAGATGCCTGTTTGTTTGAGCTGGGTTAACCTTTAGGTGTGAGGTGTCCTGTTTAGGTTATATATTCTTGTCATATACTTACGACGTTCTTTGCTCATTTGTCCCAGGAATACCATGACAATGAGGCACACCAGGATTTGCGGGAAGGAATGTGTTGTATTAGTGCACAGTAGCAAATTTTACTAAACTGGTCCATTCTCAGATCAACTGATTTCACACAGTTGCTTGGTTTTTTTTAAAAAAAAAGTTTATTTTGCTTAGAAAACAGATATAGGTGAGGGATATATACAGGGCTGGGATCCTGGGGGTTGGCAGGGTTCGGCCGATCCTCTAGCCAAGGATCGCTGGGGTTCAGCAAACCCCCAAATGCCACTCCTGGCTGGCCATGCCCACCCCTCCCAGGATTCTCCATGCAGCCCATTCATCATTCTAGGTAAGTGCAGGGGCTGCACGGAGAGTCGGGGGGGGGGGAGAAAAAAGGGCCTCCCGGAAGTTCTGGAAGTCCGGAAATGGGACTGTTTCCAGCTTCCAGAAGGCCTCTGGATCCTGGGGGAAGTAGTTTTTGCCCTCCTGGAGACTCAAGGAAAGTCTCCGGAGTCTAGGGAGGGTGAAAAATGCTTCCCCCACCCCCCCGCCGTGGCAGCAAACCCGTTGCTAAAGGATCTGAAGCCCAGCCCTGGATATATGACCGGCCAATAGATAATAAAATGTATAGTAAAATTATGACAAAGTAAAAGAAACAGTTAAAATTTAAAAATAATACAGCAGGATTAGCAATCTTATTAAAAAGAACTAAGACAAATTAATAAATTAAGACTCAGCAACAATTTTGGAGTAAACAAAAATAATTTGGCCTATTATGTTTTACGAAAAGGGCAAACTCATTCCAAGTTAAAGATAACTTTTACGGTACTGTACATTTCCTTTCTTTTATGTATCAATTTTTCTATAACAACAATTTTTCATATTTTTGATATCAGTGATATAATGATAGAGGCTTTGTATTTTTCAAGTATTGTGCAGTAGCCAACCTTGCAGCAACTATCATGCACTGAACAGTTTTTCAGTTTATGAATTCAGTAAATAATGCCAGTAAATATTCTTTGAGACTATAACTAGATTTTTGTTGTTAAATCTCTCTAATTAATTCTACCCAGCATCTTCATAAAACTTTACAGGACCACCCATACATGCATATAGATGCTTGTGTGCTTTACCGTATTTCCAATATTTATTTGGGCCTTTCCCAGTAGTTCCAGTAACTTGTATTTGGTGTGGATGGGTGTATAATACCACCTATGAATAGCTTTTAGTTTTCATTTTTCTTTGCTAATACAGATAGTAATGTAGAGTTCTTCCAAAGTGTAGCACATTATGCATCTGAGATAATTAATTCTTATATTCCATGATTCATTGGGATGCTGATCCCACTCCAAATATTTCCAACAGCATTGTATATATTTTGGATATATATATATCTCGATTGTAATATCGATCGTAATCATGAAATCTCCAGAACCGTAAAGCTTACAAACTTGAAATTTGCCACGTATGTTCCTCTTGGCTTCTAGGTGCTCACTAAGAAAGGATTTTTCAAAATGACCATCAGAGCATTAGTATTTCCTATATTATGATTAATATGCTTTGATGCTAAGGAGTTCTACTCCCTCCCCACCTAAAAAATCTGTTCCAAATTCAAAACACAAGCAGAGGAGAGGAGTTTCACTTTCAGTTTTACTTTCACAGCAGCAACCAGGGGATAGGATAGGGGAGGCTTCTGTGGGGCAAGGCTGAGGGAGAGAAGAGGAATAGGATAGGGAAGCTTCCATGGGGCAAGGCTGAAGGAGAGAAGGGGGTAGGATAGGGGAGGCTTCTGTGGGGCAAGCCTGAGGGAGAGAAGGGGATAGGATAGGAGATGTTTCTGTGGGGCAAGGCTGAGGGAGAGAAGGGGAGAGGAGAGGCTGATCGTAACTACTCATTGATTTTCAAGATGTGTCAATTTATCAAGCCTGATCACTTAGTTTTGTAGCGAAGCACGGGTATCCAGCTAGTTCTAATGTAAGATTTTCAAAATCTATTTATGGTTGCAATGTTATCTCCTTATAGATTTTTTTAAAAAAACTTCATTTCATTAATTACTAGCCAATTAAGATTCATATATGTCAGTGTCTGCATACACATTTCCTTTTTTGGGAAAGTAGGAGAATGTTATTTGTGATGCTTTCAGTTGTCTGAAATAGACTAAAATAAAAATATGATAATGTTTCTGCTTTTGCGCATTGGTACAAAGTAGTATTTTAGCAGCTCCTTGGTTGACCTGCTACTCAAAAAGCTATCATGGGACTCTAACATACTGTATAATTTTTATCCATTATCTGACTCCTCTTTTGGGGGAAGATGATTGAGAAGCTGGTTACATAATAGCTTCAGAGGGCCTTGGATAATGTAGATTACTTAGAATACCATTCAGTCAGGATTCTGACCTCATATGGGATTGAAATGGCATGGATTGCTTTTTGAATGATTTTCGGCATAGCCAAGATGAGATTTCTGCATCCATCTTTGCCCTGTTTGATATTTCAGTGTCTTTCAATACCATCAACCATGTTTCCTTCTGAATCAGCTCAGATGATTGAGGGTGGCTGGCATGGAGTTACGTTCATTTGCTTCTTTCCTTAGTGATGTTTGGAGAGGAGCGGTTCCATTCTTGGCTTTTACTATGTGAGTTGCCTCAGGATTCAATGCTCTCTCCTTTCCTGTTTAATAAGGCTGCTGGGTGAGCTCATTGTCTGTCTCTGACCAATTAAGTGATGTCGTGTACCTGTTATCCTAGTGCCTGGAAGCTGTGAGGGCCTGGATGGGTCTGGTCTGAATGTATTGTTCTCTACTTGGGGCTCCCCTTGGTATTTGGAACCTTTAACTGATTCAGATGTACCAGTGCAGGAACCATAGGAACAGATATTACACCTCTGCTCCGTGAGCTGCATTGCTGCCAGTTTGCTACAGGCTTCAATTCCAGATGATGGCTTTAACTTTTAAAGCCCTTTGTTGCATGGGACCAGGTTATCTGAAGGACCACCTCTCCCCAATGATATCAGCTCATCCCATTATATATGACAGAGAAGACATGTTATGGGTACCATTTGCCAAAGATCTGCAGCCATGGTGGCGAATGGTTAGAATGTATTATTGCAGGCTGACTCTGCCCACTGCCAGGATTTTGATCCTGACTGGTTCAAGGTTGACTTAGCCTTCCATCCTTGTGAAGTTGGTAAAATGAGGACCCAGATTGTTGGGAGAAAAATGCTGACTATAAACTACTTACAGAGTACTGTATAGCACTATGGAGCAATATATAAGTCTAAGTATTATTGCTATTTGGTGGGGCCCAGGACATAGGCCTTCTTTGCTGTTGTGCCCATCCTATGGAACTCTGTGCCCCATGAAGACAGCTTGGCTCCATCCCTTTTATAATTGTAGAAGACCCAAAACACTCCCTGGTTGTGATATGAGGCCTGGAAGTTTCAGGGAGCCAGAGGCATTTTTAGATTGGCTCCATTGTGGTTTATTTTTACTCTTTTCAGGTGCTTTGCATATTTTAAATTTATCAGTATTTTTAGGATTTTTATAATAAGGACATTTGATATTTTATAATGATTGGTTTTATATATTTGTTTCTATTGACGTACACAGCCTGAAATCACTTTTTGTGAGATAGTCAATAAATGTGAGAAATAAAATAAATAAAATATTATTCTGAAGAACAATAAGTAAATAAATGAATAATGAATATAAATGAATCTTAAGAACTATGATTTTATCACTACAATCATACAATCTTTATTGTAATATTTCAGTGACTATTGTCAAACTATATCATTACTTTGAAAAAATGGATTAAAATGCTTGCTGAATTATTTTTCATAAAATTTAGATTCCAACAAAAGATCAATTCCATTTAATTTGCCAGAAATCATTTACTGAGACTAGAACAGTGAGCTAAAAAAGTTGAGTTCATTACTATATTCTAATTCAAAATACAAAAGCAAGAAAAAGTTCACCAGAGATCACAACCATTGGATGGAGGAATTTTAAATTTCATTAGTAAGATTGTCATGACTCTTTCTGTTGGTAATAAGAGGCATTCTAATAACAAAGTACAAGATTGCAATCAAACAGGTTCATATCCAAATGTTCCATGGCTAATTGCTTTTCCAAGGTAAAAATTAGAAATATTTCCTTTCCTTTCTAAGTAGCTATTGATTCTAAAGCCTCAATAAGACAAAAGAATAAAATGTCATTTAATATAACCTCTATACAGTATTGAACTTTAATATTAAAATACTATAAATGGATCTCCAGAGCACATATGTCATTTTACCATATTGCATTGAAAACCTAAATTCTTGTGTAGATGGTCTCAAAATACAACTATAATTGAAATTGGAACTTCTGTTACTAAATGATGTATTTTTAAGTGATATATGCCCAAATGGATGACCTTTTTTTGAATGTATTTGCCTTTTTGTTGTTGTTGTTGTTGTTATTCAAGGACTCTCTGTAATCCCAGAAATACATTTAGTGAGATATCTATGGGTAATTATGTCTGTGGTACTCTCCAGGTTTGAATTCTACTCACGAATTCTTTATTTAAAAGAAACAAAAACAGTGTAAATTGTGTAAAGCCTAATACCAGCCTACCTTTATTTCAAAAAATGTTTCTTGGACTAAAAAAATAGAGAAAATAAAAATGACAGCTACAGTATATACAGTTTAGTGTTTTAAATGTGTTCCATCAGCTAGGAAAAAAGCAAGAAAAAATTATTGTAGTTGGTGTCCTTGGAACTAGATGGGATGTTAAAGCATCCTTATCAGTTTACATTCTAGTGCCTGGATGCTTTGTGATTGCCAACATGCAATGACTGTTATTTTGTGAATGAATGTCTTGGCATGCCCTCAAAATTCCAGAAGTGTCCTTTGGGGTTAGGTTTAACTAAACTATTCAGTTCTTAGTATATTCTTTTTCTGTTCAATGCTGAATCATGAATCTGAATATGTGTTGATGCTGCTATGTAAAAATTATGTTGTAATTTTGAAATCAAGTGATATTTATAGCCCACCTTTCATTTAGAAGCTCAGGCTGATGTATAGTTCCTTCCTGGTTTTCCCACAATAATCCTGCAGTTAGAATTAATTTTAAATACATTTTGCAAGAATGGTGTGAATTGTGGCTGTCGGTTTGTGGGCTATTTCTATTCCTAAAGAGAATTCTGGCTGTCATTTCTGACACCCCTTTTGTGTACGGTAGAGTTAGTTTTTGCATGGTGGTTGGCTGTGTGGTGTGTCTTATGTGTATGCATTTTTTAGGATAGCCGTTAGAGAGAAAGGCGTCACGCAGCAGAGTCTCTTCTGCTTTTCCTAGTGTTGTGGTGCTGCAGTGTGCCCAGGCCCTTCTGAAGAGGGTCTGGACACAGCTTCTTTTGTATGCAATGGGATGGTTGCTTGCGAAGCTGAAGATCTAGTCCGTTTGCATGGGTTTGCGGTAAATGTGGGTTTCCAGTTCTTCATTGTCTACTAATCTCCTTATGTCGATGTCAAGGAATGAGAGTCTGTGGCCTGTTTCCTCTTCACATGTGAATTTGATCCCAAGGAATATGTTATTGAGTAGGTAGTGTGTTTCTTCAATTTGGGAGCGTTTGATGATGACGAAGTTGTCATCGAGGTAGCGTGTCCAGAATTTTGCTTGGATGGTGGGTAGAGCTATGGATTCGAGTTGTTGCATGACTGCTTCTGCTAATAGGCCTGATATGGGTGATCCCAGAAGGGTACCTTGTCCTTACTTATAGATTTTCCAGTTGAACTTGAAGTATATGTGGAGGCATAGACTCAGGAATTTCATGATGGTGCACATGGCATATTCTGTAGTGGCATCATCTTTGTGGGTATAGTGTTTAGTGAGTAGGTGGTGTATGATTTGTTTACCTAGGTCGATGTCAATTAAACTAAAGAGAGTGGTGACGTCAGAGGAGACCATGATTTCTTCCTTATTGATTTTGGTATGTTTGATGCATTGGAGAAATTCTTCTGGGGAGTTTATTGAATGGGTTGAGTCATTGACCAGGTGTCTGAGTTTCCCCTGCAGGCTTTTTGCTAGTTTGTACATCAGAGTTCTAGGTACAGACACAATCGGGGATAAGAGGATCCTGTTCTCCAGCGCACTGCTTGGAGAATCCAAAGCGTGGGTTATCACTAGTGTATTAGCCAGAGACTGAGTATGTATTTCTTTAAATCTTTCCAAGGTTCCGCCTCCTTCGCTCGACTGGTGTTAGTTTTATTCACTCAGTGGAGCTGAAGAGACTGATCCTTGCCTGTTCTTGTGTATTTTGGGGAGTCCATAGAACTTGTATGGAGGAGTCTTGTGAAAAATGGTCGTGAGTCACTTTTTTCAGTGCTTGTTGTAACTTTGAATGATCACTAAAAGAACATTTGTAAGTCAAGGACTACCTGTATTGTGTATGTATCCATACAAACAGGTAATCCTCAATTTACAACAGTTCATTTAGTGACTGTTCAAAGTTACAACAGCACTGAAAAAAGTGACTTATGACCATTTTTCAAACTTATGACTGTTGCAGTATCCCCATGGTCACATAATTTATGGATGCTTGACAACTGACTCACATTTATGATGGTTGCGGTGCCCTGGGGTCATGTCATCACCTTTTGCAACGTTCTGAGAAGCAGAATCAATGGGAAAGCCAGATTCATTTAATCACAGTGTTACTAATTTAACAACTGCAGTGATTCAGTTGAAAAATATGGCCAGAAAAGTCGTAAAATAGGGCAAAACTCACTTAACAAATTTCTCACTTAGCAACATAAATGTTGTGCTCAACTATGGGCATACGTTGACCTGTATAGCTAAAAGAAAAGAAATGATACAACTTTGCAATCAAAAAGAAGACCGATGTGCATTTAGAGCAGTGGTGAAATGTAAAATTTGTTACTACTGGTTCTGTGGGTTTGGCCTGGTAGGGGGTAATATGACTGAGTGGGTATGGCCAACTTTTTTTTTTTTACTTTTAAAACCATTTTTTCTACAACCTCTTCCGCTGAAGAGGTTGTAAAAAAATGCTTTTAAAAGCCTCTGACGATCCCAGCAGACTTGCCTGATCAGCATAAGGCCTTTTTTTTTTACTTTTAAAAGCATTTTTTTCTGCCAAAGAGGTTGTAGAAAAAATGCTTTTAAAAATAAAATAAAAAACCTCTGATGATTGCGCGGCTCAGCTGGGCATGGGGTGGGGAGGGAGTTTTGCTACTGGTCCTCCGAACCCACCTGTCTCCATTGCTACCGGTCTGTCTCCATCGCTACCGGCGATCCGGTCTGAACCGGGAGCATTTCACCCCTGATTTAGAGGCATAAAAGGTAAAGGTTCCCCTCATACATATGTGCTAGTCTAGGGGTGGTGCTCATCTCCATTTCAAAGCTGAAGAGCCAGCGCTATCTGAAGACATCTCCGTGGTCATGTGGCTGGCATGACTAAGTGCCAAAGGCGCACGGAACGCTGTTGCCTTCCCACCAAAGGTGGTCCCTACTTTTCTACTTGCATTTTTTATGTGCTTTCGAACTGCTAGGTTGGCAGAAGCTGGGACAAGTAATAGAAGCTCATCCCGTTACAGGGCACTAGGGATTCGAACTCCTGAACTGCCCCCCTTTCAGTCGACAAACTTAGTGTCTTAGCCACTGAGCCACCAGATCCCTTTTATTTAGAGGCATAAAATTGGACAAACGTGGGACAATATATTCACATAATGGTTGGATAGGAGAAGTGACAAAGTAGTTACGTAGGGAATTACTTCAGGTTAGAATGAATAAATGTCCTGTCTAATTTTCCTGCTCGCTGCTCCGACAATCCTACACTTGGGATTTCCTCAGTTGTGATTCGTTCCACTGAGTGCCTGTAACTTTTCTTGCTGCTCTTATCCCGCCCACTGCCGGCTCCTGTCAGTCTTTTTCACTCAGTCTCCAAGAAATATGCATCTGACTACAGAGAAGTAGTTTTATAATACCCCAGCAAAACAGCAGAAGGAAATACTTTCAGTCTGGTTAGAGAGAAATGCTAACACAATTTCCGATTTGTAGTGAAGGAGATATAGAAAGCTGATACATAACTCATTTGGAAAGACACTATAAGCTGAGCTGCAGTGTTAGGAACCAGGCTTAGACTGATTTGAAGATCACTGACTCAGTAATGTAATGTTACATCAAACTTTTTCAGAACCTTTCTGAAATCTTCACCAAACATTCACCAAAGTAAATAGTGTCCATACTTCTGCAAAAAAATTGTATGCATGTATTTTCTAGATAGTTTCAATCAGATTTCTTATGGAGATCTTAGGAAAATGTTCTCTGTTCTCCTGTTCTTCATTTCTCCAATTTCTCTTAAAGTCTTTTGACGTGTCCTTCTTTTATCTATCCAGATTGGTATAGAAGCTGCCATTTTTTCTTACAATTTTTAAATTTCACCCCATTGTTTTTTCTAAATTCCAATAATGCTTATAGTCCTTTCTCTGTCCATCAAAACAATCATTTAACCATATCTGTAAATAAAGGCAAACATATGTTTATCCTATTCGTCTGTCATGTTTCAATTACAGATACTTGATCTTTCTCTTAGCATATGAATCAGACAGTAAATTGAATTTAGTTAGGAATAACTATCTTTGAAGTAAAAGGGTCTCATAAACAGACGTGATTGTTCTGTGAAATATATTTATTGTGAAAGTGAAGGAAAGTGATGATAATTTAAAAAGCTTGAAAAATATTCCATGATTTAATTCCTTCGACGAAAAAAGTAGAGAAAATTGATTTAAACTTCATTTCAACTTGTCACACCCAATAAACAGATATTACAGAGAAGTTATATGTATATCACAGGCAATATGTGAAAAGCTGGCGTTGTATACAATGCCTAGGAAATCTATAGAATGTAACATTTTTAGGCAAAGTATGAAATGTCTGGATTATTTTAATATGCTATATCCCAGGGATGGTTAACCTTTTTGGTTCCGAGTGCCCAGAGCACGCGTGCATGTGCAAGAATGCAAGCACATGTGCCTGAACCCCCAAAATGCAATGAGAGCCCCCCCCCCGCACATACACGACCAGTGGTGAAATCCAAATTTTTTTACTACCAGTTTGTGGGCGTGGCCTGGTGGGCGTGGTGTGGCTTGGTGGGCATGGTAGGGGAAGGATACTGCAAAATATCCATTCCTACCCCACTCCAGGTGAAGGATACTGCAAAATCCCCATTCCCTCCCCACTCCTGGGGGAATTATATTGCAAAATCTCAACCCCACTCTGGGAGCAGCCAGAGGTGGTATTTGCTGGTTCTCCAAACTACTCAAAATTTCTGCTACTGGTTCTCCAGAACGTGTCAGAACCTGCTGGATTTTACCCCTGTACGCGGCGTCCCCCCGCTTGCGCCCTAGCCTCTGCCTCCGTGCCTCGTTTTGGCTTTAAGGTTGGTGCAGGAGGCTTTCCAGGCCCAAAATGGGGCATGGGGGGCAACATGCATGTGAACCCCCAAAATGCAATGCAAGCTCCCTCTACACATGTGCCCCACCCTGTGCTTGCGCCCTGCCCACTGTGCATGTACACATGTTCACCCGCTTGCGCCCTGCGCATGTACGTCAGAGACCCAAAGACCAGCTGGCCGGTGGGAGGCGCGCATGCATTTTTTAAATTTATTTAATTTATATGCCGCCCTTCTCTGGAGACTCAGGGCAGCTTACAATGCATTAAGCAATAGCCTTCATACTTTGGTATATACCTGCTTAGTAGGGCTTTCAGCCCCTCCTAAGCGTTGTTCTTTTTTATACAAAGTCAGCTTATTGCCCCCACAATTTGGGTCCTCATTTTACCTACCTTGAAAGGATGGAAGGCTGAGTCAACCTTGAGCCTGGTGAGATTCGAACTTGCAGAAATTGCAGGCAGCTGGTATCACTTTAACACCGCTTAAGCTGCTGCGCCACCAAGGCTCCTAAAAGCATTTGTGGTAGAGCTGGGCTGGGGCAATGGTTGGCGTGCCCGCAGAGAGGGCTCTGCGTGCCACCTGTGGCACTTGTGCCATAGGTTCGCTATTACGACTATATCCTTTCCCTAGGCATTGTATATAATACCTAGACATTGTGCAGAATAACAAGACTTATTTAGGCAGAATATTAAAAAAGAGTCATGAAAATGAAAGAAGAAATGCGAAATAAAGTACAGCACTTTCTTACTGAAATAAGCAAGAAGAAAAGGACCAGTACCTATTTGTTACAACAAAAGTGGCTATGATGGCATTTTAGTGGGAGAATTTTATACTTCGCTGGTTTATCTTTTGGTATTGCATAAAATACCTAGGAAATGTGTGAAATATTAAGGGTTTCATACTTTGATGTCCCATTTTTGGAATTTATAGATTTCTTAGGTATTCTATAAAATGCCTAATTTCACACCTTGACTGTAACATTTACAATGCAAGTGCACTTTGTATATTTTTCTAAAAAAGCTTACTTATTCACAGATTTTTGAAAAAAACCTGTTTAAAAACACTGATACTCCAGCGAGAGAGGGACAGGCCTTCTTACTGGGGAAAAAATTTACAAACCAGTGTTGCAAAATCAGGATGGAGAAAAATCGATGATTTTTTAAAAAATAAAAAGAAATGGATTTTTAAAAATTTAAATCAGATTTTTTTTTAATTTAAATTGGATTTTTCTTTTTATTTTTATCAAATTTAGTTTAGTAAAATGCTTTTGGAGTAAAAATCTATCTAAAGATAGTTTTCTATTTAAGATACATTAATAATTTAGTTTATTCAGCATGAAATGGAGTTTTGTTATGTAGTATGAGGCTGTATATTCTGCAATATTTACATTTTTGGTAAACTCATTAAATGAATCCAAGCCCTGCAAACTAAATAGGAAACCTTCATTTTGTTTGCAAATAATAATATTAAAGATTCTAACTAACAGCAAGAATGAATCCTTACATTTAAAGAGTATCTGTCATTTCAGATCCATCACGGCAGCGCCTGTTAGCGGGTATCCACTCACTTGCTCCACCTTGTTGTGTCACTGCCGCATCACTAGCTGTCCCATTAAAGTGAATGGGACTGTGGTGAGTCAACAGCAGATTAGAGGAGGAGCTACTGCGGAATAGAGATGACAATTGCTCTTTAAAAATTATGATTTAAATTGAGTTGATATAAATCAAGCCTTTTTACTAGTGATTTAAATCATGACTTAAATCGACTTGATTTAAATCAAATCCACCTTGTGCAAGATGAAGATAAATAAGCACAATTCTCTGTACCAAAATTATTAATGCACATTAGAAAAGTGAAAAGCATCAATTGAATCTGTACGTATCAACAGCAATTTTAAGAAGGCCGTGTGTTGATGAGTGTATCGTGAAGAATAAGTGCACTCTATTTATGTATAGAGCACACTCTATAAAACTTAAGAGAAAGGCAGTCCTGAACTTCATTTTGAATTGTCTTTAGGTTATAGCATGAGAAGCACATGTAATGGAAAAGATGAGAAATCATTATCTTGATTACTAACAGATTCAAAATAAGAAAGAAAATGGTCCAGTAAAGCTAATGCAGAGATATTGAATTACAAAAGGCAGTTGAGACTCCTAAACTACTGGTTATGGGAGATTTCAACCTGCCATCCATTGGTGAAACGTCTGAAGGGGCTCGGAAGTTTATGGCTTCCATGACGGCCATGGACCTGACCCAATTAGTTCATGGCCCTATTCACATGGGGGGACACACTCTGGATTTGATCTTTATCTCTAACCAGTGGCTGAATGGTCTAGATATAGGGGATATAGTCATCAACCCTTGTCATGGTCAGACCATTCTCTCCTTAAGCTTGACCTTCTGACCGCTTCAACCCAATGCAGGGAGGCGGAATCAATTAAATGGTTCTGCCCCAGGCACCTGATGGATCCTGATAGATTTCGGATGGAGCTTGGGCCATTTCCTGAGATCTTGGCTCATGACTCTAGTGAAGACCTAGTGGCATCCTGGGATAGGATGTCCGCTGGTGCTTTAGACCGGGTCGTGCATTTGTGGCCTCTGACCTGGCGTCGAACCTACGCAGCTCTTTGGTTCTCTGATGAGCTGAGGGGGATGAAAAGACGCCTAGAGAGCAGTTGGAGGACCAGCCGTTCCGAATTCGACCGAACACTAGTGAGATCTTATATTAAGACCTACTTAGTGACGATAAAAGCAGCAAAATGTAACTATTTTTCCGCTCCTATTGCATCGGCAGATAATCGCCCAGCCGCCTTGTTTAGGGTTACCCACTCTCTACTCCAGCTGAGAACCCGGGAAGACCCTCTGCAAGTACGAGCTGAGGATTTTGCACAATATCTGCAGGATAAAATCGCTCAGATTCGGGAAGGCTTGGACTCTAACTGTATTAATTCGGATGAAATGACGAGGGCAGATCTCGAGGACATTATCTGGGATGAGTTTGATACTGTGACTCCTGGGAACGTGGACAGGTTACTGGGGAAGCTGAATGCAACCACATGTTTATTGGACCTGTGCCCTTTCTGGCTAGTGCTGGCTACCTGGAAGGTTACACGTAGCTGGCTCCAGAGAATTATTAATGCTTCTCTGAGCGAGGGATTCTTACCTCCCACCTTGAAAGAGGCAGTGGTGAGACCCCTCCTTAAGAAGCCCTCTCTGGATCCGGCTGTTCTCCATTGTGGGTGGAGACAGCAGCCATCATGGGTTGTGCTCATCTGGTCAGGTTGCTAGACTGAGCCTGTCAAAGCTGTTAAACTCTGCCCTTGTTACTGGGTGGACCCAGCTTTTGGCTCAGTCTGTCAGCCTAGACAGGCGTGTGGGACTGTTTCTCCAGCTATTTCTTGTCTTTTTTGTCTTTTTTGCATTTCTTGTGCCTCACATTGTAAGATTTACTGGTTATAGACTCGGACTGTTTTTGGACTTCTTTGGATTGCGATTTATACAGTAAGAATCTGCCCTGATAGCTGCCTTTCCAGCTATCGGGGGGGAGGGGGGAGGGCGTTCCTTCCTTCTCCCTCTCTTTGTATTCGTTTTCTTTCTTTATTAGCTTCCCTACCTTTGTAATTTAGCCTTCTCTAGGATCGCCTACTTTAGTTTCTAACGTTTTTCAGTTTTAACGCTGCTTGCGGAGCTTCGCGCTCCCTTTACGGTGCCCGGTGGCCATTTTGAGAGCCCCTTTGCATATTTGAAGTATCGGCTGCTGTTTGAAGAGTTTCATTTGCTCCCGACGTTGTTTACTATTTTAAAGGTTCATTGCCTCACGATCGCATTATCGGTGCCTAGCTACAGGGGCTTTGAGTCTCGAGTGGGTTTGAGCTTTGTGGAGCTTTGCGCTCCCGTCGGAGAGCTCCGGCGGCCATTTTGTTGGCCCCTCGCCGCCGTTTGTCGTCCCATTCATTTTAATTAATAGCGGCCATTCTAAGGGAGCCTTTCAGCAGACAGCCCTTTGTGGAGCGTTAGCGCCCCCGAGCTTTGGTATGTGCCAGCTGTCTCGTGTTGTCCTCCTTCCTGAGGCTCACGCAATTTCAAATTTGGCGCCAATTTCAACAGCCATCCAATCTCTCAGCTCCTGCTCTTAGCTTGGTGAGCTATCACAATCGACAGCCTGAACCGGTACTACTGCAGCCTGTTTTCCTTTTAAAAGAATTGTTTGTGGAGCCTCGCACCCCCTGATTTATACAACAGTTCTCCTGGAATAGGGAGTTCCTCATTTGTGGAGTTTCGCGCTCCCCTTTCCTCCTCTTGCTTATTAACATCATTATAGCTGCCCTTTGATCTTATAGCAGTGGTCTTCCTTACCGTTCGTGGAGTTTGTGCACTCCCATTGGCTTACTGTGGGCATAGTAAAGCATCCCGCTGTAGTGCGCTATCATGCCTAAGGCTATGCAAAAGACCAGGCATTGTCGCAGTGAGGGGCATCCTGAAGACCTCCATCATCAGGAGGGTTCTGCCCCCAGTAAGGAGGCTACTTCTAGTGTCTCCGCTAAGTCGTTGGGCCTGGATTCTTCCCACCCTCGCACTAAAGCCACTTCTCATTCTCATTCCCGTACGGAGGCTCATCGGGACAGAGTTTTGCAAAAGTTGTGTGCCAAGGCCAGCAGACAACGCTTCTCTAATAAGGAGGCGTGTGCTTCCCTGCCTCTTTCCGCCCCCGATTCTGACTCTAGGGTTCAGGCGGATCAGTTTTCACTCCAGGATTGTCTGGCTGTTATCCAACCAGCCAATCTGTGGGGGGCCTCTACTGCTCCAGATTCGGCTCTACTGGAGGTGGATCCTTCCCCGTCAGCTACGCAGACCGCGCCCGTTCCTGGGTCCGTGTCTTGTCCAGCTGCTCCTATCCCTGCTAGTTCACATCCGGGATTTTTGTCTCCTGATCAAATCCAGCAACTAATTGTTTTGGCAGTGCAACAATCTCTGGCTTCTCGACCCCTATGAGACAACACAGCGGCTTCTCTCCACTCGTGCGCTTCTCCTCATGTGGATGCGGCTCAAGACGATGCTATCTCGATAGATGCCCTGGATTCGCCGATGTCCTCCATTTCTAGCCATGCTTCTGTGGAGCCCCAAGATTCCTCCCATGACCTTGCCTTGTCAGAGGATGACGATCTTCCTCCGGATCAGCCGGCTTTTACGGGTTTGTTCCCACAAGCCTTTTTTAAGTCATTGCTGCACAAAGCTGTCACAACGGCGCAATTGACTTCCCCGTCTCCTCCTCCAGCTACCCCGAACACTGCGAGAGGAGCTCTTGATCCTCTCTTTGCTGAGCCTTCCAGGCCAGTTGATAATATGCCTACCCCTCCCTTGTTCCTCGATGTTATTCGCAAGCAGTGGTTGTCTCCCAGTTCGGCCCCAGTTCCTACAGCATCTGAAAGACGGAACTTTGCCTTGGCTCCGGATCTCACTGCTCTCCTCCAGGTTCCTATGGTGGATGCTCCAGTGGCTCTTACCTCACACTGCTGTTCCTGGGAACCCTCCGGCCAGAGGAATGTCGAGCGGAACAAGTGTTGCAACGGGCACACCAAGGGGCTGCCTGGGCCATTCGGGCGGTTTCGACAGCGTCCTTCTTTAATCGCACCACTCTCCTGTGGCATCTTCAAGAAAATTTGACTACGGAGGATGTTCGGGTCAGGCAGGACATTAACAAGATCATAGCCGCCACCCAGTTCTCAGCGGATGCTACTCTCTCCGCCGCCCGCTTTGCGGCTAGGTCTCTTGCCTCTTCTATTACGGCCCGCCGCTTGGTCTGGCTTCGGCATTGGCAGGCCGACGCCAGGCATAAGTGGCTCCTCGCGTCTGTCTCCCTGTTTGGGGAGCCACTTGAGGCATTCCTTACGGAAACAAAGGACAAGAAGAAGGTCCTTCCGGTGGTTTTCCGAAGAGGGGAGTCGAGATTCCACCCTTACCTTTCCCGACCCCAACCTCACCCATATGAAGGGTCTCACTTTCCCACTTCTTCTGCAAGGTCACAAGGGGGCTTTCAGTTTAGACAGCAAGGCACCCCGGATAGGACGTCCAGAGGTAGGAATTTTGTCTCCAAATGGCCCTTTCGGGGGGGGGAGGTCGTTTCTCCAGACGCCGTCGTTAACTGCATTCCGGACCCTCCCATAGGGGGCAGATTGGCCCTCTTTGCCCCTGTTTGGGAAGGTTCAACTTCCGATAAATGGGTCCTGGCCTCATTACGATTCAGGTTAGCCATCAAATTTATTTCCCCGCCTCCGAATTTCTTTGTATGCTGTCCGCTTTCTAATGACATCGATAAACGGTCCCTCATGAACTCGGCGATTCAGCACTTGCTCGCCATCAGGGCTATTCAGCCTGTTCCTGAAGGTGAACACGGATCTGGGTTCTATTCCTGCGTGTTTCTCGTTCCAAAGTCTTCAGGGGGGTGGAGACCCATTCTGGACCTGAAACGTTTAAATTGGTATGTTTTGTACCATAAATTCAAAATGCAGTCTCTAAAATCTATTTTGGATGGTGTCAGGAGGGGCGATCTCCTTTTTTCTATAGACCTCACGGAGGCCTATCTCCATATTCCCATATGTCCTTCTCATAGAAGGTTCCTACGGTTCTATTATGGGGGGCGGCATTTCCAGTATCGGGCACTGCCCTTTGGCCTTTCTTCTGCCCCTCAGACCTTTACCAAGGTATTGGCTGCCTTAGCAGCTTCTCTTAGGGCCAAGTCTATCCGGCTACATTGCTATTTAGACGATATTTTGATTTTCTCCTCTTCCCCTTCCCGTGCTGCCTGGGATTTGCAACTTACCATCCAGGTCCTAGCTTCCCATGGTTTTTCTGTTAATTTGAAGAAGAGCCATCTGGCTCCTAGCACTCGATTAATTCACCTGGGAGCTCTAATAGACTCCGTGGCTGGAAGGGTTTTTCTCTCCCCTGAGCGGCAGGATAGCTTGAGATCCCTGATCTCCACGATAGAACGAGTCAGATCTGTTTCTCCTCTTGTACTGTCACAACTCCTGGGCAAAATGGTCTCGGCCATTTCTATTGTGCCCTGGGCCCAATTGCATTTGAGAGAACTTCAATGGTTTCTCTTGCCATTGCAGAAAGCGGGCAGAGGGACTTCTTATACGGCAGTTCCTGTTCCCAGGAGGGTGATCAGATCATTAAAGTGGTGGCGATCTCCAGCAATAGCGCGAGGCTCCCTGTTCTTCGAACCACGGAGAATAGTAGTGACAACAGACACCAGCCTCCTGGGATGGGGAGCTCACTGTCTGGGCCAGGTTGCACAGGGCACCTGGCCTTCTTCTGACGCCCATCATCCCATCAACTGGTTGGAACTTCGGGCTGTCTACCTAGCTTTACGAGCATTCCATCACATCATTGCCGACTCCGATGTCCTGGTTCTGATGGACAACATCACGGCGAAGGCTCACATCAGTCGCCTGGGGGGCACCAGGTCTTGTTCTCTGATGTCGGAAGCACTGAGATTGGGCCTGTGGGTGGAGAGTCATCTCGCATCCTTACGGGCGGAGCACATTTCCGGTGTAGCCAATGTGGAGGCGGATTGGCTGAGCCGCCAGTGGTTGGACCACTCAGAATGGCGGCTTCACCCGCACATCTTTCGCCAGATTGCCGCTCTTTTTGGGATGCCTGTAATAGACCTCTTTGCCATGTCGAACAATGCTCAGCTCCCGCGATTCATATCCCAGTTCCCATCTCCGAAGGCGGAGGCCGTTGATGCTCTACGCTCCCCCTGGCCTCCGGGACTTCTTTATGCGTTTCCGCCTTTCTCCCTGCTCTCCCGTGTGATTCTCAAGATATTGGTGGAACGGGCGGACGTTATCCTTCTGGCCCCCCACTGGTCTCGCAGGCCTTGGTTTGCGGACCTGATGTCGCTCTCAATAGCTCCACCATGGAAACTGCCTCTTTGGGCTGATGCCCTGTATCAGGGAGCAGTGAGGCACCCAGACCTGTGTTGGCTATGTTTGACCGCCTGGCGGTTGAGCGATGCGTCCTCGGAGCAGCCAACATCCCATGGCTGATGTGATCCACACAATACAGGCTTCTCGCAAGCCTTCCACAAACTGTATATACTCAGCCACTTGGCTTTCCTTTTGCTCATGGTGTGAGCGTGCCAGGGTTCTTCCGCTTCAAGCGTCCATTTTGGATGTTCTCGTATTTCTTCAACAGGGTCTCTCTAAAGGCCTCGCTCCTAATACCTTGCGGAGACAAGTGGCGGCGATATCGTCCATACTTACCTTCGGATCCCTGTCATGGTTAGCTCAACATCCATTGATTCGCCAATTCCTGCAGGGCGCTACCAGCCTGTGTCCACCAGTTCTCCATCGGTATCCAACCTGGGACCTATCTGTCGTTCTTAATTCTCTTACGGGTGCTCCGTATGAGCCCTTGAGAACCAATAGCCTGCGGTTTTTAACTTGTAAAGTTGCTTTTCTGGCGGTGATAATCTCGGCTCGCCGAATATCTGAGTTGGCCGCACTTTTTGTACGTCAGGATCTCTGCGTATTTCATGAGGATCATGTGGTTCTCCGGCTGGATCCTACATTTGTACCGAAGATCAATACAACTTTCCATCGTATGCAGGAGCTGATCCTTCCTGATTTTTGCCCGCACCCTACTCACCATCTCAAGCGAAAGTGGCATTCTTTGGATGTATGAAGAGCTTTACACATTTACATCAAAAGGACTGAGGCTGTTTGTAAAACTGAATCCTTGTTCGTCTCCTTCCTACCGGTTTCCTTGGATTGTAAAGTGTCTTCCACCACTATTGGACGTTGGATCCGGCAGACAATAGCCAAGGCGTATGAACTACATTCTCTTCCAAAACCTTCTCGTTTGTCAGCTCATTCGACTCGCAGCGCTGCCACGTCTGCGGCCTGGGCTACTCAGGCTTCGCTTCTTGAAATCTGCAGGGCTGCTACATGGACATCCCCTTCTCCCTTTATTCGGCATTATAAATTGGATAAGTTTGCATCGGCTGATGCCGCCTTTGGACGTAGGGTTTTGCAGCGTGTTGTCTCCAAACGTGTTTCCACTGACCAGCCTGGTCCCACCCGTTTATAGGGCCTGGGATCTTTGGTATGTCCCATGATGGCTGCTGTCTCCACCCACAATGGAGAAGGGGCGTTGGTCCTACCTGATACACACCTTCTCGTTGGGTGGAGACAACAGCCAAACCCTCCCGTTTTCCAGTCTGGTCTCTCTGTGTCTAGCTATTTCTTTCTCTCTATTGTTGTCCCACAGGCCGAGCTTGTCTTCTTGCCTTCGCCAAAAGCTGGGTCTGCCCGGTAACAAGGGCGGAGTTTAACAGCTTTGACAGGCTCAGTCTAGCAACCTGACCAGATGAGCACAACCCATGATGGCTGCTGTCTCCACCCAACGAGAAGGTGCGTATCAGGTAGGACCAACGCCCCTTTTAGCAAACTACCATCCAGTCTCCAACCTTCGCTTTTTAGCAAAGGTTGTCGAAAGTATGGTGGCACGACAGCTCCCACAGTACCTGGATGAAGCTGTCTATCTAGACTCATTCCAGTCCGGCTTCAGGCCTGGATACAGCACTGAAACAGCATTAGTCGCATTGGTTGATGATCTCTGGACGGCTCGGGATAAGGGATGTTCCTCTATCCTGGTCCTATTAGATCTCTCAGCGGCTTTTGATACCATTGATCATGGTATCATGCTGCACCGGTTGGAGGGGCTGGGAGTGGGAGGCACCGTATTATGGTGGTTCTCGTCCTACCTCTCTGACAGGTCGCAGTCAGTGTTGACAGGTGGACAGAGATCGACCTTGAGGCCCCTTGTGGGGTGTCACAGGGGTCGGTCCTCTCACCTCTCCTGTTCAACATTTATGTGAAACCGTTGGGGGAGATCATCCATGGTTTTGGGGTGCAATGTTATCTGTAAGCTGATGACACTCAGCTGTACATCTCCACCACAAACCACCCCAATGATGCCCTTGAAGTGATGTCCCAGTGCCTTGAGGCCGTACAGGTCTGGATGGGGAGAAACAGGCTTCGACTCAACCCTTCCAAGACTGAGTGGCTGTGGCTGCCGACGTCCCGGTACAGCCAGTTAGTCCCATCACTAACTATTGGGGATGAGTCATTGACCCCCGCAGAGAAAGCTCACAATTTAGGCATCCTCCTGGATGCATGACTGTCTTTAGAAGATCATATAACAGCCGTGGCCAGAGGAGCTTTCTATCAGGTTCGCCTGATTCGCCAATTGCGTCCCTTTCTAGACCGGGACTCATTACGCACAGTCACTCAAGCCCTCGTCATTTCCCGACTTGACTACTGCAATGCTCTCTACATGGGGCTCCCCTTGAAGTGCACCCGGAAACTCCAACTGGTCCAGAATGCGGCTGTGTGAATAATTATGGGAGCAACATGGCGCTCACATGTAACACCTCTATGCGAGCTGCACTAGCTTCAGGTGGCCTTCTGAGTGTGCTTCAAGGTGTTGGTTCTTACCTTTAAAGTGCTCCATGGCTTAGGACCTAAGTACTTACGAGACCACCTGCTGCAACCGATAACCTCCCACCAACCAATACGTTCTCACAGAGTAGGCCTACTCATAGTACCATCATTAAAACAATGGTGTCTAGTAGTTCCAAGAGAGAGAGTCTTCTCTGTGGGGGCACCTACTCTTTGGAACAAAATACCTCCTGGAATACGAATAATCCCAGATCTTCACATTTTCCGACGTGCCCTGAAGACATTTCTGTTTCAACAAGCAGGGCTAGCATAAACATTTAAATTCTATGCCAAGGTCTTAGCAGATACACTAAGTTGACTCAATTTATTACTTACTGTTTTAAAAAAAAAATATGTATATGAAATCCTATTCTGTTCACCACCCTGAGTCCTTTGGGAGAAGGGCAATATAGAAATTCAATAAATAAATAAATAATAAATAAAAAAATAAATAAAAAATGTAGATTAATTAAAAGAATGTTGAATGAGAGAATCAAAAGGCTAAACTTCAGGATACTTGCCTTTTTTTGAAAACAGTATTGTATAGAAAAACACACAATAGATTATGAAAAGCAGAATCAGTAATGTAATAATGTATAAAAGGCATTTTTAAAAAGTGGCAATTTCTTTAAATTTGGAAAACAAGCATTTTACTGTAATATACATGTACTTTTTAATTGCTATCAATATACAACAGTGGTATAATTAAGGCAAAGCAGAAATTTCAGCAATTCACGATTGGAAATCTAAAATGATAGTGCAGTATTTATGTGGATTGCCATTGAAAAAGATTTAGGGAAGGGACCATGATGTATAAAAGAAGTTAAAATTCAACGTACACTCTGCTAAGTAAAATTGCATATAATGGGATTTTATCAATGAGTAAATATGAATTGTGCTACAAGTACAGTAGTAGGACTGGAATTAATAGACAAATTAAAATCAATGTCATTAAATCCAGTATATAACTAAATTTTGAAACTCAATTCAGAAATTAATTCTACAAGAGATGTATGCAGCTTTTCACTCAAATCACTCATTTAACTTGTGATTATGAGAATATTTTTTTAAGAATGCGATCTAATTGAAAAATCTTATTCTGGTGATCTAAAAAAAGATGAGTTACAGATATTAAACTTTGACATGATTAATGTCGAAGTTTGTTGAAGGAGAAATAGCATGTCCTTTCCCACAAAGCATTTTGTACCAAACCTTAAATTCATTGAAAGAGTCAGTTGAAGTTTAGTTCTACTTTAAGGTATGGGTACAATCAGCATTTTTGTCCCAGTGTGCATTTTGTTTCCATGCACATAAAGTTAAGTTTCTATGGGCATTTTCCTACTTCTCTTATCTAAATTGGATAGATTGGATAATAGTTATAAGGATGCTTAGTTTTTCTTGTACTAGTTTGCTTTTCCAGATATTAACTTCAAAGCAATTGATCCTGACCCCAGAGTTCTGATCCTAAATGAAAAAATAAAACATTTAAAAAGAATTAGAGGAATTTGATAAAATGTTTTTTTATCAAATCAGGTACTGCATAAATAATAACATGGAAATCTATTCTCTATATAAATCTTAACTGTAAAATAATTTTGACCAAATCTAATTAGTTCCTTATCTCCATAGCTCAACCTATGTTTGAGTAAATGAGTATGTCTAAAACTTTACTTTTATATACAGGTAGCATTTGACTTAATGATTATTTGTTCAGTAATCAAAGTTACAGCGGCATTGAACAAAGAGACTTAAGTCTCCAAAGTTGTGGTTGATGCAGCACTCCTGTAGTCATGTAACCTAATTGTTAGTTGCTTGACAGCTGGCTTGTATTTACGACTGCAGGGGTGGTTCAACTCCCCACGCACCTGCCTATCTCTCTCATCTTTTGGACCCCTGTTTGCCTCCCTAGCTGACCTTCACTGTCTTCTTGCTCCCACTGCTTACCAAGCATGCCTTGCTTGGCCCTTTGTGAGGTAGTTGCTGGCTGCATGAGGCTTTCTTCTCCAGGTCATGCATGGGAATTTACTCAAAAGACCAGGGAAATCTGGCTTTATGTGGCCAGCAGTTGCCTCATGAAGGGCTAGGTGAGCAAACTTCAGCAGCAGGAGCAAGAAAACAGCAAAGGTCAGCTGGGGTGGCAGAGTGCAGGGTGCAAAAGTGTCCAGAACAGTGTCTTTATATTGTTGTACTGGAACTTTCTAGGGCCACCTAGAACAAAGTGGCTGCTTTGTGCTGTGATGCTGGGCTATGGCGTCACACCATGCTATGGCTTCACGCCATGCTATTGGGGCTTCCAAAGTGGCTGCTTTGCACTGCAGTGCCGGATCCTCCCAAGGAGGGTAGAACTTCCTGGGGCAGCCCCAATGTGCATTCCTGACTCTAGGGGGCGGTGCTCATCTCTGTTTCAAAGCCTAAGAGCCAGCGCTGTCCGAAGACGTCTCTGTGGTCATGTGGCCAGCATGACTAAACGTCAAAGGCGCACGAAATGTTTACCTTCCCATCAAAGGTGTTCCTTATTTTTTTTCCATTGCGCTGCTCCTACAATCCATAGCTGGGTTGTTTCCTCATTGCTTGACATTGACTGGGTGAATTTTTTTCCTCTCTCTCTTCATACTGTGGCCATGCCCATCAATCTCATAATCCTCCAGTCTTTTCACTCAGTCGCTGACAAGACTGGTGTGTTTTTCTCTTGGTGCTCTAGCTAGAGATTTTTTTATTCATGCGATTAGGCTATTTCTTTATTTTTCATTAATTCATTTTCTTCGGTGAGAGCTGATAAACCTGCCTGCTGCTGGGCATGTCTGACGTGTCTGGGGCTCCAGGCTGTCTCACACCTCATTTCCATCTACTAGCCTGCAGCTCATGGACACTGTCCCCACGGGGTGGGTTTGATTCTTGGACATCTAGCCACCGTTGTGTAAGTCTCCGGTCCACCGGCATATCTGCCCACACCCACTGTTTTCTTTGATAGCTCTCATTAGTGGCGGCTCTGGAGTTCCTGCACGGTATGCCGTGCAGGCTCTGAGATTTATTTCATTCCCCTCTGCGGCACTGTGGGAGAACTATTGCTGCCACTCGACTGGGATTCTGATATACCCGTGGTGGCCGACTTCTACGGAGTTGAGGAGATATCGGGCGGGCATACGGCTGCGCCAGCGCTGCACTTGGCCTGCGTCCCAGCTTTTCTGCCGCCGCTGCTACAGCCGCCATTGTGGTGAGCTGTTTATTGGCATTCCATCATCGCTGCTCCGGCCACCATTTTACCTTGCCGCCTGATCTGCCGCCCAGCCACCATTTTACCTTCAGACTTTCCTGCCGTCTTTTGCCCGGCCACAGCCCGCCATTTTGTTGTGCCCACACTAAGCTGGTGCGGCCGCCATACTTCTTGAGAGCAACGGCCGCCATTTTTGTTGGGCCTTTCGGCTTACTGCGACCTCCAATTTGGATCAGGACCGCCATTTTGTTTTAGGCAGCGGCTGTCGCGGAAGTCTCCAGTTATTTGTGGGCAACACCCAGCATTTCCTGGGGCCCATCACTGCCATCGTGTCTGACAGGCCGGCAGTTACAGCGCGTACCACTTGGGGTGACATCTATCCAGAGATCCTTGGACAATTTGGCCTTCTCCTAGGTCATTCCCTGGAAGGTTGCCAGTGGGACTTCAGGGTGTCACAGCATTTGCTGACTCTCCTGTCAGTTGTTTTTGGTTATCTATATATAGTTACCTTTAAAAAAAGAGAACTTTATGATGGCGGAATCCTCACTGTCTTCGGACCTCGAGCACGAGGCCAACCCACTTAGGGCCTCAGCCAAGCATAAGACTGCACCCAGGGTGCATTCGGTGTCATGCTCCCGCACTTCCCACCAGTCCAAAACATCTCTGGCCACGCTTGAGTGTCAGTATGGTAAGGCCGGGCAGGCCGCTTCTTCTCCCTTTGCTTGGGAGGTTCAGGCTTTGCCAAGAGTGCCCCCTTCATTGGGTTCAGAGGTTACAGGTGCCCTGCTATCGGCTCCACCCCTCGGGGGCATGCCATCTGTAGATGTGGGCCCTTCTGGTTGATTCCTGGGCCTTTCTAAGCGGGTATCGCTTTCTCTGCTGGATGTCTCAGCCGTAGGTATGGCTGGCAATCTGCCACTGTTTCCACACCAACCTGAAGCAACCTTCACACCGACTGCTGCGGGACTCCATGCAACGGAGGTACAACTACCGGCGGCCCAGGTGGACCTCCAGGCACTGCTGTCTACCGCTCTATCTTCCTTACTGGCTGCCAGGCTCCAACAGGCAATTCATCTGCCTCCCCAAACCGTGTTGGCACAGCCCCCATCTCACGCCACTGGTCAGCATCGAGGCCACTCTCCCACCCGTGCTGAGTCAGCTTCCTCAGGTAACTCAGACCATGGTGACGTGGTCCCTCAGGATATCAAATTTTTGGAAGATGAGGACATGCTGCCGGATGCCCGATACTTCTCCGGTTTGTTTAGGCTGTCATTATTTAAGTCACCTTTCCGTGTGACGGAATAAGGCGTGACAGACAACTATCATTGAAGCTACGGACACGTTGCCTAGCATCCCTTTGACCTCGTCGGGCTCTCATGATGCCCTATTTACATCTTCCAAGCCAGACAAGGATTTCATCCCATGCCCTCAACTTTTCTCTGACGTCCTACAGTCCCCTTGGTCTCAGCCTGGGTCCCTGACGGCTCCCAGTAGTCAGGACAAAAGACTGTATTGCGCAGCTCCAGAGCTGGATGGGTTGTTGGCCTTACCAATTGTCAACCCAACGGTGGCAAGTCTGTCATCTTCTGTGCTCTCCACTGACTCTCGAGATGGTCTTAAGTCTGAGGACAGAAAGGCGGAGCTCATGTTTCATAAGACTCACCAGGCAGTGGCCTGGACAATTAAGACCTTTTTCAACAGGGCATCGCTAATCTGGCTGCGTCAACTCCAGGAGAGGCTGCCTCCAGAGGACACAAGATTGCACCAGGATATAAATAAGATTGTGGCAGCCACCGAATAATTGGTGGATGCTTCCTTAAATTCAGTGAAGTTCACTTCACGGGCCTTGGCATCCTCCGTGACATCTCGACGTCTTTTTTGGCTCAGAAGCTGGAGAGCCGATGTTAAAGCCAAGTGGAAGCTTGCGGCAGCTCCGCATAAGGCTGCTAATCTGTTTGGAACGCTCTAGACCCAGTACTCGTCGAGGATAAAGTCAAGCATAAAGTCCTCCCGACTTCGTACTGCAGACTGGAACGTCGTTATACTCCCTACTTACCATACCAGCCCTTTCGGACCTCCTCAGGACCCGGGGGGTCCTATGCAGAGCGTCCCTTCTTTCAAGGTGCCAACCGCTCCACTGATAGACATCATTTTCGCGACAGGGGCAGGAACCCCTCTTCCACCAAGAGTCCCTTCCGTGGCTCTGGATTCAAGCATTTCTGCCGGGGAAAGTGACTACTGGTCACAGGGGCCCGTTGGCGGTCGTCTCCAGCTCTTCCACCACCAATGGGAGCAGTCGACCACAGATGTTTGGGTTCGCCGTACTGTCACTTTCAGACTCACCATCGAATTCATCAGCTGTCCTCCAAGTTGCCATGTATGTTGCCCGGCTCCTCTTTCTCTCGAGAAGGGCCAGCTGCTGAGGGAGGAGATTCTTCATCTCTTACACATCAGGGTGATAGAGCTGGTGCCATTGGACCAGTGTGGAACTGGCTTCTATTCGGTTCTGTTCTTGGTTTCCAAGAACTTGGGGGCTAGAGAAGCATTTTGAACTTGAAGCACCTGAATTTTTCTGTCTGCTACCGCAGATTCAAAATGCACTCTCTCCGCTTGATCCTTGGGAGGATGCGGCATGGGGACCTCCTTCAATCCGTCAACCTCAGAGAAGCATTCTTCCATGTCCTGGTGCATCCAGCCCACCGGAAGTACCTGAGATTCCAGTATGGGGATAACCATTATCAATATTGTGCCATGCCCTTTGGGCTGTCCTCAGCCCCAAGGACTTTCACCAAGCTGGTGGTGGTGGTGGCGGCGACTCTCAGGGTCCTATCTGTGAGGGTCTTGTGTTACCTTGATGACATTCTGGTCCTGTTGCCTTCCAAGGCACAAGCCACTCAGGATATGCAGCAGGTGATAGATGTTTTCCAGAGGCACGAGTTCTCGATAAATCTTCCGAAGAGTCACTTGGTGCCTTCCACCCGTCTTCAACATCTCAGGGCGGTAATAGACTCTACCAAGGGACAGATCTTCTTGTCTCCGGACAGGATCCAGAGTATCACCAATCTGATCCACCAGGTTCTGGCACATAGGTCTGTTCCATTTCTCCACCTCTTGCATCCACCTCTTGTTGGGAAAGATGGTCTCGTGGTTCTCAATTGTGCCTTGGGCTCGCCATCACATGCAACAATTACAATGGTTCCTGTTCTCTTTTCAACGGACAGGGCGCAGGGACTCACTTCGCAAAGTGGCTCTCCCTCCCCAGATCCACTTTCTCTGCACTGGTGGATGGGTCCAGCCCTACTCTAGGGTTCCTACTTTCTGGAACCAGACCATCTGACTCTGACGTCAGATGCAGCCTTCTGGGTTGGGGGACGCATTTTCACAATAAGGTGGCGCAGGGCTGCTGGTCTCTGTTAGAAAAGCAACACAGCATCAAACCTCTGAAGCTGAGGGTTATCAGGCTTGTGCTATGACATTTCAAGACCCAGCTGGAGGGTCAGCACATCCTGATCCTCACGGATAACATCTTGGCCAAGGCACATGTGAACAAGGAGGGCGGCATGCGGTCCAGGGCCCTGATGTTGGAGGTGGAGAATCTGCTGGCTTGGGCAGAATGCCATGTCCTCTCATTGACAGCAGACCATATCTCTGATGTAGACAACGTTTGAGCAGACTGGCTCAGCAGAGAGCAGATCAACCCTGCAGAGTGGCAACTTCAGCCCAGCTTGTTCTGGGAGGCGACGCTTCGATTAAGATTACCAGACATCGATCTATTCGCCAGTCCCTCAAATGCCCAGCTGCCTCGCTATGTGACTTGTTACTCGTGCCTCTCAGATGCAGTAATCAGCATGATACAAGCTTTACGACAATCGTCAACGTCATGTATATATGAAGCCTCTTGGAAGGCTTTCTGCACTTGGTGTTCTGGGAACCATGTGGACCCTACCACGGCACAGGTCTCGGACATTCTGGACTTTCTCCAGGCTGGCTTAGACAAGGATCTATCTCCATCCACCCTGCGTCAACAGATGGCCGCTTTGTCTACGGTCATCAGGTGTGTGCCTTATCATTCGTTGTTGCACCATCTGCTGATCAGAGGTTTTCTACATGGGGCTATGAACTTACGTCCACCTACGGTTCATCGCTACCCCACATGGGATCTCTCTCTAGTCCTGCAGGCACTCACATCTCCTCCATTCGAGCCTTTAGGGTCGGTCCCACTTAAGTTCCTCTCGTTCAAGGTGGCATTTCTTCTGACTGTCACTTCAGTCAGGAGAATTTCTGAACTCACCGCCTTATCGATCAGGAAGGACTTCTGCATTTTTCATGCAAACACCGTTATTCTCCGTCTGGACCCCACAATCATCCCAAACATGAACTCTTGGTTTCACCGAGCCCAGGAGCTCATCTTATTGGATTTTTGCCCCTCACCTAGGCACCAGCGCGAGAAGGACTGGCACACACTGGACATTCGCAGGACCCTCTGTCGCTACATTCGCCGTATGGCATCCTTCAGGAAATCTGAAGCTCTCCTGGTCTCCTTTCATCCAGCTTCCATGGGCCAGAAAGTGTCAGCTTCCACAGTGGGAAGGTTGATCAAAGCATGTATCTCAACAGCTTATGAGCAGAAAGCTCGGCCTCCACCAGGCAGAATTCTGCCTCATTCTACCCGCAGTGCTGTGACTACAACTGCCTGGGCCACGCAGGCCTCAGTCTCTGACATCTGTCATGCGACCACGTGATCTTCTGTTTCACCCTTCATTCGACACTATAAGATTGATGCTTACGCCTCGGCTGAGGCTTCATTTGGGCGGCGGTTGTTACAAAGTGTTTATGTTGACCAGGATTACGTGAGCAGTCAGCCCCCGCCCTTGATGTTTAAGCTTGGGAATATCCCAGCTATTGATTGTAGGAGCAGCGCACTGGAAAACAGACGTTGTCTTACCTGAACGTCCCTTTTCTGGGCGCTGTGACTACAGTCCATCCCCACCCTGTTCTACGGTTTGCTGGCTTCCTACTCCTGTTCTGTTTGGGTTAGGGATCTTTTGCCTTACCTTTTTTTGCACGGTTTACTTGTATAGGTTGGTCGCACCTTCGTGACAAAGACTGGAGGATTATGGGATTGATGGGCGTAGCCACAGCATGAAGAGAGAGAAAAAAAATTCACCTAGTCAATGTCAAGCAATGAGGAAACAACCCAGCTATGGATTGTAGTCACAGCACCCAGAAAAGGAACGATCAGGTAAGATAACATCCGTTCTACTTGCATTTTTTATGTGCTTTCGAACTGCTAGGTTGGCAGAAGCTGGGACAAGTGATGGGCGCTCACCCCATTACACGGTTAATATCACATTAAACAATAGGCCTAATATTTGTATTTTAAAAAACATTTAAAGTATAAAATAAATGACTATATACAAGAGAAAAAGAAAGAAATAAGTGGATGGAAAATAAAATATCAGTAAATAAACAAAATTCATAGTTATAAAATTTAAAAATTGTTATTATTTCTTTGATTAAATGAATATATAAACTAATTATATCACATGAGATACCTCCAATCATTACAAACCTCTAAACATGAAAATTTATGCAGTATGGATGTTGCCACTATTATCTGAAATAAATGTGCATGATCTAATAGAAAAATAAAATAAATAAATATTAAATACTACCGCTAAAACATAAGTAAATACAGTATTATGTTCTCAATTTCCTTTGATTGTTCTCCACTGTTGAATACAACAAATTATAAATATTAAAATTGTGTTCACTATTTTTACATTAAATATTTCTCCCATAAAAACCAAATCCTAAGTATCTGAATTTGCCTTATTGTATGACATGTAATATTTACAGAAGCTATTCTTCGTTAAATTTAATCAAACTTACCGTATGTTCTAGAGCTATACTTTTACTTTTGCCATTAGTAAGTATTCTCCTAGTTTGGTTTCTGAGTATATGATATTGTCAGCTAATTGTCACTTCCCCAATGTTGGACTAAATTTCCCTGTGTGGCCTTCAGCATGTCTCTTAATATTTTTAAAAACTATTTGTTCTGGAAAAGTTCCTAGTAGAAAAAAGATGAGTTATCAATTCAAACTTTGTTTTGATTTTTTTTAAAATAATCCTGTGTATGTATTTCTAGTACTTTTGATTTTTTTAATGTAAAATCTGACAAAATATTCCTTTGTATTACATTTCAAGCATTTATTATGATTTATCTATTTTTGCAGTTATGTGTTGGAGCTATGTACCATCTGTAAAACAATTTACAATTTTTCTCTTAATTATAGTTTATCTCCACCCACTCTTCCATAGCCTTACTTGTTCTGTCTCTGTATAAGATTTTAATAATAATTTCTCTATACAGTATATATGTGTGTCTGTATCTGTACACACCAGACCTATCTCGGTTCTGTATAAGTATTTTAAATTCTATCATTTGTCTTTAAAACCTTTTTATCTTGGTGTCACTTTTTATTCTAGAGATCTGTGAATTCAAGCATGATAAACTTTGACGTTCACCGAATAATTCTTTCTGTGTCTTTAGCCACTTCTTTCAGTGTTGTAATTTCAAACTGTCACTAACTAATGATTATAAGTCAAAGACCACTTGTATATATAATTTGAGTATTTCTGAGCTTGGATAGTTATAGTAAATTAAAGGCTTATTATTTACACCCACTCACCCACATTCAAAGTGATTGCCCGAGCCTGGGAAAAGACATAGTTGTTTAATTATCTTGAAACAAGATTCATGGTATGCAGATCCTGCAGGTTCTGAAGCTTCTTACAGAAGATTTGAGGAGCCATATAAGTAGTCCTCACTTAACAACTACAATTGGGACTGGCATATCCATTGCTAAGTGATGTGACTGTGAAGGGAGACATCATGTGATTGTGACTTACGATTTTACTGTTGGATTCTCCATTGATTCTGCTTGTCAAAAGCTGGCTGTGAAGCTTGCAAATGGTAGCAGGAAATTGTGACAGTTGTAAAAAACTCTTGTTTGCAAAGTGCCTGAACGTCAATCATATGAATAAGGGAATGTTGCAATAATCATACCGGTAAATGCAAGGGCTTATTGCAGAGTTACTTTTTTGCACCTCATATTTTAAGATATTAAGATAAATATTTCTATCAACAAACTAGTTCATAGTATTTAAATATTGAAATCCTGCAAATTATCTCTATCTCTGTGTATCTATATCTATATAGGATAGCTTTGATTATCAGCAAAATAATTTGGTCTGGATTTAATCTGCAGGATAGAAAGTATTTATAAATGTTTTAAGTGATTCAGGAAAGAGAATATGAGCAGTTTTTATCTAAACTCTGGTGCTGAACTAAATATAACCATAATTTATATGTGATTGGCAAATGCTCAGTCAATTGTATAAGTCTAGGCACATAGTCAAAGAAGTAAGAATAATGAGCTTTTATTTTTGTTCAACCAAAAGTCAAAATTTATTAGAGTGACTTGCAGTGTTCCTGCCAGCTTTCCTATTCACTTTGCTTGTGGAAAGCCAACAGGGAAATTGTTGCAAATTGTGATCATATGACCATAGCTCATTGCAACATCATAATTGCAAGCTAGGCACATGAGTGCCCAGATCATGATCATTTGACCAGGAGGCTGCTGCAATGTCCACAACTTTGAGGATTGGTTATAAGTTTCAAGGTTACTTTTCTTAAAGACCCTATTCAGAGAGTTTATATGAGCATATTCCAACAAAGGAGTCTTTAATTACCTCTGACCTCTAGACTCTGTCAAGATGCCTGATAAATTCAATAAATTAGTATAATTTTTTTAGTCAGTAGACCTTGAAATTACACTGGCAAATATCTTTCTCTTCAATCAGCTGAGGTGCATTTACATATTACCGCCTGTTAACTTGGTCTCCTGTGCTTTTTAAGGTAGCTGTAAAGCTTGGGTGTAGTTGCCGAACTATTGATTTCAAACTTTTTTTGTGGTCTCCAAGTTTTTTATTGCTGATTTAGATGCAGCATTATCTGAGAATTAATAGAAGGGCCAATAAGAAGGGACCTTAGGAAGGCCATTTTGCCTATGAATAAAGCAAAGAAAAAAAGGAGAAGGGTGAATTTAGAGCACCCATTTTCTCCTTTTAAGTTCTGTATCAAATTTAACATGACCATTCTGGAAAATCATATGACTGTTAGAGGCTTCTGTCTTCACTTCCCATTTGATGATTTAAACAATTGTAATTGATAAGGCAGTGATGGTGAACCTTTTCGCTCAGTGCCGAAAAGGGAGCACTTCAGGTGCGAAGGCCAGCTGATTGTTGCGTGCGCATGCGCACCAAAAACCCAGAAGAGAAACGGGCGATGCCTCACATGCCAGGCGACATGGCTCCAAAGTGGCACGCATGCCATAGGTTCGCCATCACAGTGTTAAGGAGAACATCACGTTTCCATGACTGTACTTTACTTTCTCCTTTCTATTGACTGCTTGTTAGTGTTCTGACCTAGGCTCCCTTAACAAGCAGGAGACAGGAATTAGTCCCTGCAAAACCTCTTTTATTTACATGACTGTGAATTACATTCATTCACAGTCAGCAAGGTTTGTCCAAACAGTTTTTCAAAGGAATATTTCTCAACACACCTTATCTTGTTTGTCAAGCTGCCACGTAACTTGTTTCCAACCGCAGTACAAGGCAAAACTTGGCACAGAGTCTCTCAGAGTCACAGAACAAACGAATTGTTTACTGCAAAAGCCCACTCCCTGTTCGCGCCTCTTTTATTTCCTATGGGAGGGGCCAATCTCCTCCAAGGTGTGGCTTTACTCCCGAGTTGACCCTGGTCTCTGAGTTGTTCTTGTCTTCTGGGAGCTCTGCACATGCACACACTGGGAATGAGTTCCAGTTGTTCCTTTGCCTCACTGCTATCTAATTCCCTCTCTACCTCCAATGCAGAGCCCTTGTCTGAGCTTTTCCCAGCCCCCAGGATTGGCCCACCTTCCTCCCTAACCTCCTCATTGTCTGACTCTGCTGTCAGGTCCCCTAGCCACCAGTGGGCCACAATAGTCAGTTGCAAAACACACAAATTGTGATCATTTTGCAATTGTTATAAAAGTGAGGATTGGTTGCAAAGCTATTTTTTTTACACCATTATAATTTCGAACATTGATAAAAAAAGGCACTCAACAATCAAGGATTACTTTTAAGTGTAATCCCTAGTTACTAATAGATTGCCATAGATAATAAAACAAAGTTTTAAAGAATAGAGTTAAACAATAAAGTCGAATTCTATGTCACAGTGATTAGGAAATTTCCTTTGATATATCTATCACCAACTGTTAAACACACATCCTGGAGTGTACAGGTATTTCTCTGCCTTGGAGGCAGCCTCAATAAATTCTGGCTGTTCCGATATTGTAACTGATTCTGGGGTGAAGCCATGCAGGTGCCACAGCCTCTACTCCTGCAAGTTCCAGAGCTTCAAGAAGGATATTTACAGTAAATTTATCAGTAAGTGACTGATCAGTGGAGAATGGTGAGGGGGACATGGGACCTAGTGGGGTAGGAAACAGGTCCAAGGCCTGTGGGGACTCAGCAGTAGAAGATGGGGGAGATAGGCATGGGCACCCCTGTAGCACCCCTGCAGTACATCATAAGGGTAAGTGGATTGACACACATCACAATTTTGTTCACATGCCCATAGGAATGCTGTAGTTATCATAACTTTGAAACCAGATAGTAAGAAGTTTTTTGAAGTTACAACAACCAGTTAGTTATAAGCCAAGGACAACCTGTACTGAGAACAAACATAATAGTCTGAGAACATACTAAGGCATCCGATTGCTCATTGTAGAAAAAAAATTGATTATGCAAAAGAGTTAGTATGGTATATTCTAAGACAGGGGTGCCAAACTTGATTTCATTGAGGGCCACATCAGGTTTGTGTCTGACCTTGTGGGGGCAGGTTGGGCATGGCCAGGATGGCTGTGGCCAGCTTGACATTTCTCCTGTCGGGGGCGCCTGTGGTCACTCGAGCAATCTGCCAGCGAAAACGGGCTCCCGAGCTCCATTTTCACTGGCAGAGGATTGCAGGAGGCCGTGGCAGCCGAAAATGGAGCTTGGTAGCTCGTTTTTGCTGGCAGAAGCACCGTGGGCCGGTCCTTCGCTGTGTCCAGGGCAGTCCTGCGGGCCAGATCTAAATACCCTGTGGGCCGGATCTGGCCCTGAGGCCTTGAGTTTGACACCCTGTTCTAAGACAAGCCACATTGACCCCCCTTTTTTACCAGTAAATCCCTAGGTTTGAATTGGTAGTTTCACAGTTTTCTGGGAGGAAATGACAAGAGTAAGAGAAATGTACCAAGATCTTCCATTCTTTGGTGCAGTTACTTGCTACCTTGACCTCTTTCCCAAGGGAGGAATAGCTCAGGCACGTTTAAATTGGATGATTGGTTAAAGGAGATTGTATTATGAATTAATTCATTTGCAGAATTTAAGCAGTGATGTTTGCAGAATTGTCCATCTATACATTAAGTGCTTGTCCTATGGCCGTATTGGCGAACCTATGGCACGTGTGCCGGAAGTGGCATGCAGAGCCATGTTGCCTGGCATGTGTGGCGTCACCCATTTCTCTTCCGAATTTCCAGGGCACGCTTGCGCACCAGCCAGCTAGTTTGTGGGTTACTGGTACGCATGCTTGCATGACAATCAGCTGGCCTTTAGTGCGGGTGCACACCGGCCATGCCATTGCTGCCCGCATACAGCCCTGGGATATCCATCCCTTGCCAGCCAGGAGCACTGCCACCAGTCACTCCCCTATGCCAGATGCCTGCTTGCTTCATCACCACCACTGCGAGGAAAGTCCCTGCAGCTGCGCTGCCTGGAATCCATGTGGGCTAACACAGGGGGAGGACAGATATGGCTGCCTGGATGCTGCCCGGAGTGCCAGGGTGACAGGAGAGGAGCCGCTGCTGCCTTGTAGCCAGCACAACCCTGGCTACACCCTCTCTCCCCCGCCAGCTGCTCCTGCCACCGCTGGGGAAGGCGAGCGCAAGAACTGCCACCGCTGGGTGCAAGGGGCTGGTGGGAAGCATCTGCTTTTGGGGCTTCCCTGTCTCCCCAGCTGAGCAGGCTGTCCAGGGGCAGGAATTGAAGCCCCCACTCGCTGTTTCTGGCAGTGCAATGACCGGCTCCGCTGGGTACAAGGGGGTGGGGGAAGGATCTGCTTTTGGGGCTTCCCTGTCTCCCCAGCCAAGCAGGCTGTCCAGGGGCAGGGATTGAAGTCCCCAGTCGCTGCTTCTGGCAGCACCATGACTGTCTCCGCTGGGTACAAGGGGATGGGGGAAGGATCTGCTTTCGGGGCTGCCCTGTCTCCCCACCCGAGCAGGCTGTCCAGGGGATGGAAAAAGCTGCTGCACAAGCCGTTGTGGCACAACAAGAATCAGCTGGCCCAAACAGTCCTGTTTTGAAGACAATGCTACCCCCCCCTTTCCACCTCCTCCAGAAAAGGGCTAAGCGGTCACTCCCACCGCCCCCCCCCATTCTTCATTCGTAGCGGTGTGAAGGGGGAAAAAACCCACAGGAAGACCTGCTCCTGATTCTGCCAAGGAAAAGGCACTGCGAGAACCGCTGTTGCCAGGTGCAAGGGGATAGTGGGAAGGATCTTCTGTCTGTGGCTTCCCTGTCTCCTCACCTGAGCAGGCTTTCTAGGGAAAGGGATTGAAGCCCCAGCCTGCTGCTTCTGGCGCTGGCAACCCCTCGTCCCTGGCAACAGCTTTTTCCTTCCCCTGGACAGCCTGCTCGGGTGTGGAGACAGGGAAGCCCTGAAAGCAGATCCTTCCCCTACCCCCTTGAACCCAGCGGAGCCAGTCATTGCACTGCCAGAAGCATCGAGTGGGGGCTTCAACCCCTTCCCCCGAAAGCCCAAAACAGGTCGGGGTAGGGGGGCACGAAGCGCATGTGGGGGACTGCGCATGCGCAATGCAGAACATATGCATGGGGGAGTGTGCACAATGTGGGGCGCATGTGGGGTGTCACGTGCGCATGCACATATGTGGGGAGTTGCATTGCATTACGGGTGCTGGCACATGTGCACATTATCGCACACTCACACACATACTTCTGGCACGCAACGAGAAAAAGGTTCGCCATCACTGTCCTATGGAGACTTTATTCATTTCGTCTAACAATGAATTTCATTTTTTTTTTATTGAAAAAGTTTTACAATACAAAAAATTTTCATTTTCACCCCCCCTCCCCAATCCCCCCTTCCCAACCCCTCCCGTTACCTCCCTCAACCCCAACCCCTTCCCTCCCCATCCCCCCCTGACTTCCGCTACAAATTTTAAATTTAAAACAAGAGAAAAAGAAAAAAGTTATTAAGTATTCAAATTCTAAATTGAAAAAGTTTCGAAAGAGGAAGAGAAAGAAGGAAAGGAAGAAAAAAAAGTAAAAAAAGAACAAACGAACAAAAGAAACCCAATAACTATAACCAAAAAGTAAAACAGTAGACCTATAAATATTAATATATTTCTAAAATAAACAATGTTGTAATAAAGAAAACCAATAATAACCATTATAATTTTATCCCAACTACACCCCTTAACTAAAAAGCAAAAAACATAAAACATGCAGTATAATGTATATAATTATGCATATATAATTATAATCATACAATTATGTCATAAGAAAAAAAAATATCTTTTGTTTAATTCGTTTTTCAGTCTCCATAATCCGAATTTCAGTTTTCTCTTCGTCTTGATTGAAGTTGAATATATTTCCTCCAACATAAATCCAATTTCGATAAGCTTCATCTTCCAGCTGCCCCCATCAGCAAAGTAAAACATTTCTCCACACAACCCCCCAAGTGACTTTATATAAATAATATCCAACCACGAAGGTATTCACACCTCTAGGTAGAATCATTCAAACTAGCTTATACTGTAACACCTAAAAATAAGAAAAATCCTTTGCAGCTCCTCTTAACATTCAAGCCTTGAAGAAAAGAAAAAAAAACAAACTAGGAACCGCATTCCCAGATGTTCCTTTAAAACTCTTTCAAATCCTGCCACCCTTTGCAATTCATTCCTTCGGGTTGTAAGATGTTTTGAATTTCATTGTCTTCTCCTAGATGATGAATTCCACAAAAAGATGTATAATAGGGTAACCAGTGATCGCTGCTAATATTGCAGCAATCTATCGGCACTCAGGATATTAAGTCCAATTCAGGATAAACTTTATGGTAAAATTTTTATAATCCATTTTGATATATAAGTTTAATGTCAGTCCAACTCAGGATGAACTTTTTAACGAATTGTTATACATCTCCAAAATTTTAACGGCTATCTACAATAGCTCAAATCTTCAAAATAAATTTCTTAGAGAATTTTTATAATCCATTTTTTCCAAATCTTTCAATGCTTTCTGTTACAATATCAAACGATTCACGATACTCCTTAAATTTATCGTCTGTGGTTTCCAGTCGGATTTCCTCATTAACTTCTAGTTCCTGTCGATTAGCATCACCCCCCATTTCTTGAGGAGCACTGGACCTCTGCTGCTGTTCATCTCGAAGTGTAACCTTATTTTTTAAATCTTCCTCCAGCAGTTCAAGGTCCTGTGTTCCCCCTCTAAGGTCACTGGGATGCTCAATTTTCTCATCTGAAAAGTCCATAGTAGAATCCTCTGGAAAACCACCTGATACTCCTTCTTTTAACACACTTTGAGTTTCTTCTTTCTGTTTGCATTTTGTAGACTCTCTTTTTTGTTTTTTATTCTTGAAATATTCCGGGACTCCCTTAAAAATATTTTGGTAAAAATATTCTGCTTTTTCAATGGTATTCAGACAATGTCTCACACCATGATATCTAAAAATTATACCAACTGGTAAATCCCATCTAAATGGAATATTACTTCTCTTCAATTCCTTGACCAAAAAAGCAAACTCTTTTCTGTCCTTTAAAACCTTCGGTGGTAACTCTTTAAAAATACTAATTTGTGTACCTTCTATCTGCACTCTGTCAGAGTAGGACTTTTGTAAAATATCTCTCAGTCTTTTATCAGTAAAATAAACAACAACGTCTCTAGGCAAATTCCTTTGTTTAGCTACACGTGAGTTGACTCTGTAAACTTTCTCTATAGAACCCAAAATTGGTTCATCTTCTAGCTTTAATAATTCTGCAAAAGCCTTTGCACAAATTGTTCTTAAATTTTCTCTCTTGTTTTCTCTTATACCTCTTAATCTAATTGCAGATCCCATAGCTTTAATTTGAAGCATAATAACATCATTCCGTATGTTCTGATTTTTGGCCTCAGCTTCCAGAAATTTTCCTTGTAATTCTTGTATCTGGGATTCAAATTTACTACTAATCTCAGTCACTTTCTTCCCCATTGCAACCACCGCACTTGAAAGATCTGAAGCTACTTGAGCAATAGTTTGACTTAATTGGTCTTATTTCCTAGAAACCAACTCCTCAAGATTCTTCTGTGAACCTTTTATCTTGTCAACAACACTCACTAGAGACCTTGTTATTAAATCTTTTAAGTCCACATCTGTAAGTTTCTGCAGATGAGTCATTTCAGCTTTGTTCAACTGACTCATGGGGGAGCCCCCCCTTCCTTTAGGTTTAGGAGTCATCTTTACTTTTCAAAAAGACCAGAAAAATTCTTCTTACTTCAATAAAAAAAAAAAACAGGAAAAATCTATTTAAATCAACCTTTGTTTCTTTAATTCTTTTCAATAGCAAAATGTTTCTTTTAAAGTCTCTCGGCACTAAGCTCTACTTTCACTTTCTGCTCTCAATTTTCCTTCAAGCAGAGCCGGTCGCCATCTTAAAAACACTTTCACTCTTCATCCTCTCCTTCCCCTTTCCTTCCTCCTCCAAAAAATCAGTAAAAAAAAAATCCATACTTGCATTACACTTGCCTTCTTCCTTTTCCAGTTGTTCAAGTTGTCAGTTCAGTCGTGGTGTTGCTCACGACGTCTGGCTCCGCTAATTAACTAATTAGCGGAGATCCCTCTCAGTGCGGAGCATACTCTGGGGGTGGATAGGGAGCCATCGCTCTGAGCCTTCCCCAGGACAAAAGAGAGGTTCCTGGGGTGACTCAGGGGGCTCAACCTCACCCCCAGAACCCCTCCCTGCTCTTTAAAATAAAGAGCGGGTTTTTCGAGCCGCCTGCCTGTTATGCGGCGGCTCTTAACGCGCCGGGAGGCCGGCGGTCATGAAGAGACTGCCGACAACGACGGAGGCACCACCGGAAGTCAATGAATTTCATTTTTGGCTGTTGTATTTTTATGTAAGGTACTAAAAAGTTAATTGGTAGAAAATAGATTTATGAATGAGGTTATCATGTATATAGTTCTGTAAGGATAAATTTATTCATGGTTAAACTGTTGGTTATAGCTTTTTTTTCTTCATTATTTTGTTTGTAACAATTACAAAGTATTTTGGGAGGTGACTTAGTCACTTCCAGAACAAAGCATACTGTGTAGCTTGGATTTCAAGCAATAGTCTATATATTATATAATGTCTGGACTAGGAAACTCGCAGGAAGCATTTTTCTGCTACAATTTAACCAGACAAATTTAAACTTCTCTTTTAGGGCATTTCTATTGAAGACTTTGTACCTCTCTGAAAGTAGCTTCAATGTTCTATTTTAGCATTGCATGCATTGTGCGTCTAGGTAAACTTATTATGGGTACAGCTGAGGCACTAAAAACTTCTGTTTTTAACCATGAAACAGTGGAACTCCATGGGGCTTCCCATTCACAAAAACTCTTCCTCAACTATAAGTGCTCTGGTGGATCTTTAATAACCCTTTATCAGCAAATCTAATCTTAATTTTTCTAGTCAGTTTTTAATATGCCTGGGCAGTGCTTTGGATCCAACTTTAAATAATGTCTCTAAATGCATGGAAACCTGAGAATAAATATGGTTATTTTAATTAATCACAAATAAGTGATTTATTAAAGTAACCATATTTATTATAACACATTCTGCTAGAAAGATGTTCCTTGAGGATGGGCTCCAACACGAGTCTGAAAGCTCAGAAGACTAAACCTCTGGTCTTCATGACCAATCCAGATTGGATTCTGCAAATAAGTGTTTTGTTTATATTCCAGTGTATTCAGGAATACTACTTTCAGATCACATCCAAACTATTGTACATTCTTAGTTCTAGTTAGCTTCATAATCTGTATATAATGTTTGTTTATATGAACAAGCCCCATCTTAATCCTGGCAGTTATTTGCTAGGTATTTTAATGATCACTATAAAAACTATTCTGCTTGTATCAGTAATAAGCATTGAGTACTTGCCAGAAGTACTTTGATGTTGCTGTTAAACTTAGGTTTTGTGCACCAGCATTTAATTGGGAATTTAAATGTAGGAAAAATGATATTCCCATGATCAGACAGTTCAGATTTGGGGGAAATAGGCAAATATACAGATCGAGTATTGGAAATATGATAAAACGAATAACTCCATATATATTCGTTTCCAACAGTAAACAAGTTCAGATCAGCTACAAGTTTGAATATAATTTGTGGAAATAAATTCCTCTTAAATGATAATTATAGTGTGTGTGTGTGTGTGTGTGTGTGTGTGTGTGTGTGTAGGTTGTTGTGTAAATCAGATGGTTCCTCCAATTATACTTATTTTTTCAAGTTGAACTTGGTAAATGGAGCCTAGTGCTGTATTTTCTTCTGGAAGATGAACATTTAGCAAAAAAAAAAAAAAAGTATTTGGAGCCCAAAATTTATTAACTTTTTATTTTATTCATTTTTAAGGAGTATAAATATCCCTTGAATGTTAATTCTGTGTGCACTTTGTGCTTGCACTAAAAAAATAAAATATTTCTGGCAAAGATTTTCAAGAGCTGCTGCATACTGCTTATTCTTCTGTTGTGCTTCAGTGCATTTATCTGCTCCCAAGTTGTTTGCACAATTTTACTCTACCCAAGGGTTTTGTATCAAAATAATTGCTTTATTTTGCAAGCTAAAAGTGTAGAGCTTTCCTTGGATGCAAACAGTATTGTTTTCAGAATATATTTCAAATTAAGATTATTTCATCTCTGTGTTACCTTGTATCATGGCTTCTGTTTATCAACATACTTTGAAATGTAAAATTCATTTTGGTTAAGGATCTGTTTCTGTACAGTATTTAACTTCTTGTAATCTTCATAGAAACAGCAGTATTATTAAAATAATTGCCTTATGTTGCAAGCAAAAGGGACAGAGCCTTTTCTTGGGTGCAGATGGTATTATTTGTAGGTTATATGTTAAATTAAGCTTGCCTACTTTGTAGCTTGGCTTCTGTTTATCAAACAGAAATAAATATATAAAATATAAAATTGGTAAAGTATCTTTTTCTGTACTGTATTCTTATAATCTCCATAGAAGCATTACATTATATTTTTTTAAAGTAAAGTGTTTTAGTGTAAACTGATTTGGATGCAAAAAATTGCAAGCAATATTCCATTCAGAAAAAATAACTCTTGCATCCCACTATTTCTCTTCCTCTAAAGTGTTTTTATACTTGAAAGAACCTCTATAATCACACTTGATGATTTTGAAGAGGGAGAAATACAGTTGCAATAAACTTGAAATTCAAATACATGCATCTTAACACAAAACTCATTTAATTGGGAGTAGAGGCATCTCTTTCATCCCATTCTAGATCAGTTGACAGTTAATATCATATGATTTATATGTCAGTTGGTTAACCTTTGTCCACTGTACAGTTTAATAGATCATGCTAAGTGTGTGAGAAAATAGGATATATCAATGTCTTTGCTTCAGAATGCAGTTAGATAGTGAAAAAGTACATTTATGCTAACATGTTAAAATAATTTGTTAGAGAAAATTGCATTTCTGGCCAGTGATAAGTATGGTCCTCCTTCTTGTTCACTTGTCCTACTGTTCTCAACATTTGTTAAAAGAATTATTAACTTGAGCTTTGCATATTTTTGCTAATCTTACAATAATTTGTGATGAATGGAATGTGTTAAATGACTGCATTGTTTAGTGACAATTTTGTAACAGTCCTTTTTTTGTTTTGTTTTGTTTTTTTCCTAGGACCGGAATCGGCCCTATGATACTTTTAACTTGCACTCTTTGGAAAACTCATTAATGGATATGATAAGGACTGATCATGAACCTCTTAAAGGTAAACACTACCCTCCCAGTGGCCCACCAATGAGTTTCGCTGATATAATGTGGAGGAATCATTTTACAGGTTAGGAATATTCATATGTTCATACTTACCTTAAAAAAAATCAACTTTTTTTCTGCTATAACATTTTGATGTGTTATTGCTTTTTTTTGCTAGTAAATAAATTGCTAAATGTTTAAAGCTACTCATTAATTTTAGAATCTCAGTTAACTGAGATGAAAAGTAAGTATATAGTATGATTAATGATACAGTTAGATGTCAAATCATAGTTTATAGATTGGCCTTTTTCTCCAAAAAACATCTTAAATCATCTATTTTAAATTAAGTCAAAGAAATAAGCATATTGTTAAAGCGCCTGTTTTGTTCTATTTTGAAAGGAGTGTGTGTAACAAACTTGTGGCATGTGCATTTTAAATCTTGTTAGACAGGATGCCAGAGGCTTTTGACATATATAACTTCCAAAGTAAACAACTATTACAATTAACTGTGAGAACTTCTCACAGTTATAATTTCTCATGAAAGCGCTGACCCTTTTTCTACAACTTTCCTTTTTATTTTTAAGAACTCAATAAGTGTGCAGCCTGGCACATGAGTAAGAACAATCTTAAAATTAGAAAAAAAATATTAATTAGCTCCAATTCCTAATTCATATATACTTTTAAGTATAATCCAACCAAGGAGACCCATAAATGGTCCCGAAACATTTCCTAACTAAAACCTAACATACGTAACTTCTTTCTGGGTGGTGTACAAAGTTAAATCAAACAATTAGAACAAATCAAATAATGTTCATGCCTCTAGAATTTACCATGCCATTAGTCCTTGCATTAGTGGTATCCCAGCTGAATTATTGCAGTAGATTTTTTTAGCAGGCCTTCCTAACTCTGCTTTCTGTACACTATCCAAGACTATTTGTGTGCTTCTAGATCTTTCCCAACCATCCCTACTTCTGAATCTCATTGGTTGAGTTTTTAGAGCTGTTATCACATCCAGCAGTGGTTTATGTCATTATTTTGTTAGTTATATAGTTACTTTGTTAAAAACTGATAATGCTACTGCTTCTTACTTGTACTTTGAGTTAAGATTCTAGCAAGGCTAAGTGAAAAATATACAGTTAAAGGAAAAACACTTTGTTTGCAAGACTATCCAAAATCTCTATTCCAAGTGCAGTCAGCTGAGGTCATGTATCTAAAATTATGCAATTCTCTTCTAACTCTTTTTAATTCTATGCATCTTGAATTGATTGCTTGAAAGCCAGAGAAAGATTTTTCATATTAAATATGTTTGATAAATTCATGCTTATCCTTTTTCATTTATTGGAAAATGGAATTATTTCAGAGTCTTTAAAAATTTGAGAAGTAATTGAGCAGTGTGCAAAGGTTCTTAAAATTAAACTTTACTTAGCTGTTTAGTCAGCTACTTTCTAATATATGCATATATATATTTAGAATGCATGTATATATTTAGAATATTCTTCTACTGTCTCATCTGTTTAACAGAAGGAATTATAGAAATGAAAACAATAAAAAGCTTAAACATATATACTAAAATAGTTGAATAGCGAAGTATTAACAGAATAATAATATTGGAGAATGAAATTGTTAAAAGCTTGGCAGAATAATGTCTTCAATTAAGGACAACGAAAAGAGGCTAGGTTAGCTTTCTTAGGAGCAGAAAGATATTTCTGATATTTTAGATTTATTACTCAATGTCACTGTTTCAAGAGTTATTATGGTTTTTAAATTACATACCAAATGATCTTGTTACTTGTGTTTTGTACAAGCTGAAATTTGAAACTTACTATCCACTATTACTGAATAAAGAGACTTGACTGGTTTCCCTCTAATAAAGTTAATTATTATTGTTGCTTGCTGTGATGTCAATTGGACAAAGGTCATCAGCCACTGTTGCAATCTAGCAAGAAGTTAAAAACAGCCTATAAAAATTTTTCAGGCACAAGGTAACAGGAAAGTGGTCACTTTCAGCTAACATTTGCAAGCCTGGATAAATAGTGGATTAAATTATGAGAGATCCTAACATAAGCTAACAAAGAGAGCTTGGAATTAGCCCAGCAGCTATATTCTGCTGGATAATATAATCATCATTAATAGACCTATTTAAAATTACCACATACAGTTTCGTGAAAGTCTGGATAAAGCCCTCTATAATCACTGTATACATCTTTAAACTGGTGGCATAGAATGAGGGATGTTGTCTATGGAGATTCTCAGTCATCCAGGTCATGGTTGTCCCAAAGGTGCTTTTTCAAGAGGCAACTGGATTTTCTGGGTTTTCTTTGAAGACATTTTGCTTCTCATCCAAGAAGCTTCTTCAGCTCAAGAAGCTTGGATGAGAAGCAAAATGTCACAAAGAAAAACCAGAAAGTCCAGTTGCCTCCTAAGGGCTGGCAGTGAAATTTAGCAAAGAGTGATTTATTGTTTGCTCTGATTCTCTTGCATTGAAACTACCAACCAGTATTAAATATATTGTCTATAGGTAGCCGTTTAATAACCACTCTCATTCAGCAACTGTTACGATAGTGCTGAACAAATAGTAATCAGTTCTCAAAGTTCCCACTATCCCAGCACCCATGTGGTCATGTGGTTGCAGTCTGGCCCTTGACAACTGGCCTACACTTATGGCAGCATCATATGATCACCATTTGCAACATTCTCTGCTGACTTTCCCCAAGCAAAGCTAAAGACGAAGCCAGTCGGGCAGGTCGCAAGTCACTCCAGTAAGTGATGTCTTACTTGCCTGATGTCAGGCAACCCATGTACCTTCCCCTGCCCTGCAGCAGCCACTTACTGGCTTGCTGGGGACTTACTTAATGATTCTTGCTTAATGCTGGAAATGCTGGGATTTCCATCGCTAAACAGTATGATCACGTGACATCTCACTTGCAACTGTATTACTTAGCAATGGAAATCCCAGCACTCCCCACTGTCATTGTTAAACAAGGATTATCTGTAATATTGAAGAATACTGTTAAAGTCAATATTTAATGAAATATTGCAACTGTTAAAAGCTTCTGTGACTAATTTGTTTTCTCACTATGTTAATGGGAATTGTTAAAGTGTGTATTTACTGGACGACAAAAACAAAATCCATACCAAACTGCTAACTACCTTTGGTTTGAGAGCAAAAATGAAATGTATTCCTGCCATTGACTAGGTTAAGTGGACTACCCATATAGTATTTCTGTTGTTTTCTCCTTTACTTCTTTGCCATATTTTACCATCTTAATTTTCAGCTCTGAGACTGTTAAAATATAACACATACAAATTGACATTTCATATTTGTAATTGAACATTTGCTTGGCATTCTGTGATGATTCAGAATAGCCTCCAGAACCATCTGCAGATCTACCATAGAGAGGCAAAGTGAGTGCAGAAACATCTGTGTGCTATACTTAAACAAATAGGAAAATAGAGTAGCCCCCATAGGAGTGTTTTATCTCATACTTACTCTATCTAGACTAGGGAGTAAAATAGAGAACATCTAAGCTGAAAATATTTGAATATAAAGAGGTTATGCAATAATCAGGGATGGGTGAGACCAGTAGTAATCAGAATCTGAAAACTGAATAAGGATCCTTAGTGAGTTACTTAATTATTTTGAACCTAAGAATTTCAACCAGAAAACCAATTGTGTCTGTAATGGTTTCAGTCAGTTATCATTTAGTTTTTAGCTCTTATCTTACTTAAAAATGTTTAGTTTTGGATTGTGATTCATGGATTTAGCTGAAATAAAATAGAATGCATTCAGTTTTCTGCATCCATGAGATACTTTTGAAACTGTGTCTATCGTTACTAGTACTATTGAATGAAATGATTTCTGTAATGTATTTCAGCTTTAATTTGAGTGAAGAGCTTAAAATCATGACACTTTTAGGTTAAATCTCTTTATATTGCAATAACATATAAAGTATGTGTATGGTTGCATGCATATATGTACACACATGCACACACTTATATACACATTATACATCTTGACATTTTGATTTTCTGAGAAGATAGTTGTTAAGCGTAACTTAAAAATAGAAAGCCAAAAAGCAGGTGACAAAATGTCAGGCAGCTAGTCCCTGGTAGAGTGACTTGAATGAACACAACATGCACACACGCACATCAGATGTCACAGATTTGGTTCTATTTTTGTACCTGACTTTAGCAAAGCAAGAAAAAGATATTTTTAAAAGTGTTTAGTGCCATAATTACAAGCTTCACTTCTATATTACCAACTCATATACAAACTATTGACTGCAGTTTGGTTATTTGACAGTTATTTTGGCAGAATTTTGTGTGCCAAATGGGATTCTTTTTCACTCTTATCTGAAGTTTATAAAGGCTTTGTTTGCTGTTTCTCCCTTGGCCAAGTAGGAGATTGTCTTGATACCTTTTACAGAAATGCCAAAACTGCTAGGTTAAGTCCTGGAAACTGTTTTTGGCAGGAGCAAAACTGAGTACATTTTTTGTAACATACTTAGATTCTCCTGTTCAGAAGATAATATTCTTTCTTCGGGTCTCTTAATTGAAGCAAAATAATAAACTTGTGGACTATCTGGTGTTTGCGATAGGAGATAATAATTCCTGCTGAAGAGATTAGCCATTGCTATTGAATTTACATTTACATTATTTTGCTTAAATCATTCTAGGGAAAAGAATAGGATAACATATTAAATTTTAAATAGTGTGGAATAAATTACTGATTCCATGCTTCCATTAATTCTTGTGAAGTGCAAGATGTTCTAAAACTGTTTTACTTAGAATATAACAAGTATCAACTCTTATGGAGATTTTTATTGTTTCTTTCTTCCTTTTTATTTTTTAAAACACCAAGATCCTTCTGACTCAGCTTTACCTACAATTCTTATTGTAAAGGCTATGATTTATGGTATATTTTGTATTATAAGATGCTAAAAACCAGTTTTACTGATTTTAAAAGCTGTTTATTTCCCACCGTACTGTACTTGGGGAAGAGGAGCCTTCATGAATTCAGTATGCACACTTTGTTGAAGTCATATTATCAATTAGAGGCTTCCCACCCTTGTTTAAAAGAGATTTCTGTGGTGAAGGTATCCTAGGGTACTTAAAGATTTTGGAAGTTTCTAGGGTTTAATATAGATTACCTTGTTTATATCCTTATAACAATCAGCAAGGTACTTTACTATTCACATTCTTGCAATATAAATGGAAAGCTGAGACTCAAATTAAATAATGGAATAAAGGTGTTTTCAAGATATATAAGATTCAGATCAGAGACTCAGTGATTGATATTTCCATTGTCTTCATCACAACACAGTTCTGAATGAATTAAAGAGGCTTGTAATAGTTTTCAGAAGCAAAAGATTTCATACACTCACGAGTTAATGAGAATCCATACTACAGTACACATATAAAATAGGCTTTTGCTTTTCTTGAGGAAGCATAAGCAAGTTATTGCTACTCGCACTATCAGTGATCAGCTAAAGAAACACTAAAGAGCTAATAGATTGTTTTGACAACAAGAAGCTGCTAGTATTTCTTCCCAGATTTCCCTGTTGAGTCAATGGGATGGAGATGAGGGAATAATGTGTTTATTTTTCCTCCAAAGCACAATATTTAACATTAGGTACTGTTTCTCGTTAAAGTTAATTAATTGAAAAGTATGTTTTCGGTTAATCTAAAAATCAAATTCCAAGAATTAGAAATAAGCAGAACTATTTCCATTCTAAAGAAACCAATAAAAAGAGATTAACATGTTTAGATTCATTTTTTTCTCAGATGATTTGTTATCTTTTACCTTTAATGAACATAGCATATAATTGTTATTATTATATATATTTTATAGAAAAAGAGATGGAACACATTTTGAGATGATTAACACTTCATATCTGTTTGATTTTCAAACTCTAGTTTTTTAAAAAATTAACTCTAGTATTAAAATTTTGTTTAACTTTTTTTAGGTCGTATGGGTATAAATTTTCATCATCCGGGAACAGATAACATTATGACACTCAATAGTAAGTTCATATCTTACTTTACTGCATTTTATACAACTTGTGTATTCAATATGCTTTTGCATTTACAGTATGTGTCCATTTTGATTGCAAAGGAAAGGGAGTAGAAATAGATAAGATAGAAGTCTCTGGACATCATTCAAAAGTCTATCATATTATTCTAAACTCAAGGGATTCCTCTTAGAAGAACGTTATTTGCAATACAGGTAGTCCTTGACTTACAACACTTAGTTTAGTGACAGTTCAGAGTTACAGTGGCACTGAAAAACATGGTTTATGACTGTTTTTCACATTTAGGGTTATTGCGACATCCTCATGGTCACATGATCAAAATTCAGACACTTGGCAACTGATTTATATTTAGGACTGTTGCAGTGTTTTAGGGTCATGTGACCACCTTTTGGACTTTCTGACAAGCAAAGTCAATGGGGAAGCCAGATTCATTTAACAATTTACTAACTACAGTGATTCACTTAACAACTGCAGCAAGAAGGGTCCTAAAATGAGGCAAAACTAATTTAACAAATATTTCACTTAGCAACAGTAATTTTGGGCTCAATTGTAGTTGTAAGTCGAGGTCTATCTGTATTATGATTGTAAAAATCTGTACAGTATATTGGAGAAAACTAAAACGTATGGTAAAGATCTTCAGGTTTTTGGAGCTTCTTAGGAGTCACAGCCCCAAGTGCTCCGACCATTACTGGGACTACCGATTTTTACTTTCTATATCCTCTCTAATTCCTTATGTTGCTGTCACTTGACACTGTTATATCTATCACCATCCATCACGGCTACTTTCTGATTCCTGTCTATTACTCTGATGTCTGGTTGATTGGTCAGTACCTGCCTGTCCATCTGGATCTGGAAATTGGGATCTAGAAATCAGGATCTTAGCCCTATTATTCTCCATGACCTTCTGTGGAATCCCTGTTCTAAATTAATCCATACACAGTGCAGATGTTCCTGTACACAGTGCCAGCTGATTGTGCCATTCAGTGAAATATCCTACCATTTATTGGTAGGATTGTCCCTTAGGTCTCCAGAGAGATAGTCTGCACTTTGGATTCTGTCCAGTGAGGTATACCTTTCCTTCTATGGATCTGGTACTTATTGCCTTCTTGTGCTGCTATCTTTTAGTCCGACTCCAGCCCTCTCCACCCACTTATAGTATTTTCCAATGCACCCACCTGAACTATCTGTCAATTGTAAAATCCCATTCAATGTCTTGTCTTGACCATAGCTACTGTTCTGCCCCATGTCTGCTGTTACTCAGGCATTCTCTCAGTTAGCTCTTCTGTGGGTGCCATTGATCTGTCCTCCAATGGGATAGGCTCAGAGGACGGGGCCACAACAGCCATCTTACTGATGTTCTCTTGGATGCTCTGGGTTTCATACAAGAGAGTAACTGACACCCATCAGATCCCGCCTGTCCTCTTTCCAGATGATGTACAATCTCTCTGTGCAGTGTCAGTATTATAGCCAATGAGGTTTATTTGGGGTACAATTATTGCTAATTGCAAATTTTCCAATATATATATATACATTTCAATATATACATTTAAACATTTTTCTGAAACATTCAGAGTTGAATGTTTGATTGACTTTCTTTCTTTGGCAGGCAATATCTCCTTTGCTGCTCTGAATTAGATAGATAGACAGAGAAGACCTATGGTTTATTGATTTTCTTATTTGAGGAATGGTCAATTTACAACTTATTGATATTCAGAAAAAGGAGATCATTGGGTCAAACTAATATTTACATTTATCATATGGGTAATAATGTAAGAAAAATTACAGGTATTTTAGATATATAAATAGATATGGATGAAAAATTATTTACTTAAAAGAAAACAACTTGGCTAAAATATTAGTCCCTTTTACCAAATGGAACTACATATTTCATGTAATTTGATTGTAATGTGGATAATCGTTTGTCTACAATTAAAATGAAAGATAACCTTTTAAAATTTAGAAGGTAATGAAGCAGTGATAATTAAACATATACTGTATGTTTAAATACAGAGAGCATACTTTGAGAAATTAAACACTATTAAGAATATTATTACTGTACAATGTGTAGAATTTAATTCTACAAAGTACTTCAGAGCACATGGGTACAAGTATAGCATTTATCATGAATCCTTTAAAATAGCTGTATTTTTTTCCTTGGATTTTATGGCAGTTTTGCACTGTAGCCATAAGACCCTGGGAGGAGACATGATTGCTTTAAAGATTTGCAGGTAAGTTTAGGCATTAAAACAGGACTGATTACCATTATCTTATCTATTGAAAATCATTCCAAAAGTTAAAAATAATTCAGACTGGATTTGTTTCTTGGTGCCATTTGTTATCACTTGTTGTCTAGTTAAATATAATACATTCAATCTCCACAATTAGTCTATCTTCCCAACAAAGTCCAAATAAAAAAGGTTTGTAATTAAGAGTAATAAATCCATTCCCCAATCTTCCCCAGTCCTCCTTAGAAAAAGAATTTATCAGTTCTCCATGTCATGATTCTGCTCTTGTAAACAAATGCAGACTTGAAGTTCAGAGAGATGTATGGACTCAACTCAGTTAGTTCTCCATCTGTACAGTCGATTTTTCCATTGCTGATGGAGACAGCAGCCAGTGTGGGTGGTGTCAGCCAATCAGCATGGAGGACTGAGTCTATCAATTTGCATGAGTCCAGCCACTGTTGCCAGGAGACCCAGTTTAGGCTCAGTCCTTCAGTTGGACAGGCGTGTGGCCTTTTTCGTGCCTTTGAAACCTTTGCTATTTTACTATTCTATTTGGATTTCCTGATATTTGACCTTGGATTGTTGACTACGAATTTGGATCTTCCCTTCTGTATCGGATGTGTTGTGAGTTTGTCCCTTTTTGTCCTTTTCTGTCTTTTTTTTTTCTTTTCTTTTTGTCTTCCCACTCCCCCTCGGGGGGGGGGGTGTTGTAAAGGGGAATATTTTTTTGTATTCCCTTTGTTGTGTGGACTTGCCTAGTCTTTTCTACTTTGCCTGTGGTTTTTTTTGCCCTTTTTTTTTGGCGATCGGAATCCCCTCAAGGGCTTTCTGTTGACAGCGGCTGCCATTTTGCCTTAACTTCGGCCCGTTTTTTCTCCTTGACTAATGCCTTTCTGCTTGAAGCCTTTTCTTGGCCTTAATACCAGCGGGGCACTTAGGACTGTCTGACAAACTGGCGCCATCGTTTTGAGACCTTTGCTGCTGACTTTTGTATCGCTGCCTAAGGAGAGCTAACGGAGCACTGACATCGATCTCCTGGCTGGCCGCCATTTTGGAGAGCTCAGTGTTTGGTGCGGTGGCCATTTTGAGGCCTGTTAAAGTGACTGTGGAGTTTTTTTATGCTCCCTTGACCTGTGCCTGCTTCGAACTGTGACCTGTGCCTCAGTTGGTGACTGTTGGTGGAGCTTTCGTGCCCCCCCACACCAACGTTTATCTGGTGGCTTTTCTGTCAGACTGTATTGCTTGAGGAGTTTACGCTCCCTATTTGGGCATATTGTGCTTGGTCACAAAATTGCCAGCATGCCTAAAGCCCAGTCTAAGTCTAAACATGGTTCTAGGACCAGTGATGTTGCTCATGGGCTCTCAGATTCTGCGCATGCCCACCGCCCTACTGACTTGGTGCCACCTCGAGAGCTCTCACCGTCTATGCAGCCACGAAGCAAGAACCACAAACATGGTGGGGCTTCTAAGTCTGAGAAACGTAGGGACAAGGTCCTGACTAAATTGTGTGATAAAGCCAGCAAGCTCAGGGCATCTGCAGAAGCTGCTGTTCCTCCTGTTCCATCTCCGGAACCTGTTCCTGTTCCTAGACCACTTACACCGGATCAAGTCTCCCTTCGGGACTGTCCTGTCACAATTTCTACTGGTGACTTGTGGGGCTCTACGGCTTCTCCCCAACCGGAGGCTGTTCAGTTGGATGCTTCACGCGAGTCTCCTCTTCCACCTTCTGCCTCTGTGACCCAAGTTCCTCAGGCAGCCCCCGTACTGTCTGACCAAGTCTTACGATTGATAGAGGCTGCGGTCCAGAAGTCCTTGGAATCTAAAGGTCACCATTCTGACAGAACCCAATCTGTCGGATCTGTTTACTCAGCTTCTCCAGAACGACATCCCGAAGGACAGTCTCTTCTCCAGGCACCTGTTTCCCCTTCTGGTTCACATTCCAGTCATCCATCGGCCTTATTAGAAGCGGATTTCAGTGACACCGCCTTGTCGGATGATGAAAACTTGCCTCTGGACCAACCTCCCTTTTCTGGACTTTTTCCTCAGTCTCTTTTCAAGTCTTTATTGTTTAAGGCTGTTAATACTGCTCGGTTGTCTTCGTCTGTTGTGGACCCTCCTTCCACTTCCACTTCGTCTGCCTCACTGGATCCCATGTTTGCAGAACCCTCCAGGCCCATCTCGGCTATTCCTACTCCGCCATTATTCTTAGATGTGATAAAACGACAGTGGTCCTCTCCTGGTTCGACTCCTGCGCCTTCTTCTGTGGATCGTATGAATTTTCAGGTGGCGGAAGAATTGGAGGTCCTTCTTCAAACTCCTGTGGTCGACGCCCCTATTGCTGCTCTTCTCCCTAATGCAAATGTTCCTGGGGTGCCGGATGAAGGTCTTCGCCCGGAGGAGCGGCGTTCGGATTTGGTTCTCCAGAGGGCTCACCAGAGCGCGGCCTGGGCGATCAAAGCAGCCACCACGGCTTCTTTCTTTAATCGTACCACATTACTGTGGCTGAGACAACTGCAGTAGAAGCTGACCCCTGGAGATGCGAGAGTCAGACAGGACCTGAATAAAATCATTGTGCGTTGCAGTTCTCGGCGGACTCCACCTTGCACGCTTCTCGTTTTGCCTCCAAGACTCTTGCTTCCACCATTGCGGCTAGGCGCTTGGTTTGGCTCCGTTACTGGCAGGCAGATGCCAGACACAAGTGGCGCCTTGCTTCGGTTCCGTTTGGAGGGTCTTGTCTGTTCGGGGATGCCTTAGACCCATTTCTCACAGAGACGAGGGATAAGAGGAAGGTGTTGGCAGCCGTCCATCGCAGGGGCGATTCTCGTTTCTTGCCATATAACCCTCGTTTCCAGAATTGAGGTGCTGAGAGTGGGATCTTGTCTTCTTTCCCTTCTTCTAGACCGTACAATTCGTTTGGACGGCAGCGGAGTTTTCAGGATCGGCCCTTCAGGGGCAGATCTCCCAGTACCAAATGGCCCTTTCGGGGGGGAGGAGGTCGTTTTTTCCGACGCCGTCGATAAGTGCATCTCTGACCCTCCCATTGGCGGCAGATTGGCCCTCTTTGTCGCCACTTGGGAGGGGTCCATTTCAGATCAATGGGTCCTGGCCACTTTACGTTCTGGGTTGGCCATTGAATTTGTTTCCCGTCCTCTGAATTTTTTTGTTTGCTGTCCGCTTCATCGTGAACCCGAATGGAGGTCGCTGATGGATTCTGCGGTTCAGCATCTCCTTTCCATCAAGGCTATCCAACCTGTTCCCCCTGGCCAAATCGGGACAGGGTTCTATTCTCGGGTTTTCTTGGTGCCCAAATCTTCGGGGGGGTGGAGACCCATTCTGGACCTAAAAAGATTGAACCGGTACGTTGTGTACCGTAAATTTAAGATGCAATCTCTCAAATCCATCTTGGACGGCGTTAGGAGGGGCGATCTCCTATCCTCTATCGATCTGACCGAGGCCTATTTACATATCCCCATCCTCCCTTCTCACCGACGTTATTTGCGTTTTTGTTATGGGGGTAAGCATTATCAATATAGGGCCTTGCCCTTCGGGCTCTCCTCCGCCCCCCGCACCTTTACCAAGGTGCTGGCGGCCTTAGCCGCTTACCTCAGACTTTCGTCGATTAGGCTCCTTTGTTATTTAGATGATATTTTGATTTTATCGTCTTCTCCTTCCCAAGCGGCCTGTGATGTTCAGTTTACCGTGGAAACATTGGCTGCACATGGCTTTTCCATTAACCGGGAGAAGAACCATTTGGTCCCTTCTACTTCTTTGGTTCATTTGGGAGCTCTGATTGACTCGCTGCAAGGTAGGGTTTTTCTTTCCCCGGAACGTCAGGATAGTTTGAGGGAGCTGGTAGTTAAAGTTGAGGGATCTCGGAAGGTTTCCCCGTATGTTCTTTCTCAGCTATTGGGGAAAATGATATCGGCCATAGCCATCGTTCCATGGGCACAACTCCACACTAGGGAGCTCCAATGGTTTCTTCTCCCTTTCCAGAAGACGGGCAGAGGCACTTCTTCAAGGAGAATCCTGCTTCCACCAGCAGTTCGCAGATCCCTCCGGTGGTGGAGGTCTCCGGCCCTTGCGAAAGGTTCCTCGTTCCTCGAGACCCAGAAGGTCGTGGTGACTACGGATGCCAGTCTTCTGGGCTGGGGGGCGCATTGCCAGGGTCAGATCGCCCAAGGGGTATGGACCGAGGCGGATGCCCGGCGACCCATCAACTAGCTAGAGCTGCAAGCTGTCTTTCTGGCCCTCAGAGCGTTCCAGTATCTTCTGTCCGGCGCACACGTCCTTGTATTGACGGACAACGTGACGGCCAAGGCCCATCTCAACAAATTGGGGGGCACTCACTCGAAGTCCCTCTTGACAGTGGCCCTAAGGATCAGTCTCTGGGCGGAACGTCACCTCGGATCTCTCCGAGCAGAACACATTTCGGGGGTCGACAACATGCAGGCAGACTGGCTGAGCCGCCAACAGGTGGACAACGCAGAGTGGCAGCTCCATCCTCAGATATTCCAGGATCTGGCTCGCCAATTCGGGACCCCGATTGTGGACCTTTTTGCAACCCGGACGAACGCTCAATTACCTCGTTTCTTCGCCCGGTTCCCAGAACCTCAGGCAGAAGCCATCGATGCCCTCAGAGCCCCATGGCCGCAAGGCCTTCTGTACGCCTTTCCTCTGACGTCTCTGATCCCCAGGGTGATCCGCAAACTCTTGGACGAAAGGGCGGAATTAATCCTTCTGGCCCCTCACTGGCCTCGCAGGGCTTGGTTTGCGGACTTGATTTCCCTGTCTGTCGCTCCCTCCTGGTGCATTCCTACATCGGCGGATTGTCTGATACAAGGGACAGTAACTCATCCAGATCCGGAGTGGCTCAAGCTGACCGCTTGGCGGTTGAGCGGCTCTCTTTGAGCTCTGTTAACATTCCGGGCGACGTGATACAAATAATCCAGGCTTCCCGTCGACCTTCAACCAACAGGATCTATTCGGCTACCTGGAAGGCCTTCTGTTCTTGTGTGACAAGACGGGCATCTCTGCCTTCCATCCCTCGATTGTGGATGTCCTGGTGTTCCTGCAACAAGGGTTTGCTGATGGACTCTCTCCTAACACGTTACGTCGCCAGGTGGCGGCGCTCTCTTCAATACTTACCTGCGGTTCCTTTTCTTCATTGGCGCTACATCCTCTCATCCGACGCTTCCTCCGTGGTGCTACTAATTTGTCTCCTCCGGTTGTGCACTGTTACCCGACGTGGGATCTTCCATTGGTTCTGGAATCACTGATGGAGCCCCCTTATGAGCCTCTGAGAACGACTTCTCTGCGGTTGCTGTCCTGTAAGGTCACTTTCTTAGTGGCGATCACTTCAGCTCGTCGTATTTCAGAGATGGCCGCACTATCCACCAGATCCGACCTCTGCATCTTCCACGCTGATCGTGTCATACTTCGTTTAGACCCAACCTTTGTACCTAAAATCAATTCCGTGTTTCATCGTTCTCAGGAACTTATTCTTCCGACCTTCTGTTCACGACCCATTCATCCTCGCGAGCATCGTTGGCACACTTTGGACGTCAGGCGTGCATTACGTATCTATATTAAACGCACAGCGTCGATTCGACGTTCGGAGGCTTTGTTCGTGTCCTTCCTTCCCGTCTCTATGGGTCTGAAGGTGTCTTCTATGACCATCGGACGCTGGATCCGACAGACTATTGCTTCGGCTTATGACTTTCGCTCAATGTCTCGTCCATCACATGTGACAGCCCATTCTACATGCAGCGCAGCCACTTCAGCGGCCTGGGCTACCCAGGCTCCTTTGTTGGAAATTTGTCGAGCAGCCACATGGACATCTCCGATTCCCTTTATTCGGCACTATAAAATTGACGCTTTTGCTTCTGCGGAGGCTGCTTTTGGTCGACAGGTGTTACAGAGAGTTGTTGCTAGGGAGATTGTATCGGACCACTGTCCCGAAACATGGTCCCACCCACGTTTCGGGACAGTGAACTTGGGTATGTCCCACACTGGCTGCTGTCTCCATCAGCAATGGAAAAAGGGCGTTGGTCCTACCTGATACGCTCCTTTTCATTGCGTGGAGACAGCAGCCAGACCCTCCCTGTACCAGCCTGGTTTCTCTCTATCTTTCACCTCCTCTTGGACTCTCTGTCTGTTGTTCTTCTGCCACACGCCGAGTCTGTCACCTCACTTCTTCGCCTAAACTGGGTCTCCTGGCAACAGAGGCTGGACTCATGCAAATTGATAGACTCAGTCCTCCATGCTGATTGGCTGACACCACCCACACTGGCTGCTGTCTCCACGCAATGAAAAGGAGCGTATCAGGTAGGACCAATGCCCTATCTCTTTGATTTGCAGGTTTCAAATCAGATTCCTCCAAACTATATGCCTCTGAATATTTTCCATGACTGTTATCATCTCATCAAACTTTCATAAAAGCTTTCAACTAAAAGTTGTATGTTGCCAGAAGGTCTTTTCTCAGATTTCAGCCACTGCTTTGTCTGTAATCTCAAACATTATTGCTCTATGAAGCTTAACCAGAGAACAAAGAAGCTGAAGCTGAAGGAAAAAGGAAAAATATTTTCTGAATATTTCCATCCAAAACTAAAAGAAAAATTAAAAAGAAATAAACTCCAAGTACTTTGCAAATTAAAAAGATAGAGCCTCAGATAGCTCAACAGGCTAATAGCCTGTTATTAAGATCCAGCTGTCTGCAATTATTGCAAGGTTTGAGGCTCAAGGTGATTGCAAGGTTTGAGGCTCAAGACTCAGCCTTCCATCCTTTCTAAGGTAGGTAAATTGAGGACCCAGTTTGTGGGGGCAATAAGCTGACTTTGTATAAAATATACAAAAGTATGAAGGCTATTGCTTAACGCATTGTAAGCCGCCCTGAGTCTCCGGAGAAGGGCTACATACAAATCTAATTTTATATACAAATCTAATTTTATACACACACACACACACACACACCCTGTGGTGAGAGTCCAATATTAATGTAAATCAAATGAAAGCATTTCACCATCCATAAGCACACAGCGTTTCCATAACGAAAGCAAAATTTATTTAGAACAACAGCGTAAATCAAAGGTAAAAAGAAACAAGAGAAGAGTTAAAAGTCCAGCAAGGGGTTGAAGTAAATTAGCATTCAGCTGGCTGGTCTACTTTTAAAGATATGAAGCAAAGTAAAAATTCAAAAAGTGAAATTAAGACCAGGCATACTTAAAAAAACCTGAAATGCTGGCAAGAAGATGGATGCCCGCAACTTTGCAATTGCTCCCAGAGGGAACTGGAATCTTCCAGACTCCCCTTCCCAAATGGGTCCACGGCCATCCAAAAGTCATCTTGGGTTTCTAATTTTTCTCCCATTCAAATCCAGGAAGCAGCATTGCCAAGAGTCAGCTTAGGCAGCAAAATCGGCAAATCCTCAGCAAGAGAGAAAACTCTCCTTACTGTTCAGCAGCCATCTTGAGGAGGAGTATCAACATGTGAAACAATAGTGGGTTTCAATTTAGTTTGCTACCGTTTTGCTCGTGCACTCACGTGTGCATATGACACTTCTGCACATGGGTTGATCTCGTCTGCTTAGCTGATTGGACTGAGTCTATCAGAGCTGTTAGGACACGCCTCTGTTGCTAGGGCTCACCAGCTTTTGACTCAGTCCCTCAGCTAGGACAGATGTGTAAAGGCTTTCTCCAATCCTTTGACAGGAACATTCCTGGATCCTTTCTTCATCAGTATACAGACTTTGTGAGTGTTACCCAGCTGACTCCCGAACAGCTGGGGTCACCTCAGTGGTGAAGGCTTTGGCTTGAGCAGCCAGACAGTGGTCTGCTTGGCTGTCAGGGTAGCTGCGGTGGTTTTTCCCACACAGCTAACCCCAGGATTGTCCTTTCGGGATTCAAAAACCTTACATCAGAAAGCGGAGCTTTCGTGCTCCCAATTTGACAGCCAGGGAAGCCGGATGGCGGAGCTTTCGCACTCCCGACCTTAAAACTAACAGCAGAGTTTTTGCACTCCCATTTGGCAGGCAGCAGGGCCGGATAGTGGAGCTTTCACGCTCCCACCATATTCGAGTTGGGCAGCCATTTCAGGAGCTTCGCACTCCAAGAGGGGCCCTGTGCCATAGTGCCCAACATTTTAAAGTAACAGGCACCCTTGCGCTTGCCACAAACAGCATCAAGAGTGGGTGTGGAGCTTCACGCTCCTGTTAGCCCCGGAATTGTGGCATATTGCCTGAAGCAGTAGTGTTCTCATTGCAGCAGCCGCTTCTTGCTCCCCTTCTGACAAAAGCTGCAGATTGCTGCTTTGAAGGAGCCACAGCACTCCAATTCAAACATCCGCACCGTCGTGCCACGTGGAGCTTCGCGCTCACATTCAGCTGGAGTATGGCTTTATGTCCCTGGCGAAGGGTTCTCTTTAACATCCAGGAGAAGCATTTGTTCCAGAAGCCCTAACAGCGCTTATCCAAGGGGGCAGAAAAGGGTGCAAAAAGGGGAGCCTTCAAAATAGCGGATAAGGCAGCAGTTGACAGCAGCACTGGGGCTTGAGCTTCAAAAACAACAGCCACCAAAATGATTGCATCAAAGGGAGCTAGATCTGGCAACAGGTCTAAAGCTCCAGACAAGGCTGCAGGGGCTGCTAAAAGCTCTAAGGCAGCCCAAAAGGATGAGCAGTGCAGCGATAAAGCCCTGGAAAAACTGTGTGCCAAGGCTGACAGGGAAAACAACCTATTGTCAGACCTCAGTGACAAACGAAGTCAACCCAATAGGCTGCAATCGCTGTGCCTGTCACCAGGTGAAGCTGGAGATCAATTCTCTCCACAATGCTCCTTATTGCCTGCTGCTAATACAGTGCTCTTGGGCTCAGTGTCAAAATTGCCAAAGACTGCAGGAACATATGGCTAATCCCATAAATCCACCAGAGCTGTTCCTAGGGCTAGCTTCCCACCAACGGCAGCTGGTCTTAGACCAGAGACAGGAACAGATTCAGTAATCCCAGAGAATATGCAGGCAATTACTGCAGAAGCCATCAGGCAGGGGATACAGCACTCTAGACAGGCATCATCAAGGGCTTCTGTTTTTTCTGTGAATCCCAGCCAATGCAGAGCATCCCAATTCCCTCGGGAATTTACGACCATCCCGGAGCCATACTCTCTGGCACCCTCCCACGAGAGCCAGTCTCTGCTCTCTAAGGAGGGGGAGACAAGGGATTTGGACCTCTCAGATGATGAGGCCTAATTCCTGAGCAACCTACATTTACTGGGCTTTTTCCTCATGCGCTATTCAAGTTGCTTCTCTTCAAAGTGAAAAATTCTGCCTGGCTTGGGGCTCCTTCAGCACCACCAGAAACTGAGAACACTCCCAATCCATCGGAGTCACTTTTCTCTGAGCCTACCGCAGAGGCTGAGTTTATTCTATCACCAGGACTCTTTATCGATATGGTCAAGCAACAGTGGACCTCTCCTGGGGTGGCCCGAATCCATCTTCAGCTGACAGAAGATTCTATAATATGGGCCCTGATCTTGCATGGGTGCTCCAGACGCCGACCATAGATGCTCCGGTGGCTGCCTTACAGGCATCTTCCACCATGCCGGGTGAGCCCGAAGAAAGCCTGAAGAGGATAGGAGGGCAGAGCAGTCGCTATAGAGGGCACATCAAGCAGCAGCATGGGCTGTCTGGGCTTCTACAACCTCCTTTTTCAACAGGGCCTTCTTGCTCTGGTTTCGTCAGTTGCAAGAGAAGATCCTGGCTGTGGATGCAGAACATATCAAGACATCAACAAGCTCATGGCAGCGGCCCAGTTCTCGGATGCCAAGCTGAACGCAGCCCGGTTTGCCTCAAAGACCATGGCCTCCTCTGTAGTGGCTCATCGCCTACTCTGGTTGTGACATTGGCAGGTGGATGCCCGCCACAAATGGCAATTGGTCTCAGCTCCCTTCACAGGGAAGAAACTGTTTGGGGAGTCTCTGGACCAAATATTAATGGAATCCAGATATAAGAGAAAGATTGTGCCCCTCCCATACCTTCGCTGGTCCTCCTTTCAGGTTGGGGACTCAGCTGCCAGATTCCCTCATCCCCAGGGGAACTACATCCCGAAGCAGCAGGAGCAATTCCAAGATAGAATTAGAAGCCAGGGGAAGACAATTTCAGTTGAGGGGGTCCTTTCGTGGTGGAGGAGGTCAGTTCTTTTGTTGCCCCAAGTAACTTCATGTCCAATCCTCCCATCAGGGGGCGGGGTCACCTGACCGTTTTTGCTGACTGATGGGAGGAGATTACATCGGACACTTGGGTTAGGGAGACAGTGAGGTCAGGCCTCTCCCTAGAATTTCTCTCCACAACCCTGAGGTTCTTTATCCGCTGCCCCGTGTCAAAAGATCCTGCAAGGAAGGCCCTCATGGAATTGGCCATACAACATCTGCTGGATATTCAAGCAATCCAGCAGGTCCCAAAGGGCCAGCAGGGGCAGGGCTTTTATTGGATCCTGTTTGTGATTTCCAAGCCCTCGGGGGGTTGGAGAGCCATTCTGGACCTCAAGAATTTGAACCGCCATCTTATATACTGATGGTTCAAAATGAAGTCACTTCAATCAAATCTGGGGGGCATTCAGGAGGGCAAGTTCCTCACATCCATTAACTTAACTGAGGCGTATCTTCATGTGCCCATTTTGCCACTACACTGGCAATATTTCCAGTTTCATTACATGGGCCATCATTACTAATATAGGGCCCTGCCATTCAGGCTTTTGTCAGCCCCAAGGGTGTTTACCAAATTATTGGTGGCCTTGGTGGCTCATCTTCAGGCCCTCCTCGTGCATGTCCAGTGCTACCTGGATAATATCCTGATCCAGTCCTCCTCTGGCCTCCAGGCATGGGAGGACCTACTGGTCACTATCCAGTACCCTGTTTCCCCTAAAATAAGACATCCACTAATAATAAGCCCAAGTGGGCTTTTGAGTGCATGCAAGCCCCCCCCCAAATAAGCCTTCCCCAAAAATATTTAAACACATGCACAGCCAGTCCCCACCATTTCCTCTGGTTTCCTCCATGCGCCTCAAAATAATAAGACGTCCCCAAAAATAAGGCCAAGCGCTTATTTCAGGGTTCAAAAAAATATAAGACAGGGTCTTATTTTCAGGGAAACACAGTACAACACCACCACAGGTTCTCCATTAATATGGAAAAGAGTCATTTGCAGCCTATCTGCAGACTGCTCCAGCAATTATAGATACTAGTGAGTGCAAGGTGTATCTGTTACAGGAAAGGCAAACCAGCCTTAGGGACTTAGCAGGCCGAGTCCAGAGTAAGAGAACAGTATCCTTGGCTCTACTCTCCCAGCTGTTAGGAAAAATGGTGTCCACCATCTCCAACATTTTGTGGGCATGCCTAGAGATCTTCAGTGGTTTCTTTTACCTTTCCAGAGGTCAGGCAGAAGTAGCTCATCAGACAAGGTCTACGTCCCGAAGGAGATTATCTGGTCCCTCAACTGGTGGATACCCCCTGCCATCACCAAGGGTTGCCAGTTCAAGGAACCAGAGCACCTCACTGTCACGATGGATGCCAGCCTCTTCGCCTGGGGGGCTCATCTCCAGTTGCAGATGGCTCAGGGGCAGTGGGTCCAGATGGAACAGGGCCCTAAAGAGCAACTGCTTGGAGCACAGGGCGGATTATCTTGCCCTCTGCCACTTCCAGCAGTCGGTCTCCGGCAAACACATATTAGTGCTGACAGACAACGTGGCTGCAAAGGCACACATCAATCATCAGGGGGCTCCCCGTTCCAGGTCCCTCATGCTGGAGGTAAGGTGGCTGGGCCTCTGGGCACCTGTATCCGTCACAGCGGAGCACATCTCCGGGGTGTCAAACATGCTGGTGGATTGGCTCAGCAGAGCAACCATTGACCATGCAGTGGCGCCTTCACCCATCCCTTTTCCAGGAACTGAGGGACTATTTCGGCCTCCTGGAGGCAGATATGTTTGCGACCCCAGACAATTCTCAACTACCAAGATTTTACACCAGGTTCCAGGGGGCGGAGGAAGTCGATGGTCTCTGCAGCCCCTGGCCTTTGGGGTTACTGTATGCCTTCCCTCCTCTTTCCCTTATTCCAAGGGTGATACGGAAGATCCTGGAAAAGGTTATATTTCTGGCATCACACTGGCCCAGAAGGCCTTGGTTTGTGGACCACATAAACCTCTTGGTGGCTCAACCTTGGAGGATACCTCAGAGCGAGGCCTCACCCAGCCAGGGGGCATTGGTTTACCCGGACCCACAGTGGCTCCATCTGACCGCCTGGCACTTGAGTGGAGTGCTCTGAGGGAGGACAAATTTTCCTCCAGGGTCATCAAAACAATTCAAGCCTCCAGGAGACCCTCTACTGAATGTATATACAATGCCACTTGGAGGGCCTTTTGTATCTGGTGCACCAAGACAAGTATTTCTCCCACGGAGGTGATGATAGCCCAAATCCTGGAATTTCTCCAGGATGGACTAGATAAAGGGCTGTTGCCCAATACCATCAGGAGACAGGTGACAGCACTATCCAAAACCTTCCTGGATAACTGAACAGTCCACCGAGAGCATGGCTATGACTGCGGCATGAGCAATGCAGACCTCTATAGAGGAGGTCTGTTGAGCGGCAACTTGGTCCTCTCCTTCCCCATTCATCAAGTACTATAAATTGGACATCTTTGCCTTGGCAGAGGCGGCATTTGGCTGTCAAGTGCTTCATATGGAGGAGGGGACTTTGGACCAGACTACAGCCCACCCATAGGACAGCCAGCTTTGGTATGTCCCATCCACCATTATGGAGAAGGGGCATTGGTCTTACCTGATATGCTCCTCCTTCCCCGCTTTATTCCTACCTTTATTTCTTGGTTTTTAGCCCGCTTTATTCCTACCTTTATTTCTTGGTTTTTAGCCCAGCTGATAGGCACGGCAGAGTGGATTGCCGCACCTCATCTGGCCAAAAACCTAACACGCTTGCGCAGAGTGCAAGTTTGGTGCACGTGCGAGCAAAGCGCATGTGCAAAGAGAACCAGTAGTAACACAGGTTGGAACCCACCACTGTCCTGTACCTAAAATCTTTTTTGGTTCAGAAACTGAATGCATATTTCTAACCCAGCCGGTACTAGCTCATTCAATGGAAGAAGTAGCAGAACATACAAAAAAGGCAAAGAATTATTGAATTCTGAATCATTTCAGAAAATGGAAATATTACTATTTACTATTTTAGTGAGATAAGAACTGAAGTTTAGATGTGCTTTAATAGTTACAATTATATTTGAGTAACTTGTATTTCAATTATTATGTTCTCAGATTACATTCTATTTGCCAGTATGTAAAATTGCTTTAAGTGTTTGATAAAATTGGAATTTCAGAATGAAGCTGTATGACCAAGATATTAGTATTGATAGTGAATACTATATATTTAATCTACTGCATTTTCAGTTATATATTTAGCCATTTAAACTAACATGACTTGATCTAAAGGAGGCTATATAAATTGATTTATTAAACAAAATGATTTTTAAAAATGATTTCAATTAAATAATTGCTTGGAATTGTTTTTTTATAAAAAATAGTACTCTCATCTAGGTGGCTTTTACAATAAGTTCTTTAGTATCAAATATATTTTGCCCATGTATTTTAGAAATCTAGAATTGTGCATTTGGCTATATTTCATATGCTTGATCCATGTTTATATCTGAATTATTTTGTTCAAAGTTGAGATTTGCAGAAAATTATAAATATACTAATTCTTATTATGCCAATACCTATTGTATTTTTTTTATTTACATGCAGCCAGGAGCTATGGGCGGAGACGAGGTAATTTTTTCTTTTGAATGCTTCATCAGATATGGTCATGAGAACAACAAATTACAGAATAAATAACTATATATTTTTGTAAAAGACAAGAATTGCTTTTCTCATCCCATAACAATGATACTGGTCTATATCCTGCTCAGTAGCTTTGCAATTACATGAACATAATGAAATGAGAGTATTGAAAGAGAACTTCATTGCTATTAAAAGCTAAAACTGGTAGGATAGAAAGGATAATTGGCTTTATCTGCTTAAAGAAAAAAATGCAATATTAATATATTCCAATATTAAGCATGCAGGTTTTTTTATTTTTAAAACTTGATAAAACATATGGGTAAGCTGTATGCTCCCTGTGTTTAAATAAAATAAAATAAAATAAAAATGTGTTTAAATAGACTATTCCAGAAATCTGCAATAAATGCTTACAAGAAATATCCTGACATATGCTTGGGCAAGCTTTAGGTCAAACAGCAGATGATTTTATTAGCAGTCTTCGACCTCCCTAAGAGATATGAAATAGATCAATGTGGTTTCAGAGGATGGAGCATTGTCTATTTTCATTTATCAATTTTTTTTCTTGAAATCTATTTGATGTAGATGATAAAAATGCAGCCCATATTAATATGAAATCATAGATTTTGCTCAAAAGCCAAATGCCACTAGCAAGACTCCTGACCCCGGAAATGACTGGAGTGGGGGAAGTATCTTTTTCCTCACTACAATTCCAATTTATATTACAATATAAATTACATTGTAATTTTAATAAAATATATTAATTATCTGAACACAAAAACAAGTGAATGAGGGATATTTAAAAAATCTTTAACTTGTTTTATTTTAAATTAAAACTCAGATCTACATTTTAGGGGTTTATAATATTTGGATTTAAAGATATTTTGAGACTTTTAAATCAAGCTGACTTTTGCTTTTTGCAGACCTGGAATACAAGTTGAATTAAATTTTTAAATTGCAAAGGAAAAAAATCTAGAAGTGTAATTTCAGAACTATTCTTTAAAATATATTTTCTTCATATTCCGTACAGCCCAATATATGCATGCTGCAACTACACAGGACAAAGTTTGTAATTTTAAAATGGGATAATAAATACTGTTGACCAAACTCTAATTCCATACCCCACATTATTACCAGTTTTACCTTTCTGGTCCATGGTTTTTTATGATTGCAGGCTGCAGCACCATTAAAATTTACCTTTAAAAAAAATCAAGTGAAAGAAAATAATGGGGTAGGGGTGGGGAGGTTGTCTTAATTTTTTCCTCATCCATCTCTCACTTAGCAATTCTTTGCATCAGTTGGTAATCTGCCTGTATAATGCTTATTGTACATTAGTTCCACTATAGCATAAGATTGCCATGCTGTTTGTTTTCCTCACTTGATGAGATGCTGCCCCTTTGTCAGAGTTCAGAGGCAAGCTCTGAAGCTGTTCTTTTTCTCATCTTCATGAGCTGGACGCTTTGCAAGCCTGGCATGCCTTTGTTCTGTTGTTTTTATTACCAGTGTCCTCCTATAGATTCTAGAACAATAGTATAAGCCATGCCGCTGTCCTCTGGCCAAGGTAAATGTTGCCAGCATTGGGAAGTGATAGAGGAAAGATAGGCAAGCTGGTGCTCTTAAACTCTTCTATTTTGGGTTTCATCTCCCACTAGTATTTTCCAGGATAGCTAGAATAATGGATTTTAGGAGTTGTGTCCAAAGCATCTGGGGAGCACCAGCACCAATGTGCTTATTTTTTCTGAATAGAACATAATGGTGGTCACTTCGTATCAGTTCAGTTTAGTTAGGATAATTTTTTAATCTAGGCAAGTAACTGAATTTGACTCATAAAATAAACCAGTCAGAATTAACATCTTGGAACTTGTCAAGTTCAGTTTGCAATTTTCTGCTGAATTTGGATGGCTTGAAGTTACATATTTAAAAATCTCTCTCAGTAATTAAGCCCTTAATGTTTAAAGGATATCCTCTAAAAATCAAATAATCTAATTTGCAACAAGTTAGTTGTGCTTCCTTTCAATAAGACACTAAAACAGAGTGCTTTCTCTGTTACGGACAGAGAAATATACATTGCTATGATTTTTAAATGAGTATTAATACTGCTGATGATAATGATGACAATCAGCTGATAATGAGAAGTACTGACATAATGTTGATACTAACAGAAATAAGTGTAATACATACAGATGATTAAAATAATTGTGAAGATGATAATAATATCTATTATCCACTCTATTTTGACTCTATTTTTCTACATTGGTTCTACCCCCCCCCCCTTTTTTTTTTATGCTGCCAACATCAGTTGCAGCATTCAACTTGAAAAGGATTCTCTTTCCCTGTCAGGATGTGATTTTGGAAAATTTCTTCAGAGCAATTGTTTTACCATCATGAATGGGCTTCTATTTGTTTTTGCTTATTGCTGACAATAAAACTAAGAAAAAGAAAAGAGCCTAGAACCAATGCCTTTGCAGATTGTTTCTTTATGCACAGTTGCATTTAGATGATAATATCCTCAATTAGAAATCAATTAAGATTAATGAATTGATTGTGCTGGCAGCCGATACTGCAGAATCTAAACATATTTACAGTTTGATCCCTTGATTAAAGTAGGTAAAGTTTTTATTTGATGAATTAAAATTACTAATAAAGTTAGCTGACATATTTTTCTTATAGAATAGATAAGGCTACCTGATTGTCTGGGTTTTGGTTTTCTTTTGCCTATCTTTTGCCAGTCTCGGGGTAGAAAAATGCCAGGCCTGCATTGTCACTTATAAGTGAATTTAGATATAAGTTGTTTAGATATAAATCTTTTTTCCTCCTTCCTATTGTTATGTGAACAACTGTTCTTTTTTTAATTTTAATTGGTAATTATGAAACAAAATTGTTAGTATTTGTTAATATGTGACTTAACAAGAATTGTAGAGTTAAAGTAAACATGGTCTACAATGTTGCCAAAAGTAATTGATTATTAGTTGATTCAGGAAACTGGGAAATATTCTATACAAAGAACTAATGACCTGCAAACCTAATAAATGTATACTAACATTAAAAAAGAATATAAAATCATTACAAATGGTTAAGACTATCCATTCTAGATTCTTTATCTCAAGCCTTCTAGATTATTGGGTGGCAACTACCATAATTCTAATTTATTGTACTGAGTGAAAAAAAGATATATAATTTAAAATACCTGGAGCCTGTCTGTTCTGTAACCAAGTGAAAGTTAGGCCATGACTGGAATGTTTTTCTACAATTATTGCTTTGTATCCTAAAAGAAAAAAAGGCAATTTGGGTTTGGTCACTTCAAGTCAGGGTTGGGTTGTTTTTATTCCTAGTGCCTGCTTGGACAATTCCCTGCAATTTTCTTGGCAAGATTTTTCAGAAGTGATTTGCCATTGTTTCCTTCCCAGGGCTGAGACAGAGTGACTGGCCCAAAGTCATCCAGCTGGGTTTCTGCCTAATATTGGACTAAAATCACAGTCTTTTATGATATATACATATATATATATATATATATATATATATATATATATATATATATATATATATATATATATATATATATGTATATGTATATGTATATGTATATATATATGTATATATATATGTATATATATATGTATGTATGTATATATATATATATATATATATATATATATATATATATATATATCCCTTCTAACCTTTATTGGTGCTGTTTATCTTTCTCAAGTTTCAGGTCCTGTACTAGAGGCCTGGGAGCTTGAGGGTTCTGTACAGTATTTTAGCTGTTCCTGGTATTGCAGTCTTCTAGACAGAGATCTCTGATGTTGTTCCTGAGATCTTCCAGAGTTACTGTCCCGGCTTAGGAGTCACAACCCCCAAGTGATCCTACTATCACTGGGACCACTTTGGCCTTTACTTTCCACATCTTCTCCAGTTCCACCTTCAGGCCCTGGTATTTTTCCAGTTTCTCACACTTCTTCCTGCTGTTGCTGTCATTTGGCTCTGTTATATCAACAATCATCTATCACCATCACTATCTTCTGTCTTCTGATCCTTGTCTATTGCCTGGATATCTGGTTGATAGTCAGTACCTATCCTATCCATCTGGATTTGGAACTCCCACAGGATCTTAGTCCTATTATTCTCTATGATTGTCTAAGGAATCTTCCATCTGGATTTGAGGGTCTTGTTCACACACGGTGCATAGGTTCCTGTACATACTATAGTGTTTGCTATTTGATTATGCCATTCAGTATATCCTGCCTGCACTTTTCACCCTGACACCTTGCATTGGATTGTGTCTGTACTTCTCAGTCTGTACTTTGGGTCCTATCTAGTATGGTAGACCTCTGCTTCTATGGAACTGGTGCATAGTGGTGGTCTTGTGCTGCTGTGATCAGTGCCTCAGTGCTGTCTTTTAGTTTGGCCTTTTCCAGCTACTGATAAGATTTTTCAGTACCAGCTGTCTTTTGATGGTCCATCTTGAGTCTTGGGTGTCTGTTCTGTCTATGACCAATTGTAGTTTTGAGTTTAGGGTATTGTTCATTATACTTACTGAGCTGTGCTTAAGTATTGGCTCATATGATTCTGTGGCTTGACAGCTATGATGCCTGATAGGACTTTCCATGTTATGGGAAAATATGTTATCAGCTGCTCATTGGAAGGGTGCTGTTCGCTTATGGGGATTTTTCATGATCAGTACTGTCCTTCCTTGTGTTGACCAGTCTGGGTGGAAGCCAGCTCTTAATAACTGGTTCAACTGTACTGTAAGGTATTCCTTCATTGCTGCCAGTCTCTTTAGTCTGTAGGTGTGAATCAGCTTTGGGCCAGGTGCTGTCCAGCTCTTCATGTTCTTGATCCACTTTTAGAGTCTGCTACTGTGATAATGACTGGCTCCTATTCTGGAGGATTTCTGTTGTCTATTCTCAAGTCCTGCAGCCACCTCACTGGTATTAATGTGTCTCCTCTTTCTCTATTATATTCTTCCAGTACTATTCAGTATCTGCTGTTGGTAGCTCTGCTGTTGCTGTGTTGTTGCACTGCAATTGGGAGGACACCTTGGATGATTCTTTGGAGAACAGGAGATTTATCTTCTTGGCCTCTGTTTCTCTATCATGTCTCCTTAGCCTGGTAGCCAGTGTTGTGGGCCTTTGTTTAGCGTCTAAGATTTTAGATCAGGGCTGTCAAACTCGATTTCATTGAGAGCTGTATCGGGGTTGTGTTTGACATTGGGGGGCTGTGGTGGGCGTGGCCATGGCGGGTGTGGCCAGCTCAACATCACTCATTTCAGAGGCGCAGGTGGTGACCCAAGTGCTCTGCCAGTGAAAACGGGCTTTTGAATTCTGCTTTCGGCTGCGACAGCCTCCTGCAACCCTCTGCCAGCAAAAACTGAAAAAAACAAAAGGGCATGATTCCTTCTAAAAGGGGTGTCAAACTCAAGACCCGGGGGCCGGATTTGGTCCATGGGGTGCTTAGATCTGGCCTGCAGGGCCGCCCTGGAAACAGCGAAGGAATACCCGCAGTTCTTCTGCCAACAAAAACAGAGCTTGGGAGAAGAACAGCAGGCCAGTCCTTCACTGTTAATCTATTTTAGAAGTCTTGTTTTCTTCTCTACCAGTTGGACTCCTTTTGGTAACAAAAACAAGCTTTGATCTTTTGTAGAAGAAGCAAATTTTATTTCTGTAAGCGGGCATCAGGAGAAATGTCCTTTCCCTTGTACCAAGATTAGGTCATGTAAACACGTTAGTATATATTTATAAACAACTTACTATATGAAATATTTTTTAAAAAAAATGCTTAACTCTTTTGTCCTGACTTTATTTTTTATAAACAACTCAAAGCAACAAACATACCTAATACACTTTCCTCTTTCTATTTTCTCCATAACAATAATTCTGTGAGGGCGGTGGTAAGAGAGAGTGATTGACCCAAAGTCCCGCAGCTAGTTTTTCATGACTAAGGCAGCACTAGAACTCACAATCTCCTGGTTTCTAGGTCAGCACCCTAACCATTAGAGCCAACTGGGCCAGACTTACATACATTGGTTTGTTTTGAAATATTTCTTCTTATCAATTATAAAATGTTATGTCCGTAATATTATTTATATTAACATTATAGTAATTACTAAAAATGAATACTAGTATCTTGAGTCACTATTAACTAGTGAATGATAAGAGAATTTGGTACTACTTTTTCAGAACAATATTTTTATCTTGAAAGACACTTGAACTTGCCAAGTGACTTGCATATCTGCCTAGTACTTGAATGTGGAAGTTGAATTAACCAATGTTGTCTCTAACAACTTTGTAGGTGTTTAGGATAATTTCTTCTAAGTACAAGTGACATGAGAATAGAGGCTGGAATACTGTGGTGTAGATTTGGAATCTAATATAATTTAACATAAAGAGGTTTATTGAAGGAGTTTCCTGCCCTTTCTTTACCATAGCAGTCAGCAGTCACCCAAGTTACTGAAAAACCTTTTTCAAGAAAATCAGTGTCTCTATTAAACAAATGAGATAGGACCCAGTTTGGAGCAATTCTCCGCTGCATAACTGGCCCCCGCATCCCTCCCCAGGAGTTTTCTTGAACCTGAGATGGAATGTGGTACTTGTTATGCAATGGAGAATTTCTCCAAACCGGGTGATCTTCTGCATCCTATCTCATTTTTTAGGAGAGACACTAATCCTTTGAAAAGTCTTTTTACAATTCAGAGCCAAATATGGATTTCAGGGCCGAATAGTGGAAGAAAAAACATCCTTATAGGAAATCCCTTAGGTTCTTGCCAAAAATGTAAATCACATTTGAGCTGAGCGAGTAGTTATAGAAAGATATCAAGGTTCTTTTCTTGACAATAATGTTGAATTGATTTGATGTTGCTTTCACTGTTTAGTCTAAGCCGGGGTGTCAAATTCAAGGCCCGTGGGCCAGATCCAGCCTGTAATGTGGTCAGATCCGGTCCATGGGACTGTTCTGGAAAATATAAGGGGCCAGCCCGTGTCGCTTCGCCCGGTCTACCCAATACGAAGAGGAAACATCGGGCTAGTGTGGCCTCAGCCTGATTTACCCAATGTAAAGATGAAACATGCCAGCAGTTTGGGGAGTGGCATCAAGATGGCCACACCCACCCAGTTGGCCATGTCCACCCAGTTGGCCATGCCCAGTGAGTGGTGGCAAGCTGGCCATGCCCACCCAGTTGGCCACACCCACCTGGCCCCCCAAAGTCAACCACAGCCCTGATGTGGCCCTCAATGAAATTGAGTTTGACACCCCTGGTCTAAGCCTTGGGATTTCTAGTTGGTCTCCTATCCAAATATTATCATCTTGCTTAGCTTTTTCAATATAAGCCAAGATTTCTAGATGCTATCACTTATAATGTATTGCAGTCCATAATATTTGCATAAATATATGCATGGATACATAGACACAAAAAGAGAAAAGAGAATTAGAAGAACTTGGCATTATTTGCTTGTGCTTGTATTTTATTCTGTTGGCTTCAGGAAAGAAAATTTATTATGTGGTCAAATTTATTTTGAAACAAACACCTTAATTAAAAAAGGAAATGTACAAAATTGTCCAGGTTTTCACTTAAATTAGTTACACTTAAAACATATTGTACAACAGTGAGAAAGATTTATGGATGCTGTGTGAGTCATAGATATTCTAAATGATGGAACATATTAATATTTCATATTGGATTTTTATAATCTTTATAATCTGAGTATTAGACAAAGAACATTAAATGTGACAGATCTGCTTTTAGGCTTATGTTCTAATGAAAATGACTGTGTTGGGAGGGAGAAACTTGTGAATTGTAAGATGATTTTGTGGGCAAATAGATTCAGTAAGCAAAATATGCTACTACTTCCTGATAACTCTTCTTTTCCAAGGTGACTAAAATTAAGTTTTGAATTTACTTCGGCAATTTGCAAGTATATGCTGAGCAGGAGAGAATAGGCGCTTAATAATATTGCCTGGGCAAGTGTTCAAGCCAGCCATCCCTAGAAAAGTTTCTAGACTATGCTTGCATCAGAATTATGGTTTTCCATACATAGGACTAGAGAGTATGCCAAACCACAAGTAAACACAAATAGATTGGAGGTATAGCATGTGAATTTATCTCTACTTGATAGTTATCATGAATATTATGAATGTATACCTGTAGCCCATCCTAGAAGCTAATGACATTCTATTTGAGTGATTGAAAATCCAGAATTCAAACTGTCCTAATTTACTTGAAAATATATTTGTATGTAGAATAGGATATGAAAAATTTAAAATATTGAAGGAAAATGATGATTTGCATGTTAAGCGATGTAGATTTATTAATGGAGTACGTCTATGCATATTTGAATCAGATGTCTGATTTTTAAGCCATTTAACGTATTTCACAGGTCGATCTTCACTGTTTCCTTTTGAAGATGGCTTTCTGGATGACAGTCATGGTGACCAGTCTTTATCATCAGGTCTCAACTCCCCAACCCGTTGTCAGAATGGTGAAAGAGTCGAACGCTATTCTAGGAAGGTGTTTGTTGGAGGTCTGCCTCCTGACATTGATGAAGGTACAGTGGATTGGTGGGAGGAAGGGTATAGGGATTTTTTGCCCTTTAAAAATTACTGACAGGTAAGGCTCAGCAATATAGTGGCCTTTCATTTCTTTAAAAAACAGATTAACAGAATGAGCTCTTATATTCTGAGTACATGGATTTTATTAATTGAAGAACTTTTGTACATGCAAACGTATGGAAGTATAAAAAGGTGTAAAAACGATTGGGACTCATTTTTTAAAAAATAAACCTGTATATGTGTATACATTCAGTCATATACATATACACAGTATATATGTATACACATACACAAAGACATCTTGACTACTTCTGCTTTCTTCCCCTTCTCTATTGCCTATATACAAACAGAGAAATAAAGGAGACAGAAGAAGACAACATAATGTTGATAACACCATCCCAGTGACAATTAAACTTTGACAGTTTAGACCGTAGTCCAGTAAATTCCCTGAATCCTATTACTTATTATGTTTAAGTTACCAACATTCTGTTCAATACCTTAGACAGAAAAAAACAGTACTGCTATCTAAACTGGTTCAATATAAATAAAAGTAACACCAGAAAAATTAAAAATATTTCATATTCCCTGTCCTATGGAGAAATTACTAATGAGGATTGTAAATCAATTTAAGCTATTTTGATCCAAATTCTTTTTTATAATTATACAGGTAGTAAGTATATGGTTGACTTACAACCATTCATTTAGTGACTATTCAAAGTTACAACGGCACTGAAAAAAGTGCCTTATCACCATTTTTCACACTTACAACCGTTGCAGAATCGCAACAGTCATATGATCAAAATTCAGATGTCTGGCAATTGGCACATATTTATGACAATTGGAGTGTCCTGGGATCATGTGATCACTTTTTGCAACCTTCTCACAAGCAAAGTAAATGGAGAAGCCAGATTTACTTAACAACCGTGTTATTAATTTAACAACTGCAGTGATTCACTTAATTGCAATCATTTTATAACAAAGGTTGTAAAATGGGGCAAAACTCACTTAACAACTGTCTCCCTTAGGAACAGAAAATTGGGGTCAATTGTGATTGTAAGTTGAGGACTACCTATACTAGAAGAATTAAAGGTATTATATTATCATCACTAAACTTTCCTATCAGGCTATGATATATCTACATTACATATGAGCAGTATACTAGCATTAGTCAGTAGCCCACAGCTTCATTGACAGGTTTTTTTCTGCTGCATTTTTTTAAAAAGACAAAAAAACTAGACAGATACAAGACAAAGGAGTTAACACAGAGTAAATAAATAATTTAAGAAATTTGATTCCAAATAGGGTCTTGTTTTGAAATATTTTGAAATATATAAATATTTTGAATATATATAGTGAAACATCTTGTTTTGATGTAGAAGTACTGCTTCAAATACACAGTGATTTTTTCTAGTATTTTGGAGGTGTTTCCAACAGATATTTAGGGTAGCTGGCAGGCACTTCTGCTTTTGCCTTTGGCATGTTCAGGGTTGGAATAGCTCTTTTTTCAAGTTCAAAACACCTCAAAATCAAAAATGCTCAAAACAGTTCATTTATGATTTATGAACTATGACATCCCTTTGTTGTTGTATGTGTGCACACCGAGAGCTTATGCACCGGGTACAAATGGTTATCCAATCACACTTGGTCAATAAAGAATATATTCTATTCTATTCTGTTCTGTTTTGCTTTAAATGCTCAACATTTCATGGGATTTCATGCTCAAAACATTTTGTATGCCTGTAGTTCCAAAACTGCAAAACTTCAACTTCAGGCACATGAGATACAGGTAGTCCTTGACTTACAACCATAGTTGGGACTAGAAATTCTATTGCTAAGCAAGGCAGATGTTAAATGATTCATGCCTGATTTTACAAGCTTTTTTGCCACAGTTGTTAAATTAATCACTGCAGTTTTGAAATGAATCCCATGACCATTAAGCAAATCTGGGTTCCCTCATTGATTTAGCTTGTCAGAAGCTGGCTGGGAAGGTAATAATTGGTGATCACATGACCTGGGATGCTACAACCATCATCATGCCAGTTGTCAAGTGCCCAAATTTTGATCACTGACCCTGGGGATACAGTGACATTTATAAGTGTGAGGAATCATTTTAAGTCACTTTTTTCATGCTGCTGTAACTTCAAACAGTCACTAAATGAATGGTTGTAAGTGGACTTTCTGTTCTTTTAAAAATCAGAACCATTAAGGAAAATTACTTAGTTTTATCATTCATTTTTATTTCTGATGAATCTTAATTATTCTTTTGTTATAGATGAAATCACTGCTAGCTTTCGTAGGTTTGGACCTCTTGTGGTGGACTGGCCTCACAAAGCTGAAAGCAAGTCATATTTTCCACCTAAAGGTAATTATATTAGTTTTGTGAAGCAGGAAAATGTTCTTCTTCATGTATAAATACATTTCTAAATACATTGTTCAATGTTTAAAATATTGGCTACATCTTCCTTGTCATCTATAACTTTTGTTATCTATTTCTCTTCTAAGGTTGAATATGCCATTGCATGTCTGCAGTGAAATTCTAGCCATAATCATACTGTGTTTTCTGTGGTTTCATAACCATTTTTCTTGATATCCTGCAACACGGGTTATTTGAATCTTTTGTATAATAACTATCCAGACAGGGTGGGTAATTTCACATAAAGACATTGGTATTATTCATGATAGGACAATCAATACCACACTTTGTAATCATAATAAGTACCATTTTCCACAATCCTAGAATTGTACAGTATATACTAGTATGTAAGTACAATTCTGACTGTTGTAGAAACAGTGTGATCAGAGCACAGAGTGTAGGATACAAATGTTTTTCTACCTTTTTAAAATCTCCAAACATTTCCTTATCAGAATAATTTCAAAATAATTGTCAAAAAATGGTACATAATAATTACTGTTAAAACAACTGCATTTATCCCAGTAACCTTTTAATGTTTAGAGCACTCTTTAAAATTTTCTTTGCAAATGCTAGTTCATTTACTTGTGATGAAGAATGAAAGTATCATTCAATAGGTATAAAATATCTATGAATGAGAAAATTAAAACTACCTTGATTATTTAAATGAAACTATTTATATATTAACCTATAAATTTATTTTGTAGTATGCTAACGTTTTGTTTTTATTTTATCGGAGGCCTAATATGCATTCAGTTCCTAATTAACCAGCTGATTACTAATTATCCGTGGATTAGTTTCAATATTCTCTTTTCATTAACAGTTTAGCCTTTTCTGTTTGTGATAAAGATTATAATCTGACAGAGATTCTGCTCAGGTGTCAGGAAGAGGAGAAAGCCAGTAGTTTCCATATTCCCCAAAACACTATGAAATCTTCCTCATTTTTATGTTTTAGAAGCATAGGAATATACAAGAATAACAAGGGAATATTCTTCACTCATAGCAGCAGCATTTCATAAGTTTTTCCAATTTATTAAAATTTTATCACATTTCACTTCTATATTCAAAGTGGAATTTCTGTGCTTTGGTGAAGAATCATTTTAGTGCAATTTTCTTTCTGCTTATAGCATTACTGAATTTCTTCATACCATTTAATATAATCTAACTTCTTTGGTTTAGGAATGGAGAACTCCAATAAAGAATTACTGAGTTCTCAAGGCATCCTGCATTTTGGAAGATTAAATCAGTGCTCTCTTGTGTTTATTAAAAACATTCTTGAGTGAAATATATTTTAGCAGGAGACAAGGATATAGTCTTTTCTATTTTTTGCCAGGGCACTAATATGAGAAACAGCTTTCAAAATGCCTGCCAGTTGCCCATGAATGTCTGCCTGAAAGTGATAAACACTTTGTCACAACTGTTCCAGATTATTTATAACTGACTGAGCTGTCAGAATTTTAGCAGACACCTTACAACATAATGATTAGAGACTCTGTTAGAATTCCCAGAATTGCAAGATCTCAGCATTAGATAGGAGATTACCTCAACTAAGAAGTCCACTATATAATACCTCAGTAAAATTCTCAGTGCTAGGGGTCCATATTTAAAGTTCATAAAATAAACACTAGAAACATGTCTCCACAATTGAGCCTGGAATTTCCATTGCAATTCATTACAGACATTAAGTGGCTCACCACATTTCCTGATTTGATTTTACAACTGTTTTTACAATGGCCATAAAACAAGTCACCACAGTCGCTAAGCAAATCACGTAGTCATTAAGTGAACCACGGGGTCATTAAGCAAATTCACTCTCTGAAAACTGGCAAAAAACATTGCAAATCTCGTGACTGCAGGACGCTGCAACCTGCTATAAATTCAGACCAGTTGCTAAACACTTGAAATGAGATTATGTGACTGTGGTGGGGTGGGGGAGGATGGCAGTTTTAACTTCAAGGATGGGTCATAAATAAAGTGATCGATTGTTAAGTGAGGACTATCCATATATGATTCATATTTTTTTCTCTGTCGGGTAGTTCTATATTTGAAAACAAAATGTCTCTATGCTTCAGTGCAATTTGTTTAAAACAAGGCATTCGGCCGTTATATTTGAGGAAAATTCCAAGTAACTTGAAGCCAGATGGTAACTGGAAAAAACTAAAGCGCTGGTATATTCTGGTGTTTCTTCCCTCATTCTTTGGCTTCTTCTTCATCTAAATTGCATCCGTTCCTTGTAGCAATATATACAGTAGCTGCCAAATAAAAATATTGCCTGCATTACTGTAGTAATCAAACCTCTTCTTCCTTTGCATGTTTCACATTCTCATGGGAGTTATATAATTAGAATATAATTATTTATTCTGCTATTAAGTTGCTGGATGCCATAAGAATCCTTATGTTTTTCCTAATCTATTGAAACAATTAACATCTTCTGATTTTTCCAGACATCTCCAGATGCTCAAATTTTAACCTTTAGTTCCCAAACAACCTCCATCAAATTTATTGATATTACCCTTGGAATATTGTTATTGTGCATGATAACAAATAATTTATCAGGCTTTCCTATTTATAAGATTACTAAGGAAACTGACTTCTTTTGTATGTATTTAACTAGCAGATTATAGTGCTAGTTAATTATTATGAATTTATAACATGCATTAATTAGGTATGTTGTTTACTCTGTTAAATATGTTATGTGTAATTTCTATTATTCTAATGATTATTTAGTTCACATAATATCATTTCTATTATTATGTAAATATGTTACTGAAAAAAAATCACAAATAAAATATAAATACATTCTTAAAGGAAAATTAATTCTGTCCAATCTCATAATCATAGCTTATAACTTATAATTATAAATAGAACATTGGAATGCTATGAATTATATAAATGGTTGCACACAGATGACTTTTTAAACTAAAGCTAAACCAAAACATAAATAAGAGACATGAACAAGAAACAAAGAAAACAGAGAACTACCCAATTACTAATTTGGTTCAGTTGTCTCTAATAAGAAAATATTTGATACGTAGATAATTGTGAAAGTCAGAATAAAGTCTACTAATATGAAGTGAATAGTTTAAAAACTCTAGGCTAGAGAAACTGTACCCTAGAATACCAAAGGAGTTGGTTATAATGTTTATATATGACTCTTGAGTAATTGTGAAAAAATAATTAAGTAGCAGATGAGCGGAGAATAAATCTTGTCCCCGTCTTTGAAAATATGAAAAAAAAGATCCAGCAATCTATAGATCATTCAATCTTATATACCTTTAGAAAATCCTAGAGCAATTAATAAACACATTCATATATAAGAACCCTGAAAATAATGTAATAAATATATGCAGTCAGCATGGATTTGCCAAGAACAAGTCTTTCCAGATTAACCTTATTTAATTATTGGTTGGACAATTCTCCTTAATTATAGGAATGCTATAGATATGCTATCTGTTGATTTCAATTAAATATTTGATACCTTATGATTGCTTATTGGCAGGATAGCTATAAGCGAATTATAAAAACATGAAAAAATAACTACATATAGTTGTTGTTTAGCAACAAGTTAAACTGCCTCATTTAACAACTGTTCACAGTTACAATGGTGATAAAACAGTAAAATTATGATCATTCCTTGCATTTTCCATCTTGTCTATAAAGTGAAGATAAACTGAAGTAAGACCATAATTGTGTTTTTACTTAGCAACCGCTTCCTTAACTACTAAATTACCAGTCCCAATTGTGTTTGCTAAACAAGGACAACCTGTAATGTTACGGTTTGGGGTCAGGGATATTGTGTTTTTGAAGACATTTTGAAAATACTGTGTTATTTTACAACCTTCATGTTATATCTGTGGTTGTTTTGTACTGTATTTTTTATAATTTGTATTTACTAACTTTATTATTTTCCTCCAAGGTTATGCCTTTCTGCTATTCCAGGAAGAAAGCTCTGTTCAAGCTTTGATAGATGCCTGTCTAGAAGAAGATGGTAAACTTTATTTATGTGTATCAAGTCCCACTATTAAGGACAAACCAGTAAGTAAAATTATAATGTTGTCATTTCTTTCAGTAATTGAAACAAAATGTTCTGAAAAGGAGTTGCCTGTTCAGTTTGATGAAGGCAGTTTTAGGACTATAATCCTGAGTTTGCTTAATCTTCTTAAGGTAGTACTGGTAACCTTCAAGTTTACATTGAAGGTCATCTGAGTATTGAAATATAATCATTGCATCCATTATACTGTCCATTATGTTCATTTTATGTACATTGGGAATCCTAAAATACTCTGTCCTGGTCTTTGGCTTGTGTTTAAAAATTCTTCATCTCAACAAAACAGCTGTAATTAAGATGCAAGAAGACAAAAAAATTGCTTCAGTGCTGATTTTGCTCATTCAGCATATCTATTTAAATTCATTATGATCAGAGCATTGCAACATTCTGCTGACTTAAGCTTCAAATTATGTTACTTTCTCCACAAAAGAATTGGGGAGATACTATATATTTGGATTGTTTAATCTGTTATATAGATTGATGACTAAAATTTTATTGTTTTCCTGGAGCAAACAAATAAGAATATAAATATACATATATAACAAACAAGCAAATAACTAACACAATTTCTCTCTTTCTTCCTCATACACACACACACACAATGTGTGTGTGTGTGTGTGTGTGTGTGCGTATGTGTGAAAGAGAGAGAGAGCAATGTACTTCATAATATACAATGACATGGAATCATAATAACTGGAATAGAAGCATCAAATAGCATGTTCTTGCCTGTATCATATTACATTCAGTTGAGTAATAGGAATAACAATAATAATATTCCTTATATATATATGGAATTGACCAATATACAATATAAACATATGGCTTATATGCTGCTCAGTTCAAAAAGGTTGGCTTACAATAATGCAAATGTAAAATATTGGACTATTTACTATAAAAAGTTAGTGAAAACAGAGTGATTGTCCCAATACAGCAAATAACACAAAATAACTTGACTCATTGTTTCAGATGTATCAGTTCCATGTGAACATTCTCCCTATATTGTTACTGAGGGGAAAGTCTAAAAATTCTACATAGAATGAAATTTTAAAACAGTAAATAAAATGGTATTAGCTGTTGATATATAATATCTACTTATTTCACATATAAGATTTATCAGATTTTTGTTCTTCTTTTGGAAATGTTCAGTACAGAATATTCATGAGTTTATTTGTGTTCAGCTAGCTAACCGCTTAAATGAACAAACTAAATGCTTTTCATTCAGACAGATCACTTAGCCTAAGTAATTAAATGCATTCTCTTTTCACCCAATTTTCCGTTAGCTTTCAAAACATTATTAGGTAGCAAAAACTATATTTTTTATTGCAGAGGATATTGTTTGAACATCCTCTGTCTTTCAAGGGTTGGATCATAAAGAGTTTTTACATTTTTTTCTTCCCCCCAACCCTGCAGAGTAAATAGATTACTGTTTTTTTTCGGAGTATAAGACGCACCTATCTTTTTGGGTTGTTTTTTTTTAAAAAAGTTTTTTTTTATTTTTTAGACAAGCACACATACAAACATACAATGTATTTTATTTGAACAGGATATTTAGTTGGTTCACAAATTTAAACAGTGTTTAGTCATTTCAATTAAATTTACAATCTCTATATTTCCTTTTTGCCATATTTATTCCTCATCTATTTTTTAAAAAAAACAATATTACCCTTCATTCTCATCTCTAATCTTAATCAAATTCAATTTTTCCCTTCTATTCTACCGTATTTTCCAGCATATAAGATGACTTTCTAACACACGAAAATCATCTCAAAAGTCGGGGGTCGTCTTATACGCCGGGTGTCGTTCTCCTGTAACCAGGCAGACCAGCCCGAAAGGCTCTGATGAGCCTTAAATGGCTCTGAGGAGCCAAGCTGAATTGCCTGCTGAGTTGCCACTAATCAGTTACACGCCAGAGCCATGTAAAAGGAAAAGTTTTTTCCTTTTACACGGCGCTGGCGATCCCAGCTGAGTTGCCTGATTAGCAGGCAACTCAGCTGGGATCGCCAGAGCTTGGATGGCCAGAGCCATGTAAAAGGAAAAAACTTTCCTTTTACATGGCTCTGGCGATCCCAGCTGCTAATTTTTGCCTGCTAATTCGTAGCAAAAATCCCCCCCCCCTCCAGCTTGCTTACCTTAGCTGCTAGCCGCAACGCTTGCCTTGCTTCACTTGCCTGCATTCCATTGCATCAGCAAGCAACTGAATCTCCCTGCCTGCAATCAAGCAGGCAGGGAATTGTGGACTTCAACTCCCAGAATTCCTCAGCCAGCAAAGCAAAGCTGGCTGAGGAATTCTGGGAGTTGAAGTCTACAAGTCTTAAAGTTGCCAAGGTTGGAGACCCCTGTTCTATTGGATAAGCTTTTTTCCCCTTTGGAAGCTTAAAAAAAAATAGTTAATTGGGTTTTTTTTAGTTGTTCTTTTTTAGACCTAGCCATTTAAAGACTAGGTCTAAGTTTTAGGCTAGGAAGTTTTAAATTTATATAAAAATAAAAATAAAATAATATTTGTGCAGCTTTCTGAGATTTAGTGTGTTTCTGTAGTGTTTCACTCTAACTACACAAACGCACAAAATCTCACAAAGCTGTATGTGGAATTTTGTGTGTGTAAAGTGTGAAAGTTGGTTTTTTGGGCTTTTTGTGGCTGTGTGATGTTCCTGCTTGTTGCAGGGGCCATTTTGGGTCTAGCACAGCTGCTTTTACATTGTGGGTGAGCCAATTGATGTTTTTTAATTTTTATTTGGTGTGTGTTGGAAGAGGGGTCGTCTTATACAGCAAGTATAGCCCAAACCCTATATTTTTACAGGAAAAGTCGGGGTCATCTTATACGCCGGAAAATACAGTATATTATACCCTTCCAATTGTCATTTACTTTTATATCCATCCTCACATTGGTTAATTATTTAATATTACAATTGTTTAATACAAATTCAACATTTTTATATAAATCAATTAGTTATATCTTTTTTGTATATTAATCGATATGAACATGAATATTCCAATTATTTCCATGCAATCCAATTTCTTACAAATCAATTAATTATATTTACCAATAATAATAAACCAAATAATTTTCCCCATATATTCCTCCAAACCATAACTTAAACCGTTTCTGCACAATATACAATTAATAGCATCTCAATTATTACAATTCCCTAATTAAATAGACCTTTTTTTCTTTTGTGTTTTAAAATCTTGAACTCTCCTCTTTTGCCCTACATTTCCCATTGCTTGCACCTACCTTTTTTGGTGAGCAAAAAGAAAAAGAAATCTCTCTCCCTGCCTCATTTTGTCACGTTGCAGGAGAGCCTGCTTTACTTTCAGTTTCGTTTTAGCTAGGGGAAAAGAATTTGCTCCAGCACTCTTTGCAGCAAGAAACAAGAGCTTGCAAAAGAGCCTGCGCAAAACAGCTGAGAGCAAATAAGCTGAGAGTCGGGAGGCCAATCTAATCTACTTGTGCTAATTAGCTGAATGAAGCTGAATGGAGCTGTTTTTTCTTGCTGTTTGCTTGTAAGGAGGTAACTGCTGGGAGGCAATGGCCAAAGGGTGGGGGCCAGTGGGTGGGCAGGGCTACATACATACATACATACTCTCTTTTAGGGGGTCTTATAGTCCGAAAAATACAGTACTTTTTAAAATTACTCTAAAAATCTTCTCCTTATTGAAACGAATTTAACATGTGGTATTAGATGGGGGTAGAGGCAGTGGTTCAAAAAATATAAACCCCTTTATATAAAATGAAATTAGGAATGTGTGTCTGTAATCCTGGTTTCTTTCTATCTTATAGTGCTACTTATAGAAGGGACATTTTAAAGGAGATATTTAAACCTTAATGTGTTATCTATTGAAATCATAACAAGCTTTTAGTTCAGAGTTGTGCATGTTTAATTTGAGAAGCATGGAAAGGGGAAGAACTGCTTTATCCATTTCCTGTTTACAAGTTTATCAGGAACCAGAATCTTTATGCTCCTGACAGCTGAGCAGATGCTTACCTGCTTATCCTTCCTTCCTTCCTTCCTTCCTTCCTTCCTTCCTTCCTTCCTTCCTTCCTTCCTTCCTTCCTTCCTTCCTTCCTTCCCTCCCTCCCTCCCTCCCTCCCTCCCTCCCTCCCTCTTACCTTACCTTACCTTACCTTACCTTACCTTACCTTACCTTACCTTTCTACCTAGCCAGTTCAAGGGAGGTGAAACATAGAAAGCTGAATTGGTCCCGAGACTGGGAGGAGTGTAGCAGAGGCAGGCTCCAGTGGACAATGACGCAATGAGGATATAAAAACACAAACTATAGCTACCTGCTACATCATCTTGCCCCAAAGAGACAGGCCAATAGAGTTTTCAGATGGGCAATTCTATATTAGACAGTAGATGGGGTTGTTGAACAGACAGATGGAGTCTGTTCGTAGTGTAGTGTAGTGTAGTGTTAGCAAATGGGTTGATTGGATCAACACATTCTCTTAGGCAGGATTTTATTTTAAGTTGATTTTTTAAAAATCCAATATGTTCGATTTTTAATTTTTAGTTCAGATTCTGTCTCTATTCCAGTTTGAATATATAAATTTAGCATCACATTTTGAAGGAATCTATAAGCAATTTAGGGCCTTGTATAGGGATACAACTTGCCCTTCAACTCTGCCATTATATTCTAGTATCATTTATTCTGGAATAAGTTCTTACATGCATATACAGGAAGTCCTTGCTTACCAACCATTCATTCAGCAGCCATTTGAAGTTACAACAGGACTGAATAAAGAGACTTATAACTGGTCCTCTAAGATGGCACTGGCATATATTTAGATAGTTGCAGCAGCTCATGGTCCCATGATCAGGGTTTGCAACCTTTACAACCAGCTCCTCACAAGCAGAGTCATTGAGGAAGTCAGCAGGAAGTTGCAAGCCATGGTTACATGATGTCAAATTTAACAACCCATGATGATTTTCTTAATAACTGCGGATGGAACTTCCAAACTGCCATTATAAGATGGTCGTGGTTATGTGACTTTTCATTTTACAACTACTGTATTTTTCGGAGTATAAGACACACCAGAGTATAAGACACACCTTAGAGGGAGGAAAATAGGAAAAAAAAAAATTCTGCCTACCGGGTATTCATCTGGCTAGCGTCCTTAGTCTGGTCAGCTTCAGCACATTAGTTCGCTGGTTTTGAGCATTGGTGATAAAAAACAGCTTCTAAAGCACAGCTGATCTTCGGAGAGAGAAGCAATAAGAAAAGCAGGTGAAGCCGGAAGATTGCTTTGCTCATTAGTGCCTTGTTAGGGCTGAAAAAAAGCTTCGAAAAAGCTACATTCGGAGTATAAGACACATCCAAATTTTCAACCTCTTTTAGGGGGGGGGGAACATGCGTCTTATACTCCAAAAATATGGCACATCACTTAATGTCAGAGTTGAAAATCCAATTGTGGTCAGTAATATATGTGAATCTTTTTATGTGGATATTTCTGTTTTTAAGATTTGATTGCTTCCTAGATTGTAATAGCAAAAATGGATACTGTAAAAGAAAGGTTATTAATTATAGATACTGAACAATTATGTAAACCACAAAATAGCCTGGTCTTTATTCTCATATAAAAGGAAAAACTGAGTGGGTCAAGATTGAAAGAACAGAAAATTTTTATGTGATATAAACTAAATTGAGTACTTTGTTAAGATATATATCGAATAATTTATGAACTATCATATTCTTTGTTCTGCACCTGAATCTGAGGTTCTGTGTTTTTCATCAAAAATTTTCATGTTGCAACAGCAAAATCTTCACACCTTCATGTTTGCAGGTGCTTTATTATCTTATAACTCACAACTCTTATTCTGTTCTGTACTTATCAACTATTCATGGTATATTGGATGCTTCCTATTTGACCTAAGTTGTATTAATATTATAGTGTCTCTCTGTTGCCTTGATATCTTAGAGAATAGGTTTACGCATTTTGTGGGCATCTTAAATAAATAAACTAGTAAGCTGCATATCTTTCTGCTTATCCTAATATTCTGTGTTGCTATGCTATGCCATTCAGAAGTGAACCTCTTACACAAAGCTTTGACTAATTTTTCCTACTTGCAAAACAAGTTGATATTATGATTGACAGACATTATTGTAAAAGTATGATTGAAGAGATTCCAGAATGGTCTACAGAAATTTATCATTTTCTATGGTAGGCAACCAAAGTATGAGACTAATCTTGCTATATTGGCAAAGGCTAATGTGTATTTTGTGTACCTTAGTTAATATAGTCATGAAACAAGGTCAAGCCACAGTGTAGATGTTATTAATGGTTTTACTGCAAGTTTTCATGGAAAACATGTTTTTGTAAGAGGACTTCTAAAACATTTCAGCCATGAGTTGATTTTGATACGTATAGATAGTTAAAACATTGCATAAAAGTTGTTGGTTTTAGATTAATTTTCAAAAGGCAGATTAAAAGGAAGTTGATCTTTGGAATATTTCAGGTACAAATTCGACCTTGGAATTTAAGCGACAGTGACTTTGTAATGGATGGTTCTCAACCTTTAGACCCCAGAAAAACTATTTTTGTGGGAGGAGTTCCACGACCCCTCCGAGCTGGTGAGTAAAAGTATTAAAAGCCAGCTGACTGTGAAAAACTGTTTGAGGCTTGATAAAATAATTTGCCTAGTTCTATTTAGGGTATTTCAAATGAGTAAGTTCTACTTCTCTTCTTTTTGTATATTTTCTATTTTAAATTGCAATTGAATGGAGCTAACTGGGTAATTGATTTTTGCTTGATACTCCTCTCTCTCTCCTATATTTCAAATTTTCTTCAGGATGATTGGGAGATCTACTCAAACAGCTATTACCAGGGGTTGAAGTTTAGGAGAGAGAATAAGCGAACATTGCAATCTTACCTCTTTATCCTTATAGACAGTATTTTGGGTTTTTTTCACCAAAGGAGTCCTTCCAGTTACCATAGGCAACTATATTAAATTCAAGAGGGAGTATTTAAAAAAAAACACCTGAAATTCAAGTGAAGAATAGCTATTTCCAGAAAAGTACTACTAATCCCTTTTGTTTGTCATGATGAGTTTTGAACCTGAAAGTAATTTTCTTAAACTAATGAAATTGAGAAAACTGTGTAAATCTCTAAGATCTTCTCTGGGGTAAAGTAATAAATTTGAGTATAAAAAATAATATGGAGAAGCATTTGAACAATACTTCAGGGGTTTTTTAAATGAAAGAGAAACAATTACCCCAGTCCTCATAATATATATTTAATATATTTTTAAGTCTTTCTCTGGAAAGTCTTTAATATTTAAGTCTTTCTCTGGAAATATCAGATTATTTTAAATAAAAATCCTGATAATTCTTGGTACATATTTGAGTATTCAGTTCAAATTTACAAAGTGCAAGTTCTTTAGTATATGTCTCGGATCCCCAATTTTTTTTTGGACTGATGGGTTCATTTAGAATTTTGACATATATTCACAAAATGTCTTCTGAGGGAAGGGATTTCCCATTTACAAAATGCTTGCCAGGGGATATAACAGGTTCAGCAGCATCTGTAATAAATCCCAAAGACATCAAAATAACATATGTATTATGACATCATTGTACAAGTGATGAGAGTATATAATTGTCCTATGATGTCTTGTATAAGAATGTAAATTGTCATTTGCATAATGACATAAGAAACAATTATTTCTCACTTTTTCAGATGTCTATGGACAAATTCCAAAGTACATATTTCACTTACTAGCTTGTATTCTCTCTTACTTGGGTCCTCTTTCTTGTACCTGCTTAGCATTTTTAGATAGTTTATAAGAGGCATTTGGTGGTCCCGGAGACATTCTTGGTAATAAAGATTGGAGTAGGCTAAAAAATAGTAGGCTATTTTTTTTTAAAAATAGCATTTTAAAAAAGGTATGACTATGACTGTGCCTACTGTACATATTGCAGACTTCGTAAGCATCTAGAATAAAAAGGCCAATTTTTAAATTCCATATAGAATATTAAGAACATACCTAATTGGATTTCTAATCTATTTGCTTTTGATCAATTCAATTTAATCTAGATCAATATAGTTACCAATCATTGAGTATAATCTATTGACCAATATTGATGTGCATATTTTATCATCTTGGTTCACTAATGGGATAAGTGTATATCAGGAAATGCCTGTATGATACTTTGGGAATGACTACAGATATTCCTCCCTTATCCACCACTTACTTACTTACTTACTTACTTACTTATTTATTTATTTATTTCAATTTATATACCGCCCTTCTCCCCGGGAGGGGGACTTAGTGACCATTCAAAGTTTACAAGCACACTAAACAAAGAGACTCTCTGTCCTCAAAGTTGTAGCCATTGCAACCTCTCTGTGATTTGCAATTTGGGCACTAGACAACTGGCGTGCATTTACAATGGTCATGGTGTCCCATTGTCCTATGGTCATTTGTGACCTTCATTAGAAAAGCTAACAGGAAGTCACAAGTCACTGTCCAGCAATGTTGTGCTTAACGGCCTGTGGTTATTCACTTAATAACTGGAGCTGGAACAGATGAACTGACATTGTAAGTCTGGCCTGGTCACATGACTTACATTATGACCACATTACTTAGCAATGGAATTGCCAGTCACAACTGTGGTCAGTAATTGAGAATTACCTCTACTGTTATTCTAAAAAGGATTGATCTGAGACTTCTTCCCAAATAATTAGTTGCATCTATTTCTTTAGAGTATGTGCTGAATACAACCATCTACTATCAACTATTGACAGAATCACTGACATGTGATTTCTTTTACTATAATCCAATAATAAAAACAATATGTTCCATAAGAGAAACTTTTTCTTATGCATTGGCTAATACTTTAGCTTTTGTCTCAATATTTGTAACATGTTTAATTAGTGGCCTTATTCGCTATTTTATTTGTAACTGTTTCTTTTAAGTTTTGTCCATTGTCTAAATAATTTTAATAATGTTTAGATTAGTCCTTTTATATTGCTTTTTCAGATGTACCCTTCTACTTTAAATGGATCTTTTTAACCATAGCTGATATTGAGATTGCTTTACTCTAGTTCCATTTGATTACTTAAAATCAACTCAAGACTTTTTTAAACACAGAATACTGATTTTGATACATCTGTTCTATTTTTATTAATATGGCATGTATCTCATAGTTTCAATTGTTAGATCAAGCTATTTAGGAAGAGGTTTTTGGAAGTGGGTGGTAATAATCTCCTCCTTGGGATATTTGGTATCCAAAGTATATTTGATATTTACATTAATTATCTCAATTAAACATACATTTCTGAAAAAATGTATTGAAATACTACCTATGATTACTTTTAATGATTGAATTTGCAGTGTTTTATTAGTTATAATAGTGTGCTGATAATGGCATTCTTTTCTTATGGCTAATCAAATTTTTCTGTATGTTTGTCTCTTGTGTGATCGGTCAGAGGTGTTCTGTATTAGATTTCTTGGGGGTTTACTCCATGTTCAATTTGAGGAAGGTCTTTCTAACTCCTTTTGCTCCTCCGCATTGCTCTTAACGTTTTGTAGTTAATGGAAGACAACTGAGGGATCCGCTTCCTAAGAAATACATAAAAACAGTAGTAACGGTATAGAAGTGCCAGAGATTCTGAATATTACATTTATGGCCATTTTACCATATTCATGTTCTTTTATAGTTGAACTAGCTATGATTATGGATCGTTTGTATGGAGGAGTCTGCTATGCTGGCATTGATACAGACCCTGAGTTAAAGTACCCCAAAGGTGCTGGTAGAGTGGCTTTCTCCAATCAGCAGAGCTATATTGCTGCCATTAGTGCACGCTTTGTCCAGCTCCAGCACAATGACATCGATAAACGGGTAAGTGAAGCATCTTTGGTTGGCTTAACTCTTCAGACATTTTGCACAGATGCCTGGTGAAGTTGCACCATTCATTGATCTATAATCCAGGATTATTTAGCCAGTGTGGCTAAAAGTTGCTTTACAGAGACGAAGACTATAATATAAATAGTATGTTTTTCAAAAATGCTTTAGAATAGATAGGTAGTACATGTTTTGATCATAGTCTCTAATATGTTTACAAGAAAAATAAAGCACTATGAGAAAGGTAGAACTTCTAATAAAATATTAAGGCTAAATATATTTTAACATGGAACATAAATACGCCTGATAGTTTTAGAGATAGTTCTCCCTTTCTGACTATTTGTTCAGCATCTCTTTGAACTTATGATGGCAGTAAAAAAGTAGTCTTAAGTGGTCCTCAAATTAGTGGCCATCACAGCACTTGGCAACTGCCATGCATTTATGACGGTCATAGTGTCCCACAGTCATGTGATTGTTGTAACCCTCACAACCAACTTCCAATAAGCAAAATCAATGGAGAAGCTGGAAGAAGTCACAAGCCTGAGTGGCGTAGGAGGCTAATGCCTCCTACTAAGGCAGCATTTAACATCCAGCTGCCTGCAATTACTGCCAGTTCAATTCTCATCAGGCCCAAGGTCAACTCAGCCTTCCATCCTTTCTAAGGTGGGTAAATTGAGGACCCAGTTTGTGGGGGCAATAAGCTGACTTTGTATAAATATACAAAAGTATGAAGGCTATTGCTTAACACATTGTAAGCCGCCCTGAGCCTCCGGAGAAGGGCGGCATATAAATCAAATTTTTTTTAAAAAGTTATTGTCACATGACATTGTACTTAATGACCGACAGTGATTCGATTAAAGACCATAGCTGGAACTGATGTCATAAGTCAGCACAGTCCATGCTATCACACAACAACTGCATTATTTAGCAAAAGAGTTTCCAATCCCAATTGTGGTCAGTAAGTGAGGAATATCTGTATAGGCCTTTCTGTTCTAAATCTCTAGTGAGGTTAAACTTGAGAAAAAGAGATGCTAAACATTTCTTGTATAGGAAAAGAAATGACAGTAATATTTTAACAATGATTAAATTAAAGGCAGAATTTCTTTGGTAATTTATGTAACAAAAACCAAGCTTTACTATGAAATATGGAAATATGGAAACCCTTATGGCCGGCATAGAAATGTGATAAATAAAATAAAATAAAATAAATTTAATTTAGCTATGATCCTGAGCTCAAACTGCTGGAATCAATAGCTAGAATGTTGATACCAAGAGAATTGCCACAGGATTGATAACAAGGAACTCATGCCCATTATTCATTCTTCTTGTTCCCTGATCTGCAAGAGATAATTGCAATAATATATGACCCTGATAACTCTCCTCTTTTCCAAAATCTATTTGTTATTTATATTTTTAAAACTTCTACATGAAAAGCCTCCCTCTTTCACTCAATGGGCTGTATTCAAGTGTAGCCATCAGCTGAGATAACTGTATTTCCACCACCGCCATCTCCACCAGTTTATGTCTACAGGGTTTGTGCCACAACAGACTTACAATTTATGAGAAGAGTAGTGTCGGTTATTTTTTTCTGATGCAGTTGTTTAAATTTGCAACATGATATGACAAGATATACCAATTCAAATTACCACTCCTATTCAATATATGTGATGTCTGAAAGCTGAAAAACCATTTCTCTTGATTTTAAAGCTAGGGCATTCTGGCTTTTGTCTACTTTGTGAGAGGTTGCACTAGAGTTATATGAGGTTCTGCTCAATTCTGATGTGCAAGGCTCATTCCCAAATGCTCTTTATTTACTGAATGACTCTGTACCTGTCTCCTTGTACAGGTGGAAGTAAAGCCATACGTGCTTGATGATCAGATGTGTGATGAATGCCAGGGTACTCGCTGTGGCGGAAAATTTGCCCCGTTCTTTTGTGCCAATGTTACCTGCTTGCAGTATTACTGTGAATACTGTTGGGCGAGCATTCATTCTCGGGCTGGACGAGAGTTCCACAAGCCACTCGTGAAGGAAGGAGGTGACCGGCCCCGCCACGTGCCCTTCCGTTGGAGCTGAGGCCCGGGCCGAAGGCCAGCAGTACTGGAGCCAACTGGATTGAAGGGGAAAGGAGTGCTGCCTCAGGGCTTTTGTGTTCTGGAAATCTGTGCATTCATCCTTGACTTTAATGAAGAGATGGGTCTTTTTATTATGATGATGGTTATGATTATAATGATGATTATGATGATGATTATGATTATTTACAGTCACATTACTGAACGCTATGTCCAGTATAATACAAGCCTAGCAGAGTGTAACTGTACTGATTTTGCACTTTGATTCACACAAACATCTGCTTGGTACCTTAATTTCTTACCTGAGACTTGTCACGGCTAACAATAAGTAGACTGCTATGGTCATCAGCCTCCACTAGGTTGGTGTATATGTGATTAAGATTTTTTTTATTATTATGTACTTTTATTTTAAAACTGGAGCATGCACTTATTTTCAGAAACTTTGATTTGCCCCTAGCACATGATTTACCAAAGGTAACACTCACAAGTAGGTGGCAGATGTAGCAAAAATTTACAGTGGATATTCAGCAATCATTCAGAGTAGGAATAACCCTAAACAATATTTAGTTGCTCTCTATTTTTACTGATAAGGATGATACCTCATAAGCCGGATCACATTTTCTCCACCCCCACCTCCCCATCCCTTTTCTGTTTTGCTGAGGGTTTCCTATTTGTTTAGGCCTTTTAGTGTTATGTAAATGTATGCTGCAATAGCTTTTGCTGCTATTAAGATGGTATTACTAATACCACATTACTCTATTCAAGCTAGGGTATCATTTAAAAAGATAATTATGTGATTTAAAACAGTGATGGCTGCTGAAAGAAGATCAGTAGAGCATTCAGAAAGCTTCCAAGGAAGGTCAATAGTTTTGACTGCATGTTTAATCAGGTTGACGCATGCAATAATTTTTTTTATAGATGTCTAATACAAAAATCTGCCCACAGTGCACCAATTAAAATTCTATGTAGGCTACAAAGTACTCAATAAAATAATTTAAAATACACACACACACACACACACACACACAGGTTACTGACTGGAGGAAGGCATGTCTAAGTCTATATAGATGCTTCTGAAATTAAAATCAGACCATAGCTGTATCACCTATATTACGACAAGATATTTTTTAAAAAGAATAGATGTAGAAATATCCTTAAACAGATTTGTGAATGATAGACGAAGTACTTTGCGGTGCTCTGTTCTATATTGTGCAATTTATTTTATATAGTAAAGTGATTATGTCTAGTACTGTGATCAAACTGTTTAAGCCTCTATGTCTACCATTCACACTCTTTTGAAAGTTCAACCATAGACACAAATACATATGCACACTCACAAAATAAATGTTGAGCTCTTAGTTCCTATCTCATAAACGCTTGCACTATTTATGTAGCTGCAGCCCATGTCCAGGAAACCAAAGAGCTCACAATAGCATATGTACACTACCAGCTTAGATAGCGGCTGATAAAACAGGGCACATTTTTGATTGGGAATAGCGGTGCTAAAGAAATGTCTGCATACAAAAATTAACTTGGGTATGATATTTAATTTCTTAAATCCTGGATGTATCCTGTGAAGCTTGAATATATTTGAAATCTAATCTGAACAGTGGACATTTTTTTAGCATATAATATGGGGCTACAAGGCAAACACATAAACACATATTAGTGTGCTATTTATGAAAACGTGAGAATGTGTACATTATTTTTTCTGGGTTTTCTGTGGGTTTGTTCTCTCCCCCCACCCCATCCCTAAGTTTTGGAGGTCTGGGGACAGTCTGACTGGATATGGCGCCGCATAGTAGATGTTGAAATGTCCCCATTTTGAGTGTTGTGATGGCCTTGTTAATGTTGTAACTTTCTACATTTTCTTTTAGTATTTGGTTGGAATTATTGGCTTGGGGTGGGAGGGAGAGAAAATCTTTTCTCTGTTGAAAAAAATAGTTTTTTACTGGTTTAAAAATATTCATTCTTCTTGGTATCCCTTTTGCAATTTCTCCTGGGCATTTTTGTGATATTGCTTTATCTAGCCCAGCAATCTTATTATGTTTTGTTTGGGGTTTTCTTCTTCTTTTCCCTTCTTTTTTTCATCTATACAAGATTTGTTATGCACTACTTTTTGTAACTAGACAGTTTTCAATAGTTGGCAGATTATTCTTTTTTAAAGAAAAAAGGCATGCTTTCTGACTGACATGATCTTTTGCAATACCTCAATTTTGAAATATAGGAAAGAAAATATTTTCTAAGTAAGTTTATTCAGAAAAAATATATATTAATTTAATTCTGTGAGGAAATGATTTAACAGATGGGTAACTTTATTTTTTTCATGCTTATTTGCGTTTTTGAAAATGAAGAAGTTAGAGCTTTATAACTGTATTGAAGATCATAGCTATCCTACCGAAGTCTACCTAATTATGTGAAACAATTAAACATTTATGAAGAAATATCCCTTTTCCACATACAAACATAGCTGGAAAGAAAGGAAAAAGGGGGGGAAGAGATACTGGAAGTTATGAAAAACGAGATTAAAATGAGTACAGCAAGAAAATTTAAAAACAAACTGCTTTGGTGCTGGAAGTTGTGAAACAGAAGGTGAAAAACCTGTTTTGCCCTTAATTTGTATATTTATAATCAAGCGATTATGCACGACTGACCAGAATTGTGAGAGTTCTTCTGTTTGTATTTTTTAAAGATAATTTTTAGTTTATTAAATTATAACAAGGTCCCCTTTTGTTTTGTAAATGAATGTGCCCCCCCCCCAAGTTGTTAATATCTTACCCCATTATTCTAAGAGGGTCCTTCCAGAAAAGAAGTTATTTTTTAAAACAAAGTGTTCTGAACTGCAACTGGATGAAGGAGCCCCTGGGTACAACAGGCCCACTCGTGGCCTTCCCTCGATGCGAGACTTGAACTAGTCGATTTTCTTTTTGAAAGCAACTTAACCTCGACTATTTGTTGTTATGTGCAATACTGTTTGTACTGTTTGTATAAAAAAGAAAAAGAAAAGAAAAAAGGCATAAATCTTTATTGCAAATTTATTTTCATTGCAAACTTTAGACATTGTGATTCACTAAGATCATTTTTCTACTGTCAAATATGTACCTTTTCTTCATGCTGGTATTTTTTCAATAGTAATGTAGCCTTTGTACTGAGACAGATTTTCATTGTTATTTTTAGAAAGATTTTTTGCTAAGAGAAATTTAAACATTGACATATTTTTCATTTTTATTTCAGATTTTCTTTAAGGAATGCTTTCTCAACCATTAATATAGTTGTTTCTGGGAGAGACTTTCATATCTGGTCAATGTCATTAATATTATTTTGTATTTTTACTTGGAATAAATTAATTTTATGATGCTAATTCTTTAAAAGTTTATTTTTTTCATTTTCAGTTATTTTTGAAGCTAAAAAACCTTTGTAATATTGTTACTAAAGTGTCTAGTTTTTTGAAATGCAAAGCTTTATGTATTAACTTGCTGATGTGGTTTACAATGGTGTGAAAATGGTTGGATATGTGAAATGATTGAAAAACTGTAATGAATAATTGGGCAATAAAATTACAGAATGAAGCAGGAAAATGATGTGATATTTTTTAGAAGCGTTTTCCTTTATCAGAATGATTTAGGAAGACAATAGGGATGTCACAGTACCAGTTCGCTGTCTAGATTTGTACAACACCAATGTTAATAAAACACTGTTGCTGTTGTAATTCACTCCAATCTGTAGAAATAACAGGTCTACAATCTTGGCTGTTTAGCATCCTACCAATTTGCTTCCTCACCATTACCATGGGCACATCCAGTACTGTTGCACAGTGGGTGCAAGGGTGAAAAATATAAATGGAACTACGCAGCATTAAGGCTTGGCTAAGTCACTTCTTCCGTACCCAATCATCCATCCTCTTTTTTGCTTTTTTTTTTAATTATTCCCTCTTAAATCTCTCCCAAATGGCTTCTGGTGATCTGCCATGCTTTTATTTATTTATTAAACCTGTCTTTCATGCTGCATTTCCCTGCGCCTCTTTACATGGTAATTCAGAACAAATGGAGGAAATTGTATAGTATCTCCATAATGTTACAGTGTACCATACAGTGTAAGTTTCTCATAGTTAGTGCTATCTAATGCATGTATAGGAACCCTTATTACCTGATCTGAGCACTTTTTTCAAGCTGCTTGTATATTTCTCCCTTTCTTGTGTTAGGCCTCCTATAGCATAAGAACAGCATCCGTTGCTGCTATAAAAAATAACACTGCATCATTTTTTGTAGTTCATCTCCACCTTTGCCTGTCCTACCATTTACTGCAATACTAGCAAAAACTCTGTGTGGAAGCTGGGTACTGTTATCCCTTCCTTTAGATCAATGTTTCTGGGACTTGGCAACTTGAAGATACTGTACGTGAACTTCAACTCCCAGAATTCCTTAGCTAGCTTGGCTGGGGAATTCTGGAAGTTGAAGTCCCCACATCTTCAAGTTGCCAAGTTTGAAAAACCTTGCTTTAGATCCTGCAACTCAAACTGGTGTTACATAAACAGACGATACAATGGCCTTCTCCAGATACATCTGTGGTCAGTTTTTATCTGTTTTTATGAGGACTTCATCTGAAGGGAAGCTGTCCCATGATCTCTTGTGGAAATATCTGGAGTTGGCCTTTGTGAGTTCTTTGTAAGTAATGTACAGGCAATTTCAAATAGTAAAATTTAGACTCTAGGTTCTATGGTTGGAACATACACAAATTGTAAAAGCATAATACAGTAGAAGTGAAGGAGAATTTTTTTTCAGATTCCTGCAAGAATGGAATGAGGTGAGTGTGTGCTTACACTCCTGCCTACACACTTGCCTTGTAGAAAGGCAGGGTTAAAAGAAAATTGTATTACAAATATGCAGTTGTTATAGATTTCATTATCTTTGTTAGAGTAGTACAAAAATACAGTGCTTTACTAGGAGAAAATCTCCTATGTTAATATTTCAGTATTGTGACATCTCTACTTGCAAGATACGAGTGAAAGATTAGTCACAGATTGATTTTTTAAACTATTTTTGTTAAACCTGCCTTTTATGTAGTTGCTTTTTACACCAGTTTGTATAATGTCAGCATTCCTTTTTTTTCCACTTAAAAAGTTCTCTTAATTTCTACTGTTGTAGTGTTTCTGTCTTAACCATAGAGTCTGCACTAATATTCATGCTATGATTTACTCCTGAATAGGAGAAGAGCAAGAGCTGTTACGTTGTTCTGCACATTTTAAATTTATTTAATATTGTTTAGCAACAAATAGATATTCAGGGTGCTAATACAGGAAAAACATTTCTGCTTTTTTTTTTTTTTTTTTTTTTTTGCTGGTTTGTTTCTGGATGTTGTTCTGTTGGGGTATAAAGTATTAGGTATTTGTAATTTGCTGTCTAAAATAATGGAGATGAGTGTTCACAGCTAAGATCTCTGTACTTGTTTTTTTTCCAACTGACTAATTTTCATTGTACCATATCTTTTATTACATGTTCTCTTTAGACTGGTTTTGCTAGTAACCCTAAAAGGCTTTTACCTTTTATTTTTTACTTTTTTGGCTTGGACTAATGCTTTGTATGGAACTGCAGTACTGTGACTAAACATGAAGCTCCACGCTGCTATTGCTTACAACTGCTTCAACTTTGTAGTTTGGAATTATTTTTTTTTTCTGTAATAACTTATTAAATCTAGTTGTATGAAGTACGGAAACTTGTCATCCTTTGAATATTAAAAAAAAAAGCAACGGGGAAGATACAATCAAATTAGAAATTGGAAATTTAAAGAATACACAGCTTCGGGTACACATTACACTTTAACAGAGCACACATGTAAATAGTGTTTTCATTATCGTTTTACGTATCGCCAGAATTCATCCAGAACAGGGGTCACTAACCTTTCGGACCTTAGGGACCACTAAATTTATAATTTTAAATCCTGTGGACCACTAATATGAATTTTTTAAAAAGATAAATAGTATTTAGTGCAATATAAAAAAATACAAATAATTTTTCTGCGGACCACCAAAATTTTCTCGCGGACAACCGGTGGTCTGCAGACCACTGGTTGGTGACCACTGATCCAGAGCATTTGACATCAAAGCACAGTTGCACAAATGCAAGAGGCATAGTATTTACATACTCGGATCCTAAGAGATTGTCACTCAGTATCTATCAAGATTACAATCATTTTGTTCTAATTTCTCGTGTCAATGAATTCTGTATATTGAGGCAAAAAACAAGTGTGTTTGTTGGAAGGGGAGAAAGATGGCATACTGCAATTTTGCAACTGCAATTTTGCAGCATTCTGTTCTTCCTCAGCAAAATTTCAGAACGGTACTTTATTTCTCCACCCTGGAATTTGTTTCCAAGGTCCTTGTGTTATACTTTGATCACTGAGACGTATTGAGACGGTCAAGGGGCCTCAGGAGCAAATTGCCAAACCTCTGTCTAAAAGCAAGCGTTATAAAGAAAAATAGTAAATGGAACCATTGAGATTATAACAATGAGAAAAGGCTGTAAATCTTTGCCTATCAATTCCTATAGTTGAAAAATAATATCTAAACTCTCTTAAACTATTCTGAACTTAGACAGAACTTGTGACTCCTACCCCATTCTATTAACTTTATGCAAGTTCTAAGGATAATAGTGTAGGTCAAATTGTAATGATTATATTTTAAAACAAGGAAGACACACATGAAGACAGTGACCAAGTGAGAAATTGCTTTTTCTAGTTGTTTTAATTGATTACAATCTACCTAGCACCTAGATGAACTGAAACAATATAAATACTAAACTTTTCATTTAACCATTTCCACTTGGCTTTCTTAAAACTATTACTCTTAATATGGAAACCTGACTAAAGAGTCCTAGGCAAGCAGCAAGGGTGGTTTTTACATGTTGAGAGGTTTAAATAAAAATGCATGTATATAATATCTTTGGATGTTCAGGAAGCAAAATATGGCTTTAAAGTCAACTGTTATGTAACTTTTTAATTCAAAAAATTAAGATACAAACTCCCGGCCCCCAAAAAGAAACGAATTTTTTTTAAAAAACAACAACAAAAAATTAGACAAAAACATTTTAAAAATGTGAATTAAAAAGACAAAAAACAAAAACACATATCCATATATTGTTTACAATAATTATACCTTCCTCCCCTTCCAAATTAAGTCCAGGACTTAGAAACATCTATATTTATTTGCAACCAGTTTTACCTGTTATACATCTATTATAAATGTAAAGAAAAAAATATAGTTAACAGGTAAACCAACAGCAAAGTTAAACTTCAAAGCCCTCTGTTAACAATCTATTATTGTAATTGACTCATAGAAAATCTACAACAGCTTCTTATCTATTATAAATCACTGCAAACATTATTTCTGATCCATCCAGAAATGGATCCAAGTATCCTTGTTTGGTTCTTAATAAATTTTTTCCTTAAGATTTTATTGGAAACTTTCCCAATACCTCATTTCTAAGAGTTGTTGTAAATATTTTTGTAGCACCCATTGTTCAGCAAGTTTCTCTGTAAGCAAAAACACATCATTTCTTCTCAATTGTTGTCTGGTTAAGTACAGTAAATCCATTCTCCAAAGTTGATTCATCTTGCCAAGAAAGTCCAGTCCAGCCCTCATAAATTTCATTATCTCTGAATTTCTTGTACAGGTAGTCAGTCCTCCACTTAACAGTTAATTTAGTGACTGTTCAAAGTTACAATGGCTTTGAAAAATATGACTTACGACAGTTTTTCAGAATTACAACCTTTGTACCATCCCCATGATCATTTGATCTAAATTCAGATGCTTGGTAATTCGTATTTATGACGGTCGCCGTGTCGCAGGGTCACGTAATCCCCTTCCGACAAGCAAAGTCAATGGGGAAGCCCGATTCATTTCACACCCAGGTTACTAACTTGTCAACTGCAGCGATTCTCTTAACAATTGTGGCAAGAAAGGTCATAAAATGGGGGCAAAATTCCATTAACATATGTCTCACTCAGTAAAGAAAGTTTGGGCTCAATTGTGGCCGTAAATTGAGGACTAACTACCTGCACTTGTGCCCCTTTCAGCCTTTTTCAACACAGCCTGCAATTCTTGGATGAGACACTTTTGCCTTCAGGTTTTGCAGTTCCAACCCAGATTCTAATCCATCAGACAGCAAATCAGATCTAACTGTTATTCTCCACCTTTGAGAAATATCCTGGAATTGCTTCAAAACCATTGCTGGCCCATCAAATTTTTTATTAAAAATTTCAAAAGTTTGTGAGACAGCATTTTTTCAAAGGCTTCCCAGAGAGCTTTATCTCTTTTTTGTAGACAAACAGGTCTTTACAAAAAAAAGAAAAAGACAGACATACCATAACAAAACATCCACAGAGAAAACATGATATAAGATTTCCCAGAATATAAAGTAATTAAAAGAAATTTTCCCATCAAACGTTAAAAAAACTAAGACCAGAGCTTTTGAAAAACTAATAAAAACAAAACCCTTATATTAAAATCCAATGTAGATGTAAATCAAATTGAATAGCTTTCACTACCAGAGAGTTAGTTTTCTTACCACTGGCTTCCTTGCTGTGAAAGAGTGAAAATGGTTTAGAGTTCCAAAGTAAACAGTAAGAAAGGGAAAACTTTATAAAAATCCAGCAAGGGGTTATAGGATAGATCAGCCTTCAGCCAGTCAGTTCAAATGTAATCAAAAAGTAAGAAAAGCTATAAGAATGCAATTAAAACCAGGGCATGCTTGAAAAAACGAACAGTTGAAGGGAAGAGATGGTAAGAGACCAGATGGCTCCTACTGAGAATTACGGTCATCAAGATCCCTTTTGTCAACTGTCCCATTCATTCATCCAGTGAAGAAAGACTCTTGGGCCATTGTTATGTCAAGAGTATACTTTACTGGAGTACTTTAAATGGTTACAGAAGAATAGCAAAGCTGGTTCTGGCATTTTCGTGTGCAAATAAAACCATCCCCTGTATTACCAACAAATGTCCAATTAGGTGCTGTATGCCTTTGGTTTTTCGGGCTTTTCTGCTTTGCACTTGGATGGGTAACCTTGGTTAGCAGATGTTCCTCACTCCTCGGCTGGTGTGCTTTGGTTTCCCTTCCTCCCTCCCCATCTACTCCCTACATTCCAATCCTCTTCCCTCCCCCTGTTGCTAATGTCAAGACTGTTCGTTTTTGCAAAGCTTGGCTTGAGGAATGGCAGCCATGCCACCTCTGAAGATACACTATCGTCCAAGGGTTGTTCTGGGTCATTCCTAGTGCCCCCATTTGAATCCAAAGAGCATAAGCCATCACATAACCATCTTCAGTGGCATAATCAGCTGTTTGGCGGCAGGAAAAAAATATTGCCTGCTGCTAAGCACACTATTTGAGGGGAATAATTCAGCTGTTTATCATGAAAATACAGATAGTCCTCAACTTACATCCTTTATTTAGTGACCAAAGTTACAACGGCACTGAAAGCCAGATTTGCTTAACAACCACAATTCACTTAACAACTGCAGTAACTTGCTTAACTATAGTTGTAAAACTGTGTGTGACTCCTTTAACAACCAGCTTGCTCAGGAAGGGAAATTCTAGTCCCAATTGTGATCATAAATTGAGGACTGCCTATTCTGTTTCACTTAATATATTTAAAAAAGCACAGTTGTTATTCACTCAATTAAAGTAGTTGAATACAGCTCCGTGGACTGGTAGGAAAATATGGTTCATTAGATCTTAAATTTTTACAGCATTCTTAAACAATAAATCATTTAAACGTTGTCAGAATACTGTTCTGCTATAATGGAAATCATACACTAAGATGCTTTAAAATAGATTACTTTAATCTGGTAGGCAAACTAAAGGAAACATAGAATTTGCTTTTAATAGTCAGTTATTTTTATTTAGATACACACACAGAACATCAGTTGCAGGTAAGAGAATGTACTGTATATATATTTTGAAACTACACACACACCTATACAGAGTGAATTGCAGTTACTAAAAGCAGTATTTCTCAAACTTGGAAGCATGAAGATGTGGAAGACTTCAGTTCCCAGAATTCTCAATCACCAAGCCAGAATTCTGGGAGTTGAAGTCTACACTTCAACCTTGGTGGTGCAGCGGACTAAAGTGCTGTTAAATAGCACTTAGCTGCCAGCTGCCTGCAATTAACTGTGAGTTCAAATCTCACCAGGCTCAAAGTTGACTCAGCCTTCCATCCTTCCGAGGTAGGTAAAATGAGGACCCGGATTGTGGGGGCAATAAACTGACTTTGTATAAAAAAGAACACCGCTGGGAGGGGGGGCAAAAGCACTACTAAGCAGGTATATACAAAAGTATGAAGGTTATTGCTTAACGCATTGTAAGCTGCCCTGAGTCTCTGGAGAAGGGCGGCATATAAATCGAACCAATCAATCAATCAATCAATACACATCTTCATGCTTCCAAGCTTGAGAAATATTGCTTTAGAGATAACTAGCTAAATAGGGCAGAGATAAAGGGGAGTACTGAAGGATAGATATTATTTAGCTCAGTTATTACAGAATTCTACATGTATGTACTAGTCCAGAGTTCCCCAATCTTTCCTGCTTTGTGGACCAGTGGAGAAGGGGAAGAAGGGTTGGTTCCACATGAACCCACCCCTCACACACACACACGGGCTCCCCTGCTGCTCATGTGAGTGGGGATACATGTACATGTTTGCTCCTCACTTCCGTGGCCCAATTCCGAAAGGCTCAAGGCCCTGTAGTGGGCTATGGGCCGGAGATCCCTGTACTAGTCTATAGTTTAAAAAGAGTAGTGTTTTTCCCTTCAGTGTTATCTTGTACTGAGATATGAAAATGGAGTTTAAAAGGCTGATTATCATGGTTTTGTACAGCTTTGCATGTGAAATTTCACTCAATAGTAAAACAAGTGTGTTAATGAGTACACCTTAAAAGAAAAAAATAAAGCACATAGGAAGGCTTTCCTCAAGAAATGAAGCCATCAAACATCAGATCCTACTGTGACAGACTGCAATATGAAACTCTGTAGGTACCATTGTAAAACCTATTCCAAACATCTTTTATCCGATGGAACCAGCGTTAAGTAAAACAGAAGGGAATTAAGATGTGACTGCCTTTGATTAAGCCAATATAGTTTAGATCCAAAAACAGCCTGAGGCTCAGCTTTAGAGAATACGTTTTGCCTAACAAAAGGAATGATTCATGTTCATTAGCCCGAATCACTTCATTTCTAAATGAAACCCGGTGATTTATAATCCAGTGATCACAGAATATAATGCGGTAACCTAATTTCAAAGACTATCCAACTTCATGAGTAGCACATTTTTTTAATATTAGTTTTTACAGAAGGTATTTTTTTACGGAATAAAATAAAAATCTGATTGAAAAATAAAATACAGTGATAGGTAATAGAAAAGTACTGAAAAAGAAAAAAGATATAAAGAAAGGGCTTACTATTTCTGAAACAGTTATAGATGTATTTACATATTATTCTAAGATTAAATCATGACTCACTTAACATTTTCTCTCCCTTCTAATCATCAACCCCATATATCAAGTCAATTTTGCCATCTTTACATATCCTGGGTCAGAAGGCCTAATTTTTTTTCAACCCAAATGCTAAAATAGGCGCTGGGATGAGATTTGGGTGGAATTTCATGCTTAAAAATGGTGCGTTGTGGTACTTTTTGAAGATGAGTGCTCTCTGGCCCAACTGAAGCCAACACTCACTGAGCCAAGTCTTTGGTGGACCTTTTCGCACTACAAATCCAAAGGACCTCTTCAGGATAGCGGTTCTTTTTAAGCTACCTTGTGCCGAGTTTATTCTGATATGTAAATAACTGAAAGTGATGGATGAGTAATCATCTGAAAATATAATTGCATGCCTCAAATGTAGCATAATGTTGTTTAGCAATGTTTCCACTTGACATTGCTGACTTGGAAGGAAAAGCCTTAATCCATCAGTGTTTCAAATACCGAATCATCTTTCAGAGCGGGTCCTTCCTGTAGGACAATCAGCCATGTGGACCGAAATGTCTAGGTCGCCAAAGAAAATGAGCCATCCATCTGGGGAATAAATCCTTCTAACAGCCTTTCAGTGTCCATCCACTGGATTTTTGACTTAAGAGTTTATGCATAACTCAGTCACCAGTGGGCTTCTTCATATGACCAGCTTCTTTGTGTTTTTTCAAGCAAAAATAACAATAAAAATACAAAGATCTAAAAATATGGCTTTTTTTTTTTTTTTGCATCCAATTCATGCGCTTTAATTCCTCTACTATAATCCTTCTGTTCTGGAAGCCCCCTTGAAAAAGATGAAAATTCCAAGTGCATCATTTACAGGAAATGAAGGAACACGATTTCCAGTCCACTCTCTGACATGAAGGACTGACTGACTTACCCATTCTCAATCCTTGGATAGGATTGATTTTGTTCATTTTAACAAAATGCAGCTTTTTATGCTGTGTTTACTTTCCTAAAGGACTAGTCTTTGAATGATGGGGTGACAGCTCAGGTGTTTCTCTTAGTTTCAGGATAGTTTAAACTAGTAACAGGGAGTTTCGGGGAAGAATCTGCTTCAGCAGTTGCTGGTACTATAGATGAGGCAGGAGGAACCTTGAACCTTTGACAAAAGCAATGGGCGAGGTGCAGGGGTGAAATCCAGCAGGTTCTGACAGATTCTGGAGAACCAGTAGCAGAAATTTTGAGCACTTTGGAGAACTGGCAAATCCCACCTCTGGCTGGCCTGAGTGGGGTGGGAATGGTGATTTTGCAGCATCCTTCCCCTGCCACGCCCACCAAGCCACCCCACCCCCACCAAGACTCACCCACAGAACCGGTAGTAAAAAAAATTGGATTTCACCACTGGCAAGGTGGGCCCTAGACTCTCTTTTTTGTAGTTTATAGCCACAACTGCTAAAAATGTATGTTTATTTGAGGTTAGAAACAGAGCTGAGTTGTACTTACAGAGGAACACAGGCCTGCTTAGCTCCAATCTAGCAAGCTTCATTTTTAATACCGTTTTCTTACCTGATAGAAACAATGCCATCCCTTGGATATCGTTGGTATTTTCTGAATCTATTTTTGATTCCCTGCAGAGCTTGTAAAACTCAACCTGCTGAGCTCCTGCTGGCTGAACGGAATACTAGACTTGTCTCACAGGCAGTTTAATTGAATGAAAGCATCCATGGGATAAAGGGGGAGGGGACTCTTAATTTGCACGGGTTTAATATAACCTGATAATTTAATGGCCGAATTTTAATGTTGTAAGCCACCTGGACTCACCGTGTGTGAGCTGGGCAGTCAAATAAAGAGGTTTAATAAATAAATGGATAAACAGACATTATAGATTTAACCATGTGCACGGATTAAGCAGTAGTTTGCTGTGTAAGGAAAAGAGGCATGAACCTGCTCTTGTTAAAGGGTAAGTTGATCAAAGCAATGAATCCCAGTAAAGATTTGGTTACTTTTGCAGGAAAACATGGCCTTCACTCTTGAAAATGTTGTCCTTGAAATACTTCCCACTGCTGATATTGGATAATGCAACAGGTAAAAAATGAAGCAAATGAAGTAATAAATATCTTCAACCCATTTCATTACAAAGTCCCCAATTGTCCATCTATACCAGGGGTGTTAAACGTAAGGCCCGCGGGCCAGATCCAGCCCACGGGGTGCTTAGATTTGGCCCGTGGGACTGCCCTGAAAACAGTGAAGGACTGGCCCACTGTGCCTCTGCCAGCGAAAACAGAGGGAGGGCGGAGTTCCAGCAAAGTTGAACTTGAATTACTTTTTAAGGGAATGCTAAATTAATATGACAGCAAAGGCTAAGAATTTGGTTGCTGATTGCAATGTGTTGGTTTGTTCTAGACAGGAATAGCTTTCTTCCAGGCTAATCAAAGGATGAACTTTGAATTTTAGAATCAAAGTTTAAGTGTATCTCAATTGCAGCAACTTGAAATGTGTGTATTTCAACTCCCAGAATTCCCTAGCTAGAGAATTTGGGAATTGAATCCACATGTTTTCAAGTTACCAAGGTTGAGAAATACTATATTAAGCCAAGCCAGTATCTTTACTCATAATTCCGCCAACACATTGGTTCAAGGGTCATTGTTTTGCTCATCCATAGTCTCCAGCCCCTACCTCCAAGAAATGGCCATAAAAACCTTGGACCTGAACAGCCACTGCATCCCTGACCCCTCCCCCTTGACCAAGAAGGCAGCTGATGGGATTTGCCTGCTGCAATAAGGGTGGGGGAGAGGTGCTAGTGCTGTCACACTTGTCAGTCAGCACTTGGATGGAGAGACTGGCTTGTCCAATCCCTTCTTTTCTCCAGTTGTCTTTCTTGGAACTCTAGGCAGTTAAATGAATTTTGACAATGTCACCCAAAAAACAAGTGGATATAAGCGAAGCCTTGCAAGATGAGAATTCGCACTCATCTTACATTTGTGATCTCTTTTGATTTTCTCCACATCACCCTGGTTCCACCAAGCCTTAGTTAAACATGCAGGTATGCTTTGGCACCAAAACTGAGCAATACCACTTTTGTCATTCTTTCCTGAAGTTGCCACCATTTACCTTCTGTTTGAAACCCTTTGGGTGTGTCTGCTTTCCTAACTATCAAAAAACTCATCATTTTTCTGTTTGGAGAAACATTTTCCTCATTGAGACATTGGATGGATAGGCAGGTGAGACAGAACAGTGTTGTTGTAACTAAACAGTTTGCATCTTTCCTTGCAGTCAATTGGACATGCCTCAAATTAGATATCAGCATTAAGGGGTGGCATCAACATTAACGATTCCACCTTTATTTTGGATTATTTTTGGCTTATAAATCTCAGGGATGCGGCCAAGCATTAATAGGGTGGCAACCTTTGCATCCAAGAGCTATCAAGCTTTTACACAAACCTGTCCTCTCCTGGAAGCAATCAGTGTCCGATCTAATCTTGTATAATTGGAAATGTTTCTCTTCTGCCCAAAGTAACGATGATTGCACTTCAACTGAAGAAACTGTCTTCAGAGAGAATAATTTAATTATAAGCAGCCGTGTATATAGAAGGGGCAGAGCTGGCAGCCCAGAGTTTTCACAATTTCAAATTCTTGTGAATGTTGTTGATTGCAAGCCTATCTAGATTACTGTATTCACTTTCTGGGAAAGATGATTAGAGTGATAATGGCCTTGCAACTTTGGGTGCATCTTCATGCTATCGGTTTAATCCAGCTGCTTTAATTGCTTCCTTTTCTTATGTTCAACTGTGATCAATTCTGAGAGTGCCTACTGCCTAGACAAGTCACTGCAGTTTTCTTCGCAAGGATTTTCAGAATTAATTTGCTGTTGTCTCTTCAGGCTGAGAGAAAGTGACTGGTGGCTTTGTATCTGAACAAAGATACTGAAAATACTGACCTAGGCAGGAAACTCCTGGTTTCCTTCCTAATGCACTTAACCACTATACAAAACTGGCTCAGTTGTCACCTATCCACAGTATATGTAGTTATCAATAATTCATGTTAGAAATTTGAGGAAGAAAAAGCGACTTTGCTATTTTTCCTAGACCTCTCAGCAGTTTGGATATACCTATTGAGTATGATATTCTTCTAGACCAATTGTTCCTCAATCTTAGCAGCTGTAAAATACTGTATGTGGACCAACTCCCAGAATTTCCCTGTGACCATGAGCCTAGACTATGAGGATTAGGCTTTGGAAGTTGTCTTCTCCAGAGGGTTGATTAACACCAGTTCTATGTCTTGTCAATTTATATGTACTGCTCCACCATGGCCCTTCTTGTTATCTTATGCTATCTGCTTGGAACTGCTGGGGAGATCATCTGACTTTTTGGAATCAAGTTTCATCAATATACTGATAACATCTAGAATCCAATTTTAATGTAGTAACTAGCACTATTGGACATTCTTAACTTTGGTAAGGGGAACAAATTGAAATTAAATTCAGACAAAATGAAAATGCTTTATGGAAAACTGATGGGAGATGTTTTGGACAGAGATGTACAATTCCTGGAAGATCAGATAGAATATAAAGAGTCCTCCTTGATCTTCAGTTGAATATAGAAAAGGAAAAATGTGTACTTGTCTTATGTACAAATTACAATTCTTCCACAGTTAGTCAGTTGAACAAAGTGACAGACACCTTGGTGATATAGTCTTAATTAGATATATGGGGCTACTCCTCAAATAGTCTCTGGAAGCTGCAGTGCAAAACATAGTAACCAGGTTTTTAAATAGTGTAAAATCCAGGGATTACAGTTTGCCTGTACTGAAATATTTACATTGGTTGCTTATTTCTGAGTATAATTGATTGTTTGATCCTTTTATAATTCTAATAATTTATGCTTGTCTTCTGAAAATGCCCCCATCCATCAGAAGGTTGTTTATCTGTGATATGGGGGGATTCATGTTCTGTATTGCTCCGGAGTTATAGAATGCGTTCCCATTCTCTCTTGTAGGTTGACATTTGTAAAGACACTTCTTTCATCAAAATTTTAACTAGCAATATTAGTTTTTCTGTATTTCTGCATGGGCTTTTTAAACTTTTAGCCATTAAACACTTCATTGAGCAGGAAGGCATTGTATAAAGCAAATTAGAAAAATATTGATTGGATGACTTTGAATTTTACAGCAGGGCAGAAATAAAATCTCCATTTCCACCAAATTATGCTTAAATTTATATACCTTGCTAAAAGGATCTGAACAGTACAACCTTCCCATAAAGGAGAAATGCTTCAGTTTCCTGATAATTTGATAGTGGGCTGGATTGTGATTCTACACAATCTTCACTTAGTTAAATAACTAAGCAGAGAAGATAGTCATGATATCATCTTCAACAATCAACAAGCCTAATTTTTCTGTATGACTGACGTACGTAATAGCACACAACTTTCTTCCACTATCATTGAAAGCCAGAAGTCCAATGGTAAGGAATTCAACTGTAATTCAAAGGGCCAAGAGACGATTAGGTTTCCTATCCTGATATCAAATTACAACAGCATGGGCACTGGAGATAAAATTCACCAGGTTCAAATCTCATGCCATTCCAAAATTAAGGCAGATAGTGTCCTCTGAGGTGACGCTATCAGTATTTGTATTATCTAATAGTTGATAATTTAGGATAAAGAGATTTCACAACTGAAAAAACAAAAACTGTGAAAGCTACCAAAAACGACAATGAATTAGAAAAAACTGCAAATGGCTAGCTGTGTACGGTTTAGAATTATACATCTCTGTTCATTGAATAATGCAACATAACAATACCTCTTTTTATAGGGAAATAGAGATTCCATTTTGAATATTAATGATGTGCAAATTAAAAGTAACAGAACTGGTTATTCATGCACAAGAGGCTACAGCTTTCAGCCACTCTGGTTAAGAACTAGGAAATTACTATCCACGTATCGCAGAGGATGGCCAATTTCAAACAATGGTAAGCAATGTAGAAAGAGTCAGCTGGGGGTTTGTGTTGTCACTTGCCAGCCCTCTTTCTAACCCATCATGGAAGATCAGTTCCTCCAACTACAAGAAGTGGTAAAATCATGATTAACAGATCTACGGCTACAAAGTCGAGCAAAACTTGTCATGCGTTTCCTGTAATGTAATTTTTCTGTAAGCAAAGTATTGTAATACAACAATTATAATAGTCAGGCAAACAGGAGCATCATTAGGTAAATCAACACAGCAGGAACACCATGAGGTAAATTACAGAGCACATGGAAGAAAAAGGCGGGAAAAAAGGGAAACCCCCCCTCCACACCCACAGCAACCAATCACAGGGCAGATTGCCTCACCCAGAAGCCAGCACTCTTCAACCTATCAGCTATAACTGTGTGTTCTGGCTGACTGCACAACCCCACTGCTCCAGCTACCAAATTTAAATACTTTAACATTTTGTAAGCATTAAAATATTAAAAGTAAAATACAACATTAAAATCCACCGCTAGTACTACTGGTACCTAAATTTAGACCCATTTTTATCCTACTGCACTGTTCCATAAAACATGGAGTAGAAAAGTTGGATTGCTCAAGCTGTAAAAGGGTTCCCTGCTACGGAAACATACACAAGCTATTTATCAATCAGAGACAATGTGTTTTTCTCCTTCCATGGACTTAATAACATTTATAAACCAGGATGCAGGAAGAAAAATGTCACAAAACATATAAAAGATCAATTAATGCCAATTTGGCTTTTTATTTCTTTTTTTCCCAAGGAATGCTAGTTTAATGTTACAGTATGGCAGTTTGTATATCTGCTGAAATATGACACAGGTTCATCATTCATATCCGAGTGCTGAAAAACAATATTGCTCCATAAGCCAACAAGTTGCTTTTCCTCTTGAAATGTTTAAAAATAATTATTTAAACAATTCAGAGGCTTCAAAGCTGTTCAAGCTCTGATGCTGAAGTGCACACATGCTCAAACCTTAGATATGACATCTATACATATACTTATTTATTAAAGAGTTTATGTAGGTTTGTCTTAAAATATTTAGAAAACGGCATATGCATTTGGTACAGACATCTATACACAGACATGTCACTACCGACTCCCTTTAAGAATACGTTTTTTTAAAAAAATGTACAACTATTATTTTTACTCTCCTTTATTACAGCCTCTTTAAATTTGTATTACATGATTTCAGTTCAATATTTTATTCTCTCGGATATTCTCTCTTATTTCTAAGGGGTGTTTTTTAAGCTATATCCCTAAATAAAAATTACTCTTTTTATTTAAGAGGCTTGTGCACTAGTGCATTTGGGTATTTTTCCAGCATGGATTCTTAATTTTATAAGAATTACTGCTGGAAAAGTTCTATTTATATATTTGCTCTCTTACAAAAAAATATAACATCGAAACCTACTGCATACTTTAGATCTCTGAGCTGACTATGCTCTTGCCATTATATACACCCACAAACACTCATAAAAATAGCACCCTCTAAACAGGATGTAGAAATGGCCTTTTAGCCATTTTCGGTAATTTTATTAAAAAGTCAACTGCTCTCAAAATGTCAGAAGACTGAAGAGCACCACATACTTAAATATGTAAAGGTGGGAACGGTAGCATTTGCAAAGCTCAATTAAATCCTTAGTGTCTTCCAGCATGCTTTGCCGTTATTATGTCAATGTACAACCTGAAGTGAACAAATTATTCCAAATAGCTAAACCCAACATTCCTACAGTGTACCATTAAAACAAGCTAGGTTTAAAGTAACAAAATACTCAAAACAAACTGCAGAAATTTTGAAGGTTTAAGAAAAGGGAAATGGCGAACCTATTTTGAACGAAGGTGTAATACTTAGCAACATATGCAAAACTATAAGAATTTATAATTATTCTGGAAATTCAAAGCTAAACTGCAATTTAGAATTTTAACAATGTAAGTATTTAAGACTTAACTATCCCAACAGAATATGTTGGCTTTATGCAGAACATCAGTCTTCATCTTTTTTTCATGTGATGCTAGAAGTTCATTATAAATGTTTTGAAATATGCTGAATATCAGCTGAAAAAACAAAAAAAACCATAAGAATGGTTATTTGAGTGAATGCATAAACTTTTCCAGGCTATATTCTGAATCATACTGTTCTTGATCCCAAAGTTCTCCAAGATTTTCAAGAACTGACTTTATGGTTGTTTTCCCAGAAACAGAAGTGGCACCATCCGATTTTTCAGTTTTTCCATCCTTAAAGATTTGGAGGAACAACATTGAGGAAAAAAGAAACACATGTTAAAATCTGTGTATATGTTTCTCTGTGTGGCAATAATAACTTATAATAATAATAGAAACCACTGGAAATCATTACTTAAGCAACAAACTAATAATTTAAAATTTGAATATTATGAGACGTATCAAAAAAGATCATTGTTTCCTTATCATAATGGTATTAGTGATGAGCAATTCTTCAGTTAAGAATGCCTTAAATTTCAATGGAATCATTTAAACTTCAGTGGAGAATGACTTAAATCAGGGGTGTCCAACCTTGGCAACTTTAAGACACGGGGACTTCAAGTCTTAAAATTGCCAAGGCTGGAGATCTCTGACTTAAATGATTAAATAAATGTTATCAGAAGCAAAATACCTCTTGTTATTATTTGTTGCTTGTTTTTATATCTACTATGAATTGTATTTTATTAGAATTATTAGGTTTAATATTTGCTTAATTTCAGGGCGACTCTGGGCAGCTTATACTTTAAGAGTAATAATACCAAGAACAGAAGTACATGCAGGTTTTTAACAACATTTGGAACATCAATGGGATGGGAACCATGGCTCTTCAAAGGGGGCAAGCAGTACAACAGATAAGGAACACTTCCTTCTTTCCAACATATGGTTTAATTGATGGAGCTGCAAGTGAATCAACTCTGCCCAATCTCTTGGGATGGGCAGAAACTATTGAGGAAAAGCAGTCCCTCAAATAACCTGGCCTTATGGCATAAAGCCAGGATCACCATGAACTGCACATGGAAGATAATTATTAGCACCAACAGTTTCAAACATAGAGGGGTCTCATACTGAGGCTGCCAATCACTATCCATGCTGCTACACTCTGAATCAGCTGCAACTTCCAAATGGTCTTCAAGGGTAGATCTAGGTAGAGTACATTGCGACAGTCCAGCCAAAGGTCACTAGAGCACAAGCAACCATTTGGTCAGCCGCCCAAACAAACAAAAATGAGGCAATTGGCATATAAGAAGGAGCTGTGCAGAGACAACTCCCAGGTTGCAAAGCCATCTCAAATGGGGAAGTGCAGCCAAGACTAAAGGGAATAACCCCAGATCTGTATAATCCTTCTCCTTTCCTCCCCCACCCCCTCTCTGAGGATTGGGTCTTACTCCCCATCCAGAGCCACATAGCCTCCAGACATTAAGACTAGACCTTGGCATATCACTTTGCTGGCCTGGGCCCAAGATGTGTATCTGGGTATAATTTCCATACTGATGATATGGAAGCCCATCTTGATGGATGATCTTCCCCAAGTTTCATGCACAGGTTATACAGGGCTCAGAGTAGCCTCACAAATCTATATCTTACCTTATCCAGAGTGAAGAGGTCAAGAAGCTGATCTGTTCCCATGCTCTGAAGACTGGTATTCTCTTGACTGATCACTGTATTTGCAATGTTCATTTTGAATTTTTGAAGACCCATTATTTTTTCCTCCAAGGTTCCCCTTGTTATCAAGCGATAAACATTAACAACACGTTTCTGCAACATAGTTAATATTTATGAGGATTTAATGGAAATGTATACACATGCCAGCTATAAAAGAAATCATTACACAGCAAAACAAGACATCCAATTAGAGGAACAAACAACAATTAAATAAATGATACACATGTGACATTTATATAAGCCTTGAATGTAAAAGCAATAAGAACACAAACTGTGCTTAAATATTTTTCAGAATCATCATTTCATTTGAGTGTTTCATTTGTAAAATATAGTTCCTGTCTTTGCTCTAAAGTCTTTCAGGTTTGATCTAGTATTTTATAACATAATGTTATAAATCAAATTAAATAGTATTTTGGTAACAAATTAAAAGAAAACAAAAACATAAAACAAAAACCCCAAACCCTAAATTCTAAATGATTCACCATGTATATGGCATTGGTCTGAGAAATGTCAGGCAATCTTTGATTAATTCAACTTATCTTAAATCATCTGGGTTAATCTTTTTTTACCTGTCCAATACGATGCGCTCGATCCATTGCCTGGAGGTCTTTCATTGGATTCCAATCATGTTCAACAAACACCACGGTATCAGCTCCAGTCAAATTAAGGCCCAGTCCACCAACATGAGTAGTAAGCAACAGCACATCTATGGATGGGTCATTGTTAAACCTGTCAATTAAAATAAATCCAACAATGATTGTGTTCCATCCTACTGTTACTGGCTACAGTGCTTAAACGGTAGCCAATCTAATCTAAAATACTGATGTTCTAGCAGGTTGCTGTTATTATACTATCCCTACAAATACAAAAGGTGGAATTGAATCATTCGGTTATTTATTTCGATTAACAGCGGTTTATTGAAATAAGTGAAGAATTAAGTGGACACTTTTCATATATGGAAGATAGCCAGAAAACTAAGACTATCCAGAAGATTAAGAATAAGAGAATTTTGGGCTGGTGAGTCAAGAAAGGTTAGCCTTTCCCTCCCCAGCAATCACCTCTGCCCCCAAATGTAGTAATGAGGCTTTTAAAAAAATCAACTGGCACCACTGAAGATTTTTGAAGTTTCGATAAGGAATATATACAAATTCTGCTCTCTGACTGATAGCTGATCAAAACTTTTTTTTCCTGCCAAAAGATAAGTGAATTAAAAGTTTGCAGGTTATATGGGGAACCAACATGGACCATATTAAGTCAATAGCTCAGGGGCTGCCTATATCTGCCCTAGAAGACCAAGGGAACTTCACCACCACTAAAGCTGAGTAATATTACCTTCCACCCCCCTGAAACTAATTTTACAAAATCAAGATAATTGAGAATAGAGATAGAAAAGTTCTCCAAAAAGATATTTCACCCAGTGACGCTCAAATCCACTGTAGATTAGTAGCCATGATATAAAACACGTTCAGCTGTTTAGAAGTTGCCATCAAGGATTTGTGCCACCATCATATGGGCGGCTAAAGGCAATCTTTCACTTTTAATTAAATGTCAGCTTCATGAAATTTCAGCCAAGCTCTCTCAGCAGGAAAACATGAGGACATGACATTTTTTCTGCCTCAGCTTGTCTGCCTCTATTGGAACAGCTTTTATTTTTCAAATACAGCTCTTGCACTCTGAGTGTCTTGGTTGTGATGAGGGGTTACTACAAAGAACTGAGCAGCAGGTTTCAAGGATATCATTGCTGGCTGTTTTCTCACCCTGGGAAGGATCACAGCAGGATTTCCTTCTGACAAGGTGGAGATTTGTTTTTTTCTTAATGAAGAATGTGTTGTTCGTTCTTCCTAAAGCAGCATTTTTTTTTTCTTCTTGGGAAAGAAATACCTCTACATGTCAAATATGGAGTCAAAGAAACCACAGATCTGGATGTCCCTGAGATTAAGTTTGTAGTGAGTATAGACTTGTTTTATCCACATTCCACATGAATGGTCCAAGCTATACATACCTTTACATTAGATAGTGGGGAGGAAAAATTTCCCAATTAGATACCAGTGTTCATGGAACATATGCTGATGGACACGAGTAAATAATATACAGGGGCCAGGTAAGGTGAACACTTTAATGTTCCACCCAAGTGAACAGCAAAATCACATCTATTTCAGCCAAAAAGGGAGCTGGGGAAACACGTCTTGGAGTAGATCTAAACAATCAATGTTGGCCCTACCGTGAGACAATTGAGTGTCTCTGACCAGCTGGTATGCTGCCATCTAATCGCAGGTAGGTAACAGAGGGCAAGTGAGGCTTCAGAAGGTCATGTTCTACTATGTCCAGCATGCTCTTCAGTTGACAGAAGATGAGAATTCGGTGTTGGGCAACTATGGTTTCAGTACCGCTCTCTGGAGAGCCACCATTTCCTAAGCCGCAGTCGAGTAATAGCTTAAAGGGAAAAAAACCAAAAACAAAAAACGATCAGTCAGCCAGCTTCTCGAGGCCTTTTCTCCACAAGAGTATTCAAAAAACTTTCACATACTGGTTATTGTATTTCTATCTCATTTTGAGGTTGGTTTGGCTTACAGCAGGGGTGTCAAACTTAAGGGCCACATCAGGGTTGTGTTTGACCTTGGGGGGCCAAGTGGACGTGTCCGGGGTGGGTGTGGCCAGTTGATGTCCTGCAGCCCATACATGGCCATTTTTGCTGGCAGAGGGCTGCAGGAGGCTTGTCGCAGCTGAAAGCGGAGCTCAGGAGGGCCACATGCAGCCCTCCTGGGCTCTGTTTTTGCTGGCAAAGACATTGCGGACCGGTCCTTTGCTGTTTCCAGGGTGGCCCCATGGGCCAGATCCATGGGCCAGATCAGGCCTAAGGGCTTTGAGTTTGACACTCCTGGCTTACAGGGAAACGAGCTCAAAGTCACACATTTGGCCACTTGGCCTCAGTCCAAGATCTGAACTACTACAGGGCACTTGCAGTTACATTGTGATTGTGGAATAACAACTCAATAACAACGGTTTTTTTCCCCCTTGATATTCTTGGTATTTAAGGACCAGGAGATTTAAAAAAAAACTCAGCTTCAGTGAGGTTCCAGAGACCTAGTTTAAATGAAAACCAGCTGTGTGAACTTGGGCCAGTCAGTTCTTCTCAGCCCAACCCACCTCACAGAGTTGTTAGATGTAGAAAAAAAAATAGGAGGAAAGAGGAGTATTAAGTACATTCACTGCCTTAAGTTATTTATAAAAATAATAAAGGTGGGATAAAAAGAAACTTAAACTAAATGAGAATAATAATACTGAACTAAATGGATAAATAAAAAAGGACATCTTTATGTTCTATTATACCAAATTGTGAAATAGAGTTGCACTGAATCTTATATAGCAGGCTCAAATTCTGGCATTTTTTGATACTAAACACTAGCTGAGTATTATACCAAATAATAAATTACCACTTCAAATTCAGCAAACACCAATAACTGAAACCTAGCTGCTATTTTTAAATAACTGAAAATTTACTACAAAGTTATGGCAAAACTGAAATGAGATCTTAATCCACTGGTAGCACAAGGAGTTTGACTCACTTAAAAAAAGAAACTTTAAACTTAAGATGGCAACAAACTTTTCTGTTAGTTACACATAATGCTACACATACAAAAATGTACTTATATGCTTCATGTTGCCTCCTCCATGGTTTCATCTTAACATTTCTAGATATTCCTTTTTAACCACCAATTAATTAGTACATGGTGAAGGTTCTAGAACAGGGCTGTCAAACTTGAGGCCCACAGGCTGGATGTGTCATGCACTGGCCACGCCCATGCCTGATTTAGCAAAGGGGGAAAAAGTCACAATATGTCACATGACAACGTTGTGACGACACAAGTTTGACACCACTGTTTTAGAAGCTAGCAGAAGTATCTCTTTGAATATATTTGGAATAAAATACGCAATCAAGGATTTGTCCACCTGTTTTAAAGCAGAGAGTTTAGGTGCATGCTGGATGTCACGAAGAGAAGAATTCTCTGCTGCAAGCTTCTCCGTGATCCTTTTATGTTCTGGGTGATGAGGAGTTAAAACTAGTGCTGGATGGTTGCACAATTTCCTTAAATACTGCAATGCCTTTTAGAAACAAGCAACAAAACAAGAAATCAAATAAGCATAAGATTTTCAAGATACATTTACGTCCTACATGGCAGAACACAGTATGCTGCTGTTAAATGTGAAACTCTCGGCAAAAAAATGAGAGGAGATGGGTGGTTTGTCAATTGCCAGCCACAGTTGATTTTAATCATTAGCTAGTGTTCACACTGAGAAAGAAAAAGGCTGTTGAAGTTTTAAATGAGAGGGGTGTTTTAGCAGAGGTAGCAAATTATTGCTCATGGCATTATTTTTCATCCTGTATTTGAGCTTGTTCTTAACTGGCCCAAATCTTAGAAATTCTAGTGAGCTGTTTTACCACTTTATCAAAAATGTTTCTTAATTCCATATGATTCTTTTTCGAAGGATACAAACTACTATATATATAGATGTGTTTATGGCTTTCATAACTAACAAAAACATTTTTTGGATGTTTTGTTGCTGAACAATTTGGGAGGAAATCTTTTCCAAGAGCTCTTTTCAAACAGGTTTATTCCTGTTTGGTTGGTTCTGCTTCTGCATTAATCTGCAGTTCTAAGCAATTTTACACTTAACACACATGCAAAAGCCTCTTGTTTAAATATGTCTTTTTGAAGTATTCTGTCAAAAGATGCTTTTCTTTTTTCCCTTTCATAGGTGCTATGAAAGCTCATATTTAATCTTTAAATCTTCAATTTTACATTCATTTTAATATGTTTGTCAAGTCTTTTTCATTAAATGTGGAGGAGGGTTTCAAGCTATTTTCATGAGGTTGGTTCAGTCTGCCATTCAGAGTAGAAAAAAAATCTCATGAAAATAGCTCTCTTTATCTTGATAATCATTTTTTGAAATCAAGCCTCCCCTCTGCTCACAGTCTCCAAAATCCCACGCTGTGAAAGTAATAGCAAAATCAGTACCCATTGGCAGTGAAATGGAGAAGTTAGATAATTTATGATCAAACTTCAAAGCTTTAGTTCAAACCTGTTGCTACCTTTTTCTGAATTTTAGAAGGTGGACACTCAGCTACCTCTTTTACTTCCCTCTCTTATGGAGCCAGACTATCCCCAAGAGTCTCATTACCGTTCAAGGGAGATCTCATCTCCGTCCAGAAGATGTAACATCTTGCAGTTTCTGACTTAAATGTTAGTCTCCCTTAATGGCATTGGTGGCTCAAGGAGGACCCAAAGGGAATACTTCACAAGATCACTGTATAAATACCATATATAATGGTGCTGAGACTAACATGTAATTTGGATTTAAATGAGAGGGAGTTGTGCTGAGTCAGCCTCATTCTCTCTTCTCAATTCTCACCTGAGTCCAGTAACAAGACAGAGTCAAGACAACTGGAGATAGGACAAGGTACAGTAGACGCCAGGATTCTTCTGTGCCTTGTCCTGCTCTTCACATTCTATGATGCTTCATAACCATTGGACCTTTCAATGGTCCGACCTAGTCAATCTACTGGAGTCTGTTGTCACATGCCTGGATAAGCAGCTCTCTGTCTCATTGAAAGTTTAAGACCCATCGGCTAAACTCATCTGGTTTAGCTAGCAAGATAAAATAGGGTTAAATTTAATTGACAGGGTTAAATCCAACTTGAGTAACTTCTAGCTTACAAAGCCTCCCCATCTGCAATATTAGGGCCAGGATGCAAGTTAGATAAGCTATATTTCTCTGCATTGGGAAAATGTGTCTGTGCTGAGAGGTTGAAATTTCACTCAGGCTGAAATTCAGGGTTTTGCATCTCATTAGACAGCAAAATAAGCAGATGCATTTCCAACCTGAAATACGTGTCCTGTAGCTTTAAGCTTTGGTTTTTCAGTCTCTTCAGTGAGTGAAGCTGCTGAAACTGTTTCATCGACATCACATTTTGCGCGAGACTTGGCAAAATCTTCATAAAGTTGAACCTATCAAAAGAAACAAATGTATATATTATTTACAGTTACAGTAATTGGAACCAATTTGGTGTAATGATTAAAGGATGGTTGGATTAAAGAGCAGGAGACCACGAGTTCTCCTTCTCCCTCAGACAGAGTGAATGCTGCCAAAAGAGTGCTTGGGCCTTATTTGCAGGGAATGTTAAATTATTAGAGAGGATTCGCAACTTGGGCGTCCTCCTGGATGCACGACTGTCTTTAGAAGAGGACATGACGGCCGTGGCCAGGGGGGCTTTTTATCAGGTTCGCCTGATATGCCAGTTGCGTCCCTTTCTGGATCAGGACTCCCTACGCACGGTCACTCATGCTCTCGTGACTTCCCACCTGGACTACTGCAACACTCTCTACATGGGTTCCCCGTGGGGTGCACCCAGAGGCTCCAACTGGTCCAGAATACGGCTGCGCGGTGGATTATGGGAGTGACGGGGCGCTCCCATGTGACACCCCTCCTGTGCGAGCTGCACTGGCTCCCGGTGGTCTTCCGGGTGTGCTTCAAGGTGTTGGTGACCACCTTTAAAACACTCCATGGCTTAGGGCCAGGGTATTTGCGAGGCCGCCTTCTGCCACCAATAGCCTCCCACCGGCCAGTACGCTCGCACAGAGAGGGCCTCCTCAGGGTGCCGTCAGCCAGACAATGTTGGCTGGCGACCCCCAGGGGGACAGCCTTCTCTGTGGCAGCACATGCCCTCTGGAATGACCTACCCCCGGAGATATGCAGGATATTAGACCTTCGGACTTTTCGTCGGGCCCTTAAAACCCATTTGTTTCATCTAGCCGGGCTGGCTTGATCCCATCCTCTGTTTTAAATTGAAACTGATTTTAATTGGACTGTTTTAATTGTGGGCTGAAAATATTTAATATTTTAAAATTGTTTTAATTTTTGTATACCATGTTTTATCTTGGCTGTTCACCGCACTGAGTCCGCAAGGAGAAGGGCGGTTTATAAATTGAAACAAACAAACAAACAAATAAATATTATTACTATCTTATAAATATCACTTTGAAAAGACCTGCTCTATCGGACCATTTTTTTTACAAGGAGGATTTTTGGTTTGCATCATAAAAGATGAACTGTCACTGGATCAATCTTATAAAAAGCTAAACTGGCTTTATCCTCTCACTAGCAAAATGTCAAATCCTAATTTAGCAACCAAATGCTACATCAGCATGTATAGTGACTCTAAAAAGCTAAATTAAAACTGCAAATGCTTTTATTGTGTCCTACAGGTACTTACATGTAGGACTGAGTGAAACCACGTTTCAGTCAAAATACTACTGCATTTCCAAGGAAAAAGCCAATGCAGGGAGTCACCATTTCAATTTTCCAACAGCAGAGAAGCTGCATTTACAAAATGCATCACTTTCGCTACTGGTACCTATCTCTATTTCATACATTCTCTCCATTCTCCCAATCAAACTCTTAAATGAGATATGGGATTGCAAAAAGAAGGGACCAAAATCACAGCCTCCTCCATCTGTCAGAAAAATATACTGGATTCAATCTATCTTTGGAGGCAACTGCTTCAATAAATAGGGGCACAATGGCCGAGCAGTTAAGACTCTGGGCTTGTATTCCATGTGCCTTGGCATATAGTCATGACAGACATATGACCACGAAAGCGTCTTCAGATAACAGTGGCTCTTCGGCAAGGAAACGGAGATGTGCACCAACCCCCTAAAGTTGGACACAACTGGTCAGAGCAAACTTTTAGCTTTTAAATCAATAAATATAGCAGATTTTGACTTCAGAGGCAAATGGTTTCCAAGCACACTTTCAACTGTATGTGGAAAGATCCATTTAGAGCAAGCAAAGGATTTTAGAAAACCCACAAGTGATTCTTCTCTTCTGTTCTAAATGTCAATGTGATTCAAAAAAAGTAACTTGCCTGGAGGGGGCTGAGAATACAGTAATAGTCTTGAATGATTTTTGGTGGAAGATCTTGCAATACGTCCTCTTTCATCCTTCGTAATAAAAATGGCAGGACTTGCCTGTGTAATGCCTCCATTGCAAGGACACCTATGAAGGCCCATAAGAAAATGTTATCAAACTACCTAATGTTCTTCCACTAAATCGAGAGCAGGATTCATGAGTTCCTCCAAAAGGAAAGGAATTTTATTAAGCAGTGTTTCTTACCTGCCTCCTGTTCTCGACTAGAGCTCCGAGCATCTCTACTTGCTAATATGGGCTTGCCATAACGAGCTGCAAACTGACGCTCAGTACCCAAAAATCCCGGCATAAGAAAATCAAATAGTGACCATAATTCTAAGACATTGTTCTGAAAGAAAAAGATAAGTAGAAAAAAAATGTAACAATAGCAAGTTGGCCATTTGCAGTAAAAATTATAGTGAATTTATTGCAAAATAGCGAAATTCATCATGACTGCCTGCCTGATTCCACAAATATTCTTTACTCCGACGTGTTTCGCTTGGGCATGAGACATGCATTAAAAAATTAGTCCATATAAATTAAACTGTAAAATCAAAGCACCCGAAAGGGGTGCTCTGCATGAATAGTAATGAGAAGTAAGGCATCCCTCTACAACAATTTAAAGGCCACCACAATCTCTGGAAAAAAATGGCACTCTGTTTCAAAGATTTTCCTTGCTGCCTGCATGGGTAAGTGACAGTTGTTCCACTGAAGTGGCCCATGACTCTTGGTGCACATCTCTGCATGCAGAGCTGGAAAAAACTTCCCAAACAGCTCTACCAGCTCTTGAGGAGGGGTGTCTCAATCATGTTAACATGCTTTGCAAAGCAATACTTAGTAATCAATATCATGCCTAGAATTTGGCAATCAAATATGTAGATATCCAGCAACCTCTAATGAGAGATGCTTACCCTATGTGATTCCAAGGTTTTGAAGGTAATCTCGCCCCTCAATACAGGGCAGAATACCCTCTGCCGAGGGTATTCTGCCACTACCCTAGGCAGAACTAAACAAGTGGTTTTTAGAAACTGAAAAATCTATTTCTCCATTACCATGAGCCTATTTAGACATGGATTACCTGGATTGGTGTCCCAGAGAGTATTATTCTGTAATTGGCAGCCAACTGCTTTATAGCTTTTGATAGCTTCGTTTTTCCATTTTTGATGACATGTCCTTCATCAAGAATACAGTAATTGAATTTAATATTTCTAGGAAAGAAGATGCCATTAATTGGTTTTAGTTGTTTTAAAGTAGGGGTGTCAAATCTGCTTGCATCATGGGCCATATTGTGATGTATTGCAATGTTTTTTGCTTTCACGGAGCTGGAATGGCGTGGCCAGTTTGACAGGCTTGTTTTAAAGCATATGAAACATCTAAAATTTAAAAAAAAATAGCTCTCACCTGAAAAAATCAATATCATTTCTCACAACATCATAAGAAGCTACAATTAGGTTGTGTCTTTTTACATGGTGTTGTAACCTGAAACAGACAAAACATAAATGAATTAGGCTTTTATATACAGCATAAAACCCTACAAGCTACAAAGATTTTAAAAATTCAAATAATTCCAAGAAAAAAAACGTTTCCAACTACCAAAAGTAACATTTTTAAATACATCGCTTACCTTGCCCTTTCGGTTGGAGGGCCAGTATAGTGCAAAGGATTCAAAAACTCCTTGGAACAAAATTTGCCCACTTCATCCACCCAATGACCTGTCAGGGTGGGTGGGCACACTACCAAGGATGGGAGTGGAATGCTATCAGCCATCTTAGTTCTTGCATACTCTTGGGCCCTTTGGAGAACAGTAGAAGAATATTCATTCATTTATTTATTGTACTGGGGGAAAAACATTTGGAGAAATATTGAACAGCAGTAACGATGTAGTCTACCTGAGATAGTGATCTCCTGCAAGAATACAGATGGATTGCAGGGTTTTTCCTAAGCCCATATCATCACACAGGATACCATGAAGTTTGTATTTGTTGAGAAAAGCCAACCAGTTCACACCTTCCTGTAAGATATGACAAAGATCCTAATAGTATGACAACTGAAAAATATATATTGCACTTCTTTTATTTACTGTTATATTTACATATGCCTTTCAATCTTACTAAAGACCATGAAGCGATTTCCAAGTTATATAATTTTGACAATTTAAAATGTGGCAATTGGAAAATGAATTGAGAAATAGAAAATTTCAAAAACACAAATGAAACTTAGTTGCCAATCTAAAGCATCCTTCTTCAAATGGATTATTTCATCTTACCTATCTGGAGAAGTTTTATAATAGATACATTAAAAACGAAACCCTAGATGAGAGCCAAGGCCTCAAACCATTTACCTGCTGATATTTTCTGAGTTCTGCTTTAATTGGTACTGGAATTTTATAATTTTCTAGTTTTTTCCCATCCAATAATTGTTCCAAGAAATGGCGTTCTTTGGCTTTTATTTTAATTAGATCTTCAGACATATTTGGTGGGTCTGGAATACCAGCCTGAAAGAAAAGATAGAAGTACAAGTTAAAAATTGAGTACTTTATTTGGCCAAGTGCGGTTTGTGTATCTATTAGGATCTACTTTCTGCTAAAAAGGCAAATTAAAGTCACGCTGTTTTCAGAGTTTGTAAAATGCATGTGGTCCTCAAATTTTCATTAGTCAAATATTTAAACAAACTTGCATAGTAATTTACTATCAGAATAGCTAGTAATTTAGAATGAAAGAAGGGGTGTTCTCAAAGGCCAAGCAATGATGGAGAATTGAAAAAAATGGTAAGTCTAAATGAAATAAAGCTTTCTATAGAAAACATATTCTTTGAACAACGCAGAATGGTGGCATCCCCATGATCATGTGATCATCATTCTGCAATCTTCTCGGTTGGCTTCCGACAAGCAGAGTCAACAGGAAAAGCTGGATTCGCTTAACAATCGTGTGAGTCACTTAACAATTGCAGCAATTTGCTTAACCGTGGCTGTAAGGTTGTAAACTTGGGTGCAACTCACTTAATGCCTTGCTTAGCAATGGGAATTCTGGTCCAAGCTGTGTTTGTAAGTCAAGGACTACCTGTATCTCAAGAACCAATTCAGGGAACAAACAAGCAAACAAAGACGGCATGTCTTGAGACACAACAGGAAAGGATCTGACTTACCTCAAGTGGCATTAATCTAATCAGAGTTGCAAAGCACTGGGTAGCCATGAAACGGACACTGTCTGTCTGATCACTCATCCTGCCCAGAACTGGAACCACAAGCAGAACTATATAGGGAATAATTCCAACATCTAATTGCTCCATTATTGCTGTAGATTCATTGTTAAGGATTACTTTCTTATTAGCAATAGAGACTCTTTTACACCAGAAACGATTTCAATATTTCCCCCTCCCTCCCCACCAAACCTTTGCCCCTCTGGTTCCAGCTGACCAAGGAGGAGCATCTCCCTGCTGAGCTCTTCAATCTATCTACTTAATCAAGATAAAAGGAGAACATTCCTTTCTTTTATTTACCTTGGAAGTTATGGCTTTCAAGCAGCCAATTTCAGAATTAAGTTTTATTTAGACAAAGCGAGCCTTCAGTGGACATCCCCACACAGACTGACTACAAAAGAATTTAGCAAGGATACCGCCGAGAGCTTCAATTGCTCCTTCTTGCTTGGTACTATCATCTATTGCTCCCAGCCAAGGAAGAACCTTTTCTAGAAAAATATGAATGGTTTCCACGGTAGCTATTTTGCTCATTATACCCACACAACGGGCAGCCATGTGCCTCACTGCAGTGCTGGGGTGTTGAAGGCACATACAAAGGTAAGGCAAGTGCTGTATTAACTGAAAAAAGAAACCATGGGTCAGTCACAGGTATAGTAAAGGCTACTCAAGATACTCTTTTACTCTATCAAAAGACAGCTATTTTAGTTCATTGTTAGTGTGAGTTATTCACAATACTGAATACATGACTTATCTATTTGCAATGGAACAAGGACAGGGGAATGTCAAGGTGTATTTGAACAATCAGAATCAGACACAGGAATATGATGGTGCACGACAGAGTTATTTAGAGCCTTATTTTTAAAGCATGTCCAATCATTATTATGCCAGGAAGAATGGCTTTTAAAATAGCTTCAAGAATGGTTGCCTGTTAAGCTAAAACCACCACAACTCTTAGAATTCTCTTTCAAAAAAGAGAATAAGGTTGATTTAAATATAAAAATAGAATGGAATAAAAACTTTACTGTCACTTTAAACGTACACTAATCAGCATACATTAAGAGCTTTGGTGGTGCAGCAGACTAAAGTGCTGTTAAGTAACACCAGCTGCCTGCAATTACTGCAAGTTCGAATCTCACTAGACTCAAGGTTGACTCAGCCTTCCATCCTTCCGAGGTAGGTAAAATGAGGACCCGGATTGTGGGGGCAATAAGCTGACTTTGTATAAAAAAGAACACCGCTTAGGGGGGCCCGAAAGCCTTACTAAGCAGGTATATACAAAAGTATGAAGGCTACTGCTTAACGCATTGTAAGCTGCCCTGAGTCTTTGGAGAAGGGCGACATATAAATTGAACCAATAAATACATTAAAATGAAATTTTGTTGCATTCAGCTCTCAAAAGATAACCATTATGCAATATGCATATACCCCTCACACACATATATGACATCAAGAAACATCACAGTTTAATTTGAATGTACACACGTCAAAAAAAAAAAAAAAACAATCCTGCGAGTTTACATAAAAATCATAATAATATTTTAATTGCAGATGGCAGTTCTAACCATTATTCCAAATGTAAGAAAAAGCAAAAACAAATACTATTGAACCTCAGGGAAAATGTTAACTATTTCTAAACAAAATTTAATACCAGAGTGTGAAGCCGAATATCCATAGAAGCTGCAGTTATTTCAAAAACTTGTAGAGAATTCACCAATTCCTGGGCTGGTCCATCTCCTTTTTCCAAGAGTAACTTTCGATCTATTAGAGAAAATAGTATTAGATTTCTTTTAAATTGAAATTTTAAATTAGCCAAGCTTTAAGAAATATACCTACCGAAGTTATTTATATCGATACTGTTCTTTAAGGACCCGACCATAGTATCCCAAAGATGTGGCAAGCCTACTGCCATTTCATCTCCAAAATGCTTTGCTATAATGGATAAAGCAAATTCTGCTCCTCTCCGCTGTACAATGTAGGGCTTCTGAGCCTAGAATTTAATAAGAGGATAATTTAAAAGTAAATGAAAGCAAATAAAATAGCATGTTGGTTATCTAATGCAGTTACTCCAGGAAAAAGATAAGGTGCTTTTCCAGAGTTTCCATATATCAAACAGATAAAGAGAAATTGAAGTGGAAGTATACTACAATATAATAAATATTGATCGAAATAAAGGACCAACAATGGGGGAGCACTAACAGTCAGTGATCAATTCTCAACTTTAAAACCAACCTATAATCTACAATGTATGTTAGATTAATATGGTATAATCAATATCAGGATGATGGCTAAAATTTTGTTTCTCATTGTTTTCAATTCACGCATATGAGTAATTTAAAATTAACTGAAATGTTTCAAACTCAATGTGAAATTCAGTGAAATTCAGGGCTGTTTTTATAAGAGATGCTCAACAATGATGAGAAAAGGGATCAGTAAAATAACTAACACTATAACTGCTTCAAATCACAATATTTTTTTGGTTGTTTTTTTTTAAGTACATTTAATTTCCAAGATTTCAAGTCGTCAAGCTGGGAATAACACATACAGATGATTCTTTGTGAACGGGCAAGCAGGATTAAAAAAAAGAAATACAACAATATTTGCTAGCAATTTTGTTCTTTCCTTCCATTCTTGCCTTTCTCGTTCTCTTGTAAAACTGATCCTACAAGTCTAAGAAACAAATGTGTCTCATTTTCTCAGGAGCGATGAAAGTGTGAAAGGACTGCCAGAAGGAGGTCAGTCTAAGCATGCACAAAAGCTTCCCTCATTTCCATTAAAAAAAAAAGAAAAGAAAAGAGGGAGTGGGAGTTAAGAGTGTTATGGCCAAGGAAAGAAAATAGGACAATCTATTTTTAAAAGGCTGCAACATCAAAGTTTCTTTTTCACATAAACCTAATTTTGATTAGGTGCAATTTAGCTGATGTTGACTGTTAGCAACTGCATAGGTTTTCTCCAGGATAACCCCCCACCCCAGCCTGATCCTTCTGGTCTTTCAACTCTGGACCCATCAATGCTATAATCAAGTCCCTGCTAATTGTTATCCTCTTCTCTTTCCTTCCATCTTTCCCAGAATTATGACATCTCAAGGGTGCTAAGTCTTCACATAATGTATCTAAGATACATTATCTGCTAATTTGAGCCTAGTCATTTGTGCGTTGTGAGAACTCTGGGTTGATTTGTTTTGTGATTTTTTTTTCCTTGGCTATCCTTGGTATTTCCATCAGACTCCTTTGATACCCAAGTTCAAAACCATTAACACTTTTTATTTTGCCTGGTCAGTTTTTACTAGAGAAAGCCACAGAGATAACCACTGCCTCCACACTTCTGATCTTTGCACGTATGGATACGTCATAGCATTTGAAAATCTTTTCCAAGGCTTTCAATGCTAAACCTAATTATATCGCTACACAAATCTAGTCTATGGCGTATTTCTTGACTGCTACTTCTTTTGCTCTTAATGGTTGATCCTAAATGAAAAAGCTATCCACTACTTGAGTATCTTCATTGCAAGTCCTAAAGCTGATTGCTGTACTTGTTGTCTTTAGCTTAATGTTTTGGGTATTTAAAGTATCCATTTTTCCTTTGCTTTCATTATGAGGTAGTGAAAATCAATGAAAATTATTGGCATTCTCTAATTATTGATCATCTTTGAAACCAGCCTCTCTAATATATATTCAGCATATAATGAAATCCCTTGTATTCAACCTTTGCTCTGCTCCTCGATGTATACCATTTCCCCCGCTCACCACCAGCGTAGCTTGGTGCATTTTTCTAAGACAATTCAAGTTACCTATCTATTAATATTGAAGCACTGTGTAATGTTTGCAAAACTGAAAATTAAACTTTGTACCCACTTCATCAAGCTCTGCTGTTACATTTCCACTAGTGCTTGCAGGCAAATCTCCAATTTGGGCTTTGGTGGCCTTTGGTGTTGGACCCCGTCGGCTTGTGATGGCAAATGCAGCTTTTTGGTGCCTATATAGTGTAATTATACCTCTGTGCTTGGTGACTGTATGATGCATCCCATCTCTTTCAGAATTAGATCCTACAAAAAAGGTGGCAATTAAAAACACTCTGACAGAAGCAGCAGGGATGGTCATAAACATGTTCTCTTCTCACAAATTGTAGTGGAAAAGGAAATTAGAGAGAAAAATCAATCTCTAATATTAATTCTTTAAAAAAACTGAATTTGAAATTCTAAGGGATTATGATCACTAGAATATTTGGTATGAAATTCAGAACAACATGCTGGCAGGATAACAATGAAAATGTATATGGCCCAGAGTCATTTGTTTTGTGAGATGAACAGATGAATGAATGTATGAAAGAGAGAGAGAGAGAGAGAGAAAGAAAGAGACAGATCTGAATTATTCTGAGAGAAAATTAGGAAACACTTATGAAACTTAGCAAATTAGTATGGAACAGTAATTAAGAATGCTGAAGCAAAAGTAGAGAGATACAAATTCAAATTTCTGCTTGTTAAGGAAGCTTACTGGATGATTTATAGCTCAATCTAATCTTATATGCAGGGATGTGGTGGAGATTAAATAAACTAAGGAGTATCTCTGGGTAAAATGTGGGAGGTATAAATAAGTACAGTAATGTATTTTTTTCTTTCCTTGGCTTGTTTACTTCTCCCACTGTTTTTTTCACGGAGAGGAAAATAATGATTATTTTATTGAGAGTATGAGTAAAAAAAGCAGTTCAAATTCAAATCTATAGTCAATGGTGATTCACAAAACCAAAACCAATAGCATTCCAAAAAAAGTCAGTGAATGTTTGAGAAACATATTTTAAAGTGATGCTGAAGACATACATTGTATGAAATGGTGTACTCATGATATTCCAATAATATGTTGAAAGGACACATGACTTAACTAAACTTGCAGAACGTCTGTGATATTCTAATCTTATCCTAGATTCACAGTTTGTGCTAAGCAACAATGTGATCTTTCAGGTTTTTGGCTCAGATAGCAAACTAATTTCAATTTATGCCACAAACCCCAATTTAGCAAGATGTGATGAACGGAGCGGAGCCTAAGCACACAGAAAAATCTCCATAAGCAATTATAAGGTGAGGTTCTTCTCCATAGCAGCTGGAACAAAATGGTGAGAATTCATCAAAGATTTTTTAAAATCATAAATTACTAAAAATGCTTTAGAAAGCATAAAATGCTATAATGTATTTACAGTAAGCTGATGATGTCATCTGAACCTGTTTCAACTTCTATAGCAATGTTCTATAGCAAACTTTGGCCACTTGAAAATTTGTGGACTTCAATCCCCAGAATTCCCCAGCCATCAATTTTTGGAGTTGAAATCCACACATCTTCAAGTAGCCAAAGTTGGGAGGGAAAAAGGAAAGGGAGGGAGGGAGGGAGGGAGGGAGGGAGGGAGGAAGGGAAAGAAAGAAAGAAAGAAAGAAAGAAAGAAAGAAAGAAAGAAAGAAAGAAAGAAAGAAAGAAAGAAAGAAAGAAAGAGAAAGAAAGAAAGTTGTTTTTAAATTTATTTGTCACCTATCTCTCCACGGGGCTACTTTTTTATAAGTATGCAGATCCACTGATGATGGTTATATGAAGCACACTGAAGATTAGCAGCTGGTCAACATACCTTTTGAGTTTTCATGGCTGCTCTGTGGCTGTGCTGGACATGATGCTAAAGGAGTAAGATGGGGATCCACACACAGCGAGGTGCAGAGATTTTTAATGATTTTTGAATTGGGGCAGGGAGATCTTGCAATACATTGCTGAAGCAATTTTGCTATGCATAAAGCTGAATAATTTTGTACTAGTGTGTTTTCTTCTTTCTTCACAGCCTCCATCAAAGGCTTTATAACCGGATTTATTTTTTCTGGAAGCTGCTCCAAATTGACAACAGCACAAGCAGTAAATGTATGCACTCTCAGCTGCAATGTTTGCCATTCCAGGTTTGTTTCTGTGACTGTCATTTGAACTTGCTGTCGCTTGCTTTCTAATTGCTGTAAAACTTTGAGATTTAGGTTTTGAGATGATGTAGCTTCATTAAAAACAGTAGTAACCTTAATAAAAAAATGTAAAAAAATCATTACTATTTTTGGGACACTGAAGGGTTTTTAATCACTAGAAGCTGGTACAAACCCATATTTATTTTTATAGATATTGATCTCTGTACTTGAAGTAATCAAAATGCATATGAAAACACAAAATAAAACTACACTTATGAGATTAAAAATAATTGTAGGAAGAATATTGAACATTCATGCAATGCTCCAGATATTTAAAAAAAATATCACCATTTAAAAAGTTTATTTAATCAAGTGACTTCTAGACTGCTATCATTGTAATTCGATTTATAAAGTACAAATAGCCAAAAAGTATTACAAAGGAAAGACAAAACAAGTAACAAATTACTCTTAAATTACACGCAAGTGCCGTATGGAAAGGGCAACCACGTTAAGTAACTAAATTTGGAAAATCCACAGAGATGGAAAATCCTTGAATCTAAAGCTACTTGTGTCTTGCGATGATTGAGCTCAAAGTCTATTTCTTTCCACCCAGACTCAAACATTGAAGAGGATGTCAACCGATGCTTTCTGAGTTTACTGATTTCAGTATGTGATTATCAGGACTGCTTTTTATCTACAGTTATTAATATTACAATTGACTGGGTGACAGGAAGTGGGCTAAGGCGGCTGCGGCTTCCAGGGTGTGGCAAGCAGTTCCAGAGCCATGCAGTTCTAGAGTTGCTTGCTGCACCACAAGATAGGGTGAAGGGGGGCCAAAAAGGCAGGGATGGGGGTGGGGGAGACAGGCAGGCAGGTGGGGGAGTTGGGAGTCAGCCTCTTACCTTACTGGGACTCAGATCTGTGAGACCCCAAGACTGGAATGACTTGGATTGGGGTGACCAGCTAATTATCAAGATTGCAAAATAATGTGGTTACACAACATGTTGCTTTACAACTGCAACACTTAGTGACCCAAACTGCGGTCTGAACTGTGGTTGTAAGCTGAGGTCTACCTATATGCAAAAAGATCCTACCTATTTTGGAGGATCAACGGACTTATTTTAAAAGGTAATTGCAGAGACTGGGGGACACTTTGCCACCACAGTGGTTTCAATGGAAATGTGAAGACTAATCTTTTTTTTTTTTATCTACTCACCAATTCATTAGCTTGATCTATTGTAAATACGCTGCAGTTTACTTTGCTGGAAATATCAATGTTTGCATCGGTGAATGAAGAGATAAGTTGTTTACATTCGTTCTGCATCCGAGTGAAGGGAACCGCAATTTCATCATAATAAAGATGCTCAGAAAGAACTCCAAGTAAGCGTGACAGGACAGCATCGGCCACTATTTTATTTTCCTGCAAACAACCAAAATTTTACATTTTGAATGAAAATGACCTTAAAGGTATACAGAGGATTAATTTATTACAAGTACTGAAAAACCTCTAAATGATTGAACTGGTGTTTATTTGGTTTAATGGTTTAAAATTAAACTGCAATGCAATAAGTCTTATGGAACTGAATACTTAATATTAATGTACATCTAGATTAAAAAATGGACTTAATCCTCAAAAATCAGCAATGTTTCAAATAGCCACCTGCTGGCTTTCAAATCTCAAGCAATTTTTGAAAACACAAGACAGCATGGCAGAAAAGTCTATTCTTCACACACAAAATTTTAAATGCTGCTATGTGTATTCTTAGAAGACTGTTTTGGTACTTTCAGCCTCTGCAACTAAGATCATGAATTACAGAGCTGAAGAAGCTTCTTGGATGAGAAGTTGCCTCTTGAAAAAAGCACCTTTGGGACAACCATGACCTGGATGACTGAGAACCTCCATAGATATCATGAATTACAGTTCTGCCAATTCCAGTCAATCTGAAAATTATCTTGCATATGGACTGTTATCTGCTGATAGGAAAATGCGTTATATCTGAAAATTATTAAGCTTTATTAAACAGAGGCAGAAATGGTTTAAATTGGAGAATATATATTTTAATGGCTGTACTGTTCTCCTACCTTCTGCAAGGCAGCCCACTCACAGATTACTAAAGCAACACTAAACCTCTGCAAAGCTGACTTGGAATTCAGGTGGAAAAGCAAGAGCTGGGCAAGTGATTCCGCTGGCTTGATTTCTTGGGAAGCAGCATTCACGCTGGGATCACAAATGCAGCAGCAGAGGGCTCCAAGTAATCTGGAAGAATATATTTGTTAGTTGGGTTACAGTGTTTAAGGCAATCTAATTTGAATCACGTATCTTGACTATAAATTCCCTCTTGTTTTCAAGAATAAACTGACTTTGCGGCCATCATCCGAGCTCTCATAACAACAAAATCTCTGGTTGCTGGATCTTCAGTGACACTTTCGGCACCAGCTATGTATTCTTGGACCACTTCTTTGGTCTGCGGTTGACTTGGACGCAGCTTCCCACCTGACTTTTCCTGTGAAAACAACACACCTGCTATTAAGATAGGATCTACGTTTATATATATATATACACACAGCTTTTCTTTTTATATTTGGAACAGTAATATTTGAAATGCGCATTTTAATCACAGATGAAATATATGCAGGAATATAGCAGGATCCTAAATTAAATATAATATAAACATTTTCATTGTTTCTAATTTTGGAGAGGATAATTTCAAACCCAGGCATATGCATACAGATCTATAAGAGCAATAGGCTTGTAACATTAGCTGTCTCCAATTCCCACTCTGCTCTAATGCTCTGAAATTATAAAACAGCACTTATTATTCAACCACAATTGCTGGCTAAAAGGCACTTATATGCTGTCCTGATGCGTACAACAGAGGAAGAAATGCAGGCACAAGAACATTATCAGACAAAAGGCAAATAGGGATTCTCTTTCCATTTCCAAAGTATAAAGAGAGATGAAGCTTCATTTGCCCATTTGAGACACTTATTATTTCCTTCTTAATAATTACAAATGCTTCAGACTACTCTCCTTTCAGAAGAATTAAAAGCTGTAATACTTGATTTTTTTTATCTGTTTCATCCCATGCCTAAAGAAAGAACCTATTTTCTTTCCTGTTTGAAGCTTAAAATTTGACAAATGCGAAGATATTTAACTTGGATATGCATTTGAGTAAAATCTGTGTAACCTAATGAAAATATAGTATTGAAATATAGCAATGAAAGTACTGTATAGAATATAATATAGAAAATATAGTATAATTTTAGCTAATTTCAGAGGAAAATGACAAGGGGGCCAGGAGGTATTTCAATTCAAACCACTCCTAGTCTCATCTTTGTAACCAACCAAAAACTGACAAAACTGTGTCATCATATCTGACCATTTCACTGAATTTTTGGTAGCACCATCTCAGAGTGGAGGGTGCACCCAATGGTATTACAAGATAGCAAATAAATGCAAACACTCCTCAGTCAACTCAGCCAAGAGACAAACAGAGAAAGCTTTTGGTTTGATAAACAAGAACCATTAGGAGAGAAATTACATGGTAATTAATGGCATAAGCTTTCTAAAGATATATAGAAATAGATTTTTTTGACCGATAGTCAATGTAAAGAGTGTGGGTATGATTTTCCATCCTCTTTCTCCTCCTTCTCCTTTTCTGCCCTGAAGACACATAAAGACCTATTCCTCCTATAGATTGCCCAGAATACTTCTAGGCAGTGACTCAAAGCAGGCCACTGCAGCAGTTAGCTCTTGAGGTCAACAGAGATGACCCATCAGACTGGCCTCTTAACTGGATAGCTGCAAAATGAGAAGCCAAATGATGACTTGACTTCCCTAAACTATTTAAAATACCTGCAGCCTAGTGGGCTTCTACAAGCAACCTCTACTCACATAAATCAGGTAGTGCAAATCCTAGAAAGTTAGGGCTATGTTATCACAGACCCAATCTGAAGATAATGGAATGGAAAGGAATGGAACCTACTAATTATTAGCCCATCTGTTTGCTACTTACTACAAGTCAGCTAGATGCAAGACATAAATCTAAGAATCTACTAAATAGGCTGGGATAATGGAACAATGGTGCATTATGGCAGAGGAATCAGCCAGTTTTAGGGCAGGAGGTTAACAATTTTATGTATTACTTATTTATTTGGCATATGGCAAGTATCTTATAAAATAGTCAAATACCACACAAGGGGCTCTGCGCATAGAGATGGATGGCAAAAGAAAATGGACGCTCTTGATGGGTTTCAGTTAGTGGGAGTACCAGAAGGATAAAGTCAAGCCATTAACCAATGTCATTCTGTCCCTCCCACTGACATATGACCCTCTCTTGGTCTGTTAGGATACACAGAAGAGAAGATTTGAATTTTAAAACTGATTTAAAGCTTATAGTTGGCAGTTGCTGCTTTTCTGCTTTATTTGGGCTTCTTTGTTATCTGTAATAATAAATTAGCTTATTAAAGAACTGCATCCTTGATTCTCTTGTCTACTAGTCTTTCAGTTCAGATAACAGCCTCGGTGCAGCCTGACAGTTGCTATGGATTAAGATGGCATACAAAAATATCTCAAGGCACTTTAGATATTATGTAAATTATCTAATCAGATCTCAAATCCAAAAGGTTAAGCAAGGCTATGCATTAACTTTCCTTCTGTTTAACTTTTTATACAAATGACATCTGTTTAAATGAGCTAGGCATACTCCTTGTATCCAGATGATGCAATTCCACTGACAAACCTGGTAGGCCAAAGAAACGTATACTCAAAAAATGTGAAATGTGAAAGTTAAAGCTGGCACAGAAAGGTGGGTCTAACGCTCGTCTTGAACCATAAGTAGCAATTGCATTCTAATTGCCCTCTCACCCAGGTATTTAGTGCCAAGGTAATCATGCAAACATTTTTTCTCTTTTCAAATTTGTTTATTTGGTTAGGCAAACTGTCCAGTCCAAATTTATACAAGCAATTTTAAATACCCTGTTGTATTTCAAACCTTCATGAACACTTACTTGGGAATGCCATCCACTGAGACCAGAACCTACCTATATTCTTTAAGTTACTGACATAAACTAAGATTTTTTTTCAACCAACCCCTGGCATTTCTAACCCTTTGTGGTGGTTTTATTTTATCCTGGGGGAAAAATAGAAGGAAAAATATAAAAACTGCAATTTTCTTTCAAGGTTTTGATCTCATTTCGCCTACACAGAGCTGGGATAATCATCAGAGGACAGAGATCAGATATATGAGTGATCAGAATATGCCTTTTATCCTGACAGAGTTTAGATAGAAGAGGCTTACAAATGGTCAGCCATTTATTCTTACAGGTGTAAATCAAACATACACTTATGTATTTTTATTGTTCAATCCTTTGATCTTGGATTCTACTGGAGAGGAAGGTCACTAGTGTTCTAGTGATCAAAATGCTTCCCATTGTATGTATAAAAAATAGAAACAATGGGTGAAATTTTATTCCCACATCCTACAGGTTATTGTGATCAATTTATATAACTGTGGCAAGAATTCAGGAGGAAGCATATATTACTAAGAACTAATGGAGTGCAGTGATTCAGCTGTTGGATTAGAAGCAGGACGTCCTGGTTCCAATCTACTGTCAGCAACAGGAGCTCACTGGGTGACTTTGGACCAGTCATTTTCTCTTAGCTGAGCCTATTTCTTAGGACTATTGTGAAAAAAAATGGGAGGATGGAACACCATGTATACTTTCTTGAGATCCTAAATGAAAGGCAGGATACATATATAAAAAAATAATATTACTTCTCTCCTATTGAATCAATGTATTATCAAGGATGTTGCTGAATTCAGTCATATGAATGAAGCACAGTTACTCAAAATTCATTGGACTTGCATGAAAAAACTCCAAGGTGGGCAACAGGGGATATGAAATGTTTAGGGGGAAAAAACTCTGTATTTCTGAGATGAAGTACCTAAGACAGGGAAGACTGGTGGGAGAGAGGAAGGTCTATAAAGATTGATGGTCAGGCTGATGGGAAGGAGAGAAACAAGTGGTTGCGAGTATCCACAGGGAAGTTGGGAGGTGTGCAGTTCAAGGGATTTGGCTTTTTATTTCACTTATTTCATTAATGTTTTGTTAGAATTTGTGTTTATTGTAAATTTTGTGTATATTGTATACATATATACACATGTATGTTTACTTCTAATAGAAAATGTGGATTAAATACAACATGGAAAACGGGAAGGTTTTCTAAAAAAAACTAAAGGAGCATAATACCAAAAAAAAATAAGAATTACCGTATTTTCCGGCGTATAAGACGACTGGGCGTATAAGACGACCCTCCTCAGAGCCATTTAAGGCTCGTCAGAGCCTTATGGGCTGGTCTGCCTGGTTACAGGAGAATGAGACCCGGCGTATAAGACGACCCCCGACTTTTGAGAAGATTTTTGTGTGTTAGACAGTAGTCTTATACGCAGGAAAATACAGTATTTCTTTCCAAATATTAATTCTTGTTTTTTCTTATTCTTTCTCCTCACTTCCAATACTTCCTAGTAAATAAGTTCCTGAACTTCATTCTCATCTCAAGCAATTTATTTTTTGAAAAAGGAGAAGAGTAGCTACAGTCTAACAAGCTAGATGCAAAATAAGCAAAAGACAATTCTGTTTGTCATCATTTTCCTCAATCTTTCTCCAAACTCTTAAATCGCGGCAACAGGCCGCCTTCAGACATTAACTTGTCTAGGCCACAAAGGAAGAACAAAACACTTTTGGTTTCCTAGAATGTGACTGACTCTCAGACAGAACATAGGAGCCCAAAAAATGAAGAGAAAAAAAACAAAACAAAACATGGAGTGCCTTTGAAAAGAAGCTTTTCATAAAATGTATAATCTATGAACCAGATGCTTGTTTCTTTATGTTCTGCTATGCTGTGAAGTGAAAGTAATATTCGATTTTCAAAAGTACAAGACTCTTAGTCTTATTCTATGTGAAAAACAAGTTGCACCTTGTTAGACTTAAAGAAAAAAAAACACTTGGCACATAATGAAAGATACTGTATTTTCCTCCAGTAGATAAAAATAATATTTGATAGTTGTCCAGCACAATTTGAAGATCTTAAAAAGATATGTGCTTGCAATGAATACAAAAAACAGCAGTAAATAAATAAAAAATAAATCATTCAATATTATGTCAACAGTACAATTTACAGTAAAGAAATGTAGAGGAAACAAAATCAGGTAGTGTAGCCCCCTGAACAGGGGTGTCAAACTCACAACACGTTGTCATCACGTGACATATCACAACTTTCCCTTTGCTAAAACAAGGGCAGGCATGGCCAATGCATGATGCATTTGGCCCGCTGGCCGCGAGTTTGACACCCTGCCCTAGAACCTTATAGACACTGCAAAGTTAGTCTGAGAGTCAATAGCTACCATATGGCAGTATCTCAACAACACAGCCCATGTGAGTGTTATGGCCCACTCCCAAATCAGATACAAGTTAGCTACTTGATTTATTTAGAAATAAATAAAAATAACACTAAATTTATATATTAGCTATTGTTTCCTATAGTGACCTATACAAACCATTTTTAAGGGACCAGTATTACATGTCCAAGCATCAGATAGGTGTTTTTTCAAACTTGGCAACTTTAAAGACATGTGGACTTCAGCACCCAGAATTGCCATAGCCACCATGTTGACTATGGAATTCTGGGAATCAAAGTCCACAAATCTGAAAGTTGCCGAATTTGAAAAACACTACCTTAGGCCTTGGGAAGAAAACCATTAATTAGTGAAATACTGGCATACAGGATTCTTCAGTGCAAAATTGGGGACAAAGCCTGTCCAGCATTGCAAATACCCCATTCAAATAGGCATATAGTAGTTAAAGCAATACTTTATTTTCTCAAGTCTGACCTTCAGTTTAGCTTTCACCTCCAGCAACATATTTAAATCAATAGGCAAATGAGAAGGCTGCATCATCAGGCACAGCCAAGCTCCCATCCATGGACATGCAGCAGCTACCACATACTGTAAAGAAGCTTTGCTCAACAATTCAAGCCACACCTATTAAAGAGAAAGAAAGAAAGCATACATCGTCAATTTAAAGATATTTACTATTCTTAATAAGTCAGCAGCTTAAGAGCAAAACCTCTAGCAGAGGGTTGTCAAACTCAACACCCGTGGTCCGGATCTGGCCCATGAGGTGTTTAGATCTGGCCCATTGGACCACCCTGGAAACAGCAAAGGACTGGCCTGTGGTACCTTTGCCAGAGGAAATGGAGCTCGGGAGGGCCACACACATCCTCTGAACTCTGTTTTTGCTGGCAAAGGGTTGCAGGAGGCTGTCGCAGATGAAAACAGAACCAGGGAGGGTCATGCACAGTCTCCCCGAGTTCTGTTTTCGCTGGCAGAAGGCTGCAAGAGGATATCATGGCTCAAAACAGAACCTCGATGAGTGATGTTGAGCTGGCCACAGCCATCCTGGCCATGCCCCACTGGCCCCCAAGGTCAAATACAACCTTGATGCAGCCCTCAATGAAATCAAGTTTGATCAAGCTCTAGCATTTAACAATTATTTTAATGTGAGTTGTAGCAGTTCTTTTTCAATGTAATAGTCAACTTGGATAGAAAAGCTAAGAGTCATGTCTGTAATACCATTGTCCTAAATTATAATTAACATTGATGGAACATTTTTTCTTTCTCTTTTCTATTCTCAATATTCTAAGCCATTTAAATAGAATGTTAATAATTTTAAACGAATAATAGAAGCTTCAATGTGGAAATAGGAAAATGTACTAAGATTTATAATAAAGAGGAGAAAAAAGATAATTGTTATTCAATGCATGTTCTAAAACTATTGTAGAACATTATTTGTTCTTCAGTAAACAAACTCAGACCCTTCTAATTGCAGTCCTACAATTTCTAATTGCATTTCATGCAATTTCATAAAATCAAACAATTAATGCTAAAACTCAACTATCAGAAAAGATACACAGATTTATTAATAAGGTAAGGTAACTGTAAGGCCTAATGGGACACATACCTTATGTATTAATTCTAAAATTTCTTGGTTACTTTCCAAAATACAGAACTGAAAGATGTGCCTTAACATGTCTTGCAAAATGGGAGTTAGCCAGCTTGCAGAAGTCTAATAGCAAAAAGGAATACATTGAAATTATTTTAATTAGCAGCAAATTGCTATACAAAACAGGTCAGAATTACCATACTGCAATACTTCAAGTTTAAATCAATTAAATTACTCATCTGCACTATATTAGTTGTATTTTTAAATACTGGATTGTTGTAATAATGAAAAATGTTTTGAAAGTGCTATAGAGAAAACAAAAATGAAAAATAGGATTTCTACATAATCACAAATTAAGTCCAACCCTTGCTTTTTTAGTTTAATGCAGGGGTCCCCAATTCCTGGTGTGTGGACCGGCACTGGACTGCAGCATGCCAACAACCAGGCAGTGCAAACAAGCAAAGCCCCATCTGCGAGATGGAAAATCACGCCCCCTCCAGTCTACAGAAAAATCTTTCTTCATGCAACCGGTCCCTGGTGCCCTAAAGGTTGGGAGCCACTGCTCTAATGATAGCAATTACTCACCTGATCTTGTGTAGACAACAGAGTAAACAGAGTTTCTAATGCTGCTTTTCGGACAGAAGATATTGTGTGATGAAGAAATGGCCACACACGCGGTACCAGAACTGTAAGTGACTGCTGAATACTAAAACATGGTGGAGGAGCAATAAAGATTAAAAAAAAACCATGAGTCCATAAATTAGTCAATACATTTCACAATGCATATTCGTATTTTCAGGTTGAAAACATCATTATGTTGATACAAGTCAGCTTATGTAGCCTACTAACATCTACTAACTGGCAATAAGCGGTTCAAACATTTGCCTTAGTACTATTTTTAAAAGCCTATTTTATGCTTTGGGAAGGTTCTTCCCCCCAAAAACTACTCTAAAAATGTAAATGTATAGAAATGTAAAGAATTAGATAAATGTGGAGAACTAGATCCTAATTCACTGTCAGCCATGGAAGCTTTTTTGATTTGGGGTCTCTCTCAATCAAATGTATCCCACACGTTGGTTGTTCTGAGGAAAACTGGACTAGAGTACTATTTTACCTTGAATGTCTGGAGGAAAGGTAGGACGCATATCTAATGAGCAATGAATACATTTTTATGTAAAACCAAAATGGGAATACTTATTATATTATTCAAGGATATAGAGAATAGACAACTGCAGATCACAGGAATCATGGTTCAAAGCAGTATGAATAAATTTTGCACCCATTCCATTTAGCCATGGTGCAGTAAACTAGGTTTTTAAAGAAAAACATTCAGAAATAATTAAAAAATAATTAGATTGCACATTTAATTGAACAAGACTTGATAGGGCAGGGGTTTACAGGCAAAAAAGAACTGTTCAAAGTTGGATTCCCAATGTTTATGAAGAATGAAACTATTAAGCACAGAGCTTGTGTTTAACTCAAGATATAAAAAGTTGGGAGAAGCATTTAAGAGTGAATCCCCACTCCCTCACAATACCCCCAATAAAATTGATTGTATTAAGTAGTCACAAATGTAGATGACTTTTAAGGAGGAAATGAAAAATGGACGGGAGGTGATATATCTCATGTGGGGGGGGGGGGGGTTGGCTGAAATGATTCCATACTTCATTTATGGAATTTATATACATGTGCCACTTTCTCCCTGTAGTGAAAGAAAGGATTTTATTTCTCTGCCACAAAAAGTCCTCTTGATCTTAGAGCTGGCAGCAGGGTTACCAACTTGAATCTTTCCGAGTAGTTGAACAAGCCCTCAGTACTCAAAAGCTTATATCATGGTGCAATACACCTCTATTATTTATTATTTTATACTGAATCAATTTACAGTGATTGTGGGCAACTGACAAAATAAAAAACTGACTGAAAAAAATAAACCATCGACAATGCAACCCTCCTCAAACAATAATAAAATATATGTTGAATCGCAGCTGAGGGCCATGCCAACACAATAACATCTTTGTGATGTGACTCCTTAACCTCCTGATTTCTCCCCACCCCCCATGTCCAGGATGACAGCCAGGTTTTTAAGGGTTTCTGGGATGTCAGCAATGCCCAAAACATTCCCAAAGAATCCATGTAATTTAAAAGAAAAACATTACATTTTAAATATTTTTGGATGATCTTGGGTACACATATGCCGAGTATAGAAAGATGAAGTGGAGAGGAGACTGAATGCATGACAACATGTATTAAAGCAAACATATTATCACTCTTATTCCAATCACACAATTCAAAACACATAAGGCAATATATGCCTGCGCAAATGTATTAAAAATATTCTAAGATCCATTTTGACAGCTGAACAATAAATAAGGTTGGTGATCAGGATAAAACAAGGATATTCAACTAGAAAAATTACATAGATTACCTGCATCTTTGGACCTGAGAATAAGTTAAAAGGGATGAAAGAAGGGTCATGATGCTGTTTGTGGAAGCTGTCAGGTCGTCTAAATCTAGAAGGGCATCCCACAGTATATTAAGAATAAAAGGTACCTAAAATATGAGTAGAGCAATGAAAAATGTATGAGGTCAAATACAGCACACCTGGGACTTTCTCCAGAGCCAAGCCAGTAAGTACAGAAATTTTAACATTTCTACTTACTTTCTCCGGCTGGAGGTGGACAAGACTCTCTACGACTGGCACCAGAGATGCTGCGGCAACGGCTCTAACATCATCATCCAAATCTTGTAGTCCTTCTGTGATTGCAGGCAAGACTTTAGGTAGTAAAGTTTCAATTAGATCCTATAAAAATAAAATCTGTTAAGTTTAGGATCCAAGGGTAAAAAAGATTTTGAGCCTGTGGAGAGAATTGTTTTCCAATCATGTCCTCTTTCATGCTCATATCTTTCTATTCAAGAATGAAACCAACATCTTAAAACTGATAAGCCAATCATTAAAAGTTAACTGGAGCCACCTCAAAATAAAATTTGGAAGATCTCTCTCTATATGCAGTAGCTTATTCATTAAAAAAAAATACCGTCCTTCCTTCCGCTCCTCTAAAAGGCTTGACGAATGTATGTCAACTAGGTTTATACAGTAGATTAAAATGGAAATTGAAAAATGAAGACTTGAAAAAAACCCCTCAGATTATGCCAGTCTAAAAACTTGCTCTGGGCCTGATAATAAGACAAAATAGTAGAGTGTCAGTTGGAAAAAAAGAAGAAAGCAAACCAGTTGTTCCATCTGCCTAAGAATTTAAAGCAAATATCCCAGAAGTGAAGAATGGGAGGGAGATGAAAGTCACAATACGAAAACAAAAAGGGAACCTTTTCTGTTTTCGTGTAAACTATCCCTCAAATATGAAATCAGTTTGGGACTTTGTGGGATAGAATTAGAAGACTATTTCATATTTCTTCTCAAATTATAAATCCTCTTATCTAAAGCTGTCTGATTAGCCAATGTAAATTTCCTGCTGTTCCATAGTTGCTTGAGCTCTTAACAAGGACACTTGCCTTAGAGGTACATGACAAATTGTGCGATTGGACTTGTTTATTTATTATTAATAAAGCAACCATTGATTTATGGTTAGAAATGATATATGTGGCTCATTTGGAATATTAGAGAGAATTTTAAAACAAACTGAAGCTCTCAAATAAAACAAATTTCACCATAATTATTCCCCTCTGTGAAATAAGGAACTGTTTAGGATATTCAACATATGAACCCAAGCTCCTCATATTGTATCTCCAAATTTAGCAGCAAAAAGTGGTAATATGTTTCTGTTTTCAGTAGAAACATTTCCTTTTTTCTTCCTCTTAAATATCCCAAACTAACATTTTAGGCCAATTATGGTCTTTTCCATAAATTAAAAGGGAATTTTGAAAAGGATTTTAAGAGTGAAAATGTACATGGAAAGTAAATTGTTCTAATTCTCACACTTAAAATGTTCCCCCAAATGGATGATTTCAGGTTTTTTTGTTTGCAAACTAATTCATAGCATGGCTTATAAAGCTTTGCATGATTTCAGATCTCAATATCCAATGGAACATGTTCTTCCATGGGCACCGTCCACATGTTAAAATAGTTATTATATACAGAATAATGATGTTTTTCAGTACCTCCTCACCCTACTTAGATATATTCCTCCTAAGATTTCACTCTTTAAATTCAAGCTTTCTCTTTTTCCATCTTTAAATATTTAATATTACTCAGAACCATTCTGAATATAGGTAGTCCTTGAGTTGTGGTTGTAATAGTCACATTTTACAACTTTTTTTGTGATAGTTATGAAGCGAAGCCATTGTTTGCTATGGTAGGATTTTGCTGAAAACCGGAAATACATGCTGATTTTTTGGCAAAACTGGTATAAAATGTAGTCATGTGACCATGGGCTACTGCATATAAATGCCACGTCACTGAGTGCCTGAAGTGTGGTCACATGACTGCAGAAACTCCTTTCAAAACACCAGAACTTCAGATTTGGGTTGTAAGTTCCCCTTTTCAGATAGGTCATAACTTTGGTCATAAGCAACTGATTATAAGTCAAGGACTACCTATAGTTTAAGTTTTGTTACTTCAGTTTTGATGGTGTGAGTTTTTTTAAAGCTTCCATGTCCAATGTTTGGTATTAGCATTTATCTGCTATTGAGAAATTCACATGTATTTTTAAAAAATGGGTTCCTTTCACATAACTGCAAAGGTCAAACAAAGCAACAAAAGTTTGAAGGAAGTTTAACAGTTACCTGACGAACTGCCAAAGCATACTTTATCCCCAGAAGGCCTCCATGCCTTACTTCCCACTGCTCTTGTGTAAGTAATTTTAGCAGGATAGAAACAGTTTTATGAACTCCACTCTCGTTCATATGTTTTAGCACTACTCCCAAAGTCTGAGCACAAGTTTCTCGCACAGGTGCCACTACCTGAGGTTAGAGGAAAACAACACTCTTGTAGGTACAATTTAAAAAATTAGGGTGTGCATAGAAGCACTGAAGGTGCATACTTACTTCATCTGAAACAAAATCACCAAATCTGTCTAAAGCAAATACACAAAGAAGTCTGATAGCCAGGTCTTCCAGCCAATCTTGGTGTTGTTGAATCATCTGTTTATCAAAGAGATTTTAAATTGATGAGAAATTAAAATATTTCCTCTTGATATGAAGGCTCATAAAAGCAATTAATTATTGAACATGGAATTAGTATTTAATGCTGCATTATTTGGTTCTGTTGATATGCTTCCAGCAGAAATTGTTAGAGATAACCAATAATGAAATAGGGAAAATATAATTCTGTGTTTTTCTATTACACTGCTTTATTATAAGGTGCATCATGAAAGATCACTCTGTTCCTGAGAAATTACATTTATTTAAAAAGATAAGGGCATTTATACTGTATGAGAAAAGATACTAACCAAACTCTATCAATGAACAGTGCTAGAGAATTAGTGCAACTCTGAAGTGAAGACTAGATAGCATACGAGTTAAAGAATTATGTTCTCCAAATTAAAAGAAAAAAGAACAAAGAGGAAAAGGTCTTCTATGTACAGCTTTCATATTGCCGTGCTAGCTTCTATCTGAACTTGTTTACTAAAAAACTCTGTGAAAGGAAAGCATAAAACTTTACCATCTGCTCACCTCCCAATACACACAGTGATATAATTGATTCTCCAACACATTGTACTTTATGTATAAAACCAAGTAATAGATAACAGAATCTGTATGAAGTTTAATCATCTTATGAAAAACTCCATTAACACAGAAACATTCTGAAGTTCAGGACAAACTGATATACTGTTTTCCACTAACAATAGAGATCTTAACAACCAAAATGGAATGTTGGGTTTGATGCACAGAGCTTAAGCCTGCAATGAGACGCCCTATTTACTTTTCTTGGAAAGTTGAAGACATCGCACTATGAGTGTACAAATTCTGTTTCAAGCTTACCTCTTCTACAGTACTGTCTCCCATTTTACCGCCACTTTTCCCATGAGCTTTGATTACCTCTCTCAGTCCAACACCTGCACCATGACGGATCTAAAAAACACCCCCGCCCCCAATATATTAAGATTCTGGAATTATAAGAACAGAATTTTTCATCACACAAGGTTTATACAAACATATATACACAACCCTATCTCTTTCTTTTTGCTGTTGGAGCATCTAACCAGAGTTTGCTAGGATATCAAGAGAACCCTGATTATCCCTACCCAAAATCTTACCTTCCATGTGACCTGCAGCTATTTTTGATGTCCTCCCCTTAAGTACTCACATTAAACAATGCAATGCAGATACTAAATGGAAAATATGTTTGACATAATGATGCACATTTGTCATTCTACTGTCATCGTAATTAGGACGGGATGCCTATGTTTATAAATATATACCTAAATTTGTTAAGGGATAGTTCATCCTACAACAAATATGCAAAGGAGCAAAACAACAACAACAGAAGAACAGATTAGATAAAATTGAGAATTTGTCAAAATTTAAAATCAAATGAAGGCATAACAAAATAAATACTACTTTAGGACTCTCAAAACAAATCTGGAACTTAAATGAAATTTGCATGTAAAAAGAGTATTTGGCAGTTCCAAGAATGCACTGTTTTTCCAATACCCAATCCATCTTTTGATTTAGACATCTTTTTTAAACCTTAATGTTCAAACCACTAAAACTTGCACGAAAGTAGTTTGAAGTAGTGTTACTTCAAACAGGAAACCATGAGTTATTGAACTTTCCACAATATGAATACAGCTGAACCACTGAACTGCAATGACCAATAAACAAACTTGTTAAGCAAACTAAAAATGAATTATGTAAGAAAAATATGCATATACTCCCAAAGTAATAACATAACAACAATATTTGGACTGATGTTATGCCTTGAAGACAGTTTATGAAGGAAACACTCATTTATAACTGGTGGTATGCTTCCATTATTAGAAACACTTGTTAAACTTGTTAAATGTTATTAGGATATTTATGTGAGCAACTGCTCCAACTATTTCATCACTTATTTTAAATTAGATTTGATCAAGTATATGTATATTATTGATTGATGATACAATAAGCATGAACAATTTATAGGTTGTTGTTTCCCAGCTGTGGTGCTAAAAGAAGGAATACATGTGCCTGATCTCAGGAAAGTCTTCCTCTGGGAGGAAGTTTTAAGTCTTTTTCTGGGCTTCCTCTAGACTGAATGTACCCATACTGTAGAATTATCTCTTCCTTACAACCCAGTTATTATCAAGACAGAGAAAGAAACACTTACCTCCCAGGATGGATCAAAGAGATCATTACACACTTCTTCACAAAAACTTTCCAAAGGCCATTCATTGCTCTAAAGGAAAAAAAAAATACGACTTATGATTGTAATTAAAGTTATGCTTTAAAAATTGAGGTGGTAGAGTGATGTATTATCATTTACATTTAGCATAATCTTCTGAGTATAATTTGGAAAAAAGAAATTCTACTCACTAATGAAAGTAATTAATATTAGGATTTAAGATATGCTTTGGGGTTAAAAATCCTTCTCTAGTCTCAACCTCTTCCTACCTCAAGTGGACAATTGAAGCAAGATCTGTCTGCTCTCCACTCCCCATTCTGAGCCTCTTCCTTACCTCTAAGTCTTGAATCTAATGGTGGGCAAGGCCCAATAAAGTAGTTCTTCACTTATATTGTAATTGAGCCTGAAATTATGGTTGTTAAGTCACGGCAGTCATTAAACAGGTCACCATGTGACTGATTTTACAACTGTTTCACAACAGAAATAAATATTAGTAACTGGAAAAAAAATGCTGAAAATCTTACACGATTGCAGGATGCTGCAAATGACCATAAATGTGAACTAGTTGTCAAGCACCCAAAATGTGATCATGTGACTAGAAGTGTGTGTGTGTGTGTGTGTCTCCAGCAGAACTGAGTTGTAACTTTTTGGGGATCCAGCATAACTTCAAATGGTTGCTAAGCAACCAGTTGTTAAGCAATCTTTAAAGGATCTGAACTGGCATGGCATTAAGATGAACCATTCAACTTGAGAAAGCTTGCATTCCACACTTCAGCATCTTAAATTTCTCTATTTTGCTTTGATTACTATTGCTTTTAAGTGAGAGAAATGTAATGTCTACAGTGAGCGGGATTTAATGGAGAGTGTTATATGTTTTAAAAAGAAAGTATTTCATTTCAAGTAATGAGGATGGATTTTCTGTCAATTAAATCTATTATGAAAACTTCCTGTACCTCTTCTGGAACATTATCAACTAAAAGTTTGGAATCCATTGCAGGTTGACTGATGATAACATTTCCAATTTTTCTTCTTTTTTCTTCTGGTTCACCATCAGTGCTATCATTGCTAGAAAAGATATTGAAATATATGTCAAATAATTCCATAATGATGGTCACATTACACCAGGTGGTCCAACCTTGGCAACTTTAAGACTTGTGGACTTCAACTACCAGAATTCTTCTGGCTAGGGAAATCTGGGAATTAAATTCCAGAAATCTTAAAAGTTGCCAAGGTTGAACAACCCTATATTGCACTGTCTGTATACTCCAAACAAATTTGCTATGATGCTATTAAAATGGTTCATATTAGGGAAGGTATCTTTTATAAAGACATCAAATTATCATTAGCAAATGCCAGAATATGGATAAACCGGATATAATTACTAAGAATATTCCAATATCAGAAATTTCTAAAAACTGAAAAAGGAGAACTATAGCAATAACAGCAGCAACAAGAGTAATAATTCTTACATGCTGCCTTACTCAATTTATGATTTATCATTACACTCTTAATATTTTACTGCAGAAAATTAAACACTATTGGGAAAATATGGTAATAATGATTCATGTTCTGATGTATGGTTCATTATGCTAAAAACATACACAGAATAAGAGGCTGCCTCGTTAGTGGAATGACTATTGAACTGCAGTGACCTGGATGTATATACTATAATTAAGGTCAGGGAAATAAGGCAAATTGAGAACAGATCAAGAATTTTACCCTTGTTGACTAAAACAGGACAATAAGATGCAGGGCAACATGCAGAATTAGTAAATGGACAAGATAGCTTCCTAAAATATGATATTTTTAAAAAACACAAAATGAAGTACAGATAAGATTATGAGTTGTGACTTATAATCACAACTAAGGCTGGAATCTTCAGTTGAGTGAGTGAACTGGTTATAAAGTAAGATGTCATGTGACTGATTCACTCAACAATCGCAATCGCAGCACTCCAAGCTGAGGTTGTTAAAATGATCTCCTGGGTCATTCAGACAGAATGAAGTTTAAAAAAAAAAAGGTCCAAGGAGGATTTTGGCATTTTCAATAGCATGAGGCATTTATAGCCAGTACCCAGAAACGAGAGGGAAATATCTTGTCTCTGGAGGTTTGCCTGCAAATGGCCCATGTTAAAAATCCTGCTGGGTTTCAGGATGAACCTTTTTCAGTCATCCCCCAGACCACCAGAGGAAGCTGTCTTTAACAAATTTTAAAATAATAAGATTTACATGTTTATTTTTATATATTTATTTTATAAATACAAATAAAAAATAAGAATAGAATAAGAATAGAACCTTATTAGAAGGTCCCTAAGAGTTGGAAGGGACCTTTGGAGGTCTTCTAACCTAAACCCCTGCTTAGGCAGGAAACCCTACACCACCTCACATAAATGGTTATCTAATCTCTTCTTAAAAACTTCCAGTGTTGGAGCATTTACAACTTCTGGAGGCAAGTTGTTCCATCAATTAATTGTTCTAACTGTCAGAAAATTTCTCCTTAGTTCTAAATTGCTTCTCTCCTTGATTAATTTCCATCCATTGCTTGTTGTCCTGCCCTCAGGTACTTTGAAAAATAGCTTGACTCCCTCTTCTTTATGGCAGCCCCTGAGATATTGGAACACTGCTATCAGTCCTTCTTTTCATAAGACTAGACATACTCAATTCCAGCAACCGTTCTTTATATATTTTATATATTTTATATTTTGAGTCCTGTAATCATCTTTGTTGCTCTTCTCTGCACTCTTTCTAGTCTCAACATCTTTTTTACATCGTGGCAACCAAAATTGGATGCAGTATTCCAAGTGTGGCCTTACCAAGGCATTATAAAGTGGTATTAACACTTTATGCGATCTTGATTCTATCCCTCTGTTTATGCAGCCTAGAACTGTGTTGGCTTTTTTGGCAGCTGCAGCACACTGCTGACTCATATTTAAGTGACTGTCCACTAGGACTCCACAATCCTTCTCACAGTCACCACTATGGAGGAAGGTACACATATATCATACCTGTGCATTTTGGGGGGTTTTGCCTAAGTGTAGAACCTTACTTTTTTCACCATTGAATTTCATTTTGTTAGATAGTGCCCAATGTTCAAGTCTGTCAAAATCTTTCTGTAACTTAAGCCTATCTTCTGGAGTGTTGGATATTCCTGCTAGCTTGGTGTCGTCTGCAAATTTGATGAGTTCCCCATGTATCTCTTGTCCAAGTCATTGATGAAGATGTTGAAGAGTACTGGGCCTAAAACAGAGCCCTGGGGTACCCCATTGTGTATCTCCCTCCACGTAGATGCAGTTCCATTGAGGTCTACAAGTTGAGTGCGGTTGGTCAGCCAGTTACAAATCCATCTGGTGGTGATGCTGTCTAACCCACAGCATAAAAATATTTATAATTTTTTAAAAATTTAAAAATAAGACATATTTTTTTTTAAAAAAAGACAAATAGATTGCCTTAGCAGCAGCAGTGGCTTGTGAACTTCACTTCTGGTTTCCCAATTTTGGGAAAGATGGCAGGGAAGATTGCAAATGCAGGTCACATGATTAAGTGTCCAGATCACAATCATGTGAGTCTAGGACTGGTGCAACAGTTGTAACTCTGGGCAGAGAATCATAAGTCCCTGGTTGTATTTGTCAGAAAAAGATTCAACGAAGTTTTCACTGATGCTTTCGATTTAATGAGGTTGGATTAGACAGCTTGTAAGATCCTGTCCAACTCTTGAATTTTTAAAATTCTATTTACAGTACCTTTTTTCATTGGTCTCTACTGCATCTTTCGATCTTTGTTTTGCAAACAACTTAGCCATTCTTTTAGCCTTATTTTTTTGTCTGCTACTCATTCCAGCTCGAAATTCCGAATCAATCAATTCCGCAGCTTGGAGAGTCTGAAAAGGTTCATAAATTCAGATAAATCTGAGAGCAGCAGAATTTCATTCTGTTCATGAAAAACAACTTTTCCCCCACTCCACCTTTTGCTGCAGTTACTTAAATTTCTCCCAAAATCACTGTGCCACCAAAGACGTTGTATGGCTGTTTAGAAAACAGGGGATTGAGATGCAAAATTACCCTTGGACTAAAGCTTACATAAGTGCTTTGATCTCACCAACCTGTTCTTCAAAAGGAGAACAGATGTCCCTCAATCTGCAAAATCATTTCTAGTGATAATCTTGATTGGCCTTTCTAAAACAGTATTTATTGGCAGCTTGCAAACAAAGAAAAAAAAATCCACTGCGTACGTCCATGCAGTCAAATAGCCTGAAGTTTTACCTACAGGTTGTTTGTGTACCAGAATCGATGAAGCTGGTGTGTAGTCCAAATCCTCATCATTGAACAAATCTTCTGTACTCATTCCAATTGCAGCTCCCATATCAAGGCCAAGTTTCTTTTGAAGCAATTTCCTTTGTCGGGCTATTCTTTCTTTTGGATCCACTTCACCTTAAAAAGGATAACAGCCTATGTTCTTACAAAGCAAGTCTATATTTTTTTGAAATAAAGTACTGAACACATCTTAAATCTAAAAACCTAAAAAAACCCTTAATAGCTTAGCTTCCTCCAGTGATCTTTACAACAAAGGAATCTTGTGCAAAGTTCAACAAATAGTTCCAGATTATTGTTATGTTTGGTTTGCAAACTATGTTCAGCTTTTATTGATAGAATGCTTTTTGAAAAGAAAGACTCTATCTCTTTAGAAGTGCTATTATGTAAGACCTGCACAATAATTTACTTTGCTGCTACGTTATATTTTCCAAGCAACTAATATTTTCAAGGTCTTATTCCATTATTAACTTTCGGTAACAGAAAAACAGAAAGTTCTGAAAAAGCTTCTTCACCAATACATATGCACTTAGAATAGAGCTTGCAAAATATACCCAACTAATTAATTCAAAGATACAGGCAGAAGATTAAGTTTAGAGTCTATCTATTATGAAATGAAAGTCTCCTTCCAACAACAGAAATTTTTTTATACAGAACACGCAGCATTCCTTCTCTGCTGTCATTCTTGGATATATCTGTTCCCCTCCTCTCTTTGAAAGAGACCTGAAAACCTGATTCTTCCCCTAGACTTGAGCTTGGTCCTATGTTATTTTATTGTTTTTGAATGATTTTTCTTCCATATGTTTGTGTTTTTAATTGTATTTTATCCTTGATTTTAATGTCTGATACCCAGAGTTGTACAGCCTTATAAACTGAATAATATAAAGAAATATTCTGATGAGTAACCATAACAAGAATATTCATTCATTCAAAAAATAAAAGAACACTTCCAAAATTCATTAATTCCTCTCCCTTAGCTGCCTTCTGTGCTGCCCTGCTCTGCTCAAAAGAGTTCTGGAACTTTCTAGAACCCACCAGGGCTGAAGAGAGAACAAAGGATTGGAAAACAAGGCCTTATTTCTCTCTTCACCAGCCAAGCCATCTCAAGTGCAATTTAAAAAATTATTCTGATAAAAGGAGTAGTTCTGTCACCAAAATCAGGAGCAGAAAAGGGTTATTTATTTCCTATGTGAGCACGGTGAGAATTAGCTTCACTCACTTAGCTAATAAAGTAGTAAGATTCTGACAGATTTGATTATCTGAATTGTTAAAGATGAGATAATGATTCAGTTAGCTGGAGAAGCACCTAAATAAATGTATTTAATCACAAGAACAGATTTTTTTTCAAAAAATATTTTTTTTACAAATACATGAAAAAAGAGTATTGCTAAGTATATAGGACAACTTGAAGTATTAAGGGAACAAATACCAGATGTATCATCCTGAACTTCAAATTCAGCACCAGCAGACCCAAGAAGAGAAGCGCCATGCTTTAAAAGTCGACAAATATCAAATTTGTCAAAACGCAACCGATCAGAAGTAGAGGTGTCTTCCATCTGATTTTCACAGCCACGTTCTAGATAAAAGTTAATAAAACTTAGAATGAGATCAGAGTAAAGGACATGGCCCAAACATAATTCAGGCATTGTCTATTTTACTAACATTGTAAAGAACTAAATATGCAAGCACAGCAAAGAAAGAAATAATGATCCTATCATATAACTCCTAGTTTCCCAATATTTTATGCCCAAAGAACACTTCTGGTACTTGCTATACTTCTTGCTCAATTGATTTCATTGATTAAAATTTAAAAAGTAAATAGAAAGCAAACCAATGCAAAGCACTACACTTGTGTTCCCAATAAAGCTTTAGGGACTCACATAAACATCCAAGGTGTTCTTAGAAAATGAAAGTGTCAGGTTGCATCATGTTTTTTTTTGGGGGGGGGAACCATTCCCACCTGCTCAAAAAAAATTAAAAAGGTACAGAGCATCAGGGGAGTTTAGAGGAGACTTGGGGGAATAACCTTAATGATTTGTTTTCTGATAAATGGAGGCTGAAATTAGCCACCTGCATTATGTCAGTCATTCTGTGAGAAAGCATCTATAGTATTTTCTCCATAGTCCCAATTTGCCCCAGAGTCAAAAAAGCTGTAGATCCTTTATTACATAGAAGAGGTCCCTTGTATTGTGTTCTTCATTGACTTGCAAGCATGTTATATAGTTAAAAAGATGTTACAGGCAAGGTCTAGAAGAATTCTTGAAGTTGAAATGCATATGCACACTATATACATATATAAGCAGAATTTTATATAGCTCTCTTTAAAGCACCTTGCTTTGGCTGTGGAGTTGGATTCCATTCCGGTATATTTTTTACTATAGCTTCCACAGCTTGTCCAGCTGCAATGCGGGAATCCCAGTTTGTACTCCTTAAGTGTACCAATACCTTTAAGAAAATTTTTAAAAAGTTATTCATATTTCTTATCTTAAACGCACTTCATTTAATTCCTGACTAATATTATGGGATTTCTGAAGAATAAAAAGCTAATAGTTCAATATAGAGCAAACCACTTTTAAAGATCTCCCAAAAGTTGGCATTATCCATTTCCCCCCAAAAATAAGACTAGGTCTTATTTTCTTTTGGGCGTTATTTTTGTTATTTTTTCTTCCCATGTACAGGAGGCCCATTTCTTCAGCTTGCTTGTGGCAGGGCAGGAGGCGGTGTGGTGTGCCAGTGCCACGAGGCGGGGAAGGTGGATCTACCCCTTGCACTGCCTTACCTCAGGGTCCCCACAGCCAGTCCATCCACGCCTCGACACCTGCCTCGCCTCACGGCTGCGCTACCAACACACTGCTCGGCCTCCTGCACCATTGTGGCTGTGTGCAAGCAGAAGAAGTGGGCCAACAGCCACGTGGGCTCCTGCTGCACATGGCTGCTAGTGCTGCCATCATGAGACAGGTGTTGGGGCGTGCCTTGAGTGGCTGCGGGGGCCCTGAGGTAAGCCGGTGTGGGGCGCATGGGACAGCTCCACCACTCCTCTGCCTTGCCTCTTGCTGCGGCACCACAAGCAACCAGATGGAATGGGCAGGTGGACAGCTGTGCAGGCTCTTAAGTAGGACTTATTTTGGGGGCAGGACTTATATTACGCGCACACAGCTAAAACATGCTAGGTCTTATTTTCGGGGAAATGGGATATCAAATGCTAGATTGAAACTGTCAATATTGATTACTAAATTTAATAAGACATTTTTCTAATTATTTGGTTTGTATGAAACCAAATAAGGTCTACAGAAACCTAAACCTTTTATGATTATCATAAATTATATGGCTTTCTATATTTCATATTATTTTTTTTGCCAAAAACCATTTTAATTAACTTAATCTTTTAATGATTTATAGATGGTCCACCAAAGAAGAATCACTGTCTTTTAAGAACACCGATACTACTATTGATTAGCAATAGAAATGACTCAAAAATGAAAACACAGTAACCAATAAAATTTTCTAGGTAAAGTTCAACACATTCAATATCAGTTTCAAGACAAACATGCATGGTGTCTAAAAAATTATGTCCCCTCCTCAAATGGATGGGGCAGAATATTCTGTATTTTGAGAAACAATTATGGAGAAAATAATGCCATACTATTTGCTTAAACACCCATATGATCCCTTAGTTTTTCTGAATCTAGCTCCCCAACAGACTCTAATCCCACCCACTTTAGAATATAGTCCTCACAAGGCCTAACACAGCTCTCAAGTTACAGAAATTCTGCACTCTTAATAAATAAGGCCAATGTATAACTGTGTAAATACTTTCATTAAAATCTCAATGTGCTCCTCAATGTTTAGAACGCTCTTTCAGTGCTAGAATGCTACAGAAAATACAATTTGGCCTTTGAGAGGGAAGAATAAATCCAACACTTGTTTTTTTTCTCTGTTCAATCATGTTCAATTCTCAATGCTACCAGGAAAAACTCCTGTAGTTTTCTCAGCAAGGCTTTTTAAAAGTGTTTTGCCATTGCCTTCTTCCAAGAGCTTAGAGAAAGTGACTGGTCCAAGGTCATCCAATTGGCTTTATGTCTAAAATGGGACTAGAACTTATGGTTTCCTGGTTTCTAGCCTGATGACTTAACCACCACATCAAACCAGCTCTCTTAGCATCAACATTATATTGCTTATAATAACATCCAAAGCATTTACCTTAGCCAGGAGATTATTCAATTCATGTGGATGAAGTTTGACAACCTCCCCAAGTTGCTGGGCAGCTGCTTTCCTTGTTACCGGTGTCGTGCCAGTGTCCAATAAGATAAAGAGGCGATCAAGCCTGACAGAGGGGGCAAGATAAACTCTATAAAATATATATTCTACCTCATCAATCTTAAAACAAAATACAATCATGTTTAATTAATCTACTACAATTGCCAACCAGAGTTTGAAAGAACTTTGGTTGTTGTTTCTCTTACGTTTCATCAAAGTATCATTTGGAAAGTTTATGAGAAAAAACTCACACTATTTCAAGTCAAAGGGTATTTTTTTTTTGTTCCATGTTTAATCATCAAGTGGCGGTATACAATAGCACACACTTTCTATTATTTCATCTCTCTTTCCAACTTATTACACAGAAATAGCTTTAGAGAAAATGTTATATTTGCAATAACGAGATCTAATATCTAAAGTTGATATTGGGACACACGTAATTGACAAGTGCAATTCCCAATGGGTAACAGTACTTATTGTTAGCTAATCCTTCCATTCTTATTTGCCACTACGGGTAGTTCATTTAGTGACCGTCTGAAGTTACAATGCCACTGAAAAATGTGATTTATGACCTTTTTTCATCCTTGAGATTGTTGCAGCAGCCTCATGGGCACATAATCAAAATTCAGAACCTTGGCAACTGACTCATATTTATGACCTGGGCTCATGTGATCACCTTTTATGTATTTTTGTCTTCTATTTATTGTAATGATCCTTGATTTGGGGGTTTTGTTAAATTTTTTTTTTAAAAAAGCTGTCCAGCTTTTCCATCTGAAGTTTTTGGCTTTCGAAATAAAAAGGTAAAGATGCATTTAAGCAGAGCACAGCTACTGTGACACACGGATAAAATCCACGTCATTTTCTTGGCATAAAACATGTCTCTAAACAGAAAAACATCTGATGATGGATCTGTCTCAATAGGATAGAATAGTCTTTAGCAGAGCAAGATTTGAACAGCTGGATTCTACAATTAAATACACACAATTCCACCAAGTGTCATCCTCTGAGTGTCTGTAATTGTAACAACAAATATAGAAGATGTTGTATATGTCTTATTTGCCAAGTAAATACCCCAACAAGGACTCAGTATTTACAGATATTATCTGACAGAGTCAGACATTAGGATCTCAATAATAAACTGTTTTATAGGTAGTCCTCAACTTAAAACAGTTCATTTAGTGACAAGTTACAACTGCACTGAAAAAAGCAACTTATGACCATTTTTTACACTTATGATCATTGCAGCATCCCCATGGTCATATGGTTTACGTTCGGATGCTTGGCAACTGACTCACATTTATGATGGTTGCTGTGTCCTGGGGTTATGTGAGTCTTTTGTGACCTTCTGACAAGCAAAGTCAATGGGGAACCAGATTCACTTAACAACCGTGTTACTAATTTAACCACTGCAGTGATCCACTTAACAAATGTGGTGAGAAAAGTTGTAAAATGGGGCAAAACTCACTTAACAAATTTCTCACTTAGCAACATAAATTTTGGGCTCAATTGTGGTCGTAAATTGAGGACTACATGTACTTCACGACAAAAACATCAAAACACAAAAACGTTTTTGAGAATAGGGCTCTCAATTGAGAACACATTTTATAGAACCTTGTGGGGATAGCACATAAAGGTGATGCATTTATCTGAATACATCGTTTCTATATTTCAGCACCCATTTTACCTTTTAGAATTCTTTTGTTATTCTATTTTATCTTGCATTACTTTATCCTCCCCTACTTTATGTTTTCATCACTTTATTCTATTTTACCTTACCTTACTTGATTACATTTACCCTTACCTTATTCTATTTTATTCAGCTGACCCTCATTGCTTGTTGAAATGTTCAACTGACTAAGCAATAAAGGAGCAATCACTATTACAATTTTCTTGGCAACAGTGTGGAAATACAGGCGGTCCTCGCTTAATAACCATTCATTCAGCAACTGTTCAAACATATGACGCTCATGAACGAGTGATACTTAGAGCCAAGTCTGAACTTGTGGCTGTTGCAGCGTTTCCTTGGTCATGTGACTGTGATTTAGGCACTTAGCCACTGGCTTACAATCACAATACTGCAGCATCCTGCAGACACGTGATCACCATTTGTGGTCATTCACTACCAGCTTCCAACAGGAAAAGTCCATGGGAAAGCTGGCAGGAGGTCAAAAATGGGAATTAAATGATGTCATGCTTAAAGGCGGCAATTTTACAATGTGTCACTTAACAATGGAAATTCCCAATTGCCATCATTGTTCAAGGACTACCTATAGTTTCCTGTTGTTACTTTGAAATGGGTGTTTATTTTTTACTTTCCAGTCGGTTACAGGCATGGAATTCTCCGAGTACTGCCCAACACAATACTAATCAAACTCAAGCCTGTTTAGCTTTTGAACTCAGATGTGTTTAGCCAGGTGCTATTACATGCTGAAGGTTTATGGGATATACAGTGGGGCAAAAAAGTATTTAGTCAGCCACCAATTGTGCAAGTTGTCCCACTTAAAAAGATGAGAGAGGCCTGTAATTGACATCATAAATAGACCTCAACTATGAGAGACAAAATGAGAAAACAAATCCAGACAATCACATTGTCTGATTTGGAAAGAATTTATTTGCAAATTATGGTGGAAAATAAGTATTTGGTCAATATCAAAAGTTCATCTCAATACTTTGTTATATATCCTTTGTTGGCAATGACAGAGGTCAAATGTTTTCTGTAAATCTTCACAAGGTTGGCATACACTGTTGCTGGTATGCTGGCCCATTCCTCCATGCAGATCTCCCCTACAACAGTGATGTTTTGGGGCTGTCGCTGGGCAACACAGACTTTCAACTCCTTCCAGAGGTTTTCTATGGGGTTGAGATCTGGAGACTGGCTAGGCCACTCCAGGACCTTTTATTTTTAATTAGATTTATATGCCACCCTTCTCCGGAGACTCAGGGCAGCTTACAATGAGTTAAGCAATAGCCTTCATACTTTTGTATATTTTATACAAAGTCAGCTTATTGCCCCCACAAACTGGGTCCTCAATTTACCTACCTTAGAAAGGATGGAAGGCTGAGTCAACCTTGAGCCTCGAACTTGCAATAATTGCAGACAGCTGAATGTTAATAACAGGCTATTTAGTCTGTTGAGCTATCCAGGCTCCTTGAAGCCTGGATAGCCACTCTTATGAAGCCACTCCTCCGTTGCCTGGGCGGTGTGTTTGGGATCATTGTCACGCTGAAAGATCCAGCTACGTTTCATCTTCAATGCCCTTGCTGATGGAAGGAGGTTTGCACTCAAAATCTCACGATACATGGCCCCATTCATTCTTTCATGTACACGGATCAGTCGTCCTGGTCCCTTTGCAGAGAAACAGCCCCAAAGCATGATGTTGCCACCCCCATGCTTCACAGTAGATATGGTGTTTTTTGGATGCAACTCAGCATTCTCTCTCCTCTAAACACAAGTTGTGTTTCTACCAAACAGTTCTACTTTGGTTTCATCTGATCATATGACCTTCTCCCAATCCTCTTCTGTATCATCCAAATGCTCTCTAGCAAACTTCAGATGGGCCCGGAAATGTACTGGCTTAAGCAGGGGGACACATCTGGCACTGCACGATCTGAGTCCCTGGCGGCGTAGTGTGTTACTGATGGTAGTCTTTGTTACGTTGGTTCTGGAATTTTTGCTCATCGTTCTTGTGATCATTTTGACCACACAGGGTGAGATCTTGCATGGAGTCCCAGATCGAAGAAGATGATCAGTGGTCTTGTATGTCTTCCATTTTCTGATTATTGCTCCACAGTTGATTTCTTCACACCAAGCTGCTTGCCTATTGCAGATTCAGTCTTCCCAGCCTGGTGCAGATCTACAATTTTGTTTCTGATGTCCTTCGAAAGCTTTTTGGTCTTCACCATAGTGGAGTTTGGAGTGTGACTGTTTGAGGTTGTGGACAGGTGTCTTTTATACAGATCACAAGTTTAAACAGGTGCCATTAATGCAGGTAATGAGTGGAGGAAAGAGGAGCCTCTTAAAGAAGAATTTACAGATCTGTGAGAGCCAGAAATCTTGCTTGTTTGTAGGTGACCAAATACTTATTTTCCACCATAATTTGCAAATAAATTCTTTCCAAATCAGACAATGTGATTGTCTGGATTTGTTTTCTCATGTTGTCTCTCATAGTTGAGGGCTACCTATGACAACAATTACAGGCCTCTCTTATCTTTTTAAGTGGGAGGACTTGCACAATTGGTGGCTGACTAAATACTTTTTTGCCCCACTGTATTTTATTATTTCACATATTTCCTTTCTAAAGCTTTCAAGACTAATTTGGCCTGATCTTTTCAAATAAAAATTAAATGCATAGCTGCATAGTGTGTCACAAATTGAACCTTTCCAGTATTCTAAGCTTTAGAAGTTAAAAAACTTGAATACTGTTAACCTTTCCCCATTTTTTTCTAGTCTTTTTAACAGGTTGGATTAATGAAAGCTTACACAGAACAAAAATTATGTAAGAATTAAAAATTAAATGGTTACTAATTGTCAGTTTTGATGTCAAGAATCAATTACCTATGTGATGTAATTTCTGTAGACTAAAAGCTTATTTTAGTTTTGCATTCAACATTTTTTTTGCATTTCTTAATACAAAAAGAAATGTAATTACTATAATTACTGTTGTTCTTTCTAATTCTTTAAATTCTTCCTGTGGAATCTATTTACTTTCAAATAGGGAATAAATATTTTCCTTTTTTTGGCTCTGACGTGTTTTAAAATTGGGATGGTTTTCAGTAGAAGATGCTCAGTTCCTCTTTGCTACCAAGGCACTTAAAAAGAATCTTACATACATCCCATACATTAACAAGTCATGAATGGAAATGTAAGGTAGGATTACAGTTTGCTTGTTCCAGACAGGAAACAAATTAAATATACCATAACACAATTACATACTGAAACAGGGGTTGACCATTTATATTTTTTAACAGACATTTGAGAGTCTATTGCTATTCATGTTAATATTATTAAAATATATTGATCCTTGGTTTTGTATACTACTTATTGCTTCAGTGTTATTAACTTGAAATCTCATTGCATCTATATTATATCTTGTATTCATACATCCATTGTAGTGTATTTATAATAATCCCAGTAGAAACTGAAAATATATACTTAAGGACAAATTTCAGACGCACTATCTTTAAATCATGTCATAATAGTTTTTTTATAAAAAAATAGGCAAATTAGATACTAAGTTCTTCATAAAAAAATTTCTTATGGTCACACAAGAAAAAATGTAGAGGAAAAATTAAACCCAGAAACTAGATTCTATGTATTGCTTAAATGGTTATCGTAGAGTGGATACAAATAAAATTAAAAATGTATTGCAGAAGTGACAGAAGCATGTGCAATTTAGAATCACATGGTTTTAAAAGATAAGATGTTGAAATATGCATTATTTAAATGTTTACAATAGGCCTATTTTGTCAATCCAAGCCACAATCTCAATGAACAATGAAATGCTGTATTAAACAATAGACCACACAATCACTTTTATTTTAGAGAAGTAATAAAGACACAGTCATATAGGAGAGAAAACTGTGTATACTGCCTTGAGCTGCTCAATGAAAGGCAAACAATTAATAAACAAATATTTTAAAAAATTAAATGTATTAAAAATGCATGCATAAACTATTAGCCCAGAAAAAATATGTGGCTGCTTTAATAGTTTAAACAGAAATTCTTCATATGTACTACTGTACATTCTGAAACAAGTGTTTTGGAAGATCTGCACAGCTCTATTCTCTATCGTATCACCTGCCAACTGCTTATTATGGGGAACAGTTTGTGCCTGTGTATTATTGGAATAAAGACTTGTTTTTTGGTTACATTTATCAAATGGTTTTTATTTTCCCAATAGTGATCCTTATTTGCTTATATTATAAAAAATGTTTCCATTTAAGTATTATTATAATTTGATTTTCAATGTACAATAAAAGGTCTAAATTTACAGGACCAGAAAAGGCTTAAAGGAGCACAAGTAATATTTTGAAGAATTATACATATTCAGTACTAACGTGACTGGCAATTCTACCACTGATTTTTGCTTCCCTAAAAGAAATGAAGGAATGCAACAGGAGACAAAACTAAATAGTCCACTGTTTGGATGCTCTAATCACAAATTCTTAAAACGGATGAACACCATACAGTTTTTTAGCCAGAAGGCTTTTGGTTGGACTTACAGAAACAAACAATTAAATGTTTAAACTTATCTTAAGCTCCATAAAAGTAATTCTTAAATTACAACAGTAATTAGAACCAGAATTTCCATCGTTAATTGATGTGGTTATAAAGCATATTACGTAATATCGCTTAGCGATCACAACCCTAGGACTCCCAATTGCTGTCATTAACTGAATCCCACCAGCCATTATACCACGACTTGCTTGGTCCCTTCCAGCCCTGAACTGGGAGTAAAAGGTAAAGGTAAAAGGTGGGCTCCTCTTTAATCCCCACCTATTCCTCCTCCATCTCTGCTCTTTTGGGCATCTTATAAGTCAGCCACCTTTGTTGGATTTGCGGCCTTGTATTCTGCTCATCCAGGATTTGCTGACCCTGCCACTTCTAGCTGACCTTTGGCATCTACCTCCCACTGCTGACAAGGGGTGACAAGCATCCTGAGAATGGAATGGTATTCTGAGAATGACATATGATTATTGGGGAACTGGGCGAGAGGCCTTGGGAAGAAGGCCTAGCACTGTCAGCAGCTGCTTCACACAGGGCCAGGCCAGGCACCTATTGTCAACAGCAGAAGGAAACTGGTGAAAGTCAAGCGGGAGAGTCAGTGAGAACAGGCTGGCAAGGCCATCAGAGGTGTCAGAGAGCAGGGGGAAAAGGCTGACTGAACAAGCAAAGCATTATGTCTTTGCACCGTCATTGCTGGGGTAGTTGGCTGCAGCGCTGAGCTTGAGATGGCACTCCTTAGCAGCAGTGCTGGGGTTGAGATAGAATCCTGTTTGGGTCTATGACAACTTGTCGCTGCCAACTTGCTGTGGGACAATCTGCCATTGCCATGGAACAACTCGCCGCAGGACAAGAGTTACACTAATATTGAAGAAATAGCAAAATAGAAACATTAAAGAAAGGATGCCAAAAGAGGGACAAATGAAATGTGAATAACAATAAAATAAAATAAAATAAATAAATAATTAAATTGAATTGTTGAATTGTCCCACAACAAGCTGTCCCATGGTGAGTTGGCTGCGGTGAGCTGTCTCCAGCTGAGACTGCAGAGGCTCCCAGGCCTCTATTTCAATCCCAATGCTACCACCTTCAAGGAATGATGTACTGCTGTGCAGAGTGGCCAAAAGGGAAGAAATGGGGGAAGATTAGGGGTGGAGGAAGTTGAAGTATTCCTCTGGCTATAAGTGTGGGTGGGCAGATACCAGTATTTTGTACAGGTGGTAAAACAACTTCCAGGATCACACTTAAATACCATTCCTTCAGTGAAGACTAGCCGTACTACAAAAGAGTACTATACAGCAAAAAAACTTATTAAAATACCATTTGTTAGAGAAATTTACTAATGCAACCAAATGAAAACTAATATTACTTTGTCATCGTTTTACTATTTTATTATTTTACTTCAGTCCTGTTTACATTCCTTTTATTTTCCTATTATTTGAAGCCATCCAGAGCAGCGCATGTGAGATAAGCCACAAATAAATGTAACAAATAGGATTAATAAATTAGAATTTCCTTAAGTAAATGTATTAATCCTATAAATTTATCCATTTCCATCTCTGTGCCAATGTAAAAAATTTAAAGAGTTAACACACTTTTATATAATATACATTCCTTGTTCTTCTGTAGTTTTACAACAACATTCCTTTTTTCTCATTTCCAGTAATGCCAAGTTGTCCAAATCTTTCTCTCTATTTATAACTCTGGCTTACTTTTCAAAACTTTTACTTTGTCAGTATTTGCTTTATTCTTCAGCCAATTGTCCAATGTTCTTCAATTTTCTTAACTACTTCTTTCGTATCTTGTTTATTCCTGCAAATCCATGTCCTTTTAAAAAACATTCAAACTGTAAGCAAGGGTTGCCAATTTTCTCAAACATTTTCTGCAATAAATCTGGTGAAATGCTCTAGTTAGATTAGCTGTTCTAGTGAACCTTTCTGTCCTTCTCCTAATTTGGCAGTTTTTCTTGTGGTTGCCATTATAAGAAAGTGAAAGCATATTAATTACAATAGTGAAAGTAAATGGATTCCTATTTTTTTCTTTTTCTTTTGTCTATCTGAAACACTTTAGTCCCAATTAGCTCTCTCTAGTTACAGTCCCATAGATCAGTTTATTTTATCCTTATATTTTGTTAAAAATCTATCAATTATCTACTGTCCTTAATAATCAGCATTCTCACAAAGATCTAATTATTATAATTATTAGACCTTTATGGGAAGGTTAATCTAATTATTTTTGCTATTTACAAAGGCATTGTGTACAAAGAAGCTTCTTTAGCTCTGATAGGATAGTGACAATCTTGGATAAGAAGTGAAATGTCTTCAAAGAAAAAACAAGAAAGTCCAGTTGTGTCCTGAAAAAGCACCTTTGGGAAAGCCACAGAAAAGGATTCCATGTTGGGTGCTAAAGGTATTGATTTTCCTAAAGTCTTGGCCTAACTTTGGATTATAAATGGGATACTTTGGATTATATTGTACGGTAAGTACAATATAAATGGAACAATTGCTTCTGAAAAAAGAAAAACACATTTAAAAAAGATGAAACAGGATGTGACTGCTTACAAGACACATGTATTGGGGAGAAAAGATACAAAACATGAGTCACAAGAATCTGAGTGAAGAATTTATTTCAGCAGGAATGAAATAAAATTGAGTGGTTTTGTACATCAATCGAAAACAACTTAATTGACGATCATGGCTGATATGAGAGGGCACAAATTAATCTACAGGGTGCCAAGATTTTGATACTAGGAATTTATACCTCAAATGAAAATAAAACAGCATTTTATAAAGGACTTATGGACAAATCACTGAATTTTTCATATGAAAACTATTGCCTTCTGGGAGAGTGGAATGGTTTTTCTACAAAAAAAAATAGAACTTCTGGGAAAATATCAATATACAGGATAAACTACAAAAGATTTATTATTTAATGGATAAATTAAGAGCTTTTGGATACGTAGAGATATAAAAATAATGGCTCAAAAGAAAGCACTTGTTTTTTTTGAAAAGACAAAGACCTTTTTCAAGAACAGATATGGTTTGGATTCTAAAGATTTTGGCTATTGATGTTTATAAACTGGAGATGCTACCAAAGACTTTTTCAGATCACAATCCAATGACTTCAAGTTTTAAAAAGAAGAATGGATCTTTTAGGTGGAGACTGAATGAGATGTTGTTACAAAAAGAAGCGGTAGTGGAGGATTGTGAAAAGAAGTTAAAGGGATTTTCTTGAGAACAATCTCAATAAAGGTACAGAAGAAAGAATGGCTTGGGATACAGTAAAGATTTTGTCAGAGGGTATTTTATACAATGCAACAGTAAATTCAAAAAAGAAAGGCAAGGTAAAATACAAACGATTTTGTATGAAATACAAAAAGGAAGAATAATTTAACAATCCCCAGGGATAACAACTATTACTCACCAAAATAATCTTTTAAAGAGGCAATTATCTACAGTATGTTACTAGTGAGAAAGATGGAACTATGTAAAACAAAGAAAGGTTGAGTTTGCAAATAGGGAAATGGGTGGTATATAAGTTGAAAAAAGGTGGCAACATTAAAGTTACAAAGAAAGTCTGTAATAACAGATAATGCAAATATACAAAATGTGTTTCATCAGTATTATACTATATACAAAAGTCAAGAAATATTCTTGGAAAAATAGGATGAATACTTGTATAAACAAAATTTATGATTATAGAGAATCAAATTTTGAATGGGATCTATAATAATAAGGGATCTGTGTGAAATTATTTAATAGTGTGAAACAGGAAAGGCACCTGGTCCAGATGGCTGCCAGCTTCTTACTATAAATGTTTTGAGAATAAGCTTTTACAACCTTTAGAACAAATGATGAATATTATTCAACAGATTATTGATAGCTGGTGTGTATGTGTGTGTGAGAGAGAGAGAGAGAGGGAGAGGGAGACACGGAGGGAGAGAGAGATCGACAGAAGATTGTCCTCTGTAAATCCTCATGGCTTACAGGGCACTACATCACAAGTAAGAGTATTCGGAAACTTCAACTGTTGCAGAATGCAGCAGTGCAAGCAGTTGTGTATGCCTCTAGAATGGCACATGCTCCACCTCTGTTCCACCTGCTACACTGGCTGCCAGTTTGTTTCTAAGTGTAATTCAAGGTGCTAGTTTTGACCTTTAAAGCCCTTCATGGCCCTGGACTGCCTCTCCCTGATTACATCAGCCCATCTCATTAAATCAGACAGGGAAAGCATGCTGAGGACAGCATCACAAGGGGCTATGTTTGATGGGTACTAGGTGGTGAGTCTTCTCTGCTGTGGCACCTGTTTTATGGGCAATCTCTCACCCTCCTAAACCAGATTAACTCCATCACTGTTGATATTCAGGAAGTCCCTCAAGATCTGGTTATATTATGGAGCTTAGGGGTTCCAGAAAACCAGCAACATTTTAAACGACACCCATATTGTGGCTGATGTACATACTATCATATATGTTTGTGATACTGTATACTTCAATATTGTAACTAATGATTATCCGTATTTTATGATTATTTTTATAATGCCTGCTTTTATATTATTGTTTTATTTCATTGTTAAACACTCCAGTCATTTTCTGATGACATGGGCAGCCGGCTATACAAATGTAATAAAAAAATAAAAAATCTTATGATAAAAATCTTATGATAAAAAGAGTCAAGGAAGGATGCCAGCTGTCATTCTTATTGATTTTAGTTCTTAAAATATTCAATAGAGACATATCAAGAGAAAAGAGATAAGATTTAAAAAGAAATTTACACATTAAGGGCATTTGCAGATGACCTGATATTAGTTTTGGATGATCCAATAGAGGAAATAGAAACATTAATGGGAAAATTAAAGGACTTCTTTTTTTAAGGTTTTAAGAATAATTGAAAGATGAAATGTTAACAGGTAATATAAAATTAGAAGACTGAATAGAACTGATGGAGAAATTGGTTTTAAGAGTGAAAAAAGTAAAATATTTGAATGTAATTATGATAAATATAAATTGTATGTTATTTCTAAATAATTATAGAATGAACATAGACTTGTAATATAGAATGAATTTAAGGAGGAGATTTTAAGGAGAAATTAAAACTGTTACAGAGAATCTCTGATAAAAATGAATGTCTTGCCAAGAATGTTTTTGTTTCAGACAATATCTGTTTTGACAACTGACACACCATTCAAACAATGACAAAAAGCTATATTTAATTTTATATAGCAAGGGAAAAAAACCCAAGAGTTAATTATATTACAAGATACAAAGGAAAGAGGAATACTGGGTTTACCGGATTTGAAACTGTATTTTGCAGCTGGATGAAAGAATTGATGTTGCTGAGAAACAAGGAACTTTGAGTTAGAACGTTATGACCTGAGGTTTGTATGGCATGGATATTTAAGGCACACTAAATTAAAAACAAAGGGGACTTTAAAATCATTTTATTAGATATGCCATACTGAAAACATGTAATGGATATTAACCCAGATAGTGACCAAAAAATCTTTGTGGATCTCAGCTCAAGAAGCATATCATAAAAGAGAAACAGCAGACAAAGATGGTTCATGTACTGGGAATGATAGAAAAACCATCAAGGAGAATTTAAAATTAAATCAAGAAAAGAACTAATAGCAGAAGGATATTAGTTGTCAATGGTTTTCTCATCAGAAAGATTTAAAATGGATAACAAGACCTATGGTACACGAGTACAATTGTGTGCTGGTGGTGAATGTGCAATTGCTAAAATGCATGAACTTTTGCTGAAATGTAAAACAGAGGAAGAACGGTTTAAACAATGTATGACAAAATGGACTAAGCATTTTGGTTATAACATACAGATGGATCAATGGGAAAATTTAGGGTTAACAAGATGAAATTTACATTATATTATGAGCTTGAAAATTTTTAATTTTTAATCTTAAAGAATTAAAGGCATGCAGAGATCTGGCCCACAGAATCGCCAAGAGTTGGGCATGACTGAATGGATAACATCATCAACATGATATTAAAAAGAACTTTTTATAAAATGAGGTATATTTCAGAGAACATCTAGAATGTATAAAGGCTTTTTTTTTCTTCCTAGCACTTTTCCTGCAACTGCAGAATTTGCTTTTTTGGATCAAATGAACGTTGATCATTTGGCTGTGACAGGAATTGACCAATGGCTTTTTGTCAAGGTTAAAGTCATGGGATGAGAGTGACTGAAGTCATCAAGCCAGCTTTCATCCTAAAGGCAGGACTAAAACTCAGAGTCTCCTGATTTCTAGTTGGCACTTTAACCACTATACAAAGCTGGCTCTCTATAAAGGCAGTTCAAATGCCTTTGAATTGAATATTGGAAATGTGAAAAATATGGACATTCTATTATGCTTGGTGGATATGTAAAAACAAGCTAAAATATTTTTTGAATTTATGAGACTTGTATGCCACCCATCTTGCCATTAGGTGACTTACAGACATAAGATGTCTGCATCAATAAAGTCAAAAAAATTTAAAAATTAATAAAGATCTTAAATTTAAAAATTCAACTAAAATTCAAATACATATACTAATACAGAGGATTTTAAGAATCTTCAATTGATGCTAGATCTTTTCCTTTTAGGATCGTTAGAAAGAAGTCACAGAAGATTATTTCAGCATTACTTTGGCAAGATTATCATATACACAAAAACTGAAAGATTCAACACTACTTACTATGAAAAAAATACTTGATAAAATTGACAAAGCTTGATGAGATAAACTGACTTCTTTAGAGAAAAAGCAATGTTGACATTTATTGGTGACTGGAAACCTGTTACAAACTTTTTGCATAAAAATGGAAAAAATGAATTGTTGATTGATAGTTTTACAGGAAGAAGAGAATCATGATATGACTTGAGAGAGGTTGAAATATAATCATAATGCTGTGAAAAATCAGAAGTCACTTTTTCTTTTCTATTTCTTCGCTTTTCTTATATTTTAGCTCTTTAATTTTGTTACATTAGTTTGTATTAGTTTTAAATCTTGCTTTTAAAAATTTTAAATACAATCACACATGAAATGTTTGTAAAGGTGTTCAGAATTTTGCACTATGGATTCTCGTATTAAAATTTATAATGAAATATTCTGCTTTATTACACCAAACACTGTATTTAACACAAGTTGTTACTTTGTAAGCAAGTAAAAGAGTGGAACCTTACAGAACTTCAGCCAACCTATATTCATTATGAAATATTGTGAAAAGGCCTAAGACAAAAATGTGCAATGCAGTCATTCTACCTTGAAAATTATATTCAACAGAACATGTCCTGGTTTAGTCAACACAAACTTTTAATGAAATATAGTCTCTTCATTTATAACATTAAAAATGCTAAGAACATTTTTTGGTTAACTCAAACCTGCATGCTGTACCCTTAGTCTATCTTAAGTCATCGCTATTTTCACTTTTGGTTACTGAAACAGACAAGGGCAATTGATAGTGGCAACTACACAGCGCAGCCCATCTCAGTGCAGCAGATCTTCCCGTTTTTATGAATAAATGAAGAAACTAGAAGATTGAATTTAACAAATTTTAATACCACTCAACTATGAATTTCCTAAAGTTATGTCACTGTAGTAAGCTACAATAACTGCATAATAATGCATTTAAAAACAACTCATAACTGTCAATTAATGATCATACAAAAATATAGCATAAGAGGAATTTAAATGGTCAGAAACAAACTTCATTAATTAGCTCTATGACGGAAAGCTATGAAACAGCCTTATGGTTCAACATAGCTAATCAGAAAAAAAATAATCTTCAAACAGGGGGTTACTACAGCATAATTTTTTTTAAAGCATGTGTAATCAAGCAGGAGCACACCAATGTTCAGAACAGACTGTAAGTCAATGAGGACCAAGGTCAGAGATTCTACCTGAGATGCTCAACCACTTTAAATGTGACAGAAGAAAAAATTGGTTTTATATTAGAACCTAAATTGCAACAGTGAAGCTGCCCTATAGCTGTCATTTCCTGCTGTTTGGATCCAGGCATATTTTCCAGCTTTATATCAAAAGGAGTCTGGTAGAATATTTTCCAACTAACATGCTTCATTAGAAGGCACAAGCATGTCTGAGCTACAAGCTCTCTTAATCAGATGCAAGGAGTGGCTTAACCGATATCTGTGCTACAAGACTCCCAATTTTTGGCTTTCATAAATGAAGACAATTCTCCTCCCTCCATGATCAGTTTCCCAGTATCCTTATTTGCCAGCTAATGAACCACTCAACTCATATTAAGGAATGTGTCAAAGCAGAAAGCAGTTCAGATTCCCCCTGAATTTAGGTATTGACAGTCACAACCAGCAAACAAAATGGTATTATGTAAAAATATAGGAAAAGCTGCGGGAGTAACACAAGTAGTCAAAAAAAAAAATCTTCATTTGTAAAAACACTGTTGGCTTGGAAATCTCAAAAAGAGGCATAAGCAAACCGAATGAAACTGAAACTTAAGCAGCTAAGAGAGATGAACCACCAAATTCTGCAGCAGGAAGGATCCCAAGTCAATCCAGTTCAGTTCAACACAACTGGATAAGCACGGGTAGGGCGAGAGACCGAAAAAGATCATTCTCACACCACCCTCCTGGATTATATTTGGGGAGGGAAACAGATTAGGGGAACCCCTAAAATCCGGACCACCGTCGTTTCCCACCGATTTTCACCAAACCAGGATATGGACACACACCAGCAGCTTAAATACAATGAATCCCCCCACCCCCACCCCGGCTCTATCATCCCATTTCAGTCCGCTTTCCTCTTCCCTAGAAAGACACTTTCCAAAGTTAGGATACCGAGACCTTCAAGGGATGCCACGCGGGATGATCCTTCGGGGTTGAAAAATAAGCGGAGGGCCCCCAAAGCCCGTAAAAAAAAAAAACCAAAATCTATTTTTTCCGGCTTTCCAAGGCGTGAGGAAAGCCGGGCTACCCACAACCCAAATGAGGAGCCTTTCCCCACCCCTCTTGAGGCCTGCCCCACTCGTAAGAAAGAAAATCAGGCGCCGAGGGCCCCGACCCACAAGGCCACCTCCCACTCCCCGAAATCCACTACCTGACACCAACCTGGAGACCGCCATAGTCGGAAGGAGGTGGACTTACAGCCCGGCCCAGCAGGGAGAGACTCGGGGAAGAAGGAGATGGCAGGACCCCGGCCTGGCCTTAGGGAAGCACGCCGCGGCCCCGCAAGCGAAGGGGCGACTAGAGGCGGCTGTACCTAGCGGCGGCCTGAGGCCCCCTCCCCTCTTCGGGCGCCCTTCCGAGCAGCAGCGACCTACAATACGGGCCGCGCGGATTAAAGCCTCTATTCCTCCATCACCAGGGAGAAGCCCGACGCCTGGTTTTATATGAGCAGCCATCTTGTATTTATTCCCTTCCTCCATGGAAGCCGCTTCCTGATTGGCATGGACGCCAGACCGCAACCAATAGGAGGCGTCGTTTGAAGGAAAGAGCGGGGGCGGGCACACAGAGGGGCTAAATAGGAATCTACCATTAGAGTTCACAAAAGTCCGTTGAGGCGTTGGAAGAAGAAGAGGAGGCGGCGCTTGGCCGCCATTACGGGAGAGGGCAGTACCAAGTGTACAGTTGAATGGAAAGATGTGGTCACGCGGGTTTGTCGGTTTTTCAGCCTTAGAAAAGGAGAGAAGGAATCATTTTCCGGCCGCGCAGTACGCTTAATTTGTACAATGAAGTGATGAACGCATTAAATCAAGAGGAAAATTATACCGTAAACCCCCCCCCCACGAGCCTGTGTAATAGGAAAAACCCTTTTTCGTGAGTTGGGATGATCAAATATATTTGCCTGGATGGGGAGCTGGAGAACTACATCTCCCAGCGTTCATTGCGGAATCGGCACTTAAGAGTATTTGATCTTTCTTCTGCCCATCCATAAAGGGAAGCGGAGGAAACTGTACGTTGTTCCTGCGGTAATTCGAGTCTTTTGAGGCCAACTTCTCAAGAAATGTGTCTTGTTTTCGAAAGAAGAAGAGTGGCTCGTTCTATATAGAATAACATAGTCATCTGCAATTTTATATAGCAAGCTAACGCGATATAATTCACAAGAACAACAACAAAAAAAAAAGACAGCACAGTACAAACTGTGTAATTTAGAAAAGCTTCTGGGCTACTTTCTCCAATTCTGAATGATCCAATGCAAAGAATGCCTTCCAAGAGGGATTCGAAAGAGCTGTATTTGATAAGTACCTGTACCTGATCATGTCTGCATTTGCACAGCCGATCCATGGTTAATCGAATGGGAGCTTACACGAGATAGGGTCCTTCGGTTGCACGTTATGCTGAATTATGTATAAATCCCCGGAATTGGATTTGCAACTGAGCAAAAGGAGCTAGCTCATCTGAATTGCAACCAGTACATTGCAGTCATCCATTTGCTACCATCTGGTAGTCTTTGACAGCTCTGCTATGCAAAAACATGGATTTGTTGATAATTCCATGGGTTCATACAGTGCAGTAAGATACAAACTACAATTTCTCTGGGATGTACCAATCGGACTGTTAAATTGGCAATTGGTTCTATTAGGAACTTCCTTGCTTATTTTTCTTGTGCTTCTTTAATGTTATGTTCCAATGCCTGAAACTCAGTTTTCATACAAATCTATTTTTCTGGGTCATTCACTACTGTAGGTATACTAATACTGTACACGGGAGTTTCAGAAATATAAAGCAGACAGACTTTATTAGGTAGTCCAGATGTGCATCATTAAAATATTTGACCAAATTTTAAAGAAATGGAATCTAAAGGTTAATGATTAATCATTAAGAAGTTTCTGTAGAGAGTGACTAATGCATTTGCATTCTCATTGCCTGAACCATTAAATATTAAATATTATTATCCTTTGTAAAGTGGGGAATGCCATGGCCTACTATCAGTTCATCATTTTAATGAACATGTAATATTTAAACCTCCATATGGAAGAAATTTAAACTAGTATAGAAGTTGGCAAGACCCCCATTATTAATTAGAAACCTATCTTTAATAGTTTAATTCACCACAAACAAAATAGCACTGAAGAAAATCTGTAATATATTCTTATCATCTTTCCACTTTCCAACTAAAATTAACAATTTAACCTATTCTGTAAAAAGTTACCATCCTTACCTCTAGTTTGAACTATACTGACTCATTGTTTCAACTATTAAACACATACATAATAACACCAACTGTACAATTCACCCATTACACTGTTGGTTATTTATATTTTTCCACTAGTGTCAATTGCTACAACTGGGAAGCACAATCCTATCATCAGTACGCTGATGATACTCAGCTGTACATTTCCACCCCAGACCACCCCAACGATGCCGTGGAAGTGATGTCCCAGTGCCTTGAAGCCGTGCGGGTCTGGATGGGGAGAAACAGGCTTCGACTCAACCCCTCCAAGACCGAGTGGCTGTGGCTGCCGGCGTCCCGATATAGCCAGCTGACTCCATCGCTGGTTATTGGGGGCGAATCATTGGCCCTCACGGAAAGGGTTCGCAACTTGGGCGTCCTCCTGGACTCACGGCTGTCTTTAGAGGATCACACGACAGCCGTGGCCAGGGTGGCTTTCTATCAGGTTCGCCTGATATGCCAGCTGCGGCCCTTTCTAGATCGGGACTCCCTACACACAGTCACTCAGGCTCTCGTCACTTCCCGCCTGGACTACTGCAATGCTCTCTACATGGGGCTCCCCTTGGGGTGCACCCGGAGGCTCCAACTGGTGCAGAATGCGGCCATGCAGGGGATTATGGGAGCAACGGGGCGCTCCCACGTGACACCTCTCCTGCGCGAGCTGCATTGGTTGCCGGTGGACTTCCAGGTGCGTTTCAAGGTGTTGGTTATCACCTTTAAAGCGCTCCATGGCTTAGGGCCAGGGTACTTACGGGACCGTCTTCTGCCACCAATTGCCTCCCACTGGCCGGTTCGCTCCCACAGAGAGGGCCTCCTCAGGGTGCCATCAGCCAGACAATGCCGGCTGGCGACCCCCAGGGGGAGAGCCTTCTCTGTGGCAGCACCTGCCCTCTGGAATGATCTGCCTCCAGAGTTAAGAACAATTTCTGACCTCCTGACTTTCCGGCGGGCTTTAAAAACTCATCTCTTTCAGCTTGCCGGCTTAGCCTGATTCCTGTAAATATTTTATCACTTTTAGAGTTTTATTATCTTTTAATTGAACTAGTTTTAATTTACAGCTATTTATATTTGTTCTTTTATGGAATTTTTTAACTTTTGTGTATTGTTTTTTAAATTGGCTGTGCACCGCCCTGAGTCCGTAAGGAGAAGGGCGGTATATAAATCTAATAAATACAAATACAAATACAAGAGATTCGGAAAAATAGCAAAAAACATTTTCTACAATTTGTTATGTGCTAACATTGATTAGCCAAATAATTTTACCACAAAAAGTTTTTAAGTAAGATTCCTGATTCATAGTGTCTTGATTTATCCTAGGTGACCACATCTAGTTTATAGGCATTCAAGATCATGAATCTTCCAGGTCTGCAGAGAGAGGATAAACCAAAACCCCAGTTAAAGAGAAGCGCATGTGAAGGTGGATGACTGGATAACTATGCTAGTTAATTTAGTTTTGCAATTTATTCATTTGTAAGACTTATAAACTTATGTCAGTCTAAAATCTCTAGGTGATGTACAAAATAAACAGTTAATGGTTGCAGTCACATAATTTAAGATGTTTGACCTAATATGATTTATTTAATTTTCCAGGATTGCATGATTCCTTGAACTATAAACTAGTCTTATGGGTTGGGTTTGTACAACAACTCAAATACCATTTGCATTTCAATATGTTCTGCAAAAAAAAAGAAAAAAACAGCCAATGTATTGGATGGATATATTATTATAGGTAGTATGTTCATACAAGACACTGATCCTTAAAGTAACTAAACTATGTGTTTATCCATGGTAAATGTAAAGGTCTGTCAGTTGTGTCAGATTCTAGGACATGGTGCTCATCTCTGAGTCAGCATTGCCCGAAGACAATTTCATGTTCATGTGGCCAGGATGGCTATATGCCAAAGGTGCATGGAATGCTGTTACTTTCCCATAGAAGTGGTACCTATTAGTCTACTCACATTTGTATGCTTTCGAACTGTTAGGTGGGCAGGAGCTAGGACAAGTAATTGGAGTTCACTTCCTTGCATGGAGCTTGGGTGTCGAATCCAGGCTCTCAGCTCTCCAACTGACAAGCTCAGGGGTTTTAACCCCTGAGCCGTGGTACAATAGCCAAAAACAATGGTAGGTTCGCTTAAAACAATCATGCTAAGTTATGAACCAAGATTTACAAACCAGTATAGCTGGGTTTTCCAAGGTGAAACCAAACACACATTATGCCTTGTCATAAGTATACCTTTCATTATGGAGTATACCATCAAATAACTTTGATGAAATATGGCCTTTTTCTTTTTGGCACTTTTTAAACTTTACTAATAGGAGTTCACATATAACCACAGTGATGAAGAAACAATGCTGTGCCTGCATTGATGCAGTCGCTCAAACTCTGTCCTTTAATTCCCGACTCCTGATGTCAGATTAGTCACCAAGAGCACATGGCAACGTCATGTCGTGTCTCTTGATCTCATCTTCCCTCTCCACAAACAAAGTTATTCACTTCCTTTTTGGATTGAAATCACATACTCCATTATGCGTTTTCTAACTAGTGGCTACTGCAATGTATTGGATATGATTAGGCAAAAAACCTCACCCTTTTCCCTTGCAAAAGAAAATGAGATTGTTCAGTTTTACTGTTAGAACTTCCCAGAATGTTTTCTACTGTTTCAGTTCCACTGTCTGTCTCCCCCTCCCCACAAATTGGAAAATAGAAAAAAGAGCATCTTCCTACCCTTTATATTTCCTAGGAATTCCTGGACTCCATAGATGAGGCCCAGAAACATTCATGGAAAATGGATTACTCACAAGTTTTTTGCCGCACACTATTTCCCTTTTATTTTAGAAGTTTCTAAATCAAAAATACAATCAGTTATAGAATGGAAAGTGCTATCTCATACAGAAGTATTCATAAGCAAGTTGACATCTGTGACTTGAACACATGGCACAGGGAGGAAAAACAAGAGCAGCTAATTTTAATTATTCAAACAGAATCAACCCAACCCTATAGCTTGATGTTGCCTTTGTGAACTATATTAATCTGGAATGTTTATTTAATCTATGCTGCAAGTTCACTTCTGTCATTTTATTTTCTCTTTTTGAAATCAGCAGCTTTGGGAAAGAGCTGAATTAGATGTGCAATCTCTGATCCTGTTTATTCAGCAGTCGAGTTTATTTCTTATCTGCCTGATGACAAAGGCATGTTCACTTTTTATCTTTTGTTCACATGGGGCGGATCCGGGCTTCAGCTGTCCCAGCTTTTCATGCATGAATAGTACTTTCATAAAACATACTCACACTTTAAATTGTGCCTTGCTTACTATCTGTGAGCATGACTTTTAAATGTATAAGCCAAAGGAAAGCATATATAAATAAAAATATAAATAGCCTCATCAAATGAATACTGCGGGCCTCTTAACTATGTAGGATAATACTGTTTCCCCCAAAATAAGACAGCCCGATAATAAGCCCAATCAGGCTTTTGAGCGCATGGCAATAAGGCCAAGTGCTTATTTCAGGGTTCAAAAAAATATATGTCAGGGTCTTATTTTCGGGGAAACATGGTAATCTTCCAGGCATGTGGCAAAGCCACTTTTCTGAATTTGAGGCAACGAACACAGATTGTGCTAAACAATAATGGGAGACCAGGGATGGAATAGAGATATCTAGGATCAAGTCCAGCCTCAGCCAAGGAAATACCGTTGGTCCTTTTGTCTCAAACCAACATACCCCTTGGGTTTGTTTATATGGGGGAAGAATGGGTAGGGGAACATTATGCACATCCTCTGAAAATGAGGTATAAATCTAACAAATTATAGAGAGCCATTTTGGTGCAGCAGTTAAGGCTGGAGTGGCAAACAAGAGATTGTTAGTTCTAGCCTACTCTAATGCATGAAAGCTAGCAGGATGACTTTGGGCCAGTTGCTCTCAGTTCAACCCATTCCCAGGATGTTGGAGCCTGATGAATGCCATGCCAATGACTTGACTGACCAGTTAAAACCATAGAAAAATACCTGCTCTATGCCTCCTCTCTTTTAATGTTTAGACTATTTTAGTGGGTTTATAAAGATCTCATAATTTTAAATGCTACTTATCGTCTAACTTGAACTCACAGAAATAAATTCCAATTACTTATTTAGGATTTATAGAGAAATAAGCTCTGTTAAGATAAATATGAGTTTTCCAGATTCTATGACATAAATATTGGAAATATTCAGGAATAAAGAAAGTCCTAATTGAATTTTCAAGTATTTCACATTTTTCTAGGTACTTTAAAATACTGGGGTAGCCAATGCAATTGTCTTTGGTTTGTGTCTGTGTCTGTAAGGTGATTCTTTATTATGGTCAAAATAAAATATATTGCATAAAGTACAGGAATATTAATTCATTAGCCAAGCACGTTACATGATATTTAGCCACATTTAAAGAAATAGTCATTGAATCTGAAAATAAGTTTTAAAAAATCAGTGATCAAAATGACCATGGAATTTGGTTATATGTGGAGATAAGAGCAATATCAGCATGAAATCAACACAGTAAGACGTTTGATGATTTTAATGACTTCTCTGCATAGATTATCTACATTTGAATGTATCTCCCCTCTAAAAGAGCTAATGGGAACACACAAAATAGAGCCTCCTTAATCTGGGGCAGTAATTGTAAAGCAAAGGTGATCTGGATGGAGTTATGTATGCCAGCTCCATTGTCAAGATGACAAAACGTATTTTAAATCTGCCACATCAGATATTTGGAAAGGGCTCAGACCAACAACTCTCTAAATTCACTGAACTGTATATAAGAGTTGCAAGATTCTGCTATCATAACTACTCAATAAAAGTAGTTTTAGCTTTCCTGGAAAACTAATTTCTTGGTCTGTTCCTCGTGTGGTTAGTCTGAAAGAAGAGCAAAGGCTATTTTGAAGTGCATCTGCTGAGAGAAATATTGATATCCTTAAAGCATTGGTTGATTATAGGTAGTCCTTGACTTACAACAGTTTAGTGACTGTTCAAAATTACAGCAGCACTGGAAAAAACCAGTGCTGAGCCTGGATAGCTCAGCAAACTAAAGCACTGTAAATAACATTCAGCTGTCTGCAATTACTGTAAGTTTGAATCTCACCAGGCTCAAGGTTGACTCAGCCTTCCATCCTTTCTAAGGTAGGTAAATTGAGGACCCAGTTGTGGGGGCAATAAGCTGACTTTGTATAAATATATACAAAAGTATGAAGGCTATTGCTTAACGCATTGTAAGCCGCCCTGAGTCTCCGGAGAAGGGCGGCATATAAATCAAATTAAAAACAAACAAAACAAAAACGGACATGACCCATTTTTCACACTTACCTTTGCAGCATCCCCATGGTGATGTGATTTACATACAAACGTTTGACAACTGGTTCATGTTTATGACAGTTGCAGTGGCCCAAGGTCATGTGATCATTTGTGACCTTCTGACAAGGAAACTCAATGGGAAAAGCCAGGTTCGCTTAACAACTGTGTTACTAACGTAGCAACTGCAGTGATTCACTTAACAAAGATGGCAAGAAAAGTCGTAAAATGGGGCAAAACTCACTTAACAAATTTTTCACTTAGCAATATAAATTCTGGGCTCAATTGTGGTCGTACGTCGAGGACTACCTGTTCTGTATGTTCTTATCCTACCATAAGCACTTGAATTAAAAAGTTAAGTGTTCCATTTTTTTCACATATTGTCTTGGTTCATGAGAAGTCAAAATTATCAGAAAGTACCTAGGAAGTTAGACCTGCTAAAGAAAAGGAACAGTTTAACCCGATATGTGAAAATGTGTACGAAGGCCCTGAATTTGCCTTCGTTGATTGTGACATAGGATCACATCTGAGATGCATTATGGGACTTGAATTTGTCCTAAATTTGAATTCTTTCCCAAGGGGCAAAAGAATACGGATTCAAATAAGAACCAAATAATAATTGTGCCCACACTTGTGTTGAATGCACTTGTAGTGCAGGTGGAATAAACAGTGCCCTTTTAGTGTAGAATATTTGCAAAGCTGAAGCAGGTCTTTGACATTTCAAATACCATACCTGTGGCTGGGGTGTGAAATACGGTATTGAGATACTTTTTTGTCTAATATCCAATAAACTAATTAATCATCTGAGAAATTAGAACGGTAATGTTATTTTTTTTACTGTGCTTAAAAACTGAAACGTAAACTCTGAATTCAGCATTACTTATTCAGAATGCTGTAAAAGCATGTATGGGCCAGGGGTATATGGAGTGGAGTGGAGTGTGGGTGGGTGGAAGGGAGGAAGGAAGGTGTTTCTTTCTTTCTTTTTCTATTTATTTGCCACCCATCTCTCAAGAAAGGAACCAAGTAGCTGATTTCTAACTATCTGGTCTCTCAACTAAAAAGTAAAATATTCTTGATATAATATAGGTATAATAACTGAACACAAATCTCAAGTTTATTGTTTTTTCTAATGTGACAGGTTTTTTTTTTCTGAAACAGTATTTACATGCACACGTTCCAAAAGAAATATTGAAAAATCTAGATTATCAAAATAAGCCACATTACCAGAACTGATTTTTTTATCTTTATATATTTTTCTTTCCTTTCAAAGCCAACTTTAGAGTAACATTCTATCAAAATCAGTAATCCAATTGTTTTATTACATTTTATCTGAAACGTGTCATGTTGAGGAAAACAGGGAGAACCATTTGCAGTTGTTCATGGTTATCGTTCAATCTCATGAGTGAGAGAACCTAGTTTGATTTTACATACAGTAAAAGGCATTGCTTGCACCAATTATTTATCATTTAAACGTGAAAAAACAGAACTAGACTTGTAACAAGATTTTTGTAATGTTGAATGATAACGAAGCTTTTTTTTTAACTTTAGAAGTAATTTGGTCAATATGTAGGAAGATGTTTATAAAATAATGCATGCAAGTACACACCCAATTCAATTCAAAATGTAGTGCTCTATTGCACGTGAAACATAACGAGCTCTGTCTTCCTCTTCAGAAGCATAGTCTAAAGGCAAGCCATAATTATAATCAATTGTTACAACTGGTAATCTTTTCCCCTGCCTCATCTCTCTTTTAATTTCATACTGATGTTCCCTTCCACTGCGCAATGAAATTGAACTCAGTTCCTGATGTGAAGATGAAGAGTGAAGGGTTGGGTAAGAAGAATATGGAACAAATCTAGCTTTTCCTCCTGTGTTGATTACCTCCAAAGGATGGATTTTCCTGTAACCATCAGGGCAATCAGATCTATAATATGAAAACAATTATTAATCAAATATTATAATGAGCAAAGTAATTTGTAGCAATGAGACATACATTGGATTTACTTTATTGAAACAATAAATAGCTAATTCAAGGAAACATATCAGAATGTACATGATTTCACTGAACATTTGTTAGAGAAAGAATCTTTCAGAATAAATGTAGAAAATGCCTTTTTTTCAAATTATACTAATTACAGGTTATGTACGATAGTCCTTTCTCATTGGCTTTCTAATATCAAGCTGTTTTACTGAAATATGTGATGGGACAGATGCTCAAGTGTGGAAAGATTCCAATTTGTCCAGTATCCTCTCTCGAAGGATTCTTAATCTTTTTAATAACATGGGACATGTTTCATGTATGTCTTGGAAAAAATCCCTTAAATCTACTCACACAGAACTGTAGATTACACGTCCTCAACTTTCAATTAGTGACTCTTCCAAGATATGATGGACTCCCCAAAAGTTAGTTATAATCCGGTTCTTAAATTCTGAGTTGCTCCCCCATCACATGACTGCATTTCGGTGCCTGGCAACCAGCCTGCATTCATGGCCATTTCTAGCGTCTCAATGTCACATGGCTGCAATTTACAACTTTTTGCTAAAAAACATGTTTAATTCCTACTTTTGGCAAAACTGGCCCATAGTGAACAATGGGTTGACTTAACGATCCCAGATTCACTTAACGACCAGAATGATTTGCTTAGTGACCTCTGCAAAAAAGTAATAAAACCAGGTCCGTCACATGGTAGCCTGCTTTACAAGTGTCATGATTTACAATTCTAATGGCAGGCTCTATTACGGTCTTAAGTCGAGAACTCCTGTATGCAGTGTTTCCGAGCAAACCTATATACATTTTTTCCTCAGATTAGTACACATTGAATGGGAAGTACTACTTTTGAATATGCCAATATGAATATGACTACATTGCTAGAATTTAAATTATGGGATTATGCATTTTTTGTGATCATACCTCTTTTAGGAATAAATATTGCTCTCTCAGATTAAATTAAGAATACATCAAAACGGAACTCAATAGTTAAACATTAGCTAAAGTTTTCACCTAACCAGAAATAAGTCTTTCAAATGATGTATCATGTTCTTAAAACTGTCTTCTTGTTAAAGTTGAAACAGAAGAACTATATATAGTTTTATGATCATATCATATATATAATTTTTCAGGACTGGGCTACATTAGACCTTTGAATAGCATACCTGGAGCTAATTTTAATTAGTGAACCAAAACAATAAAACGTTTCATATGAACTCCTGTGACAATCACAATTTTACCTGCAAGTTCCACTATAATTATCTTTATCAGAGCCATAATCTCTCTGAAGTAAGGCAGATTCTGCGTAGTACTCATGAGAAGGAAAACGATAGCTTCTGAAAGGAAAAGAATAAATCTTTTCAGCAGAATATAATACTCAATAATCAATAAACTACCAAGGAAAAACCAATCACATCTCCACCACAGTGGCTGAGAAGCTACTCTATAAAAAGGGAGCATATCCCACATTCACGAGCTTTGATGATGTTACTTACTTGGGTAATGACAGTTCTGCAAGTAAACCACCAAGCTCAGACAAAACCAAGGACCCCCAAAGGTCAATTGTTAAAGAATTTATATAATGAAGAAAAAATAGGTGTGATATTATACAGGTAATCCTCAATTTACGACCACAAATGAGTCCAAAATTTCTGTTGCTAAGTGAGACAGTTTTGCCCCATTTTATGACCTTTTTTTTGCCACAGCTGTTAAATGAATCACTGCAGTTAATGAACCTGGCTTCCCCACTGATTTTGTATGTCAGAAGAACGTATAAGATGATCACATGACCCCAGGACACTGCAACCATCATAAATATGAGTCAGTTGTCAAGCATCTGAATTTTGATAACCAGGATCCTGAAACAATTGTACGTACGAAAAACGATCATAAATCACTTTTTCCAGCCCCATTGTAACTGCAAACAGTCACTTAACAAACCGTTACAAGTTGAGGACTACTTGTATAGTTAATTAGCATTATGCAATTAAAAGGATTGGTTCATTGATAATACAACCCAGGATCCAACACTTAACTAGATGGGTTTTTCACAATTTCTCTGCCTTCTCTAGCTCCAGTGTCACTTTATATTCTATTGTGGTGAGTTCTACAGAACTCATACTGGAGGTCAAATAAGATGAAGAATCAAATAAAAGTATCACTCCACCCTTTCTCCCTTAATCTTAGCCATAAAATTCTAATTCTGGATCCAAATTTACATACCTTACAGTGTAATGTAAAATAAAACTGTGTAATATGGAGGTGATGGAATTTCAATGAAGAGTAGGTTTTTAAACAAAATTTTCAACAAAATTTGCATTTTTCATTATGGCTCATTTCATCAATCATGTTCTTCTACATTCCACAACATGTAAACATGTTACAGTATATACATGCCCTTTCATGTTAACCAACATTTTGCAAAGTGTGGTTGGGAAGTAAGAAAATAACAAGGTAAAGAAATGAGATAAGTAATGAAAAAGAAAGTTAGTACCTCAAATTTATGCCGATATCAACTAAGCTCTCTAGACTGTTTGCTTCCATAATATTTATATACAGCTTTACACATTGTCATTTATTCTTTAAACTTTTATCTAGAAAGGCAGTTTGGTCTAGTGGTTAAGGCACTGGCTAGAAGCAATGAGAAACAATAGTCTCAATTTAAGCATGAAAGTTGTGTGTCTGACTTTGGGCCAGTCAGCCTTTCAGTCCAACCACTTTATAGGATTGTTGTGGGGAAAATAGAATGAGAAAGGAGTATGTATGTATGTATGTATGTATGTATGTATGTATGTATGTATGTATGTATGTATCCTAATTACTTATAAAGTACTAACCCAGGAGAAAAATCAAATAAATAAACTTCCCATCTTTTTTAAAAAATCTCATTAATTTCATCCAACACAATTTATTCCGTGACTGATTCATTCTTCTTTCATATATTTTGCTCACAATTCATTCCTTCTATATGATCAAACTTCCTCAATATGTTTCTTTCATACTGGTAATTCAATTTAGTAGTCAATCCACATTCATTCAGTACCCATTCATTCCTGCTCATGTTTTAACCATATAACTTCAGTACCTATTTCCATTCCATTCAACCTTTACATTTCTTCTGTTATAGACAGTTTTCAATAAATATTTTCATAACAGATCACACAGTGCCTATCACCTTTCTACTAGTAATTGCATGTCTTAAAATTTCTCCCTTTCCCTATCTTTACAAAACATTCTAGCAAAGGTTACAAATTCATCTACCTACATTTTTTCCACACTTAGGTATAGTTTGCAGTCATTCATTCCAAAATTTACTTGATATTTAATACCTTAATTTTTAGAAACATCTTGTTGTCTCATACTATTTACCTATCATTAGCTAAATTATACAGAATCTTAACAAGGCATTTTCTGCATATAAAATTTCTCGTAATTCATGTCTCCAATTAGCACATCTCTGCATCATCACAAACATTCCTTATAAATCCATGAATATGTGACGCAACCAAAGAGACATAACACATCCCTTTTTATTCTTTGCTTGATGCTGAAGTTTGTGCTAAGGATTCAATTTATTCTTACATTTTATTTCGTTATTTGTTTATAAATAATTTAGATTTTGTAACTTGCACTCCAGTGATTCTGGTGGTGCACAAAGAAAGAGAATAACGCCAGACAACAAAAAAGGAAGATGAACATAGAACAGATACAAAACTCTTCATACAGGGAGGCCACATCCCACCTTTGCCCAAAGTCTGGGAAAAGAGCCAAGACTTTAGGGCTCATTTAAAGGACAGCAGGGTTCAAACCTCTGGCAGGATACTAGAATGAAACCAATTCCCAGGCACAGTTGGTTTTGTAAGCAAAGCACATTCATATTTAAACATTTCTTCAGTTATGCCATTTGTATCTATTCTATCCATACCATGTGCCATCATCTTCCGGAAATGCTCCTCTGGATTCTATTTGGACAATCATTGCACAAAATAATTAATTTGACATCAAAACTCAAAACAAAGCTAAAATAATTTTTTAATTTTTAACTTTTTAACTTCCCAGGACCTTCCGTAGCAGACTAAGAAAAAAAAAAAAAAGAGAGAATTAAAACAGCACCATAAAGTGAGAACTTGCTGAACTCGCATCCAATGATTCTGGGCTCAGAAGTTCTCAACAATGGGTTTTTAACACATTACAATTATTAATTGATGTTACTTGTAATCTGACTCATGTTGTAGCCTGTATTTGCAAAACCATCAATCTTCCCTTTCCTTCCTCTCCAACTCACCTCAATTTAAATCCGACATCAGTGTAGTCACTCCATACATCTGATGAAGTGAACTGCAGCTCATACAATGCTTTCAAGAGAATTTGTTAATCAGAAAAGTTGCTAGACTGTTCTTTTGCTACAATCTATACTGGGTTTCCAACAATCTCACAACATTTTTTCTTTTCATTCTCCTTTCTTGAATATTGACATTTACGGCAATTGTTTCAATTTCATTTTGGATGTGTCATTAGTATACAAACTCTAAAATACAGTATTCTTTGCAATAGTCTTGTTTCAGTTTCGCTCTCAAGAATTCCATGACTTTTATTTTTAATTCTACTCTGATGTGCAAGATCCTAGTTTAACCTTCTTCACTCTCTTTCAAAATAATTATTCTTTGCATATAACTACATTCTTTATGACAATCATTTTCTCTACATGTACATTAAACAACATTTTTATCATTTTGTAGCAATAAAATATATAATTTACGTATAATTTATTTTAAAATACAAGATTTGTATTTTTTTTTAAGTTTTATTGGATTTTTTAAAAAGTATACATCAATATCAATACGTGAAGTGTGGCCTCTGGGTATAATTCATTTTGATACAAACAGCAAAAATAGTAATAATAATAGTTGTTGCATTAATCAAGTTTATGTAATCCTAGTATTGATATACATGATTGCTTTTTAGAGTAGTTGTTCAATATTTCAATGCTCCATTTTAATGCCAACATTATTAAGCATACATAGTAATACCATCTTTCAACCTCTAATATTTTTATCTAATTATTACTTATATTCTATTATATAAAAATTATATCTGCTAATATTCCCTATTTCTTATTTCTACCTCTATTCTAACTTCTAATCAGACCACCATTACTAATCCTAATGTTAATACACTTGTTTATATTAAGACGTAGTCCTTCATTATTTGGTTGTTCAAAGTCACCATATGCCATTCAAGTACCAGTCACCCTATTATTTAAACATATCTAATAATATCATCTTTCAGCCTCTAATCTTTCAATTTCTCTTGCTTTATATAAAGGTGTGTGTTCTTATTTCTACCTCTATTCTAGTTTTTAATCAGGCCATCTTTATATTAACAAAAAAAGAAAAAAAAAGAAAGTGATGATAATTCCTTTCTATCCACCATCTCTTATCTGTTTTAATACTTCAGTTCTTATTCATTTTTTGGCTTGCCTCCCATATGCCTCTCTTGGATCTTTGTCTCTATCAGCATCTGTGTCTTCATCATTCAATCTGAGTATTTCTCCCATTTCTATCCTCCTAAACTGTCAGGTCTCCCAAGTGCCCACCCAAACCCCTATCTCTCTTTCTTCCAGATTATCCAATTCCATTTTAAGAGTCTTAAAGTACTTTTCTCTTGGTTTATTTCATCAATCATTATTATCTTTATCACCTTCTCATCCTCTTGCTTTGTTTTCTGTTTTGTCTGTTCTTTCTTTTCCTCCTGATGAAGCATCTTGTCTTATTTTAATAAGTCCTGCTCTTACAAGTCCAAAACCAGCATTTTCAAATCCAACGTTACTTCTCAGAAAGTTCAATAATCATAGTTCTTTATATCTCAGGATTATTAATCAATTCCATTTAAGTAGTCCAGGCAGCCTCCGCAAATCAAGAGTCACTATACTTTACTTAGTCTTCCTTATTCTTACAATAGTGTCTCCAGTAATCATAAAGTGGATAGTTATAGAACAGTTATCACCACAGTCCTCCAGATGAATGCTGTTTATTTCTTTTAAGAATTTTCCTAGTCTGTAGGGGTATGGTATATTTTCCATTCACCAGGAGATGGCGGCCTCAGTTTAGGTTTTAGCATTGTTTCAGTTCTGATAAATTGATTAATCCAAATTTAATTCAATTTATGGAAGCAAAAGAGGCTATTCAAGTAAATTCAAGTAGTTCCAGCATTTTATAATGCTTTTCCAAAACAACTCCTACCCAGTTTAAGAATCCAATTTTCTATGTTTTAAAGATCTTTAGCTTTTCTCCCCTTAGTTCCTTTCTTTCGGGACTAGAACTTTTCTCCCTATGGTAGTTTGCTGCTTTAAAAAAAATAGTATATTTAAATAGTATATATTTAAAAACAATTTTTTTTAAAAAAAATTTTAAATTATTTTTTCTTTATAAACAAGAGCAGAAACAAACACAAAACATAAATTTCCATTTTACAACAGTTTCATATTGGTGTTCTTCTAAAATTCAGGTTCCCAACCCCCTGTCTTTACATATATTTATATTTGTGGTTCCCTTGTTCCTTATTTATGTATATATTTCTTTATCTATTATACATATTGTTGTATCTATATATTATTTTACATATATTGTTTATTTAGTGGAATATTAGTAATCCTTATTTACTATTCCCGACTTCTAGCCATTTATTCAATTTATTCCTTATTAAATAATATACTGTTTCATCTTTTTCTTTTATCTCTTTCATCAATTTGTCCATCTCTGCACAATCTGACTTTCCTTATCACCTCTTCCTCTTTTAGTATAGCGTTGCTTTTCCAATTCAGTGCATATGTTATCCTGGCTGCCGTTGTAATATGTAAAATTAAATATTGTATTTCTTTGGTATAGTTTCTGGAGAGTATTCCCCCCCAAAATAGTTCCCGTTTCCAGTCTATACCTTCTCACCCAGCTCCAATCACTGTTCATCTGCACCGCTCCTGCACGTTTCTTTGTTGCCTCAGCTTTCCCAGCTTTGTGGCAGCCACGATGGCTGTCTCTTCTCAAGGGAGTGGGAAGAAGCCCTGAGTCCAGCAGGAGAGTTGCTGCTCTCCCAGAACTACAGGGTGCCCCTCTTTTCTTCACCACCCCTACAGGGTGGCTTTAGCTCCTTTCAGAGCCCTACAACAGGGAGAACTCAGCATTGGAGTGCGGAGACTTGTTCCTCAGGTCCAATATTGCCACAACATCAGCTGGAAGTCCCTGTTCTCTTTCTGCAGTTGTTCTATTCCATTCTAGTTTATTTCATTTTTCCTTGTCTTTCATATCCACTTTCTCCTGAAGTCATTCTTCACCTTACCATCTAATGGTTTTTCCTGCGTTTAGAAATACCTGTCCTTTATTCTTAAACTTTCAACATAATCAAAGCAGGCAGCTATTTCAATTATATTCATTCCTTTTTTATTGGTATGTATGAACACTTATGCTTATGAACACTTATGCTTAAGTATTAAGCAAAGAGATATTTAACGAAACAGATACTAAGCCACCATTTTCATTAATTTGTGGATGTCCAAAAAGGCTAATCACTGTTTCTATATTCTGTTGTCTTATTCCCATTCATTCAAGTCTACTATCAGAATAGGTTATGAGAATAGGTTCTCAGATACCCAACCTATACTTTTCCTTTCATTCATTTAATTTAAAATTCATAGTACTTATATTTAGTCTTTCATTCTAAGTTGAAAGCATCTACAGAAGAGGTGTCAAAGTCGTGAGCCACGGACCGGATACATCACACACTGGCCACGCCCACGCGTAGTTTAGTGAAAGGGAAAAAGACGCCATGATGTGAGTTTGACATCCCTGATCTACAGTATACAGGTAGTCCTTGAGTTACAATAGTTCATTTAGTGACTGTTCAAAGCTCCAATGGCACAGAAAAAGGTGACATGATCTTTTTCCACACTTACGACTGCTGCAGCATCTCTATGGTCAAATGATCAAATTCAAACACTTGACAATTGATGTTTGCCAGTTCCACTAATCTAATCATATATTAAAAATGTAAACTGTCTAGTATGAATGGATTTACAGAAAAGCATTAAAAATCTGCAATTGGTTCTGTATAACACATAATTCAAACTATTAGTAGCACATTAAAAAGCAATGCCTGTTTTATTGATTTATATGATCTTTAGTTTTGTTAAAGAAAACTGAACAAATAATATAATATTGAAGCTAATCAATAATTCTCACCTTTCAGAATATTCCTCATACGGCTCATTAATGTGAGTTGAATGATCATTAAAAGAATTCAGCATTTGTTCAGGTACCCCGTTTTGGAAATCTTTCAGCTGTGACTTCTCACTAAAATCACAGTATGACTGATTATCAAGGAATGGTCTACTTCTTCTATTGTAATCTTCATCATCAAAATCTTCTAATGACAATTTTCTTTGTAATTCACTGTGATGCTGCTGGTCAAGGAAAGGTACCATTCTTTGTCCACATCCCCTAGTCACATACTCAAAATCTCCCACCGGTGACTGGACATCATCACGAACAGGACGATTCTGAAACAGTCTTAGTTTTTCCACAGGTCTCTTGTTCAGGAATGACTGATTTTTGTCCTGCAAGGGTGACTGAAAATCATCTCTAGACTGTCGATTGTAAAATTGTCTTCGTCTTCCTCCTCGGTCTCTATTGAGCTGGCTATCTGTCGGTCTATGCTTATAAGAAGGAGTGTCAGCAAAACGTCTATGCCTTTGTTTACGGTTCATATTAATGTCTCTACCTGATACATTTCTTCGAAAGTCATCATCAAGCTGGTGGTTTTCAAAAGGTTGAAATCTGTGCCCTGGTTTTCTTGTGCTAAACTTTAAATCTTTAATCTCCATTTCTTCTTGGCAGTCATCATGAAACTGATGGTCAGGGAAATGCTTTTGTCTTATTTGTGGCAGTGGTGGCTGCATGTCATCATGAAACTGGTGATCATGGTATGGTTTTCGACGTTTCCCAGGACCCTTATTAATAAAATCAAACTCTCTCAATCGGATCTGTTCCGGTAAGTCATTGGGGCCATCATCATAAACCCTTAGTCTTTTACCAGGCCTGCCAGGAAAAAAATTAAGTATTATTTCTTAAGAAAATAAGGTGATAACATACACTAACAAAAACAAATTCTAGAAGAACAAATGTAAATTTGTCAAAATTGTTTAGAATTTAGTTTGCCCTTAATGAATATCTTCTGACCCATATGTTACGAGTGCCACTTATGCATAGGGTTTAATTTTCATTCCCCTGCAAAGTACTTTGAACTTGGCTATGTAAACCTCGCCTTCCTGCTGAGGTTGGGACAGTGAGAAGGCTGGTGAGTGTCAGTAAGGATTCCAGCTAACCAAAAGGAAACTATAAAAAATGGAGGAATTAAGTTTCTTACTCTTGACCCATATCCCTGCTTACAGTTTTCTGCACTACTAATAGCAATGTGAAAATACGAAATAAAGCTTGGCAATGAATACGTTAATATTTTCAACATGTTCAAAAATAATTATTCCCTCAGGGTTGAATAAAGTATATGGAATTATACAAGTTAGATTTATACAATTATCCTACCATATAAAGACAAATACATTTTTGGCAGTTACCTAGAATATTCTTCATTTGGAAATCGATCCATACGTTCATCTATATCACCTGGCGGTGGCACAATATCTCCATCAGAATCCCACATATTCATCCCCAGGTTGCTAAGGAATTTCAAAAGAGAATTTAACACATTTTTTGTGAGGATACAATGAAAAAAGACAAAAATAGTGTGATTACACTAAATCTAGTGAAAGAAGGGAGAAGTTCTCAGCAGGATGTATAGCATAATTCTATTGATTATAGGATACTTTTCTATAGTCTCTCTCTGAAATGGCTGTACTCTTGTAGGTATTTTCTATCAGCATATCAACTACCTAAATCTTTTAGGATTCACCATTTGTTTCCCACTTTTTCAATTTGGTGTCTATTTATAGTCTATTTAAAAAGGCAATGATTATTCTACCTTTTGTGATCAACTTCAGAAAAAGAAACACTGAAGCTTATTTAAAATGTGTTAGAACAGAAAAGGAACATATTCTACAAGAATAGGATTAGACTCACCTTCTCATTGGCTGAGTTTTAAGATCTGACAGATATATAGGACCATCCATATGGTGACCACGTGCTTCTCCAAAAGCTAAACAGATGGCAAGAACATGAGTTATGTGAAACAGGGCTCTTGATGAAAAATGGACAAGTTATTGAGGAAAAGTTCAATAATAGCACATAATTCTAGAATCTGTCTTTTGTTTTTTTGGAATTTGATAAAATGTTGATATAGAAATCGCTTTTTCAAAACCACAACAGCAAATGGATGCTTCTCATATAAATGTTCCTGTCAGCTGAAGTTAGCAAATGTGGAGCAAGACTCAGTGCAGCTCCTCCTCCCAAAAAATATTTTTTCTACTTAAGCACAAACAAAGATTGTACTTAATACTGATTGTCACTAAACATAACCAAAGATCTTACTTAACAGTAAATTGAAACTTCCTAGAATTTGCCCCCGTTAAGTGGAAATGGTTATCAGATAGAAGAATACTGAACAAAGTTGTCATAGTAACTGCAGTGACTTGGAACTTTGTGTGTGTGTGTGTGTGTGTGTGTGTGTGTGTGTGTGTGTGTACAATTTTCTGTGAAATGCCACGGAAATTTTTGATCATTACAAAAAAATGCCTGTATGAACTTTAGGTTCTTATGCACTCATAAAAACAAAAGTGCAGCCCTATTTGATCATGATAAGCATTTTTTCAAGTGCAGCATTCTGCTTCCAGGTGGCAAATCAAATTACTGTAGTCCAAAAATAGACTATAAAGTCAACAATATTCTGAATTTTTTTTTTTACTTTTGCTTTTGAATTGACTAGATTCCTCTTCCTAGCCTTACATAGGAACTATTTCTTGTTCTTAATTAAGGAAAAAAAGAAATCTAGAACCAAGATACAGCAGCTTTTGGATTTCCTCTTTGAATCCCCAAGAGATAAAGAAAAAGAAAACTTCCTACAAATCTCTGCTTATTAAAATAAACTATGTTTGCTATTGAATCCAAAACTGACCAATGCCTCTCACTGGAGTCCTATATTACACTTCGTTTTCAGTCACAAAACTTATCCATTGCCAGGAATATTTCTTGTGTGTCAGCCACAGCACCATGATTTTGATATGTCAATCAATACATAATAAACATAGAGACTAATGTATAGGTCTGTGATGGCAAATTTGTGGCACGCATAGCCATATCAGTGGGCATGCCAGCTCAGCTCTGCCAGCTGATTTTCGGGTTTTCTGGGCCCACCAGAAACAGGCTGTTTCCTGCCTCCGGAGGGCCTCGGAGTGGTGGTGGGGAAGGCCTGTGTTTTGCTGTCCCCAGCCTCCAGAGGCTCTTTAGGAGTCTGGTGAGGGCGAAAAGGGCCTTCCCTACCCCCTTGGAGGCCCTCTGGAGGCTAGAAACAGTCCCACTGGAAGTTGGCAAACGGGCAGTTTCAGGCCTCCGGGGTGGGAGGGTGGGGAAGGCCGTTTTCGCCCTCCCCAGACTCCTAGAGAGGTTCTGGAGGCTGGGAACAGCAAAAAATGGGTCTTCTGGTCCCACTGGAAGTTGGCAAACTTCGGGGGAGGCTGTGTGCGCATGGTGCATAGAATAATAGGTGTGGGCACGTGTGCATGACCCCCCCCCACCCACTCCTGGCACACGAAGGCAAAAAGGTTAGCCATCACTGGTATAGGTAGTCCTTGACTTACGAACACAATTGAGCACCAATTTTCTCTTGCTAAGTGAGACACTTATTGAATTTTGCCCCATTTTATGACCTTTCTTACCACAATTGTTAAGTGAACTACTGCAGTTAAATTAGTAACACAGTGGTTAAGCGAATCTGGCTTCCTCATTGACTTTGCTCATCAGAAAGCTTGCAAAAGGTGGTCACATGATCCCAGCAACTGTCATAAATGAGTTAATTGTCAAATCTCCATGTGATCATGGAGATGCTGCAGCGGTCAGAAGGAGCACTGGTCTTACCTGATATGATCTCGTTGACTGGAGGCAGCATCCAGGAATGGGTTGTCCTTGTCGGTCAGCCAACTGAACGAAGTCTGTCAAAGCTGCGATGACACGCCTTCTGCCAATGGTCCCCAGCTTTTAGCGAAGATGAAGGGACAGACTTGACGTGGTCAGCTCTGATGTGATCCAATGTGGACTGAGGGCCAACCCTACTCTAGGGTGGGGTAGGATGCTGCCTCAACTCAACGAGAAGGATCATATCAGGTAGGACCAATGCTCCTTCTCCATTGTAGTGGAGGCAGCATTCAGGAATGGGACATACAAAAGCGGTTGTGTCCTTATAGGTGGGCTGCAGCCCGGTCAGAGGTCTCCTCATCCGCATGCACTCTCTGTAGGACCGACCTACCTACCAAAGGCTGCCTTAGCCAAGGCATAGCTGTTCAGTTTGTAGTGCTTGATAAAAGGGGACAGTGAGGACCAAGTTGTCGCATGGCAAACCTATTCCAGAGAGGCCTGCGTTGCTCACACCGCACTTCTGGCTGCACTACGTGTAGAGTGTGCTGTTATACTCTTGGGTAATGGAATGGCCTGTATCTTGTATGATTTGACGGTACATGTCCTAATCCAGCATCCTATGGTCGATGGAGTGACCCTAGAGCGTAAGGTGGCAGACTGAAAGGATACAAAAAGCAACTCTGTCTTCCGAATGAAGTTTGTTTAAAAAAAATCTGGAGTGCCCGTCTCACATCTAGCATGTGCCACTTCCTTTCCAGTGAATGCACTGGATTGGGGCAGAAATCATGTATGATAAGTTCTTGAGCCCTGTGGAATCACATATTTACTTTCGGAATGAAAGAAGAAAGAAAACGTAAAACCACCCCGTTAGGGTGGAATACACAGAGATCCGGTCTGATAGAAAGCGCTGCCAACTCCGATATCTGCCTGGCCAATGTTATGGCCACCAAGAAGGCCACCTTGCAGGTCAGAAAGCGCAATGTGGCCTCTCTCAGTGGTTCAAGTGGGGCTTCGGTCAGTGCCTGCAATACCTTAGTGAGGTCGCAAGAAGGGCAACGGTGAACCACTGGAGGCTGTAGGTTGGTGTGAAATGGCTCTTGTTGGTATTTATTGAAAACCCGTGATCCTGAAGTACCTGGATGGTGCGTCTGAGATCCCCATATGCCTGGGGAACAGAGGCGAACTGGATCAGGATATCGTGCAGATAGGACTGGACGCGCATGGGGAGAGCCAGGAGCATGCCGCCAGGGCAGCCAATACTTTCGTAAATGCCCTGGGCACCGACGATAGGCCGAATGGCAATACTGCATATTGATAATGCCGTCCTGCATAAAAAAACCTAAGGTATTGCCTATGTACCGGTACAATGGGGACATGAAGATAAGCTTCAGTGAGGTCAATAGAAGGGAGGAAGTCACCCTCCCTAACGCCATCCAAAATGGACCGAAGAGACTGCATTTTCAACCGCTTGTAGGTGATAAGGCGGTTTAATAGCTTTAGGTCTAGAATTGCCCTATACCCCTCCCCTCCAAAGCTTTCAGAATTACAAAGAGGATGGAATAAAATCCCAACCTCTGCTGGTCGTCTGGAACCAGCTGAATCTCTTGGATATCCAGCAGATGTTGAATAGCAGTTTCCATGAGGACCCGCTTCGCTTTAAGCCCTGAAACAGGTCAGCAAATGAAAAACCTCGGGGTTGTGGAGAGGAACTCTAAGGAGAGGCCCGAGTGGATCGTCTCCAACACCCATGCATCAGATGTTATGTACTCCCATTGCCTGGCAAAATGTGCCAGGCATCCACCAATGGAAGGGTTGGTGGTACAGCTAATTCTGGCACTTGAAAGAATGGCTTCCTCCCCCTCGAAAGGGCCATCTAGGTGGAAACTGTTTAAAACCACCCATCCTTTCTTGTTGTTGGTCCTACCTCTGATAGAAGGGACGTTGTGAGCGCGGTAGCCCGAACCGACTGTCTGAACCCCTAAAAAACTGGCGTTAGAAGTAGGTTGATGGTTGGGCCTCCGCCCACTGGGAGAGAGATGGGAGGGTCTTATGTTTATCATGTGATTCCAGAAGAGGGTCCAGGAAGGCTCCAAATAATTGCTCCCTAGAGAAAGGTGTGGAGGCCAGTCTCCACTTGTGTTTGGCATCTGCTTGCCATTGGAGAAGCCACAGGAGCTGCCTGGAATTCACATTTGAGGCGATGGCCTTTGACGCAAACCTTGCGGCGTTCAGCATCGCATCTGCGGAAAACTCCAGAGCCGCCTGCAACTTGTTCAAGTCCTGATGGGTCCTGGTATCACCCATTGGGACCTGATCCTGCAACTGTTTTAGCTGGAGGAGAGATGTTATATTAAAGAATGAGGCCACCGTGGAGCCCATGACAGCCCAGGCAACTGCCTGGTGCGTCTTCCTCAAAGATTGCTCTGCCCTCCTGTCCTCAGGTCGGAGAACTTCTTCTGGGGTGGGACCTCTGGAATCATGGCCTGTGCAGTCAGTGTGGCTACTGGGGCATCCACCGTAGGCAACATACACACCTTTCAGAGTTCAGGCCCCCACTAGTGAGCTCAAAAAACAAGGAGCCTGAAAAATCAAAGGGACCTGGAACAAGATCCAAGGATGGTGGGGTGGATGCCATGTTGGTGGAAGTTTTTGCCTTGAAAAGCAAGGAGTTAAATAAAGCTGGTTTGAACACTTCTGCAAATGCAGGCTGATCTGGTTGCAAGCCCTTATCCTCCGATAAGTCCAGATCCTGGCCTGCCTCATTTTCAGACACCAATGAACGATGTGAAGGGCTTGGGGGGTGGGGGTGAGGTGGTAATGACCTTGTGTCTTGCAAAACTCCCCTGAGGTATGAGTCACTGGGAGGAAAGAATGAGGCAAGGGGTAATCAGAGTGAAGAGAGGCAACTCTTTGACTCTGCTGTATGTCAGTTGCTATTCCTTTCTGAACAGCCTCAGAAATTAGGTCTCCCATGCTGGCTGGCACCTAATCTAGCTGCAATCCTGCAGCTGTAGGAGTAAAGGTGGCGCCAGTAGCCTCTTACCTGACAGGCTGTTGCCAGGCAGAACTTGAGTGAGAACCCTGTGGAGTTAAGCTCGGCAAAGGCTCTCTGTTGCCAGGCAGATCAGTTAAATGTTGCACGCTAGCACCAACTGGCAACCACTGCAAGGCAGAGCGGCTGTCAAAGTCCTCTAGCAGCTCTAACAGCTGCAAATTAAAAAACTGGGAACTTGCTGCCTGATCCTGGACCGTCTGAGGCAATGTTCTCTGACGGTCAGTCTTCTTTTAAGGTTTTTCGATCTCCCGATTGATAGCCTTCTGCTGCCTGACACATCAATCTCTGAAGCCTTAGAGGGAATTTTGGAGGCTCCACGGTGCCAGAATATCTTTGCCATGGCTCTCTTGCCCGCAGGCCTCTGCCTAGAGGGTCCTGCTGAACTGTCACCTTCAGGGACCAAGACAGCTGGATTATTGCTGCCAAGCGCATTCTCTGTGATAATGGCAGCAGCCGTCCTGGGCCATTTCGTGGCTCAGCAGACTCACCCAAAATGGACCCTGCTGCTCGCAAGTGCAGCAAAAGCCTGGTGCTCCTTCAGGAGTGTGCCCAGGACCCAAGCAGGGACTCAGCTGCCTGTGAGCCCGAAGGCAAAGGCTGGGCTGCTGGACTGCCACTGGGCAGCAAAACTCACGATCCGACGATCCAGAAGGCTTCAGGCAGTTGGCACTGACTTGGTTGTCAGCGGGGAGCTCGCTGTGCACTGGAGAGAGAGGAGCGCCAATCGCTGACATCCAAAGCAGCCAAGGGTCAGTGGCGTTGAGCAATGCTGCTACTCGCTGCCCTGCCAGGAATGTTCCACATCTGGCTTGCCGCCACACAGCCTTCAGCAGAGTTGGGCTAAAGCCCTTCACGCTGGAAAAGCCTGGCTCCACCAGTCAAGGCTGACAGTTCAATGTGTATTGAAGATGATGAATAAAAATGTCAATTGTAAGGAGAAGTGATCCAAGAATAGGTTAGCTAAAGAAACCACGCCTGTCATTGACCAAGACTGAGTCAAAAGCTGGGGACCACTGGCAGAAGGCACGTCCTCGCAGCTTTGACAGACTCAGTCCTATTGGCTGACAGACGAGGACAACCCATTCCTGGATGCTGCCTCCACTACAATGGAGAAGTGCCCAAACCATTATAAGTCACTTTCTTCAGTGCCACTATAACTTTGAATGGTTGCTAAATGAACTGTTGTAAGTCGAGGGCTACCCATAAGGGAATTGCTTATTTGCTGGGCATTTTTGTAGGGAGACGATGCCACAAAAGCAACTTTCCACAAATGTTGCAAGCAATATTAGGTCTGGACTACCTAAAGAAATTATATGAAACATTTCTCCTTTTGTTATATATGTGTGAAGTGCTTTTGTACATATAGGAAAAGAGGGCATTTCCAATTTCCTGCTGGAATTCCATGAAGCTCATTTTTGTGATATGAACTTAAAGCGAAAGCAGGGGAGAAAAATTCTTCAGTTCACATGTGATACTTTGGGAAGTGATCTTTTGGATCTCGGTTACAACAGCTCATTCAACCAAACAGTATTACATAACCTGGGATTCTGTTAAAAAAGGCATGCAAATACCTTGGATTGCTGTTTCTGGATCCCAACCTTCAACATCAATAAGATATCTAAAAGAACATAAATACAATTATGGATTACCCAACTTTCATTGGAGTGAAAGTACCGTAATTATTTAATGTTTGCTGTGACACTTACCTGCATATAAGGTAACCTGTTCTATTGATTCCATTAGTACAGTGTACTCCAATGAGTTTCTCTATTGGAAAAGCAAAATGAAAATTAAACAATGCAAACATGTTAATGCATGATACAAAGAAGGCTTTAAAATAATAGAATATTGCTCTTTAGCGGATTTGTGCAATTACATTTCTCTGAAACTTTGATTCAGAACTGGAAAAAATGGGAATTCAGAAGCAGATTGTGTGACCTCTGCTGCACGTGCAAGTTCCTGCTAAGTGTGATCAAGAAGAGGCAAAACTGATAGAGCTTGACACCAGAGGTGAAAGCTTTGTTGATCTGCATGCAGTTTGGGTAGCCCTTGACTTAATGACTATTCAAAGTTATAATGGATCCCCCAAAAACGACTTACAACCTGCAATCATGTGATCACATTTTGGGCACTTGGCAACTCGCCCGCATTTATGGCCATTTGAAGCACTCTGTGTTTATGAGTTTTGCCAGAAATTGGTTGTTACTCCTGGTTACTGGTAAAAACTGACCCATCGAGTACAATGGGTTTGCTTAATGTCTACAATGTTAGCTTTAAGTTGCCCTGTTTGCTTAAAGACTACTGCCCCCCCCCAAAAAGGCCATAAAATTAGGTTGGTCTTGTGATGATCACATTATAATTTACAACTGTAATTATCAGGTCATAATTTGAGGACTACCTTTATATTATGTAGAAAGTAGCACTCTTTCATAACCAAGTGTAGGTGCAAGACATCCCATTCCATCTTCTGTGTAGAATGTAGGAGGCTATTTTTGATGTTTCTGATTTAGAATAATATGTGTATGTATGTATATAGGTAATTATTTCAATATGATAGCTGGAATCTAAAGAAATACACAACTTCCAATTGTTCTGGCTCTCTAATATGAAATGATAAAAGCTTTATTTACCATTGTCTGCATTTTCCCATAGAAATTTTCTGACCCATTTTTTAAACAGTAGAATAGTAGGATCATCTGGGACTTCAAGTCCTACAGTAAAAAGTTTCTTATACACCGTATTTTTGGGCAAATCCTAGCAATGAAAAGATGAACAAATACTATAGTTAATATAGTAATTGATTACTAAGATTTTTCATTATTTTAATATTCATTTTTTAAAGAAATTAAGTGCACAATATCATTAAGTGAACAATCCTATTTTTGTATGTTTCAGTGACCTCAACTTGTGTTAATACAAGTTGACCTCCAAATACTGAAAGTAAGTTCTATGATGGAGATCTTTACGATTTTTTCTTCCTCGCTACATTGCAATATTTAATAGGAATTCTGGTAGTGACAGCATCTGTGAATAAAACCAAACTGTTGTATTGTGGCATGTAACAGAATGGTTAGTTTATTGGTTTTAAAAGTGTTATCACAGGGTTGTCGAACTCGCAGCCATGCCCACGCCCGGTTTAGCGAAGGTAATTTGGAAATAAAGTAACTGATCTAAAGAACTGCAACAGGGTGGGTGCTGCACATACTTCTTGGGGAAGACCATTCCATAAAGTCAAGGATGCTATAAAACAGTGATCGTTAACCTTTCTGGCTCTGTGGATTGGTGGCATCGACAGCATGATGGTGAGGGGGGAGGGGATAGTTTCACATACGTGCCTGCCACTTGTGCAAATGGAGCTTCATGAGCTCACCCGCCGCTTGTGCGGCCCAGTTCCCAATGGGCTGCAGACCGGACCCATGCCATGGACTCCTGCTATAAAGAATACTTATTCTCTCTCAGGCCTATTAAAATTTCTCTTGATGAACAGGCCAGGTGGGTAGGTTCATTTCTGGCGAGGCACTGCCTTTATTATAGAACAGTTCTTCTCATGCTGAAGATTCCATAACAACTCAACCCATTTCTAAATTAGTATTGAAAAAAAATGTTTTTATTATCCCCAGCAAATACTAATTTACAATTACCTTGGTATTATAGTATCTTGTTGTATATGTTAAATCAATGATTAAACCAAGCTCCGTATTGAAAGCTTTCACTGCAGCAATGAGATCTTTTGGTGTAAACTTTTGAGGTGTTGGAAGTCGATTATTGATTGCCTAGAAAGGAGAAAAAAAGAAAAAGAACAGTATGGAAAGATATTCTTATGCATATAGAAAAATCTGATTAATTTTTTTAAAAAATAAGTCAAACTGAAAACAAAACACAAGGATTCAAAACAATTAGGTAGTTTCTAAGCAAATAAATAATTGATTTAAAAATAAACAGTGCAGTTAGTAATCCTTTAAGGACTGAAGTTGTTTTTCTTTTTACTCTAATTGTATGTGTTGTTTTACTACAGTGTGACACTGTATAGGGATAACAATAATAAATATTTCATATTTTATATCCCCAGACTGTGGATATATTTTATATCTCCAGACTGAACAAATGCATAGACTGAAAGCATTTGTCCAATGCCATGATTCTGAATTAACCATGAATAAGTGAAGTTACTTGTTGTTCTACAGAGAAACAGTGAAGCAGTGTCTAGGTGGAGCAGGTAATTGTGAAGTAAACATCTTTGCATTTCCAGCTTTATGAAGTATATTTCACAATTTACAACTCTGCATATTGTTAGATCATATTACTATTTATCAGATAGAGTTGCTTCAGCAGTAAGATGGGTGGCATATAAATTTAATAAATAAGTATATAGCAAACATAAATACTCTTTCTTCCATTTCAGAGGAACATTATCCATAGTAGAACTAGGAACAGTGCTACCCAAATTGGTGGAATGTCTGTTCCACCTATGTTCTCAAATTAATTCATATGTGAGCCTTATCAGCTTTAATGAGCAAACAAAGGCTAAGTCACATGAATAAATAAATATATAAGAATGTGTACAGAATGTGTACAAGCATATGTATAAACAAAGTAAATGAAATAAAAAAAGAAAAATCAATATATGTCTGTAAAAATAAAATGGGAAGAATGTAGTAACATCTAAATAAAAGTAGTTTGATGTTGAATTGCTTGAAGTGAAGTTGATGAATATGTGCATGAAAGTACAGATTTAATTATTAATGGAAAGGTTTATAATGTATGTGAAGACTATGAGTTGATGTCACCGAGGTTGCTGTGGGTGTATTTGAAAGTAGAAATCCATTGTTTGATGACAGGGTGGTGACAGCTGCATGTTTTGTTTCAGTGAAAGACAATAATGGAAGAACCAGGGGGTGAATTAGGGGAAATTTTGTGCAATATTCTGAATGAATTTGATCAAAGAAAAATGTGCAATTATGGAATTGAAGGTTAGCTGTTTAATGCCAGAATGTATTAAGTTTACTAGATTTGAAAAAACAACTGAGGGAAGATATAGTGAATAGTACAGGTAGCACTGATGACAGATGGGCTGTGTGAAAACCATATAATTGGTCTTATTTAACAGTACATGAAAAGCTCTTATTCTCTGAAGGGAAGGTTAATAGTCAGCTGTCCAGAAATTCAGATTTAACTACAAGGGTATTACATTTTTGGCCAGTGTACTCTGAAACACCTCTTTAGAAATGAATCTATATTACTGCACAGATTCTACTTATAGTCAAATATTGATTATATAAAATGAATCTATTTTCTTTTGTAGTTAATATAACTTCATAGAAATCATTTTATACATACCCTTTTTAAGGGTACTTTAAAAGCAATGAATCGAGTTCCTGGTATAGGTTGTCCAACTGGTGATACATTCCTCCATCTAATAAAAAGAAACGACACCTTTAAATATACAAATGTTGAAAAAATTATGATTGCAATGCTTTATAGAAAACAGTATTGCCCTGATAAAGCAATTCACATTACTGAAATAATCACTCATGGGAAGAGAACTCGGGAGTCTGAATTTATAGAAGCTATACTGAACTGGAAGCTGGGTTCATCCACCACTTAAGTTTCCAATCAAAATGAGTGTTTCTGCTAAAATTGGTAATTTAAAAAAAAATCATCTACATGCATTTCTCAGTCTAATGTCGCCAAGCTTTCAGGGCCTTATATACACATTCTGTTTCATTCTCTTTGCAAGTATGCAAAAATAATTAATCCTCCTCCTCCTCTATGATCTGTCACTGCTATTATGCTGGGCAAAAGGAATTTCATTCCAAGTAACAATTCTCAACTTCTGTGACATATTAAGGTCTTTGTTAAGTTTTCAAGAAATGACAGTAATGCAAAAGAAAGAAACATTCCCATCCAAAGTAGACATGGTTTTTTCTCTCTCTCAAGCAAAAGTATGTTTTCCCAAAAATAAGACCCAGTCTTATTTTCTTTTAGGCCTCAAAATATGCATCAGGTCTTACTCACTTACCTTAGGACCACCGCAGCCAGGCCTTCCATGCCCTGACATGTGTCATTGTGTGTGCCATGCGACCTCCTGCCACGAGTGGCAGCATACCATATGTATACTTGGCTCGCACTCTTTTCTGCCTTCTCAGAAGGGAAGCAATAGTGAGAGAAAGTGCAGTCAAGTAGAAATGGTTGGAGTGAACTTAGAAGTGTTTAGCCAAAAGGAAAAGGACAGCTGATGGTAGCTTTTTAAAACATTATTTCCTAAAAAAAAAAAAAAAAAAAAAAAAAAAATCCTCCAGAAGGCTGCAAAAGTTTGGAGACAGCTTTACAGCTCAGAGACAGCTTGCATGGGTTGCAAGCCGTCAGTGTCTGACCATGAGTGGTTGCAGAAGTCAGGTAGCAGTGCAACAGGTGTCAGAATATGGAAAGCCTGGCTGCTATGGTCCTAAGGTAAGCAGGTGCAGGGCCCATGGACCAGCTCCACCCTCCCCACCCCAGCTTGATTTTTACACATGCGCCTCATCCCACCTCATACAACCGGATGGTGGATGGGGCTTAACTAGGGCTTATTTTTGGAATATGGTTTATATTAGGCACATGCATGAAGATCGGGCTAGGGCTTCTTTTCTGGGTAGATCGTATTTTCGGGGAAACATATTAGTTTGACTATGGTATAAACTACTGAGGTTCGTATATCAGCCTTTGGAAGCATAGGTGTATGGTCTATGTATCTTTGTAAATAGAAAATACACTGGATCTAATGAAATCTTAATACATGATCCAACCACTTGTGAACTCCACCGACTTCAGCCCCATTTAGAGTACTGTAAGATTTGTCCTTAATGTTTTGCTTGATATACAACAGAGATAAACCATCTAAGACGCAGAGCCTACAGGCAAGCCCTCCCAAATCTTGGATGTTTCCAGAGCCCCTTCATGAATTCTACCAACTTCAATTTTTTAATGGGACAAATCAGGGAAAAGATTAAATATCTGGGGAACAATTACATTCAATTTAAATAAAATTCAAGACAAGGGATTTGTGTCTGGTCGCATCAGCTTCTACATCTGGCCCTGTTCTGCCCCAGCTCTGGATTCCCAAGGATTGTGACACACACCAATGTTCCTTATCAAAGTTATAACGTACCAAGAATAAACAAAGTCCGGCAAAGGTTGGCAACCAGTCCAGAAAACAAGATACGGTAAGACACTCACTCTTCAAAAATGCTCTTTAATAATTACACAGTTTCCAGCAAGAAATCACTAACTGCATGCAACTTAAATAGGCTAAGGGAGTGGCCAATTATCCTCAAACCTTACTCTTGAGGAGACCTCCTCCTCCTGAGTAGCCACTCCTGCCTTTTGGCAGCCCTGCGAGTTTGAGCATTGAGGAGAGGCTCCTCCACTTCACTCTCTCCACTAGAAGGAGCCTCTGGAGGTTCTGAAGGCCCAGGCTGAGTGTCTGCCTCTGGTACCACATCCTCTTCAGCCTCAATGTTCCTCAGAAAAGTGTGGTCTCAGCCTACATACATAAAATTAATTTACAACAATAGCACAACGCAGAATGCGGTATTTACATTTACAGATTTTACATTTCTTATGTTTTTTATGGGGACAAAGGTAATGAAAGGAAACATGTTCCAGGAGTGGAATCTAGTATAGCATTTGTTAGCACTGAATTCAACAGAATGGAGGTGCTCCTTATTTTAAATAAATGCTAAGAAATGTATATGCATATTCTACATTTCTTTCTTTAAATAAAACTTGAGGAAATACAGTATATTACGCATAACTTCTTTCCTCAAAAAGATTATCTTCTGATAAGTCTAAATTATATTACATAAAACATTTATAAAATTTAAAAGTGAAAGAAGTTATATTAGTCTGAGGACTTCCAGCAGTGATGTTAAACTGTAGTGGGCGAACGAGCAGGGCTCCACTCATTTTCACCTAATTTTCCATGTTTTTGAGGTCCCCATGGGCGAATCGGATCCTGGAGGGATCGATGGAGTAAAGGGGTAATCTCAGCATTTAAGCAGAGAATGGTGCGACCTCCCATTTAACAAGAGGAACCCTCCGATCTGGCACAGAAGAAATTGGCCTGTTATGGTGGATCCAGAGGTGTGATGATCCGATGGTTCGAATAGGAAAAGAGGATTGTTTTTGTGGGTGTAAGAATTCTTTAAAAAAAAAATCTTTTCAGGGAACTTTCCCTTAGGGATCTTGATGCTAATTCCTTGGGAGAGGAAGCACCTGAACCAATTTCCAATAGTTGTGCCTGTTTGTTTGTTTTCCTCTTCTTCAGAGATCCTTCCACTAACCCCTATGGGAAAGCAGGTGAGGTGATAGACCAGCCCATCTAAGCAGTTTTCAGGCTTCATAAATGTTGCTTTTATCAAAAGTAATTACTTTCTCTAGTTTACAGATCATTTTCAAAACCCACAAAAATCTCTCTATAGTGTTTATTGTTTTGATTAATTAGGAGTAAGATAAGGGTCAATTGAATTCAAGGGGTTTGGACTTAACTTGCTAGTGGCTATGTAGAGATTCTAGGCCAGGAATGTCAAACTTACATTGTCACGGCGGAGTGATGTGACGTATCAGGACTCCCCCCCCCCCGCTTTGCTAAACTGGGTATGGGCATGGCAAGTGTGTGATGCATCCAGCCTGCGGGCCAGGAGTTTAACAGCCCTATTCCAGGCTGACCCCTCTTTTAACTCCACTCCCAGATTCTGTCACTCCTTCCCTTACAAAATTACTGTAGTAACCTCATAAGCACTTAGTATTTTGGTCAGCCAATGTTACTGAATAGCTGAAGTAGATTGCTGAACACCAACAATATATATCCGGTCCTTGATATGATTAAAATTCAATGTAGTCTTTAAGTTTTAATCATATTATACATTTTTATTTTTGGATGAGAATGCTTATAAAAATGGAGTACATTATTCACTTATAGCTGCTTAAGCTTTGCAATTATTTTATTCTCCAATCAAAACACAAACAACACAAATAAGTAATAAGATATAAAGTTAAAGATGTACAAGGAAATGACACAGTACTGTTTATTAAATTTAATGAACTAATTTTTTATCACTATACCACTGATCCAAAGTAGAATATGTACAAGTATTTAATATGGAATAAAAAAAAATCATCTTCTAAATTCTAACTACAGAGCAGCATGAAGTAAATTGTCTATGCTAAAAGTAGTTAGCAGCTTGGAGATTGTAGCTTTCAAGTTTTTTCTGTGCAGTGCCCCTCACCCTTTGTTGTGTTATATTAACTCGGTTATTTCTTGTTATTGCTAGTTTTCAATAGCACTTATCGGAATGAAGAATAATCTGAGTTCTTTGGCTAGATAATTTTATCTTCTAACCATTATCAGAAATATATCATTTATTACATTATATGCCACTTCCTCACTCTGAAAAATGACTCAAGAAATACTGCCCAGTTGGTCATGAACAGCTTATAGGACAGGGGACTAGATGAATTCCTGACTATAAGCAGCAACAGCATATATCTTTTTTTGCAAAGTAGGAAACATACATCTTAATGTAGATAATTTCAGTTTGGAGAAGATATTAGTGCAGGAAATATACTAGATGTAAGGACACAAAAGCCACTTTGTTCAAATGCTGTTCTGAAGCCAATCTGCTTTCATAACTCTCCAAACTATCAACTATCAACAAGATGACACTCTCAAACACGATCAAACCGCAAAAGGCATAGTCCCAGCCCTTGCTTAAATGATAAGAGTTTTTGTATTTATAATAGAGAAGCAGAAGTTGGGTATCAATGTTAGGTAAAAAAAATGTGTTCTAAATAAATCTGGAAAATCCAAGAAAGCAAACCAAAAACATTTGTTTCTAAGGAATAAGGAAGATGTTTAACTAGAAATTGTTCAGATTAATTTTTTTAAAAAACGGTACATTGCTACTTAAACTTTATTGTCTCCGATATCTAATATCATTAAAAGAAATTCATCATACAACATGGATCCATTTTACATCAAAGTTGTCTCTAAATTGGAACAACCAGTATCATCTTGTTGCTTGTCCCATTTTTTGTTTTCCTGTTGGAGATCCATTTAAAATGTAGTCTATACTTTTGAAAATGTTACCTCTTCAACTATTTTGTATGTGTCCAATGTTTTAAAAAATAACTTTTAATTAATGTTTAATTCTTTAAAAAAATTCTGTGCCATTCTCTCAGAAAGGAGGAGCAAACGAGCAGTTTCTGCTAATTAACTTCATAGCTATGGAACCAGGTACTATGGTACTATATAATTTATTTTCCACTCATTTTTCTTTTAAAATTCCAGAAAGAAACAAAGGTTTTGTTTCTCTCATAGGGGTTTCTTTCACAAGAGATGGGAGAAAGTTGCTAAATGAAGTCCTTCCTTTTTGATGGCAGCAAAAATTGCCAAACGATAAACCATGTTAGGAGTCAAGAGCTAGGCTTTGCAGACCCAGAAGGCATCTAGGTCTTAAATTTTTATCTGATGAGATCAGCTCAGCTTTTATATTCAAAAACTAGTTTGCTATTTTTCAGAAAAATCACTGAAAATGTACTTTGTCAGCAGTATCTGAAAAAAAGAATGCAAAATTGTCTATTTCTTAAAAAATAAAACAGGATCCACACTTTTGCTTTGATATTTTCCTCTTATAAGCATGGTGAAAAGATTCACCCAACCTATTATCTGATAAAAAGCTATTATTTAAAATGACTTTAATACTCTTATTTTTCATATGTGCTTATAAACATTTACCCCAGGTGTCCATAACTGATTAACTACAGCTGATCGGTGAAAATAAAGAAACAATAAAACAGTTGAAATTTTTTATTGGACACTCTAGTCAGAAATACAAATAAGGCAAAGCCTTGAAGCTAGTTAAATTCCAGGACTGAAGGGTGGTCTGACAAAATGTGTATGTATTTGATTCTATGTGTGGTTGTTATATAAAACGACAACCAGACAATGGTGGTTCATAAAACAATCTCATATAATGATACCAGATCATTAACATGAACAACTCATATATGTTATATAACAATGCCAGATATTTGAAATCATTACATTTTTATTTTCACAGGATATTTCAGAATTGGTTGCAAAGAAACATTTAAAAAGAAACTGACTTAAGTACTTATTCAAGCAAATTCCTGTGCATTTATAGAAATGTTTTACAAGATTGGCTTTTGACAAAATAATCCTTTTGCAAGAGATCCTAAAATCTAAGAAAATAATGAAAACTTTTCAGTATTATTACAAAAAAAATTATATAAAAGCATATATTTCAACTATTATGGAAATGATGGCTTCGTTAAAAATATAGAAACTGAAACTGAAATGTTTGTTAGCTTCAGATATTTATGAATAAAAGCTAAAGATTATTAAGTATTATTTTTTAGATTTTTATCCCATATTTATTATTTAACAAGTAACTCAAGGCAGCAAACCTAGATAATACTTCTTCATCCTCCTATTATTCCCACAACTGTCTTGTGAGGTAGGTTGAGCTGAGAGTGATTGCCTAAAGTCACCCAGCTAGTTTTCATGCTTAAGGTGGGAATGGAACTCAGACTCCTGGTGTCTAGGCCAGAACCTTAACCACTACACCAAACAGGCTCTCAAATATATAATATGATAATTATATTACATTATTTATTTCATTTTATTTCTCATATAAAAATAAGATAAAGTTCCTTGCAATAAAAGACAAAAGTGTATATACTTACAAATAATATATCCATTGTAAAGAGATATTTTAATTAGTGTTACAACTATTTTATTTCACTTTTATTAAGCCAAAGTACAAATAATTTTAACAGGCATGGGATGAAGATAATATTGTAAATTAAATTACTATAAACACTGTATCACACTTATGAATACAAATGTGCAAAAAATCAAGTATATAACCTCAGAACAAACTTCAATAAATTTATTGATATTTTTGTTTGTTCCACCATCAAAAATTCAAAGCATACTAATGTCTGATTTACCCAATTCAAAGACCAAATATATAATTAAGCGCATCAAAATCTTATGTACTCAATGTGTATTTTTACTCAAGTGCTATTTGCACATATCTACTAGAAATATAGAGAACAGCTAAGTGTGAGAATAAAAAAGACAATTGAATTTAACTCTTTAAATGCTACCTCAAACAGTAATGATTTCCCAACTTCAATATGCACTAAAATGATACATATGAATATCAGTAATGTATACTGAGCTTAATTTAGCTTAATAAATCATGTTATTATTATTAACTTGCGAAACTTATGTATAGCTCAATGTAGAATAGTAATCATCATAGCTATTATTTTTGAACAAGTTACTTAATAAATCTGCCTTTGTCCATAATCTTATTGTGGATGAGGGGACCAACCTGATTTGTATTATCAAGACCTGGGTGGGCCCAGAATGGGGTATTCCCCTTTGGTTAATATATCCATTATGATTTTAGGTTTTGCATCAACTGAGACTTCAGGGAAGGGTGACTATTACCCTCAAGTTTTGAGGGTGCTCTGGCTCTGCTGTGAATGACCAAATGAGAGAATCTCTGATTGAAATTTAGGCTTTCAGAAATTACTATTACTGAACTGCCTCATCGCTGCACAGCATCATCTTTGCTTGAGTTGCTGTATTCCATTGCTGGGATTGGATGGAGTCCCTGAGATTGATAATTCTCAGGCATTTTAGCTCATCTCCTTGGAGACCAAAGTGGTTTAAGAACTCTTGGCTTCCAAGCTATGATAAGTATGTGAGGGCTGACAAATAGTGGGAATTGTACATTAGAGTTGGTTTTTGTCTTGGGCAATTATGATCTAATGTTGGAGGATACTCATTATCAGTTCATTAGCATGGACTGATCACTATGGTTGCTCTCTTGCTGACTGGTGCAACCACTCCAGCAGGATGACAGGACCTGTTCAGTGATGCATCCAAGTTGACTGGATGGATTCTAATTACAGAGTAGCTTGGGCTTTTCCTTGAAGATCTAGTAGGCAGCTCAGCCAAGGTCTTGGTTGTAGCCTGGAACAATAGCCCAGTGACTGAGACCTTGCATCCATAGCTCCTTTGTGGCCCAAGTGGTGATGCCAGGATGTACTTTGATTTCTTAGGAACTTTGGAGATGACATGCCAGAGAGATGCCTAGAGTTGGTGGAGGCAGGCAAAGCGCTAATTGTACTGAACACGATTAACAGCCCATATTTGGGTGAGGGAGGTAAACCAATATTTCTCTGTCCTTTTTGTGTTTACAGATGCCTGCCTTATCTAGAGTGATCCATTTTTTACTGGGAGATACATCCCAGAAACATCAGGAGATATGGTGACTAGTATTCATGCTATCTACAGATCATATCATTCTGATTCACTTAAACAGATCTATTTAAACCTTAACCCTAGCATTGCCTGGTTTACAGATATGTGATGTTATATGCCCTAATTTTGTGACTCCTGACAAAGTCCTCCAGATTGTGCATTCAGTTACCTGTTTTTTTGATCTAGGTTCTTCCTGAGGTAAGATGGGATGTAACCTGTGGTCGTGACCATGCAATGGTATTAGTCTCTAATGAAGTTGATGATCTCTCCAGTGTTGAAGGAGGCAGTGGGTATACCCCTTCTCAGGGGGCCACTGCTGGACTTTACATTGTGGACAGTTACCATCCAGCTTCCAACCTTCCCTTTGTGATGAAGGTTGTTAAGAAGATGATCAGAAGCAGTTGTAGAAAGTCTGGAGAAAGCAGATTAATTGGACCCACACTAATCAGATTTCAGGTCAGGGGAAAGTACTAAGACAGTATTGGTTGCACTTGATGATATTTAGCAGAGCTGAATGAAGACAGTGTCGCCATCCTGGTGCTTCTTGATCTGTCAATCACAGTATCCTCTTGCCCAGTGGCTGTGTGAGTTGTAAGAACTGTGTTGAAGAGTTTACGTCCTTCCATAGCAGTCCTTCCTAGCTTCAATCTGGACTGCATGTATGAAGTTGTCACTATACTAACCACCCTCTGGAGACTGTTTGGATCTGGATAGGAAGAAACAACTGAGTGGCTGGGGTTATTTTGGCCCCCTAGGTTTGGGACATTTGGTCTTAGATTGCGTTCCCACATTTGAGACTAGCATGCAATGGGGGGGTGGGGGGTGCTCCTGAACGTGCAAGCTACTGGAAAAGCCTGTGACACCTATGACCAGGAGGATAATTGTATAGGTTCACCTTATGCACCAGCTGCACCCTCCTTGCCTTAACTACGAAGCTCTTCAGAAAGTTACTCATGTCATGATCACTACTGCAATGTAGGCTACATGGAACTGTCTTTGAAGACCATTCAGAAGCTTTATCTTGTTCAAAATGCAGTGGCACAGGCAAATAATAGCCTTCTTGCATTCTACCCAGGTCATCACTGCTTCACAAACTTCACTGGTTACCAATTGGCTTCCAGGTGCAATTCAAAGTACTTGTTATCATATATAAAACGGTTCATGGAATAGAGCCTGGTTATTTGATGGAGTGCCTTTCTCTGTTCCTGCCAATTCAATGCAATCAGGCAGACTGGGTGTAATCTGGCTCTCTTAAATTAGATGTTGTCAACTTGTGTGAACAAGGAACAAGGCCTTCTATGTCACAGTTCCTGCCCACTGGAGTAGAATCTCCACAATGATTCATCTAGCTCCTATTCTTCAAAAGTTCTGCAAGTCTCTGAAATCTTGGATCTGTTCCCAGGCCTGGGCTATAGTGTTTGTGAAACCCATGGCAATGTTTTGGTTTTTATTTAGGTGGTTTTATAGACCACTTTTTAAATATCATGTGTTCTTTTAAAGTTATAAACTGCTCAGAATCTTTTTAGAATCAGGTCACCTTGAAATTTAATAAATAGCATAGCAAATACTAATCTTACACTTTTTTCTTATTTATATTTTTGGCTAATAGTTTTTGCAATATTTCTTTTCATGTTAAGCTATTACTCTCAATTCAACATTTAAATCAAATACTTTACTAAACGTTGGGACTACTAAAATGATCAGTTTATATCCATTTTAATTACTAAGTATCTTTTTAGTAGTTGACTATTCAAACTGATTCAGAAAATAAGCAATATTGCTTTATTTGTTCAATATTACTATACTGAGATTTTCTAAAATTCTGCATTATTAATAAAAATAAATTGAATAAGACTAGCAATATTGATAATGAATATGGTAAGAAGGCAGTAAAAGAAGAGAAGGAAATAATTAAGCAATAAAACTTCAATGCTGAATAGCACATTTTTGCTTCAGGAAGTAATAGAACTAATTTCAAGTAATACTGTTTAGTAATATCACTTACATTTTTCTTCTAATGTCATTTCCAGAAAAAAAATTAGTGAAGATTGAAGATAGTCACGCTACCAAGTTCATTAAACATCTTTGTCAGTAAAGCATGTTTATTTAGCTTAAAATATATTCAGGTATTTTGCATGTCAGAAGAACAGAAATAATGCAATATGTTTGAAGGCTAAGTTAACGCAATCAGACATTAATAAAATATAGAGTAATTGCCACTGGGACAAAAATCCTACAAAAAGAAAACTAAACCACATGTCCAAGTTCTTTGAAATTACAGAAAGCGTTCTTGTGTAATCCAAAAGTAAACTGAACCGCATGTAATAAACCCGAACTCTTCCATGGTGTCATGTTATTATATTGAAGTAATCTTTGTATCAACCTTCTATGCCATGTTATTGACATAACTGTAATTATAGTTAATTTATTCCAAGTCCAAAGTTGAAGATAGAGGAGAAATAGGAGATACTGAAGGCCGATGGAGCATTATAAAATGTGGGATAAAATACTTACCTGGAGGATGGTAACCTGCATGCTCCCGTTATCATACTCACCTTGTCTTGCAGATTACAAAGATGCTGTTGAGGTAAGAGAGAACCAGGTGGGGCTGTCAGGGCCCTCTCCCCTTTTATCTCTCTAAGGCTAGGCAGTACTTATGTAATACTTACCCATCAGGGATAGTATTCTTCTTTACCATGCTCAATGCTGGAACGGACAAGAGCAGGAGCCAGCAGAGAAAATGGGCAGCACTGCAGCAAATGAGAGAACCACACAGTTAACATGGTGCCAATCTCTTTCTTTAAATCTGATACGATTACCCTGAAGGACCATATTAGATGTGGTTTCAGGCAGCCTTGTTTTGAGAAACCCGTCTCCTCTTGAAACAGAGAACCAGGCTCAGCTTTTGAAGCAAAGGCCAAGGGGTTAAAGCCTTTTCTCATCATTGCTGCTTAGCATCCGCAAGGTCTTTTCACGGTTGGCGTAGTTGGAAAGGTGCACAACTGAGAGAAAAGAAGTAAAGCAGCAAGGGTGCTTTAAAATTCCTTTGAATGTAGCAGCCCTTTTTGTTTTAAAGCAGTTTTTTTCCCGAACTTGGACAGTTAAGACTTGGTATAGGGTTTCCTGTTTGAGAAGGGAGGTTGGACTAGAAGACCTCCAAGGTCCCTTCCAACTCTGTTATTCTGTTAACCTCCAGAATTCCGGGAGCTGGTCCGCCATCTTAAAGCAGCCAACGGGGGAGGGGAAACACGTCTACAAACCAGGCCCAGCAACCAAGAGGGCCTTCTACCACCTCACTGATTTGGCCTCATGGGCCAAGCAGCCGACGGGATGGGGAGACGAGAGCGACGGGGTCAAGCCATGAGGGGGGCAGTTGTCCTAAGGCTTTACAAGTACACTAAACAATTGGGAGAGCGGAGGAGCAGGTAAGAGCTCATGCCCATCTCCCGCCGGCAGCCCCCGCCGGCAGCGCAGCCGACTTCCAACGCCAGCCTGAAGCCAGCCGTTACGGGGCCCCAGGGACACCCTAAAGTCCCAGCAGCTTCTTCGCAGAGGATGGCTTTGGACCATCACGGTCAAGACGGCGGGTAACTTTCGAGTCCCGAAATTTGGGGGGCTTGAAGCTACCGAACCGCAGCTTCGCGAAGAACTAGAAGCGGAGCGAAGGCCGCGGGCGGTTAGGGAACTTGGCAGCTCGTACCCTCAGGCAGGAGTTTGTTTGCAAACAAAGCCAGGCGGCCTTGCAAGCGAGAGCCCTCACGATGCTTTTTGAATTGCGCAGGTGCCTCTAACGTTAGCTCGGTTATAAGCGCACGCGTATTGGCGCGTCAGCTACGGCGGGTTCTGTACGCATGCTCGCGCGGGTTTCCCTGGTTCTAGAGCCAGCGAGGCACGAGGTCCGAGTCGGGGGAAAAAAAAATCTGATTTGTTCTGGGCTTCGTCGCCATCGCCCCCTTCAGGCGGAGGAGAGTTCGTGCGCATGCTCAACATCAAAGCGCGGGGCAGCTACCAGAGAAGGGGCTGTTTAGCTTCTTGGGAAGCGATTCCTCCCCCCCTCCCTTTTTCTTTCTATTTTTTTAATGTGGGCCATGATGTCGTGAGGAGAAAAAGCTAGAAACCGAATCAATTTTAGTTTCGCGTAAGCTCGGCAAGAGGCAGACAGCTACCAATGCTGGCTATTGGGATACAGTGCCGCAAAAAAGAAATCGTTCCTGTTTTTGAGGAGAAAGTGTAATTTCTCATCTCTTTTCACCCTTGCATACAGTTATTTCGACAGAAAGCTGTGCATGTGGGGAAATACCGTTTCTAGTACACATTAAGAGTTTTGACAGAATCCAGAAAGATAATAAATTGGGGCCAGACAAGGTGAGCAAAAAATAAAACAAGTTCGCCATGAAAAAGGAATACTTTTTAAGTAAAGGCACAGTTTTGATAAATATTTTGAGAAGACCTTTGCAGTCCTTTTCCCCAAAAACAGTTTAATACTGAAAGTATACAATGGTTTACTGCAATCCTTGCTTAAGACTATATACAATTCATAACTAATATTTATTTAATCTCCTGGGTATATTTTTATTTAATGTTCTTTATTTATAACACAACACAATATAACAAACACAAAACAGATAGTATAAATTCTCTTTTTACAATTTCGTAAGTCAACTAATATTTACATCATTTCCCCTTATACTGTTCTTTTCCTTGTCCCTTTTTCTCTTATTTACATTATAATACCTAACAATCATATTAATATTGTACATTTAATACCTTGCCCTATAAACATTTTACATTTATAATTTCTCCCCTGTTCTTATTCACTATTTCTTATCTGGGTATATTTTTAATCCAATTTGCTTCTCACCACACTATATGTGTTATGTCTGCAATATTTCAAACTCTAGAAATTTTTTTTGAAAAGGATTTCCTTTTCCTATGAAGCAGAATAAGGTACTCAACTGCAAAGAATATCGATAGTGGTTGTACAGTATATTAGCAAAAAGCCCAAATTGAAGATTTTCTGTTTATATATTATATAGTTATATAATTTGTATTATAGCTTTCAAGGCAGAATTCAATCAAAACAACTATAACCTACTTCAGTGACATAACCTCCTGCCTCCCATTTTTTTTAATGAGTTAGATTGAAATTGGCATCAATGTAGTCAACATTGATGTTGGTATCATACAGATATAGGTATAGATCTCCTGGGGAAGGGCTTAATAATTGAAATGCCACAGGTGGGACGTATAAATGTGGCCTGCTAGGGAAAGGGGTCTTAATTTTTGAAGAACCAATTCGTAATTCCTTGCATCTTTAACATGAATTGGATGCAAATAAACAATGCCCAATTGAACTGATGATCCAGTTGAAGTAGATTGACTTGGATGGAGGCAGGCAATGGCGAATCGTCTTATAACATGAGTTAGACTGGCTATCTTGAGAGAAGAACAATAGAGTCTTTTTTGAAGAGACCCTCCCATATGTTATTGGTTGGTTGGTTTATTCATTATTTTAGAGGTCAACCAACTTCAAATGATTTAGCAGCATACACTTTCAGGGCAAGGAACAATAAAAATTAAGAAACAGATCAGAGACATCCAGAAGAGAGACACACATATAACAGCAGCAACAGCAAAAAGCTTACAGGGGCTAGATCGGGTCAGCAACCTGCGGCTCTTGAGCCGCATGTGGCTCTTTCATTCCTCTGCTGCGGCTCCCTGTCGCTCAAAATACGTGTCATAACTGTCAATGTGGATGTGTGACATCCGCTGGCACGCAATTTATTGAGCTTTTCTACCCTCGGTAGGCCAACCATGGATAAATCCAAGAAAAGAAAAGTTTCAGAAGAAAACAGAATGTTTAATTCAACTATATATGCTAGTTCTGTGGCCGTTCAGGAAATAGTCAGGCACGGGAAGGGTTTTGTAACAATAGTGTATAATGAAAATGGACAAAAATAATTGTTTTGCATTCATAATTTTTGAATCTGGTCATCTTATAATTGGAAAATAAGAGGATTAAAAAACCTGGAAAATAAAATGCTTTGCAAATACCTGTCTTGGAGGAAAGATGGGATATACATTTATTAAATCAATTACTCAAAGCAAACAAATATTTTATCAGTACTAAGTTCGTATTTGTATTTATTAGTTTGTCAAACATGTACAAGACAGCAGGTATAAACATGGATGTGAACGAAAAAAATGAATATAAATAAATGGGGGCAGTACGGTAGTGTGCTTATGCATGCCCCCTTTACAGACCTTTTAGGAATGGGGTGAAGTCTATGATAGACAGTTTAAGGTTGAAACTGTGAGGGTTAGAGGATGTAACAACGGACTCAGAGCATTCCAGGTGTTGATCACTCTGTTGCTGAAGTCGAATTTTCTGCAATTGAGTTTGGAGCGGTTTACCTTGAGATTGTACCGATTGTTTGTCTGTGTATTATTGAGGTTGAAGCTGAAGAAGTTGTGTCCTTGCATAGAATAGCCAATAGCCTCCCACCGATCAGTTCGTTCTCACAGGGAGGGACTACTCAGGGTACTGTCAGTCAAATTGTGCTGACTGGCGACTCCCAGGGGGAGGGCCTTCTCTGTAAGGGCTCCAACCCTTTGGAATGAACTGCCCCCTGATATACAAAACATCCCTAATCTCCGTGCTTTCTGTTGTGCCCTCAAGACCCTGATGTTCAATCAAGCGGGGCTAAGCATGTTAACTGGGAATGATTAAAATATTATATAATTCTGGGTTTTATTTAATTTGGGCTAAACTATGCTATAATTTTAATTATCAATTTTATGATGTTTATGTATCTTTTAGTTTTTCTTGACTGTACACCGCCTTGAGTCCTGCGGAGAAAGGCGGTATAGAAATATAATAAATAAATAAATAAATAAATAAAATACATCATATACATATCAACTTTGTGATATTGTACACTGTTACATATGTTACCAATCTACATTTTATGGGAAGAATTGGCTGATTATTCACAAAACAAAACTGTTTTCACAAATATAAATTAGCTGTAGTGCTTTATTTGATTTTTGCACAATACATCTTTATATAAACCTGGTTTCTATAGTACTTACATTTTCTAATCAACATCTTTAAAGTTATGTTGTCTTAAATATGTTGACAGCTCATGTAGATCATGGTAGAATTATAGTATTGAAGAAGATTTGCTGCCTTTTTTTCTAGCACTTCAAAATTTTCATGCCTCCAGTTTATCCAGTTCATTAGATAAACGTTATTGAAAACATGGAACTTAAATCTATACCTTTTTCAGAAAAAGTTAAGTCAGATAAATTTATCTTTAGGTTATTACATACAAAGGAAATGCAAAAGCAGTGGCAAAATTTATAGCTTTTTCAAGTTTTAAAACAGGATTGAATGTTGGATAACAATGATGTAACATGAGACATATCATAGTACAATTCCACATAAGTACAAGTTATCCTCAATGAACTCTTCAATAACTTTATGTGCAATCAGAAAAATATGCTAAAACATAAATATATTAAAAAAATACATTAAAAACAATCCCAAAAATTTCTTTTGATTAAAATAATTGTATATTATTTTTTACTGATTGTCAAGCTAAAATTATGTTGATATAATATATGTATTATATTTTTCAGTCAATTAAATAAATGGATTCTGATGAAGACTTGGATGCATTACTAGATGAGAGTGAGGCAAGTTATGACAAATACTTTTAAATATATTATTTTCTAACTAATTAATTATTAGATATAATTGTTCTTTAGATAATTTGTTAAATTAAATATTGAGACTAATAAGCATGTGATTATATCCATTGTTTAGGGTTATTTTTTAAAAGTGGCTTTGTATCCTTACAGATAAGCTTTTAACAATTTCCTTTCTTTTTTCAGAAAGAGAAAATTCAGGAAAGACTTGCAAAGAAAAAAAATTCTTTACCTAAAGGAAGTACTAGAAATCAGGTACTTTTGTCCATATTAAAATAGAATATAGTATATTTAGAATTTTGGACATTCTTCAGAAATTGCTTTTTAGAAAATGCCTCTATATTGACAACTTTTTCAGTTCAATGTCACTTTTTATTTGTATATTTTCATGAAAAATACACATGTAAACTGCTTTGAACTAAAGAAAAGGTGATTTAAAAAGTATTAAATTAAATATACACAGTTTGTACCCTGAAGTTAATCACAAAACAACAAAAGCAGTTCAAGTTATATTTAGGTTTCTTCCAGGTATAGAATGGTTAAAAACAGGGAGCAGGGAGGAACAACAATGGTTTACTTTTATGCTAGAGCAGGGGTATCAAACTGGCAGCCCACGGGCTAGATGCATCATGCGTAGGCCATGCCCACCCCAGCTCCGCAAAGGGGAAAAATGTCACAAAATGTCACATGATGGCAACATGACGCCATGAGTTTGCTACCCTTGTGCTAGAGGAACTGTTCCCATAAAATACATATTGGGACTGGCATTTCTTAATTTAGGAACTAGCAGATAGCCAATCTGCAGGAGACCATAACTACGCTGAAAGATAAAAACCAAAAAGCATAGGTAAATAATTATAAAGTAATATAACATTTGAGAAGGTAAATATTTGTTATACTACCTTGTTGATTTTCATTGTTTCTGCTTGTACTGCACTTAGGTATAAGAGTGTATCAAATAAAAATACTAAATACTACTTGTTAAAATGGCAAATGTAATTTAAGTTAAAAGTAATAGAAATTGAGGTCAGTGACCTGTTTGTGCCAATTGTTGAAAAAATGTTGGGAACTAAAGGAATAGAAAATAAAACTGCCTTTTTAAAAAATACACAGTGTAACCCCACAATGTACAATTCCGGTTGCTAAACTTCGATAACTGTATTTTAAAAAAGAGGCAAAAAAGAGCAACCAAAATGTTCAAGCTGAGGAAAAGTTGTAATATGAGATACATAAATTAAAGGAGATATGACAGAGATCTATAAAACAAGTAACCATAGTGTATAATGAAAATGGACAAAAATAATTGTTTTGCATTCATAATTTTTGAATCTGGTCATCTTATAATTGGAAAATAAGAGGATTAAAAAACCTGGAAAATAAAATGCTTTGCAAATACCTGTCTTGGAGGAAAGATGGGATATACCTTTATTAAATCAATTAATCAGTCATAGAGGAATGTAGTTCTTATAGTTTATTAGCAATTTTTCTTATTCAATTTAGCAAATTGAAGATAATCTATATGATGAAAGAATACAAATAGAAGCCCAAGAACAAACTCCACAGAAAGGTAATTCAGAGTTTTATTTGAGTGGATATGAAATTTAGAAACATTTAATGTGCCTTAAATTAAGTTTTATTATTTCATTTTATCATTATTTCACAGGATATTTATTTCATTTTATGCTTTTACGCATACTTTTCAATATTAAAAAAATTCCTGGGAAGATATCATGTCTTGACTTCTCAATTTAATACTTTTATTAGAGTAAATCAGAATGAAAAAAGCTGCACTTTGAAAAACGAAAATGTTCAAATATCACAGTACTCTTAACAACGTGGAAATATTTCAACATTAACTATAACATTAAAGTAATTTATAATATTTTGTTATTCCTGTATCTACAATTTCAAAAATTAGTTGTGAATACACTTTTGTCAAATAAGACTGAAAAGGCACTGTTTTCTCAGTGCTGCTGCTCTATCTAACTTTACTGCTTAGCACAACGATTCTTAAAGTGGGGGTTTTAAACTATACTCAAAGGGGTAATTTGGGCATATATTGAGGGTAATGAAGCATCATCTAAGTTAGGGATGTCAAACTGGTGGCCCGCAGGCCGGATGCATTATGTGTAGGCAACATCCCATCCCAGCTCTGCGAAGGCAAAAAATGTTGCGATACATCACATGACATCAATGTGACACTGTGAGCTTAACACCACTAATATAAATGATTCTTACTTCCCCAACCCATTATGTCTACAGATGTCCTCCCCCCCGCTTTCTTATCTTTTCCACAAAGGAGTCATGAGCCTGCCCTTTTTCTTCTCGACCTCCTATTGGAGAGTAGTAGTAACTGTTTTAAGAAATTATGCAATACTTTTGCACTTTAGAAAGTTACTTTTTTTTTTAACTGAAAAAGTTTTACAATACAAGAATTTTTTCCATTTTTACCCCCCCTCCCCTATCCCCCCTCCCCAACCCCTCCCATCCTCCCTCAACTCCAACCCCTTCCCTCCCCACCCCCCCCTGACTTCTGCTACAAGTTTAAAAAAAAAAACCAGGTTTAGAGCAAGGGAAAAAGAAAAGGATTATTAAATATTCAAATTCTAAATTAAACAAATTTCGAAAGAGGAAGAGAAAGAGAAGAAAGGAAAGGAAGAAAAAGAAAGGTAAAAGAAAACAAACATTAATATATTTCTAAAATAAACAATATTGTAGTAAATAAAAAAAAAACCCTTAATAACCATTATAATTCTATCCTAACTACACCCCTTAACTAAAGAAAAGCCCCCAAAAACATAAAACATAAGAAATATATATGCATATATGATTATAATCATACAATTATATCATTAAGAAAATTATCTTTTGTTTAATTCATTTCTCAGTCTCTATAATCCAATTTTCAATCTTCTCTTCAACTTGATTGGAGTCAAACATATTTCCTCAGATAAATCCTGCATCAATAATCTTCATCTTGCCGCTGCCCCCATCAGCAAAGTAAAACATTTCTCCACACAACCCCCCGAGTGACTTTGTATAAATAATATCCAACCACGAAGGTATTCACACCTCTAGGAAGATCCATTCAAACTAACTTGTGCTAAACCTAAAAATAGGCTTTCGCAGCCTTAACCAAACCTTGAAGAAAAAAAAAGAAAAGAAAAAACAAACTAGAAGCTGCATTCCCAGATGTTCCTTTAAAATTCTTTCAAATCCTGCCACCCTTTGCAATTCAGTCCTTCGGGTTATAAAGTATTTTCAATTACATAGTCTTCTCCTAGATGAGTTCCATAAAGAATAGATAATTGGGTAACCAGTGATCGCTGCTAATTTTGCAGCAATCTATCAACACTCAGGATATCATGTCCAATCCAGGATAAACTACATAGTAAAATTTTTGTAATCCATTTTAATATATAAGTTTAATGTTAATCCAACTCAAAGTAAACTGATAACAAATTGTTATACGTCTTAAAAGATTTTTTATAATCCATTTTATCCAAATCTTTCAGTGCTTTCTAATTCAGTATCAGACGATTCACGATGCTCCTTAAATTTATCATCTGTGGTTTCCAGTCGGATTTCCTCATTAACTTCTTCCTGTCGATTAGCATCACCCCCCATTTCTTGAAAAGTACTGGACCTCTGCTGCTGGTCATTTCGAAGTAAAACTTTATTTTTTGAATCTTCCTCCAGCAGTTCAAGGTCCTGTGATCCCCCTCCAAGATCATTGAGGTGTTCAATTTTCTCGTCAGAAAAATCCATAGTAGAATCCTCTGGACAACCACCAAATTCTCCTTTTACTTTTAACACACTTTGATTTTGTTCTTTCTGTTCACATTTTGTAGACTCTGTTTTGGATATTTTATTCTTGAGATATTCCGGTGCTCCCTTAAAAATATTTTGGTAAAAATATTCTGCTTTCTCTATAGTATTCAGACAATGTCTCACACCATGACATCTAAAAATTATACCAACTGGAAAATCCCATCTGAATGGGATATTACTTCTCTTCAGTTCCTTGACCAAGAAATCAAAATCTTTCCTGTCCTTTAAGACCTTCGATGGTAGCTCTTTAAAAATCCTGATTTGTGTACCTGCTACGTGCACTCTCTCAGAATAAGACTTTTGTAAAATATCATCTCTCAGTCTTTTATCAGTGAAATAAACAACGACATCTCTAGGCAAATTCCTTTGTTTAGCCAAACGCGAATTAACTCTGTAAACTTTCTCTATAGAACCCGAAATTAGTCCATCTTGTATCTTTAATAATTCTGCAAAGGCCTTTGCACAGGTTATTCTTAAATTTTCTCTGTTGTCTTCTTTTATACCTCTTAGCCGAATTGCAGTTTCCAAAGCCTTAATTTGAAGCATGATAACATCATTCTGAATGTTGTGGTTTTTGGCCTCTGCTTCCAGAAGTTTCGTTTGTAATTCTTGTATCTGAGCTTCAAATTTACTACTAATCTCAGTCACTTTCTTCCCCATTGCAGCCACCGCAGTTGAAAGATCTGAAGCTACTTGAGCAGCAATTTGACTTAGTTGGTCATATTTTCCAGAAACCAATTCCTCAAGATCCTTCTGTGATCCTTTTATCTTATCTACCACACTCTCTAGGGACCTTGCAATTAACTCTTTTAATTCCAGTTCTGTAAGTCTCTGCAAATGAGTCATTACAACTTTATTCATCTGACTCAAGGGGGAGCCCCCCCTTCCTTTAAGTTTAGGCATCTTTACTTTTAAAAAGAACCAAAGAAATTCCTTCTTACTTCAATAAAGAGAAAAAAAGGAAAAAAAACCAGAAAAAATCTATTTAACTCAGCCTTGTTCCTTTAAATTCTTTTTCTGTAACAGAATATTTCTTTCAAAGTCTTTCAGGACTGGACTCCGCTTCCATTTCCGCTCTCACTTTGCTTCAAACAAAGCCAGTCGCCATCTTAAAAGACTTTCACTTCTCTTCCTCTCCTTCCCCCTTCCCCTCCTTCCTCCTCCGAAAAATCAGTAGGAAAAAATCCATACTTGCTTTAACTTATCTTCTTTCTTTTCCAACTTGCTCCAATTATCACTTCAATTGTGGTGTTGTTCCCAGCATCTGGCTCTGCTAATTAGCGGAGGACTCTCTCGGCGCGGAGCATACCCCGGGGGTATGGAGGGAGCCATCCCTCTGAGCCTTCCCCAGGACAAAGAAAAAATTCCTGGGGCGGCTCAGGGGGGCCCAGCCTCACCCCCAGCAGCTCTCCCTGCTCCTCCGTTAAGGAGCAGGTCTTTCGAGCCGCCTGCCTGTTGCACGGCGGCTCTTACACGCCGAGAAGCCGGCAGGCATAAAAAGCCTGCCTCCAATGTGGAAGGCGCCACCGGAAGTCCTAGAAAGTTACTTTTTGATTCTGTAGTCTTTTTTACTTTCTATACACTTTTATGTGAAAACTTCTTTGTGAATTATTTAATTTGTTGTACTGTAGTTAAATCAGTATCATTGTATTTTGGCCAGTAATCCAACCTTCTAGAAAATTTATGAACAGAAGCATAGCTTTTGAAGAAGAATGATCATCAAAGACCTAATCTCATTCCAATTCTCTAGAAATTTAAAATACATTGTCAGCTGCAGAGTTAATGCAGAGATAATGTGGTTTATGACCGTGCTTTTCCATTCTTAACCTAGATTACTAGGGCATGTTGTTAACCTCCTTTTTTCAAATTTGCATATGTGAGAGAGCTCCTCTTGAGAAATTTCACTGAGGGGAAAGTGAAGCAAAAATATAACTCTCCACTTACACACTGTGTTACTCCATCTTTTAAAAAAAGTTTACAATAAATGATTAACTGATTAAGCTGATGGATTTGTTTTCCCAGAAAAATATACTTTAATACTGTATATAAATTATCCATTCATGGAAGACTCCCTAATTAAATAACTTTAATTCAAACTGTAGAGCAGTGAAGAGTGACTGGCTAATTCTAAGCATTCTTGCCATGGATGGAAGAGTTCTGAAATTGTACTGTACTTTCTTTGCAGATACTGTCTGATTGATATAGCTCCTTCTGTTACTATCAGACTTTATCCTCTTTGCATGTTCCAGAATTTTGCACTCTTTGGATGCAAAATAACAGTGCCAAATATTTGTTATTTAATTTTAGGGGCAGGAAATGTGGCTCTTTTCCATGAATAGCCACAGATATTTTTCCCCTCACTGCTTCCACCTCTGCTTTGTCTCCCTTTAGTAGCTCCCTTTGCTAAGTGTATGTCTCTATATGTGGTTCATATGCAGAACACAACCATTTAACAGCTTGAAAAATTATAGTTACATATTTTACTGTTAGCAATATGATCTACAGTATATACTACAAGGACAGTGAAAGAATTCTGTCACAAACTCCATTCTAAAAATGTATGCTTTCTTGATTCTAGTTGTGGCTGAAGTAGAAGAACAAGATACATTAACTGAAGCAATACGGGATAGAGTAAAAGAAAAGCTGAAAACTGTCAAGGTGATAGTTTTAATTTTAGTTTTAACTAAATGAAAAAAATACAGAATATTGATTTATGTTTCTATGAAAGAAAAAAAGATAACCTAAGGTAAAAGATTCACCTTCAACATCACTTAAAGTATCCCAGAAAAAAGTGGTTATGTGATGTGTAATTTGTATGTGCTTTTAGTAGTTAATGTGTATGGTAAAAGTAATATGCTAAATACAGCATAATATTTATTTTAGGCTGCGCAGGAAAAAGATGTTTCTCACAAACAAAATTCTGCCACAGGATTTCAAAACAATCAAGAAATAAATGCTGAGGTAACAAAACTTTTGTAAAAAAGATTTCCGAGAGTAAAAAACTATTGTTTGATTCAGTTTCAGGATATTAATAATGAGAAAGGCACAGTTTTGTAGAACTGTAATTCAGGCCATACTGCCTTACTTTAATAGAAAAATGATCCTTTCTTAATTTTTAATCTTTTACTAAATATTATTAAAAGTTAATGTTGATGTTCTATAATAACAAAGTTGCAGCTATGGGACATAAAGAAAAAATGAAAGCAAATGAATTGCACATATTTACCTGTACTTGAGTTTTAAGATTGAATCTTGGTTGGGAAATAGCTACAGATACTGTACTTTATTCAAATATTGGTGTGAAGGAAAAGAAAAGTTGCACATTGGAGGCATTTTTTTCCAGATAGCAGGAAGCTTGAATCTAGGAGAACTTCTAGTTGATCCTAATGGGTCTATTCCTTTTAAATTTAAAAAACATAATCTTTTAAATTTTTTTCCTTCCTTTTAAAATACAAGCATGGTACAAGCATCAGGGAGCATCCAGAAAGCTTAATAAAATACAAATAATCTGTAACTGGAAGGTCAACAATAAAAAACAAGAAAGGCCTTTTGAAATAATGTCAGCAGAAAGCTAAATATAGATTTCAGTCTGTCAAATATAATAACGAAAACAACAACAAATAATAAAATAATAACAACAAAAGATTAAATAGCAAAAAATTGATAGCAACTGAACTAACTTGCTGACATTTTCCCATTCTTTTGTTTCAACAAGTATTATGAACATATCTAAATTTTGATTGCCAGACTTGAAATAACAAATAATATGAATCATTCCTAGAACTGATAAAGCCATAGAAAATAGATAATTGGTAATCACTGTATTTTTCATCAAACCTTACTAACAAGCACACAAATAAATACTGTGGAATAAATATTTAGTTAGTATAGCTAAATACTAATTCTATAGCTACTTATGTAGTTTGGGATATCAGACAATGGGCACAATTATTTTTTGTGAACAATTTTGTGTTGACCTGATTTCAGTGGAATTTGCAGGAAAGTTCTATCAAGCATTCTCAGTATTAAACTGGAATCCTTTTGTCATGCATTCATTAATGTTTCAAATGATAACTGAGTGGTTAATGAAATATTGCATGTATTAATTTAAATTGGATTCTTAGTTTTAAATAGTATTTTATGCAATTTGAATAGTAATTTCCTTTTTTTGAATAATGAATGTAGCAGGCTATACATCCTTAGATATTTTTTCAGATTATAAATTCAGATTATTATTTTTTTGCCATGTGAACATAAACAGATTATTTTGGAGTTGCTGTTTTATGTGAATCTAAACCAGGGGTGTCAAACTGGTGGCTCGCGGGCCAGATGCATCATGCACAGGCCATGCCTATCCCAGGTCCACGAAGGGAAAAAACATTGCAAAAATGTCACATGATGGCAACGTGACGCCACAAGTTTGATCTAAATCTTATCATACAAAGCATTGCCTGCCAGCATGTTTATATTCTTTCTTCATTATATCTTCCCAGAATTATTTATAATAGGAGGAAATGGATCAAAATGTCTAATCTCAGCGTTTATGTAGATTTTGGAATGAATGATGAAGATTTTGCAGTATAGGATAATTTAGGGAGATCTTACCTTCGTGCCTATTGTTTAATTAACAAATATATATGAACAAGTTACATACCCTTATTTTTCGAAGTATAAGGCACTTTTTTTCCTCCTAAAAGAGGTTGAAAATTTGGGTGCGTCTTATACTCCAAATGTAGCTTTTTTGAAGCTTTTTTTCAGACCTAACAAGGCACTAGCGAGTGAAGTTATCTCCGTGGTTTGCCTGCTTTTCTCATTGTTTCTCTCTCCAAAGATCAGTTGTGCTTTATAAGCTGTTTTTTATCCCCAAGCAGGGGATAAAAACCAGCAAACTAATGTGCTGAAGCTGACCAGACTAAGGATGCTAGTCAGATGAATACCTGGTAGGCAAATTCCCCCCCCCCCTCATTTTCCTCCCCAAAAACGTCTTATACTCCAGTGCATCATATACTCCAGAAAATACAGTAGTTTTAGTTAAAGGGTAACCTACGCATCTTTGAAACAAAACAATATTTCACTTAGGAGTGAGTGGTTGCTATTGTAAAATAGCATAGTATTTGAATGGTAATTGTTACTTTAAAAGAATATGAGGGCAAATAAAGGAAAATATCGTTTAGAAGAAAATAAAAGGTTGCTGTATGGCTGGTACAATCTATCAACAGTTATTCAGCTGTTCTTTTATCACTCTTAGAATGAAGTACTCTTAGATGAAAGTTTTGAATTTTTTACATCAACTTTTGAAGACCATTCCAATATGAAAGAACTTGATACAAATTTTGAGCAGGTATTATTCTTTACATATTAATTGTCTTTTTCTTCTTTTATTTGAGTGGCTTGTAGTTCTTTCTAATAAATAGCAATAGCAATAGTAATAGCACTTAGACTTATATACTGCTTCATAGTGCTTTTATAGCCCTCTATACGTGGGTTAGAGTCAGCCTGTTGCCTCCAACAATCTGGGTCCTCATTTTACCCACCTTGGAAGAGTGGAAGGCTGAGTCAACCTTGAGCCGGTGAAATTTGAACTGCCGAACTGCAATTAGCAGTCAGATGAAGTACCCTGCAGTACTGCACTCCAACCACTGTGCAAACTCGGCATCATAGTGCTATATATTTCATTACTGTTTTTAATGAAATAAACAATATTGAAATGTTATTTTAATATCTCAGAATGTATATGCACATCAAGTAAATATTCTTTTATTTTTTCTTTTTGCTCATATGATTAAGTTTTCAAAAATATATTATGCTTTTGTATGTTTCTTGGAAATCTTTCAATATAATCATGGAAGTAATATGTACTTATGTGTAATTATACTATATTATGTATTTATGCATAAAAACAGTGCATTTCCAATTGGATTTGAAGTAATAAGGTTTTTACAGCCTGCCTTTTTTTCAGCCTTTTTAAAAATTGCTGCAATGTATTTCTCAAAATAATTTTAAAAAATGGAAGAAGTAACAACCATTGGTTTTAATTGTTCAGTGCAGCAAGCGTGTATCATTTTCATCCTCTTACTGGCTCTTAATGAGAACTAATAAATTATGTTGAACTATGAATATTCTTTAGATAGGATCTAAATAGCCCGTTGCAGAAGTGGGAAGCTGTTGTAAAAAAGAATGCTATATACTACTTGAAGTGTGTTTTTTTGTCTAATACTTGGACCACTTTTGATTTCAAATAATCAACTTCTACAAGTTCATAAAGTAATTCCACAATGTACACATTAGCCCGTTCATAGCAAAAAATAGAATGTTCCAGAGCCAGATTGTTTCAGTCCAAAACATTTTTACATCCTTAGTGTGCTCCCCCTTCAATGTATATAGGATTGCATCATTAGTTTAATAAGTTATTGAACTGTTAAAGACGTTATTTTAAATGAGTTATAAAATCTGAAGCATTGAAAAATTACATTTAAAAAACAGAAATATGAACACTGAGAAATTGTTTAATTCTGTCCTGAAGGCAGGTAATTTATGCATATCTGATGAAGTTTGTAAAGTTAAATGATATAATAACAGTAATTATCAAATAAATAATTATCTTAAATTATTTCAATTAGGATAATTCTTTGTTAATACTATTAAAAATCAAAAACCAAATTATCAAGTTTGTATATTTAAAATATTTTTATTTATAGCCTTTCTACTACCCATCTTTTGAGGAGTAACAATGTGGCTCTTTTGACACCTTTTTGTGTTTCTAATAAAGATATCCCTCTATTTACTGTGTACATAAGTAGAATCCAGTATTGTCCTAGTGGAATTCTATTTGTTCTCAATATCTACTCCAAATGATTAAAAAAATTTCCAGCCAAACTTTGAAGATACAAGGAAATTGAAAACAGTGGATATCATTGCTTTTCATTCAGACTGGATTTCATTTATGAACATATTGATTATTTTCTAGGAATTACTTGGATCACTTTAAAGAATTAGTTGAAATATGGTTTCATTTTAGTTTTTATTCAATTATACCTGAATGTATTATTTCACATTGTTTTTCTTCATGATAAACAATAGAAATCAACAGATGGCTGCCTTCAAAACATCTGTAGCTTGAATGAGCACACTCCCCTGCTTGTCCATGTGAAAGAAATGTTGACAGAATTACTTGAAGTAAAATCTCCTGCCTGTAATTTTAATAAAGTAGACAAGGAAAAGGGATGGAACCAACTCTTTATTCCAAGCACATTACCAGGTGATATAAGTTTCCAAAGATAGTATAACTTTGGATACTGATTTTATAGACATAAATATAAATATTATGTCTATCTGCTGATTCACGACAAAACTGTTATCAGGTGCAGAATTTAATGTATTCTCTATTAAAAGGCAGAAGAATCTCAGTGCTGTATTAGTGGTCATCTCTAGCAATTTAGGAAGGAGTTGCTTGGTAGCAAAACATGGCATATCAACATTATCCTGCCCTCTTCAATCCATGAATGAAAACCAGATAGATTATGGGCATAGCTGGCATAAGGCTATTGATGATCCATCATGATGGATTTAATGTAATTCCATTGCCTTATTTCTACATTCAAGGCTGCACCTCAAGGAATGAAAAACTGCACCATTGATATTATAGCAATTTCTTATTTATCAAGGAACCATGGTCAACTTCTATATGGATATTTCCTATACATGAACACAAAAACACGGGACCAGTTATTTCCTTAATTTCTTACCCCCAATGTGGCTCCCATGAAAAGAATAGTCCATTTTAATGATCCTTCCTTCCTATCTTTAATAGCATTGTCACTGGAAAGAATACTTGTGCCATCTAGCTCTTGCAATCATTTCTTCATATTAACTTTTTTGCATAGTATGATCCTGGGTTATAATAGTGTGGGATAACACCACAGATATTCATCAGATATCATTTTACATCATCTCATAATGGGGATGAGGGAACAAAGTGTGCAGAGGGTGATGTGGGATCTGGTATTTGTCTGTTAATCACTTTTAGCATGGCACTTCCCCATTGGGACCCCAAGCCAATTGGCAAAGCCAATTCAGAGGGTAAGGTGTTCCAAAGATGTTCCAAAGGGCATGAGCCATGACAGAGAAGACTTGTGGACTCTGCCAACCAAAAGTCCTTGATTGACGGGATGCTCAGCATGCCTACTTAAGTAATCTGGACCTATGCCATGCAGGGCTTTATAGATAATAACCAACTCTTTGAATTGTACCCAGAGGCAGACTGGCTGCCTGTGCTGCTACATTCTGCACCATTTATAGCTTCTGAATGGTCTTCAAGGATAGCTTCATGTAGAGCTCATTGCAGTACTCTGGTTGTGAGACAACCAGGGCTTGAATGACTGAGCTCAGGAACTCCTGATCCAGGAAAACTTGCAACTGGTGCACAACTTGAAGCTTTGCAAAGGCAATTCTAGCTGTGACTGCCTTGTGTTCTTCATAATATATGTTTTCTTTATAGAAGAGTTGCTCTAGTTTTCCAACCATTTTGGTATTTTCCCCATTTTTCCTAAGTCTTTATTTTTTTGAAAAAATAGTATAGTAAAAAGTAAAATGTATTTTAAAGTAATGACCTGCAGATCACTGCCAATTTTTCCAAAGCAGAAATATGAATGCAGTGCCAGATTTTTTATTAAAAATTGAATTTAGTGGCTGACTTTGTATTAAAAACTTGATGAATCTGTTCTGACTAGGCCTGAAAGGATAAGCACCAAAAGAAAGTTGGTGCACCAAAAGAAAGTTTTAAGAACATTGTGCATAACTCCTTTGAGCTGGAACTGCGATGAGGCTTCTGTACTTGTTTTTTGTCTCCATTCTATGAATCAAGAAGAAAACATCCTTTTTAAAAGAATATTTAAAAAAAAACAAGTGGGTAAATATCAAAAATTATACTTCTGATAAATCTTGGTAGCATTTTCAGTCTAGCCTTTATGAGACAAGATAAGGAAATTCCATAACTGGTAGGTGCAGTACAATATTGTTGTACACAATTGTTGTACATAATTGTCTCTGTGTTATGACATTTCAGATTTCCTTAATCTTTCCATAACTATACGAGAGCAGTAAGAAGCTTAGAAGAGCAAAAGTTGGAGAAAGTAAATTTTTACTGGCAATTCACTTTATTATGAGTATCATCTGTAGCAGATTAATATGGCTGCTATTATAAATATTCCACAAATCATTTATACCTGTTTTCTCAGTATGTAACCAGTAAAAGGAAGAAAATTAATTAGCATTGCAATCTCTAAATAAGTATACATCATTCTTGAAGTCATCTTGATTATTCTCAGTTATACATAGCCGTAAGCTACCAAGCAATATGTTGCCACGACTCCTAGAAGAGGAAGGATTTTACATTCCAAGAAAGCCTTATATTCCTAGGAAGATGTACCACAAAATGGAGAATCGCCTTCAACAAGAAGGAGTAAATATAATGATTTTGCTTTTTTAATAACTACTTTACAAACAATTTGTTTCTTAAAAATGTATGTTCGTTGGTTTGCTTGATTTTCTTTATGCTTTTGAATCATCAAGGCAAAAGGCTGGTTTGAAGAAAGTGGGGAAATAATATCATTACCTTCTCCAATCAAGCAATTAAGCCATCACATAGTGTCTTTCCCTGTTAAGATTGTCACAGAATTAAAGACAAGATACAGAAAGGTTTGTTTTTATTCTTTCACACTACTTCACAAAGGATATTTCATTGGATAACATTCAATTTGCATTGCTAGAAGTGTTACATACATACAATGGCAATATATTTTAGTTGTTGTTTTTTCACCATAATTAAATAACAATTTGTGGAGGGGTGTTACTCATGCAAGAGCTGCACTAGCATTTGGAATTTCATAAGATAAGTGGAGATGCTATGATATAATTGCTTCATCACTTTCCATTTGCTTTGAAGGAGACATGAATGAGCAAGCTGCAAACATCTAAGATAACTGCTCATTTTGAGTTGGTTTTTAAAGTCTGGCTGCCTGTTCAGGGGTTTCAGCTTTGGGTTTTTGTATCAAATGTTTTAGGTGACATAAATGTATCCTATCATATCCATTGCTGTTTATTTATACAAGAAAACTAGTATTTGGCCCAGTCTCATACCTAATAGTTAAGGTTGAATTAATTCTTAAAACTGAAATGGTGTGAGAAAAACATAATTTTCTATGTTGATTCATAAACAGTTTTTATCTATCAGGCCAAACAGGTTTTTCTCACTTTGGATTCATTTACAGAGCCTGCTATAAAAAGGTGCATACATAGAAGTACAGTCTGTATTGTTGTTCAAAATTTCTTTCTTTAAGAGAAAATTTTATGTTTTTCACCCCCCAAAATAGGCCACGCAACCAGAGTTGGAGAATTGTACCAAGTTTGAAGACTGTAAAATGTATCAACTAGATCTTAACATATCAAGTATTGTCTTCAGTCATCATTCTCTTTTTAACTGTGAGCAAGTGTTGGCTGTTAAGTTGCTTGATGTTTATGAATGTTTTCAGAAAAGACAAGAGCAAAATGTCACTAACTTGCTTTCTGAAAAAGTAAGAGAATTTTCTTATATTTTAGTTATAATGATGTTTGAAAGGACATTGTTTAAATGACTTCAGATTGTCTCAATTTGAAAACTAGAAATATCTCTAACTTTAATATATATTGTCATAATATCTGTACATATTCATTTTGAAACTTTGACTTGATTAGGGCTCTATTTCTATATTGCTTACATTATTGCAACATAGATGAGGTAATTAATTTATTATTAACATGTCAAATTAACATTCAGAATAGTCTAAAATATATTTCCTAGTAATATGTGGGGAATTGTCCCCTCCCCCTGCCAGCCTTTGAACTGTTTTTGTAAAAAAAAAATTGAATTGAATGCATTAATTGCATTCATGCTACATATTTATTTTGAGCACTTGGGAACCAGCCTGCATTTATAGCCCTTTGTAACATTCTGCAGGCTCAATGTTTATTTTTATTTTATTTTTATTTATTTGTCGAATATGTATTAGATAATATATATATAAGTATAAGCATGAATTGAATACATAAAATGAATACAATTAAAGGAAACATTAGGACAGGGACATTAGGCACATTGGTGCTCTTATGCACGCCCCTTACAGACTTCTTAGGAATTGGGTGAGGTCAACAGTAGCCAGTCTAAGGTTAAAATTTTGGGGTTTGGGGCTGAAACCACAGAGTCAAGTAATGCATTCCAGGCATTGACCACTCTGTTGCTGAAGTCATATTTTCTGCAATCAATTTGGAGTGGTTCACTTTAAGTTTGTATCTGTTGTGTTCTCCTGTATTATTGTGGTAGAAGCTGAAGTAGTCATTGACAGGTAGGACATTGAGCAGATGATTTTATGAGCTATGCTTAGGTCATAGCGAAGTTGGCATAGTTCTAAAATTTCTAAGCCCAAAATTTCAAGTCTGGTGGCATAAAGTATTTTGTTACGAGTGAAGGAGTGGAGAACTCTTCTTGTGAAATATTTCTGGACACGTTCAATTGTATTAATGTCTGATATGCAGTGCAGGTTCCAGACAGATAAACTGTATTCAAGAATTGGTCTAGCAAATGTTTTGTATGCTCTGGTTAGTAGTGTAATATTACCGGAGAAGAAGCTACACAAGATTAGGTTTACAACCCTTAATGCCTTTTTGGCGATGTTGTTACAATGTTGTTTCACTGGAAACCAGTGTTTACTTCTGGTTTCTGGTAAAACACCCCATAGCGAACAATGGATTCACTTAGCAACTGCAGCATTCATTTAAAAACCACAGCATTTGATATATAACTGCCACATTCACTTAACAACTGTCACAAAAAAGCTAAAATCAGGTGAAGTCATGTGATGATTTGCTTTATGACTGTTACAGCATACAGCTGAAATTGGACACTCAATTACAATTGTAAGTCAAGGACTGCCTGTAATAGGACCTACAAAAATGTAGTCAATTTATGATTATAAAAAATATTTACACTGGATAATAGATATCTCTTTTAAAACATTGTGATGACAAATTCCATTTACCATATGGAGAGCTATTTATGGCCATAATTTGTTTGGTTTCCTAAAATTGAATCTTCAGAACATAAAAAAAGATTCTACAGAGACCAATTATCTCTACTGCAAAGTTCTTTAATAGCCAGCTGAATGAAGCAAAATACTTAGTTATTGTACACTGAAGTTTGAGGATTATTTATTTTTTATGAAACAAATATTTATGCTGGAATTATGCAGAATGTCTATGACTATTCTTTTTATTTTGTGTTATTACATCATGGCTGCAATATGTAGGCACTATAAATATATATAGGTTTTACAAACTGCTTTTTCTACTTGTTAATGCTGATTCACTAATAATGATGAACTAATTATAAATTATTTTTATTATAGCTAAAAGCCTTAATAAGTGCAACAAAACTAGCTGAAACAAATTTAAAAACAGGCCAGTTGAGTACAAACACTGTAAAGGATTACATATCACAAATAAGGTATCTTGTTATCTTGGAACATTTCAAACATGCTGCAAATATGTTATTTTGTTATTATTGTTGTTAATGGGATTATTTATTTATCTCCTATTAAAAACTCTTATGTCTGTAATCTTTAATGGGCAAAACAATAGGGTAAAACATTTTCAACGAAAGCACCTCAAATGGGCTAACTGACAGAATACATCTAAAATTCACAGCCTATGATTCTTGTGGAATTGAAAGTTGACAAATTTTATAAAACTTTTTATGACATAAAAATCATTATAAAGCATTTTTCCCATATCAGAAGCACCAAATCACTTATGTGGTGAAAGGATGAACCAGTGATATCATCATTGCCCGGGGGCCAGCCAGTTGGGAGCTCCTTTCATGTCCCCATTAAGTTGCCCGTTAAAGTGTTGATCAGGATTCTGATAATTCTGAAGATTGATCTAAAGATTCTTATGTTGAAATGACAGAAATAAAATTCAGGCCTTGATAGGTCTTTGGGGCTTTGGAAACTTTAATAAAGAAACCACAAATTTACAGCTGAACGTATGATCATAATCACAGGATGCATGCACAAGTATTTTTGTAACTTCTGTACCATATCTACTATGAGCTGTGTTCCTGTTATGTAACTAAGTGAAACTAAGACAGCTATATATGCTTGCTTCAAAATGCATTTGGGGTTCTTCCAGTCTTATGGGAGGATCCACCATCACTGAATAAATGTGTTATTTAGAGAGAGAACTTTGATTGTGCCAAGCCACACATGGTCCCCTGCTTAACAATGGTATCCATCTATCTACTTGTGGTCACTGCTTTAGAACTGCTGGGTTTAGAGGAGTTGAAGCAAGTGATGGGAACCTACCCCACCGTGCAGCAGCAATAGAGTCTTGAACACAAGCCTGCCACATATTAGGCTAGCGTTCTAATATGTGAACCACCGTGCTCCACATCATAAAGCATTTTATCACATAACGTAAAATATAAAACATTTCCTGTGGTGAACTCCTGATCTTTGACTGTGGTATACAGTTCAGTATAAGCTACTTTCAATGCAGAAATATCTCTGAATATTAAAGAATGTTTTGATTGCATTTGAAGCTCTGCTATTTTTAGAGGCATTGAAGAATATGGTAAGGACATATCTGAAATCACCGGTTACTAGTTAAAGGAAAAACAACCAGTTTAAGGGCTGCTGATTGTTTTTCCCATTAAAAGTGGGCTGGTCATCAAAAGGTCAAATCAATACATGGAGGGGAAAGGAGATAACTACAGGTAGTCCTTGTTTAGTGACCACAATTGGGACTGGCAACTTTATTGTTAAGCAAAGTGGTTGCTATGTGAAACATCAAGGTTTTACAATTGTACTACAGCTTTCCTTTGCTTTATAGACCTGCAAAAGTTGTAAATGAGAGAATCAGTTGCAATTTATTTTTTCATCATGCCTGTAACTATGAATGATTGCTAAATGATGCAGTCACTAAACAACTATTTGTATCAATGAAAGTGATTTAACATTTTCCCCTAATGTTGACTTATTACTTGGATTGCATTTTCTCTCTCCCTCCCATGCTGTTATTTTAATTCCTGAGAGAAACTGTATTGCATAATAAAAGCCTGCAAAATTCCTAAAGAGAGCATGTACACTAGAACATGAGTCTGGTCATGACTGCAATTAATTCCATAACTTCGATCGCAACCCGATTTGGTTGCGCATGCATTTACAAAAAAAATGGCACGGAAAGAGAAATTGGCATGGAAGGGAAAATTTGATTTGATCGCCACTTGAGTATGTGCTCACGACCAGATTCAAAACTTGTGAAGTTTTTGGTCAGAACCCAATTGGGTTGTGGTCAGAAGCATTTGTGATCAGAGGTTCTACTGTAGCTCCTCAAAAGAATAGTGATTTCAAGAAATGAAAGCAACTGGTAGACTATAATAATAGGTTCCCAGGAAGGAATTTCCTATTCCAAGAAGAAAGTCATTGTTTTACATTTGACATTTGTAATAAATACAGTATAAATGAGAACCTTTTATCAAGTCTACTTGTGATGATTGAGAAACATTAGACATGTTCTTTTGCAAGATAGTTATAAATATTAGAATTTTTCTCTAATTATTTTACTCCTTTTCTGCCTTACAATTAATAAATTGCTAGAATTACAGGTCCAGCCAGATGTGACATGACAAATCTATTTTCAAGCTAGCCTATAGCATTAATGATAGCCATGAATAGTTAGATTAAATCCTTACTCAATACTGTTGTCAGGCCTAGCCCAAGAACATCATAGCACAATTCTTTATTTCCTTATACCATATGGACAGAATCTTGCCAGACTAATCCTATATTACCCTACCCTAAATCCTGGGAGACTCTAGGGAGTAATTATCCTAAATCTCTTCCTCTTCCCACAATCCAGATCTGGACTGTGCTGTCTCTTGTTTTGATGATAAGGCAGCTGGTTTTATTTGTAAATCCAGTGTAACATCTTTTTCCATATCATTCATGTAACTTGTCATTTTTAAATCCAAACCCCAAACAGCTTTTCGATTCTTGTGGTATTGAAAGCCTGATTCTCAATTGTATCCGGTTTTGTCTCCTCTTTTAAAACTATTTTTTTTGTTGCAGACAATTTTAAGAGAAATTTATGAGAGGGTTGTTCCCAAATGTCCTTGAATTTTCTCACAAGTTAAAATACCTTTCTCCGTTCTGTGTTAGTATGTCGCCAAAGACTGCTCCAACTGTTGAATGATTTCATTTATTTCTCATGCAAGCAACATTTTGTTAAATATCATTAAACAAAGGCTACAGAATGACATCAATTAAGAGTTATTTGATGTAGAAAGTTCTGGAGATCATATAGCCAATATTAGATGGATTATGGAAAAGGCATGTGAATATCAAAAAAAATATGTATATGTGTTTTATCAATTACAGAAAAGCTTTTGACTATAGAACACAATAAGCTATGGGCAGCTTTGCATGATCTTAGTGTCCCAGCCCACCTGAGCAGATTCATCAGGTCACTCTACACCAGGAGCATCAAACTCTCGTCATCACAGCTGTGTCACATGACATAACACAATTTTTTCCCCTTCATTAAATTGGGTGTGGGCATGGCCAGCATGTGATGCATCCGGCTTGCGGGCTCCGAGTTTGACACCCCTGCTCTACATTGATCAGGAAGCAACAGTGAAAACACTTTATGATGACACAGACTTGTTCAGGATCAGTAAGGAAGTTAGACAGGGATGTATTTTCTCTGCTTTTTTGTACTATCTGTATGCTGAATGATTATTCAAAAATTAGAACTGGAACTTCCTGATGTGTTGGTGAAGATTGGAGGAAGAACCATAAATAATACTGAGGTACACTGATAATCATACACTATTGGCTGAAAATAAGGAAGATCTGGAAAAATGATCTGGAAAATCAAGGACAAAAGTGAAAAAGTAGGACTGAGTCTTAATATCAGGAAAACAAAGATAATGACAACAGCTGCAGATGTCATGAGACATTTAAAAACGAGAAGAATTTATCTTCCTTGGATCCAAAATTGTTTACAACAGCAGTTCTAGTCTTGAAATTAAACACAGGATAACCTTAGGTTGCACTACAATGGTTAATTAATTTTATCCCATTAGTAATATCTGGAAAAGCAGAGATATTGATATAAATGCAAAAAGCAGGCTAGTTAAACAATAGTCTTCCCTACAATGTATAGGTGTGTCAGTTGGGCACTAAGAATAGTAGATCAAAAAATTGACACCTTTGAACTGTGGTGCTAGGTAAATTACTAAATTACTAAAATATTAATTTTAATATTAAATAAATCTCATGATCTGTATTCGAATGTTGAAAATTTAAGTGTGATGGAAATTCAAGAACTTCATTAAACAATAATGATTTTTTAAATGTCTCAGATAATCTTTTATTTTTTGTGATGTATCTCCCTTTTCACAAGAAGACAATTATACAGGTAGTCCTTGACTTGCAACAGTTACTTAGTGACCGTTCAACATTACAACGGCACTGAAGAAAGTGACTTAGGACCACTTTTCACAGTTACAACCTTTCTAGCATTCTCAGGATCATGTGATCAAAATTCAGAAGCATGGCAACTGATTCATATTTGTGACCATTGCTGTGTCCCGAGGTCATGTGATCACCTTTTGTGACTTTCTGATAAGCAAATTCAGTGGGGAAGCCAGATTCACTTAACAAGCAGGTTACTAACTCATCAGCTGTAGTGATTCCCTTAACAACTGTGGCAAGAAATGTCATAAAACGGAGAAAAACTCACTTAAGAAATTCTCACTTAACAACATAAATTTTGGGATCAATTGTGATCATAAGTTGAACTCTACCTGTACTTTGTATAAGTTTATAAGAAAAGCTTTTTGGTGTATTTGCATTCCAAACAAGAGAAATTTATGTTTAGTTTTTATCGTGCCTTTAAAAAGTAGAATTCTCACTGTAATTTTGTCATTTTTTCTTCCATATATTCATTCTAAAAAAGAAATACTAAAATATTATATGACAAGGAACAACAACGAGATTATTCTTTAATACAAAATATGCTGAAAATGTGGAAGCAGATGAAGACTTTACGCAGACAACAAGGCTTTACCAGTACAACTATAAAGATTCAATTTCAAAGGTAAGTGTATAAGGCAATCAAAATGCAATTATAATTTGTGTATTCTATATAAAAAGAATATGGCAATGGCAATCTCCAAGCAATAGGCAATTATCTTGGAAAAAATATGTATCTTTAAAATTAACAACAAGCCTAGAAGACAAAAAATCTGCATTTGGCCTGATATGAAGAGAAATCTCTGGAAAGCTCAATAGAAACGGCCTATAAATGGCTGCTAATTTTTATTCACATAATATCTGAATATTGAAGGTGTTTCTGAATATTATGGTTTAGTCTAAATGTATGGCTTGTTTCATAATTTTATAAGCCATAATTAATGCTAATTGTAGTATGTTGATTTAGATGGAATAGCAAACCACTTTTAACCAAATGCTCCTGAGTTTTACTGTGTATCTTCCCAGATACACAGTAGAAGATTGAGAGAACTGATAGAGGCAAAGTGGTGCTATTTAAGATGATGGACAAGGATTAGGGAGAATCCAACTAATTGTCCAAATAATTGGGTTGCTTTGGGCTACTCAGTCTCACAGGGGAGGGAAAAGGTCAAGTAAAATACTAAAAATTAAAAATACCACTGAATAATAAATTGGAGAAGGTGGAGAATTCAGGTTTCTTCATTTTGCATTAAATTATACTTATGAACAGGCCACGCTGAGTTGAATTTGGGGGCTCTGAAACATTACTGTAAAATGCAGTTGTTTATTGCTAGAATATGATGTGACACACAGAATTTTATAGAAGTGGCTAGGCTATGTGTTATCACCAAATGCCATAACCTTATGGCTTTAAAATCCTTTACAGCCTGGGGTGACTACAGAAATATGTTCATCATATACTGCTGCTTCCCAGACTATAATTTAGTGATAGTATTAAATAATTAATCAAGTTAATATTTTACCTTGGACTATGTTGGGTGTGTCTTTCAATAGCTGGCATTTTTAAATGCAAAATCATCATTAGAAGCTGCAGTTTTTTACAATGGATATGAAGGACAGTGAAAAGACTATTCCCACTTTTCCATTGTTAATTGTATTCTCCTTCCTTACTAAAAATGAGGGGAGAAAGTAATGTATAACTTGGACCTCACTGTTAACTGTGTACTCCTGAATGTCTATTGTTTATTTTTCATATATTTTTCATATTCAAGGGAAACACATAATTCTGAATTGGATGAATATCTAGCTAAAATATCAGAAGATGATGAAAAAGAGGTAAGCAAAGGAACAATAAACAATAAAATGTGTAAACCTGTGTAGAAAGTTTTATAAAATGTGTTTGAAAAAAAGCAATACAAATGCAGATATCATTATTTGAGGTAATATTGATTAAAATCAAAATATTGATATTGCATTCTAGGATTCTTTGGACTCTGTTTGTACCTCTCAACCTTTAACAGACCCTAGAGAAGGAAAGAAAACATTTTTCATCCCTCATATGACCTTTATATCAGAAATAACACCAGCAAAATTATGCCCACCGTGAGTTCCACATTTTTTTCCATTTTGTTTCACTTTTCAATGGCTATTTTTTTTTAATTGCAGATATATCCTTTGGCATCTGTAAATAAAATGGCTTCTCCCTTCCTCTACCTCACTTTACATTGCAATCTTCTATAAAATAGGTCTTTCTTGGTATCACCTTCTGGTAGAACTCAGAGCAGCCCAACTGAACTGAAGTTCATTCAAGCTCTCCAGAAAAGTCTGTGGTTAATAGTTCAACTTGTCCTCGGCTTATGTCCATTTGTTCAGTGGTTGTTCAAAGTGACAGCAATGTTGAAAAACATGGATATAGCAATAGCAATTAAATTTATATACCGCTTCATAGTGCTTTACAGCCCTCTCTAAGTGGTTTACAGAGTCAACATATTGCCCCCAACAATCTGGGTCCTAATTTTACCAACCTTGGAAGGATAGAAGGCTGAGTCAACCTTGAGCCAGTGAGAATTGAACTGCTGGAAGTCAGCAGAAATAGCCTGCAATACTGCATTTTAATCTCTGAATTTCAGGTTATCACAGCACATATTTTAATCTGGGTACTCAGATGTCCAACTCACAAATATAACACCATGGTCACTTGATTGCCGTTTGCAACCTTCCGTGCCAGCTTCTCATAAAGAAAGTCAATGGGGAATTTGGCAGGGAAGGTTACAAGTCACTCAAGTAAATCATTTCTGCTTTTTCTCCCATCAGGGTAAACTCTCTGCACCTGCAGCCTTTGCTGACCCTCCCAGGCCTTTCCCTGTGGCAACCTTCCACTCCCAAAACTGCAGCCCCATCCATGCACCTTTACCTCGGATTCTCGCCTCTTTCCACTTAATGATCTATGTGTTTTGGGATTACAATAGCAAGTGGGATTGCCTAGGATTTCATCACTAAGCAATGCAGTCACATTGTTGTGACCAAGGCCCAAGTAGTGATTACCAAATACAATTCAGTCTTCAACAAACTTAGTTTATTAAAACAGCTGAGAATTAATTCATTCTTAGCTTAGTCCAAAACAAAGTTCTTAGTAACCAGTCCCTTGGCCTTATCAACAACCTTTGATGTCTTTGGCAACCTGCCAAAGGCTTTTCTTGACAAAAATCCCACAAAGTTCAAGAGACGCTGACAAAAAGCACGGGAATCAACGTTGCTTTTCTACAAAGAAACCAACGGCTCATTGCTGCTCTTTTAAGCCTTATGGGAGTGGCCAATCATCTTCTGGTCTTACTCACAAATCATCCTTTTTTCTTCAGCTGCTCTTGCATTCTGGCAACTCTTTGCATGTGTGCACTAGGAACTGCTCCTCCTGTTCCTCTGCCTCTCTGCTATCCATCTCTGGAGGCTCTGGAGTCCACGCATCGCTTCTAGATGGCCTTGGCCCAATCTCTGCCTCTGACACAGAGCCCTCGTCCGGGCCTTTCCCAGACTCCAGGACTGGCCCATGGTCCTCCCCAGCCTCCTCACTGTCCAACTCCGCTGCAAGCTCTGCAGGCTGCTGGTGGACCACAACACACATGACATTGTACTTTTCAACAGCATCACTTAGTGATGGCTGTCGTAATCTGAGGACTATATGTATCAAAACCAGGAATGTTAACTAAATCACACTGCCGTGTCTTTGTCTGGGTACAGATAGTCCAATGGAATGACCAAAGTGTCCCTTTGCCAAATTTGGTTGAAATTCAGACTGAAAATTTAAACCTTAAATATATTTTTTATTTGGAATACACTGTAACATTAACATTCTATACATTGTTTTAAGGGTAGGAAGCTCAGTCTAGCAAATGAATACAGGTAGTCCTCGACTTACAACAGTTCACTTAGTGATCGTACAAAGTTACAGTTACATTGAACAAAGTGACTTATGACCATTTTTCACACTTATGACTGTTGCAGCATCCCCAAGTGATTTACATTCAGATGCTTGACAACTGGTTCGTATTTGTGACCATTGCCCGGTGCTGGGGTCATATGATCCCTTTTTGCAACCATCTGAAAAGCAAAGTCAATGGGGGACCCAGATTCACCTAACAACCGTGTTACTAATTTAACAACTGCAGTGGTTTGCTTAACAAATGTGGCAAGAAGAGTCGTAAAATGGGGCAAAGCTCACTTAACAAATTTCTCATTAGCAACATAAATTTTGGGCTCAATTGTGGTCTTAAGTGAAGGATTACCTGTAAGTGCATGCTTCATTTTTTTTCTGCAGAAATTTATGTGTAGTTTCTTTCGTGTGACAGTATGGTTAAATAAAATACTAACTTTTAATTTGTTCATTTTTAGTGAAGAACGGAACAGAAGAGAAAAGGTCAAAATGGAGAAATATTTTATTAAAATATATTACAATAATAAATTGGTCTCTTGCACTTCTGAGTTTTCTCTTCGTGATGATTTTAAAATAATATTCCAACAACATTTTATAATTCAGATTTTAAACTGGTCTGAATCCCTTCAGCTAGAGGTAACTATGCAGATGCGAATTTTGCATCTGAAATCTAATTAACTTCTCTTTATGAAACCTTCATTTAATTGGATGTTGTTCTGTTCCTATTATTTTGAGGGGAATTTTTATATTTAACTTTTTTATCTCAGAATGAGCATGAAGTTGACATGCTTATTGAATGAACTTACTGTGTGCTCCATAATGTTTGAAAAGATATAGGTAATCCTCGATTTACAACAGTTCGCTTAGTGACCATTCAAATTTACAATGGAAAAAAATTACTTATGACCATTTTTCACACTTTTGACCATTGCAGCATCCTCATGGTCCCATTATTTACATCTGGATGTTTGACAAGTGATTCGCCTTTATGACTGTTGCAGTGTCCTGGAGTCATGTTATCACCTTCTCACAAGCAAAATCAATGGAGAAACCAGATTCATTTAACATCCATGTTACTAATTTAACAATTGCAGTGATTCATTTAACAAGCAAGAAAAGTTGTAAAATGGCGCAAGACTCGTTTAACAAATTTCTCACTTAACAACATAAATGTTGGGTTCAATTGTGGTCATAAGTTGAAGAATATCTATAATGTGCTGTGTGATTAGTAACCTATACATTCCAGGGGATTAGGCCAGTCATTCTTTTGCAAATGTGCATTGTAGATTGACATTACAATGTCTATGGTCTCTTTATATGGCATCCACGAATCTCCAAAATTAAAAATAACCCTCCCCCCCAGAAAAGGGCATAATTTCATGAGGTAGCTATGTCCTGTGAATTTTTTTTGGTAACACCTGATTTCAAAATGTTGATTTTGTTTACATTTTAAATTTTTTAGTATTTATACCAACATTGTGCCTTCACTATAGTGTATAATCATACAATGCTGCCCTCTGTCTGAAAAACTGATTGGCCTAGATATTATTTATTATTAATTGCATTCTATTTTGCTTTCTTTCTCTGTTCTATTTTTTATTTTTGTTTTTGTTTTGAAAACTAAAGTCAATATACATGGCAATCTTTTCTAATTTTATTCTTCACAACAATCAGCACCCATGACATAGGTTGGAATGAGGGAGAACAAATGACCCAAAGCTACTCAACAGTGGGAAAATGGGTACCTTGATCTTCCAAAAACTTAACACATTATACTAAATTATTTCTGCTTATGTAGAAGCAACTCACGGAGAAAAAAATCTTTTTAGGTCTAGATATATATATTTATACTATTAACCTTACAGGTTATTATATAAAATATTTTTATTGAGACTTTTTCTTTTCTTTTCTTTTTTTTTACTTTGGTTAATTAGTTTAAATTCTTTGACACAGTTTTATATTATATGATATATTGTAGATTATGGAATCAAATAAAAATATGTTGCTGGCCAAAGTGTACTTACCTCTTCCTAATAACGTTATTTTGAAAAGCAAGGATGTTTTGGATGAAGTAGAGTTTAGCTGTGAACAGCAAGTTAAACCTTCAGATGGAGCAGTGGGAAGCAGTAAGCTACTACAGTAATATTTCTTCAAATTACTTATTCTGTTTCACTGTATATTTTTACAAGGCAGATTTTCAGTTTCACTGTGGTTTTTTTCTTTCCAAATTTTAAATACAAAACAAAAGAAGTATTTGGTGTTAAATTTAGAGGCAGAGAAGGATTAAGTATAATTTTGAAAAAGATGCGTTTTCTCTCGCTCTCTCTCTTTTTTTTTTTTTGGTAAAAATAACTTGTTGATTCACAGCGACTCTGGGCTTCTTACAGAGATGGCACTGCTTTGTACTGTTTCCTAGAATGACCATGTCATGCAATGGAGAACTATAAAGAAGAAAAAGCTTCCGTGAAAGACTGGCATTGCTGAAAACATACTAAGGCTGAAGACAAGCATAATATCTTTGGGTTCAGATACATTTTTTAAAAAGTGCTTATAACCAAATGTAGCAATTTTTTTCTAAATTATTTAAAATTATTTTCAAAGCCCTTCTTTTGAAATGATTTGGATTTTTTTATTTCCATTAATTTTTAGTAATATATCCCAAATAATCACTTGTGCTAGGAAGAAACCTTAGTAAATTAGTGGTCCTCATGTCTTTATTGCTAGCTGAAGTATATTTCAAAAATGTGTGGGAACAGACTATACGGCTATGATTGGTGAGATGAAGGATCTTTGTTTTTCTGAACCATTTAATGCTCATATACCTATTTTTATCAGCCAGATCCATTTTATTGTGACTAATTTGATTAATTATAAGGTCCAAAGATTTGTCAATAGCAAGTGAGCAATCTATTTGTTAGTTTCAGAAGTTAGCACCTAAAAGTTATATAAACCAATGAATATGTGGCATTAAAGTGAAATAAAAGTGTGGTGTTGCAATAATGTTTGTTTTGGTTATGTTTATATTGTAGATGTTCCTTTTTTCCTTGGTGAAAATCAAACAGAACAATTATGTATTATGACATCAGGAAAATTAATGTATTCTTTATCTTGGACAGTTAATGACAAAGGAATTCCTTTGGCTCCTACAGTTCAACATGCATTTATTTCCTCCAACAGGTGATAATATTTATGTATTATTTTCACTGTTTGCTTTTGTAAAAAATTATCTATACAATCGATTTTTCCCTGTGATGCACAAACTACCATGCCATGCATCTCTTTTCTTTGTCTTGCAAGGAATCTATGAGTTCTAAGTATTCATAGAAATAGATTGTGTATTTTCATAAATTGGGAAAATATTTGTTTTTGCTTTTGCCTCAGTAATCATGTGAATTATATCTTGAAACCAGGGTGACAGAATGAAACTAATCTAATTGCATATATCTATGTTACTTCTGCACTCCAGTTTGAAATAGTTACAAATTGCAGGCTTTGGCTTAGTACAAATGACCCTGTCCAATTAAATAGGCATGGAGGAAACATGAAATGGATATAAATACAGATAGTTACCAACCACAATAGGGCCTGGCAAATCTGTTATAAAACAAGTTATTAAGCAGTCACTAAGTGTGATGTTACATTATTGCACTGATTTACAATGCCAGTTGCAGTCATTAATCAGTTCACTGCAGATCGTTAAATTGATGTCATGTGACTGAGACTTCTTGCCAGCTTCCTCACTGACTTTGTAAATAGTGATCACATGACCATGGGTCATTGCAATAATTGTGAATGTGCATGGTTTGACAAGCACCTGAATCACAATCATGTAACTTCAAGAACAAGTCGTAAGTCTTTATTTTCAGTGCCATTGTAAATTCAATCCATCACTGAATGAGTGGTTGGTTAGTGAAGACTTTCTGTAATGCACTTCAGAGTTTGCTTGGAGAGTGGGAAAATGTTGGCATTGAGTTTTTGTATTGTATAGATCTTGGACATAGGTGACATGTTTTACTAATCTTCTTGCTATGGCATAATCTGTCTCCAGATAACTAGCTAGGAATCTATCATGGATGGCCGTTGTCATATGTTAATTTGCTTTATGCTTAATAGCCATCATTGGAGGGCCAGTGGTCCTTGAGCCTTAAACTGGGCCTGATATGAAATTTTCCTACTTTGGACCTATGCCAGAGTCTAGATTACAGCTTCTCCTCAGAATGAGAACAGACCAATATTCCCAATACAATGTATATGTTTAGCTTATTGTCATAGCTACTATTGCTACAAAATTTTCCTAAAACCATCCATTAATTTAGATCTTGCTTAAAGCTAAGACGAACACACTTTTATTCCTAGAAATGATTACTTTCTTAAATTCTTTTAGATACAACACAATTTTGTTCCCAGTATCCTACATTTCAGATGTATAACCCTATTGACTTCTTTTAAGGGTCTTTTCCACACTGTTATGATTTAAGGCCCATTTCTACATCCTTAAATTAATAGATCTGAGTGTATGATTTAAAGTTCTGGAATACATCTTGCAGTTCATATACAGTGACTACTTTAAACTGTTAAAATAAGTCTATATTCTTTCACAAAGGTTCTTTTTTTCCTATTGTGGCATCATAATGAAACTATTATTTCACATTAAGTTTTTTGTTTTAGTGTACCAAGGAATATCAGTTCAGGAAAAGGGACAGGAATTTGGTGGCATTCTGATATCCAGAAACTAATTGACTGGGCAAAAGACATAAACATTGACCCGAATGATCCTTACTATTCAGATTTGTTTGAGTTAATTATGGTAATGATGAAATTTCTGTAATGAATTTTCAAGTTCTCTGAAAGAAACTTATGTAATAAATGTTAAATAATAGAATCTTCTTTATTCTAAATAATAAATTAAGGACTTAGAAACACTGATCAAGAAACTAACTCAGGATTTTGTAATAATTTTTGATACCTAAAAAGTTTACATATGTTATTCCTTTTTAAATCTTCATGATCCTATAGCTTATTTATTAATTTTACAAGAACCATGTTTAGAACGAACACTCAAATACTTGTAGTGATTAGTTCATAGCTTAGGTGACTATAAAATGAATTAAATGGAAGGATAAATACGTATTTGAAGTATAGATATCTATTTATAATAGTTGCATGGTTCTCTAGACAGAAACAGTATAATCCTAAAATGTGGAAGACATTAGACGCTACATTTAGATGCTGACTTTTGTTTCCCAACAAAAGTTTTCATAGCATTTACCAATAGTTCTACTGTTACCATAAATACATATCTAATTTTTTAAAAAGAAAAAAGTCAATTATTTTCTGAATAACTTCATTTTTCCAAAATAATTTAGCTCTCCTTAGCCTTATTTAGCAAAGTCTTTGCAGATTTCACTATATTTTCTCCTCTTCAGCATGTGAACAATGTTCATAGTAGTAATATTTTTGTATTTATTGGTTGAATTTACCAAAATGATCCAAACTTATATTTATCATTTTCTAATAGTATGTAGAGTCTCAGGAGAAAAGTGATTCAAAACACTTTCGCCTTGAACAACTGCAAGACTTTAACTTTGTTATTGCAGAAGACATTCAAAATTGCAAACGTTTCCGGCTGTTACATCTTAGGAATTTAGGACAGTTGGGCTTCTACTGTTTTCAGCAAATTCCTCTCTTTGACAAAGAAATTCCAGACACAATTTTTCAGGTATTTTACTTTAAGAACGAATTTTGAAGTTTAATTTTACATTGTGCATTTACACAATGTTCTACTTTTACCTATTCCAATGCCTAAGTTAGCTGATGTTGGCCTGGTTGTCAGTGATGCTATAGCAGTGAAGGGAAGTTGGGAGCCACACGAAGCTTCTCTGGAGGGTTTCTGATAATGGCTTTGTACAGGTGCAACACATACACAGCTGAGCATTTAAAAGAATCACAGTGCTAGGTAAGCAATTAGGTTGCGGAGTTGAGAAAAAAAAACAGAAGAAGGAAATGGGAAACCACTCCATTTAATGGCAACAAAATTTCATGAAGTGACTCTGTAATCGATAGACCTAGGTCTTAGCTTTTTACACATTCAGTTTTTCTCATGGATCAACATAGATTTCTTTTGCTTGTTCTTACACCTTGCATGCATTAGTTACACTATTTATTCATTCTATTTTCAATCCTCACAGTAAGAAGTGTCATAAGAGTTATATGATTAACAAGTGGTGGGATATTTTCAAATACTTAAATTATATACCATCATAAATTGAGGTACTAAACTATTAGATTTCTATAGTAATATGTAGATATCACTGTATGAAATGAATAGAAAGTACTACTCTAAATGCTAAATAATCGTTACTTAAGACCACAACAATCTATATCTTTCAAGAAGGCAGAATATAAATATAGTGACAAATATAAATATAGTGACTTAGATGCTATATTTTGGTTGTTGCTTTAAATTGATAAAAACAATCCATTTCTTCTTTCAGGAACATGGAGGTCAATTGGAAAAGGACATGTTTATGACAGATATGGATCCTATTTCTGCACAAAGAAATAGTTCTGCCAACTTTGTTAAGATGGTATGACAGTTTTTAATATATTAAAAAGTGAATAGTTGGAAACTACTTATTGCATTGAAAATAAAATAATGTAGTTTTCCATTTCTATCAAACCTAAGGACAGTTGTCTTAAAGTAAGCTAACCTTTATTGTCACTTCTTTCTGTGAACACACTGACACACATTAAAAAATTAAATTCTGATCCCTGCTCTCAAAAGAAAATATAACCATACACATACATGCACACACATATACATACAGTGGGGCAAAAAAGTATTTAGTCAGCCACCAATTGTGCAAGTTCTCTCACTTAAAAAGATGAGAGAGACCTGTAATTGACATCATAGGTAGACTTCAACTATGAGAGACAAAATGAGAAAACAAATCCAGACAATCACATTGTCTGATTTGGAAAGAATTTATTTGCAAATTATGGTGAAAAATAAGTATTTGGTCATCTACAAACAAGTAAGATTTCTGGCTCTCACAGACTTCTTTAAGAGGCTCTCACGTAACTTCTTTAAGAGGCTCCTATGTCCTCCACTCATTACCTGTATAATGGCACCTGTTTGAAGTTGTTATCAGTATAAAAGACACCTGTTCATAACCTCATACAGTCACACTCCAAATTCTACTATGCTGAAGACCAAAGAGCTGTCGAAGGACACCAGAAACAAAATTGTAGACCTGCACAAGGCTGGGAAGACTGAATCTGCAATAGGCAAGCAGCTTGCTGTGAAGAAATCAACTGTGGGAGCAACAATTAGAAAATGGAAGACATACAAGATCACGGATAATCTCCCTCGATCTGGGGCTCCACGCAAGATCTCACCCTGTGGGCTCAAAATGATCACAGGAACGCTGAGCAAAAATCCCGGAACCACATGGGGAGACCTAGTGAATGACCTGCAGAGAGCTGGGACCAACGTAACAAAGGCTACCATCAGTAACACACTACGCCGCCAGGGACTCAGATCCTGCAGTGCCAGACGTGTTCCCTGCTTAAGCCAGTACATGTCCGGGCCTGTCTGAAGTTTACTAGAGAGCATTTGGATGATCCAGAAGAGGATTGGGAGAATGTCATATGGTCAGATGAAACCAAAGTAGAACTGTTTGGTAGAAACACAACTCATCATGTTTGGAGAAGAGAGAATGTTGAGTTGCATCCAAAAAACACCATACCTACTGTGAAGCATCGGGGTGGCAACATCAAGCTTTGGGGCTGTTTCTCTGCAAAGGGACCAGGACGACTGATCCGTGTAGAGGAAAGAATGAATGGGGCCATGTATTGTGAGATTTTGAGTGCAAACCTCCTTCCATCAACAAGGGCACTGAAGATGAAACGTGGCTGGGTCTTTCAGCATGAATGAGTGAGCCTACTGGATGGCCTCCTGTTTAACAGACTCCAGAAATCACGAGGGTTGCTGGATCCCAAACACCCCCCCCCCCCCCAGGCAACGAAGGAGTGGCTTCGTAAGAAGCATTTCAAGGTCCTGGAGTGGCCTAGCCAGTCTCCAGATCTCAACCCCATAGAAAACCTTTGGAGGGAGTTGAAAGTCCGTGTTGCCAGCAACATCCCCAAAACATCACTCCTCTAGAGAAGATCTGCGTGGAGGAATGGACCAACATACCAGCAACAGTGTGTGCCAATCTTGTGAAAATTTACAGAAAACGTTTGACCTCTGTCATTGCCAACAAAGGATATATAACAAAGTATTGAGATGAACTTTTGATATTGACCAGAAACTTATTTTCCACCATAATTTGCAAATAAATTCTTTCCAAATCAGGCAATGTGATTGTCTGGATTTGTTTTCTCATTTTGTCTCTCATAGTTGAGGTCTACCTATGATGTCAATTACAGGCCTCTCTCATCTTTTTAAGTGGGAGAACTTGCAAAATTGGTGGCTGACTAAATACTTTTTTGCCCCACAGTATGCTACACACACATTAATCACAGTCCATTTTGAATACATAGCAGAAAAAAGAGTCTTGAGAATTGGCAAGGTTGATACTATATGGTACAAAGCTATTAAAGAATCTAGTTGTTCTGCTTCGGATAGCATGAAGCCTCCGCCCAGAAGGTAACGAAGAAAACTGGTCATGGAAAGGTTGTGTAGCGCCCATGACAATACTGCAGACCCTGGTTAAGCACTGCTTATATGCCATGTCCTGAATAGAAGGAAGTGAACATAATCGAATAAATTTTTCTGCCATCCTCACAAGTCTCTGCACAGCCTTCCTAGCTGAAACAGTAATACTTCCAAACCACAGAGTAATACAATATGACAGGATGCTTTCAATTGCTCCTCTATAGAAAGAGTCTTCCAATGTTATATATGTATATTTTTCTGAATTATATGCTGCTTAGGATATTATTGCTGTAATAACATCAGCAACAAAATACAGACGGTTTCTTAGAGAGCCATGGTTTAAATCCATAGATAAATCATGTGGAACAGAAATAAAATGAGTAAGATTGCTATATCAGCATACAAATTGCTTAGACTAATGCATTGCAGCTATATTATTAATACAAAAGCTGAACATTGAACACTATAAAATACATTTATTTAAATCTTGTGCACCAAGTAAGAATTAATTCCTATTCATATAAAGACTCACATTTTTCACTTTAATTTAGTACAACACAGTACAACTTCATTATGTCAGCCATTGATCATAGACCAAACAACAGACTACATAAAGCCATAACATAAAATATGTTTCTATAAATACTGTAGTTAAAACTAATTTAAATAATTAGTTTTAAAATGGTACATTTAGTTTTTAACATAAAAATAATGGCATATTGAAAATACATACTATTATATTTTTGTTTAAAGTTAATATGCACTTTAATTAGAAATCTGTAAACTTTGTCACTATAATTTGCAAGTGAAAGCAAAGCATTAAAAAATCCCAAACAGTCAAGGTTAAGGGAAATGTATTGCAACAAAGTTATATGCTATTTTCAAAAATTACCCATCTAGAACAGCAGAGGTCATTCACTGCATTCTTAATACAGCCAAACCAGCTTTAAGAATAGGTTTAATTATTTTTCCAATGGTTTTCTTTTCATGTTAAATATGAGAGGGGGCAATTTTTTAAAATTGGCAAATGTACTGAGATCCACTGGTGGAGATATGACATAAACAGTAGATTTTAAAAATGATAATGAGTCAACTTATTCTAACTGTAAATAATCTGTAGAAATTTGATAAAGCTAAATATTTAAAAAATTTAGAAAACCATAGGGAGAACAAGGAGACTAGTACCTTTTTCTTTCTTTAAAAAAAATAAATTATAGAAAAGATGGAAACTCTATTACCTTAGTCCAATTATTTAAAATTCTAATAATCCACATGTCAGTAACCTCCCACTCCTACTCCATAACTGATTTTAAAGAAGCAAGATGTAGATGAAATTAGTATGTCAATTTAAAAAAAATTAAATATCTGATCAGCCTTTTCTTTATGCTTTTTCTAATGGATAAACCATCTCACTGAAGCTGACAAAAATAAACCAACTAATGTCCAAACATTAGAACTTACTTGTCTCATAGTTAATTATTAAATAATATTTAAAACAGTACTGGATCCAAGCTGATAGAACTCTATTCAGACATTAAGGTGTACTTCAAATAATGATCGTACCATAAGGCTAAATTAAAGCCAATAAATTTCTTTTTCCTGCTTTGAAAATTTGTATCATAAATATACAGAATAAAAAGAAGTAGAAAAAGGACAGAACCATGCTTAACTATAGAAAATATTTGTTACACTATATGTTATATATACTATTGGGTAGAATCTCACTTGAACTTGGATATTTTAATACAATCACACACCTTCCACAGAACTGCATGTTCCAATTAGGACTAGATACAGACTTATTATATCTTACATACAATAAGATGTTTTGGTTTCTTTACCTCAAGCAATTATCTTGTATACAAGAATTAATCCAGCTGTGCTGGCCCAACACAAGAATTTTTCAATTCCTGTCATTCCTAAATTTCAGTACAAATTGTATTGTACTGAATAAAAAATAAAACATAATATAATTTGTATTGAAGTTTATTTCTTATCTTGCTTTGTTTTTCCAACATTCAGTCTAGTGATGGAATGTTCTGGAAAATGGAAATTGTAGCAAATTATTCTAATGAGATGTTACTTTATTTTACTAATTCAGTTTCAGCTTGCCGGTTTAGCCTGATCCCTGTTGAATTTTCAAAATTTTTAGAGTTTGTAGAGTCGATGTATTTTAATATTTACTTGTTTTTAATTCTCAGCCAAATTTATATGTGTTTTATAATATTTTAACTTTTATGTACTGATTTTATTCGGCTGTTCACCGCCCTGAGTCCGCAAGAAGAAGGGCGGTATATAAATCAAACAAACAAACAAACAAACAAACAAACAAACAAACAAATAAATAAATAAATAAAATATAAAGCCTACTTTGAGGTCTACTTTTAAGAGCAGAAAGGGTGCATGAGTGAATTGAACCAAATCCTGCTTCCAGGTTGTTATTCTTGCTCTCAAACACATTTAATTTCTGACATAATTTAATACAGAAGAGGAAGGATTTTGCTAACAAATATAATGAAATAAAATTTATATCTCCCCCTAAAAACAAACACTTTTTTGTTCTAAATATCATATGTTTCCTTATTTAGGATTTGATTAGACATGGACAAAAATTAGTAATTCTGATGCCATCATACAGCGTGTATGGTTTGATCCGCAAACACAACATGCACTTTTACACAGCAACAAAATGCTTACTCAACCTTCTATCTGCTTCAAGCAATGCCTGTACTACATATTTCACTCTAAATGTATTGATTTCTGCTGCCACTTCCAAAGCATTAACAACATCTAAAAACTAATAAAGGAGAACATTTGTAGTTGAGGGTCTCTGAGCTTGGTTGTTTTCTTGCAGACGTTTCATTACTCAAACTTGGTAACATCATCAGTGCTAGTGTGATGGTTTAAAGCCCATCAGTGCTAGCACTAATTATGTTACCTAGTTTGGCTAATGAAACATCTACAAGAAAACAACCAAGCTGACAAAGCACCAAGGAGCCCTCAACATCTAAATAAATGTTGTTTCTAGCTTAAACTCATGTTGATTAAATTTTACAGAGAACTTTTTTTTACTATGTTTTTTTTTAGATGCGAAATCAAGTTGCAAAACAAATTTTGACCATTAGGCACAAATTTAATTTATCAGATCTTGTGAGTGATTATGAAGAAATTATATCAATGAGGTAGATAATTTTAAACAACTTATTTTAAAATGGCCCAAGGTGGGTACAAATGCTTAATGAACAATGTAACATTCTAAAAAAACTTCTTATTACATGAAATAGAAAGGTTAAAAAAATAGTCTGAAAAATCTTGTTTATTACTGAAACACTAGAACAAATACAGTTTTATAACATGGTATTCTTTGTTGTGTTTGGTAAATAGTGTAAAATATATGAAATAAAATTGTTTTATAAAACCAATTGTGCATATATTTCAAGATCTGAGAAGTGGTAAATGCTATTCCCTGCTATCTAATCATTTGCACTATGACATCAATGAACAGCCTGTTATTAGCAGGTAAACTGCAATAATAAAAATCCTTTGAGTACAAATAAGGGCTTCCACATGTATTGGAACCAGCAGCATCCACTGGGAGAAGGTCAAGAAGACAGTTGCAGCAATGTGATTGTCGCCCCCACCCTTCGTATGTGCATGTGAAGTCAACGCATATATAAAAGGACTTTGATTACAGTGCTGAAGCCATCAGCTTGACTTTTTCAGTCTGATCAAAATAACTTCTTTATTTCTTCATTTGTTCTAGCCAATTGAGTAATGCAATTTTCAAACTAAGTGAGCGCAGAAGACATTTGAAACCGCAAAGGAAAGAGAGACGAAAGGTTGCAGCCCAGGCAGTCTCAGATGGAGATGTTAAACTTCTTATCAGAATATTGAGAGCATACAATATTCCTGCAAGAAAGGCACCAGCATCTAAGTAGGTGCAATATTCAATGAATGCAAACAAGGATTTTTTTAGTAATTCAGTAAAATACAGACTGTTCAATGATACTATAGTAAAACAATAATACAGTAATCTACAATAGCTGCAGATTATCTAGATAGTCATGCACACTACAAGATAATTAGCAGCAATTGTAGTGCTTTTAAGTTAAGTTTACTTTATTGTCATTGCACCTTGTACAACGAAATTAGATGTCCTCTTCAGTGTATAGCATAACTATAAAAATAAAACACAAACACACATCCTTCACATTCTGTATAATTGAATTGAAAACCCAATATTGCATTAGTATTGCACTATACAGTAGAATTCAATATAGTTATTGCCCTAGGATAAAAGCTGTTTTTCAGTCTTATTTGTCCTTGTTTTTATTATCCTGTACCGTCTGCCAGATGGTAAAAGTTCAAAAAAAAGGTGCCCAGGATGAGATGGATCTTTAAGAATGTTTTGAACTTTCTTAAGACAGTGGGAGCTATAAAGCTCTTCCAAAGAGGGGAGAGGGCAACCAATGATCCTCTGGGCAATGACATTAAACCTCTGGAGTGCTGTCCTATCTGCCACTGTTTAATTGGCAAACCATACACAGATGCAGTAAGTTAAAATGCTCTCTCTGGTGCAGCAATAGAAGGTCACCAGCAGTTTTTCATTCAGTTGTTGTTTCTTGAGAAATTTCAGGTAGTATAATCTCTTTGGCCAGTGCTGCAATTTGAATACCCCAGGTCAGGTCCTCTTTTATGATAACACTCAGAAGCTTAAAACTGGCCACTTGCTCCACTCAGTCTCCATTGATAAGCAAGGGCCGGATGGCTGATCTATTCCTTCTATAGTCCACTATAATTGTGGACTATATTGTGGACTCTTATTGGTGTTAAGGACCAAGTTATTGTCTCCACACCACGAAAGCAACTGGTCCACCTATCTTGATAGGCAGACTCATGCCCCCCAGTGATGAGTCTCACCACTTTTATAACTTAGTTCTTTTCACTGTGAATATAACCATTAATTCTACAGTACTAGTAAAGTAATTTAAATACCACCAAGTGAAAAACAGAATTAAAAGACACATTATTTATACTAACAAACATTTAGTATAAATGTCAGGCAAAACATTCAGGCAAAAAACATTTCCAAGAAAATGTAATGAAAATCAAATATTCTACAATATCATGTTAGCCCTTAAAATAGCCTATGGTATACCGTGTTTCCCTAAAAATAAGATCCTGTCTTATACTTTTTTGAACCCTGAAATAAGTGCTTGGCCTTATAGCCATGAGCTCAAAAGCCCGATTAGGCTTATTATCAGGGGATGTCTTATTTTGGGGGAAACAGTCCATGGGGTTATGAAGAGTCAGATATGGTACAACTTAGTAACTGAACAACAATAACAAACCACAAAAGGAACCAAGTTACTTTGAAAACTGAAAGGCCTGGAAGATTTTGAAAAAAGGGGATTTTTTTTTCTTCAAATAATGTTTCATTTGAACAGTATGCTGTCTTTCAAAACTATTATTCTGGAAATAATTGGAACTACTAGAATATTGTATGTAATGCAAACAGAATTTCTTATCAGAGATTTATAATATACTGTATAACAATAATAGATATTGGGGCACATTTCAAGATGTTTTCTCTGGATCAGTCTCATTAACTTTAGTGGAATGCCATCATGCTAAACTTAGACATAAGCAGAAGCAGTATTATTTCCAAGCAATCAAGCACAAATAATTATCTATTTTGAGAACCTTGGCTTGAATAAACTTTTCATTTCATTTCCTACAGTGCTACTACCCTGTATTTTACTTATCTCCACATTATTTAACTGATTCCTCATTTACCTTCCCCTGAATTACTCATTATCATGCAATTTCTCTAAAGTTGTAGTATTCAAATTGTCATCTCAGAACTAACATGGTCTTCACATCCTTTTTCTTGCAATTTCCATAACACTTTCTGAGTATTAAAATTAATTTCTGAAGTTTCCTGTTATTTTGAAATAAGAAACTTATATAAGCAGTATAATACTATACTACTGTCCAGTTACCAGCTCCTTTGCACTGATAGAGGAATGAATGAATGAATTAGCAAACATATTTATGCTCACTTCTCTTTTCCGTATTGTCTATATTATTTGGACGGATATGTCTGACTGCACCCAGGAACCTCTTCTAAATAATTTTAATTGTGTTGTCTAACATTCAGGTTCTGTGCTACAGCCAAACTTCATTCAGAAAACTTCTATAAATAAGGCAGGAACCTATTTGCACACTCAAGGAGAATATTCCTTCCTTTTTTTCTAGACTAGAAAGAAAACTTGTATCAAATAATTTAGACCTTAATGCATTTACTAGCCCTAATTAAATGATCCTTATGCAATCTCTAATCATGAGAAAATATATGAAATGGAAGCATAAGAATGTAATTCATGCTACAATGAAAATTTCTTCGGAATGAATATGTGATGTATTTCTCAGTTGCTTTGTTTACAGGGGAGAGTATCTAGGTAATAGTTTGCATTTATATAACTCCTGTATTTCCTGAAATTTCTATATGATTTATTGCAATGCATTAAGAGTGAAACAAGTTATAGTAGAAAATAATCTTTGATTGATAGCAATAGAAACAATCTATTAGCAATATCCATGTTTTAACAACAAAATGAAAATGAAAAGTTTGCTGAGGTGACTCTTCTGATTAGACTTTTCTAAAAGTAATGTCATGCCAACTTATATTTTATCATGCCCCCTTACTGCATTGCCTAGTATCAGCAAATTTGAGTTACAACTTTTACTCAGATTTTCCTTAGATTAACAGTCAACTTAGTATTACGCATCAATAAATTGGAGTTGGAGTGCATTTTAACAAGAAAAACTTGTTAACAAACTGAAACATATATAATATTTTCTTTTAATATTCTTAGGGTTCCAGTTACTTATTCACCATCATACTTACCAAATCGTATGTCCCGAGGCAGACGTATTCCATTAGGTAATTCAGCCTACGCTGCTGATCTTCTCTCTGAGGTAATTAAGATTTTTTTCCCTTTTAAAATATGTTTCATTTTTCTCTGTATATATATAAGCATTTTCATAAGTCTTGAAGAAAGCAATAATAAATCTATATGGTAGTGTGGTGGGAATGTGGAAGATCATTGTATTTCGAGGAGTTTAATGATATGTTTTGATTTTCCCTTAATGTTAGGAAATGTCTAAAAGTTTAAGCTCATTCTGAGCTAAATTTCTTGTTCCTCACTCTTGTTTGCTAAATAAAGAAGGTGTCTGTGTGTGTGGGTGCAAATCTCACATAGCTATAAAGCTTTTCTTAATCCCAGAGTCATATGTCACATTGTCAAGGTCAAATTTTACAGGCTCATGACCGTAAAAGCAGGGCCATGAAGTTATTATGACAGGTTTTAATAAAAACCCTAGTATTGGCCTTTAGCCTGGGAGCTGCTTCACAGAATCTAGTACTGGGCCCTTCCTTTTTTTCCTGGTGTGTTTGTTGTCTCTGGATCTAAAAGTACCAATTGCCTGGATACCTGATCATTACTTTGACATTTGGCAAAACAGCTAGTTGATTTAAAATATTACTTTGAATAGATAAAGACCCTTTAATTTATCCTAACCCTTTTCTGTTTTCAGACTCTTAGATTAGTTTGCTAATATGCATGTAATTCAGTAGATGGATTTTAATATTTTCATTATGGGAGTGTGGGTTTTAGAAGCAGCCAGAAAAAATATAACATCAAGGAACATAAAGGAATATCCTTAAATGGACAGTTTTTATTAACGCCATCTCACCAGAAGATGTGAAGTCAATTCCTTTACATGTCTTAAGGAAATGCAAAATGTAAAAGACTGTGGAAGAAAATAAAATTTGTGGTTATGAAATTTGAAGTTTGGACCTGGATTAAATATTGAGGTTTTAATGAAAGTTTTAGGGAACTTTTAAAAATGTATTTTAACATGGATAAAGTAACAATGTTTTTACAGGAAAACCAGGGTGAACTTTTATTCTTATTTTATTTTCTATATAAAAATATGTAGCTATCATATTTACTCAAGTTTGGGTGTCAGAATTCTGGGCTACTTACAAAGTACTTGTATGAAGCTTTTATGTACATTTAATTTTTTCTGTTTTATCTATATTAGTATTTGCATACAGGCTTTAATGATTATTTAAATATAATGGGCCCTTCAGGTACTTTCTAGTTGCCATTTTCAACTGAATAGTAGTTTATTCTTTATTAATTTTTGATATTGTATTGTATTGTCCTGTAGTGCATAATTATATGTGCATGAAAAGTTAAATTACTATAATTAATAATAATTTATGGGAGAAAACACTGGAAAGATCTGGAAATTGTGATATGGCCAGAGCAAAGTAGCAAGGAAATATGAGCACTCATCCCTGTATTAAAAGAGAAATTATTCACTTTATAATGGAACTATGAGAATTTAAGAAAAATTTAAAATTGTCAAAATGAAAATGAATTTGATGAATTAGAAATAAATACCCTGCTTGACTGCATATGTCATGATACACTACTTGGGGCATGTCTTGATTAGAAATTAGAGGCTGTGGTTCTCATCCTGCCTTAGGCATCAAGACCAAGCGGGTGACTTTGGATCAGGCACTCTCTCTTTGAATTTAATACCCCCCTCAAAGAATTATTGTTATGACGAGAATAGGAACAGAAGTATTACCTTGTTACCTAGAATAACCCACTGCATTATTAAAGTATATAAATCAAATAAAAAAAAGTTAGGTAAAGGGGCTCAAGAATTTTTATAACTTGTCTCTCCATTAGGACAATACTTATCTAAAAACAGAACTGGATTGAATTGTGTGGGTGTGTGGGTGTGTTGGGAAAGGAAAGCAAAAGAAGTATTGAGTTTGAAAATGGGCAGATCAGATCCAGGGTTATGAAGAAAAAAAATCCTCCCCGCCCTCCCCCAGTGCATTCTCTGATATAAGAGGCAGTGACTTGGAATGTTGGTTAACTGCTTCATTGTAAATCCTTCTCCCTCCTCCTTCCCAGTTACGCTGTGAGTGAACTCTGTTTAAGAGATTGAAAAGAACACTGGAAGCTGCACTTTGCTTTCTTTCTGTACCTTACAGTATTTTGCAAGATGCTTTAGCATAAGTAGAAACAGAATAGTGTTGTGTTTAAGTAATAACTGCTTTTTGTACTATCCATAGTGAGAAGACAAAGAGGTTATTTAACTTTACTAACTGTTCTTCCTTTCCATTTTAATATGGTAAAACATTTGCTCTATTTTAGGTGACCGTGCATCCGTTTGTAGAAGTTACATTTCAGAAAACAGTTTATCAGACTAGCACTGCAGATGGCTCTCATCCATGCTGGAATGAAGAACTTCAAGTTGATTTTAAGTGAGTTAATATTTCAACTTTAATAAAGTTTGTTTTAGTAAGATGAATGTAGCATTTAAATTAGTAAAAATTCCATGTCTCCTCTGTGTCCAAATACTTCTTGCATTGCAATCTATTCCATTTTCTTAGACGTTGGACTTCAGTTGTACATTATCTGCATATAGTAGAACACGAACCCAAAACAATGATTTCTTTTTTATTACTTGAATGTTATGAGGGGTTTGCTCTATAAAGAAAACAGTAAAACAGTAAAACCTCACTTTAACAGATTATTCAGGGAACAGCATGTCCATTATATTTGATGTTTGGATAAATCTGAACTTTGTCATCAGTTTATCATTTCCCTAATTATGTAATTGCACTAAATGTTTATGTATGAGACTTAATATTTTCTAAATCTAGATGTGATTTCAGAGTTTCAAATGGAAACATATGTATGCAATTGTACAGAAGATTCACAGAGTCTATACAGCACAGTATATAGTTTAAATAGCATTACTATTTAATACATGGATATTTAAATATTATTTTTAATTTGTATATGTTTAAAGTAGAAAAAATATAACTTTTCTTAATTTCATTTCAAATATTTGTTGTTTGTTTCAGCTCTCCAGCACATGATTATACCTTTTTAGGTCTATCTAAAATAAAAGACAACATAAATATTAGCATTTTTGATGAATTAGTGATTGAAAAGCATGAGGTAAATTATGTATTAGAAAAAAGAATAAATTTTTAAATAAGGAATCATAGATTGATTTGTAAATATGTATAAGAAATCAGAATCAATACTATTTTTTCATTTCGATTAATGAATGGAAAGTTATCATTAAGTCCAGAATATAATTGTAATATTTTTTTATTATATTGTTTAAGAAAAGGGGATGTTATACATAAACGCTGTTCAGAATGCTCCACCTCATTTTGTTCCTTGATGTATTTCTTCAACTTCGATTAATTAACCAACTAACTAAGTATTAATGGAGCATACTGACTTGGCCAATATGATTCAGTCTTATCACTTCCAGTTAGATTATTTTAATATTATATATGGGACTACTTTTGAAAACCATTCAGAAGCTGCAGTTGGGGATACTGTATTTTTAAAATGCACATACACTACCTTGCATTCTCTATCTTGCACATAGATACATGCATTAATCTAAATACAAAATATTAATCCAAGTTATATATTTAATTAGGATGCCTGCCCAAATAGTTGCAGTAGTCATTCTTACGTAAGAAAAAACTGGCTTGGATCAATTGTGTTTCCTTTCTCTGCTCTACTTGAACAATCTAAGGTAATAAAGAACAAGAGATATGGTTTTAAACATATCAGTATAATCCCTGTAATGCAGCCATCCCATTTACTGTGACTTTATTATATGTATGTGTTCTCAGATCTGTGGAACATTTCAAATAGATATGCCACCTGTTGTACTTGGATATACTTGGAGTAAGACATATGTATCCCCTAAAGAAGAATATTTGGGGCAGAACCTGAAAGAATATAGCTTTTTAACCATCTTTGCCACTATTGAACCTCAGTTATCCTCTTCTGAAAATAATTTAGAACTAGATACGGTAGGCATCTTGTTTGATATATAAGATAATTTTAAAATATTTTTTTTGAATTATAAAGTACAATACATAGATATTCCTCAATTTATGACCATAATTAAACCCAAAGTTATGGTCATAAGGCATTGTGGGTGTAAACTGAAGCAATATGTGTCTGATTTTTTTTTACACTTTTATGGCAGTCACTTAGCAAAAACTGTGGTTGTTAAACAAATCTATTTTACCCAATGGGCATTTTTTTTGCTGGAAACTTGAAGTTAATGCCAGAAAGCTCACAAAAAATATTGAGATGCTGCAAATGGCTGTAAAGTGAGCCAAGCACCCAAAATTTAACCATGTGACTGTGAGGGTGCGGATGGCCATTGTAACTTTGAAATGAGGTCATAGGGAGGGTTCATCATAACTTCAAATGGTTGTTAAGTGGTTGTAAATTGAGACTTAATTCTGAATATGTCTTTAGTTTGCAGATCATGAAGCAGAAACACTATTGCAAAGAGCATATATTTTTAAGCAAACATGGAAAGCAGTATTTCCAAAGAGAAGAATAATGACCTCAGTTTTTAACAATCAGGGAAGGAATATTTTAGTAACGAAGTACATTAGCCCTTTGAATCCACCACAACTATTGCTAGATATGTATCCAAAAGATCCCAATTCTACTTCTGTGAGTATGATTTATTATTAAATAAAAACTTTCTGATTTCATTAAATATGACTTTGAGGCATTTCAAATTATTATTTCTCTCTAGATTTCTCTGGTGTGTCAATTAGAACTTTTTTTTACATTTCTTAATAAATGTAAAAAGTATAATACAATGAATAAATAAATAATTGATGGATATTGTAATTTCAAATCAAACAAATCAGTCGGATTTGCTGATTTGATTTCCTGCTGACCAGATTTCATCTTATTTATTTTCTAGGACCTTATATCACGATTTGTATCTTTAATTCCTTGTATAGCAGATACAGTGGATGAAAATAATGATGTTGATGTGTGGATGACTTCAGAGGTACTGCCAAATTTCATAGTAATACTGCTCTGCTGATTTTTAAAAATAGGTTTTATTTTTATGTAATTTGCATTGATAGCCTCTGAAGTATTTATATGGAAGTGAGATATAAATGTGTGGTTCTTATACTTTTTCCCCTTAGGACCTCTTCTCACTTTTAAAAATTATGGAGGACCCCAAAAAAGTTTTTGTTTATATAGATTATATTTATAAATATTTATCATATTAAAAATTAAAGCTGATTGATTTGCTGCCACTACCTCATCTTGTAATTGTTTGATGGGATTTTAATAATGTGTTATTTTTTATATAGACTGGCAAATAATTTTGGTTTTGTTGATTGTTAATTTTGTTAACTGTAATATTGTTTGTTCTACTCTGAATTTAACTCTAAATTTGAGTAATCTGCTGAATTATAAAAAAAAATAGTTTGATCCTAGAGTGGATCTAGGAAAAGAAAAAAATTATTTAGCGATGTGGTACTTGTTATCTAGTGAAAGACTTAAATGTCATGCTGCTTTATCAGTTTACAAAAAATAGTTGAATTGAATTATAAAATACCGGGAATGTGTTTTCCTGCAAAGGGGAGGATATTCTTATAAATTGTTCTCACTTACTCTGATACACTATAATACAAAAAGTAGTAGAAACTGACTCCCTAATGAAGAGCATTCTGTTTCCAGATTTGTTTCTGTCTTACTCTGAGATAGGATATATTACCCATAGCTCACTAGTTTTTCCTCTTACGTTTCATACAGTTACCACCTACCTCTATCTTATTAGTCTGCTTTTTATCCTTAAACCCATTTTTCTCATTTGATGAAGAACAAGTTCTTTAAAGCTTTGTGTGCACTATATCTAGTGCTGAGGAGCAAGAAAGCCCAGAAGGTTCTCAGATGAGGAAGAATCCATCCAAACCCAGAAGAGCGGAAAAAAATAATTGGCTATGGAATCAAGTCCTCCCAGTGTCAGGGCATTTTTCCTATCTAACATCAAAATATTATTTCTTTCTTTTCTCTGCTGCTAAGTCTTAATAGCAGAGAGCCGATATTCCTCCCCAGAGAGGATAGAAGTTTCTGGAAATATAGCAAAGATAACCATCTGGACTTCACACATCATTATAGGGAGCATATTAAAGTTTCTCTAATAGAAGAATTATAATTAAAAACAAGGCTTCAAATTACATCCTCACAGATCACAAAATACCATATTTCTAGCAATTGCTTTGTCATTCTCTGCATAGCTTTCTTCCCAGCACAAAATTCCTATTAAGTATTTATTTTAGAAAAGAGATGGAATTTTAATCAATTGCTTGAAGTAATTCTTCCATCCATCTATTCCTGTTTTTTCTTGTTTTTCAGTAAATACATCCAAATATTTCAATATGTTCAACATGGTTTTAACATTATCTTTCAACTGTCTTCTATGTAAAAACTCACATTGATCCTCATGAATAAAACCTTGCAAAATTATTTTCAATCCTCAACTTAAATCATCATAAAAAACATAGTCATTATTCAATAAGGATATTGAATATCGTCACCACTACCGGCTCGGCAGAACCGGGCTGAACCGGGAGGAACCCACCATTGGTATAACTGTTATATTATCTCTTTCCAAGGCTCTGGCATCTTTCTTCTCTTTTCTTCCTGTAGAATAAAAATCATCATATTTTGTAAACATTGTAAAAATTTATCCTCAAACAACTTACAATACAAACTTGATAGACATCTGAACCAAGCAGCTTTCCAGGTTTACTCTTTTTAATTGCTTTTGAAAAATTTGTTATCATTATAACGGATTCATCATTTACCTTTGTTCTTCTGTGATCCAGGGTAAATTTTATTTTCAAAGATATTCATATATTTTCTCCATTGAAATATCATGTCCTGAATAACAATTAGAATAATATTATTATATAATATCTACATAAATACAAATATTTATAGAATATTATTTTAAATATTTGTATTTATACAGATATTATATAATAATATTATTCTATAAATATTTGTATGGAAACATTATCTGTTAATATGGTATCTCTCTATTGTAGTTTCAATATTCTTTTCGCTTTCTCTTCACGATTTATAAACCAGCCATCTCCCTGGTTTATTTGCAAATCAAAGTTTCTTTGCTTTGTGTAGTTTAATTCTATTTCCATTTCTCTTATTGTTAACATCAACAATCCTTAATTATTTTCTTTTTCTGTCATACAAAATATTTTTCACTTTCTCTTGCCTCTTCTTAAATTCAGAATTATATTGTATCAAATAACCTCTAATAAAGATTTTGCTTGTATCCCAAGTGAATTCTCAAATCCATACTTTTATTTAAATTATTTTTTTAAAAAAATTAATTTGTTTTTGCAGTCCTCAGCAATATCATCTTTCTGCAAAAATATTTCATTTTTGTTTATTTTTATTCATTTATATTTCACATTTCTGTACTGCCCATCTCCTTCCATATGAAAGAAAAATAATTTTCTTTTATAAATCAGAGTTATGATCTGAAAAACTCTTTGATAAAATCTATTAAGATTTATGAAATTTTAACAGTCAAATCACTGGAGGGGTAAATCGTATCTGTTCTTGAAAAACATTTGTGCCTTTCTAAAAAATAACTGTACTTTTTAAAACTATGTTTCTTTCCTCTCCATACATTAACCAACCACAATTGTCCATCAAACTCTTAAAAATATGGTAATTTATCCTCAATAATTTAATATTTTTAAGAAGTCTTATCCTGTTGGAGAAAACCACTCCATAAATCTATGAATGAAAATAAGTTATATAGCTTTATTTGGGGCATAAATCCCAGTATTATTATTTTGATGCTATATAACTTCTACTTCAACAAACCTGCCATGTTAATCAGTTAATACAAATTGTTTGTTTTGTGAAAGATTAATGGACAAAGCAACTCCCTTTCTCTTTTTAATATCTGCTGAAATAAATTCTTCATCCAAAGTTTTATAGGTCAAATATTTTATATCCTTTTTATTGTTATGATTCTCTTCTGGGCAAATTGCTTTATTTTTTCCAAGTAATTTTTTTTCTTTTCTGAGGAGCATTTGCTTCATTTATATTCCATGTAAAACAATTGTAATCCATAATTAGTTAAAAATGTTAGAAAACTCCAAATCTGTAGTATCTATTTCAGTATCATCTTTTTCCAATTCCCATTGCATCTGTTGTGACTGTGAAATTCTATGATTTCTATTTCTGTTCCCTCAAATTCTTCTTTATATCTTTCTGAAAACATTCCTTGCCTTTTGAGCAGTCAAATCTGATTCTTTGCTGTTTGAAAGTAAAAATTAGGATTTATCCCATTGAAAGGGAGTTTTTTTCTGTTTTAATTTTTCAACCAAAAGGAAATATTCCATCTTTATCTCCTATGACATCGTCACTGGCCTGATTCCATGGACCAGCTCTGCATTCCCTCAGCCCCTCTTAGTCGGACGAAGAGTTGGCATTGGCATTGAAGGAGCCGGTTCTCGGCTGCTGTTTCACCACCAGAGGGGACGGCTCATCAGATTCCATTGCCATTTTCACTTCTGGCCAGCCACTGTGAGAGGGTGGCTTTGAATGATATCCCTCAGTTGCTCGAATTGGCATGAGACTCCTCCCACTGTCATGAGAGGACAGTGGAGCCTAGTCTACCTGCACTTAGATCTACATCTCTCTCTCCAAAAACTTCCAGACTTTGTTGTTGTGTCCTTGGCCATATACCAGCATCACCCCCAGCTACTAGATGTACTCAGCGGCCGAGCTCCTTGCGCTGCGAAACTCCCCCCTTCGCAGGCCTGGCCCTCCACACTATCAAGGGCCTACCTTGATGATGGGTTTTGAAACCCCGAGAGGTGGCATCCTGCGAAGAGATTGAAAGGTTTTTTATTTAACTTTTTAGCCAAAATTTTAAGGGGATAACCGGACCAACCCAGGGATGCCCTTTCCGTGATGTCCAAGTGCCTGGAGGCGGTACGGGTCTGGATGGGTAGGAACAGGCTCAAACTCAACCCCTCCAAGACAGAATGGCTGTGGATACCGGCATCCCCTGATCTAGCGACCCCATCACTTTTGATGGGAGGGAGTTGCTTACTCCCTCTGAAAGGGCTTGCAATCTTGGCGTCCTCCTGGATTCGCAGCTGTCCTTAGTTGACCATCTGATGGCCGTGACCAGGGGGATTTTTGTGCAGGTTCGCCTGTTGGGCCAGTTGCGACCTTTCCTAGATAGGGATGCCCTCCGTACAGTCACTCATACTCTCATTATCTCTCCTCTGGACTACTGCAATGCTCTCTACATGGAGCTGCCCTTGTGGTGTACCCAGAGGCTCCAACTGGTCCAGAATGCGGCTGCGTGGGTTGTTACGGGAGCTTCCCGTTACTCCCGTGTTACACCTCTCCTGCGTGAGCTGCACTGGTTGCCAGTGGTCCTTCGCATCCGCTTCAAGGCGCTGGTACTTACCTATAAAGCCCTTCATGGCATGGGCCCGGGGTACTTGCAGGACCACCTCCTACCAGCCTCCCACCACCTGGTGCGCTCACATAGGACCGCCCTCCTCTGGGTTCCATCGGCCAGACAATGTCGCCTCCTGGTGCCCAGGATGACGGCATTCTCTGAGCCCACACCGACCCTCTGGAATGAGTTATCCATTGGACTCCGGACAGCCCCCATCCTCCGCTCTTTCCGCTGTGACCTGAAGACGTGGCTTCTTCAACAAATCTGATCTGCTGGAAGTTTTAGTTTTAGTTTTAGTTTTAATACTTCTGGGATTTTAATTAGATTATTTTAGTATTCATTTTATTGTCTTGTTTTATTGTTGTGAGCCTCCCCGAGTCTTTCGGGAGAAGGATGGTATATAAGTACGATAAAAATAAATAAATAAATAAATATTATTTCTTCTTACACAAAATTTAGTTGGGAATCTCTTTCCCATAATTGTTGGGAAACAATTATATCAGTATTACCCATTTTCAATATTGTATCCAAAAATAAGGTGGTCATAAAAGAATTTGGAAATCGTGAAAGAGAGGCTGTTGTTAGAATGGAATATGAGGCTTCTGTTGTGGTTATAAGAATTTTCTCAATATCCCAAAGGTGCTTTTTCAAAAGGCAACTGGACTTTGTTTTTCTTTGAAGACTTTTCACTTCTCATCCAAGGTTTTCTCAATAGTACTTTGTTAATCTTGACTCTAGATCTAAGCAAAGAAAGGGCCTTTGATCACACTTAGTTTTGACAATGGATAATAAATGAGTCAAGATTCAGCTTTTGTGGCTGGTGTTAGTTCAAATATATCCAGTTTGTTCTGAATATGACTTTTAGTTCAAAATCTTCATTTCGTTCTTTGTTAGAATTTTTAAAGACATCCTTTGTAAATGGCCAGGATATAGATCTTTCAAAAATAAAGCATTTGCAGTTTTGCAAAGGAGACAATTTAAGCAGCAGTAAAATGGAAGTTTTCAATAAAGACACAGTGTCTTCCTCACTAAAAATATTGTGTAATATGAAAAACAATAAGCATAATGCCAACAACCTACCAATATAGATTTATAAATAATTGATGCATCAGTGAGGGTGCTCAGTAATAGATCAGGGGGTGCTTTGCAACCAAAAGGATAGTTATACTCTGAATTTGGTGTCTCCAAAGTGTTTCCAACTTTTCTTCAAGGTATTTCTGGAAAGAATGTTATCTTTAAATTGCATAGACATCATATATTTGTTGCCGGCCACCAAAGAGTTCTTTTGTATCAAGTATATGTAGGATCTGTTCAATATTTTTCATTATTCCTAAGAATAGAGATTAGAGATCAGTACTGCATTTGGAAAAAAAATGGAATCAATTTATCAGATAAAGATAGTTTAGGATTAAGGACTCCATATCTTCCTGGCAGCCTACAGACCAAAGATTTCTTTACTTTTGACAGTCCTCCAGATGAATTCACACACACCAATCTAACTTCTTCATTATCATTTTTTTTTTTGCATATTAGATGCAATTCAAAGCCTTCTCCCTTGAGTTCTTTCCTCCGTGCTTAAATTATTTACCAGCGTTTTAGTAATGTTCATAAATAATGAATTTGGGTAAATATTGGAATGAGTAATCTCCCATCTAATACCAGATTGCGGGAAGTACTCAATATGTAATATGTTGAACAACAAGATAAAGTCAATTCTAGAAAAAGCCTAGAATTTAAACATGAATTGTTCACATATATTGATATTTTATATCAGTATTTCACAGTAGTCCTGTCTTCTTTGCATATATTATTTATTGTTTGTCTGTAAGCAAGCAACAGAGGCAAGCTGCTCAGTCACTCACTTCATGAATTGAACTGCATAAACAGTGTAAATTTAACAAATGATTTTGTAAATTCTGTTTTAGTAACTTCCAGGTAATGGGATTAAATGCCTGGAATGCAGGGATTTATTGCTACACCTGCTGTGAGTCTGACATGCATTCACCTCCCATAGTCGCTAAATGAATCATGTGGTTGTTAAATGAATCTGGCATCCTCCAACTTTGTGTTTTGGAAGCCTCCTGGCAAAGTTGCAAATGTGCCTATATTACCTGGGATGCTGTAACAATTGTAAATTCCTGCCAGTTGCTAAATGTCTAAATTTTGATCACGTGACCGCAAGAACATTGCTTGTTATAGTCATGGTCATAAATGTGAAGACCAGTTGTAAATAATAATTTTCTCACTTTAATACCATGGTCGATATCTGTATGATATCATTGCTTGACCATATTTTATAGCAACTGCTTTACCAGGTTTCTAAGAAGGTGCTTGAATAATTAATGGAGTTTCATTCATTACCGATACTTGATTAAACAACTTCAGCTCCTCCTGATATGATCTCAACAAATGCTTATTATATACCTATTTTAAAGTCCTTTCAGCTTCTGAATCTTGAAATATAGAAGAAACAATTAACTTATGGAACTGGGGCGGTAGGGGTATAAATTTTTTTAACTTTTTGAATAATGAATGGCTGCCTGAAATATCTTGCTGCTTCTAAACTTTTTTCATGATAATAACACTCTGCTATTCATAGTGACATTATATTGTTATTATGTATAAATATTAACTTACCTTTTTTAAAAAAAGTAACTTGTCTTTTTTTTTTCTAGCAATGCATCGAATTGGGTGTTGGCAATAAAGAAGAACATGCAGTGCTTCTGTGTAATTATCTTCTGTACCTTGGGAAAAAAGCCTGGGTATTGTTAGGGACATCTGTGTTAGAAGTAAGAGCAAAATAATTTTTGAATTAGCAAAATAATTAAAACTATTTTACTTCCCGGATATTCTAAACTACACAATGAGTGAAATTGTAAAGCAGATTGAGATTCTTACATGAAGAAAAGCATAGCACATATGTTAAATCCAGCAACTTAAGCCATGGATGGTTTTAAAGATGCTTTCATGAGTTTCTTTTCAAACAAAATGATCTGATCTGAAAACTGAAATGGTCTTGATGTCACAGTATTAATTAGTATTCACTAGCGTATGTGAATATGCAGTGCTTCTTGCTCAGGAGTAGTGCACAACGCCAAAATGGAAATTAATAACTTCCACAATGGAAGAATGATCAGAAACTGATGATGGAACTAGTGGAGTTTGCCAAATTAACCATTTTAATCAAAGAGAAGAATACATCCAACTTTGTTTCTGTCTGGAAATCACTTAAGGATTTTATGCTTGAGATGCAGGAAAATGAAACTTTGACTTTGAGATTTAATTCTTACTTTATTCATGTCAGAAGTATCTTCAAATTATAGATATAGTAGTGCACGATGGGGTGAGCCTCCGTCACTTGCCCCAGCTCCTGTCCACCTAGCAATTCAAAAGAAGGCAAATGCCACAGTGGTGGGTTTCAAATCTTTTTACTACCGGTTCTGTGGGTGTGGCTTGATGGCCGTGGCATGGCTTGGTGGGTGTGGCTTGGTGGACATGGCAGGGAAAGGATACTATAAAATTTCCATTCCCTCCCCACTCCAGGGAAAAGTTACTGCAAAATCCCCATTTTCTCCCGATCAGCTGGGCCTCGGGAGGAAGAGAATAGATGGGGGTGGAGCCAGTCAGAATTTTTACTACTAGTTCTCCAAAATACTCAAAATTTCCACTACCAAAATACTCAAAATTTCCAGTGCTCCAGAACCGGTCAGAACCTGCTGAAACCCATCTCTGAAATGCAATTAAATTAATAGGTAACACTTTGGTGGGAAAGTAACAGCATTCTGTATGCCTCGGCATATAGTCATGTTGGCCATATATATACAGAAATATTGTCAGACAATGTTGTCTTCCTTGGCTAAGAAATGAAGATGAGCACCGCCTCTTAGAGTCAGACGTGGCTGGACAGAGGAAACCTCTACCTTTCTTTAACATTCAACACTGAGCAAGTAAAATGGGCATAAAGAAATATAGCACGTGTAAAAAGTATGTACAATGAATAGAATTAAAACTAAATGATATTCACCCAATATTGGGCCATGTCAACATAATTTTCGGTCACTAGCATGATTGGGATTTACTGATTAGACAAATTTTCTTCATGAATACTACATGAATAATTTATTAATTAGAAAATATAATTAAGTATAAAATTATTTATTTTGTATTTGGAATGAATAAACATTTTGCTAATAGGGTAAAGTAGCTTATGCTGCAACACAAGAAAATGGAGAATATTTTCTGTGGAATCCTCTGAGCGGTCACTGCTATAAGCAATTTGATGCATTTTGCCCCCTACAGAGTGTTGATTGCTTAATCAGTTGGGAAAATGTAAGTATTTATAATAAAATGGGTTGATAATGTATATATAATCCTAATGTATCCAAGTAGTTGGACATTTTAAATGCATTGTGAGCCGCCCTGAGTCTTCGGAGAGGAGTGGCATACAAATTGAATTAATAATAATAATTCCATGATTATAGTATTATAATTAATGTGATGGGGGGGGAGATGAGTTATATTGAACATTTCTGATACCTCTGTAATTTTAAAAAATCTAATGTAAGCAAACAGACTGCTATCCCATCGTTTCTAATTAAAAATTTCTTGGATAGCTCTCTCCATTCAACCTCCAAACATGTTCAGCTGTTTCTATGCTCTCTTGCTTTAGCTGGAAGAGTTTCATTTCTCTAAGCTTTTGGCAGCTGTAAAGATTAGTAGCTCAAGTAATTGTTTGTTGTCACCAAAAATAATTAAATTTAGAAAATGGCAGATATAAGATAAAAGCTTTCTGTATTTTGCAATCTTAAAAGCTTTGTTATTGCTCTCTGATGGCATGTATATATAAAGTACAACATGGAATGTACAGTATATAATGAAAATCTGAGAATCAGAAAACCATTTTTGCATCACACCATTGGCTAAGGAGATCCAGCCTTCTATTGTTAAAAGTCAGTCTTGGTCATATTGAACAAATATTATAAAGTAAATTCTTCCAAAACATGACAGACTTGGACATTTTCTTTTAGAAGGTCCCAATTGGAAGTGAATTCAGAATTTCCCCCCAGCATTATCTCTAATGCCAAAGCTCCTGAATTGATATTACTACAAACAAAAATTTCTGAAACAAATTTTAAATGAGAAAATAGGGAGGAAAGGATTAATCACTTTCTTGTATGTCATATATAATTCTATAGTTACTTTTATTCAGAAGAAAGAGATTGAACAAGAAGCACACATTTTAATTATCTATTTTATATGACATGTGTTTTAATGTCTCAACATAGGAAACTTACAGAGGACTCAAAAATAAACAATACTTGTGTACATGGCAAGAATTAGCAATATTCTTGAGCAAATTAAAACTATTTTCTAATATAGCTAAAATTTGAAAATTACTATTCTTTTTTAAAAATATGTAAGTTACTTTCTGAATACGATGCCATTAAACTCAAATATTTTTCCTATTTTATTTCTATATATATATATTGCTGATATTAGTGAAATGTATAGATTTAAATTATAAATTACAACTGCATTTATGTGCAAGTAAAACTATTGAATGAGATAACACCAAGAGGTTTGTAACCTTGTGAAGGAATAAATTCACTCTATAAGAGAAAAACAGTATAATGAATATAAATTAATATAGGAAGAATAAGAAATCTATGTTTTTAGACCTCTGATAAAGATATGAACTCAAATTACAACTTTCTTGATAATTTCTTATAAATTAAAAATGTGGCAAATCAAAAATGTTCTATTATTTTAAAATCATGATTTAACATATTAAACTTATGTTTTTAGACAGAGTTAGTTTTATAAAAATATAAAATATATAAATATAATTATAAGTCATTTTTAAAATAACATTTTATAGGTCTGGTTTAACGTTCAACAAAACAATTCACCAATGTGCACCAGTTTTGACATTTCAAAGGAAAGCTTTTGGAAACAATTACTTCCATACAATTTCCAGAATTCAAAAACACAAACGGTGCAAGTAAGAAACATTTCAGTATCTACAAATTATAATTCACAATTGAATTTTTACATTTGAGGTATGTGTGGGGGAATACTTTCCTTAAAAAAAAAGAATGTCTATGGAAAGAGATAGATGTAAGGAATGTAGACTAAGAAATTAGTATTATGATATTGCTAGCCACTCCAATTCAGGGTAAGATCAGATAAATTTGTTTACCATTTAATGAAATATTCCATCTTTATCTATCCTAACAATAATGTTCCCGCTATAACTTTGTGCATCATACTGCTGCTTCTAGAAATGCAAATGACAGGTATGGCCAGCTACAGTATGTCATTTTTAGCACCTTTAGAAACACATTTAGCACAGATTTTGGACAATATGCATTCTTGATAAGAAGAACTTAGCTATAGTAAAACAAGTCTGGCCACCTGAAGTCTGGGACCAGAACAGATTTTCTGATTTGGGAAAGCACATAGTATATCTAATCACATCCAAGGTTTTCTTATCTGTTTTACTGCCTTCATTGCTTATTTATCTATACTCTTAGCCAGATGTGGAACAGTTCTGCTGCTTATCTTCTTGAATACAGTAAAACCAGAATACAGTAAAACAAAGTCAACAGCATGAAGTCCTGGAGAAAGCCTGTGAGATGCCTACACCTACAAAGTGCTCTAATATTAAAATAGGGTTTATTTATTTGTTAGTGAAAGGTGTAAGGTTACAGGCTGAAAATGGGAAAATGTCAAGAAACCTAGAAACAAAATACAAAATCAATACAGTGTGAAATAAACTCTTATTATTTCTTACCAGTTCCATTGGAAAAAAAGTATATGACTGAGATAAGTTAAGGGGCATGTCCATCAGATGCTATTTATGTGAGCTGCAAACAAGCTTGGGAAACCATCTTGCTCTCCAACTCATGCTCATTCTCAGCTGCAATGGGAGAGCTGTTTCTACCCTCCTTCCTTCATTCTATTTGAGGAGAGGCTTTGCTCCTAGCAGCAACTCCTCCTCAAACTGCAACTGCAAGAATATTATGTTACATTATTGACTCAAATAACCTCAGGCTGATAGGAGGGTTTAATAGCAGTAGCCTAGAAAATCTGTTTTCCATATCCCTCAAATACTGTCTGATCAGTGGAGAAGATAGAACTGATTATAACTTCTGAGAGAGAGATTGGAATGAAGTGAATGTAATGTTAGGATTTAGCATGTTTGTGCCTAAATCACAGCATCAGAAAATTTTAATAGTCATATTTTTAATATTTTAATGTTTAAATACTTTATATTACTTTGACATTGTAAGCAGCCCGAGTCACTTGACTATGAGATGGGCAACATTCAAATATAACAAATATATCCTGGACTTAAATTGTTTCAACTCCTACCCTCAAAATTATGCTATGGAGCACTGCACACCAAGACAACTAGACACAACCAATGGTGGGTTGCCTCCGGTTTGGACCGGTTCACAAGAACCGGTAGTAAAACTGGTGGAAAGCTCTGCCCACCACCCTGGATGTCATCGGCGATCTGCGCATGCGTGCACGTGATCCCGTTGCGAACCGGTAGTAAAGGTAAGTAGAACCCACCCCTGGACACAACAGTTTTTTCCTGAACACCATCACTCTGCTAAACAAATAATTCCCTCAACACTGTCAACTTAGTGAAACTGTTCACTAAGGCTGAATTACTAGAACTATTAGTCTTATCATTCCTATCACCCATCTCCTCCCACTTATGACTGCATGACTGTAACTTTGTTGCTTGTGTCCTTACGATTTATATTGATCGTTTTCTGATTGCTTATTTGTACCCTATGACTATCATTAAGTGCTGTACCTTATGATTCTAGGCAAATGTATCATGTCTTTTTATGTACACTGAGAGCATATGCACCAAAGACAAATTCCTTGTGTGTCCAATCACACTTGGCCAATAAAGAATTCTGATGCTATTCTATTCTATTCTGTTCTGTTCTGTTCTGTTCTGTTCTGTTCTGTTCTGTTCTGTTCTGTTCTGTTCTGTTCTATTCTATTCTATTCTATTCTATTCTATTCTATTCTATTCTATTCTATTCTATTCTATTCTATTCTATTCTATTCTATTCTATAAATAAATCAGCCTGTCGGGAACCTAAAACTTGGCAGTGAAGAACTGAATTAAATTAGAATTTCCTTTCTTTATGTGAAGTAAAAGGAATACGAAGACTTAGCAGTATTCAGAATATTCAGAATAAAGCAGCAGTTGTGAGAGTTTTAGGTAATGGGACAAGTGTGTATCTGTAATGTTACCAAATACTAAGTAAGAATAGCATCTTTGAAACGTACATTTTTCAGAATTGAGAAATCACGTCTTTAGAATATCTGTCAAAATCCTGGTTATCTTGCATTTGAATATTCCATGGTTGTGCAATTGCCTTTTTGTTCTGTTTCAGCCAGAAAAAATATTTTACGTTGCAACGGATGGAAGTTTGGTAGATGAATTACAAAATAGGTAATTACTTTAATTAATAACATTTTATAAAGTTGAGGGACTCTGCCAAACTACATATTATTTTGATCATTTTAAAAAATGTTTTGGAACCAATTGCTACTGGGGTTGGACAACTGGGGTTGGACATCTGTTATTATACTTTAGGAAAAGTGTCAGATTATGTATTTATTCTTGCAAATAATGTCAACCATAGTGACACTCTTTCATTATTTACATAAAAAATTAAACTTAGAATCATCCAAAACAGCCTCTAATATAATAATGATCTGGGAGTTTTTTATGCTGCTAATGCATCAAATTATGTGATATATGTTAAAAATAATCAAATTTAAAAATGTAATAACTTGGTTGGCAATAAGTTGATTTAATACTTTAATAAACTCCTTGATTTCCTCTCTAAAAGTTTACCTGAAATTTTAAAGCTGACATTATCCCAATGGTGTTTTTAAAATAATTGTGCCATTTTCAGCTGACGTAATATATATATGTACTTCAATTAATTGAATAACCTCATAAATTATCAAATTGTGTAAAATCAATATAATATAAAAATATATAAAAAATATAAAAACCATTTGTAATCAGTTTCACCCTACTTTTTAAAAATGTCTTATTTTAACTCAGACCTTCTCTACAGCTACATAAGAAATACTTGCACCTGTTCATTTGTCATCGGCTCTAACATCACATCTATCAATGGACTTTTTTTGCAAATGTTTTTCCTGTTGATAAAGTGGAGAATCCTTTTGCGACTGCATGTTTCAGTCCACTAGAGTTGGGCAGCCAATAAATTTATAGATAAATAGATGATAGATATTTTAAAATCCATTATACTCTGACTCTCACATTTGCCAATTCTGCTCAGGTATGTGTGAGCTAAAGAATTCTGGGAATTGAAGTCAACAAATCTTAAAGTTGCCAAGGTTGGACTTTCATGCAAGGTTTTCTGGATCTGTTTGTCATGTGGGAACATTTATGCTTGCCACAGAATTAGAGGAAGATGGACAGCCATCATACTGCTACAAAAGTTTTTTTTAAAGTTAGGTGATCTTCCATTGCAAATTCCAAAAGGAATCCAGTCTTTCTTAGATTGCACTTTCCATCCCCAACATTCCTCAAGCTTCATGAACAAGATGGTTAACAAAAAAAGTGAAGGCACTTAAAAATAATAATCAGTTTTTAAAGGCACTTCCCATAGTGTTAAATCTACTTCTCTGAAATTGTGAAGAAATGAGTAAAGACTCAACAAGCAGAACATTTTATTGCATTACAGTTGCTTACCATCTTCCAATACTGATTTCTTTCTCCTTTCTATCTGCTGATCATAAAAAACTTAGAATAAGTTTAATTTTCATCATGTTGTCTTTATTCATTGCAGCCGCAACAGTGCTATTTTAGAAACAAAGATACAGTATTAGCAACATTTCCTTTTCAATATTTTTTCCCATTCAGTGTGTTTCACTATCCCAGTTAGTTCTGTAGCTGTTTTAGGTCTGTAATTTTTCTTTAACAAAATTAACATCCTTCCCAAGTTGCATACTGTGTTCAAAACATGATTACATCAGGAAATGGATACAGAATAATTTAAAAATTTCATGATCATAAAGAGTCTTCACACAAAACAGTATTTGAGGTTTTTTAACTAATGGATAAATTAACAGTATAGTAATTATACTGAAAATAAACATCCTCTGGGTTTGTTTGTTTTTTTTTGAAAAACAGAATTGAAAGAACATTAAAAAATAAAATAATGGAGTGGCGATCTCATCTTCCAACTCGATGGCATCGACAGTGTACTAGTGTTTTAAGACAAATTCTTCCTAAACTTGAGCTTAGAAATGGACATATAACCAAAGAAAAAGAAGAAAGTTATTTGGAGGCTTTTCAAGAGCATTACTGGGTTAGTGTTGTGTTACTGTTACTGAACTACTCATTTGGGGAGAGGGCATCTGCCAAATGACCTTTCACAAGATATGAAGGGCTACCCTTGGAAAAAAAATACTATTTGCTTTATACACATGGAAGCATATTTTGCTTGCACAATACAAGTAGAATTTGGATCCCAGTTGTTAGTGGTCAGTCATTAACAAAAATTGATTATTAACATGAGCTCAGGGATTCTAAATTGGGAGAATGAGGCTGAAGAAACAGAAGATGTAAGAGGTAAAGCCAGATACCAAATTACTGCATAAGGTAAACCAGAACAATAAGACGATAAGACAGAGCCATAAAAATTATAACTATCCATATAAAGTCCTTGGGTAGATGCGTTCATAACTTTTTTTTTATTGAGAAAGTTTAAGCTTCAGGCTATTTCTTAGAGCATTTTGTTACCCAAAGTGTAGCAATATGAACATTGGTTAATCACTTCAAGGCATGGCACAACTTAACATAAAAGTATGGTTCCTGTGTTTGACAGTATTATCTATCTATCCTTGTATAAATAATAGTGGTAGAAAGCATGGACTTGCAGACTTAAAATAGATGTGCTGGTTTAATTCTAAGCAATTTTTGAATTCACCCCCTTCCAGGCTATTAGAAGAACAACTTAATGTAGATTATTGTCACTGTTTTTTTTTTCTTCTATCATCAACTCCCCTCACTACTTTCTTTGACCCTGGAGAATTTGCCCTGGGTACGATATCAACCCTTTTAGAAAAAATGTGGCATAAAATTACTCTTATCTAATGGTTTCATTTATATGAAAGAGGAACACTTAGGTGGAAATTTGCCTATGCTTCTAGTGTTTGATAAAAGAGTCATGAAAAAATAATTTGTTCCACTCTAGTTTTGTAAGAAGCTACTTTCTTTTCAACTATGTCTTAATTATTTACCGTATTTTCTGGCATATAAGACGACTTTCTAACACATGAAAATCTTCTCAAAAGTCGGGGGTCATCTTATACACAGGGAGTCATTCTCCTGTAACCAGGCAGACCAGTCCGAAAGGCTCTGACGAGCCTTAAATGGCTCTAACGATCCCAGCTGAGTTGCTTGCTAATCAGGCAACTCAGCTTGGTTCACCAGATCCATGTAAAAGGAAAACGTTTTTTTCTTTTTAAGTGGCTCTGGCGATCCAAGCTCTGACCATTTTTGCTAATTGGTAGCAAAAATCCCCCCCTCCAGCTTGCTTACCTTAGTTGCTAGTCGCAATGCTTGCCTTGCTTTGCTTGCCTGCAATCCATTGCATCAGCAAGCAACTGAATCTCCCTGCCTGCAATCAAGCAGGCAGGGAGTTGTGGACTTCAACTCCCAGAATTCCTCAGCCAGCAAAGCAAAGCTGGCTGAGGAATTCTGGGAGTTGAAGTCTACAAGTCTTAAGGCTGCCAAGGTTGGAGACTCCTGTTCTATTGGGTAAGTTTTTTCCCCCTTTGGGAGCTTTAAAAAAAATAGTTAATTGGGGTGTTTTTTTGTTGTTCTTTTTTAGACCTAGCCATTTAAAGTTTAGGAAGTTTTAATTTAGCTTTCATATAAAAATAAAATAAAATAATATTTGTGCAGCTTTCTGAGATTTAGTGTGTTTCTGTAGTGTTTCACTCTAACTACACAAACACACAAAATCTCACAAAGCTGTATGTGAAATTTTGTGTATGTAAAGTGTGAAAGTTGTTTTTTGGGGGGCTTTTTGTGGCTGTGTGAGGTTCCTGCTTGTTGCAGGGGCCATTTTGGGTTTAGCACAGCTGCTTTTACATTGTGGGTGAGCCAGTTGATGTTTTTTAATTTTTATTTGGTGTGTGTGTTGGAAGAAGGGTAGTCTTATACGGTGAATATAGCCCAAACCCTATATTTTAACAGGAAAAGTCGGGGGTCGTCTTATACGCCCAGTCGTCTTATACGCCGGAAAATACAGTAATATTATTTCAGGTGATGCCAGTTGTCTCAAGTTCAGCTGCTTGAAAACAACTGTTACTTTCCACAGTCTTTAAATCATAAGAGATTTGTATGGTAGCATCCTTATTAAGCCATCCCACTACCTTCCAGATACTCCCAGTAACATAAAGGAAATCAATTATCATTTCCTTGAAACACTCATAAAGGAAGATGTTTCCCCAAAAGAGGGAACAATATCATTTTGCATTAATAACTGGATTCCTCTTACTCCATAGGAAGTAGAATCCCATTCTGTTGGAATCATAATCAGTTCTTGAGTCTAATGAACTGATATCTCCTTCACCCAACTAGTTATACTATACCTGTGATGACGAACCTATGGCACGTGTGCCAAAGGTGGCATGCAGAGCCCTCTCTGCTGGCACGCACACCGTTGCCCCAGGCCAGATCTCCGTGGCATTTCTTTCATGAGCTTCTATTTCCCTGCAAACGACAAAACAGAAGCCAGCCTCTTATTGCATCCAACTACCCTATTGGGGGAGACAGGTGCTATGATGATTTTTCTCAAGGCCTTCTTGCTCCATGGATATAAAATTTTATTACTCCTTGCAAAAAAGTATTACACTGCGAAATAACATTAAATATATGATCAATATCATAGCTCATACCATTTTTTCCCCATGAGGCTTAACTACATTAAACATTCTACTTTCACATATCTGCTGTGATAATAAGCAGTCTCTGCCATAATACCAAGAATGTCAGATTCATCTGCAGTTTCAGAGTGTGAGCTGGTACAATGAATGCTATTATTTAGTTCTAGTAGCAAAGTGTCTGTTTAAAAATTGTGAGTTCCTCAATTACTCTGTTCCGCACAAAGTACTATTTGCAAATAGTCGTCTCAAAGCTGCTTTTTCAAAAGCAGCTTTGGACTGTTTTTTTCCTTGAGGAAGAAGAAAATGTTTTGCTTCTCATCCAAGAAGCTTAATCAGTTCTGATCAGAGGGGGCATCAGAACTGATGACGCTTCTTGGATGAGAAGCGAAATGTTTTCTTTTTCTTCCTCAAGGAAAAACCAGTCCAGTTGCCTTTTGAAAAAAACACCTCTGAGACCACAATGACCGGGATGACTGAAAATCTCCACAGATATATGCAAATGGCTTCTGAGTATTTTTTTAAAATATATTGATCAAATTATAGCACATCCCACATATCTTATTATCTAGTTCTAGAATTAGTGCATGCATCCAACTAAATGGCTACGGGCATTTGTTTCTCAGACACAGGTGAGGTAATTGCTCTCAGCAATTCAATCATGAATGGTAAACCCCATAGTTGCTCATAATCTTCACAGAATGGAATAATACTATCAACCTATTTAATGCAAAAATGTAAATGTTGCAAATTAAGCTGAATTTGGGAAGCCTAAGAGGATCTATTTCTTCTACTCTGGATCACTTGCTTCTCAGGAATTTTCTGCTCACCTAGTGATTCCTCAATTCCTTAAGGCCCTCAATATTTTTTCATGCATTCTAATCGTCCCATATGCAGACAACACTGGTTCTTGGCCATTGTTTGGGTTTCCAACTCTTGTATCAGGAAACATTCTTGTCCAACATCATCTTCTATTTCATTGGCTGATTCCTGTCTTTGGAATCAGGAATTAAAAGATATCCTGAAACCAGCAGAAAAACAATTGATGACAACTCTTGCAAAGCCAAACGGTCTACTTACTCCAGATTTATTTCCAGTTGGGGTTGCACTTGGTTATTTGAACCCTTCAAACAATCTTTTGTGTGTGGTAATATTCTTTCTTTTAATATACTGTTCTTTTACAACTTTTGAACAAAACAGGTAAATTAACAGATTTTAAACAAGATATACAAGTTAAACACTCATGGTATTTCATGGTACCAAAGAAAGACAGAATAATGTTCTGTCCTCAGTCTCTAGGACTTGGTGACTTTGCACCTTTCTGTAATTTTTGGACCACTCTGCTATATCTTTCACCTCTTTCTAATTCTCACATGATTTATAGCCAAAGTTCATTAAGACCTGTCAGAGCTCTTTCTTATAACCCTCTGTTATCCAGGATAAATATGATTCCCAGCTTCTATAGCTTACTTTCAAGCATTATTGGAGGGTTCTGACTTTATCAGGCCTCATCACAAAGAGACAGGATGCTTTCACCAGTTCTTTGATTTCTTTCAAATATGGAGTTAAAAAGGATCCCAAACAACTGGTGACAGGTGTGGTAGAGGGTTCTGTGAGCCCTCTTTTTTGCTCTTTACCCTGCATTCATCGAGTGTTGTTTGAGCTTTTTAACAGCTGGCAGGCATTTCAAACAGTGGGAAAGACGACTCTCTCAAAAACTCCAGGTCTCTGATCCTACAAAGTAGCTGATCTCTAAGATTAGAGCTTCCTTCCTTCCTCCCTTCACCTGATCCTTCACACAGCCCATGTGATTGATCTACAGCTTGGAAGCGGTAGAAAGTGAAAGGGGCTTAAAAAGTTATAAGAAACATTTGCAAAATACTGCAAATGCTGTATTAGAATACTTACTGCAAAAGTGTCCAAATTTGCATCTCCTATATTAGCTATTATTTTGAACCTGAAACAAATGTTTACTGGCTTGACTGTATTTCAAATTATACTTTATTGCAACAAGATTATTTTTAAACTCAATTAGTATATTGAAAATGATAATCTGTAATTTAAAAATTATATCTAGAATAATTATTTTATATGTCATCTTGGTTTGTACTATTTGGATTTAAAGTACTGTTTTATGCAGATGTGTAATATTTAGATTTGATGCTATGTTTATTTTAAACATGTATTTAAAATTCTTTTTCTTTCTTTCTTTCTTTTTTTTGGTAGGTTACAGGATTTCCTTTACAGATGCCATACCTAGATATCCCGTCAATAACTGAGGTGGTTTATCAGACAGGAATTCATTCTTCAGAAATTCCCTATACAGAATTTGCTCTTGCTGTGTATATTCATCCTTATCCAAATAAGATTTTATCTGTTTGGATCTACTTAGTATCTTTGGTTTGTCATCAGTAAGTAGCAGTAACTGACAAATCTCTTCAGGGATTACTCAGTGCATCTGTGAAATTGGTATTTGTGGTTTCTGAATTGTTGTAGATAAGAAACTAGTCAAAAATATTGTTTTTTAAAAGCCCTATTTGCTGTTTGAGTCTTTCATTCTTCTAAAGTAATAGATTTATTTTATTTTTGCTTCTGTGAATAAAAAAATTCTAACAAAATTTATTTGGAGTTTAAACATCTAAAGGTTTTGTGTCTTTTTGTAAATTATTTTTGTAACATATCTATGTAGTGATTTGAGCAACAGTCTATAAAAATTTGCTGTTACTGTATTCTAGGATAATTCTTTAATTCCCATTCTATAGCCTTGAATTTCCTCCTGGCCTGTTACCCAACTATTGACTAGGCCCAACTATGCTTAACTTCTGGATCCAAACAAACTCAGAACTTTTTCATTATAGGAGAGTACAAATGCCTTCACAAACTTTCATTCATTGATTTAAACTGACTGCTCGCTTGTTATATAATTCTGGCAACAAAGAACAAGTCAAAAACAGTAACACAGACTATAAAACTATAAAAACTGAAAAATACCACATCTGTGGCATCACACGTATCCACATAAATAATCTCCTATATATGGGCTCAGCCAGCCATAGGGGCCATTGCTTGGAATAAAAGCCTTTTTAAAAAATGCCTTATGAAAGGTCACCAGGGTTGGGATCATCAGGACTTTGGCTATGGAAATATGATGTAACCTAAGGTTTATCTTTGTAAGAATAAAATGAAATCTGTTGTACCTTCATATTTAATTTTGTAAGGTAAACATTCATATACATATTGCCTTCTTATAATAGGCTGTACAAAAAAATGGTTAAAGGATACCTCAGGAATGTTCCAACATTTGATATTATTTTTGTTTATGGCTCTTTAATCACCATTTGAGGCTTATCATGCAGTGGTGGGATTCTACTGGTTCTCCTCAGTTCGGGTGAACTGGTAGTGGCTGTGGCGGGAGGCTCCGCTCACCCAAACATCATGGATGCTCTACGCATGCGCAGAAAGCTCTGCACAGACGCAGAGGTGGCACGCGCGCTGCCATTGGCGAACCGATAGTGAAGGTAAGTGAATACCACTACTATTATCATGCCATCTGGACACTAAATGGCAATTTTAGATTTCTGAAAGCCAAACATTTTTAATCAATGACAAAATTTCTTTACAAGTCCCAGTTTCAGGAATGTGATTTTAGGTTTGATTGCCACAGTAAGTCATAAAGTATCGAGGCATACTATATTGGCTCTGGGAACACAGCATGGCTCTGTAAAATGCTCGATAACAGGTTTCTCAGCATAAGCTTTATAATATTAAAATAGATACATCATATAAAAGTGGTATCATATTCATGAAATATGCATAACACAGACAATTGATAGTGCATGTCAGGGTGTTATTATATTAGTGGAGATCAGAGCACAAATGGAAGGAGTTGCTATCTGGCTGTATTTTCATTAAATATTTCCCCTAGCATTGTAGTATACTTAATCTAACGGTAATTTCAGCACCCATAATCTTATTCAATGCAGTGCTAAGCGAGTTTCATATTTAATAAATATTAAAATTATAAAACGATCACTAAGTTCATGAGCATGCCTTTTCCTTATTTATTTTTAATCTATTTATTAAATTAATTTGTTGCCCATCTCATATTGAAAGGGATCTGGACATTATATGGACTTTATAATATTATAAAGCTTATGCTGAGTTTATGTTTAAATTTAAAGTCAATTTATTGGATACATTCATACCATGGGTGAACTATGGGTAATCTAAGCTTAGTTTTATAATGAAATTTAGTTCATTTTCCCAAACTATAATATTATTACAGTTAAGGTCAAAGACCTAACATTAAATCCTTTCAACTAAAAATGGAAAAAGTTTTTGAACACTTCCTCTGAGTAGCACTAAGGAAGTGAAAGCTCAGAATTTACACACAATGTATCCAAACTAGATTAATACCATGAATGCTGAACATTGCTGATACAGGCAAGAGCCACTTGCTTGAGATAGGTGGTTTAGAAATTAGAAAGATATTTCTGTTTAGATGCATGTTTTTATAATACTGCAGTTATTTAATGCCAAGGAATTTTGAAATATAAAAATTAGTTAACTAATAATTGTTCATTGATCATTTTTCATTCTAGAAAAAAGCAGCTAACAATCACTTTCAAGATGATTCAATAATCTACATTTCTGTATCCTTTCCAAAGTTTATAAATAATATAAAATTTACAAGTCACTATAATTTTTGCATCAACCAACAATATATTGATTATGGTTTCTTAAGAATTTCAAGAATGCATCATGATACTGCTTGGACCATCCATTCAAAGCATAATTTATTTCTTAGTGTTAAATGTGTCAGGACTGATTTTTTTGTTATATAATCAAGAATTTTTCTGTCTGATGACAATCCTGAAAATTCTTAGATCTAATACTGCATATGTGCCTGGCCACAGCAAAAAAAGTGTCTTTTTTTGGTAAAGGATATATTGTACTAAGAAGCATAATTGTGATTATTGTAATGAATTGTAATTCATAAAAAAAAACAAAAAAACAACCCTCAGATATGGCCATCTAGTAGCATATAGAACCAAGAAGTTGTTCACATAAATGGAGCATTTAATATAGGGCTAGAAAGTACCTTGAGGGTCTTCCAGTCAATCCCCTGCCCAATTTAGATATTTTAAAAATACAGTTTATGTAGTTTTTAAACAGTGGTGCAGTGCCCTAGAGGTGGAGCTCTCGCCTCACAATCAGGAGGCTGAGAGTTCAATCCTAGATAGAGGCAGGTATTTCTCTCTCTGGCACAATGAGAATATATCTGCTGAACAAAACTCTGCATTGGCGACAAGAAGGGCATCTGGCCATTATACACCCTGCTAGGTCCATTCAGTTGCCGAGACTCCACCCTTGCAAGGGATTATGGGGGTCATTAAATATTATTTATGTAGTTTTTAAACCAACCAAACCAGTGGTGGGTTCCTCCTGGTTCCGCCGAGCTGGTACTGGTGACAATATGACATCACCGAACAGGTTCTTCTTGTTCGGGAGCTGGGTCCCCCCCCCATGTTATTCTTACCTTTTATTTGGCCCCACCCCCAATCTATTGCTGCCTCCAGAGTTCCAGCTGATCGGCTAGAACAAAAAAAAAAGCAAAAAACTGTTGCCACAGGGCTTCAAAAGGCCGCCCTACAGCTGATCAGTGTTAAAAGGCAGTATGGTGGTAGACTGGTGCCTGCAAAAATAAATGGGTAGACCAGTGCCTCCAAAAACAAATGAGTAGACCGGTACAGCTCTGCAAGAAGTTAAAAGCCTGGTAGACCAGTACCTCTGCTAAATCCTAAAGAATTGTCACATGACCAAGCCACGCCCACAGAACCAGTAGTAAAAAAATTTTATAACCCATGCCTGAACCAAACTAAACGGAGGCTGCCAAATTGACTGTAAAATGTTAGTAACACTCTCCTTTGTTTGGCTGGCCAATAATAGTTGGTGGTTAACGTATCTTCCTTGTATCTATATTTTTAATCTCAAATGATCTAATTCCAACATTATTGAACATAATTCTCAGAGCTATGTAAATCCTTTGAAAGTGGTGCCTTGAACATTGCTGGAGCAAAGATGCACATAATTTCCATATCGGAATGATACCTTTTCAGATATGTACTAGTCTGTGCATGCATTTATCTGTAGTAGATTTAATTTAGAATTAAATTAAATTTTAAGGCAGAATGCACCAACTAGGGAATTGATATTTGAAGACAACGAGTCATACTGTTTTCTGTTGTGTAATGTTATCTGTGCACAATGCGATATGGACTTTGCTCAAAAAGAGGGATGGGTTTTCTGTGACTTCTTGCATGTTACTGTGCAAATAGTATTGCCTGATATAATTAAAATAAAACATTTTTCCATATTTGAGCAGAATATATATATATATATATATGGATTCAATATTGTTCACAGTTGTAATAGTTTTCCATTCTTTCTTTCTGTTGTCTTTTCCAGAAAAGGTTAGTAATGAAGTCAGGGTCCAGATTTTTACTAAATTTAAAAAAAAAATAAATACTTTTCCTGTTTTCTTTCATGTCTCTTGTATTACAGTCAAAAATAAACTTGGAATGCATTGCAATATCACTATCATTATGAATGTAACTTTATTCAAAGCACACACACAAGTTACGCAAAACTAACTTTATTTTTTAAAAGAGTGCATGGCACTCATTTTCCCCCCATGTGTAGTTCTTTCTTGACGACACACATTTTAATTCCTGCAGTAGAATTTCAGCTGTGTGTCGATTCAGTGGAGGTAGACCAAATATGTATAAGAAAATAGGAAATGTCGCACAGTGCATATTCTATTGCCAATATTAAATCTATAATAACAAACTCAAAAGGCTAAATAATAAATTAAAAAAGTAGTGAGCCACAAATCTAAGAACTTGTAGAGGATCCATTTTTAGCAAGAAGTCTAATTACTTAAATATCTTAAATAAGATCATTTGTTTTACGTGAGTTTTGCTGGCTTGACTAGAAAAATTAACTCTCCCACCGCAATTCCAGTGTTAATTATTAATTAATGTTTTAAGTGTAAAGGGCCTGAAAGATAATTTTCAGATGTATTAGATGTCTGCTCTGCTGTCTCATTTATGGAGGACTGACACTGAAGGATACGTAAGAATTTTAGGAACAATGTGCTTATTATTTCAAGTCATGGATCTCCACAAAATTGTACATTCAACATAGTATTGAGGTAGTTAAAAAGTATAGAGAGTTGTATGAGCAGTATTGCAATTTGAGATAAGTCAATCATTCCTTTTCTGATGTATTTTGCAGTCCTTCATCCCCACATAAAGTGAAATCATGAGAAATGACATCATGTAAGAAGATACCTCAGACACTCAATTCTGTTACCTAATCAAATTTTCCCCGCTCAGAGATGCAAACACAGTAATAATAAAATATGCTTAGGAAAGAAGTAGTATTTCCCCAGAATCTAAAATGTTTTCAGAAAGCTTTACTTCTTTCCCTCAAAATTCCCCATTTTTATAAGTTGACACACACACACAAAACACATTATGGCATAAAATAATTACTACTATGGAGGTTAGCTTCTCCTCCAAATTAAAGAATATTTTCTCATAGCATGGTCAGCTCACAGAGAACAATTAAGGCCATTTTCCCTTTAAATGAGAATTATTTAGGATGATCTCTTTTTCACTAGGGAAGGTTCTCCATCCATTTATCACCTCCATTCTCAGTCATCTCTAAATATTTGGATCGCACACCACTGGAGACAAGTATATCAAATTAGTCACTCCTTAATCTTGAATGCTGGCAAGAAGATTCTTAAAATTCTTTACTGCCTATTAATTCAAATAATTCTGGTTTGAGTAAGGATAGAATCTAAGGACTTAAAGACACTTCTGATGATCATATGTAGCACCCTTATTACGACTGCTTAGCTCACATTATAAAAATACCTGAATTGCAGCTGATGTGGCCAAAGAAATAGAAATATGGAAATACAGTTGTGCTGTAAGAGTCTGAGAACTTCCATTTCTCATTCTGCTCTCTGGCCAACATAAATAAGGCTTTATTTCTTGTAAGCATTTCAATTGTACCTGGAAGCCAGAAATCAATACAATGAAGGAAAAAAAAACCACCAAAACTTTTTGGACATAAATAGTTGGTTGCATAAAGTAGGGTAAATTGCAAACAAAACTCCATTTTTTTATGGTATAGTACTGGCTTCATTTAAATACAACCTGCCTATTTTTCTCTGTCTCATCGCAAAGCACATTTAGGTGAAGGGAGTACTTGAATGAACATCTCAACTCCCTTTGGTATTCACTAATACAATTACCCTGAGGAACAGAACCCGAGGTAACCATTTAAATGATATATATGTCCTGTATCACAGTTAACTTTTGATTATTCCCTGAGTTGGTATGATAATTTATCTCTACATAGCTTCAGTGAAGACAAGAATACTTGAAGTAGAAGATTGAAGAACATTAATCCAAGGCCACTGAAATACAAGTTCTCATCCACGGGCATATCAAAGAATTGAGCTGCCCACTAGATGAAGAAGGCCTCTTCTCTCACTGGCCTCTCCATCTTCTGGAAAGCCATGGCACTTAGTGGTTCAGTATCTTACTCAATACTGCACAGAGCTAAGTAGAAGCAGCAGCGTCGTCAACGTCACATATAATCTTTCATCTTTTCAGGAAGGCAAGACCTGAAGACAGGGCAGGTGTCTCTCAACACGCTTTCAAGGATGTGTTTTAAGTTCAGCCTGTAGAACTACAGTGTGGCAGAAATATTTTTTTCATCTTTCTCCATTATTCTGCAAGGAGGCACATTCTTGTACTTGCAGCTTCTGCAACCGAGCTACCTTTGGGAGAAAAATATGGTGTTCTCTTCCAGCCATTTCCCAGGTTTCAGAAGGACCCCAAATTGTCCTCTTATTATTTATTGAACACTGGTCATACAGAGAGTTCTGCTGTAGTCGTCACCTCTCAAAGCATGGAGTAATACAAGGGTAACGTCCAGCAATCTGATAGGTTCGATTGTAGGAGACGTTTAAACATGGCTTCACCTCTAGCGGGACAGCTAGTGACATTCCAGAAGTCTGCATATGACTTTGAGCCTGAACACCACCTTGTAAACCAGCTGGGCAAGTCTGCATCGGGTAGGCTGAGGTATGACTGCTTGACATAATCGGCTGACAGTTTTGTTGCGGTGCTGTTTGAAGATACGGTAGAGGAGTCTGATGTGCTTGAATATAATGGGGTATGTGCTGCTGTGTGGGTTGAATGGTTGTTTGAAATAAAGTGTTATGGGGTGGTTGAGAGCTATGTTGTCCTTTTTGCTTGTTGGCTTCTTTTACGTCATTATCATGGGCCCTAGAATATTAAAATGAAAAGGATTATTTTCTGTTTGACTACATTGGATGAAATCTACAGTTCATCCAAACCCATGTAGGAGAGGATTATTTTTTCATTCATGCTTGATGGGAATGGGCCAATAGTTCTTCTTGATTCAATGTAAGCATTTCTGCTACAAGAAATAAAACCCCATCCATCCATCCATCCATCCATCCAAATAAAACCTTTATAAAACCTTAGTAAGACTACGCCTAGAATACCGCATCTAGTTTTGGTCACCACATTACAAAAAATATGTTGAGACTTTGGAAAAAGTGCAGAGAAGAGCAACTAAGCTGATTAAAGGCCTGGAGATTAAAACATATGAACAATTGCTGCAATATTTGGATATGGCTATTCTAAAGAAAAGAAGGACTGGGGTGACATGATAGCAATATTCCAGTATTTGAGCGGCTGCCGCATAAAGAGGGGGTCAACTAATTCTCCAAAGCACCAGAAAGCAAGACAAGAAACAGTAGATGGAAACTAACGGAGGAGAGAAGCAACCTGGAATTAAGGAAAAACTTTCTAACAATGAGAACAATTAACCAGTGGAACAGCTTGCCTTCAGTTGTGGGTGAGACTTTAAGAAGAGGTTGGACAACCATTTGTCTGAAATGGTATGGGGTCTCCTGCTTGATAAGGCAGTTGGACTAGAAGACTTCCAAAGTACTATGCTGTTCTGTTCTACTCTACTCATCTAGATATACACAATACTATTGGCTGGTTGGAGTATTGTGGGAATTGAACTTCATACATCTTAAAACGGGTATGGTTGGGAAACACTGAAACAAGGAAAAGAAATAACACAACCCCAAAGGAAAAAGAAGGAAGGTCTCTTTAGATCCTACAAATCTATTAGGTAAACAGTTCTTCCTAAGTAAGAGCTGATCTTCAAAGGTTTCCATACTTGGCAGTTATCAGCTCAGGTAGGCATCTGAACCTTTTGCCCACTCCTTTGTTTTCAACAGCATCTTTTATTTTTGTCCCCATACATAAGAGGAACTTCATCACAGATAATTGTGTTATGTTAAACTATTCTTATGGGTTTAAATATTACATTATGCAAGCATTTGATTTTATTTGGGACTAAAGCAGTAGTGTCGTCAGAGTATGTTTTTTTTTAAAAAAAAATAAAGCCAAAATGGCAGACCCAACATTGATTGTAGCTCTGACCATTTTTTAATGGGCAATTATCAAGTTGGGCCTGCTCTCTTGGCCTTCTTTTTGCATACCTGCAGAATTCCCTGAATAAAAGAGAGGGGCAGTTAGAGAAATGTATCTTAACTGGTAGATGTAGGCATTAAGAATGCATTCAAGCTTGAAACGCAACAGTGTCGAGAGCTTGTCATCAGCTTTCCAACTTGAAAGCGCAACAACAATTTCTGCACATAAAACCTTACTCACAGGCAACAGGTTGCACTTCATTAAAATAATAGTCCTCAATGTACGACTACAATTGAGCCCCAAATTTCCATTGCTAAGCCAGACAATTATGCCCCATTTTACATCTTCCTTGCCACAGTTCTTCAGTGGATCGTTGTTAAACGGGTATTAAGTGAATCTAGCTTCCCCATTGACTTTGTTGGTCAGGAGGTCACAAAAAGGGGATCTCACGATCCCTGGACACTGCAACTGTCATAACTACATGCCAGTGGCCAAGCATCTAATTTAGACAATGTGACTCAATGTGACTCAATGCTGCAAGGGTTGAAGGGGGAAAAACAAGTGCAAGTCACTTTCAGTGCTGTTTTAACTTTCAATAGCTGTAGCAGATTAACAAAGTTGGAGACCCTTTAGGTCATTTACCCCAACCCTCCATCATTTCTGACAAATGGCAGTCCAGGCTCTTCTTGAAAGCTTCCAAAGATGAAGCTCCCACAAACTTCTGAAAGCAATAGCACTTAGACTTATATACCGCTTCATAGTGCTTTTACAGCCCTCTCTAAGTGGTTCGCAGAGTCAGCATATTGCTGCCAACAATCTGGGTCCTCATTTTATCCACCTCGGAAGGATGGAAGGTTGAGTCAACTTTGAGCCGGTGAGACTCAAATAGCTGAATTGCTGGCAGTCAGTAGGAGTATCCTGCATTCTAATCACTGCTCCACCACGGCTCATTAATAGTCATTAATTGTTGCTTCCCCATTGTAAACCGAGGACTATCTGTACTACACTATTAAGTGAGGAAAAACCATTCAAAACACTTACACCAATAGTCGCTCAATACACGGCAACAGAAAATCCCAGGAATATGCTGTCAGGCGATGGAGTCGCACTGGCCACGTTGGAGAAAGACGCAAGATAATCCTTGAGGAAGCAACACACGCAGCAGCCACTAACGAAGGGGCATAATTTAAAAAGGCATGATCTGGAGAGACAGAGGATAACAGTTAAGTCACACAAAGGCACACACCCCTCTCACAGCTAAGTAACCATGGGGAGTTTGAACAAAGCCATAAAAAAATGCACCTTGTAGGGATACTTCCAGAAAGTAGTCGGCATATTTGGCCATGTACAATTTGGTTTTTTCCAAGCAAACCATTGGCCATCCGTCATGGAGATCTGATTCGTGAACGGCAATCGAGAGATAGTAGTCTATGAAGTGAGCAGCTGTGGGCAGGCAGAGGTTCCACTGGAAAGTTTCTAGCAAGAGCAACTCCATGTGCAGCAAATTCTGTTTGGTTAGGACCAGGCTCATATTGGTCATACACCCCAAGCTGTTCAGCTGTTCAAGCTTAGGCACGCTGTCTTCCTTGTCTTCAAATTTACCTGAGGGACATGAAAGGGTTGAAATACTATTAAGAACGCAAGAAAGGATTTTTAATAATTCTGTATGTTGTCAAAGAAGACTTCTCTCCCCGAAGAAGGTTCAGTTACTATAGATAGTCCTCAACTTACCACCATTTGTTTAGGGACCGGTTAAAATTACAATGGCCCTGAAAAAAGTGATTTATGACTGTTCCTCATCCTTATGACCACTGCAATATCCCCTGTGTCACAGGATCAAAATTCGGGTATCTGGTACCTGGCATGTATTTACAACGGTTTGCTGCATCTCGGGTTATATGACCTTCCCAGCCAGCTTCAAAGAAGAAAAGTTAATGGGAAAAGCCAGAAGCTGCTTAACCAAAAAAAGGCTCATAAAATTGGACACGACTCCTTTAACAGCCCTTGGTTTAGCAATGGAAATCTTCGTCCTCGTTGTGGTAGACCATTGACACTAACTCTAATTAGTTGTTAAATCCAACATTGCTTTTGGTTAAAAAGTACACTATGATTGCACAGGTGGTTAGTAAGCACAGCTGGGCTCATTTCGCTCTGATGCACTGTTATCTCTAATGACAGATCTAGGATGCTAGATTGGCAGCAACCTTTCAAATTATTTTCTCATTCAAGGCTTGACAGCAGGATCAGATTCGGTTTGTCAGAGCTCCTCATTACAGGGAAGCAATCCCTTTAAAAAAAAAAAAAACTTAGGCTAAATTGATATATTTTTTAAAAATGGGTTTGATCTCCATATTTTCAAGCCTAAAGCAAGAATTCTCAATTTTATTCTGTTATTTGGGACAGGTGTGAATTTTTGAAAACGTTAACTGTTTATAAGGGCCACTGGACTTATTGTGAAATCAATTTGCCCAATGTTTGATCCAGGCAGTTTGGTCTACAGTTGGTGGTTCAGAACAGCTACAGAATGTAAGAACCACGCTGTCATGGTGCCAATTGATTGGATCCACTTAACAAACCAAGATATGGTTTAATTAATCTTGGTTTGTTGATTGCCACAATTGGCTGAGTTCATACGTAAAACTAAGCTGCAGGGCATGCTCTTTAAAGAACAATAAACTAAGTTAAGTCAAAACAAAGTGCACATCTGTCAAAGTGGCTGCAATTTCCATCACTTTCCAAGCCAATCCACTTTTCTGTGATATCTAAAACTGCATTCCAAAAGTGGGTGATACTCCTCATTATTTTGAGGAGTATGTGTCAGGAGTTTTAAGAACTAAAATGGGCACCTAAACTTTCAGTCCTTAAACCTCTGAGACTCAAAAATACAAACAGCGCCCTTTATTTTTGATGGCAATGATTTTGAGGGACACAAAAGAAATGCTGGAGTGAGAGCCGTCTGCAACCCATGAGTTGCATGATTTTCTCCCTTAGCTTAGCTTCCTTCCACCCCTTCTCTCCAATCCTTCAATATCCTGCACCTTTCTGTGGATTTCAGAAATAAAACACTTTAAACTGATCATATCAATGGATATAATAGCTTTACAAAATATCATAAAGTTGTTGTAATGGATTGAAAGAATAGAAGATACCATTTGGGTGTGAAAAACAACAACTTCCCAATTTGGGCGGTGTCATATTTTGTTTTCAAAAGCACAGATATAAAGTTTGTTGTAATATAACCTTATGATTTTTGACGAAGGTATCTTTTCTTTTATGTACACGGAGAGCATATGCACCAAGACAAATTCCTTGTGTGTCCAATCACACTTGGCCAATAAAAAAATCTATTCTGTTCTGTTCTGTTCTGTTCTGTTCTGTTCTGTTCTGTTCTGTTCTATTCCTATTCCTATTCCTATTCCTATTCCTATTCCTATTTCCCGTGCAAATGTTGCCCTTAAAATTACAGAATCCATTTCTTTTTTCCCCCCAGAAACCGCTGCAGCTTAGCAAATAAAAAAACTCGGCTTTCTGCGATCCGTGATGGGTCTCAGGATGTTGTTTTAGTATTCAATTCCCAACCATTTTTGCAATTCAAAGATTTGGTTTCTAGTCTGGGTAAAGCAATTTCTACCTGTTGAGCTTCTTGCTTTGAACTTACTTGCTAAAAGCAAGCAGGAAAGAGCGACCACGTGTAGCTGTTGAATGGAGATGTCATAACGGTCCATAAAGAGGTCCAAAAGGTAAACGGCAAGGTGTCGGGCAGCAGGACAGAGACGAAACCGGTTGCTCACAATGGCAATCAAGTCTGCAAAATATCTTCTCAGATTTAACTGGGGAGACTGGCCTTTGTAAGAGGGCAGCTTCAGCTCCTAAGGAGAGAGTAACAGCGTTTAAAACAGCTGCTGCTGTAGAGAAATTGGCACCGAGAATAATTACATCCAAATTGCATTTCTTCATTCTTCATTCAGTTTGCATAGTTGCCCGTGTTACATAAGTGACACTGGGAGTCTCTCGTCCATTAAAAACTTCAAAAGAAACAGCGCAATACAAAAACAGAGAAACAAAACATATACAACCATGTCGAAAACCTATAATATATTCTGCAACTACACTATAAAGCATTCAGGATAACCGACAAACAGGCTCTACACCACAACAGATCCCCAAGCAGATTTAAGATCATTTTGGAATTTGGGTTCCTAAGAATGGTTGTTTAATCTCCCTTATATTTTAAAAAAGGACACAAAGAGTTTTATAGCTTTCATTCCCAGAATTTGCACTGCAGTCCCTCCTTCAATCTTATGAATAACAGGTGAAGTCCAGACATTAAATCCACAAAACAGTTGAAAAAAAATTGCAGGAAGGTAAGGATTTTGGCATTCATCTTTGAGCATAGTTGCTATTGTTGCTTACGGTTGAGTTTCCCTTAACTATTGTCATTATCGCACAGGCAATAACCATGTGGGATAGGCAACTGAAATGGTTGTTGTCAGCATCAGCACTTCCATCTTGGGGCAGAGAAGGGGATGGAGACACTAAGTACAGGGTAAATGTCAGGGTTTCAAGTAACACCCCCAATCGAACCCTGAAGATCCAAAGAGAAAGATGGCCTCCAGGGCTGAGAGTAATCATATCAACATATCTCAGTTCCCCACTGAGCTACAGCAAAATGGTGAAATGTAAAATGGCACTGAATCATTCTATATGATTTGAATCAAGACACTCTAACCCGGGGGTTCAAGCTCAAGGCCCGCAGGCCGCATTCAGCCTGCGGGGTGCTTAGATCTGGCCGCAGGGCTGCCCTGGAAACAGCCCAGGAACATCCCACTGCCTCTGCCAGTAAAGACAGAGCTTGGGAGGGCCGAACCAGGGTCCATTTTCACTGGCAGAGGGCTGCAGGATGCCAAGCTGGCCATGCCCACCTCAGCCATGCCCACTCGCCCCCCCCGAGGTCAAATATAACCCTGATGTGGCCCTCAATGAAATCGAGTTTGACACCCCTGTTGTAACCCAAGGGGAAAATTCCTTGAATAAAGCATACAATTAAATAGAAGACAATGCTAGCCTTTACTAAATTTGAAATATTGTCTGAGCAATAAATGGCCAATAGTTGTATTGAGGATAAGAAAGTCAATCTTGACAGTTTTGCTTTTTGACATTTTACATTTTTCTAAAATTTAATAAAGTTTTGGAAGTTCAAGTCCTTGTAGGAAAAAAATTACAAAAAAATTATTATCCTGGGAATGAGGTTTAAAACATTCGTTGAGTCCCGGGAAGCAAGATAATATTCAAAGAGAGCCAAACAAACAACACTGGATACAAGGAGGAAGGGAGTTGTAGGACAATCAGTTTTGCAAGATGTCATTGTTATAGTGTATCTCAATAAACTATAGTTTCAGTCTTGCTGTGGAGTGGATATTCTTGTTTGGTCTACCTAGTGGGCCTGACAATCATCAGTTGTCTTTGATGTCTCTCGTTTGCTGTATAAATTTGTTTTTGCTTGCATAAAGCACATTTATTTCTTTTTCTATCAATGCTAAACCTGTGAGCTTGGATTGCTCATTGCTAATACTGATGGTGAATATACTAAGAAACACATTTTCCAACTTTAAAAAAAAAATTCTTGAAAGAAAGAACACGAGCAAATTCTTTAAAATGTCTCCCTGTGCCCGGCTATTAGTCCAACTGGGGAAGGTAATATCGATACCCTTCCCCTCCTGAAAGCCAATCAGAGTTAACAGGAAACGGAAGAAGCCTGCTATGACAACTTTAAGATGGGTGGACTTTAAAATGTGTGGCATGGCTGGCTGGGGAATTATGGGAGCTGAAGTCCGCACATCTTAAAGTTGCCACAGTTTGGAAACATTGCTACAGAAGAAAAAGACAGAAGGCAGATTAATCTTCTGATACCTGATTTTCCATCCCGTAATCCTAAATTCACCCACTGCACCAAGTCATACTATTACAACAGTCAGATTCACAAAGAATGCTAGCAAGAAATCTATTGAAAAATCACAGTAGTTGAGCTCACCCATCTCACTAACTCAAAATGAAAGAAACCGCAGTTTAATACAACACATCTATTTTAATTTAATCATTTTAATGTATGCCGATTAGTGTACAATCAAAGTGACAATAAAATTATTCTAAGTCTAAATCTGATATTAGTAAAATTGGTCATAGTAAACATTTCCTGCTTTCTGCATCACAACCATCACAAATGACCTTAAAGTTCAATTTTATTCTTTACTGTAGTACTTGGGTATATGACAACTTACATCTTCTGTTAATGATTCTAGAACATAAGCAATTTATTAGATATAGAAACGGGTAGATGGTTCTAGTATATTGTACGTTGTTAGACAGTCTACCAAGGGCCTTTCTACTATTATATTTATTCACGCTATTTCCCTGCAATGAAAAAAGTCACATACTTAAGTTCCACTTTACAGTTGGTAAAACAGGATGGAGCAGTTTAACATGAATCACAGTAGCAGTAATTGAAACAGTGAAGCTTCTCTGAGTTTTGCTTGACTTGAAAGCAATTCATACTTCAGAGGCATCTACTTCTGATAGATGGGAAATATATTGGAACTATTAATAACCAATGCTATCAGGTATCACATATCAGTGGATCATTAATCCGGAAAAGACCCAAGATGGACGCTTTGGGTATAGCTACAATTGCAATAAGCCAAAGGAAGATTCTGGGTGCTTAAGTATATTTAGCTGCCAATGACATTACTAATAAGATATTTTGGGCTATTTTGTGTCTTATTTTTGTTGTTCTTCTATGACAGACAGAAAAAATGTTGAACAAAGAAGGTATAGTTGGAAAAGGAGAATAACACTGTGGTGTTCTTGGTGCTTTCTGACTTGGATTTTTTGCAAATATTTCATTGCCAAATTAGGTAACATCATCAATATACTAAGGACCCCACAGTTCAATCCTGAGGTACAAATATTCTCTTCTGACATTTTCTAAACTCCTGGTACAATTCCATGAAAAAAGCTTAATGAAAACCCCTTGTAACTCCAATTCATTGGGAATCACCTGATATGTACATCAGTGATGGGTTCCTGCCAGTTCGGCCGAGCCGGTAGCAGTGACGATATGACATCACCGAACTGGTCCTCTTTGTTCGGGAATAAGAAATTATTCTTACCTTTTATTTGGCCCCACCCCCAATCTATTGCTGCCTCCCGAGTCCCAGCTGATCGGCTAGAAGGAAAAAAACTGTTTAAACTCTTGCCACCGGGCTTCAAAGGGCCGCCCTACAGCTGATCAGTGTTAGAAGGCAGTGTAGTGGTAGACCGGTGCCTCAAAAAACAAATGAGTGGACCGGTGGTTCCAAAAACAAATGGGTAGACCGGTGCCTCTGCAAGCAGTTAAAAGCCTGGTAGACCAGTACCTCTGCTAAATCCTAAATAATTGTCACATGACCATCAAGCCACGCCCACAAAATAAGCCATGCCCACAGAATGGGTAGTAAAATATTTTAGAACCCACCCCTGATGCACATCAAGCTGAAAGCATTCATGGTTCAGGCAACATTCATTTGAAAACCAAGGACAGTTTTTGGATTTGTTAGGCATGTTTGTACCAAAACCCATCCATTATAGTTTGCAAATCATATGGCTTAATATTTTAAATGAACCTCAGCAACAGCCACAGTTTATTCAACCAACTGAAATATATAGCTGCTCTGGTGACTGATTCAAAATGGTCAACCAGTGTCATGGATCCAAAGGAAAAATAATAATAAGAAATAAGAAAATGAACAAAAGATAACTCTACAAATAAAGAAATCACAATATTCTACCTGGTCAAATAATCCTATCCATTTAACAAACGACAATATACAATGATGGAACTAAATTTCTCAGGTCAGAGTTGTACATTATGTTACTTAGAGGTATCTTGTTTGAGGTATGACAAGATCAACCAAACCTTCCAACTGATGGGATAGCAGAAAAGTGTAATACTTACGGAGAGGTCACAAACAACTTTTGCTAAAAATTTCAAGAATATACATTGACATTTACATTGTCTATTTCTGTAACATGATTTAATTGGTAAAGGAATTAACTAGTTTTTCTGGATTCAATAACCTACTGAACTTTAAAGCCACTTCATGTTTGAACATGGGGGGTAATTAGGTTTGTGATACAAACACAGCCAAGGAGGTGGAGTGGTCTAAAAGCAAAAACTTGGGTTTTTATTAACTACTGCCTTCATAAAGTAAATTAAATCACGATTTGTTAAGTCATGGCTCTTGGGGTTAACTAATGTCTCTGCCTGTTAAGCCACAAATCATGCTTTACAAACCACACAATCTCCAAACTAACATACTAAACATCACCAAATAAAAACCATGTTATAGCTAAGCACTAACTCACAGATTCTGAAAATATGATCTTAAATAAAAAGATTATAAAGAGGTTAAAAGTTACAGGTTTAAGTTTACTGACAATTTCTTCCACTGAGTTTGGGAAGATTTCATTCTGAGTTATAATCAAGATAAAACCTGAATATGTTCCCTTCCTTGATGGGAACTAAAATCACATGGATGAAAAGTCTTTTTATACTAGAGAGATAATTACTGCAGCATGTTAATGATCAGAGACAACCACATTTCAAAGAATTATCAAAGTCTCGAGCATTTACATGAGTAACAGAACTGAATCAGTACATTATACCCAGTGGTTCTATCATGCTTGCTCTAAAAAAAGTTATGTTAAAAGAAGGAACCTAACTAACGCACCTTTCTTTATCATTACAGTATAATGACAAGAAGCTGCACCTAGTGAATATCCACCAGGAGCCTTTTAAAAAATCCCAAAGACTCTTCAGAAACTGATAATCAAACATTTATAACAGGGGCCTACAGCATGCCAGAAACTGGGCCACACAAAACAAGCAAAGACCCATATGTGGGATGCAGACAGCCCACGAAACCATATCCCACTTCGGCCTGCAGAAAAACCTCTCTTCATGGAACTGGTCATTGGTGCCCAAAAGGTTGGGGGCCACTGATTTATAAGACAAGACATGGCTGCCTGGTAAACACATTGCTGTAAATCACTTGATCATGATTCATTGAATAGACCCTAATAAATTGGATCAATGCAATGCAGAAAGACACAAGCTATGGTAACTTGATGCAGTGTTTGCTCCCGAGCCTACTATTTCCTAAAGGAAAAAAAAAACCCTATGTATAACTTCCATAGATTCTTCAGGGCTGGGTAAACCTGAGCATTCTTACAGACATCTGCAAAGTAATAAATGTTATTTCAGCTGATCTTTTGAATCTAACTCTGCATGTTCATTGCAGTCTGCCTGCAGGGAGAGAGACCTAAATAAGAGCAGCAATTTCCAACTAAGATGCAAAGCAGCAATCAGCTGCTGAGATCCCTTCAACTGTTCTCCGACAGTTGTTCCTGTAACCCAACATCTATGACATTGTCATCATTTTTTTAGGTTGCTAAGCCATGGCCCCAGGAAACTATGTTCAGCAACCCAATCTGGGGCTGTCAGTCAACCTAGAAAACTTCAGGGATACTGACCAGAAATTTTTCCAGCCTGACCAAATGTTTCAAATAAAGAAGAAATGTGTTTAGATTAGATTGTGGTTTTATAGTGTTGGTATTATTATAAGTATCTTGAACTTGCATTGGCAGTATTATGACAGCTTCTGATAAATGTTGATTTATTGTAATGCATTCTGCATTATGCTGTAAGCCACTTAAGAGTCAGGTGACTGAAGTGGCAGAGAAGCATTTGCAATAGACAAACGAGAGACACAGCAGGATTTGGAAATAAGCTACCTTCTCTCACAAACACCTAGATGGGTTACTTGGTGATTAAGGTTACTTGTTGACTGCCCTCAGATTAGGAAAAAAAAATCAGATGAGAGCAGAATGAACTTTTAAAATCTGACAAATCCCCTTTCTTTTTCTTTCTACAGGTTTTGGAAAAGCCGTTTCAGTAATAATTTATTAAATTTACATGCTACCTGACTCCCAGCCATGGGAGGACCATTTCATTTTATTATGCCCCCCCCAACAAACCCCAGAGCAGAAGGGGACCTTTACTTCAGTTCCCACTGAAAATTAAAACTTTAGTAGGCCCAAAGCAGAATCTGCTAACTGTTCTCATAAAGGAACAATGCCACACCAATCTCCATATCTGCACTTTAGGGCAGGGAGCAGGACTGGATTAGAGGAGAGAAAGGAAATTGGCACCAACAAAACTACACATCTCCGCGGTTGAAATCAGTGGGTTTGGCTGCTGACTGAGAAGATCTATTAACTTCAGGGCATTGTCTGGTCAGATCCTACACAAACGCTACAGGATCACAGCCAATTTTCTTCTCCTGACTGAAACCCACAAGCAATCTCAATGCCCTGAAGTCCTGGGAAGTTTCAGTAGCATCACTTCCAGGGCCTGGAAAAAGCTCCTGAAGCAAATCCTACTGAAGAATAATGATTGGAATCTAGAGCTTCTGCCTCAGTTTTCACACTTGTGAGTGCAAAGACTAATTATATGACTCAGAAAGGGGGGGGGGGGAACTGAAGAAATTCAAGAGGTGGGGGAGTAGAAAGGCCAGAGGGGGGGGGGCTTTCTTTCCACAGCTGATCAAGACCCCAGACCTTCTTGGTTTCGAAGTGGGAGAGCAAAGAAAGCAAAACTTGAATCCTAAGCCCTCGATCTGCTTTTTCCGTCCGTCCGCGGACTCCAAAGATCGGGTGGGGGGGGCGGGTCGGGGCGATCCGTCCGACTTACCTTGTAGCGAAGAGCTTGGTGGATGTCGGCAGCCAGCTGTCCTTTCCACCACTGCCCCTCCAGCTCCATGGGACGGGATGAGGCGGCCGGGGATCAGAGCGAGGAGCCTGCGGGGCAAAAAAAAAAGGGGAAGCCGTAGCCGGTTCTGAACTCATCGATGGGCCGCAATTCTCGGGCAAAGCCGCTCAGTTATGCCGCCGGCAGGAACTCCTCCCGCCCCAGCCGGAGTCTCAGACCTTCCCCTCGAAGGAGGAGGAGGAGGAGGCCGGCCGGGGTTGCGCCCCAGCTGATTCCACTCCTTGCTTCTCCAAGAGGCGGCATCGGGAAGATCGATCCCCCGAAGATCTCCCCGGGGACAGCAGGAGCCCGGCTGACTCGGGATCTTCCCAAGCCTGGGAAGCCGGGCCACTGGAGTGGAAGGAGCGGCTCTCGTCCAGGGCTCCCCGATCGAGCGCAGCCGCGGCAGCCGAGCTGTCCCGCAACAACTTCCAACTTCTCTCGGCGGAGAAGGGAACCCGAGCAGAAGCGGCGGCGACGCCACGACAACAACAAAGGGCTAGACACGCTTTCCCTCCCCTCCCACCCCGGCCTCGGCTACCCCGGACGGACGCTTCTCCCTCTTCCCCTTACGCTGTTCCTGCCGTCGTCGAGCTTACCGGAGAGTTTGCAGCTCCGCTTCTGCTCTTTACAGCGGCCGGGACGGGAGAACCGCCTCCAGCATCTCCCCGGACATGTCGGTTAAAGGCAGCAGAGCCGCGGCATCCTCCCCCACCCCGGGAGGGGAGCTTTCGCCTTACCAGCCCCGTCCGGTGGAGCGGCCCCTTCGGCCCATTGTTAAAAGAGCTCGGCAAACGAGTCTGTATATACAAAGACAGGGAGCCAGGCACATGCGGCCGCGCCTCCGCCAATCCCCATTCGCTTTACAACTCCGCTCCAGCCGCCCTCTCCAATCAGCACACGGCATCCACAAGACCCGCCCCGCTGCTTTGGTCTTTACACTGCCCCCCCTTTCTTGCTACACGCGAGGAAGTTTTGGACCCATTGAATTGCCGTAGCCGCTCCGACTTCTGAAAAAGAGAGACACAAGGACGGCCGAGATGGCGTCACGTGGTCGGGTTTTGTGCAACGGGGCGGGTGGTGGGGCGGCGAGTGTTCTGTGTGTCGCGAAAGGCGGCTGCCTTAAAAAAAACAACAAGGCGGTATAGCTTTGGCGGCCCCTGAGTTGGCAGGGTAGACAGGCGAATGAGTTTTGAGGAACTTATCTTTCGCCTTAAAAGTTTTAGGAAAGTTTCTAAACTAACTTTCTCTTGCCCCTTGCTCGTGGAAAGAGGCAGGCAGCGGCAATCCGAGAGATACGGGGATCGTGTGGCTCGTTAAAAATAGCCGGAGAGATCGCTCGCCTGGTTCTTTCAACGCCAGAAACATCGTGATAATGTTTCTCTCCCCCCCCTCCCCTCCCCCAAGACGGGCTTCATTGTGGAGCATTTAATTTTTCACTTGGGTACTCCATGGTTTGACAGAGTTGCTCTCTAGACTAGACATGAACTGTGCAAGACCAATTTATTTTGCGGTATTTAATTACAGACGGAAAACAGGGTGCATTGCCCAATAAAAACTGCTTTTAAAGACTGCGCGGTGCAATAAGGATAATTGGGTTTCAATTTGATGCATATCTATTGAGAGTGAATCCGATGGAATGGAATGGAACTTTCTCCTGTAGATAAGCATCTATCTGTCTTCGCTATAGCATAATTCTGGGCCTATATATATATATAGCAGAGTTTTCTGAAGATTACAAAATCTGCCTTAATGGGCTTTACTCTAAAGGTAACTGTCCATGCTACTAGGATAAGCCTTATTTACTCCAGTGGGATTTCTCAGTTAAATGTGACTTGGGCACATCATCTCTTAATACAGTCTTTGGCAATTCAGGCCGTAAGCAAGCAATGAATAAAATGGGAATTAGGGTGGAAATAATTGGTTTGCACATTTTTTTCAGATGAGGCAAGCAGATGGATCTTTCATGTTTTGCTCATAGGGATGGGCGAGGAGATTTTTTTTAGCATAGGTTAGTAGGTACAGGCTCACGATTCTTCCCATCCTGGCCTCTTCAAATGCACATATGTGGTAATCTGATCCATTCATTCATGATCCATTCATTCATGAATGGATCAGAATACATATAGTTATGTATATACAAAACTTCAATTTATAAAATTGAAGTTTTGTATATACATATTTTCATATAGAGCATATAAATTCCAATGAATAAGATCTGTGTATGCAGGATGAGCCTTTTCTGATGTTTTTCCACGGGAGTCCAAGAATCTTCAGGAACGTGTCACATCATTGGAAAGTTCTAGGGCTACTTTATCTGGGCTGCAAAAATATACATAACCAACAAATGGCAGCAGGCAGATATAATAAATCCTATCTCTTTGCTACCAGCTAGTGCTTATATAGAGTGCTGTAGCTCATATGTGGTAGCTCTGTCTTTCAGATTGCAGAAAACAAAGCTAAGAAATAAGTCATGTTATTTTAAGCGAGTTTAAGGTTTTGTATTTGTTTAAAACAGTCAGCAGCTGTGGTTGGGAGGGGCTGATTTTCAGTGGAATGGAGGTGCCTAGGAAAGAAATATACTACAGCACTTATCAAAATGATTCATCCTGCTTTTAGCCCTGAAATTAATGTTCCTGTCAGCAATTATTTCGACAGTATGATCCAATTTCTCTGAGTTTCTTGCAGGTCAGTCTTCATTTTGCAAATCAAACTAGCCATGTAACTGCATTGATTTAGCCTTAGTCTTTTAACAAGGCCAAATTGCTTGAGAATAATTTTCTTTAATGCTAGAAGTTTGAAACTAAAGGCAGCTGAGGCCTTTAAAAATGTCAAAACCTGCTTATTTTACGATCCACCAAATTAATAGGACTTTAAGAAGAAGAGACAGCTAATAAAGTTCTTAAAGCTAAATTGGACCAGGGATGAGAGATCTGAGTAACTGCAATACTATTTGTGCTACAGCTTTTAAGAACCTCAGTATATTCTAACATTACAGAAAAAGGGATATCTTGTCAGCATGCTGTCTCAAAGTGTGTATTCACAGAGGATATAAAAACATCTATGGGTGTGAATGGGCGGGACATATTTTCTTTTAAAGTGATGTCTGTGGAAGCATTGCTTGCAGCAGTTGCTTACATGCTGGCTGGGGAATTTTTGGAGTTGAAATCCACATGTCTTATGGTTGCCAAGGTTGAGAAACACTAACTTACAGAAACAGGGGAGGTTTTCTTAAGGCCGTCCTAGCAAATGGTCTAAGGAAGTCACAGATGGGAAGGAATGCCTATCTTGCCAGCAAAAATTCACTCAGGGCTCAATCGAAGACAGGTGACAACTGAGAATTAGAGGAAATTGATAGGGCAATGTAGCTTTATTACATTTACTTTTTAGACATTATTGAAGTATACTTCTTTTTTGGGAAAACAATTAGTTTTGTATTTGCATGAATTTAATGCTAATTCCATGTCATGTTCAGTTTGAGTTGGGATGCCTGCATATTCTGCTCATGCTGGTTGGACATCTTATTCTCACTATGCGCACCAAGGGAGGAAAGTTAAAATTCATTCAGCTTTCAGGATTCTGTGAAAAGAACCTTTCTACCCTCGCTAAAGCTACTTATTCTCACTTTCCTGGAGTAGGCTTTAATAAAAATTGCATTGGGGAGATTAATTTAAAACAGGAGTGCCCTGAACCATGTGGGATTCTAAAGTTGGCGATCTAACATTGTTTTTATCTCTTTTCACTTTCCAGGTTTGAGACTGACAAAGGAAATGTCTTGGGGGATTCTTCTCTCTGTTGTGAATCACATTATACAGTATTTTATTCTCTGCAACCTTTTGTAGGCCCAGTTCAGAGTGTGAAGTTTAATTTTCAAAATGCTAAATAACTAGGACCCAGGTTACCTGAAGAAACATCTATTCCAGGGGTGTCAAACTAGTGGCCTGTGGGCTGGATGCATCTCATGTGCTGGCCACGCCCACCCGTTTTAGTGAAGGGGAGAAAAGTCATGATATGTCATGTGATGACATCTATTCCCTTATTTATCTACATCACAGATGTCAAACTCGACATGTCACGTTGCCATCACGTGATATTTTGCAGCTTTCTCCCATTTGTGGAGTTGGGGTGGATGTGGCCTGCGCGTGACACATCCAGCCTGTGAGCCGGCAGGTTTGACACGTCTGATCTACATGAATCCGAAGATTTTCCTCTTGAGTTTTTTTTCCCTTCAAATGAAAGAGGATGAACATCCAAATAGAGGGAATCTTCAGTGGTGTCAACTTATAACTGAATTTTTTCCCCATTAGCATCTATATTATGGACCTGAAAAATAGAAATAGGCATTTTAAATATATTTCAGTGTTTCTAAACATTTCCTGATTTTGTGAAATTTATGTATTGCAATTATTGCTGATGAATTTATAAAAACCACAGAAAATACAAAATATGTTATTTATCACATCTTCAATTTGATTTTCACCTAGGCAAAAGAATTGGAATTACTGTGCAGTCCAGAAATATAGTAGCTTTATTATGATCCAAAAATATAGTAACAGTTTTTTTGTCTTTTGCCATAAATATGTTCTCCCTGCCAAAGAAATTTCTTTATTGGCTGGGTTTAACTATATCTGTTGGGATTCTTCTTGAGTACAAAAAATGCTAGTGGCCTGATGCTTTGTTCTTGAGAATTTCATCTTTTCTTGTACAAGTTTGCCACATAAGAGACTATAAGGTTTGATCCTGAAAGGACTATTTCAACAGATTCTGTAGAGTTTGCAAAAGGAAAAACTGAACATTTGATTGTACCTTAATATTAATATTGCAAAACATGATGTTTTTGTTAACTCTATATTGCTATTTTGAATGCAAGAAATCCTATTAACAATTGACAACCTCAGATAATTACTTTTCAGTAAATCATTATTATAGAGATGATTTCTTTCCCAGCCTATCATATCTTGAGGTAATGATATTCCCCTGGATATATGTATAAATCATCACATCCAAAATGATGGGTGTGTCTATTTGTCCCACTTAAAACACAACAGGAGCATGATGTAACTTACTGATCCAGTTTTCTCAATTTTCATGATACACTGAGCCATAATCTAACCATGTCGTTTGAAGCTCAACACATATTACGCTAAGATAATTGGCTAGTGTGTCATTCCATGTGTCATGAATCTAGCCAATGAATTGCTATGTAATGTGGAATGGTTCACATCTGACCTAGAGATATGTGTAAGGAAGATTTTGGATGAAATAAACTCTTTAATAGTTCTTTGAGTACGCATGCTATCAAGGTCCTTCTGAGCTCCCCCTTTCAGTACAACTCAGTCTGGTTCTGCAGGTTTATTTAAATGATCTGGGTACCCTTTGCACAAGAAGATTGTGCTGTGTCTCTTGTCTAGTAGTTGAACAGTTTTTTGACCTACATTGGAAGAGAAGGGTGGAGATTAAGCCTAATAATGCAGAAAGTCACTAGAAAACAAGGCAATAGCAATTGCCTTTTCTATTCAACCTGTTTTGCCGAAATAGACTTCACTAAGCATCCAATGTGTAGATTCATATGGCAAATTAGTAGAGGTATCTGTAATGTCTTTTTTTTTCATGAATGACTTCATGGATCTCTTGACTTCAGATCTTCCACAAGAACCTAGCTGAGCTGCTGCTTGGTGAAGAAGTTAAGAGATCTTGGTGAAAACTGCTGCTAGCTATAGACCTATCAAAAGCATCATCTGAAGTAATCTTCTCACTGTTGCCATGAGAATATGAACACTGTTACCACACTTAAGCACTGGCAGAGGCCCACAAACTTTAAGAAGAGTACCCAGGGGCATTGGAAGAGCATCACAACATTTTTTAGGAGCTGGCGCCCATCTGAAAACAAAGACAAACTTGCCATAGAATCAAATTATTCTTAAATTCTCTCTCTCGTAGCTTTATAGTCTTCCTCCTCAAATTTTTCAGATGGAGGCTTCTTATTCTAAATACGGGACCCTTTCCAGTAGAGTGATGTTTCAAAAGAAATAAGACAGTGTTGTCCCCCCAATACATTCTGAAAATTATTATACCGTGTTTGTAGGAGGGGTCAAACGAATCATAAGTCACGAATCCCTGTGTACCTGCAAGAGATCTAAATCCACCCATCTCTTATTCCCGCTCATTTTTTTTTCTACCTTAGAAGGATGGAAGGCTGAGTCAACCTTGAGCCTCGAACTTGCACAATTGCAGACAGCTGGGTGTTAATAACAGGCTATCTAGCCGGTTGAGCTATCTGAGGCTCTTACAGTTTCCCTTGACTGTTAGTAGCTCAGATTTTTGTAGTTAGCTTAAGCTTGCAATAAATCTGTATGCTGATTTAAAATGAATCTCCTGATTTCCTTGGTGCTTGACATGTTTTTGTCATGAATTATGACTTAAAGCAATTAAGAAAAATGAACAGATATATAGTGATGAATACTACAAATGCACACTTAGCACTGCAGCATTATCCCCAAGCCTGTTTTTAAAAATTTTGGTAGACATTCAGCTTGTCATGTTAATCTGTTTCTGGACAACCATTTGCTGTGTGGCACATTAAAGAGCTTAAAAATGCATACTCTTCTGTGGGTGCAGAGAATTTGCAGAAGTGGGGTATTTCATTTCAATGCTTGCAGCTTATTTCTCATTCTTTCAATAAGAGTAGAAAAACATCCTGAAATTGTACTATCAAATTTGGTAGCAAAATGGTTAATGTTTTACAATATAATTTCCCCCCCGATTTGGGGTTTGTTCTTTGAGGGGTGGGTGGGGGTGGAATGTTTTAAGGCTGAATGAGAGCACAGTGCTTCCATGAAGTGAAATACATTCATACCAAACCCCCAAACTAACAAGCTTTCAAAATTGTGTCATGGGATCAATTAAGACATATTTTTATTTGTATTCTGTTCTTTGCTTATGGGATAATAAATTGTTGAATGTTTCTTGAAGACTATTTCTGATAACTGAAAGAATGCCACTATTCTTTTTATCCAAAGGAAATGCAGCAAGAGAGAAGTAGAAAAATATGACTTTATTAATTGGATCAAGGAGGTGTTTCACAGAATTGGAATTAAAAGTTTACTATTCAGTAATCTTTCAATTTGTGGTGTCTCTTTGGTTGTTTAATATATTGTGAATAAATATATCAGGAATGTTTATGATGCTGGTTGGAGATACGAATGTGCGTGCACTTTGTATGTGACAATGCCATGTTGATGGAAAACAAATGATTTGCAGTGATTGTAAGATAGATTGTATGATGCAACAAGAAGTACAGATGGGAAAATTCATGCATCAAAACCCAAGGCACTTGTACATGACAAGAAAAATAGAGTGAATGATTGTAAATTATATATAAATGACAGGGGGAAAAACCAAGACCAAATGAGATGAATTTATATATTATAGTAGAATATTTACTGTACTGAGTGGATAACATCTAAAATGTCCAAGTGCTGGAAAGAAGACAGCATGTAGTAAATGTGCTTTTGTGAAGAATTAACATTTGTTGAAAGACTTAAAACTGGCTATGTATAGGCCTGCTTCTGTCCATTATGTTATTGGGAAATAACTTGTGGATACGTTAGAAAAATATAAAAATAAGTTGAATGTAAGGGCTACATAAGAAATATATCTGGCAAAACAAGTAGGGGGCTCAAGTTTAAATGAATGCTGAATGAATGACTGAATGAACGAATGAATTGACCAGCACGAAAGTAGTACATTGAGGTAAGTTAGTACCAGGGGTGAAATCCAGCAGATTCTGACAGGTTCTGGAGAACCAGTAGTGGAAATTTTGAGTAGTTCGGAGAACTGGTAGCAGAAATTTTGAGTAGTTCGGAGAATCAGCAAATGCCACCTCTGGCTGGCCCAGAGTGGAGTGGGAATGAAGATTTTGCAATATCCTTCCCCCAGAAGTCGGGAGGGAATGGGCATTTTGCAGTATCCTTCCCCTGCCACGCCCACCAAGCCACACCATGTCCACCAAGCCACGCCAACAGAACTGGTAGTAAAAAAAATGGATATCACCACTGGTTAGTACCTATGGAATGAATGAATAACAATTCAGTTACATGAAGAAAGAGTGAATGGCTAGATAAAAAAAGAAGAAAGATATGATTGGATTGACTTGAGATCCTGGAAGAAAGCAAGGAAAACCTTAAAGAATAAAGGACAATATAGGAAGTGTCATATGGGTATAGTGGAAGCAAAGATGGTTTGCAAACATAGAAAGGCATGGAGAGATGTAGTGAACGGTGTTGCATAAAGCTGTATCTCTTTTATTATCCATCAATCCCTTTGGTTTGCTCTTTCTTGCTCCTTTTCTGTGCTTTGGTTCACACAGGTCCCCTCAAGAGGATCAGTATCTGTTATTTTTATTTTATTTTACTTTATTACTGTTAGCTGTCTGGAAACCTTTGTGGAGGGAAAAACAAAATATGAATCTGGTGGATATTTTCTCCTGGCTTTCTTCAGTATGTTCAGTATTTCCATTCAGCTGGCAGCGTAACCTGAGGCACTGCTTTCTAAGAAGCATTCAAGGGACCTCCTCCTCAGTAGAGCTCTTCAGTACTACAGTACAGATAAAAATTGCTTTCTGAGCAAGCACACGCCGTATTATCTCAACTGATTATATTGTATATGCCACAAACTCCTCTAGTAATTAATGCATTACATTGTTCCTACAATCAACTTCAACTCTCCCCTTTGGATACATTTCTCACTGAATTCACTTTTCATTCACTAGTTGAAGACACAAAAGAGCAGGGGGGAGGGCAGGGGGGTTCTACTTTACCGCTGGTTTACAATGGGATCACGCGCACAGATCACTGATGATGACATTTGGGGCGGTGGGCGGGGCCTCTCATCGGTTTTACTACTGGTTCTTGTGAACCGGTCCGAACCGGGGGCAACCCACCACTGGGGGGGGGGGGGAAATCCCTAGAAAAGAAGTGGGCAAATATTCTCTTCAGCTTCTAGAAGTATCAGACACTTGCTTTCAAAATGAAAGTCAGGATTCCTAGAGATTTGGCTCATCTGCAGGATGTCTCTCTTGTAGACACCCTTAGTAACTTTCTAAAAGCCAGAAAAATTTCCTATCTTTTTGAGTGCCATGTAGAAATGAGCAGTGTAATGGCTTACCCAGGAGTGTCTGAATTTTAACTCCATGGCTCTGATGAACGGAGGGAAGGGATTCAATCCAATATCTTGTGTGTAGGTGCTAGGCTTGTCCCTCTGCTATTCAGAATGGGGCAATCGAGATACCCGTTCACCTTTGAAACTTTCCTTTTGACCTTGTGCTGCTGCTTTACTGTTGCCCAAAACGTCTTAAGGATACCAACGGGGCAGTCAGTTAAATTACTATGCATCTTATTTATTTGTCAAATTTATAAGTAACTTATCCCAACTCCAGGTGGCATACAAGTTAAAAACAACATTCAATTCAATAAAAATGAAATTCCAAGATATGATAAAATCCCTCCCACCCCGCCTAAACTATCTACCCCTAAATGAAACTTCAGGGCTCATTTAAAAGAGGGATACTGTTGTAAGAAAGGGGCCTAGATCCACCAGAAGCAATGCTGGACAGTTTTTCAAATGGGCAGGCCCTGTGCCAGTTATCCAAAGCAAAGTGAAGATGATTACAGTACTTAAAACATTAGAAATATTTTTATTTATTTATTTGTTATAATTTATATTGCTACCTACTCACAGTGACTCTAGGGGTTTATAGATAATAAAAAAACACAATGTAGAAAAAATAAAAAGTAAAAAAATACTAGAGAATCAAGTAACTTTCTTAGTATTACACTGTGGAAGTTTATCTAGAATTTATACCAAGCTGGCATTTTGATTGTGGTAAACACAGCCAACACTACAGAATCTGTGCTGTAAAGGAGGCCCCTTTAATGAAAGTTGGCAATTTGGGGCAGTGGTGGGTTGCCCCTGGTTCGGACCGGTTCGCAAGAACTGCTAGTAAAACCAGTGGGAGACTCCACCCACTGACCTGGACGTCATCAAAGTTGATCTGTGCATGCACACAAGAGTGCGAGCGCAATGTGAACCAGTAGTAAAGGTAATTAGAACCCACCCCTGATTTGGGGGTAGTGGGGAGATTCCCAAGGACAGCAACAAACAGGGTCATGTCACAAACTGGGCAGAACTGGGCTATTCTGTTTTCTCAGGAGTTTCTGGGACAGTTGGTTTATTGTTCTTTAATGAGGGGTCCTTGCTGCTCTTTGAGCTTGGTCCTTGCAGATGGTTCATTACCCAAACTAGGTAAAATCATTATTCAAATATTCATTTAACTTTCATTCATTTATTATTCAAATAACAAATATTTTCTTTTATTGTTTCTTTGATTTTTTAAATTGTGTTAAGGGTATTAGAGAGGGGATGCCAAGTTTCATATCCTTTCCACCCAAAATGGCAGGGCATCACACGGACAGTTTTTCTGCAATTGTAGTACTTACAAGCAGTCTTACAAACACAATTGGAGAAGACTGCAGGGGCCTTTAAATTGGAGCAGACAGCCCTGGGGTGGTGTGTGTGTGTGTGAGAGAGAGAGAGGGGGGGGGGGGGAGAGGGAGAGGGAGAGACAGTGAGTAACAGGAAGATTGGAATTCCTTGACTTCTCCATGGATATACTTGTGTAAATCCTATGAATGGAATAAGTGCATGCCTTGTTAGCCTTAATAGCTGCCATTTTGGTTTGTCTCAGTATAGCATTTGTAGCAGTTATCAAGCAGGATGAACTATTTCAAGCTGATATATTTTTTTTCAGAGAATCTGCATCCTGCTTTTTAAAAGTTATATATATATAACTTTTATATAGTTATATATATATATATATATATATATTGAAAAGTTAAAACCTTTTCCCACCTCTAGAGGGACCACCAGGATCAATGATTAGATAGCTTGGTTGGCTTTGGTAAAGTCATGCGGTTTTGTTAAAGTTTCATTAGCAATTTTGTTGGGCAACAAAATACTTCCTGTATTCCCCAGAACAATGATGAAAGACTTTAAAAATTAGACGAGCAAACACAGCCAAGATTGTTTAGCTTGGCTCCCTTAAATTTTGTCTTTGGCAGGGAGTTGTGGGAAAGGAAAAATAAATGCATGAGGGCAAAATATCTCCGTTTACATGCAGGAAATAAATCAGAAAATACTATTTCCTTTACCCAATAAGATTATAGCATATTTTAAGCCATCATGTATTATATTGCATTTCACAATCATTTATAGGATAAATCATAGTGGCAGGGTTCATGTTGAACTGTAAACCATGATTTATAAACTGTGGAGGTTAAAATCAGGCATTAAGTAATAAGGAAGCAAACATTTGCTATGCAAATCCTGCCTAAATGTGTTACTTAAATCAAGTGAAGGATGTTCACTTGAAGCCAGTACTGGAAGTGGAGGAATATTTCATTGATACTAATGGCTTACAATCAGCTCTCTTGTTTTGGACGGCTGAAGAATATTGATGCTGAAAGAAAATATTAGCCTATTGCTTCTATTCATTCATTGAATTATTTGGGGCAAATGTGTGGATATGCTAAGAGTTTCAATTTAGTGCAAATGAACAGAAATTAATTGTAATTGCAACAGTGCTAGTTGTTCTAGTCTTTACACTACGTATGACAAATTCACAAGTAGAATCACTGAAATTTGTAATTCGCTGTATCTCTCAAAATACCCTTTTATTATAATTTTGGGGCATAGAACTTTCACATGGATGTAACCTTTTACCCCTCTCCAATTTTGTAGATTTCCTGGACTACGGGTGTCAAACTCTATTGCAGAGGTCTTCAAACTTGGCAGCTTTAAGACTTGTGGACTTCAACTCCCAGAATTCTCCAACCTGGAGAATTCTGGGAGTTGAAGTCCACAAGTCTTAAAGCTGCCAAGTTTGGGGACCCCTGCTCTATTGCGTCACGTGACGTATTGGGATGTATCACAATGTTTTTTGCCTTTGTGGAATCAGGGTGGGTGTGGCCTACATGTGACGCATCTGGACCATGTGCTGCCAGTTTGACAGGCCTGGCCTGGACAATTCCCTTAAGTTTTCTTGGCAAGGTTTTTCACAAGTGGTTTGCAATTGCCTCCTTCCTAAGACTGAAAGTGACTAGCCCAAGTCACTCATATGGCTTTGTACCTAAGAACTGTAAAACCTAAGGCAGGATGTAAACTTAATCCTAGTTAAATGCTATTATTTAGATAGCGTTTAACTAGGATTAAGTTTATATTCTGCCTTAGGTTTTATACAGTTCTGTTTTAGGTACAAAGCCAGCTGAGTGATATGGGCCAGTCACCTTGGGCATTTGTTTTTCCTCCAGGAAAAGTGTACACAATCTATGGCTCACCAAATAATACTCATCCATTACTTAAAAGGCTGCAAAAATTCTTGCCAGAGTTAACAGAGTTAAAAAAAAATAGACAACCTCTAGACAAACTTGATACTTGGGGACTGCATTCAGTCAGGGTTTTTTTTGTGGGATTTGTGCAACAATACCGAAGTGGTTTACCACTGCCATCTTCTAGCATTTTTAATCAACTTCCCAATCCACCTAACAATCATGGTCAACGATGTAAGTCAAAACTAGGATTGATCCTCAGCTTCTAAGATCAGACCTGCTGAAGTCAGATGTACAGAGAAACTTATAAATTGGAATGTTTCCAAACATCCTGGAATTTAACCTTAGACAATTTTACAATCAAATCAAATGTCATTTTTGTTCTGACTCACATTGTAATATGCTAAGGAAAGCCACATACAATTCTCAACTGTGCTGCAAATTAAACCTGAAGCCCAATGGAGTGTGTGTCTTTGGGGTGTGGTCATGGCTGACATCTTGACCTTTTAAACTACACTCTGCCTAATGGGATGCAAATTTTAATTTTTCTTTAATTGAGAAAGGGACTAAGTTTTGTCTGCAGCTTATGTTGAGCCTGCAAAAAACTGGCTTGCTATTTAAAATGATGATTTGGTTAAATACTGCAACATCTCATAGGATACATTCATTGCAGGGGTGGGTTCTACTTACCTTTACTACCGGTTCGCACTGGGGCTGCGCGTGTGTTTGCTTCACTTGCAAGTGCACTCTTCTGCGCATGCGCAGAGGCATTTTGATGACATCGGGGTCGGTGGGTGGAGTCTCCAGCCGGTTTTACTACCGGTTCTATAGAACTAGTGAGAACCAGGGGCAACCCACCACTGATTCATTGACTTGATTAAAGTCAGAATCCAGAAATAAACACTATTTGAGAAGTAGTATATTGTTTGAACAATATGAAAACTTGCTATAACATGGAAACTATGTACACATGTTTAACATGGCATATTACAGATATTAGACAAAGTTATAGTCTGATGAATCGTATCTATAAAGAGAGACAATGTTTGAAAATTGAGAATAACTAGGAATGTATCCTATTCATTTATAAGATTTATAAGGCCACTCAAGTCATCCAATGATGGTCGTGGTCAGGGGGGCTTTTCATCAGGTTTGCCTGATTCGCCAGTTGCGGCCCTTTCTGGACCGGGATGCCTTGCGCATGGTCACTCATGCCCTTGTCACCTCCCGGTGGACTACTGTAATGCTCTTTACATGGGGCTACCCTTGAAGAGCACTCGGAGGCTCCAACTGGTCCAGAATGCAGCCGCGCAGGTGGTTATGGGCGCGACTCATTGTGCCCACGTGACACCTCTCCTGCGCGAGCTGCACTGGCTCCCAGTGGTCTTCCAGGTGCGATTCAAGGTGTTGGTTATTACCTTTAAAGCGCTCCATGGCTTAGGACCCAGGTACCTTCGAGACCGTCTTCTGCCACCAGTAGCCTCCCACCAGCCAGTCCTCTCCCACAGAGAGGGGCTCCTCAGGGTGCCATCGGCCAAGCTATAGAGACACCCAGGAGAAGGGCCTTCTCTGTGGGAGCTCCTGTCCTGTGAATGAACTGCCCCTGGAAATGCGCAAGATCTCCAATCTCCATGTATTTCGTTGTGCTCTTATGACCCTGCTGTTCCGCCAGGCCGGGCTATCAATGTAAATGATTTTAAATTGGGTGTTTTAAATTTTGGGTTTTAATTCAGGCCAAAATCATTTAATAATTTTAATTATTTTTAATTGATGTCTGTATATTTTTGTGCTTTTAATTGGCTGTACACCTCACTTAGTCCTTCGGGAGAAGGGTGGTATAGAAATAAAATTATTATATTATTATTTTATTATAATGTATCTGGAATAAAAATTATTCTGTGAGCCCAAAACTGTGGCAGGAAAAAAGGAAGCTTCAAGATTATGCTAAAATGGGCAATTTAGGTATTGGAATCAAACATTCCAGGGAATAGGTGTGAATACAAATATTGATAGAACCAAATCTAAGGTTTGTTTGGAAGCAATGTATTTAAGCCCTGCAACACTGCTTAAAATAACAATTTTATAAAACAGTTCTTGCTTTATGTTAAAATGTTGTCATTTGAATTGGAAATGAACTAACTGTGTGCTAAGCTATCTAGCTCACTGGGAATTTCTTTATTGTAGGAGTTAATTAATCAGTCAATCATTAAATAATTTAACTGTAGGACTCCCACCTGTCTCCCCTCCCTTCCTATATACATAGCTGCAAGGGAACCAACTGTTTTGTATTTTTCCACAAATGTGAACAACCTATGATTAGCATAAATGCTGGCTTGCCAAGGCAACTAAGTTTTTTAAAAATCAAAAGCTTTAACAGATCTAAGCATAGCAGATCTCTTTATAGCACAAAAAAAAAATCTTACCAATTTTTGCTGCTAGTCATTTGATTTGGGGTAATGGGAGCTTCTACTTCAGCTGTCTGGAGCCACCAGTGAATTGCTTTGTGGTAAAAATTTTGCCATTAAGCTTTTGTTTTTTCTGGTTACATTGCTTCAGCAGATGGAGAGAAACAGATTTTGGAAATAAATGCCTTCTTCTCCATATGTAATAATATGTACACAATACATACCGTGTTTCCCTGAAAATAAGACCCTGCCTTATATTTTTTTGAACCCCAAAATAAGCGCTTGGTCTTATTTTTGGGGAGATCTTATTATTTTGGGGAGTGTGGAGCAAGATGGGGCTCCTCCTGCAATCTTACCTGATTTCCAGGTCTGTGTTTAAATATTTTTGGAGAGGGCTTATTTTCAGGAGGAGGCTTATTTTAGCGCATGCACTCAAAAGCCCGATTGGGCTTATTATCAGGGGATGTCTTATTTTCAGGGAAACAGGGTACTAATCAGTGGTGGATTTCAAATTTTTTTACTACCGGTTCTGTGGGTGTGGCTTGGTGGGCATGGCATGGCTTGGTGGGCGTGGCTTGATGGGCATGGCATGGGAAGGATACTGCAAAATCTCCATTTTCTCCCGATCAGCTGGGACTCAGGAGGCAGAGAATAGATGGGGACGGGGACAATCAGAATTTTTACTACTGGTTCTCTGAACTACTCAAAATTTCCACTACCGGTTCTCCAGAACTGGTCAGAACCTGCTGAAACCCACCTCTGATACTAATCTATGATTACCAATGCATGTTTGGTTTAGAATGAGGATTCTAGTCGTTTTCAAGAATAAAAGGGGGAAGTTATGTGCTGAGGGGAGATAAATAAAAGTGCCTTCATTTCTTTAGCAACATTTCTTTAGCATGATAGTCTGAATTTTCTGCTGCTGCTTAATTTATCTGGTGGGGAGCAGTAAGCTGCTAGCTCCTTCCTCACACCCCTGCCATGCTTGCCTGCCTTCCACGTGGATTTCTGCTTGCCTGCCTTCGCAATCTGGCCACCGGGATGCCAAGAAGGCAGCATGGAAGACAGGCAAGCATGGCAGGACTGTGGGCCCTGGACCTGTTCAGGAGTGTGGCCAGCCAGCCATTGCTCCTGGTTCGGCGAACTAGCCTCAATCTCCGCTACCTACTCACCCGAGCTGGTCCAAACCGGGAGCATTTCACCCCTGGTTTAAAGGTTTTCAACTTTGGATAGGAGGTTCCTCTCTTTTCGAGAGTTCAGTCAAAGACAGAAATCCTTGGATCTAAGCCTAAGAACTCCCTCATGCAGCGGCTTCCCTGCTCAGCCCCGACAAGCTATGCATCCATAGCAATGGGGTTGTTTTGTTCGCTGTGGTGGTGCTTTGGGAGGACAGGTGGGCATATTCATTATAGTTGTCAGCTGCAGACATCCACCTGCCCTCCTGAAGTACCACCTCAGTGGTACAACCTAACAACCCTATTGCGCTGCGCCTCCTTCTGCAGCCAAATGCGCCCAGCTGTGCATGCCCTTTCCTCAAATGGGCTGTGCATGGAGCGCTTGGAGAGCGAACGAGCAAGAGAGCTCTCCAACCTATTTGTGTGTGTGTGTGTGTGTGAAGAAGGGAGGGAGCGAGGGAGCGATCTGAAGCCGAGGCACCCAAACTTCTGGCAGTGGCGCGGGTGGCTTCTGAGAGCCCTGAGTTAGCCAGCTCCACCTGACTTACTCCCTGAGTCTTGCCATTCTCCTTGCCCCCACCCCCACCCCACTCAAGCAGTGGCAGGCTCTGCAGGACAACAGGTCCTCTCATTTTTCCCACAGAATGGCGTATGCTTGCTTCATCTGCTTGTCTGCTTGCAAGTGATGATCTTCTCTGCTTTTCTCGGGATGCTGGTGTGGGCACCATGGATGCATAACTTGTTGGGGCTGAGCAGGAAAGCTGCTGCTTGAGTGGGGTGGGGGTCGGGGTGAAGAGAACGGTGAGACTCAGAGAGTAGGTCAGGTGGAGCTGGCTGCTCAGAAGCTGCCCCCGCTGCTGCCAGAAGTTTGGGTGCCTCGGCTTCAGATCATTCCCTCCCTCCTTCACACACACACACACACACACACACACAGAGGTTGGAAAGCTGTCTTGGTCTCTCTCTCTCCAAGCACCCCATGCACAGCAGAGTGACGTGAATGACATCAAATTGGCCACCCCCACCCATTCACATGACCACCAAGCCACACCACACCAAGCTACGCCCACAGAACTGGTAGCAAAAAAATTTAGATTTCACCCCTGCTTTAAACATCCTGAAAATCTAAAGGGGTAACTGTGTAACCACATCATCAAATCTCTAAATATACTTTATGGTGGAACTTTATGGTGGAAAGCAGGATAAAGGAAAATTAAGGCGAAGCAATATGAACATGCATAGAATCACAAGCAAAATCTGTAAAGCTTGATAAAGTAAGTTAACTAGTAGATGTTTAAGAACTTGGAGTTCAGAGCGTGCTTAGAGTTCATGGCAAAGAGGATGACTTGAGAAAGATCATTTGGGAATTTTGCTTCTTTTAATACCACCCTGTTCTCTTTTCTTCATGCTTTCTATGAAATTACTTTGCTCAAAATTTGTTTAAACTATTGTATTCTCCTGATTGGAAAGTTACTTCTTTTAGGGAAATCGTAAAGACAAGATGAAACATTTGGTTTTAATTAATGGGTACCTTAATATTTAAATCTCCTAAACTTAATAGAGATATTTATAGTGCATAATTTGGGTCTTTGGGTTAATATGCTACTGAGTGGGAATATTTCAGGTTTATGTATTATATGTCCCTTATTTTTATGTGCTATTTAAAAGTCAGTTATCAAAAATTTACTATGAAACTATTCCTTCAGCTTCAGCATATTCTCAATATTTAAGATCACAATGCAATTGTTTTTCTGTGTTCCTAATAATAGGTTCTAGTCCTTCTAGACTAGACCATGAGTTCTAGATCAGCTGGTGACCTTGGGGAGTCACTCTTTCAGATCCCTATGAAAGAGGCAAGGGGTAAAGCCTTTTGAAACCTTACCAAGAAAACTATAGGACAATCACCAGGAGTCAATACTAACTCAAAGATGTTCTTCTGTCTGTTTGTCTGTCGATTGGGTCATACAAACTATTTACAGAAAAAGATGCTGTGCTAAGGATGCAAGGTTTAAACTTCATTGCTGCCATGCTTGTGGTTGAAACAATCTTAGTCCTTGATCTCGAACTTGATAGATTATGGTTGTCAAGCTAGGACTTCTTACAAATCAGGAGCTAGGATTTAGCAGTTTCCACAACTACATCTAGGAAAAATAGGGGGCACCTACATGCATCTGCAGGAAATTGGCTAAGAGAAGAAATATGATGAAAACATGTAGAAAAGGGATCAGGTTTGTATCATTTTGAAAAGCATCAGATCCTGTGGAGGACTCTGCACATTGTATAAGATTATATCAGAGTTTCTTGCAAAAATAAAATCCAGAAGCACACACAGATAACTGATTCAGCTGGATTCATTTACTTCTTTATATATGTTATGTCCTTATAAGGACATCCGCCTGGGATTGGCTGCAGATCCTTTCGGCGGGAGTTTTGAATCCCTGTCAGTGGGCGGTGCGTCTGCCGGAGTGTATATAAGGAGAGCTCCGGCAGCGCACAGGCCGTTCAGTTCTTGTTATTAAAACTTGTTACTTGAACCCTGCTGGTCACTTCTTCTTTCCTGCGCCGATCTAACACTGGCGACGAAGGTCTAGAGAAGAACCTCCGCGTGGCACGATCGCCATAACGAGCTGAAGTCACTCGACGCGGTCTGAGAAATGGCAACGCCGCAAGCGCCGTTCGCCTCACTGGCTCCCTTCAACCCCAGCCGGGAGAAGTGGAGTTCGTATATGATACGTTTCCGCCAATTCCTCCGGGGAAACGGCTACAACAACCTAGACGACGAGAGGAAGAGGGCTCTCTTCCTCGCTAACTGCGGCTCCGACGTTCTGGAACTCGCCGTCAACCTCGTCGCACCCAGGGACATTGAAGTCATGTCCTGGGTGGATCTGCAGACTGCCCTGCAAGACCACTATGCCCCAACGGGCACCCCCATTTCGAACCGCTTTACCTTCCGCCAACGTAATCAGAAGGAAGGCGAATCGCTTAAAGACTTTGTGGCGGCATTGCGTCAAATCGCTGCTAACTGCGAATTTGAGAACGTTGACAATGCCTTACGCGACGGGATCGTCTTCGGGATGAGAGATGCCAACCTCCAAAAGAAGTTCCTAAGCAGAAAAAGACTGTCCTTGAAGGACGTTCTTGAGGAGGCTACGGCTGCTGAAACATCCGAGACCGCCGCTGCTGCCATGCTCCAGTCCCGAGGGATCCATAAGATCCGCAAACCGTCATCGGAATCATCCGACGACTCGTCCACTCCGACTGATTCAGAGGGAGAATCAACCGTTTTAAAAGTTTCCCGCCCAACCAGGCGGGAAATTCAAAACGATGGCCGCCGCGCCGCTCAGTGCGGCAGTTGCAAGGGACACCACCCCCGCCAATCCTGTCGCTGGCGGGATGCCACCTGCAGACGCTGCCTTAAGAGGGGGCACATCGCAGAGGCATGCAGAGCCTCTGATCCTGTTCCGGAGTCGATCAAGCCCCAGAATCCAGAAAATCGTCGCGACTCCCAGAGGTCGTCCAAACGGTCCTCAACCCAGCAAAAGCGCGACGACCGCACCAGTTCTCATGGCGGCGCTGTGAACCAGACAACGATCGCCCTCACCAGCACCAACAGTGCCACAAAATTCCACGTGACACTGTTGGCAGAAGGCTTGCCATGCACGATGGAAGTCGACTCAGGCTCCGTCTATTCGATCATCGACTGGCACCAGGTCAAGAGGCTCAAGCCGAATCTCTCCAAGCGCCAACTTGAACCTCTGCACTCCAAGCTGGTGGATTTCGGCGGCAACCCCATCGGCGTCATCGGGCGGACCAACCTCCGGATCGCCTTCAAGCAGTTCCAGGGCCAGCTTCCCATAACCGTCGTGGAGCATAGCCGCCCGACCCTGCTGGGCGTGGAGTGGTTCCAGCCGCTGGGGCTTTCTATTGGAGGCATCCACCAGATTAGCTCAGGCGAACTCGACTCACTCATCGGAGAGTTCCAAGAAGTCTTCGATGGTAAGTTAGGGACGTTTTTAGGGAAACCCATCTCCTTTAATCTGGACAAGGGGGTAACCCCAATTCGGCTCAAGCCCCGCCGGGTTCCATTTGCCTTGCGGGCTAAAGTAGACGCTCAGCTAGATAAGCTGATTGCCCAAGGTATTCTGGAACCCATCGATCATGCGTCATGGGAAACTCCCATTGTGACTCCCATGAAGCAGGATGGATCTGTGCGCATCTGCGCCGACTACAAAGTGACCATCAATAAGGCGTTGCCGCAGAGCGCATACCCCGTGCCAGTAGTGCAACATTTGCTGCACTCACTCGGCAAGGGCAAAATTTTTGCAAAACTGGACCTGGCCCAGGCTTACCAGCAACTGCCAGTAGATCAGGAAACGGCGGAGGCACAGACTATTGTCACCCATAGAGGCGCGTTTAAGTGCAACCGTCTCCAGTTTGGAGTCAGTGCAGCCCCTGGCATTTTCCAATCCATGATGGAACGCCTTCTCCAAGGCGTTCCAGGGGTGGTGCCTTATTTCGATGATGTACTGATCTCTGGGGACTCAAAAGCTCAACTCCTGGACCGGCTAAGGCTAGTTCTCCAGCGTTTCAGGGAGAAGGGCTTGAGAGTCCGGAGGGACAAGTGCATCATTGGGGTACAGGAAGTCGAGTTCCTGGGCTATCTGATAGATAGTTCTGGCATCCACCCCACCAAATCAAAAGTTAAAGCTATCCATGAAGCTCCCAGCCCCAAAAACAAAGCGGAGCTTCAGGCTTTCCTTGGATTGCTTAACTTCTACGCTATTTTCCTCCAGCAGAAAGCCACTGTTGCTGAGCCGCTCCATCGCTTGCTGGCGAAGGCGGTTTCCTGGAGGTGGGGACGTGAGGAAGAGTCTGCATTCAGAGCCGTTAAGCAACTTCTGACCTCAGACAGTGTGCTCATTCAATACAATGAGACACTGCCCCTCAGACTGACCTGTGATGCTTCCCCGTACGGAGTTGGCGCTGTGCTCAGCCATGAACTGCCTACCGGTCGTGAAGCCCCCATCGCATTTTTCTCTAAGACTATGTCTAGTGCTGAGCGCAACTACAGCCAACTGGACAAAGAGGCGTTGGCTATTGTTGCAGGGGTGAAGCGCTTCCACGAATACCTGTATGGACGGCAATTCACCATTGTCACCGATCACAAGCCCCTCCTCGGCCTACTAGCAGGGGACAAGCAGACCCCAGCCTTCATGTCCCCCCGGATGACGCGCTGGTCCATTTTCCTCGCCGGCTACTCTTACAGCCTCGTCCACCAGCCTGGTAAAGCCATCGCAAACGCCGACGCGTTGAGCAGGTGCCCATCCGCCGAATCCGTGGAAGACCCGGCCCCCACGCTCGAGCTGCTGCATATTGACAACGACAACAACTGTCCGGTGACATCTGCCGACGTAGCGACGCACACGCGAGCTGACCCCATCCTCCGGCAAGTCCACTCCTGGGTTCTGAGAGGCTGGCCGACTCGAATGGACAGCGACGACTTCATCCCGTTCAGCCGCAAGCAAGGGGAGCTGTCCACCATGCGCGGCTGTTTACTATGGGGAGATAGGGTGCTGATTCCCAGCACTCTTCAACGAAGGACTCTTACGGCGCTGCACAAAGGACACCCGGGCATAGTCCGGATGAAAGCCCTGGCACGGAGCTACGTCTGGTGGCCGACACTGGACAAAGACATTGAACATTGGGTCGCCAGGTGTAGCCCGTGCCAAGAAGTCAGAGCCGCCCCGCCTCAATCTGACCCGATGCCCTGGGAGACTCCGAGCTCCCCCTGGTCGCGCATTCACATAGACTTTGCGGGCCCCATTCATGGGCACCACCTCCTCATCGTGGTTGATGCCTACTCCAAGTGGTTGGAAGTCGTTCCCATGGCATCCACCACAATGGAAGCTACCATCCGTGCCCTCCGGCGCCTTTTCGCGACCCATGGACTCCCTGACGTTTTGGTCTCAGACAACGGGCCCCAACTTACGTCCGTGCCCATGGAAGCTTTCCTGGCTGGCTTGGGCATTCGCCATGCCCTTTCTGCCCCTTACAGACCGGCCGGAAATGGGCAGGCTGAACGGATGGTGCGGCTCACGAAGGAGTCGCTCGCCAAAATGGGCCCGGGTGACTGGCAGGAGCGCATTGACACTTTTTTGCTCACCCAGCATATCACGCCTCACTCTGCCACCCGAAAATGCCCCGCCGAGCTTTTAATGGGCAGGAGACTCCGGTCTCCCCTGGACAGACTGCACCCGCAATACTCCTCTGAGGTGCCCGCATCCGCCAGTCGCCAACTTCGCCAGTTTTCCGTCGGTGATGCCGTTTTCGCTCTGAATTTCCACGGCTCGCCGAAATGGCTTAAAGCTACAGTACACAGCACAACCGGTCCCAAATCCTACCGCGTTGAGCTGGACGATGGACAGATCGTGAGACGTCATCTCGACCAGCTCCGCAAAAGGTGGAGGGAAGTGAGCGAAAACCACCCCGACGAGGTAGGCCTAAACCACCCCGGCGCAGTAGGCCTAAACCACCCCGACGAGGTAGGCCTAAACCACCCCGGCACAGTAGGCCTAAACCACCCCGGCGCAGTAGGCCTAAACCACCCCGACGAGGTAGGCCTAAACCACCCCGGTACAGTAGGCCTAAACCACCCCGACGAGGTAGGCCTAAACCACCCCGCCGAAGTAAGCCTAAACCACCCAGACGAGGGAGACCGGCGACCCGAGGGACGAACAAGCACCCCGGCACCTAGCCTAATACCAGATCCGGCAAGGCAAGTAGACCGGGGACAACCCAGCAGGGGAAGCCAATGTCAACCCTGCGAAGTAGGCAACCGGCAGCCCAGAGTTGGGGACCTCCAGCCATCAGTCCAGGAGACCCTACAACAACCCGCCAACCGCGCAGAAAACCAACCCTGCAAGGAAGGCCTCCACCACCCCGGCAGGGTAGGCCAGCACCAACCCGACCAGGTCGAGCAGCCCAGCGGCCAGAGGGAACATTCGACACCACCGCCAGACCAACCGCGCAGAGAGGGCCTACACCACCCCTGCAAGGTAGGCCTACGCCACCCCGACAGAGCCGACCAGTCACCATGTCCGTCCACCTGCCGCCCCGGGAGTAAGCCGGACTCGACCGGAGACCCCGGGGGCTTAACCCAACCACCACCGCCGGACTCGCACCCTGACCCAGACCGGCGCGACCCCAGCCCAAAGGGGACCCGAGGGAGACCCAGGGACCTACCGTGGCTCAGGAGTTCCGGACCGGCCAAGAACAGGGATCCACACCGGCGGCTCCACGATCCGTGCAGGAACGAGGCAGACCAGCATCGCCCGCAGGCGGAGGTCCGTGACCCGGCCGGAGGTTCGGACACAGTGCCCGCGTCCTCGACGGCCAGATCCAGCCCGGCACCGGGGAAGAAGCCCCGAGCAGAGCAGACACCCTCCGTCCGGGAGAGTGTCCATCTTGACTCTGAACTGCGCAGGTCTACGCGGGCACGTAGACGTCCTGTTTATCTTAGTGACTATTTCCCTGATCGACTGACTAAGAACTAGGGGGGAGGAGTGTTATGTCCTTATAAGGACATCCGCCTGGGATTGGCTGCAGATCCTTTCGGCGGGAGTTTTGAATCCCTGTCAGTGGGCGGTGCGTCTGCCGGAGTGTATATAAGGAGAGCTCCGGCAGCGCACAGGCCGTTCAGTTCTTGTTATTAAAACTTGTTACTTGAACCCTGCTGGTCACTTCTTCTTTCCTGCGCCGATCTAACAATATACATAATAACAGATGAAGTATTTACAATACCAATAGTTAATTCTTCCAGTGTGGTAGAAGTTACAGGCAGAACACAAGGCAGAAAAGAACAGTTACTTTCATTTCAGCAGAGCAGACAAGTTCTAGTCAAGTTTCATTTTAGATCTGAGCATACAGCAGGCAAGCATTCCAGACTTTTTTAGTTTCTGTTTCAGAGCTTCAACAGACTCAGTTGCCTAAACCACGCCCAGACTTCTTAAGTTTCTATTTCCAAAACAAACCCCATTGGCTGACTTTGTTACTATGTCTCCATTTAGTCCCCATTGGCCGATCTATTCCAGTCCATGAATATTCATACTCTGACAGATTAGTAACCCCATCCTGGTATATTTCAGAAATGGAAAGTTATGATTTGTCCATGTTAGTTCTGAGACCACCAGTTTGGAGATGAATTATTTGCCTAATTGGATGTAAGATTTTTAAAAAATACATGTGTGCATGGGATCCTCCCAAAAGCTAACAGGACATTTAAACTGTCTCTCCCCAATGCTGGAAAATTTGTAAAATGGAATTTTAAAATGAATCTAAATACTGCTAAATCAGGTTTCTAACCAAGACTGGTAAAAGGAGGGTTGAAGGAGAGAAGAATGAAATTGGTTTTTGAACACAAGCACACCACAGAAAAAAAGAAATGCTTATAGGCATACAAAGAGCAGCGAGATTTATGTTGTCTTTGTCTTTATGTTGTCTTTGCCTCTGGGTGATCTATGGCAATAGAATTAATAAAATACCAACTTTTTCAAGTAGTTGCAAACAGGTGAGACAGAAATTAATGCGGCTTTTGTTTTCTTTTTTAATCATCAGAAAGGTTTTGCCCACCAGGGATTCTATGCACCAATCAATTACATCAGCTTATTTAAATGTCTTGTGATTTTCCAAAAATGGGTTAAATTTAGGGTTGTTGACAATAGTTCAAAGCTGCCTCTACAGTTTATACACCTATGTCATAATCATTATAAGGATATTGCATACAGTACATGATGATTATGCCCATGGCAGGGGGAAAGTTTTTAGGTCAGAGATTTTTAATACCAGGAGCAGGCAAAAAAAAAAAAGGAACATTTTTTTAACCTGATGATTTCCAGGCATGTTAGAACTTGCAAAGGTTAACTCATACCCTGAAATTTGGAAGTTGAAAACCCAGCATGGATGGAGGGCACATAGTTGGGGAAGATGATTCTACGAAGAAGTATGTTGATGCTTTTTCCTAATTATCTTTAAAAAATGTCTCCAGAATGGTAATGACTTTGAAGTAAACTTTTGGAAAGTGTACAAAGAACATATATTACTAAAAAGATTTAGGGGTGAATTGGATGATTATGTGGGGTATGTTTTAAAGGTTGATTTTTTTTTTCATTCTGATAGGTAAAAGGAGTTACTTTTACAGTAATTAAATAATTAAATGATAAACATTGTTTCTTATTTAATTACCAGCACTTCATGTTCATACCTGTGTATCCTTTTAGTGTACATTAATGAGTGCTTTTTCTCTGCTTATTCAAAATACCTTGTTCTTTCCTAAATTATAAGAGTTTTTTACTGTTAAATTAACTGGAATATGGCAAAGCAATCTGCACAGGGCTGAGCAAAAATGTAATGTATGGTGTAATGCCAGTATAATTTATATTTTGTACCAATAATAATTTATCACATTTCTACCACATTATTTTATTTAGGATGGCAACATTTTCTTAGTTTTCTGAGGATCAGTCAAAAGTGGGCATATTTTTAAAAGAGAGATGGTTTTGTCACACGTGTAGAACTGTTACTAAAGATGAGGAACTGCAGCCTTAGTTGAAATGAAGAAGTTTTAGTAGTGAAGGATTTAAATTCTGCAGGGATCAAATTTTTATGATATCGAAGATTTGCTTATTGCTTTTAATTTTAATGTGAGCTGGCAGTAGGACAAACATCAAAGTTGATCTTTTGTGTTAGAAAGATTCTTTTCAATGTTTCATTTCTGAGGTTAAGTAGTTTTGGAGGCAATATCTTTAAATGTCCTGATTTCCCATCTCTGATTGCAGCCAAAAATGGTTATTATAAAGTGTTTTCTTTCCTTTCCTTTCGTAACTTGAAGAATGTAAGATTTATGCCTTAAGATAGTACAAGTAGTCCTCGACTTACGACAGTTTATTTAGTGATCATTCAAAGTTACAATGGCATTGAAAAAAGTGACTTATGACCGTTTTTCATACTTATAACCATTGCAGCATCCCCATGGTCACATGATAAAAAAATCCAACCCTTGACAACTGACTTATGACGGTTGCAGGGACTGGGGGTCATGTGATCACCTTTTGCGACTTTCTGCCAAGCAAAGTCAATGGGGAAATCAGATTCATTCAACAACTGTGTTACTAACTTACCAATTGCAGTGATTCACTTAACAACTGCGGCAAAAAAAATCGTAAAATGGGGCAAAACTCACATAACAACTGACTTGCTTAACAACAGAAATTTTGGAGTCAATTGTGGTTGTAAGTTGAAGACTACCAGTAGTTTGGAAAACTTGTGAAGTTGGTGTTTTATACTCCAATATTTTTTTAAAAAAACTGCCACTACTATTCCTCACATGAATAAATGAATAAATGAATGGATGGATGGATGCTAAGAGAAGAGTACTCTTTAGGCATTACTAATAGATTTAGATTCTGCTCATTGGTAATCTGTTTTTTCTTCTTCTGAAAGGCTACTATATCTGGGCTGCAAAAATCCAGGTGGCCACTAAATAGTAGCAAGGAGATAAAGGCAATTCTAAATTTTGGATGGCATCTGGAGGTAATCTAGATTCTACAGCCCAATTTCCTCCAATTTTCTTCTCAGCCATTGTTGTTCAGTCATTCAGTTGCTTCTAATTCTTTGACCTGATGGCAATAATTTTGCCAGGATTGTCTGTCAGTAATTGTTCCTTTCATTTCTTGTAAGAGCAAGCTTTTCTCATTGATGGTATCCAACCAATTTGTCTTCTGTAGATCACTTTTTCAATAGCCTTTTTTCCAATATTCTCCTCTGCCTCTGCATGATTTGTTCTCTTTTCAGTCTTACCTGCAAGGAAAAAAAAATTACGAAAGCTTGGAACTGGCCCAATATCACAGTGCATATCCACATGTCTTCATTGCAATGTTAGTTCAGAGGGCATCCTTTGTATTATCAGTGACCTATCCAATTTTCATTACTGTAGGTTCACTGAACAACAATGGCAAAGTTAGTTCTACATGAGTTTTAGTGCTCTTTGATTTGGAATTCAAGTTCTCAGCGTACCTGATCCATTAACTCACTCAATAGTAGCTTACTTCTTATGAACAATTTCTTAAAACACGATTACTTCATTTCTGAGAGATGTTAAGTACAATTTTGCACAAATGTTCTTTTCCCTTCCTACCCCCAAAGCTGTAAAAAAGGAAGAAGGATATTTTTTGTACTGTATGCAGTGGTGGGTTCCTCCCAGTTTGCACAGTTCTCCCGAGCTGGTAGCGGTGATGATATGACATCACCAAACCGGTTCTGCCCCCTCATCCCCGCACCCCCCCACGTTATTCTTACCTTTTATTTGGCCCCACCCTCAATCTATTGCTGTCTCCTGAGTCCCAGCTAATGGCTAGAGGGGAAAAAACTGTTTAAACTCCTGCCCTGTGGCTTCAAAATGCCGCCCTACAGATGATCAGTGTTAAAAGAAAACAAATGAGTAGATCAGTGCCTGCAAAAATACATGAGTAGATCAGTGCCTGCAAAAAATAAATGGGTAGATCGGTACCGCTTTGCAAGCAGTTAAAAGCCTGGTAGACCATTACTTCTGCTAAATCCTAAATAATTGTCACATGACCATCAAACCACGCCCACAAAATAAGCCATGCCCACAGAACCGGTAGTAAAAAATTTTAGAACCCACCTGACTGTATGTCACCTTAATGCCAATATCACAATTTATCTTGTCATATTTGCATGAATCCAAACTAAAATTCTTGACCAATGGCTGAGTATCCTTTAGCTGATCATACACAGCAAAAGCATCCCCTATATATAGAGAGAAGTGAGTCAGATGATTTTTGCATGGATACATTTTAATGGCACAAGGAAATATAGTAAATCCTCAGTTTATTATTCCTATATCATCACCCAGAGTAGCTAGCCTAAAGTAAGAGTAATAAAGTTGGAGAAAATAGGTCAGAATTTTGTCTGTCTTGGTTAGCAGCTTCTGATATATAGGTAAGCTATTCCTTTATTAACTTATTATCTGGAAAAAATAGTATTATTTTATGGAAAAGCCTAAAATGCTTGAAATGGTGAAAGGGAAGAGAAGAAGAGAATTGTCAGAAGGAAGGTGGTTGGACTTGGTTACAGTGTCCTTGTCTGTTTCAGATAATTCCAGCTTCTCATAACAGTTTGGGAATCCATTTAGCTCAAGTTTCATTTATGTCTCTTTCTCAGCCCTGGTGTTTACTTGGCTTCTGCATAGACTAGGAGTTGGTTTTGGCATTTATAGTGGCTTTTCAAGGTTTTCATGTTAAGATGCTCTTGTCCTTGTTTCAGCTATTTCAAAAATTTCACTCATCTTTTTATTTACATATATTAGTCTCATTGTTGTATATACAACAAATGTCTGTTAGTCTAGGGAGCCTGAATTCGTGGCAAATCCTTGTGAAGAGATGGCGTTTTTCAGAAGAAACTAGGAGGTATAGCTGTTGACCTTCCTTATGTTGACTAGGCTTGCATAGTGTCTTTTACATGTGCTACATTGTCAGCCTCAAAAGGAGGTGAGGAGAGCATTTAAATTTGTGATTGTATTTCTGTACACAATTATATATAATCATTGAAAAAACTGCTCGTACAACTCCATGCAACTTGACACCTAGTATGAATGTCAAGATGTCTAATTTTGTCCTCAGGAAATTCTATATTCAAAATTTTCCAACAAACCTAACAATTGCAAGAGTGGCGAATATCTGTAAACTTGTAAACCTAACAATCCTGATGTACACACATGTACACAGATACACACTTGCCTGCGATACATTGAATGCAGAAGTTGTGGAACAGCATCTTAAAAAGCCAGGCAAGAAAAAGATCTAACATAACAGCCCCCCGCCCCCAGCCTGATTAATATGTTTGGCAGAATAACTCAGAAAATAACTTTATTTAGCCTGTTTTGAAATTACAGCTGCATAGAAGTAATTGATCTGCTGTCATTAGGCAGGAAAATCTGAAAGCCTGGGGGCACAATTAACCAGCACACAACCACCTGCCCCCTCAGAGCTATCTGTTGTAATCGAGAAGAGGGGCTGGGGCATTTTTTGACAAAGGAGCAACAATGGGATTCTAAAGTTTCGTTCCTTTAGGATCTTACTTTAAATTAGCAAAGAGGTTGAGGAGTGATGCCACTTCTGCTCTATCTTGGCCAAAACAAGTATTCAATGGGGCAGTTGCTTGTTTTAGTCATGGTTCCTGTTGGTGAGGATTATTTGCATCAGGATCTTTCAAAAGATAAACACTTGGTTTAATGGTTGTGCACAAGCATAGGAAACTAGGCCTTATTTTTATTTATTTATCAGATTTTGGAATGGTCCATCTCCCTTAGAGAGGTATACAAATCAGGGATGGGTTCTACTTACCTTTATTACCGGTTCGCAACGGGATCGCGTGCATGCGCAGATTGCTGATGACGACATCTGGAGCAGTTTTACTACCAGTTGTTGCGAACCGGTCCGAACTGTGGGCAACCTACCGCTGATACAAATACAGAATTAAAGCATCAAAAACAGTATATGAAATTTATTGTATCACAATCTTTATTACTCACATAACTATTTTTAGAATTGCTGCCCCAAATCTTACAAAAATCATAGGATTTCATAGGTTCTTGGAATCCAAGGGATGGAAAGGAGGCCTGCTCTCTTGTTGTAATGCTTCAGTGTTTCATTCATGGGTTGTAACTGCTTTTTAAATTTTTTATTTATATTCTGTCTTTATTATACATATAACTCAAGGCCGCAAACATACCTAATACTTCTTTCCCTTCCTATTTTCCCTACAACAATCCTGTGAGTTGACGAGCTGAGAGAGAATAACTAGTCCAAAGGCACCCAGCCATCTTCTGTGCCTAAGGTAAGGCTAGAACTCACATCTCCTGGTTTCTAGCCTGGTACCATGACTATTAGCCAAACTGGCTCTATTTGATGATGTATCACCTAAATCGGGGTGTTAAACCTGCATTGTCACGTTGTTGTCACGTGACGTATCATGACTTTTCCCCCCTGCTAAAATGGGTGTGGGTGTGGCCAGCACGTGACGCATCCGGCCTGCAGGCTGTGAGTTTGACACCCCTGACGTAAACCACCATGTTCTTTTTAGAATTAGAATTTAAAAGTAGGAATTCATCAAAAACTCTTGCTTCCAGAATTTAAAAAACCATAACACCCCCCTGTACTCTCAATTCACAATTCAAGAAGAATAATTCAAATGTTCCAATTATTTATCAACTCCACTTCCATATGAAAAGGTTTCCCCTGTCTAGTCGTGCCTGATTCTAGGGGGTATTGCTCATCTTCGTTTCTTAGCTGAGGGTGTCCTAAGACACCTCTGTGGTCATGTGACTAGCAGGATTATATGCCTAGGAGCACAGAATGGTGCTGCTTTCCAATGTAGTGGAAAGGAATATTACCTACTTATTTATTTGCATTTGCAATGCTTCCAGGAGCTGGGGCAAATAATGGGAGTTCACCCCGTCACACAGGTCTTGAACCCAGATTGTCAGCTTTCCAACTGATAAGTTCAGTGTCTTTAACCACTGAGCCATTGTGCCTCCTTGCCATATGCATCTATTTATAATGATTGAATTTGATATATTGGAACTGAATTTTTTAAAAAGTCATTTTAAGCATGGCAACTGAAGTGACTGAGGATTTAAGCTCAATATGGAGGTACCAGGGGTAGTATTGGGTATCAAATAAAAAAATTTGTTAGCATGAAAATTAAGGAAGAGTGTACATTTTCTTTTCTAGTTAAGTCTCACTTGTTTATGCTAAATGCTGACATTTAACATCTTTGCATTTGGATTAAATTTACCTTTCTCTAATTTATAATTTGTTTTGTTGAATAATCCATTGGAAATTGGGTTTACACAGCATGCTAAGCCATAAAACAGGGTCCTCCCGCTATATTTAGCTTCAATTCCCCTAACCCCCAACCAGTGTTAGGGAAGGCTGTTGTAAATCCTGAAAGATTCTCCCTTAGGAGCAGCTTAATATTTTCCTCCTATTTTGATGTAAGCTATGTTTTTCCATTGCACTCAAACATAGTCAGCCTTAGCTAGAGGAAGGCATAATCAACCTGCAAACGATGTTACATTCTGCCCCAAACTCAGAACTGAATGAATTTTCCAGATGGATTGGAGAATTATACAAGTGCAACCATTTTTATCAATTTCTTCCTGTTTTTAAAATAACTACAAAATGTCTTGTGGAAACGCAAATCTCACTTTTTAAACAAAGATTGAATCTGTTTACCAGTTTCTTTAACCATAGTTTTTGAACAAACCATAATTGGCTAGCCACACAAACTCTAGACCCGTGTTGGCGAACCTATGGTACGCGTGACACCTGTGGCACACGGGGCCATATCTGTGGGCACCCGAGTGTTGCCCTAGCTCAGCTCCAGCGTGCATGTGTACGCCGGCCAGCTAATTTTCGAGCCTTCCGGAAGTCAGGAAAGGGGCTGTTTCCGGCCTCTGGAGGGCCTCTGGGTGGGGTGGGGGAAGACCATTTTCGCCTCCACAGGCTCCAAGAAAGCCTCTGGAGCCTGGGGAGGGTGAAAAACATGCCTACCAGACCCACCGGTAACCTTTTTGCTGTCACGTGCCAAAAGTGGGGAAGCCCAGGGGGGGTACTAAATTATGTGTGTGGACACATACACCCGACACCCCCGACCCCCGCTTTTGGCACATGACGGCAAAAAGGTTAGCCATCACTACTCTAGACTATTTCCTAGAGAATCTATCCTCAAACTTTTTGGCACCAGGGACTGGTTTCGTGGAAAATAATTTTTCCACAGACTGGGTGGGGGGGGAGGGGGACGAGAACATGCAACCTAGATCCCTCGCATGCAGAGTTTTCAGTAGGGTTCATGCTCCTATAAGAATCAAATGCTTGATGATCTGAGGTGGAACTGAGGTGGTGAGACTAGCACTGGGGAGCAGCTGAAATACAGAAGAAGCTTCACGCTCTTCCAGTTGTGTAGTCTGGTTCCTGACATGAAGTTAGGAGCTTAGTGTGAATCCAGCCAAGCATTATTACTATTATTTATTAGGCTTTTACCCTGCCTTCATTACTTTATAAGTAACTCATGTTACTCAAACATATGTTATTCAGTTAATAACGGTTAGAAAATGTTTGTTTGATTACATAAATAACAATTGTGAGAACCCCATAACCAGAGGTGCCTTAGATCAGGACTAAAACGCAGAATATATGGGGCCTTGATCTTTTTTATCAGGGGTGTCAAACTGGCCTGCAAGGCCGCCCTGGAAAAACTGAAGGACCAGCCCACAGTGCCTCTGCCAGCAAAAATAGAGCTCGGGAGGGCTGCGTGTGGCCCTCCCAAGCTCCGTTTTCACTGGCAAACGTTGGAGGCCATTGCAGCCAAAAACAGAGCTCGCAAGGGTTGCAGGTGGCACTACCAAGCTCTGTTTTCGCTGGCAGAGAGTTCGGTCCACCACAAGTGACGTCGAGCTTGCCACGCCCACCCTGGTCCTCCAAGGTCAAACACAACCCTGATGTGGCTCTCAACGAAATAGAGTTTGACACCCCTGTTTTATATCCATTCGGTTTCTAGTCTGGATTAGGCTCTTGCTCTTCTTTTTTCCTATGCAGTTATTTATTTTTTTGCACTGGATGACAATACAAAGAGCAAATTTAGAATCCATGATGGGGAGAAAAACACTGTAATTCAAAATTACATACAGAAAAACATTTGTTAGTCTGAGTTGCAGGGGGATTTGAGGTGGTGAGCTGCGTTGCTGTTGTTTGGCTTTGCTTTCCTGGTCGTACCACATCTTCATGGTGTCAAGTCTACTTCATGTATGTATTGGAGGGGTTTAAAGTGGCTAATGATGCAGCTGTGGTCTGGCTTCTGGTCCGTGGTCATGCCTCATGTGGGTTTGAGTCTGCTTTCTGCGTGGATGTGTGGTGGTGACATCCTGTGTGGCCCTCGTGAGTGTGGGTTTGGTGTCATTCCTCATGTTAGGGACTCGTTTGTCAATAAGGGCAGATTTCCAAATGGTAGGTGGGAGGTATCGTCTCATTTATTCATGCTGTATGGGCGTTTTTCTATCTCAATTGCTTCTCTGATTATTCTGTTGTTAAAGTGTTCAGTTTTGGTGATAGTTCTGGTCTTTTTAAAGTCAATTTCATGTCCTGTGGCTTTAAGCTGTTGGACCAGGGAAGAAGTTGGTTCCTCTTTTCTGACTGAGTTCTTGTGTTCTTCAATGTGTGCACTTATTCCTCTGTTGGTTTGTCTCATGTATGTGGTGGGGCAGGCGGTGCATGGGATTTCATATACTCCTTGATTTTCTAACTCAATTTTGTCTTTGGGGTTTCTTAGGATGGTGGATATTTTTCGGTTTGTGCAGAATGCTATCTTGATGTTGTGTTTGTGGCGGATCTTGCTGATTCTGTCTGTGGTGCCTTTTATGTATGGGAGGAGGGCTTCGCTGTTTTCTTGTTCTCTGTCTTGGATTTTAGTGGGGGTTTCTTTTTGGATTAGGTTGATAATCTTATTTCTTTGGAATCCATTGGATGTTAGTACGTTAGTGAGAGTGTGTAGTTTGGTTTTTAGGTGTTGTTTGTCAGCTAAGTGTTTTGTATTAGAGATGAGTGTCTTGGCTACAGAGTTGATCTGTGCTGGGTGGTGGTGTGAGAGTGCGTGCAGATAGCGGTTTGTGTGTGGTAGATGGTGTGTCCTAGGGAACCATAGGATTTCCTGTAGACTAAGACATCCAGGAAGGGAAGTTGGTTGTTAGCTTCTGTTTCCATGGTGAACTGTATTTTGGGGTGTAGGCTGTTGAGGTCTGTGAAGAAGTTGTCCAGTTTTTGTTTCCTGTGTGGCCAGATTATGAAGTGTCGTCTATGTATCTGAGCCAGAGTTTGGGTTTGTGATCAGATTTTTCTAGAGCTTGGGTTTCAAAGTGTTCCATGTAGAGGTTTGCAATGACAGGTGAGAGGGGTCATCCCATGGGAGCTCCTTCTATTTGTTTGTATTTCTGTCCGTTATAGATAAACTATGTGTTGGAAAGGCAGTGGTTGGTCAGACCTAGGATGTGATTGGGGGGATTATATTGGTTTTGGATATCTGTCAAGGCTTCTTTGGTTGGCACTTGGGTGAAGAGGAATATGACATTGATGCTCAGGAGTAGGTCGCTGGCACTTGGGTGAAGAGGGATATGACATTGACACTCAGGAGTAGGTCACTGGGCTGTAAGTTTTGTTTCTTTATGATCTCTATGAACTGGAATGAGTTTTTTACGTATAAGATGATGGATTTTGCATAGTTGTTTGGCAAGAATATTGGCTAGGTTTTGTAGAAGTGAGCCTATGGAACTGACTATGGGCCTGAAGATAACGAATGAGACTTCATCGAAACATCGCCAAGACACTACCAATTTTATGCGGGAGAAAACTCAAATTACCAGAGATCTACATACAAACACCCACGAAAACCTCAGAAAACATACATACATACATACATACATACATACATACATACATACATACATACAAACTTTATTGTCATTGTATGTGTATACACAGTAAACACATACAATGAAATGTACTTGACACCCAAAGACCAGGTCCCACACACATAATCCCCAAACACACTCCCATCCACCATAATTCCCCACCCCTAAAACCACCCAAACATCCACACAACAGACCAAGTAATACTGTCCAGTGAACTGATGGTGTCATTTAGTTTAGTTCATTGTTGAGTGCAATTATAGCTCTGGGATAAAAACTATTCAGAAAATGTGTAGTCTGATTTTTAATTGTTCTGTATCTTCTGCCAGAAGGCAACAGTCCAAAAAGATTGTAAGCAGGATGGGAAGAGTCTCTGAGAATGTTATGCAACTTCCTCAAACAGTGAGATTTGAAGATGTTGTCCAGGGCTGGTAGCTGGAGTCAGTGATAATATTCTGGACAGTTTGAATGATTCTCTGTAGAGCTTTTTTGTTCACTACAGAGCTGCTCCCATACCATGCAAGAATGCTATATGTCAGGACAATGGTGACATGGTGGTGCGATAGTAGGACAGAAGTAGATGCTGAGATAGATTTATCTTCCTGAGCATTCTCAGGAAGTACAGCCTCTTCTGTGCCTTCTTCACAAGCACGTTAGCATTCATAGTCCATGAGAGGTCGTCCGAGATATAAGTGCCCAGAAATTTAAAACTACTCACCCTCTCCACCTCCTCACCATTTATGTACAGTCGTAGATGTACATCTCTCTTCCTCCTGAAGTCAATTATAAGTTCTTTAGTTTTTATATTCTTTATATACATATACATATACATATACATATACATATACATATACATATACATATATATATATGTATCTTTCTTTATGCCAGGGATTTTCCTACGTATATTAAGATGTTTCATGGCCTAATTTTCGGTGAAATCTCAATTCACCAGCTTTTAGGCCTTTTTAAATATTACAGCAGCTATATGCTATCTGTTTGAGTTTATGTGGGAGACTAGAATGGACCCATTTCTGCCTCGTTAGGCTTTGTCAACTAGCCACACCCACTTTTCTTAATTCTGCCCTGTAACAGTCAAATATTTATTATTTTATTTTCGTAGGTCTTTATGTGTATCTTTCTTTATGCCAGGGATAAATAAATAAATAAAATAATAAATATTAGCTGCTGTAATATTTAAAAAGGCCTAAAAGCTGGTGAATTGAGATTTCACCGAAAATTAGGCCATGAAACATCTTAATATACGTAGGAAAATCCCTGGCATAAAGAAAGATACACATAAAGACCTACGAAAATAAAATAATGAATATATATATATATATATATATATATATATATATATATATATATATATATATATATATATATGATTATTTATAGTTATTGTACAAGCAAAACAATCAATTATTAGTATAGAAACAGTTCTAAAACGTCAAGGACAACATAAATCCTTAAATTAACCTGAACAAAATAGGAATTGCATTATCTGTCTGAACATAAGCAAAAGTCTTCAATACAAATCACCTTGAAGCCTGATGGGTGGCATATAACTTTACTAAATAAATACTGAAGTTGACACCTACCCGTGTTTTCTTGAAAATAAGACCGAGTTTTATTTCCTTTTAGGCCCCAAAATAAGCACGATTTTTGGGCATGTCTTATTTTTTTCCATATACAGGAGGCCCACTTTTTCTCCTTGCTTGGAGGAAAGGGCAGGAAGCTGCATGGCACGCTAGTGCCGGTGTCCCCAGGCAGGGGGTGGAGCTGCCTCACTCACCCTGCACCAGCTTACCTCAGGGCCCCTGCAGCCAGGCCAACCATGCCCAACACCTGCCTCGCCTTGCAGAAGCAGCTCCAGCAGCCCCATCCAGCAAGACGCTGAGTGGCCACCGGCCCACTTCTTCTGTTTGCTCTCGGCCAGAACGGAGTAGGAGGCCAAGCAACACACCGGTTAAATGACCACAAGGCAAGGCGGAGGGTGGAGCTGCTCCACACACCATGCACTGGCTTACTCAGGGCCCCTGCAGCCAGGCCATCCATGCTCTGACACATGCTTCGCCTTGTGGCCACGGCACTAACACCAGCACACCACTCTGCCTCCTGCTCCATTGCAGCTGTGAGCAAGCAGAAGAGGCCTGCAGCGAAGTGGGTTCCGCTGCACATGGCTGTTGATGCTGCCACTGTGCGGCAGGTGTTGGAGCATGGATGGTCTGGCTGCGGAGGCCCTGAGGTAAGCCAGTGCAAGGTTGTGAGGTGGCTCCACCCACCCATCCCGCCTCGTGGCCACAGCCCTGCAAGCAACCAGATGGAATGGGTGGCCGGCCGGCCGCGTAGGCTCTTAAGTAGGGCTTATTTTGGGGGTAGGGCTTATATTATGTGCACACGTTAAAACATACTAGGTCTTATTTTTGGGATACGTCTTATTATCAGGGAAACAGAGTATATGACAATACCATTTGTTTAAAAAGTCAATAGAAACATTTAATTGAATATTGCTATGTTACAGTTGGGGTAACCATGGTATATTGTTATTTATTATGGTTTGATGCACATTCAGCCAGATGTTCAGACTGGATTTGGTATTTTGTCTACCTATAAATCCTTTCCAAGGACCTGAGATAGAAAGATGTAGATGTTTAGTAGTGTTACAGTGTTGCAGGGTGTAAGCTGTTCTGAGTCAACTACCTTTTGCAATTGACTGATGAAGAATTTGTGTTCAAGTAATCTCCAGTTGTTTTGGGATTGTACCCATTAGTCTTGGCACTACCTTTCCTTTCTTTTGCCACAGTCGTTCTATTTCTATTTACAAGTCTTTGTATTTTGTTATTTTCTCCATTTTTTCTGTCCTATTTTGCTGTCTCCAGGCACTGCCATGTCCACTATCCAGACTTTTTGTCTTTCTTATCAACAACTTTTAAGCCTATGGTGTTATTATTTGTTCAATTTATGCACAGACTTACTGGAGGAAGGTAAATTCCAGCCTTCGTATCCTCCTCTAAAGTTGGCAAACCTAGGTTACCAAGGTGAGAATGAAGAATACTGAATATTATACAGGATTTTTGTTTATCTTCGTTCTTCCCAACTACTCTTTCTTTCGGTAGTATTGGGTGGGGGGATCATTTTACAGTTAAGAATTGTGCAGCTTCCTGTATCCTGTGAATATAGCCCCTATCTGTAACTATTAGGTTGGATCAAGATTTGATTCAACTGAGAAATATACTTGCCGACTACCCAGGAACTGAAGCAGTAGTGGCATTCACTTACCTTCACTACCAGTTTGGAAATGGGAGCACACTTGCTTCACTTGTGTGCGCCCCCTCTGCACATGTGCAGAGCGTCCATGATGACATCTGGGCAGATGGGCGGAGCCTCCCACCGCCGCCACTAGCAATTCACCTAAACCGGGTAGAACCAGTAGAATCCCACCACTGGACTGAAGGAATCTATGACAAAAGCACAAGCAAAACAGGTGTACCTGTTTATCTTATCAAGTTGTATCAAAGATGCTTCTTAGATGTGTTATAGAACCAGGGACTAGGAAGCAACGATGATCTTCACTTACTGATATAAGCTACAGATACTAGCAGTGGTATTTTGACATGGTGTTTTGTTAGGAATACCCCATTTTTAAGTAAAGAAAACCTTTATAAAGCACAATAAAATTAGTAACGTGAGAATAATGTAGCAACACTACATTAATGTAGCAACACTACAGAACCCTATAAAATGTTTTCAGTGAATTTGAAATGTCTGAACTGACTAGTGATAAATAATAAACATTTAATATTTATTAAATGTTGATTTAATAGCTTAATAAACATGTGTTGTAAAATATTTTTTTCCTCATATATTACTGTGTTAACAAAAATTAATTTGTTTTATTCTCTGTTTTATTTTATCAGGTTTAGGAAACTGACATAAGGAATTTTCCGTTTAAATTCCCCAAAGTATTTTTTTTCAATTTTTATTTATATATGCAGACTAAACAAAACAATAAAATAGTAAAACAAACTAAACAATAAAACAGTAAAACATACAAAACATAAACATATAAACACAAATTCAAATATTTATCCAAATTATCGCAATTGTAGTCTGTAATCTTATTTCATGATTTAACTCCTCCTTATTTGGTCTTTCCCTTCTATCTATCTTTCTGGTTTATTATTGACTTATATGTGTACTATGTTTTCCTCTTTCTGTATTTGGTAGTTCAATTTACTTCCTGACCCTTTTTCCCTTTTCTATTTTCCAACCAACAATACCACCTTTTCCATACTAGATAGTAATCATGTTCCTCCCTATTTTGTAGTTCCTTAGTGAGTTTATCTAATTCTGCACATTCCATGGTTTTGCCAATTACCCTATCTTGTTGGTATATTACTACTCTTCCAGTATTGTGCGTATAGTATTTGTGCTGCTATTATCATATGTATAATTAAATATGTTATTTCTTTTTCATATTGTCCGTTTAGTATTCCAAGTAGAAAGGTTTCTGGTCTTATTTCTATCTTTTGCTGTATGGTTTCTTCTATCTGGGATCTAATCATTTGCCAGTATTGTTTTGCCATTGGGCAGGTCCACCACATATGATAGTAAGTGCCTTTATGGAGTTTGCATTTCCAGCATGTTGATGGTGTATTGGGGAACATTCTTGCTAATCTGGCTGGTGGCAGATGCCACCTATAGAACATTTTGTAGAGATTTTCTTTGTATGATACAGACATTGTCAATTTATAGTTTATTGTCCATAATTTTTGCCATTTGTCTAGTTCGATACTGTAGCCAAAATTTTTTGACCAGGTTGTCATGTTTTCTTTCACTACCTCTTCTTCTAATTTATATCCTCGTAGATAATTATAGATTTTTTAAATTAGTTTGTCTTGTGTCCCTTGCAAAATTTTGTCCAGTTCAGTTTGACCTTTTTGGAATCCAAAAATCCCCAAAGTATTTTTAAAAGAAATCTATATACATCTTCATTTATCTTTGTTGACAATACCTTTTGTTTAATAGTTTCCTTTCCTTCACTTGAAGAGTATGGTGATCAGTACAGAAATTCACACATGCTGCTATTTATATTTCATGGACATTATAATCTACACCACCAAATAGAAGCCTTTAATCAAATATTTCAAGTAAATTGTAATAAATTCCTTTATTAAAGGAATTTATTAAAGGAATAAATTAAAATTGTGAATTTTAATTATAAATGCTGAGTTCACTACTGTTTGGGTTTGTCTAAACAGATCTTGGTTTATTCCATAAACCATTTTAATCATAGTTTAGAGAGATGGCTGCCTTCTTGATGGCATTAAGAAACTGCTATAGTATTACTGAGGCATGATGATTTAAATTGGAGTATTATAGCTAATATTGATTACGAGAGGAAGACTATAGACCAGAGCAGAGAATCGCTTCCAGAAATATTAAAACTGCATTTTAGTGAAACAGGTTATGCTGTAATAACATGCTGTAAGCTTTACTATGCTCTACTTCCCTTCCTTATACCCCAGTGAATCAGGGATATTATCTTGCTCTCCAAGACTTAAAGAATGTTTCAGTCCTGTTTGTCTGGGTAACTATTCTTCCATATTTCTATCAAAGTCATCTTCTTTATTGTCTACATAAAAAGATTTAACTCATTTGAGCTTAACCTTACCTCTTCAAACTCCTATCAAAGTAGAAAAGGCAATGTAGTGTAGTGTTTAAGATAATGGACTAAGAATGGAAAGATCTAGGTCAGCCATTGAAGCCCCCTGGATGACTTTGGGTTAGTCAATTCTTCCCAGTCTAACCTACCTGGCAGGGTTGCTGTTCTGGGGAAAAAAATAGGTGGAGGGAGCAATATGTAATTGCTCTGAGTTTCTGTACAAAAGGCAGGCTATAAGTCTATTGGCTATAAATAGCCAATAGACAAAATAAGTTCATAAATGCAGTAGATCACTTTACAGTACACTGTACAGATATAATTACATATATACATTTTACGCTCTATCAAATTATGTAGTACAGACATTTAGCTGACAGACCTGTCATTCCTGTTCTTTTAGGAAGGCAGACTATGGAATGAAAACTATTTTCAATTTGTATTGCACAATTTTACTATTTTAAATATTGTGGCAAATTTTGAACAGATTTCAATTAACTTTAACCTTACCTGTCGTTACATATTGTATTTTTGCATTGTATATTATGTTGACTTACATCCTTTTCCCCAGCCCAAGGCAGTTTACATGGGAATCTCAGTTTATTCATAGACATTTGATGAAACAGAATGGCTGGCCCAAAGTCACATATAAGTTTCAGTGACTGAAAGAATTCAAACTGGGTTCCTCTGATTCTACTTTTACACTTTAACCAAATCTGGTGTTTGTTTTTTTAAAAAAATCCTACACTGGACATTTCCAGATAAGAATTCTGTATTAGTTCAAACCAGTCTGGGTTCTGAGCCCATTATGTCAATACTATTCAATAATGGAATAGTATTATTCCCAGGGATTTGAAACCACATCAAAACTAGCGTATCAAAATTACCATTCTCCTTGGAAATGCTGAGCTTGGAGATACCTTTCTCCACTGATCTCAACTCTTGCCTCATCCAACCTTCTACCCTGAAGCAGTTGGCCCTTTCCAATAAATGGGGGAAATAAACAGAACTCTGTGAATTTCAGCCCTGTTTCAGTTGTCTCTGTTGCAATAATGCTGACATTTTAGCCATTCAGTTTCAGAGTTCACAATGACTTTTAAAACAGAAATGAAAGGAATGGCCTATTTGCAGCTGTGTGGTTCCCTTTGCAGCTATTTTATAATTAGGACTGTAATTCTTGATGTTATTGAAGTAGTCAAATGTCATACAGGTGAAGATGATTGACAATCGGCTTCAAAGATTTTGAGGGACTGTAGATTGAAAATGGTTGTGATGCAGAGTGAGGCTATGCAATTTTGAAAATAATTTGGAAGGAATGCTTCAAAACATGCATGAACATTTTTGTTATAATTTAGGCTTAGAACATTTTTCCAGTTTCCATGTGATTTAATGAACTGACTCATAGTAGATTTTTTCAAACTCAGCTTTTTTCTAGCCTGGATTAAGATGTCACTGCTTTAATGAATAGTAGAGTTGTACTTCTATGAGAGCCAAACTTTCTTCTTAATAATTTCCCTAATTTTCTCATCTGGAATGTTCTTTGCCAGTATAATGTAGTAGCAGATATAGAAGACTATGTGATGCACTGTATGATTATAACATAAGCATCTTCTGTTATTTGTAACAGCAGTACCTCTTAAATTTATTTCTGATTGTTGCTGTCTTCTAGAAAATGATTATTTGGTAGAGTCTGTTGTATTGAGGCTTTATTAATGGACCTTACTTTTTTTTTTTTAAAAAAAAAATCACATTTCAGTGGACTTGTCTTTTTAAATTATTTCTTTTATTAATCTTATCATGCAGTTAAGTGCTAAGACATTGGCCCATATTTCAGAAAACTCAGAAGATGTGTGATACTTTCTTTGTCTTTTAGTGTCATTATTTTATCCCTGCTGCTAATAATATTAGGCCTATGTGCCATAGTTGCTTCTTTTCACACATTGAGCACAGCTAAGTTTTGATTAACCATTTTTTTTAAAAAAATGAACTGCTATAGCTTGAATTGACACAACTTGCTAAGCCGTAAACTGGGGTTTGCAAACCATAAATATTGGAGTCACACAAATCATAAACATTTAGTTGTCAGAACTGTCAAGTCACAATATGTCTTATTGTTATATATGAATTCTGTGTATTCCTCAAAGCAAACTAAATGACTACAAATATTGTATGTTGCTTGCCAGGTTATGCATAAAAGGTAATGAAAACAGTTGGCTACTCGGAAGTATAACAAACCTGAGTTTAACTGAGGTTACTCCAAAGTAAAGGTGTACCCAGGATTATAACCTAGATTTTAGGGAACGGGTTCTCAACCGGGGATGCAAGACGATATTCCAGGGGGTGCAAAAACTTGGGTTTAGAAGTTTCAAAATTATAGTGTATATGCATAATTATATGCATATAATTATTTATTTTTGTAAGGAGTGTGAGAATATATCAGAAGCATTGTAGCGATGTGGGGTATATAAAAGGTTGGGAACCCCTGACTTAGAAATGCTTACATCGATGTAGGTCCCTGTGCAGTTAATGAGTCTTAATGCAGAGCAAACATCCATAGAAGTCTTGGCAATTTTAAGAGGCCATGGTTGGCTGGGGAATTCTGAGAGTTGAAATCCACACATCTTAAAATTGCCAAGTCTGAGAAACATTGATCCATACGCTGATAAGAACTACCTTTCCCCCCTCCCCCATGCTGTAAATGCTCCCCCCATGCTGAAAATTTGTGTTTTTTTAATGTTGAAAAAAATTAATAAAATTTTATTTTAAAAAAAAAGAAATACCTTTTTTACATCAAAATCCTGAGCCCAGCAAGTTGAAGGAATAGGAAAACTGTTATGAACAAGGTTATTGAAGAATTACCAACTGCATACAAATTCTTTTCTCCCTGATTTGCAGATCCAAATTTTCAGGAAAATGTAATAAAGAGTATTTTGGTATGTTAGAATAGTAAGAACATAGTGACAAAGATGAAGGTTACAGTATTCTGTCTGAACATCAGTGGAGTTGAAATGATAAATATAACCTCAGGGAAAAAATTAAAATGTTGAAATTATGTAACACTTTCTGCAATAAAATCATGAATACTTTGTGCTGTGGTTATATCTAACAAATATGGCATTCGGGGTTTTTTGGATTCTATTCTTCTTTATCAGATTTGTAAAATCTACATTTGTTATTCCACAAATTTTCTTAATTTGATCAACTTAATTAAAGAAATATATTACCTGCTTTAATATACTTAACTTCTAAATGCATTCTGAGTCAATGCATGATCATTTGTGGATATCTTTCTATCTTATACTAGCTTGGCCTATAACCAGGTTACAGCATGATGCTGTCATATTAATAGTTATGTCCATAATTCTATTTTTGTTACTATGTATAAAACTAGAAATGAAATAGATATGTTGATACATTTTAGAAGGTATCAACTCAATGAAGGTACAAGCAAATTAAATATTTTCTATTTCTGTATTCTGCTTTATCCTGTTTTTTGTTTTATATGATTTATAGAAAAAGAAGTTTAGTGATCATAAATCATGCAGGACAAGTCAATAATCCCATTCTATATAAATATTCAGTAAAATGATTGAATGTGGAAGCAGAGAAAACAATTGATTTCATAATTACCAAACTATAACATTTGGAGGTATGTGGTACAATGAATATCTTAGTGTTACATAGATTATAAATCATTTTCAAAGAGGCTTCAAAAGTTATGGTGGTACAAATGTAGCACTGGTGTGCAACTCTGTAGAACCACCAGGGTGTGGATGTGTGTTGGCTTAGTGATTAAAGACACAGAGCTTGTCAGCTGGAAAGCTGACAGTTCACGTTTAAGACCCGAGTGCCGTACAACGAAGTGAGTTATTTGCGTCAGCTCTTGTCCACCTAGCAGTTTGAAAGCATGCAAATGCGAGTAGATAAATAGGTAACCCTTCAGTGGGAAGGTAACAGCATTGTGTGCCTTAATGTATAGTCATGCTGGCCACATGAGCATGGAAATGTCTCTAGACAATGCTAGCTAAGAAATGGAAATGAGCTCCACCCTCTAGAGTTGGAAACAACTGGACAGGGGAAATCTTTATCTTTAGAACCACTGCAGTTTTTAAAGGTAATAATTACTATACATCCCAGGGGAAGAAACAGTTGCTTTAAGAAACTGCAGATGTGTGTTGCATTTGTGCTTGAAGCGTAGATTGAAACATCTTGGAAATAAATAAAATGCTGTAGAGCTCCATTGGGAAAATACTCTTCTTTCACATTATTTCTTTCATATAGTACATTGTTAAACTGTGAAATCTGCTACCACAAAATGGAATGGACTACCAGCTTGGAAATAAAAGGGGATTAGACAGATGCATGGAGAATAGGGTTATGAGTAATTACTAATTACACTTTCTCTATTTCATTTCTAGTATCTGAGTAAGTCTGCTTTGGCATACTAAACAAGTCTTTGGTCTGATTCAGCACAGCTCTTCTTAAATTTTTATTCCTCCTACAAGGATGAATAAGCAAGGTGTTGAAAGCTGTTGAAAGCTGTTTATGGATGATGTGGAAGGTTTAATCAAGTATTCCACTAATTATTACAAGTCAAAAAGATTAGATGGTAGTTATTCAGAATTAATGTGGAATAAAAAAGTTTTGTGTATGCAACATTAGCATATTTTTTAATAAGTATGCAGTTTAAAAAAAACAGGAGGAAGGAAGGCATAAATAAGCATAAAGATACATTCAACTGGTTGACATATAAACTTTGGTTTTGTGTTTTTGCAGCGGTTTCCTCTCTTATGGGGTCTGACAAAAGGCTTGCAAATGGACAAATTGCAAAATTGGTTTATGATATATATCAAAGTCTTTTGCTTCTATAAAAGAAAGGATTAAACAGTTTTATTATTTGTCCACAAGACTTTGGACTAACAGAATTTGAAATCTAGTCATGAAATAGCAATAAAACTTACGATTTTAAAGTAAGATAAATCATGAAAGAAATCAAACTGGGGCTGAATTACTGAAATTTTGGTAAGCACTCAAAAACTGAATTGCAAGGAAGGTGTTCTTTCTAGTGCATTACAAACTAATGTATTTCCTTTTATGTTTGAAAGCTAGTAATTCAGTACTGGAGATGGGACAAAATCCCTCACTCCCGAGTGAAGAAGAAAAAGTAGGCGATGTAGCACATGGTGTTCTACGTTCTAAAGGATGAATCTATGGGACACAGGAAAGGAAATCAAGTATGGTTTAAAAAATGTAATAGAGACTAAGTGGATTGATTCCAATGACTAGAATACTGCAGCAGAGATAAACAATTTGTTTACAGAAAAAAGTGAAAAATATTCACTCATCCAGGATAAAATACGCAGAGGCATGGACAGAGGTAATACTTCCATTGATATCCCTAATGCTAGGGAGAACTTGAGAATTATAGTTTTCAAAACAATCCTCCAAAGAAGTTACTAAATTGCAGTGATTTAATGGCCTTGGTATCTTGTAAGCACTGTACTTCTAGGAAATTTATAAAATATCCTGTTCAGAACTTTCTCTGTCATAAAATGGTGGGAAGTCCAAGAGAATCAGCTATCCTTAATGTGATACTAGTCTATAAGGAAAAAAAAAGGGGGGGATGCGGTGGATTATTGGCTAAGACGCTGAGCTTTTCCATCAGAAAGTCAGTTCAGCGGTTCGAATCCCTAGTGCTGCATAACGGAGTGAGCTCCTATTACTTGTCTCAGCTTCTGCCAACCTAGCAGTTCGAAAGCACATAAAAAATGCAAGTAGAAAAATAGGGACAACTTTGGTGGGAAAATAACAGTGCTCTGTGCGCTTTCAATGTTTAGTCATGCTGGACATATGACCACAGAGACGTCTTTAGAAAGCACTGGCTCCTCGGTTTATAGACAGAGATGAGCACCATCCCTAGAGTCGGAAACGACTAGCACCCGTGTGGGGAAACCTTTACTATAAGGAAAAATTAGTTGAGAAAGAATATATTGAGTGAAAATGACCACCCAATGCCAGACCTCTTAACTGAAGGTAGAGTTGAGAATTAAATGAGGATCTGAGATTTTATAAAAATGGATTTTATTAAATTCCTAAGGAATAATATGTAGGAGAATGGCAAGAAAATTGAAAAGGAGCTACAGATGGGAATTTCTAAAAATGCAATACCAAATTATATTCCCACAAGGAAACAAAATGGAAGATAGATGAAGATTTGCAGACGAAAGATCTGAAAACAATAAAGTTTAGGTTCAAATTCAAGTTTATTATCACAACCAACATTTTATATAAATCTAATATTATAAAATATAAACAAATGAGAAGCAAAGGAAGAGTATCAAAAGAGTTTTATGTGCAATCTTTAACATACTAAAAAGTGAATGAAATATCAGGAAATGTTAACAGTAGCGTATTAATAACATATAATGTATTGAGTATAAAGAGGTAAATTAGGAACCCTCTCAAATAAAAGTTTATAAAACATAATATCCCAGAATTTGAGGTAATAGTGAATTCCTATAAAACAAAAATATTTTTTTAAAAAATCAGTTTTTGATAGGGGGAACTTAAGTATGTATTAGTTAAAATTTGAAAGGAATTGGTCTCCATCTCCTTTAATCAAGAAAACAAAATGGCAACAGTAAAAAAGAAAAAAGTGAGGTAGCCCACTGCTGTTTTTTCCAAAAAGAATATGTTTTCCCTCAGAAAATGGTGAGAATGAATGCAGACAGAATTGACATGAGTTTGATAGAAACTTGGTCAGGGAATGTTTACTTCAAATATACTTACATTTTTTGGATGAAATGAATAGCATTGCAGGATTCTGAAGGAATTGATTGCCTGGCTATACTCTTGTGTTTTATTTGTAAGAAATTCTAAAGCACTTGTGAAGTATTTTGTCATTGGCGGATAACAAATGTCTCTATTAAAAGAAATAGAGGAAGAAAGAGGGATCTAAGGAACCACTCTACAAATGGATCAGTCTCACACTGAACCTGGTAAAATTCTGGAGCAGAGCATAAAAAAATCAGTATGGAAGCACATTGAAAACATTACCAGAAATCAGGAAAGGTTTGTCAAAAACGAATATTGCCAGATAACTTAGTTAAAAAACATTGTTAATATCCCTTCATAGATCAAGGGAATGTTGGAAATATAACTTGACTTCAGCAAAATATTTGATATTCTCCTTGACATTTTGATTAATAAGCCACGAGATGGTTGACGTGATAATTAAGTGGCTACATAGCTGGCTCAAAAATTGTATTGAAAGAGCACTCAATAATTATTCCCCATTTACCAGGATGAGTTATTGAATAGAGTGTTTCAAGATTCTGTCCCGAGGCCTTTGTTCTTCAATACTTTTATTAAAATGATTTGGACAAATGTGTGAGGGGAATTCTTGTTAAGCTTGCAGAAGATACAAAACTGAGCTGAGGTGTCTGCAAAGGCAAATAAAATTTCAAGTTGTATCAATAGAAGTTTATATGGAATACGCTGGGCTGGTCAGATCCTATCTCAAGGATTATATCCAATTCTGGACACCACCAGATAAATTGAAACAGGTTCGGAGAAGAGTAAAAAGGATAATAGGAGAGTAGAGAATAATTCCTAAGAATAGAGTTGGAGGAATGAGGTATGCTTAGCTTTGAAAAAGGATACAGGGTAAGTAGATATAATTTAAAGTATTTGAAAGGGTGTCTCCCAGAAAATCAAACTCTGTTCTCTAGGGCACCTGAGTTTGGCCATGAAACAGTGGATTTCAGTTACAGGAAATTTTAACTGGACAACCAATTACACAGAGAAAGTAATGGTCTCCCCTTTGCAAGGACCTTCATGTAGAAGGCATAGAGTCAGGGATATTTAATTTGGGTTCCTGCTTTGAGCAGGAGATTGGATCTAATGGCCAGACCTTACAGCTGTATGAATTTCTAACTCCTCATTCTCAGAGATGTGTTACCCCTGATTTGTCTACCCAGCTTTCCTAGTGATAGAGCTGGTCATGAAAGACATTTTATTGGGTTAAATTCAGAGTTGCTTCATACATGGTGATTTTATATATATTGATGACACACATAAAGGATCAAGAATTTCTTTAAACTGTTCAGATAGTGAAATAAAAACTAACACAAAATTTGTGTCCAATGCCAATCTAGATAAAAAAAAAAAGCATATTGGTAAATCACTTCTTGCCAATCAATACTAGCAAAACAATGCAAGGTGAAAATGTTTCAAAGACTTTATTGCATTTACTGTTTCTTTTGCTAGTTCCAAATGTACTTAAAATATATTTTCTTTGTACTGTACTCCTGATTTTTTTGAGATCATTCCTGATCTCTTAAGATGCCAATTAAAGCCAAGAAACCCACCACTCTTGACAGCGCTTAGGTTAATGGCCGATCATCAGAACACCACACAAAAGTGGATGGAAGCGTGGAGTAGCTAATCCCCCCCAAGATATCTCTGAGCATATTAATCCTAATAGTATACCTCCAGGATTTAACTTACCCCGACACATATGGGTGACATATTAGAACGATTCATGGGGTGTGTGCCGACTCCTTGTATAAATGGAGAAAGACACCTTCAGCACAATGTGATTGCGAGGCCCCTCGACAGACTATCCAGCATATAGTGACTAACAGAAGGTATCCAGGAGATTCTGGGGACTTCCTCTGCATAACAACGGCAGCTACTGACTGGCTCTCCCAACTCGACATTAAACTCTGAAATGTTATTTCTGTTTTCCTTTTAAGTTTTCTTACTGCTTTTTTTGTTTTTATTGTTTTAACCTGTAAAAATGAAGTGTCTTAATACTGCGTGTGACCAGCCATATGCTAAATAAATAATAAATGTACTGTATTTTCTTAAATACTTGGAATAATGGAAATTAAGGAGAAAGATATATATAATCAACTCATCAAATAAAATATATATGGTATGCCAATTCAAAACAATCTTCCTGAAAGTTTATATTTAATATATTGACATACTATGCTTTAGCATATTTAGCTATATTTTATGTTAGAAAATCTTAAAATAATTTACTTTCTAAATTTATTAAATGTGTATAGCTATATTTAAGGCAAATACTAATATTCTACTTTATATTCGTAAAATATCTTTATGATCTGAATCTAAAGCAGACGATTAGGATTTGCATTAAATGTTACTTCATGGCCAATTCCAAGCCATATATTTAAATTTGTGTCATTAAATCTAACAGAATTCCTGTAAAAATCATGTACCGTAAGCATTATTTATATATACCATGAAGAGAGTACACAGATTTTATAATGCATATTATACAATTTTTAAAATGCAGTCTCCTGAAAGGAATTTGGTAAACATGATTGTAGATTACTGAACTTTCAAATGAGTTCTAATAGTCTTCTTCCTTGACTATTAAGGTAAGATATGGTTTAAAAAATTAGAACACAGAACCAGGATGAAAAAGAAAGTGGAACAGATGAATGATGTCAGTCCTAATTAATTGGGAAATCTGTTCTTGCAGTGAACTAGAACAGCATTTCCCAACTTTTAAGATGGCTGGAGAATTGAAGTTCAGACATCTTAAAATTGACAAGGTTGGGAAACAATGAGCTAGAATAGGAAGACGATTTCACCATTCCGTCTGAAACTCCCGACTTTGCTTTGTCTTTTAAGCTACCACATGTACCCCTAAGACTTCCTCTCATAGCTTCCTTCCTTGTTATTCTCCCCAGCTTTATGAATTTGTCTTCCAATGAAGATATTGAAGGCTGCACTGATGTTAAGCTGGACTACAAAACTCTGAACTTTCAACATCCTTTTGCACTTCCCAATGTTGATCCCCGACAACTTCTCTCCTTCCTATTTGAATCCCCCCACCCCCCGCGCTTTGTAACCAGCTTTGAAACAAAAGCGCTCTACCTGCGATGCATTCTGCCATTGTTTCAAGCCCTCCTTCCTCTCCCCAAGACTAAAGATACCGACTCATAAACGGAAGCCCCGGCCATTTTCTTCCCTCCTTTGCTTTGCAGGTTAAAAAAAAAAAAGGCTGCGGACTATGAAATCCCCCAGCAAGGAAAAAGCTTGCAGATTTGACCTGTCTCCCGATCAAGAGAGACGGGGCTTTGGAAGAGCCCAACAGGGCCTACTTTCTTCGCACGAAAAGAAGACGCTGCTCTGCGCAGGAAGAAGGAAGGACCAGTCTATACGGCCGGCGCTCAGGGAAAGAGGAGCTTTCAGACAATGGCCACGGGTTGATGAGCCATAGGAAAGATGGCGTTGTTCCTTGATGGCGGGGAAAGACAAGGCGAAGGGCGCCTTGTTTGCTTCCTCTTGGAGGGTCTTGTCTTTGTGTGTCGGCTCCTAGGGGACATAGAGCGCCTCAGGCCGTTTCCCCGAGAGGGAAAGACTTGTCAGGGCGAAAGGTACTTTTGTGGTTGAGTTACACCGTGCATTGTGCTCCGGCCATCCCCGGAGCTTGGCGCGCCCGCTCTCCCTCACGCAAACCAACACCAGCTGGGGGGAGGGGAGAGGGAGGAGGGACTCAGTGGGGAAGGCAATGAGCGCCAACTGCCTTCTTGACTTTCGTAGAAACTCTCCGCGCAGCGGCCGCGCGACACATTCCCCACCCCTCCAAGCCGCTTTCCCGACGCGGGGAAACAGCAGAAGGCCCGCCGCCGCCACGCCACGGAGGAAAAAAAAGAGAAAAAGGGCGGCAGGCCGCGGCCCCGCATACTTCTCCGGACCTCGGTTCCTTCCGTGCCATGCGCGGCGCAGATCCATCCGCCGCTCTCACCCCACCCCTTCCCTCCATTGCTGAGCTCGGCAATTCCCCGCAGTGCCCGGATGGAAAGTGTAATGGCCGCCAATAGTGACTCGTCGGAGTATGGAGACGGGCGAGGTAATCGAGGCGCCCAGCGAGCGGAGCGGTTGGCGGGCGCGGGGGTGGTGCGAGTTCCTGGGCGCCCTCACGGGGAGGGGGTCCACCCAGCCACCCGCCGCCGCCGCCGCCGGTTGGAGTGAGAGAGGGGCTCTTCGCAAGACGGGCGACCCCGGTACCCGCCCTCGCTGTGGGCTGAGGCATCAAATAGTCCCAACGCTCCGCCATCCCCTCCCGCGGCCGCCGTTGGGAAAGTTGGTGGCGCGCCCCCGTTTCTCACCCCGGGAAGCGGGGACGGCTCGGGAAGGGCTTTGGCGGCGCGTGGTGGGAGTTTTAGGAAGGTGGCGGGGCTCTGTGACAGCCATGGCCGCGCGGAAGACCGGCATCAGCAACGGCCGATGAACTTTTGTGTGCGCGAGGGCAGCCACCCCTCAGTTGGAGGGCGAACCCCCAGGACTAGGTTGTCCGAGAGAGAGAGATGTGGGCATCCAACTCATGCCTAGGCTTACCTGCCTCTTGGCGTGTGGCATGGAAATGCTTTTAAAAGCCCTCCTTTCTTCACATGGGTATCATCCGGACATCTTTGTAGCAACTTGGGCTAGGGTTTCGCTTGGCGTCCTTGTGCTCACCCCATTATCCTGAAAGGTGCACTTTACCTGCTACATCTTTGACCTGCACCTCCACTTTTAAAGTGTCTTTGTGGGAACTAAACACACTTCAATTGCAAGACACAATCATACACTTGTTTCGCAGTAATTCAAGAGGAATCTCCCCAGCAGGTGAAGTGGTTGACTATGTACAATATGGCACTTCAAGGTGCAAAGACGCATATTCTTTAAAATTTAAAATGCCCCTTTTCCCAATTCTAGAAGGACCAAGGGAACTAACTTGATCACTGTTCTTGCAATTAGCCATTCAGAAATAGAAACGCTATAAACTGGCAAGTAAAAGTAAACTTTTCTATTAAATACATCCATCCATCATTTCTCTCCTCCATCTTTCAGCCTAGTGAAAAGAACAAGATATAGAGGCAGTCCTACTGATGTCTAATTAGAAGTGTATCCCTTGGTGTAGGATTGTACTTTATTGCAGAATAATGTCGTTGTCTTATTCTCACTCACCTAAGGAACAAAGAAAGAGGTGTGGAGAGAAAAATGAGTGAGGACAAATAGGCATCTGCTTTTGTCCAGTAATCAGAGCAGTGAGAGAAAGGAGCAAAGAGATGGAGAGGGGGAATGTGCAGGTGACAAAACCACAGGAAAATTGAAAAGACTCCCCCAAAAATCCCTGAAAACTTTGCCACCTGGTGAGTTTTGCATTGTGGTGGAGATTATTGTTGACCCTCTGTCAAAAGGAATAATGCTGTTCTTTCTGATGAGAAGGAAAATTTTAAAAAAATCAACAGTGCTGGTATGAAGCTGTTGGATGAATGTTCCTGGATTCCTGATCACTGAGGATTGCTAGGGATGAAAGAAGCAAATAAAAACTATTTGATGAGCACTGAGGAATTTTCACTAGAAGTTTAATTTATCTAGAAAATTAAATTTGAAATACATTATCCAAGCCTTCCTTAATTGCTTTTTTTGTCTTCACCATGTAAACTTATAGTGGTCAATGGCTTGAGGCTGAATACCAGACTTTCGTTTCAGTGATTTATATATTCCTGTAAAACCACTGGGTTTGCAGAGTAGTATAAATGTAATAAATAAATAGCATATGTTTTCTGAATCGAAGGATCTTCAATTCATATTAGAGCTTTTCAGCATTGCCCTTAATTGTTTAAGAAAACAAGTTAAAAATATTGAAAAGACTGTAATATTGTCTTATTTTGTTTGGATTAATTTTTTTTTACACAAACTCCATAATTATTTGTTGCTCAGAAATAGTAATGGCTACTAGCGTCATTTCAAAAGCAAGCAGGATGATGTTAATGACTACATCATTACAGGGTAGAATGATGTATAGTAGTGCATCTTGAAAGACATCATTGAATAAATAGACCAATGAACTTATGCTTATGATTGATTTAATGCTTTTATAGCAAAATAGAGTGATGATTATTTCTGATGCCATTGGGCCATTTTATTAAATAACTGAGGTTCTGGATGTTCTGTCTTGATAATTTATAAGATACAAGTTTTATAGATTACTTGTATTATGCTGTAACTCTGCCATTTCAAGCTAGTGTTATAGGCTTAACCTAATACATAGGCTTTTGTTTAAAATAATAATAAAAACACCCAAAATGGCATTATTATAAGTAAACTCATTATAGGGAAGATTGTAGATGGCACAAATAATATTTTACTATGTTTCAAAGTTGTAAACTATTTCTCCTTGCTAAATTTTGAACACTATCAAAATACAGGATATTTCACACTGGTAATTCATTGTTGCCATTGTTGACTTGAGCACTTCTTTTTCACAATGTTACATATAACATTGAAGTCTTGGATTTTTCTTGCAAAATTAAATATTTTCTTTCTATTAATTAGCATTTAGATTCTACTTGGTATAAGGATGTCAAGATCGTTTTAATTTTGAAAATTGTTTTAAAGGATTCTTTAAAAGTTTTGATTCTTGCAGGGTGATCCAGTCTTTGAAGTTAATTCTTTGGTTCAGATAATATTTTTTTGACACATCTTGTGTCAGAATGTTATGTACCTAAACACACCATTTAGAATATTCTGATTTTAAATAAAATGTTAATTTTACTAAAAGTTTTGACTTTTTAAAGAATCAATATTGTTAGTCATATGCAGACCAAAAAGACTAATTAATATAACTATTTTATTCAGCACTAAAAAGACTAGTTAGAATAACTATTTACCGCATTGTATGGTTTTTTTCACTGTAGAGAATGATAACTTTTATAGTAAAATGACATCAGAATTTATTCCAATTTATTGAAGAGAGGCACATCTGAAATATTAATGACTGAAATTCTAGCTTTTGGTACTTTTGTGTTTTAAAAATAATATTTTCTTTATTTTAGGATGTGTTGTACATTGAATGCAACGTCTTTTGAATCTTGATTTCCAAATTCATCTTGAGCAAGCTATTGGAAATGGCATCGTAGTTTTTCTTAAAGAGTAAGTTTTATAACTTGGTTACACTTTAAAAGGTTAAAATGGGATTTGAGAAATTTAGCTTAAAACATTGGATGTCCAATGTTGAATGGACTACATTGAGTGAAGAGGAATTGTCTTGGGCCACATGTAAAACATACAGTTTATTTATAAAAATCACATCATAATGTTAAAAATTTAAAATCTTGTGGGGCTGCATTACTAACTGTCCAGGGCCACATGTGGCTTTTGGGCCACAGATTGAACACCCCTGGCTTTAAGTGTTATGTTTTAATTTTTTATATATGAATTCTAATTTATAAATCATAATTTGTGTGCCTGCTCATAGTAGGTGACAATACTAGGCAATAAAGCTGTAGCATATGTTACATGAACTTTTCAGTTCATAAATATTTTTATTAATTTACTAGACCTACTGGCATTATTATCTGTTATTTACTACATTAAAAAAGGTGATATTTAATAGCTCCTGCTATTATGGTTCCTGCTATTTGTGGTTCCTGACACAAATTATATATATATATATATATGTATGTGTGTGTGTGTGTGTGTGTGTGTGTGTGTGTGTGTGTGTATGTATATATATATATATATATATATATATATATATATATATATATATATATATATATATATATATATTAATTAATTAATTAATTAATTAATTAGATTTTATAGGCCGCCCTTCTCCGGAGACTCAGGGCGGCTTACTGTGTGTTAAGCAATAGCCTTCATACTTTTGTATATTTTATACAAAGTCAGCTTATTTCCCCCACAAACTGGGTCCTCAATTTACCTACCTTAGAAAGGATAGAAGGCTGAATCAGCCTTGAGCCTGGTGAGATTTGAACTTGCAATAATTGCAGACAGCTGAATGTTAATACAGGCTTTTTAGTCTGTTGAGCTATCCAGGCTCCTTTATTTACAGACTAAAACTAAAGAAGATCTGAGGCTCTAAGGGTACATGAGGCCCTTAGAGACTCCAATAGTTACTACTAAATTGTGTTTTGAATCTGATAGAGGAAGTTATTAAAATAACTAAAGATAATATTTTTGTACACTTGTGTTCTAAGATTTCCACAATACAAGTTTTGAGAAAGCAGTTCTTGAATGTGGCAGCATTGATGAAAAGCAACACTAGGCATAATGAATGGCAAGAGAGCAAGAGAGGATTAGAATAGGAATAGAATAGTTTATTTGTCCAGGATGTCAGGGGTCTTTAGCTATTTTCTCAGCCCTCCTTCTGACCCACACAATCTACAGGTCTTATGGAAGGCAGGCTGTTTGTACTTGTTTTTTCTGAAATGCTAACTATCAGTTGGAGTCTTTACCTGTCCTGTTTAGTTGCTTTACAAACCAGACAATTATAGAAGTAGAAATGTAGATTCCTCCTTCAGCAGTCTGAACTTTTTGAGTTGACATAGGAAGAAAATTCTTCGTTGTGCCTTTTTAATGATAGTTCTAATGTTAGGTGTCTATTTCAAATCCTGGGAGATTATAGAACCTCAAAACTTGAAGGACTCTACTGTTGATACTGTGCTATCAAATATAGTAAGAGGTGGTGGAATAGGAGGGTTCATCCTAAAATCCACTATCATCTCTAAAGTTTTAAGCATGTTCAGCTCCAGATTGTTCTGGCTGCGTAGGGCCAGTTGTTCAACTGCCTGCCTGTATGCTGACTCCTGACCATCTCGAATGAGACCAATGATAGTTGTATCATCTGCGAACTGTAGTACTTTAACAGACAGATCCTTAGAGATGCAGTCATTGGTATAGAGAGAAGAGCAATGGAGATAGCACAGAGCCTTGAGAAATGTCTTATTATTAACCATTAAATAATGGTTTTAAGAAGCAAAAAAATTGGTAAAGGTAGTGAAGTCGGTGAATGAAAGTTAGAGGATGGAAGCCAGAACAGTAAGGGGAACAAAATATGGATTACTTTTATGTACCTTCAAACAAGGGAAGTGCTTCTTTCAGAATATTTAACAAACCATATCGTGTATTTGTTACATTATATTATGTTACATTCATGTTACATCATGAAATAAAGTGACATTGTGATTATCTGGTTAATTAGTTATTTGATTTTAGGTTTTTTTTAAAAAAAATTAAAATTAAGTTAAAGGGAAAAAGTCAGGGACATTAGATGAAAAAGATATTGGCAGACTTGAAGTAGTTTGGAGAGAATGACAGTAGTGGCTGGACAATGACTTTGATGCAACTTATCAAAAGAAGATATACAATGAAAATAGCTGATAAGCATAAAGAACAGTAATCTAAAAAAGAATCAATGAATGATTCAGCGAGTGTAGGATGATGACCAAGTAGATTATCAGTAAAATTATATTTGGTGTCCTGAAACAAAGCAATAAAGAATGAAGCCAGAGAATTTGGAGCATATTAAAAACAACACAAGTCTGGGGTTTTTTTTAAAAAAAGAAACAAGTTTTATAGCCATATCCTTTTAGCACCTGAATTGTACTGTACTGCCAGTACTATATGCTGTCTAAAATGGGACTCTGGGCAAATGCTTTCCTTTCAAGTTTTACAAACTAACTTGATATTTTTATTTCAGATATGCCAAGTTAAGAAAATTGTGGAACTCTGGTGATAATTCAGCGCAGAGTCTTTTAAAAGACGAAGATTGCAATAATAGTACATTACAAAAAATGCCATCTGAGCAAGAACAATTTTTTTGCATTCAGAAGACCAACTTGTTACAAGATGATGAGTCAGATAGACTGTGTGTTTCTACATCTGATATTACTATTGAAAAGTCTACATTTGAACCTACAATTTCAGATATTGTTGCCTATGGCCTAAAAAAGGTGAAAATAGAATTGCCCAGGGTAAACATACCAAATGAAATAATTTTTAAACATGAAGTTGACAAATATATGAAATTATTTCAGTGTAAAGAAAATACATCTTTCATTCAAATGGATTTGAATGGGAACAGTGTAAATTATTCTGAGATTTATATTCCACATAACAAACCAGGATTACATTATGAGGAAGGCTTGAAAACAGCAAAAATACTGAATTTCAGTTGTACAAAATGCCAAAACAACATCAGATATAGCCCAAATGATCTACAGAAACATTTTCAGTTGTTGCATCAGGGAGAATTGCCATCGTACCCCTGTGAAATGTGTAATTTTTCAGCTAATGACTTTCAGTCATTCAACCAACATCGCCGAACGCATCGTAGCACCTTAGTAAAATGTGAAATCTGTAATGATGATCACCGATACACTCTATTGGACTTAACAAAACATTTTACAGCTCAACATTGTGTAAATGGTAATTTTCACTGCGAAAGATGTAGATTTTCAACTCAAGATGTAGGCACCTTTGTTCAACATATACATAGGCATAATGAAATGCAGTATAATTGTGAGAAATGCCATCATGTAAGTTTTTCAGAAGAAGAGTTTCAAAAGCATGTTATTTCACACACTGGCATGTTTCCTTTCAGTTGTCAATATTGCAACTACATGGCATCACGGAAAAACTATCTTTTAAAACATATTATTACCTTACACAAAGACCATCTCTATGCAAAAGATAAAATGAATACTGATGATAAAGAAAAAAGAGTGAAGAATTCAGCAGGACTAAAACTTATCTTGAAAAGGTACAAAACTGGTGCATCAAGGAAAGCATTGTGGAGACGTAAAAAAATTACCACTGATGGCTGTAGAACTGAAGAAGAAGATGAACATGTTTTCAAAGTCTTGAAAGAGAGTCTGCCTAAATCTGAAGAAGTAGGTCAGTCTGTAAAACGTGACATTCTTTTAAATGAAAAGCTTGTTTATAGTGGAACAAAATCATCTCCCGCAGTTCAGTACAACAGAGCAGAAGGTGGACTAGGTTCCACAAGAGGATTGATGAAAAAAGCAGTTCATGGTCCTACAGTGTTGGTGGTTAAAAATAATAAAATATCTGTTCCTGCAAACTACAGTGCTAAATTTTTGGGATTCAAAACGGTGGATGGAAAACAGCATATAGTAATAAAATTGCTACCTACAGAAAAACAGAATTTGCCAGGAGGAAATAAATTTGATGGGATTAAAGATGGTGCAATTGAATGCCAAGAAGAGACAGCTGACAACTGTAATTTACCTTTAGTTGCTAGATCTCATGAAATTAATAATCAAATGTCTAGGAATAATTTTGTTCACTTGTCAACATCATCATCATCTAACCAGTTTCCAGGAAAAATAAAGCAAGAAGGTAAGAATACATTATGCTGCAGTGCATCACAGAACATTGCACCACCTATTGTAGTGGTAGGAAAGTGTGCAACCCGTTTGCCGGTGAAATCTGAAGCATCTTCATTTCCTTGTGATTTGGTGATCAAAACTAGAAGTCCAGTTTCATGGAAAAATTGTATACCTCAAGACCATTCCCAGGTTTTATCCCCTTCTGGTTCACACATGCTTCATTATGATCCCATGAAAAAACCTTTTCCTCCAGAATTCAGAGTAGCGAATGGTGAAGTAAACAACAATAATACACACCATAATCTCTATTGTTCATCGCCAGATTTTTCCAGTCAGGCACCATTGCCTTTCCATAATTATTCTAAAATAGGCATTTTGGAAAAATCAAAAGAATTTACTTCCAACAAAATGTATTCTCTGCAAAGTAAGTCTACAAATGAATCTATGCCTTGTTTTTCACAATCAGTAACAGAATTAAATTTAGACAAAAAATCACTGCTGCCTCTTTGTGGCTTTGTAAATGGTAACAATGCTCAAGTATTCTCAGCCAGCCCACCCACTCACAGTATTGACAAACAGTGTTGGTTAGAAAACTATGATGGACAATTGTATTTGAATTCTAAGGTAAATCAAGCTGAAAAATCCAAGCAAGAAAATGATTCTAATTCTGTACATTCATCTCTTATGCCCAAAATAACATCAGTTTTTTCCCTTCAAAGTAAGCAGGCATCCACCTATTTGTCACCTGAAATAAACCAATCATTACAAGATGTCTTAAAAAGACCCACCATCGCTCAGTCAAATAACTATGTTAAAACTAATTATGACAGATCTTTTTCAAATAAATATACAAATTGTAGGACATTTACATGTAATGATTCATCATCTTGTTGCAATTTAACTGGTTCCCCTGATAAATTTAAGAAAGAACTGAATATGAACAACACTGCAACAAATGAAAGTGTATACCTGAACGGAGGACAAATCCCTTTGCCTCTTAGAACAGAAGCAATAAATTCAGTGTCAGGGAAAACCAGTGTTGGTGCACTGCTTAAGACCCAGACAGATTCAATCATAACACAACAATTGGCGAAAGACAAGGTGCGCTATAATATCCATGGCCCTAATAAAACTTGTTCATTTTTTCCTGAACAGAAAAAAACAGTACTACAGTCGACTCCATCAAGATTTTTTGTACCTTTGCAGCTTGCTCACAAGCAAGGATTACAAGTTATTTCAGGAAGGCCTTCTCCAAAAGTGAGTTCATCAGATGCTCAGGCAACCAGAACTGCACCTTTGCTTTTAAATAAAGGACCTGGAATGATTTTGACATTTGGTAGGGGGTCCCTTGGAACAGTTTCAAATGCCACTGAAAATAATTCTCAGGTTTTAGAGAAAATTGCATCTATGAAGGCAGTCTCCTCAGACAAGGACCTACAAACAAATGATTCTAGAAGTATAAGAAATTCTAGTGTTAATACTTGTAATGATGCTTCGTCCATTGTCATTCCACAAAATGATCAGCACAACATTACAAATCCAGAGAGCAGACTTTCTTCCATGAAAATACTTACTGGATTTCAAGGCAGTAAGGCTGCTTGTGCAAAATCAGTAAAACAGCCAGAGATTGGACAGGAACAACCTGTGTATGCACTTTTGCCCAATGGCAGACAAGCAGTTTTTCTTAAGTGTATGTCATCGAACAAATCTCTTGTACAAAACCATAATATTTTTCAAAGTCCTACTTATAGTCAAAGTTCTGAACCAAAGAAAAATGGAGCAATGCAACAAAAACTTTTTTTGAAAATTAAGACTTTTCCTGCTGCAGACAAATGCCAACCAGTTAGCAACATTTTCTCACCTTTGCAATTGAAAAATATGAAGTGTTGCAATAGTCCTGCACTAAATCAGAAAAATACAGCTCAACCTTCTAGCAATGCCTTATCCTTATCAGGTAGATTGATGCCAGCAAATGCTTGTTCAGCAAATGAGAAATCAAAAGATTCTTGCTCCTCTGTAGAACTAGTACATTCCTCTAGAGTTGGAAAGACGTGGTTACAAAAGATCCCTTCTGATTTAACTCAAAAAGAAACTACTAACAAAGAAAGCAGGTTTGAAAATCAAAGAGCAACACAGAATATTTCAACACAAATGTCAAAGGTTAAGCGTAATTCAAAGCAAAATGATGCTAAACTTTCTAATGCTACAGTTTCACAGAAGAATAAGAACTTGAAACGGAAAGCTAATGATGACTTTCAGGGACCTCCTAGAAAGAAAACATTGCATCGAAAGTGCAAAGAAAAAAATCAAGTAGACATGAATGAATTTGAATCCTTGTTTCAAACCCCTTATAGACCAAGAGGATCAAAAGATACTATAAGGATTTTAAATTTACTTCCTTTTCATTCTAAGCAACTTGTCAAATGCCCTCGGAGAAATCAGCCTGTTGTTGTACTAAACCACCCTGATGCCGATGTTCCTGAAGTTGTAAATGTTATGAAAACTATTGCAAAGTTTAAAGGACATGTTCTAAAGGTCTCTTTATCGAAGAGAACAATAGATGCTCTTTTGGAGCCAGCATATTATAGCAACAGTTTGTACTTATTTACTAATGAAATGACTCGAAGAAAACACAAAATGCTAAAACCTGTAAGTCCTGTAAAAGAAAGATTTGTTTTAAAATTAACACTGAAGAAGACTAGCAAAAATAATTATCAGATTGTGAAAGCTACCTCTGATAATACGCTGAAAGCTAAATTTAGCTGCTGGTTTTGTGGGAGGATATTTGACAATCAGGACAATTGGGTAGGGCATGGACAGCGCCATCTAATGGAAGCCACTAGAGACTGGAATTCATTAGAATAACTTATTAAAGAATACAAAATCATGTTCCTCTGACTGCAAATTATTTTGGCTGATAGCATCCAGGAACACATTCAAATTATGTTTTTTAAATCAAGTTTCATGTTAGCACCTAAAATGGATCTGTATAAATTTTAATTAAGTAGTTGCTATTGCAGTTTAATTTGTGTTTGTTACTACTATCATGGCATATATTTGTAATTGGAGAATGAAATTCAGGGCTTTTCTGTCTTGTATATATTTAAACATGAAAGTGTGTACATATTTTTATACTTTGGTTATTTGCTACAAAATCTTGCACAGGAATTGTATTTTCCAGCTCTGTGCATGCACTACTAAAAGGGTTTTCAGCTATCCACAGCTATTGCCGTATTTTTCCTTGATCTTTTGAAGATTTTTTTTCCAGGGATTGATCACTGTTGTTAGCAAGTGCCTAAAAGATGTGAAGCAGTTTACTTTCTGTCAACTGTATAACCATAGGTCTGTATAGGACCAGGTTTCCTAACAGTTTCTTTTAAAACAAAGCCATATGTGAATGCTTTAAGCTATATTGCTATGCACATGACACTTGTACTATTTCTGTGCAGTTTGTCTACTTTCTTAGTGAAGTATTTTTTCATACAAATCAATAAACTTATTACTGTGTTTATGCCTGATGAAGATAACTGTTGAAGAAAATGTATTCCCTGTTTGTATAACAGTACTGCTGAATTCCAAGTGAACAAATTTGTCATCCCTACAACATTGGTATTAAATTTTATTAAGAATCTGATTTCATAATTTTGGAACCAAATGCATGTAAAAGACAGTCTTATAATTGTGATCATGGTCATGCTAGAAAGCAGAATGTGATTTTCTCTGTTGTTATATTTTGGAAAGAGTTCCTTTTAACGGAACACCATCAGTTGGGATATGAAACATTGATGTTTCGTAAACTTCTGTTAAAAAGTATTCGAATTTCATTGAAAAATCTCTTGCTTGGACCATAGTTTATTATTTAGACAAAATATTTGTCTCAGGTTGATTGAAGATTTTGTCAGGCAGTTTTTTCCCCTTTGTACTGAAAGTATACATAGATGATTTCATAAATCATCTTAGGTTTCTTCTGACCCTTTACCTCTACACAATCTACTGGCTTTCGGAAGGCCTACAGACTTTTTTGGGGGGAGGGGGATGCCATTGCATAATTCTGGTCTGTTTAGGTACTTTTACCTGGAAACATAATCTTTCTCTCACTAAGGAATAACAAAAATATCTGCTGTAGTGCAGACCTGCCAAATTAAAAGTTGTCAACTTTGTATTAGATACACATAGCTTTCAAGTGAGAAGAATACACTGAACAATAATATAGATGGTTCCTTCTTTCTCATGTAAAATGATGGATAAGAGGATATTTCTTAAAATTTTCTACTAACTTGAGATTTAAGTCAGGTCCAAACAGGTGCTGGGTACTGTTAACCTGTATGTTGATAGAAATAATATATTAATCCCTCTTAAGAAAGTGAATAATTTGATATTAAAGTGATGTGTTTTGAAATGAATTACAATTCAGGATTACCTCTAAAAATTTTCCCTGCACATATTTCTTGTTAATAAATTTGTTATATAGATATATTACTCTATAATTGTATTGAATAATTTAAACCTTAAATAAAGCACAGGTGTTTATTAATGTCAAGGAATTAACGTGCTGTCAAAAAGTCTTGGTTGTTTTGTTACTTGAGCTGACTTTTCTGGTAATAAACAACTTAAATATTTTAAATAGGAGCAATTGTATCAAGATAAATAAACACCTGCATATCTAGACATTTCACTTATATTCTCTATAAAAAGAAAACATTAAGACAGAAGGCTCAACCATGTATTTAGATCGAGTTTCAACTTGTTTGCAAAATTAAATTTTCAGACTACTGCCAAGCAAGGAAACATGCACATATGTATGCTTCTAACATGGCTTAAGTACTTATGCTTTGCTACAGTACTGCTACATGTCATACTGCTTGAATATGTAAGATCAGAATAATTTTGCCCCTCATTTTCTTGTAATACTGATATTTTTAATCCTGTTATATGGCACAAAAATAAATTTTAACATTTTGGGTAAAATAGATTCTTCCAAGTGTTGGTTCAATTAAGTAGCATTCCTTTTTAAGATTATGTTGTGTTCAACTGGAATAATCTCTAAAAATATGTAGAGAGACTGGAAACAAACCCATTTCTTTACTAATTCTTTAAACAAGGTGACAAATGAGTGCTGGATAAATATGTATGGTTAATTTAAATATATTTGATTGTTAGCTGCAAACCTGTGACAAAAATCAGACATAGTTAAGTGGGTGATATTGTTGAAATGATGTTTCATTCTTTCAATCTTGTCCAGCTCTTGGCAATTCTATGGTCCAGGTTTCTCCATCTCTTCTGATCTTGCACTACTTTGAGTTGTTCTGTCCTCTGGCTGGTGTCACCTTTCATAGTGTCCAGTCACTATGTTCTATGGCTGCCTATTTCCTTTTACCGCTAAATTTATCACTAAATTATTGACCTTTAAAGCGCTCCATGGCATAGGACCAGGGTATTTGCGGGACCGCCTGCTGTTACCGATAACCTCCCACTGGCCAGTACGCTCACACAGAGAGGGCCTCCTCAGGTGCCATCAGCCAAGCAATGTCGGCTGGCGGACATTTTGGAAAGCGCGGAGCCTTCTCCTCCGCGCTTTCCGAAAGGCCCTTAAGATTTATTTATTCCAACAAGCCGGCCTTGCTTGATTGATTTTAATGGGGTTTTTAAATCTTTGGTATTATTAATTTCTGGGGTTTTAAATTGGGTATTTTAACTGGGTTTGAGACTTTTATTTTGGAACGCCGACGATTTAATCTAATTTTAAATTTTTTAATATTTGTATATTTGTATTATATGTGTTTTAATTTGGCTGTTCACCGCCCTGAGTCCCCCTCCCGGGGAGAAGGGCGGTATATAAATTGAAATAAATAAATAAATAAATATCAAACTAATTGGAGAGATACCCATCTTCACCCACTTTAAAAACAAATTGGGTTTATTTATCATTTTACTGTGTTCTAGTTAAATCAGAATCCCAATGCAACATTTTGTAATGTATTATTTGGAAAGAAAAAAAATTGTAAAACATAATGAAAACTTAGTGAAACTGGATGTAGATTTCCCATGAGTGAACAGCAAAACCCTACATTGCTTATTTGGGAACAAAAATGTAAAATTCTATCTTAATGTTTACACGTAGTATGCCCAGTACTAGTATTGTTATTAAATAAGTATTTAATGTAAGTAGTCTTCAACTTATGATTGTTTAACTACACTTTGAAGTTATGATGGCCTTGGAAAAAGTTACTTACAAACATCCTTGAAGTTATAAACTCTGCACCATCTCCCATGGTCATGTGATTGTAATTTGGGCACTTGGCCATTGATTTGCATTAGTTACATCATCCTGTGATCACATGATTGTGATTGCAACCTTCCAGACAAGCTAAATAAATTGGGGTAACCAGGTTTTCTTAATGACTCATGTACTTAAAGGCTAGGGTCATAAGATCAGGTCTAGTCATGTAATAACTCGCTTAACAATCACATTCAATTATTGACTGAAATCTCTGGTCCCAATTGCTGTCATAAATTGAAGACTAAGTAATATTTGACTGAGATACTAAACTAGTTAGTATTATTTGACTGAGATACAAAACCAGTTAATCTGTTGCAGTTCTTGTACAAGAACTGCAACAAAAACAAATGGTAGAATTTGGAATGCAGCAAGTACCCTTATTAAAATTAATGGGAAGCCAAACTGATATGTGCACCTAAGTTTTATAGCTTAACTGTCCAGTTTAAATTTCCCAGGAGTCATAAAATTCAGGTTCCCATTTTTCGTTTTGAAAAGCTTCAAAAATAACAACTTGCTGGATGCAAATCACAACTGTGCATGATGAATCTTCTAGTGGAAAAAAACAATCTTGCCCCACCCCCACAAAATCATCAAGAAACACTGAATACTTGTTCATTAAATTCATGTGGCCGGAGTATTTAACAGCCCTGAAACATTTTGCAGAAGCATGCAACAGCTGACAAATAGTTAAGTATTTACTGTGCAAGAATGATAAATTCTTACAGATCATGACTGCATCTTGATAAATTATACATAATTATTTCTATATATGTACACTTAAATCAAAATTGGACAGTAGCTTCAACAAATACAGGTAAAACACATACCAGTCCATTACACTAAATAAACGTTCTGATTATTTTAGATGGCTGTCAGAGGAATAAAAATCCTGCTTTTAGCTGGTTACATGGAATACAGATACCCTAGCTTTGAAAAATACAAGGTTTAGCAGGACAAGTAAACACTAGCAGGTATAATTTTAAATATAGTTTGTCTGCCACAGAGATTTTTTTTTTTGCCTTCAGAGTTTGTAATGTCTATATATAAAAAGGCTTTGGGCACTTTATGACTGGAGCAGCACTTCACCAACGAATCCACCAGCTTTGTCACAGCCTGGTGCTTGCTGGAAAATGTGAAGAAAATTCTTCTAACAATAGTTGTGCATGCTTGTTCAGATGCTCAAATCCTTGGAAAATAAGGTCTGGAAGATACTCCATGATGCTCCTTGATGCAGTTACAAAACTCTAGCAATATATTTTAGCCTGGTGGAGTCTTTTGTATTGTTTTGACTGTCAATGAGAACGAGAGAAGTCCGCTGATGATTCTCTATTATTTCTGCCACACTGTCAAAGTGCTGGATTGGAAAAACAAAAATAGTTTATTCGACACAAATCCTGCTGAATGGGTCAACAATCATAATTTAAATTTAAATGCTCTTTTTGTTTAGCTCTAAACAAAACAATTCTGTTTGAGAAGTCAGCATTTACATCTTCTAATTTCAATACGTTCTAGCCCTTTTGTATGTGAATTGTTCCTAATGGAGAGTAGAGTAAGCTAAACTGCAGGTAGTACTTCTTTCAAGGCTGGCCTCATTTTTTTTTAGAAAAGATCCTAGTACTAAATATGGCCTTATTTTGTCATTACCATTAAAATAGAATGGTTAAATAGTTTAATGTCAGCACCCTAAAGTAACTTAAGTACATTTCTTTAACGTAATTGACACGAATTCTAAATAATGAGACATGGGGTTTTTTGCTCTCTTGTGAAATAATGGGACAAGTAGGTGCTAAGGCAATATAACCCATATAGTACTGTTTTAGGTAACCCTGGCAAAAGATAATAGGGAAAGTAAACTCCATGTTCAACTGTTCTATAGGATTTCCTTTTTCTGCACATAAGTACTAATCAAAAAGCTCACATATGCATACGACTTAATTTTCCCATATGATTTTTTTACATTCTCTTGCCCTCTACTCACTGTTTTGTATAAGAATGGCATTACTGCAATCAGTAGAACCAAATTTAGCAATTACTGAAATTTCACTGATATAAGTGGGGGGCACTTTAAATGCAAGTAAATACAGATTAATCTGAAGTAAATATTCCAAAAGCAGGCTAAAAATTTCTTAACAGTAATTGTAACTTTTAAATTAACACTTAATGATGAACATTAATGTGAACAATCACGATTCAAAAACTGCTTTCCAGAACAGCAGCTGAATTTATGTAATGTATATTGTTTAAAAGGCAAGATCCGTACTGTTTTTATCCCTTCGGATAAAAGCACTCTTCCAAAGTTTTGTCCCAGGTGTGTTAAAACTTTAGTGCATTCTGGAGTTGTGAAGGCTATGGTCCTAATACATTTTGGAAATTGCCACAGATTAGCAAAGACTGCGGTAAGGGTTTGCAAAGAAAATGGCTGTCCAAAATAGAAAAAAACAACTATAATTAGTTACAAGGTCCCACTGTTTAAAAGCATGCAGTCATAATTTGAAGTTTTGGGGTTGTTTTTTTTTTAATTAAGTCATGATTTGTTTCCCTATCAGAAACTTCCCCCTTTGGAATTGAACAACATCCCTTCATATAGGTCAGGGGTGTCAAACTTGTGGCCTGCATGCCAAATGCATCACACACGGGCCATGCCAACCCTGGCTCCGCAAAAGCAAATAATGTTGTGATACGTCACATGATGCGATTGAGTTTGACACCCTTGGTTTAGGTAGTCTGGTGCTGATTAAATTCTGCTCCCTTTAAGAATATCTACCGCTAAAAGCTCCTAGTGAGAAATCTTTAATAAGGAAAACAGAGAGATTCATAGTTAAAGAGAATGGTACATTGTATTCACAGTTTAGTTAGAGTCGCTTGAACTACAATCTCTCTACCTGTAAAGAACAATTACAGAGTTGGAAGGGACCTTCGAGGTCATCTAGTTCAACCCCTTGCTCATGCAGGAGACCTGTACTAGGGATTCAAACCGCCAAACTGCTGACATTTCTGATCGACAAGCTCAGCAGTTTACCCACTGAGCCACCAGAAGCTACTGTTCATTTTTATGATCAACATATTTCTAAGCAGTGTAAACCAACTTTCCATGCATGTATTTAGAATAAAAATCCAAAATCAATCACCCACCTCCTCACCAGTCTTTTCTCTACCCAGAGCGTATTGTCTTTCAGATTCAATAAATCGGATTGGAATGTTATATACTCTTTTGTTATAAAATACAACCAGTGTATATGGTTGCTTAGAATCTTGTCCAGAACTCTTCCTTACTAAGAAAGACCCATCCTGGAAAAAAAAGTGAAAAGTATGAATTTCAAAGAATAATGAGAAGAAATAGAGTTAGTTCAATTTTCTGAATCCTTTTTTTTTCTTTCTGATATCTTAATTGAGAAAAAGAAAAGCCCTCCAGCATTGGGCTGGAGTTTTTGGTTTTTACAATCTCTTGGCCTACTCCTATGTCCACAAAAGATCCATATATCTATTTAGATGTACATAGAGGATTATCTAGGATAGATATTCTGTATTCCTTCTGCACTGATTTCAGGGATTCTACTGTTACTAAGCTTATTTCTACCTGGGAGAAGAAACAATTCTTTACATTAAATCAAGAAATGGTTTTCAGAGTAAAGCAGATGTTCCCAAAATTGGATTTTTCTTGATTCACAGGGACCTTTGTTTCAAATATTTTTTTAATGGAGCCCTTGGGTCTAAAGAAATACCTAATATTAAGTAGGTAAGCAGCCCAAATTTGAAATATTCCACAGCGTCCCTGTTCTAGCAACCTGGATGCTAGGATAATTTCTGTGGACCCCAGCCTTATAATTACTAAAACAGTCCAGTTTACAACGAACATCTGCCTGTTCCTTAAAGGATATGTTATCCCAAATATTTTATTAAGCAGCCCACCTATTTAATTGCATTCCCATTCTCTATTTAATTTAGCCAGTCACCTCCTTTAGTCTACCATTTTTTTCTTCTGTATACTTAGCTGAATCTTATGCAACTATGCTTTTCTGGTCCCCTCACATTTATACTAATAATATTTCAGTGATATTTTTGCCTCCCTGTCATTATTAAGAACTGCATAAAGTTGTTTTTTAACATTCCAAAATAAAGGTCCAGTGTTATTCAAATTTTAAAGTATGAGAAAAATGGAATGCGTATCTTTCTGTCTGTTTGATAATCTTTTTTTCTGATTCTCTCCTATGCTTCTGAAGAATTGTTCAAGGAAATACTTTTTACCTTGTTTGATCTATGTAATGCCTCCTCAGCTATTTTCCGATCACTAGAAGCCATGTACCACGCTTGACCAAGAACACCAGCATCCTGTTTAAAAAAAAACACATTCCTATCTATATATCCCTAAAACCAAAGATTTCCTATGTTCTTTTTTAAATAAAAAAAATAAAATTTAATAAATTGTATATTAATCAGGAAGAGTTTCACAGGATGTGAATAATTTATGAACGATGTATGGATATGTAAATATTAAATTAGCCTTTGTATAGATTTAATCACAAAATCTGTAATGTAAATATGTGATTTTTATAAACATTCTTTTGATAGAAAAATATTAAAATGAACATTTATTATTTATGAAGAACTTGTGAATTACCCAAAGAATAGCTCATTAAATTTTGATCAAAATTTGGTGACATCTAGTCCCCTCTCCCATATTTTAAAAAAACCTTATACCACATTTATACCTGTTCTGCTTGAAGGCTATTACTTCGAGTGCGTATAGTGTGGCCTGCAGGTTCTGGAGATCCTAAGAAAGAGAATATTATTTGTAGGCTACCATGAATATAGTGTCTATCTATGTAGACTACTAATGAAAGAGCCAATGCTGCAACATTGCCATCCTACTCTTCAGTTGTATTTCTTTTCTATTGAATATGTTTGCTGAGGATAAGTTATTTCCTTCAAGATCAGTGACAAGGACTGAATACGGAAAATTCTAACTGCCAGCAAAGTTTCTACCCTGATCAAAATGAATTAACTGGAAAACCAAAATTAAATCAAATTTAAGAATACTTACTTGACAAGATTGGTGGCTTCTGAGGTAATGGCCTGAGGTAATGGGGTTGGAGATTAAAGAAACAAAGAATGGCATTAGATATCATAATGCATTTGCCCGGAATTCAGTGATGTAAGAAAAAAATACAAAAAGTATCTAACATTTATTGTTAAGAGTCTGACAATTTGTAAAAATCTCACCTGTTGACTCTTAGAAAGATATATTTAGGGTCCACATAGCTTGCATTGGACCATGTGATTGTTTGATTTAATTTAGGAATGTACATTCAATAGCAAAGTGATTGGAAAGATGCTTTAGATCTGGTGCAGGCATGCTTGCTGTATTTCAGTGATTCCTTAAAGAAATTACGCTTTTTGTTGACTTGCATGGTATTTGTGCTATCATAGGAAATACGTATTTGTATGCGAAGGGGATGCCATGGCTCAGTTGTTAAAGACACTGAACTGGTCAGCTGGAAAACTGATATCCCGTGTTCAAGACCTAAATGCCACATAACGGGGATGAGCTCTTGTTACTCGCCCCAGCTCCTGTCCCACCTAGCAGTTCAAAAGCAAGCAAATGTGAGTAGATAAATAAGTTCCACTTCGGTGGGAAGGAAACAGCTTTCTGTGAGCCTTGATTTATGGTCATGTTGGTCACATGACCACATAAACGTCTCTGGGATAAGTTTGGCTCCCTTGGCTAAGAAACAGAGAGAGAGTCAGATATGAAGAGGCAGTAACATAGGTCCTTTTCTAGTTTTTATTCCTAATTTTAGTATGTTGTATAAACCCAACCTACGTTGTCTTGTAATCCATCCTTAAACAATCTTTTTGCCTGGTTGATGACCCCAATGTGAATTATCCAAAGGTATTTGAAGATGAGCAGAAGATAATCTACCCCAAACAGCCAGCTGCTCCGCTCTTTAACAATAGTTGATAATAAAGACTAACAGAACCTTTGGTTGTGATGTTATGATATTTCCATCTTCCTGGTAATTTGTAACTGATTTTATGATAATTTCGTAGAAGAAACAAATTGTGATACTCTATAGGAGGCATAAAAGCCTAAATAACCAAGTCCCATTTTTGATTGCAACCATACATTTCCTATAAAGTTGAACTTGCTCATTAATGTTGTATAAAAGCAATATGGAAGCAGGGGTGAAATGCTCCCGGTTCGGATCGGATCGCCCGATCCAGTAGCGATGGCAGCTGTGCCCCCACCACCACCATGCCCAGCTGAGCCGCAGGATCATCAGAGGCTTTCTTTTTTTTTTTACTTTTAAAAGCATTTTTTCTACAACCTCTTCCGAAGAAAAAATGCTTTTAAAAGTAAAAAAAAAGCCTCTGATGATCACGTGGCTCAGCTGGCACAATCAGAGGCTTTTCAAAGCATTTTTTTTGCAACCTCTTGGCTGAAGAAGTGGTAAAAAAATGCTTTGAAAAGTCTCTGACGATCCCAGCTGAGTTCCTGATCGGCAGAGGCTTTTCAAAGCATTAGAAAAAAATGCTTTGAAAAGTTAAAAAGAAAAAGTTGGCCATGCCCACCCAGTCACATTACCCCCACCACCACCAACCCACGCCCACAGAACCGGTAGTAACAAATTTTATATTTCACCCCTGTATGGAAGGCTTGTTAGTGCCACATCCCACTGCATCTTCTCTTTATCAACTTTTACATTCTTTTGAGTCTCCCCATTTTAGAGTTAGAACCACCAGATCAAGATCTGTAATAATAAAGCTGTTTTAAAAACAAATGACAGATGTTTACTTTTGAATGCTGGAAGGGATGGGTGGAAGAGGCATGTCATGACTGGAACCCCGGCGGCGTTCGGCAGGTATAGGTTTATCTGAGTTTGAAAAAGGATAGAGAAGTCTGATTAATTAGGTTCACAAATGAATCCAGCTTTGGTGGAACTACTGCAACTTGTACTAGAGCAATGATTCCAGGCTCAGATGTTGATCTTGCACTGGCTGATATACAATAGCAATAGCACTTAGACTTATATACCGCTTCACAGAGCTTTACAGCCCACTCTAAGCAGTTTACAGAATCAGCATATTGCCCCCAACAATCTGGGTCCTCATTTTACCGACCTCGGAAGGATGGAAGACTGAATCAATGTTGAGCCTGAGATTCAGTCTGCCAAACTGCTGGCAGCCGATGATCAGCAGAAGTAGCCTGCAGTATTGCGGCTACAAGGTTGTTTGCTGATCTATTCTATCCTTAACTGACTAAATATCTTGCTATATAAATAATACCTGTACATTAATCACAGGATTCCCCTGAAAAAGCAGGGCTAGAAGAGGGATTAAAAGATTAAAAGAGATTATGAGCCACGGTGGTGCAGTGGTTAGAATGCAGTACTGCAGGCTACTTCTGACGACTGACAACTACCTGCAATTTGGCAGTTCAAATCTCACCAGGCTCAGGGTTCACTCAACCTTCCAAGGTTGTTAAAATGAGGACCCAAATTGTTGAGGGCAAGATGCTGACTCTGTAAACTGCTTAGAGAGGGCTGTAAAGCACTGTAGAGCGGTATTTAAGTCTAAGAGCTATTGCTATTATGCCAAATTTAAGTAAACGGCAGACACCTCTGGATTAAAATACTATGCAAATTTTTTCTATAATTGCTAAAAGAGCAAGGGCAAGTTACTAAAAAAAAAAAAAAACCCAATCTATTTCTGTTCAATGGGTAGATAGTGACCTGATCATACGTTATAATTAGTCATTATACTATCTAAGTAGAGCCAACTGAATAAATCATAATTGGCTGGATTATGTGTAAATCCATTCATAATGTCACTTGGCCTGTGAAATAAAGACTGGTATACCAATTTTAGTAGACTTATCTGAACTGTTCCTTACATTACAATCTGTTCATTAAGTGTCAGAACACACGTACATGTGTTATCTTTAGAAAACAATCATGCATATACAAAGATTGTAATCTTATTTAAGCAGACTTTTAGTGTTTCACAAGCACTGTAGTTCACCAGAAATTGGACCGTAATGCACTAACAGGTTGGAGTCCAAATCCCACAATCTGTGTTCTCTGGGGCTAACTGAAGTTTGTCAAAGACAAGCCTACTCTTAAATTAATTGTTTATTGATTAATCTAGTCTCCTTTTCTATACTGTAAAGGTGAATTCAACAATTCCAGCAATTTACAGGTCCTCAATTTACATCATTTAATTTAATGATTGTTCAAAGTTACTATATCCCTGGAAAAAAGTGACTTATGATTGTTTTTCACACTTAAAACCATTATGAGTCAGTTGCCAAGCGCCTGACCCATGGTCATGTGATCAAACATCAGGCGCTTGGCAACTGACTCATGTTTATGACGGTTGCAGGGTCCTGCGGTCATGGGATCACCTTTTGCAACCTTCCGACAAGCAAAGTCAATGGGGAATCCAGTTTCACTTAACGACAGTGTTACTAACTTAACAACTGCAGTGATTCACTTGACAACTGCAGCAAGAAAGGTCATAAAATGGGGCAAAACTCACTTAACAAATGTCTCGCTTAGCAACAGAAATTTTGAAATTATAGCTACTGGCCTAGTGGGAAAATGCTTTCTTTGTTCTTAAATTGAGAACATGAGGATAGTCCTGTGAATCAGGCCCAGGTCTGTCCAGCCAGCATTTGATTTCATATAGTGACTCTGTCCAATAGAGGGGCTGGCTGGTTGCTTGGTTACTCCACTCCTCCTCTCCCCAGCCACCTGTTGGAATGTCCTTGGTTCCCACAGGAAAACTTTTTGTTTTGACTATAAAACCCCGGCTATTTCCCCCCTCCCTGTCCCTTCTTCTTCCTTGTGGCAAACCTGAAGCCTCCAAGATGGCCTTAGCCAGGCTCGCTTCAGGGTTGACAGGCTCATCAGATGCATCTAATGAGGCCACAAATACAGTCCTTTGCCCACACTATTGGAATTAATATTTATTTGTAGAAAGACAGTGAGTCTACTTGTCTTGCTATTTTAGCCAATACAGTACTTGCAACATCTCTCCGCACTCTCAATATATCTGTCTTTCAACTCACAGCTTATCCCTATTACTAATTGGAAAAGCAAGTTACTGGTAAGTTAATTCATATGTTCCACCACTCCTACAATATTATTCTCCATAGAAAAAGTGGCAATCACCAATAAAATTAAGTTTTAAAAAGGAAAAAAAAAGCAATTTACCTTCAGCAATATTTAAGTGGTCTCTATCAGGTAAGCTTGGTTTCTATAATATCAAATTAAAGCAAATAAATGTAAGTTTTATTTATACACTTTTTTTCTCAGACTTACTCAACAGAAAGAATGTCTGATAAAACATACCACAATATTAAGCATTTCCAAGTACATAAATTGCATAAATTTCTGTTGCATTCAGTAGTGTGCTGAGTACTTGCTCTTCTGCAGAAGCAGTTAATTTTACAGATAATCTCATTTGCATTTAATAATGGGATATCAAAGATGATGATTTGGTAGGCAATCATGTTGAAAAATTAGAATAACCTATCTCAATCTGATGGCTCCAGATGTGGTAGATCAGGGGTGTCAAGCTCTATTTCATTGAGGGCTGCATCAGGGTTGTGCTTGACCTTGGGGGACTGGGGTGGGTATGGCCAGCTTGATGTCACTCCTATTGGGGGTGGCTGTGGTGGCCCGAGTTCTCTGCTGGCGAAAATGGACTCCCGAGCTCCGTTTTTGGCTGCTACAGCTTCCTGCAACCCTCTGCCAGTGAACACGGAGAGTGTTGTGGCCCCGTCCTCTGAGCCTATCCCTTTGGAGGAAGGCAACTCTGAGCAGGAGGAAGAGGAGCCAGCCAGATCTCCCAGCCCTCCCCCTCTGGCACCGGCTCAGGTGCCAGCTGAAAGAGAGCCAAGTAGTGGGGAAACAGGTGTCTCAGATGAGAGTGAGGGAGAGACGTCATTCCTGGACGCACGCCAAAGAAGGCGAGAGAAAAGGGTACTGCAGCTGCGGCGTATGAGGAAATCCTGAGTCATTGGATTGGAGTCATAGGATCCATGACTCACTGGACCACACCCAGAAGCATATCTATTTAAGACAGTACAATGGGTCACGAAGTTCGTGACGAACAAAGCTAACTGCACAGCTAAACAAACGGAGCAACCTCGTAGTCTTGGAAGCTGGATGAACGGCAAAGCTACGTAGGTGATTTTCTTGTTTGTGTAAACCAATAAAGTCCTTGGCAGACGGTGTGCATATCGCTGCCAAGGTTGAGATAAGAACTGCAGAGTGTGCCAAGTGAGTCTTAACCCTCGGCTGGCTGTGTTTTTGTGGGTCTCTGAAGGGGGGGGACAGATCATCTTGTTCGTCACCCAAAACTCCATCGTTAACCCACGATGGACCAACAGCTGCAGCAGCAGGTACAGCAGATGCTGGAGGCCAATCAACTTCTGCAACAGCAAGTAGCACAGCTAACTGCACAACTTGCTTTGGGAAATGCTCCTGTAGCAGCTCCACCTGCTCCCCTTCCCCGTCCAAGATGCCCAGTGAACATGCCAGATAAGTTTTCTGGACAGCAGGAAATGTTCCCGGCCTTCTTGGGACAGTGCCAGCTGTACATGGCAATGCGGCCGGAGGATTTTCCGGATGACCGGGTTCGGGTGGCTTTTATTATCAGCTCCCTCTCTGGCACTGCCGCCCGATGGGCCACGCCCCTGTTGCTGCAAGACAGCCCCTTGCTTCTGGACTATCAGGGCTTTTTGCAACACCTGCGCACCATGTTTGAGGACCCCCTCCGGGTGCAGACGGCAGCGAGGCGCATCAAAGACCTCCGCCAAGGCAAGCGCCCCCTGCAGGACTATATTGCGGAGTTCCGATTGCTAGGCCAGGATTCGGCCTGGAATGAGGCGGCGCTGATGGATGCCTTCCAGGACGGCCTCTGCGATGAGATGCAGGACGAGCTGGTTCGGGTGGAGGCGCCACAGACCCTGGACACGCTGGTGACCCAATGCCTGCGCATCGATGCCCGCCTACAACGGCGACGGCCCCGTAGGGCTCTTCCGGAACCACCGACAGTGCCGGCACCCCCGCGTTTCGTACCAACAGCGCCCCGGACCGTACCACGTTTGGTGGCGACGGCTGAGGAGCCCATGGAGCTCGGAGCAGCCAGACCTCAACTGACGGCCCAGGAGCGGATGCGGAGACGCCAAGGGGGGTTGTGCCTCTATTGCGGCGAGGCTGGACATTTCGCCGCCTCGTGTCCCCGGAAGCGGAGTGGATCGCTCAAGCCTGTTCCGGAGCCTCGGCGTGACCAGCCGGGAAACGGGTCAGGCCTGGCCTAGGGGAAACTCTGGGTCAGGCAAGTGACCATGCCCCGCCGGAGGCGGCGGCTGTGGACTGTGAGCCCCCTCGGCACCTGATTTTGAACACCCGGGTGTTGTTGGCTAACCGGTCGGAGGGGCTCCAGGCGCACGCGCTGGTGGACTCGGGGGCCACCACGAACTTTATGGACCAGGCCTTTGTGGCCCATTACAAGGTTCCCTTGGTTCCAGTGGACCCTCCGTTGAGGGTCGAAACTATTGATGGGCGGGAACTTGTGGCGGGGCCCATCAACTTCGCTACTCAGCCCTTGCGCCTTGCCATTGGGAACCATGAGGAGGCGATCCAGTTTTATGTGACGGCGGACCTGCACTTCCCCTTGGTCCTGGGGATGGCCTGGCTTCGGGCGCACGACCCTCAGGTGGCGTGGTCGAGAAATGCCATCTCGTTCCCCAGCCTGCAGTGTGTCGACCACCTTCGCCACACCTGTGCCGGCCAGGACGTCTCTGCCCCGAACGTCTCCTTGCCTCCGGAGCTGACATCCTTCGCCGACGTGTTCAGCGAGAAGGAGGCGGATCGCTTGCCCCCGCACCGACCCTACGACTGCGCGGTGGACTTGATGCCCAACGCGCCCCTGCCCTCGGGACGCCTGTACTCCATGTCGGAGCCCGAGCTGGCCGCCTTACGGGACTTTCTGGACAAGAACCTGGCCCGTGGGTTCATCCGGCCTTCGACCTCCCCGCTCTCGGCCCCAGTCCTCTTCGTGAAAAAGAAGACGGGGGACTTGCGCCTGTGTTGCGACTACCGGCGCTTGAATGCCATCACGGTACGGAATCGCTATCCCCTGCCGCTGATCCCGGAGCTGATGGAGAGGTTGCGGGAGGCCTCAATTTTCACCAAGCTCGACCTCCGGGGAGCCTACAACCTGGTGCGGATGCGAGAGGGGGACGAGTGGAAGACGGCATTTGGCACCCGATACGGACACTTTGAATATACCGTCATGCCGTTCGGGTTGACCAACGCCCCCGCGGTCTTCCAGCACTTGATGAACGACGTGTTCCGGGACATGCTGGATCGGTTCGTGGTGATCTACCTGGATGATATTTTGATCTATTCCCGGACCCCGGAGAGTCACCTCCAGCATGTCTGCCAGGTCCTGCAGCGCCTGCGGGAGCACCAGCTCTATGCGAAGTTGGAGAAATGTTACTTCTTCCAGACTTCCATAGAGTTCCTCGGGCACATCATCACCCCCGAGGGCATCGCGATGGACCCACACAAGGTGGCGGCCTTGCGCAGTTGGGAACCCCCGCGTCGGGTGAAGGACGTCCAGCGTCTGTTGGGATTCGCCAACTACTACCGGACCTTCATCCCGGGCTTTGCCACCCTGACCGTGCCGTTGACCCAGCTCCTTCGGAAGAAGGTTCCGTTCCAGTGGGGGCCCCCGCAGCAGCAGGCCTTCGAGGATCTCAAGCAGGCCTTTGTCACGGAGCCGGTCCTGAGGCACCCCGATCCACACCGTCCGTTCGTGGTTGAGACAGACGCGTCCAACGTGGCGATTGGAGCGGTGCTGCTACAGGCTCCGGTGGATGGTGGCACTCTTTTTCCCTGCGCTTACTACTCCCGGAAACTCACTCCTTCCGAGCGCAACTACACCATCTGGGAAAAGGAGTTGCTGGCTATCAAGGCCGCGTTCGAGGCTTGGCGACATCACCTCGAGGGGGCCCGACACCAGGTGGAGGTGCGGACGGACCATCGGAACCTGGAGCACCTCACCACGGCCAGGAATTTGAACCAGCGGCAGATCCGGTGGTCGTTGTTTTTCGCCCGGTTCAACTTCCACGTCACATACATTCCGAGCCACCTCAACCAGAGGGCGGACGCGCTATCCCGTAAGCCGGAATACTTTTGCCCAAAGGACTCCCTTTCCCCCCGGACGGTGCTGCCAGCGGACTCCTTGGCCGCGGTCCAGGAACCGGTGGACCTGCGGACTCAGGTGCTGGAAGCGCAGCGACGGGACGACTGGTCGCAGCAGCGGAGAGCGGACGTCGGCCCCGCGTCCCCATGGACCGTGGAGGAGGGCTTGCTCAGGCACCGGGGTCGGCTGTACGTGCCCACAAGTCCGCTCCGAGCCCTCGTCATGAACCAGTGCCATGACAACCCCGCGGCGGGGCACTTCGGCTTCTTTAAGACCTTGAACCTAGTGACGCGGACTTTTTGGTGGCCTCGGGTACGGCACGACGTGCACGCCTACGTGACGTCCTGTGTGCCATGCCGACAGGCCAAAGCCGCGTCCGGCCCCCCTCCTGGACTCCTCCAGCCGCTGCCGACACCGGAGAGACCGTGGGGAGCCATCTCCATGGACTTCCTGACTGACCTGCCCCTGTCCGCTACGTTCACGACCGTCCTCGTGGTGGTGGATGCGCTCACGAAGATGGCACATTTCATCCCGTGCCGCGGCCTGCCCTCAGCTCGTACCACGGCTCGCCTGTTCCTGCAACACATCTTCCGCCTCCACGGCCTGCCGGACCGGGTGGTTTCGGATCGCGGGGCCCAGTTCACGGCCCGCTTCTGGAAAAGCCTGATGGCTGCGCTGGAGGTGCAGGTGTGCCTGTCGTCATCACACCACCCGGAGACTGACGGGGGCACGGAGAAGGTCATTGGCATACTGGAGCAGTACCTCCGCTGTTTTGTCAACCAGCAGCAGGACAACTGGGCCGAGTACCTTCCCCTGGCGGAGTTCGCTTTTAACAACTCCCAACATACCTCCACCCAGATGACACCGTTCCATGCCAACGTCGGGTACCATCCACGTTTTTTTCCGTTGACCATCATGGACTCCCCTGTTCCTGAGACCCGGGACTTCCTCTCGGAGCTGCAGGCGGTGCAGCAACTGGTGCGGCGGCAGCTGATCCGGGCGAAAGAGGACTATAAACGGTTCGCCGATCGCGGCCGCCGGGCGACGCCACCGCTGGAAGTTGGAGATCGGGTGTGGCTGTCCACGAAACACCTCCCCACGGACCAGCCGGTGAGGAAACTGGCCCACCGCTTTATCGGTCCCTTCCCCATCGAGGCGGTCATCAACCCGGTGGCCTATCGGTTGACTCTACCCCGCTCCATGCGGCTCCACCCCGTTTTTCATCGGTCCCTCCTGGTCCCTGAGACTCCCACTAGCCGTCTCCGCCGCCCGCCGCCGCCTGCCCCCCCAGCCGCAGCCGACGAGGACGACGCCTCGACGTATGAGGTGGACAGTATTCGGGACTCCCGTTGGCTGAAGGGGCGCTTCCAATACCTCATCGCTTGGAAAGGGTACGGGGCCGAGGATTTCACCTGGGTGGACGCATCTGCCGTTCAGGCCCCTGACCTGGTGCGGACTTTCCACGAACAGTTCCCGTCCCGACCCCATCCCGACCGTCAGACCCGGGGGAAGGGCCCTGCGGTGGGGGATAGTGTTGTGGCCCCGTCCTCTGAGCCTATCCCTTTGGAGGAAGGCAACTCTGAGCAGGAGGAAGAGGAGCCAGCCAGATCTCCCAGCCCTCCCCCTCTGGCACCGGCTCAGGTGCCAGCTGAAAGAGAGCCAAGTAGTGGGGAAACAGGTGTCTCAGATGAGAGTGAGGGAGAGACGTCATTCCTGGACGCACGCCAAAGAAGGCGAGAGAAAAGGGTACTGCAGCTGCGGCGTATGAGGAAATCCTGAGTCATTGGATTGGAGTCATAGGATCCATGACTCACTGGACCACACCCAGAAGCATATCTATTTAAGACAGTACAATGGGTCACGAAGTTCGTGACGAACAAAGCTAACTGCACAGCTAAACAAACGGAGCAACCTCGTAGTCTTGGAAGCTGGATGAACGGCAAAGCTACGTAGGTGATTTTCTTGTTTGTGTAAACCAATAAAGTCCTTGGCAGACGGTGTGCATATCGCTGCCAAGGTTGAGATAAGAACTGCAGAGTGTGCCAAGTGAGTCTTAACCCTCGGCTGGCTGTGTTTTTGTGGGTCTCTGAAGGGGGGGGACAGATCAAAGTGGCAGCCGAAAATGGAACTCGGGAGCCCATTTTTTCTGGTAGAAGCACCGCGGGCTGGTGCTTCATTGTTTCCAGTGTGGTCGCATGGGCCAGATCTAAATACCCCATGGGCTGGATCCGGCCTCCAGGCCTTGAGTTTGACACCCCTGTGGTAAATCATCAATATCCATAAATCCCTAGTCAGCATAGTCAGTATCCAGTTGAGCAACTCAAATGCAACCCATCCAAAGAGCATCGGGCTGGGCAAGATTGGTTTAAAATACTAATTAATTTTGTGGATAGAAGGAATGTACAAGTCATTGGAACTGTTCATTTGGTTTGAAATGTTGACTCGTTTTTATTTGAGACATTCTGATTTGTATTTCAAAACACTTAAGATTCAGTTTCGGGCGGTCAATTTGATTTAACCACACAAATAGGGGTGGGGTTTCGTTCATTTGGTCAGGGCTAGTATCTTGTTTGGATCACCTCCTTGATTTCCCTGACAAAAGCAACTGAAGCATCAAATCAATTTCTAAATTTGAGTTTTTTTCCTGAATAAATTCAATTTGTATATTTTATGTACACATCTTTGAATCACATCTGGAAATTAAAACTCCGCATAGTTCTAGTAGGCTAATGTATTTAGAATTATTGTTTTTGCTTTGCATTCTTGACAATAAAGTTTACTGAGTTTTATGTTCACTGTAGCAAATTATAGCTTGGGCATTGAGCAATTGTCTTATTAGCCATTGCATATTCATTATGTTAGCAGTGGAATCCATTCTGAATCATAATGTGTGTCTTTCAAAACAGAAAATAAACAGAAAACAATTTAAATGTTTGTCAATTGCCAATATCAAAATTATAATTGATTCTTCAATATGAACAGAAATTAAATATATTGAAAAGGGCTTTTGTCCTGGTCACAGGAAAGAAAAAAAAATTGCCAAAATCCATATTAAGGAAATATCTTTAACAGGCCAACACAGAGATATAAATGTGCTAGGTAGTGTAGTAACAAAAAAATGCTCCAATTAAGTCAGTAAGTTTAACAATATGTAATCCTGAATAGTGATCACAGAAATGGAGACCAATCATTGGAAACAAGTATTGCAACCAGTGCTTGTTTCTTCTATCCAACATCTATTGGGATAATCCTGCTGCAACTAATCCAAGTTTACACTAACTGACCACAATTAACAGACATCACTGGTCTGTCGCTCCCAGATTTCATCTGAAACTTTTGCTAAAATAGAACTGTGCCATTGCTTGCCAATTCTTTTTGCTCTGTCTAATTTCTTATCCTCTTTGTTTCAAGTTGATAATGACTGCATCTATTAAAAGTGGTGTTTATACCATATATATAGATTTTGGATATATTATGACATCTTCACTATGTCTGCTCATTTCCTATTCTTGAATCAGTGTTTCTTATATAAAACTTCCTATGATTCAGCACTGCAATTTCCCCAGAGGCTACGTCCAAATACTTTAGATACTGTTGAAAATTCCAGATTGTTTTGTAATGATTGATACATTTCCAATAATACAAAAAAAAAAAAAAAAGCATAATATGATCAATTTAATCCAACAGAATGCAAAATAAATATATGTATATATGCATACACATCCTGTATATAAATAGATACATAGCTTGAACAAGGTGGTGATGATATAATTAATTATTTTAGGTTGCTTTTAGAATGGCTCTTCAGTGTGATGCTTTTAAAAACACAAAACTCACCGGCGGTATTGCAGGATTCATTTGCTTTTTTCTGCAGAAAAAAAAAGTATGGATGCAAGAGTATTATTAAACTTCCTTTTGCTTTGCAGCCTTCTTTCTCATGATCCAATTTATGAGCACCGAAGTTTGGATGCCTATATTTCTTTACGCAAGTCCTTCTTCTGCACGTCTCTAAACCAGGGGTCTCCAACCTTAGCAACTTTAAGGCTTGCGGACTTCAACTCCCAGAATTGGGAAATTCTGGGAGTTGAAGCTCCCAAATCTGGAAGCTGAAGTCCACAAGTCTTAAAGTTGTCGAGGTTGGAGACCCCTGCTCTAAATGAAAGTCTCTCATACTGCCTCCATACTGATACAATTCATAATAAAGTGAAGCTAGCTAGCTCTGACAACCACACAATTTATAAACACAGGGTATCTCATTCTCATTGGTGCAATCTGTGGGGAAAGCATTAGGCTTGGATTCAAAAGTCCTTCTGCAGGGAGTCCTTGACTTAAAACCAGCCATTTAGCAACTACGATGATATTGGAAAAAAGTGACCTACAACTGGTCCCCAAAGTTATGATTGCTGCAAGTGTGCTCATGGTCACATGTTTTATGTTTTATGTTTATTGCATTTCTATACCGCCCTTCTCCCGAGGGACTCAGGGCGGTTCACAGCCATATTAAAACAATCCACACCAAAGTTAAAATTACTAAAATAAGTTAAAACTATTTGGCTGTTATTAAAACCCCTTATTAAAACCCCATTAAAACCAATTTAAAACCCACTAAAATTAATCTATTCAGTCAGGCCGGCTTGGTGAAACAACAGTCTTCAGAGCCCGACAGAAGGTGTGGAGGTTGGGAATCTTTCTTATATCCGGGGGCAGTTCATCCCATAAGGCAGGAGCTCTCACAGAGAAGGCTCTCCCCCAGGGGTCGCCCGCCGACATTGTCTGGCTGACGGCACCGTGAGGAGGCCCTCTCTGTGAGAGCGTATCGGGCAGTGGGAGATATTCAGTGGCAGCAAGCGGTCCTGTAGATAACCCGGCCCTAAGCCATGGAGCGCTTTGAAGATGGTGACCAACACCTTGAAATGCACCCGGAAGACCACCACATGATCAAAACATGGGCTCTTGGCAACCTGCATATATTTGCAATGTCCCAGGGTCAGTAATTGCCATTTGTGATCTTCCCAGCTGGCTTCCAACAAAAGCAAAGTCAATAAGGGAATCCAGGTTTGCTTAATAACTGCACGATTCACTTAATAACTATAATGATTAGTTTAACTAGAATGGCAAAATTAGGTTGTAAAAGGATGCAACTCCCTTGACAACTCTCTTGACAACTCTCTTGCTTACTAATGAAAACCCTGGTCCTAATTATGTATGTCAAGGATTGCCTTATACAGTACATAGCACGATAGTAGCCGTGGTGGCGCAGTGGTTAGAATGCAGTATTGCAGGATAACTCTGCTCACTGCTAGGAGTTCGATTCCTTCGATCCTGACTGGCTCAAGTATGACTCAGTCTTTCATCCTTCTGAGGTCGGTAAAAAGGAGGACCCAGATTGTTGGGGGCAATATACTGACTCTGTAAACCACTTAAGAGAGGGCTGTAAAACACTGTGAAGAGGTATATAAGTCTAAGTGCTGTTGCCATTTCCATTTCTGGATCTCTCCAAACCATTTTCAAGTTGGTTCTGTCACTGTCTTTCATTCGGGCAACCCCAGAATCCAGGGAAGAATCCAGGAATGCTACTGTCCCTTCATGCAAGCAAGTAGCAGCCTGCAATAATCAACTGAGCTGCCATCAGAGCAAAAATGGCAGTTCCTAGAATAAGGAAGTCTTCTTGCCTCTGTTTACACAGAAGAGGAATAACATGTGTATCTAGATGTCTATCTGGCTAACTTCATTGTTTTCCAAACAATCCAACTTGTTCTGGAATTGGAGCAATGCTTCTATTAGACTGCCTCACCTCGCAAAGGATGACATTGTACCGTGGCATGGCCCTGATATCAGATCAGTCTAAGGAGTCCACAGACTCTTACTAGAAAGGACTGGAATTATTGATATTAAACAATGTTTATTTATTTATTTATTTATTTCAATTTATAATTCATGTTAGAACATGATGAAACTTGCTTGAGCTAAGCGCAGCTGGAAAGGGGTGAACGAATGTCAGGAATGGATGATGGTTAAAAAAAGTCAAGATGGCAACTCTGATCATGTGATCAAAGCCTTTATCCCTTTTTAAAAATGTACATCACAGACTTTGCACACTGCCTTCTCAGGAGCATTTAAACTATACAAAACCTTCCTTTACATCTAGCCAATCTATCAGAGCAGTTAACTACTTCAATAACGGTGTCTAAAACGATTACAAACCATTAAATTGCTTCTGGTAAATAATGCATTTAAGGGTTACAAAAACTGGAAACAGTTTCTATAGTGAGAAGGAATGATTTTTTAAGAAACACTTACGTGATCCTGGGAAATGGCGATGGAACATTAACAGAAGTAAGTTTAAATTCTGTAGCACCATTGCTGCTATTATCTAAAAATCCAAACACAGTAGTTAGTTCAATGTAACTGTTGGTTAACAAAATGTTACATTTCTAAAGTTTAGACTACTGCGACTACTGCTTTGAGTATAAGCAAGCAACTGAAAATCAGAACTGTTCAAATCCACTGACCAAACTGTATTGGAAAAATCAGGAATACGTATGAATCTCCTTTTTCATAGGATTTGCCCAGTCCAGTTCAAAATACCTAAAACGCTCAACCTTAACACTCAAAATTTTGAAAGCATCTTGATAACGTAACATACAATAAAAATTTGATTTGATAGACAAAGTGGGGAGAAGCTGTGTCTATTAAAGCCAAATGTCAATTAAATTCCAGTTTACATAAACTGCACAACCATTGCTTTGTGATACAGTTCAAATGCAATTTTTAATTGTTGTATCCAAAGTCCACTGAACGGAGGCTCATAAAAATCAAAGTTTTATCATATACCCTCATATAGCATTTGCCAGAAACAATTGGTGTATTATCCATATACAGTTACAATTATGGATCAAAAATACAGAAACTTTCAACCATTTCGTATTATTTCATCAGTTGTGCAATGGCTCAACTGCAGTACGTTAGCATTATTATTCCCTTGACATGGTAGGGAGAGGCAAAGGGAGAAAATGATTAGTTTAAGGCAGTGTTTCTCAACTTTGGCAACTTCAAGGTATATGGACTTCAACACATAAAATTACCCAGCCAGCATGTACTAGGGAATTTTGGGAGTTGAAATCTACACATCTTCAAGTTACCAAGATTGAGAAGGTTATATTTGTAGAAAAGGTGAAATTCAAGGCTAAGATTCCACAATTGACATATTCTTATCTGCTACATTAAACCTGTTTTTGAAGCTAACATAGTTTGAAGGAACTATGGTTCTCCTGATGTTGTTGAATACAATTTTCATATGGTAATTTCTCACCGCTGATCATGTTCATCAGGATAGCTAGAAATGAGCCGAGGTGGTGCAGTGATTAAGGTGCAGTACGGCAATTACTTCAGCTGACTACTAGTTCAGCAGATCAGCGGATCAAATCTCACCAGCTCAAGGCTGACTCAGCCTTCCATCCTTCCGAGGTGGGTAAAATGAGGACCCAGATTATTGGGGGCAATATGCTATTTAGTATACTGTCTTTGGTGTAAACCGCCCAGAGTCCTCGGAGAGTGGGCAGAATAGAAACATGACTAATAAAATAAATAAAATAAATAAATTGTAGTTCAACAACATCAGATGGCCACAGGTTCCTCACCTGTTAGAAAACATTCTAGCAAAAATGAAAAGCTCAAACGATTCTTAGAAAAACTCAGAAAGATCTGTCATCAAAATCAATGCGCTTTGATATGGTGCAACAGTTTTGTTCCTACACAGTCACAGGATCACATGAAATGATAAAGTCAACATGAAACATGGATATTTGGAAGCAGCTTTTGTGCTCCTCATCATCTTAGAAGTCCCTGCACATTTGGCTTTAAGGCAGAATATTCTTACTTCCATCAGTTTGAGCTCCAATGATCTCTGGATCCTGAAATCAAAAGAGTTTTCAGATTATTTAACAGCTCTGGGCAAATTATAATTTAGGTATTATGGTAACGTGTGTTGCAAAGGTACTTATTTATTTTTATTATATGACTTAATGAAGATGCCATCATCAAATTAATTAATTATAGTTCTACACAAAATCAGTAAAAACATCAATAAACAGCAAAGGTGTTTTTTTCAAGAGGTAACTGGACCTCTCTAGCTCTGACTGGATGGTGGGGAATGGAAGGATTTCTTCAGAGCTGAAGAAGTTTCTCGGATGAGAAGCGAAATGTTTTCAAAAAACACTTTCCAAAGTCCAGTTGCTTCTTGAAAAAAAAAACACCTTTGGGACAACCATGATCTGGATGACTGAGAATCTCCATAGTCATCAATAAACAGCAGCATCGATATTTATTTATTTGTATCCTGCCATTTATTATTTTTACAAATAACTCAAGGGGGTGAACATATCCCACAAACTCTCCTCCTATTTTCCCCACAACCACCACCTTGTGAGATGAATTGGGCTGAAGACACACCCAGCTGGCTTTTGTGATTAAGGCAGAACCAGAACTCCTCACAGCCTCCTGATTTACAGAACATAGAATAGAGTTGGAAGGGACCTTGGAGGTCTTCTAGTACACCCCCTCTTTTCAGACAAATGATTTGTCCAGTCTTTTTTTTTTTTGAAAGCCTGTAGTGATGAACCACCCATCAGCAAATTCTGAAGGCAAACTATTCCATTGGTTGATTGCTCTCACCTTTAAGAAATTTCTCCTTATTTCTAGGTTGCTTCTCTTCTGTAGCCTGGTGCCTCAACCATTAGACCAAACTGACTCTCATATTAAAACTAATGTGTACACAGGCTTAACTTTCAGAAATGCTTGCACATTTATGGATGTTCTGCATGAGCAGGTTGTGTGGCTTTGCCCCATTTTTCGTAATCCTTCCATGCCTTTGGGATTGATCTGCTTACAAATCTCTAGCATCCTACTGAGTTCAATGAATTAGTCTTCTCTTGCCAAACTTGTTCTTTTCATTTTAATGTTATGAGAAACTTCTGCTGCTTCCCATTATGATTCATTAGCTCATTTCTTGTCGGTCAGAGTCAACACATTACTCATCAGTTTTTCAACTACCTTGGCAGATTCCTTCTTAGCCATATATAAGTCCATCCATAGTCCACAGATTTATATATGGCTGAGAAGGAATCTGCCAAGGTAGTTGAAAAACTGATGAGTATGTTGGAGGAAATTTCAAGACAGGGAATCCTCTGAAATGTCTGATTCTAAACTGGCTGGGGAATTCTGGGAATTAAAGTCCGCTCATTTTAAGATCGTCAAGGTTGGAAAACCTTGTGATATACCTTCAGTGAGATATGATCAGAAGACCCACAGCATTAATCCAAAGCAAGATAAAATCTGCAGCCAATAAAAATAGCTTTACACGCTACGGAAAAAACAATGGTCAGCTTGAAAAACATTGGTTTTATTAAGCACTGTGTTCAAATGGCACCAAAATAAAAAGCCCTAATTAACGAGCTTAGCTATACTGCCATCCAATCCCTATTTCAGAAGCATTTAAAGTAGGATTTCAGGGTTTCTGTTTAATCCAGCATGAGCACTGTAATGGCTTTGCGAAAATCAGATTTTGAAGCATGGTTTGTTGTAGGTTTGAATTTCAGTTTCTATAAACCGTAAATGGCAGTCATTCCAGATCTGGACATTGGGCATAAGAGACTGGGGGAGATGGTCAATTAAGAAATATGAAGTATAAATGAATAAAAATAAATAAGACTCTGATAAGGAAGGTTTGTATACATATATTTAGGCATGAGCAAGACAGGTTACTTTAATTATCCTGGAGGTTGGGCTAAACGTGTCATGGCTCCAAATATAAGCATGGACTAGAACAGGGCTCTCAAACTCGCGGCCTGCAGGCTGGATATGTCACGCACTGGCCACGCCCATGCCCGGTTTAGCGAAGGGGAAGCTGCGATACGTCATGTATCTTCTCTTTCTCCTCTGCCCTGCCCTCCCCTCCCCTACCTGTGGAATCTCACTGTGTCTTTATTACTTATTTATTAAGCAATTTTATATGGCTACCCAACTCATACACAGGTGACTCCTGCTATTAAAACTCCACAACATAAAAACCATACTTGTCCCCTAGCTATAGCCACACAATCAAATCAACCCCTCGATTATCTCTATTCATGGTCCCCAGGCCTGCTAACAAACCACATTTTCAGAGCCTTTCAGAAAAGCAACAAGTGAGGATCCAATCCTACCTCTGGAGGAATCATTTCCATAGAGAAGGGGCCACCACTGGGAAAACCCTTTTTCATGGTCCTACCAGATATGCATTCCTACTAGATGGGGCATACCTGTGGCATACTCTGCCTTCCTGTCCTGATGGCCTAAATGGATATAATGGAAGAGAGGTGGTCCTTCAAGCAGCCTGGCCCCAAGCCCCAATCTTGAAATGTAGATTACAGCTCTTGCAAAACTGGTGTTACATGCGTATGCATAATTGTGTGGGCTGCTACATTCCAAAACAAATGAAGCTTCTGGATACTTTTCAAGAGCAGCCCCTTCTAGAGCACATTACAATAGTCCAGACTGTTCATACTGGATTATGAACTTGTATGTGAAATACTTACAGTTTTAGGTGAAGGGCGGTTCCTTGGAAGTGGTAAAACGTTTCTGGAAAGAACAGAAAATGTTTTAGTCTTTTATTTTTCTCCTTTAAATAAAACTGCAATAAACTGCTTTCTAATGGTTGCTTTTAGGGGTATTTTTCCACTGTGAACTGAGCTGGGTTACCTAAAAAGGGGATATATTAATTTCAGTTCCTAAACCTGATGCCCCTCCAAGATGGATAGCATATATTCCATCTCCTACAATAAAGCTCTCATCATCATCAGCTACTACAGCACATTTCTATCTAGGGCTGATGAGAACTATAATCAGTAGATCAGCTCCAGAAAGCTGTACTACTTTTACAAACGTGCTTTTAGCTCTAATGATCCCCTATATTGAGGAAATACGTAGACTGTAAACTGGATTGGTCTCCCAGTTGGATAAAGACCAATGCCAGATCAGCACAGCTTGTAAAGAGTTTTGACTCCTTACAGTAAATGTGGCAGTTTCTTATGGTAAATAATTATTTAAATTGGCTGCATGGGATCTAGTCTTTTTTAAAAAAGTCCTATCTGTTCTTGAATGAGGCCAAATTTAAACTTGGATTCAAATTTCCTTAGGTACACAGGTGGCTGTATAACTGTATACAAACCTGACTCTTTCTGGTCAAAGTAGAATGCTACTCCCAAACCACATTAAATGCTCAACATGAATTCTATTCATTAGCAACTTAGAGAAACGTCTTTAAAACTAAAAACTAACCTGTCTGATTTAAATGTATCGGATGTAAAGGATTCTTTAGGTATGCTGCGTTCATGAGAAGGTCCTCCAGATGGCCTCAAAGCTGGCTTGGGAGGAAGCGGCTTGGATATCCTTAGGGACAAAAAATACAAATAGACTTTCCACACAGGATGACTACATTTTTGTTGTGGCTCCGTTCCCTGAGCCTGGATTATCAGCAGGAGAGGACTCCGAAAGTGAAGGAGAGGAGTTGGCAAGGCCTCCCTCTCCAGGACCCTCCTCTCTGGCAATGCCTCCGGAGGACACCGAAGGCCAAGAGATAGGCCCGGGGCCAAGCACATCCATGCAGCCACAGGTGGACAGTAATGAAGGAAGATGAGTCTTGGCTGGACCCTTGACAGCGTCGCAGAGATAAGCGTGCTCAGCAGAGGAAGAGGCATGCTAGGGATTAGGCTGAGTCACTGGACCACACCCCACAAGGTATAACGGGGTGTGGTGGCATTCAAGTTCTGTGACGAGCAAAAACTGGAAATAACTCATCCTCTCTGTGTTGGAATTTTGCCTGACTTATCGGACTGAATTCGGACTAATCTCTTTGTTATTGTGAGTAAAGATTATATTGGCAGCCAGCCACTGGGTTGCTGCCAACTTTGTCATCAAAGAATCTTTTGTGTATTGGCTTATTAATTCTGTGGGGGTGCGTGTGTGAGGCGGGGACAGAACAATTTCCAAGTCATGTTCCCCACAGATGTTTGAAAGTTCTGTATAGAGTGATAAAGCCGGGGGCAGAGTCAAAAGAGGAATCAGCCTAGAGTCACTACATAGCCACAAATGAACTAAGTCCAACCCCTCTTGAATTCCATTAATCCTTATCTAGCACTGAAATAGTGGTAAACATTAGTTGACTACATTAATGTGAGGCACAAAAATCCAAGGCCATACAGTAAGTTCCAATTAAACTACTGTATTGTTCATGCCTATGCACAGGATTTTAGTCAACTAACAGTAAGCAATATTCTGGTGCTATGTAACAGAATTCAAGAGAAGTTGTACTTAGTTTATTTGTGCCCATGTCATGACTCCAGGCTGATTCTTTTTTTGACTCCACCCCTAGTCTTTGCTACTCTTTCGCCTACATTCTGCCACCACTTCATAAAGTTTTTTTTTTTTTAATTTGATTTATATGCCGCCCTTCTCCGGAGACTCAGGGTGGCTTACAATGCGTTAAGCAATAGCCTTCATACTTGTGTATATTTATATTTATACAAAGTCAGCTTATTGCCCCCACAAACTGGGTCCTCAATTTACCCACCTTAGAAAGGATGGAAGGCTGAGTCGACCTTGAGCCTGGCTAGGATTGAACTCAGAGAAATTACAGGCAGCTGGTGTTAATTGCTGCCTTTAGTATGAGGCATTAGCCCTCTACGCTACACAGGCTCAATAGTCAAAGTTCTCCAAATATCAGTTGCTGGGGGATTATGTAGAATTAAAGTACCTAATTTCAGTGTGAAACTTTTGAATCAGGTATTCAATATGATATGCACAATGTGCAGATGGAGACATAGAAGCAGCACATAGAAAAAGTCGGGTTTATCAAAGAGGTTATAGTCATATTTGAATTCTAGCATAAATTGTCTCTTGCCTGACTCACATCAGCTATTTTGCAATACATCATTGCACTAAAATTCCACTGTGTTGTAAAATTACAATTATTTATCTTAGATTAAGACTTTTTAAAGGAGAAAATAAATTGGGGAAATAACCTCTACTATGTAGCAACATTTACTTATAATTTCAGAGTGAACAATAAGTTACCTGAGTAATGGAGGTGATGACTTCTGCTGGAGAAAATGAATTAGATTAGTATTCATAAATTGCATTTGGTTTTTAATTTTCTTAAGGAACATTTCCCCTAAAATGCCAGTTCTTGTCAATTTGTAGGCGATGCTGCGACAACTACTTCATATAACTGAAATATAATGTTCCTTCTGTAGTGAATTTCAAAAGCAGATCAAATAAACATGTCAAATTTGCTGATCCAAGCTTTTGTTACTAGTATTTTACCCTAGAAAACTAATATATATTGTTAACATAAATTATCATTGCAAAACGAGTAAGATTTAAGCTTGATTGATATTCTCATCTTTCCCTAGAAATGGATTTCATTGGTGCCATTTTGGGAAAGGAGATGAAAATTGCATTTGGTGTCCTTAAACGCTATATATAAAATGCAATTTTGAACATATGCATGATATTCCTCTTTCCTTTGTACACTCATGTATCACAAAGAGTTATTTCCCTCTTTCTGCTCTGAATATTTCTTCTCTTCCTGCAAAGGTAAGTCTTTTTTTTTTTTTTTTAAAATATATATATACAACATCCTACCTCTTCCTCAGGAATTTCATATACATCTGCAGACAAGAGGATAGAAACAGAAATAAACCATTTCTGTGCAAAACTAGGGACATGAATGACACAAAGATTTCATTTAAATAAAGTCTTAAATAAAGTCTCCACATTTTCTGGTAATTTTGTGGATGTGAATATAGATATGCTTTGCCCATACCTTCTTCCAGTTATGTTTTTGATTCCCCAGTCTAACCCTGAGATTTCCTAGTGATCTGCTAGGAAGCTAAGACTTGCTTAGCTTTCTGAATCGGCCAAATTCTGGGGCAATGAAAGAACACCCCAGAAGAAGACAAAGGCTGACCACTTTTGCAATGCTACCAAGAAAACATCTTCAATGCAATAATCAAGAGTTGACTCAAGGGTAGTCTTTACTTTATTTCTTAATGGATTGCTAGGAATTAAAATATTTTCCATTCACTGCAGCCTTAAGAGATGGCTTTGAAGAAAATATTAAATAATTTCAAGTCATGCTAAATATATAATTAATATGAAATGCAACCTTTAGCTACATTGCATTCATCTATGTATTATTTCGCTAAAGACAGGATTTCATGCCTGAAATACATATTAAAAGGGCAAGAGTTCTCTAGTCTGGTGCCTTATATACAGCAAATGTCTGAAGTACTTATGGGGAAACATTCTTAAAACGTGTAACTCATTTCCCCTTCGAATCCTACTTTTCTTTAAGGGAATGTAACCAATTTGGTTGCGTAGAATTAAAGCTGAACTCATTTCACAACCCAGTGATTGCATTTTTGCATGATTTGGGGAAGATAAAACGCAAAATTTTCCTACCTAGTGTGGAAGGTGATGGCACAGAACAGGGAGGCTTGGTTGATCTGTTCACTACGGGTGCTAAAAATGATCAAAGCAATGTATTAAGAGATTTCTGAGAAAGTCAAAATCCAGAAACACAGTTTAGATACCCACGCTGATCAATTACCTAAGGTTTTACGATTGCTCATGCCACTGAAAATTTAGGTTGCTTTTTCAAAAGAGTGAGTGATATGTATATTTTTGTAAATTCAGGTTGCTTTTTCAAAAGGGCGAGCGAAATGCATGTTTTTCTAATTTCAGAGGTCATTTGCATGGACCTCTTCCCAAATATATAAGGACACAGTTGGAAAAATTCGTGTTTCCAAAAAAGTGAAGGCTCATACAATATACTGGATGTAAAGGTGAAGGTACTTTCAGGAGTGCAAGAGATAGAAACGTGGACACTGAAAGCAGCTGCACCTGTACAATCCCAAGTACTGATGCATTTTGAAGGATGTGTAGGTAGGTGCTATGAATTTCTCTTCGTGCTCCAAGCACTTTTTAAACCTCTGAATCAGAAGCCCCGTAAAATGTAGAGCACTATTTTTCAAACTCGGCAACATTAAGATCCGTGAAACTCAACTCCCAGAATTCCTCACCAGCATGGGGAATTCTGGGATTTGAAGTCTACACATTTTAAAGTTCATAGTTTGAAAAACACTACCCTACAGCGTAATATATTATGAAAGTAATCCCAAGAAATATCTTTTAAAAAGCTGCCAAGATTTTAGTTCTCACTGTTTTTGTTTCTCATAGAAGTATTTTTTTTAAACTTGGCCCTAATTCTTTACCCAATCTTCCACTCTTCCTTTTAAAGTCCTTACCTTCTCATAAGAAAAGGAAAAGTTAATATGAATTCAAAACTCTTGATAGCAGGTGTTTTTTTAAAATAGCCCCCTGTGTATATTTCACATATTTCAGTCAATGCCTTAGTCACATCCCTATCTTTCTGAAGTTGCAAAGAAAATCATCCAAACCTTACGTTTTACAGGTTGTGAAGTGCTTTCTTCTGTGGGTTCTATATAATTATCTTCATCATCATCAACTGGTACAACATAATCTGCCTAAAAGAAAATGCAGCAAGGATTTAATATTTGCATGTTTAATATAAGGCAAGCAAATGCTTTCCTTTCAATGTTCAGTAAAGTTTTATGCATGTCCAATAAGCCATGATGGTGCTATGGTGAGAATGCAGTATTTCAGGCTAACTCTCCAACAGGAGTCCAATTCCTTTGATCCTGACTGGCTCAAGGCTGACCCAGTCTTCCATCCTTCTGAGGTCAGCAAAACGAGGACACAGATTGTTGTGGACAATATGTTGACTCTGTAAAGCGCTTAGAGAGGGCTGTAAAGCACTGTGAAGTGGTATATAAGTCTAAGTGCTACTGTTAATGTTTCAACTTTAAAATAAATGGAACTTAATAGTGTCCATTTTCTGACTGATCCAGGTAACCAAGTTTTGACTATCTTGTCAAAAGCATTACAAGTTAATCTCAAATGGAAAGGATCTATTTCCTGAATAAGAGATTGCTCTTCAATCTGAAATCTCATAGTGTGACAGGCTTCTATCAGGGAATTCTGGTCAGCATATGGCTGTGCGAAATGCAGCTTTTGAACGAACTTAAAAGCAGTCCCACATACGACATGTTGCAGTAGTCTATGCAGAAGATGACAGGGGCATGAGTTATTGTGACTAGATCCTCCCACCCCAGGTAAGGCTGCAAAATATGGACACAAGATGTCCCCTTTCAAGAAGACAACTTCATCTCAGAATGTTCTCTACTGCTCTAGTAGGCTCTCTTTGGGATTCAAAGCAGTAGTAGATTGCCCCCGGTTTGGACAGGTTCACAAGAACCGGTAGTAAAACCAGCAGGGGGCTCCGCCCACTGACTGGATGTCATCAGAAGTGACCTGCACATGCCCAGAAGCTTCTGCGCATCACTGAAGAGCATGTGTGCGCACGAGCAAAGCGAGTAAAGGTTCTTCTTACCTTAGTAAAGGTAAGAAGAACCCAGCCCTGATCCAAAGCCATTTCTGCTGGTAAATAGAAAGTTTAGAAATGGATGCTTTCTTTTTATAGCATGTTAATGTCTTAGTTTTGTGTCATTTTGTTTTATTAAACTTTTTCAAAAGTCAGGCGGAACAAAAGCAAGCAGATCCAGGCTGCCTACTCTTGCCTTAGTTAAGCTGGTTGACTCAAGTAATTTGTCTTGCTATCTTCCAAGTTCTGAGTAAGGTATAATTTAGTAGCTTTGCAACTGAAATCTTTATTGACAGACTTTTGATTCTCCGTGTCTGACTTCCTCTTTCCTTGTCAGTCTGCTTTGTCTCTTATCAGTGGCTTTAAATACAATTAAATTTGCCATGCAACCTCCTATTACAAGAAGAAATGGAAAAAGGAAAATAAAAGTCTCATGCGAAAACAGCAAGAGCAGATTTCTTCTGCCTGGTTGTTCCATCCCTCACGGAAAATGGAGTCAGCGTAATAAAAATGGGAAGTGTTACCTCATCATCCATTCGCTTGGGTGGGAGTTTAGGCTTCTGAACAGCAGGTGGCAGTAGTGGTAGCGGTAAAGTGGCTGTTTTCTTTGATAGAGATGCAGGTTGGTTTGGCAGAATAGGTGAAGGCCACGTCTTTGGTTTGCTAGATCGTTTGTCATCTGTGGATGGCAGAAGAAAAAATTACGTATAAATTTAAAAAATAATATTAAGGGCATTCCCTTCCATTTTCATGCAGTTGTATTTCCTTGGAATGAAATCCTACTAAGCTGTAGCAAGTTTATAGCACCAACAACCACATGAATCTATTTTGAACAGCAAGAGAAAGTCTATATCACATGGAATGATTATACGCAGGAACAGAGCAAGTTTATTTCTTCACAGGACTTGTGACAGCATTAAAAACAGTTCGTTTTTTATTGTAAAAGTCAGTGGTGTTTGTGGGTGGTTTATTCTTCCGTTTGCCGGAATGCCTATCTTATATTGCCGGAGCTGTCTGGCTTCTGGACTTCAGTTCTGCCAACAGGAAGGTTGATTCAACAGCTGAGACTTTTGTTTGTTATTTGGTACATGACATGCAAGAGAAGGCAAGAGAAGAGAAGGACACAGATGTTCGTTGGGTGAAGTGAAATCAAGTTTTTACTTCCCTTTTGTATGGAATGGAGACAATAGGATTTTTCATGCTATATGATCTATGGTGATTGGAGAAGTAATTTCGCTCCTTGTTTTTAAGCATATTGATGTTGGTGGCTTTGAAGATGATTAAGCTGCTTTTTTTTCAGGTCTGGGAAGTGGAAACTGTGGTCTCTGTCTCTATACTAAATGAGATTAGTTTCCTTAAAGATGTTAAATATATTGAGTTTCCTACTTGTTTGCATCTGCAATTTGATTTAAGAACATTGGATCATATCTAATTATCACAGCAAACCACCATCAAATACCATTTATATTGCTTGACTTAGACAATGGGTAACACACTTTATCAAAGCTATCCATAAAGTTTTACAAGGATATCTGAAGTTCTCCAATAGCATCCTTGTGATGCTATTGTACAACAAAAACACAAGTTACTTTGCTGGAATTATGATATATTATCAGCTCCACTCATTGTTTGACATTGGATGTTGTAATGACTCTTCCAAATAATGAGATGTGATTTATAAATATCTGATTCAGACCAGTCAATTTTAATTAAGCCATGCTGCTGAAAGAATCAATTTTTTCAAATATATTGCATTAAATATGCGGACTATATTAAATACATATCAGAAAATATCTTAGTTTAAAAATATGATTAAATTTATGTTTCATCCCTTAACAGTAAGTATTGGTCCAATACTCCATGACCACCTTAAATCTATTTGTGTCATTGAAAAAGCAGTCATATTATCAGCCTGTATTGAATCATTGATAGCTTGGAATCAGAAAAAAAAAGCTGAAAAATACTGTTAGTTTCCATCATGTTGTTTAAAGACAAGGTGGCCAAAAAGGATTCCTACTCAGTTTATTTTGCACTGGCATTTTCCCAGGCAACCAATCACCAAAGCTGACCTGAACCCATAATTCAAAACTGACCTTCAGTCAGAACTGAAGGAGCTTCTTGAATGAAAAGAGAAATGTCTTCAAGGAAAAGCAAAGGAAGTCCAGTTGGCTGTTGAAAAAGCACCTTTAAGACAACCATGACCTGGATGACTGAGAATCTCCATAGCCATCATTCAATATTTAATATAGCAATTTGGATAAAATGAATTCAGTCATTTAGTTTTGGTCTCCACGACGTAAAAAAGACATTGAGACTCTAGAAAGAGTGCAGAGAAGAGCAACAAAGATGATTAGGGGGAGGCTAAAACATATAAAGAATGGTTGCTGGAATTGAGTATGTCTAGTTTAATGAAAAGAAGGACTAGGGGTGACATGATAGCAGTGTTCCAATATCTCAGGGGTTGCCACAAGGAAGAGGGAGTCAAGCAATGAATGGAAGCTAATCAAGGAGAGAAGCAACCTAAAACTAAGAAGAAATTTCCTGACAGAACAATTTGCTTCCAGAAGTTGTGAATGCTCCAACACCGGAAGTTTTAAAGAAGAGATTGGACAACCATTTGTCTGACATGGTATAGGGTTGGACTAGAAGACCTCCAAGGTCCCTTCCAACTCCTGTTATCCTACTTTTAGATAAAAACAGTTTCATTAACAATATTGGAGGCTCATCAGTGCACCGTCCAAAACCATCTTAAGCATTTCAGAAAAAAAGCATAAATTATGATTAGTTTTATTTTAAGAAATAGTCCTCAAGGGTAATTGTATCTTTGGGAACACTGTATTTGGTTTGAGACTAGATCTTTTTGGCTGGGGCAAATAGATGCTAAAGCTTAGCATTGAAGTGTTCAATTTTTTCCAAGGTCTTTTTATTGACTGGTCATCCATCAAAAGAAAATGTAAGCTCCTGCATAGTTATTATAACAAAGGGACATTACAGGAGATCTCATCGGATTAGTTAAAATGTTCACAAATAATCTAAAATTGGTATAATCCACAAAAAGGGTTCCTTTGCGGGCAATGTAGCAAAATGAAATTCTAACAGAATGAGAAGGGATTCAAGCTTGATAGGATTGTTGTTTTTAAACATGAGAACTTGAAGAAGAACAGGTATGAATGTTTCAAGTGGGGATGAATTACCCTGAGGTCATCCACATGGAAAGAACCCCATCCAAAGGACAACTTAAAATTATCAGTATTTGTCATTCTAGGCCAGTGTTTCTCAATCTTGGAAGCTTGAAGATGGGTGGACTTCAACTCCCAGAATCCCCCAGCCAGCACTGCTGGCTGGGGGATTCTGAGAGTTGAAGTCCACTCATCTTCAAGCTTCCAAGGTTGAGAAACACTGTTCTAGGCAGTGGAATTCATTTAAATATATAGGTCAAGAATTATTTTTGCATTGTAGGTTTCTCCACTTGCTCTTGATTATTCTGTTATTGGCTATAATCTATCAAAAACCATGATTTTTTTTTAGTACATGAAAGTGTGTCTGAGTGTGTATGTGTACTCAAATGGATATTCTGGGAGGTCTAAATGCCCTTAGACCTCCCAGAATCTTAAAAAGCTTCTCCCTCAATTTGAAACTCTTCTGTTTCTTTGAATTCTGTATCATTGACTTTGATCTTGAGAAACAAGAGTGTGGACATAATGGACATACCTGCATAGACACCCTGAGCACATGTGAATGGTATTGGGACTGTCTTTGGCTCATGTTCACTTGGAGGAGGCTCATAGCTGTCATCACAGTTCTCTTCTGTGGGAACCACATACATCTCAGAATCCGAGTGGTGATCTGGATTTTCATAATCGCTGTCCTGGAAGAAGAAGATTGTGAATTTCTTAGGAAACTATGAAATGCGACTTTTAAAAACGGTTCAATATATTATGAGCTATGCATTTCAACAGCTAAAAGAATCCCTTATTTTAATGACACCCAAATATTACCCAAAGTCCCATAATTTTGGGCCCTACACACAGGTAGTAATCATTGTTTTCAGATGTGAATGGTCAATCATGGTCTAATTGGGTGACAGGCCATTGAAACCATTTCTAGACGGTGGGATGCTAGCAGAAGTATTTTGGCTTACAAAGCGATCATGGCTTGCATAATAGCATGAACCTGTTAGGGATAAAACTAGGCTTTGGCTGTCCTTGCAGCATGTTGGACAAAAAGAACTTTGGGACAGCTGCTCTCTTGGTTTTGACGCCCCCTGCTGATGCCCTGGAGATATGCGAGTGGCGAAGAAACTTACAAAGTCATCTGACCACTGTTCCTCTTCTTCTGAACGGTCTAAAATAAAAATTAATTTGTTTGTCAAAATATGCAAGCAGTCATCTGAGCAAAATGTCAAAGACAAATGTTCTCATCTCTACTCCAGTTCTATAATAAAGTTAGGATTACATGAATATTAATTCATTATTTATATCACTATATTTGGCAAAACCAGATAGACTGGGCCGCATGACATTTAAGGCCCCTCTCTAAAACATGATTAAATGGAGGCATGTGAATTTTAACTGATTTATCCTTAGAAAGATTAATTTTGGATGGCACCCACTGAAATTAATGATAATAAAGTATACAGTTAAATGGTTGGCAATAAACTCTTCCAACATTCTTCTTGGTTGTCTTTCTTTTTAATATAAAGAGTATAGCAAAAATCAGTCTCTACAGACAATGTATTATATAAATTGCATGAAATGTTTGAATTGGCTGCCATTTTCTTCCAAACACTTTTTTATTTGTTTGACACTTGATCTCTGAAAATTTTAAAGTACAAGAGCAATAGTACAAAATTAAAATTTCAAATAGGATGAACAAATCAAATATGTATAATTATCTTGAAATTTGGGATAATCTGTGTGAGATTGGGATTTGATAATCAAGCTTTATTGTATCTACAATCTTTGCATTTTGTGAGAAAATATTTCCTCTTCTCTTTCATTACTGGTTAGTTAGTTTTCATATGCCTTTGAAGGCTGAAAGGGCTGAAAGGGCTGAAAGAATTTCTGCAGATACAATTAATGCTAGTAACTGATGTTTTGCTTTGTTGCATGTTAGTCTCTTACTTAACTGTTTAACATTTTTTAAAAAAATCATTTAACAATCAGGAGCCAAGAGGAGAATTGTAATTTCCCATCTCCAGGGCAGTCCATATGGAGAATTAAAAAAAAATCAAGATGGCGACATACAAGGAGAAAAGGTGGGGGGATTTTAAATCTTGGCTGCCATTTGACATTTTTCACTTGCCTTACAGAGTCCCTACTAATCCCTATTATATACACAACCACAACCATGAAGTGGTTACATCAATGGGTGTTGTACTCCTTGTTGGTTTTTAATCACTGTTAAAAGCCCATGAATCAGGGGTGAAATGTTCCCGGTTCGGACCGGATTGCCTGATCCTGTAGCGATGGCGGGTGGTGGTTTGGAGAACCGGTAGCAAACATCCCTGTGCCTCCCCCAACCAGCTGAGCTGCGCAATCATCAGAGGCTTTTTTTTTAATTTTTAAAAGCATTTTTTCTACAACCCCTCTGCCCGAAAAAATGCTTTTAAAAATTAAAAAAAAGCCTCTGATGATCGCTCGGCTTAGCTAGGATCATCAGAGGCTTTTACATGCATTTTTCTGCAACCACTTCGGTCAAAGAGGTTGTAGAAAAAATGTTTTTAAAAGAGAAAAAAGCCTCTGCCAAACCCAGCTGAGTTGCCTGATCAGCAGAGGCTTTTTTTTCTTTTAAAAGCCTCTGCCAATCCCAGCTGAGTTGCCTAATCAGCAGAGGCTTTTAAAAGCATTATTTTTATAACCTCTTCGGCTGAAGAGATTGTAGAAAAAATAGTTTTAAAAGAAAAAAAAAGTTGGCCACGCCTACCCAGTCACTTTAGCCCACCCCCATAAGCCACGCCCACAGAACTGGTAGTAACAAATTTTACATTTCACCACTGCCATGAATCACTTTGATAAGATGGGGGGGGGGTCATATAAATAAAATAGAATAAAATAAATACAAATGAAATAAAACATAAAACAAAATAAATAAGATAAGGTAAAATAAAAGACTGAGTTGGGATATGAGTAAAATAACTTCCTTTGATTTTAGGAGTGTTTATTCAAAAGTGGGAATAAAGTGAGCCTTGGTCACAATGGCTGAAGGCTCTTGATTGGCAGTCATTAACTTCCTGAATTTAGGTTGTACAAATAATACTAACACAAGTGTTCTTACAAGCACAAGTGACAAGTAGATATGTTCTTTGGGCAAATATTCCTGCATAGTTCTCCGCAAGAAAAATGAGAACTCAAAGAGGCCTATAAAAGCTAGGACTGAGACAGAGTTTGATTATAAAGGATCTCCTGTAAATCATGCCTAGGTAAAATATGAAGCTTCTGAGCTTCATAAATGACACTCTGGAGTATTCCTCCAGAATATAGTTAAACAAAAGTTGCAGATAGTTTTCTGCTTGCTAGGACATGACCTACAAGCTGATGCAACTTTCTGTGGTTTATTTTAGTTTCTAAAAACAGAGAAAATTATCCTGGATTTTTTGTGGGTGCTGAAGGATAAGTATGATCCATAGGACATTTTGTGGCAAGTATAATATGCTCCGAAGGCACTCTTACTATGTAGTGTATTCTGCTTTTCCTGAGAGACATTACTTTAGCAAGTGGGAAAGATATATTCAGTGTAATTCCCATATCACTGAGGAAACACTTATAAATTAGTCCTTAACCTATGACCATAATGGAGCCTATCATGGCTGTAAGTCATAATAGTCATTATGACTGACTCGATTTTACAATCTTATTGACAGTGGTAATTAAGTTAACGCTGCAGTTGTTAAGTGAACCAAGGCTGTCATAAGACAAGGACTACTAGTACATATTTCAGTCATATAAATCACCTGACAGGCACAACTCAGGAAAAACTAGGGACCATCTTCCATCCTAATTGATGTGATGCTTGCATGTACACATGTCACCATCTTGAATCCCAAACCTCTGATTTACATGCCCACATGTATATCTAATAACGGTGTTAATAAAGTCAAGTCCATACCTGGAACATAATCAACTGGTGGTATGCTTGGTGGTGGTTTACTTGTTAACCTGTGGGGGAAAACAGTGTCATTTTTCACTTTTTGTATAATTATGGGATGGCAACAGTTGGCACCAGAGCAAAGACTACAGCAACTACAGAAAGCCAGTAAGAAAAGACCCATGCAGCTGACAAGAATTTCAAAGAGACTAAGCAAGACTAACACAATAACGCAAAAAAAAATCTTGGCTTTCAGTCAGTCAGACATGGCTATTTCGGTGGAAAAGACAATTAACAGACAGTTGCAGGTATAAGATATGCTGGTTGCTGGTTAGTCATTAAGCTATAGAATGCAGTCTATGCAATGGAAAATAGAACATGGACCTTGTATTTTTAACAGGATGTGATAGAATTGGCTTCAGAATTTCTTGGTATTTTAAAACAGGAATGGATCCTTCATTTCCATCAGTATTTTGTAGTTGAAAAACGGTGTACGGCTTTGTTTTCTAATTCTATTGAGCTTCACAAAGACTTGAGGGCCACTTCTGATTCCTTCCATCACAAACAACCCGCTATTGATTTATGCAAATCTAATCAGAGTAAGACCTCAGGTCGTAAGTTATTTTAATTGAAATATTCTGCTTAAATGAATGCTTTTCCTTCAAGACAAGTATTTAATAAATCACTGAGAATATTGGATCCCACAGCTTAGATACACACAGCATCTAAAACATGGAAACTTGGTGTTGTCTTTGGGCCAAGAGACAAATGTCTGGTGAGATCATGGCTTCCTAGTCAAGATTGCTCTATCTCTCCCAAAAATCTCATTCATGATTCTTAAATTCTATTTTCAACAGTTATCATTGTAACCTTGGATGGTCTTGAAAAGGCTAACGAGGTTGTATAGGAGCATGCGAGACTATGAGGGACCTCCAGGTAGGTAACGCTGAGCAATTATTCCATATGCTAAAAAATACTAATAGAATTTAATGCTTGTATATTAATTTTTAAGAACAATTGCCAGAACAGGTGGTAGCACTTAGCTGACTTTAAAGGAAACTGAACAGGGTCAGACCTAATCAATATTTAGATGGGAGAGTAAGAGACTTCCACCAAGAAGTCCCATAGAAGAGCAAGAGGAATGGCTGGGTTGGGAAACTGAAATAAAGCATGCCAAGAGGAGACAATGGCCACTCTTTTCTTATTGTTGCCAAGAGAAAATATCTCAAACCCAAACAAAGAAAGAACGTATCCATGGAGTCACCAAAATTTGATCTTCCCTCAGAGAAGCTTTTACCTTGATTTCATGTAAGCGTCTTTTTTTCCACTGACGTTATTCACTACCTTGAGGACATCAGATAGGGAAAAAAAGGAAACTGTTTCTGAAATAAGGTTTACAAAGCACTTTTCAAGGTGTCCTCGACAAGAACGAATGAGAATGATGCCAAGAGATTAAGGCACCAGGAAACCAACAACCCAAAAAACCCACAAACCCTTCTCATTTTGCCCTCCTGTTTGTGAGTTTTATTCTCCCAGAATTAAACAGAAGTTCATTGTAAAGAACATAAGAAAGATGATTACTGGAGCAGCAAAGCATTTTTGACATTGTCTGCATCTTCTAGACTCAAGAAACCTATTCAAAAGCAGCATCTAAAGCAGCAGTCAAAGCCAAGTGAGGAAGAGCGTTTGCCAATGAGAAAATTAATAGTTAAATTAACTAATTAATTTAGAGTACTAAAACTGCAAGAATTTGAATCCAAACAATGACACGAAAGCCCTCAAAACCTGTTTTTTAAAATAGGAGCTTGAACTGGAAGGTTCTTCTAAGATTGGGGTGGGGCAAAGGAGGTCAGATATAGTAGTAGTAGTAGTAGTAATAGTAGTAGTAGTAGTAGTAGTAGTAGTAATAATAATAATAATAATAATTATTATTATTTTGCAGTCTGGGAGGACTGATCTTTCTGACTTTTTCTTTTTAGCCTCCAACAACTACTATACAAAGATTGTGGTTGGTGGCCAAGTGGAAAAAACAGGGTCACCAAAAATCAGCATTTTTGCTCTACTACTATATTTCAGCAATGAAATCTGGGAGTTCTTTGGAGGCAACAAAAATCTGATTGGGAGGAATATCCTGTGCATGGCTTGTCTCTTTCCTACACTATGTTAAGCTACTTGGCAATACTGAGCACCTTTTATCTGGGAAGAAGCTCCATGAGGTTTACTTTGATATAGACAAAAAGCTCTGCCTTTGGGCTGTTATCTGTGTTCAGGGAAGACAAACTTCCCAATTCTTCTTCCCCATTGAAGTCCTCTCTTCCTCTGAAACATCCCTGTAGGTTTAAGTGTTAGGGTTGGATATTCTGTGCAAATTGCAGGGAGAAATTTGATGGACGTTCACTCAATTCTTGCCCTACCCAACTACATAAAGGGAGTCCTTGACAATCTTGAATGTATCATTGGTTAGATTTTGTATGCTATCATTTACACCTTGAGAGACCTAATATTTTACCTATGCATCTTAGCATATAGTGGAAGAATTCCTTGATCACCCTATTGGATTTCTACATTAACTTGATGCTTCTAGAAATGGGGTTGGCTTTTACAAAGCATTTAATATATTTTCAGCTATTTGCTAATTTTAGAAAATACTTGCAGGTTCCCACATCTCCCCACCTGCCGTGGGAAGATGTGCCTAACTGGAGTCTTTTTTCTTCTTCAGCATGTGGTAAATCAGATCTGCTTATGAAAATATGTTCCAGGCATATATTATATAATATATAAAACATGACATCGTCCTTTGCTGAAATTAATATTCTAGAGTAAACATGTCCAACTTGAGTCCCATGGACCAAATGTGGCCCTGTACAGCTAGTTAATGTGGCCCCACAAGAACATAAACTTCTAACTTTATTAGGGGATTTATATACATTAACTATATTATGTATTTTATATCTGGCCCCAGACAATTCCTTTTCACTCAATGCAGCCCAGGCAAGCCAAAAATGTTGGACCCCATGTTCTAGACCTATGATGACAAACCTATGGCACGTGTGCCACAGGTGGCACGTGGAGCCATATCTGTGGGCACGCAAGCATTGTCCTAGCTCAGCTAATTTTTGGGCCTTCTGGGCCTACCGCAAATCAGGAAATGGGCTTTTTCCGGCCTCCGGAAGGCCTCGGGGGAGGGGGAGAAAGCCTCTGGATCCTGGGGAGGGCAAAAAATGGGCCTACCAGGCCTATCAGTAATCTTTTTGCTGTCATGTGCCAAAAGCGGGGGGAGCAAAGGGGGGGATCGCATGCACATGTGTGGGGGAGAGTATGTTGTGGCGGGACATTGAATTATGGGTGTGCACTTGTGCACGCGATCCCACCTTGCTCTTCCCGTTTTTGGCACGCAACGGCAAAAAGGTTAGCCATCACTGTTCTAGATCCTGATTTTGTACCCGTAAGGAAATGACCTGGAAAGCTAGAGTAACACCCTCTGGATGGAGCTGATGAAAGGGAAGGAAGAAAGAAAGTTATGCTTCAAATCCTTGCTCAATAAGAGTGGGTTGAAGCCTATATAGCAAACACAAACAACATCACACTGAAAGCAGGAAACAGGACATCATACTACACAATCAGCACTTGTGCGATGCTAAATTGTCATACCGATCCCATGTATTTTTTCCAGTTTTGCATATTAAGGCCACTTGTTCATTTTGGAACCTATATGTTGACAGGAGAAAAGGAATAAACCAAATAATGTTTCTGAAGTAGGTTAGATTTGTTTGCTCATGAAGGTTTTTAGCAATAATTTCTATTGTTTTAATAAATGGAATTGCCTAAGACATGCACATCACTCAGATTATTGTATTATTTCAAAAAACAAACAACAGTTTAATGTTCAGCTCAGGCAGTCACATACACTTGCAGGATGCATCCATTCTAGATGGGATCTGCAAAAGGACCCCTTCAATCACCGTTTTAAAAACTCAAGTGAAGTTTGAAAATTGCATGAAATAAGTGTTACACTCATATATATGAACTTCAAGATTGCAGCCAATGAATGCTTGGTCATGTACTCTTGTGACAAGCATCTACAAGTAGTCTACAACCACAATTGGGACTCACGTCAAATTTTATGACCTCTCTCTCATGGTTGCTAAGGGACCAGTCACCAGTCACTAGACGAGGCATGCAATCTTTAAATGAATCCAGCTTCCTTCATTGACTTTGCTTCTTGGAAGTCAGTTTGGAAGGCCACAAATGACAATCATATGAACCATTATAAATCCCTGCCAGTTGCCAAAAGATTGAATTTTGATCGTATGACTGCAGAGACAATGTGATAATCATGAAACCCAGCTTCTTTCAGCGGCCATCATAACTTTGAACACTTTGTTAAATGGATAGTTGTAAGTCAAGGACTACCTGAACTTTCATGACCTTTGCCATGAAGGACAACATTGCTATCTGATTAGGAAAAATAAAGTTGGTTTCGATTTAGTCTTCAACAGTTGCTTGCTCTTAAGAACTCAACAGATAAGTAAAAGAGTCATCAATTTCAATGGATAAAGTTGCTTGCTCTTAAGAACTCAACAGATAAGTAAAAGAGTCATCAATTTCAATGGATAAGCAGCAGGAAGAGATTATATACAAAGAATAACACCCATCTGGCTAAGCCTTATTATAAAGTTCTCATTGTACGTTGGAGGATTTCCAGCTCCCTGAGAGAGACTCTTAGCCTTCAGTTAGAGAAGGGGTGTCCAACCTTGGCAACTTTAAGAATTCTGGGATTTGAAGTCCACAAGGTCATGTGCAACTGGAGTTAAATTTTCAGTATTCTCAGGAACTCTCTAGACACAGATAACAACCAATTCTGTTGTATACATGATGTGCAATGACAATAAAGGCTATTACTATTATTATTATATTCCATATTATGTCACTAGTTCCCCTTTTGTGTTCAACTCTGGTACAATTTATGGCCTTCCTTTTGATGCGGCTTCCTCTCTTTACATGCTTCACCTCATTTCTCTGTTTTAGCTCGGCAAAGGAAACTATCTGGGCTTTCTCAAAGCCTGGCAGGCTGCTAGGGTCACAAAATGTGTAAAGAAATGACGATTCATTCTTAGGATTTAAGGGGCACTTGGTTGCCACAGCAAAACTCTATCTTCCTTCTTCTGTCTTCTTCCTTTTCTTTCAAAAGTCACAATATTTAGACCAGTCATTGAATTGTAGTTTGTTTTGATACATTGACTGTAGGCTCAATATCTTATCTCTGCCAGTTGCTGTTCTTTGAGATGTCATTCTGTTGAGAGAAGGCTGGTCATACAGCTTTCTTTCTTTCTTTCTTTCTTTCTTTCTTTCTTTCTTTCTTTCTTTCTTTCTTTCTTTCTTTCTTTCTTTCTTTCTTCCTTCCTTCCTTCCTTCCTTCCTTCCTTCCTTCCTTCCTTCCTTCCTTCCTTCCTTTCTTTCTCAATATAGCTGCCCATCTCACCAAAGGTGGTCTGGGAGGTACACACAATAAAAACGTGTTCATTAACCAGCCAAACTTCTAAAGTCTGAGAATATTGCCATATTATCAATAAGACTTTGATGTCCTTACATTTTGCCTAGGGAAGGGAAAATACAGATCAAGAACATCTTCATGCAGTAGGAAAGCTACTACATCTTGTCCTTGGCTGCAGAAAGCAAAATATAGTGGTTTAAACTTGTCATTACCTCCCCAACCCACCCTTTTCTCCCAAGAATAATCCCATTAGCAAAAGACCTATCCTGATGTGACTGGGCCTTCTTGTTTCCGATATTAAATCAGGCATTGTTTTCTCTGTTTTGAGTCAATACAGACTCTCTTTTTCTGTTTACAAATGACAGGCACCTGCTTAGCCGCCACCTGAACTAGTAACCTGAGAATACCTTATGCATCAAAGCCATAACAAAACAGAGAATTGCAGAATTCTCTGCAAAATTCCTTCAGCAAAACTCAGGCTAATTCCACAGAGCCTCCCTTGAAGAGTTCATATGCTGTTGCAAGCCAGCTGTTGGAACAAAAAATAGGGGACAATTTCGACCACCATCTGTGAGGTCAAGGGGACCTTTGACATCTTCCCACAAGGCAATGATACCTTGAATGCCCAACTTTATCGGGGTAGTGATGGTTTATATCTGTTGTTCAAGGTCATAATATGTGAGGTGGTGAACCTTTTTTTCTGTCAAGCACAATCTTTTCTCAGAAATAATCCCACTGAGTCTCACATGATAAGTCTAGTCAAATGTAAGGATATCTTCCCTATCTCTGGTTCCTCTTTGATGTCCTTTGTTTGCTACCTCAGAAAAATAAGGGAACCTTTATCAAAAGGCTGAACTGATTTCTCTTCTTTGAGAATCAGAGGTTAGGTTGAGAGTTAAGAGATTTTCCTGCAATAGTGTGCCTTTTCTCTGTCAAACAACTACGTGTTTCAGATGGGCAACAGAGATAGCACATAGTTCACACACAAACATTTCACAACAAGTCCTAATCAACTGCCAGGAAAAACCATTTGGGGGGGGGGCTGAGTAACACTATCTTCAGATAGATAGAAACATTCCTTTCCTCATTAAAACCCTAGGAAAAAAAACTTGTCCTGCCTGACAACTGGATTTAGAAAAAAACTTCACCTGAATTGCAAGAGACACAATAGTATTGTGCAGCATTTCGTTTCTCAAATATTCTTTAGAGTGTGCAAAACACATCATTGCAGGCCTCTTTCTCAGGAATGCACTTTGAAGCAGCCTTTTGGGTGAAATTCAAAGGGTCACAGAATCGTAAGAAGCATTTCTTAAAAGTCCAATTGCTGCAGAAGGCAGGGGAGAGTTCTTACGATCCCATGGACTGAACAGGAGGGTCTGTAGAATGCATTAAACACAACACAACCCCACCCCCCCTTTGTCCCCTAATTAGAGCCTAGGAGAAACAGAGGCCTTCAAAGGTGAGGGAGGCAGGTTTGAGTTTTGCAAAGGAAATTTCTGGAGGGAAATACAAGTTAAACAGAAAGGATTCTTGTTCTGGAGTATTTTTCTGTAGATAATCTATATTTAGGCAACTGTTTCAAGGATAAATATAGACTTAAAAGTATACACAGCAGATGTGGGTGTGGAAAATGGCTGCTAGAAAAACTGCTGTAAGATCTCTGAAGGAGGAAAAGCAATTGTGTTTGTTTTGTTTTATCATGCTGGTTGCAACAGAAGGAGACAAGTTGACTGTTGCGCTACCAGACGAGGTAGGCAGCAATTTTAATGCAGATGTTGAAACTTTATCCATTCAGAGAACGTTGGGCAATAATTGAGTCAGAAACACAGGTTCTGGATATCATAATATTATAAAACGGACTAATCACTGGTTTGAAATGCTCCCCTCGATGTAGGTTGCCCTGTAGAGATGGGCTAGATTCATGTTCAATCCTAATTTGTTTAACCATGAATGACTAAATAAGGCAGAACTAAATTGGTTCAAACGATTTGCCGATTCCAAATAAACAGACAGCTTCATGGCTTAACAAGTGAATGAAGGTCTCTGCAAGTTACAACTTGTATCCCTGGTGATTTCCTCGTTTGCACAGGTCAGGTCACTAATGCTACACTCATAGTAGGTGCACTTTGTTATTTTCCACATCGCCGTTTAAAGCAGGGGGGAAGGATTTGCTGTGAATAGCAGCCATTCTTATTGAGGGAAAAAGAGAGGAACGCGTTTAGAGATATCATCTGAAAAGATGGTCACGTTTTGCTTGTTGTTTCTCATCACTCAGAATGTGAACATCTATAGCAGTGTTTCTCAACCTTGGTAGCTTGAAGATGGGTGGACTTCAACTCCCAGAATCCCCCAGCCAGCAGCGCTGGCTGGGGGATTCTGGGAGTTGAAGTCCGCCCATCTTCAAGCTTCCAAGTCTGAGAAACACTGATCTATATGGAGGTGATGAAGCATACACAGTGAAGCTACAGCTATACACTTTCCAGCAATGTTATGACACACACACAACAGGGCAATATTTATATTTCATCATTCTAGTCACGTTATAGTTAGCTGCAGACCCTCGTGACTCTGACTCTGATGACTCAGACTTAACATTCTCCCACAGTTCACTCTGGAAGCCACTGAAGATAGAAGCACCTATTTTCTGTATAGAACAGCCTTTTTATCCAGCTGAACTAGGGGGTACGAATTTATTCATTTATTTAGTGCGTAGACTAGCAATATATGTTAACATTTCATCTAGATTACTAGAATAAACAACCAATAAAATATAAATGTTAAACAAAATCTATGTTCAAATATTAAGTGTCTAGGCCAGGGGTGTCAACTTGATTTCATTGAGGGGTACATTAGGGTTGTGTTTGACCTCATGGGGCTGGGATAGGTGTGGCCAGGATGGGCATGGCCACTTTGACATCACTCGTGTTGGGGGCACCTGTGGTGGCCCGAGCACTCTACCAGCAAAAATAGGCTCCTGAGCTCCATTTTTGGCTGCCACATCTTCCTGTAACCCTCTGACAGTGAAAAAGGAGTTCCCAAGCTCAATTTTCACTGGCAGAGGTTGCAGGAGGCCATGGCAGCCAAAAACAGAACTTGGAAGCCCATTCTCACAGTCCTTCACTGTTTCCAGGGTGGTCCCGTGCGCCAGATCTAAGTATCCTGCGGGCTGGATTTGTCCCCCGAGCCTTGAGTTTGACAACCCTGGTCTAGGCCATCTAACCATTAAAACACAGCATCGTTTGTATTAAAAAATCAGATACTGGACCAGTATATGCCCACAGCTTACAGCTGGTCATGATGTGATTTACACTTTGACATGGGACCCTGTGATCACACTGAGGGGAGGATGCTATGCCCCATTTATATAGAGCAGATACTAATGAGGTGTGAGTCCTATTCAGGATTGTTCATTGCTGATGTGGTAGTTCAAAGCCTGGCACCTTTTTTGTGGGGTCTTTTATATATCTTCAGCATTCAGCAACCCATTTGGCTCTCCATTGGGAATGGATGTTAAAGTTGTTGGGCAGAAGTTGTGCAATGCCAGTGAGGGCTTTCTGGATTTGAGTCTTTCTGCTAATAAATGAGGAAGCTCAGCATGCACCGGTAGGAATGAGTTGTTCATAATTTTTCTGCATTCTCTCACTAATACATCTTGCCTTCGTAAAGCCGGCAATGCTATATGGCTCAGAACAGGAAGCCAGCAAGTTTGAATAGTTTTAAAACATCCGCTTATAATCCTCATGGGGTTCTTGAATCTGGCATCTGTTTCATTCTAGGGGGTATGAAATCTGAATATGACAAGATCAGAAAGGAATAGTCACAGAAATTAACTGGTTAAAATGTTTTTGGTTAGGTCTATGTTGATTCTCAATCATCCTGATCATGGTTGTCCCAAAGGTGCTTTTTCAAGAGGCAACTGGACTTTCTGTTTTTTCTTTGAAGATGTTTCACTTCTCATCCAAGAAGCTTCTTCAGCTCTAGGTTTTCAAAAGATGGCTTCCAGGTCTGACAGGTTTCTGGGTTACGGTTTTTCAGTTAGAGGTGAAAGAACATTTGCCTTTACCCCATTCTCTGTCATTCCCATGGAGGCTATATATTAAACCTATGGTGTAGATTTATGTCCTCCAGATGTTACTCCAGATGTCCGCCAGATGTTACTGAATTACAATTGCCAGCTTCACCCACCATAAGGGATGTTAGCAATGTCTTAAAGTTCCACCACCTAGCTGAGATTTCTCTAACAAGGGTGATGACCTTATATATGCATACCTTTTTCTATATTAAAAAATGGCTTCCTAATTCTTGGTGACAATACAGCTGGTTAAGATGTTGTAAGCTTATATACATGTTATTAAGACAGATTCTAAACAGTTGGTTGGATAAGACAAGAGCATCAAGAAAAATCTTTTGCGTTTGATGTACAGATTACACTAACCAGAAATGTTCTGGAGGTAAGCCCAATTGAACATAAAAAGAACAACCAGTTATATAGATACATTTGACATAATTACGGAAAATAAGCATCAAAATCAAAGAGAATAATAATTCCACTCTGCGGATTGCTGGTTTACATAACTTACTTTTTGAACTTGCTCATTATTCCACTATCATTTTTCTTGATATCATGCACTATTTTTTGAAGTTGCCTGTTTGAAAGAAAATGGTAAGAATTACTACCAGATTATACCATTTATTACATTAGAATATATACTACAACATGCTGAAATAAGTCAATTTCACTTTCATACTATTACCAAGAAATGCCATAAATCTGTCCACTGAATTGACAAAAAGCTGAGCATGGCTTTTGACATCTTTATCTTTTTACCCCCAACATCATCAACAACCAAAATGTTAACATTTGCCATTGTATTTTAATGTCTTGTATTTTAAGTACTTATCTTCCTAGTGAATCTATTTTTTGGGAAATGTTTGTAACTCAGTGTCATGAAAGCATAGCACAAAATCTGCCATCCAACAGAAGACATTGAGGAACTTCCTAGAAAAGGAATGTACAATTGTATTAGTAAATTATTATATGAGCCGTGGTGGCACAGTGGTTAGAATGCAGTACTGCAGGGCTAACTCGGTGCTCACCACCAGAAGTTCGATTCCTTCTATCCTGACTGGCTCAAGGTTGACTCAAGGAGGATTGTTGGGGGCGATAAACTGACTCTGTAAACTGCTTAGATGATGTTGTGTTAAACATGATGTGTTATACAGGTAGTGCTCAACTTATGATTGGTCGCTTAGTGATTGTTCAAAATTATAATGGGCCCGCAAAAAGATACTTATGACCGAGTTCTGAAGTTCTGATATCATTCCCCCTCCCCCTAATGATGTTAGTTCATTTTGGAAGCTCGGCAACAAGCCTGCATTCATGACTGTTTGCAGCACCCTGCCATCATGTGATTGTGATTTATGCCAGTTTTGCCAGAAACCAGTGTTTACTTCCAGTTTCCAGCAAAAACTGACCCATAGCGAACAACGAATATATTTTCTAGGTACTGCGTTTAATTAATGACCTCCACAAAAAGATAATAAAATCAGGTTCAATCACATGGTGACCCACTTTACGAATATCATGACTTACAACTGCAATTGTTTGGCTAAAGTATGGTCATAAGTCAAAAACTACCAGGACAGTGTCTTAGTTGTCATCCTCCTCCTCCTCCTCCTCCTCCTTTAATATCCTGCCTTCTAGCCTACAGGATACATTCTAATTTACAAGTGTACATAAAAGACTGTTTTAGCAATCTACAAGCAATAACTGCTTAAATCGATGTGTTAAATATTCTAAAGTCTTACATTACCATGTACTCATACATACATACCCACTGAAGACATGAACTGTATTGTTGTCAAGACATTAAATATTTTCCTTAATTAAATACTTTCCTGAATGTGCAAAATGCACCACATTCTTTGTTTCGTATTTTACAACAAGCACAAGATGCGGACATCCTTTTAAACACATGAAAACACATATCAGGATTCACAGACAGAGTGTATAAGCCAAAAATGGATCTTTACGAAGGACAATTTCCCAAAACAGGTAATCCAAAACGATCTACTTTCATACTGGAGGTCAGTAAGGGTCAAAACAGCAGACAGGATATGCACTGCATAGAAATAGAGAAATTTCCTCCCCCCACTTGAGACATAGGGGAAGTGGAAGTCATGTAAAACTTAGTAGAAGAAATGTGTGACATAACATCTTCTTATGGACAGGTGGACAATAATCAGTATGATCAGTCTTCAGCAACTTACTACTTTCTGCATGCCATGGAATACATTTAACTAACAGACACACACCTGAATGGCATAAGATTGGGAAAGGAACAATTACATATAATTTAATGGTTTAAACTGCTGGCATTAGCAGACCCATTTTAGTTCTATCCAGGGATGGGTTCTACTTATCTTTACTACAGGTTCGCAGTGGGGCCATGCGCTTGCTTGCTTTGCTCGCAAGCGCGCACGCTCTTCTGCGCATGCGCAGAAGCGTTTAGATGACATTGGGGTTGGTGGGCGGAGCCTTCCACCGGTTTTACTATCGGTTCTTATAGAACCAGTGCGAACTGGGAGCAACCCACCACTGGTTCTATTCATGAAAACTTTGTGTCTGCCCAATTTCAGTCTAGGGTCAAGAGCACAAGTTGTTCTCGCTCTTCTTTTGTGGATGACTTGTTAGGAATAACAGTTGTAGTCAAACACATCTTGGAGGACTTCAAACAAAAAAAATCTGACTGAAATTCTGGGAAATCAAAAAAAAAAATCTATGGTTCTCACTAGATCACATGAGGAGTATGAAATATCTACCAACTTTAACATTTGCTCCATTATTGTGAAAGGGAATAAATTTATTGTATTCAGTGAAAGAGAAGCTGCTATGCAGCTGGTATTTATTTTGGTTGGCACGTCTTGTAGTTTTGTATAAATAGATACTCAGGTGAAACTTTTAAAAAAGAATTATACTTTATGAATAGTGGGTGGCCCTTGCAGGTTCCAAATATCTTAAAAGAGTACTGTGTTTTGGGTTATTACTGATTTTATTTAATTACTCCAAGATACTTCTAGAATCATATAATGCATTAACTAGAAGGGACCTTTTAGGGCAGGGGTGTCAAACCAGGGGTGAAATCCACCAGGTTCTAACAGGTTCTGGAGAACCGGTAGCGGAAATTTTGAGTAGTTCAGAGAACTGGCAAATACCACCTCTGGCTGGCCCCAGAGTGGGGTGGGAATGGAGATTTTGCAATATCCTTCCCCCAGGAGGGAAGGAAATGTAGATTTTGCAGTATCGTTCCTCTGCCACGCCCATCAAGCCTTGCCCACAGAACCTGTAGGGGAAAAAAATTGGATTTCACCCCTGGGTCAAACTCATGGCATCATGTTCTCATCATCTGATGTATTACAACTTTTTTTCCCTTCGCTAAACCGGGGGTGGGCTTGTGTGATGCATCCAGCCCGCTGGCTGCGAGCTTGACACCCCTGTTTTAGGGAACCTACTCACTGTCTTAAATTAAACCATCCATGGCCATTCAATTCTTCTCTCAAAAGGTTCAATAAAGAGACTCCATCATTCTTCTAGGCAAACTCTTCCATGTATCAGCTCTTGCCATCAAGAAATGCCTGCTCATCTTCAACCTGATTCTCCTTTGTTTATGTGACAGTTTATCAGCCCATGACTTGCCTTGCCTTCTAAAGAGAACAGGAACAGCTTTTTAGATATTTGTAGACCACGACTGTAATTCTCCTCTTCTAGAAATTTTTGTTATCTGATTCCTTTCACCACTCCTCATAGAGAATAACTTCCAAAATTTATCATACTGATAATTCTTTATTAGGTTTTCTTTTCCCCTCAAAAACCTGTTTAGTAGAAACTGGAAGATGAAGAGTTGATAACAATCATTTTCACTCAGCTTTAAGAAGAAGGCGGTGGCAAACCTCTTCTGAAATGTTGCCAAGAAAACTACAGGGTCTAATTCAGGCAGGTGCCAGGAATAAAAAAAAAAGACTCAAAGACATACACACAAGATATTTTGGTCCTTAGGTTCTTATAGCTGATTTTTTAATGTTCAACATAAGCAATTTTGCAATTCTCAAATAATATAAATTTGTAAAACCTGTGATGGCCAGCTGGTTATGACTGCAACTTTGATAATATCACCCATCGGTTTAAAGGGACTAGAGCACCAAATTCATTATCTTTTCCCACAGAAACAGTGGAACTAGTTTTTCAAGTTGACATAACTTCACCATAAAATACTTTGAATAGTTGTGTGAAGGGATGTTAGTGGCTGATCACTGACAAATGGTTTAATATACATTATCATGGTCAGAAAATGTTACAGAGCATTATACCAGATTTCCCCAAATGATCACATGTTGGAACTGCAATCTCATAATATACATTTCCTTGATTTCCTTAGGGAAAAAAACCCCCAGGATATTAAAAAAGAAATAAATAGAAAATTGTTGCCTTTAGGCATTTGAGGTATTGATGGTATTTACATACAATCCTTTTTATCTGAAGGGAAGAATTCTGGATGTTTTTTTTTACAAATCTAAACATGTTGGGTAGTCCCAATGGAAAGTTATAGAAAGCTCCTCACTGATTCCAGGAAATCTCTACATTTCATGAGTTGAAGCCTTCCTTACACACGAAGGTGTTGACAGATACTTTGTACATTGAAAGAGGGATTTTCTTCATAAAGGATGTACTTTTATGAATCTTCAGTTTCTTTCGAGTGTTACCTTTCAACATTAATCTCATGGACTAATTTCACACATCACAGTAAGCCATTAATCATTGTTTACAAACCATAATTGCAGGCTTTGAACTGTTCTAAATTATAACAAAAGAAATCACATTTTGTGGCCTGTTATACTTGTAATCCTGCTTTGCTTTGGTTTGATTCCACCCAATTCCCAAGTAGGTACATCTATGATGGGTGATAACATTCCCCAAATGGCAGATGTGTCCAGATAATCCAAGGTCCATTCCTTTTATGAGTGTGTAATACACATGAGACATGTTAAAAAAGACCAGATTTTAGATTGTCAGGACCAGGTTTTGAAGTGGTTGACCCACCACTGTGTTCAACTTTTTCTCTGTACTAAGATTCTTAAGTATCTCAAACAGGGGTCTCCAAACTTGGCAACTTTAAGACTTGTGGACTTCAAATCCCAGTTATGCCGGCTGATGAATTCTGGGAGTTGAAATCCACAAACCACGTTTCGGTTTAAAATTATCTAAAACCTATCTAAAGGAACCATAACTGTCTAAAATAAATTGGCAAAAGTATAAAAGGATGAACAATGGAAGCAATTATGATAACATGTATGTTTGTGTGAAATATTTATCTATTGCAAAATTAGCTATGATTTATTACGTCTAATTATCTGAGATTGCATGATACAATGAATATAAATTAAATGCATTCCCATAATAGAGCAGGCTAAAATGAGTTGGCCTTGGTGTGTCTCAGAGTGGTTTATAAACCCAGCCATTATAAAACAAATATATCAGAAAAAGGAGAAAAAGCAAAGAAGAAAAGAAATTAGATAGGGTATAGTTCAGAAGAACAAAAATCCCTAGTGTTATTCTGGCTTTTCTGTTTAATTGAAAATTTTAATCAACTAGATGTCACTATGTCAATGTCTACTCTGAATGACCACATTTCCCCCCCAAGAGAAATTGCATATACTTTGGGTTATTATTGAGACAAATTGAGTCAATTAAAACTTTTTTCTAATTATAAGTGTCTAGAAACTGAATGTTCACATTACTTTAAATAACCTTCTTAATCATGTATTTTTCGAAGAGAAAGAAGTCTTGTCAAAAAGGAAAACGGAAAAACTTTAAAAATTAATTCTGCCAGCTTTAACCTCTGATTGAAAACTGACATTTCAAGTGATTAATTGCTTAGCTTAATTGGCAAAGTTGACAGAGCTGTCAATCTGTATTTTTAGTGATACTCTTTCTTTGATCTGCTAAATTAGTAGAAAAAGACATTTAAAGCATTTTTAAAAAGCAATGGGCAATTATTCAAGAGGGAAAAGGACAAAGTAGTAATGGTATTCTGTAGAATTTCTTTTGCTTATTAAGTGTCTTGCAGCCTAAATAGAACAACCACAAGAATATTCAATACATTGACTATATTCTTTCAAACATCTATAAAATGTGTAGACTGTATCAGATTATGACATTATAGACAATTATAGAGTCAAATTATACAACATCAAAAAGACAGTTTTAGCAATAGCTCTTAGGCTTATATACCGCTTCATATTTCAGCCCTCTCTAAGCAGGTTACAGAGTCAGCATATTGCCCCCAACAATCTGGATCCTCATTTCACCGACCTCAGAAGGATGGAAGGCTGAGCCAATTTTGAGCTGATCAGTATCAAACTTCTGACAGTGAACAGTGAGTTATCTTGCAATACTGCATTCTAACCATTGCGCCACTACAGTTCTAAAGAAGTTTGATGTCACCAAAATCCCTTCTTCCTTATTCAATTGATGTGAAAAATAGGTTTGAGCTGCCGGATACTATTGAGAAAATGCCCAAGTTACTGATGCAAGAAATTCAATTAACTATGATTGAAACCATAGTTGAACATACGCCATTCAAGAAGCCAAAGAAAAATCAGAAGTGGCTCTTAGATGAAACCATCAGAATAACCAAGCGAAGAAAAGCAGTCAAAGCAGCAGACAAATGGGAGGAAGCAAGGAGACTGAATGTAGATTTCCAAAGAGCAGCAAGGAAAGATATTAACGTTTACTGAGACCAGCATTTCAAGCAGCTAGAAGAGGAATGCATGAAGGGCCACACCAGGAATGCACAGTTCAAAATAATTTGAACACTATTTACTGGTCATAAAAGCATCATCAAAAGGTCGACTCAGGCCCACGGTCGACTCAGCCTTCCATCCTTTCTAAGATGGGTAAATTGTGGGGGCAATAAGCTGACTTTGTATAAATATACAAAAGTATGAAGGCTATTGCTTAACGCATTGTAAGCCGCCCTGAGTCTCCAGAGAAGGGCGGCATATAAATCAAATTAAAAAAAAAAAACAAGGGAAAGAACTGTCTGACCAACAAGGTGTCACCAATGGATAACGTGCGTATACAGAAGAACTATATGGCAGCAAACAAAGAGGCCCAGCCACCCAAGGATAATGAGCAAAGGGAAACCATCTCTCAGGAAGAAGTCTTGTGAGCAATGAGCCAACTGTCAAACAAGGCCCCAAGTGCTGGTATCATCTCTGTAGAATTGGTGAGGCCTGTACCGCCTATCATCAATCATAGCCTTTTTGTGCCAGAAAATTTGGGAAACAAACATGTCACAGGATTGGAAACAGCCAGTGTTCATTCCATTCCCCCCAAAAGAACAACTGTAAAGATTATTCCAATTACTGCACAACTGCCCTCATCCCTCATGCTAGCAAGATTTTCCTTTAGATAGTATAGCAAGGTCTGGAATGAGTATCTAAAGCTTTATTCAACCTCTATGCTGAAGTGACCATAAGGAATGAAATTTGAAGAATCAAAAAAAATGGGAGAAAAGCTCAGAAGAAGGAACAGCAATAATCTTTTACTTTATCTTAGCAGCTGAGTTTTAACAAACTTGTGTAAGAATGTGTAAGATTTCCCCTCAAATCAAGAACTACCCTTGATTTGAGGGGAATTTGTTCAAGATGATAACCCGTAGAGAGAATTTATTTATTATTAAATTTATATGCTGAGGATTTTGTTCAATATCTGGATGATAAAATAACTCAGATTCGGGATGAGCTGGCCACTGACTGGGTTAGTTCGGGCGAGGTGACTGAGCCCAGTCTTGAGAGTGTTATCTGGGCTGAGTTCGATCCTGTGGCTCCCGAGGACGTGGACAGGATCCTGGGTAGACTGAATGCTACCACATGTTTATTGGACCCGTGTCCCTCCTGGTTGGTGCTGGCCTCCCGGGAGGTTACACGAGGCTGGCTCCAGGAGATTATAAACGCTTCTCTGAGTGAGGGTGCCCTACCGGCCGCTTTGAAGGAGGCGGTGGTGAGGCCCCTCCTCAAGAAGCCCTCCCTGGACCCAGCTGTTTTGGCAAATTATCGTCCTGTCTCCAACCTTCCCTTTCTAGCGAAGGTTGTTGAGAGTGTGGTGGCGTGGCAGCTCCCCCGGTATCTGGATGAAGCTGTCTATTTAGACCCGCTCCAGTCCGGCTTCAGGTCTGGTTACAGCACCGAAACGGCATTGGTCGCGTTGGTGGATGATCTCTGGAGGGCCCGGGGTAGGGGGTACTCCTCTATCCTGGTGCTGTTAGACCTCTCAGCGGCTTTTGATACCATCGACCATGGTATCATGTTGCGCCGGTTGGAGGTATTGGGGGTGGGGGGCACCGTTCTGCGGTGGTTCTCCTCCTACCTCTCCGACCGGTCGCAATCGGTGTTGACAGGGGGGCAGCGGTCGACCCCGAGGCGCCTAGTGTGTGGGGTGCCACAAGGGTCGGTCCTCTCGCCCCTTCTGTTCAACATTTATGTAAAGCCGCTGGGTGAGATCATCCGTGGTTTTGGGGTGGAATTCCATCAGTACGCTGATGACACTCAGCTGTACATTTCCACCCCAGACCACCCCAACGATGCCGTGGAAGTGATGTCCCAGTGCCTTGAAGCTGTGTGGGTCTGGATGGGGAGAAACAGGCTTCGACTCAACCCCTCCAAGACTGAGTGGCTGTGGCTGCCGGCGTCCCGATATAGCCAACTGACTCCATCGTTGGTTATTGGGGGCGAATCATTGGCCCCCACGGAAAGGGTGCGCAACTTGGGCGTCCTCCTGGATCCACGGCTGTCTTTAGAGGAGCATACGACAGCTGTGGCCAGGGGAGCTTTTCATCAGGTTCGCCTGATACGCCAGTTGCGGCCCTTTCTAGATCGGGACTCCCTACGCACAGTCACTCAGGCGCTCGTCACGTCTCGCTTGGACTACTGTAATGCTCTCTACATGGGGCTCCCCTTGGGATGCATCCGGAGGCTTCAGCTGGTACAGAATGCGGCCGCGCGGGGGATTATGGGAGCGACAGGGCGCTCCCATGTGACACCTCTCCTGCGTGAGCTGCATTGGTTGCCGGTTGATTTCCGGGTGCGTTTCAAGGTGTTGGTAATCACCTTTAAAGCGCTCCATGGCTTAGGACCAGGGTACTTACGGGACCGCCTTCTGCCACTTATTGCCTCCCACCGGCCGGTTCGCTCCCACAGAGAGGGCCTCCTCAGGGTGCCGTCAGCCAGACAGTGCCGGCTGGTGACCCCCAGGGGGAGAGCGTTCTCTGTGGTAGCTCCCACCCTCTGGAACGATCTCCCTCCAGATCTGAGGACTATCGCTGACCTCCGGACCTTTCGTCGGGCTTTGAAGACTCATTTCTTCCAACTTGCCGGACTTGCCTGATCCCTCCTATTTTTAAATTATTTTTAAACTTTTTAGAGTTTTCGTTTACTTGGTTTTACATTTTCAGCCTAAATTTATATTGATTTTAGTACGTCTTAACTTTTGTATTTGTATTGGTTTTAAATTGGCTGTTCACCGCCCTGAGTCCGGAAGGAGAAGGGCGGTATAGAAATTTAATTAATAAAATAAAATAAAATAAATATACTGCCCATCTCAGTATCCAAATCTCTGCTTTTTACTTTCTCTTAGCGTACATGGGACCTTCAGCAATCATTCTTGGATGGGAGTGGGGCAGAGTCTATGTGTGAAAGGTCATTTTCTGGATACCTAGGCCTTGACCCATAATGTCATTTATTGATGATAATAAATATCTCAAACTGCTTTCAGAAGCACATTGGCGGTCAATACATATAATAGTGGTGTTACATGACCATAATAAGACTATCCCGTAAACATTTGGTTGCTTGCATTTTATAACCCACTCAAGATTCTGAAAATGCATCTATAATTTTATTATAATTGAATTATTGTAACACAGACAAGAGAAAAGAAAGGCCGGCATGACCTTTGGAAACTCCTGTTCACTCCTGGCTACAGCTTCCACCTATTCTACCTAGGAGGACCTTTAAGTTGCAAGCTCGCTCTCCCATGGAGACACGTCAACGGTCCAGAATCATTCCAGATCAGTAGGTTTTTTAATTAATTGCCATTACATCTTCCTTGAGTTTGAATCTGTTCTTCCCAATTAAAATTCCGATAGTTTCCACATATCAGTTTGCTGCTATAACATCCTCAGTTCAGCCTGGAGTAAAAATGCACAGTTGAATATAATCATACCAAATCAGCAGATGACCTTTCCCTGTAGTTTCGTGTATAGTAAAAAGTTTGCAATTAAAAAAAAAAGTAATTTATCAGTTAAAAGGTAATTGATGAACTAATCATACATTTAGTAATCCTATATAAAGATGGGATATTTAATGAGGTTGAAAAAAAAATAAAAAGAGGAGAAAGCATAGAGGAGAAACAAATAAAGCTGTTGTTGATGCTTTTGCAGTTCCTTGCACATCGTCAAAATCTGCTCTGGTAGATTGGGCCTGTTCCTAATCAAATATCTGGGAAGCACTTGAAGGATGGGACAAAAGAAAAGAAACCCCCATTGCCTGAAACCTTGTCTCTGCAATCAGGAGCTTCACCTGATTATATATGTGATTCAGAGAAAAAAAATTCTCACAAATTGTGCAATACTTTACATAACTAACAAAAAGTTTTGTGATTCTGCTTTAATCAATTCCAACTGTTATTTTATATATTGTATACATAACAAGAAATTGTTGTCACTGGCACTAGTGTATGTATTTTATGTAGGAACCCATGATTTAAGCTTGTTTTCCTTCAGAAAAAATGAACAATGTAAAATCTAATAATAGTTGATATAAATTTTTAAAGAGTACAGGACGAGATACCTTCTTTCCTTTTTCTCTCTATATTTTCTGAGAAACAAAAAAAGTACATTTGGGGAAAAGTATTCAACTGTTTTAAATGTCCTTCTTCTTTAAAGACTTAAACAATCTTTTTTTCATAAACCATACAATTAGTGCATACCATTTGCTATTTAATTAGATATAAAAGTATAAATGTCTTAGACTTATTCAAACAAGCATTATAGACAGATGTAACATGAGATGTGGAACAGAAAGCAGCAGGGAAAAACTGCAGGTGGTGGGAAATGTTCCTCACATCTTTTAACGATACAATAAATAGACAATTGGAGACACTCTGCTGTGACAGTCCATACTAAAAGGAGAAGCAATACTTTTGTGCACCATCTGCAGATTTGTTCATTTCAGCTGACCAAAGTTGTGGGAGAATTGACATCTGTTTTCCAATCTCTACATTTCAAATTACAACCTTCTGAATTTGATGCTTTTAACGAGTTTCTTAGAACTGAGATGACCTCGATACACTATTTTAGACTTCAAGTCAAGAGAAGGCCCAGGTGTTCTTCCTCTGATTAAACTAGATCAATTTCAGTCAATAATTCTGATGATGTGAATGGTTGTTTTTGGGCAATATTTGTCCAACATGGCTTACGCCCACCTGCCAGGAAGCTCTGGAACTGGTTGCTAAAAATTATCACTGTCTTTTTCACATGGGAAATTGCCTCCTTGTTTAATATAAGGTAAGGGTAAAAGTTCCCCTCACACACTGTCCGAAGAAGTCTCCGTGGTCATATGGCTGGCATGACTAAATGCCAAAGGTGCACGGTTTAATAGAGATTAATATTTAATATCTCCTAGTTTAATAGAGGCACTTATTTTAAGAAGTCCTCCTTTGCTTTTCAAGGGAGGTCAGCTTCCCAATTCCAGGCCAGTTTCTAACTGTCTGTGGTTGGGCAAAGTAATCGAGAAGGAGATAACTTCTCACCTGCAGACAGTCCTAAATGAAATGGATTCTAGATATATTTCAAATAGGCTTTTGAGCCTAATGGATGATCTTCATTTAGAGTATAACAGAAGGCAAATTTTGATTGTCCTAGATCGCTTAGCTAATTTTGATACTATTGACCATGTTTTCCTTCTGGACTGGGCAGTTCTGGGAATTGGGGCGGGGTCTTTTCTGCAATGGCTCTTGAGGTCCCTCAAGACTTCATTTTGTCCCTGATAAGTCTAGACATAAACTGAAGCCATTGAAAAAAATCAGGAGCTTTAAACTGAACTGTTATTAACATAACAGCTACATTCAAATCCACTTCTCTGTGTCAACATCATAAGGCAAGGGGTCTAAATGTCTACCCAAAGATAATTATGTGATGGATGATGGAAAATTAGTTGTAACTGGATCCAAATATAATGGAGATATGGGTGTGAGATTATAATTCTAGCACGGTGCTAAATCTGATTGTTTTAGATCAGGGGTGTCAAACTCAAGGCCGACGGGCCGAATCCGGCTAATAATGTGGCTGGATCCGGCCTATAGGCCTGTCCTGGAAAATGTAAGGGGCCGGCTCTTGTTGCTTTGGCCCAGTTTATCCGTGTCACTTTGGCTCAGTCTACTCAGTGCAAAGAGGGAACACTGGGCCAGCATGGCTTTGGCCTGATCTACTTAGTCCTGGTGGGCCCAGTCTACCCAGTGCAAAGAGGAAACAGCACTGAGCTGAGAGGCCCAAAGAAGAACTGAAGAGGCTGTGCTTGCGCAGGCTAGGCAAATAGGCTGGGCGGGTCTAGGTAGTGTGTGCAACAGCTGGCCAGTGCCCAGCAACAGGCAGCCAGACTGGCCAACTGCAGCTTGTTAGCCTAGCCCCGCCCAGCCTGTTCAACTGACCTGTGCAAACACAGCCTCTTCATCTCTTCACTGGGTCTCTTAGCTCAGTGCCTGGCCTGGTGCCACTCCCAGTGAGCAGCATCAAGCTGGCCACACCCATCCAGTCAGCCACGCCCACCTCCCCCCCCCCCGCCGAGGCCAACCACAGCTCTGATGGGGCCAATGAAATTGAGTTTGACACCTCTGCCTTAGATGAAATGCTTTAGATGAAATTTGCAAAAGCAGAAACAGAGTTTTCTTAATATCTTAAAAAATGTGCCTAGACATCCTTTTTAATCAGCTTTGGCTTCTAATGATAAAAAAAAGGTAATAATCTCTAAATTGATTTCACTCCGCAGACCCCCTGGGGGGGCTGCAATGTCATCACAGGGGTCTGTGAAGTCTTAAAGAAAAGTTATGATTTAAATCTTGAGTTAAGCCAGGGTGGGGGGGTGACCATGGCCACAAAAGATATTTAAAGGAGGTCCTTGGTGAAGAAAAAGTTGACAACCATTGCTGTAACACATTTCTTGTACATCTGTCCTCTGATGCATCACTCATCAAAATGCTACAATCAAATTGATCTTTATTCCACTGTTTCAAATCTTTATATTAAGAAAGAGTATATTCTTTGTACTGTTACAATTTTAAGAAACTTGAACCGTTTAAGCTGAGGACACCCAAGGTAAGACTTCCTCTTCCAGGGCAGAGATAAACGTGGGAGGTTTATTTTCATAGCAGTCACCCATTTGGTTGCCACTTGAAGTCAACATTTCTCTGTGGTTGTGCCATATCTGGGGAACTTCCCAATACAGTACCAGGATAGTCATCTGCTCTTGCTTTAAGCCAGCTTTAACATGTATCTGTAATAGTCAAATGGCTTAAAAAAAAAAACTTTTCCAAAGTGAGAATTAATTTAAATAGGTTTTAAAACTATTTATATGTCTTGCATGTTATCATCATTATTAGATTTTTTGCAGTTTGTGAAAAATCCAAGGACTATGTACTAATAGGTGGTGTTCTGACCCAAATACGACAAACCCTCAAACTCAGAAGATTCCTTTATTACAGTGGTTTTCAACCTTCCTAATGCCACGATCCTTTAATACAGTTCCTCATGTTGTGGTGACCCCCCCAACCATAAAGTTATTCCTAAAACTATTGAAAATATGTGTTTTCCGATGGTCTTAGGCGACCCCTGTGAAAGGGTCGTTCAACCCCCAAAGGGGTTGTGACCCATAGGTTGAGAACCACTGCTTTATTAGGAATGCCGGCATCACTGGCAAAAAGTTTAAGAAGTTTGTCCGTCCGGAAGATGAACAGTTATCTGTTACACCTATTCATCTCCTCCCCTTGCCTTTTATCCCCAGAGCTAGGGTGGGGCCTCGTTAGCAACGGTGGTTCTTCCTTCCCCAGGATCAGCCCACGGATTTCCACTGCTCTCCTCTCCTCTGCCTTCTGTGCGTCCATGGGACCCAGCTGTTCCTCTTCTTCTTCATCAACCACCTCTAGACCTGGGGGCTGTTGACTCTCCCTCTGAGGGCTGACGGACGGCTCAGGCTCCACCTCTGTCTCTCTCGCTCTCTCTCTCTCTGACAGCTTCATTCCTTCTTCCCCCCCTGACTCTCAAGTTGCCTTGATGCTGACCCTGACTCCCATGCAGGGGTGAAATCTAAAATTTGTTACTACTGGTTCTGGGGGTGGGGGTGGGGGTAATTTGACTGGGGTGGGCGTGGCCAACTTTTTTTATTTTAAACTTTTCAAAGCATTTTTTCTAATGCTTTGAAAAGCCTCTGCTGATCAGACAACTCAGCTGGGATCGTCAAAGAGTTTTCAATTTTTTATTGAAAAATTCATTTTTCATGTTCATTTTTTTAACCACCTCTTCAGCCAAGAGATTGCAGAAAAAAATGCTTTGAAAAGCCTTTGACAATCCCAGCTGAGCCGTGCGATCATCAGAGGTTTTTTTTTTTACTTTTAAAAGCATTTTTTTGTCGGAAGAGGTTGTAGAAAAAATGTTTTTAAAAGTAAAAAAAAACCCTCTGATGATCGCGTGGCTCAGCTGGGCATGGTGAGGGTGGGGGTGTGTGCAGGGATTTTTGCTACTGGTTCTCCGAACCACCCACTGCCATCGCTACCGGATTGGGTGATCCGGTACAAACCAGGAGCATTTCACCCCTGCTCCCATGCCTCCTCCTCCTCTGATTCGGCTGCTGGAGGGGCCAGTGGATGACAGGCCACAACAGGTGCCCCCCTCCAAATATTCAAACAAAAAACAAAGTAATATTTTTGAGCTGTTGCTATCAGTTCTGAATTCTAAACCTACCCTTACCCCACCCCACATCTGAAAAAGAAATCTAAAATTCAACCTTGTTCATTATATAAAGAAATACTTGTTTATTTTAAAAGTAAGTTTAAAATTTAATGTAACTACTTATGCTAAAGAGAAATTACTTTTGCTCATCTTTCAAGACATGGAGATAAGCCTATTCATGGAGAAGGAAGCTGCCATGTAATCAAAGGGAGTATTTCTCATTAAACATCATAACTTGGCAACAAATATTTTAAACTATGTAGATGGTATAGCTAGGTAGAAGCATGTGTAGGAGTCTTAGATATGTTGGTTTGTCAGTTTCCAAAATGTTTGCCAGCTTGGCTAGTGCTGGCTAGAAATTCTAGCAGCTAGAGTTTCAACGTATCTGAAGATTACCACTTTGGGAAAAGCTAAATTAAACCATATCCAATTATTGCCAGAGGACAGGTGCCAAATGAATATATATGCATAACCAGTTTTTAAAATAGTAATTTTATTAACATTTACAATTGCAAGGTACTAAAAAAATTCTTTTCTTTTTACAACCCTATGGGGTGGAGTTGGGATGATTGAAATGGAGCTGAGTGTTTACTAGCTGGATGCCCTTCCTGACGACTACGTGGCATTCACAGCAGATATTTTCTCTTTGTGTCCTGATAAGAGAAACTGCCTAGGATTGAACTCTGAATTTTCCAAGGGGAAGAAAGGGTCTTTACCTCTAGGCCATGAGCCACTCCAAAAAAGAAAGAAAGAAAGAAAGAAAGAAAGAAAGAAAGAAAGAAAGAAAGAAAGAAAGAAAGAAAGAAAGAAAGAAAGAAAGAGAAAAAATGGAAAAAAGAAAAGAAAAAGAAAGAATAAAAGAACAGAAATATATAAAGATATGACTTCCTACTTCAATATAAAGCATAAACAATTTTAATAACTTACCACCTTCTCTTAAAATACAACAATCACTTCTTCCCATATCCCACCTCTTATCTATAAATAAATCCTTAAAGCCATGCCATTTCAGTCCTGATGTCACCAAAAGACCATGAAGGGTTACCAGAGATAATGTATCTATTTTAATTTTGATCACATAAGCCAACTATATATTCCTTCTTTTTACTTTTAACAATCTTTTAATTTCTTCAAATAATATCCTAGAACTTGATTTCTTTTGTTCCTTTTTACAAAATTCTTCAACACTTTAACAACTCTTCTTTGTAAATTCAATACAGGAAAATTATCTAATTTACTCTATTGATTTTTTAGTTGTAATATTTCTTTTAATTATTAAAAAGAAGTGTGGTGATTCAGTGGCTTAATGATGCTGGAGATGGTCTCTGCCCCAGTGGTTTGAGTCTAGCACTTGGTGGCAGGGTGAGCTTCTGTCACTTGCCTCAATTCTGTCCACCTAATAGTTTGAAGGCATGTTCTATGTGACTAGATAGATAGATACCACTTTGGTGAGGAAATAAGTTAGGGCAGGCAGATTCCTACCACCTCTGAACCTTCCTGGTTGCAATGCCTGTTTACGAGGCAACTCTGGGGAAGAGAGGGAGCTGTTGCGGGAAGAGCAGCTTGTCTTTCTTTCTGGGGCAAAGCCAGCTTGCTCTCCTGTGATGCACCTTGGGAAGTGCCCAAGCATGTCTAAAACAGAGCAGGTAAATTGGCAGCCAAACTACTGCTATGCCATAGCCCTGTGGTCTCCTGGCTAATGTAATTATGCCATAATACTAATACTAATACTAATACTAATACTAATACTAATACTAATACTAATACTAATACTAATACTAATACTAATACTAATATTAAAGACATCAACCAGTTTCTTTTGTATGATCAGTGAAAGATCTTTTCCCACATTACTGTTTTTTTGTCTTTTTTAAATCTACATTTAGATCAGTCTCAATCTTGTTCTGTAAAACTTTTTCTTCTTTAAGATCCATAACATGGATTCCAAAAGTATCCTTAGCACCAACAGATTTTATTTAGCAATGGTCAAAACTAGACAAACCATTGTTTCGTCTACTGCCTCCTGACTGTAGAGAAGAAGCATATTTTGTGGTTATACTCCTGCTGAGGGATTAATGTGGGACAAAAAATTACTGTTACACTTTATAGAAAACACTTGTAGTCTGCTGTCCAGAAAGATTCTCACCAAGGCAAAAATGACATGATTAAAATTTTAAAAAGTTATTCTTGAAAACAATGACAACCAAACATTAAGAAAATGGCAGCAATTAAAAAATATTTATTTATTTATTTATTTATTATTTCAATTTATATACCGCCCTTCTCCCCGGGAGGGGGACTCAGGGGGACTCATATAGACAAAACAGATTAGTAAAATAATGATTTAAAATCCAAAGAAAGGTTTTCTGAGTTCAAATGATGCAAACTGAGAAAGATCTCAGAGACTGCACAACCCAGGAAATGGAAATGCTTTCCCAACCAAGCCACACAATTAACTGTGACCTAACCACTTTCTTCAGAAGCAAGCAATCCTTAAGGTTCACAATGTCATAAACCTTGAAAGAAGGAAATATAGTCATGGCTGGCCTTGTTCCTTCTTGTGAGATTCTGGCCTAGCAAGACTTCAGATAAGCCTAGACTTAAAAACTTACTCTTTTCTATATTGAGATATGGTTACTCAAGAGAATTTGAGAATTTCTTTCTAGATGCCATCAAGATCCTCTAAACAGATATATGTATATGCATAATGGTTATCTTCTGAGAGCTGAATGCAACGAAATTTCATTTTAATGTATGCTGATTAGTTTTCATTTAAAGTGACGCTAAAGTTTCTATTCTATTCTATTCTATTCTATTCTATTCTATTCTATTCTATTCTATTCTATTCTATTCTATTCTATTCTATTCTATTCTATTCTATTCTATTCTTACTCTACTCTACTCTACTCTACTCTACTCTACTCTACTCTACTCTACTCTACTCTATCCTTAGTTCTACTCTACTCCACTCCACTCCACTCCACTCTGGATTCTCTGACAGTGATCTGATACTTTTCCTTAGACATCCAATGGACCTAGTGAGAACCCTAACCATTAATTATATCTAAATAACAGTGTAACCTACAAAGATTTCCAGTTGCTTACATCTGTAAATAGATGAACAATGTTAAAACACAAGTTTATCATTAAAAAGTAGTACCATAACAGAAGATGCATATGGCAGCTGTGCATCACCCCAAGTGTCCTCCAGAACCATTCAAATTTTACTAACTTCTGCTAAGGTCATTAGGGACTGTGACAGAAAACAACTATCTGTGAATCCATACCCAATTCACGCTTTAGTACTGGAAGAATACTGCTAGAAATTGGTAAGGGATACTATGCATTGCACAGAATGTTTCTATGTAAAGAGTCCTTCTTCAGTTTATTTAGAAGCCAAGTCTTACCAAGTATTATTACACCTTAAAACTAGCAATTTGAATTGCACTGGAAACCCAGTGCTCATAACACCAGTTGCGTATGACTGTGATAACTGAATCAGCAACAAATGAGATCCTGCATTTTGAAACATTTGCAGTTTCTGAGTAGTCTTCAAGGGAGAGTGCCATGCAACGAACACTGTAGCAATCCAAGTACGTGGTGATAGAAGCATGAATCACAGTTGACTTTTTGCTCAAACTGTGCTAAACTGAACTTACAGTTTAGAATGGCAGTTTTAAATAGTTTTCAACAATTCCAATTGGATTTTATGTGTTATAAACTGCCAAGAAATTTCAGTCAGTGGTATCTTAAGTTTTATAAATAAATGAATAAAATACAGCTTTGCTTGTGAATGATGGGTAGGGCAGTTTCAATCTGATTTTTTTTTGTGTGCGTTTATAGGAATAATTGGATGAATTGGTTTTCCATAATCACCTGCAAAAAATATTAATTCTCTGCACCATATTCATATAATCTTCATCTTTCTGGTATGAAGACTTCTTTAGACTTCTCCCAAGCATTTTTATTTTCTTCTATTAGGTCTGATTTAGAGAAGTTATTTTTATTTTTTATTTTTGTAAAATTATAGAATGGTAAGAGTTGGAATGGGCCACTGCAATGATCTAGTTCAACCATCTGAAAAGTGGAGGAAAACCATATTAAACCACTTATAGGCAAACGTTCTCTCTGTTCAGTTGGGCTATAGTGGATCTGTGCAGACAAATTGTTGACCGAAGCCAGGGTGAATTTTGAGGATGGGACTAGTTATCTGCCAAAACCATCTAACAATCACTGTGGGGTTGTTCTTGGCAAACCGTCATTAAACAATTGGTCATATCCTGAGGACTACCTGTAATGAACAACCCTGAGGCTTATTTTGAAATCCACAGATCAGTATGCCTCCCTTTTCTGTCAACCAGGTGCATGCAAATTTTCTCCGTTCACAGATTCATGAAATGACTTAGATTCAATTTTTTAAATTTTAACCAGGTTTCACACTGTCTCTGTTTCTCTTGGCTTCTGATCCTGTTTGTATTTTGTTGGGTCAACTGGACTTTTAATGACTTCATATTCATTTTCAGAGTTCTCAGTTAAACGGAGATTAAAAAGTCCTGAGATGTACAGAAATAGGTACTGAAAGCCTGTGTGCAGTGCACCAAAATTTGATATATTTACTTCATTACTGGAATACATATGTGCATTGCTGAGATTTGCAATGTAAAGAATGAAATTATTTCCAGTCTCTTAGCTTTTTCACATTATTCTTTGGTTTCATTTCTGCAGTCTAAAGCATCTAACTTTTTATGCACAGACATGGAAGCATTTATAGATTCCTACAATGGAAGAATGGATGACGAAGTTAATGGAACTGGAGGGGATAGAAAATCTAACTCTAACTTTTTTTCTACATGGAGACCACTTCTGAACTTTTTGCTTGAATTTGAAATGAAATTTTAATTTTGAAATTTGATAATTAGAACTGTTTATGAACTATTGAATTTTAGAGCTAAAGGTTAATGTATTTTATATTTGTAACGGTACTGAAGAAATTTGGAAGTTACTCCCTCCCCTCCCCTCCCCTCCCCTCCCCTCCCCTCCCCTCTCCTCTTTCCTCCTTGGATTTCTACCACTTTTTTCTTTTTTAAAAGAAAAAGAATTTATTCTTTATTCTGTGCCTTTATATTTTATCTTTATAGAAATCTAATAAAGTCTGTATACTCACAAGCACACACACCTAACTTTTAGCAATGCATATCTGAAAGTTGCTACAAACTTCCTTGAAGTGTCTAACTGGCAAATTCCACAAACCTTACAATTTCTACAAGATGCACTGCATCAGTATCAAATAGGGACTGGTGAAATGACGGTTTCCAAGGCAGCAGAAGATTATCAAGTCAAAAGCAGTATCGTGTCACACACAAAGGAGTCCCTAGTCTAATGTATGACATGCAGGACAGTTCAAATTCTGTTACTAGCAGATAGAACATGGAATCTGCAGATCCTTTGCCAATCACAACTAGGCTTGATCAACCAATTGTCTGACTCTGTCCCAAAGGTTCAAGAGGCAACTGGACTTTCCAGAAAGTCCAGTTGCCTCTTGAACAGGCACCTTTGGGGCAATCATGACCTGGATGACTGACAACCTCCATAGACATTTGTCTGACTCTGTGTAATACAAGCAGCACCCTGTGTTGTTATACCACACAACCATGTATTACAGAAGAAGGGTTCCTGCATCCAGGGAGAAATCAAGGAGTTGAGGAAGTACAGTTAGCTTACTTAAACAAACACGTGACAGCCAAAGGTTATGAATTCAGGCCATGCTTCCTCACAGAGGTGTATATAAACATGTAATCGGTTCATCGGCTATATAACTAGCATAGTTTTATGGCCAGTTGCTTTTCAAGACAAAACATCTCCTTGTATTGAGAAAAGATCCACCAGGTTTAAGCTCTAGAAACTTCACCTGAGAGAGGAAAGGGAGCGATCATCCTACCTGCCGCACAGAGAATATTCCTGTGCGATCCCAAAGCCTCCCTTCCCATTCACCGTTCCGAATTCTCTGTGGATTTCTGGGCTGTTTAATTATTATCTACTCACTACTTCATGCCTCCGCCTTCTCCTTTTGCCGCCCAGACTTCTACTAAGAGACAGAGAAGGCAAGAACTTCTGAATCATACTCGGCGTAAGGAGGAAGAGGAAAAAGCCAAGCGGGGTGGTGGTGGTGGGATCGGGATGGAGAGATGTGGAAAGGCGTACCTGAGTTTTTGTCCCGCTGGTACGGTGAGTTTATTGAGTTTCTCCATTCTCCCGTCCAAGTGGCCCGCATGAAGTGACAAGCCGGTCAGAAGGACATCTGCGAGCTTCCTAGTTCCTGGAGATCGGGATTGAGGGAGGGGCCGAAAGAGACCCAAGCGATGAAGGATCCTCTTGAGGGGATCTCCTGCGACCGGGAGAAGCGACTCCGCGCGCCTTTCGCAGGAGCAACAAACTTGCTCGAGCGCCGGCCGGATTTCACGTTTCGCCTCAGTCATGTGACCGAGCCAGCTTGGCTACTAATAGGGTGTTTGTACAAACATGAAGAAAGATCCACACCTATTGGGCGTGTGAATCACCCCCGTGCTGAGCTGCGATTGATCTCTGCGCCTTTGGCATTTCAAGTCAAATTTTAGGGGAGGTTCCCGTCTCCTTCCTGGGCTGGAAGGGAAGGCGACACCTTGATCCTGGAGGAAGAGGTGGCGATTTAACCCACTTGCCGGGGTTCAGAAGAGCTTATTTCTGCGGGAAGGTGCCCATTTTCATTTTTTTTAAAATATTCCAGGGATTGGCAACAGGCGACTGGGAAATTCCACCGGGATCTTCATGCTGAGAGAATTTTGTATATAAGAAGATGCCAACCTTGCTGGTGGATGAGCCTCAGGTGCTTCCCAGCCTTTCCCAATCTGAGGCCTCCCAATGATTGCTTGGATTCCCAGGATTTCCAGTTTTGCTCCAGCCACTTTACTAGGAAGTGTAATCCGAACCTATTTGGAAATTACTGGATTGGGGAAAGACACTGCTGTGTCCTTATATCCTTTCCAAGGATGGTCAATTCTAAGGACTAGTCAAGAACACAAATGAAATCCTATGGATTTTCAGCATTGGAAAGGATAGCTGTGCAAAATGTTTGCGGGTTTTACAGCATTTCCTTGTTGCTACAGCAGTGTTTCTTGATTTTGGCCACTTAGAGATGTGTGGACTTCAACTCCCAGAATTCCCCAGCCAGCAATGCTATGCTATACTTTTTTGACATGTACACATCTACTGTATGAACCCTGCAGAGGCTATGGAGGTACATGTCACTCAGTTGGAGAGAAACCATTTGCCAAGAAGGAGCCCTGCAGGTTTTGGCAGATAGCTAAACTGATCCTCAGAACTCAAGCTTTGCTCAATATTTTGTCTGCACAGGTGTACTGTAGCCTTGTGCAAGTGAATAGGGACCAAGTTTGCCTATAAAATATTTAATTGGTTTTCCTGCATTTTGTAAGCAGCTGAGCTAGATGATCGCTGTGGTCCCTTCCAACTCTACAGTTCTGTGATTTTACACATTTTAAAAAAATAAAAATAAAAATGCTTGGTGCAAAACCAGGAAAGATAATCATATAAGTTGCAGAGGGTCATCATCGTTTGCAGGCAATTATGGAAAACCTATTCATCCAGTAATTCCTGTAGATCGTAATTTCCCTACTGTTAGAAGTCCAATTGGAAAGAATTGATCATGGTATAACTTGCCATATCAGATAAAATATGAAGAAACAAAAAAAAAAGGAATTAGAAAAAAATGGAATGGAGTGGGAAGAGATGCAAGAAGAGAAACAAGCAAACAAACAAACAAATGCTGGCTGGGGAATTCTGGGAATTGAAGTCCGCACATCAAGTGGCTGAGGTTGAGAAACACTATATTACAGTAATCCTTATCTCTTCAGTGCACCACAATACATTCATATAAATGATGTCTTTCCCCGAAGGGTGATGGAGTAGCTAGGCTTTGAAACAAAAAGCTTTGTTCCTCTTTAATGAGCAAGAATAGCTTTTGCACAGGAACTAGGAAAGTGACATGTGACAGTGTGACAGAATACAGTAGCTAGGAGTTGTGATAGCATAAGCAGTAAAGGGACATGCAGCCTGATTTCTATGGATTCTGAATGTCTTTCCCTCAGTGGTGCCATACCAGAAATGGGTGCATATGCCTTGTCTTGGGTGTTGTTATTTCAATAACAACTCTGGAGCAAAAGCCACATAAATTAGAGTTTTGGAGAACCGTGCTTGTGGTTCTTCTGCTGGAGAGAGAGGATTCAAGTCCATGACCTTCGTTTTCTCCAATCACACAGTTTCTCTTTTCATTTTGAATGGTGTGCACATGGGTTTTTTAAAAAAAATTATTTCACCAAGTATGCTGGAGTCTTCAGTACAGTAAAGCATCCAGCTAAGTACTGAAGTGATAGAGAATGGATTATGCTATTGCAGATGACAGGAAAACAATTATATAATTTTAATACTCTCCAGTCTTGAATTTTGGAGCCAGTTTGGTGCAGTGGTTAAAGCACCAGGCTAAAAACTGGGAGACTGTGAGTTCTAGTCCCATCTTGAGTACAAAGCCAGATGGAGACCCTTGAGCTAATCAGTGTCTCTCAGCCCTAGGAAGGAGAGAATGGCAAAAAAACAAAAAAAAACACCTTGTCAAGAAAACTACGGGGACTTGTCCAGGCAGATTACAACACTAGCTCAAAACCACAAAAAGAAGAAATATTGAATTTGCTCATAAAGAATATAGCTGTAAATAATCACAGTTGAAATATTTTCCCTTGCCTTTTTTATTTTGCATATTTATTTAGTATTTGCAGGAAGTTTGAGGATTAGTTTGTTTTAGTATAAAGGGGAATTTAGAACTGGAATTAACTAGTCACAGTCTGAAATGGTGAAATCTTTTCGGTTAACTATTTGTGTAGTAGATATGTATATAGTCAATATATATAGCCTAGACCTGGGTTAAGACTTAGGTTTACTGGGTCTTACTTAATGATTATTAAGTGACTGAAAATTTTTTTTCCCCTTTCAAATGTGGCTTTGATTTAGAGCGGATATTATATCTAAAAAACATCAGATTATGGTAAACTGATGTTAGGAAATTAGTAACCTAAATTTATCCTAGATTTCAGAATACAGTGCATTTGTTTTCATCTTACCTCAAATAAATACTGGTCTCTTAAATTTGGTTAATAATCAATGAAACTCATGGGCATCACCTCTTCACTGAATTAACCTATTTCCTGGCACTCCACAATTCACTGAACCATAAGCTAACTACATGAACTGGGTTGGCTAAAAATATTCGAAGCCATTAAAAAGTTAATTAATATTAAAACCAGCCGCATTTAACAAGACTTACTTTTGACCTATAAATGGGTACTATATTTTATGTAGTCATCGATAATAAACTGTATGAAGCACCTACTCTGAAATTACTTAAATATTCTGGAAAATTTATTATTTTTGCTGTTGACCTCTGTTCTACACACTCACAAACACACTTGCACATATTTTTTTTCTTCAATTTACTTGCTTACAGCATACCTGTAAGCAAGTAACAATGTTGTTGAAAAATGTAAAGTAAGAATGTTGGTTTCATATTCAGTTCAATGCATGCAATCTTGTAATCCTAACCCTTAAAAGAATGGTAAGCAGCCGGATGATTAATTCAAGGGTTTTTGATTTTTTTCAGATAACTACTCTTTGTTTCTTAACTGGGGTGCAGAAGTGCACTATGTACAAAAATTACAAGCTGTAAACCATTTACCTTATAATGATTTAAACTTATAATAAATTTTTTTGGAGGATGGCACTCATACTGTGAAAACTGTTTCTCACACATTAAAAACAAAACACCTTGATACCAGACCTGGCATAAACACCAAATAGATGGAAATTGTTTCTCTCCCATAAAAGCTAGTTGCTTGCTTCTAATCCCTTACACAGAATGCTTAGGAGAAAGATTCACAAACACTTTGAAGTAGTCCTCAATTTATGACTGGTTGCTTAGTGACTGTTCAAAGTTACAATCATCCCCAACCACAAAGTTACAACCAAAGTACCAACAGCTTCACTCTTATAGTCACTTGATTGCATTTTGGGCATTCTGCAGCCAGCTCGCAGTTTCAGCCATTTGCAGCATCCTGCAGTCATGTGAATGTGATTTATGATGTTTTTGCCGAAAGCTGGTGCTTTATTTTTCAGCAAAAAATGGCCTATGCTAAATAATGGGTTTGCTTAACAAGTGTCTCATTTCCTTAGTGACTGGATTTGTTTAATGACCACTGTAAAGAAAAGGTAATAAAATTGGTTTGGTCATATGGGTGACCCATTTTATGACCACTGTAACTTACGACTAATGGGCATGCTCCATTATGGTTGTAAATCAAGGACTGTATAAATAAAAATTGCATTTGATACCCAAAACCTGGTGGAATTTGAGGTGTCTGGGTGAATGGCTTCTAACTATTCTAGAATAAACCATAAGTCTTGTATGCTTGTGTGCCTGTTTATCTGTTTCTAGTCCAGGCTGCTGAGAGGAAACCTGCCACTTGCCACTGTAAATCAAATTAACTAATCTCAGCCTAGAATTACGATACCTTGCAAAGTTTTACTTAATTAAGAAGCACAGATGAAAACAGCACCTTCACATGTCCTGTCTTTCCATCTTCATGATTCACTTAGCAACTGTTAAAATAACAGTTAATTTCCCCTGAGAACAAAACCTCCAAATGAAGGCACAACTTCTGCTTTTGGGTTGATTTCTATTATCTGTTTCTTGATACCAAAGGTAGCTTTTATTGTTGCCTTGCTATCTGATATGAAAGTAGGCCAGATGATGTTGGGGTAATCAGCCTGCCTCAATTTGGCATCCTCCGATATGCTAGGACCCCACTTTAGATAACTTCCAACTAGTTCTAAACATTTATGGTGTTCTGACTGGGGCAGAATGAAACACATCTGGAAGATATTTGGTTGAGGAAAGTTGTTCTAGATCAAAAGGATGGTCACAGCTGGACTACAAGTAGTTCTTGAGAGTTGTTCTTATTTAACCCAGATCAGAATCAGGGTAACATCTTTAAGTCATTTTTGTTATGCTTGTGTCACAGAGGTCATGCAAAGGAGAATAGATATCTAAACTTTTTACATTATGTCATTCTAAATTACTTTTGTAAAAGGCTTACAAGATGTGTTGATTGATTTGTGAATATAAGTTATAAAATCAGCTGGCAGATAGTTCAGCCTTCAGTTCCGTTCAAGGTTGTCTGCATCTAAAAAATGTTATTCTGCCATATTTTATTTCTATTGCAATACTCTTGAAAGGATTTAATCTTCCAATACTCTTGGAAGGGGTTAATCTGTCTGCTAGCTGCACAGAAATGAAGGAATAATTAATAAATAAATGCATTTGATCATGGTGAATTCTCAGAATGGTCCAGAATTAAATTGATAAACAGAGTTTCTGTGGGAGCTGATGCGTGTTTTCCTGTTGATTCCCAAGTGTAAATTATGAAGGCACAGGTCACGAAGGAAGGCGAATGGTGAAGAAATGTCAGCTTTCAAAATATATTTCGATGCCTGTAGATGCCTACTCATGTCTGGACAATTTAGGATCTGACTAGACAGATATTAAGTGGGTTGGAGTCAGTTAGAATTAGCATAACTTATTACATCTCCATATTGAAGAAGCAATTGGATGTTGAGTGGGAAGTCCATTCTTTGTTCGGTGGTATTACAGCCATGTTTCCCTGTTTTTAATTGTTTGTTTGCTTACAGGATTTTTATTTTATTTTTTGATCAATGAATAATGAAGTCGTTCTTGTAAAATTGCAGAACTTCACTCAGATGATCGTTCACTTCTCTGTAATCATCCACCCATTTCTGGTACTTCTTATCTGCTATTGCAAGATAAGTTTATTTATACCATTGTTCTTGTCACTTCCTACTCCATATTGCTAACTGTTGTTATAATGCAGAACCATCTAATTCTAAGACAATTACAGGGCAGGCCTGTCTGGTAGCCTGAATGATGTATATTTTGTCTTCGATCTGTTCTTTGGCACTGAGAAGTAGAACAGGAGAAAGAAAAGCAGAGGACGAGCTTTTCTCATTTCACTTCTGTTGAAAAAGGTAAGGGTCTTGTAACATAACTTGCATGATAGGGAGCAAGTGGAGGAAAAGTTTGGTTATTTGTTCCAGGGATAGGATTGGTGCATTGTCATAATAGAACATACATAAATAACTTGAATGCTGAACGTGAAAGTGATAAGTCTATGGAATAGTTGAAGCATCTGTTTACCGTTTCCTGTCCATGTGTCAGAACAGCTACAGCTACAGCATTTGAGATGATAAATGTACAGCTTTTCACGCTTGAGTGGGAGACAAATTTCTTCTCACTTTTGAGACCCAGGTGCAGCATTTTACAATGCAAACATTACGTGTATAATTTTGAGTGTTCTCTTTCGAGTTACCATGTTGGGCAAGGCAGCTTGGTGATCCTGCTAAGTATATTTACTTCTATTAACTAATCCAAGAGGCAAATACATTCTTCTATTGCATGACTTGAGACAGGAATGTCCCTTTTGAAGAATGTGAGTTTCTTTGGTTTGAAACTGTCATTGCCTCAAGGCAATCGATTTCGCTCTCTTGTTGCTATGTTAATGCAGCTCAGCATACATATTGAGGTTACTGCACAAGGAATTAAAATTACCTATAAGCACAGGCATTGGGCACGTGCATCAGATGCCATGAAGAATAGAGATCAGCTAAACAGTCTGATCCAGAATTTCACATCTGATCACTTTCACGTTCAGCATTTAAGTTATTTATGTACGTTCTGTTACAAGGGTGTCAAACTTTGGCCCTCAGAGTGCTTAGAACTGGCCCGCAGGGTCACCCTGGAAACACTGAAGATCCAGCCTGTGGTGCTTCTGCCAAAAAAAAAAGGAACTCAGAATGGCCTCCCTGACTCTGTTTTTGGCCCTCGGGGAGGGACACGGTGTTGCACATGCCCCCCCCCCCCCCGAGCTCCATTTTCGCCGGCAGAGGGCTGCAGGAGGCCATTGCGGCTGAAAACAGAGTTCTGGGCCTGTTTTCACTGGCAGAGCACTCAGGCCTCCACAGGTGCCCCCATCACGAGTCACATCAAGCTGGCTATGCCCACCCTGGCCATGCCCACCCCAGCCCCCCGAGGTCAAACACAAACCTGATGTGGCCTGCAATGAAATTGAGTTTGACATCCCTGCTCTATTATAACAATACACCAGTCCTATCCCTGGAACTGATCATTTACATCTTCACTGGAGTTGTGGTGCTCTTCAGCCTCTGCTATTCATGAATACAACAGTGAGGCCAATAGCAAGACCCAAAGATCTCTGTCTTTAAAAAAATCACCTTGTTATTATTTTCAGTTGCTCGGCAGCTGCTTCCTGAAGTGCCCCCTCCCCCTTCTGCCTAATATAAGAAGCAATCTTGATTACTTCTAACTAAATATTTACAAGATTGGTTTTTAAAAGATCTTAGGATATTTTATGGAGTATTTCTCTACCTCCAGAATCAGAATGCTTTGCAGCCTTAATTTTCTTTTAAAAAAAACAACATTTTTTTTCTTTTAGTGACTGAGAAAATATGGGCTTATTGCATGTTTTTATTATGTTTTGAATCAGAACTTCATGGTTTTTTTCCTAAGTAGGTACTCTTCATCCTTTCCAGGATGGAAGATATAAAAAGATTTCTTTAAATATTCTGATAGATTTATCCCCCAGAGCACCCTTGTCTTCACGTAAGACTGCAGAAATCAGCCCCCACCCAAATTTATTATAATTCACAGTAAGTGGGTTTATAGAGATGACTAATTAAGAAAATGTTTCAACTTTAAAAAGTTCTGGACCTTTGATTTAAAACTCAGTTTTCAAAACTTAGTTTTCAAAAAAAAAGAGAAGAAGATGCAACGTAACTTGATACCATAATCCAGTTTTTGGATTACTTTAATTTAAAATGAGGAAACCCACACATAATATGCTCAAAATATTTATACCCCTTCTCCACTGCCACCTCTAGAGGAAATGCTGTATGTGTAAAATGTTCAGCTTTGCTCAACCATAAAGATTTCTGACAAATGCTGGACATAAAATCAGTATCTGTATTTGCACAGCAGGATATTGATTATGGTCTTAGACCAGCCTTTATACATAAAAATGAAATACATTACCAGTATTTGAAAATCTGTTTGGCCTTAGTAGGATTGAAAGCAAACATTATTTATTAACATCATGTATTCAGTTCAGGATTTTCAGTTACCTTACAAACAAAGCCACCACCATACAAATTTAACAAATTATTACTAAAATCAATGGTTTGGTTAACAAAGGGATCTAATTTCTTATATATATTTGCTTAGTGTTGACTTAATATGTATGAATTGTATTGACTATGGCTTAAATGAGTGCTTGTCAAACTAGTCAATTTTAAGATGCATGGACTTCAACTCCCCAAATTCCACAATCAACTAGAGAATTCTGGGAGTTGAAGTCCACACATCTTGAAGTTGACAAGTTTGAGAAACATTGGTTGAAACCAGGAATGTCAAACTTGTAGCCCGCGGGTTGGATACGTCATGTGCTGGCTCTGCCCCTGCCCACTTTAGTGAAAGTCCTGATACGTCATGTGATGACACGAGTTTGATACCCTTGGTTAAACCTATCTAAAAATCATGGCATAATGTGATGTGTGAAACCAACCAATATAGTGAAGATGACAACATACCATAAAAATAATAATAAGTCCAAACTTGATAAAGGATTTATCTTGGTTAATAATAACAATATTATTATAATTATTATATATATTATAATTATTATAATAATATCATTGTTATAATACAGAATTTCAGATATTGGTACCTGTATTTTATTGTATGTAGAAAGACTGGTCTTAAGACCATAATAAAGATTGCTATTCTAGTAATGATATCAGAGTGAAGTTAACAAATACTTCTTTTCAGCTTGATACGCATTTCAGAAAATAGCACAATTAAAATAATTAGAGTTTAGGATGCTGGAATAGAGCATTTGTGTTAAAACAGCATTCTTGGTCACTGTCTGCATTTCCCAACCGTCTGGATAAACGCACACACAAATCTTCAAAATTTGGATGGGTAACATTTATGGCCATAAGTCACTTTTTTCAGTGCTCTTGTAACTTTGAACAGTTACTAAATGAACTGTTGTAAATCAAGGGGTACCTGTAATTGCTCATCTCACCAAGATGACTCTTCATGATATTAGAATGAAACATCATTCAGATTCTTATATTCCTTTCTCTAGACAGTTTTTTTCTTTTGGCCAATTTTGGTAAGACCATATAAAAACTCTCACAGAAGGCATTTTATCTCATATCTTACAGTTTAAAACAGCTTAAGAACATTTTAAACACAATACTGTGAAGACAAATCAGTTTAAATAGATTAAAATCAGATTCGGAAACTTTCTTACAAATAATCCTGGCTTTATTTAGAAGTCTAGATATTTTCCCTGGTCGTCTGGAATATAGGCAAATGATCTAGTCAAAACTGAATACCAGTGCACAGGAATAGCTTCAGAATCATATCACTACCTCCAGAAACTTATTTAGAAGGCAATGAATCCACTACATCTTACTCCTCTTCCTAACTCTTATCTCATTTCTAAATTTGAAATTGCCTCAGTGTAGAAAGTACCAACTTTGCAGTCTATCAAAGAGGAGAAAAATCCAGTTTCAGATGTTTCTGTCACAGGAATCTCTGTGGCAATGGGAAACTTCAGCACAACAAAAGGAAAAAAAATTATACAATGGCCTATACATCATAATTATTTCCAGACAGAAAGACAACCAGACAGATAGACACACAGATAGAAAGAAGGAAAAAGAAAGAAAGAAGGGAAGGAAGGAAGGAAGACAGACAGAAAAATAAATAACTAAAAGAAAGATGGAAAGTCGGGAGGGAGGAAAAGAAGGAAGGAAGGAAGGAAGGAAGGAAGGAAGGAAGGAAGGAAGGAAGGAAGGAAGGAAATGTTTGGACTCAAAATTAGGAAAGGTCAAAGGAGATCCTAAACAAGTTCTTAACATATCAACCAATAATCCCTTACCAAACCGATTTGTGCTATCATTTATGTCCATAGTTTTTTTTAAAAAAGTAGTTTAACATAGATTCAAAACATTTAGAAGATTGAGATATATATTATCCCATACAAAAGAAACTGAAATATTCGGAGCATTTTGGCCCCAAACTGTTTTTTCTCCCTCTTGAGAAAAGAATAGGTGGGTAGCATTTCATGTTAACTACAACCTGCTATTCAACTGCAGAAAAGTGGCTGAAATGTAGTTCAAAAGTAATTCTCTTGGTTTATTTTTCTACAGGTAGGATTGTAGTTAGAAGTCAGCATTGAATATTGTGTATAGGAGTGATGGAGCTGTTGCCTCACAATTAGGAGGCTGTGAGTTCAATCCTAGGTAGTGGCAGATATTTCTCTCTCTTAGCACACTGAGAATTTATCTGCTGAACAAAGCTCTGCATTGGCAATAGGAAGGGCATCCGGCCATTAAAACACTTCATTCAGTTGCCCAGACTCTGAGGGAATATGGGATTATGGGGTCGCTAAATGAAGATGATTGATTTGCTTCCTACTAAGGCAGCTTTTAACGTACAGCTGCCTGTAATTACTGCGAATTCATTCTTAGCCAGGCTCAAGGTCGACTCAGCCTTCCATCCTTTCTAAGGTGGGTAAATTGAGGACCCAGTTTGTTGGGGGCAATAAGCTGACTTTATGTAAATATACAAAAGTATGAAGGCTATTGCTTAACGCATTGTAAGCCGCCCTGAGTCTCCGGAGAAGGGCGGTATATAAATCAAATTAAAAAAAAATAAAATTGACTATTGTGCTACCAGTTTAGGAAATTTAAGCTATGCTATGTTTACGTTTTCACTATTAATTTATTACTGTCTTTCTGAAAGATAACAAACCAGCAAAGTGCTCTTGTTTTTTTGCTGGATCACATGGAAAACTGCCCTTGCTGCTTAACTCTTGTATTTATATTACACTTACTATTTCTGCAAGTAGTGGCTTTAATAATAAGAGAAATTTCCAGAGACCCCAACACTCATGCACACAAACACTCAGAAATCCCAAGCTAAACCATTTTTTTTAGTACCTTAGCTAAATTGAGTTTTGGCATTATGAAATGTATCACAATGACAAAAATATACAAGAGTATTTTTCAGAATAGGAAACATTACAAACTGGAAACATTTTGAATGTCCTATGTGCATATCTAAAAACAACAGGCAAATAATTTTTTTAAAAAAGAGCATTCTTCTACATCTTCACAAGTTGTCTTGGTTTTTAGCTTTTCTGTTCAGCTTGCCTAATTTTAATTGCCTTGCATTACCTTTTATTATATTGTAAGCCACTCAGAATCACTAGATCAATGAGAGGGGTGCCATAAAAAATGATTAAATAAATAAATAAATAAATGAAAGAGTATAAACATCTTCAAATTCATATCCATCGCTTTATGACATTAGACAGCAACATTCTATAGAGGAGACTGTAAGAAAGGAATAGAGTCCAAATTGGAAACAAGACTGATCAAATCTGGATATCCAAATAATGGGAACTTCGTGAGGTTTTCATGTATTTTCAACCTTTCAAACATATGGGTGTGAAATATGAAACACTAGCATTCATTCCAATTATTCCAGACACAATTCAGCTTTCCTACTAAGCATTGCAAATGCATCTAAATTCTAGTACTTTGTGTGCTGCAAAGAACTGGCATCACTCTTCGAAATAATTGAATGGCTTCTGCCTGTAATTTAGAACACATCTCCAAAAGGTGATATAATTATGGGGCACTTGCTGTGTCAAAGATAAACAGCTCTTACCTTGTAGATTAGATGTTTACAAAGAAATGTTATTTTCCAGTACTTGTTACTTACTCATGGTTATGTTTTGAGGCCTATAGAATTTTAGACGTTTTCTGAATAGAAGAATTCTTGATCACCAAGCTCTTAATTGTACCAGTAATGGTGGCTTAACTATACAGTAAATTTGAGTTGACAGACTAATGGAAGAAGGAATTTTCCAACCTAATGTCTATTAAACAGCATATGAGTGGATTTTCTTTAGTCCCCAAATATTGCTGTATACAAAAAAGCCCACTTTGTAGTAACAATAATGGCCAATTTTGAGAGGAAGCCACAAACATTACTCGGCTTCATTAAAACAAAGAACTTTCATTTTGCACTGATTAAGAAAAAGAGTAGGAGCTGCAGCTTCTTTGAAGTGAAAGTGCAATAAAAAGTCTATAAAGCAATGTCAATGTAGAGCAATGGATTTTGAATAGTGTTTTGAAATTACTCTTGGCCTGGTGAGATTTCTATAAATCCATCAATGAGAATAAGATTAGTGCATTAAGGTGTCTATACCTTGATCAAGAAGTATAGAGTTGCTCTATATTGCTCCCCATTTCTAAATATATTCCAGATAATTCTTTCATGGAAGTTCTTATTTCCCTCCTGAATCCTGATCCCTAATCTTAATTCATTCCATACTTTATCTTAGCCTATGGAACCTTCAGCTGGCCACCACTTAGGTCAGATACAATGCACAGATATTGTAGAATATAATTCACAGACATTTAATATATGCAGATAAAATACACAGATATTTCCCCATGGTTCAAAGGGAAACAGACAATGAATTGATATGGGGTCATCAGTCAAAGTAGAATGAATGAATGAACTATAATGGCAGTATTAGATTGAATTTAACTTCTTTCAACCAGCTGCAGCAGGATTGTAGTTCTGAGCCAGAGGTGCTGTTTGGAATTACTAGACTGAGGGGTCCTTGGTGTTCTTTGAGCTTGGTTATTTTTTTTGCAAATGTTTCATTACTCAACTGGGTAGCATCATCAGTGCTAGTAGAGAATGGGGTTTATTCTCTGTTTATATACTCGTGGCTTCTCCTGTCAGTGTTGGTGGGAGTGGATTTGGAGGTTCCTTGATTAATTGTTTACTGTTTGATTGTTTGTCCGAGTTAGTAGTTCCTTGACTGGGAATTGGAAGTCCCACCAACACTGACAGGGCAAGCTCCTTGTATGTAAACAGAGTGTAAATTCCACTCCCTTCTACCACTGATGATGTTACCTAATCAAATAATGAATTGTCTGGGGAAAAATAACCAAGCTCAGAGAACATCAAGAACTCCACAGTTCAACCGTGAGCTACAGATATTCTCTTCTATTAATTACTAGGATGCATAATCCTGACACAAAATCCAGACATTTTCGGAGATGGTCGGACTAGAGAATATCAGTCCTATTTTGTCCTATTGAAATCACCATCTTCTGAGATTTAATTTTTAAAATAAGATTCCACTATTTTCTTATACAGATAGTTAATAATTACACTTCTGTTATGGAAGCAGTCTTATCTAAGTAAGTATACCCAGATGTCATAAACATAATGACAGGAAAGAAATTTTAAATATTTGCATTCATATCCAAAATAGAAATGTATATACGTATGACATTATTGGTACAATTTATTTATTTTTCTTTACTTTAGAGCAGGACTGTCAAACTCAAAGCCCACGGGCTGGATGCATCACATGCTGGCCATGCCCACACACACTTTAGTGAAGAGGAAAAAAAGTTGTGATACATCCCATGACGACATGTGTTTGACACCCCTCTTTTAGAGAGAAAACAATAATATGCTGGTATAGAGTTTATGCTAAATCATAGCTTATAAAAGTAGTTTAGTTTCACAAAAAGGCACTGATTTGTAGACAATGAACTATGGATTCTTGTATCATCAGACTGTGATGCTGTCACATATGTTTTTCTTTTGCTGTAGGCTGGACCTGGTTAGTACTTAATTGGGAAAGATTTCCAGGAAATCTACCTGAAGATTATACTGGGAATTTTAAGAAGCCTTTTGGGAAAAAAGAAGTTGTAGAAAGTCTTAAGAATGAACTTGAATTGAAGGAAGCATTTGCTTTTTAAATATTCATAAACAACCATTATATCCCAGTGAACCATCATGTAGTGTTTTAAAAATTTAATGCAGGAGGTTTAAAGTTTATATATATTTGGGTTCTTTAAAAAGGTTGTGCAGCAGCAGAACTAAACTGATATCTCTGTAATGGGAACTAGTCTAGATAAACATTCTATTCTGAAAATGGAAGGTTCTAGAGAACTCCAGTTGGTCTGGCTCTTAGCCATTTTGGGATCAAAACAATGACTGGAATGCTACAAACTACTTCTTGTTAGAGAAGGTTTATTACCAGACCACCACAAGACTAAAATGGTCCCGAAGAAGATGGAATGTTCCAGAGTTTCCATAATGTTTTAGACCCACAGTAGAACATTTTGCTTATGTGCTTTGAATATTAATCTGAAAAGATGATTCTGGATATATTATATAACCACCCCCCCTACAGTTCAAACTAAACCCAGAAATAGATACGCATCAAGGATTTTTTTCCTATACAACATTCAAAGTATCTCTGTGTAAGAGTGTTTGTGTGAAAGAAAAACTTACGGCTGGTCCATTATACTGAATCTGTGTCTCTCGTATTCTGATAAATGCTGAAAGAGAGAGAAAAAGAATAAAAATAGTGCTTATGATGAGAAAAAAAAAGCTAAATAAAATGAAGAGTTAACTTAAATCAACATTAACTTTAGCCAGAGTGTAATTTGCTTACTATACAGCATTAAGCAGACATATTCTTTTAACACCACCTTAGGTTTATGATATATTATAAAACAATTAAATCCAGGTTACTTATTAACTTTTTATTACTAAAATACCCAGTAATTATCATGGAAGACTAGTGGCACAAAGTGTACACTGCAAAAACTTCCCAGGAATATTACTTGAGAAATACAGTGGTTAATGAATAGTTACACAAATGATCAGTAAAGGAGTTACATTTTGTGTTTTTGCAGATACTCCACTGTGATTCTTTTTCATATGTAAAGCGACATCATTTGAACTAAAGGGACGCGTTTTTAATCGTAACACCGTGTCGGCTATCTTGTAGTTTTTGACCTTCTCTGTATGTTAGCTGCCTTGAGTGGCTGTGAGCAGGGTACAATATAATCTTCACAACAATGGTAAAAAAACAATTGTTTGAGGGCTTAAGTATCAGATCTTTTTTTAAAACTTAAAACTTATTTTTTGCTTTTATTGATTCAATATAACAAAAAGGAATAATGACTTAATGGCTTGAGTATCAAGTATTATTTTTCATGTGTGAATCAACTATAACTCACCAAAGACCACAGAAAAGAATTACATTGGCTGTTTGGTAGCTTGACCATTTTCGCTGCATTCCAAAGTGAAATAAACATTTCTGTCTTTTGCTAACAAAATATAAGAGACTAATGTGCCTCAGCATAATTGCAGACTATTTTCCTATTCCAGCATATCTGCTTTTTGTTATGATTCTGCTGTAAATTGGGAAAATATGGCATTTCAGACACCAGAAAACCATCTATATTTAATACTAATCCTCTAATTATACAGTATCATAAAACAGAAACCCAGTTTTACACACTATATGCCATAATTAGGAGATGCATTACTCAGATGGAAATCAGCAAGTTCTAGTGGAACTTTAAAATGTAAAAGTAAAACCTAATCATTCTGTTATTGATGTCATGGTTTTCACCTTTGGTCTCTATTACAGTGAATATCAATATGCAGCAGTTTTTCATATTTTGTTGTATTTTAAATATGCTCATACAGAAAAGGAAGGAGGGAATAGTGCATCAAGCTTTTAATGGCAAAAGTCAGATGTGATGAAGATCAGAAATAAATCTGTCAGCCTCAAATAATCAGGAACAGGAGTTGCGTTCAAAGCACTAAAAGTTTGTTACATGCTACCTATACACAACCATCCAATTTACTAATGGACAAGGCAAATTAGTGATAGATAAGAGCAGGGGTGAAATCCAATAGATTCTGACAGGTTCTGGAGAACTGGTAGTGGAAATTTTGAGTAGTTTGGAGAACTGGCAAATACCACCTCTGGCTGGCCCCAGAGTAGGAGGGGAATGGGATTTTACAGTATCCTTCCCCTGGAATGGGGTGGGAATGGAGATTTTGCAGTATCCTTCCCCTGCAATGCCCACCAAGCCACGGCCACCAAGCCACACTCACAGAACTGGTAGTAAAAAATTTGGATTTCACCACTGGATAAGCGTCAACGGAATTCACTGGGGCACTTGTGGCTGTATAAGGATTCCAAACTGATGATGCATTTGACCTCACCTTTGGGCTCCACCTGGTCATTTTCTACAAAATCAAGTCAAACATTTCTGAATTTCTTAAATCTTAGAACAAAACAGCTTATATAAAGAAGAGGCATCCCTATTTATTTCCAGAAGGAGGAATCAACATATTATTTCATTATTATGAGTGGGATTGTAAAACTATTTATTAATTCCCAAACCTGGCTTTAAACAATCTACAGTACTATAAATCTCTTGTTTGTCTAACCTTCAATTAGCCCAAATGGTGCATTATAGTACAAAACATTTTGAATCAATGTACTTCAAATCTACTAATTTAAGGAATGTGTATAAAATCCAGAACCCATTAATCCCATGTAACTGAAGTTTTAAAGGGTCTTCACACCAGTTGTATTCAAAAGTTGTGGCCACAGAGGTATTGTGTAGTCAGCGATAGTCACATGATCGTGATTTCTGACACTCCGTATCAATTTTCCACAAGCAAAGACAATGGGGAAGCTGGCAGGAAATCAGAGGTTGCTCCTACTCTCTCTGCCTTTTTGCCTGCCTGTGGTCATGCTGTTTCCCTACTTAAGTAGGAAATATCTCTAAAATAAAAAATAGAAAAATAAAATAATAAAAAATAAAATAAAAACTCTTATTTCAGAGTTCCTCTGCTTCCATGGTAGGATTGCTCTATTTATCAGGTGCAAAAGAGGTAGTCCACAGATGAAAACCGAATTAAATTTATTGCTACTTATGCCTCTGCACACGAATATTCTCAACTAACAATTAGTATCTGCTTGGAGTTAGATAAAAGTCAACGGAATTCAAAAGCAAAAAATGCTTTTAAAAGCCTCTGACGATCCCAGCTGAGCCACGTAATCATCAGAAGCTTTTAAAAAAAACGTTTAAAAGCATTTTTTCTGCCAAAGAGGTTGTAGAAAAGTAAAACTTTGCTTTTAAAAGTAAAAAAAAAATCTGATGATTGCGCGGCTTAGCTGGGCATGGGGAGGGGGGCAGGGATTTTTGCTACCAGTTCTCCGATCCACCTGCTGCCATCGCTACCGGATTGGGTGATCTGGTCTGAAACGGGAGCAATTCACCCCTGATTTGGATTTAGCTCACTTGTGACTACTTAGAATTCTAAACAAAACCCTTTTTAAACTCCATCCCCAGGTTCTGCCCCTCCTTCCCCTACATGTTAGCTACTTGAAAATCTGAAACAATTTTTTTCCAGACATGATGATGGATAATTTTAGAGGGAGTTTTGATTCATCTCACCATACTTGATTAAGGGTCACAGATAGCCCTATGAATTGGGCATATTATTGGATCTTACAATTCTTAAAAAGAGAAGGAATTATTATAAACTGTATATTTCAGTATCTCTCACCCCAACATACACATAATGCTTGGCCATAAACAATGCTTCCTAGGACTACCCATTTATGGGCTATGAAACCTGTCAAAATATCAGCAATATGTTGGCAGATTCTGGATCTATTTGCTGCAATTTTGCAGTCACCCAGATTTTTGTATCCCAGAGATGGCAGTGACTCTTCCCTACCCCTCACTTTTTCTTATAACTAGGCTTACTACTTATGAGGTGATAACAGATACTTCAATGATAAAAGATAATCAATGATAACAAATGATCATTTGTCTCAAAAGAAACAGACTGTACTTCCTTAAAATAAACATTTTTTCTCTAAATATCTATTAAACTATCATTTCCTAAAGCAAAAATACCTTAGTAAGCATGCAAAAGCCTTTATTTGGTCAAGGGACTATATTGAAGATTTCATAAATTTACAAATGATATCCATCGTTAGATAACATAACATTTAATTGTGCACTGGGGTTTAGTTTGTAACCTACAATCTTCATAATCCTCAGAGATATCATTTCTTTTAAATAGAATAGAATTCTTTATTGCCCAAGTGTGATTGGACACATAAGGAATTTGTCTTAGGTGTATATGCTCTCAGTGTACATAAGGAGAATAAAATACATTCATCAAGAATAAAAAGATACAGCACTTAGTGATAGTTAAGGTTACTAATAAGCTAGCAAATCGTACTAGTATACGTATGTATGTGTGTATACATACACACACACACACACACACATACTATATATCTATATATATATCTATATATCTATATATCTATATCTATATATATACACACATATAAATACACACACACATTATATATATATATATATATATATATATATATATATATATATATATATATATATATATGTCTTTGGTTATTCGGGTCTTCTCCCACGTAAAATTGGAAGTATCTTGGCGACGTTTCGACGAAGTCTCATTCATCATCTTCAGGCTGGTGGTCTTGGCTTCATACTTCCAGGAGCAATGTGAGATCGAAACGTCGCCAAGATACTTCCAACTTTATGTGGGAGAAGACCCAAATAACCAAAGACCTATATATATATGTATGTATGTATGTATGTATGTATGTATGTATGTATGTATGTATGTGTATATGTATATGTATATGTATATGTATATGTATATGTATATGTATATGTATATGTATATGTATATGTACATATAAATATACAATTTTTTGGTACATTTATATGTTATATTAGTACTTGCAATCCAGCAGATGCTTCTATAAACTCTAGGAATTAGTTTGGACAGCCCTGACGGTAAAGTAATACTTACATTATCTCTTTTCTGTGCCTTTGGTTGTAATCAACTGAAAGACTTGGAGCTATTTTTCTGAAAGACATGGAGCTATTTTTCAGCATATGATATAGCCAGAAAAGCAGAGGAAATATGGAACTAATAACATATTGAACCATCATAACTGAAAAGGGGTTTAGAAAATATGCAGTAGTGCGTAAGCTAATTCTAGAGTTTGTGCCTTTATTCAAAACCATTTAAAGATTTTGAAAAGATATTTATATTATTTAATTATTATTATTTAATTATTTAATTAAAGGAGACCTAGTTTGGTCTAGTGGTTAAAGCACCAGGTTAGAAATCCCAAAGACTATGAGTTGGAAATTTCCTGTTTTTTTCAAATGAAAAAAAAAAACCATGCACATATTTTGGCCACTTGCTAAGGAATGGGTACATTATATCTCATTTGCACAGAAAGAGGAAGTTTCTATGTGTGCTGAAGTTCACTTGGTGATAGGAGAAGAGAGACCTCTTGTTGTTTCTTGGAACTGGGAGAAAGAACATTTCCAAGTGAATATAGTAGAGAGAAAATCACTTGGGTACAGAAATAAAATGTGCAGATATAATTCATTTATAAATCCTATCTGCGATATATGCTACATAAGTGCACCACACCAATAGGGACATATGAAAAATCTTGTCGAAGAAAAAGGAAAGGGAGGAGAAGGAGGAAGAGGAGAAGCAATAAATCCATTGCAGAATACCCATATCCATAGACACACTTGGATATGTAAATGCATAAATGTGAGCAGTGAAAATAAAAGGAACAATTGCAAAGATTGCCAGAGGGAGATAATCTGTGCCAAAGAAAGAACTAATAAAATTCTGACATCTAGTGGCCTTAATAAAAATAGCAATTCCTCTAAAAATTTGATCTGTTCAAATCAGATTTTGAACAGAAAAGTGATGTATGTATGTGTGTGTGTGAAAAAGAAATCAAATAATTGTTTAGCTGTAATTATATAAAGGAGTTAACATTAGTTACTATTACTTAATTCACTGTCTGTGAACTCAAATATATTGATCAACTTGAGGTGTTTTTAAAGGTGATAGTTGAAGGTAATAATGTATATGTCTAATTTGCTTTGGCATTTTCTGTGAGATTCCATTTCTTATATGTGGTTCATAAACTCAGAGGCAAAAAAAGAATCTCCTGCTCCCGAAACAAAAACATGAATATTTTTAAAACTACAGGAAAAAAAGCATTTATTATTTATTAGATTTCTATTCTGTTTTTATTACTTTACAAATAACTGAAGGTGGCGAATATGCACACCTTCAGTTATTTGTAAAGTAACTTCCTTCGCCTGTTTCGCCTTCAACAACAACCCTGTGAGGTGATTTAGGCTGAGATAGAGCGACTGGCCCAAAGTCACCCAGCTGGCTTTCATCTCTAAAGCAGGACTAGAACTCACAATTTCCTGGTTTAATATAAATTATCACACATTAAATTAAATTAACTTAAATCAGCACCTAGTTCCCTCATCTGAAATATTTTAGATGCAACTGATGTATTCATTATATGGGGTGGTTATCCTGACAAAAATGTTCTTTCTTGTATTTGACGTCTGCTTCGTTCGAAGGGGTTCGTTAATTCAAAGTTTTACTATGTTACTGATGGTGCTATCTAATATCTAAAATCTAGTTGGAAAGACAGAGAGGAGGAGGACTGTGCTTAGTGACAGACAGATCTGTCCTCCACTCAGAGGGAACCTTATGATCAGAGGATTGTGTGAACTTGAGATAGAAGAGCCCTTAAGATGGTTAGACTATTGGCTTAACCTTAAGCTATCCTATTCCCCACCTTCACACCATGGGTGGGTTCCACTTACTTCTACTACTGGTTCGCAGCAGGAGCGCGCGCACTTCTGCGCATGCACAAATCATCCATGGCAGGTGGCAGAGCCTCCCGCCGGTTTTACTACCGGTTCTATAGAACCAGACCGAATTGGGAGCAACCCACCACTGCTTCACACATTAAGAATTTTTTCATAGTTGCCTTATAGTGGTTGGTTTAAGGATTTTGTTTCTTTTCTATGAATGAGTTAATTTGTTGTATTTCATCTCTTTGTTTATTCCTATTTATTTTTCTTCTGTTCAATCGTGTCCGATTCCTGGAGACAGCCTGGACAAGTCTCTGCAGTTTTCTTGGAAACATTTTTCAAATGTTTGCCCTTGTCTGCTTCTTAGCACTGTGAGAGGGTGACTGGCCAAGATCACCCAGAGCAGGGATCCCCAACCCCTGGTCCACAGCCCACTATCAGGCCGTGGCCCATTCAGAACCATGCCATGGAAGTATGAGTGTATGTGTGTGCACGCAACTCCATTTGTGTGAATGGCAGGCGTGTGTGCCCACTGCTTGTGCAAATTGAACTTTGTGCACAATCACACTTACCCACTGCCCATGCTGAACTATCCCCTCTCCCCACCCTGTCCTCAAAGCTGGAAAAGTTGGAAACCACTTACCCAGAGGGCTTTGTGCTTCAGGTGGGACTAGAACTCATGGGCTCTGAGTTTCTAGCCTGGTGCCTTAACCATTGCACCAAAGTCATTGTTATTATTCTTATAATATTAATCTTAATAGTAATTACATTATAATAATCAGTTACAGTAAACATATTCCTAGTAGTACTCTCTAATCTCTTCATTAAAACATCTACCCTCAAAACGACCCAAAGGGCATTGCACGTCAGAACAACTGGACATAAGGACAGGTTTTACCCCATGCAATCACTCTGCTAAACCACTAATTCCCACAACACTGTCAAACTAGCTAGAAAGGCAATATTACAATCATTATTCTCATCTTCCCTATTACCCATCACCTTCGTATGACTATACCTTGTTGCTTGTATCTTACGATTTAAATTGTTGTATTTAGTATTCTAGTATGTTTTATGTTGATTCCTTATTTAGTATTCATGACTACAATGGTGGGATTCAATTTTTTTTACTTCCGGTTCTGTGGGCTTGGTGGGCGTGGCAGAGGAAGGATACTGTAAAATCTCCGTTCCCTCCCCACTCCAGGAGAAGGTTACTGCAAAATCCCCATTTCCTCCCAATCACCTGGGACTCAGGAGGCAGAGAATAGATGGGGGTGGGTCCAGTCAGAGGTGGTATTTACTGGTTCTCCAAACTACTCAAAATTTTTGCTACCGGTTCTCCAGAACTAGTCAGAACCTGCTGAATACCACCTCTGCATGACTATCACTAAGTGCTATATCTAATGTTTTATGATGAATGTATTTTTACAATTACTATGTTAATCATCTATCACTATTATTGTATGTACGCTGAGAGTTTATGCACCAGGGACAAATTCCTTGTGTGTCTAATCACAGTTGGCCAATAAAGTATAAAAGACATAGTCTTCCTAGTATGATTTGATTGCTTATTTGTACCCTATGACGATCACTAAGTGTTGTACCTTATGATTCTTGACAAACGTATATTTTCTTTTTATGTACACTGAGAGCATATGCACCAAAGACAAATTCCTTGTGTGTCCAATCACACTTGGCCAATAAAGAATTATATCAAATCTTCTATCCAGCTATCTAGTCACTTGTTCTGATTTGTTTCATTTCAAGATGTTATTATCAGATTGATTTTATTTCCTTGACCAAAATCAAGTACCACTCTATAATCTGCACAATATGCCATAGTAGCATACTGCTTCACAGTATACTGCTTTATATACTGCTTCACAATGCTTTCCAGCCCTCTCTAAGTTGTTTACACAGTCAGCATATTGCCCCCAACAATCTGGGTCCTCATTTTACCCACCTCGGAAGGATGGAAGGATGGAACCTTGAGCCTGATGAGATTTGAACTGCCAAATTGCAGGCAGCCAGCAGACAGCAGAAATAGCCTGCAGTACTGCATTCTAACCACTGCATCATCGCGGCTCTTAATATTAATAATAATATTGACTCTAATCCTTTTCAGATATTTTAGAATACAATCAATATATTTTTCCTTTTATTTTAATTAATTTGAGTTTTATTTGCTGCTCTGAATAAAGATTGTTTCGATTTGACATTGTCACTCATACCAACCTTTCCCTTTGTACCAAAGCACTCAGCGTATCTGCTTGAAATTTACCCTGGATATACTTTATTGTAGGTTGCAGTGTCACTATTAAAAATGACATCAATGGCAGGCAAGCACAGAAATCAAACATTTATCGACAGTTTCAAAAGATACTTAAAAGATCTCTAGCACAAAAACTCTTGCGCTAATTTCTATAAAACTTGGTGAAGTTTTCCTACTTATTTCAAATTTCCTGCAGAAAAGCCCCCAGAGAGAAAGAGAAATTGTAATCATTTATTCATGCTTTCCCCATGCTAGCTTAAGGAAGAATGGAACCCTAAATAAAGCTTGAAAATTTAGAGGTGATAACTAGAGGATAAACTATTTCCCTCAGGAGAAAGAATGCTGACTGCACTACATTTGCTATTTACCAAGCTGTCAGCCTGGCACCGCCTGAATGTCTACTCAGTAAGTTCTCAGTAGCACGGTAAAAAAACCCAGTAGTTTTTGTCTAATTACAGGTAGCATTCAGAATGGAAATGCCTCTTGGTTGTGCTGAGGCATTTTATTTTTGAGTTGTTCACTGGGGAAAAGTGAGTTGCATTTGAGGATTAAGAAGAGCTAATGCATCCTGTTGATATGCCAGCAGGAGGGGTCAGGAAGTTGGTTAGCTGTTTATCTCATCATGTTTACTTCTTATAAAAGCAAACTAGCTTTATATACCATATCCACAATGAAGGAGAAAGATACAAGAGAATGGGCAGTTTACCAAATAGTTTCATTAATACAGTTCTTCTCAAACTTGCATAAATTACCCCAAATTGAGTAAAAGTAGTTTTTTTCCTTTGGGTAATGACACAGGAATTCATTAGCCAGTCACAACAGGGACGTTTAAATTGACTTAAAGTGTTTTACTTACTATTGGGTAAAAAGGACTTTTCAGTGACCGGTTTTAGATAATGAAGGAACAAGTTTGTGAAGTGCTCTGCTAATATGTAAGTTTTGCTCAATATCTTGCAACCATATATGGAAAGAGAAATGCCAAATAAACAGGCAGATACATACATACATACATACATACATACATACATACATACATACATACTAAAAAAGACAGAAAATAAAACAAAACAGATTAATAAGTTTGGGAAACTGAATGATTCAGAATAGAAATAGGAGCAAGGTGAAGATACATATTGTTCTCATACTTGGTTATTTATTTTTTATTTATTTATTGGTTCAATTTATATGCCGCCCTTCTCTGGAGACTCAAGGCGGTTTACAATGCATTAAGCAATAGCCTTTATACTTTTGTATATACCTGCTTAGTAGGGCTTTCAGCCCCCCCCCCCCAAGCTCTTTTCTTTTTTATACAAAGTCAGCTTATTGTCCCCACAATCTGAGTCCTCATTTTACCTACCTCAAAAGGATGGAAGGCTGAGTCAACCTTGAGCCTGGTGAGATTCGAACTTGCAGTAATTGCAGGCAGTTGGTGTTACTTAACAGCACCTTAATCTGCTGTGTCACCAAGGCTCTCTTATTATGGTTAATGTTTTATTAGGGCAAATATCATACAAGGATGATATGATTTAAGCTGACCTCAAAAGGAGAAGCTGAAACACAACTTGAGAAATGCAAACAATACGCCTTTGTTAGTTTACAGGAGCTCCTTCCAAAAGTAAAAATGGAAAAGAAAACATTAGAGTGAATGTTAGATATTAAAAAAAAATAATAGATCATAAAGTTCATAAAGATAATACTAATCTTGTTGAGTGAATTTACAATTGATGCCAAAAATTGGCAACATTTGGTGGGGTTTTTGGTTTTGTTTTTTGTTTAGGGGAGAAATAAAGATGATCAGTCCATTGAAGAAGTAAAAAGGGTGATGAATCCTAGGAAAGATAGCAATATCACAAACCTGTGTAAGATAATAGGGCTTGTGGTTTTCAGTAACATCCTCTTATTGCCTGCATCCAGGGTAGACTGTCCTCTAGCTACTGATATACCACTGATAAAGAGAAGTAGAAGATATGAAAAACATTATATTACTTGGATTAAAGGTTCGAGGAAAACTGAATGTCCTTGGAGGTTCTATAGAATTGTGGATGATAGTTGGTGTCAGGTTCAGATAGTGGGCTTTCAGTCATGCAGTGGTAGAGAAGGGGTGGGTGGGACTGTCTTGATGGCAAAGGTACTGTTTCAAGAGACAACTGGACTTTCTTTATGCCTTTGGGACAATCATAACCTGGAAGACTGAGAATCTCCATAGACGTGTCTTGATGGCACTTTCCTATGTGCTTTCTTTTGTGGTCTTCAGCCTAAATTACTTGATTTTACTAGATCATTGTGAGTTAGAATTGTGAATTGTCACTCTATCTTTTTTAAAATACGTCTTAGTGCAAACAGAGTTGCAATGTGACATATTTATTTTTATTTATTTATTAAATTTACATGGATCCTCTTTCACTAGCCAAAGTTAATAACTGTGTAAAAAGATAAAAGCTTTGAGGTTAGCAAACCAGTTTCACCTTTGTCGGAAAGAAAAGTGGATAAATGTAATGAAGTAGATATAAATGGATAATATTATTCAGAGAGGAATTAACAAAAAAATTGGCAGCTAGAATGCCTCAGGTTTCAACATCTTCAAATTAAGATAAATGGATGTATCAGGCCTTTGTTTTTCATTAAAAACAACACGTGCAAGTTATTTTATCACAGTGAGGTATTATTATGTAATATTATATAAGAAATATTTGTAATTTCTGTACAAAAAAGGCAGACATTTATTTTGATTCCTTAATGAAAAAGAGAGAAAAATGAACCGTACAAAATGGAAATATAAAATAAACTCTAAGAAGATTTTTTTTACGAAGGAAATTCAATGGGGGGGGGGGGGGGAAGAATTATAAAATTATAATTTATTTATTTTTTTAAATATATTAAATATTATGCAATCTGACCTAGAATAGTCTAAAACTGGAACATTTACATAGTGAATCTTATATTTGCATACACTTACTGGATTGCATCTGGTAAAAACCGGGCAGTAGTAAATTAAAAGTTCAAAAAGAGTTAATATATTTGCATCTGTACAACCAGAGATCTTTGTGGTACATTCAACAGGAAATGGCTGAAAAAGCAGTTGTTCATGGAAAAATAGAAGTGTTGGCAATATTCAGTTCATATCTTCCTTAGAATGAAACAGATACGCTAACACATTATATAAAAGTGATGTACAACTTTTATTCGCTTTTGCAACAGATCTTTGCCTGGTTTTAACAAATGATTATTCCCACTTTACAGCTAGAAGGATGAAGATTGGTACAGAGGTGATAACTACGGAACTTAATGTTCAAACCTGCCTTGAAATGTGATATGCTTGCCTCTTTTGAGTGGTGGTGGGTGCCTCCCCTCCCTTCCCGGAACCCCTGGAAATGTTTTTTCAATTTTGTTCTACATGACTGGTGGAGAGGAGGAGGAGGAGGAGAAGGAGGAGGAGAAGAAGGAGAAGGGTTGATTTTTTATTGAATATGTTTAATTGTTGAAATGTATTATTTGGAATAGTTGATAAAAGAATCATTGGTGATTGGAATAAGAGAATTTAAGGTAATAATTGGAGATTGTATTGTGTTATGTGAAGTCAAATTTAGGGGTTCAAATTTTAAGGAGAGAAAAGAAAAAAATGAATTATATTAAGATGAGAAGTTAAGACGAAGGATAATATTGGTTTCTTAGAATTAGAGGGAATAAAGGATATGAGAAAAATTATATATAAAATTGTGTAAAAGATGAACAAAAATCTGTATAAATTTAAAACCGGGCCAATATTCTGTTCAGAAAAGATGCATTGTATATTTTTTTGTGTGTTAAAAAAAAAAACTTTACAAAAAAAAAGGAGAAGAAGAAGAGGAGGAGGCGGAGGCGGTGGTGGAGCAGGAGGTGGTGGAAGAGATAGATTACCCAGAAGTTACTACATTTTCAAAGAAAGGTTTAGCATCTGTCCATCATTGCTCTTTAGGACATTACCAGATGTCGTTCCAGATCATGTGGTGGGACTTTCCCAACTATGCAATAATTTTTCTTCAGGCTCTGTTTTCCACACCAGAACTTCCATTAATAACTTTCTGCAGTCACATACTTATCACTGTTCCAGGTGTTGTACATAAACTCTTGCTCTCATGCACTCCCTTAGTAATCAAATTGAGGTGAGCTGAGTGCCACTTTCAAAGCAAAGTTTAATTTCCCACACTGGGAGTGAAGGGCAAACTTGAGCCATGTCACTCCCTTGTTTACATCTGGAAGTCCTGTCATCTTATGCTGACCTTTCCTTAGACATCATTAACAAACATATGGACACTGAAGAGCTGAGGCAGAAAGAGCCAGCACATCTCTATGTTTTAACTCAAATGATCTTCTAGCCGAGGGCCTGGGAACTGTGCAGAAATGCTCCCTTGCTGGCCCAAGCAGCTGTTTCCCTTTATTCTTCTGCATTTGTATAAAAATAAGAAGGAAATTAGTGTGATAAATGGCTCAATAAAATGATATTCCACACAAAAGAGCAGTATAAAACCACGGAATCTGAGTCAAATTCTACATTAATACAATGGATTGAGAAACTCAAACAGATCCTATTTATTTATTTATTTGGTAAGTATGCTTGCTTCAAGGAGTTCAAGGTGGTACTTGGAGTCTTCCCAACTCCATTTTTCTCCCACAACAATAGTCTATGATTTAAGTTAAACTTTGTGATACAAGTAGTCCTCGAATTACAACAGTTTGTTTAATGACCATTCAAAGTTACAACGGCATTGAAAACAGTGTCTGATGACCGTTTTTGACACTTAATGACCATTGAAGCATCCCCATGACCATCTGATCAAAATTCAGACCCTTGGCAACTGATTCATATTTATGATGGCTGCGGTGTCCCATGGTTGTGTGATCAACTTTCGCGACCTTCTCACAAGCAAAGTCAATGGGGAAGTCAAATTCAATTAATGACTGTGTTACTAGCTTTTAACAACTTCAGTGATTCACTTAAGAAATGTGACAAGGACGTAAAATGGAGCAAAATTCACATAACAAATGTCTCACTTAGCAACAGAAATTTTAAGCTCAATTGTAGTCTTAAATCAACCAACCTGTAGTTGGTTATCCAGTGAGCTTCATCTGTTAAGAATTGAACCTGCATCTTCTTAGTTCTAGTCCAATACTTTAACCACTAGGCTTTCAAACCCTCTGAAATTCCCCTTTCTTAATACTGAATCCCATATTAATATCTTCTCATTGATAGCATTTGTTCAATAAGAAATGTTCAGATAATCCCAGTGATAGAAAAACACTTTTGGGATTATATTTTAATTGACAAGATTTTTTCCCCCTGAGTATAAAGCCAAGATCATTCAAATGTAACCCCTATTTTTGTCCATGGCAATTACCCCCATTCCTCATCTGCCCCCCCCCCCCCCCAAACAAAAGTTCTGGCTGTTAATTAAAGTCCAGCGTTATTGTGAGGTAAAATGGATGTCCTATAAATTTTATAAATAGATAAATAACGAAATAAATATAGCTGTAATTTTTTGTGAGCTTAATGCAGTTCCTTCAATTTAAACATTTCTTCTCCATAGCAAAAGGATAATCTAATTTAACTGTTATATTTACTGTCATTTTTGTTTTTAGCAGAATAACAGAGTTGGAAGGGACCTTGGAGGTCTTCTAGTCCAACCTGATGCTCAGGTAGGAAACTCTATGTCATTTTCAGACAATTTTTTAGACAAGTTTTCCCCAGATGTTGCTGGCTATCATTGCTTCTACAGCGAGATTCCAGGGTTCTATTTTCAGAGCACATGGTTCTACTTTACACAAAGTTTTTTTTAAAAAAATCTTGTGTCATCTAAATTGCCGGGAAACAAATGGTAAATATGATTCAGCAGCAGTGGTGGGATTCAGCTAGTTCGCACCTATTCGGTAGAACCAGTTGTTAACTTTCTAAGCAGTTCGGAGGTTGGAAGAAATCTTACTTGTTTTTTCCCAGTTTACAAGGCTAATCCTTTAAGGAAGGCAGGAAGGAAACATTCTGATGTTGTTTCTAGCCTAATCTTTATTGCCCTGCTTGCAGAAACTGCCTCTCTGGTTAACCCTTATTACATTGTAACAGCTAAGGTGAAGCGCCCATCAATTTGAGTGACATTGAGTTCATCACGCCCACACGGTCACATGACCACTGAGCCATGTTTACCCAGGTGGTCATTAGGGCAAAGAACCAGTTGTTAAATTATTTGAATCTCACCACTGTTCAGCAGTATCTCTGTTAAAGAATGAAAGAGTTGGAAGGCATATAAATTTAATAAGTAAATAAATAAAACATTGAGTTTAATGGGCTTTTGATTTTAGCTCAAATGAATGCACAGATATTTTAATGGTAAAAGAGAGAGAGAGTTAAAATGATTGGCACTGCAATTCTAAACGTATCTACTCAGACATACAGTAAATAATACCAAGATTAGTATGGCTTACTCCTTAATGCAGGGCTTTCAAACCCGCAGCCCATGGGCTGGATGCATCACGCGCTGGCCACGCACACACCTAGTTTAGCGAAGGGGAAAAAAGTCACGATACGTCACATGTGACACACCTGCCTTAGTGTGTTTACTGGAGCAGCTTAATTGATGTCATAACATTCCCAATTAATCAAAAACACATCTGAATTCCAGTTGGAGTAAGATAAAACCAGTAAACATAGAAGCTAAAACATTTAAGTAAATAACATTAAACTCATTAATTTATAATTGAATAAGAGTTATTTAAGGCTTTCAGCATTGTATCATTATGATTACAATTTTCCCAAACTATCATTGTTGTTACAGAAACTGAAAAATCCAAATGCATTACTGATTAAAAAAAAAACACCTGATACCATTATAATTTATAAACAATAAGTCATTCTGAGTCATCATTTGATTGAGGAATAAATTTGGATTAAAGCTCTAGTAAAGCATGACTGAATTAATGAAAGATAAGCAATATTGTATACACACTGGACGGTCTGTTCTAATGCTCTTTGATTATCTTGGCAACATTTATTTGACTTTTTAAATGTGATTGCAACGATGGACTCATTCCAAACAGGAACGATTGGACAATCCATGAATAATGAAAGCAATGTAGGGATATTAAAACATGGCCTACTTGACAGGATTAAAGTAAGGATGACTGAGATAGGGACCTCATTCAAGCATAATATAAGTCGTACAACAGGTGCTTTGTTCCTGATATGGAATGTCAAGATAGCTATTGTTGCATACTATTACAGCAGGTATGAATCAGGCTTCCACAGTTGGTTCAACAAACCATTATTTAAATTCCTCTCGTTAATTCCGAGTCATATATGTGGGGTATTTTCAGTGTGAATTATGCAGTGGAAAAACTAAATAATGATGCCCCCCCCCCATTGACTCTGTAATTTAGGAATACCCTTTGCAATTGTGTCCTCCCAAAATTGTTATTTTTTTTCTTCTGTTCGGTTGTGTCTGATTTTCAGAGACTGCCTTAACAAGTCTCTGTATTTCCTTGGCAAGATTTTTAAAAATGGTTTGCCATTACTTCCTTCCTAGGCCAGAGAGAAAGTGACTGGCCCAAGGTTATCATTTGGCTCCATTCCAAGATGAGACTAGAACTCCCAGTTTCCTAATTTCTAGCCTGATGCTTTAAACCTTTAAAGGTCAACTCAGCCTTCCATCCTTTCTAAGGTGGGTAAATTGAGGACCCAGTTTGTGGGGGCAATAAGCTGACTTTGTATAAATATAAATATACAAAAGTATGAAGGCTATTGCTTAACGCATTGTAAGCCGCCCTGAGTCTCCGGAGAAGGGCGGCATATAAATCAAATTAAAAAAAAAAACACTATCTCAAATTGGCTATTTAGAAGTTACAGAACATATTAATAAAAATATTAAAATTCCAGTTTAAGAAAATTTTACTATTTTTCTCTAATCCTCCCAAAATATGGTGCTACAAAATAGAAATGGAGATAAAATATATTCTTTAACTTTCTACACGATGTTGAAAACAAACAACTTTAGAGAGTAGCTCTTGAAAAGTATAGATACTGATATAGAAATAGATTCTACACACACACACACCAGTGGTGGGTTTCACATTTTTTTACTACCGGTTCTGTAGGTGTGGCTTGGTGGGCGTGGCATGGCTTGGTGGGTGTGGCTTGGTGGGCATGGCAGGGGAAGGATACTGTAAAATCTCTATTTCCACCCATTCCAGGGGAAGGTTACTACAAAATTCCCATTTCCTCCCGATCAGCTGGAACTTGGGAGGCAGAGAATATATGGGGCAGGTCCAGTCAGAATTTTTACTACCAGTTCTCTGAACTACTCAAAATTTCCACTACCAGTTCTCCAGAACTGATCAGAACTTGCTGAAACCCACCTCTGATACACATACACACACACACACACACGTATCATCTGTATCTATATATTTTCTTTTGTTTTTCCAGTTCCAATATTAGATGGAATAGAATAGAAGATAACATATATGTAGCAGAGCATGAACTGACTTATATCACGAATTTCCCAAAGAACTGGGAAAGCACAAGCTTTCCCATAAGTTAAGAAAACCTTATTTAAATAATATATTATTTAAACTTTTCATTCAACTTTTTTTTCTTAATCATAGCAGGAGGAGAAAGAATGGATTTAATTGAATGAGTCCCAGCTGATATTACATAGGCTACTACCAATGACCACACTGCTTACTAAGACAATATATTTTCAACTCAATATATGTTGTTTTTTTTCAGGATACTGGGGAATGTGAGTGATCTGCAATGCAGATGGTCTGTTGCAGGGGTGGGATCTCAGCATCTACTTCTGTCCTACTATCATAGCACCATTGAGAGTGTCCTGACATACGGCATTCTTCCATAGTATGGGAGCAGCTCTGTAGCAGACAAAAAAGCTCTACAGAGAACCATTAAAACTGCCCAGAATATCATCGGACTCCAGCTTCCAGCCCTGGATGACATCTTCGAATCTTGCTGTTTGAGAAAGTTGCATAGCATTCTCAGAGTCTTCCCATCCTGCTTATAATTTTTTTGGACTATTGCCTTCTGGCAGAAGATACAGAACAATTAAAACTCGGACCACATGTTTTCTGAATAGCTTTTATCCCAGAGCTATAATTGCACTCAACAATGAACTAAAGGGCCACCATCAGTGAACTGTTGGACAGTACTACTTGGTCTGTTGTGTGGATGTTTGGGTGGTTTAGGGGTGGAGAATTGTGGTGGGTGGGAGTGCATTTGGGGATTGTTATGTGGGTTGGACCTGGTCTTTGGGTGTTAAGTGAATTTTGTTATATCAGTATATTATGTATACATGTACAATGCAATAAAGTTATTTATTATTATTTATTACTTATTACTTACCGTATTTTTGGTGCATAAGATGCACCTTTATACCCCCCCCAAAAGGGGTGAAAATCTGGGTATGTCTTATACGCTGAATGCCCACCCGTCAGCCCCCACCCTTCGGCCATTTTCGGGCAGTTCCAGGCGGCAGGGATCTGGATTGGGGCACAACCTGAGAAACAACCCTCTTTGGGATGGTCTGGGGGGGGGTATCTGCCCGGCAGCTTCAGGGAACAAGGCGGGTGCCACGATTTGTGGCTGGGTCACCTTTCTGGCCACCCAAAAGGCAGCTTAGGGCAGGCAATGGCCACAATGACTTACTCCCCTGCAATGTAGGAGCTGCTGCCTAAGCCCTCTGCACCCAGGAGCCGAGCGAGCCGAATGAGAGCTCCTAAAGAAAAACACCCCTCCTTTCCAGCCACCGCTGCCCAGATTCCCCAATGCAATAATCAGAGCTACATTTCAGGCAGCAGGCGGCCAGTTTCCTTGCTGCCTCTCTGCACCCAGGAGCCGAGCGAATGAGAGCGCCTAAAGAAAAACACCCCTCCTTTCCAGCCACCACTGCCTGGATTCCCCAACGCAATAATCAGAGCCGCATTTCAAGTGGTGGGTGGCCAGTTCCCCTGCAATGTGCAGAGGGGAACTGGGAACCATTTGGGATTTGGGGAAGGGATTGCGGAAGCGCTGCCCTAAACTGCCTGCCCTAAGCTGCCTGCTGGGTGGCTAGAGGGGTGACCAGCCACAAATCGTGGCACCCACCTTGTTCTCCAAAACTGCCAGGCAGATTCCCCCCAGACTGTTCCAAAATGCTGGTAGGCAGAGGTAAAATACTTTTTTCCTTGTTTACCTCCCCCAAAATTAAGGTGCGTCTTATACACCAGTGCATTTTATACACCGAAAAATATGATATCTTTACTACCAGTTCGCAACGGGATTGCTAGTGCACATGCCTTGCTTCTGTGCATGCGCAGCTTGCTTCTGGTGATGTCAGGGTCAGTGGATGGAGCCTCCTGCAGTTTACCGATTCTATAGAACCGGTCCGAACCGAGGGCAACCCACCACTGGTCTGTTGGTCTTATCTTCCTTTTGCTGAGATTAGAAAACCTACCTTAAATTTTCAAACTAGATGAATATTTCTCAACCTTGCTATTTGAAGATGTGTGGACTTCATCTTCCACAATTCCCCAGTTAGCATTGCAGATCAATTCCTAGATTTAGATTTAGAGTTTAGATTTTATTTAATTTCTATACTGCCCTTCTCCCGAAGGACTCAGGGCAGTGCACAGCTAACAGTAAAACAAGTCCAAGTACAAAATTTAAAAAACATTTTAAAAAACATATTAAACCATTGGTCTAATCATTAAAAATAAACCCCAATTAAAAATCATGTCTAGGCCAGTCCCGCTTGTTGGAATAATAGCATCTTGAGGACACGGCAAAAGATGTGTAAGTCAGGGATTCTCCGTATCTCCTGAGAATTTCTCAGTCAGCATATCCTTCCTTCCTTCCTTCCTTCCTTCCTTCCTTCCTTCCTTCCTTCCTTCCTTCCTTCCTTCCTTCCTTCCTTCCTTCCTTCCTTCCTTCCGCCAAGGCTGAGAAACACAAGGCTGTGACTATTTAGTTTTTTATTAGGAAATTTGTCAGTAGGGATCCAATCTCCTTTAAGCAAGAAGAATCCAAACACAATGTTAACTAGGGGTTTTCAATCAATTTTAATTAAAGCAATTCTGTTACCAAACTACTTAATGGCTTACTAAATATTACTAAGCATTACTTGCCAGAATAGTTTTTTTTGGTTTTTCATTAATGGCTCCTCGCCATCACTAATGATCTCATCCCTTCAGATATAGAGTTTCCTTCTCCTTAGAGTTTAACAACAAATGTCAGCTTTTCTTGTGCAATTAAATTGCTAACTCTCAGAAGAGCCGTAAAAAGACATACTTCTTTACTGGCAGAACTTCTCAAATCAGGAAGTAGAAGAACCCATTTTTGAAACAGCTCCAAATGAGCACAGGGGGCAGTTATACAAAAATTACGTTAATGCAAATTTACTGTTCTTTTTTTTTTTTCTAAAGGACAACCCTCCCCTCCCCCAATTCTTGTTTCACAGATGCTGATTTGGGAAATTTAAAAAACAGAAATCTGTTCAGATGCTTCCCTGCAAAGTTCAAGGAATGTCTTCCTTTTCTGTTTCAGACAGATAACAACTGTAATTTTGGAAATTTGACTCGTGGACCAGCGGTGGGTTTCACCTATTCTTACCAGTAGTTCACCACACGCCCTCATGCTCACTTCGTGCATCTGCCTTCCGTGCATGCACTTTGCTTACGTGTACACTTTCTGTGCATGTGCCCGGTCTCAAAAACATGGCTAAATAGGATAACATTACACCACAGCGGTTGAGCGAGTGCGGGCCCTCCTGCAGTCGCTGCTACTGGTTCCCCCAAATTGGTCCAAACCGGCTGAATACCACCTCTGTTGTGGACTCTTTGCACAAAGAACATCCCCAAATGCATCTCTTTTCTGAGGCCACATTGTTAAGGCTCAGTAAGCTGACATTCCACAAATTTACTTGGAATTGTTTATTTCTATTTATAATTTGTCTTTCCAAGGGAATCTTCAGGTGAGTGCAAGAAAATCAAGATAGTGACTGCAGTGGTGAAATCCAATTTTTTTACTACCAGTTCTGTGGCGCGGCTTGGTGGGCGTGGTGTGGCTTAGTGGGCATGGTTTGGTGGGTGTGGCAAAGAAGGATACTGCAAAATCCCCATTCCCTCCCCACTCCTGGGGGAAGGCTATTGCAAAATCTCCATTCCCTCCCCACTCTGGGGCCAGCCAGAGGTGGTATTTGCTGGTTCTTTATACTACTCAAAATTTCTGCTACCGGTTCTCCAAACTGCTCAAAATTTATGCTACCGGTTCTCCAGAACCTGTCAGAACCTGCTGGATTTCACCCCTGGGTGACTGTGATTGATGGATGCACTGAGGCTTTTAGGAAAGTGCAATTGAAACACCGCCCCCTCCTTCTTAATATGACACATGTAAGGGTTCTGATTATTGACTCTTCTGCCCTTGATCTTGATTTTTCTGATCTCACTTATATGTTTTTATCCTGTCAAAGGAGGCAGGGTCTAAGGGATGATGTAAATTATATCACGATATATAATATTTCTTCCCTTCCAGCAGTTTAAAATCAATGAAAGTTTAAACTTTTCTGCCATGGCCTGCACTCAAAATTTTGATTTTTAAAAAATAAATGTTTACTCCTGTTTGTAGCATTTTTTTTATTTTTTATTTACCCACATAATCCTATTTGCCTTAGAATTACGTGATGTTAAGTTAAATTTTGATAGCCCAACTAGGCTAGCAGGTAAAAGAAGAAACATTTGCATATTGTCTTTGGTTTCCTTGGAGTGCTTCACAATGAGCTTTTAAAATATGGAACAGCTGATGAATACTTCAGGAGCCTCCTCCAGTTCATTCAGAATTCTAGCTAGCTTTTATTCCTCTGTAGGGAATGCTGACAATGGACAGATTGCTAGAGTTTAAAAGTTCCTAGTGCCACCCCATGAGAGCTGCTGTGCCTTTAAGGACTTCCTGTGGATAAAAAAAAAAGTTTTGTGGAATCTTTAGAAATGGTTCTCAAATTAGCCCCTTAAAGGAATACTTGTCCCCTTTTGGAGACTGTAGATAACAATCTCAACCATTTCAATGCTTTCCCTTTTAAGTTCACGACAATTGAAGGTTGATGCTAATTGGGAATGAGAGTTTGTGCAGATTTCTCACATATTTCTGGCTGCTGTGTAAATGTGCGTCTGCTTGTTTGGCTTCAATCTTATTCACAGCAGATGGTGTAATTTAGGAGATGACAGAACGCATTCATTTTGATGGAGGTAAATCTCAAATGTTCTGTGGTTAGTATTTCTCTGTGAGGCATACTGAATAACTTTCCTTTCCCCTTATGGCTGGAAAGAATTTTTAATGGCATTTGGATGGATCAAACATGTTTTGTGTGGTTCTAAGAATGTGATAAACTATCAATTAAATATATAGATCTTCGAGCCATTTGTGTATCTTGGTATGCGTGGGCTGGGGAACTAACATTTGGAATGAATGCGGTAACAACAGACTTTAATTGACTTCTATCTCTTGGTCTGGGCCAATTGAACCTACATACTCATTTGCTTTCTTCTGCACTTGCAAAAACAAAACCTTTCTTACCCTTATTTGCTAATGTCCTAGTGCCTAACAGAATTACTTTGTTCACATAGAGTGCTGAACAAAAATGGGTTCAACCATACGGTATTGAGTAAACCACCATTGATAGCACTCACACATTCAAAGCCACACAATACAATTTTCAAAGCAGAATGGCTGGATTTGAGCAGTATAATGAGCAAGTCAGAATTGTGAATGCCCAGTTTACAATAAAAATATATACAATGGCTTAGCCCAATGGCGAATCCAATCATTATGCTTGCTTTTTGCAGGCAGGTGATTTTACCATGTATTCCTGTGCCAGAAAGAAATCTCCTGGCATTTGATGAGACCTAACTGCAGCTGTAGTATTTTTAATTTTTGCTGCATTGAGTCAGTCTTAACTTCTGTGACTACCCGAACTAGTCCTTGTAATTTTCATGGCAAGATTTCAGCAGTGGTTGCTCTGATCTCTTTCTAGGACTGATAGGGACTTGCCCAAGTCACCCAGCTGGCTACAGATATCTAACAAAACTTTTGGGAACTTTTCTTAGGGAGGTTAATACATGAATAAAATTGCCTCTTCATCTACACAAAGGAAAGTTCACTGTGGAACTTTCCTTCGGGACAAAACTGGACTGTGCAAAAAATACTGTATAGAGCTCTATCACCATCAATACAGTGATATAGTATACAGTAAATATAGATTTACTGTATACTATATCATTGTATATCACAACCGCAGTTGGCTCCGCCCACTGACCCTGATGTCATGAGAATGCTTCTGCGCATGTGCAGAAGTCTGCACATTCGCGTGTCACTTGCACACGTGCATGGGGCCCCATTCCAAACCGGTAGTAAAGGTAGGTAGAACCCACCCCTGATCCACATGATGGTTTTCTGTTTTCCAACTGCCTCAGTTGTAGCTGGAGCCTCCATCTGGATAAAGAGATGCTCTCGTGACCTGTCCTTTACATACTATGAATCAAATGCTTTCACAGGTTTTATGGATGTATTTCCTTGTTTTAGTGGCCAATATTTGATTAAACTATCCTTGATCCCACTGAAATCAATGCTTGGGAGATTTACTGTTGAAATATGTGAGAAAAAAAGTTTTATATAAGCAGTAAAAAAAAACCCCAACTCTCTCCAGCCTCTGTTAAAAATCTTTGATTAAGTTTGACTCACTGTTGTTCAGTTGCATCTGATTTTTCCTGACCCAATGGATGTTATTTTGCCAGGCCTGTCTGTAAATAACTCTTCCTCTTTCTTGTCTATGATGCTGATGTTTCAATCTATCACTGATAGCAACTAGTCAGTTTGCCTTTTGTCTGTCTTTTTTCTAGCTGCCTTCAAGTTTTCTAAGCATCAACGTCTTCTCTACTGGCTCTGACCCTTTATATTTCATGTCCATAATATTTAAGATTTAATTTCTCTATTAGCACTTTCAGTGCGAGCAATCAGTTACTTTCTGATGCAAAATATTCTGAACAATATTTTTCAGCATTAGAGTCCAAAGGGACTCACTTTTCTCCAGTCTTTATAGCCATATGTTACAACTGGGAAAAACCATGATCTTGGCCATGTACACTATTTTGTGAAGATCTGTCAGAGTCTTTCTATTGGATGATGGCTTAATAGCGGATAATTGCTAAATAATAAAGAAAACTATGATAGCATGACTCAGTGTATTCCTCAGAGCCACATAAAAGCCTGTTCTATCTCCCCAGAATTCATAGCTATAAACTTCCCGAATAAAAGAACGAGACATCAAAGGCTGCAGCTCTTTTAATCCATATTTAATGTTAAATGGGAGTTGCTTATATTTTTTGTGTTTGTTTTGAAACTTACATCTTATTCTATAATAAATCAGGACTTGTTTCTGAAATGTTTAATTTCAGTTGAAGTGTCAGGAACATTTTAGCAGTAGGAATGCAAATAAACTTATAGTTTTGGTTCCCTGCAGAAACAGGGTGGATCTAAGTCAGGGGTGTCAAACTCATATTGTCACGTCATCACGTGATGTATTGCGACTTCCCCCCGCTAAAATGGGGTGGGCTTGGCCAGCACATGACACATCTGGCCCATGGGCCGTGACTTTGGCATCTCTGCTCTAAGTCATATGACGACAGCAAGCATGAAACTCCTGACTACTTGGGCTGTTGTAATGCCCTTAAGGCCAGCTGGGCCATCCCAATAGATACATTACCCTACTTTTAGTGGTGGCATAATAGGTATACGGAGAAACTGTATCTGTATGGGGCAGCATGTTTAGAACTTTTTGTAGCGGAGCAGAACCTGGTTGTGCTTCAGGTAGCAACATTCAATGGGTTTATTGGTTTGAGGTTGTTGTAAAAATCCATTTAATTTTATTTTTTACTGCCAGAAATTAAGGGATTTCTTGTTTTTGGGTACTATTCATCTTGGCTTGAATGACAAAATAGCTATGGGCATCAAAACAGGAAATGTAGACCAAAGTAACTAAATAGCAATAATTTTTAGGGTTATATACCACTTTGTAGTAGTGTTTTATAGCCATCTCTAAGCAGTTTACAGAGTCAGCATATTGCCCCCAACAATCTGGGTCCTCATTTTATCTAGCTCGGAAGGATGGAAGGCTGAGTCAAATGGGGGGAAAATACTATCATTCAATATATACAAATGTGATTTGGGTGATTGTGATTGACCAGGAAGGAAACCTTGAACTTGAAACTTACTTACTTACTTACTTATTTATTTATTTAAATTATATGCTGTCTATTTTACTCTAAAAGCAAATCTGGGATAGAGGGTATTAAGAAAATGTTGGCTTGTTCTGTGCAATAAACTTGGGAAACAATGAATCTCATGTAAGGGAGACCTACTTGGATGCGACAGTTTGAAGCAAACAGAGGGAAGTTGAAAAGTATGGTGGGCTCTAATGCCTACTGACATGAGCAGACAATGAACATAAACACAATTCATTAAACTCTGGGTGCCTGTCAGAACTCTTTTGGGAAGGTAAAGCTGGCACCGCTTTCAATTGCTTCATCAGCTCTCAGCTCCTCTAACTTGGCAAGCTATTGGTCTGCATGTTGCTCTCTCTTGTGCTAATGGAACATTACATTTCTGTGCTGGTCCTGTTACTGCAAATGGGCCTTTCAACTCTTAGCATTCCAAATATGGGCTAAAGACAGCACTCTGAGGCTAACTGTTAGTCTTAAATTCTTCATGATTGGGAAAGGATGACGTCTTTCAACAAAGATTGCATGTCTGCCCAGATAACACTAACTAGTGTTGGCCTATTTTAAGAAGAGGTGGTAGAATCCTGTTCTGTAAAGGTTAGAAATTTCTTTGTGCCAACATCTTTCTCTGTTTTTTCCTATCCTTGCTGCACCATATCTCAATGGGCAGGCCTGATTCTGCAATCAAATAAAACAGAGCAGTAGACGAGTCATATTAGACCTAAGCAAGTTGAATATGCCTTTCCCCGTAGTCCTTCTGTATTAAAATTTATATTGCCCTGTTATCTAATCCATTATTTTAAGAGTACTACCAGCAAGCCACAACTTTGAGGCAATCATGTGCTTCCCCAAAAATGCCATATTTGCTAATGTGACCTATCTAGTATGAGAATGAAGGGAAAGGTACCTTCCCAAGAGTGAAGGAAGAGATCAAACCTATCAGCCAGTTATTGTCAAGACTCTCATGGTGCCTTAAAATCATAAAAACAAAGTTCTCGCAGAACCTGACTAGACAGGTTTATTGCAGAAGCTGGGAAATTGAATGTATGTGGCTTGGTCCTCCTTTGCCAATGACTAACTGTAGGGCAACCCTTCATCCCTTTTCTAGTTGCATCTTGGTTTAATGGGGAAGGTGACAATTACTTCTTTGATACCACAAAAATGTATGTCTATTCTGCAATATTTTGGCAATGTCCACTATCTTTTCCAGGTTCAGAAACCAGCATCACAACTGTATCAACAATTGATACCCCAGAAAAAGTAGCATTCCAAGACAGCAAATGTTCATTAATTCAACTCATTGGTCAGCTTTGTATATAAACAGTCACTTTTCCAAGTCCACTTCAAGCAAGTATTCAGAACCAGGCAGCCTTGCTAAGGTTGATAGCCTTTGGTTTGAGCTTTTCCTAGGTTCTCTTACTTATTTTGTTATTTTTTAATTGGAATAATGGTGAATGACTAGCAAGATAAAATACAGAAGCCGCAACCAAATAAAACAGAGCAGTAGACTAGCCATATCAGAAATATCTATGCAAGTTGAATATACCTCTCGTCATATTCCTTCTGTATTAAAATTTATATTGCCAAGCCTTCTGGTTATATTTCTATTTAGAGCAATATGCATAGTATGTGTGTATACCTACTGAATATCAATATATTTCCATCTCCTCCTTTAAATCTGTATCTATATAAAAACAACATCATCTACTACTACTACATCAAATGTTGGAAAGAGAACTGGCATACATCAATTGCTTACAACTTGTAAACTATATTTTGTTGAAAGATTTATAGACATCTGTCAATAGTTGGGTTTAGGGAATCTGGTGACTCCTAGGTATCTTTGCATTTCAGTTCCCTTTAACTTCAGAAAATGGTAAAGGATTGTGGGAGTTCAAAACGCCTGGCTATCTGATTGGTTATGTTGGTATATTGGTTGACGTATTACTCAACCAATATCTTTTCTTGAGGGATCCTTGGTGCTCTCTGAGCTCAGAATGGGATAATTTGGTGTGGCCAGCTCAGCATAGCCAGCTCACCCCTGCCAATTTATCTCTGCCAACTCACCGCTTCCAGGTTGTCCTACGACAACTCAACACAGCCAATTTGCTGCAGGGAAAACTTGTTGTGGGCAGATGGAGGGAGAGCCAGGTGGGCAAGGGCAGATAAACAGGTGAGCTGGCAGCAGTGACCTGGCTCTACCGAGCTGGCAGTGCTGAGTTGTCCTAAACCAGAGGTGTCAAACTCAATGCCTGCGGGCTTGATCTGGCCTGTGGGGTGCTTAGATTTGACTCATGGGGCTGGCCTGGAAACAGCAAAAGACCAGCCTGTTGTGCATCTGTTAGCGAAAATGGAGCTCAGGCCCCGTTTTTGGCTGTGACGGCCTCCTACAACCCTCTGCCAGCGAAAACAGCTCAGTTTTTGCTGGCAGAGGGCTAGCAAAACAAACTAAAAACAAAACAAAAGGAGAAATGTTTCCCCTTTTGCATTTGAGCATGCAAGAAGGGACAGGAAAGGAGACAGGGAAAGAGGAAAGACAAAGAAAAAGAAAAAGAAAAAAAGATGGGAAGAGTCCAAGGAAGGAAAAATAAGGAAAGAGGGGAAGGAAGAAGAAAGGAGAATGAAGAGGGAAGGAAAAAGAAGGAAGGAGATTATAATGAGAGTGAGGGAGGGTCTCAGGAACTCCTGCCTTAGCACTTTGCCACCACAGGTGCCGCCGACACAAGTCCCATGTCACACCCACCATGGCCTCTTGGACATGCCCCAGCACCCCCGGCCCTCCGAGGTCAAACACAACCCTGGTGCAGCCCTCAATGAAATTGAGAATGACACCCCTGTTCTAGATCCCTCTGAGCTTGGCTGTTTTCTTGCAGAAGTTTCATTATCCAAACTAAGTAACCTCATCACTGCCTTTCTTCCTTGCCCTGATTATTACAGGTTAGCAATAGCTTTAGTCACAGAGGATGCATGCATATCAGTGACTCACCCTCTTTGTCCACCAATTAGTAATAAATAAGCATTCTATTTTTATCCTTTTGCGCTCTATACTGTCGTGTCTTTAACTAGTGATTGCCGAGGAGCGCAACTATCTTCGGCTATGAAAGAAAATTCATCCCAGCTTTATAATATGTCTTTTTGTGCTCTCTTCTTTCAAAAGCTTGCTGAAGCACTTCTTGTTACTGACTGCTTGTTAGTTTCTTCTATGACTTTCTTAGGAAAAAAAAAAAAAAGAAAAAAGGAAAAAAAAAGGGGAGGGGAGGAAGGATTTGTGAGAGATGACATTTTTTTTGCCTGAATGCTTTATATAAAATAAAATTCCATAATGGATAATAATGCTTCAAATAATCTGGAAAGCTTTCAGATAAAAGAATGTTAGCCATTCACCAATCATCTCTAAGCTTGTATTGAAACAACTTGGAATCAGACAGAATTGCCTTTCTCTTCAGCAGCAACTGCCCTGTTTAGACTTCATTAATGAGCCACAGTTGACACTGCTAACATCCAGCAAGCATTAACAGCATAGCTTCCTTCCAGGGTAGAAGTATTATTGATGCTGAATATATATATTTTTAGAAAGAGCACTGAAGGAACAGCTTGACATCTCATATATATCCATTATACCCTTACTGGCAGCAAGGCAATAATTAAACATAGGGCTTCTTTATGTTTTGTATTTCCCTCTTTTTATTGCAGAAGATAGGGTGGTGGGATTCAACAAATGTTTTAACCCCATTTGCCAATATAAGTCAGAAGACAGAAAAAATGTCATCTTGACTTTTTCTCCCCTTTTGTTCTAGAAGAATAATTTAGATTTCAGCTTTTCTCTTTCTTTCTTTCTTTTTCTTTCTTTCTTTCTTTCTTTCTTTCTTTCTTTCTTTCTTTCTTTCTTTCTTTCTTTCTTTCTTTCTTTCTCTCTCTCTCTCTCTCTCTCTCTTTCTCTCTTTCCTTCCTTCTTTCCTTCCTTCCTTCTTTCTTTCTTTCTTCCTCTGTCTCCTCCCTCCCTCCCTCCCTCCCTCTCTCCCTCCCTCCCTCCCTCTCCTTTATTTAAACAGAACAAAGGAAAGGGAAAAAATCAATAAAAATAAGAAAACAGAGCAAAGCAGCAACACAAATAAGGGCTTCTCATACATTTATGTATGTTTCTAAAGTTTTTGACAACTGTTTCAACAAAGAATGTAATCAGCCATGGATAATTTATGCTCATACATTCTTGATTTACTTTAGAATAATCTGTAATTTGTTTTGTACACCTGAGAATGGATAGTGTCCTGCCAGCTATACATTTCTCCTGATACCCTCTTTCTCTGTTTTCTCTCTTTCCAAAAACCCTTTACTGTAATATTTTGCACCTCGCTGATCATAATTTGTCTGCATTGCTTTCATAGGTGCCTTCATTTTTCCCCCCTGTTCTGAGAGGAATTTTTCTTTTCTTTTTTGTGACTATCACCTCAGCAACAGGCCAGAGCTGTATAAGGGTTTCCCCTCATCTCTTCAGTCTCCTTGAAATTTCCTTCCCTGACTGAGGTGAGGAGAAACAGGAGACAGGCTGCATAGCAAAGTTGCTACTAATTTAAGCAATGGCTAATTTGGGAGCAGTAGCAGGAAAGGAAGTGGTGTAGCAGCCACAGTGGCTTCTCTATCACTCACGGCCTTAGTAGTTGTGAGTTTATGACTTCAGAATGATTCATGTCTTGAACTACCTGCAGATTCCTGACCTATCCAAGGAGAAGTTGTTAGTTAAAAATGAAAACAGTCTCTGCTTTAACAAGCTAAGGGATAACTTTGCTACTTAAAGTGAAAGGAGTCCAGTTTTTGAAATTTTTTCAACCTTATTCCATTCCTTTTCAATAAATCTTGTTAAAGAAAACTCTGAAAAATCTTTATTTGAAGTTGGCCACCATGAACTTGATACCCTTCTTTCCTTCTGTAAGAATGAATCCTCCGGTATAGGGTGATTATGTTGTTGTTGTTTTACCGTAAAAGCATGGGTCAGGAGGGAATCCAGGACCCCCAGTTCCTGCAAACCTCAATGCATCTTCTAACTTTATTGCCTTCACTATTTCCTGGTTTTGTTTCAGTCCCACACTTGATGAGTAAGCTCATTACAGAATTTTGAAAACAACTCTGTTTTCGCATCTTGATTCTTGTTGCCTTTGGGAATCATTTTAGATTCACATAAGACCATTCTCTAGTTTTTTTCCTATTCAAAAAGGGAGTAAGCTTGACAGCCTGTCAAATTAGCTCCAGGCTGTAAATAAGAAAGATCGGGTTGTTGTGCAAAACTCTCTCGGAACTGATTTTAAGACAGGCTTTAATAAATGGAGGTGGAAAATTAAAACTACTAGAAGGAAGATAAAAAAAAAATCTAAATGACCCTTCTCCAATTAGGGTCAGCATTATGGATGCACAGATTGATGTAAATCAGATCCATGTTATGTATCACTTCAAATGGCAGATTTCTGCTTCAGAAGATAGAATGTTTAATAATAATAAAAAAAAACCCTCCACTAGAGATAAATTTGCTTGTCTGTTTAGGGATACAGTGAAGATTCTTGCATAGTCATATGGACTTTCTACGAGGAAAGGAAAAAAAAATCCAAGTAGCACAATTTTGGGAGCTTTTGCTGTAAAAATTAAGAAGCCACTGGCTTTTTAAAAGCAGTCAAGATTTATTTATTTATTTATTTATTTTAATGGTGGTGAAATGAAGGAGAAATAAAAATGTTAACTAGATTTTGTTGCCAAATCCCAGCCGTGGATCTGCTGGGAACAAAATAATAATAAAAAATCCAAATATATTCCTAGCAGAATCCTTGATAAAAATATTTTCCAAGTTGGAGAAGGCTGTTCTTAAACAGTTTCATTCGCCAGATGGTATGTTTTTGAAGTTTTAATGTTGCAGTGATTGCTTTATGGATAGTGGTTATGTTGTCAGGCACAAACATTGGTAAGTTGTGTATCATGGGAGCTCTTAACTTCTGCAACTTAACAAGTGGCTTTCATTCTCCACCACAAAAATTGTCACCACAAAATTTGGTATTTGATGGAGAGATGGAATTACCATCTTTTCAATCACATAACCCAGCTGGCCAAGAACATCTGCAAGGAGAGATCAAAAAGTCAGGAGACCAGCTGGCATCACACAATTGAAACTCTGCCTCTTTTCACCTCCGTCATATATTTGAAGTGTGCAAAAAGGGGTGGGGCCTCAATCATGCTGTCATGACTGCCATCTTGGCAGTCTCTTTTTTTGACTCCTCCTTCCAGGTTCCCCTTATGGTAGCATATAACAAGCAAAATAAAGGTAATAGTATGTGAAAATTTAAATTCAGTAAAAACCACATTAATTCATGAAATGTAGGAGAAGAAGTGGCAGAATCTGGGGGCAGAGTTAAAACAAGTATCAGTCTAGAATCCCTATGTAGCCTTTGTCGGACCATATCTGCTCCCCTCCCAAATAATGTTGACCTAACATTATTCTAACTCCTAGCATATGCTGTTAGCTGACAATATTCCTGTGCACAGATGTGAGTTTAATCAGTATAGTTCAGATTCATGCGTGAACTGTCTCTTTGATGCCTGATATTAAAGCAATAATCTAAGAAGTTCAAAAAATAAACCTACTGATTCTACTTCACAGCTTCCCAGTTCTAGAGGAGATATTATAACCTACATTTTTTTGGTATTTTTTTTAATTTTTTCCATAAAACAGAATTTTTTTTCCAGAACAAAGTCTTGGTCCTGTCACAAATAGGTACCCTAATTTAACAAATGAAAAGCAAACAATTTTAACATACGGTAAATTTCAACATCTTAATTAATCTATTATCTCATCATACATCCTAATCTTCTACTAAAACAAATCTCCTTTTTATATTCAATTATAGGTTCAATTATAAATTGAAATTCAAAAGTGCTTTATCTAAATTTTTTTTATCCCTTGCTCCTTTTAGCATCAACATTAAACACAAAAAATCTATTCTATTGATCTATATATTTACCTTACAATTTTATCACCACAAATCTTATTTTCAAAATATATACAACTCAATTTTTATTTCAATTTATTAATCAAGATTTCTTTCTAGTTTTCTCGTTTTCTGAACCCAACCTATTTGGGTTATATTCTTAAACTTTTACACAGAAATCTCAAAATTTACCATTTCATTTTGATTATCCCCCAACATTTTCTTTTTCACCCCTTATTAATAATTATTCTTCAATATATTCTCCTCATTCTCCTCCATTACTCCACCTATTATTTGGCTGGTTTCCAGCATAGCATTTTTTGGCTGAGTTTTCAGCATATTATCCTCCTTAACTCCCCCTTTTATTTGGCTGATTAACAGCATTTTTTGTTTTGGCTGATTAACAGCATTTTCCTCCTTGACTCCATCTATTATTTGGTTGATTTCCAGCATTTCATTATTTGGCTGATTTCTCTGCATATTCTCCTCCATTAACTCCAACTTCTATTCTACTAACCTATTAAAATTTCTTTGTCCACATATTATCTTTTAATCCACTGTACTATACTCTTCCAGGTATATCCCCATTTATTTCTTAATATTAATCATTCCCAATATATATTAAATATAATCACAATTATAATTTCCATCTGTGTACTTTAATACATTATCTAAAATCATCAACAATTAATCATAATTATCATCTACCACTTTGTTTTCAAATTAAAACTAAAGCATACTACAACAAATGTAACAACTTTTATGAACATATCACTTTTAGTCACCTTGGCTTCCCATTTCTATTTTTATAATATTTCTATCTTTATTTACCATGAACACTTCTTATTTTTATTTAAAGCTCATTTAAATTTTGAACCATTTAAAGAATTAAACATCCAAACATTCCCTCCAATCAATCAGTAGTGAAATACAGTTCTTAAAGGGTTTAAAACTTCTTTCCCTCCCCCCCCCCAAAATCTTCAAGCCCCTCAGATCTTTAGCCTTGGTTTTGACAAAACTTCTCTATCAAATCTGAAAACCAAACTAGCCAGAAATTGCTTTAAACAACTTCCATATTCTTATATTATTCTGGCTGCAGATCCCATTTTAAAACAAATATTGTTTTATCTTCCTGGCAATTGATCAGGAAGCAATTGTGCTGATGTGAGATGGCAAATGGAAAAGAAAAGGGGAGAAGAAGACCAATTCTATCCTTGAAGGGCAGCTGGATTGTTGTGGACAGATATAAAGACAACAATCCCTTTGGTTCAGCCTGATATATAGGTGCTGGGGACTACATTGCTGAGGTGGCACAGTAGTTAGAGTGCAGTACTGCAGGCTACTTCAGCTGCAGTTCAGCAGTTCAAATCTCACCAGGCTCAAGGTTGACTCAGCCGTCCATCCTTCCGAGTTGGATAAAATGAGGACTCAGATTGTTGGGAGCAATATGCTGACTCTGTAAACCGCTTAGAGAGGGCTGTAAATGCACTATGAAGCGGTATATAAGTCTAAGTGCTATTGCTATTGCTACAACCCAGGGGGCAATAATTGTAGAGAAAGAAAAGGAGAAGAGAAAAAGATTGTGTAATATAGAGTGGCTGGAGAGAAGAGTTGGAAAGTAAAGTTATGTGAGAATGCAGAGCGGTTGTTGATTCCTGGTTGGTCAGAGGAGGCGTGAAGAAAGGTCCAGGTCTGGCTTCCCTGGAAGAAGACAAGTGAAGTCCTAGAGAGACAACATCTTCATACAAGACAAGATGGGAAGGAGGAAGGCAGCAGCGAAGCCCTGGTCTCAGCAGAGAATCCTGAGACAGGTTCTTCCCCAACAGAGAAGATGCAGATAGTAATTGGTCAGCAGATCCAAGAAAATGAGATGAGCAATGCAGAGTTCATGGTTGTAAATGCAGCATATTCCTTTCATATCATCTCTTCAATAGGCCCAGAAATGGGGGGTGGGGGTGGGGGGAGGAGATGGAGCGAAGGAGAAGGAAATGAAACCCCATTGGCAGGAGAGCTGGAAGGGAGTAGGCTCTGGGAGAGAAACTCAAGGGGAAAGCTGATATTGGGTAAAAGCCAAGATAATGTTTTATATCCTAAAAGCCAAGATAATGTTTTATATCCCACCGCCCTGAGTCCGTAAGGAGTCTGTAAGGAGAAGGGCGGTATATAAATCTAATAAAACAAACATAAAACAAACAATATACCTGTTGTAAAAAGTTTCAATGTATATAGTAGAAAATCTTGGTTTCTGTATGTCAATTACCATATGTAAAAAACAGACTATGCCCCCACTGCTAAAACCTATGACAAAGCCTCTGAGTGTCAGTAGGATGATTTAATTATCTCTGAAGCCTGGAATCCTAAAGATATTTTGATCTGTTTTAAGGCACATTATGTGTCTTCTATGGTTTATACATTATATAATCAAAAGTCCCTGGCTCATTTTCAGTTGACATTCAGAGTTTGACACAAGAATCTTAACCACCGCAATTGTTTGTAATATCATTGTTCAGTTATTGGGTGTTCTTTCTTCAACAGTGATGGCTTAGTATAGCATTTTCAAGTTCTGCGCGCTCCAAGAAAAAAAAATGGCATTCCCAATCGAACTTGCAGTCTAACTTGGAGTGTGCTTTCGGAGATCTTCCTAATATAATTATGTTTTTAAATTTAAATGTTCATGGCAGATAGTTTGCAGTCACATTTCATATCATGAGAAACACAATACACTGTGCCACAATCTCTTAGTCTGCAAAATTGTTTTTTTAAGTCCAGTGTTTGGGACTACATCTATTAAATACTTCTCATTGAGGGAGACTCAAGATCATTGGGATGCAGATCATCAAACTCTGTTCAGGAGGGCAGTTGGAATCAAATATTGCTGCACCTCTTCTTATAGGGCGGTGAAAGGTGGAGAAATAGTTACCAGGACAATCTGAGCCTTATTCAGTCTATAGTAGAGTAGAGAAAGTGGTGCAGTAGAAAGCCAGTGAATTAATTATACATCATGGAATTTAACATGTTGATAGTATACTTACTATGGTGAGGATCTCTCTACTCTGCCATGTCACTATGGTATCAATAGCTACCCCTGGTCCAGTGAAAGTGAGAACAGTCCCGATGGTAGCACACTGGGGTAATGCACGTAGGCCTTGACTTACAACAGCTCATTCAGTACTGTTTGAAGTTACAACGACACTGAAAAAAGTGTCACACTTATGGCTGTTGCAGCACATGATTATGTGATTTACATTCGAATGCTTGACAAGTGGTTCATATTTATGACGGTTGCAGTGCCCTGGAGTTATGTGATCCCCTTTTGCGACCTTCTGAGAAGCAGTCAATGGGGAAACTAGATTCACTTAACACTAATTTAAGAAGTGCAGATTCAGTTAACAAAAGTGGCGAGAAAAGTCGTAAAATGGGGCAAACCTCGCTTAACAAATTTCTCACTTAACAACATAAATTTTGGGCTCAATTGTGGTTGTAAGTTTAGGTCTACCCGTAATCATCAGATATCTAATATCCAGCAACAATCTGCTGCTCAATTTAAGATCAACATACATTAAACTAGCCATATAAAAAATTAATATGAGTATGGATAACTATATCGAAGTTGACTCTGTCTCCACAGGATTGAAGTTAAGAGTCACAGACTTCAGAAATCTGTAGCTTTCAGATGTTGGCTGGTGACTCCCATGATAACTCCCAGCTGTTCTCGCACCTGGAAATGCTGTTAAAAGTTGTATCAGCAATTTCTAGATGACACCTTCCTGGATTAATCTTTATTTATTTATTTATTTATTTTATCGTATTTATATGCTGCCCTTCTCCCATAGGACTCGGGGTGGCTCACAAGATAAAACAACACGACAATAAAATGATATTAAAATAATCCAATTTAAAATCCCCAAGCGATTAAAACTCCTGGCAGATCAGGGAATTTGCTGAAAAAGCCATGTCTTCAGGTCACCCCGGAAAGTGTGGAGGTCGGGGGCTATCCGGAGCCCCGTGGGTAACTCATTCCAGAGTGACCACAGAGAATGCCCTCATCCTGGGTGCTACCAGCCGACATTGTCTGGCCGATGGTACTCGGAGGAGGGCAATCCTATGTGAGCGCACTGGGCAGTGGGAGGCCAGTAGGAGATGGTCCTGCAAGTACCCTGGGCCCATGCCATGAAGGGCTTTATAGGTAAGCACCAGCACCTTGAAGCGGATCTGAAGGACCACCGGCAATCAGTGCAGCTCGCGCAGGGAAGCTCCCATCACAACCCGCGTGGCCACATTCTGGACCCGCGTGGCCACATTCTGGAGCCTCCGGATGCACCCTAACGGCAGCCCTATGTAGAGGGCATTGCAGTTATCCAACCGAGAGATAATGAGAGCATGAGTGACTGTACGGAGGGCATCCCTGTCTAGGAAAGGGCGCAACTGGCGCACCACATGAACCTGTGCAAAGGCCCCCCTTATCATGGCTGTCAGATGGTCCACCAAAGACAGCCATGAGTCAAGGAGGACGCCAAGATTGCGAACCCTTTCAGAGGGAGTAAGTAACTCCTCTCCCATCCGAAGTGATGGGGACACTAGATCATGAGAAGCCGGCATCCACAGCCACTCAGTCTTGGAGGGTTTGAGTCTGAGCCTGTTCCTACCCATCCAGACCTGCACCGCCTCCAGGCACTTAGACATCACAGAAAGGGCATCCCTGGGTTGGTCTGGGGTGGAGATGTAAAGTTGGGTATCATCAACATACTGATGATACCATGAAACTGCAAATAATATCACCCAATGGCTTCATGTAGATGTTAAAGAGCAGGGCAGAGAGAACTGACCCCTGCAGCACCCCACAAGTGAGGGGCCTCGGGGAGGATCTCTGACCCCCTACCCAAACAAAGTGTGTACAGCCCAAGAGGTAGGAGGAGAACCACTGTAGAACAGTGCCTCCCACCCCCAACCCCCCGAGTCGATGCAGTAGGATTCCATGGTTGATGGTATCAAAGGCCGCTGAGAGGTCAAGTAACACCAGGATGGAGGAATAGCTTGCCAGAGATCATTCACCAGGGCGACCAATGCCATTTCTGTGCTGTGTCCATGCCTGAAACCCGATTGGTATGGGTCTAGATAATCCATTTCCTCCAGGAATTGTGGAAGTTGGTGTGCCACCACAGACTCAACAACCTTCGCTATAAAGCAAAGATTGGAGAAGGGATGAACATTGTTCAAGGAGGCCGGATCCAGGGCAGGCTTTTTGAGAAGGGGTCGAACCACAGCCTCCACAGTGAAATAGTCACATTTTGCCACTTCCATCGCCACAAGATAAGACCTAATATAGGTTCTTAACTGTGTTCGGTCAGATTCGGAATGAGAAGATCTCCAACGGCCCTTTAGGCATCTCTTCCAACGCTTCATCTCCCTAAGCGCCATGGAAAACCATGGAGCTACCCGGGATACCTGTCGGAGGAGAGGCTGCAAAGGGGCGATTCGATCCAGTGCCCTGGTGGCAGCCCGTTCCCAAACTCCATCAGGAACCTATCAGGGTCCATCAGGCGCCTGGGGAGGAACCAACGAATCAGTTCCACCTCCCAGCAGTGGGGGTTGGCGGATGGAAAGTCTAGCTTAAGGAGGGAATGGTCGGTCCATGACAGGGGTTGAACAGAAAGTTCACCCCTACCCTGAGTATTTATCCATTGCCCAGAGATAAAAATCAGGTTGAGTGTGTGTCCACCACTGTGAGTTGAGCTCTGTACAATTTGAGTCAGGTCCATTGCTGTCATGGAGGCCATGAACTCCCAGACCAACTCAGATGTCTCGCCGGTTGACGGGAGATTAAAATCTCCCACGACCATCAGGTCGGGGAGCTCAACCATCAGTTTGGTTAAGACTTCGAGCAGTGCAGGCAGGACTGAAGACAAGCAGCTGAGAGACAGGTATGTAATCAACAGAACTGACTGTACTTCAGGGTTCCAACAACTTTAAAAAGTTATTTGATCACTTTGGTTTATATTGCTCTGATATGAATATTTTGACTGTGTTATATTGTCTTATTAGATGCCATCAGTGCAGAAACATTGCACATTTTATACATATTTGTAAACTAGTGTACATATGTATGATCTACATTCATTTAAATGGAAACATTTAAAATAACTTACCAAAAATCGAACTCCATCTATATTTAATTTTTCCACTATTCTGGCACAGTCATGCATCCCAGACTGGAAAAAAAGGAAGAAAAGAAGGTGATACTACATTCTGTAATTTACATTTTTTAAATGAAGCACTTAGGACAAGAGTATTGCTCTCCTTCCATGGACATACAGAGTGGGGATGGAAGGAACCAACCAACAGGTCCAGTGACGAAAATTGTGTCATGAAGTTATCCTGTTGATATTGATGCAATACTAAGATGTGGCATTTGCATTGACAATCTATTCATAGCTTGAACTTTTAGAAGTCTCTGTATAATAACTGTGTATCTTCTATCTATCTGTGTGATTGCTTGGAGTAAAAATAACTTGATGGCACAGAATGAATGAATGAACGAACGAACGAATGAACGAATGAACGAATGAACGAATGAACCAACCAAACAATGAACCAAGGAACCAATGAACCACCCAACCACCCAACCAACCTTCTAAACTCAACCTTTTGGATTTGTTGAGGTAGCACATTTAGTAATTATTGGCTTAACCATGGCTTATGGACTAAATCCAAGTGGACGGGATATCACATATAAGATACCACATATACCATGTTTGAGCTTTGAGATTGCAATGGGAACCAGAATGTCCACAAACACTTCCTTTGGAGCCTGCCAGTCTCTATGACTCACCAAATTTAAAGAAAATGAATCTTTTTTTAAAAGGCCAGAAATCAAGGATGGGTAGCATAATGCGAAGTGGCAGTTGTAACATCTTTTGTACTGAAAGATATAGCCCCTGTTATTCTCAGTACATATAAAGGCTCCTTGGCTGCAGTCAGGTGGTTTTTTTTTTTTGGGAAGTGCCCCATCCTTGTCTAAAAAAGAGTAAGGTGAAAGGATTGATAGTATTTTGGAGTGAAAGAGGCAGAGGGAACGGGAGGTAGCAACCTTAATAGTTTACCTTCTGGTCAATGGATTTGTTTATGGTAGCCTTTTTTTCAACATGCCCATAAAGTATTCACCACATCCATGATGTGGCTATTGGTCAAAAGATTTGGAGATCACTGCCTTAAGGAGGAGTCTAAGTCCTTGTCTCATTCACATTTCTGGGCAGGTCATCCAACCTACAACTATCTCCTATTCACATGAGTACAGAAGCTGGACTTCAAGTTCTTCTATAGCAGTGTTTTTCAAACCTGGGTAAATTACCCAAAATTGAGTAAAAGTGATTTTTCTTTGGGTAACAGTTCAAAAATGCATTGTCCAACTTACAGGGGCAATTATCTTGACTTAAACTGTTTTAGCTGGGTAGAAAGGACTTTCTGATGAGCAGTTTTGGTTAACAAAGGAAAAAAATTGGGAAACCCTGTCCTAGGGACATCCTGCTGCACCCAAAGATGCTAAGGCTTGCATTGCACGGCTAAAGAGATTAGAGGAGGTACACCTGCACAGAGAATATAAATTTAGCACAAGATTCTTTGTGTGGTGGCAGGGCAGTTGAGGGTTTATTTCAAAGGTTTATAACATATTAGTCTTTTTTCTACATAACTCGCTGGTGCGTGGACATCTCCCCTGCAAACAGCACCCCCCCCATGCCGCTTTGCATGTCTAGTTCTTAAAGAGGAAGTTAGTACTCATGGAAAATTCAGTAGTGCAAACATTCAGCAAATTGGACAAAAGGCAAATTTAAAATAAATGTATCAGGACTGTAAAGGTTATTTTTTTTAATGAAGAAATGCAATGGATTATACAGAGGGAGAAAAAAACCCATCTTCTACACATAGACACACTCTGAAGATTACTCACACATCTGTAAATGTGCAGCTGTATTTCAGATTACTTTTACACGCATTGTCAAGATAGCAAATGATGCTGAATGGGGAGTAGCAATGGTCTTGAGCAGCTAACTAACAGGACAATCTATTGGATTCGTATTTTCTTTCTCTCTTTCACCTAATTAATTCATTCTCTATTTCATATTATACCACTTAGTAAATTGATTTTAATTGTATTTATTGAATGAGTCAGGATGTGGCTGTTTTAGAACAAGCACATTCGGATGATTGCAACATTTTTAGAAGAAGAGAACTTACATGATTGCGGTCAATTTATTAATACTGCACACTTCTGATGTAACTAGTTCAGATCAACCTACTACAGAGTGCTGTAGAGTATAAAAACAAATGCTAATGAGTATAATATTACACTACAGAACAAACAGAAGAGAACATTTATTGATATGTCTAGAAGAAGGATTTGCCTATTAGGACTCTTTAGTCGTAGGACACTCTGTTGGCATAGGAAAACTTGGCTAAATTGCCTTGATCCCATCCTGTAATATATCTTTAATTCTCATCCAAATATATATGCTTGTTGTGAGGATGTTCCATGGAACTTGTTCAGTTCAGGTCTTAAAGAAGCCCAGCACCAAATCCATTTCAGATTATATAGTTCTTATCTCCTCCCTCCCATCTTCTTGATCTATCAACATTATAAAGTATTTATGGAAATCTGGGGTGTGACTGCCCTTAAAAAAAGGGCTGTCTGATTGCCACACTTCAAAAAAGAAATTGCAAAACTGATGAGAATACTGGATAGGAGACATTTTTTTTCTAAACACAAAAACATGAGGTAAAGGAAATGTAATTGAGTCATATAAACTTGGTAGGGGAAAATATCACATTCCAATATTATAATCCAGGATTTTTCAATGAAGATAACTAATGGAAGATTCTGCGCAGTCAATCAATCAATCAATCAATCACTGTTCATTTAGATCAGGCTGGAGAACTATGGCCAACCCCCATGGACTTCAACCCCTGTGGATTTCAACACATTTGGACTTCAACTCCTAGCATTCCTGAGCGAAATATATATGCTTGTTGTGATGATGGCCCATGGAACTTGTTCAGTTCATGTCTTAAAGAAGCCAACGTGCTGGCTCAGGAATGCTGAGAGTTGAAGCCCACAAGTCCTAAAGGGTTCTACACCTCTGATTTAGATTATAATCTATGTAATTCAGTGTCACAAGTGGTCACAAGGAATTTATGGAGGATACAGCTATCAATTTTTACTTTCAGTGAAAGCTATTATTATCTCCAGCATCAAAGAGAATCTGCATATCAATGCTAGTTGCTAGGCAATGAACTGGATTTCATTTGTATCCTGCTTAAGGGTTTCCCCTTTAACTTCTGGTTTTCAATACTGGGACAGAATTAGATGGATGTTATGTAAGAGCACATAATTTTTCAATTTCAAGTTTTGAAACTTCTGAGAGAATTATTTTGAAGCTGAAGTTATTGTTTTGAGATTAGACTATTTTGAACTCAAAATACTGTGAATTTCTGGTGTTTTACATATCCTTAGACTTTTGTTTGATCCAATTTGATCTTCTGCTCAAACCTCATTTAAATCTATTAAGAAATAGTAGTACCGGTACAGCTGTGAAGCTGTTGTTCTAAGTAAGTTTTTGCAAAGACAGATCTGTTGTTTTCCACATGAAGAGCATATTAAAACAGCAGTACAGAGAAATATCTGCTGTACAGCGCATGTGAAAATATAACAATATTCCATGGATATATGGTATCCTACCATTGGATATCATACTAAAATATTAATTATGCTAGTCTTTGACCAACAAGGTTAGTATTTTAGAAGACCACTAAATAAAATGATGATGTGTGCACAAAGATGTCTTTCATTCGTGTTTGGAACAGATCAGTGGTTCATACGCTGTATATAGGCTTAGTCATATTTAATAGCTTTGAATTAAAGAAAGTTTAATTTTATTTAGTCATGACTGAATTAGTCCCATTGATTTTAATGGCCTTTCTGTTGTGTGACGGGATTCAGTTCAATATAGTTGCAAATGCTTCTGCTACAGGCAGTAAAATAACATGCACTCTGTGGACTTTTAATTGCTTGTATATATTTAATTTTTATTGATGATGGATGTTTATTAGTTTAGAGACCTCCCCAAACAGGTTCTCGTAGCTGCCTATTAACCTTCAGACAACTTCCACTAGTGGTTAAATACATGTCTTCTTGTCTTTGTATTGATTGTTTTACTTTGCTCTTGATTTTAATATATCGAATGCCACTTTACATTTTAATCATATGATAAAATGTAATATAATTTTGAGAAAACAATGCCTTTTGAAGCATGATTACCACTCTTTTAATAATAGCATTTCTCAAATCCTGACAAGTCATTACCAAAGATTGATTAATCCAACAGTTAACTTTATGGATTTAATTGCATTTACAAACTGTCCAATTCCAGGGCACTCTGATACTTAGTTGGAAAACCGAAACTGCTCTGTCTCCATAGAGACCCTACACTGAAAAGTACATCTGAGTTATTCCTTGACCCATTCTGGTATTTCAGATGCTTTGAGTTAAGCTTGTCCAGTATCCCCCAGCATTCCTCAATTCTCAATGACTATAGAATTGGCTGTGCTATTTTGGAATTTTGGGAACTGGAGACCCAGTATATTTGAGAAATGCTTGGTTCAGGAAAGCTGAACGAGTGTTTCCCAAATTCAAGCAGCCAGACTTGAATGACAAGGTTTCTAGGGTTGTGTGATTATGGGATCATGACAAACTTTTTTTTTTTTTAATTTGATTTATATGCCGCCCTTCTCCGGAGACTCAGGGCGGCTTACAATGCGTTAAGCAATAGCCTTCATACTTTTGTATATTTATATTTATACAAAGTCAGCTTATTGCCCCCAACAAACTGGGTCCTCAATTTACCCACCTTATAAAGGATGGAAGGCTGAGTTGACCTTGAGTCTGCCTGGGATTGAACTCACAAGTAATTGCAGCAGCTGGATCTTAAATGCTGCCTTTGTAGGAGGCATTACTCCCCTACGCTACTCAGGCTCCTCAGACTAGGATGTCTGTGGAGATTCTCAGTCATCTAGGTCATGGTTGTCCCAAAGGGACTTTTTCAAAAGGCAACTGGACTTTGTTTTTCCTTGAAGACACTTCGCTTCTCATCCAAGAAGCTTCTTCAGTTCTAATAAAACTTATCAACTAAAGAAGCTTCTTGGATGAGAAGCGAAACATCTTCAAGGAAAAACAAAGTCCAGTTGCCTTTTGATAAAGCACCCTTGGAATAACTTTCAGGAATTCACAAGAGTCCCTAGATGTTTCAACTTCTCAAACCCATTCAGCTCTGATCTCTTTTCCCCCTTCCTCATTCCTGACCTCTATCTCTCCCTCTCAGCCCTCTCTTTCCCCAGAACCAGGATTGTCATTTTTTCTTTCTTAATTTTGAAAAGTTTAACTCTGGTGCAGAGAAGACCTTTCTTGAATGAACAGAAAGAAACGTTTAGCTGAATCAGTCCTTCAGCTCCAAAGTGGGTTTAGTAGAAACCCACTTTGTTTCAGTGGGTTTCTACTAAACACAGTTAAATCTGGATACAATATATACCCTTATGCCTGGTAGTGAATTCTTGGAAGACACTCAACTTTCCAAATCTAATAAAGAGATTATAAATTTATTAACCAATTAATGCAAAAAGAATGCTACTGGCATTTTCTGCTCTCAGTTGCATCGAAAAGTTTGCCTCTTATTACTTCTTGGAGTGAAACTAGCAATAGAAAGAAATACAGAAACTTGATCTATTCTGGACCATCAATCGAGTAGAATCTTAGAGCATCTCAGTACCTGTCTTAGAAGATCAGCCACCTGTAGAGAGGTCCAGGTCTCAAATTCTTCTCGCAAGGGCAGCTTCGTAGTCATTGTGGGCCACTGCCAGGAAGAATTGAGATGCTTCTGGTAATGCTACAACTTGTTCGGTTCACTAAACATAAATGACTGAATTCTGGAAGTTATTAGAGGAAGTTCCTCTGCAATTCCCCCGCCTCCCCCCTTGTGGTCATTGCTTAAAGTCATACTGCTCTTTAAAGTAACTTGGGGACAATCAGCATGTCATGTTAGAATTTTGAATGAGATGAACTGACCTTCATTACATTTACAAATTGTAATGAATTTTCATTTCCTTAACACAACTTATCAAATAGACAAAGTTCCTACTATTAGTCTGAAATTTAAAACAGTTTGAGGAATATCTCTAACCAACCGTTTACCAAGTTTCTTTTTCGGTAATGTAAAACTGGGCAGCGATTTGAGGCCAAGACTCACATTGTGCAATGTATGAAGATCAACATACACACAGATGCTGACTGGTACCAAAGGGGAAAGTGAGCAGAGTTAGAGGTTAAAAAAAAGACAATGAAATAAAAAAAAAACAAGATCCTTTTTCACTCCTCCAATCAATTATGATAATCTTTCAAATCCAATAGAAAAGAATATATGTAGCTCAGGGTCCAACTACGGAGCCACAGTCTTTCAAATATACTTCCTTATTATTCATGTCTTAATACAGTTTTTAATTTAATTGATTTATTTGTTTTGCTTGCTTTGACATAGTTCAGCTATATTAATTATTATATTGTTCCTTAACAAGCTTGAGCAAAATGTTCTGGCCTTCAAATGTTCTGAGCTTAGAATAGCTGGTTTTGAATATTCAGAGCTCTCCCCAAGTTCCAGAATGTGATACCAAAAGTAAATGGAGTAGTAAATAGAGTTGTTCCGAGTTTTGTGTGTGCTACATTTCTTGGGTTCTGTAGCTGGGACAGAACACATAGAGAATCAGTATATATTGTGATTAAGGTGTTAGATTAGGACTGGGAAGGTAGGATAATGAACCTGAGTTTCTGAACCACAGAAACTCAGAAGTGAATTTGAACCAGTCACTCTCTCTCAGCCCAATGCATCTCACTGTGGGGAAGTGAATACAGGTAGTCCTCAACTTACAGCAGCTCATTTAGTGACCGTTCAAAGTTACAACAGTACTGAAAATAGTGACATGACCATTTTTTCACAATTATGACCTTTGAAGCATCCCGGTGTCATGTGATCAAAATTCTTGGCAACTGGTTCCCACACTTATGCTTGGCAACTGGTTCCCACACTTATGAACGTTGCTGTGTCCCATGGTCCTGTGATCCCCTTTTGCACCTTTGGATCAGCAGAGTCAATGTGGAAGCCAGGTTCACTTAACATCCAGATTACTAATTTATCAACTGCAGTGATTCACTTAACAACTTGTGGCTAAGAAGGGTCGTAAAATGTGGGCAAAACTCACTTAACCAATGTCTCACTTAGCAACAGAAATTTTGGGCTCAATTGTGGTCGTATGTCGAGGACTATCTGTACCATGTACACCAACTTGATGCAGAATATAAATGAATAAATGAATGACCGGGGCAAAATGATGTAGCTTTTGTCTTTTTGGCCTTTGAAACAGGTTGCCAAATGCAAATGATTCCATTATACATATATGTTAACAAATCCTCTTAATATGCTGCTGATTTTTTTTTTTTTGAACTGCATACAAGGATGCAGAAGAATGATCTGTACCAGGTTCCTCCTGTGGCCAACTCACACACTGGAAAAAAAACTGGACTTAGGCTAATTGTTAAGAGCTGCTTTCTTTGCCAGTTGGTTATCGAAGGCAAACACGTGCACTGTGCATGTGCATTCAAACAAAGCCAACTAAGTTATTTTTGTTGCTTCAATGTTTAACATGAGCTGTATTGAAATGAGTCAATTACTGTTGCTTCTTTTGCTTGGATCAATTCTGTGCTTATTTGTTGAGGCAAGCTGCAAAAATCTTACTCTTATCACCATCAAGGTTTTTTCAGTTCTCCTAAGTAATTGCCATGCTGATTTTTTTTTTATAGAAAGAGATTATATACTCTTTATATACAGCATCTTATCTTATTTATATGTGGGACTTGTTATGCAGAAATATCAATATTGGTTGAGAATTTTTATGAATATCAAAGGATTAAGAGACATTAAAAGTATCTTATATTATAATTCCCAACGTTGGTGTGGAATTCTAGAAGTTTATACTCAGTGATTTCTATGTGAAAATGAAACTTTTCTCCAGGCTTCATACCTGAGAGATAACCTCTTGTTTTAATGACCCCATAACCCCTTGCAGGGTGGAGTCTGGGCAACTGAATGGAGCTGAGTGTTTACTGGCCGGATGCCTTTCCTGTTGCCAATGCAGAGTTTTGTTCAGCAGCTATATTCTCATTGAGCCCAAAGTGAGAGAAATATCTGCCTCTATCTAGGATCGAACTCACAGCCTTCTGATTGTGAGGCGAGAGCTCCACCACTAGACCACTGCACCACACACCCTGTGAGATATAAACCCATAATAACAGGATATTTTTAGTTGTGTTCTTGGAATTGGAAGATATACTGATTGGTTCATGCATTCTTCTGTAATTAAGTCTTACATCTATTTTGTATGCCAGACAATGCGTTATCACCTCTGGCACATTGCATCCACTCCTGTGCACTGGTTACTAGTACTTGGCAATATCATATCACCCCACATTAGAAGACAACAAGCTCTCATTGGACTATAGTCCAAGAATGTTGAACAACAAGGTCCTCCTTATTCACCAGGACGATGGGCAGCCCATCGCAGGATTGAACTCCTGTAGGCCAGCATGGTAAACAGCTATTCATTTAACATCTACCCTGTTTAAGAATGTCTGGAGAGAGGAATGGTCCAACGTACTTTCCTATAGCCTGACCTTTAGAGATCCCTCTACCGCATGGTTTTAACCTGCCCTCGCTTTGTCTGGAGTGAAATTGAACAGAATTACATGTGACACTTGAAGAAGTGCCTCTGCCCTGTATCAGTGGGAATGGAAACATTCCCCATGTTGCAATTGTGGTGCTGATATGCAAACTATTGAACATATTGTGCAAGATTGCCCCATAAGTGCAAGGTCACTCTTTGGGAGCCTGTAAGTTCTATTCCTCTGTTAGGTACAAAGTCAGCTCTGGTTCCTTAGAACAGGGGTCCCCTATCCCTGGTCTGTGGACCGGTACTGGTCCGTGGCATGTCAACAACCGGTCCACTCAAACAAGTAAAGCCCCATGCATGGAATGCAGTCAGTATGCAAAACCGCACCCCCTCTGCTCTGTGGAAAAACCTTTCTCCACGGAACCTGTCACTAGTGCTCAAAAGCTTAGGGGCTATTGCTTTAGAAGATCTGCGTGAAGCAATATCCTAGGCAATTGCTGAATTGGACATCTGAATTGGATAGCTGAATTGGACATCTAGTTATGAGACGGCTTCCGTAGTTTTATTTAATTATGTGTTTTGTATACAGTATATATGTGTACTTCTCTTTTGTTATGTTCCCATCATATGCTAAATAAATAACATCTGTTTTTACATACAGCTGGCCCCAGGTTTAATGACCAAGTGTCAGCAACTGTTCAAATTTATGATGGTACTGAATGAGTAATAGTTATAATAGTCTTTAAATTTATGTATCCCGTGGTCACACAAGTTTTACCTTTGAACTTCCAACAAGCAAAGTCAATGGGAATGCCAGCAAGAAGTCACAAGTCACAGTCACTTGAGGACTTTGCTTACGAATGCCAGAACTCCCATTGTTAAATGGTGTGGTCACACAGTTTTTTGATTTATGACCATGTCGCTTAACAATGCAGTTCCTAGTCCCAGTTAGCAGAAAACAGAATAACAGAGTTGGAAGGGACTTTGGAGGTCTTCTAGTCCAACCCCTTTGCTTAGGCAGGAAACCTACACCACTTCAGACAAATGGCTACCCAACATCTTAAAAACTTCCAATGTTGGAGCATTCACAATTTCTGGAGGCAACTTGTTCCACTGGTTAATTGTTGTAACTGTCAGGAAATTTCTCCTTAGTTCTAAGTTGCTTCTCTCTTTGATTAGTTTCCACCCATTGCTTCTTGTCCTACCCTCAGGTGCTTTGGAGAATAGCTTGACTCCGTCTTCTTTGTGGCAGTCCCTGAGATATTGGAACACTGCTATCATGTCATCCCTAGTCCTTCTTTTCATTAAACTAGACATACCCAGTTCCTGCAGCCGTTCTTCATATGTTTTAGCCTCATCTTTGTTGCTCTTCTCTCCACTCTTTCTAGAGTCTCAACATCTTTTTTACACTGTGGTGACCAAAACTGGATGAAGTATTCCAAGTGTGGCCTTACCAAGGCATTATAAACTGATATTTAACACTTCACGTGATCTTGATTCTATCCCTCTGTTTATGCAGCCTAGAACTGTGTTGGCTTTTTTGGCAGCTGCTGCACACTGCTGGCTCAGTTAAGTTAGAACCAGTTGTATTATAATAGCTAGGTTAACATAGAACCAGTTTGGCATAGTGTTAGACGCACTAGGTTTGAAATTGGGAGCCTGTGAGTTCTAGTCCTGCGTTAGGCACAAAACCAGCTGGGTGACCTTGGGCCAGTCACACAATCTCAGCCCTGGGAAGCAGGCAAAGACAAATCACTTCTGAAAAACTTTGCCAAGAAAACTGCAGACCCAAAGATGCATGCATGCACGCACAGACACCCACCCACCCACCCACACACACACACAGAAACTTCATGCATGTTCAGCCACAAACAAGCAAATCCCATTCTGATATAGCATATCAGCTATATCAGTGCACAAATTATAACTTCAGCTTTAGAAACTCATTGACATTTCTCTCCGCTTTTTGGTAAACAAATAAATAAAACAAGCACTCCCAACTTTAAAAAGCTGTTTGTTGTATCATGCCAGGGGTGAAATGCTCCTGGTTCAGATCAGATTGCCTGATCCGGTAGTGATGGAGGCGGGTGGTTTGGAGAACCGGTAGAAAAAAATCCCTGCCCCCCTCCCCATGCCCAGCTGAGCCGTACAATCATCAGAGGCTTGTTTTTTTATTTTTAAAAGCATTTTTTCTACAACCTCTTTGGCTGAAAAAATGCTTTTAAAAGTAAAAAAAAAAAAGCCTCTGATGATTATGCAGCTCAGCTCTTTGACGAAGAGGTTGTAGAAAAAATGGTTTTAAAAGTAAAAAAAAAAAATGGCCATGCCCATCCAGTCACATTACCAACCCCCCCCCCCAAGCCACGCTCACAGAACCGGTAGTAACAAATTTTAGATTTCACCACTGTATCATGCATATACAAACAAGCAATTAGGACCTCTGGGGAAGCATGTCTGAAGAGGAAAAGGCAGAACTGACCTTAGAATTACCTGTTTTGAAGCCAGCAGTCCTACACAGTTGATAAAAGAGAAGTTTCAGGTTAGAGAAGGTGCTCTGAACTTCCCTTTAATTCAAGTTGCTTTGTAGAATTCTTCATGTTTGTTTGTTCATTTAAAAAAAAGAAAAAATGTTTTTGGTGATGGAATAATTTGGCAACCACTTATTCTTGCTCCATACCAAACGTGGCTGATATATGGTTATAGTCATGATCTGCAACTTTGTGCTGGATATTATTCCAGGGCTAATAATATCCATTTCTACAAAACCTGAGGGGTATATATGGGGTCTTGAATCTCTGAAATTGTACATCTCTAAGTATGGCCAACAAATTGTTGTTTTTAATGAGAAAGAAAGAGAAAATTATTATAGCAGTTGGCACCACACATATAAAATGCAATTAATTCAACATCATTGTAATGAAAGGGATGTTTTTATCTTAGCCCCCAACTTGCTTCTTTAATCCTGACCCATCTATATTTTGAAGTGCTTTTCCTCCAGGGTAAAAGCCAATATGCGCCAGAACCTAAAGTTGGATATTTCTGATCCATATAGTACAGTGGTGTCAAACTGGTGGTTCGCGGGCTGGAGGTGTCACGCACAGGCCACACCCACCCCAGCTCCACGAAGGGAAAAAAGTCATGATACATCATGTGATGGCAATTTGACACCCATGATATAGTATCTTCAATTTTTTGACAATATACAGTAGGTCTCAATTTAGAATCAAGAATAGCCAGTGGGAGAAAGGGAGAAACTCCCAAAGCTGAAGGGTGATTTGTATAACCCGGTCTAAGATGCTATCCCCAACTGGACAGTATTTCATCCTTATGTGCTATAAAATCTCTTTTTTTTTAAAAAAAGAAACAAATGCATCCCATTGAAAGTAAAGAAGATTCAGTGGAAACTTTACCATTCCAAAATAAAGCCACAGCAATTATGCGAAATGTTTTGACAAAGGTCAGCTTGTTGAGTCTGGGAACCCTGAGTCATGGTGACACAACGAATGTAAAATTTTCCATAAAGATTGAAGAGTGAGGATATTCCATTCCACATCCTGCTTCTCTTCTTCCTATTTAACTCCCCCCACCCCCATTGTTAATTTATTTTTAAGAACTAAAATTGAATGGAATTACATCAAAGCCTGCTTTTTATCTACCAGTTTACAGTTTCTGTATTCAAAGTGAGTGAGGCAGGCCAAATACTGAAAACCAACTATTTTAAACTCTTTTTCCACTTACAGGAAGCAAATTCCTTTTTCTTGTTTACATGGCCTGACTACTTTTGGTCATTAAAGCAATGTCTTAGTGTACCCATTAAAGCAGCACTTAATTGGAAATTATACTGCTTCTTGCTAAATTGTAACCAAGTTGCTCCCATGGCTATTTCACATATGAAATATACAGCAGCCTTTAAAATCAATATTGACATTACGCTAGTGGCCACTATGATAAACACACTGTTTTTATATTCCTATAGCCAACATACATGTATTTCATTAAAGTATTCCAAAGCAAAACAATCACGTAAGGATGCACAGTATTAAAGAGCAAGTCACCATATACAAATAGCTGTGATCCTGTTTTCAAATGCTTAAAATCCCATGGAGCTTGCTATCATGGTTATTCTTCTGAAAGCTACACCTTCTATATGTGTTTAGAGAATGACTGATGGGTGAACTATGCCATGTAACAAATGGAAGGAGAAAGAAAAGGAGGAAGAGAAGGAGGAGGAGGAGATTGGAGAAGGAGAAGTTTTATAATCATCAATACAATTCACATTGTACAGAATTCTCTGCCGCAACCCCTGAAAGAGTTGTTAACTATTTTCTTTGTGCCTCAGAAGAGCCAAACATTCTGTTTTAAAGTTCAATTTCCCATTCTGTAATGATCATTAATTAGGGAAATTTATTTAACTTTATTTATTGTGCATACTTCATTTTGACCTGCAGAAATAAGCACTTGATTTTATTGGGAATGAAAGGGAACATTACAGCTGATAAAGATGTAAAATAGGACTATAATAAAATATTATATGCATACATATAGCCTACTAAAGCCTGCTGTTACCCAGGATGGGCAAAATTTGGCCTGTTACATATTGATTTCCAATTTTCTTCCTTTGGAACACCACAGTCCTTTCCTACTTTGGACTCAGAAAAAGCAGGATGTCCATTGGATGGACAGTATGTATTGATATAGTGAGGAATGACAAGTCTACATGAAAATCACAGGGCTACTTAAGAGAATACAGCACTGTAATTTTGCCAAGTCTGCATGTGATGATTCTGTAAATGTAGTTGATTGACATCGTGAATGAGGTAAAAGATGATATTGACTGATACCCACTGGAGACGGTAGAGAGTCCAAAGAAGGATGTGCTTAGATCAATAATAGTTTGGTGAAGCTGGTGGGCTTTGCACAGAATGTCAATTGAAGGGTTGTACCATCTTTCCATGTTTAAGATTTCAATCTCCCCATCTGGATATTAGAAAAGGTAAAGCTTATGTTATTGTAAAAAGAAAGGTTGGCTGCAGTCAATTTTAACACGATTGTGATTCTACAAGTTGCCTAAGAATCTTAAACTTATTCATTCTGTGTTTCACTGCAGTTTACTGAAACCTGAAACTGTGTCACCTCTTCACCCTGCGCTTGACACCCCTCCTGTGCCCACTCTAACCGAAGGAGAGCAGCATTTTGAAATTAAAGAAATTCTGGATGCCAGGAAACATAGAGGGAAGGTCCAATACCTCATTGCCTGGAAATGCATTTTCTCCCTGCACAGTCCAAATGGGTGAATGCTAAACATATCCGGGCACCTAAACTACTCCAGATTTTTCATGGAAAATACCTTGACAAACCCTGAATGAATTATTGTCCTTGTTGAGATGTGTTGTTGTTTTTTACTTGTATAAATTTTATCTGTGTGGCTAAAGCCTCTGTTATGGGGAGCCAAATGTCAGCTAGCCTGCTGCTTGCTGTCATGGAAAAGGGGGGAGGGGTCAGTGGAGAATTTTTCATTGCAGCTTTGCAACTATGGTCTGGGCTTTGCTTATATCTCCAAGGTTATTTCTTCTAGCTTTGGTATGCTGCAACCCTTTGGTTGCTTAGGCAGTGATAGGTGGCAGTGGTGATGGGCAGCGATGGGCAGTGGTGATCCCCACAGCCTGGAACAACTGATAGGTTATATTCTGAGAGGCCGATCCAACCGCCAATCAGCTGCTCATGTTAAATCAGGCTGTACTGAAGCTGACCAGGCTGTTTGCTGTTTGCTGCAAGGAGGCAAATTGCTGGGAGGCAGAGGCAGATTTTTTTTTCTTGTTTTCCTCCCCAAAAGCTAGGTGCGTCTTATAATCTGGAGTATCTTTTTATTTTATTTAATTTTTTAAAATATAAATTAAGGAAAAGAAAGACACTGAATATCTTGAATATGTTCTATCGATGGTTAAATAAGAGAAACAGAAGTTAGAATTTCTAAAATCACAAGAGAAAGATTAATTTTACTATTAGAGTTCATTATTGTAACTTATTAATTTTGATTAGTATTAATAATATGTATTAATATTATGAGGGAAAAGCACTGTCATTACGAGATTACTACTAGAGAATATTATTATTATTACTATGATGAGTATTACTCAAAAGAATAGTAACCAGACAACACACTGTTTATATGGATATTGAATATGTTGCTCTTTCTATTTATATTAGTCTGGAGCATCTTACAGTTCAAAAAATAAAGTTAAGTAAGTAAGTAAGTAAGTAAGTAAGTAAGTAAGTAAGGAAGGAAGGAAGGAAGGAAGGAAGGAAGGAAGGAAGGAAGGAAGCAAGCAAGCAAGCAAGCAAGCAAGCAAGCAAGCAGTCAGGTCAAATCAAGTCAAGTCAAGTCAAGTCAAGTCAATGTGTGAATGGTTATGTAGACTAGCAGAGATCAGACCAAAGCCCCTAATACAGGTAGTCACTCCAGTTGTTAAGTTAATAATACGGTTGTTAAGTGAATCTGGTTCCCCATTGACTTTGCTTGTCAGAAGGTTGCAAAAGGGGATCACTTGATCTCAGGATACTCCAACCATCATAAACATCAGCCAGTTGCCAAGTGTCCAAATTTGGGGATGCTGCAACAATCGTGTGAAAAACAGTCATAAGTCCCTTTTTTTCAGTGCTGTTGTAACTTTGAATGGTCACTAAATGAATGGTTGTAAGTTAAGGACTACCTGCTAAGCCATTTTTGAGAATGGGTAACCTTACCCTGCTCTCTTATCTTCCTTCTGAGGCCTTCCTTATGGACGATGCGGGGTCTTTATAGGACTAGGGCTTGTGTGTAACGCCTTTACATGTTTGAACTCCGTGGGGCATGTGATTATTCCCTTGCAGTGAAAGACACACCATGTCCCCTATCGGTCCTACGTGTGTGTGATAGACTCAGCCCGGACTGAGACACCCGCATGACAATTTGGTGCTTTCAAAGAGGCTCGCTATATATCAAATCCATTCTGTTTATACAGGTGGTCCTTGTTTAATGACCATTTGTTCAGTGACAAACTTATGGTGGTGCTGAATGAGTGGTAGTTATGACTGGGACTCATACTTATGGCCATCTTAGTGTCCCCACAGTCATTTTTACCATGATTTGAGACTTTTCCTACTGGCTTCCCATAAGCAAAGTCATTTGGCAAGCTGGCAGGAAACTGGAAATTGTGGTCACATTAGATAGCAATAGCAATAGCATGTAGACTTATATACCTCTTCACAGTGCTTTACAGCCTTCTCTAAGCGGTTTACAGAGTCAGCCTTGTTAGGATATGATTTGGGCCTAACAGTTGTCCAGGCAATATATTTGTTCTGTGACTTTAAGTTTTAATGCTGCATCATGCTGTAATGCTGAGTCATGCTATAATTACTTATAATTTAACAATGTATTTAAGCACGGTACTGTAAAAGGTTCAGTTGATGATAAGCTGCCATTGCGTGCGTGCATGTGTGGGTGGATCTGCTACCATTCAGGGTTTGTGAACCAACTACTGTTTGTTTGGTAAGAGTTTGTTTGGAGTTAACCGGTAAAGACTTGGACTGTTTAGAAGACTACGAGATTGTTTATTTCCCATTATAAAGAACATTTTTGATAACACCAGTTTGTATGTATCTCTATCTCAGTGCTCTCAAAAACGTTTTCTCTGTGCACTTCGCTCTGCTAGTTGTTACACAACAACAATATCCTTAACATTGGAACATTGGTTATGGGCCCAGAGCCAGCCAACCAGAACTAACTAGGATTTTTTCAGAGTTAAACTGAGAGCTTGTTTGAGTTTGTGAGTAGTACAAACTGTGTTTGTTATAAACAATCTGAGTGAAGATGGCACTAGAACAAGCAGCAAATTTTTCCATGATAACCCGGCTGGATGGAATGAACTATGTATCCTGGTCTACAAAATGTGGTCTACTTTTGCGTAGAGAAGGACTGTGGGACATAGTTAATAATCCACCGGATGTAACAGCATGGGATCCTGCTGATGAAGAAGATGCCAAGAAAGTAGCCAAGTTTAAAAGAGACAATGAACGAGCTCTTTGTATTATTGGACTGACACTGGGTGACCAGCAGCTTGTCCATATCCGTGGCGAAGAGTCTGCTGCTAGGTGTTGGACCAAGTTGAAGAGACTATATGTTCGTGACTCTGTGGGTGCTCATATATATCTCACACGAAGATTATTTAGACAACATCTTCTTAAAGGGGGAGATATGATGGCTCATTTGGAATCCATGACCAGAATTTTCCAGGAGCTGCATGAAAAGGAACTTGTTTTCTCTGAACTACAACAAGTTTACATAATTCTTTCTTCTTTGGACAATAGTTATGACAACTTTGTTTCTTCGTTAGAGGTTTTGTCCAGAGATGAACTGACATTGGCTGGCATAACCGGTAGGTTGTTGGAAGAATCCAAGAGAAGACAAGAAAGGGATCAGTTGAGAGTGCAACAACCAAAAGAAGAAAAAATGTACTCAACTGCTTATTTTGTAAAACGTTGTTTTGCTTGTGGGGCTAAAGGGCATATAGCTAAATATTGTAAAAATAAGAAAATGCCTGTTAGGGACAATAATAGACCCAAGAAGGGTTGTAATTTAGCTATATCTAGTTCAACTACTGATGTTAACCAGGATTGTTGGGTTGTTGATAGTGGTGCTTCTCAATCTATTACTAGAAATAGAAAATGTTTTGTTAAAATGGAGAAGAGTAACCAACATGTTAAACTAGCAAATGGCTGGAAGGTTAAGGTAGCTGGAGAGGGTGTTGCTCGTTGGTCATTTAGTAATGAACCATTGCCTATGTTATATATTCCTGGTTTAAAATTCAATTTATTATCTGTTAAATCTTTGGTACAATTTGGGTTTACAGTAACATTTAAAAATGATAAGTGTTTTATAGAGAAAGATGGCAAGGTTGTTACTGCAAGTTTAGAAAATGATTTATTCATTTTAAGGGAGAACCCAGTATTGGTGGCTAAGTCTAAGTCTGTTTATGAGAATGTTAAACCACATGATGAATGTATTCACCTGTTACATCGGAGACTTGGGCACTTAAATTTCAGGACGTTAAAGAAGACAGTGCAATTATCGGAAGGGATAAAACTACAAGCATGTAGTAAATATCTGAACTGTAATGCCTGTAGTCAGCAGAAAAGTAGGGTTACACCAGCAAACCGTGTTAATGGTTTTAAAACTACAAAGCCGTTAGAGGTCGTGTTTATAGACCTAATTGGACCCAAGAAACCCAGTATAGGAGGTGCCTGCTATATTCTCAGCATAGTAGACCATTATTCAAGATACGGATTTTGTTATCTTATGAAAACAAAAGCTGAAACATTCCAGCATATAAACAACTGGCTGCGTTTTGTGGAAAGGAAGCAGAAATTTAAAGTTAAATGCTTAGTGACTGATAATGGTACGGAATTTACTAACCAAAGATTAGAAAAATTTTTGCAGGATGCAGGGATCCAGCATAAACGATCTGCGCCGTACAGACCAGAGCATAATTCCTATATTGAGAGGCGAGGACAAACATTACAAGCCATGATTAGAACTATGTTGGCAGATTCCGGTTTGCCTGAAAATCTATGGGGCGAGGCTGCTATGTGTGCTAACCATGTGCTAAACAACGTGGTTCATTCCTCTACAGGGGAGATACCATTCACCTTATGGCATGGGAGGAAACCAAATCTTAGTTATTTACACACATTTGGAGCCCCAGCTTGGGTACATATTCCATCTAGTGTTAGGAGAAAAGATCAACCAAGAGCCAGAAAAATGTTTTTTGTTGGCTATGAATCAAATCATAGATCTTATAGATTTTGGGCACAGGGTACTACTAGCGTTTATTGTAGTGCAAGTGCTAAATTTCTAGAGCACATAGGATGGGATAAACTAGAGCGTGCAGATTTCAGACATGATGATAATACTGTTAGGATAGAGCATCATATCCCTGATGAGATTCCTGAGGATAGAGATACTGTAGAATCCTCTATTAAGGTTGAGGAACAGGAAGTAGGTTTAGGGGAGGATGAAACTGAAACATCGGAAATGAGTCCTGTATTGCCTAGAAGATCTACTAGGGAAAGGCATCCACCAGATCGATATAAGGCAACTGTAGTTTGCCAAGTTAACATCGAACCTTCAAGTTATGATGATATCAGGCTTTATCCTGAAAAGGAGCAGAAGGCTTGGAAGGAGGCAATGAGTAAGGAAATTAAGTCATTGACTGATCTAGATGTTTATGAAAATGTGAAATTGCCACCTGGTGAGAAAGTAATAGGTTGTAGATGGGTTTACAAAATTAAGAAAGGTATAGATGGGACAGTAACCCATAAAGCTCGCCTAGTAGCTCAAGGTTTTTCTCAGACCGAAAAAGATTTTGATGAGGTTTTTGCTCCTAGTTTACGTGCTAGTACTTTAAGAACAATGCTGGTATGGGCGGCTAAAAACAAATATAGTATTAACCATATAGATGTGGAGACGGCATACTTGCATGCTCCATTAAGGCACACCATCTATATGAGGAAGCCTTTAGGAGTTGAAACACAAAACCAAACTGATTGTTGGAAGCTCAAGAAAAGCCTTTATGGTTTGAAACAATCAGGGTTTGAGTGGAACCAATGTATTGTTAAAGAACTAAATAGGATTGGTTTTCATGAAGTATAGCAGATAAATGTCTCTTTAAGAGAGAAAGTAATGGGTTAGTTTCATTTTTGTTATTGTTTACAGATGACATAGCTATAATAACTAAAACTGACAAGGAAGCCATAGATATCGTTCACCAGTTACAGACTAAATTTAAGATCAGAAATTTAGGAAATATCAGGCATTATTTGGGACTAGATATTAGTCAAACAGCTAGAGGTTATAAAATATCTCAATCTAGCAAAATTAGCCAGATGTTGAAGCGGTATGGCATGGAGCTTTGCAAGCCGGCCAAGACACCTATGGCACAGGATTTTAACCATGAGGAGATCCAAAGCCCTAACTTTAGCAAAGAGATCTACCAGTCTCTTATAGGTAGTCTATCTTATATCAGCAATTGGTCGAGACCGGATATCTCATTTAGCGTGAATCAATTAGCAAGATATAATGCAGAGCCAACTGATAGGCATTGGCAGGCCGCAAAGCGTATACTAAGATATCTGAAAATGACAATGCATTATGCATTGTATCTAGAACCTAACCAAGATTTAGTACTGAGCGCATATGCTGATGCCAGTTTCGCTACTGATGTAACCACTAGAAAGTCTACATCAGGTATAGCTATAATGTTAGGCAATTGTTTGATTGGCTGGAAATCAATTCGTCAAAAACATATTAGTCTATCTACAATGGAGGCAGAATTTTCATGTCTATCACTGGTATGCACTGATCTGATCTATTACAAACAACTAATGATGGATATTGGTTTAAAGATGGATTATCCAATTGTAATACATGAGGACAACCAAGCTGCTATAAAAATGGCAACTAATTTAGCAGTTAAAACTAGATCCAAGCATACTGACATTCGGTATCTGAATGTTCGCCAAAGTATCCAAAGCAATATGGTTAAACTGGAATATTGCATGTCGGAAGACAATATCGCGGATAACTTTACCAAAGCTCAAGGTACTGTCAAACATAAAGCATGTTGTGAAAGCTATGGATTAAGGATCTAAACTGTATATATTGTATCTAAACTGTATATATTGTATTTAAACTGTATATATTGGCCTGTCCAAAGGGGAGCATGTTAGGATATGATTTGGGCCTAACAGTTGTCCAGGCAATATATGTGTTCTGTGACTTTAAGTTTTAATGCTGCATCATGCTGTAATGCTGAGTCATGCTATAATTACTTATAATTTAACAATGTATTTAAGCACGGTACTGTAAAAGGTTCAGTTGATGATAAGCTGCCATTGCGTGCGTGCATGTGTGGGTGGATCTGCTACCATTCGGGGTTTGTGAACCAACTACTGTTTGTTTGGTAAGAGTTTGTTTGGAGTTAACCGGTAAAGACTTGGACTGTTTAGAAGACTACGAGATTGTTTATTTCCCATTATAAAGAACATTTTTGATAACACCAGTTTGTATGTATCTCTATCTCAGTGCTCTCAAAAACGTTTTCTCTGTGCACTTCGCTCTGCTAGTTGTTACACAACAACAATATCCTTAACAAGCCTATTGCCCCCAACAATCTGGGTCCCCATTTTACCAGCCTCGGAAGAATGGAAGGCTGAGTCAAGATCCTCACTTAACAACTTCACTTAACACAATTAAACACTTGGTTTAATGATAGCAAGTGGGACTGCCAGAATTGTTGTTGTTAAATGTCACAGTCCCACTTCAATTTACAACCATGGGGCTTAACTATGGAGCTTCCAGTCAAAAATTAGTATCGTTAAACAAGGACTACCTATAACATGAAGCCAACATGCCATAAATCCAAGCTTCATTTCACTCTGATATGCAGTATGGTGTCATCACATACACCTTGCCCTTATATCCTTCTGTGTGAACTCCAACACAAGTACCTAATATGCAGTATTTGCATAACAACAGTATGACTTACCTTTCATCTTACTCCCATTGTGGATGCCTCGCCTTACCCTGCTTCTCCTGCTTATTTTTCATGTTTCCTCTTCCTTTTTTCTTTGCATCCTTTGGGCCCTATTGATTGGATGATAGGATCTGCCTTTCCACTGTGCAAGTCTCGGCAGATCTACTCAGACTTAAGCCCCGAATAAACTCTCCATAGATTGGGGCCTTAAAAGCTTAACTAGGATGACAAAAAAAGAAAAAGAAAACCAAGAAGAATGATCATCAGGCTCTTGTTATCCACCTGTATCAAGCATCTCTTTCATCTTTCATAACAACTGATGATGAAATGCTTGGTTGCCGTTCCTTTTGTGTGCACTTCACTGTGCTTTTCAGTTTAATTGGGCAATTTCTTTGAATTATGTTTGTTCTTCAGCTGGCAAGCTGATTTTCAACAGTATTGAACTGCTGTTGTGTCTTGGGCTTTTGAGTTTCTGTGCGCCTGCAGCTTATGGCAATTTTTGATATCAAATCCCCATTCAAAACACACGTGCAAAATCATTGATAAAAGAGGGGAAAAAAGATACATGGAAAGAGCAGGGCCATGCTAAATGTCTTCAGGTGAATATTCTTGAAAAGTGAACATTATGATTTCAAGGCTGCTTTTAAAAACAGATCCTTGATGTGATTTGCAGCCATTTCCCCTTATCTATCTTGCCTGGCTCTCGGCCAGTTAGAACCACAGAGAAGGATCAGAAGATAGAGATCTACTTTCTCTAATTTGGTGCTTTCAAAGAGGCTCACTATACACCAGATCCATTCTGTTTATACAGGTCGTCCTTTTTTAAGGACCATTTATTCATCGTGTCCCCATACTCATGTTATTGTGATTTGAGACTTTTCCTGCTGGCTTCCTATAAGTGTGGCCATTTGGGAAGCTGGCAGGAAATCAGAAATTGTGGTCAGATGAGATCCTCACTTCACTTAACAAAATTAAATACTTGTTTTAATGATAGCAAGTGGGACTGCCAGAATTGTTGTTGGTAAACGGCAGAGTCTCACTTCAACTTACAACCATGGGGCTTAACTAGAGAGTTTCCAGTCCCAATTAGCATTGTTAAACAAGGACTATCTGTAACATGAAGCCAACGTGCCATAAATCCAAGCTTCATTTCACTCTAATTGCTCACATCTGTAAAGGCATTGCACTGTTTAGGGACAGACAAGCAAGAATGAAGACAGACCTCCAAAAATAAAGAAAAACTTTTCATTTCTTTTTCTCATTGCTTTATGGGAAGGTCTGATGTGCTCAAGCTATTTCTTTGCAGCTAACCCATTTTCCAAATGCAGGAGCAGAAACAGAGATTAGAAGAAAAAGAAGGAACACAAAAGCTGTGATTTTTGGTATTTTAAAGGAAATCCCCTATTCTTTTCAGGTGACATTATCTCAGCATCGAAAGAGCTTATCTGTTAGTTCAGAGTGTTGTGTCAGAATAACAAAGTTGGAAGGGACTTTGGAGGTCTGGTCCAACCCCCGGTCAAGGAAGAGATGCCCCACCCCCAATACCATTCCAGAAAAAGTGGCTGTCCAGTCTCTTCTTAAAAACCTCCAGTGGTGAGGCACCTACAACTTCTGAAGGCAAGCTGTTTCACTGGTTAATTGTTCTCACTGTTAGGAACTTTCTCCTTAGTTCTAAGTTGCTTCTCTCCTTGATTAGTTTTCATCCATTGTTTCTTGTCCAGCCTTCCGGTGCTTTGCTGAATAAGTTGACCCCATCTTCTTTGTGACAGCCCTTCAAATATCGGGACCCTGCTGTCAGCCCTTGAGTGGCCGGGGCTGCCAATCGAATGGGGACCACACCTGCACATTGCAGGTCTGGGGTTCCATTGCCAACCCCAACCCCACAGGGTGCTCACTTAACACGTTGGAGGGAGAAGGAATGGATGGGAGGGAAACGGCACTGTGAGGTCAACCAGATTCTAGACCAGTGATGGCGAACCTTTTAGACACTGAGTGCCCAAACTGTATGCGGGCATGCCCAAACTGAAAGATGTGTGCACACGCATGCACAGACATGTACAGGCATGCATGCACACATGCGCAGACATGCTTGCATGCATAGCAGAGACCCAAAGACCAGCTTGCGGGGCATCCCAACACTGGTAGCATGGCAAGAGGTAAGATCTTTTTCTTTTGTGAGCTTCTGCTTTGTCATTTGTAGAGAAACAGAAGCTCAAGGAAGAAACGCCACAGAGATCTGACCAGGGGTGACGGTGTGCATGCCAGCAGAGAGGGCCATAGGTTCGCCATCACGGTTCTAGACTCTCATAGGCACCAGGGCCTCCTACAGTACCTGGTGCAATGGAAGGGATACCCCTTGTTGGAGGCCTCATGGGTACCAACTAAGGACGTTAGCGCTCCCCAATTGGTGAAGCTGTCTAGAGCTTGAATGGAGGATGTCATGGCTGGGATAGTTGAAATGAGATATCATGGGATATTCAGGTAGTCCACAACTTATGACCACAATTGGGATCGGAATTTTGGTCAGAACTCCTTGCAGTTATAAATTAAGGCACTATGTGACTGGACTCGATCTTATGATTGTTTTTATAATGGTAATTGAGTTGCCATGGTCGTTAAGTAAACTAGATGGTCATTAAATAAACGACTTATGGAATGGGTGTTTCTTGCCCATTTTTTTTTTTTGCTGCAATTGGTTTTAAATGTCAAACCCCTGAAATGTGGTCATGTCATCACAGCCATGGTAGAATAGAATAACAGAGTTGGAAGGGACCTTGGAGGTCTTCTAGTCCAACCCCCCGCTTAGGCAGGAAATCCTACACCACTTCAGACAATTGGTTATCCAACATCTTCTTAAAAACTTCCAATGTTGGAGCATTCGCAACTTCTGAAGGCAACTCCAGAAGTTGTTCCACTGATTAATTGTTCTAACTGTCAGGAAATTTCTCCTTGGTTCAAAGTTGCTTCTCTCCTTGCTTAGTTTCCACCCATTGCTTCTTGTCCTACCCTCAGGTGCTTTGGAGAACAGCTTGATTCTCTCTTCTTTGTGGCATCCCCTGAGATATTGGAGCACTCCTACCATGTCACCCCTAGTCCTTCTTTTCATTAGACTAGACATGCCCAGTTCAAGCAATTGTTCTTTATATGTTTTAGCCTCCAGTTCCCTAATGTGTTGCAGTCATAGTTTTGAAGGCAGGTTGTAAGTACTGTAATTGTTGTAAGTGATCCATTGTAAGTTTGAATTGTAATTCTTTGGCAATCTTTCTCCAGCACTGCTATTAAATGATATGTGCCTTGGTTGCTAAACTAAGATTTTAAAACCAGGGAATTGGAATTAACTCGGCTCTGAGTGCTGAGCAAGTGCTCAGTGTGCTTTCCCATCCTTTAGCAACTCATTTTCCGAAAGCCGGGCCTACAGTAGGTTGGAAATAATACTTTAATCCTTACCGAGCTTTTTATAAGTGGTAGAAGTTTCATATGACTTAATCCCTTATACCGATCAATAGTTCCAAGGATTTGTTGCTATATTTCCTCCCCAACAAACCCAATTTTTATATTAGGTTGTGTTTTATATAACAATTCCTAACCTTGCTAATAAGCAAATAACTGGCTAGAGAATTTTGGGAAAAATCAATATGGAGGGATTTTCTTTGTTTTATGCAGCCCAATAATGTGGAAGTGAAAATTCAATATTTATTTATTTTTATCTCTTAAAGTTGTTGTTCATGATCTTAATGGCCTTGAGGAATTTTCATTTTGGAACAATTGCATCTTACTGTACTTAATTATCAACCTCAGTATAGAAAGAAGAGAAAACTTTTCATCCATCCATTCCTCCTTTTTCATCTAAATTCTAGGCCTTATGCCAGATAGGATTTCATTAACAGTAGGTTTTTCCAGCAAGGATCATATATATGCTTTGTTTGCTTATGGCTTGAACTGTTGTCAGCTTATAAAACATAATTTATACTTCATTGCATTGTATGAAAGCCAGATACAATAGTTATGTATGCAGCAAATCATAGCTGAGCAAACCATAGCTTGATGTCATATGTGAACTCCGTGAATGTCAGTTTTTGGTCTGGGCAAACCTTTCACAGCTACGCTTGGCTGTACTAATGTCAGTCACCTGGGAAATCAGAAGATTCAGGCAAATCAAATTAGTATAAAGATTTATTGCAAGCTTAAATTCTCTACAAGAATCCGGACTACTAACGGTCAAGGGAAATTAAAAGGTAACGGTAAAGGTTCCCCGCGCACATATGTGCTAGTTGTTCCTGACTCTAGGGGCGGTGCTCATCTCTGTTTCAAAGCCTAAGAGCCAGCACTGTCCGAAGATGTCTCTGTGGTCATGTGACCAGCATGACTAAATGCCAAAGGCACATGGAACACTGTTACCTTCCCACCAAAGGTAGTCCCTATTTTTCGACTTGCATTTTTTACATGCTTTCGAACTGCTAGGTTGGCAGAATCTGGGACAAGTAACGGGAGTTCACTGTTACGTGGCACTAGGGATTCGCACTGCCGAACTACCGACCTTTCTGATAGACAAGCTCAGCGTCTTAGCCACTGAGCTGCCATGTCCCTAATTTCCTCTAGTGGGAGTTAAAAAGGAATTCAAGGTGGGCTGAACTTAAATCTTTTGTGGGCACGCAGGGACTCATGACTGATGACGCATTTGACTCCTCCCTCAGGCTCAACCTGATCAGCTCCTACAACCAGCCTGTTTTGTGGATAAACTAGATACCTCAATTACGAAAGCTTAAATTCCTCATTTTTTGTTAGGATAATCTTGTAGGGGAAAATGATGCAGATAATCCTAATTTGAATCCTGAAGTTGAAACCCTGGAGTCCATACGAGGTGTGCATCTGTGAAGAACCTAGGCATCAAGAGTGTCAAGTGTCCAAAAGGATGCATATATTAATTAACATTATAGCAAACTGATTGCTTCGTTTATGGATGCTATGCAAATTGCTTTTCTTTTTCTGTATGGGAAGGTGTATCCAGCTTCATTTCTCCTGTGTAGAATCCTGCCCTCTATTAGCCGTGCTGGCTGTATAATTGGAAACTTAGGGAAGGCTAAACTGGTTCTTGAAGAAGATGCAGAAAACTGCTCAGTCTCTCTAATCAACAACGAAGTGATAATGGGAGCCTGAATTAACAGTGTACCTGAATAACTGCAATTATTGCTTCAGAGATGCTTTTGACAACTTGACCTGCAGCAAGATCATTTCATTACCGTGATATTGTTGAGTAGCTAATGGTGCCATTCAATGAGATTAGAATACTGAAGCAATACAGCTCAGTGGCTTGTTTATTCCATTTCTTTAATTTTGTTTTTGAATTTGGAATCTGTATTAAAGATGGACGGATTTAGACTTTTCCAACTGGCTAATTGTGGAATTGCGTTCTGGGTCTATTCGGTCAAGTTGTTACTAATTTCTATATGTGACAAAACCGAGACTATTGTGGTTCTGAGGCGTGCAAGCTTTTAATGTAAAAATCCCACCTTCCTTTCCCTTTCTATCTTTTTCTGTTCGGGGTTAAAAATAATTTTCTACTTTTTGATTATCATTCCTTTACATTTTAGACAGAAACAGGGTGGAAAATTATTGTTGGCTTAATTTGATCATCATTTTCTAAGAAAAAGATTTAGGTCTGTGATAACATCCTTACCAATTTCAAAACAACTGATGCACAAAGCAGAATTTGCTGACAGAGATATGAATACATTGGTGCCTGTATGAAGATTATAATAATTAGTTAGATTTATCACGGCACCCAATTGACTATTTACAGCATCCTTTAAAAGAATGTTTACCCGTAAAATATAGTATTTTAATCACACTAATAAAATTCTGAGGGGTAGGGGGATGAGTAAATACTGCTGTGCAAAGCAATCTAGTACTGGACTTGAAAAGGAGATAACAGAGAGGAAATAGTTATTGATCCACGGAAAAGACACAGAGACAGAGGTGGTATTCAGGTGGTTTGCATCGGTTTGGGCAGACCGGTTGCAGCGTAGACCCGGGCTCTATGTCGTGCTATTTAGGCACATTTTCGAGGCCTGGCGCATGCGCGGAAGGCGTGAGCAAGCAAAGCACATATGTGGAAGGTTGGGTGCATGCACGGACAGTGCGCAGGTGGCAAACCAGTGGTAAATGTAAGTGAAACCCACCCTTGCATAGAGACAATCCTGTCTCGACCTTTTTGTTCTTAAAAAGGAGTGGTAAGAAGATCAAAGCATTTTGGATAAACATTTGGCGGGTAACTCCGAATATTTTGAAAAAGAGGTTGAAATTTACTCCACAATTGTTCTTATTGGGTATAGCACCTGATTGTACAGTATTAGAGACTAAACTGATCTTGAATTTAATATCAGCTGCTAGGTTGTTGGTAGCACAATACTGGAAGAAAGACTCTTTGCCTACTATAGAAGAATGGACATTGAAAGTAACAAATTTAGCTGAAATGGCGAAAATCTCAGCATACTTGAAAGATCATACGCAAGAAAAATATATTTTGGAGTGGAGAAAATGGATAGACTATATTCAAAACAAGTACCAGATGCGAAGATATCAAATTGCATATGAATGAATGTAAAGATATATTGTTTTATCTATAAGGGAGTTAAGGTTCAGGGGCGGGGGGGATTTGTTAGCTTAAGGATAATTAGGTTAATTTAGTTTATGTGGTTTTTTCCCCAATACCCTGTATTTTGCTCTGGGAAGTCGCGGGGGGAGGGGGGGAGGGAGGAGGAGGGGAAGGGGAAGGGTGGTGGTGGGGGGAGAGAAGGGGGTGGGGGTCTTTTAGGGGGGGAAATGTTGTTTTCTTTGTTTGTAAAACTTTTCAATTAAAAAAAAAAGGAGTGGTGAAGGTTTAGGACAGGCTTTTAAGATTTTGATAAAGTGTCCTACAACTATAAAACAATTGTTTGTTTCTTCATCTGGCCCACCTTGAAGGAATACCATCTACCTTAGTTGCTCTTGTTCTCTCTCTTCTCAGGAGCAAGCAAAAGAATATTAAAACTCTAGTGAATCACCGAAGATCCAAGTAATCCAGGATTTTATGTCACACAATGAATGACTGAATGTATCTGAGAAGCTCACAAATCTGGAGCAGAGGGCAATACGTAGCCCTCTTGCAAGGTTGCTTCTCAGCAACCAACATTTAAGGTGTGCTGAATATGGTTCAGAAGGTAATAAACAACATTTGTAGCCAGTGACAGATTGACCTCTTTGGGACTGTCCAGTTTTTTTTTTTAATCATCCAACTGGCAAATTGGATGAGCAAATGCCAGAGTTTAACTAAGTGCTGCGTGAGAAAATATTTATTTCTGTCACTCCTGCATCTCCCTAAATGGATGACCTCAGTGTCTATGGAGTCTCTCAGATCATGGTTGTCCCATGGTTACACCTTTGGATAACCATGACCTGAATGACTGAGAATCTCCATAGAATTTAGCTATGCACTTTGGGATGAACACTTTTTGAAAGGTATGGGAGTATGAACAGACTTCTAGAAAAATTGCAGACTACCGGAACAACTTGCACCTCAGTTTGAGGTGCAGATAACAGCCTGCACCTGTGTTCAACAGTGAAGGGACACAGGGAAGAAAACATCCTGCAGAAAGCACAGCTCCACAATACAATCCTTTCATCAGTTCCAAGAAGGCTCCACATCCATTTGCATTACTCTGGTGACCCCGAGGACACAGACAAACCTCCAAGTGGCCTCAATGACTCTCGAAAAAGAATGCAGATAACCAGCTGTCTGCAAGGAGTATCAATCCTTCCATTCCCTACCATCCAGTCAGAGCTAAAGAAGCTTCTTGGATGAGAAGCAGAGGTGAAATCCAGCTGATTCTGACAGGTTCTGGAGAACCGGTAGCGGAAATTTTGAGTTGTTTGGAGAACTGGCAAATACCACCTCTGGCTGGCCCCAGAGTGGGGAGGGAATGGGGATTTTGTAGTATCCTTCCCCCAGAAGTGGGGAGGGAATGGGGGTTTTGTAGTATCCTTCCCCGGAGTGGGGTGGGAATGGGGATTTTGCACCATCCTTCCCTGGAGTGGGATGGGAATGGAGATTTTGCAGCATCGTTCCCCTGGAGTGGGGTGGGAATGGAGATTTTGCAGTATCCTTCCCCTGCTACTCCCACCAAGCCATGCCCACCAAACCACACAGAACTGGTAGTAAAAAAAATTGAATTTCACCACTGATAAGAAGCAAAATGTCTTCAAAGAAAAACAAGAAAGTCCAGTTGCCTCTTGAAAAAGCACCTTTAGATGAGCTCAAGTTTTGAGAAAGGGAGAACAATCTTGTTCTAACCATGTTATCTATACCATGCATATTTTATCTACCTTTATCATATCTCCCCTTAGCTTATTTAAAAATTTCAAGTTAAAAATCCCCAAGGAGCTGACAGTCCTTCTGACTGTAGAGGTCTACAATGTGATTAACAAACAGACACAACTGCTGTGCAAGTAGTCCTTGACTTACGACCACAGTTGAGCCCAAAATTGATGTTGCTAAGTGAGACATTTGTTAAGTGATTTTTGCCCCATTTTATGACTTTTCTTTCCACATTTGTTTAAGGAATCACAGCAGTTGTTAAATTAATAACATCTTGTTAAGCGACTCTGGCTTCCCCATGGACTTTGCTTGTCAGAAGGTCGCAAAAGGTGAACACATGACCTTAGGACACTGCAACTGTCATAAATATGAAGCGGTAGTCAAGCTTCCGAATGTAAATCATGTGACCATGGGGATGCTGCAATGCTTGTAAGTGTGAAAAAGCCACTTATTTCAGTGCCATTGTAACTTCACTAAATGAACTGTTGTAAGTTGAGGACTATCTGTAGTCTTTCCTTAGGGGCCGTTTTGGTTTTCTTCCTTTTGCGCCTTTCTTAGCTCTGGGATGATTTTTTAAAAAATTACAGCGAGCAGGATACTCTGTTTGGACTCATCCTAGGTTGCGTAAGATCATGATTATTTTAGCAGTTCTATTTTCAATTCATTTCCCCAAAGATCCCAACTTTACAGCAGCTGTGTTTTGAGAAGACATTTTCTCTGAGCTATTCACCATCGCTCTGAGATCCCATTCCTGCTTTGACACTGCCCGATCAGACTCTATCTAGGTATGAACGAACCTTTTTGTGTGTGCCAACATATGCAACTTGGGTCCTTTTATATTTAGTTACAGTGAACTGCATGTGCCATTTGGATCCCACTCACCCAAAGGTCATTTTGGAACCCCCTTTCATGTTACCACATTGCAAAGTTTGGTGTCATCGGCAAACATGGCCCTTCTTTCGACAATACTAACCGAACATTTATCTACAAGTTGTAAAGTTCAAGAGCACTTCCCTGGGATATTTGCATATCTTTGCCAGTGTGAGAATTGCTTATTTACTCCTCTTACTGGTTTCCTGTTTTTTAACCATTTGTCAGTCCGGGATAGAACATATTCTCTGTTTTGTTGGAGATCACTTTGTTCAGTAGCTGTTGCTGAAAAACTATTAGAGGTTTTTAGATCTTCCAAGAATTCAATACCTGTTGGATGACCATGATCTTCCTGTTTGTTGGCAACCTCAAGAAGCAATTTAGGAGGACAATAGAGATTTCCTAATTTGCTTTTAAGATGTACAAAGAAGTGAAAAATCATGTTCTTTCAGAACTACTGAGTTCAACAGGCCTTTGTTTTGAGTAATTATGAAAGAAAATAATGGAGCTTTTAGTTCTACTCAGACTTGTTGAAATCAATGAGATAAGTAGGTCACACAGATTCTCTAAATGCTGACAAGTTGTTATCTTGTTGAATTAAGGGTTTAAAACAGGGGTGAAATGCTCCTGGTTTGGACCCGATTACCCAATCCGGTAGCAATGGCGGTGGGTGGTTCGGAGAACCAGCAGCAAAAATCCCTGCGCCCCCCCCCCCATGCCCAGTTGAACCGCAGGATCATCAGAGTTTTTTTTTAAACTTTTAAAAGCATTTTTTCTACAACTTCTTCCAACGAAAAAATGCTTTTAAAAGTTAAAAAAAAGCCTCTGATGATCGCGCAGCTCAGCTGGGATAGTCAGAGGCTTTTCAAAGCATTTTTTTTCTGCAACCTCTTGGCTGAAGAGTTGGTAAAAAAAATGCTTTGAAAAGTCTCTGATGATCCCAGCTGAGTTTCCTGATCGGCAGAGGCTTTTCAAAGCATTAGAAAAAATGCTTTGAAAAATTAAAAAAAAAAAAGTTTGGCCACGCCCACACAGTCACATTACCCTCCCAAGCCATGCCCACAGAACCGGTAGTAACAAATTTTACATTTCACCCCTGGTTTAAAAAAAATATTCTTGCTATCTAACAGCATCATTCCTCAGTCTTAAATTTCATCATTCCATCAAGCCTCTTTTTTCTTACCTCCCTTTAATATAACTCCATATGCTTCTATAGCATGGCTCAGTCTAATTCTTGCACTTGCTTTAAGAAGCTTCAGCTTATATTTACATTCTATTATTTAGTTGGGAAACTGTGTTGTGTTCTCATGCACAACTGCAGTCATTTTACTTTTTGCTCTCTTTCCATTTCTTTTTATGTCCCATCACCCGGATCCATTCCTGAAGAGAAGTACCAAGTAATGTACATTCAGATTCAGAATCTCTCATAAAGTTTGTTTCCTTCAATGATTATTTCAGTATTTCATTATAAACAGTTAAGAGCAGTGGTGGTACAGTGGTTAGAATGTAGTATTGCAGGCTAATTCTGCCAAGTGCATCAGTTTGATTCTGACTCAAAGTTGACTCAGCCATCCATCCTTCCTCACTAGATTCAAGAAATCTTTTAGTTCTTCCATACAGGTAGTCCTCAATTTATTTCCTCAATTAGGATTAAAATTAAAATGAGGACCCAGATTGTTAGGGGAAAGATTCTGACTCTGTAAACTGCCTAGAGAGGGCTATAAAGCACCGTGAAGCAGTGTATAGCACTAAGTGCTAAGTGCTTAGCACTAAGTGCTAAGTTCTATAAGCAATAAAATCCATCATGAGTTTAGATTCTTTCCTTTTTTATGAATGTATATGAATAGACTTTAATATTAACCATCCATTTAAAAGACATTTCGCTTCTCATCTGGGAAGCTTCCTCAGCTCTGACTGGATGGTGGAGAATGGAAGGATTTATATTCCTTGCGGACAGCTGGTCATTTGCATCCTTCTAGAGAGTCATTGGAGGTTTATCTGTGTCCTCAGGGTCACCTGAGGGTCCTTCAGGGTCACCTCAAATGGGTTTGAGCCTTCTTGGCTGCAGGATATTTTCTGCCCTGTGCCCATTTCTATTGAAGACAGGCCCAGGCTGTTGGAGATGAGTCTGTGTTGTCTACATCTCATCAGACTCATGTATACAAAACAAAACTTTTGTAAAAAAATCATTCATTCATTCATTCATTCATTCATTCATTCATTCATTCACTCACTCACTCAGTCCAGTCCAGTCCAGTCCAGTCCAGTCCAGTCCAGTTCAGTCCAGGTCATAATCTCCATATGGCCAGATCATTACTATATATGCCCATATATAGTGATTTTCTGAGCCAAACGTAGCTTCGATCGGGGTGAAATCCAAATTTTTTCCCTACTGGTTATGTGGCTTGGTGGGCGTGGCAGAGGAAGGATACTGCAAAACCTCCTGGGGGAAGGATACTGCAAAATCCCCATCCTCTACCCACTCTGGGGCCAGCCAGATGTGTATTTGCTGGTTCTCTGAACTATTCAAAATTTCCGCTACTGGTTCTCCAGAACCTGTCAGAACCTGCTGGATTTCACCCCTGGCTTCGATCAATCAAAGCTTTTATATCATGGTTTTTAGTAACAGAGAAAAAAAATGGAAGAAAGGTTACCAGCCTTTTGGCATTCCCTATTAATACTAAGGAGAATGGCAGTTTTGGCATATATTGTTCAGTGTGCCACAGATGATTAAAAAAAAAACCAGATGTATTTCAAGTATGCTAATGCTTTTCTCTACAAGATACAACCTCTTGACGAATATGATGTACATGCAGTGTCCTGACAAAAAACAAAGGATGTTTCCTTTCATCAGCTAGCCATACCCTTACTCGGATTTGAACTTCGGCTTCCTGCATGTTAGGCAGTTGAATTAACCTTCTGAGCCACAAACTCTCCTCCTTTCAGCAGCTTGAGCCAGCTTTCTATTCTCAATAGAAAAACACTTAATCTTTCCCCTGGCTCAAGCTGATGAAGGAAGGAGAATTTGTGGCTCAGAAGGTTAATTCAACTGCCTAACATGCAGGAAGCCCAAGTTCGAATATGAGTAAGGGTATGGCTAGCTGATGAAAGCTAAAAAGCTTGAAATAGATCTATACTAGTCTCCCTTTATTTCTTTATCAGCAAAATATATATTTGGTATAAAATGGTTTGTCATGAATGTGACTGCTTGAGGGCTCCTGGATTGGAAGCTCTAAAACCCTGTGGCCATTTCCCTTAGGTGGACAAGTATCATCTCAAAAGTATCTACTGAAATTTGCCTGCAAAAGTGAATCTTCTCCATTAAAACTAAGAACATTTCAATCTTTTGTTATTTTCCCATATTAGTAAATAAATTTTGCTTTGGATTCAGCTTCCAGATTGTAATTAATCCCTGGTTCAACTCGAATCTTACTCTTTTCACTAGATTCAAGAAATCTTTTAGTTCTTCCATACAGGTAGTCCTCAACTTACTTCCACAATCAGGATTAAAATTTCCACTGCTAAGCAAAGCAGTTGTTAAGGGAATTGTGTCTGATTTTATGACCTTTTTTTTGCCACAGTTGTTAAGCAAATTACTGCAATTGTTAAATGAATCATGTGATCATAAAGAGAATCTGGCTTCCCCCATTGCTTTCCTTGTTGTAAGCCAGCTGGAAAGGTCGCAAATGGTGATCACATGACCTCAGGATGCTCCAACCATCGTAAATACATATTGGTTGCCAAGCTCCCGAATTTTGATCATATGACCATGGGGATGCTTTGATGGTTGTAAGTGTAAGATCGGTTGTAACTTACATTTTTTCAGTGCTGTTGTAACTTTGAACGGTCGTTAACAAATGGTAGTAATTCGAGAATTACCTTTATTTGTACATAAACTCTATGGTTAATTATGTTCTTTAACAACCCATGTTAGTAAACTATATGGGATTACCAAGCAATGCAGTAGATAATTTGTACACCTCCAAGATTACAATTTAGTAATGTGTTAGTTATGAATATTTTTGGAATATCAAGATTGATTCAGCCTTCCATCCTTCCGAGCAGTGGTGGGTTTCCCCTGGTTCGCACCGGTTCTATAGAACTGGTAGTAAAACTGGCAGGATGCTTCACCCACCGATGTCATCAAAATGATTCTGCGCATGTGTAGAAGAGTGCGCGCATGAGTGAGCGAAGCGAGCGCACAAGCGCGGCCCCGCTGCAAACCAGTAGTAAAGATAAGTAGAACCCACCCCTGCTTCTGAGGTGGGTAAAATGAGAATCCAGCTTTTTGGAGGCAATAGGCTGACTGTGTAAACTGCTTAGAGCACTTAAAGCACTGTGAAGCGGTATATAAGTCTAAGTGCTATTGCTATTTTCAGCACATAAATCTTTAAATCATTCATTTAGCCATTGTCTACCCACTGCAGGATGAAGGCCTTTTCCGCATGTTTTCAACCAATACAGTCCTGAGCTTTTAATATCTTTTAATATGTGTAATATTAAAAAATGAAAAGTCATAACTGCTGCATATCACATCTCTCTCTTTTTTAAACGTGAGTTTTCATCTTTTGCTGAAAAGGTGTTGAATGGTTCCTAAAGTCTGACAAGTTTCTAACAACTGATTATTAGAAATCCCTGGGATCTTCCAACGATCTTCACAAACATTCAAAAACAAGGTCGAGCCACCAAAATGCAGTTGCCACGTCAATCAGTAGGGGGAGCTCACATGCTTACGCTCAATTGAGGAAAAGCAATAATCTCCTTCTAATGACCCACTCTGCTCTTTATTGTATTTTCCTCTACATTAGCCATAATGTTTTTTATACATGCACACCCTATTATATTTGATCGGTTTAAATAATGTTTACTACTCCAGTTAATTTATTATTTCTAGAGTTTAAAACGTGCATAAAATTATATGTTAAAACAGGATCTGATGCTCTGTATTTGTTTGATTGTGTTAAGCGTCTCCAGGTTCCAAATTAGATCTCTCTTCACAACAGATCCTGAAAATATCAACATTCTGAAGACGACTTCTTGTTTCAAAACAAAGTAAAATATTCATTGTAGTGGCATAGAAGGAAACAATCTCATAGAATATGCTAAGAGTTATATCTGCTAGTAGATACAGTATAAGCTAGCTGGCCACAAGAATTGTGTATGCTAGTACAGAAGAACTATTCATACTTTTACTTCCATTCAATCAAAGGCCAGCTCTAACATTAAGCAGAATGAGGTAACTATTTCAGATGGCAGATGCCGACAAATTGAAAATGGCAACAGAGTCACTTGTTTAACAGATTATCAGAGTTGGAAGATTAGGTCATCTAATCCAATCCCCCGCCCAAGCAGGAGACCCTACACCATTTCTGACAAATGGCTGTCCAATCTTCTTGAAAGCCTCCAGTGATGAAGCTCCCACAACTTCTGAAGGCAACTTCTGTTCCATTGTTTGATTGTTCTCACTGTCAGAAAATTTCTCCTTATTTCTAGATTGAATCTCTCCTTGATCAGTTTCTATCCATTATTCCTTGTCTGGTGCCCCCTTCTCTCTGTGGCAGCCCCTCAAATATTGGAACACAACAATCATGTGTCCGCTGGTCTTTCTCTTCACTAGACTAGTCATGTCCAGTTCCTGTAACCATTCTTCATATGGTTTAGTCTCCAGTCCACTAATCATCTTGGTTGCTCTTTTTTGCACTTTTTTAAGAGTCTCAAATGTTTTTTATAGTGTGGTGCAGTATTCTAGGTGTATTCTAGGTCTTACTAAGGCTTTATAGAGTGGTATTAGTACCTCACTTGATCTTGATTGTATCCCTCTGTTAATGCAATTTAGAATTGCATTGACTTTTTTGGCTGCTGCCACACATTGTTGAGATGGGGGCTAAAGAAACCAAATCAAATCTCAAATCAAACATCAAATCAAATCAATAAATATGATTCAGGGCAGTGTTGTGTGTGCCATGCAGCTTGTGTTGCAACTTCTATGGCAGTGTTTCACAAACATTCTGCATTTGTGGATCACCAAATAAATCCTTTAATTGAGGCCACTCAATTAAAGAAGCATCTCCCTCTTCATACTTGTAGCCTTAAAAGCGTTCATAATATTCAATGACTAAAAAATATTTTTTCCCTTGCATTTCTCCATGCCTTCCCATCTCTTCTAGTTTTAAGGCCTCTTTAAAACTAAACTTTGTAAATAAGAAATCAAAATTAAATATTTATTTACTTCTTGAATTATTTTATTTACCACATGCTATAATAACAACAACTCTTAGCACAAAGTGGTTGAAAATATTCTTCAGTAAACATCTTTGAAGCTAAGAGACGAGGGACAAGTAAATCTCCAGCTCAGTAAAATCTCATTTTTGGATACTTTTTGTTCCTTTTTTTTTCTTTGGGATTTGCTTGGGTTGAGATCACATTTTTACTTTCCCCTTGAGATCTTTTTAATATTGTCAGTCTTCTGAATTCTGGTGTTCAGGTTACTATTGGTATTACCACTTATGTGTTTCAATGAACTAGTTTAAATCATCTGGTCCATTTTTCACAAATGAATAATGTAATGAATGTGGTAAGGCTGCAGTAGACATATGGGTGGACCTCTAGACCACGATCTGTGGACCAGTGGTCCACAGATCGTAGTATGAAAATCTCTGCTCTACATTATTGTTCTACTCTCAAATATAGTGGTGATCAATACAGAATAACTCTTTGTTGTCCTCCATATCAGATAGGAAAATGAGATTACTTCTTAACATAAGCTGTAATCTTGATGAAAATGTTATCCATTCAGTTGTGTCTTACTCTCCATGGCCAAGTCCCTCCATATCTTCTGATCTTGCATTACTTAAGTTGTGGTTATAAGCAGAGGTGAAATCCACTTACCCTTGCTACCGGTTCAGAAACAGAAGTGTGTGGGAGTGTATGCATGCTATGTGCGCATGTGTCTCTTTGCTTGTGCAGATCCTTCTGTGCATGTGCAGCAGGTTCAAAAACAGGATGTAATGACATGCCGGTGGGTGGGAGGAGCCTCCCACCACCGGCGCTACCAGTTCGCATGAGCCTGATAGATCCAGCTGGATTTCACCGCTGGTTATAAGGGTATTTATTTAAGACTAGAAATAAAGCTGACATGGTATCATAATAGTCCTAGGAGGCAACAAGCAAAATTAATACACAGCAAACACAACAGCTAACTATAATTTCTATAGAATACTCTGCAGTTCATAAAGGTTATAGCTAAAACATCATCAGACAAAGTCCAGGAAGATCAATGAGTATTACTTTGGGTAGTGAGAACATATATCTTGTAGCCAATAATGTTTCTAAAGAGATGAAAATGATTTGTTAGAAACCAATTGCTCTTTGGTATGCTGTACCACTGCAAATGGCCTTTAAGTCTTTTGTTATCCTCCCATGTTAACAATAAGAAAGGAGCATGGATGGGATTTTGTCCTAATATCTAGGACTATTAGTTTTATACCTCTGTATTCTTGTTTTTTGGGGATCTTTTTTTTTTTTTGCCTGGCTGTCAAATGAATCTGCAGTAACTGCTGAGATTTTGATAGGCTGCTACTACAATTTAAAAAAATCTTTTAATGACCCCGTAATTACATGTGGGGTGGAGTTAGGGCAACTGAATGGAGTTGGGTGTTTACTGGCCGGATGCCCTTCTTGTCACCAATGCAGCTGATATTTACTCATTGTGCCCAGAGAGAGAAATAACTGCCTCTATCTAGGATTGAACTCTCAGCCTCCTGACTATGAGGTGAGAGCTCCACCTCTAGGCTACCACACCACTCTAGGCTGCTACTACAATACCCATGTTTATACCAACATCACTGATTAGCTGTTCTTTTCCATGTTTCTCCTTTGTGGCAAATAATAAATGAATGTGTGAAATCCACAAAGCACTTAAGGGCACAGTGATTTGCTCTTTTGTGAAAGTGTGTTTTATGTTAATAATATGAATATTTATCTATAGCTGTAAGTTTCCATGTGTGTCTGATCAGAAGGAACATATTCAGGTTCTTGTAATAGAAATAAATGTATAAAACAGTAGCATGCATAGCGTTAGGGGGGAAAATCTACAATTATGTGTACATATATACCAGTATAAATTTCTGCCATGTTCACAAATGGACTGTTGTGACAGAAGCTGCAATTGTCGGAAGGAGAATTTCAGCAAAATTTAGAGAATCTTCCATTTCTATTTGGTAATAGTTTTTAATATTTGCACCTTAAAACGTATCATGGGATAGAGAGGATAGAAAGGATGAGGCTCAATGGTGTTATGCAATATTGCCAATCAATTCCGCAATTTGACCATCTCACTTTTCTATGTTAATGGAAGAATTATGTGCCAATTATACAGATTTCAGGAAATGATTGTTTTCAAGCTGTGACTTGAACTTATATTTTATTAAAGCTAAAGAAAGTTATGGTCAAACCAGGCAGGACATGAAGAAGATTTATGAGTGGGATACCCTATGATTTCTTTCTTTCTTTCTTTCTTTCTTTCTTTCTTTCTTTCTTTCTTTCTTTCTTTCTTTCTTTCTTTCTTTCTTTCTTTCTTTCTTTCTTTCTTTCTTTCTTTCTTTCTTTCTTTCTTTCTTTCTTTCTTTCTTTCTTGGCAGATTTTGTCAAACCCAGGGGAAAAATAATAATGTGTTACCAGGAAAAAGCAAACCAAGAACATGGGAACAAATAGCTAATGTAAGATGATATTAGAAAGAGCCAAATGATACAAGGAGTTCACCTCACTGGAATATTCTCTGAGGAATCTTTACAAATGATCAAGAAGCTACTGCAAGAACTAAATCTGGAGAAACAGAGGGAAGGGAGTGAGACAAGGATGCATAATATCCCTGTGCATGTTTAATGCATACAATGATTTTATAGTAAGAATGGCAAGACTGGTACAATTGACAATTAATAAAAATTGGATTGATTAACTATTTGAAATATGCAGATGACATTACTTCATTAGGCAAAAATGACTTAGACAAGCTCTTTATGAACATAAACATGAACAGTAAACTATCTCAGTTAATATTTAATGAAGTTAATATTAGTCTGCGCATTTAGCAAAAGTACACTGATGGCAAAGAAGTGAAAGCGGTAAATAATTTTGTTTTCTTGGGCTCAAGAATAGACAAAGATGAATGGTATACTGGAGAGATAAAGGGGGATTAATCCTAAAGGAACAGCGATGAGAAATTTAGACAAGGTAAAGGCATTTCAGAAGAGTGAAAGCAATGGTTTTTCCTGTTGTAATGTCTGCTGGATGGAAGTGAAAGTTGGATGCTGCAAAGACAGAGGGGAAAAAGGGTAAATGCTTTTGACTTGTGGATTTGGAGACCACAAATAAGAATCAATTGATTGATCTTGGATCAAAGGATGGCTGACTCTTCTTTGGGTCATGTGTAGCTGATGATGGATGAGAAAAAAATGATTAAGCTTGGCAAGGTTGAGAGAAAGAAGAAAGAGAAGAGAATGGATAAAATAGATACATAGGATGAAAGGGATTTATTGATATATTTTTAGGAGAGCTGTGAGCAAGGTTTAAATAGTAAAGGTTTCTCTAGTTGAATTTGAGTGGGTGACATCTGACTGGCATAACCATTAATGGAATTTATAAATGATGTGGAGGTTAATATTTAGGATAGAATAGAATAACAGAGTTGGAAGGGACCTTGGAGGTCTTCTAGACCAATCCCCTGCTTAGGTAGGAAACCCTACACCACTTCAGATAAATGGCTACCCAACATCTTCTTAAAAATTTCCAGTCTTGGAGCATTCACAACTTCTGTTTAAAAATTTAATTTATGCAGGATTTAATGGGTGGTATTCATTGCTCAGTGGTTAAAGATATTGACTGTGTCAGCTGGAGAGCAGACAGCCTTGGTTTAAGATCAGGTTTCGCACAATGGGGTAAGCTCCCGTTACTCAGTCTAACTCCTGTCCACCTAGCAATTCAAAAGCATGCAAATGCAAGTAGATTAATAGGTACCACTTTGATGGGAAGATAACAGCATTCCATGGACCTTTGGCATATAGCCATGCTGGCCACATGGCCACGAAAATTGTCTTCGGGCAATGCAGGGTCCCTTGGCCAAGAAATGAAGATGAGTACCACACCCTAGAATTGGACATGACTGACAGGGAAAACTTTACCTTTATCCTTATTCACTGTAAAGGGACTTCTGATCATACACTTGGACTGCCTTTTTTCCTCCTCCTTCACAAAATCTCTCCATACTTCCAAAATATACTTCAGTAGCTTCAGGCATCCTCTAGAACAAATTGTAGTGCATGGATGGAGAGAAGCACCCCTTTTCCTTCCTAAATCTGCAAACTCTATGGAAACCCACCATAGCATTCTACCCATTATATTTATTTCTTGGTCTAAGCAATACAGGTTCATTTCTAATCAGGTTTTATAACCATTGGAAAATAAAGATAAGCCTCTTTTTAGGATACAAATTGAATTTCCGCCTGCATCAGCAAAGATTTTCAAAGACTGTTCTTTGTGTGTCCCAGGATATTTCAGTGCAAAGCAAATGAAAAATACAACAATGAATTATTAGTATATCTGTAATGATACAATAAAAAAAATCTATTGGTAAGACATAACCAAACCAAATTGCTTCTAAATAATAAAAGAGCAAGGACTTTGGGAGACCTGAATGATTTGAAAACAGTTTTGGCTGATAACCACACTCATTAAAACAAATAAGATTATTAGGTACACTATAAGTAATTTCAGTAAAGGCCAAAAGATTTCTATGATCTGAAGAGAAACCAGAGAATATTCTCCATGCCCCATGTCATTTTTTGGGATGTACTCTGCAAACTGGGAACGATCACATTATTACTGGGACGACTTCTCCGTTTGTCATGGTCCATCTGGCCACCTTTAGGCCTTGGCTGTGACCATTCATCTCATGTTTCAAGGAAAAGTTTGGGTTTTTAATTTTCTAAATAAATATATTAAGTATAAAATATATTTCAGTCATGTTCTTGGCTGGCATTTCAATACTTTGTATCTGTACTATCTCCTCATCACTTTCCATCAAAGTAATTCGCTATGTAATGTTGGATTTGATCATTTGTGATCAGATCCAGCAGAGTGTCTTGCAATTCTTTTTATCATTCTCATCTAAAAAGAGGTCACTCCATTCCTCCCTGATATCTTACTTTTTCTTTTCTTTTTTCTTTTAATGTGGTTTTCTTTACCTGCTTGGGACAAATCTATGCAGTTTGATTTTGCAGGAAGCTTTAAGGAGCACATCTGCTCTTTCTTTGTGAAAACTGGCTACATAAATATTGTTTTGTAGTGCTGATGGGACATTGGTTCTGACTTCAGGGAATAGTTGTATGGAACAATTGGTAGACGCTTCAATTGACTTGTAGCCACATTATTTTGCTGTGCAATTCATGGGGATGTAACCAGGGGTGAAATCCAGCAGGTTCTGACAGGTTCTGGAGAACTGATAGCGGAAATTTTGATTAGTTCGGAGAACCAGCAAATACCATCTCTGGCTGGCCCCAGAGTGGGGTGGGAATGGGAATTTTGCAGCATCCTTCCTCTAGAGTGGGTTGAGAATGGAGATTTTGCAGTATCCTTCCCCTGGAGTGGGGTAGGAATGGAGATTTTGCAGTATCCTTCCCCTGCCACCCCCACCAAGCCACCCCCACAGAACCAGTAGTAAATTTTTTTGGATTTCACCACTGGATGTAACTGTTGCCAGTACCAATACAACATCCACCCACACACCCATACATACTAATGATGATGATATTATCCATTCAGTTTCCAACTCTTGGCAATTCTATGGTCTTTCCACATCTTCCACTTTTCCACTACTTCTATGAGTTTTTCTATGCTCTGACTGGTGTCTGCCCAGCCTAGCATCCCATATGCCCTACATATATTCAATACGTTTTAGATTGGATATAACAAAATAAATAAGTCCAGTTAATCAAATTGGGAATTCCTCTTGACCTCAAGAGAACACCTCTGATCAAATCTGCTGAGCCATATGCCACTATGTAACTTACTAAGGAATGACAATCTAACTAAATAATGCATTTGTGTATGTGCACAATCTCCAAGGTTAAAGTTTTGAACTCAGCTCTGATTACTGCATTTTAGTTTGGTGCACTTTGGTTCAAAAATAGTTTAGTCTGCCAAACTATTAATTCTGGGCATATTTTCTTGGGAGTAAGCACCATTGAAATAAATTGGATTTAATTTTTGATTAAATGTATACAGGCCTGGACCACACACACTAGACTAGATGATTCACATGTTGCTGTGACAAAAATGGCCAAGGATCTAAAAATAATCAGCTGGAAAAATTAAACGCTTTTTCATAATGGCACATTAATGGCATGCGATGCTTTTTTTTGGCTTAGCAATTAATTCCACATTAAAACAAAGAGATAAAATGCCTGAGAATATAACAATACAGGCGCCAGCATTAGTTAAACAGTCGTTTTTCTCAGAACTCAGGGGGAAGTTTGTTTCTCCCTTTGGTGTTCCTGGAGTTTTTGTGGGCCGTTCAATTCATGTTTTCAGAATAAAAGAGACAGTTAATTGATTTTGAACCTTCACTCGGGAGGAGGAAACTCCCATGTCTCATTTTATGGTTAAACACCTGCTCGGTCCCCTCCAAGGCATGTGTTCCTCTCTCTCCCACCCTCACCATTTCAGTGCCTGCGATCTCTTCTGAACGCAGAGCAAACCCATCCGTTAGAATTCATCTGAGTGATAAACAACAGCTTGACACCTTTTGCTTAATAATGAAAGGACAGAATAAATTGATTTAGCTGAACCATTTGCAGAAGACATGAGAAACTCCCCATGCACCAGATTCTGATATTTATTACTTTGTGCACTTGTTTGTTTTCTTTTTGGTAGACCGTTTTTTACCCACTCTTTTATGGCTCCTTATGGTTCCTGGGCACCCTCCAACAATTTGTTTAAACATCAGTTAAAATAAATGATTAAACGTTCAAAGACACTTCCCACCCCAAAAGTGGCAAAACTACTACAGTTACATTAAAAGCCTTGACTGTTTTAAACTTCCTTCCTCAGTTGTATTAAAGAGAGTGGCATTGGCCTGGAGATCAAAACGGTGAAGATGGCAGCTGTAGGCATGCATTCAAAGCTACCCTGTTGGCTTTTTTTTAAAACCTTCTACTAGGGATGCTTCTGTCCTGGGTCTCATAGATCCATTGGAGGTTATTAAATGGAAAACATAATACAGCTGCACTTTACTTTGTGGGTTTCCTTTTAAACCTTGTAAGAAGCAATTGAGGTCTACAAAATGTGTCCCTGAAGACACATTTTGCAGCTTACGGGAGCCAGGAGTGGGTTCTACTTACCTTTACTACTGGTTTGCAGTGGGGCCACACGCTTGCTTCGCTTGTGTGTGTGCGTGCTTTTCTGTGCAAGCGCAAAAGCATTTTGATGACATCAGGGTCAGTGGGCGGAGCCTCCCGCCGGTTTTACTACCGGTTCTATAGAACCGGTGCGAACTGGGGGCAACTCACCACTGACGGGAACATGACATTTCTATTGCTAAGCAAGACAGCTAAGTGAATTTTTGCACTATTTTATGACCTTTCTTGCCACAAGGTGTTAAGTGAATCACTGCAATTGTTAAATGAAACCTTTCATGCCAGGATTGTTAAGTTAATCACTGACTTTGCTTGCCAGAAATTCATAAAAGATGATCACATAACCCCGGGACACTGCAACCACCCAGTTGCCAAGGACCCGAATTTTGATCACATGACAATGGTCATAGGTGTGAAAAATGGTCACAAGTCACTTTTCCCAATGCTGTAGTAACTTTGAATGGTCACTAAAGAAATGGTTGTAAGTCAAGGACTACCTGTAAAAAAGTCAACATGCTCATTACAGCAGTAAAATAAAATCCCCATATCTTTGTATCTATTAATGCATTTAAAAGGGGGCATGGCTTCACTCTGATATATTTTGTAGAAACTGACTGCTATTCCAAATTTATATGTTAAAGACTCTTATATAACATCAAAATGCTATTCCTTATCATTTAAATAATATATCATAATTAAGTCTCTCTAACTCTCTTCAGTCTTTTATTTTTTAGCTCATTAATTTGCATCTGTTATTGTGATGAGAGGTTTCTTTTTATCACAAATTATACATAATACTTTGTAATCATTCAATCACTGTTTGGTGCCACTAACATCTTGTCTAATCTAAGGAATAATAAGTTTCAGATAACAGAAAGGAGAACCGATGAACTAAATAATTCAAAGTGTTGTTGGAATGCAGATTTCAGAAATTTGGAACAAGCAATACTGATTAAAATCTAGTCACACAGTTTCTAAACATTATTATTATTTGTTTAAAATGGAATTCTTATTGGTCAAGTGTGATTGGATACACAAGGAATTTGTCTCTGGTGCATAAGCTCTCAGTGTACATACAAACAACCAAGTAATAAGCAAGGGTGGGCTACATCCTACAACATCTTGAATTTCCAAAGACCTACGCAAGGGTCCTCTTTGTAAACTTTAGTTCAGCATTCAATACCATCATTCCAGACACTCTTCTAACTAAGATAAACCAGCTACAGGTAGCTGAATACACTTGTAAGTAGATCATAAGCTTCCTAACAATTAGGAATCAGCAGGTGAAGCTAAGCAGAATCACATCAGGTACCTGTACAATTAGCACAGGGGTCCCCCAAGGCTGTGTGCTCTCCCCATTTCTCTTCTCTCTGTAAACCACTGACTGCATCTCTAACGATCCATCTGTTAAACTATTGAAGTTCGCAGATGACACAACAGTGATTGGTCTCAATGATAAACAATGATGAATCTGCATACAGACGGGAAGTTAAACAACTAGCCTTGTGGTGTGACTGCAACAATCTGGAATTGAACTCACTCAAAACCGTAGAAATGGTGGTAGACTTTAGGAGAAACCCTTCCATACTTCCACCTCTTACAATACAAGACAACACAGTATCAACAGTAGAGACATTCAAATTTCTAGGTTCTACCATACCACAAGTTCTAAAATGGACAGCTAACATCAAAAACGTCAACAAAAAAGCACAACAAAGAATGTTCTTTCTACACCAACTCAGAAAGCTCAAACTGCTCAAGGAGCTGCTGATCCAGTTCTACAGAGGAATTATTGAGTCTGTCATCTGCACCTCTGTAACTGTCTGGTTTGGTTCTGCAACCCAACAAGACAGACACAGACTTTAGAGGATAATTAGAACTGCAGAAAAAACAATTGCTACCAACTTGCCTTCCATTGAGGACCCGTATACTACACAAGTCAAAAAGAGGGCTGTGAAAATATTTACAGACCCCTTGTATCCTGGACATAAACTGTTTCAACTCTACCCTGAAAACGACGCTATAGAGCACTGCACACCAGAATAACTACACACAAGAACAGTTTTTTCCCGAACGCTATCACTCTGGTAAACAAATAATTCCCTTAACACTGTCAAACTATTTACTAAATCTGCACTACTATTAATCTTCTCATCATTCCCATCACCCATCTCCTTCCATTTATGACTGTATGACTGTAACTTTGTTGCTTGTATCCTTATGATTTATATTAATATTGATTGTTTCCTGATTGCTTATTTGTACCCTATGACTATCATTAAGTATTGTACCTTATGATTCTTGAAGGTATCTTTTCTTTTATGTATACTAAGAGCATATGTACCAAGACAAATTCCTTGTGTGTCCAATCACACTTGGCCAATAAAAAAATTCTATTCTATTCTATTCTATTCTATTCTATTCTATTCTATTCTATTCTATTCTATTCTATTCTATTCTATTCTATTCTACTGTATCTTTAGGCATAATACAGTGCTGTGGGAGTTAGGTGTTTAGCAGAGTGATGGCACTGGGAAAGAAACTCTCTTTGTGTCTAGTTGTTTTGGTGTGCCATTCCCTATAGCAGCGTCTTGAGGGGAGAAGATGAAACAGTTTATGTCAAGGATGAAAGGGGTCTGTAAATATTTTCTAAGCCCTCTTTCTGGTTTGTGCATTATACAGATCTTCAATGGAAGGCAGGCTGTCTGCAATTGTTTTTTCTGCAGTCCTAACTATTTGTTGACGTCTGTCCTGCTTGGATGCGGTGCAATATTTTATGTATTAGGAAGAAGTGTAGAACTGGAAATGGGTGAAATCAACAGAATTCAACCAGAAGTATGATTCCTATTGAAATATTGAACCATGAGCTCTTACGAAAAGTCAGGTGGGTGGGAGCGAATCTCACCTCAGAGGGCAAGATACCTGGCTCTTACTGGGAACTGGCTTACATCTACTATCTCCCACTCCTTCGTTGGTTAATGGATTGATTTGTTTTCAGTTCTAAGTTATTAATTTACAAACTGTCAGTTTATCTGAGCCTTGAGATTATCAAAGAGGAGGAACTATTTTCGGAACATGTTATTTTTGAAAGAGGCCTTTGAAAACCTGAATTCCAGAGACCTCCAGACACTGTTAACAAATTATAATCTTTAATGCATTAAAATAGGGAAAATGATTACATAGATGGCTGGAGAGTAATCATACCCTTTTTTATTTAATTCTGCAAAGTGTAGTGGAAACAAAATAAATCTAACTTTAATTGTTGTCCAAGCTCCGCTCGCTATTTTTCATTTTATATCCCTTCTGTGAGGCCATTCAAAAGCCAAAACCAGCCTTAATCCCCCTCCTCTCCCCCCTCCCCAAAAGTTGCGCACTCCTGCTTTAATCCAAAACTGTTGAATTTCACTGGCACAATTATCCGGCTCTACTGCTAGCTCACCTCAGAGGTCATCATCATTTTAAAGTAGGAGAGCATCACACTGTTTCTTTAATGGCATAGTGCTTGAATTAAACCTCAGTGCACACTTTATCATCATTTATACTAGAAAATGCTGTGAGACATTGTCTCCAGAAATAGATAGATATGGTTTGAGCCTTTCAAAGGCAGTGCTGATGCAGCTCAAGGCCCACTACCTCTATAAGTCAAGCAGATCTTTTGTGTGTATCGAGTATAATCCGTACCCTCAGAGCCTGATACCACAGTTATATTTTGTAGAAGCCTGGGGTTGCCAACTTAACAGTGACAGCAAGTACAACTAATTAACACTTTACTCAGACCGAGTTGGATTATGAACAGAAGTTGCAAGCTATAATGAATGCAGAATGATTCCCTGGTGGTAATCAGAACAGATGCCTGAAGTGATAGGAAATTAACACAAAGAAAACAAAAGAAACAGAAACTTAGAAAACAACTTTAGAATGCATCTTATCCATCAGTCTTTCAAGCTAGGTGCTGTATCTTTGCAGATATCCGACTCTCTGCTATATATATATTTTTAAAGGCAGAAATGCTCATGAGCTCTATTTTCATTCCCAATCTGCCCCACTGTGAGATCTTGTTAAAAAATTCTTCAAAGAACTGGTGGTGGCGGCAAGATACTTTCAAACATATTCTAAACTTCTCGCTAACTGGCGTTAGCGACAGATGGAATGCTCATAGCGAACGAATGAACGAATAAATAAATAAATAACCCTACCAACAGTTCTCAAGCCACTAGCAAGTCTCACAGGAGAAACAAATAACAGAAGGGCTGCAGACATGATGGTGAAGATGTGCAGAGAAATAGCAAAAAGCTAATTAAAAAAAACAGAATTTCAGAAAAAAAATAAACTAGGTACTTAGAGCCATTTCTTCATTTTAATTTGGGCAGATTAAAAGTTGCATAACTTGGATGCTAAAATAAAGAGAGATAAATAAATTGACACATGGATCGAACAGCTGAGGTCAGTAGATGCCAAACCCCACACGAGCCCCTGGGTTTTTCATGGCCTCTTGAGCTGTTTATGAATTAGTGGTGCTTTTTTCAATGCCATTTCATCTCCTTCCCATTTCTAGATGAACCACTTGATATGATATGCTAGAAAAAGAATGTTGCCACCAAAAGTCCTTTATGACTCTAAAGGGTATCAAAGTCTCTGTGAGAGTTTTGTTGGATCACAGGCAAGGTTCCTGGTGTGCTGTATCCTAAACTCATTTGCGTGAGGAGAGGAGAATTCAACATCAGAACACAGCTTATTCTTTTAAAAGGATCAAGAGCCGATGTCTAGCAGGTGCTGTTAAAACTATCAGGTTGCATATTAAGAGAAAGACCATTGTAGAAATATTTTGAAAAATATTTTTAAAAGGCAGAATATATTTCCCTGGATGAGAATTTGAGAAACATGTTTTTTAGAGGGAGGAAGCAGCTCCCACATTTCTTAATGGCCCTTAATGGCAAATGACAGCACTTAAGAGATAAAGAATTTATTGAAAGAAGCCAAGTATCTAGGTTGCTCTATTCATAGGCAAAAATCCCCTGCAGCAAGGTCTGAACAAAGGTAGGATTAACCCTCAGTCACAATAGGAATTGCCCAACAACCCTTCATTGCATCACACCCTGCAAACTTCAACCAGACCCGGGAGCTCAGATAACCTATAGAGCCGGCTATGACCCCTACATAACCCCTACCACAGCCAATAGAATACATGTTCTTGCACAGGAATAGGAAGCTCAAGTGCAAAACCCAAGAGAAGGTATAAAAACCCCTCACTCTCAATCCCACATGGTCAGCTGCCCAGGACCCAGGACTCTGGTGGTTCTGCTTCATCATTAAACTATCTTTCCAAGCAGCCTCCATGTTTCCAGTATCTTTTTTCTGGCTTGAAACTGAACCAGATGGATATTTCTTCCCATACTATGTTCAACCATGGAGAAATCTGTAATTCCTTATAATTCACTAGAGACAGGCAAGCTGCTGAATTTCCAGATACAAGTAGTCCTCAATTTACAACTGTTTGTTTAGTGACCATTTAAAGTTACAATGGTACTGAAAAAATGACATGATTGTTTATCACTCTTATGACTGTTGCAGCATCCCTGTGGTCATATGATCAAAATTTGGATACTTGGCAACTAGTTCATATTTATGACACTTGCAGTGTCCCGGGGTCGTCTGATCACCTTTGGTGACATTCTGACAAGTGAAGTCAATGGGGGAAAAGCCAAAGTCACTTAACAACTGTGTTACTAACTGAATAAATGCAGTGATTCACTGAACAACTATGGTAAGAAAAGTTGTAAAATGGGGCAAAACTTACTTAACAAATGTCTCACTTAACAACAGAAATGTTGGGTTCAATTATGGTCAAACATTGAGGATTACTTGTATTGTGGAGATCCAGACAACATGACCAATAACAGAGGACCGTGGGAGCTACCGACTAAAATAAGTGGAGGGCATAATATTGTTAATCCACACAACGGACAGTTAGAACATAATCTAATCTAGGATGAACGGTGCCTTACTGTTTATTGTATGAAGTCTCAGTAGACACAATTCAGCCAAAACTACTTCTTAACAATCGTTATCCCCAGACTGCCATAGAAGGCTTAAAGCTCCCCAAAGCACAGAGGCATCTTTGAAAACAAAGTTTTAATCTCCCTCACTTTGGTACTGCTGCGCATGTTTTTCAAGGAAATCCACTGATGAGGATCTGAAGGAAGTCTATGACATACATTTCACTGCAAACAGTTCTGTGGTCACAATGTGGTTTTATATCTCTAATCATGGGTAATGAAGAATGAGATATTGCACATGGTACTATGACTCAGATAACAGGAAGCCCTGAAGTGCTACTTAAAGCTGGAATCTTGCCAGCCATTGCCTGACTGGTTCTGCGCTCTTTATAAGTGTCAATGAAGAGGTAATATTTTGCAGTTCAACTACTTTTATTATATAAAATATAAAGAAGAGAAGAAAAAAAGGGAAATTAAGGGGAAAAAAGGGAGCGGGGAAAAAGGAGTGTGAGATACAAGGGGAAAAAGAGAAAGAAAAGAAAAAAAGCCATTGACTTGCGACTCTTCTTAGCACAGTACAAGATAAAAACACTGCAACCTCAACTTTTTGCTTTTACACATTAATACACAACTAGCCATTGCTATAACGACAAATCTTTCTGATCAACAAAACCAAAGTCAACGTTTCATTTTTATTTCCATCACAAGCACAAGATCCAGAAGTGATATTCAAATAAAAACATATTTTCCTCTTTGAATAAAATAATCAATTTAACCATTCCTGATTTATCTTCCTTGCTATGGAAATAGTATGTATTTTTATTTGCACCTAATAACTTTTGTGAACTGTCACCATTTTTATTTACAGGGTTCATTGTATTCTTTCAAGTTCTTTGACCTACTGGAAAAAAAAAGGGGGGGGAATTCCTCTTTTCTCTCTCTCTCTCTTTTTTCTTTAAAGTACTAAACTTTTTTAAAACACTTTTTTAAAATCAAAACTTTTTAATACATCTTTTTCTTTGACTTCTTAACATACAGCTCTGAGAACTAAAGAAGCTTCTTGGATGAGAAGCGAAACATCTTCAAAGAAAAACCAGAAAGTCCAGTTGCCTCTTGACAAAAAGCATCTTTGGGACAACCAAGACCTGGATGACTGAGAATCTCCATAGACAGACCTCAAGGTTATTTGGATGAGACTAGAACGCAGCAGCATACCAACCCACACTTGAAGTGACTGTTTTAAAAACATCTTCTTTGAGTTTGATTGGACTCGAGATGGGCTAGCTAAGGGAGGTACCTAAGGGAAGGGAAAGTTAGATTTGGGGATTTTGGCATGTGATTTTCAGTTCTGGCTTTGCATTACTGTAATTCACTTGACTTCTAGTAAACTATACCTTTCTCAACAAATGGAGTTTGCCAATGGTTCCTTCCTTCCCAGGACTAAGAAAGAGTGACTGGCCCAAGGTCACCCAGGTGGCTTTAGGCCCAGAATTCATGGTGTCCTGCTTTCTAGCCTGATGCCTTAACCAGGACATCTAGCTAGCTCTCATAGAAAGGAATTACCACAGATATATAAGTATCACAATAGAAAATCTATTTTCCTCAAAACATTTTCCAGAATTTAAGTTGAAGAATAGAAAGGAAATTGTATGATTTTGTCAAAAATTCACAGGAAGGGTTTTCACTTTCTAGGCAGTCTTCTGGATTTATACTCCTGAGATGATGCATATTCTAGCAACCTCAGATGCTGCAACTTTTATGAAATTATTATCTACCACCTCTCTTGTGCAGATTAAATGGCTGAAATCTCTGGAGATTGCCAACATCTTCTGAATAATCTTGTACTAAACCACAACTTTAAATAGCTACAGTACTTTCTAAAATCGGGTGATCTTGGAGAAAATGTGGCCAGTTGTTTGACTCTGACCAATTATACGACATGTAATGAATGATATGTCAGGAAGGAAAAGTTTGCAAAACTCTGCATTGATTTAATTAGATCAAGAGAATTACCTCAGTTATTTGGAAGAGAACCATATATTTCATCCAGTTGTTGATATTCCCTTTGAAAGAGATTTCTTCATGATATTAAGTGAGCAAGGTCTATCACTGATAAAACATCGATAAAACATTCTCATGAGAAATTTTGTACATACACTCATATGTGTGTGTGTATGTATGTATATAGGTATAAGTATAGGTATATCGGCATATATGCATTTACAGTATATGTATATAGTAAAGGTAAAAGTTCTCCTCACACAAATGTGCTAGTTGTTCCCAACTGTCAGGGGGGGTGCTCATCTCCATTTCAAAGCCGAAGAGCCAGCGCTGTCTGAAGACATCTCCTACTTGCATTTTTTATGTGCTTTCAAACTGCTAGGTTGGCAGAAGCTGGGACAAGTAACGGCAGCTCACCCCATTACACGGCACTAGGGATTCGAACCGCTGACCTGCCGACTTTTCGATCTACAAGCTCAGCATCTTAGCCACTGAGCCACCACATCCCTTCCCCCACATATGTGTTTATATGTGTGTGTATATACACACACACTCCTGCCTCTTTAGATTTCCATCTTAAATTAAGGTTACAGTGGAGAAGTAAGGAATTTTATATGTGACCTTGGATGGACAAGCATTTGAACAGGAATATTAAAAATCCATATGTATTTTTGTACTCAGGACCTTAGTTTCCATCCCATTGATATTGTACTAAGAAGCTGTCTTTGAAAGCCTGCTCAGTACTTAGTACTTGAAAATGAGGACAATATTTTGACTAGTTAGCTAAATTAGCTTCTGTATAACTTGGTTTATTATCTCACACTGAAGCTATTTTGTTTATATAAGGCATTCACCTGCTATAGTTCCTTAGATAAATTAGGCTACTATTACAAAAATCATCTGCAAATAAGTTTTATGGAAGTTATTTTTTCAGATAGGACAGACAAAAAGACAGTAATTCTGTCTTTTCTGATTTTCTAGAAATTACTTGCAGTTGTCTGATTCAGGAGCGCTCTGAAAAATGATAAATAGGTTTACAGTATAAAACTTTCTTTTTGTGACTTTGGGGGAAAAGAGAGCAAGTGGTATCACTGGATGGTAACTTCAAAAGCAGGCTTTTGGTTGGCTAGACCGATTGACTGCAAGCTTTATTTTTTCCTGAGTGAAGTCTAGGTTTCAACAAACGAAGGAAAGTAGATGTTGTGTCATGAATAAGATCAAAACTACCAACTTCAGTCCCATGAGGAAAAGGCAGAAAAGAATGCAAATTGCAGTTCCCTTGAGCAGCTACAAAATAGAGTTTAGGGACATCATCATTTTCATTGTGGAGAGGAAAATGGGAATGACCAGGAGAACCTTCCTGATGGATCTAGCAAGAAGAAAAGGCTTCCGAGTAGAAAACGAATTCAGGTACGAAAACAATTAATAGCTCTTTGTATGGAGAGTTGGATTGAAAAAGTGTTCAGTGCAAGTCTATGCATATCAGTGTAGATAAGTGTGTCCAAAAGGTTTGAACAGTCTGAGCACTAAAAGCACAGATACCCCTTGGAAACTTTGAGAGATGCCCTAGAGCTTCTCCAAAACATGACTCAGTCTAATAATCTTTAACGTGGAAGGATGGAAAAAAATATTAAATAATAATATGATTATAAAAAATATTAAATAATAATATGATCTGAAGCTCATTTACTTCTATTAATGTCTATTAAATGTCATGACAAGTTCATTTTCTTTTGGTGTATGCTTCCCCCAGCATGATTTGGGACTCAAGTGTTGCCTTCAGCTCTTACAGGTGTGTGCATCTTGAGTTTATAAAGTACCAGAAAGCGTATATAGCTATTTTTCTGAAGTTCTTTTAATAATTTTATACATTTCCCACATTTGAAAAAGTGCTAGCAAAATAACAAAGCATCGAGCTTTAATATGAAATATTAATGTATCTTTAGAATAATTAGCTTTTTGAACAACATTTATGTTTAGCTTCATTTAGCGCTATAACAATACTTATTAATATACAACTGCATTTAGCAGTACAGGTACTCCTCGACTTATGATCACAATTGAGCTTGAAAGTTTTGTTGCTAAGTGAGACATTTGTTAAGTGAGTTTTGCCCCATTTTATGACCTTTCCTGCCACAGTTGTTAAATCACTGCAAGTGTTAAATTAGTCACAAGGTTGTTAAGTGAATCTGTCTTTCCCATTGACTTTCCTTTACTTCCTTGCCCCATTGATCACCATGTCGCAAAAGATAATGATATGACCGTGGAACACCACAACTGTCATAAATATGAGTCAGTTGCCAAGCATTTGAATTTTGATCACATGACCATGGGGATACGGTTGTGACTGTGAAAAATGGTCATAAGTCCCTTTTTTCAGTGCTGTTGTAGCTTTGATCGGTCACTAAATGAACTGTTGTAGGTCAAGAACTATCTGTATATCAGTGGTAAATATCTATACGTTCAGAATGAGGCTCTCTTTGTTAACTAATTAATTCTGCATATAATGTTAAGTTTAAGCATATTTTGTTGCTGTTGTTATTGTTGTTAGTCATGAAGTCATGTCCGACCCGACTCACTTAGCAACAAAACTTTCAAGCTCAATTGTGATCATAAGTCGAGGAGTACCTGTACTGCTAAATGCAGTTGTATATTAATAAATATTGTTATAGCGCTAAATGGACAATGTTCCTCCAGGCCTTCCTGTCCTCTACCATCTCCCGGAGTCCATTTAAGCTCACACCAACTGCTTCAGTGATTCCATCCAGCCACCTCGTTCTCTGTCGTCCCATTCTTCTTTTGCCCTCAATCTTTCCCAGCATTAGGCACTTCTCCAGTGAGTCCTTCCTTCCCATTAGGTGGCCAAAGTATTTCAGTTTCATCTTCAGGATCTGGCCTTCTAAAGAGCAGTTAGGGTTGATCTCTTCTAGGACTGACCAGTTTGATCACCTTGCAGTCCAAGGGACTTGCAGGAGTCTTCTCCAGCACCATATTTTAAAAGCATATTTTACTATGTTCCAATTATGGAATTAGATTTTAGTCTTGTGTATAATGATATTTCTCTGCATTTTGCAGTGCTCTGATTTCAATGCCCTATTTCAAAGTAACGTGGGTGTTCTATAGTAAATAAGGCTTTCTACAAGTGAGCCATCCTTATTATTTCAATAGAGAAGGCATGGGAAGGAGTTAGATATGTTATGATACCACCTCAACAGGCAATTAATAACTGCAGAGTTTTAATAGGTGTTGTTTAGGAGGGAAAATCTGATTGGGGATCCTACTCTGAAGGAATCAGAGTGCTTTACCACAATTGTAGCTGCAATCTAGGCCAGTTTCCAAAAACAACCCCTCTTTTCTTAGGAGTGTGCATTAACACATGGGAGGGTAAGACTGTGGCTAGATGTGTGGTTATGTTTCAAGAAAGGGAAGGTTTGAAATTTTGGGACAATTTTGGAGAAGGCAGGAGAAGACTCATTCAGTAGATAAGAAATGTATTAATCCTACAGAGGTCTAATGCACCAGTTTAGGTGAAGACTTTCTGAACTCAAATGCAACTCCTGATGAGTACTATCAGCCCAACTAGGTTGACTGACCAGGAAATCAGCTCCATGGGAGGGCTAAAACTACTTTTTTTTTGTTGTTGTTAGTTGCAAATTTGGGCCCGACCCATCACGATCCCATGGACAACATTCCTCCAGGCCTTCCTGTCCTCTACCATCTGCTGGAGCCTATTTAAGCTCATGCCGACTACTTCAGTGAGGCAGTGAGGCATTAGGCTCTTCTCCAGTGAGTCCTTCTTTCTCATTATGTGGCCAAAATATTTCAGTTTCATCTTCAGGATCTGGCCTTCTAAAGAGCAGTCAGGTTGATCTCCTCTAGGACTGACTGGTTTGATCGTCTTGCAGTACAAGGGACTAGCAGGAGTCTTCTCCCGCACCATAGTTCAAAGGCCTCAATTCTTTGATACTCAGCCTTCCTTATGGTCCAACTTTCACAACCATACATTGCAACTTTTATTGACATTTTGCTATAAGATAAACTTGCAAGTCTGATTCTGCTGTACCTCCTGCCCTTTTTATAAGTACTGAATGTGTGGATAATGTTCAGAAGTGGATCAGATCTCTGCTGATCCAGTTCTGAGCATTATCCACACATTCAGTACTTTATAAAGCTTTAGTCCCTTTTGACTAGGCTATGGAGCCTGAAAATCTTTACCAAAGCCATCTCCCTTATTCTCAAAAACTAGTTGGACACATCCTTGTTATTTTCTTGGCCACAACATGGAAATAGGTTGCTATTATTTTTCTCCAGGATGTGGTTTTCAACTTCCCAGTCTACCATATGACCCTGAGATTTCCTAAATAATAACCTAGTCTACCCTGCTTGGGTTATTTAGGTTCAGTTAAGATTAACAAGAAGCTACCACTTAAAAAGAGACCAATATAAAACCATGTCACTGAAAATCAGAATAAAACAGTGAAGTTTGGTGGTATTTTGAAGGGAGAGGTTTTTTGGGTGCCACAAGTATGGAGTGAGAGGAGTTGAATGTGGTCCTATTGCTGAAACCAAATGAGTAAAATGCTTTACTTCTACAAGACACAATATTAACACTTTATGTGTAATGTTTACTTAAGATCAATTATGAAGAGAATCTGTTACATTTGGGGTGTTTGTTTCCCTCCTAAACTATCTACACGGCGGAATGTTTCTTTGTTGAACATTTAGTCACAACTCATTTTCTTTTCATTTGAAAGTATGGCTTTGAATCTTTTCTAGTTGTTGATGTTGTTTTTGAAACAACTTTCTCCAGCTTGAAGCTCTCCAGAGTTCTGGGATAATAACTTCTAAAATTTTGAGGAGCTGGTTTAGAATTCTTGAAAGTATATTCCCTTTCATCTGAAGGTAACAGCTTGAAGAAAAGCACTCTGGAGTAATATTTGAAAGTGGTTATCATATACTACTTAGATGCTATTTTTTTTCAGAATGAGTGGAGTCACCACCTTCAGACTTCTTCATAGGATTTGTTCTTCAGGGTCTCTGCAAGCTTTTTTGCCTTCATCGGTATATATTTCTTAGTTGTCACTATTGTAAATCTGAATATTTGGAAACTGCTACCTAGTTTGGAAAGAAATCTGCTACTCTAGCCAACAGAAGGATTCTTGAGGGGTCCTTGATAAGCTTGCATGCGTTTCATTACCCAAACTAGGTAACATCATCAATAGCTAGTAGGATAGGGGCTTTCAATTAATATTCTAGTAATCGCCCCATCAGTGTTGGTGGAAATGGACTTGAAGGTTTTTTGGTTGAGCTGTTTACTGTTAGCTTGTTTGGCAGTTCCTTAATTGCAGCATTGTTCACTTCTTGATTGTTGGTCTAAGATTAATCTTGGAGTTAATCTATGATTATCGGGGTATTGATTGCTGGTGGGGAGATGTTTTGGTTTTTTTGTTTCCTTGTTTGTTTGTTTGTTACAATATGTGGATATCATTTATGTGTCTATTGATGGCTAATTTGTCAGAGTGCTAAGCTTCTAGAAATTATTTAGCATTTTTGGACTTGGCTTGATCTAGGATGGTCACAATGGTCACAATTTCCCAGTTGTTAAGTCTGGTTAAGCCTATCCATACGTTGTGAAATTAAAGAGATTTTATCATATCTTCTGGTTGCTAATTGATGTTTGTGGATGTCTTCTGCCAGACTTCTGCCTATTTCTCCTATGTAGTCACTGTTCCAGTCATTACACTGTACATTGTAGATGCTTCTTGTTTTTTCTTCTGTGGCTGCTGAACCTTCTGGGTTTTTTAAGGATGTTTTGAAGGGCTTTAGTTGGCTTGGGTGCTGTGCTGATTTCATGTGGTTGTAATAGTCTGTTGGTGGTTTCTGAGATATTTTTGATGTATTTTTTGGAAAGAAGGTTTCTTTCCAAAGCTATAGCATGATATCTAGATCAGAGTGTACCATGAGGATGGGGACAAGGTTATAGCCTTTGATCCACATTGGATTTCATACGTTTTAAAATGGTGATCCATACAATGATCCCTACCCCCAAACTTGAGCTAACCTAAACGGTCAAATGTAGAAAATTGCAATAGCAGATGTTAAAGGAAAATAATATCACAGTGCATAATATCTTGTTCCTGTAAATAAACCTTCTTAATTTGGAGAATCTCATTAGCGAAGTGTTGAAAGAACACTCAGGCATCTTAATATAGCAGTAGTGCTGAATGTTATAGCCACAATTAAATTAACTTTGCTCCTGGCCATCTTACACAAGGAAGGTTTCTATTAGCTGCCTTTTTCTATTACATGAACATTATATCTGTTACATATGTGGAAGCACATCAGTTACACTGATGCAAAATCGGAGGACGAACGTATCTTGAATAAACATATGTATTGTTACTTAGGGAGCTGATACTGGAGATTATAAACATTGTGTCTGGAACATATGGAGCCTCCTGGCCCTTCGGTCTCTAAGGCCCACCTGCCATCTCACCTGTCATTAAGTCCTTGGTGTAATTGCTCATGTTTTCTGACCTGACATTGACCTGAATGGAAGAGTTTTGGGGAGGAAGGAAGGGGAACCAGTCTTTCCCACTGATATATTTGGAGGGGTCTATGATAATGCGCTGCAGCCAACTCACCACAGTCAACTTGCTATGGCTAAGTTGCCATGGGACAACTTGCCGCAGCCAACTCGCTTTGGGACAAGTCACTGCAGGATAAGAGTTACACTGATAGCAAAGAAATGGTGGGATAAAAAGAATGCAAAAGGAGGGACAAAATGAAATCTGAATGACAACACTTAAAACAATTATTTATTTTTTTTAATTTTTAAAATTATTTATTTTAAATAATTAAATTGGATTGATAAATTGTCCTGCAGCAAGTTGTCCCACAGTGAGTTGGCCATGATGAGTTGGCCATGGAGAGCTGGCCATGGGGAGGTGGCCACAGCATGCTGGCCATGGAGAGTTGGCTGTGGTGAGTTGGCCATGGCGAGGTGGCCATGATAAGTTGGCCGCAGCATCTTAGCTACGGAGACTTGTTTGTAAAGGAATGCAAATCCCATTTCCAAATGTTTGCCTGCCTTTAACGCTACTGGTGAGATGACATTTTGTAATTCATTTTCCAATACTGCCTTGCTAGTCTCTATACAGGGTAGTCCTCAACTTACAACCATTCATTTAGCAACCATTCAAAGTTACAATGGCACTGGGAAAAAGGGACTTACAACTGGTATTTTGCTTACAACTGTTGCAGATCCCCACAGTCACAAGATCAGAATTTGTGTGTTTGGCAACTGGCATGTATTTAATATGGTGGCAATGTCCTAGGGTCATATAATCACCATTTGGACCTTCCCAGATGGCTTCTGACAAGCAAAGTCAATGGAGGGAGGCTGAATCACTTAACATTTGCAGTGATTTGCTTAACAGCTGTGGCAAAAAGTTCATAAAATCAGACAGTCAAGAACCACTTTGCTTAATAATGGAAATTTTGCTCCCAGTAGTAGTTTGAGGACTACCTATAATTGGGTGAGATTGTTGTTTTAAATAGTTATTTTTTTAAATTAAAATATGACATTGCTTTTTTTTCATAGTTGCTTTTATTTCTTTTCATTCATCTTTAATATGTTAGCTATACAGCCCACTTTTCCTACTCCAAGACGTCAAATCATGTAAACAATCTTATGACATTCCTCTTATTAATTTGAGTGCAAGGCCCTTCTCTCAAAATAACTCTGAAGCAAGCATTGCATATCTCACCAGGAATAGACACCAATTTTAAAATCAACCAGCCATGGCAACAAGTCAATAAAAATAACCAGCCAGCTGCCAATGACGATTGAAAAGTAACATTGGTAAACATTTGAACCTGCTATGAAAATGTTTTGGCCTCTCCCACCATCTGCAGTTCCTTCTCAAATATTTACCAACCACTGATGGTAAAGACAGGGGTCAGGAAGAAGAAATCTGAAGTGGCAGAGAAGTTGTATTAGTAGGGAAGAACAAGGTGTGTGTGTGTGTGTGTGTGTGTGTGTGTGAGAGAGAGAGAGAGAGAGAGAGAGAAACCTTAGATGTGCAGAAATGACAATGGATTAAAATTCAGAATTTTGAAGTCACTTCCAAATTGCCACCATCTTCATTCCCAAATCTCAACATCTGTTTGAAAGCAATCCATGATTAATTTCTGCTGTCTTGAAAACAAGGAGCGTTCTCTAGCAACAAAAGTCTTCCCACCTCCCAATCCGTACAAGACAACAAGAGGAGAGAGAATTACCCTGATTGAACTTTGGTGTTGAAGAGACTGAGAAAATGAATGAAATACTTGTCAAATTCACTCCAGCTCAATTTGTCTGGGATATGGAGGCAGAGCTGCCAAGCCTAAAGCGAACATGCCCCTTATAGGATCTGAAGTTCAGAAGTTACAAAGAGGCTGAAGAAAGACATTTTGCAATAGGGGAATTAGAGGCACAGCTTCACAGGCTGAACTAACCAAGCAATAGCACTGGAAAAAATCACTGCTCCAAGACAGTTAACCCTGTGGCTGCTTTTGAACACGTGTACCATTCTCTGGTGGAAATATTTTAGAAAATAAATAAATAAATAAATAAATAAAAGGAAGTCTTAATGTTGAGAGGAACAAAGGAAGGATGGAAGACATATTGAAAATTTTGTAATCCACAGCTTAAATATCTTGATAGAAGCTGAACCTCCATTTCCCAAATCCCAACCTGTGTGCTTATTACTTAATCTTGGTGCCCTTCACTTGTGGCACTGGGCCAATTCAGGATTTGCACCGTACTGCTGAATTCCCAAACTACCCGCCTTAAATCCCAGTCATTCTTTCAGTGGGATTTTACAAGCAGGAAGAAGGATGTCTTAATATCTAAGCAGTAATAAGCAATAATAAGTAAATAAATAAAGTAATAAGTAAATTAAATAAAGTAATAAGCCCCTTATACTAACTACTTTGGGCAAAATAACCAGGTAATCACATAGTATTTTCAGAAAGCATTGGGGACTATTTTCCAACTTTTGGTCTGGGCCTAACCCAAAAATAAATACAGTCACAAAAGTAGCTTCAGTAGTACCCATCAGGGTGTATTTTTTTCAAAAATACTTATTAAATGGTCAATGGCCAGTTGGCATTTGCAGCTGCCAGTGTCGGAAAGACAAAAATCAGTCAGAAGTGCAAAAATCTTCTTCAGGCTGGTGAGTTCATAGGCCCATTTTGTGCCCTTAATCCCTAAGCCTATTCTTGGTGAAAGTATAAATTGCCATGGTCTTTTTTTTTTTTTAAATTTGATTTATATGCTGCCCTTCTCCGGAGACTCAGGGCGGCTTACAATGCATTAAGCAATAACCTTCATACTTTTTGTATATTTATACAAAGTCACCCCAACAAACTGGGTCCTCAATTTACCTACCTTAGAAAGGATGGAAGGCTGAGTCAACCTTGAGCCTGGTGAGATTTGAATTTACAGTAATTGCAGACAGCTGGTGTTAGTCACAATGCTTTTAGTCTGCTGAGCTATCCAGGCTCTTCTTGCAGGATATTTTTAGATTCAGGGGTGGGCTGCTGGGGGTTCACAAGGGTTTGGGAGAACCTCTAACTAAGATTTTGTGCAGTTCAGAGAATCCCCAAATCCCACTTCTGGCTGATCCCGCCCACCCTGCCCCGCCCCTCCAAAGATTCCCTAAGCAGCCTGTTTTGGATGCAAGTAAGTGCAGGGCATGTGTGGAGGCTCAGGGAGAGTGAAAAACGGGCCTACCGGAAGTTCAGGAAGGCCGGAAACGGGCCTGTTTCCAGCCTCCGGACGGCCTCTGGAGCATGGGGAGGTTATTTTTGCCCTCCCAGAAGCTCGAGGAAAGCCTCCGGAGCCTGGGGAGGGCAAAAACACCTCCCCCCACCATAGTGCGACTAAGCCACGCCCACCATGGCCATGGCCATCCAGCAACCAGGCAGAGAACCCCTTGCTAAAATTTTTGAAGCCCACCCATGTTTAGATTCCTCTAAATGGGATGGACTGTGGGTTCCCCACCCAGGCTTTTAACCCCCATTCAATCCCATTTAACATTTCGAAGTCTGCTAGACATAGCTTCCTAGCTGGACAAAAGAAAAGCAACCAACCTCTTTGCTTTCTGACTCTTCCTGTCCCTGATAGCAAATTGATAACTTCAGCCAGAGCAAATGTGAAGAAGAAAAGAGAACTTGACAATTTCGGTTCTTATTTTTTTGTTTTTTGTTTTTATCCAGCACTGGAAGGTGTCCTTTGTTTTATTGGAAACTGTTTTGAATTCACTTCAACCAGGACAATTTAAAACTGTCAATCTATTTCTTTTAAAAAAAAAAAAAACGTCAACAATATCTGTGGAACTTCTACATTTCTTACATATATTTTTTTGGACCAAGGATACAACGCAGCTGTAAAATAACAGAAGAAAGTAGGGCATGCCGGCTGAGCTGCTGTTGTGAGTGCAGAAATGGCAGAGTTCCCAGAACTTCAGCTATGTACAAATACATTAAATATGCACATTTTATATAAAGGGATATAAACCACAGGAAGCAGAAGTTAAACAACTCTAACTGAATTTTTTTGTTGTTGTTTGAGACAACAAAGCAGAGCATATCAGTTTAATTAAAGGGGAAGGTAACACAGTGTTGATTTGAAAAATGATGTGTAACCAGTTTGATCATTAAGATACTAGACTACAGTCCTATCTGTGTTTGCTGGAAAGAAATCTAATTGAGCTCAGTGGGATTTACTTCTGAGCAAGCATGCACAGGATTATGCTTCTCTGCTAAAATCTTTTTTATTTTGGCCTTCCTCAACCTTGGGCACTGGCTAGAAATTTGCAAGCAGAAATCTCAGCTTATCTAGACACCAGTTTGGGGAAAGATGTCCTTAGAACTGGACACCATTTCAGGTCCACATCAAAAATGTGATATGGAATACACAGGAATTCTTCTGTGGCTGTTTTTAGCTCTTTAAATTGGCAGCTCTTTAAATTTCTCCAGGATCCTGTGACTGCCCTCCACAGCTTCAGGGTGATCCATAGAAAAGCAATCTCAGAGCATTTTTTTTTTACTTTGAATCTGAAGTACTACACAGCCCTTTTGGCTCAATTTCATGTTCCCAGAATAAATCCCACTGAATTGAATGAGAACTTTCTTTTGAACAGATACCCATAGCATTGACTGGCTACTACTCAGGACAACTTATATCACACTTTTCCAGCGTAAAAGGGTGCTCAGAATGATTTAAAATGTTTAAAAGGGGATAAATACAATATACTGTGTTACCATAGTACAATACTACATTGTCACGGATATAAATGTGCTTATATACTGTAGTATGTTTATATATATATAGTATGAAACTATAAAGCTCTTCTAATTCTCCCTTCCGGGAAGTTGGACCAGACAATAATAAAAAAGGGTTAAACATAAATCCAATCTCTATCATTTTTGTTAACAGCTGGTGGGACTGATATGAAAGTAGAATTCTGGATTAGCTTTCAAAGCTCTTGCTGACATACCCTAAAGATATTCAAGTCTAGCGAGTTGCATAAAGCACAGGGTTCTCAAGATACAAAGAAAACAACACGAGAGCTATAAAACTTTAGTCAGAAACTCCATTTAAAAATGGAAAAGGGGATAAGCAGTGAAGACCTGGTGCCTGGTGGCTCAGCAGACTAATGCATTGTGATTAACTCCAGCTGTCTGCAATTGCTGTAAGTTCGAATCTCACCAGGCTCAAGGTTGACTCAGCCTTCCATCCTTTCTAAGGTAGATAAATTGAGGACCCAGTTTATGGGGGCAATAAGCTGACTTTGTATAAATATACAAAATATACAAGAGCCTGAGTAGCGTAGGGGAGTAATGCTTCCTACAAAGGCAGCATTTAAGTTCCAGCTGCTGCAATTACTTGTGAGTTCAATCCCAGGCAGGCTCAAGGTCGACTCAGCCTTCCATCCTTTATAAGGTGGGTAAATTGAGGACCCAGTTTGTTGGGGGCAATAAGCTGACTTTGTATAAATATAAATATACAAGAGTATGAAGGCTATTGCTTAATGCATTGTAAGCCGCCCTGAGTCTCCAGAGAAGGGCGGCATATAAATCAAATTAAAAAAAAAAGAATGAGAGATTATTTTCAGTGATCAGGACTAGCAAGCCTGCGTAATGCCATGATATCATGCAAAAGGGCAGGTTAATTTCAAGAGATGTGTCCCAAAGGTATTTTTTTCAAGAGGCAAGAGGAACTTTCTTCAAAGAAAAACCAGAAAGTCCAGGTGCCTCTTGAAAAAAAGCCACCTTTGGGACAACCATGACTGAGAATTTCCATAGACTACAAGAGATGTGGTTCTGACATGTGTATCAATCTTGGTTTTTAAATTTTGCAATTTAAGGTCATGGGTCTCCACAGGTCCGAGAGGGGGAAATGATGAAATGTGCTGTGATTTGATTGTTCCAATCAAATGCCACACTTCATGCTCCCGCTTCTGATTATTGGGATGCAAGCATGGAAGGAATTGTGATGTCACTGCTTCTGTTATGTTTTCTGTTATCATGGCAAGCTGTGAAGCTACATTTAAAATGCATTAAATCTATCCAAAGACTGGATGTCTCTTATTTCATTTCCTGTCCCAAATCAACAGATAATCACATTTCTGATGTTCAGTAATTTGCTGCTTTATTGCCTGTGGGAACCTGTAGAAAGAAAGAAAAAAAGGCTTGATGAAATATGCAGGAACTGATACCTAGGCAAAAGGGGCTGAAACATTGCTTTAAGTCCAGAGCTATGAAATAACATTTGGAAGCAGGTCAGACAGAAACCGCCCTAATTCACTGAAGTGTAAGGTTGGAGAAGGTACAGCCCAATAAAATTGCAAGATTGTGTGATTAGAGCCAATTGCAATAAACATTGTTTTAGTTTTCCTGTGGTATTGCTGTCCTGGTCTGGATAAGAAGTAATGGGTGGAAACTAATCAAGGAGAAAACCAACCTAGAACTAAGGAGAAATCCCTTGACAGTTAGAACAATTAATCAGTGGAACAACTTGTCTCCAGAAGTTATAGCTCAGTGATGGCTAATCTTTTTGCTGTCGCGTGCCAAAAGCAAGGGGGGTTGTGCATGAGTGTGCCCGCACCCATAATTTAATGCACCCCCCCAGGCATGTGTGCATGACCCCCCACGCTCCCTCTCCTTTTGGCACGTGATGGCATGGTGGGCCCGGTAGGCCCATTTTTCGTCCTCCCAGGCTCCAGAAGCTTTCTCAGAGCCTGGGGAGGGCGAAAACAGCCTCCCCTCCAGAGGCCCTCTGGAGGCCGGAAAGAACCTGTTTCCTGACTTCCAATGGGCCTAGAAGGCCCGAAAATCAACTGGCCGGCGCCGGAGCTGAACTAGGACAATGCTCACATGCCCACCAATATGACTCTGTGTGCCACTTGTGGCATGCATGCCATAGGTTCGCCATCACGGTTATAGGTGCTGCAGAAAATAAAATTTCTAAGAAAAGATTGGACAACCATTTGTCTAAAATGGTATAGGGTTTCCTGCTTGAGCAGGGGGTTGGAGTAGAGGACCTCCAAAATTCCTTCCAGCTCTGTTATTCTGTCTGGTTTACTTAGCAGGGTTGACAGTGGCAAATAAGTAACCAATGTGTTAATTGAACTAAACCAATATTTAGGGATCAGTTGATGAAATAGAGGAACAAAACAAAACATTCAAGGGAAGGAAATAATTCAGGGATTCTGACTATTACATTGCTCAGCTTAAGGATCAAAACTTGAATTAGTGACGAGGAAGCTAGAAGTTGGTGATTTATTTCAATGTTATTTCATTGCTCTGGACTTCCATCTTTGGCCTTCTTGGCTAGATGCTTTGGAATGATTGTTTATTTACAAACAGAGTGTTTCCTTCTTGATAGTTACCTATAGATTCATGAACTGGGTCTCTAGAAAACCTAAGACTCTATGCTAAATTCTCTACCTACTGGATGGATAACATTACAACAGAAACTAAGAGTTTTCTCTGCCTGAAACTTTCATCTGACATTGCTATTGCCAAAGTTCATAATAAATTCTTTGGACCAAATAGTATTTTTTGTAGGAAATCTATTCCCACATTTCCCAACTTTTTCGATTTAGCCTCCAATTTATCCTACCACCAAGGGAAGTTTGGGTGAGAATACTAGAGTTTAAGAAGGAGGAGATTTAATTATTTTCCCCTGCCCTATTTCCCTGCTTTGTGCAGATGCTACTAACCCTGCAGCAGAAAATAAATCCAACTAACAGCTTTGAAATAATAAAATTAAAGTAACAATGGGGCCAAATCATTGATTCCTGGCTATTTCTTTCCTGTAATGATATGGGCACTGCTTGCTGGCTTTGCAACAGAGAAATGAGCTCCCCTGTGTTTGGAATAAAAAAGAATTTTCAAGATAGCGGATCCTAATGTGATTGCGCTATATAATTATTTTCATAATAAACAAGCACAATATTTTTTCCCAATACAGCACTACTACCATTACCTTTCCACAGGTTAGGGTTCTTTGGTCTTAGTATTTGTGAAATGATAAAGATAAGAATGAATTCACTGTATTTCTAACTATGTTCTAGAAACATAATTGGCACATATATAGTTGGACGGAAAGATTCAAGCTTGTCCTAAGACATTTTGATGCCAGGGATTGAGATCAAGAAGATAAGAGTTTTCCTATTCCATATAAAGAAGACAGTTGAGCAATGGGATGGAGTTTTCTACCACAGGCTAGTTTGGGGGTTCCAGGATGATTGCAATGTGAGGTGATTTCCATACTTTGCTAGGATTGGTCCTGGGTGGCTGATATTTGATGGGAAAAAAGTGTGTCCTTGCTTTTCGATGGTAGAATGTATGGATGTGATTGATGGACGGATAGGAACTAATCTGCAGATTCCATTCATATCCATAAAATCTAATGTTACTATGGTGTTTTAATAAGAATGGATTTCTAAGCTGCCACTAAGTTACCATATTATTTAAATGGTTGTTAAAAAAAATCACTTTAAGCCAAATCCACTGTTGAAACACAATATGCTTCGTGAAGACCAGTGGCAACAATTGTGCCACAGAAATAGCAACAGCACTTAGACTTACATACTGCTTCACAGTGCTTAACAGCCCTTTCTAAGCGGTTTACAGAGTCAGCCTGTTGCCCCAACAATCTGGGTCCTCATTTTACCAACCTCGGAAGGATGGAAGGCTGAGTCAACCTTGAGCCTGGTGAGTTTTGAACTGCCAAATTGCAGGCAGCCGACAGTCAGTAGAAGTAGCCTGCAGTACTGCACTCTAACCACTGTGCTACCTGGAGATAGTGCAGGGTTTCAGGTGCCAGGTTAGAAACCAGAAGATCATGAGTTCTAGTTCTACCTAAAGCATGAAAGGCATCTGGGTGGCTTTGGGCCAGTCCTGTTCTTTTAGCCCAGCTCACTTCTCAAGGGTGTTGTCATGAAGAAAATAGAAGGAGAAAGAGTAAGGAGTATTAGGTGTGCTTGCCACCTTGGGTTACTTTTAAAAATAATACAGGTGGGACATAAACAATGAAGAGTGAAAGTCAAGGGAAGAAAACGTGAAAATATTTATTCATTCCCTCCCTCTCCCTTAAGAACTTTTAAAAGCCTTTATTCTTTCAATGATTTTTCTGTTTTCTGTTTCTTTTGAGTATTCACACTTCTGTTCTTCACTATAACATCTTGCTGTGTTTACTAAGCCTGGGATGCTAATTAACTGTGGTGGCAGATCACTGTTTATGTCACTGCCACTGAAAGGGGTCATTTCATCAACTTACATTCTGTGGGTTAATAGCAGGGAATGTTCCATAGTTCTAGTATGTATTTGGAGTGGTGTCTTCTAGAAGAGTTGGCATGGCTGTTTGGAAGTTGCCTGCACTTGTGTTCATGTACCAACAACACTTGTGCTAGAACCCCCAGTGAAGTGAAGGGATTATAGGTACACATTTTCTAGATACACAGATACCTTTTGAAACAATTGTGCCAACCCTCTCAGAGAACGCACGTTGTGGCCTGCCCATTTCTAATGCTTTGCGTAATATGCCAAACCAGACTCTGCCATAAGGATGTCTGTTTGAGTAGTGATTTAAGAACAGTTATAATTAGTTACCTAGTCACCCAATCATTAAAGTTTCATTAAAGCCACAACTAAAATATCAGTGTAGCACAGACTATTATGCTTACATTTAAAGATGTACTTGCTTGCTATATACAGCACATAGTTCAAAGGGATTATTTCCTGTATGCTTAACAAATTGTTATGTACAAAGGGTTTACTTTTGAGGATTGAAGTTTAGTGGAAAATATTAGCAATGAAATGCTTAAAATATTTAGCCCAAGAGATTTTTTGCTATATTCCAGACACTGACCAAGCACACAATTTATTCACAAGGCAATGGGGTAATATTAAGTTTCTTCATTATTATAGGATCTAAGCATGCCATTTTTTTCATACTGCAGGCATGAAATGGCTGAGAAAAATGCAATTTATGAGGCTGTCTCAAAGGTCCTTTTTTAGGAGGCAACTGGACTTTCTTGTTTTTTCTTTCAAGACATTTTGCTTCTCATTCAAGAAGCTTCTTCAGCTTTGATAGGATAGTGGGGAACGGAAGCTTCAAAGCGGAAGAAGCTCCTTGGATGAGAAGTGAAACATCTTCAAAGAAAAAACAACAAAGTCCAATAGCCTCTTGAAAAAGCATCAAATTGCATCTCCCTCTCTCCCTCCCTCACTGGCAGTTCTTTTGTTTGTTGTTATAAAATCTTGCTAAGCGCTGCGGTGGCGCAGTGGTTAGAATGAATAATTGCAGGCTAATTCTGCCAGTTACCAGCAGTTCAATCATAATCAGCTCAAGATTAATTCAGGCTTCCATCCTTCTGAGGTCAATAAAATGAGGACTCAGATTGTTAGGCACAACATGCTGATGCTAAATCATTTAGAGAGGGCTGTATAACACTGTGAAGGGGTATATAAGTGCTATTGCTATTGCTTGCTCAAGAGGAAGTTTAACCTTTATGTTTGTTTTTCTAGTGATTGTGTCACCCACATTGTGGCTGAGAATAATTCCTGCTCTGAAATCCTTGGATGGCTGCATAAACACAAGATGGAGGACAGCTCAAGATTCAGGATTCTTGATGTCAGCTGGTTGACAGCCTGCATGGAGATGGGAAGACCAGTGGATTCTGAAAAATATCAGCTTCCTGTAAGTCAAGTGGAACAATGTGAAAACAATGGGATGGGAAGAGCATCAAGAGCTGGAAACTGAAAGATGGGTCATGACTGATAGATGGTTAAGCTAGATATCTAAGTTGATTGCATTGATACTAAATGAGTTAAAACTCATTTAGTAAGCAAACAATAATTTGCTTGCCATCGGAAATTTACAGTAAATTTTGTCAAAATATGACTATAGAATATCTTCCTTTGGGAGAAAACCTCTCCAGGAAATAGAAAATGGACTCAAAATTAATAATAATTACTACTTATTATCACATAAGGTTAATAATCACACAAGACAATTGTCTTTGATAAATCCCTTCTTTGCTACTTCAATTTTCCTGCTGCCCAACTGTAATAACCTGCAATATATTAAAACGATCTTCTACATGTTCAAATAGGATGAACAATATCTATAGTATAGTGCAAAGTGACTATATTCTTCATTAAGGCTTCTCTTAGGTTTCTGATTGGCCACTGGGACAAAGAGAAGGTGGGACTAAATGGACCTTGGATGGATTAAAGGCAGCATTATATATACAAAAAGTCTTTACTGAATACATTCCTTTAGTTCAATCTTTTTTTTGTACATAGGATCGAATGACTAAGAGATAAATATATTACATGCAACAGTTTTTGTAATATGTTAAGTGTCCTCAGAGAAGAACAAAATAATGTTTTAATTTTGTTGTATGCTGCCCAGAGTCACTTGCCTGTGAGGTGGGTGGCTGTGTAAATTAGATAGATAAATAAATCTCACAAATAATGTTTCTGTTACAGTTAGTTAGGACTGCCAGAGCTGTACTACAAAAATCCAGATGTAATTTTTTGTCATTGGGAAACAAATAAAGTTATAACTAGAAGCTAGCATGGGTTTGTTAAAAACAGATCATGCCAAAACAATATTATTTCATTCTTTGACAAAGCGACTAAATTAGTAGACCAGCAAAATGCTGTGGACATTTTAAATATATTTAGACTTCAGCAAGGCATTCGACAAAGTAGACCACTACATCTACATGGAGGGAAGTAAGCAGTGGGATATCACAAGTTTAGATAAAAGGGGAACTAATCAAATTTGCAGATGACACTAAACTGGCAGGAATAGCTAACCCCCACAGAAGACATGAGCAGAGGGTCCAAGCGCAGATGTTATGCGCGGCACGTGCACTTCCAAACCGGTTGGGAAGGTAAGTAGATTTCACCCCTGGGTTGGACTAGAAGACCTCCAATGTCTCTTCCAGCTCTATTCTGATCTTGTCATCTGGATTTTGCAGGAGGTAACATTTGTAGAGATGTTGGTCTGTACAACCTGATGCGAATATAAGACTATCTGAAATTTCTTCAGGCTATTGTGTTGTATAATTCAGCACAGTATGTTTATACTCCGGGTGCATTAAGGCAATTTATGAACTAATGACTGAATTTTGAATGAGTCTGAAAAATGGATCTATTGCATTCAATCGTACAGCAAGAATCCAAAATGCCCCACCAGGTGGAGCTATTGCTTAGAATGTTGCAGGAATTTTATTTTTAGCCATTATTGCCACTGGATTTGTTGAAGGAAAAGGTTTTAAAAAAGGGTTAAAAAAATATTGTCAACCTAGAAAAGTACAAAGCTGTACGGTTAGACTTAATACGTAGGCATAAATTAGTGACTAGATACACTGCCTGGCATGGAGGCAGATACCAACTTCAAAATGAATTTTGCAACACAAGAAACAACAAATGAACTGTGTGTTTGAAAGTACACAAATCAAGAGTAAAATATCCACCATAATTAAATAATGTGGCATATATTAACATGCCCAATCAATAGTGCTAGTACTAGTATTTTAGTAGTACTACTAAGAATTAGCAGTTTCTGCCAGCAGTTTTTCCTCAATTATTCTACACGCATCATTGTACCCATAAATCTAAACTAGAGATATTATTATGATCCAGCATCTGGATTCTAGCTCTTGTCTTCATTTTTGCCCATGGGCACCATCTCTTAATGACTACTCCAGTTCTTTTTTAGTCTCATGTCTCTCCCTTCACATGCTCTTTTTTCTGAAAACCTTATTTTTTGGACTTATTTTCAGCTTAGGTTCTCCTGGTTGTTTGTTTGTTGGTCTACCTAGTCAGAGTTAATTGCTGACCAAAGAAGGATCAACTCTATGACAACAGTTCTCTCATCAGACAGGCTCAATCAGAATCTCTAGGGCTACGTACATTTCTGAGAGTTTAGAGAATAATTCCCAAATCTTCTCCCAAACTGCCTCTAAGTTAGAAACTTGAATGTGAGAGCACCTCACACCTCCTTTCTCTGTCCTCATCTTTGAAGTGTGCTAGCTAGTGCTCGTGTCAAGTAGAGCCTTTGGCCATACAAAGGTTATATACTTGTCTGATGTCATTAAAATATGGATTTTGAAGAGTGAAGTTACCTGCAGCTAACAGCTTGAGTTTTTTCCCCATCTCTTTCCCTTTACAATATAGTTCTTTTAAGAAATACAATGGTGTATGTATTTCAATTTTCCATAAATTGGAAAATTGAATTAATTTCTTATGTTTCATCAATGTATATGCCTGAGGTTGAATTTTTCCAATTTCTCGAAAACCATTTTCACAAAAAGGAATGACGCCAAAGATGGTAGTACTGTTTTTCCAAAAATAAGACCCTGTCTTATATTTTTTTGAACCCTGAAATAAGCACTTGGCCTTATTGCCATGCACTCAAAAGCCCAATTGGGCTTATTATCAGGGGATGTCTTATTTTGGGGGAAACAGGGTATGTATACATTTGTTAAATTACCCCAACACAAATCTACAAAAGTTACAATTTATCGCATGTCATATATAACAGCATTTATGGATTATCTTTCCAGTCAATTCTCACTGACTTGCTAAAATAGACTTAAAATAAATTTAATGCCATCAAATGCTCCCAGCAGATTTATTAATTTCAATGTCAAAATCATCCAGAGTTTTAAAAGACTTTCTGAAGAATTCATTGTAATTAACTTAAGATTTGTATATCGCCTTTGAATGAAATAGATGTATAGCATTATTGACATGCTACAACTGATGAGATCTATTGATTTATAAAGGAATTGCTGAATGTGAGTTACTTAAACCAAGGGGGAGAGCCTTCTCTGTGGGGGCACCCGCCCTGTGGAATGACTTACTTCCTGGAATACGATTGATCCCGGACCTCCGTACTTTCCGTAAGGCCCTGAAGACTTATTTATTCCAACAAGCCTAATTGGTTTTTAATGGGAATTTTTTAAATTTTATAGATTTGGGGTTTTTAAATTGGGAATTTTAAAAATGTTTGTAGACTTGGGATTTTAAATTGGGAAGCCGTCGATTTAATTCATTTTTAGTTTTCTTAACTTTTGTATTATATGTATTTTAATTCTGGCTGTCTACCGCCCTGAGTCCCTTTTGGGAGAAGGGTGGTATATAAATTCGAATAAATAAATAAATAAATAAATAAATAAATAAATAAATAAATAAAAAAATAAAAAAATAAAAAAATAAAAAGCCCACTCTAGTTCATCCCTCTGATATAATTGCAGCACCTCTGGCAATGAAATTTCCCCCAGTCTCTGTTTCAATGCTTCCGAGCAATAAAAATAAAAATAAAAAATGTTCATCCTCTTTGTTGCAAAAGAGGATGTTTTGCTGCAAAAGAGTATTTTCAAGTAAAAAAAAAATCTGATTGAATAAGCATAAGTATTTAAGAAGCTGTTACACCAAGGCAAACTATATACCATATTTTTCAGAGTATAAAACGCTCTGGACTATAAGACACACCTATCTTTTTGGGGGAGGAAAGCAAGAAAAAAAATCTGCCTTTGCCTCCCAGCATCCATCTGGTATTCATCTGGCCCATTCACCATGGTCTGTTTGCTGCCATGGCCCTTTTGCCACCCATTTGCTGCCACTGCGGCCTATTTGGCGTGGCCCTTATGCTGTGGCCTGTTCGCTACTGGCATGACCCATTCAGCATAGTGCGTTCGCTGCTGCTGTGGTCCATTCGGCACAGCCCATTCAGTGCTGCCTGTTCGCTGTTGCAGCTGCCTGTTTCACGCAGCCTATTTGCTGCCACTGATCTCCGCTTCCTGGAACCAGCCACAAATGCAACATATGGAAAGAAAAAATGGGGAGTGCGGAGGGTGAAAATGTGACATGTGGAGGCCAAAAACAGCCAAAGGGTGGGGGCCAGAATGTTGCCGACAGGGCGTCGGCAACATTCGGTGTATAAGACGCACCCCAATTTTCACCCACTTTTAGGGGGGAGAGAAAGTGCGTTTTATACTCTGAAAAGTACAGGTAATTCAAGATTATATACAGACGGGTGTTAATGCTTCAAGTTCTTGACCCTACTTGGAAATATTTTAGAATAACAAAAGGCTTTTGCATGAAAACTTGGGGACTTTCCCCAGAAGGAGATGACTCCTTTTGTAGTCCAATGGCAACACAGCCTCTGTCTGATGTTAAGTGATTTCTGTGCTGTGTGTTGTATAAGATACCCCAAATTAGGTAAATGCATTCACCCCACCCCTCCCCCATCCAACAAGACTGCCTACATATTAAGCGGACACAGTAACATGGGGACATTTAAACTGGGCTCTGGAAATCCAAGAAAAGGCTGAGTGGAGGATAAGTGGTATCCCTGTGGGAAAAACACAGAGTTTAGCAAAAGGATGCTGTTTCTTTTCTTTAAAAAATATGTTTCACAAGCTTGAAATTATATAGAACAACCCAGTTTGAAAAACACAGTAGTTCCAGATAGATTAGTTCTTTACTGACATATTTAAGTAGAAAAGAGTAGGTACACAGAGAAGCTTTTTTTACTGTCATCCCCCTAGATCTCTCTCTCTCTCTCCTCCTCTCTCTCCCTCCCTCCCTCCCTTCCCTCCTCTCTCTATCTTTAAAAAACTCAATTTTCTTGTAATTTTTGCAATGTATTTTTGAAAGGAAAAAAAAATACTGTGTGTGCATCTGAATTTGTCCTGGCGAGTGAGCTAAATGGGATTCAATAAATTGCAACAAAATTATTCCAGGCTTGATCATAATTTAAACAGTGAATTAACGGTGAATTTTAAAGTACAGACCTTATAAAGTAGCTAAGTGAATGCCGCAATTATGTCTCCTAAAAATCAGGGCCAAATGAGAATTATAACAAATAATTTCATACATTTATAGGTGATTTCTACAAACCCTGTTTCCACTCTTTTACAGAAGAGCCAGTTGAAAAAAAACACCTATTTGGTGCCTTAGTTCTCAATCCATAATACTTTTACCACCAAAGGATTGAAAAAGTAATCTAGGTGGGAGACAAGATAAGCCTCTGAAATTTGAAGTGCTTAAAATTGTGTCTTGGTAAAAATCACTTATCAAGAAACAAGCAAACGGAGAAGGTCCAAATGGCCATTTTATTCCGTCCGAAGTTAGCAGGCTAAGTGACTGCTTGGTCTCTTAAACCTAGAAATGCCAAGAGCAAAACACCAGGGTTATACAGATCTCACACAGATAATCAATCAAAGATGGTTTGAGCATCTTCCCAGACTGCAAAAGACTCCAAATAAATAAAGATTTGCTTTGTAACTGATAAGGAAATGGAAGAAACAGAAACACAATATATATCATTCATAGTGTGAAAACGTTAAATTCCTACAACTACAACCCAACCACTTTGATATATAAAATGGGCCAAGATTGTACTCGTGATTCTTACCAGTTGAATCTGCATTTATAGAAGGAAGAGATAAAGCTGTATGGCAGTACTTATTCTTCAGTGCTGCCTGAACTCTAATTAGTCACTAGCTGGCACAGATTAGCACAATAATAAAAATTCCATTCTTAAGGATGTTCCAGGAGAGGCACAGAGGACATCTATAAACCTAAAGTAAGTGAAATGCATAACATCATGTAAGTGAACACATAGCTTGATTGAACCTGATTTCTTATTCCAGCATACCACAAATGTAAAGATATCGTTCACACCACCCATCTCCCACCTATGACTGTATGACTGTAATTTTCTTGCTTGTATCCTTACGATTTATATTGATATTGTTTCCTGATTGCTTATTTATACCCTATGACTATCGTTAAGTGTTGTACCTTATGATTCTTGATGAAGGTATCTTTTCTTTTATGTATACTAAGAGCATATGCACCAAGACAAATTCCTTGTGTGTCCAATCACACTTGGCCAATAAACTATTCCTATTCTATTCTATTCTGTTCTGTTCTGTTCTGTTCTGTTCTGTTCTGTTCTGTTCTGTTCTGTTCTGTTCTGTTCTGTTCTGTTCTGTTCTGTTCTGTTCTGTTCTGTTCTGTTCTGTTCTGTTCTGTTCTGTTCTATTCTATTCTATTCTATTCTATTCTATTCTGTCTGTATACATATAAATAAGCTTCTCATTCATCTTAGACATATAAAAAAGGGAGATTTGGTGTTTCTTTTTAAGAAACCTGAACTAGTACAAACTGGCTGAATACCACCTCTGGTTGATGTGGCTACCTTAGTTACAATAAGCAGGTAGTAAAGAGCATCTTATGGTGATCATAAGAGGAAAGCAAATTATTTGAAATACAATAGGGGATGCTATTCCAAAGGGCAAGTAACACAACAGAAAAAACTTGTCTTCTGGATCCCATTAGATGACGTTGTTTCATAGAAGGAACTGGAACTCTACTGGATCTTGTGGAGCAAGAGAAAAAAATGAAAATAAGTGGTACTGCAAAAAGGATGTATTTATTTATTTATTTGTTTGTTTGTTTGTTTGTTTATTTATTTATGCCTGAAAGAGTCAGTGTTGATTTCTGGCGACTTCCAGGACAAGTCCCTGCAGTTTTCTTGGCAAGGTTTTTCAGAAGTGATTTGCCCTTGGCTGCTTCCTAGAGCTGAAAATGTGTGACTGACCCAAGATTATCCAACTGGGTTTGTGCTTCAGGTGGAATTAGATCTCGAAGACCCCTAGTTTCTAGTATGAAGCCTTAATTGTTTCTCCATATTGACTGTCATGGGGTATAGTTGTTGTATCATCAATACAAGCTGGACTATCAGGAATGGTCTTTGAAGCCAACATTACTTGCCTGGGCTTAAATACTTTGCACTTTGACTTGGGTGGGCAGCAATGATATCTCTGCCATTTATTATTCAGTCTCATGCAGAAAAAGAAGTCTTTAGCTATGCAAACATTAAATAGAATTTGAAAACCTGTTCAATACTAACTGCTCATGGTAGCTTAGTCATTTGACAGTATGACATTAATAGTCTATCCCTTGCGTGATTTTTCATTTTTTTAAAAATCAGAATTCAAAAGATTGGTTCTTACTTTTAAATTCAATAATAATCAATGACAACCTCAGAAACCTGCAAGCATGTTATCCCAAAGCTGCTTTTTCAAGAGGTGACTGGACTTTCTTGTTTTGCTTCTCATCCAAGAAGCTCCTTCAGTTCTGACTGGATGGTGGGGAATGGAAGGATTTATACTCCTTGCAGACAGCTGGCCCTTTGCATTCTTTCAATGACTCTAAAAGAATGCAAAAGACCAGCTGTTTGCAAGGAGTATAAGTCCATTTCCCACCATCCAGTCAGAGCTGAAGAAGCTTCTTGGCTTAGAAGCAAAAATCTTCAAAGAAAAACAAGTCCAGTTGCCTCTTGAAAAAGGCACCTTTGGGACAACCATAATCTGGATGACTGAGATTCTCCATAGACATTTCCAAGCATGTTGATAAATTTGACTTGGTACAGTTGCCACAAACTAGTAATTTTAGTGATGCAAGTGCCATTTTGAAGTATACGTAGCTTTGCACAATTCAAGTAACCAGCCAACCAACCCCAAAACATTACATGAAAATTGTGGAGATTCCCAGTTCTACCCATATACATGATATGAATTCCTTTTTCATCCATCACAGCCTTCCTTTCTTTTTCTCCTTGGCCCCAAAATTAATCACATTTATTTATTTTTTTAATTTACAAAGAGTGTTAATTTACTAAAAAAAAAAAAAGACTGGCCCATTAGACAAAGTTTCTGTATAAAAAGAGAGAGACATTATTAGAGCCGGCAATTCAGACAAAGTTTCCATATAAAAAGAGAGAGACATTATTAGAGCCGACTCTGCCCACTGCTAAGAATTCAATCCTGACCAGCTCAAGGTTGACCCATCCTACCATCCTTCTGAGATTGGTAAAATGAGACTCAGATTGTTGGTGCCCATATGCTGACTCTGTAAACCACTTAGAGAGGGCTGTAAAACACTGTGAAGCGGTATATAAGTCTAAGGGCTAGTGCTAGGGCTTCAGGGTTTTCTACCACAGCAAAATAGCCAGCGGTTTTGCTTTTTGGGATGCAGGTAGCATTTTCCACAAGATGAAAGTTTGTGACTAAGAGGTTCCATGTTCCATTTTGAACCAGTTATATGATGGATTTTCCCCCCCACCTGAATGTCCATACTCATTGTGGTCTTTAAAAATGGCTATACTTTACATATCTCTTTGGATCTGGACATCTATAGCAGTGGTCCCCAATGTTTCTGGCTTTGCAGACTGGTGGTGGTGGGCGGGGCAGGGGGAGGAAGAAGGGATGGTTCCATGCGAATGATGTGCGCACATGAATAGCAAATGCAGCTGATCACACAGGTGGAGCTGCACTTGCACTCACCTCCTGATTCTGTGGCCTGGTTCTGAACAGGTCACAGCCCAATAGTGGACTGCAGCCCAGGGGTTGGGAACTTCTAGTCTATAGAAATGGTTCACCTCAGGAGCTCCCAGGTTCTAGAATTTATTGTCCTATGGAGTCCAGCTAAGCACCTCATTGATCGTGTTTAAAAGGTGAGTTAAAACAACCCCGTTTCTGTATACTTTATTATGTTGTTTAATGCTCTTGATAGTTTCTTCATGCTGTTTCTGTGTGTGCCTCCATGACACAGTTTATTACTTAAATCTTCTAAAAAGAGTTTGACTGCTGTGGTAGACAACAGCAGTATCTGATCTCACCCTCATAGTCTCTTAGAAGAACTAAAACGATATTTTTTTTCTTTATTGCTTCCTTTTATGGGTGCCACTGAGATGCTGAATGGAATTTGTTTTAATTTGATTATCTCATTGGGTGGAGTGAGCCATTTTAATTTGATTTGTTTTCAGGCTGTTCTAAATTATCAGTACTGACTTTTTGTAGGCAATATGTTTTATTATTCTACATCCTCACAACATCCCCTTTCTTTTAATCTCTAAAATAGCTGATAAGTATATTGAATAAATTAATAAAACAATTATTGTCTCAACTGACATTTGAATGTCCTCAATTATGTAATTGTTTGATTACCTGAACATTTCCTTGTTTTAAATCAATTATATTATCATTTCCAGCTAAAACTAATTGGAGCTTGATTGTAGAGAATGCAAATACTTTTTAAAATACACAATTTGCTCTTCTATGCTGATATCCTAAATTTGCCTTATTCTGCCTAATTATAGCATCAAATCCTAGCAGTTTTCTCTCACCTCCTAGGTAAGAGTGACCTTTCTACAGTGGGCAAGTCTTTTCACTCTACTAGAGTCCAATATTTGTCACTGACCCTCATCTAAAATTAGCTGATCGTAACATAAGCAATGTCTATTTCATGTAGCTCCAATTAAATTACAGCAGAATTAATTTGAAAACCCTTAAAAACCAATTAACCTTTATTTCAACTCTTCCTTATTTCTAGAGGTGGCAATGTAGCCTACACTAAGTTCATTCAGATAGCAAAGCATCACAAGCTGCTTTAAACATATTCATACCAGTGTATTTTCATCCTGTTTTTATTTCATTACAATTTTTATGTGAATTCTGCTCTGGGTTTTGGTTATACATAGTTGATTTGAGATTTCTGTTAATCATTCTGTTTGTGTAGAACTAAATGGGTGTTGCTCCTACAGTACATATGGGATAGTGTATTTATGCATTTCAGTCAGAAGTACAAAGTTTCTGTTTAATCCGATTCTCCTATGTTAACTCTTCCACTTTCCTGAAAACAATTCTGTCTAAGTCAAGGAAATATTATTGTATTTCAAGGCAGAGACTAGACAACTGGTGAGAATTCAAAACTCAAAAAAATTACAAGAAAAGGAAAAAAGAGGAATAATAAAACAAGCAGTGTTCCGATATCTCAGGGGCTGCCACAAAAAAGAGGGAGTCAAGCTATTCTCCAAAGCACCTGAGGGTAGGACAAGAAGCAATGGGTGGAAACCAATGAAGAAGAGAAGCAACTTAGAACTAAGGAGAAATTTGCTGACCATTAAACAATTAATCAGTGGAACAACTTGCCTCCAGAAGTTGTCAATGCTTCAACACTGGAAGTTTTTAAGAAGAGATTGGATAACCATTTGTCTGAAGTGGTGTAGGGTTTCCTGCCTAAACAGAGAGTTGGACTAGAAGACCTCCAAGGTCCCTTCCAACTCTTCTATTCTATTCTATTCTATTCTGTTCTGTTCTGTTCTGTTCTGTTCTGTTCTGTTCTGTTCTGTTCTATTCTATTCTATTCTATTCTATTCTATTCTATTCTATTCTATTCTATTCTATTCTATTCTATTCTATTCTATTCTATTCTATTCTAAGCAGTTCTAGGATAGCCCTGATTGCTTAACCTAAAATGAAAACTCTATATAATTCTTCTTGTTGCCTCCTTAACGCCTGCATGACAACATTCCCTAAGAAGAAGACAGTTACTAGATCAGACCATCTAAACAGGTTAAAAACCTGTTTAGCTCAATGTACAAGTTCCACGTGGCCAAAAAAGCTGTCTCTCGAAAGCCCACATAAGCACAACAGCATTTTACTGGACTAGTATTAGATTAGACTAGGACTAGATTAGTGATATAAAATGTTGGGAATTTGCACTGGAATGAAAATATTTACAACAGGGTTTTTTTTTTTTGGAAAAAAAGCTTCATAGAAAGGAGATATATGTTTATTTAAATCTGATCACCCGTTAGTAGCTTTAGTAATAATGATTTTTTTCTGATTACCTTTATCTTTGCATAAGTCATTCTGAATAAAAACATGAATATGTATGTTTAAAATGTTTGTCCTTCTCCTTAAAGCCACATATTTATTGTTAACTGGTTGAGTCTATGTGTAGGCCTACACATAGACCCAACACAGGTTTTTTATACTCTTTTGAAAAACATTTGTTGAAGTGTCCAAGTGTTCTGTTTATTAACAAAAGGAATGAACAAATAGATAAATAGGTCCTACCTAACTTTCTACTCCCTATAATTTTGTAAGTCTTGCATCGCAAGCAAATTAGTAATTATGTGTATGGAGCATGGACTGTATATGTTGGGCTTGTCCCATAAATCTTAAAATTTTTCAAATGGTACAAGGAAAAGCTTTATCTGTATCCACATTAATGTGAATAGAAGATAGATAGATAGATAGAATTCTTTATTGGCCAAGTGTGATTGGACACACAAGCAATTTGTCTTTGGTGCATATGTTGTCAGTGTACATAAAAAGACAACCTACACTCGTCAAGAATCACAACACCCAGTGACAATTATATGGTACAATAAGCAATCAAATCATACTAAGAAAACATCAATATCAGTATAAATTACAAGGATATAAGCAACGAAGTTACAGTCATGCAATCACAAGGGGGAGGAGATGGGCTACAGGAATGATGAGAAGACCAATAGCAATAGTAATGCAACCTTAGTGAATAGTTTGACGGTGTTGAAGGAATTATTTGTTTAGCAGAGTGATGGCATTCGGGAAAAAACTGTTCTTGTATCTAGTTGTCTTGCTGTACAGTGCTCTATAGCGTCATTTTGAGGCTAGGAATTGATACAATTTATGTCCAGGATGTGAGGATATAGATATGGTTGGAGGTGATTGTGCAGAAAATATACTTATGAGAGATCAAGATACTCATTTGAAATGGTTTGAAACCTTTGTTCTCCGACTTGTTGGATTGACAAATGGTATCTTTTCTCCCTATCTACTTAGGTAGATGAAGATCATTCTGCTACTCGAGATATTGGTGGAATTGGTGGAATTCGCATTTCCCCATATGCCTGCCAGAGAAGGACAACATTAAAGAATTACAACCAAAAGTTGACGGTAATATATATATATATTATATATATAGTTTTACTGCCAAGGTTAAAGGAATTTTGCTAATATTTTAATACACAAGTCATGAGTCATAAATCTGTGGTTCATATACTCATCAGAAATATGTGTTCCTGTTTTTTTCTCCCCATTTGGAAAGAATTCCTGCAAATTACAGGATTTGGATTTATTTTTAAGCAAATATAACATACAATGTTTGGATAATTTTGGATTAAATCTTACACATTTACAAACACTTTGGTCATAAAGCTCTGTATAGGTGATGCATTCCCGTGCACAATTTAACACTGAGAGACAAGGAGCTTTTTCCCATTGTTACACATTGTTAGTGATGTCATTGAACTTGAATCTCCATAGGTAAAATGGAATTTTCTGCACTGGAGGCCTTTGATATGCATGGAGAGAGTTCTATGTGAGCTGCAACCTAATAATTTCTGGAGTTTATTACCTTGAACACATTTTCTGAGAATAGTGGTTCCAATACATTGGCAGGTAACAATTGGCCAAAGATACTTGAGAATGAATGACAGTTCCTTTGATCTCATCCATCCAGAGTTATTGGAGCTACTTGTCAAATGGCTGGGAATTGTGTCTGAGTGAAGAAAATGCAGAGACAGATCCATTCTGAGCTAATCAGCATCCTGCAAGGAGGAAGTGTGAAGGAAATATGCATACCATTAGCCTTTTTCCACATGGTTACTTAGTTCAATTCACACACACAGTCCCAGCATCATAAACTGACACCAGAGGGTGTGAATCACACCCTGTTTTCTCTCTTTCTCTGTGTTTTCCTCTCTCTTTATATGTGTGCAGGAGAAAGCCAACTCAAACAGCTCTGTTTCTTTCCCAAATAAATCTTCATAGCGATTGGCTGCAGGAATCTCTGAGATAAATTTATCTCTCTTGGGATCTGAAGAGCAATGGAAGATTAACATGATTTCTAGAGTATACCAACTGCTCAGAGTTGCTATTAAATGGACAACAAACAAACCCAGCAATAAATAAGCAATTAGCAAACTGATGGTCATGCGGTCAATCATAAAACTAGAGAGGATTTTTTAAGACATCTATTTCAATTTTTGTTTCATGCAGGAAATTAATAATCAGGGTATTTCCACAGGTTTCTCTCCAAGATTTGCTTGGAAACACCCTCGCAAAGGAGAGACCACTACCCATCTGAAGGCTTGATAAATGAATCTTTTTGTCAAAATTCTTCTCCAATAGTAAGATAGGGGGTGGTCTCTGTTGGAAGAAAAATCCATCTGGTTCAGCTTCAAGCTGGGAGAAAGACGCTGTAAACAACATGGAGGCTGATTGGAAAGAAAGTTTATTGATGAAGCAGAATCACCAGCAGTGTGCAGTTCTGGGGCAGCTGACCAAATGGTTGAATGAGTGGATAGATCTTTATAGGTTTCTGTGACTTTGAAGTTTGAACTGTTCTGGAGGGCTGTGCAATGAAGGGTCTTGTGTCTTTTGTTAAATGGTGGTGGGTTAATCCTATTATGTCCTAAAGGGTCATGTCCTGTTCTTGGAATTTTGGGTGGAGGAGAATGTAAATTTTAATCCCATTCTTGGAGGGCAAGTTCTTTTGTTTTGTGAATATGCTGGCCCAATCTTTCTTAATGGGCACAAAATATCTGCTGGGCACAAAAATATAAAGAAAGACTGAGTCTGCCTTTTGTCTCTAAGAACATGGACTCCATTTCTCCTTTAGGGAAATAAAATATTCTGCCTTTTTTAGTATTTCCCAAAATATTTCATTCTTCTCTGTGGGTATGGGCTTCCCACACTTCTGATCGTTTTAGAGTGTGCCCAGCTGAGATCTTCAAGCTGCATTTTTTTAATATATTGGTAGTGGCATTTACAATCAAATAATTTGAAGAGTGAAGAGTGATTGAGTTCTGAGCTTGGCAAACACCGAATCAATCACATGGTTGTTTCAGAGCACAGTCATTAACAATCTGCTGTAATCAATTAGAGCTCTTCACCCTGCAGGATTCATTCTGACTTGGAACTCTGAATCCACTGAAACTGGAAGTAAAATGTGCTGTTATTTCAACCACATATTTGGGAGCGGGGGGGGGGGGGGAAGAAACTTAATAATGTAATTAAAGTTTTTAGAATCAAAGTTATTAAGTTAGTCAGTGAAGTAAGTATTTTATTTTTTGATTATCTAACTCAGGGGTATCAAACTTGTGTCATCATGATGTTGGCACGTGATGTATCATGCCTTTTTCCTCCTTCACTAAAATAGGGGAGGCCTGGCCAGCGCATGACGCATCTGGCCCATGGGCCGCAAGTTTGACACCCCTGATCTAAATAATATCAGGACAAAGCATCCAGAAGATGCCCATTGAAAGAAAACTTTTAAGAAGTTTTCTTTTAGGAAGAGACTGGACAGCCATTTGTCTGAAATGGTATAGGGCAGTGATGGCGAACCTTTTACTTACCGACTGCCAAACAGGAACATTCTTTGCACCTGGTGCATGCTCACGTACCATCTGTGATAACACGCGGCTCCTCCCCACATGAGCGCAACCAACCGCACCATCTGTGCATGCACACAGCTTTCACATGCGCAATGCATACATGAAAATGCTATTTGCGCATGCACGCACAATCTCGCACACATACGCAAACACATGCGCATGCGCAGGAGAGTTCCAAAGATCAGCTTGGTCCCCTGAATTGCACACATGCGCAGCAGTGGCGCGCACACACCCAGTTTTAGGTGAGCTTGGCGACGGCTCACTTGCCCGGAAAAATAGTTCTGCGTGCCACTTCCAGCATGCGTGCCATAGGTTCGCCAAAACAGGTATGGGGTCTCCTGCTTGAGCAGGGGGTTGGACTAGAAGACCCGCCCAGGTCCCTTTCAACTCAGTTATTCTGTTATTCTGATTTAGATTCAGCCCTGTCATTTTCTTGGGGAATAATTCTTTCTAACCCAATGGAATGTTGAAAAGGAATGATGTAACCAGGATTTACATCGGCAGGATAACTTTCCAATGATATATGAAAAGAAGCCAGCAAAAGAAAGACCAGGTTTGAAAATGAATTTTAAAAAAAATCCATTAGAAATTCCCCAACGCATCCCTATCGGAGAGGCTAAGGGCATTGCTTTGGAATACTATCAATTGTCCCATTCTTAAGCCCCTTTCTCTTCCATTCTGATCATGGAACCCAGAATGACGCTGCTGCTCTAAAAAGTCTCAGTCTCAGCGTTCCGAGTAACACGTTCGCCAAAAGCAGAACTCCGAGGCAGGTAAATTCCTCAAATAACATGTTTATTGGATACATCATATTGGCACAGCTAGTGAAAACCAACTCTAAAAGTTCCTGTGGTTTTCCCCTTAATTGAAAGAGCAAATATTTCCCTCCCCAGATGTCACCAGTCACATTGTCCAATGAAAGCAGCTGGGAGGCTGCTTGGTCACACCACTCCTCCTTCACTTGCCACCTGTTGGGATGACCTTGGTTCGCACAAGAAAACCTTTTGTTTTGACTGGTAGCCTGTCTATCTACTTTCACCCTCCCTTCCCCTTTCCAAAGTTGCATATCTAACAAAAGTCAGTGCAGTTATTTTACCCATTCTGGCCTACCTATAACTTACCCCCCCCTTTTTTTTTTTTGGTCTTTAAATCAGGATTAACTTCTGGTAATTGCCTGGACAGTTGCTGTAGTTTTCTTGGCAAGATTTTATAAGTAGGTTGTCATTACCTGCTTTCTGGGGCTGAGATAGAGTGACTGGCCCAAAATTACCCTGCTGGTTTTTGTGCTTAAGGTGGAACTAGAACTCACAGTCTCCCAGATTCTAGCTGATGCTTTAACCACTAGACTGAATTGGTCCTCACCTTATGTATAAAGGTAAAGGTAAAGGTTCCCCTTGCACATATGTGCTAGTTGTTTCTGACTCTAGGGGTGGTACTCATCTCCATTTCAAAGCCAAAGAGTCAGCACTGTCTGAAGATATCTCCGTGGTCATGTGGCCAGCATGACTAAACGCTAAAGGCTCACGGAACGCTGTTACCTTCCCACCAAAGGTGGTCCCTATTTTTCTACTTACATTTTTTATGTGCTTTCAAACTGCTAGGTTGGCTAAAGCTGGGACAAGTAACGGGAGCTCACCCCGTTAGAGGCACTAGGGATTCGAACAGCTGAACTGCAGACCTTTTGATTGACAGTATAGTATAGCTCAGTTCAAATGTGCTGTATTATACAGATGTAATTCCTGGCAGGTGTTTGCTCAACTTCATTATTTTAGAAACATTTTTTTCAGTGCAAAATGAGCATGGATTTCTCATCTGTATTGGAATTAAAAGAAACCTCAAAGCAGGGAACACCCTTACTCCATGTCCTGGTCAAGGACCACAAAGCTGGTAGCAGTATGATGACTTTCAAGTGAGTGGGACTATAATTTTCAGACCCACTTTTTTTTTTAGCATTTTGGAGATGCTGGGTTTGGTCATGCAATAAAAAAAATAACACCATCAACCCATTTAACAAGGAAAATTTCCCATAGGCAAATCCTTACCTCCTATTTAATATCCAAGAAGGTTTGGGAAAATGGATTCTATAGTTATAAACCAAGGCCACTGTCAAAGAGTCATTGCTGTGGGTCTCTCTGTGTATTAAATATGAATATATGTATATTTTCAGGATGCAAAGAATGCTAATCATTCCACTGAAATGAGGAACAGATTGGCTGTGCTGAATGTCAGACTGCAACCAAGTTCTGCTAGATGCTAAATTTCAATTCACCGCATCACTAATAATTCAGAAATTATTCACGCTACTAGGTTGTTTCCTTCGCTTATGAAATTTACTGTATACCACAATCACTGTCTGTCTCTCCCCCCACCCCATAATTATTTCAGATATATTTTAACATTAAGATATATTGCTTTGTTTGGGTTGTTTGAAACTTTTTTTTTAGTGTGCATCCTCTAGCTGAATTGACATCCCAACAGGAACGTTATTATAAAGTTTTTGGGTGCTTGCTACATGACACATCTGAAGTCTGTTCCAGAATATATTGTTCTCTCTCATTTGCATCAATACTGTTAACAGCTATGTCTTTCCCTTCATTTTTCAATTAATATTTATAGCCTAGAAGTTGCAAGATTTACTACTGTATGAAGGTAAATAACTGTAGACACCCTCAATCTGTTTCAGGCTGTGCTTTGTTCAGTAATTAGTTAAGAAGATAATGAAAATAAGAGAGATGGCAAGATTACAAAAACAGCATACGGTTGTCCTTTTGGAATAGGGAAGATAAAACTTGAATTCTAGAAAAAAAGAATTAAGAACTTAAAAAAAAAAAAAGATTTATATGCCGTCCTTCTCCGGAGACTCAGGCCGGCTTACAATGCGTTAAGCAATAGCCTTCATACTTTTGTATATTTTTTATACAAAGTCAGCTTATTGCCCCCACAAACTGGGTCCTTAATTTACCTATCTTAGAAAGGATGGAAGGCTGAGCCAACCTTGAGCCTCAAACTTGCAATAATTGCAGACAGCTGAATGTTAATAACAGGCTATTTAGCCTGTTGAGCTATCTGAGGCTCTTTTTTTAAAAAAAACATAACTTAAAATAACTTAAAATAAAATAACTTAAAATAACTTAAAATATTTGCAACTGAATTTATAAGCAGTAGTGATTTTAAGCATGGGTGAAAATGAACCATGCTCTCGTTATATCTTTTAATTTAGGAAGGAACTTTTTGTTTTGTTTTAAAACAAACAAACAAATAAATAGTGCTGTGTGTAAGATATGTTAAAATAGCAAGATAGATTTGTGTGAATCCTAGGACTGGTGAATATGTAATGTCGTTATTATTGAGTTTCTGCTTGCATAGTTCTTATAGCAAATGAAACATGGAGGTAACGCTATAGTTTGTATAAATTTAAAGAGGATAATTTTTTGCACTGTTCAATGACTGGACAGACTTAATCTGTTGGAAGTTTGTCAGGATTTATCCTGGCATAATGTATTGTTAACTTGAAAAATCAAGGTGAACTGGTTACATGGATCTTGACTTTTAAAGCCATAACAACTTTCAAGTCTTCCCAGTTTATGTGCTGTGGATATAAGATGGTGTTTATATAAATTGCAATTTCCTATGATTTTGACTGACATGTGGAAATTGGATATACAGTAGTCCTTGATTTACAAGAGTTCATTTAGTGATCCCCAAAGTTACAATGGCATTGAAAAATGTGACTTATGATCGTTTTTCTCACTTATGACCATTGCAGCATCCCCCATGGTCACATGATCAAAACTTGGCAACTGACTCATATTTATGACAGTTGCAGTGTCCTGGGGTCATATGATCACTTTTTGTGACTCTCTGACCAGCAAAATCACTGGGCAAGCAAGATTCACTTAACAACTGTGTTACTAATTTAACAACTGTAGTGATTCGCTTAACAACTGTGGCAAGGAAGGTCATAAAATGGGGCAAAACTCAGTAACAGATGTGTTGGGCTCAGTTGTGGTCTTAAGTCAAGGACTACCTGTATTTCCTTAAACGTACCTTAAATTGAAGTATTTTTATTATAGAAATGTAATTATATGACTATATTAGACTGGGAAAGCTTAATGAAGTAAAATGAAATTTATCAGCTTAAAGTCATTTTTTTACTACTGGTTGAAGGGGCTTCGCTTATATTGAAGTGTTATAGAACTGTCCTTATTAGCACATTTATATACCACTTCATAATGCTTTACAACCCCCTCTAAGCAGTTTATAGAGTCAGCCTATTGCCCCCAACAATCTGGATAATTAATCTGGAAGGTTGACTCAACCTTCCATCCTTCTGAAGTCAATAAAATGATTATCGACTTCAGAAGGATAGAAGGCTGAGTCAACCGTGAGCCAGTGAGAATCGAACTGCTGAATTGCTGGCAGTTAGCAATTAGCAGCATTAGCCTGTAATACTGTATTTTAATCATTGCTCCACCAGAGCTCTTTTTATGTTGGTACAATGGTGATTATTTGTGTATTTAGTCATTCTGAAAGTGAGGTGGGTGGTCTTTAAATTTGATAAATAAAATAAATGAAATGAGACTTATAAGTTTCAAGGGATTCTTGGGCTAAAGTCTGAATTACTGTAAATTGCTAATGGATAAATGAGCTAAGACAAATTTCCTGATTTCTTTAGCAGTTCTGTTAAATTTTGCATCCTTAAACTGAACATCTATCTTCAGATACATTTCAGAACACTAGGCCATTGCCAGTGCTGACACAAATACTGTTACTAGATGTTTTGAAGGACCAGGGGTGAAATGCAATCGGACCGGATTGCCTGATCCAGTAGCAATGGTGGGGGGTGGTTCAGAGAACCGGTAGCGAAAATCCCTGCGCCCCTTCTCCCACCATGCCCAGCTGAGCTGCATGATCATCAGAGGTTTTTTTTTTTAACTTTTAAAAGCATTTTTTCTACAATCTCTTCTGACGGAAAAATGCTTTTAAAAGTAAAAAAAAAAAAGCCTCTGATGATCGTGCGGCTTAGCTGGGATCATCAGAGGCTTTTCAAAGCATTTTTCTGCAACCTCTTGGCCGAACAGGTAGTAAAAAAAATGCTTTGAAAATCTCTGACGATCCCAGCTGAGTTGCCTGATCGTCAGAGAGGCTTTTCAAAGCATTAGAAAAAATGCTTTGAAAAGTTAAAAAAAACAAGTTGGCCATGCCTACCTAGTCACATTATCCCCACCACCACCAAGCCACGCCCACAGAACCATAGTAACAAATTTTACATTTCACCTCTGGAAGGGGCTATGCATTCTTCAGGATGTGTTAAACTAGCCTAGACGGATTACAATGTGACTTTAGACAAAATATTCTTTTTTCTGGTCATTGACCTGTTGGACAGGCCTTGCTGACCGTGAATGAAAGGAATTCACAGTCGTGTAAATAAAAGAGGTTTTGCCAGTACCAAGACTCTACTTCCTGCTTTTTAAGGGAGCCTAGGTCAGAACACAGGAATCTATTGACAGCCTTGAAGGACCATATATGCAAATGGCACCATTGCCTCTGCAGCCTTCAAGGTCATGGAAAGTTCCTCAGGAAACACCTAACGTCCCTGAGATGACACCCAATGTCCTTGGGCGACCTCCAAGGGAGATGGATGACTATTTCTGTACTTCTTTATTTCATTGAGGGCCGCATCAAGGTTGCGTTTGACCTTGGGGGGCTGGGGGGGCTGGGTGTGGCCAGCTCAACATCACTCATGTTGGGGGCACCTGTAGTCCTTTTCTTTTTCCTTCCCTCTTCCTTTGCCTTTCTTCTTCCTTTCCCTCTTTCATTATTTTTCCTTCCTTGCTCTTTTCCATTTTTCCTTCTTTTTCTTTCCTCTTTCTGTTTCTCGTTTCCTATCCCTTCTTGCATGCTCAAATGCAAAAGGGGAAACATTTCTTCTTTTGTTTTGTTTTTAGTTTGATTTTCTAGCCTTTGGCCAGTGAAAATGGGGCCCGGGGAGGGGGGCTGCATGCCGCCACCCTGGGCCCCATTTTTGGCCATGATGGCCTCCTGCAGCCTCTGCCAGTGAAAATAGAGCTCACAGGGGCCTTGCGTGACCCCCCCCCACAAGCTCCAGTTTCACTGGCAAAGGCACTGTGGCAAAGGCACCACATGAAGTCCCCCAAGCTCTCTTTTCTTTGGCAGAGGGCTGCAGGAGGCTGTCACAGCTGAAAATGGGGCCTGGATTGTTGCTGTTTTCAGGGCGGCCCCGTGGGCCAGATCTAAGCATGGGCCTTGAATTTGACACCCCTGATCTAGAGTGTACCAGCTTGTCTGGGTGGGGTGTGCCAGTGCTTCTGGGTGAAATGGACAATGTAGCAAACATATAAATATGAGTGTCAAAGTGAGTTTGAGGTCCCCTCTTGCTTTGAGGGACCCATCTTTATTCAGTTGAATAAACGCATAAAGCTTATGAAAGCAAATACCTGGACTCTGTATTTATACTGAGCCACACCTGAAACCGGCAAAACAAGCAACTAACCAACAAGTATATAGGATAGACAATAGAGCAATCAGCAGGCACCTGTTCTGATTGAGCTCATTAGTTTTGCTGAATTTTGTAGACTTTTATTGTGCGTCTCTGCAGGTTTCATTTATCCTCTCAACGTTGAGTGGCAAGGGGGAAAATGTGAATGTACAGCTGAGTTGTGCTTACTGTAGGTAGTGATCAGCAGCTGTGAACCCTGGCATTTGCAGATGATAGCTTTCAGTGGCTTTGCGACTGCTCTTCACAACTTTTAGGAAAGGCTCAGAGGATCCAATAATCAAGAAACTTTCCTCTGGGTGAACAGGGATTTTTCTCTTTCTTTCTCTTAAGCCCATTCGATGGATTCAAGACAACAGGGTTTGTCTGTCAAGATCTGCCATTAATAACAGAATGTTACTTAGGGCAATTACTCTTTATAGTAATTAGATGTTTTAAATTTTTTTGAGCCTTAATTATTTAATTTATTTTAATAGCTTTTAACATTTGTATGAAACTGGTATTTTATTTTGGCTGTTCACCGCCCAGAGTCCCTCTGGGAGTAGGGCGGTATATAAATTTAATAAATAAATAAATAAATAAATAAATAAATAAATTTATATTCTGGAAAGTTCTGTCACCTGCTTTCCTTGGGATACAGGTAGTCCTCAATTTACGACCGTAATTGAGCCTGCAATTTCAGTTGTAAATTGTGAGAGTCATGAAGTGGTTCAATCCATGAGCGGGCCCCCATTTTGTGACTTTACATGCAGCAGTCATTAAATTAATGTGGCGGGTCATAAAGCAAACACCATGGTTGTTTAGAGAATGCCAGGAGTAGTGTGATGAACCCATTGTTCACTATGGGGTGTTTTTTTGCTGAAAACTGAAAGTCACTGCTGGTTTCTGGGGGGGAAAAAAATCATACATTGGGGTCATGTCACCATAGGATACTGCAAATGCTCGTAAATGTGGGCTGGTTACTGAATGCCCAAAATGCAGTCATGTGACCCTAAAGAGGCTCTGGACATCAGAACTTCGAATCTGGGTTGTAAATAATTTTTTTTGGAAGTGGGGCTGCGTCAGAACTTATACAATTGCAAAGTGATTAGTTGTAAGGAACTGATTTTTAAGCAAGCATATAGAGAGTAAACCGTTGCATTGGTTTCATGCTGGAGTTTTGGCAGCATGTTATGATCTAACAACTCTTTATTTGTATAAAGTATAGACACGCAAAGAGCTTTAATCAAATAGTTCTGTTATTATATGATCATCTCAAGACTAAATGGGGTCTGCCGAATAAATTGAGGGCAATTGAATTTGCTTAGATTTTGCTTTTGACTCCCAAACTATTTGTAATAAATCTCTAGGCTTTCAATTATTTCTACTAGAATCAATCCTTTTTATGAAGGATTCCCACGCTACTGACATCAGACAATTTCACTCAACTTCCTTTACTGTGGGTATGTTTATATGCGTGTATGTGTATTTTAGTATTGTATGGCTTTCTCTTGGATAGGACAAACAAGGAAACACAAGTAGAAGGGTATCCAAAATAGATGGAAGCTACATTGGATTCCTTTTACTGTACTGCTGTATAGCAGGGATGAAATTCACTTACCTTTCCTACTGGTTCACAAATGTGTGTGCGCCGTTCGCTCGCTCGCCTGCTTGCTTCGCTTGCGTGTGCCGTCATCTGCACATGCACAAAGGCTTCTGCGCATGCATAGACACTTAAAATGTCGCAAAAAAGCAATGTCATGATGTCCGCCCGGGTGGGTAGAGCCTCCTGTAGCCGCTGATACCGGTTTGCCCAACCCGGATAGAACCGACTGAATTTCATCCGTGTTGTATAATATGGTCATTGTAAGAAATGTACAATGTATATTTATTTATTTACTTACTTACTTACTTACTTACCTACTTACTTACTTATTTATTTATTATGTTTCTAATCTGCCTCTCTCTCTCAGGGATGGAGTTTGACAGCGTCTGTTGTCTTGTCAGTTGTGTTTATTTGACTGAAACCATGCCCCAAACCATAGTGTAACAATGCTGTACTGAGAGACACAGGGAGATTATGCTATACCGGATTAATTTGGATTTTTGCAAACTACCTCTATTGTATGGCGGTACTAAAGATTTCATGGCTTTTCAGAGCCGTGCAGTTCTGAAGTTGTGCAGTGAAAAGCAACTCCCAAAACCAACCTCACCACAGGGATTTCCCACAGACAAATCCTTAGCTCCTACCTGAGATCCAATAAGAAGTTTGGCAAAGTGAGGAAGAATGCGTTCTATAGATTTAAGTTCAAGGCCACTGATAAAGTTATAATGTGCTAAATAGAAGCATATACAGGAGAAACTATAGCTATTGAAAGAAAAAGTATTCCAGTCAGTGTGGGAAAACATGGTATGTTAACTGACACTTTGCCTCAGGAAAAAAAAAACATTGAGAATTTGTGGTGTTGTGGTGACTCCTGCATCACAATAGCCACAACAGAATGCTTATGGAGTTTGCTTATGGCATCCAGGTCATGGTTGTCCCAAAGGTGCTTTTTCAAAAGGCAAGTGGACTTTGCTTTTCATTACAGACGTTTTGCTTCTCATCTAAGAAGCTTCTTTAGTTCTGACTGAATGTTGGAGCATGGAAGGATTTATGTTCCTTGCAGTCATCTGGTCATTGACTGAATGAGTGCTAATGACTAGATGACTGCAAGGAATGCAGATCCTTCCATCCTCCACCATTCAGCCAGAACTAAAGAAGCTTCTTGGATGAGAAATGAAATGTCTTGAAGGAAAATCCAATTGCCTTTTCAAAAAGCACCTTTGGGACAGCAACCACCAAAATTGAGCATGGTCATCTTTTTCCAAGCATAAATAGGTCGAAGAGTAGAGTAGGCTGCCTTGATGAACACATATTCATTTTACATGCATACCAGCATCTGAAAAACAAGTTTTAGCTATATTAGCTTTCCTTAACTGAATGTTGTCCAGATGTATTGGGACTGCAGTTCCCCAAATACTCAAAATAACATGGCAAAAATGTGCTGGGTATTCAACACATCTGGAGCACAGCAGATTGGAGAAAGATGTTCTGAGCTATAAACTCATTTTCACTCTCCAGGAATTTTATGGACTAGATGTCTCTGGACGGGCTAGAAGAGCTTTTGAAGAAAATAGACAACTTCCACATTTCTTTAATGGGAATCTAAATTGTTATAAAACAAGCAAGATTTGCTGAGCAGGTGGCCTCAAATGACCAGCAAATTGCCTGGGGACTACCAATGACATGTAGTATAGGAAAATGGGGACTTATACTTACCCCAAAAGATATTCAAAATACCAACAGTTTTATAATCTTAAACCCTGCTGTTTTTATCTGATGCTTGCACTGTGACTGTAATTCATATGCTTAGAAAAATATGTCCCAAAATATTATTTTCTGTGCAAATATGGAGCTTCAATGAGGCATCTGTGTAATTTACTTATACAAGCTGTGGGCATTCAACCATTAAATGCTGCATTGTCTCTGGCTGAGTGCCATGTAAGCGGCAAATTAGGTCCAAAGCATCTTGAATTATGTGTCAGTGATAGCATCTTGTTAGAATCACTTTATTTTAAGATATAGCTATATTGCATTTTCTTCCATTTGTAACTTGATGATCTTTTTTACCTTCTATTTTTATTTTTAGCTTTTGATGTTAGAGCTTCAGCCTCTGCTGGTTGTGAAATCTTTGATAAATACAGGATATTCCCCCCACCCCTTTCAACTTTGAGGAGGCCTCTGGGACTTTACAATGCCATTTCTGAACTCTTGTGTAGAAGAGGAGCTATTTTATAAAGGCAATTAAATGTGGCATTTTCCATACTGACAACAAAACAAGACAACAGGTGCTTTGTTAACCTGGCAGCCAGTCTCAGATAATGGCTCAGAATTTTCAATATTTACTTCCAGAGGAGAAACCTTCCATTTAATTTTCAGCCTGAATTATAATCAACATACGTTTTTCAGACCCCATGTGAACTTATATTTTAATAGCAGGCAAGGCCTTTTAGATACAGATTTTGTAATCCAGGGGCTTTCATTTGCACCTGTATTCAGAGATCTGTGATTGCTAGAGCTACTCTGATGTCCTAAGTGCGCACAATTGTGATACTTTTGGAAAAGAATCCCATTATGCTTGGCCTGAAGCCTGTGATTGTGAGAAATGCTATTGAACAGCAAACCGACAATGGCTTTTTCTTAGATGCTTCACACACTCTAAAAGCAGCTGTTTCTGTTTGGACAATATTTGGGGAAAGGGTATTATTTGGCTGGAATTGTTTTGCTGGTGGGAAGCTGGCTTGTTTTCTTGCTTTCCTTGGGCTTCATCTTGAGAGGCATCTTGGTGGGGCTGGCACTGTCTTCATGCTATGAAAAATAAAAAAGAAAACCATGCCCACAACTCTTTGCAAAGCAGTGTTTTGTATGCTGTGGTTCAGGGCCTGCTCCCACCACAAAGCCAGTCCCAGCACAGCCCACAGCCAAGCTGGGCAAATCTTGTCAACACCAGGAGCAAGAAAGCGAAGGTCAACTGGGACGGCAGCTTGCAGGACAGCAGGGGTCCTGAAGTGCTGTGGTGACTGGAACTGGGCTGGACAACTATAGTTTTCTGGGGAATGGTAAACAGAGCTGTGAGATTCTGAGACTGCTTGTTGCCCCACAAGGCAGGATGCAGGATAGCCGAAGGGCAGCAATTGGTGGGTGGGTGGAATTGGAGCAGTCCCTCATCTTATTGAGTTGCAAGGCTAGGCGGGACCAAGCCTGAAATAACTTGGATTGGGATGGTTCTTCAGCTAACAATCAGTAAAATTTTGGTTATCACAATACAAAAAGATGTCGAGACTCTAGAACAGGGGTGTCAAACTTGTGGCTCATGTCCCAAATGCGTCGCGCACTGGCCACACTCATGCCTGGTTTAGCAAAGGGGAAAAAGTCACGATACATCACATGATGCTGCCGTGATGACTCGAGTTTGACATCCCTGCTCTAGAAAGAGGTCACAGAAGAGCAACAAAGATGATTAGGGGACTAGAGGCTAAAATTTATGAAGAACGGTTGCAGGAATTGGGTCAGGTTTAATGAAAAGAAGGATTAGGAATGAGAAGATAGCAGTGTTCCAATATCTAAGGAGTTGCCACAAAGAAGTGGGAGTCAACCTATTCTCAAAACACTGGAAGGCAGGACAGGAAGCAATGGATGGAAACTAATGGAGGAGAGAAACAACCTAGAAATAAGGAGAAATTTCTTGATAATTAAAATAATTAATCAGTGGAACGCCTTGCCTTCAGAAATTGGGGGTCCTCCACAGTGGTGAAATGTAAAATTTGTTACTACCGGTTCTGTGGGCGTGGCTTGGTGGGGGGTAATGTGACTGGGTGGGCATGGCCAACTTTTTTTTTACTTTTAAAAACATTTTTTCTACAACCTCTTCGCCTGAGGAAGTTGTAAAAAAATTGCTTTTAAAAGGCTCTGACGATCCCAGCTGAGTTGCCTGATCGTCAGAGGCTTTTGTTTTCTTTTAAAAGCATGCTCAGCTGGGCATGGTGGGAGGCAGGGATTTTTGCTACCGGTTCTCCGAATCACCCGCCACCATCGCTACCAGATTGGGTGATCCAGTCCGAACTGGGAGCATTTCACCCCTGGTCCTCCATCACTTGAGGTTTTAAAGAATAGATTGGATGAGGTGTCTGAAATGGCATAGAGTTTTCTGCTTGAGGAAGGGGTTGGACTAGAAGACCTCCAAAGTCTCTTCCGACTTTGTTATACTATTCTCCCTATCGATGGCAATGGGGATTGCCAAGAATGCAGTTGGTAAACAATATGGTCATGTCATATCTGTTTTTACAACATTGCTTAGCGACCACAATTCAAGTCCCAATTGTAGTTGTAAATCGAGGATTATCTGCATTTGTTTATTTCTTTCCTCATTGGCACACTGTCTGCCCACCTAAAGGGGGAAATCCAAATAAACAAAACATTATAACTGAAGGAACGTTTGTCCTTCACGTGTGTCAACAGTCAAAAAGAGCCTCAGATAGCTCAACAGGCTAAGTAGCCTGTTATTAACATTCAGCTGTCTGCAATTATTTAAAGTTCGAGGCTCAAGGTTGACTCAGCCTTCCATCCTTTCTAAGGTAGGTAAATTGAGGACCCAGTTTGTGGGGGCAATAAGCTGACTTTGTATAAAAAATATACAAAAGTATGAAGGCTATTGCTTAACGCATTGTTTAAAAAAAAAACAATCTTCCCAAACCCCATCCAAGGATGTGTTTAAATAATGAATGGAAGTAAACTGGAACTAAAGCACTTCATACTATATATATATAGTAGCTATGTTTACGATTAATAATAAGGCAGAAATTTCACATAAAGAAAAATATGACATTTTAAAATAATTGCCTAGAATTGTCATTCATACAGAAGGCAAATTCTTATCCATTGTTCCCTACTCACATTGCTTGAATTGTTTGCTCATAACAGATTCAAGAGTTTACAGCATCAAATCATTTGTTGATGTTTATTTCTTTTAAAATATTTCACTATTTAAGCAAAGTCTTGATGACAAAATAGTTCCTTCTGACTTGGGTATTGTTTTGAAACATTCCTTTTTTCTGACACCATTTTGTCAGTGAGGGCAAGAAACTTTAACGATAAAAGTTTAAAATACTAACAAGAGTGTATGGATTTTGGATCCATTCCAATGAAGAGCTGGCTAACACTAATGCACATTAGGCCTGTACCACAGTCTCACACAAGCCGTACCAACTCTGCTTCTCCCTTGTATAAATGTGTCATGTTCAGGATACAGGTAAGCAAATGCCTGCATGTCCAGGTGTGTGCTTGTGCAGGGCCTGTTGTGTTTCTCAGCATGCCACATGCCTGAGTACTTCTCAGATTAAGACTCCACTGCCAAATGAGAGCTGGTGTTCTTTGTGTCTGCAGCAATACCAGCTCTTCTTCCTCAGGAAAGAGGATGTATCTACTGGCCAAAATGGCAGTTAAAACACCAGTGCATCTGAGGAGGAATGGAAGCTACAGATCTGCTAAATGTGTTTGATGACCTTATTCGATCCTACTGAAAGATGGGGATTCCTTAGGTAGATATTTAAGTTGGAAACAAGGATGCCTCATCCCTAGATTGGTTTACAGGTAGTCCTTGATATACAACCTAACGGAACTTGCCCAGTATGGTTGTAATGATCATAAAATGTGATTGACCCCAATTTTATGACCTCTTTGAAGTGGTCATTAAGTGAATATCATGATTGTTAAGCAAACAATGGGTTATTATGGGTGTGATTTTTCTGAAAATCCTGATTTTCAGCAAAACTGTCATAAAAGGGGGTCACGTGACCATAGGCCACTGCAAATGCCATAATTACAGCCTTCTTGCTGAATGTCCAAAGCTTAATCATGTGACCATGCAGGGAGCTCAACCATCAGAACTTTGAAAATTGTCAGTCAGAAAAGTGATTTTTGTTAAATAATGGCATAATCATGATTTTTGTGGTCAAGTCACATAATAAATCATTTATCTGCAGATCGCTGAATATTTTTCTTCACTTTCATCATGCAATTTTAATAATACCCTTGACTTATTTGATAGTGGCAAACTATTGTTCTTGCATTAATGTACCAAAAACTTCCTTGCCTATCCATCTCGCCCCTGAAGGTGCAATTCAGATTTGCAGTGTGATTTTTATGAGGTAAAATAAAAATTGTATTTTTTTCTCCCACACCCGTGTTCCCACAAGGAGTTGGCTTGGATGACAATATTAATTGTGAACTGCCATAAACTCAGAAAGACATTTTTCTTGTAGACAAATACAATTTAATTTTGAGAGGAGAAACTAGTTAAGTCTGGAGTAAAGGGTGGTGCCATCCTGAAGTTCATTACAAATGCTTTTGAATTGCGTTGTCCTCCAGGCCATTACTCATGATAATAAGAAAGTGTATATTTGAATATTGTGAGTACCTGATGTCTCACTATATCTGAGGAGAACAATTCTTTTTCTTTTCTATTTACGTTTTAAAAAAGAGAAACGGCTTTGTCACTGAGATAAACAAATAAATTATTATTAATATAGTTTTAAATCAGAAAGTTTTAAATCACCTTCACTTTGCTTTTTTTAAAGTTACATTTGGCTTCTTGCAGGTAGCAGAATACTGAAAGGTATATATCTTCTAAGCAATATTCTTTGTACTATGGAAAGTCTTTAGGGAAAAGAAATTCACCATTTGATGTGTCACAACAGTAAGCAAAAATACATTTCTGGGAACATTATTGTTTCTTGGAATTGGATTGTTTTGAACAAGTAAACTATTGTTTAGAGCACAAACCACCAACAAAGTTACTTAAGTAAGAAATGGATGATAAAAGATAAAATTCTGTATTAGTCGTAAGTGTGAAAAACATCCATAAACTGATTTTTTCAGTGCCATTGTAACTTTGATCCATCACTAAATGAATGGTTGCAAGTCAAGGACTACCTATATCTTCAGACAACTTTGGTGTATCTTATCCTTCCCCCCACCCCCCCACCCCCAATGTTGCTCTTTTATGTCATTCCCTTCTTGATACTCTGAAAAGGAATTATGGGAAAGTGTATGTGAATTTGTATGTATTTAAGAAAACGATTGGTTGCAGATGGGTGTTCGGTTGATACACAGACACTGCACAAATACATACATGAGAAATAGTTCATCCATTTTCTGATGTCCTATTAGATTCCACTTTATTCCGACGGTTTGGGAACACTTTCAGACAAAACTATAGTTGCAATTATATTAATGAATATCTTTAAATGACTGTTTTTATTCAACTTAATAAAAATATTGTGTTCCTTTGTAGATTTGGTGATAACTTCATTAGTGGAGCATAGTTGGTTTTTTTTTTAAAGATCTAAATTAAAAGGTGATTGATGAGCAGCCATTTGACTTGTACTAGTATATAAGTGAAGTATTGGATTATGTTAGAACTACCTAGAGTGAAGTCTATCTTCAGCTTTAGAAACAGACTGGGTGGCTGGACCTATCACCTTCTCTCATACCAACCTAGCATGGATAAAATAAAAAGAGGTTGTTTTAACAAGCCTTTTGCTTGTTGAGAAAAGACTGGATAAAGAAATAAACCTGATCTGTCCCCCTCTACACACACCCACAAAAACACAGCCAGTCGAGGGTTAAAGAAGCACTTGGCACACACCACAGTCCTTATCTCCAACTTGGCAGCGATATTCACACCGTCTGCCAAGTGCTTTAATTGTTCACAGAAAGAAAATCACATACGTAGCTTTACCAAAATCCATTCTTTAGCAGCTTCAGGCTACAATGACTACCAGATTGAGTTTTGTTCGTCACAGGGATCACTGACCACCACCCTCTCTTATATAGTCTCTGGGGTGTGGTCCAGTAACTCATTGGTCCTGTGACTCAAGTCCAGTGACTCAGGTCTATTCCCTCGCACGCCTCCTCAGCTGCTGCAAGCGCTTATCTCGCCTTCGTTGACGTGTGTCCAGGAATGACGTCTCTCCCTCACTCTCATCTGAGACACCTGTTTCCCCACTACTTTGCTCTCTTTCAGCTGTCACCTGAGATGGTGCCGGGGGGGGGGGGCTGGGAGATCTGGCTGGCTCCTCTTCCTCATGCTCAGAGCTTCCTTCCTCCAATGGGATAGGCTCAGAGGATGGGGCCACAACAAAACCCAGACCACCTTCACAGTCATCTATAGCATTTCTATCAGGGGTCAAATGCTCCCAATTCGGACCGGATCGCCCGATCTGGTAGCGATGGAGGTGGGTGGTTCAGAGAACCGGTAGCAAAAATCCCTGCCCTCCCCCATGCCCAGCTGAGCCACAAAATCATCAGAGACTTTTTTTTTTACTTTTAACCCCCCCCCCTTTTTAAAATGCCTCTGATGATCCCAGCTGAGTTGCCTGATCGGCAGAGGCTTTATAAAAAAGCCTCTTCTGATCAGGCAACTCAGCTGGGATCGTCAGAGCCTTTTGAAAGCATTTTTTTACAACCTCTTCGCTGAAGAGGTTGTAGAAAAAATAGTTTTTAAAAGTAAAAAAAAAAAATGGCCACACCCACCCAGTCACATTACCCTCCCCACCAAGCCACGCCCACAGAACTGGTAGTAACAAATTTTAGATTTCACCACTGGTTTCTATTTTATTTATTTAGTCAAACATGTACAAGATAGCAGGTATAGATATAAACATAAACTTAAATAAAGGAAGTAGGTACAGATAAATGGCGACAGTAGGACAGGGATGGTAGATATGCTGGTGCGCTTAAGCACCCCCTCCCCCTTTATGGATCTCTTAGGAATAAGGTGAGTTCCACGGTAGACAGTTGGAGGTTGAAGCTGTGAGGGTTTGAGGCTGTAACAACAGAGTCAGGTAGAGCATTCCAGGTGTTGACCACTCTGTTGCTGAAGTCGTATTTTCTGCAATTGACTTTGGAGAAGTTTACCTTGAGTTTGTATCGATTGTTTGCCCGTGTATTATTGTGGCTGAAGCTGAAGAAGTCACTGACAGGTAAGATGTTGTGAAATATTTCTGGACCCGCTCAGTTGTGTTAATGTCCGATATACAGTGTGGATTCCAGGCGGGTGAGCTGTATTCAAGAATACTGTATTCTAGCTCCCCAAGCTTTAATTCAAGCCAAGGAAGTAACACTATGTGGGATTTGCAGCATTTGCAGGAACCATTTTCAATCGGAAAACAAAAGCATTCCTGAAGAATGTGAATAATGGAGAAATCTCACAAGAACAAGTAAAACATTGAGATGCCCTGCTTTTTTTTTTTAAATTTGATTTATATGCTGCCCTTCTCCGGAGACTCAGGGCAGCTTATAATGCGTTAAGAATAGCCTTCATACTTTTGTATATTTATACAAAGTCAGCTTATTGCCCCCAGAAACTGGGTCCTTAATTTACCTACCTTAGAAAGGATGGAAGGCTGAGTCAACCTTGAGCCTGGTGAGATTCGAACTTACAATAATTGCAGACAGCTGGTGTTAATCACAATGCTTTTAGTCTGCTGAGCTATCCAGGCTTCTGCTAGAAGGTAATACAACTTTTGGAAATGGGAAAGTAGTTTTCAGACCAATATTACTTTTAATACAGAAAGGGTGGTAGTGGAATATCTGTTTTACTATGTAATGTGCAGCTGTCAAGCACATAACTCTATATTACATAGTCCTAAAAAGTCCTAAAAAGAAGACCTTCATTTTATTAAACACATATTAAATCTGAACTGCTGTATTTATTTCATTGTTGTGTGTGTGTGTTTGTGTGTGTGTGTGCAGTCAGTTCAAATTATACCCAATTGAACAGAGATAGAAATAATGACAGTTTTTTTTAAAAAAATTGTGAGTAAATAAATCAAAACATGCCAAAATGTGCCTTATAGAAAAAAAAGACAACTCTATAATTTATTTCTGCATTCATCAACAATGTTTTGTTGAAGGAGGAATATATATTCAGTGTTGACTTAATTTTTATTTAAAATGTCTTAATGAGTTCCCGGTAGTGGGAGAAAACATTGAGTAATGAAGGCACTATTTGAAAGGAAAGACTTCTTGACATCTTTCAATTGATTGCCAACAATATTTGATTACACATATTTAGCATTTTAGTTTTCCTCTCAGTTTAAAACTATAATGCTGCTTCCCCCACCCCCAGTTATTTTGTTTTATTTAATTTATCTTGAGAGGTTATGCAGATAGTGTGAATGAATGATTTTTCTTGCCTGCCTCTGTATGTCTTTTATTCCATAAGGAAGCTACTGATGTTTCTTATAAAGACCCTCTGGCTTTCTGGAATCCTTTAGTATGCTGGTAATGTACTAAGTAACCTTTGATACTTTTAAAATCAGTGATTTTCAAAGGTTCTAGAGAACCTTTTTTCACATCATGCTTGATGTCTGGTTTGGCCAGATAAATTGCATTTCAGCTAATACCTACCTGCAGAGATCAGTTTCTTGCATGCTTTTTAAGTTTACTTGATATAATATGCTGGCTTATAATACCGTAGAAAGTTAGCATATGGAAATAAATAAATTTTTAAAAAATTAAATTAAATTAAAAAAAAAAGGGGGGGGTGTGCATAAGAGCCCTGTCCCTGTCCTAATGTCTATTTATATCTATTTTATGTATCCAATCCATGTTTTTACTTATGACTTAATACATTCCTGACAAATAAATAATAAAAAATGTTCTATAGTTCCAGCTTTTCACAAAGCGGCGACAATGAATTAGTTTGTACTGTTTATTTATACAAAAACACATATCCATCATACTTTTAGTAGAAGAGAATATCAGGGTTAAAGCATGGGATCTTCAGTGCTCCTTGAGCTTGGTTATTTGCTCGACAAATTTTTATTAGATGAAATTTGTCATCTAATGATGTCACCAGGTAACATCTTCAGGAGCAAAAGGTGAAACTCTTTGCATCCTTCTGTCCTCTATTGATGTTGCTGCCATTCACTATATCACAACATAACTTTCAGTCATTGTAAACCATCCTTGATTTCACTACAATCCTATTTTACTTTATACATACATTCTTCTTATCTAAAACTTTTGACCCCTCTTTTTCAGAATCTCATCAACTCCACCCAACCGCAACCTCTTCTCAACACATTCATTCTTTCTTTATATATTTGTTTTGCAGTTTGATTTTCATTCATCGCCCCCGTATGACCAAGCTCCCCGACACATTTTTTTCCTACTTTTCAGTTTTGTATTCCACCACTGTCCGCTTAGCACTTGTTCATTGCTGACCCTACTGTATGTCTCTTCTCTCTAAACTCAGAGAGAAAGATCAACTAGTACATTTATTAGCAATTGGAAAAATCTCAGGGACTGTTTGCTGAAAAAAGAAAAAAAAATGAATGGTTGATTTATGGATTTGATGATTAGAAAGGCTGGATTTTGCAATCTTTGATGCAACCTTAGAGAAAGGGCAAAATATATACTTATAACTGCTGTTCAGAAGACTGAAGGCCACTTACTTATACTTTTTTTAAATTTTTCTTTCTTTTCTACTTTATCAATATTTCTTTTTCACCTTTCTAGTACTGTTATCCCTTTCTCTTATCTTCATAATTATACCAGAGGTGAAATGCTCCTGGTTCGGACCGGATCGCCTGATCTGGTAGCGATGGTGGTGGGTGGTCCGGAGAACTGGTAACGAAAATCCCTGTACCCCTCCCCCACAATGCCCAGCTGAGCCGCCTGATCATCAGAGGCTTTTTTTTTTAACTTTTAAAAGCATTTTTTCTACAACTTCTGCCGAAAAATGCTTTTAAAAGTAAAAAAAAAAAAAGCCTCTGATGATCGGGCAGCTCAGCTGGAATTTCAGAGGCTTTTCAAAACATTTTCTTCTGCAACATCTTCCAGGGAAGAGGTGGTTAAAAAAATGCCTTGAAAAGGCTCTGACGATCAGGCAACACAGCTGGGATTGTCAGAGCCTTTTCAAAGCATTTTTAAAACCACCTCTTCCCCAGATGAGGTTGCAGAAAAAAATGCTTTAAAAGTCTCTCTGATCATCCCAGCTGAGTTGCCTGATCGTCAGAGAGACTTTTCAAAGCATTTTTTAAAATGATCAGGCAACTCAGCTGGGATCATCAGAGAGACTTTTAAAGCATTTTTTTCTGCAATCTCTTCAGCAACCAACTTTTAATTCCATATTCACTCAATAAAACTTTATAAGTAAAACCCATTCAATCCATAACTGTCTTAACCAAGAGATGTGCAGTCTCTCTGCCCGTCACATCTACAATTTTATTGTCACTTTAGGAAGAGTAAAAATTGGTCTGCCCATCCTCTGCCTGACATAGTCATGCTATAGATCCCACATTTTGCTCATGTCTTTTCGAGTACCCCTTGAGTCAGAATTAGGTCCACTATCTAATCAAGTGTGTTTAACTATCCAATACGCCCCCGTTTTTTGTTTTTTGTTTCGCATTTACTCTGGCTATCTTCCCTTTGTATTAGAAAGAACCATATTTTTTCAGTTGTCGCACACATATTGTAGTATTCAGGGACATGAATACTTGCAGGGACGTGCTGAGGACTTTGTTCAATATCTGGATGATAAAATAACTCAGATTCGGGATGATCTGGCTGCTGACTGGGTTAGTTCGGGCGAGGTGACTGAGCCCGGTCCTGAGAGTGTTATCTGGGCCGAGTTCGATCCTGTGGCTCCCGAGGACATGGACAGGATTCTGGGAAGACTGAACGCTACCACATGTTTATTGGACCCGTGTCCCTCCTGGTTGGTGCTGGCCTCCCGGGAGGTTACACGAGACTGGCTCCAGGAGATTATAAACACTTCTTTGAGTGAGGGTGCCCTACCGACCGCTTTGAAGGAGGCGGTGGTGAGGCCCCTCCTCAAGAAGCCCTCCCTGGACCCAGCTGTTTTGGCTAATTATCGTCCAGTCTCCAACCTTCCCTTCCTAGCGAAGGTTGTTGAGAGTGTGGTGGCGTGGCAGCTCCCCCGGTACCTGGATGAAGCTGTCTATTTAGACCCGCTCCAGTCCGGCTTCAGGTCTGGTTACAGCACTGAAACGGCATTGGTCGCGTTGGTGGATGATCTCTGGAGGGCCCGGGGTAGGAGGTACTCCTCTATCCTGGTGCTGTTAGACCTCTCAGCGGCTTTTGATACCATCGACCATGGTATCATGTTGCGCCAGTTGGAGGGATTGGGGGTGGGAGGCACCGTTTTATGGTGGTTCTCCTCCTACCTCTCCGACCGGTCGCAATCTGTGTTGACAGGGGGGCAGCGGTCGACCCCGAGGCGCCTAGTGTGTGGGGTGCCACAAGGGTCGGTCCTCTCGCCCCTTCTGTTCAACATTTATGTAAAGCCGCTGGGTGAGATCATCCGTGGTTTTGGGGTGGAATTCCATCAGTACGCTGATGACACTCAGCTGTACATTTCCACCCCAGACCACCCCAACGATGCCATGGAAGTGATGTCCCAGTGCCTTGAAGCTGTGCGGGTCTGGATGGGGAGAAACAGGCTTCGACTCAACCCCTCCAAGACCGAGTGGCTGTGGCTGCTGGCGTCCCGATATAGACAGCTGACTCCATCGCTGGTTATTGGGGGCGAATCATTGGCCCCCACGGAAAGGGTTCGCAACTTGGGCGTCCTCCTGGATCCACGGCTGTCATTAGAGGATCATACGACAGCTGTGGCCAGGGGGGCTTTTTATCAGGTTCGCCTGATACGCCAGTTGCGGCCCTTTCTAGATCGGGACTCCCTTCGCACAGTCACTCAGGCACTCGTCACGTCTCGCCTGGACTACTGTAATGCTCTCTACATGGGGCTCCCCTTGGGATGCACCCGGAGGCTTCAGCTGGTACAGAATGCGGCTGCGCGGGGGATTATGGGAGCGACGGAGCGCTCCCACGTGACACCTCTCCTGCGTGAGCTGCATTGGTTGCCGGTTGACTTCCGGATGCGTTTCAAGGTGCTGGTAATCACCTTTAAAGCGCTCCATGGCTTAGGACCAGGGTACTTACGGGACCTCCCACCGGCCGGTTCGCTCCCACAGAGAGGGCCTCCTCAGGGTGCCGTCAGCCAGACAATGTCGGCTGGCGACCCCCAGGGGGAGAGCCTTCTCTGTGGTAGCCCCCACCCTCTGGAACGATCTTCCTCCAGAACTGAGAACAATTGCTGACCTCCGGACTTTTCGTCGTGCTCTGAAGACCTATCTCTTTCAACGTGCCGGACTTGCCTGATCCCTTCTATTTTTAAAAATTTTTTAGAACTTTTATCTGTTTTTAAACTTTCAGCCTAATTTATATCTGTTTTAGTATGATTTTAACTTTTTTGTATTGGTTTTTAGTTGGCTGTTCACCGCCCTGAGTCCGTCAGGAGAAGGGCGGTATATAAATTTAATAAATAAATAAATAATAAATAAATAAATAAATTCACACACATATTAAATAAATTTCCCAGGTACTCTAAGTAAATTGTAGAATTAGAACTGCAGAAAAAACAATTGCCTTCCATTGAGGACCTGTATACTGCACAAGTCAAAAAGGGGGCTGTGAAACTATTTAAAGACCCTTAGCATCTTGAACATAAACTGTTTCAACTCCTATCCTCAAAACGACGCTGTGAGGCACTGCACATGAGAAGAACTAGACACAAGGACAGTTTTTTCCTGAATGCCCATCACTCTGCTAAATAAATAATTCCCTCAACACTGTCAAACTATTTACTAAGTCTACTATTAATCTTATCATCGTTCCTATCACCCATCTCCTCCCACTTATGACTGTATGACTGTAACTTTGTTGCTTGGATCCTTACAATTTATATTGATATTGTTTCCTGATTGCTTATTTGTACCCTATGACTATCATTATGTGTTGTACCTTATGATTTTGATGAACGTATCTTTTCTTTTATGTACCAAGCATATGCGCCAAGACAAATTCCTTGTGTTTCCAATCACATTTGGCCAATAAAAAGTTCTATTCTATTCTATTCTATTCTATTCTATTCTATTCTATTCTATTCTATTCTATTCTATTCTATTCTATTCTATTCTATTCTATTCTATTCACCACATCCATATTTCTTTCTCTCACCCCCCCTTAAAACATTTTATTAGATTATAGAATAAAATACAAAATACAAAAGCAAATAGGAATACACGGGGTGGTGGTGGTGGTGGTAAGGCAAAAGCGAAATGAGTGAGGAAAGGAGAAAATAAAAGAAAAAGTGTTGACTTCCAACTCTCTCTGTTGCCGTAAAACAAAGCATTAACATCAAACAACAACTTTTTACTTTTCCATAATAGTATAAACTAGCCATTTCTACAGAAACAAATCAATCAAATCAATAAAAACTGAAAATCAAAGTTTCATTTTTTCCCCATGTCATGCACAAAGTCCAGAAGTGGTCTCCATGTAACAACAAAAGTACTTATATTCTTTTCTTTGATCAAAACGGTCAATTTAGCCATGTCTGCCAACTCCATCAGCTTCTGTAGCCATTCATCCATGGTGAGAATCGAAATATCCTTCCATTTTGTGCGTATAGTAGCCTTGCTATATCCATATTTCAACATCTCTTCAGTTACATCATCTATGCTAGTCTTGCCATTTTTCAACATGTTCATGGTGTTTCTTATTTCCTTTCTATCATCTTCCCCCCTAACTTTTCCTAACTCTTAACTTTTATTACATTGATTTTAATTCTTACCCAGATGACACACCATTCAGCATTTCTCTACTCCTGCATAAACTTATGGTTCTGGGTGTTCCCCGGCTTCATGGCAGCCATCTTGGCTGGCGCGGCTCCTAGAATTCAGATGAGGGGGTTTTCTGAGTCAGGGAGCAAAGATGTGGCTCCCCTCGACCTGCAAGGTCCTTTGCTTCACCACCACTCCAAGGTGGCTATGGCTTCTAGTGAAGCCCCCAAAAGGGAGAGTTTAGAATGGACCCATGGAGATCATAGATCTTGCACTGAAGGTGCCAGAAGTTCAACCGGAAGCCCCATTGATTTTAATTCTGATGTTTAATATATCACTACCCCCTTCTAAGTATGAATCTCCAAAACACTTCTTCCAGGATGCTGGGACTTTCTTGTTTAGCCCCCTTGACCCATTACACACTCACTGACCCAAACCCCACACATTTCCATAAAAATTGACCTGCATTGTTTTTACCTTTATTGTAAATAGGTTATTGCTGCTGTTTGCAATTATATTTTATTTATTTATTATATATTTCTGTGCACAGTCAACCAACCAACAACCAGTCCACTAACCATGTTCATTGACCAATGTCAATGAATGAATACATGATCAAAACAGAAACTATGAAATATAAGAGAAACTAAGATAAAAAAAAACCCAGCAGATACATTAGCAGAAGAAAAGATAAGTGCAATCCTTGAGACAATTAAACTATTCAAACAGGAATAAATTGAAACATCAGTGGTAAAATACTGATAAAAATTAAGCTCAGAACTAAGTTAAATGTCTAATAAAATGTTAATCAGGAAATATTAGAAAAATAATAATGAACCAAATTTTAAGAAAAACAATTGACTTTCCTAGGATCAAAAAAGATTTGTGTGGTTAATAAAAAGAAATAAGCTATAATCAGTCTGTTGAAAAAGTTGACCTCATCTATCTGTATACACATAATACAATAGTTCTGCTTATTTTTTTGAGGAAATTGTTCACTTATAACCATTTTTTTAATCGTCAGCCACTTTTATTTTATCATTCCATGAAACATCTTTTAAATATTTCTTAGCATAATTCCATATATTTCTTTGAAACATAATTCTTTTTATTCTCGTCTAAACAGCTTCTACATCGTTTTCCTTATGTCTTTTTTTCATTCTTCTGGGAGATTAATATTCTTTTTTCTCTGGACTCATACTTTGTCTTCCCACAGTCATTCTGCTTCAACGTTTCTTTTTTCTATATCCATTTTTTTTCAAGACCAGCTCCTCTCACTATCAAAAAAAATGGTCTGTTTCACATTCAAAATTTCCTATTATTCTGTTATCCTTCACTAATTCTCTCAATCTGTCATCATAAATAACAACTCCATCATGCTTAAGATTTATATTGATTCCCATGTGCACATAGGGATAGATTGTGCTTAAATCTTATCTTAAACTCACACACACACACTTACCCTTCAACTCTGAACTTTTGCTAAGTGGTTACATATCATATAGTCAAAGCCCTTATTCATTCATCAGTCAAACATTTTTTTTTTTGGTATTCTCTCATCTTGTTCCTACTGATCCATTATGATACCTATCATAATTTATTATTGGCTCATACTTATTTGGAATGTTACACAACTTTCCCACAGTCTCATCCCATGTTTTACAACTGGAGTGTAGAATGCAACAATTGTCAGTGAATACTTATATTCTGTTCTGCTTTCCATAATTAATAAATACACTAAAGATAATTAATTGGGAGTATAGTAACAATTGTCTTAACTTTAAGATAGTGATTTACAAATAAGGGGACCATACGTACTGCGATCCCTTAGTAATTTACATTTTACGAACAATGCTATAAACAGCATCTGACAGTTCTGTTAACTTTCTCGCAGAGCTTTGATGGAAATACAAATGCTGGCTTTTCTGTTTGCTTATGTGTTTGCAACATCGTTGCATATCTTTAACTCTCTGCCTCTGTGTTTGTCCCTTTTGTGGGTTAGATTTATATCTTGTTTTTCCTCCAGAAGATCAAGGGGTTTACAAGGGAGAATTAATCTTATTAGCTCAGACAGAAGGAAATATGGCCAAGCAAATGGGGAGTTGACAGAACTGGTAGAAAATGAGCCTGTAGCCATAACAGCAGCTGATAAGCTCACAGTGCTCAAATAACCATCAATGTGAAGCAACAGTGACCATGTAATGGCATGTGGGAAAGACCTTGGGAGAAAGGCATAGAGATGCTGCCAAGGGAATATAGTATAGGCTTACAAAAAAAAAAAAAAAAAAGAATCATCTAGTTGCGATTCCTATCTGGTTTATCCCAGAAGACTTACATCAATCTTGATTCTATTTTATTATAAAGCTATACTAACAGAATCTTGCATGTTTGAAAGTACAATCCTTCCCCTTGTCTCCTTTACACCCTGAGAAACTAACCTGTTGAGGGTTATGCTATCTATAATCTGATTGTTTCCTTGGCAGTATCACTTGGTTCAGACTCTCAAAATACCATTATAGAATATTAAGAACATTTTAACTACTACTAGATGCACTATAGTATACTGTATGTATAACTGTAGTAATATATCTGCTCTGTTCTTCTGGTATCTAATATAGAGAGACCAAACTCTTAAAACATCCATGATCTCATTAAGAAAACAACCCATTCAACCCAACTCAGCCAAATCTGAAGTATTGCATTCTTCAACGGTATCTTACAAATAGCCAAAATTCAGTATAGTCACATACAGACAAGTTAGATATAAATCTGCGTCTAAGTGAAATAAAATAAACTTTATTTGAAGTTGATACAAAAACCAAGAAGCAGAGGGAGACAAATGTGGTGCCCCAAAATAGAATGTAGTCTCTGAATAAATTATCAGCTGTATTTTTCTATGATGGAAGTGGAGACAGGTATCAAATGAATTGGGAAAATTGATAATTACTGGGAGAAAAATATATTTTCATATTATGTAGGTTCTATAATATTGGACTAGGCTCCTTGCAAATATCTTATTTTACCATATTTGGGAAGTGCAATATTAGTTTTGTGGACGATACAAACAAAGTGAGATCCAGGCATTTTAATAGCAACTTGATTAAAATAATTGAGACATGTAAGACCACCTCCCTGCTGTCCTGTCCCTCAAACCTAAACAAATTGCAGCAGCTTTGTAACTTTGTGTGAATGTATTCCGTTTTACTATCCTCCCACTGCATTTTGACTGACACTCTTTCCAGCTGGCCAATTATAGGCCAGGAAAAAAGCACTTGATGTTGGGTAGCCATTAGCTTTGCTTCATGGAAAGAATTTGTAGAGAGACTAACACTAACATTAGGAATATAACTTGAACAGGAAAGATTTATTATGTAAATAAAAATATGCTTTATTTAGAAAATAACATGGTGGTAGGAAGTGGTAAATGAGGGAGATACACCTGGTAGGACCCAGAAGAAGGGCCTTCTCCGTGGTGGCTCCCTCTCTCTGGAACATCATTCCCCCAGAGATTAGAACAGCCCCCACTCTAATACTTTTCCAGAAGGCACTGAAGACCTGGTTCTGCCAGCGGGCCTGGGGAACCCAGAGCGGGATGGAGCCCATTAAATGGCTGGTGTGATCTGCTGTCACTGGGGCAGGAGGTGTGGGATGATTTTATGATATTAATTTATTTGATTCTTTTATTAGTTTGTTTTTTAATGTGGTTTTAAATTATGTAAGCTGCCTCGAGTCGCCATGAACAAATAGGCGGCAATATAAATTCAGTAAACAAATAAAATAAAATAAATAAATTATTTCAGTCTGCCAGTATTGCTAAGGAACTATAGTGTGGTCTATTATGGAATGAGAGTGGGTCAGTTGAGAACTGCAGCTGAATAAGAAGATGAGAGATTCAGAAGAAAAAAGGCAATTGAATTGAGAGAGGAAGGAACTGATAATCACTGCCTTTTATTTCTGGATCTTGTCTGACATTTCTATTTAACACTTTCAATGTTAGTATAAATAGTCTCTTAAGAATATCAGTTTAACCATAGGAAGCATGTTGCATGGATAGGTGCAAAGTAAGTTTTGTTGGATAATGAAAAGAAAGTTCTCTGCTACAAATATCGTCTTACATTTACAAGTGTAGAATGCTAATGTTTGCAAAGTTGAACTTGAACAGCCGGTACTCAAATCCCAAACTTGTTCTTCACTTACTACAGGAAAGCCCCAAAGACAGAAAGATCTCCAATGCCACTGAGTGGTTGGAAAAGCTACCATTTGGAGTAAAAGGAAAGGTTGTGGTAGTGGTGGTGGAGGAGGAAATTTGAAACACATCTTGGAATTGGTTTACCAGATGAATATTGAAAAGGCTTTACTCATGATTATGTTGATTATTTCAAGTTGTCTGGATCTGGTCCATGGGTGTTAAGAGGGGGTGAGGTTTATCCCAACGAACCGTGAACCTGTTCACATGCAAATGCACTGAAATAAAACTGACAGAGGAGTCTTGTAGAAAAATATACTTTACTAAAAAACATTAAAAGGACTACATCTTTAAAAACACAACAATAACAAAACTTATCTTCATTAGCTGAAGCCAGGCCGTCTCCTTAAATTCCTCTCCACAATACCAAAACCAGTCCTCTTAACCCTTTCCAAAGAGGAAGGAAGAAACTAATACAACACTAAGTGGTTTCAGAATCGGTACATCATCGAAGTAATGGAAAGCGGCAGAGCTTCTCAGCAGAAAGAATGAGAAAGGTCCTGAGTCAAAACACCTGTAGAGTTGATTCAATGTGGCTTGAAGCTTCTGACAGGGAAACTCTCCACTCTCCCTTTTGGTCGTGGCTTCAGCAGCAGCAGCAGCAGCAGCAGCAGCAGCAACAGCTCAGAGACAACAACAGATGCTAGCTTGCAGGCATATGCTAGCTTGCATGCTCAGCTCAGCAAAGGCAAGCTTTCTAGCTCAGCTTTTAGCTCTGAGCTTCAGCTTTTAGCTCAGGCATTTTAGTGACTTTGTTTCAGCTCTGTTTGCTCCAGCTTGTTGTTAGTTAGCTCAGCTCTAGCTAGCCCTTCTATATGTGTCAGGTCCCTGTGTTTGGCTCTCTCTGGGTGACCACTTTAGCAGGCAGCAAGCTCCTACTTATATAGGGAGTGAATAGGCAATTAACTAGGGCGGGGAAGGCTTGCAGTTAACTGCGAGGCAGAGATAGGCCTGTTTGAATCCTTACAGTTTGTAGCTAATCACATAGTCACAGCAATTCTGCAAGCACTTCTGACAATGGGTCTATGGTAGAAGTGGGTTTCAGCAGGTTCTGACTGGTAGCAGAAATTTTGAGTAGTTCGGAGAATCGGTAGTAAAAATGCTGACTGGCCCTGCCCCCATTAATTCTCCGCCTCCCAAATCCCAGCTGATCGAGAAGAAATAGGATTTTGCAGTAACCTTCCTCTGGAGTGGGGTGGGAATGGAGATTTTACAGTATCCTACCCCTGCCATGCCCACCAAGCCACGCCACCAAGCCACGCCCACAGAACCAGTAGTAAAATTTTTTTAAACCCACCACTGATCTATAGGAAATAGATTAATCTAACACAAACAGGATGCTTTAAAAAATGAAATTCCAAATTTGGTAGCCTTGTAGCAAGGCCCCCCTCTGGATTTTATGTAGGACAAACAGGTCAGATTTTTCATTAAAAAATATATATATATCAATGGACACAGGCTTGACACCAGGACTTGAACAAGGACAAAGTAAAATCAAAGTCTTTTTATCTCCAGCGACACTGCATTACTGATCTCAAAGTTTCACAGACTTAATGCTACATTCCACCCATGAGCATTTTAGTATGTTACCTAAATTTGCCAGATGTCATTGCTTGTCTTAGACGTTCTTGGATTGTCCTGTGGTTTTCCTACTGAGCCTAAAATTGTTCTCATATTTTGCCATTAATAATAGCCTACAACCTTAATGCTAGCTGATTATTCATTTCATTTACAAGAAATGCTGAAAGTAAAGCTTTATACAAAAGGGAAACTTAACCTCCATTGTCCTCGGGTAGAACAAAATAATGCACACTTCAGTCCAGTATTTTAAGTAACAAATACTTTTGACATTTTGTGAGCATTTCCTGCATCTGAGTGACCCAAACTGGCTTTTCAATAGAGAAGAAGGCAGGAAATAAATGTTATTTTAGCAACTACTTCTTTTCTAACTTTCATTTGCCAAGATACGAATTGGACTGAGACGGCACATTGTGTTGTCAAAACGAACCATGGCTGTTAGGTTTCTTCTTGTACAGAGAAACTATTTTAAGTTTTCTTGCTTTAACTGTGAAAAAACAAACAATTTTGATACTGTGAAGTATCTGTGATTCTGTCAGTGTTTTTAGCTCTCATTTCAGTCATTCTTAATTATGTTCAGCTCTGCTTTTAATGACTTTGACATTCATATACCCAGTATATATTTATACATGCCTTTCCTAGTACACACATTTTTTCCAAGCAATTTTTTTTAAAAAAATTATTTTTATTCAACATTTACATCTTTAAAATCTTAGTTTCATTTTTACATCTTTCCAATACTGGCATCTTTAGAAATATCCATTTTATCCTTTGGCCAATTGTATACATATGCATTTTGTTTGTTACATACTTATTCATATAATCACTACATTATATACATACCTACTACACATTAAACATTGCATTTTCACTATAATATCTTCTCTTAACAGTCACTATACATTGATTTTAGATTTCTTTTCCAGCCAATTATACCACCTATTCCATGTTTCGTAATAAATTGTTTCTCTCTGTCTTTGAGTTTCATCATTAACTTATCTGATTCTGCACACTCTAGCACCTTTTTTATAATCATCGTGTTTGATGGAGCGTCCAAGCAATGTTTTACTAGCAATATAGACATACGTATGTGTGTGTGTGTGTGTGTTTGTGTATGTGTATGGTTAGAGCATGTGCTATGTTGTAAGTTTCTAAAACCTGAAGATTTCAGCATAGGCAGGGATTTCAGATTTTTTTTATATGATCAAGTTTTAATTTGCAGTATTTGTCTAAAATAGTAATAACCTTACTTTTTAAAAATCCTTGTATGGGCCTCAATTTGCAATAAAGCATTCAATTAGCATTAAAGAAATCTGTTGTTGCTGAAATATACCTAGTTACTTTAGAGAAATAGACACACAATTATGGCGCTAGACTTCCTTATGAGCCTATGACAGGTGACAAACATTGCCCCTGGATTAGGAAAATACTCAATCAGATGTCAGACAAATGAGTTTGGGGGTTTTTTGTTTTTGTTTTTGTTTTTGTTTTTACACATTGGAGATGATGGGCAGAAATAATTTCCATCAAATAAATCAGGGAGGAAGCTGTGATGCAGTTCCTTCTGCTGGGTCCTGTGGCAGATTGGAGATGCTGAGAAAGCAGAGGCAGGAAATCATATTGTTTCTGATGCCTCAATACTGCTGTTGTTTAGAGAACATCACTGAATGGTGGTTAATCTGCAGGCTGCACTATCAAGATGGTTCCCTTCTCTTCTGCTTTTTGCAAAGACAATATGATCTTTCTTTCCTACAATGCTATGAACCACAGAAGTGTTTACAAAACCTTTTTATTCACTTTTGCAATAATTTTGCACCTCTTCATTATTATATACTTTATTCATTAAACATGAAACTCAGTCAACTGAACATTCAAAAATGCATCACAAATACCATTGACTGGTGCTAATGGTTGATACGGGTTTCTGCCAACATCCTAGTTATCAACCAAGTACCTTCTTAAGATGTACGATGTTCCAAGTAGCACAGTTTTCTGCAGTTCCACTGGTGTTATTGCAGGAAGCTGCAATTTGTTGATGTATCTTATAAAATTCTTGGACATGGTACCAAGTGCCCCGATGACTATGGGTATCATTGTTACATGTTATCCATGTTATCCGCTTAGTTTCAATGGACAGGTCGCGATATTTCATGATTTTTTTCCAGTTCTTTTTCTTTGACTCTGGCATCTCCGCAATGTCAATAAATTGTACGTTTCAGTTTTCGACAACTGTGATATCTGGCGTGTTGTGTTCCAAATAACAATCCGTCTGTATTCGAAAGTCCCACAAGATCTTCACCTTCTCATTTTCTATAACTTTTTCCATTTTATGTTCCCATGACTTTTTGGATACAGGTAAGTCGTATTTTTTACATAATGACCAGTGGATTAATTTAGCAGTTTGGTTGTGTCTACCTTTGTAATCAGTTTGTGCGATTTTGCTGTATTCACATATTAAATGTAAAACAGTTTCGACTTTGTTGTTGCAAAGTTGGCAGTTTGGATTGTTGGTGGATTTTTTTGTATCTTCGCTTTCATGGCATTAGACTGTAGTGCTTGTTCTTGAGCAGAGAATATTAAACCTTCCATTTCTTTCCTGATGGTTTCCATCTTAAGCCATGCCCATGTAAAGTTCCCATCACATTTTCCTTCAATGTTTTTCAAGTGCTGTCCATGCAAAGCTTTGATTTTCCATCTATTTAACCTATTTAATCTGTCGTTGTCGTCATCATCATCATTATTTCTCCTCCTCCTCCTCCTTATATTTATCACAAGTTATTAGTAAAATATGACAAGATTCTCAGGGGTGAGTGGAGGAAAGAAGATGTATCCACCAAATCCAGAAATAATAATAATAATAATAATAATAATAATAATAATAATAATAATAATAATAAAGTTTATTTATTTACTTATTATTTAATAAATAATAAATAAAAAAAAATTCCACTAGTGATTTGGGATACGAAATCCAGCATGGTTATCTCATTTACTGTGTATATTGTCATTTTTGTGAATGATGATGATAATGATAATGATAATGATAATGATAATGATAATGATAATAATAATAATAATAATAAACCAGAAACTAACTTGGAACTGGTTAAGATCAGGAGTACTGAAAAAAGAAACAGAGGACTAATGCCTCCTACTAAAGGCAGCAATTAACACCAGCTGCCTGTAATTTCTCTGAGTTCAATCCTAGCCAGGCTCAAGGTCGACTCAGCCTTCCATCCTTTCTAAGGTGGGTAAATTGAGGACCCAGTTTGTGGGGGCAATAAGCTGACTTTGTATAAATATAAATATACAAAAGTATGAAGGCTATTGCTTAACGCATTGTAAGCCGCCCTGAGTCTCCGGAGAAGGTCGACATATAAATCAAATTAAAAAATAAAAATTAAAAAAAAAATTAAAAAAAAAGAAAGCTTTATTTTGGCAGTTCAAGAACAAGCCCTAGCCACAAACTGCATGAAGGCAAAAATTCAACATATTACCACCAACAGCAAATGCCGTCTCTGTAATGAGAAAGATGAGACAGTCGACCACCTGATCAGTGGGTGCAGCAAAATTTCACAAACCGACTACCTACAACGCCATGACCGCATTACTAAGATCATTCACTGGAAATTGTGCCAGAAGTTTGGATTTGAGTACAGCAAAAACCACTGGGAACATCAGGTTCAGAAAGTTTTAGAGAATGAGAAACTCAAGATCTTGTGGGACTTTAGGATTCAGACTGACAGGCACTTGGTCCACAACACACCTGACATAATGGTAGTTGAAGAGAAAAAAGTATGGTTCATTGACATTGCAATACCTGGTGATGCACGGATTGAAGATAAGCAGCAAGAAAAAATCACAAAGTACCGGGACTTGCAAATTGAAATTGAGCGACTATGGAAAAAGAAATCATGTGTTGTTCCAATTGTAATTGGAGCCTTTGGAGCAATACCCAAAGGGCTACCCCACTATTTAGAAATTCTAAATTTACCGGTCTTGAACATTTTGACTCTACAAAAAACCACCTTACTCGGAACAGCTTACATCCTCCGACGATACCTTAACAGTTCCTAGGTCCTTGGTTAGGATTCGAGCTGCTGAACTATTAACCAGCCTCAAAGACTGTGAATCTCACTACAGATTAACCAATAATAATAATAATAATAGAAATGTTCCAATGGCAAAAGCTATATTAATGTGGAGATGTCGTCAAGGCTACTTACTGCTTCTGGTATCTCCAAATTCTTCCTGAAATTGATACTTGGCCTGTGGTGTTCAGAGTAGAGGATATCAATATCTGACAGATGGCATATGGCATCATGATTCAAGCTTTGCCGCTTTGGTACTTGTGGTCATACTGTATGAATATTCAAAAGAAGTGGGTCTTGGACTGCAATGTCCACCATCCATCTTGCAAATTTTGACTTATCCATGGACACTCTCCATCAACTCTTTTATTTCAGCAGGGTTTACTTCCGATTGTGGAATTTGAACTGCTTTAAACTATTATCTTTGATTGTTTCAAAATAAGACATTTTAATGAAAATATATATTTGAAAAAAGAAGATTGAAGTAAAGTCTTCAACAAGGTAGCAATTACTTTACTTTTTTAGGCTCTGAAAATTTATCCAAATTCTATTGATCCACATTCTCTGGCTAGTGGAAGCTAAAACAACACGTCATGGTTCATTGCAGGATATGGTGTTAAAGATAGCCATGAGCAAAATATTTAGCGGGTTAGCAATTGTGTTTTACATTTATCATAATATAAAGATATTTGTTCATCCACTTATAAGTTTTAAATTTTCTGCCTGCTCTAAAGTGTTACTAATTTTTTCCCTGTTTCCTATCTTTCCTGCGTCAAGGATGCGTTTGAAATCCTGGTTGAAAACTATGAATTCAATGAAAATAAAGAGTTTTGCCTTGCGTTTGGAAGAGCAGCTTCCATGCTGAAGTGTCTTCCATTCACTGTAGTTCAAGTGAATGACATTGAAGGGTTGCCCTGGATGGGAAAACAAGTCAAAGGAATAATTGAGGTATGTTATGTGAAATGTCACATAATGCTTTTTGAAAGCATTCCCACTCAGAGACACCCATCCATGATTTCCTCGTGCCCATGTTGGGTTGGTCTTTATCCTCTCAATACAGATAATCCTTGACTTATAATAATTCATTAGTGGCACTTAAAAAAATGACTTATGACTGGTTTTCACACCTATAATCCCATGACCCCATGATGCAAATTAGGGTGCTTGGCAAAAGGCATGTATTTATAATGGTTACAACATTATATGTGATTTCCATTTGTGACCTTCCCAGCCAGCTTCCAATAAGCACAGTCAATAGGGGAAGCCAGATTTGCTTAACGACCATATGATTCACTCAACAACGGCAGTGATTGGCTTAACAAACATGGGCCCAAATGGTCACAAAATCAGTCGCACCTTGCTTAGCAACAGTAAATCTGGTCCCAATTGAGAACACAAGTCAAGGATTAATGTATTCAGTTTATTCAAAACTATATGGATAGGTGTGGTGGGAACAATAAAATATACCTTATGCAAATAGAATGCTGTGGTTCTGTTCTAGACCTGATCCCTGACATAAGAAAGAAAATATTTAATATGTTACACCTCAAACATTGTAGTTTAGCTCCAGGGGTGGGAGTCTGCCATTTCTGACCAGCTCAGGCCTATCGGTAGCTCCGACAATCAGCTGAGAGCGAACTGGTTCGCTCCACTGGTTCGCCCGCCTGACCCTGCACTATACCTCCTTTTATTTCCCTTGTTTGAAGCCCAGTCTCGGCTTTATCTCTCATCCGGTCTGAATAGCTAAAGAAAAACAACTCAAACCATGAAAGAATGTTTCCACAGGTTTACTTTTAGGTTCCGTAGCAACTCAGCTGGAAGAACAGAAGAAGCCGGAATATAAAGTTAAAGGGTTTATCACCCTTTATGCCATATTAACTATCATCCGGCACATAAGAATCCAAACACCCCCACCCATCAGCTGTTCATTGGCTTGACAATTGGTGCTACACTGACCTCATTAGAGGGCACCGACGGCATGTCTTCCGATGCTGCCGGTGCCTGCAGCTCACCGCCAGGGCCATCATCCCTCACAGGGCTCCCACCAATCCACAAGCTAGATGCCTAGATGATCGGGGCTTCAACCTTCCAACCACCCTAGCGATGGTGAGTCCCAGCTGGGCACGACAGGTGGCTCCCCTCTACCAGGGGTCCACCTGTGGGATAAAAAACAGAAGGATTAGACACGGCAGACACAGTCCTGAAGGTCCTGGTTTATCCGGATACTTGCGATGGTACTGGTGTATTAAATGAGCAACGTGTACATCTGTAGATGACACCCAGCTGATCGGCGTTGCAGCGTTGATTGCCGTGCCTCAGCTGTTTTATTCACCAGAGTTGCAGTAGAAAGTGCTGTTTTCAAATGTACTGCACAAGTGCAAAGCATGCGCAAAGCAGTTGAATCCCACAACTGTTTAGCTCTCTCTGGTACGTGGGAGAACCTTTGTCTCAAGGCAATAACATCCCTCCCATCACTTAGCAAGAAACGTTAGAAATCCCTCCCATTCTCTTTTTGAAACAAGATCATTCATTGTGTTAATTTTTGTTGAGCGTCTCTAGGAACCACTTTTGTACTAAAGCATTAAAATTAAAGACAATTTGCAAAACAACCCCTTCCCCTGATCATTTTTAGCAACAGACATACAGTGAGGCAAAAAAGTATTTAGTCAGCCACCAATTGTACAAGTTCTCCCACTTAAAAAGATGAGAGTGGCCTGTAATTGACAAGGTAGACCTCAGCTATGAGAGACAAAATGAGAAAACAAATCCAGACAATCACATTGTCTGATTTAGAAAGAATTTGGAAAGAATTTATTTGCAAATTATGGTGGAAAATAAGTATTTGGTCACCTAAACAAGCAAGATTTCTGGCTGTCACAGACCTGTAACTTCTTCTTTGAGAGGCTCCTCTGTCCTCCACTCATTACCTGTATTAATGGCACCTGTTTGAACTTGTTATCAGTATAAAAGACATCTGTCCACAACCTCAAACAGTAACACTCCAAACTCCACAATGGTGAAGACCAAAGAGCTGTTGAAGGACACCAGAAACAAAATTGTAGATCTGTACAAGGCTGGGAAGACTGAATCTGCAATAGGTAAGCAGCTTGGTGTGAAGAAATCAACTGTGGGAGCACTAATTAGAAAATGGAAGACATATAAAACCACTGATAATCTTCCTCGATCTGGGGCTCCACACAAGATCTCACCCTGTGGGGTCAAAATGATAACAAGAACGATGAGCAAAAATCCCAGAACCACACGGGGGGACCTAGTGAATGACTTGAAGAGAGCTGGGACCAACATAACAAAGGCTACCATCATTAACACACTACGCCACCAGGGGGACGCATCTGGAATCCTGCAGTGCCAGACGTGTCCCCCTGCTTAAGCCAGTACATATCCGGGCCTGTCTGAAATTTGCTAGAGAGCGTTTGGATGATCCAGAAGAGGATTGGGAGAATGTCATATGGTCAGATGAAACCAAAGTAGAACTGTTTGGTAGAAACACAACTCGTCGTGTTTGGAGGAAAGAGAATGCTGAGTTGCATCCAAAGAACACCATACCTACTGTGAAGCATGGGGGTGGCAACATTATGCTTTGGGGCTGTTTCTCTGCAAAGGGACCAGGACGACTGATCCGTGTTCAGGAAAGAATGAATGGGGCCATGTATCATGAGATTTTGAGCGCAAACCTCCTTCCATCAGCAAGGGCATTGAAGATGAAATGTGGCTGGGTCTTTCAGCATAACAGTGATCCCAAACACACCACCTGGGCAACGAAGGAGAGGCTTCATAAGAAGCATTTCAAGGTCCTGGAGTGGCCAAGCCAGTCTCCAGATCTCAATCCCATAGAAAAGTTGAAAGTCCATGTTGCCCAGCGACAGCCCCAAAACATCATTGCTCTAGAGGAGATCTGCATGGAGGAATGGGCCAACATACCAGCAACAGTGTGTGCCAACCTTGTGAAGACTTACAGAAAATGTTTGACCTCTGTCATTGCCAACAAAGTATTGAGATGAACTTTTGATATTAACCAAATACTTATTTTCCATAAGTATTTTATTTGCCATAATTGGCAAATAAATTCTTTCCAAATCAGACAATGTGATTGTCTGGATTTGTTTTCTCATTTTGTCTCTCATAGTTGAGGTCTACCTATGATGTCAATTACAGGCCTCTCTCATCTTTTTAAGTGGGAGAACTTGCACAATTGGTGGCTGACTAAATACTTTTTTGCCCCACTGTATTTTCCCCTTTGCAATGTAGATGGATGTTAAGGAAGGGGAGGGGGAACACTATAATTAAATGCTGCCTAGAATCGCTGTTCAGATTCTCCTTTCAGTTTATTGTGCAACAGTAAAAGCTCAGCATCATTTTTTAAAAAATGCCTCGCATGCTTATCTTCTAACAAAACCAACAACGCTAAGTATGTGTAAGAGTTCAGCTTGAATTTTAAAACAGGACTGCTAAAGCACTGAGAGGCTATTAGAAGTAATTAGATTGCAACATAAATACCTCAGAAATGTGTATAAACCTGCACAAATATGTCTCTCCTATGCATTCAGGATATATTAGAAGAAGGGGAGAGTTCTAAAGTGAAAGCAGTGCTAAATGATGAAAACTACAGATCAATTAAAGTAAGTTGGATTATGCTTTTCTTTTTGATAGTTGCCAAGAGGTGTATATAAAATTTTCTCTGGGTTTCTTCCTCTGAGTCTGCAGACTGGATTACAAGGAAAAAGGAAATCTAAGTCTGGTTTGGTTGAGAAGGAAATACAGTGGCTAAGAAAGTTGCAATCCCCTTCCCAAATCTGGTGCCCTTCAAGTAAACTAACTGGTTTTGGATTCTGAAAGCATAGAACATAGAATAACAGAGTTGGAAGTGACCTTGAAGGTCCTCTAATCCAACCCCATGCTCAAGCTGGAGACCCTATACCAAATGTTGATGGAGATTCTCAGTCATCCAGGCCATGGTTGTCCCAAAGGTGCTTTTTTCAAGAAGCAATTGGATTTTTTCTGGCTTTTCTTCGAAGACATGTCACTTTTCATCCAAGAAGCTTCTTCAGCTCTGATGAAGAAGAGTTGAAGAAGGTTCTTGGATGAGAAGCAAAATGTCTTCAAAGAAAAACCAGAAAGTCCACTTGCCTCTTGAAAAAAGCACCTTTGGGACATGTCATCTGAACACATTGTTCAATACAGTTGACTTATGACCACAACGATTTATGACTACAACAGAGCCCAAAATTTCTGTCGCTAAGTGAGACATTTATTAAATGAGTTTTGCCCCTTTTTATGACCTTTCTTGCCACAGTTGTTCAGCGAATCACTCAGTTGTTAACATGGTTGTTAAGTGAATCTGGCTTTCACATTGATTTTGCCTATCAGAAGGTTGCAAAAGAGGAATCACATAACCCCGGGACATTCGTCATAAATATGAGTCAGTTGCCAAGATCTGAGTTTTGATCCCATGAAAGTGGGAATCCTGCAATGGTAGTTAGTGTGAACAGTGGTCATAAGTCACTTTTTTCAGTGACATTGCAACTTCAGATGATCACTGAGCAAACTGTTATAAGCCAAGGACCACCTGTAATAAATGTTGGACATCTGAAAATTCTGCTGGATATCCTACGAAATGTAATTAGTTAATGACAAATGACTTTGCTATTTTACTTTTCCAATGTTAGGCATATGAAAAGTACTCTATGTATGGTGCCATTGAATCGAAATCTGGCATTCAAATTTAACCCCCTTACCCCCATGTGGGATATGCTGAGTGATTTTTAGATGTCTCATTATTTCTCCAGCAACAGGATTGTTGTAGTGTTCATAAAATGACTGAAGATCCTGGTAAATTCCAGTTTCCAGATGAAAGTTGAGATATAAAACTTACAATAAATATTTGTCCATGTCATGGATTTGAGCACCTGGACACTGGAGAAGCTTTGATCCAGATGTCAAATATAAATGCCACACAACCTCTCAGGATCTGCTCTGAAAACCTACTTCTTGAATTAATGCATTTGCAATCCATGGTGTTCTTTGTTCTAAATGAACAGCAATCAACACATTTAATGAATAATTTTTCAACTGCTCAACGTCTATTGAATGAGACAAGATACAAGTGTAGTAATTAATTAATTAACCATTTCATTTATCTGTTACTAATTGTGCTAACAGTAGCATATAAATCATTGCGATTTAGCCCTAATTTTAAGTCCGTTTAGTTGGCTCATTTAAGCCTGATTTCCAAGTAAATTTGTTTAGGTTGAAGTTTAATTGCACATAAAGTGATTTACAACAGGAAGATGGCCATGAAGAAATCTAACTTTACTGAGAGTGTTTTAAAAAGCAGATAATATTTCTGAGTGATGGAAAAGTTTAATTTTGTTTCCTTTTCTGCCAGTGATAACTCATGCTTTATAAACCTTATTCTGACCATTGTGCAAGAGTTAATGACAATTCTGTAAATTCTCATGATCCTATTAACAAAATGCTAGAGAATTAATAGATAAGAATTTAAGTAATTTTTGACAAATGAGATTACAAAATATAATAGCTCTTCCTAACAAGGACCATGCTTTTCACAAAGAGTAGATAATTTCACTTGCTGTATCTAAAATGACAACCCATACATATTCCAGAATCATTCTTTTCTTTTCTTTATTGTTTTTGCATTAATAAATAATCTTGGAAATACAAGATAAATTAGCATGACCCATATTCAAAGCCTGGAGATTCAGCACAAAGGAAGATTTAAATTGGACTCTCCAGCCAGTTCTAAAATTCAATGAATTCAATTACTTGCAATGAAACTTTGAGAAACAATCCATTTACAAGCACATGCATAATAGATGCATTGATCTTCTGCTGAAATATCAGCTTGTATGAAGATCATTGCTTTGTTTTCTCAATAGCTTTCTAGGATCAACTAGTCTCTAGTTGAAGCACCAACAAAACTTTAAGGATGGGAGTCCTGATGCCATAGTGATTAAACGCTGCCCACAGGTTGGGGTTTGATCCTGACAGAGCCAGAGATGGGCTGCTGGAGGGTCGCAGGGGTTCAGGAGAACCTCTACCTAAGATTCTGTGCAGTTCGAAGAACCCCCAAATCCCACTCCTGGCTGGCCCTACCCATCCCTCCCTGCTCCTCCCAGGAGTTCCCAGCCAGCCCATTTTGGATGCAGGTAAAAGTGTGCATGGAGGCTCAGGGAGGGTGAAAAATGGGCCTACCAGAAGTACAGGAAGGCTGGAAACAGGCTTGTTTCCAGCCTCCAGAGGGCCTCTGAAGCCTGTGGAGGCTATTTTCGCTCTCCCAGAGGCTCAAAGAAAGCCTCTAGAGCCCAGGGAGGGCTCCTCCCCCCACCATGGCCACTCAGCAACCGGGCAGAGAACCCCTAGATGCTCAGCAGCTGGCTTGTAATTATGCTCTTGCAGTGTCCCTTGGTCACATGATTGTCATTTGCAACTTTGACTTTGCTACCGGCTTCTGACAAGCAAAGTCAACAGGGAAGATGACAGGAGGTGGCAAATGGTGACCACATGACATTGTGTTGTTGGTCTGAGCTCCAAGCTTGGTGATTTGGTTGCAAACATTTCATCCCCATTTAAGGAGACATCTTCACTGCAGTTTGGATTGTCCAAAGCTTTTAGATTGACAATCCAAAGTGCACTTAAGATGTCTCCTTGAATGTGGATAAAATGTTTGCAACCAAATTGCCAAGCTTGGAGTTCAAACCAACAACATAACTACCAACCCAAGCTACTAATATTTAAAGACATTTCAACATGACATTGTGTTTAATGACAGCATGGCATTCGCTTAATGATGGCAACTGGAAGCTCTGGAATTGCCATCACTAAGTGGCACAATTAATATGGCTGCATTGCTTGCCTACACAGGTCTTGGTTCCAATTACTATAGTTAAATGAGCATTATCTGAAATGTATTTCCTTCATATTTCCTACAGTCTTACTTGAAGTGGCCATTTAGAATAGAATCATAGAATTCTAGGGCTGGAAGGGACCTCAGAGGTCTCCTGCTCGAGGCAGGAGATCTTATTCCACCCCTTCCTTGGTTGTCCAAGGAAGCCAAGTGGATTTGTAATGTGCATCTGGGATTTTGCAATGAAGATCTCAAATTCAGACGATACACTTCCTGACTGCAAGAAAGCTCAGACACATGTCTCCCAAGCATAACTGAAGGGACGTCCTTCTCCTGCCCCCCCTCCAGTAAAAAAAATGACTCTAATAGCCATTGCCAGATCCTCAACAGACATGCTGGAAGAGACTAATGATGCCCCAGCTCAGAAAGTGGGGGACAAATGGGAAGGGTTTAGCATTTCTCAAAATCTGTTGGTGTAGTCATGTGGTCTAGCAAGGCACTGGATTCACTAGGATAGTGATGGAGACAAGGAGCAGGAGAGGTGAGTGACAGATCCGAAGAACAATCTTTGATTATGTGGAGAGCAAAGAAAGAGCGGAGGAAGAGGAAAAGAGAGGGCGTGGGGGGGAACCTGTACAGCTGCATTTCCATAGAGTTTCATACAGTAAATATAGTAATTACAGTGTGACTGGAACTCTTGCATTTGTATTAAAATTCAGGAGAAAATATGAAACTCTGCATCACACGTATGGCCTAGCATACCACAGACTATTAAATTGAATACATTTCTACTCTACATAGCTCTTTACTTCTGTTTTTGGAGTTGGATTGAAGACATCTGACAAATGGTACAGAATGGGACTACGAACTCTGGAAGAAGTCAAATGTAACAAGAACCTAACACTGACAAGAATGCAAAAAGCAGGTAAACATTAACTGTATGTTCAGTCTTGAAAACCGCATTAGTTAAACTAGCAAATCACCGGATAGGTGTACAAATATGCTCTGTTTGGTTAATGCAGTTTCCCCTAATGTGGGATTTCCAGATATATAGTTCCCAGGGTTCCTCATCAGAATGGCCAGAAAATCTGGGAGTTGTAGTAGTTTTAATCTTAAATTACTTATAAACAGCAACAAAATAATAAAAGCAGAAAAGCCAACACAGAAGCTCCTGGTACTTCCACACATTTCCACATGTTCACAAACAACTTTAATAGACCGCACTCTCATACTACCCCACATGCTTATGGGACAAGCCATATATTCAAGACGTTTTGGAAGATTATGAGAGTGGGGGCCTTTTGGATCCCAGGGAGATGTTCCAAAGGGTAAGGCCCACCAGAATAGGCACAGTGTCTAGGTCCCACTAGATGGTAACATTTAGGGGAAGGGATTTAGAGTTTGCCTATCCTATCAGAGTGAATAGAACAGGCAGTTATCCTTGGGGAGAGGCAATGCTACAAATAACCAGGCCATCGGCTATTAAACCAGTACTTTGAATTGTACAATGATATGAGATGTATAATATAAGAATCATTTTTCAGGTTTCTTGTACTATGATGACCTTATTAGCTCTGTATCTAAAGCCGAAGCAGATGCAGCAACTCGGATCGTTCAAGATACAGTGTGGAAAATTTTACCCAATGCTGTTGTAACATTAACTGGTGGCTTCCGAAGGTAAGTATAAAATACAGGTTTTCTGGAAATTTTATCTGTGGAAAGGTTGGGTTAGTGTTTTTGCAAACCATGGCAATGCCATGTTGAATCAGGTTGGATTTTTAAAATAAAATATGTTATACAAATGTTTTGCATTAAAAAAATCCTAAATGATTTCAGGAGAGAGTGAGATGAATGTTGATAATGTTTTAGAAATAACTAATTTGTAGACAAGAACATGGGAGTATTCATTGTCCCCAAAGGATTGAGAAAAAATCCTTATGGATTTCCTACTTTTCTCTGTGATGGGGTTAGACCTAATCTTGGCCCAAGGTAGGTTGACTCCCAAATTCTAGAAATTTAAATCTACGTGTTTTAAGGTTGCCAAGGTTGAAAAACACTATTGTAGAATAATGGTGGGTGAAGTTGCTTTGGATGAACTTTAACTTTCAATAGCTTCAACCAGCATTGCTAATGTTGAGGGATGCTCAAAGTTGTAGCTTAAATGACATCTGGAGAGACACCGTTTTTTATCCACACCCTTCCGACTGAAAAATAAGAGGCCTACTGTCTGCTTGTCATACAAATACATACTCATTCTGGTATTTTCCTTTCAAAGTAAAGTATGTTATGCAGACTATTGAAAAGGAGTAGCAATAGCAACAACACTTATACAACGCTTCGTAGTGCTTTACAATCCTCTCTAAATGGTTTACAGAATCAACATATTGCCGCCAACAATTTGGCTCCTCATTTTACTGATCTCGGAAGGACAGAAGGCGGAGTCAACCTTGAGGTGGTCGGGATTGAACTGCAAGCAGTTGGCAGAATTAGCCTGCAATATTGCATTCTAATCATTGTGCCATCCAAAGTGTATGAAATATTAAGAAATTAAAAGCACAAAATAGGAAAAAAAAATAGTCAAAAATAGTTTACTCCAATACTTTTCATTTTGTTTTTTCCTATTTTTTTCTACACATAGGTGCACTACTTCATTCATTCATTCATTTATTTGTTTGTTTATTCGTTTGTTATATTTCTATACCGCCCTTCTCCTGTAGGACTCAGGGCAGTGTACAGCCAAGGTAAAAACACACAACACACAAACATCATAAAATTAAAATTTAAAATTATTAAACAATTTGGCCCAATTGAATTAAAAACCCAGAATTAAAATATCAAATTAAAAATCTTTTAAATGGTCAGATACATCATCTTTAGTTCTTAAAACTCCTCACCTCATTCTTTTTCAAGATCTCACCAACTTACTTTCTTCTTCTTGACCCACTCACTCTTTCCTTCCATATATTTATTTTGCAATTCTATCGTCAACCATTCTCTCTGTATGATAACGCTGGCCCCATATACTTCTGTTGTAACATCACACATTTTTGTATTCAATCCACATCTATTCAGAAACTACTCATTCTTGACCCTATCTCTGTTTGTTCTACCATGCACATGTCTTAAGTAAAGGATCCTCACAGCATTCGGTGCTTATTTTTCTCTTGACATGCCATATCCATTTAGCAAAACAGGAAGAAGCACACTCGTATACACAACACTTCTTGCTTCTTTTGGCAAACATGAATTCCTCACAACAGATCACAGCCTACAAACCTTACATGAAAATAGTTGAAAGAGTGAGAAAACTGGAGGCTTTTATGTTTAAATAAATAATCAGCACTATTCCTATGTATTTGAGTTACTTATGTATAAAAATGACATCTGTTCTGATCTCACTGGTATTCCTAAATAAAAAAGTTTGGAAAATATCAGCTGTCAATAAGGAATACAGAGGCATAAGAATAGATCTTTACTTGATATTGAAATGTAATATTGTAGCAATATTATTATAGTTAGCTTAATTCTGCAGCAATAATAGCAACATAATGAACCTACAACTGGACTCATTTGCCCCTCCTAATATTGTATGCAATACTTTATTCTTGCAAAAAATGTAATATTATATTTGTTAGGAAGGCACTTGGAAGAACTTGATCTATGCTGTGGGAAGAAGGTTAGAAAGATAAAACTAGAACTGTGAAGGATGTAAACAAAACACAACAATAATAAAAATGAATTTGCCTAAACTGTTCTCCCATTGGTAAAACATTACAGTCACATAGTAATGAAGATTCTTTTGAACCAATATTGATGAACCTAATTTGGATAGGCCCACTTCTTTAGGAGAACCTACTGGAGGCCAAGAACAAATGGACAAATCAGAGCCAGAGAGGTGGGATCTCTGGAAAGCTCTATAGACTTTTGAGGAAATAAAAGATGTAGATAATCTATCAGCAAATATGGAAGAATTTGGACACGAACTCTGTTATATTTAGCTTTTCCCCTACCCATTTGCCTTGATTTTCAACTTATTTAATCCATATTTGTATTGATACATAAAAAGCTTGACTGTATATGAATTCTCTTCCACTTCCATTAGGTATAAGTTATTTCATTAATTGTTTGTTTATTCATTTTTTAGTAAGATCAATTAGGCAGGAAATTCACAATTAAAAGTATGGTTTTCTTTACAGTATAGCAATAGCAATAAGACTTATATACCGCTTCACAGTACCGCTTCAGAAGGATGGAAGGCTGTGTCAACCTTGAGCCAGTGAGACTGGCTCAGCAGTCAGTAGAAGTATCCTGCAATACTGTGCCATCACAGCTCATGTAGCCTGTAAGTGGAAGTATCAGTTATAAAGAGCTGTGTCTTGCACATACACAATATTAGGATTTCACCACAGAAGATAATTTTGGCTAGGAAAGAAGCTAGACACATGCGTATAGCTAACAAGTGAATTACAGCGATGTTTATTATAGTACAAGCTTAATGTGATGTATATTTACAATAATTCTAATGATTAGCTCTTTATAGGTGTGCAGTATACATAGAGAGGGTGTAATGTTATGTAAACAAAATTTAACTATTTTAACAGAATTTTAACTAAATGACTCAAACCCAACTTTAAAATAAAATAAAATAAAATATTAATCCAAGGGGGGGGGATGGGGTACAGAAAGCATCTCAGAAGTGCTCCCCCCCCCCAGCTCCATGGAAAATAAAAGCAGGGAAGGGGGCTGCAAAATTTGCAAGATTCTGTTACTATAATCTTACAATACCCCTACCTTAAGAGCTGACATCAATCTTGCAAGTCTGGAAACCCTTTCCCCCTCTTTTGCCTTTGTTTTTCAGTCAACTAGGGACAGTCCTTCTTTTAGACTCAGATTTCCCTTATCAGACTATTATCTAGTCTGTGGCTCTTCCTCCTGTCTCCCAAGGTTATTCTTGCAGCCCACTGCAGAGTTCTAGAGACAGGAGAGAGTTTGAAGGCAACAGATGGGACCCCATCATATTGCAGTGATGTCTTGCAGGACAGATTGCTGCATGACTGATTCAGACTTTGTTCCTGATTCATATTATACTGGAGAAACAAAGTAAAGTACTAGATGCCAGTCTAAATTAGATTCAACTATAGTTTTTTTTTTTTATTTATTTATTTATTTATTTATTTATTTATTTATTTATTTATTTATTTATTTATGCCAGTCTAAATTAGATTCAACTAGTTTATTTATTTATTTATTTATTTATTTATTTATTTATTAGATTTATATACCGCCCTTCTCCTTACGGACTCAGGGCGGTGAACAGCCGAATAAAAATTCAATACATAAAAGTTAAAAATTTAAAACACATATACATTAGGCTGAGAATTAAAAACAAAATAAATATTAAAATGCAGCAACTCTACAAACATTAACAATTTTAAAAATTCTAAAAATTCAGCAGGGATCAGGCTAAGCCGGCAAGTTGAAAAAGATGCATTTTCAGGGCCCGACGAAACGTCCGGAGGTCGGAGATAATTCTCAATTCTGGAGGAAGATCATTCCAGAGGGTAGGGGCTGCCACAGAGAAGGCTCTCTCCCTGGGGGTCGCCAGCCGGCATTGTCTGGCTGACGGCACCCTGAGGAGGCCCTCTTTGTGGGAGCGAACCGGCCGGTGGGAGGCAATTGGCGGCAGAAGGCGGTCCCGTTTTGGGTCCTGGTATGAACGTATGAAGAACTTCAGAATTTATGAAGGAATGCCATCTTTCCATAGCTTCTTACCTTTATCCCAAAATCATATAGGATGTCCTGCTTTGAATGCTCCCCTCCCATTGAGTTATAGTGAATTGCACTCAGGGAAGTATCTTGTGTAGAAGGAGACCACATTTTCAAACTTGGCAACTTCAAGATGTATGGACAGCTCCCAGAAATCCTCAGTCAGCATAAGGAATTCTGGAAGGCGAATTCCGCACATCTTAAGGTTGTCAAGTTTGAAAAACACTGATCTAAATTGTTGAGAGTCAGATTAAATTAGCAATATGCAATATAGTTATCTGAGAATTTCACCTGAAATGTTCTGGTTTATCCATTTATTTCCTGAAGCTTTTGCTAGGGCAAAACTTTGGATTTCATTTTCTGAAAACAGACATCTTCCTCTGATGTCAAAGGACTACGGGATTTCACTAACATTAAACTAATTTCCTGGAAGAATATTCTGATTTTTTGTTTTGTTTTGTTATGAATAAAGGCATTTAAGATCAAGCTTTGTGGAAATAGTGCTGTTATGCCATGTATGCATCATGGAGTCTAGCTTAACTGAATTCTAAATATTCTTTTATTAATTTGTGCCTTGTGACTTTTCGCTTGTTTATATCTGCTGCACTGGGTTAGGATACGATAAAAACACCTTTCAGCAATCATACTTCTGTTTGAGTGATTAAAAAAAAAATTGCAGAGCAAGAAAACGGTGATAAAAAACAACAACAACCTAAAAGTATCTTTTCTATCCGTAGTGTCAATGGGAATGAATTTATGGTGTTCTTAGCAAGAACACCATACAAAGGAAATTAGAATATGTTTCAATAAATTATTGTAAAGTATGTGCATACTGTATTTGGATTTAGTGTTGCATATTATATAATGATGCACTATAATAGCTAGCTCCTTATATCAAAACAGAATCAAAGTATTTTACGAAGCCAATTACAGTAGGGACTTCATTATTATGTATTTTTTAAAGAGTATAGCAAAACCTGCATTTTTATAAACCAGAACTACATTGAATATTTTTTTGGTTTCTTATAAAATAAATAAATAAATAAACTTTATTGTCATTGCATATGTGTACACAGTATACACATACAACGAAATTTACTTGACATCCAAAGACCAGATCCAACACACATAATCCCCAGCACACGCCCACCCACCACAATTCCCCACCCCTAAAATCACCCAAACATCTACACAACAGACCAAGTAATACTGTCCAACAGTTCACTGATGGTAGCCCTTTAGTTCATTGTTGAGTGCAATTATAGCTCTTATTTTGGCAGACTAGTAATTTGAAGTAGATATTCTCCTTTTATCTCAGATGTGTTCAGTACCATGCCTTTTGCTAATCATTGTTGTTTTAGTAGCTTTCTCACCGCCCTTCTGCTTTTGTTTTCCTGGTTTTTTCCCTCCTGGAAAGATTACCTAATCCAGTCAGGGATCACATAGTCAGAAGGGTGATCTTACAAATCTCTTACTCACTTGTCTTCCCAAAATATGACCTCCTTCCTCCACCTCTCCCAATAATTACCTATAAATGGTACATTTGTGTGTATGCCTAAGCATATTCCATTTGCTAATAAATATGTCTCAAAGGTGCTTTTTCAAAAGGCAACTGGATTATTTTTTCCTTGACGAAGGAGAAGACATTTTGCTTCTCATCCAAGAAGCTTCACCGATGCTGAAGGGTAATCATAATAACGATACCAATAAAAGAAGATAGTAGAAATGATGAGAAGGATAATAGTAATACAGCCATACTACATGGATAAATATCCTTAGACATAAGACAGTATTGTGGGAATTATGTGTTCATCAGAGTGATAGCATAACGGAAAAAACTGACCCTGAGTCTAGTTGTTTTGCAATGCAGTGCCTTGTAGCAGCGTCCTGAAGGGAGGAGTTGAAACAGTTTATGTCCAGATTGTGAGGGGTCTGTAGATATTTTCTCAAGCCTCTTTCTGACCCATGCAGCATAGAGCTCCTCCATGGAAGATGGGCTGGTTGTAATTGTTTTTTCTGCAGTCCTAACTATCCACTGAAGTCTATACCTGTCCTGTTTACTTGCTATAACGAGCCAGACAGTTATAGAAGTACAAATAAAATTGTACAAATGAAACAAATGAAAGTACAACAGAAGGAAGATGCCCTAAGAGCAAAACGCAGCAACGAATGCATGCTTATTAACATTGGGTTTCAAGGAGGTTTTCCATACTGTATAAGCAATTTAGGTTGTCATCCAACCATCACTATGGCGATACATCATTAATGAAGGCTTTCTATCACCATAGCAATGGTAGAGTGAGGCTATAGATCATTACTATGGAAATACTTGTATATGGAATTAATTCCCCCCCCCCCCCACACACACACTCTTTGCTCATTGAGACTGCTGATTACAAAAAGACAAATCTAGGAGCTGGGAGAACGGAAATACGGAAAACTATCATTTGTACAGGTCACATACTATTTATTTATTTAGAAGACTTTTAGTATCTCTCTATATATATATCTCAGGAAACTTGAACTGAAAAGATATTTGTGATAAATTGAGCAAAGTATTCAGACTATAGAGGTCTTTGTCTTATGTATTTATAATGCTTATTCCATATACCTTTATTCATCTCCTTTATTCATCTAAAAGTTCTGAGTTGGTGCATTCCACTGTATTTGTTTCATCATAAGATTCCTTGGATTTAAGTTTGCACCGCTCTCTTATATAATGTGAAAGCTCTTGTCTTTCAGTGGCTCATAATAGTTGATTCTTTCATTCCTGGCAGTAGAGCTCAGAGCATCAGTGGGATGAACAAGGCCTTTCACCAACACATGATAACAACCCATAAAGGGGGTATATTGCATAGCCCTAGGACAGTGATGACTAACCTTTTCTGGACTGAGTGCCCAAAGTGTGTGCATGCACCCAGGAATGCATGGATGTGTTCTCGAACCCCCAAAATACAATGTGTGTGTGCCCCCAGCATGCACCCCACCCCCACATGCACACTCAGCCCCTTCTGCATATGCCCTGCCTTCTGCGCCTGCATGCACAGGTCCCTTGCATGCACTCCGCCTCATGCATACAAGTGTGGGCCCCCCACATGCGCTCCACTTCCCTGCCCCCACGCATGTGCAGCAGAGACCCAAAGACCAGCTGGCTGGCGGGAGGAGTGTGCGCATGCACAGCAGAGATGAACCGGGCAACGGCTTGCATGCCATCAGAGAGGGCACTGAGTGCCACCTCTGGCACGCGTACCATAGGTTCGCCACCATGGCCCTAGGAAGTATGTTGCTACAGAATAAAACAATCAGATTAATTACAAAACGAGCTTGACGAATGACAGAAAATTCCATGGCTCCAGTTTTTGTAAAGGGGACACCAAACTCATAGCCCAATTTCAGCTTGGAAAACCTTCAGCAGGTGATCTTTGACCACTAGAATTAAGAAAAGTAAACGTAGAATGATGAAGAGTAATGTTGGCTAATCTTTTTATTTGTACTGATCAGACAGTGTAATATCCCCCGAGATCAGAGTCTAGTCATTGTAGTTCTGATCTATAAAAAACAGGAATGCTTTGATCTAGCTAATTAGAGACCAACCAGTCCACTTAAAATTATTAACAGGCTGTGCATAAGCCATCTCTAGGAAACACTATTAGAATGGATGGAGCAGGACAGAATATTAAGAAAGAGCTTAGTTTTCATTTTGGAAAGTACACGGAAGTTCAGGAATTAGCTCTGCAACATCTGGTTAAGCAATACATGCAGTCCTTGACTTAGAACAACAAATGAGCCCAACATTTCTGTTGCTAAGTGAGACATTTGTTAAGTGAGTTTTGCCCCATTTTGCAACCTTTCTTGTCACAGTTGTTAAGTGAATCACTGTAGTTGTTGAGTTAAGTGAACTCAACAATTCACGGTTGTTAAGTGAATCTGGCTTCCCCACTGACTTTGCTTGCCAGAAGGTCTCCGAAGGTGATCACATGACCTTGGGATTGCAACCGTCATAAATATGAGTCAGTTGCAAGGGTCTGAATTTTGATCACATGGCCATGGGGATACTGCAACAATCATAAGTATGAAAAATGGTCATAAGTCACTTTTTTCAATGCCATTGTGACTTTGAATGGTCGCTAAATGAATTGTTGTAAGTCAAAGACTACCTGTATCTGATCCTTTTAAAATGTTCCTTGGGTGCAGTTTTGGTTGGCTTCAAAGGAACTTTTGTCTCTGTAGCTTTGGAATAAGCATGTCTCTTGCTTGTCTGTAATCAACAATTTACAGTAATCAACTCAAGGCCCATGGGCCAGATCTGGCCCATGATGTGGGTAGATCTGGCCTGTGGAGCTCCCTTGGAATCATTGAAGGACCGGCCCCCCCATCACCTCAGCCCCTGGCCGGCCATTGATTTACAGATGGTAATGACCATCTGTGCTGGAACGTGATCAACCTTAGATCCATAGGGCTGCCTTGAACCAGTGAGTGAATAGCCCCGCCCCACTCCTGGGTGGATGCTGGACACAATGGATCTCCCAGCCCTGCCTGGGCTACCACAGGTGCATGAGGAGCAACATCAAGCTGGCCACACCCACCTCAGCCATGCCCACCCAGTCGGCTGCAACCATGCAACCATGCTCACACTGGCCACCACACACCACCAAAGTCAACCACAACCCTGATGAGGCCCTCAATGAAATTGAAATTGACACCCCTGATTTACAGAGTATGTTTCTTAGGCTAGGCCCAATCCACAAGGATTGCTGCTTAGAGGCCTTCCTAAAGCCTGGCACATAGTTCTGCTTGGGGTTCAGGGGTAATTATGTTTCATGGAGTGGGGACCAGAACAGAAAAGGTCCTTGTCAGTCTTCCCAGGTAAACCAGACAGGAAACACATGACCTAAGTCTACTTTATTGTAAGGCTACATTAACAGAGTGTAGCCTGAAGGCACAAACTTCCTGTCTTTTAACTACTTGATCCATTAGGGGGGTCTTTTTTAAATTTCTTTTGCTGACCATTAAGCGATTGTGGGTTTTTTGCTTCTCTTATCTGATTTTTTTCCTAGACAGCATCTCCTCTTCTCTTCCCTCAAATAATTCATATGTTCCAGTATAGCTCTCTGCCTGGGTTCTATAAGATGACATTCCTTAGTAGATGGGACTTATACCTTGTTTCTCCTAGTACCATGTTGACGAACCTATGGCACGGGTGCCACAGGTGGCACATGGACCCATATTAGTGGGCACGCGAGCTCAGCTCCAGCATGCATGCATGCGCCAGCCAGCTGATTTTCAGGCCTTCTCAGCCCACCAGAAGTCAGGAAACACATTATTTCCTGCCTCGGGAGGGCCTCTGGGGAGTGGGAAAGGCCATTTTTGCCTTTCCCAGGCTCCTAGAAAGGCTCTGGAGCCTGGGGAGAGCAAAAAACAGGCCTACTGGGCCCACTGTGCCATCACGTGCCAAAAGCGGGGGGAGCACAGGTGGGGGGGAGAATTATGGATGTGGGCATGCATGCGTGTGACCCGACCACACTCCTCCTGCTTTTGGCACACGATGGCAAAAAGATTAGCCATCACTGTCCTAGTAGATGGGATGAGTAGATGTAGACAGAGAAAAACAGCCCCCCAAATATCCTGATCCCATGTTATGTTTTATGAAATGAATAGTGTATTGTATAGTACAAGGGTGTCAAACTTAAGCCCCGTGGGCCGGATCTGGCCCATAGGGTGCTTAGATCTGGCCCGTAGGGTCACCCTGGAAACAGCGAAGACCTGGCCCGTGGTGTTTCTGCCAGTGAAAACGGAGCACAGGGGGTTACAGGAGGCTGTCCCAGCCGAAAACAGAGCTCAGGAGCCCGTTTTCACTGACAGAGTGCTCGAGCCACCATAGGAGCTCCCCTGACATGAGTGACATCAAGCTGGCCATGCCCACCCCATCCCCCCGAGGTCAAACACAATCCTGATGTGGCCCTCAATTAAATCAAGTTTAACATCCCTGGTATAATATAAGAAACATCACTCTGTGTGGCTGAGGGGTTGGGGAGGTATAGTTTTGTAGTGTAATGATACAGACGCTGGGTAAGGAGTAGACAGACTCTGATTCTAATCCATTTCAATCATAGACACTCGATAGGTGATCCATTTTCTCTCTCAACTCAACCTTCCTCACCGTGGTTGTTACTGTGTAGGAAAACAGGAAGGAGTCCTTTATATGCCATCTTAAGGTCCTCTACAAAAAAAGCAGGACATAAACCAAAGAAACAAGTGTTTTGTCTGTGTACATGAATGTGTTATTTCTTTGTGATGTTCACTTATTTTCTTGCAAGGGCCCATAATAAAGACATTCTAAGCAAAGATTCTGTTTTGGTTTTCTCAAGGTCCTCGGGTAGATTAGCAAGCTGGTTCTTATCTGTGTTTTTCCGCCAGTTTAAGTCTTGGCAATAAGCCCAGAATCCAAGGGCACCAGCAGTACCAGCAGAGGCTTAATTGTTAGATCTTTGAAAATTTGGGTGAGAGAAATTTGCAAAGAAGCCACAATTTCTCATTTTTATTAGCATGGAAGGAAGTACTGTGGTGCTGAATGAAAGTAGCATTCTGCGGAGATCCTTGGGGCTTGGCAGCCCATCTGCAGACATTAAATCCACTTGAGAAATTCGGATATGTAGCCATAGGCTCAGAGAGATGGCTAATCTCTTAAAAGTGTCCCATTTGGTGGATATTTGTAGCATTGTTTTGAATAACGAGCACAGTTTGGCTGATTGTAAAATATAACATAATTCTGCCTGGTTTATCTCATCAGATAAGTTTTGACAAATCCATTCTTCCTGAGAGAGTTTTTTGCATTCCAAAGATTGGACACAACACAGTGTAGAAAACTGTACACAACACTTTGTGGCAATACACCCCTTCCCCAACCACAAGCTATTGCTTTGAGTCAGCTCTGGGATTCCCCACATGATGTCACATAAATATGTCTTTAATATTTGTTTATTTAGGAAAATTTATACAGCCGCCTACTCACGGCGACTTTAGGCAGCTTACAGAAAATAAAAACACAATGTGGAAGGACTAAAAATAATAAAAAATAACAAAATAACCCCTCCCACCCCTAACAATACTCCGTCCTTTGTACTCAATCTTGTAATACCCAGTTCTCAAAGTCCATAAAGTGGCATAAACCTTTTCCTTTTTCCAAAACGTCTTGCACTAGTTGAGATGAGATTCTGTTTCACTGTGGTGGCTCTTCTTCTACTTGCTACAAACTCTGTCCTGAAGCAGTGTTGCTTTTGAGCATTCCAACTGAGTTCCAGGCACGAATGCCATCAGGATATGCTGCTTACTGTAGCTTGCAGTCCTGGCAGTTGTGATGAAACTAAACTAACCTAAACTGGAAACTAAAACCTATGAAGAATGGTTGCAGGATTTGGGTTTGGCTAGTCTAGAGAAAAGAAGGACTAGGGATCACGTGATAGCAGTAGTCCAGTATTTGAGAGGCTGCCAAAATGAGGAGGAGGTCAACTTATTTTCCAAAGCATTAGAAGGTAAGACAAGAAACAATGGATGGAAACTAATCAAGGAGAGAAGCAACCTGGAATTAAGGAGAAACTTCCTAACAATGAGAACAATTAATCAGTGAAACAGCTTGCTGTCAGAAGTTGTAGGTGCTTCATCACCGGAGGTTTTTAAGAAGAGGCCCGACTGTCACTTGCCTGAAATGGTATAGGGCAGTGGTGGGTTTCAACATGTTTTACTGCAGGTTTTGTGGGTGTGGCTTGGTGGCTGTGGCATGGCTTGGTGAGCATGGCCTGGTGGGTGTGGCAGGGGAAGGATACTATGAAATCTCCATTCCTACTCCACTCTAGGGGAAGGATACTGCAAAATCCCCATTTCCTCCCAATCATCTGGGACTCGGGAGACAGAGAATAGATGGGGGCGGGGCCAGTCAGGTGGTATTTATTGGTTCTCTGAACTACTCAAAATTTCCACTACTGGTTCTCCAGAACTGGTCAGAACCTGCTGAGACCCACCTCTGGTATAGGGTCTCCTGCTTGAATAGGAGGTTGGACTAGAAGACCTGCAAGGTCTCTTCCAGCTCTATTCTGATTGATATCATTGGTTAAAATAGAAGGGAAAGTAAAGAGGTGGTCTAGCTTGGATAACTAGTAGGAGGAAGCAGTGGAGCCTAGACTATTGAAGCCTTTATCTGCCTGTTCCCAAGAGAATGCAGTTAATCTGGTGAGACTCTTGTCAATAGGTGATTAACAATGATGAAACTGCTTTGGCCTATTCATGGAGTTGTTTTGGTTCCTTGCATCTGACACAGCTCACAGATAGCTATTATAAGCATCTAGCCTGCTTATAATAGTTGTAAATCTCTGCATGTTGCCCCTGCTTCCTTGCCTGTGTGCTGTTTGCTGTCTCCTTTTCTCCTCCCATACACACTCTGTCTTGGCATTTGCTTTTGTATATGTTAAGGGTCTGGATAGGGTGAGGCTGCCTCTGGATTTCAGCATGTCCTTCAAAATGCCAGGGTGTGGCTCAATTAGCCTGGCAGCTGGAATGCCAGCATGGATCCCTCTGAGTAAATGAATGCAGGCATGAGCCAATCTCTCAGCTTTCTAGGGCTGTAAACTTTTACAATCCTTTGAGTAAAAACATGAGCTGTGCTGAGCCTTGGGGAAGTGGGATGGGAAGCATTCCTGCCTGCTTTTGAAAAGAACATAGAATAACAGACCTGGAAGGGAACCTTGGAAGTCATCTAGTCCAACTCTCTGCTCGGGCAGGAGACACTATACTAGGGGTGTCAAACTGGCAGCCTGTGGTCTGGATGTGTCACATGCAGGCCGCACCTACCCTGGCTCTGCAAAGGCAAAAAAAGTTATGGTATGTCATATGATACAATCGAGTTTGCGTCCTTATAACATTTCAGACAAATGGCTGCCCAGTCTCTTCTTAAAAGCCTCCAGTGATGAGGGACCCACAACTTCTGAAGGCAAGCCATTCCACTGGTTGATTGTTCTCACTAATTTCTCCTTAGTTCTAAGTTGCTTCTCTCCTTGATTTGTTTCCATCCATTGTTTCTTGTCTTGTCTTCAGGTGCTTTGGAGAATAGTTTGACCCCCTCGTCTTTGTGACAGCCTTCAAATATTGGAGCACTGCCATCATGTCACCCCTAGTACTTCATTAAATTAGACATACTCCATTTCTGCCACCGCTCTTCATATGTTTTAGCTTCTAGCCCCCCCCCCCCCAATCATCCTTGGTGCTCTTCTCTGCACTCTTTACAGAGTCTCAACATCTTTTTTATATCGTGGTGACCAAAACTGGATGCCGTATTCCAACTGTGGTCTTAACTAAGGCTTTGTAAATACTTCACGTGGTCTTGATTCAATCCCTCTATTAATGCTGCCTAGAAGAGCAGATAGCAACCCCAACTTCATTCCCTCACACATCTGAACAAGTATTTTTGGGGTGACCTTGTAGCAAGCAAAGAAGAAGATCCATTTTTTTCATTGACTGAATATATCAGGTAAACAGTATGATTACATTGTTTTGAGATCAGCTGAGAAGAATCTGTGAACAGGGCATTTGGCATATCATTATTTCTCTCTTGGTCTTAAGGAATGATTTTCCTTCAGAGATGGAAAACTGGTACGTTTCCTATTGCCACTTTCCCACCACTTCTTCCAACTAAGCATAAGGCTCAAATTGATCACTTACAATAAAAGGGACCTTCTGGACTTATATATAAACTGATTTTCGGATTAGATCTTTAATCCATAGTTGCCTTAAGGCTTCCTTTATGCTTGTAGGACTCCTCTTCAGCCTCTTTCCTATTGGGATAAGGGAAACAGGAAAGAATATGGAATTCAGTCTAAAAGAAAAAAGGAAAAACAATGATGATACAGTGGCCAATTGAGAAAAGTTTAGAATGATAAGGCAACGTGAGAGCAGTGATATGGTGGGCATGGTGTGGCTTGGTGGGCATGGCTTGGTGGGCGTGGCAGGGGAAAGATACTGAAAAATCTCAATTTCCTCCCGATCAACTGGGGCTCGGGAGGCAGAGAATAGATGGGGGTGGGGCCAGTCAGAGGTAGTATTTACCGGATCTCCGAACTACTCAAAATTTCTGCTACTGGTTCTCCAGAGCTGGTCAGAACCTGCTGAATACCACCTCTGGTCTGAACCCATATTATCCAATGGATGATTTTTGTCAATGAAATGGAAAATGGCAAAAATGTCACCAAATAGGAGGCTGCCACTAGTCAACAATGTGAGCCAGTTGCCAAATGACTGAAATACAATCATATGTCCATGGGGGTGGTGCAGCAGTCGTAACCTTGAGGACTTTTTTTTTTTTTGAGTCCATTATAATTTCAAACAGTCATTAAGCAATTAGTGGTACCTCAAGGACTACCTTTAAGAAGGTTTGCTGTCATCATGTAGTAAATAAAATGAATGCATATATTCTAAGAAGTGCCAGTATTTCATAAGCGGAAGCATTAAAAGTCAACCTTTTTGTCCTTTGAAGTCACCTATAAATTTGACCCTGGAGCTATTATATACTGGAGAAAGAACTCAGTAATGAATCAATCCAGGTAGGGGCCAAGCTGTTCTAAAACTTCCATCAGCATTATATACAGAAAAGAGGAAAAGCTTTCCTTTGAACAGGAAGGGTCAAAGACGAAAGATGATTTGCTTGAGGCTGAATCACTTTTTAAATAGGAAGCAGAAATGATGATTTTACAAGTTTTTCCAGATGGCCTTGATGATTTTTTTTCTCCCCTAGACATCTCAATTGCTTTGAGAACTCCGCTGCAAATCCAGTCTAAGGAGATTAAGTTTAATGATGACAACAGATGCTGTATTCACACCTAGCTCACATAGTTTCAGGCTACTAAGACAACAGTGGAAACTCAGTCATAGGTAAAGCTCCTTGTTGCATATGGTGCGTGTTTCACACTGCTCAGCTTGGAGACAATAGTGTGGGGAATCACATGATTTCAAGTTTCTGGAATAGGGAATTAAAAAGCTTGGCAGAAGTTAACAGTTAGCAGAACAACAGTTTGTCTTACATTGCCAAGCTAGAAAGATATAGATTATCGCCTTAAATATGCAGTGATGTTGCTATCAGTCTTAGGAGAGAGTTAAGGTTCCTTATGGTACATGAATCCTAGTGTTGGAAAACATGTTACTGTATTGTTTTGTAGTGAAGTTGCTATCACTGAATCTATGATCACCCCTCTTCTCCCCTCTCCAAAACCGAGTTATATCTAACTCAGGAAAAAAAATGCATTGAGATGCTGAAACTGAAATTATTATAATTTTTGCATTTTCCACTGTTGACAACTCTATGAAAACCAGCTATAGAATAGATACATTGGTCAATTTTTGATTTCAAATTGTTATGAAAACAAGTTTTCATTGTGGCGATTTTGCTCAGGGAACCTCTGAGAGAATGACAAAGCTTCCAAGTTAAAGAAGTCCTACAGGAATTGGAAGACTCTGTCAAGGACCAGATTTCAAGAATTTTTGGACATGCTCCACATCTCAGTTCTGTGCAGTTCTTCTCCAGGGATCCACAGTTCTTTTCCTAAGAGAATTTCCCAAAGAAGCTTCTATCTACACCTTTTCAGTTAACGTTAGAAGTAGCCCCTGCTTTGGTGTCTTCAGAAAAGCTTTTGGTAAGAGCAATATGATATTGTGCTAGATGATCATCATGAAACTGACTCCAAAATGTTTGAGAATCCCAAAGGATACCTGTGCCTCAAAATTTTATTCATTTATCATTTGACATATTTATATAATGCTTCCTGCACAAACACTTCTGCAAGGCATAAATTGCAACAATAACATAAATCAAAGCCACACGAAACCATGTTTATTAAACCAGTGGAAGAAAGAGGAAAGCAAAAAGCAAAAATGAAATGTTTGCATTCCAATGTGCCTTTGAGTCACTCGACTCATCTGCAATTCTCCTGGGCTTTATACTTTTAAGACACTATCTGTTTCCAAGTAGCAGAGATGATCATAGGCTGATGGATGGTGTGTCCATGTCTTGATATTTAACGGGATTACTCCTTCGCTCATGATGTGTGGAGTGCATGTTTGTTAATGTAGGTCCTGGCTGCCTTTAGGCACAGTGATTTTGATGGACCATCTTCTCACTGGTTTCACTTCTTTCTCCGAAGACTACTGCTGAATGTTCATTAGAGGTTTCCTTCCCAGTTCTCATGCCTGACAAGAAGGAAAAGGCAAAGCTGCCGCCATAATCAGAGTTAGATTTGCTTCCTTCTGTTTTCCAGAGTGGATGACAGAAGGAGCTGAATTTCATTGATGCCGGAAACACTCAAGGACAAGACATCCACTTATTGTTCCTTCTGTGCTCTCTCTGTTCCTTTAATTATGTCACTTTTCTGCAGAAGATAACAAAGTGGCCAACCCAATAAAATGCCCTTAAAGTGTTAAAAAAACTAAAAAAAAAAAGAGAGAACCCAATGAAAATCACTGAAAACATTCAAACTCAAAGCAAGTTGTAATAACTTTCATTTGTTCCTTCATCTTTTTCTTCTAATTGTTTAGTTTTATGGGGATATTTTTGTGGCTGATTATTTGCACTAATTTATTCTATCACCTCATTCGTTATTCATTATTTTCCCATCCATCTGCTCCTTATAGAAATCAGCAGCTTTCTTTGGCCCGAGGTTCATTTGATCTTTTTTTTTTTTGCCCTGCGTGTGGACCACAAGAAGTATGGCCAATGTCATCATAGAATTACTGGAGAAAGTTGGGCTGAAATTTTCAGCTTGTGTAATTTCCCTCCTGTATGTTTTATCTGGTTTTTAGGTGGTAGAAAGCTAAAAGGACCCAAACTTTAAATTAATTTTAGGTTTAGACACTTAAATTGTTAGGCACCAAGCTAGAAAGCAGGAGATCATGGGTTCAAGGCCCTCCTTAACCAGGAGCTTTTGGGCTAGTGACTCTCAGCCCAATTCACCTCACCAGGTTGTGGCCATGGGGAAAACAACAGGAGAAAACTGTGTTGGATATGTTCACTGCCTTGAATGGTTTGTAAAAATAATGAAGGCAGACACAAACAAATGAACAATAAAAAGTACCTACTTCACAGTTTAACCCTGTGATAAATTTAGATAATTTTTAAAATAAAGATGCAAATTATTAATAAATATGAATATTGCTGCAGAGAAAAGGAGCTATATAAAAGAAGGCAGCAGTTTTTACCCTTTCTGCTAGCAATGGTTAGAAAGTTGGATTAGGAACCGGGAAACTCATATTTAACTTCCCATCCAGCTGTGAAATCACTGTCATTCTCTCCATCATTCTGATCTATCTCACAGAATGCAAAGGATAAAAGACAATTAGTTAGACTGTACTGAGTTTCTGAAATGCAGGAAAGAGATAGATGAAAAAATAAAAAAATAACAGAAGTATCTGTGACGGCTTCTATGTAAAAAGCAAAGGAGAAATATGTCTGAACGTAGTCTTTAGCTTCTAGCTAAAAGTCAGAAGGTCAGGAACCATGGGCATATCAATGTTGCTAGAACTTGAAGCTTAGAAACATTGCTTGGTCATAGATGCTACCCCTTTGATTTAACACAGAACTGTGTTTCCCTTAAAATACCTTTATACTAAATTCTAAACAATATGAAATATAAGGTGCTTGGTACCACGTTAAATGAAATCCAGACCAAAAGTTTCCTTCACTTCATCTGGAGTGATCCCACCCCCTTCTACATTAGTATGAGCCACTCATATTCTCCAACCTTCTTCATCAGAGACAAGATGATGGATGGTTATTGCTCAGGTTTGTATTTGTTCAGTTACTCTCCAGAGCAGACCTATCCGCTCATGTTTAACTTGATTCTGACAAGATTGACACATGCTTGCTAGTAATTAACTCAGTGGCATAACTGCCCATTTGCATAATCTCCTGTGGTGTCTCAAAACTCTCAGCGACACTAAGCAAAAAGATGGCAGAGTCATAAAAGGAGAGGGGTAACGCAAAGCCAACAAGACTCAAAATGGAGCCATCTGCTCGCATTGCGACTCATAAAAATTCATTCATCTCCATGCTTCATAAGGATAGTCTGTCAGATATCCCTGGGAGCCAATAAAGTTGTCACCTTTGATTCTTTCTATAATTTCTCTTTAAGGTCACACATCCTATTTTTTTCTATGTGGGAACTCTCTACTTGGCAACTCTGGGTGGTTAAATTATGCAGGCATATTTTTAGAAAGCCTCCCATTGCATAAAACTGAAATGTTAATGGTGTTGCTCAGTCAAATTAAAATTTCACAGCCCTGGCTTACTTTTCTTTTTTTCTTTCTTTCCTTTTTGCCTGATCACATCCTTTAAAACATTGCAATGTAATTCAGTCAACTTAATGCATTGTAAGCTGCCCTGAGTCTCCGGAGAAGGGTGGCATATAAATCAAATTAAAAAAAAAAAAAACTTTACTACCAGCAGCTGACTGAATATCCTCTTCATTAGTCTTTTTAAGGCAAAACAAACTTGATACATTTTGAATAAATAAAGGTCATTTAAAATTATTTATTAAATGCCAATATTCACCTTCGTATCGTCAATTTATTAATGAAAAAGTTCAGTCCTTGTTTAGTGTGGGTACTCTTGGTTCTGGTATATGAAGTGTGGCTAGATTTTTTTTTTAAAAAAAACCATATTGAATAAGAAGCCAAAACAAGCTGTTAGCCAATATTAAAGGGAACTGTCTATGTGAAAACCACTTGATGCATGTGAAATAGAAATCATAAGTATTATAATTAACTTCATCACTATCTCCTTCTCTCCCTCCCCACTCTTTCTCTCTCTCTCTACCTCACATATGGCATGATCTCCAAACAAGGTTAGATGTTCCCTGGGGTCTTTAGATCCATTTATTCAGTGTTCATGTAATATGATTTAATTGAATGCTTTCATGGCCAATTTATGCATTTAGAGACTTACAGGCTTATAAATAACCAAATTATGATCATGCTTTGAGAGAGCAACTGTATTCCTTTGGTGCGCTCACAATAGTATTGCTCCAGTTTTATTTAGTTTTTTTACGACAGACTCTCAGAACTGTCTCGATAAAGTGGAGACCCCCACTGTGATAAAACCTTACTCATATTTAGAATTCAGGATATGGAAAGATTTTGCCTTGAATACTAAGCAGGAGGAGCCACAAACTTAATTCTTAAGTTAGAACACTTCTCCATTCCCCATGGAAGAATGCTGAAAATAATTGCAATTTTGCATACTACACTATTATTATTTAACTTAATTTTACTAAATTTATTTCTCTCTTAAGAGGTATCTTTGCTACTGGTTCACTTCTTCTCTTTTTTTGTTGACAGCATCATATTCTTATTAGTAGCCAGTCCCCAAGATTTTAATGTTATTCTTTTAAGTTGAAATATAAACAACAAGCTGACAATTCAGGATGGCTTCTCAATATTTTCTTACTAGGAAATTATTAGAAAATTATTTGTTTCTATCTTATTTTTATTCCTTAAGATGGAGCATGTATTCTATTCTTTATTTTATTTTCACAAAAGCAGAAACTTTACCTAATCAATAGAAGAAAATATTTTTAGTTCAACTCTGAACTGTTGGGGCCCTTGGTGTTCTCTGAACTAGGTTGATTTATTGAAGACATTTCATTGCCCAACTAGATAGCATCATCAGTGTAGTAGTGGTGTTCATCGGCACTGATGATGTAACCTACTTGGGTAAATGAAACATCTGCAAGAAAACAACCAAGCTCAGAGAGCACCAAGAACTTTTTGTATAACCTATCATCTTCTTTTAATGACCCCATAATCCTTTGCGGGATGGAGTCTGGGCAACTGAATGGAGGTAGCAGAGTGTTTTAATGGCTGGATGCCTGTCCTGTCACCAATGCGGAGTGTTGTTCAGCAGATATATTCTCCGTGTGCCCAGAGAGAGAAATAGCTGCCTCTACCTAGGATTGAACTCACAGCCTCCTGATTGTGAGGTGAGAGCTCTACCTCTAGGCCACTGTGCCACTCCTTTGTTGTACAACGTATAATGAAGGATATTATAGGGAATGGAGAAAAAGAGATGCCTAGATGGTTGATAGCATATGCGGTCATGGATTTGAACAGCTAAGGTGAAGGAACCTCTGACAGAAGAAAAAGAATGTTGGGTAGGAGGAAATTCAGAGTGGGAAAATGGCGTTCCCTTCTATAACACGAGGTCATCTTGCAAAACCCAGGAGGTGTGCCTTCTCTATAGTAGTCCCTGCCCTTTAGAACAGCATCCTCCTCAAGATTTGGTGGTCTGTAAAGGCAGTGAAAATCTCACAGGCATTGGGCCGGATGAGCCCATCTGTAATAGATGGAATGATCTCTTCTGTGTTATATTTTATCTGGTTGTCCCTGCTTTTGGTGTGACTCTTACCCAGAATCAAAATTTCTAAGTTGGGTGGCTCAGTAAAGTGATCAAATACATAAACAAGATCTCACTAGGATGCTACAGTTTGGATGGTAGAATTCAGATTAATGCTTTGTGCTTTGGGTGGGAATGCCTGTCATGTCTCTTATGAATCTCCTTCTATAGAAATGGGGGAGGGGGGCTTTGTGATGGTTAAAGACGCTGAGCTTGTCAGCTGTAAAGCTGCCAGTCCTGGTTCAAGACTCGGGTGCTGCATGAACCCCTGTTCTTGCCTGGCTCCTGCCAGCCTAGAGGTTCAAAAGCATGAAACTGTGAGTAGATTCATAGGCACTTTGATTTGAGTAGATTCCCACTTTGGGCAGAGAAATATTTTGTGGAGATTCAAAAGAAGATCTTCTCAACCCTGGCATCCCAAATATGGAATGATTTGTGTATATGCAAACCAGTATTTTACCAAATATATTCTGGGCTAATATTATTCCTGCTATATTTATTTTAAATAAAGCATGACTTTATTTAGGTGGGAAGATAATGCTGGCCAGGCTGAAGACCATAGAAATGTCTTCAGACAATGCTGACTCCCTCAGATAAGAAACAGAGATGAGCATTGCCCCCTAGAGTCAGACATGACTGGAAAGGGGAAAGCTTTGCCTTTATAGAAATGAAGTCCTTAAGCTTCCTGTTTGAATTCAAACTATTGGTAAAAGTAGAATAAAGTGGAATTTAACTGCAGCTGTCCCATGGGGACATCCATGCAATTTTCTTGGTAACCGAAATGATTTGCTATTGGTACTTTGGTGTGTGTGTGTGTGTGGGGGGGGCATGCTCTACTCTTGAGCCTACTAATATGACCTGACTGAGTTTAGCTTCCAAGCCCAAATTAGGCCAGCTAGGTCCTGCCACATACAAAAAGTTGCTATCTTAAGATATTAATAATATCATTTAAAGTTCTACATGGTTTGAATCATCAGCCTGCAAGACAGCTGCTTCTAATTTACCTAAGTGTTAAATTTGCTGTGAGGCCTTTACTGTATTCCCACTTTGGGCAGAGAAATATTTTGTGGAGATCCAAAAGAAGATCTTCTCAACCCTGGCATCCCAAATATGGAATGATTTGTGTATATGCAAATCAGTATTTTACCAAATATATTCTGGGCTAATATTATTCCTGCTATATTTATTTTAAATAAAGCATGACTTTTTTGAACTTTGCAATATTACATTGCTTCACTCTCTGATCTGCGGTTTGAAAGGTTTTATCTGAAGATCTTAAAGATTTGTTGCTGCAGTTATTAAATATTACAGGAGTAGACAAAATGTCTACTACTTTCAGATATGGAATTGGATTATCCTAGACTTCTTGATCAAGAGATTTCAGAGTCCAAAAAAAAAAAAAGCTGCCTCTCAGGATTTCTTTTATTCCAGAGTAATTATGAATTTATGCCAATGGCCCATAGAAAACCTTATATACTCTCTATTTTTAAACAAAATTATTTTGATAGAGCTGATGATCTGAAAACTGAGAAGCCTTGTGTGAGAATCCCTTTGTCACAGAGAAATTACTCCCTGGTCAGTTTTAGTCAGACGGTTGGTATAAATCTTTCCAAGTTAAAACAGTTTCACCTCGAAGTCTGATGGATCCAGATGGTTTCCTCTTGGTTTATTAAAGAGCTGAGAGCAATGAAGCAGATGGGACATCAGCTGGAGTACATATGGAGAAATTCTTGTGATGGATCAGATCAAGAACAGAGTGGGGCTCATTAAGCTCTTTTCTGAGCCAGCATAAAGTGCTTTACAAGCATCAAGTCCATAAAGAACAGAGCAGTATTGCCGTTCAATACTACACAGTGTTCCTCCCCCAAGAAAAAATGAGGATGGGGCTAGTCAGTGACTTGTTATGAACAATATGCATTGTTCTTTTCATGTACATTTCATTTTTTCCTTCTCAGTTTGGACCTGCTAGAACAGATCATTGGGATGTAGTGTTGGTAACAATTTTTTAATTTTGGATTCTTTTTGGCTTGTAGGTCTTGAGAACAGATGGTCTGGAGAGATGATGATTACTGCTCATTCACTCAACACTAAATTCTCTCCAGCCTGATCTCATCAATCAGGATGGGACTGGCCTCATGTTAAGGGAAGTGATCCTCTCTGTAGGAGGAATGCATTCATTCTTTCTAAAAGATTGATAATTAGCTGAAGAAATCCTCTTTTGGCCTGGAATCTCCATTCAGTTATAAGCCAAACTCCATTCCATTTCTAGGAATCAGGTGCTGGTTACCCTATAGCTCCTGATACAACTGAATGACACTAATTGTCTGAGTCTATTTGAATTGGGCTGGAATTACATTTTGTTGGGAATCTTCCCGTACCATCTTCATGAATATTGGACAATATGTCCTTTACCAATTCTCCAAAATTGCTCAAAGATAATTTAAAAAGGCACTGGCAAAACCACCCTCTATTTCTTTCAGTATCCTTGATACAATGCTGGAAATGTAGACTTATTCCTCTTAAATATTATCTTATGTTTTATCGGTCTTGGGATTTCATCCATCTCCTTTATCCTGTTCCTCACCATTTCCTGGGCAAATATGTTCTTCTTTTGTTGGAAAAGACTGATTTTTTTCCCTACGTAACCAAGATGTTTCTGCAACCCTTTCTGGGTTTTTTTCCCTTCTTTTCCTTCTGGCAGCCAGCAGATTTTGTGCTTGCCCATTTGGAGACTTATATAGCTATTTCTGGTTCATTAGCCATCATCAGTAAGCCACACCTACATATCATGTATCCTCCCTGTAAAGGTACAATATCTATTTTCTTACTTTTCGTAGGTTTTATGTCTGTTTTTCTTTAAGCCAGGTTTTTCCTACGTAACCAAGATGTTTCTGCAACCCTGGTTGAGTGAAATCATATTCACTACCTTCTGGGGTTTTTTTCTTTCACTCAACCAGGGTTGCAGAAATGTCTTGGTTACGTAGGAAAAACCTGGCTTAAAGAAAAACACACATAAAACCTACGAAAAGTAAGAAAATATTTCTTCTAACCTCCATTTGTTTTATTTTATTATTTTATTTTATTATTTTATTTTGTTTTATAGTGCAATAGTTATAGTTTTGGGTTACTTATCTATACTTTTCCTCGGTGACCTGGCCATTTTCTTTTGGTTTCTGATTTTTACAGAATTAACAGAACAGAATAACAGAGTTGGAAGGGACTTTGGAAATTTCAAATCCAACTCCCTGCTCAAGCAGGAGACCCTATACCAGTGATGGCTAACCTTTTTGCCATCGTGTGCCAAAAGCAGGGGGAGCATGGGGGGTCGCATGTGTGCATGCCACACCCATAATTTTATGTGCCTCATGCATGTGCATGCGACCCCCCTGGTGGTCCTCCTGCAGGGAGGCCTGTTTTTTGCTCTCCCCATGCTCCAGAGCCTCTTTAGGAGCATGGGGAGGGAAAAAATGGCATTCCCTACCACCCACCCACCCCCGGAGGCCCTCCGGAGGCCAGAAATGGCCCATTTGCCAACTTCCAGTGAGACCAGAGATGAGCTCGCGTGCCCACCGATATGGCTCTACGTGCCCCCTATGGCACGCGTGCCATAGGTTCGCCATCACGGCCCTATACCATTTCAGACAAATGACTGTCCAGTCTCTTTTTAAAAGCCTCCAGTGATGAAGCTCCCACAACTTCTGAAGGCAAGCTGTTCCACTGGTTTATTGTTCTCAATGTCAGGAAATTTCTCCTTTGTTCTAGGTTGTTTCCCTCCTGGGTTAATGTCTGCCCATTTCTTCTTGTCATGCTTTCTGGTGCTTTGTAAAAAGGTTGACCTCTTCTTGTTTGTGGCAGCCCCTCAAATACTGGAACACTGCTATCATGTCACCCTTAGTCCTTCTTTTCACCAGATTAGCCATAGCTAATTCCTGCAACCATTCTTTGTATGTTTTACTCTAATCATCTTCCTTGCTCTTCTCTGCACTCTTTCTGGAGTCTCAACATCTTTCTTATATGACGGCGACCAAAATTGCTATGTGTTACTATTCTTCACTATACTTTTCATATAATGTGTTGGTTTCTTTTGCTGTTTTTTCCCCAAACGTCCATTACTGTAACCCTATAGTAAAAACAGCATTCGTATTCATAAGTATGTTTTCCTCATCTGGTCTGTCTTGTATGGCTAACATCAATCTTGCAAGTCAGAAAGCACCTCTCTCCTCCCTGCCTGGTCTAGAAGAGAGATTAGGGAGGGTCAAATCTGAGACTTTTTCTCAAATTACATCTTCACTTTGGGCTACAGAGGCCCATCTTCATGGCATAAGGCAGGGGTGGGTTCTGCTTACCTTTACTACTGGTTCTCATCGCGCATGCGCAGATCATCTATGATGGCATCTGGGTCAGTGGGGAGCCTCCTGCCAGTTTTACTACCAGTTTACTACCGGTTTTACTACCACTTTACTACCAGTTCTTGCAAACCGGTCTGAACTGGGGCAACCCACCACTGGCATGCAGGAGATGGCACTATCCTGCTTAGGCTATGGAGCATTCACTGTCTCAGGATTTTTGTTAGTTGTCGCTCTTTCAGTACTGAAAATCTGAAAAGTGTTGTAATATAGGAAAAAGACCTGTATTTCCTCAGGCTCTAATGATTAATTGATTTTAGTATATGTTTTTCATTATTTTTAATGGTTTAAATCAGTTGTATAAAAGTTTTAACAAGGGTTAACATGCTCAAGTTTTAAAGCCAGAGGATCTGTAAACTGAACCAATTTTTTCTCCCTACCTGTCTGCCATTGGCTACCAACTCTGGGTCACTTTTGACTTCCCCAAAGATTACAGATCCTTACTTTTTCTCTGATTTAACTTTAGATGCCATTTATATAAGTAAATCTCACCAATTATATGATTTTGTCAGATCAGTCATAGAATGATTTTTCTTTTCCTAAGCCCTCTTTGGTTTAATATCTTTTCCTAAGTCTAATTTGGTTTCATTTCTTTTATCAATTTATCCAAAAAGTTTGTGATGATTGAACTAAATGATAAAATCTGAAATGAGAGTAATGCATTTGGATTTCTGTTGCCATCTTGTGAGAAAAAGGTGTGGTAGGAGAGATACTCAAATGCAGTGAATATAGCAATAGCACTTAGACTTATATACCACTTCACAGTGCCTATACAGTCCTCTCTAAGTGGTTTACAGAGTCAGCATACTGCCCCCAACAATCTGGGTCCTTATTTTACTCACCTCAGAAGGATAGAAGGCTGAGTCAACCTTGAACCGGTCAAGATAGAAGGAATTGAACTTCTGGCAGTGAGCAGAGTCAGTCTGCAACACTGCATTTTAACCACTGCACCACCATGGCTCTTAATTATTTTTCTAGGCAATATACTTGCCACAACCCCACAGTCATGAAAAATCAGAGATAACAGAAACAACAACAACAACAACAACAACAACAACAACAACAACAACAAAGAAATCAATTTATATGGGGAGAGCCATACAAATCTATTGCAACAAAACAGAATGAGTTTGTGGCATCTTAAATATTAACAAATGTACTTAGCAAACTCTGTCACAGTTTCATTCTGAATCCAATGTTTGTTGCATATTGATGAGCCTTGCCCTAAATATATTGACAGATTCTTCTCAAGGCAGAGATAGTGTATTTATATATGTGTTTATCTTTATAAATGTGCTTAGCATCAAATAGAACACCAATTACCATGTTAATTCTATTTAAGACATATATCTACTAAGACAGTGTTATACTCATCAGCTCCTGCTAAGATTCACTTGCATTAAAGTGATAATCTGGTGGTACATGCTCACTTTTTTGAAACTGATTTATCAAGGTAATTTAGGTGTTAGAATTGCTGGTTTCAAATAACTCTGCTGAGTTTCTGCTCATCGGGTGTTCTGATAATTTATGAATCAATATTGCCAAGGAAGATGATGTGAGAATATAATGCAAATATAAAAATATTGTTCTTATTAGATGTAAGCAATGTAATTTTTTGCTTGATATTAACACAAAACAAAGTGTGGTTGGAATGAAGTATATTTTCAAAATCTGCAGCAAGAATGTCAAGTGGCTTTTTTTTTTATAAGCAAACTTAACAACTTCAACGATAATATTAGCAGTATTATTAACCAGTTTGGACTAATGGTTAACTGGCCTAAAAACCAAAAGACTGTGAGTTCTAGTCCTAAAAGCCAGCTGGATGCCTATGGGCTAAACACACTCTCTCAACCCAATGCACCTCACAGAACTGTTGTGGAGAAAATAGGAGGAGAAAGGAATATTAGGAATGTTCGCCAGCTTGAATTATTTATAAAATTAATAAAAGCAGGATATAAATAAAGAAATTTAAAATGTTGTGCAGTGGAGTTGTTATTATCCTAGTAATAAGTCAGAGATGGTTAGTCCTGTCCTGTGCTGGAAACTTCTTCCATGAGGTTATAATTTCATGGGAATTGTTCCAAAGAAGAATCAGTAGGGAAGAAATAACTGTAAGGCTGTAAATCCAGGTAGTTCTCGATTACAACAGTTTGTTTAGTGACCATTTAAAATTACATCACCAGTGAAAAAAGTGACTTATGACAATTTTTCACACTTAACAACCATTTTTTTTAAAAAAATTGATTTATATGAAGCCCTTCTCCGGAGACTCAGGGCGTTAAGCAATAGCCTTCATACTTTTGTATATTTATACAAAGTCAGCTTATTGTCCCCCAAACTGGGTCCTCAATTTACCTACCTTAGAAAGGATGGAAGGCTGAGTCAGCCTTGAGCCTGGTGAGATTCAAACTTACATTAATTGCAGACAGCTGGTGTTTAATTACAATGCTTTAGTCTGCTGAGCTATCCAGGCTCTTTGCACCATTCCATTGCACCATTCCCATGTGATCAAAATTCAGATGCTTACCAACTGACTCATATTTATGAAGGTTGCAGTGTCCCAGGGTCATATGATCACCTTTTGTGATCTTCTGACAAGCAAAGTCAATGGGGAAAGCCTGATGAGCTGCGGTGGTGCAGTGGTTAGAGTATAGTACTACAGGTTACTTCTGCTGATCACTTTGGCAGTTTGGCAGATCGAATCTCACCGGGGTCAAGGGTGATTCAGCCTTCCATCCTTCCATCCTTCCGAGGTCAGTAAAATGAGGACCCAGATTGTTGGGGGCAATAGGCTGACTCTGTAAACTGCTTAGAGAGGGCTGTAAAGCACTATGAAGTGGCATATAAGTCTAAGTGCTATTGCTATTCATTGAACAACCGCATTACTAACTTAACAACTGCAGCGATTCACTTAACAATGGTGGCAAGAAAGGTCGTAAAATGGGGCAAACTCCCTTAACAAATGTCTCACTTAGCAGCATAAATTTTGGGTTCAGTTGTGGTCATAAGTCAAGGACTACCTGTATCCATAGCTTTTGATTTTTTTTAAACAAGATATGTTTTTTAAAACAGGCATTTACATGCATCAAAGCCACATCTAAACTAGGGATGCCCTTCTTTTGAAAAGGTTAGACAAAAGCACAGCCTAATCTGCAGAAATCTACCACTCTTCACTGTTTATTAAAGCAGTCCAACCTTTTTCAAGCTTTGTCATGAACCTGGAAAAGAAAGAAAGAAAGAAAGAAGGAAAGAAAGACAGAAAGACAAGAGGATAAGGCTGGAACTGCTGCTATATTCCAATTTGTTTCCAAATTTGCATCAACATCTGGATACTTGGCGTACAGTTTAAGCTCAATTATGCCCCTGGGACAATAACAGGATTACTGTCTGGGCTGCCTTTTTCAGCTGTATCTATCTAGTTTGTGAAGTATGTACATGGAAGAGCTGGAAGGAAAAGATTGGTAAACATATCCAGAACTGAATCCTATATCTCTGTGAAAGTAGAATACATGGATTAATGCTAGGGGAAAAAAAATAAATGAAAGGATATTAGTTCATTTCAATGACCAGGGTCTTTCAGAGCTCCATCATAAACAATTGTTAAAGGTAGAGGAGTCTAGGTAGAAATGGATATGACACGATGAAATTAGCAATAGCACTTTGACTTGTATATCACTTTAGAGTGCTTCACAGCCCTCTCTAAGCGGTTTACAGACTCAGCATATTGCCCCCAACAATCTGGGTCCTCATTTTACCAATCTCAGAAGGATGGAAGGCTGAGGTAACCTTGAGCCCGTGAAAATCGAACTGCTGGCAGTTGATAGAATTAGCCTGCAATACTGCATTCTAACCACTGTTTAACTACTGCATTCTAACCACCACAGTTTAAAAAGCTATTAAAGAGGTCATTGTTTTACTAAGGTGTTTTATACCGTAGTTCCAGGGCTGCTTCTCTGATGAAGAAAACCTCCTGTAGTGAGAAAGCAGAGTTGATGCATAAAGCCGAAGGATTATAATTGTGGCAATCTGCCAAGTGTTTTAAAGATTTTATCTGTATTATGACTTAAACTGGTTAAATAGTCATTGACCCTTCTACTCTTAGAATTACATTTCTAGAGAGGAACTTGAGCTGTCTAAGTATCCAGCTTCAACCACAATTCCCAGGAGTTGTGTTTTGTTTATAAAAAGCCAGCACCAAACATCCATCTATCTATCTATCCATCATCCTTAAGTTTTATATTGACTGTTTACCAATATGATTTGATTGCTTATTTGTTTCCTATCACTATCATTAAATGTTGTACCTTATGATTCTTGACGAATGTATCTTTTATTTTATGTACACTGGGAGCGTATGCATCAAGACAAATTCCTTGTGTGTCCAATCACACTTGGCCAATAAAAAATTCTATTCTATTCTATTCTATTCTATTCTATTCTATTCTATTCTATTCTATTCTATTCTATTCTATTCTATTCTATTCTATTCTATTCTATTCTATTATTCTATTCGACCCAGTCTCTGGAATGGGTATGAGGAGTGGGTGGAAGAGCAATGCTGGACAATATATCCAATGGTGAATCTTCTATCTGTCTGTCTGTCTGTCTGTCTGTCTGTCCGCCCGCCCATCCATCCATCCATCCATCCATCCATCTATCTATCTATCTTTCTATCCATCTATCCATCTATAGATGTAGAATGCATTTGATTAATCCTAGGGGAAAAAAATGAATCTGAATTGATCTAGGCATCTTTGTGTTTTAAATATAGCTACTGATGCTGAAGACCAATAACTGGTGATATTTCCATTTTTGCACTATCTTCTTCCTGTTCGTACTCTCTCAGTAGTGTTAAGAACTGCCAAGATTGTTTTGACATTTATTATCACATCCCTCTTAACATGAAAGTGGGTCAGGAAATATTGCCATAAACTCCCAGAAATAGCTCCTTGTCAAGCCACAACTGCACTAGCATTCAGCATTTAGCAGGTATATATGTCTGTCTGTCTGTCTATCTGTGCGTACTGAAATTATCTAAAAAGGTAGCCACGGCATCATCCTTAGCATTGCTCTTATTTATTGAAACAGACAGAGAAAATTAATCATTATGAAAGGGCAACACAATGTCTCAGTGCTCTAATCAAAAGTGTTAGCAAGCTAGCAACTCCTTTTTATTTGACTTCTATCCATTCATGTATACTTTACAAACATGCTCATCTTTAAATAACATTTATTCCTTCCCCTGAGGCATGCAAGTAAAATCTTGACATGTTCTTGCTATTCTAGTACTCTTTTGTTTCTCTTCATCTTATGCATAAATACATGTCTTCTTTAGTGTCAATATTTTATTTTGGTAAGGCTGAGGAACTTTTTGCTGGAGAGATTTTTTTTTCTTTCCTCGTGGAACTCATCTCAAAGTTAGTAAGAGTGAATCTTTTTAGAAGTTTTGAACTCCCCCCCTTTTTGTTTTAAAAAAGAAACTTATATTAGAGTTTTTTGTGGGATGAAATAGAAATACAAGCGAAAATAAAGGAAATTAAGGAGAGAAAAAGAAGAGTGTAGAAAGAAGTAGGAAAGAAAGAAAAAAGTAATGATTATCGACTTATTTTAGTATTTAGTGCTCTGCGTGTGTATAATAGTTACAACCTCAACTTTTTGCTATACATTTCTAAATTGCTATTTCCATCACAGCAAAATCATTCTAATTATCCAAACTTAAAATTAAAGATTCATTTTCTTTTTCAGTTTTCAAGCACAAAATTCAGAAGTGGTTTCCAAATGGAATCAAAACTAGATAAGTTCCTCTTAACCTATCTATTTTAATGCTGTGTGAGGCTAAAATTAGGCAGGTCCTATCAAGGCAACAGATATGGCAATTATTAGCAGATAATAATGTGTGGTGCAGTGGTTAGAATGCAATATTGCAGACTAACTTTGCCAATTGCCAACAGTTTGATCCTGACCGGCTCAAGGTTGACTCAACCTTCTATTCTTCCAAGGTCAGTAAAATCATGACATAGATTGTTGGGAGAAATATGCTGACTTTGTAAACTGCTTAGAGAGGGCTATAAAGCGGCATATCAGTATAAGTATGTTGGTCAGTTCTTATGCATGGAATTTGGGAGAGAGATCTCATCCACATGTCACTGAACTGAGGGTTCAGATTTTCACATTTCAGGTAAATAGAATTTAAAGTCAAATTATCTGAGTGCTCATAATGGTTGAACTGACTTTCCAAAAGAATATCTCACCTGTTTTGCATCACTGGCTACAACATATTTCTGCATGAAATTTGCATAAGTCAGTTATTACCTGGATAACTTGCTGATGCCAGAGCTCCTGCTTGGTTATTACAAAACCAGCAATGCCAGGGGAGCCATAGGAGAAACTTGGATAACATCTGAAGCTATTATCCAGAGGGGATGAAAGTAAGTAATTTGCAAAAGAGTCTTAGCAATGTTTCAGCAAAGCCCATTCGCCCTTGGATCCATATGGAGGAATTTAATTGTGGCCTCAGAGAGCAAGAGCGTTTTAAAGAAAATATGGAAAATGATTTGCACAATAAAATTGGCAAACCATTCACAGCGAGCACCTTCAGTGAAAAACTTTCCAGAGAAGCTTCTTTGATCATCTAATCTATGAAATATAAATGTCATAATGTTAGATTTGTGGATTTTGTGGAAATTGGCCAAATATATATCAGCACAGGGATGTGAAAGCTCCATTAGTAGTGGTGACCCTCCTTCTGTACATTTCCACGTTGTTGCTGTTTTCCTAATCATTGCTTTATTTTTGAGGCATAAGCTTTATAAAGAGGGAAACAACACACAGCAAGTGCTTGTCCATTGTGGGTATTTCACTTCATAAATGTTCATAAATTGACTGAAGCAAAAGCTAAGCAATGTTAAGACATGAATTTCAGTGAGGAAAAAAAAATGAAGCCCTAAGAATTTATTTCAAAACAAATATTTGAGATATGCGGGTAGTCCTGGAGTTATGACCATTCATTTAGAGACAGTTTGGAGTCACAAAAATGTGATTTATGATCCATCCTCGCACTTATGACTGTCGCAGTATCTTCATGGTCATGTGATCAAAATTCAGGTACTTGGTAACCGGTATGTATTTATGACAGTATCCTGGCATAATGTAATCAGTATTTGTGATGTTTTCCTGCTGGTTTTCAACAAGGATAATCAATGGGAAAAGCTGGATTTGTTTAACAACTGCATGATTTGCTTAACAAATGCAGGGATTCATTTAAGAACTGTGGCCAAAAAAAAAAAAAAAAAAAAAAAAAAAGAGATCATAACATCAGGCATAATTCATTTACCAATTGCCTTGCTTAACAACAGATATTCTGGTCCCAATTGTAAGTCAAGGACTAACTGTAAGAGCAATATATCAAAATTTTGGTGGTTTGCGACCTGTAGTTACAATGGTTGTAATGTCATGGGATCATGTAATTACCATTTGTGACCTTCACAGGAGATTTCCAACAAAGTCAACAGGGGAAGCAGGATTCGTTTAATGACTGCATGATTCACTCAACAACTGAACAGATTCACTTAGTACCTGTAGCAAAACATGTCATAAAATTGGGTGCAATTTACTTAACAACTGCCTTGCTTAGCAATGGAAATCCTGGTTCCGAGTGGCTATATAGCAAGTACTATCTAAAATCTTCATAAAATATATGTTTCAAAACATAAAATATAGCCACACAGTAATAAAGTAATAGTGGAAAGATAAAAGTTGTAGAAAAATATAATTTGTGGCAATTGCATTGGCATATACATATGTGGTTTATTATGATTAAAAACAGTGGAATTTATGTTCAGTAGACTTTAATAACAGACTATTTATTTCATTTAAATTAACTCTGCTTTAGTAGTAAAATATTTTATTTGTTTCTTACCATTCTGAATTTTATTTAAAGTTTCAAAATGGAACTGACTTGGTATTATCTAGTTTCTTTTGACATAATGAACTATGCAATATTTTGAATTCTATTAACTCTTTGGTATGTTTCATTTTACTTCACCGTTTATTACTTAAACAGAAAATATTCTGCTTAAAATACTATAGGAAATAGTCTGTACTACCTTGTCAGCTGATCTGTGCTAATTTTTCATAATTGTGTCATCTTTTACCAAGATTCATGAGAGAAAAAGATTAGAGTTAAAGATGATCTGTAAAATATTATTGAGGGATTAAATGAGGTGAATACAATAGGCAGAAGACTTGGTCAACTAACCTTATTAAGGGAATAATGTTCCTTAATATCTCTAAGAAATAAAAGCCACAAAATTAAGTTAAAGGTTATTAGGAAACAATAAAAATTAGCCAATGTAATGATTCTGGAATAGAGCTGCTTCTAATCAAAGCAACAAAAGTGAAATTCCATCACAATTTCCTTTATTATCCAATAACAACTATGGAAAAGGGCTTTTTTTTTCTTTCACATACAGAATGCAGCAAGAGAGGAAGTTTATCACTGGAACCAGACTTCCCTTTTCTGTTTGCAGCATTATTAAGACTTTGATGTTCTACTCTGCCCAGCTATGACTGCAACCCCATAAATACAGTAGATTGTAGGACCTCTCAGTGATCCTTAGAAGCCCAGCCTGTCTTAATCTTCAGAAAAAATAATTCACAATAAAAATAATTCTACTGAATCCAGCTCACACTTATTTTTAATTATTTTGTCATTGTTAATTTTTTGGGAGCACCATTTTTCTTTCTAGTTTTTCACTGTTTTTTAAAATGCAATCTCCAATGATCTCTGAGCTCCAGTGTCAACTACATGTGTGTATGTCCAAATTTGCAAGATAGCGGACATAGCCTCACCGTTAGTATCCATTCATTTTTTTTCTTGGGAATAATTCTCCTGAGATCCCTTTCAGCTCTATCATTCCACAATTCTATGAATGCTTCTTAATATTCGCTTAGATTCCCTAAACAGACCAATGCCACAGTCTAACCTTTTCTTTATCCAAGTTCCTGAACTAAAATTACCCCCTGAAGCTATCAATAATTTGCATGGGGAAGAGCCCAGAAACATAGAAAGCTGCTCCCTAAGAATTCAGTTTGTACCACATTGTGTTTTATCCCAATCCATCATACCAAGTGATTAAGTCATTTGTTGTGCTATGCTTCAATAAAGACTTACATTTTTTGGAATGATTTGGAAGAAAGGGTACATTTTCAGCAGGTGTGTAAACAGCTGCACACTCCTTATATTTATTCCTGTGCCAGTTTATGGAGACAACACACACAGTTCCCATTTTAAGTTAAATGCCTATCCAATTCAGTGTGAATTTCAGTTTTCCACTTCCACTTCTCAGCATTTTTACTTAATTTCTCTTAAAACAGAGCTGGAAAAATAAATGGACAACTACCAGCTTAGCAGCAAATGGAGCATTTTCTACATCTACATGGTAGCATTTGGGGAACCACACTATAAAATAGATGTTGAGACTCTAGAAAAAGTGCAGAGGAGAGCAACCAGGATGATTAAGGGGCTGGAGACTAAAACATATGAAGAACGGTTACAGGAACTGGGCATGGCCAGTCTAGTGAAGAGAAGGACCAGGGGAGACATGATAACAGTGTTCCAATATTTGTGGGGCTGCCACAGAGAGGAGGGGGTCAAGCTACTTTCCAAAGCACCTGAAGGCTAGAAAAGGAGTAATGGATGGAAACTGACCAAGGAGAGATTCAACTTAGAAATGAGGAGGAACTTTCTGACAGTGAGAATAATCGACCAATGGAACAGAAGTTGCCTTCGGAAGTTGTGGGAGCTTCATCACTTGAGACTTTCAAGAAAAGATTGGACTACCATTTGTCAGAAATGGTGTAGGATCTTCTGCTTGAGAGGGGGGTTGGACTAAATGACCTACAAGGTCCCTTCCAACTCTGTTAATCTGTAATCAGATTGGGGGACCCAGATGCAACAGAGCTTGAACAGAATTACAGATTGTCAACATTATATTTTGAAGGACTTGAAGAGAAGACTGGTTTTGCCTGCCAATAGACTAAAATTGATGTCCCCTCAATAAGAGCATGTTAAAAGTTGGAGTGGTAAACAAGACAATGAAATAACTCATTTAAAACCATCAAAGGGGGAGTCAGAACTGGATGTCTATTTCTGCTAGCCGACTAGAATGCATTAACTGAGCAAGCACTCTGCCATTAAGTAATTTGTTATTTTTATTAGAGCCTCAGTAAAGAAACATGTCTTCTTCCTACTTCCTTCACGAAAAATTTAAAAGCTCAGACTCACTAGTTTATATATGTATTAATGAGATTCCGAGGAAGAGAATAGAAATGTAATTCCAAAACAAACAACTCTCTTTTGGCTAATAAAAATCTGAACTGGTAAATGGAAATTGTCTTGCTTCAAAACCTCTTTTCTACCAGTGATTTAAAACAAAAACAAAAAGAGTAAGCACAACAAATAGCTTTATAAAATCAGATCTCCCTTTAAAGTACAGAGCTTTCATAGTAATAACCTCAAACACTGTCCACTTATTTCAGTAAATAATTTTTATGCAGCTGACCTTTCTCTTTTCCATTGCTACATTATTAATGAAACTAAAGCAATCAATCAGTTATTGTTTGAGCAAATCTGTCAGTGACTAGGGCTTCCCATTATTATGTTTTATCATTTAATAATTCTAGCAAACAGGTAATGTGCTAACAGGGAAACTTATCATAAAAATTTCTGATACTTTAGATATACAGTATGTATATATTTAAGGTAAATATTTGTTGGGGACACTGGTAATAATAAAATTAAATAGTGACACTGTCCTATCAAACCTTCTAATATGAAAAGCTGAACTTCTATTGATTTGGATAACAATCAAGACCACCTCACAATAAGATACCATGGTACCACACTACTCATTGTTAATTGGTTGTGGGTGGCGTAATGAGTACCAAAAACAATTAGTACCAAACTACTTTTTTCCATAAGGAATAATGTAGTGAGCCACCAGACAGCTAACGCCAACAGGTTTTAGCTTGTGCCTTGAGTACCAAACAAAAGCTGAGTACAAGGACAAGTTTTCACATCAAAATGCACTGAGTACCAAATTTGATGAGTTTCAAAGCAGTTGGGTACCAAAGTATCATTGTAATGATTTCTTTATTTTTCAAAGTAAGCTGAAATATATTTTATTGTCTAAATTGATCGATTTTTGTTTTTAAAAATGTCAGAAGTTTGTGATTGTGACAAAGACAAATTCCTTGTGTGTCCAATCACACTTGGCCAATAAACTATTCTATTCTATTCTATTCTATTCTATTCTATTCTATTCTATCCTATCCTATCCTATCCTATCCTATCCTATCCTATCCTATCCTATCCTATTCCAGCAACCACACCAACAGCTGGTTTCCTAACAGTTTTGAATAACTCTTACACATTTCAAAAGAATATTATTGCTGTTTATAAATGTAGCTCTTCTCTTCTCTTCTCTTCTCTTCTCTTCTCTTCTCTTCTCTTCTCTTCTCTTCTCTTCTCTTCTCTTCTCTTCTCTTCGACTAGCATTTGTTCTCATAAGATGTAGACAGGTGAATAGGTCTAGTCTGTCATTCTGTCAGAGGTAATCCAGAGAGCAAGTATACCTAGATGAACTACTAATCCTTCTTTATTGTAAGGTTACATTAACAGAATCTTGCCAGATGGAAATTATTTCTCGCCTCCTCTCTTTTTAGTCTCTGGAAAACTAGGGAGGACCCTTTCTTAAGCGCTTTCATGCTTTTCTCACAGCTGGCGATTGAGTTTCTCTTCTCAGGCAATTTTCTAGGCTTGTGAAAATTGGCTTGTGAGTTCAGGTGCCTCACAAGCCAATTTTCTAGGCTTGTGAGGCACCTGAAATTGCCAAACGGGCCATTTCTGGCCTCTGGAGGGCCTCTGGGGGATTGGGGGAGGCTGTTTTCACCCTCCCAAGACTCCTAGAGAGCCTCGGAAGCCAGGTGACAGAGAAAAATGGGCCTACTGGGGCATCATGTAGCAGGAGCGGGGCAGGGAGAGTTGTGTGCGCATGCGTGGGGCAGGGCACATAGAATTATGGTTGTGGGTACGTGCGTGTGACCCCCCCCACTTCCCCCCCATCCTGGCACACAATGGCAAAAAGGTTAGCCATCAACTGGTCTAGGCTGTGGGTCTTCCTCCTCTCTCTCAAAATCATTTCCACATATAAAGCCTGACAAAAACAGCGTGGAGGAACCCAAGTCAGACCCCCCTTTTTTTACATGTGTTGCATATTTGTATGTGTGTTCCAAAGGAGTGGATCTTGCATTTCAATGCCACAACATGCTATGGTTCTTCTGACGAAAGCAGAAACTTCTTTCAGAGTTCCTTGGACTTCGCATGAAGCTGTCAACTTCAAGGACTTATTATTGATTACAGATCATATAAGTAAAGATAGGATGTGTGAGTATTATTTATTATTGTATTGGTTTGATTTATATGCCGCCTTTCTCCAGAGATTCAGGACGGCTTACAATGCGTTAAGCAATAGCCTTCATACTTTTGTATATACCTGCTTAGTAGGGCTTTTGGTCCTCCCTAAGCGGTGTTCTTTTTTATACAAAGTCAGCTTATTGCCCCCACAATCCGAATCCTCATTTTACCTACCTCGGAAGGATGAAAGGCTGAGTCAACCTTGAGCCTGGTGAGAATCGAACTTGCAGTAATTGCAGGCAGCTGGCAGCTAAGTGCTATTTAACAGCGCTTTAGTCCATTGCTCCACCAGGCTCTTGAGTAATTCATCCATTGTTCCTGAATTCTTTAATTCTATTTTAAAAGGCAGAGTGGCTAAATGTTAGTAGAGTGCAAGGCTTTTTACATAAAATGGGACTTTGAATTTGGATTGGGACAGAGTGTACAAATGCAATTTATAACCTGATATTTAACCTGAAGTATCAAGGTTAATATTTCAGTAATACATGAGAGGATAGTTGTCGTTGTGCTCTCTACCATAATGCCCCCAGCATCTGATTTGGGGAGAGAGAACACACAATGACATTAGTTCTAGTTTGTGCAAGTCAACAATTTATATATTTCAAAACCACTATAGGTGATCACTTAAACAAGATCACTTAAACAAGAAGAGATAAGGGTGGGGGAGAAATTGGCTTGGGTAGTAGCAGCTGAAATATTAATTTCAGCTTATTTTCTCTCCCTCTGCTAAAAGACTGTTGCAGGACATGCATATCTTTGAAAGAGGGGGTGGAGGGACTTACAAAGCATCCCTAAAAATTTCATCTCAGACATTCATTATTTTTAAAATCCATACTCTCTTGGGATACGTAATTCTTATTTTGCAGTGTGTCCCCCACCCCCCGTTCATTTTGCATATTCAAAAGTCATCATTCTAGATTGTCCATGTTGCCTTACTTCATTGCACCAGTTAGAAAATGTGCTGCCGAGCGTGAGAAAATCTGCTGACCATTATTTTGTATGTATGTAAATCCAGATAGATGTTTTAAGTTGAAAGAATGGATTATGGTATGCTCTTAACATTTCAGCTGAGTACAGCTGGTGCCCAAACTGCATCAATATTCGGTGGAATGTGTCTATCTTTTAGAACTGCTAGACCCATCTCCTCTCCCCACACTCCTGACTTTCAGCATTGATTGGCACTCACAAAAATTTATACATTCAGGAAGTTGCCATGATACCATTTGAAATGCTTGATTGGAAACGAATGCAATTTACAAGATCTGCCAAGACAGCAAAAATAAAACTCCAACCATATATTTTATGACTTCATATAAAACAGTGACAGATTGGTGTGTTACATTTCATAAGCTTTAAGCTTTAAAGGCTTACATTATTGTGAATGGCTGCCAGGTAGAGTTCTATTATTTACATGAACCTGTGGCTGGATTTCGAGGGAGTCAAAACTTAAGAACAGTGTTAGTTTGGATAATAAAATATGGAATGGATTCCAGCGATAGAAACTGCTTTAGAGATTTTTTAGGAAGCAGTTTTCACCATTAACTGAAGCTGGACTCACCTGTATTAGAATACAATTACCGAATGCCGTGTGAACTATACACATTTCAATCAACACTCCGTTCATTCGAGACTTGAGAGTATGGCTGCTCTTGAGGAAACGTTTTCGCTTGAAGCTTGACAGCCCAATCAATTTCATGCCTCTTTACTTAAAAGTAAATCCCTCTGCATTTGATAGGATTTACTTCTGGACATCTGTGCATAGAATTGCAAAGGAACAGAACAGTGTCCTACTTAACTTTATTGCAATCATTAACCAGCACAAAAGAACTGGTGTTTGAATATCCAAAATATCCAAAATTAAATTGACAATGTCAGGATAGTTAAGAAAAATACACACAGACAAAAAAAAAAAAAAAAAAAAAAAAGCTAAGAGACAATATTAAATCAAAATATGCTGAAGAATTTGCGGAGGCCATAGATACATAACATACACACATATTTGTAAATAAAACAAATCATCCAACAAAGACTTTAAAAAATATACACACCATTGTCAAAACTGAGAAAAATAGTGTACAAGAGCTGATATGGCATGTACACTCAAAATCCAAAAGTTTATTTTGAGCCCAAACCATTTCTAGCTATCTATACTCAGGTGTAACCTTGTCTGTTATATTCAACATTGCTGTCAGAAAGTAGAAATTGCTTATACTGTTGATTGTTGTGTACTGTTTTGCTAGTTACATATGGGGTAATTTGAACAGTTTGAGGTTCTGTATAGAACTGGCATGTAGAAGAACATGTTTGATAATTTCTTCCTGTCCTGAGTCAAAAAGACATAATCCTAATGAATATAGAATTTTTTTGTATCTTTTAGCCAGAAATGCTAAAGGAAGAGCATTATATTGGGCTAAAACAAAAGCCCTTCTCTGGTTTGGGATGTTAAGTTGTGTAAGATGTACAGATACCATGTTTTCCCGAAACTAGGATGTGTCCGGATAATAAGCCCAATTGGGTTTATGAGCGCATGAGCTAAAATAAGCCTCCCCTGAAAATAAGCCCCCCCAAATACTTAAGATGCATGCGCACTAACAACACAATGCGAGGAGGCGAGGCCGCAGAGGGAGAAAGGGAGGGGGAACATGCCCCACACGCCCCAAATGCACCTGCTACTCACACAGAATAGCCTTGCAGAGGCCACTCTCGCAAACCCTAGCTCGTGCGCCCCTTCTCTTAGTGACGGCTGCAAAAAGAGTGGCCACAAAAAATTCTTGCCAGCCCTAGCCCTGTCGACATGGGTCTGGGGGGAGGGGGACTGGTGCTGGAGTTCCGAGCAGGGGCTGGGGTGGGCTGTCTGTGCAGCCATGAAGCGGGATTGGCGTGCCCGGTTCTTGTCTTCAGCATTGCTGGCGAAGATCGGGTCGGAGCAACTGCTGCCCAAGATCAACAAGCCAGATTTGGTGAGCCGGATGCACCACTGCCACTCGGGAGAAGAAGAGAGAGAGGAGGCGCTGTGAGAGAGCCCATTTCTCACATTCTTCTCCTTCGGGCACTGCGTTCAGCTCCCCAAATCTGGCTTGCTGATCTTGGCTGGTGAGAAGGAGTGGCAGGTGGGGAAGGGTGGGGCAGCGGAGAAGTGTCTCTCTTCTCCACCGTGTCTTACCCAACTTCCATCTCCTGCCATGCCACCGAGGCATGGAAGAAGAGATGGCAAGGGGAGCCGCATCTCACTCCATGTGTCTTGTTTCTCTGCTGCCCTATCTTGCTTCCTCACCTCGTGCTGTTTGCAGAGGAAGCAATGAAAAAGCTGCCATGATTGCTGGAGGCAGCGGCCTGAGCGGCACCGGTGAAGCAGCTGGTCAATGCTCTGGCACCAATCCCCCTGGTGCAGGCCGAGGTTTAGGGGCCTCCTGCACCTCAAAAATAATAAGACACTGCCCCCCTGATAATAAGGCCAAGGCCATATTTTTGGGGTCAAAAGAAAATAAGACCCTGTCTTATTTTCGGGGAAACACTGTAGTGCCAGAGAGTGTATCTCCTGTTGTCTGCCATGAAAGGCTTGATAATATTACCAGCATCCATCTGATGGTCTAAGACTAAGTCAAGGTGACGTTGCTTAAGTGTGACCCTTGCTTGCTTATAGCCCAAAGATAATGAGTAAGTGGGGAAAATACAGAGCAATGTAGATGATGTATGTGCAGATCTCACAACCTCTAGCACATTTTCAGCTTGCCTAGTGTAACTGGCTGTTAAATAAAATGCAGAATTCCATTAATTTGATAAAACAGTGGAAGAGGATGAACTCCAGAGTCAGATTGTCCCCCATCTGGGCTCCAGTGGGTTTTCTATGATCTACCTGAGACCTCCTGCTTTTATCTTTCTTCACTTAAGTATTCAGCATTGGAAAAGACTGGCCTTGGAAGTTTCCCTGAGGCTGGGGGTTGATTTCCAAATTCTTCCAAGGTTAGCCCCCTCTTTCTGCGTTTGGCAGATGAGATATGAGCAAGCCTATGGCCTCTGGAAAATAAACTGCAGGATTACAGTTAAGACATTTCTGATATTTTGTTCAGGTTGGAGGAGAGTGCCCAGTTATTATCATCATCACCTTTTGGCACTAGGGACCAGTTTCACAGACAATATTTCCACGGATTTGTGTAGGGAAGATTGTTTTGGTTTTGCTCGCTCACCTGCCTCTCACCTTCAGCTGTGTAGTGCAGTTTCTAAAGGCCGGTCCCTGGCCCAATGGGTTGGAGACCCCTGATTTAGATTATGAACATACTCTGTAGCTTTAACAACTTGATATCTCTGTGTTGGTGGTGTTTTGGAACTCTATGTGAAATATTAACATTGTTTTTCACTTTTGTTCCAGCGATAATATAACATTTAGTTTGATGGATTCTACCTCACTCTGCAGTGTGGAGGTATCAGTGAAGTTGGTGAAAGTCAGCAGTACACAAAAAAATTATACCTGTAAGCCTAAAGGCAAACCTTTTATATAGATCACATTTTTATTTCAAATGGGATGTGCACAAAGCCGTATGTTTGGATCTCACCTTCAAATGTTCTCTTTTGAAGGCCTGATTCTGTTCCTAGGCCTGGGGTTAGGGTGCTTGAGAAGCATCTTCGTGATTGTCTTGGGTGGTTCTGTGCTTTCTTTTTTTATATTACATATTGTAAATGTGTAAGCTGCTCAAAGTTTGTTGGAATCAGCCGACCTTGACATCTAACAAATAAATAAAGTATTTTGTCACTGAAAAAAAAAACCCAAGCAAACCCTAGCTAAAGAAGTATTCACAAGCACATAATGTTAAGCTGACTAAACTTGGTAAAGTATATGTCCAGTGTCGGATTTTCTGAAGTCTTTATTATTTATCTATAATTGTGTGGATTTTTACTGTGTCGGAAAGAAAAGTAGAAAAGTACTCCTCATCAAACATTACATAGCAAAAAAGTTATGATACAAAGCATTGTAATAACGAATAATACTGAGAAACAGTGAGAAACATGAACTGAGGGTTTAAACTTTCAAAGATGCTGCTATAATGATAATGTAATAAAACAACCAGTTATTCAAAAATGATAGGTAACTAGTTTGCAAAGCTTAAACAGAGATCACACTGAAATAAGAGAAAAGTTGACAAATGGAACAGCAATAAGTTAATATCTTAATTTCAGTGGAAAATAAAAAGAAAATATACATTAAATTGTAGATAAATATCCAGCTTTCTATCATTTGGCAATATTTATCTTAATTTGGGGGAAATCCCATAAATTTAGAGCTAGGCCATTGGATCATTCTCTTTTTTTAAAAAAAAAAATCAGAGGTTTTGTGAAGACAAATAAGTTGGCTAATTGTAATAAGGATGAGAGAATAATAAAGGTAGCATTCTGGAAAAGACATTCCATGTAGCATGACTATTGAACTTACTAGCTGGAGGTAATAGGAACTCTAATCCATTTTAGCAACAGAATGTTATTTGGTATCAGATGGAGAAAGATGATCTAAACCAAATAAACAGGGTTTAGTTAGAACATCTGACTAATGGCAATATTAACTTGCCAAGCATTAGATCTCAGATTTAAGACCATTATTATATCTGCCTATTAGAGAGCCAGTTTGATCTATTAGTTAGAAATTAGGAGACTGTGAGTTCTAGTTTCATTTTAGCATGAATACTGGCTGGCTGACTTTCAGCCAGTCAATCTATCTCAGCCCAGATTGTCAAGCTTGGGTGACAAGCTGGTCAATCCATTACTATTGCAACGTTTCGTTGATTCAGAAAAAAGCAAACTCCGCACTTGTGGGAAAGCACTAGGAAGAAAAAAAAATCTATCTTACTCAGAAAGTCTGTAAATGATGGCCAGGAATACCACGAAAGAGCTATTGTGTCTTTGAACACTACAATTTGACTCAAATAAAATAAAATGAAGGATGGATTCCCCACCCATTTTTTATGTCAAAATAACATTCTGTAGCTATAATCTCTCTGTGCCTGTGAGGCAAACAGCATACTCAAGAAGATGTTGATTCTATGTCTACAGTACATCTGTCAGGCAGATTGATTGGCAGGTTGTGAATGTCAGCTTGTAGCCTGATATTTACAATAATCAAATATTGAATATACCTAATAATTGAATACATCTTTTCTATACTGTAGGCTTACCTTGACCTGCAAGGATTATTGGGTGTTTTGAATGGAAGACTGAGGAAGATGGGTATGTGCTGTTGAATTTAGAAAGTCAGGAAAGATGAAAGAAATTTAACAATGCACAAGCCAAAGTGCATTTTTTTTCCTGAGCATTTCTTTAATCAACTTATCATTTGTTTGTTCAGAATTGACATTAATAGATAGTCCTTCAACTACAGTAATACATAACTACTCAACCTTCTGCTTCATATAGCTCCATTCTCTGGAAACATAAAAGTAACTTCGGAGTTAGATCTCTTTGGTAATAATCCCAAGGTACCGCAAAGATTATTTTTTTTTTTTAGGAAAAGAATGCAGTTTTGAGAGTATATAACGAACTATTTTAGACACAGCCTTTGCAATGCCTTGTCATTGCTCTGTTTTGTTATCCCATATGCTTATGGTTTTCTGTAGCTTCTGACTATACATCATGAGGAATTACAGAATGAAATCTTGCCTCTAGCATTGTCATCAATCATGCATCGTTGTCCCCAGTTGGCAGATGAAAAAATAAGGATCGTGTAGCAAACACACAGGTGAAGTTGATGCAGTGCTTATATGTTCTTAAGCCTTGGATTTTATCTGGCAACACTCTTTTTTGTTTCTTCTTGCTTTAATAAAGAGAAAGTGTGCAGTACAAGTCAAAACTGAAGAAGAATGGCAAAAGAATGCTTGTTTTCCCTCACTCTTGTTCTTTTTCTGCTACAATATCATTAGATCAGGGCTGTCAAACTCAAGGACTGGCCCACGGGGTGCTTAAATCTGGCCCACAGGACAGGCCTGGAAATAGAAAAGGACCAGCCCGCAGTGCCTCTGGCAGCCAAAATGAGGCACGGGGTGGATAGGGGCGTGCATGCCCCATTTTTAGCCTGGACAGCCTCCTGCAGTACTCTGCTGACCAAAATGGGGTATGGATGGGGGGGGGGAGGCGCATTTTCAGCCTGTACAGCCTCCTGCAGCACTCTAGCTGGCAGAGTGCTTCTGGAGGCTGTCCAGGCCAAAAACAGGGGCCCCACGCCCCGTTTTGGCCAGCAGAGCATTGCAGGAGGCATCCGTCCCATCTTCCCCCTGTCAGGCCTGCAGAGGAGAACTACAATGCTGATCCGGCCCTCGAAAAAAATCCAGTTTGACAGCCCTGCATTAAATAGATGGACAGATAGTTTTAATTCAGCTACTATTGCAGTTCAGTTCATGTGTTTTTCCTACTGTAAAAGTATGAGGGTGGTCAATGTACTATGTTTTGCAGATAGTAAAAACTGAATTTCTTTTGGTTTACTTTTTGTAAGGACTCAAAGTCATCTAATTTGCACTTGGCTTGACTTGGAATAAGAACATGTCTTTTGATGGAAGATTCATTGCTCTTACAGTTAGTCCTTGTCCTACAACCACAATTGGGACCAGAATTTCTGTTGCTAAGGAAGATAGCTGTTAAGTGAATTATACCTGATTTTGTGATTTTTTTGGGGGGGGGGCGGGGTTGCAATTCTTAACTGAATTACTGCATTTGTTAAAGGGATCATGTGGCTATTAAGGAAATCCAACCTCCCCCATTGACTTTTCTTGTTGAAAGCCAGCTGGAAAGGTTGCAAATGATGATCACATGACCCTGGGACACTGCAATGCTGATAATTACATATTGGTTGCCAAATTTTGATCACATGACCATGGGAATGCTCTGATAGTCATGAATGCAAGGACCAGCTGAAGTAACTTTTTTCAGTGTTGTTGTGACTTTAAATGGTTACAATATGAATAGTTATAAATCGGGACTATGCCTTTAATGTTGCCATTCTATGGACAGTTTTATTAGAATTTTGAACTAAAGAAACCCCAAACCATAAGCACTACATACAAATCACTAAAATATCACAATAGCAAACAAAATAAACAGTAATCAAATTAAATCCTTTCAATATTCTATAAGCATGTATGAATGCAAGTGTTTCCATAAGATAAGAGCCCTCCTCTCCCCATGTTGCATCTTGCTTCCTTCCTCCCCAATTTCTAATTGTAAATTAGGGTTTAGCACACAGTCAGCCAGATGTTCAGACTGGAATTGGTATTTTTGTCCATCTATTGTGTCCTTCTGAGGGACCTGAGATAGGCAGATGTTGATGTGTTAAAAGTATTGTTGCAAGATGCAATTTGTTCCAAGTAAAGCGGCCTTTTGCAATTGACTGATGGTTATTATGTCAGTGCTGTTGGTTTTCAAGTGGTGCTCCAGTTTTTTGGGGGGCTGCATTCAAGGCAGCCCCAAAACAACTGGAGACAGTTGTTGGGACACTTGGGAGACAGATATTATCCTACTACCATGGGTACTATCTTTGCTTTCTTTTGCCACAGTTGTCTATTGTTGTTATTTATTGTTTTAATGTTTACTGGCTTTTAGTGTATGTAAGCTACCCAGAGTCATCTCTAGGGGAGATGGGTGACATAAAAGTTAAATAAATAAATTAAATAAATTAAACAAACATACAAACAAACAAGATGAAAACAACATAAAAGAAAAATAAAGAAAGCTTTTAATCTGTGATTTTTGTGGATATTGAATTGGCATAGAGAACCATTAAAATGAATGGAAAAGATACTTTATAAAATATATGGAATGCCAAGGAAATGTAACATAATAAATTCTTGTACATGTCCACTGTGTTGCATAAAATATAAAGGAATAAATAACATAACCTTCCATGAATCCTTGTATAATTGTTTGTTTTTGACTGTATTTTAAAACAAATTAAAAGAGGACAGATTACAACTCAGATGATGATATTAATCATATTTTTTTATAATCCGAATCATACTTTAGAGCATAAAGAATTGCTAGAGGTTTATTGTTTGCAGGCATACAGCCAGTGGCTAGCTGGAAAACAAGAAAGGATTTGAATATTTTTCTATGGTAGCAAATACGTTAAAAAAATTTCTCTGCTGGAAATATTGACCAAACCCCTATATCAATATTGCAGTAATTTAGATGATGATTTTTATGTCTCCTGGTTTACATCTATTATGCACAATAAAAGTATAATGCTACCCAGTTATAGGTTTCTGAGTAATTTAATTAAATAAGGTTATGTGTATTCTGCTTTCTTATTCCCTTCTTTGTATTGTAAATAGAATTAAATTAAGGAAATAAATACAAAAATAAAGATTGGGAAAGGAAGAAATGCCTTTGTTTTTTGTAATATTAAATGATTCACTGCGTAGAAAGGACAATTACTTATTTCTGGCAGAACAAATAAATAAATCATAACCATCAATTAAATCTATGGCAATGAGCTAGATTTTAACTTTCACAGCAACTCCTGTCAACAGGCATCTCTAAATTTCAATGGAAATAGAGGTGTCTATGGGCTATGACACTTGCATCAAAATAACGAATGATATCACACTGCATGCACAAAAGGTGAAGACTGTATCACGATGACATGATGCGACTTTTGTCGTTGCCCCCTTCAACAAAACCTCGCCCTGACACCTCTAAATGGGAGCTATTTCCAGCTTTGTATGCACATAGGATTAGAGGCTAAATATAAATCCTCATATAAAGTATAGCATAAACAATCCAATTTACTTAAGCAGTAATATATAACCTTGTGTGTTTTAGGGTAGATTTAGTTTAACAGAAGCATGCAGTACCTTCTGAGAGTAAACAAATATGATATAAAGTACTGTTCTCATATTTCAGTTTTTGTAAGGACTGTCTTCTGATCATTGATCTCATGACATTTTAATACGTGGGATATCTTGTGCTCTATGAATAGTATCTGAAATATAGGTTTTAAAGTATAGTCTTTGAGATAGGTCTACCATACCCATCCTGGATATCATATTCCAACTGAAACCTATCATTACTATATTTTTCAGGTCTTCTGTTGAAAATTTACTAAGTCTGAGGCTTCAGCAGTTTATATCATTTTGGGAATATAAACTATCAATAGTAAATAATGGGAATACTTGTGAAAATTAAAGTCACAGTGTTTAATCTGTTATAACGTTGTTTAATCTATGAAAGGTCTGATTAGGGTTTGAATATTTGAATCTAATTTCTTCCACCCACCACCAGGAATTAAGTGACAAAGTAAAAGCTAAAACCTGTGTGATGAACATACTCTGAAATACTGTAGGAGGGGTTAATTTAATTTAATTTAATTTATCAAATTTCTATGCTGCCCAACTCCCAAGGGACTCTGGGCGGCTTACAGCAAAAAATAATACAACAAAAAACATAGGAAAATTATTTAAAAAACATTATAAAAACTTTAAAAAAACATTATAAGTCTATGCACACCATTCATGGCCGGATCTTGCAAGATTGTAACAGCGAGATCAACGGCCCCAGGCCTGCCGGAAAAGCCAGATCTTCACCGCTTTCCGGAAGGCAATAGGGTGGGGGTATTCCGGAACTCAGGAGGTAACTGGTTCCAGAGAGCTGGGGTAGCCACAGAGAAGGCCCTCCCCTGCGGGCTCACCAGCCAGCATTGTTTAGCTGACGGGATCTGGAGGAGACCAACTCTGTGGTATCTTACCGGTTGATGGGAGCTATGCGGTAGAAGGCAGTCTCGAAGATAGCCTGGCCCTGAGCCATGTAGGACTTTAAAGGTAATAACCAACACCTTGAATTGTACCCAGAGACCAATAAGAAGCCAGTGCAGCTTGTGGAGAATTGGTGTAATGTGGGTGTATCTAGGTACACCCATGACAGCTCGCGCAGCTGCATTCTGGACCAACTGTAGTCTCCGAACACGCTTCAAGGGTAGCCCCATGTAGAGCGTGTTGCAATAATCTAACCATGAGGTGACAAGGGCATGAGTGTCTGTGAGGAGAGCCTCCTGATCCAAGTAGGGTCGCAATTGGTGCACCAGGCAAACCTGTGCAAAAGTCCCCATAGCTGCAGCTGCCAGATGTTGCTCTAATCTTAGCTGTGAATCTAGGAGGACACCCAAATTGCGAGCTCACTCTGAGGGGGACAATTTCTCCCCCCCAGAACCAAAGATAGAAAGTCAACATAGTATTTAGGAGGCACTCGGTCTTGTCTGGGTTAAGTCTGAGCCTATTGACTCCCATCCGGCACCAGGCACTGGCACACTTTCAATTTACGGGTTTTTTTCCCACAGCTCTGGTCAATGCAAGCATTTAATGGTTTGTGCACCTGGGTTTTTGCTTTCTTTTCTCCTTTATGAGGGAAAAAGGATTACAAACACATAGCATTTTACCTGGAAGCAAGCATAGAAATAGAAGAAGAGAATTTCCCCATTATGTAAGAGATGTGAACATTTCTGAATAATTTGCAAGTTTTGACAAATTATCACACGCTATGAAAATAGGTTTTTGAGCTTATTCAACTTAATTTAATATAATTGGAGAGCAGGCCCCCCCTTCCAAAAAACACTTTGCCAAATTCCCGCTAAGTAAGGCAGGAATTCATTGCGTAATGACCTGTTTAATGTTCTATACATGAGACACTTTTGTATCTATTTAGATTTTCAGCTGGTTTCTCATCCTTTAAAAATTCTTTCACCACTTCAGAGAACACTTGGAAGGTTCCCTCAAATCTTTAGCATGAATGGGCCCCAAAGCAAGGTAGAAATTCTGGTCTCTGCACATTTCAAGTCATTATTTTGTACTGTGGTTAGTCGATTTATATGAGTAGAGGCCCAGTAGTTGACAATTGTATTTAGATTATGAAGTGTAAAATGAGCATCATTATTGTTGGTATTTGATGTTTATCTCTACTAAAAATGCTGACGTACAGCACAATAACAGAATTAGAAGGGACCTTGGAGGTCATTTAGTCCAACCCAGGGGTGGGTTCTACTTACCTTTACTACCGGTTTGCATGCTTTACTCGTGCGCGTGCATGCTCTTCTGCATATGCACAGAACACTTATGATGATGTCCGGGTCAGTGGGCGGAACCTCCTATTGGTTTTACTACCAGTTCTATAGAACTAGTCCGAACCGGGGACAACCCACCACTGATCCACCCCCTTGCTCAAGTAGGAGACCCTATACCATTTTTGACAAATGGCTGTCCAATGTCTCCTTGAAAGCATCCAGTGTTGGGGCACTCGCAACATCTGAAGGCAAGCCATTCCACTGGTCAATTGTTCTCACTAATTTCTCCTTAGTTCTAGGCTGTTTCTCTCCTTGATTAGTTTCCATCCATTGTTTCTTACTTGCCTTCATGTGTTTTGGAAAATAGTTCGACCCCCTTCATCTCTGTGTCAGCCCCTCAAATATTGGGACAGAATCTGGATAAATATATAGAATATTTATCCAGATGTAGAATCTGCATAAATTTCCAGAGCCTAAAAAAGTAAAATAATTGTGGCCTTGTTGAAGACTCTTCCCCAATTCTTTTTTTTTCAAATATATCCTTTTAATAAAATGTGTGTATTTTTATTATGCTGTTTCAACTTGCTCCATGATAATGAATAAAAATAAAACCAAATAATTACTTCTTTAAAGAAAGTTTATGAGCTAATGGATGAAGAAAAGTCTGCCAGTAAACTGCTGATACAGTACAGTCCCTAACCAGGCAAGGAACAAAGATGTAACATCCCATAGAATTTAAGGGGGATCAGTTCTAAGTTTCTTGTGGGTCTGCAACAATTCAAGGCTAACTTGCTACTTAACCTTTGAAGCGGCGAGTTAGCCTTGAATTGTTGCAGACCCACAAGAAACTTAGAACTGATCCCCCTTAAATTCTATGGGACTTTACATCTTTGTTCCCAAGGAAGGATGAGCAGTTTGGGGAGATTTAAGTATTATGGGTGGAATAAAATAAAGTAGCCAACTTGAACCATTCATGCATGGATCTGCTTGCTTGTGACAGATACTTGCTGAGGTTCAAACAGTTATAGCAATTTCAACCTTAGTCACAATAGGCCCATGTTTTGAAAATGCAGTAGAGCTGTAAGTCATATGCAAGGTGTTTCAAATCACACTATATATATATTGAGGATGTTTACCTTTTGCTATTTTTTTTTACTTGATTGCTGTAAATGAAAGCAGCTGTTAAACTGCAAAGCAGAAGGTCCTTTAAATGGTTGCTTTATGTCGGGGATCAACATCTTTCTTCATATCTTATCATTTTGAAACATCATTTTGAATGGTATCCTTTCATATAAATCTCATTTTGATGCTTCTAAGAACTGAAAAAAAAGGAACCAAGGAAGCATGGAATGCGATAGGAAATCTATCTCATTTGGTAGTATTGGGGGATGAAGTTTTCCACTTGTTAGATTTTAACTTGACTTGTGTTTGTGTGCTTTTTGCTGGTCCTAGTTTACTGGCATATCTTCTTTGGTACATGTCACACAGAGAACTCCCGGCACTGATACAGATTAACAGAGTTGGAAGGGACCTTGTAGGTCATCTAGTCCAACCCCCCTCCCAAGCATACTGTGCACCATTTCTGACTGATGGCAGTCCAGTCTCTTCTTGAAAGCCTCCAGTGATGAAGTTCCCACAGCTTCTGTTCCATTGGTTGATTGTTCTCACTGTCAGAAAATTTCTTCTTATTTCCAGGTTGAATCTCTCCTTGTTCAGCTTCCATCCATTATTCCTTGTCTGGCCTTCAAGTGCTTTGGAAAATAGCTTGTCCCCACCCCCCTTCCTCTCTGTGGCAGCCCCTGAGATATTGGAACACTGCTATCATGTCTCCCCTGGTCCTTCCCTTCACTAGACTAGCTTGCCCAGTTCCTGACGTTCTTTGAACCGTTCTTCATATGTTTTAGCCTCCAGCCCCCTAATCATCTTGGTTGCTCTTCTCTGCACTCTTTCTAGTTACACTGAGCAAAGTGTAAATGTGTGTTTTATTTCTTTCATGGGGTCTGCTTAACTCTCAAAGGGATTAAGCCTCAAAGAACAGCCTTTTGAAGACACGCTGGCTTCTTCTCTTTTTTATATTATGGAATAACCTGATCCATAGTGAAATCAGAACAATAATTAATGGTCGGGTTTTTTCTATGCAACTAAGCTTAGTAAGTATAAGGGATGCTGAAAGTATTGAGAATCTGATTTAGAAAAAAACGTGATGCTTTTTTTAAACCCTTTTGTTTTTTTTTAACCCTATGCAAAACTTGAGGCCAGTGTGCATAAAAAAATCTTTCTTTAGATTTCTTTCTAAAGAAAAGAGATTTCTTTATGCTACTTGAAAACATTTTCATACTGTTTTGCATTGTTTGGGAATATGTTGGTTGTAGAGCTCAATTCCTCAATTCTACCCAAGAGAAGGTATGGACTATCCAGTTTATTTGAATCAATTATTTGCCATGACTCTTAATAATTAAATGGTCTCTTTTTTGATTGCTGTTTTCAGCTTTGAATGGATAGCTATGTAGTTGAGCACTGAAATGTAAGTATTTTTATGACTAAAATCAGCATCTATATGGAATGCTACTCACATAGCAGTTTAAGCAGAATCTAGAAAGGAGAATCATGAAATTATAGTTAAAAGAGCCATCTAGAGGTCAGGTTGATCATAGCCTCATTCGTAAATAATAGATAGACAATAATATGGATGGAGAGCAGTAACCAAAACAAAACTACTAGGAGAAAGATAGTGTAGATTGACTGACGTTAACATAAGTACTAAAGTGATACACCCTAGAGTCCATTTGAGTGAATTTATACTTGTTAGAACCTTATTTGATAGGTTATATTTTATTTTCAGCGGGTTACTGCTCTTATTTTTGTTTTTCATTGATAGAGAGCATTATCAAACTTTTACCTGAAAGCAATAATAAAATCATTTCTAAAACCTGAGAATCAATGTTCTGTTTGAGTTGGGTAATTATTCCTTGACAAATACACTTCATTAAAATAAATAGCTGACTGAAAAAAATCACAAGATGCCTTGAGAATTACTTAGTATGCCTGAATATATTCATCCCAAATACCTAGTCTCCATGGCACACATCTAAGACTTCGCTTGAGCTGCTGCTTCATCTCCCTTCTTTTGGCTCTCTGACAATAACTATTGGGAATTTCTGAGAGGATCAAGATAAATTTTTGAGTACACCCAACCCTATTTAATGGATTTGTGGAAATAATTCAGACACATGCATACAAAAACAGACACACACACAGAGAGAGAGACAGAGAGATAGAGAAAGGGAGAGAGGGAACGAGACGGAAGGCCTTCTCCTATCCTTTGGTCATGATGGAGAAGATGTAGTCTTCTCCATCTTGTCTTCTCTTGTCTTTTCTTGACAAAGTTAAAATAATACTGAAAGTAGGCTAGTTTTTAGTTTTTCCTACATATGGTGTGCTATGTCTATGGAGATTGTCAGTCATCCAGGTCATGGTTGTCCCAAAGGTGCTTTTTCAAGAGGCAACTGGACTTTCTGGTTTTTCTTTGAACACCTTTTGCTTCTCATCCAAGAAGCTTCACAGGAACTCCTAAGGGTGGAGTTCTTTTGAGATTTGATGAAGCCCCACTTAGGATAGCCACATGTTCTGAGGGCTTCCTTGAAGGTGTTTTCATTTGTTTTCTTTCCCATCTTTGCTGGTAGGCAGGCCTTCAGCTCGGTGGTGTAGGGTTCTGATCACGCCCATTTTGTGCTCCAGTGGATGATGGGAATCAAAATGTAAATACTGATCTGTGTGAGTGGGTTTTCTGTAAACTTCGGTATTCAGGTTTCTTAATGGGTCTTGTACAGTCCAAGAAGGCTAGACTGTTTTCCATTGTAGGAAGTTGGCACCCACCCCTCTCCTGGAAAGATGAAATGTTTTGGGAAATATTAAAAGGGCAGAATATTTTCCCTAAAAGGGAGGTAGAAACTCTGCCCCCCCCCCCACCTTTGTCAATGGGCATTTAAGGTCTGAGCCAGCTCATCTGCAACACAAAAGACATGGCCTCCAGGACATAATAATACCCATCTAGCAACAGAAACTCACCACAAGGCACCTGGGAAGATTACATCAGCCAGCAAGTCTCCAACCAAGCCTGGGAGACAGCCTACAAGATAGCTAAGACTCCCCCGCCCCTTGGAGTCTGACAACCAATCACAATACATTTCTTAAACAGAAACAGGGAGTTCTAGGGTGGGGACCAGAGAGGACATAAAACCAAGGCACCCTCAGCATCTCTCTCTTTTCTGTTCAGGAACTCAAGCCATGTGATCCTGCTCATCAATAAAGCATCTTTCTAAACAGCCACCATGTTTCCAGTATCTTTTTCCCCACTTGGAACTGAACCTAGAAGGATATTTCTTCCAATACCTTATGTCTCAATATTTCATCCATTACCTTCTCAGTCCTATGTTTACATTCATAAAGATTCTGCATACAGTATTTATAGACAGAGGACCAGACCTCTTCCTTGACAGGTTGAATGGGGCTCTGGAATTTTGAGTTGTACAAGTCATCTAATTCATTCCCAGCACTTCGCACCCCCTTCTGAGTTAACCTGCCTAATATAAGACAGGAAAAGGAAAAGAGTCCTTTGAGATCTGATCTTTTTTCAATAATGAACATTGTTGCTGTTGTTAATATTAACTTTATACATAGTCAACTTCCAATTCCCTCAACAATTTGTAGAAATGTGTGGCACTTTGTATATTTCAACATTGTTCTCTTTGATATTAATACAGAGAGGTGTAGAAATTTTTGGTTAATTCATTTATTCCATGTACAATATTGTTATTGTTATTTTAAATACAGAAGATATTTTTGAGTCTGTTCCTCTATTGACGAATAATAACTTTCAGTAATGCTGTCTTCATAGAAAAGAAATATTACAATTATCCACAGCTAGGTCTGTTTTATTGATAATTGGTTTCTTTCTCAACTTATTAATAGATGAAATGGTTACCAAAGACCCAAATGTTGGATGGTTACAAAACAGTCAGATTTATCAGCAACTGCTACCTATTGTAAATCCTCAATTTATAACAGTTCATTTAGTGACCATTCAAAGTTACAATGCCACTGAAAAATGTGACTTACGACCATTTTTTTACAGTTATGACCTTGGCAGCATCCCCATGATCCTGTGATAAAAATTCAGCATATTTATGACCGTTGCAGTGTCCCAACCTTTTGTGGTATCACCTTTTGCGACCTTCGGACAAGCAAAGTCCATGGGGAAGCCAGATTCACTTAACAACCAGGTTGCTAATGGACAAACCACAGTGACTCATTTAACAACGGTGGCCAGAAAAGGTCATAAAATGGAGCGAAACTCACTTAACCAATGTTTCACTTAAAAAAGAGAAATGTTGGGCTCTATTGCGGTCGTAAGTTGTATTAACAGAACAATTCAGTTTTGCATCTCCAATGGCGGTGGCCGGGGAAAAAAGCCTTCTAAAAATAAGATTAACAAGAAATGCAACATCCCCCATTACCCCAAACATGTATCGATCCGCATCAAGTTAGAGATAAAATACAGTACATCAAGCACTTTAAGCTTCTGTTTCACAAGAAAGAGTGACAGGCAGGGAATAAGAGGAGCTTCTCTCTCTCTGAAAACAGAGCCTGATTCCCACAGAAACTGAATGATTTTGTTCTTTCTTTTTTTTACTTGTAATTGACAGGGGAAAGCAGTCTGGACACGATGTAGACTTTCTGATTACTGTTCCAGGATCAAGGCAGGAAGAGGAACTGTTACACACCGTGATTGATATCTGGAAGACACAGGTAGGAACAACTGTCCTGAGGTCACTTGTCTTCATCAGTTTTTGCTTGATGGAAATATGTGAAGACATATATTTGCGGGCTAAATACTTTATCTGCGCCAATCAACACCGCAGTAGTTGTTTTTCAATCTCACTTATTGGCTTCTGTTAATTTGTGAGTAGCTCTGGATAGAAAAAAAGAGAGGTGCTAATTACTTTCTGTTCATCTAATCCCAGGCCATAGAATCTTAACAATTTGTTTGCTAGAATGACCAGGGGACCCTCCTTGAAGGTTGATACATATTTATTCCTACCTGAAGTTAATTTTCTGAACAAACTCCCATTGTATAACACTATGCCTTGATTCTGTTTTCCACAATTTAATGATTTCATGTACGAGTAGTCCTCGATTTACGACCACAATTGAGCCCTAAATGTGTGTTGCAAAGCGAGATATTCCTTAAGTGAGTTTTGTCCCATTTAATGGCCTGGCTTCACAGGGTTGTTAAGTGAATCACTGCAGATGTTAAATTAGTAACACAGTTGTTAAGGGAATTTGGCTTCCCGGTTGATTTGGGTTGTCAGAAGGTCGCAAAAGGAGGTCACATGACTCGAGGACACAGCAACCATCATAAATATGAGTCATCTGCAAAACATCAGAATTTTGATCATGGGGATGCTGCAATAGTCGTAAGTATGAAAAATATTCCTAAATCACATTTTTTCAGTGTTTTGAATGGTAACTTTGAATGGTCACTAAATGAATGGTTGTAAATTGAGGACTACCTGTAGAATAGAATAGAATAGAATAGAATAGAATAGAATAGAATAGAATAGAATAGAATAGAATAGAATAGAATACTCTATTGTCACTTTGAATACACACTAACCGGCATACATTAAAATGAAATTACGTTGCATACAGCTCTCAAAGGCTCTCCATCTCTAATATAAACATAAACATGACAAGATAAATAAATAAATACAAAATTATGCATGTACCAACATATAGTATATGACACAGAGAAACAACACAGTCTAGTTCGAATTTATACATGTACATGGCAAGAGAAACAAATCTTGCAAGTTTACCAGATGGATGGCTAGAAGTATTCCTGCTAGAAATACTTCGAAACCTCCTCGCGGAGGGAAGCAACAGAAACAGTCCATGAAGTCGATGTGTGGGGTCTCTAACAATGATATGAGCTCTAAGCACACAGTGCTTATAAGCAGTATCCTGAATAATGGGAAGTGAGCTTTCTATCATCTTCTTGGCTGTCCTCACCACTCTCTAAATGGACTTTCTATCTGAGGCACTGCTGCTTTTTGGGCTTTCATAGAGCAAGGAATAGAACTCTCACACACTCTTTCCACTTGCACTCATACATATAGCCACATCCGTGCACAGGTGTGAATGAGCATGCACAAATATGTATATCTGTGCATGCATGGTAGGTAGAAGAAGAGTTACTCAAAATATACTATTAGTTGAGTCTACGAAAGAATCAAGCAGCAGTAGTTCCTGAGAGAGACGTAATAAATATAGAAATGAAAACTGATACCAAAGTATATTTTCTTTTACTGATCCATTGCATGAGGCAGCAAGATGTCTTGAATGTAAGTTGACCTGAACAGTTCTTGGTCAGTGTCTAGTTGGCATCTTAGGTAAGGCTCCCCAGTCTTTGATTCTTTCATGGAAGAAAAAAAATCATTTTTTATAGGATATTTCTGTCCTACATTTCATCCAGGTAGTGAACTTGATTCTTGCTTCCTGATTTATATCACGGTAAGCCTGCGAGATAGATGAGGCTGTGAAATGTATGATTGGCCCATGTCACCCAGTGAGCTTCAGGATAATAAGGGGATTTGAGCCCTAATACAGAGCTGTAACTAGGAGAAAAAAAAATAAAGGATGATAATAATCTGGTGCTTGTCAGCAAAAATATATTGCTCCTAGCTGTGGCCTGATATCATTGCATAGTAACTTGCTAAGCCAGTTATCATAAGAGCCTGGATCCCTCCACATAGTTCTATCTCCCCTGGAAATTCTCTCTCCCTCTCCCCACCATCTCTCTCATCTCCCCCCCCCCCTCTGTCTCATCTCTATGATCTCTATCTCTATCTCTATCTCTCTATCATCTTTATCCCCCCCCCCTCTTATTTATTTATTGGTTCAATTTATATGCCGCCCTTCTCCGGAGACTCAGGGCGGCTTACAATGCATTAAGCAATAGCCTTCATACTTTTGTATATACCTGCTTAGTAGGGCTTTTGGTCCCCCCAAGCGGTGTTCTTTTTTATACAAAGTCAACTTATTGCCCCCACAATCCGGGTCCTCATTTTACCTATCTTGGAAGGATGGAAGGCTGAGTCAACCTTGAGCCTGGTGAGATTTGAACTCACAGTAATTTCAGGCAGCTGGCAGCTAAGCGCTACTTAAGTGCTACTTAACATTGCTTTAGTCCGCTGCTCTACCAAGGCTCCTCTCTCTCTCTCTCTCTCTCTCTCTCCCTCTCTTCTCTCTCTCTCTCATCTCTCTCTCTCTCTCATATTTATCTGTCTGTCTGTCTGTGTTTATAATTTCTGAGTGTATACAGGTAAGTTAAGTGTATTTTGCCCCATTTCTTGCACAATTATTAAGTTAATCACTGCAGCTGATAAGTTAGTAACCCTGTTGTTAAGTGAATCTGGCTTCCTCTTTGATTTTGTTTGTCAGAAGGTCGCAAAAGGGGGGTTACATGACCTTGAGATGCAGCAATAGCCATAAATATGAACTAGTTGCCAAGCAGCTGAATTGTGATTGCATGATCATAGGCATGCTGCAAATGTTGTAACCAGAGGCGGGATTCACTTACCTTCCCTACCGGTTCGCAAATGTGTGTGTGCACATTCCTTTGTCAATCCAACTTTTTACATTCTGCACTGTATTGATCAGTTGCAGCCTGTAGAGAAGAGAAAACTATAAAACTACCACTTTAAAGTTTAAACTGATGTTATTCTATGAGATGCAACTAATATTTTGATAGAGCCTATAAGTTTAGACGCCTGGGGCAGAATGGCTCAGCCGTTAAAGACGCTAAACTTGTCAGCCAGCAACCTGATAGCTCAAGTTTGAGACCTGAGTGCCATGCAATGGGTGAGTTCCCATTCTTTGCCTCAGTTCCTGTCCACCTAGCACTTTGAAAGCTTGCAGACGAGAGTAGATGAATAGGTACCACTTTGGTGGGAAGATAGCAGCATTTTGCTCTCTGAGCTTGCTTGTTTTCTTGCAATGTTTCATTACCCAAACTAGGTAACATCATCAGTGCTAGTAAGGAGTCCTGTTTTTGTCAGTTTAGATTTTGGTGTCTTGCCTGTCTGTGTGGGTGGGGGCGGTATTAGAGATTCTTTGGTTGGGCTGTTTACTGATAGCCCTGTGGCAGTTTCTTGATTGGGGTATTGCTTACTTGATTGTTGGTCTGAAGTTAACCTTGGAGTTAATCTATGCTGATCTAGGTGCTGATTACCATTGGAGAGGTGCTGGAGTGTTCTTCTCTTTTGGGCTGGTTGATTGTCTCTTTTGCATAGTCTATAGACGTTGTTAATGTCTTTGTGTCTATTGATGGCTGATTTGTCAGAGTGCCAGGCTTCTAGAAATTCCCTGGCATTTTTGGACTTGGCCTGGTCTAGGATAGTCACATTTTCCCAAATGAAACTATGGTTAGATCTGTCTATATGTTGTGAAATTAAAGAATTTCCGTCATGCCTTCTGACTGCCAGTTGGTGTTCACGGATGCGTTCTGCCAGTCTTCTGCCTGTTTGTTCTACAAACAGTATTATAGTTCTTGTTACAGTTCTTACATTGTATATTGTAGATGACTCCTGTTTTTTTCTTCTTCTGGGGTTGGTGGGTCTTTTTAACAGTGTTTCATATGCCTTTGGCATATAGCTATGCTGGCCACATGACCATGGAAAGGGGCTTTGGACAATACTGGCTCCCTCAGCCAAGAAATGGAGATGAGCACTCTGCCCTAGAGTCAGATATAACTGGATAGGGAAACCTTTACCTTTTTTAAAAAAAAAACATGTTTTTATGTTTAAACATATCCACGGGTGTTAGGAATCCTAGAGTGACTACACCTTTCATCAGCCAGTGAAAACTAAAGCATGCCATAATATGATGCATTAAAAATTCCAAAACCCTAAAGTAGTTAATTTCAAACTTCTGTTTATGCTGGATGTAATACATCCATTTCGCCCAGGGCATTGTTTTCCGGGACTGCTATAAAAATGGCTGAGCCAACTTAATCATTTTGGACTATTGTTTCGTAAAATTTGTCTTCAGCTTTGCCTCCCATTGTCTCTTAAATGATGGTTCATTTGATATAATTAACTGGCGTAGTTATCCTTCAAAATTAAAGCACAATGCCAAGATGCTTTGAATGTAGGAAGAAAAACAGGCTATATATTTTTCAAAGAATGAACAAGGCTTGTGTATTCAGATAAATCAAATTATCTTTATGGTCTAACAATATATAGAATATTGTTGTAGTTGCTGTAAGTAGGAATGTCTATAATTTGCTGATTTACAGTCATTCATTCAGTTAAAAAAATCCAATCAATTTTCTGAATCAAATAAGAAAATCAGTGTGAATCATCTAACTGAACCAATTTGGATGTTTCAGAATCTGTTTTAGAATTCTGAATCCAGCCAATCTGATCAAATGATTTCATCGTATCTGGGTTGGTCACCGAGACTAGAGGTTTTGTCTTCCGAGCTTTTGACCTCCTGCTGGAGCCAATCTTCAGGGATCTTCTGTCTAGCAGGGGCAATCCATGCATCATCCTTGTGATGCTGTAGGACAGACAGGGAGAAAACTAATCATGATATTTCAAGAACCCAAGCGAGCAGTCAGACAAGGAGACCTGAACTTATTGGTAGCCTCATACTGCAATGAACAAGGACACACATTCAACTTTGCAGTGACTAAAATTGTTGGACGAGCAGGCACAAAAACAGCCAGGGAAGTGATTGAAACCTGGGAAACAGGAGTGCTGATTTACCACCAGCCTGTAATGTACTTAGAAGGTGAGGGCTGGGCAGCACAAGCAAATGACAGCTAATGACTTAAATGCCAGCCATTAACATGCCCCAATCAAATCTAAAAACCCACTTACAACAGGCACTATAAATACCACACAAAGAACAGCACACACTCTGCTAGAGAGAAGTTCTCTGAAGATGGGCTCCAGCATGACTCCGAAAGCTTACAAGAAAAAACGTCTGCTCCTGTGACTGACCCAGTTTGGATCCTGCAACATTATCCTGGGACACGTATATTCATCAAATCATTTGTCAATGATTTGATGCCAAAATCCAAGTTGTATTTTGTTGGTTTTTTTCTGAATCAATTTAAAATTTCAATTTGATTTTCTGAGTTTAGTAGACTACCTGAATTAGATTTTGAAAAATAAGTCAGAATAGCCCAAAACACCTGAAAAGAGACCATTTGTGGAATTCTTATAGATTTCTGATTTCTGAGTTGACTATAAAAGGTTATCCAGTGATCTGGAAACAAATCTGCAAATTTTGAGCCTGTTTTTGAAAGGTTTTTCTATTTTATAATATATGGAGATGAATAAAAATGGGAGACTTTTAAGAGGAAAACTAGACCCATTTCATTTTTTTAAAATGTTCCCGAATAACTCTCATGTCACCACTTTGAGGGCATGTTTTGTATTGGATTTATATAAAACTTTTCTTTCCAAATACCTGAATTATAATTTTAAGAGGTCTTCAGTTCTGGAGAATAGCTATAACTTTCTGAAAAGAAAAGTGACACTTCAGTATTGTCACTTTTCAGACATCTTTTGTCCTTTCTTTTTGCAATACACTATGTCTCGGTTGGGATCCTCATATTTGTTTTACTCCTGCCTTCTTAAATGGCTGATAAGACTCTACTTGACTGAAAAAAAAATTCACTTTTGTTGATGATCCTGTATGCCTTATCAATAATCAAGGATGTATCTGTATCTATCATGTCCCCTAATTAGAAGGAAATTCATATAGATAATTCTCCCTTCTCAAATACTTCCTTTTCTCAGTTTCATCTTAGCGTCACTTTTTAAATGTAGAGTACTTTGTGTATTGAAAGTTTCAGGTTCCTCCAGACACTTGGCCTCCCCATTTAAAGCTTACCACATCTGAGAGAAGCCAGCTACTTGTCTCAAGAGATGAAGCTGGCATTTCAACTCTCTGTCTCTGACTTTATCCTCACATTCCTTAATTTGAATCTGTCTACAGTGGATTCACGGCTGGTGCTAAATCAACTCGCAAATCAGTCTTGTAATCCTTTAAAAAGTTGCTCGGAATTGTCATTATACAGATCACTACATTTTTTGTGTGTGTCTCAGCACTTAGCTATCTTGGTGGTTTTTAACAAATTTCTCAACTATTTTTTTTTTTCTGCTGAGCATGCACAGTTCCTGAGAGACAGAGAGAGCACTTAAGTAAGTCTCCCAAATTTTATTATGTCCTAAAGGTATCTTCTGTTGCCTAATATAGAACCTTGGATAGCTCAACAGGCTAATAAGCAGACTAAAGCCTGTTATTAACATCCAGCTGTCTGCAATTGCACCAGTTCGGGTCTCACCAGGCTCAAGGTTGACTCAGCCTTCCATCCTTTCTAAGGTAGGTAAATTGAGGACCCAGTTTGTGGGGGCAATAAGCTGACTTTGTATAAATATACAAAAGTATGAAGGCCATTGCTTAACACATTGTAAGCCGCCCTGAGTCTTCGGAGAAGGGCGGCATATAAATCTAATTAAAAAAAATAAATCACAGATCGACTTTTTATTCTGAATCAGATCTTTTAGAATACCTTGGGTCTTGCTGCCCTCCTTGCTTCTTTTTGCCAGTTTGGTCTAGTAGTTAAGGCATCAGCCTAGAAACCAAGAAGCTGTACGTTCTGATCCCGCCTTAGGCGTAAAGGACAGATGGGTGACCTTGAGCCAGTTGCTGTCCCTCAAATCAGCTCACCTCACAGGGTGATTGTAGTAAGGAAAATAAGAGGTGGAAGGTGTGTTGGATATGTTTGCCACCCTGAGTTATTTGTAAAAATAATAAAGGTAGGATATAAACAAACTAATAAATACATCTGCCTTCCTTGTGAGCATTATTAGACATAATTTGTTTTCTTTTCAATCCTCATCCAGGGAAATGTTTTACATTTTTCAATATTAAAAAAAAAAAAGAACTATGCTGCAAAGTGATACTTAAGTCTTACAGTACCGTTTTTCATTTCCAACCTCAGCAAAAGAATTGTCGTAATAAAATAGAAATGACAGATAAGCTACAACTACTCAAAATAAAGAAAAAGGCTAGTTGGAAGATGTAAAGGAACACTTTGGTAGTGGTGTATTGATGGAATAAATACCTGTGCCATGTGCCAGGATGTTGGTATTTTAGTGTGGGATGTGTATGAGCAACCGAGGCACTTTATGCAATGTTTATTTTGCCTGAATTTTCTAGGTGAATAGAATATATGTTTTGTAAAAAAAAAAAAAAGTTGTGTGTTCAAAAGGAACATTTTGAAAGAATATTCAAAGTTTTCATAAAACCAGACAGGTAATCTCTTTTGCCCTTCTCGTTGTCACCATTATACCAGTAGTGGGTTCCACTTACCTTCGCTAGCGGTTCAGAACGGGGAGCGTGTGTGTGCATGCGCTCGCTTTGCTCACATGCGGTGCTTCTGATGATGTCCGTGATGATGTCTGGGTGGAAGAGAAGAACTGCACTCTTCTATTCTTGCTCAAATTGCACGAGGAACTGGTCAATGAATGACCATTAGAACTTTGTGAGACACCCAAACCCATTTTTGTAGGCTAGTCACAGCCTACGGTAGTGGCCATTTTATGTGAGGCCTCACAAAGATTTGGGATATCTGTCCATTTTTCAGTCTGCAATATGAACGATCATGTTATTATACTTTTCAATACAGTATTGGCTAGACATAGAGAAATAGGGCATTAGCTTGTTTGAGTCACTAAAACAGCCACTGTGAAGTTTATTTATTTATTTATTTATTTAATTAATTAATTAAATTTGTATACCACCCTTCTCCCGAAGGACTCAGGGCAGTGAACAGCCAGAATTAAAATATATACAATATAAACATTAAAATAATTTAAAATATAATTAAATCGTTTGGCTTCCCAATTTAAAACCCCTTGCCTATAAAATTTAAAACTAATCCAGTTAAAAACCTTTTAGGCCAGCCCGGCTGGTTGGAATAAAAAAGTCTTCAGGGCCTTACGGAAAATATGGAGATCCAGGATCAGTCGTATTCCTGGGGGTAGGTCGTTCCAGAGAGTGGGTGCCCCACAGAGAAGGCTCTCCTCCTGGGTCCACCAGCCGACATTGCCTGACTGATGACACCCTGAGGAGACCCTCTCTGTGAGACCATATTGGCTGATGGGAGGTTATCGGTGGCAGAAGGCAGTCTCGTAAATACTCCCTGGTCCTAAGCCATGGACCACTTTAAAGGTGAGAACCAATACCTTGCAGCGCACCCGGAAGACCACCAGGAGCCAGTGCAGCTCGTGCAGGAGAGGTGTCACATGGGAGCGCCATGTCGCTCCTGTAATCACCCGCGCGGCTGCATTCTGGACCAGTTGGAGCCTTGGGTGCTCCTCAAGGGGAGCCCCATGTAGAGAGCACTACAGTAGTCCAGGCGAGAAGTGACGAGGGCATGAGTGACCTTGCATAAGGAGTCCCGATCCAGAAAGGGACGCAACCGGCGTATTTAGGCAAACCGGATAAAAAGCCCCCCTGGCCACAGCCATCATATGCTCTTCTAAAGACAGCCGTGTGTCCAGGAGGACACCCAAGTTGCGAGCCCCTTCCATGGGGGCCAATGACTTGCTCCCAATAGCCAGCAAAGGCACCAGCTGGCTATATCGGGATGCCGGCAGCCACAGCCACTCAGTCTTGGAAGGGTTGAGTCGGAGCCTGTTCCTCCCCATCCAGACCCGCACAGCCTCCAGACACTGGGACATCACTTCAAGGGCATCATTGGGGTGGTCTGGGGTGGAGATGTACAGCTGAGTGTCATCAGCGTACAGATGGCACTGCACCCCAACCCCCCAGTATGATCTCACCCAGTGGCTTCACATAAATGTTGAACAGAAGCGGCAAGAGGACCGACCCTTGCGGCACCCCACAAACAAGGCGCCTCAAGGTCGACCTCTGCCCCCCCAACACAGACTGTGACCAGTCGGACGAAAGGAGGAGAACCACTGCAACACGGTGCCACCCACCCCCAATCCCTCCAGCCGGTGCAGCATGATACCATGGTCAATGGTATCAAAAGCCGCTATGAGATCTAATAGGACCAGAACAGAGGAGCAGCCCCTGCCCCAAGCCCTCCAGAGATCAGTTAAAGGTGGTAATAAAACATCAGTTAAAAGAAGAGTAAATCAAAGTCTGTAATGAAGGTCCCTGAATGAGATTGTTGTGAAAAGCATCTCCATTCAAAATCCCTCTTGCAGTGATTCTGAAGTAGGATCTACAGTTTGATCAGTCCTCAAAGGGAGAACTGTATATCTCCTAAACAACTAGGATATATTCCAATTATATTGGAAGTACATGCAAAACAACATTATAAGCTTCAAGGTCCATTTTCAGCATTTCCTAAGAGATAAATATCCAAAGATTGTTACATTTAATGTGACACAAGTGCACTACTTTCTCCACAATTTAAGTTTTTGTTCCTCTTTTTCTTCTTCCCATTGCATCGCTCACAAATCTGCTTGTAAAAAGGCTGAGTTTGCCTTCTGAAAAACATGATCGACTGCAGCCTATTATATGTTATCAGGAGAATATCTCCTTATGTTTTCAAATACAACAGAACAATAACAAAGTAACAGAGTTGGAAGCGACTTAGGAGGTCTTCTAGTCCAATCCCCTGTTTAAGCAGGAAACTCTACATCATTTCAGACAAATGGTTGTCCAATCTCTTCTTAAAGATGGGTAATTTTTTTCCATGGGTAAATATGGTCCAAAGGTGGAAATCCAGAATGTGCAATATCAAAACAAGATTGTTCTGTTCCCCAGGCATCTGGCTCTACTGGGAACAGGCAGATAAGCTCAAGCAAACAGCTTTTCATGCAGATTATATTTATTTGGGAATCCTTGAACACATAAGATTTACAATCATAGTGAGTCCAGGTGAGGTGCATCCATAGTTCATAATCTATCCCATTTCCTAGTGTAAAAGAATGGTAGTTTGTCCCCCTGTTCAGAAAGCATCTCTCTCTCTCTGAGGTAATTCAACATATAGCCAGGTCTTTGTTCTAAAACTCCCGGCAGAGAGCCTCGGTGGTCAATCGGGTACACAGATATGGTCACATGTCATGGACTACATCTCCCACAATGCAATCTCTTAAGGAGACAGCTCTTAATCCTTAAGGTAACTAACTCACCACAACTCACTATCTGTAACAGTACAAAGATGGTAAACCATTCAAAGGGGCAAGAAAAATAAGATAATGCTCTTTTATGTTGGGTTGGGATCCTCACAGATTCCAACATGTAATCTGGAGCCCAATTTCTAGTAACTTCATATGGATTTTTATCATCTCAGTCCTAAATAGCATGGCTGAAAGTATTTGCTTTAAGAATTATTATTTTTTTTAAAAAAAATCAAAAAGTGAAGCAAAGAAGTATACTTTTCTAGCCTTTTGGGGAACTGAACAAAACAAAGCACCTTTCATAGAAAACACTTTCATACTTTTGACAGCAAGCCTCTCTCTGTATTAACTCTTCTTTTCTGCTTTTGTATCGTTGCTTCAAAGCCTAAAATGCATCAAAAAGTATGGCTAAGGTCACATGTTGACTTTCTTTCATCTGCTTTCTGGAGAAAGCATTTCACAGTATTTGATTTGTAAACGGCAGTTAAACCTCCCCCCCTCCCTTCCCATGGGCCCAATAGTTTGGAAGAATTTCTTTCTCTCAGTTGGAAGTTTAACATTACCAAACCCTCCTAAAGGCTGTTGAAAACAAATGGAGTAAGTCAACACTACAATGCATTTTGATGTAGCGTCACTGGGGATAAGTAAGTCTAGGAACATCCCCCTCCTTCTTTTAACTTAAAAGGGAAATAAATAAGATAAGTTGCATTGTAGTCAATAGAGTATTTTGTACAATAATGACTTAAATCCTATTTATGGGCCTTTTCACATGATTTCAGTGTAGTTTGTAATGTTGAAATGAGACATATGGATACATGCATGTATACAAACACACACACACACACACACACACACACACACACACACAAAGGGAGAAAGAGATAGCATAGCCACAGTTATTTATCTGATGTAATATTTCAATGTGCCGATGAAGGTAGAATTAGAAAGCTAATGGAATCCTAGTGCTGATAAATTGCACCACTTATCTGTTGGCTGTACTGTTATGATCAGAAAATCCTTTACAATACATTTGAAATCTTTGAGATGAAAACCTGTATGTTTAAGAAAGCCAGTGAAAGAACACAGGATCTGTATTCTTAGGTATGTCCCAAAGGTGCTTTTTCAAGAGGCAACTGGACTTTCTGGTTTTTCTTTGAAGACATTTTGCTTCTCATCCAAGAAGCTTCTTCAGCTCACTCTGTCTAGCTGACGATCTTAACTGGAGCTTATTTTTGGGGTAGGACTTATATTATGAGCATCCTCAAAAATCATGATAGGGCTTATTTTCCAGTTGGGTCTTATTTTTGGGAAACATAGTAAAAATTCTAGAGATATATACAGAATCTCTAACTTTGCATGGCTTGTAGTTGCTTATAAACAAACACTTTTTAAAGGCATCCTGTTCCTTCTGAATCTCTTCCCCCTTCAAACGTCTAGCGTCTATTATATTTTATATTTATTTATTTATTATTTATGTCACAGGTTTATTATTTTTATAAACAGCTCAAGGCAGAGAACATACTGATATTCCTTCCTCCTTCTGTTTTCCTCACTACAAAACCTTGCGAGATGAATTGGGCTGAGAAAGAGTGTCTAGTCTAAAATTAGGCAGCTGGTTTTCACGCCTAAGGCAGGATTAGAACTCATAGTCTCTTGGTTTCTAGGCTGGTGCCTTAATCACTAGCCCAAACTGGCTACAGGTAGTCCTCAATTTATGACTACAGTTGAGCCAATATTTCTGTTGCTAAATGAGAGATTTGTTAAATGAGTCTTGCCCCATTTTATGATCTTTCCTGTCACAGTTGTTAAGTGAATCACTACAATTATTAAGTTAGTAATCTGGTTTATTTATTTATTTATTTATTGGTTCGATTTATAATCCGCCCTTCTCCGGAGACTCAGGGAGGCTTACAAAATGTTAAGCAATAGCCTTTATACTTTTGTATATACCTGCTTAGTAGGGCTTTTGGCCCTCCCAAGCGGTGTTCTTTTTTATACAAAGTCATCTTATTGCCCCCACAATCCGGGTCCTCATTTTACCTACCTCGAAAGGATGGAAGGCTGAGTCAACCTTGAGCCTGGTGAAATTTGAACTCGCAGTAATTGCAGGCAGCTGGCAGCTAAGTGCTACTTAACAGCATTTTAGTCTGCTGCACCACCAAGGCTCCTTCAACCCTCACTGGTTATTAAGTGAATCTGGTATTCCCATTAACCTTGCTTGTCCCAAAAGATGATCACATAACTCCAGAACACTGTAACTGTCATAAATATGAGCCAGTTGCCAAGGATCCAAATTTCGATCATGTGACCATGGGGATGCTGCAATAGTTGTAAGTGTGAAAAACAGTCATAAGTCACTTTTTTTCAGTGCCGTTGCAACTTTGAACTGTCATTAAATGAATGGTTGTAAATCAAGGACTACCAGTATTTAGATCAAACTGGCTCTACATATGAACGTTATTCATTCTAAGGCTAGTTGCAATATCATAATTTTTTAGATTTTTTTAAATTTGATTTATATGCCGCCCTTCTCCGGAGACTCAGGGCAGTTTACAATGCGTTAAGCAATAGCTTCATACTTTTGTATATTTTACAAAGTCAGCTTATTGCCCCCACAAACTGGGTCCTCAATTTACCTACCTTAGAAAGGATGGAAGGCTGAGTCAACCTTGAGCCTGGAGATTCGAACTTACTAATTGCAGACAGCTGGAGTTAAATTACAGTGTATTAATCTGCTGAGCTATTCCAGGCTCTTTCCCCCAAACATGTATAGTATCATTTTAAAAAAAAACCAACACTACTTTTTTAATTCAACCTTTCTTGCTGGTTTGGAATGGTTATCAAATATAAGAAAACAATCAAAACTATAGAACAATGCAAACGGTAATTTAACCTTCTGTTGTCAGAACATCTGAATACCTGCTATATTTAAACTGTTTTGTACCAAGCCATCTGTGTTCTTTCAGTATTTTAATATTTCATATTAGATTATCTTGATTCTCAGTAAAAATGACTGTTTGTGTGGTTTTAAAGCCACTAAAGGAAGAATAGTTGTGGGCAAAATAAATTATACATAGCTGCAACATAAAACACAATCACCATCACAAAGTTTATAATTTAACAGAGATATTTCTCTGATCAGTTGTTCAAGTAGAACAGTGTCGTTTATGAACTGTGTGTTTGTATGCTAAAATGGCATTCCCAGACTCACTGTAAATATTCTACTTTTGAGTAGATACTCTGGGCACCATTCATTTGAATTGGGGCCTTCTTCAGATGGCTCAGCAATATGGAATGGTGGATTTTCCCCAATTCAAATGAATGGTGCCCAGAGCCTTCTTCAGCTGCTAATGAAGTAATTACATTTTAGACTGGTTGATCTTTTCATTATGCTTCTAAGGAAATGATCAGATCTCAGCTGCAAAAATTGGGGTGGTTATTATGTGACAATAAAGAATTAGTGTTTTTGGTATCTCTTTGTTGTCATTTAAATTCATCCTGATTTTTGCAAACCCATATATGGTAAACCTAGTCTATACAGTGTCCTTCATTTTATCCAGTTTCTGAAAATTGTCTTAGTGACTGCTGCTGAACATGAAAGCAAAATGGATCCTCTTAAAAACAGGAGTCCTCTGAATATATTCTAGCATTAGTACAGGTAGTCCTTGATTTAGGATCACAATTGACTCCAAAATTTCTGTTGTTAAGTGAGACATTTGTAAAGTGAGCTTTGCCCCATTTTATGATCTTTCTTGGCACAATTGTTAAGTGGATCACTGCAATTGTAAAGTTACTAATACGGTCGTTACGTGAATCTGGCTTCCCTGTTAACTTTGTTTGCAAAAGGGAATCACATGATCCCAGGATGTTGTGAACATCATAAATATAAATCAATTGCCAAGTGTCTGAAATTTGATCACGTTAATGGGGGGGCTCAGGGAGGGTGAAAAATGGGCCTACTGGAAGTTTGGGAATGCTGGAAATGGACCTGGGGAGGCTATTTTTGCCCTCCTGGAGGCTCGAGAAAAGCCTCCAGAGCCCGGGGAGGGTAAAAATGCCCCCCCCATGATGAAGGGGGCCAACAAGGCCACGCCCACCATGGCCAGCAACCGGCCAGAGAACCCTTTGCTAAAATTTTTGAAGCCCACTCCTCTTCATACCACATGTAAAATTGCATCATGGATAACATACATTCACATGAATGCACGTGCATTGTTTCTTCAGACTACCTTCTTAGACATGGAGAGTAAGTGAGAAGACCATGGGGTATAGATAGTTATATATACCCTCCCTGCTTATCCAGTTTAATCATTTGACATTCTAGTGAATCACAGAGAAATCACAGCCTCAATGTAGATCCTGTAGAAATTTCAGTGATGTCAAACTGATGGCCTGTGAGCTGGATGTGTCACACAAAGGCCACCCTCCAGCACCGTGAATGGAAATACGTCATGAAATGCGACATGATGGCAATGTGACGTGGCAAATTTGACCCCCGTGCTGTAGATAAACTGAAGATGGTTGCCATTTTCATGGCCTGCTTGGTGACAGAAAGCATTTCTGCACAGGATCTCTGTACTATTCAGAATTTGCTACTTGTTTGCATGATTTCACATAACTCTCTGTGTTTGGCAATTGAGCTAAAAAGTCTAGTTCAGTGTGTCTAAACTTCAGCCCTTTTAAGATGCTGTGGATTTCAATTCCCAGAATTCTGGGAGTTGAAGTCTACACATCTTAAAGGGGCTGAAGTTAAGAAACACTGGTCTAGTTTCTTTTTTGCAAGAAGTTTTACTTCAGCGTTCCTCCCAACCTCTGAACTGGCGATACTAACTAGTCTTTTAATGTTAGACTTTTAACTATCTTTGGTAGTTTCCTCAACCAAGGATAAGCCTTCCAAACCAAGATTTTCAGAGAGCCTTCTTTAACAAGATTTATGAAGCTGAAAAATATAGGAATGGATTTCCAGAGTAAAAAATTGCAGACTACAGGAACCAGGACCACTACTCAGGTGACCCTGAGGACACAGATAAACCTCCAAGTGCTTCAATGACCCTCTAAGAGGATGCAAATGACCAGCTGTCTGCAAGGAATATAAATCCTTCCATTCCCCACTATCCTGTCAGAGCTGAAGAAGCTTCTTGGATGAGAAGCAAAACATCTTCAAAAGAAAAAACAAGGAAGTCCAGGTGTCTCCTGAAAAAGGCAGGGGACAGCTATGACCTGGGTGACTGAGAATCTCTACAGACTGAAAAATATAGAATTATAGGAATTTCAGCAACTCAATTATTGCTTAGAAATTAGAATTTAGATAAATTGGAATTAATTTATTCCATGAAGTAGCTTAAGGCGAAGATTTATTCTGTGACTTTTAAACCATTTTCCTGTCAACTGGAAGGAAATATAATTTTTATTACATGTAATAAAGAACCTTGCAATTGTCTGTTTATCAAACTGTCTCCTGCATGTTTGTCAGCTTGTGAACTAACCCTATTTTTCAAAGAAAAGGCCACTTAATGGCTTTGTAGCAACCTAACAAGGGACTGCTAATATACAGTACTTAGTCATATTGACATCACATGTGAAGGAAGGATATGAATAGGGTGAGGGCAAACAATTCAAATTCCATGTTATCAGTAGCAGAAGTGAAGGATTTTTTGTTACTTTATGAACTGCAACAACTCAAATCAGCAAATAAAGGACAAATGGCCATTTTCTTCTCAGCATTTCAAAGTCAATAAAAAATTAAGTTTTCAGACTGGAAGCAGGGTTGTTGTGGAAATGTTATGGATTCTGATTCATTGGCTGAAGGAGTAAAGGGGGAATAAAGAAACATTCTGGCTTAGAGTCAGCTTGGGGAAGGAAATATTTGAGGTCAAACTCTTAGGACTATATCTGCCAATGCAAGAAAAGACTGACAGTCTGACAAGATTCTTGTGATATTGTAGGAAATAGAACGGCAGAACCTGGGGGTGGAGTTAAAAGAGGAATTAGCCTAGAATTCTTATATAGTCACAAAAAAAGTCCAAGCTTTCTTGAGTTCGATTGACACTTATTGAACTCCAGGCAGGTGCCAACCATTAGTTGAAAAGATTCCTGTGGATAGGCATGATTAGTAATAGAGCACCATATTTTTCAGAGTATAAGACGCACCAGAGTATAAGACGCACCCAGATTTTACTCTCTTTTTTTGAGGTATGTCTTATATTCTGAAAAATACGGTAGTTTAATTGAAACTTCACATGTGGACCTGCCCTTTTGTGCTTGACAAATATAGATGATGAACAATAAAAGATCTACTTTGGCCTTTTTCACGAAGTGATCCCGGTTGCTTGTGCATGACAGAACTTTACTTCCTCTGCAGTTGGTACACTGTCTTGAGAATTTTAAAGTGGAAGTCCACACATCTGGAGATTCAGAAATTGTGGAAAAGAATGCTGTGCAATGGATCTACACCAGGGGTGGGGTCTAAAATATTTACTACTGGTTCTGTGGGCGTGACTTATTTTGTGGGCGTGGCTTGGTCATGTGACAATTCTTTAGGATTTAGCAGAGGTACTGGTCTACCAGGCTTTTAACTGCTTGCAGAGCTGTACCGATCTACCTATTTATTTTTGCAGGCACCGGTCTGTTCATTTGTTTTCTTTTAACACTGATCAGCTGTAGGGCAGCCCTTTGAAGCCCAGCGGCAAGAGTTTAAACAGTTTTTTTCCCTCTAGCCATCAGCTGGGACTCATGAGGCAGCAATAGATTGGGAGTAGGGCCAAATAAAAGGTAAGAATAATGCGGGGGTTGGAGGACGAGTGGCCCCAGAACTGGTTCGGTGACATTATATCATCACCGCTACCGGCTCAGCGGAACCGGGTGGAACCGGGCGGAACCCACCACTGATCTATACATGAGAAAGGGGGCAGTTGATATAGCACAGTAGAAAAAAAATATGCATAATGAAATTACCCTGTTGGCCTGTTTATCTGTATGGCCGTGCAATTAGCCTTTTCCTCCCTTTCCCAGGCTTCGTTTCTCAAAGGCAACATTGATTTGCATTTTTCAGCTGCATGCAAGCTTTTAGCTCTGAACAGAAAAAAATGGAGCATAATATCAAATAATAGCCAATGAACGTCAATGCCAGTTCCAGATCTGCATAATGCCTTTCATTTTGTAAGCTCAGTCCTTGGCTTCCAAATCAATATCCTGAATCCTATTGAAAAATCTATAGACTATTGTCTTCAAAGTACTCCAGAACACAACTTCAGATATATATATATATATATATATATATATATATATATATATATATATATATATATATATATATATATATATATATATATACATACACACAGACCTCTTTGAGAGCTTTAAATTTCACCCTCCGAGTATCTTACATGTGAACACTATAGAAACGCAGGAAGGCTTTCTTCCCATCCAAGGTAATTGTATTCAGTTGCAAAATATGTTATATTCAGCAAGAAGGAAAGCTGGGTTTTTTTGCAATCCATTGATTCATTCATTATTTATTTATTAAAATCATGTTCATATCACCAATTCAAATGATCTACCTGGCTTATAAACTATATACATGGCAACACACATAAAATCAACAAAACATTAAACCCTTTATTGAGTCTGTATTTTCTTCCATTAAATGCCCTGCATTAATCTGCTTTCTAAAAGATAAAAAGATGGGTGCTAGCCAGGCCTCAATGGGCAAACTGTAAATAAAAAGACTTCTTCTGAGTATGATATTCTCCAATTCCAAATCATTCTAGAAGTGGCATTCTCTCTTAGCTAAATTATTTAGGTCAAGGCAGATTCAATTTGGAGAAGATAATAAGGACCCAAACAGTATAACTTGTACAAAACAGTATAACAGTATAAAATAGTACCTTGAAATGGACCACAAATCCTGTCAGTAGACAATGAAACTTTTGCAGAATAAGCATCATTCTACTTTTCCTAATTCCATTAAATAATTTCATTCTGTTGGGAGTGTGTAGAATGTTGAGCTCTAACGTGTAATTCTTCACATTCAAATTTAATTTTATTACAGTGGTCACCGATTTGAGTTGGACAAGGATGGCAACTTTGTGACCTGTGGACTTCATCTCCCAGAATTCCACAGGTGGTAAAGTTGCCATACCTTCCCACTTCTCTTCTAGGATAAGGTAGACTAGAAATTATTTTTATACACCTTACTAGAATGGAATCACACACACATATATGCACACATATCCTCTCTGTATTATCTTGCTTCTCTCTCTCTCTTTCTCTCTTGTCCACACAGTTTATTACAACCTATTTTAATTAGCCAAACAGGCTCCAAAACCCCATTACATGTAAGACTGCTTCTACTTTCAAATTTATAGTCTGCACTAGAAAATTCCAAGGAGGGGAAAAAAGGGCGTTGATAAAGAGGAGGAAATAAGCTCAGAGGTCAGTCGTTAAAAGACAGAGCTCTTATGACCAATCGAAAGGTCAACAGTTCAGGTCACTGATGGTCTGCCTGCCAACTTGGTGGCAGTTGGGGAGAACCGAAGGCTGCCAATGATTTAGTAGAGGTAATGGCTTTTTTTCATATTTCTTCCTGCTCCGCAGCCTGGTGGACTCACTGCCAGCGAGATCATATCTGAGGGGAGCCAAAGGCATCTGATCAATCAGGAAAGTGATGAAATAGTTCGGCTCCCTGTGCAGCTGGATGAAATGGTTGGCAGCCAGATGATGGTAAAAGAGCCTCTAGTAGGAGATGCCTCAGTAACCTTGCTGTTCTTTCTTCCCTCCAATCTGTAGCCAACACACAGAGACAAAGACACAAAAACAGAGGACAGGAGACATGCCTGCATTCAGCCTCACTGGAATTGCTGCACCCCCTTATTTGTGCTATAAGTAGTTGTTCAGCTATTGTTACATCAGAATTTTTAGCTTGGCATGATTGCCACTAGGTTTCAAACCCTAACATTTACAAAATCCGTGATAACCAAAACGTGTTGTCTGGAATTTAGACAGATTTTCTTAATTCTTCCTCTTCCTCACCTCAAATGAACAAGAAGGAGAAGAAAATGTTTCCTGTCTGAAATATCCAGCAATCATAAATATTGCTTTTCTAGTCATTTTAGTAGGATTGCTAATACCAACTGTGGTAGCTTTTCTCTTTTCTTTTCTTTTCTTTTCTTTTCTTTTCTTTTCTTTTCTTTTCTTTTCTTTTCTTTTCTTTTCTTTTCCCCAATCTAAAAATGAAGTAGCAGAAAATCAATTTTGAACAAGGCTGTGATTAGGCACTGAAAAAAAAATAATTGAAATGACATTTTTAAGCTTTTAAGATTTACACATTAGATGGACCCTGAAATTATGCCATTTGTAATTTTTCCAGCCTAATAATTTTCTCTTGTTCCTGTTGCTAGAACTGTAGTTTCCTGTTACATGAAACTAGTCTCACTCATACCAACTGATTTAGCAGCTGTCTAAAGATAAATACATTTGTGCTTCTTACGATCAGATTGAAGGCAGTTCTAGATTAAGTCTGCAGCTTGGGTTCGAAATAAGCAGAATTCAGACCCAAAAAATTGAAGCAAATCCAATTTGGATAGTGCAGGATAGCACATTAAGGTGTAGAATAGACTGAATTGGTCAGAATCCTGGATAGAACAAAGTCTAAACTATTCTTCTCACATGTTGCTTCAGTTAGGTATATATTTTGTTTTATTTTCTTGCATCAACAAAATAACATATTTGTAGGAGATGATCAGGTTGAGCCTGAGGGAGGGGTCAAATGTGTCATCAGTCATGAGTCACTGTGCACCCACAAGAGATGTAAGTCCTGCCCACTTTAAATGCTTTCTTAATTCCAGCTCATTTCCCTTGACCGCCAGTAGCTCAGGTTCTTGTAGAGAGCTTAAGCTTGCAATAAACCTTTATACACATTGCCTGAATCTCTTGATTTCCCTGACACTTGACATTATATATGATATTGAGAATTAATCACAATCAGCCCAGACACAAGAACTTTCATTGCTGGAAGGTCAAGCAAAGTACTCAGCCTGTTTGAATAGCAAGTGTCAGGTTGCTATTGGTGGTGCTACCTAACCTAATAATGAAAATGTTTGCAAGAAAACAACCAAACTCAGATAATATCAAGAATACAACAGTTTAATCCTGACCTTCAATATATATATTCTCTACTATTGGAATAGCAAGTCCTTATTGACTTCCTGAACAGCAAAAGAAGAAAGGACCATTCAAGTGTCTAAACCAGGGTGTCAAACTCAAGGCCTGGGGGCTGGATCTGCCCCACAGGATGGTTTGATCTGGGGCCGCCCTGGAAACAGCAAAGAACTGGCCTGTGGTGCCTCTGCCAGCGAAAATGGAGCTCAGGTCACAAAGTAGTTGAAAGGCTGTCACAGAGTTGATTTATTCTCCAAAGCACTTGAGGGCAAGGCAGGATGCAATGGATGGAAGCTAGTCAGAGAGAGAGAGAGAGATCCAACCTGGAACTAAGGAGAAATTTCTGAACAATGAGAAAATTAATCAATGGTGTAGCTTGCCTCCTGGAATTGTGGGTGCTCCATTGCTGGTGGTTTTCAATAAAAGAACGGACACACATTTGTCTGGGATGGAATAAGGATTCCTGCCTGCAGAAGGTTGGACTAAAAGACCACCAAGATTCCTTCCAGCCTTATGATTCTATATTGCATGGCCCTTCTATGGATCTATTAACTGAAGCAAAGGCTGCATTTGGGTCTATATTAAAAGGTTCTCTGTCAACTTCCTTTGGAGAATTAGAATGGAGAATCAGAAACTATTTGGGTGCTTTTTCTCTCTGCTCCAAACATCCCCAGTTCATATTAGCTATTCTTGTGAACTTTGTTCATTGGATGCAAGTCAAATGGGCAATTGATGGTCAAATCATTGACTCCAAAGGCCAGCAGAATGATCACATGCTTTCATGTAGAACTTCTGTCCAAATAATGTCTAGATTAAAGATGGAGCTAACTTGATGCTGGCACGTGATTTTTTTTCTTCATATATAACTTTGTTTTTACCATTGTAGACTGAATAACACCCAAGAATGCAGAATGAGAATGGCATGGTAACTTCATTGATTTTGACCAGTTTCTGCGTGTTCTGCTTTTCAAAGCCTTCACTTTAGAAGAGCTTAACAGAAAGAAAAATTATGCATGTGGGGAGAACTTTATATTTTCACTGTTCATTTTAAAAAGTCTTAGACTGAAGGAAGGTAAAGTGTTTGCATGAAACCAAACTAAAGGAATGTTAGGTGATGCAATTTGAAATTTAAATCCTTTAATCCAAAATAATTGTTATAAATAAGGGAAATGATTTTCCCTTTCTCTCATAATGTTAAAAAGGCTTAGAGTCCAGGAAAAGACCTTTTGTTAACAAAGAGCACTTGAATCTAACTCCTTCATTAATACTGAGATATTTCAGCTGAAGTTAATTAATCCCTACATGTTGTTTTTATCTGCGATCAGAAATAAGAGTTGATGCCTGCAAAATCAGCTGAGGGGGCTATTTACTTGATGCTCAGTAGCCTGCAACATTCAGATTAGACCTTCTTAAAATTTCCACAGCTAACTGCTTGGTTAAAAAGATCAGAGTGCAGCTTGGGAATTGCTGTTTCAGCTGCATGAATGCAATACAAGAGAGTTGTCCAGAGCCTCATCAAATCAGATTAATCAGAAAGGTTGTCCCAATGGATCTAGCCCTAGGCCTTGATTTCTATTTTAAAAATGGCATTTTGAGTTGGGAGTCGAATTTTTATTACTTGCTGAAGTCAGCACCTGTGTAATTGCTGCTTAAGTGCATCTTTTAAAAAAGAAAACATTGATATGTCTGTCTGCAGTCTGCTAGTCTTTATAGTTCTCCCTACTTACCTTCTCCAAGTTGCAAAGCCTTCTAATGGTGGGAAAGCTATAAAGAATAACTTAGAGGAATTTTATTCCCGAAAATGGCCTCCTCATCACATTTCCTACTTAGCACGATCTGCTAATTCTGAAATTCTCCATGGGAGTTGATATTATTCAACCAGGAAGAGAAAGTGAGTATTTAATTCATGCTAACTTACTTAATGGGTTATAATTACCTACAATAATCCAGCAGGAAAAGAATGCTCTCTAGCTAAACCCAAGTCACAAAACTAGATTTGTGGAAAGAGCGACCTATAAGCAGTAGTGGGATTCAAATAATTTAACAACTGGTTCTCTGCCCTAATTACCGGCTGGGTGGGCATGGTCATGGTGGGCATGGCCAGGGGGTATGACAGACAGCATTTGGCCTCCTGTAACTCCCTGGGACCATGGATGGGTTCTACTTACCTTTACTACCGGTTCGCAACGGGGCCGCGTGGAAGCGTTTTTATGATGTCAGGGACAGTGGGCGGAGCCTCCAGCCGGTTTAATACTGGTTTTGGTGCAAACTGGGGACAACCCACCACTGCCTGGGAGCAAAAATGGGCCATAGGGGGACGTGCCACCCCCTGCGCCCCATTTTGGGCCTTGGAGGCCTCCCTGCACTTACCTGGAGCCAAAATGGAGCAGGGAGGGGCAGGGCCAGTCATTAATTTAACTGCTGGTTTGCCTGAACCAGCCCAAACCGATTGAATCCCACCACTGGCTATAAGCATGAACATTTTGATTTATCATTTTTTGCGTGGATTGCATGATTTATACACCTCTAACCTATCTACCATATTTTTTCCCTAACTAAATAATCTCAATTTTTGTTCCTCATAGAAGAGTTGCTGCACTCAGTGGTGGGTAATTTTTGATTTACTTTCATCTGATCTCTAATTACAGGTAGTCCTCGTTTTACAACAGTTCATTTAGTGACTGTTCAAAGTTACAGCAGTACTGAAAAAGTTCTGGCTATTTTTCATAGTTAAGATTTTTGGTCACATTATCAAAATTCAGAAGCTTGTCAACTGATTCATATTTATGATGGTTGCAGTGTCCTAGGGTCATGTGATCACATTTTGTGAACTTCTGACAAGCAAAGTCAATGGGGAAGCAAGATTCACTTAACAGCCATGTTAATAACTTAACAACTGCAGTGATTCACTTAGCAAAAAGTGGCAAGAAAGGTCATAGAATGGGGCATAAGTCTAAATAAGTCTATAATACTGGGAAATAAGCAGCAAAGTGGAGGGGCTCATTTACAGTGATGACGGCTGTATCCTTGGAATATCTGAAGAACAGATCCTCCTATGATTCTTGAAAAAGAATCAACCTATGTGATTGTTAAAAGTTGACAATGACTTGAGGGCACATAGTTAAAGTTCTCTGATCACTGTTGCTCAAAATTAATCACACAAGTGGTAAAAATCAGCAGGCATGAAAGATCAGTTCTATATCTGAAGGTCCAATTAAACTGATTTATTGTTAATCACACCTGTGCACAGGAATCTACTTAACTAACAATTAGCACCTACTTGGAGTTAGATAAGGGTCAACAGAATTCAAGGGAGATTGGATTTAGTTCACTTGTGACTATTGTAGGGATTCTAGGCTGATCCCCCTTTTAACTCTGCCTCATGTTCTGCCAGAGGAACTTGTAATGCAACTCTTTAATAGAATTTAAAACACTAAGAGTTCCCTTCCATTTCCAAAATAATAAACTCCATGTCTTATATTATCCTCCTTCTTAATGTTTCCTTCCAAATTTTCCAATAAAAAATAAATAAAATAAAATAAAATAAAATAAAATAAAATAAAATAATGAATGGCTTCTAGACATCCAAACATTGCTCTGGATGCTTTCAATTGCCCTTTCCATATTTTTCTAGCTTTGCAATAACCCATTTAAAATGTTTATCTGTACTAGCAGTATGGATTTAAAGAAGGGTTTCGTGATATGCGTACATTTTGTGTGTTTTTATTTATTTTTCTACCACCCCTGCATAGAGTTTATCATTTTAACACAGTTTACACACAGGATTAATATTTTTTATTATTTTTATTATAAATAGAAAAGATTAATATTTTGATATGGCTGGACAATGGTCATGGCTCTTTTTCTTGGTTTCTCCACCATAAAAATCCATTATGGAACCCAGGTTGATCATCCTTATTTTTGTAGAACTTGGTTTGACCATTCCCTCAATTCCATCTTATGCCATCTCTATTTACTTCAGTCCTTCAGATTTTCTTCCGGAAGATATATATCATTATATATAAATATTTGATATTTCAGCACTGAAGACAATTTGTTCAACCTCACTTTCTTATCTTTCTTTAATATCCATTTGCTTCTATTTTCATCCAAGAATTTCTCTACTACTGCTGATATATTGCTCCTTTGCTAGATTTAATAGTCTTAATGATATGCTCCTCAAAATCCCCTTTTATATCACTATACCATTCAAGTAATATTTGTTCTTCTCCTTTCCATTGTTTCAATAAAGCTTTCTTCTCTTTAATAGCTAGCTCTTTTAATGTGTAGCTCATTGACCATTTTAGTGACCTCTTAGAATTTATGCAAATGTGCATAAATTGTATTATTGTGGATTTAAATAATTCCAAGTATTCTGGAGAGATTTGACCTTGTTGATTTTCTCTTTCAACTTGCATTTTACCAAGCCTTTTGTTTGAAAGAAGATACCTCCTTCAAGTCAAATAGAACTGCAATGGCTTTCATTGCAATTTTCATCTCGCATATAAAATAATTTTGGTTGCTATAAAGTCATTGCTTCTAGTCAGTTTAACAAAACTTATATCTCAAAGAGATAGGGGTACCATTTACAGTTAAATCTAGGATTGTCTGCTTGATTAATTTTATGACTAACCATTCTAAGGCAGAGTTGCTTAAATATTTTTAACGAATATTTTTAACCAAGGAGCTTTGGTGGCGCAGCAGACTAAGTGCTGTTAAAGTAGCACTTAGCTGCCAGCTGCCTGTAATTACTGCGAGTTCAAATCTCACCAGGCTCAAGATTGACTCAGCTTTCCATCCTTCCGAAGTAGGTAAAATGAGAACCCGGATTGTGGGGGCAATAAGCTGACTTTGTATAAAATAGAACACCGCTTGGGGGGGCCAAAAGCCCTATTAAGCAGGTATATACAAAAGTATGAAAGCTATTGCTTAATGCATTGTAAGCCGCCCTGAGTCTCGGGAGAAGGGTGGCATATAAATCGAATCAATCAATCAATCATACAACAAATGGAAAAAATAAGTAGAAAGTATCTTTTAGTGTTAATGGACATTATAAAAATCAACCTGATATTCCTATGGTCATATCAGACCAACAGAATAGATTAGTGCTGTCAACCTCGCGATCTGCAGGCCGAATGCATCACGCGCTGGCCATACCCATGCCCGGTTTAACAAAGGGGGAAAAAGGTGCGATACATCATGTGACGCCGCCATGATGACGTGAGTTTGACATCCCTGGAATAGATCCATTAAAACAGTAAATACATTGGCTTTCAACAGTTCTTTGCCTTTTGATTAATGAGATAAACAAACACACATATTGCAAATTCTTGCCTGCCTTTGCCTATTATCCCATTTTCCCTGTTATCCAATTTTGCCAATTTTTAAAAAAGTTTTCTGAGATTTAATAAATAAACACCAAGCTATATTTTATGCTAGTTATATTCTATGTACGCTCGCTCTGGCCTGAACATAGTGATTGACTGGAACTGCATTGGTTTCAAATTACACTGGAAATTACCTATAGTGGTGATGGCTAACCTTTTTGCCATTGCATGCCAGGAGAGGGGAGGGAGGGGGAGGGTCACGCATGCACGTGCCCATGCACACGCGCGCACAACCCCCCCTCACTCCTGGCACATGTTGGCCTGGTAGGCCCGTTTTTCTTTCTTACCTGGTTCCAGATCCTCTGAATTTATCTGGGAAAGGCGAAAACAGCCTTTCTCAATCACTCGGAGGCCCTCCAAAGGCCTGAAATGGCCCATTTCCCAACTCCCGGTGGAACAGAAAGTGACTTTTTTGCTCTCTAGGAATCTCTAGGAGCCTCTCTAGGAGTCTCTGGAGGCTGGGGACAGCAAAAAAGTCACTTCCTGTTCCACCGGGAGTTGGGAAATGGGGCCTTTCAGGCCTCCGAGGAAGTGGGAAAGGCTGTTCTCGCCCTTCCCAGATAAATAGAGAGGATCTGGAACCAGGTAAGAAAGAAAAACGGGCCTTCTCCACCCCCCAGGCCCTCCAGAGGCAGGAAACAGCCTGTTTCCCTACTTCTGGTGGGCCCAGAAGGCCCGAAAAACAGCTGACCGGCGCGTGCATGTGCCCCAGAGCTGAGCTGGCGTGCCCACTAATATGGCTCTGCATGCCACCTGTGGCATGCATGCCATAGGTTCGCTATCACCGACCTATAGTATTTTTCCAACACCCTTAACACATTTATTCTTCCTTCATAAACTGGGTCTATGACTTGATCTTCATTCAAGTAACCTCTTTTGTCCTGAATCACTCATTGTTGTAATCAATTCACATACATTCAACATCCAATCATTCTGGACCCTGTCTCTGCTTCTTTCATCACCTACTCTTCATAAGTATCATTTCTCATTGTGCACAACTGACTTTTATGTTTCTCTTGACTTATCCACCCAACGTTTCTATGTAACAGCAGGCAGAATGACATTTTTCCACCCTTGCATTTTCATTTATTTTGATAAACATTCATACTGTACAACCAATCACCTACCACCAATTCTTTTTTTAAAAATCACATTTACCATCCATTTTTCCATTTTAATGATTTTTCCATCCAGGTTTCCATTTTAATAAACATTTTAGTAAAATATACAAAACCATCTACTCCTCTTGTTTTTCACCATCTGAATATAACTTTTTCCTGTCAAATATACAATCACCTTTTGATACATCAACCTTCAAATTCATATTTCTAGTCACAGTGTACCGCCTATCTAATATTTTCAGCAAATCACTGAATCTCTCATCCAACAATGCAAATTATCTATATTCAAAAAGTAGTCTCTTCCAACTTCACAAGTCCGTGATTCTCACATCCATTTATTTCTCAATGGTCTGCTGAAGAGCAAAAATCTGGCTTGCAAATTTTCTGCCTGTCAGAAAACTAGTCTGCACTTCCAAATTTTGCACATTGTCACCTTCTGTAGCCTTTCAATCAGAATTCTGCCTTGACCTTCTCAGGCACACTTAACAAACTAATTCCTCTCACTTGTATATTCAGTGTATGTGTGTGTTATATGTGTATGTATGCATATATTTATGTATGTATATGTATGCATATGTGTATGTATGTATATATGTGTGTGTGTGTGTGTGTGTGTGTATACACATGCACACACTGTAAATACGAGTGAGAGGAAATATATATATATATATATATATATATATATATATATATATATACATACATATATATATATATATATATATATACATATATATATATATATACACATACACATACACACACACACACACACATATATATATACACACACACACACACATACACACACACACACACACACACACACACACACACACACACACATATATATATATATATATATATATATATATATATATATATATATATATATATATATATATATATATCTTGTTTTTATGTATCTTTGAGTTGGGGTTGACTCCAGGCAACTGCTTGGATTAGTTCCCTGCAGTTCTTTTTCCATGAGGGAAAAATTATCAGGCACAGATGCAGCCTTCAGAGGTACATTAAACAAATTGCACAGCCACTCCATAAGCAAAATGTATCCATTTTTTTTACTATTTCTCCAATTATTCTTTCTAAACCTGGAGCCCTATCATTTTTCAACGTTCTTGAGGCTTTTATGACTTTATTTTCATAATTTTTTTTCTTGGACACTAAGATTTATAGCATTCATTTCTGTTTCATTCCTCTGCACATCATGAGCATTCTCATACAAATCTCTAAAATAGTCCTTCTAGGGTCCTCTTGCTTCAATTTCATCCCAAATCATTTCATCCTTTTTATTTTTTTATTTTACTCATTCTGCTAGGGGCTCCTTGCTTGTCTCTCTTCATCCACTTCCAAAATATTTCTTCCCTCCCACTTACTTTTCATTGACATTGCTCTGCACTTTCTCTGTCTCTTTTAATTTTAACAGTTTCTTGCTCTTTTCTGAATACATTCTTTGCAATTATCTTCTTCTTTATATACACGCTGCACAATATTATTCTTTGATCTTCATTTTTTTCAGAAGTCCTTCTTTTATGTGATTTTTCCCCTCCTCATTTACACCCATCTTTCATTCACCCCCCTACTATCAGTCTGCCAAGCATTCTTTTTCAAATTTCACATTGGTGTAATTCCACACACTTACTATTTTCCACCCTATTCTGTGCATAATAGAATGCACATCTTCCCTTCATTCTAATGGAACATTAACCTATCATCTACCACTTTTTCATACCATATCTGCATTCTTCCTTTTTTTCAATTGTTCAGCATTCACTCTGTTTTTGTTCATTTCTTTCATGTTCTTCCATGTACATTTTTTCCAAGTCCCATTCTTAACACTATCAAAAATGATCTGTCCCAGATTCAGAATATCTCATCACCTCTTCACTAATTCTCTCAGTCCTTTACCCTAAATTCTTAAATCAATCATGCTTTGTGTTCAATTCAGTGTAGTTTTTGTTTTTTGGTAAATGTATGAATAGATTTATGCTTAAACTATGCCATAAAACAAGCTGTCATTTTTTTAAAAAAATCACAATTCTCATTCATTCTTGGGGCTCTGAAAGCCCTGTCATTTTTTCTGTTCTTTTTCATCTAGCTCCAACTCATGCATTTCTGTCAGCCCGTAAAATAATCTTTTCCTCAGATCTCGATCATTCAGAATGTTGCACCATTTTCTGCAAAACTCACCCCCAATTTTTCATTAGAACCATTCATTAGACTAAAACATGTAACTGATGTCAGCCTATGAATTCTATCTTTCTTAATACCGTCAGTCCTCAATTTACAACAGTTAGTGACTATTCAAAATTAAAATGGCTCTGAAAAACCATCTTTCACACTTGCAACCACTGCAGCACTCCCATGGTCACATCAACAAAATTCAGATACTTGGGTAATTGACTCATGTTTATGAGGGTTGCAGTGTGCCAGGGTTATGTGATCATCTTTTCCAATTTTCTGACAAGCAAAGTGAATGGGGGAAGCCAGATTCACTTAATAACCATGTTACTAACTTAACAGCTGCAGTGATTCCTAACTTTGGCAAGAAAGGTCATAAAATGGGGCAAAACTCACTTAACAACTGTGTCACTTAGGAACAGAAATTTTGGACACATTGTAAGTTGAGGACTACCTGTACATGTTGCACTGACTCATACTTTGTGACATATGCTTTGGTTCTTTCGTTTATAATCAAAACTTCACATCCACATCCATATTTAGAATAGGATAGGATAGGATAGGATAGGATAGGATAGGATAGGATAGGACAGGACAGGACAGGACAGGACAGGACAGGACAGGACAGGACAGGACAGAACAGAATAGAATTTTATTGGCCAAGTGTGATTGGATACACAAGGAATTTGTCTTGGTGCATACACTCTCTATGTACATAAAAAAAAAGATACATTTGTCAAGAATAATAAGGCACAACACTTAATGATAGTCATAGGGTACAAATAAGCAATCAGAAAACAATATAAATATAAATCATAAGTTTACAAGCAACAAAATTATAGTCATAAGTGGAAGGAGATGGGTGGTGGGAACGATGAGAAGGTAGTAGTGCAGACTTAGTGAATAGTTTGACAGTGTTGAGGGAATTATTTGTTTAGCAGAGTGATGGCATTCGGGAAAAAACTGTGCTTGTGTCTAGTTGTTCTGGTGTGCAGTGCTCTATAGCATTGTTTTGAGGGTAGGAGTTGAAACAGTCCAGAATGCAAGGGGTCTGTAAATATTTTCACAGCCCTCTTTTTGACTCGTATAGTATACAGGTTCTTAATGGAAGGCGGGTTGGTAACAATTGTTTTTTCAATTTTTATCATCAAATGCATCCCACAAATAAGGCTGCCTTTATTCAGATTTCTCACATGGTTTCTCTTTCTCCTACAAACAAATAAAGAAGCTGATCTCCTCTCCTTTGTTAATTTGTATCTTCTCTTATATTCCTAGTTGGTTATCACCAGCGGATCCATAATATTGGCCAATCACCCATCATGGATTTGGTTAATCAACTCTGTCGCATAACACTTTTCAATACAATGAAAAAGTAGACAAGGTTACTAATTATAAGTATGCTCATTCCACATTTAGCAGTTTCTTGCTTTTGGTAAAAACAGTTACTGTCTTTTGCCATAAAAGAATTAGGTTTAAGAAAAAAAGAAGCCCAAATTTTGCCCCAAATATGTTGCTTTTATTCTATGCATGGTAGAATCTGTAACCTAGACTCTCCTTTCAAGCCAACACACTGTTGCTTGAAATCTAGCAACTAAACAGTATGTGCAGCATATTGACACATATCCAGGAAGTTCCACTGGAACAGAAGACAAGCATTAATTTTTAATTAATGTCCCCTGTCTAAATTTGACAACGTCTATACCGAAAGCTATAAGTATTTATAGAATACAAACTTTGTAAGCATACTGTAACAGAATAGTGGTGATTGCCAAACTACTGATATTTGGCAAGCTGTATTGTTTCTTCTAAATTTTAAATATGAAAAACATGGAGAGAAGCTTTGGCTTAGGTATTAGAAAAATATACAGTTGCTTTTTGAATTATGATAAGTGGGAGTAATATGAATCTTAGCTATTAAATATATAGTAACTTTACTTTCCAATTTTTTTTGCATAAATAATCTTTGCTATTAAGGGTTTAAAACTCCAGGATGCCCTACTTATAATCCTATAATGTGCTGTGTAACTTTGATGGTAAACTGTGGACTTCATTTTTCGTCTTGTAAACTCTACAACATGATGTAGAAAATTCTGTATTTTCTTGACTGCTACATCAAAAGGTGTTGTCTTTTATGATTTTAATGTTTGATCTGGAATGTGATCACTTAGCACTGTGAAGAAGTTTTCATATTTGCTCAAGTAGAAATCCTCTACCCATTAAAACATGAAAGGTGATACGGGAATAATTACTGAAAAACTATTTTAAAATAGTTATAATCTCACAAGTTATTAAAACTCCAATCCTTAGAATGATAGTGCAGAGCCACTGTTCATAAATCACATGATGGTCAAAAGCCTCCATTGGAAAGAACCACATGGAAAGCAATGTGATACTTTTGTCGCCAACTACATATTTATTTAGGGAATGTTGACAATGTTATAGGAACATTTTCTTTTGCCCAAAAATTAGTAAGTTTTTTTGCAATATATATTTTTGAAATTTTGTTAAATCCAAGCCACCCAAATGTATATGAATTAGTCTTAAGACTCTGTGCAAGTGATTGTTTCAACCCAACTCTGCAAGTGATTGTTGCTGTGGCATATGTATATGCTCTGAGACATACGGGTTAAATAATTAAAGTAACAATGTATAAAAATAACATAATAAATATTTTATTTTATTAATATATTTGTTGGTATTCTACCTTGGCTCCAGGTGCTTTTGGCAAGCTGGAATACCATCTCCTTTTCTAATATTTCCACACAATTACAGTCCTAGGAGGTAAGGGCTAAGATTGAGTATCTGATCCAAAGTCACTTAATGTACCTTCATGCTGAGGACAATTTAATGCAAACATAACAATCACCTCACATTGGCTGTCATCATAACAATACATTGAATGTGTTTTCTTCTAGGAATTGCTCTTATATTACGATCTTATCGAATCAACGTTTGAAAATACAAAGTTGCCAAGCAGAAAAGTCGATGCTTTAGATCATTTTCAGAAGTGCTTTGCAATTTTAAAAGTCCACAAGGAAAGAGTGAATGAAGGAAGTGCCGTCCAATCAAACGTGCTTGCTGAAGAAGGAACAAAAGACTGGAAAGCAATTCGTGTGGATCTGGTTGTTACTCCTTTTCAACATTATGCATTTGCTCTCTTAGGATGGACTGGATCTAGGGTAAATAACTTCTTTTCCTCCTGTGTATATTTCTATCCTAGCTTGTATAAAATAATTTCATCTGAAAAAAAGTGTTAATTTCTTTGGCTTATCACTTGTATATTGTTCTGCCCCAGCTATGGACCCCAAAGCACACAGCACACAAAAAGTCCGTTCAAACCTTAGTTTACTAAATAAACCAATTTTTTACAACAATGGCTGTTAATTAACTGCATTAACAGCCGCCAAGAATTCAAAGAATAATACTGAAAGCTTACTGTGGTTGGCAGAATGCCCAGAAGCAATTTGCAGGAAGCTGATAAGATAAGCAAGACAAGACACGAAGGTATGTGAACTAAGTTGTTCCCTGCAAATTGCTTCAGTCAGCGTTCCTCCTTAAATAGGCTAAGGGAGTGGCCAATTAGCTCCAAGCCTTACTCTCAAGGCGACCTCCTCCTGAGGAACCACTCCTACCTTTTGGCAGCTCTGCATGCCTGTGCATTGACAAGAGGTTCCTCCTCTTTGTCCTCTTCACTTAAGGGAGCTTCTGGAAGTTCTGAAGGCCCAGGCTGAATCCCCGCCTCTGCCACCACATCTTCTCCAGCCTCCTCATTGTTCGACTCAACTGCCAACTGCACAGGCTGCTGGAACAGCACCACACCAGTCTCCTCACTGTCTGAATCAGCTACTAGCTGCACAGGCCACGTACGGGCCACAACATATATTAATTTTTTCCTTGTTTCTTTTCTGAAGGGTCCAGTGCTACTTTATGTCCTGAATAGGTGGAAAAATACTGAAATAGTGTAGGTTACCAATTGTTTTTTATAAACTGTTGTGGAAAAATGCCTACTTTAAACAAGGAAACAAAGCTTTTTTTTTTTGATTGATGCAACAAAGTATCTTTTATTGTCCTGCACAACTGTAGTGATTTCTGTGGTCCAAGCCATAAGATTTCAAAAGTATGTCCTGAAATACTGTAATCAGGGTTATAGGTTATAGTCTCCCAGAATTGTAACATAGAAATTATCCAGAATGCAATATAAATCATGCTGTGATCTTTACACCTGAATGCAGCTTCTGATAACAACATGGGATGACTTTAAGATGTTCTGGTCCAATCCATCTAAATTCTATATTCCTATAAGGGCACCATGGTCACCCCTTTCTACTGATACTAGAACATAAACAGTATCCTTTATTGTACCTATATAGTGTGTCCTTTCACACTTGAGACAGGATTACAACGTGGTTTTTGTAATCCATCTTGTTCTCTGTAAGGGTCATCAACTGTTTCAGTTCTTCTGCGCTGTCTAATATACCTTTCAGATCCATCAAGAAATGATAAAATATTATTTGTCCCCCCAACCCACCTCCATAAGTCTTATCTGGTCTTCCCAATCCAGTTTCAATATTTTAGAGAAACTATAAATACAAAATTCATTGGAGGAAAACAACGATTTTGCACACAGGAAAATTCAAGTTTGACACCAGTTACCTATAATGGCATCTTACTTTTTTTTTCTTAGAATTTGAATTTTTTAAATATATGAAGAATCATTAAGTCAGGCGTCAATCTGTTCCTTTAATATTTCAAAACCTTTCTCCTTGGTTATGGGAACTAGTGCCACACTTCTTTTAAAATAACAGTTATGTTTAAGAGAAAACTTGCTTGAAAACCCACTTGTCTTTTCATTTTCTGTTTTCTTTTTTTTAAACCAGTTTCTAAAGACAGGGAATAGAAATATAAAAACTCTAGAGTAAATGTGAAATAAATAAATATAATTTTAATAAGCAGAAAACTTCAGGTTTTAAAAATGTAAATAAACAAAGCAAAACCCAAATATTAATTCATGTATTTTATAGACAACTTCATTACAACATTTGACTTAAAAATGTATTGCATTCTGATTTTATAGAAATTTGACTTTATGGAATAAATATGGAAAGCAGAATATTTTTTTAAAAAAATAACCTTTGATTCATGTCTTCCTGTCTCCCTAAAATGATAAAACTGAAGTGGTCAGAAGAATGGGAAGCGTGCTTTCAAGAAAGAATCAGCCAAGTTTGTTGAATGTGATTTAGGAAGTGTAGACTATAACTGTAATTTATATATTACCTCTAGAGTAGAGGTATTTAACCCAATGATATTTATTGCTGAATATTGCTGAATATTGCTGCACCGATTCCCTTAATAGTGTATGTATTTTGTTTTTTCCTTGATAGTTGCTTCTAATTTCTAGGCAGCTACCAACAAACATATTATAAACTGTAATGTTTCATAAAAAAGTGCAAACACCTAAAGATTTTTGCTTTACTCAGACACTTTCTGTGAGTCAGAAGCAAATGAAATCCACTGCATGTTTAAATTAAACTTCAACCATCTCTTCTTATAAAGTTATAATTATCAGGGAGACAGTATTAGCTAATGTGATATAGTATTGCACATCCAACAGAGTCGCTCTCGGTGAACATCCATTACAAAACTTGTAAGAATTGCAGACTACATTCGTTATAGGAAAGAGTGTAATGTAATATCACAATATCACATTACTTATGGTTATGTGTGCAGTAATGAGGACCTAGCAGGCTTCTTCATGACTAGTCTTTAATATTAGCTCCCAGGAACATCTTTACTTTAGGATTTTAAAAGTCATTGCAGGACAATATCAATTTATTTTAAATTTATCCTAAATTTATATCCACAGTATATTCATAAAAGTTTATAACAAAGAGTGCTACAATAGATTAAAACAAAGTAGATGGATAGATAGATAGAGATAGATAAGATAGATAGAGAGAGAGATAGATAGGCAGAGATAGACAGAGAGATATGTAGGAAGGTAGGTAGGTAGGTAAGTAGATAGATGATAGATGATAGACAGACAGACAGACAGACAGATAGATGGATGATAGATAATTTGGTTTTGCTATAATAACACTATTTTATATGTATGCAGCAATTTGAACGTGATCTGCGCAGATATGCCACCCATGAGAAGAAAATGATGTTGGATAATCATGCCTTATATGATAAAACTAAGGTAATGTCTTTTCCTTTCTACTGTCATTACTGAATTCATCAATCATTCTCCTGTTCAGTGCCTTTTTCATCCCCCAATCTGTTAAGCAAAAATTAGACCTCTAATTGTCAAATAAATTGAAGGTCAAATTGCAATTACCTTGAAATATTTCACATGAGTAGTTTTGTACAGAAAGAGAAAATAAATTAAATAAAATTTAAATTTTAGAAATGTGGCTGTATTCCTTCCTTTCTAAAGATTAGCAGAAGAGAAGATTCCTGCCTACTTATTCAGTATTTATATGATTTCCTGTTGGAAATTGATGTCCCTACTGAGAAATAGAAATTGTCAACTATGTAGGTTCTACCACCAGGTAACATTCCAGAGTTTTGTTTAAATTCAGGTTTCTTGCATATTTATACACAAACAGCTAATGGATTTGGATTTGAGCCTAATCCCTTCCTTTCTCCAGCCTCTAGCCTCTTATTCTTTATTTTTTTCTCTTATTACTATGCCACTGTCACTTGCTTCCTATTGTTACAAGTGCCATGAGACTTAACCTTGAAGGGCTGTGGTGAGTATTAAGTAATTAAATGAACTCTTATAGTAATTCAAACAATTTTGTATTACAGAGAAAATTGCACGTATGAAATAAAACATCACTTAGAGAAACATTTCAGAAAGAACATTAATGAAAGAAGAATCTCCAGTTAAAGCCAAAGTAGCAATTTAATTTTAAATTCCAATTATATTCTCTAGAATGTAAAATGTGGGTGTTTAAAATCATTGTTAAAATTTACTTCATCAACCTATAGAATGCTTTTAATTTGATTTAACTAAATGACTGAGAGAAAGGAAAACTTGTCTCTTAAATGCTCAGATTAATAAATTTTGAATAGAAGCTAAGATCTCAGAGAGTACAAAAAAAAAAAAAAGACTTAATTTCTCGTCTTCCTTGTTTCTTAATCCCCCAAAGGAATAAAGTAAATAAGATTCAGTTAGCCTTGAAAACAAAGCCTAGCTGAAACAAAAATAATTTTACGCATACTTCATCCAAAGGAAAGAAATGTATTCCTCTGGTAATATTCCAAAACCTATGGAATGTTTTAGAAGCTCATGGGAACTTTTTCTTCTGAAGCGAAGCTGATCGGAATAGAGGCCACCTGAGAAGCTGGGGAACACCAAAGTATAATTGTATGATCCTTGCCTCATTGATGAAAACAAACTGTACTGTAGAAATTTCACGTTCTAGAATAACTTGATGGAGGTTCCATAAGAAATTAAGGACAAAGGAAGAGGAGAGGAGAGGAGAGAAAGTTAATTCAAATTCATCTTGGGGCACCTATAGCATTTTTTCTAAGGTATTTTGAAACCAGGAGTGGGTTCCACTTACCCTTATTACCAGTTTGCAGTGGGATCTTCTGCACATGTGCAGATCACCAATGATGACATCGTGCCAGGTGGGCAGAGCCTCCCGCCGATTTTACTACCGGTTCTATAGGACCGGACAGAACCAGGAGCAACCCACCACTGGTAAGAATGGTTTTCCATGAAAAATGTCACAGCTGCCATTTTGTGGGTTCAGGAGATGATTCACCGTTTGAAACCCTTGGCTCAAAAGAAAATTCTCACTGTGCTCAGTGATGCTTGCTCTCCCAAAATCATATACCTGCGGCAATATGAATTTATAGAAGCTTTTAAGAAGTATACAAGGAGAGTGCTCACTCCACAAGGAGAGAAGCAATCATAAAATATGGAGAAATTTCCTAACACTGAGAATAATTGATCTGTGGAACGGCTTGTCTTCAGAAGTTGTTGGTGTTCATCATTGGAGGCTTTTAAGAAGAGACTGGACAGCTATTTGTCTGGAATGGTGTAGGGTCTCCTGTTTGAACAGGGGTGGATCAGAAGACCTCCAAGGTCCCTTGCAATTCTGTTATTTTATTTTATTTTTTTTTTGGATATAAGACTGTATGAAATTTGATTTGTTCCTTAGTCAATGGCCTGTGAACCATCCAGTCTTAACAGCAAGGTGTAAATGGACCGGAAACATGACTAGATTAATTAATTCTATTTTATTGTAAGGCTACATTAGACTGCAAATCTAAAGGTACAAACTTCCTGCCAGCACTTTTGACTGTTCAATTCCTTATGGTAAATGCTTCCAAGTTTATTTCTCTGACCATTAAGCTACTGGGAGCTCCTGCCTCTCTTGTCTGATTGTTTCCTGAACAGCATCTCTCTCCCTTTTTCCCCAAGATCACCCACACATTCCATTACATTGGGCATGACAGCGATAACTGATTAAAATTGTTTTTTTTTATTAAAAAAGCCTACTAAAATCTAAAAAGAGGGAAGAATGTAGCTGTTTTGTGCAGAAATTACGTTGTTCCTATACTGTCCTAGCATAAATATACTTGAAATAACTTCTGATAGAATTATTTCAGTTCACTCACCATTCTAAATGTTCTGCTGTGAACATGCTCCAGATTATCTCTTTTCTTGAAAGAAGTGAACACAACTCTCCAGATATGGCCAGACTAGTGCAGAATAACGTGCAGTTATTATATCTTATGATTAGAATGCTATATTTCCATAAATGCAGTATAAGATAATCTTCAAATGACTTGCACAATTAGCCTATCTCCAGCAATTATCAATCAATCAAGGCAGATTAAATCAAATGTATTTAGCTATAGTCATTGACCAGCAAGATAATCAAATAATAATACAAGAAAAAAAATGCAACTAAATAGCATAATGGTCATATAAGCTCCCCAAGTTAGGATATAAAAACCAGAGACAGAAAAAGAGAATAAGAATAGAATAAGGTAGATTAAACAATATCAAATAAGATGAGATAAAAAATCGAATAAATTAAAAATGCAATGTGATAGAAGAAAAAAGGGCATTTCACAGTGTCATCATCAATGGCTTTCATGATGCCTTTTTATGCAAATTACTACCAATAGAAGCTTAGCAACTCTTTTGTTGATGGTAGGTTACAATGTGTGCAGAGGAAAGATAACAGCGTTGGTTACTGTTAGGAAGCAGTAAGGATACACCTGCAGTGAAAAAAATGCATTCAAAAAGGTCTCATGTTCATTCTGAGCACAAGGAGAGCATCTCTCAGAGAGTGAGGTGGTCCTCCTCATCTCTTACTGCTGTGGGGAAGGTACACATCATAGAAAAGTGTGTTAGGCAAACAAGAAATAGTGCACAGGTACTAAAAGGTTTCTGAATTAGAACTCACCACTGAAAGTTGGCTATAACACCCACATTCATTTGCCATGCAATGCCAAGGACACTTTAGTAGATTGTGGCTTTAGCTCTCTGAAATCCAAAATAGAAGAATACTGCATCCATTTCACTTAAATAAGGCCTACTAACTTGATGTTAGATTTGAGATAATAGTTATAGATGCTGCCAAATATTTCCCATAACAGAGTAACAAAGTTGGAAGGGATCTTGGAGGCCTTCTAGTCCAACCCCCTGCTCAAGCAGGAGATCCTATACCATTTCAGACAAGCGGCTGTTCAGTTTCTTCTTATAAGCTTCCAGTGATGGAGCACCCGCTACTTCTGAAGGCAAGCTCTTCCACTGGTTAATTGTTCTCACTGTTAGGAAATGTCTCCTTAGTTCTAGGTTGCTTCTTCCCTTCATTAGTTTCCATCCAATGTTTCTTGTCTTGCCTTCTGGTGCTTTGGAGAATAGGGTGACCCCCCTCTTCTTTGTGGCAGCCTTCAAATATTGGAACAGTGCTTACATGTTACACCTAGTCCTTTTTACTAAACAAGAAATATCCGGGTCTTGCAACCATTCTTCATATTGTTGGAAGAAACATCCTTGTAGGTTCTGCTCCAAGTGGGGACAAAGACACTGGAGACATGGAGACTGCTTGGAAAGATGGTTTAATGGTGGACAGGATCACATGGCTTGAGTTCCTGAACAGAAAAAGGAAGGGTGTACAGGGAGTTTTCGGCTTTTATGCTCTCTCTGGCTTTGAACTTCCTGGGGACCAGAAAGAGTATCCTGATTGGTTGTCAGACTCCCAGGGGGTGGGGGTCTTAGCTAGCCTTGCTAGCTGATGGTCACATGTGCTTCCCAGGTCACATGTGGTGAGTTTCTGCTGCTATTGTGTAGAGGGCTAAGACTATCTTTTTGGATCTTTGGCAATTCCTACTATGGCTCTGCCTGAAGGAGGTAGATCTTTGTTATGTAGAATAGACTGGCTCAGGCCTTAATGGCCCATTGACAAAGGGTGGGGGCAGGAAGATGGGAGCTGTTTCAAAACATTCTTATCTATTTGTCATCCAGGAAAATACAATATTCTGCCTTTTTAATATTTCCCAAAAATATTTCACTCTTCCAGGAGAGAGGTGGGTGCTAACTTCCTACAATATGTTTTTATGAACAGCCCTCAAATAATATATATTATTTTCTCTTTACATACAATATGTGCTTAATGAACAGCGTACTGTCTGGGTCAATTTGTTTACATAGTAATACTTATTAAGTTCCTAATTTCTACTTCTTTTATCCAACCATTGATAAAACAAGTCCCAAGGTTGAAAATATTCTGTGTCTTCTTTTTCTTTTATCTTCATTGTTAATCTGTCTATTTCTGCACAGTCCAATCTTTTTTAAATTATTTCTTCTTCCGTAAGTGTTTCCTCGCTTTTCCAATGTTGTGCAAGTACAATTCTTGCTGCTGTTAAAACATGTAATACGAAATATACATATCCTTTATCATATTTTTCTGGTATTATGCCTAACAAAACTAAATCTGGTTTATAATCTATATGATGTCTTAACATTTTTTTCTAACCAAGTTTGCACTTTCGTCCAATATTTTTTTGCTTTTGGAACATCCACCACAGGTGATAATATGTGCCTGGTTTTTGATCACATTTCTAACATTTGGTAGACATATTTTTAAACATTTTTGCTAGCCTCGCTGGTGGTAGGTGCCACCTATAGAACATTTTAACTGAATGCAGTTTTTAAAGTGTGATCTTATTAAGGCTTTATAAAGTGTTACTAGTACTTCATGTGATCTTGATTCTATCCCTCTATTACTGCAATTTAGGATTGTCTTGGCCATGTTAAAGCTGACTCTTGATTGGGGTAAGGATGTGAGTGTGTGTGCTTGTGCCCTGTCATCTGCAAGCAACCTTCTACATGCCAATCCTAAATATTTATAATAATATGTCACAGTACAGCACTAAGGACAGGGCATCATTATGTCAGAAATTACTCTAGGCCAACATTATATTTAAAACCAGTTGGGATCAACCATAACCCAATTCAGTCTTAGATCCTGGTGCTGTTCTCAAAACCCATCAGTGGAGAATAGCTTGCTTTAGAATCTACCTTTAATCTAAAGATTTCTAGCAAATGTGAAGCTAGCTTCTTTTTAATTATTACTTGTGTGCTTTCATATCACCTCTGCTTTTCCTCGTTTGGTTGAGAAACGAGAGCAAAGTTCCTAAAACCAAAGAAGTAATCTTATTGAATATTTAGGTGTTTCTTTTTATATAGGAGGATCTTATACTGAATGTTTGCTGTTTGCTGAATAAATGAAAGATCACTAATCCATGGGAAATAATTGCAGATCCCATCACTTAAGTTACATTACAGCATTTACTTTACAGTAAAGGCTGCATAACTGTGCATTCATGTGCATTCACAGAAATGTGCAGATCCCATCACTTAAATTACATTGCAGCATTTACTTTAAAGTAAAGGCTGCATAACTGTGCATTCATGTGCATTCACAGAGATGTGCATTCATGACAAACACAAAGACACAAGAGACAATTACTTGTTTACATCTCTCTCACACACACCAAATTACGATGGTAGAGGCTTAAACCCCGTGTGCTAGATTAAGACTGGTCCCCTCTAGAACAGGACTGCAAAACTATGATTTCAGGTTCACATGTGGGTTCAAGGCCGCTTTTTAAAAAAATGACAATAGATTACAATTTTAATGCAAAAAAAAAAAAAAGTCTAGGGTAGAATTATATTAGCAAAGGAAACTCTGTAAGTCCAACTTGCAAGTCCTGGTGGTTTTAATTCCTTTAAGAATATATACATTTAAATTAATTCAAATGTAATCTATGTCTTGGTGTCATGCATTTCTTTGTCCTGGTCTCACCTGGCCTCATCCCTTGTCTTGATTTGGAAAAAGATCTAATGGCTAAAACCACCTTCATTAACTAAACATACAATGATCTCTATTTATGATTGGCTGTTGTGGCCTGTCAGCTGCCAGCAGAGCTAGCTGCAGAGTCTGAAGAGGAGGAGGGAGACCCCTGGGCCACCTTCAGAGCCTTTGGAACGCTCTGATAAGGAAACAGTATCAGAGACAGAGGCAGAGCTGGGGCCTTCCGTCTTCCCCCAGATGGAGAGGCAGCTGTCTTCAGGGCCTGAGCTGAGTGAGGGAGAGGAACAGATGGGGCCCATCCAGTGGTGGGATTCAGCCAGTTCACACCACTTCGGGAGAACCGGTTGTTAACTTTCTGAGCAGTTTGGTGAACTGGTTGTTGGAAGAAATCATTAGGGCAGAGAACCGGTTGGTAAATTATTTGAATCCCACCACTGGGCCCATCTCAGATGTGCATATGTGCAGAGAAGAAAGGAGAGGAGAGCAAAGGAAAACAATCAGCCGGCTCTCAAGGAAAAGCCAACATGGATGCTAACCCCTCCTTGGCTGGGAAATAACTAGTAGGGGTTTGTGAATGGCCAGTTGTCTTAGCAACCATTCACTTTTAAGATACAGTAAACAATTCATATTTCTTGCTCAGGTCTGATGGAAATAATTATGTTTGATTTTTGTTTATCCACGTGAATAAAAGATTGTTCCTGCCCTATTTGAAAAGGGGTTTGTTTTTACTCATGAGTAAATGGCTTATCATTACTTGCTAAGGCTGGGTCAGAACATTGGCTATTGGAATTAACAATAAGGCAGATAAGCCACAATGCCTTATGCATGGCATATAAGAGATGGAATCCACAAGGAAAAGGTATTGAAGTATTGCAGCAAGACAGATTGTAAAAAGTATGCTGAGAAGGAAAACTATTGACATGGATGCTATAGAACAGGGATCTTCAAACTTTTTAAATAGGGGGCCGATTCACAGTCTCTCAGACTGTTGGGGGGGGGGCAAACTGGCTGGGTGGGTGTGGCTTGGTGGTCATGTGACTGGGTGGGAGTGGCTAGGTGGTCATGTGACTGGGTGGGTGTGGCTAGGTGGTTGTGTGACTGGGTGGTCGTGGCCAATTTAACAGTCCATCTTTTTTGCCTTTCTCCTTCCTAAGCTCCTGTTTAAATTGTTTTCAAAGACTTTTAATTTAAAGCAGTACTTTACAAGTCCAGAGCTGCTTTTCAAGGCTGCACCAGTGAGATCACCTTTCAGCTGGCCCTCAGCTGGCCGTCCAGCTGACTTTCTGGAAGATAAGGCCCATGGTGAGGGGCAGGGCTTAATCCCACCACTCCGTGGGATTAAGCCCCTAGATACTTGCATTGGCGGGCCGTATCCGGCCCATGGGCCGTAGTTTAAGGATGCCTGCTATAGAAGCTGATCAATTGGGAAGGGTCCCAGGATGAACCTTACTTAGTAACAGAGGTTACTAAGTAGTAACAAAAGTTACTCCCTTTCCACTAGCTTAGGGATGCAAGTTGCTAGACCAGTATGACATTCAAACCTCCCCACCCCAAATTTTCAATTGTTGCTATGCAAACTGATTATAAAGTGTCATTGAATTCTAAGTTTTGGATTGTGCTGCAGAAATTGGTTTCAATATATTGCAAATATCTATATGAACAGAGGCAGGCCATTATGGGATATGCTGATACTATTTAAAAACACCTCGGGGTGGGAGGGGATTGTCCATGGAGATTCTCAGTCATCCAGGTCATGATTCTTCCAAAGGTGCTTTTTCAAAAGGCCACTGGACTTTATTTTTCCTTAAAAATGTTTTGCTTCTTGTCCAAGAAACTTCATTTCTGAAGAAAACTGAACAGAACCGAAGAAGCTTCTCGGATGAGAAGCAGAGCGTCTTCAAGGAAAAAGTCCAATTGCCTTTTGAAAAAGCACCTTTGGGATAACATCAGGTGATTGCGCAAATTAGATGGATAAACAGCTTTCTGCAGGTCCTTGTGTATCATGAGAGGCAGCTTCTAAATTTTCATCATGTTTCAGTATTAATGTTAGGGCAATGTACTAGCTTTAAGTGAAGCATGAGTTTCATATCTGGGCACAAGGCTGAAATAACACTGACTGTGATTCTGGATGATCCCTGATGGGCAAATATCTTGACCTTTCAGCAATTTTCCATTCCATCATCTTGGTATACTTCTGGACAAGTTACAGATGTCGGGAGTTGGAGACAGTTCTATGGTGATTCTCCTCCTTCCACAAATATGTGGGGTAGGGTGGGGTGAGCATTGATCTCATGCCCACTTCCTTGTGAGGTATCTCAGAGCTCATTGTCCTCCCCTTTGTTGTTCTCTCCTTTACATCTGTATGAAATTTCTGGGGAAAGTCATTCAACAGCATGGGGTGAGATATCCTTTTTAAAAAGTTACATTTTATTAAGATCGTTTTTCGTAGAATAAAAGACCAATGAAGGGAAAAAAAGAAAAGAGAGAAATAAGAGCATGCAAGTGAGAGAGAGAGAAAAAAATGAAAATTAAAAAATACATGAATGACTTCTGATCTTCTTTTAATAGATGGTGATGGTACAATCTTACTGTCCCAACTCCTTCTTCAATGTTATACAAGTCCCTTCAGCTCCTCATATAATCCATGTCTTTCTGAATCTTCAAATTCATAAATCATCATTTCGGTTCTTTCATCTTTCAGCAAAAAAAAAAAAAAAAAAAAAAATCTATATAAAATTTCCAGCAGGGGGTGAGTTATCATCAGTATGCTGATAAAGCTAAGCTATAAATCTCTGCTCCAGGTCAGCCAACAATGCTGGGGAGACCCTGCCCTGGTCTATCAAAAGGCTCTTGAGAGCTTGTTATTTTCCCAGGTCTTGGGAGGTTAGGTGCATTTCTGGGATCTTAATATATCGCTGATGGTCATCCTTGGTTGCCATTGTTTTTGTTTTATTCTTTATTGCAGATTTATTTTCATTTTACGTATTGTCATACTGATGTTTTAATAGTCTTCACTGCTCAGAACTGCATATAAGAGATGGGCAGCCATAAAAATTAAACCAATCAAACAAATATAATTTGGGAAGCCCATCCCGATACAAAGCATCATTCAGCTTTGGAATGTGTATGTATGGAATGGGACAACTCACCATGTTCAATATGCCGTGGGACAACTTGCCACAGGACAATTCAATAATTCAATTTAATTATTTTAAATAAATAAAAATATTTAAGTTTTTGTCATTCACATTTCATTTTGTCCCTCCTTTGGCATCCTTTCTTTTCTTTCTTTCTTTTTTTTTTTTGATTTTTTAAAATTTATTTTTAAACCTAAAATATAAAACAGCATCTTTTTAGAGCAAGGGTTTGATCCGGTATAAAATAAGTATACATTCCAAATTTCATCATCTTAAAGGAAAAAAAGAAAAGAAAAGAAAAGAAAAGAAAAAAAAAGAACAAATCTAAACCCAATTTTTATCATTCACTCTAACATATTCTTCTATCATTTAATATTTTATTATGTAATCACCCTAAATCTTAAATTTCATATCTAAACAGCTCTTTATAATATTCATTTATCATTTTAACAATAAGTATTTCATATATTTTCTTTACTTCAAGTCAATGTTTCTTTTAACTCACATCTAATAATCACCATAAAGTATTTTATTCCTCTCTTAAGAACATTTCAAAGTCAGTAACTGTTCTTCAAAAATATCTCCTTCAGTCCTCCTACGTTTATTTTTAACTGGATTGCAGCTTAATTAGCTGGTTTCCAGGGATGCTTTCCTCCACTCCTAACCTTATTTGTTGGCTGGATCACAGTTTAGTTTAACTGCTTTCCAACATTTTCTCCTTCACTCCTCCTAAGTTTATTTTTAGCTGGTTCACAGCATAATTTACTATTTTCCAGGGATGCTTTCCTCCACTCCTTACCTTATATTTAGCTGGTTCACAGTTTAGCTTTAACTGGTCCCCAGCATTGTCTCCTCCACTCCCCCTAAATTTATTTTCGGCTGGATCACAGCTTAATTAGCTGTCTTCCAGGGATGCTTTCCTCCACTCCTTACCCTATATTTGACTGGTTCGCAGTTTGGTTCTCACTGCTCTCCAGCATTGCCTCCTCCTCTCCTCCTAGGTTTATTTTTGGCTGGTTCACAGCCTAATCAGCTGTTCTCCAGAAATGCTTTCCTCTGCTCCTAACCTTATATTTGACTAATTCACAATTTAGTTTTAGTCATCTGATCCCCAAAATCATACTTCTTTGCCAATTTAAACTAATAATGCATTTTAGTATATATCTTCTCTCCTACTCGCTCCTAAACTATTAATTTTTTTTAAAATTTCTCCCATTTCTTATTTGTTTCTTGTTTTTCTATGTAAAACAACATTTTAAACCATTTTAAAAACCCATTTACCATAGTTATAAAATCTATAAACAAGTCTTATTAATATTCAAAAATTCATTCCCATTCTCTTATTTATTGTAGAAAAACAACATTTTAAACCACTTTCAAATCCATTTTCTGTAACCATTAGAACACTTATTAATATTTTTTTAAAAAAAATTCTTTCAAAATATCTACATTTTTTGTAGTTTTTCTATAATGACATTTCTCACTTTAAAATAGTCATGAAGTCTATAAGCAATTCTTGGTAATATTCAAAGCTTCATTCATGTTTTCTTATTTTCTATAAAGAACAATATTTAAACCATTTTAAAGAAACAATTTTCTGTAGTCATTAGATCTATCAACAATTCTTGTTAATAATCAAAAATTCATTCATAATCTTCATATTTCTTGTAGCTTTTCTATAATCATATTTTCCCCACCTCACTTCTCTTAATAATAATAATGAAAGGTAAAAATAGGAAAGGGAAAGGGAGAAGAAAAAAGGAATAAAAGTATAGCAGAAAAAATCAAAAAGAAAGATTCAAAAAGAGAAAGGGAAAAAAAAAACAAAAAGAGGAATATAATAAGAGGATATTTTTAAAAAGGAAGAAAAAGTAGAAAAGAGAAAGAAGCAGGAGGAATGCTCCTCCTTACATTATTTAGACCATCAATTACATAGAAAGTATTTACATCCATTTTAATCAAACTGTGGCACTTTTCTCATTTTGCTACCCAGTATATTCTGGTTTTCTTTCTCTAATCTGTCCAAACTTTCTTTCTTTTTTCCCTTTTCAGTTCCAATATCAATAAAGTTATAAAGACAAAAGGATTTAGTTCTTTTGTATTTCATATATGGTATCATCATGTCTTCTTTTGGGGCTCCGCCCTTCCCTTATGTTAGAACACCATTAATCAGCGATTTTAATTGTTCCAATTAATTTCTTCTTTCCAACTGTCCATAAATAGTCCAAAGATAGTTTAAGTGCATCTAAAATCAAGCCTCCTTAATTTTTTCTCAAAATAATCCAGTTCTGTAAGCAAGAGACAAAGTTTCTTCTTTAAACAGCAAACTTTCCACAGTTGCAATTTGTACTTTCACTCTCTCAGCCATTTTAACTTCCTCCGCTTGTTATTCCCATAGTTTTTTTTAAAAAAAATATTCTGCTTCTTTCCTCTTCTCCTTCTTCCCCTACCAAGCTAATCCATTCTCACTAAAGACCAAGAAAATATCAAATTTTAAATCCATCCAAAGGGAGGTTAAATTCCAAAAGCAGACAATTGGTGCTATGTCCTTTAATGGGTCTTCTCCTTGTTAATTGTTTAAATTCTTTGCCCAAATAGTTCTTAGCCGCTGTTGGAGCCAGGGCTTATTAGTATTTAAATGTTTGAAGACTGTTCTCTCCTGGGCTAATCCTACTCACCCGGCATTCAAACATCTTGTTCCTGTGTCTCTTCCTGCACTTTGCTTGTCTCGGCTGCCAAGGCTTTGCGGCAAGCCGCCATGGCTGCCTCTCCCACCACTGCCGGCACAGAGGGTAATCCTCTGGCCCCGAGGAACCTGCCCATTCCTCTCAGCCATCCAGGGGGTCCCTCTCTAATCCCCTGTCCCTCCAGGACAGGATAGGTCCTCAGATCTTCCAGCGGTGGCTTAAAAGATAGGGTTTTCGCGGGGCTCCAAAGAGCCCTGCTATTTTCCCATCCGCTCACCGCGGCGCCAACTGGAAGTCTGGCATTCTTTCTTTAATGATTCTATTCCACCATTTCTGTAATATTAGTGTAACATTTCCCGCAGAGAGTTATCGTAGTGCGAGTTGGCCATGGTAAGTTGTTCTGTGGTGTGTTGGGCATGGCAAGTTGGCCATGATGAGTTGGCTGAGGTGAGTTGACCATGGCAATTTGGCCATTGTGTGTTGTTCTAGACTCAGGGTGGCTTACAATGCGTTAAGCAATAGCCTTCATACTTTTGTATATTTATACAAAGTCAGCTTATTGCCCCCACAAACCGAGTCCTCATTTTACCTACCTTAGAAAGGATGGAAGGCTGAGTCAACCTTGAGCCTGGGGATTCGAGCTAGCAGTAATTGCAGACAGCTGGGTTTTAATTACAATGCTTAGTCTGCTGAGCTATCCAGGCTCCTAAATGTAGGCTATGACCAGCCTTCCTCAACCTTCAAGGTTCAAGATGAATGCTTTCTATCTGAAGATAATACATGGTGAAGCTCAACACATCTGGAAGACAACAAGTTACAGAAAGCTGGTCAAAACTGCTAATAAACCATCCTAATTTGTCAAATCTATTGCTAGCAACTGAGAATGTTTGTGTTGATTTGTTTGTTTTCATACTCCATTTTATTATAAAAAAAACAGAAGTGGCTTTACTTGCCAACCTAAAAAAAGGATCTTTAATAGTTCTTTACAAAACTGGAATGCTACAGACTGGAGTTTGGCAGATGCTAAAATTATGTAGTGCTAACAGAGAAGCAGTCAGTCTTGAGCGAACATATTGATGAATTAAACATGGTACAGCTGCAGTGTTTGGTTTAGATGTCTGCCGTAATGACTGGATTAGCCATAAAGTAAACATAAAGATTCCAAGTTTATAATATTGATTTCCAATGTGATCAGTGTTGTTCCCATAGTCATTACTTCAATTAAACACTGAGTCATTTAAACAGATGTACATTTTCTTCCCTTTAAGTGCTTCCCTTACTTTTATTTCCCTGGGCAGAACAGCAATTAGACTTTCAAGTCTGGGAATTTGTATTTCTCTGCACCTGGCCTGCTTTTGAAATCAAGAGTTAAAATCATTTCAGTATTTATCTACAATAAAAAGGAATGACCATTCACTGCGATTCATATCAAAGCTTTCTACAGAAGGATTCAGTTTTATGGCTGGCAATTTGTAATGCAGAGTCACTTTTTATGCAACCAATATGCAAATCCTCTTAAAGCTCAATAAATCACGTGTTCAACACAATACACTGGGCAGAACAACCAAAAGCAACAATTCAGCATGTCATTATAATTGATACTCTTCAACTATTTTCTTTGACTTCTTATTAAAGCCCCTGTCACCATTCTTTTTACTTTAACTCTCCCAAGACATTTTTAGAAGCTTAGCTCCCAGGATGAATCTTCATTATTCTTATGAGTAAATGAGTTGCAATTGGTTCAAGTACTAGATATGTTATTTGAACCAGAGGCTACAGAGCTGACTCTAGGGAGGGAGGAACATATTCTACATTTGACCTTAAATTTGGATGGAGTCAGATTGACTCAGTATTGGAAAAGAGACATTTTCCAATGATATCAGACCAGAAACCAAACCTGAGGAATATGCAGCAATAGCAAGACTAACATTCAAAAGAGAAGCACGCCAAATTTAAGCAAGAATGGCTCCCCTAGCTATCATGTATCACACAAGGCATATTTAGACACTGTTTTTAAGGGCAAAATAAGTTACTGTAGTCAGGAATAATACGTCTGTTGGAAGTTTTACTTGAGTACAATGGGAGAAAAATTGAAATCAAACAGTTTTCCAGTAATGTTTTAATTGATTTTTTTCTAAGAGTGTTTCATTTATTTATTACTTTTTCCCCTTGGTTTCTTTCTTTTTTCCTATTTAAGATATGCATTTTCTTTTGTAGAATTATAAATGGTGGATGATATTAAAACCAGTCAAGATTAGCTCTGTAATCTATATATCTTTTTCTCTTCTCTTCTCTTCTCTTCTCTTCTCTTCTCTTCTCTTCTCTTCTCTTCTCTTCTCTTCTCTTCTCTTCTCCTCTCCTCTCCTCTCCTCTCCTCTCCCCTCCCCTCCCCTCCCCTCCCCTCTCCTCTCCCCTTCCCCTTCCCCTCCCCTCCCCTCCCCTCCCCTCCCCTCCTCTTAATCATTATTTGTATCATATCTTTGAGAATAATAATCTTCCTAATGTGGCCTTCAAGTATTGTGAATAACTGTAAATAAAAATATTAGTATAACAACCCTCTGCTTAGGCAAGAAACCCTATATCATTGATGGCTATGTTCTGGACTAAGTGCCCAATGCGTGTGCATGGACCCAAATCCCCAAAATGCAATGCGTGTGCAGCCCCCACACATGTGCCCCCGCACACCCTTGCCCCTGTGCATGCTCATGTGAGCCCTGTGCATGTGCATGTGGGCCCCCTGCATGCGCCCTGCCCCCCGCATGCACGGCAGAGACCCAAAGACAAGCTGGAGGTGCACATGCATATGTGGTGGAGCTGAACTGGGGCGATGGCTTGCGTGCCATCAGAGAGGGCGCTGTGTGCCACCTCTGGCATGCTTGCCATAGTTTCATCATCATAGGTTTGCCTATACCAGTGATGGTTAACCTTTTGGCCATCGCGTGCCAGGAGGGGGGGGTGGGGGAGGGTCGCATGTACACGTGCCCACGTGCTGGAGGCCCACTGATGGAGGCCCACTGATGGAGGCAAGTAGTCCTGGTACAACTGATGGAGGCAAGTCCAATGATTAATTGTTCTAATTGTCAGGAAATTTTCCTTAATTCTAGGTTGGTTCTTTTCTTGATTAGTTTCTATCCATTGCTTCTTGTCCTGCTCTCAGGTGCTTTGGAGAATAGGTTCACCCCATCTTCTTTGTGGCAACCCCTTAGATATTGGAACACTGCTATCATATCACCCCTAGTTCTTCTTTTCATTAACATTTCATTGATATACCTAATTCCTGCAATTGTTCTTTATATGTTTTAGCCTTCAGTCCCCTAATCATCTTTGTTGCTCTTCTCTGCACTCTGTCTAGGTCTCAACATCTTTTTTATAATGTGACGACCAAAACTGTATGCAATATTCTAAGTGTGGTCTTACCAAGGCATTATAAAGTGATATTAATACTTCACAGTATCTTGATTTTAACATGAAGCCTAGGACTGAGTTGGCAGCTGCAGCACATGGCTTGTGTTTAGGTGACTGTCCACTGGGAATCCAAGATCCCTCTCACAGTTACAACTGTTGAGCCATTTATGCACAATCCATAATTGCACATTTGGTTTTGCATGCCTAAATGTAAGACATTACTTTTGTCTACACTGAATTTCATTTTATTAGACAGGGCCCAGTGTACAAGTGTGTCAAGATCCTTCTGTATCTTGAGTCTGTCTTTAGGAGTATTGGCTATTCCTGCCAGCTTTATGTTTTCTGTAAATTTGATGAGTTCCCCTTCTGTCCCCTCATCTAAGACATTGGTCAAGATTTTGAAGCGCACTGGGCCTAAGACAGAGCCTTGGGATACCACACTGCTCCTTCCCTCCATATAGATGCATTTCCATTAAGGGCTACACATTGAGTGTGGTTGGTCAGCCAATTACAAATCCATCTGGTGGTGATGCTGTCTAACCCATATTTTCCCATTGTTTCTATATAAACAATTAGATATGGCAGTGGATATAATGGCCCTACTTTAAAGAAGGAAGAGTCTAGTTGATTCAACGTCCACTGTGTCTCAACTATCTTGTCATAATGGGAAGTTCTGGTCAATATGAGCCTTTCAAGCCTTGTCTAGAAATTGAAACTGACTCCACAAGAAGTTTAAAACTATATTGTGGTAGGCTCTATTCATAGCTTCTTGTAGGTTTGCCTTGTGTTTTAAATTTTCTTCCTACCCTACATCCCAGTAAATCAGGGAGGAGTCAACCTACTTCCTTTCCTATCTGTTTCCCCAAACCTTAAGCAATGGTTCTGCCCTTGATGCTTTTGTAATGGCTTCTGACTATTGGTCTCAAGGTCATCCCCATATAGTCTCAGACCAAGTACTTCCAAGAATCTTGTCTTCAACAACATGGGAATCCATTACAAGTTCAGACTTAATTAATTTGTTGGATATTGCAGTTTTAAATTCTTTTTGCATTTGGTTCTCTTTTCAAGAGAAATATGCAATTCAAATTGCAATTCAAAATTGCAATAATATATTTTTAAATCGGGATCAACATGGAGATCCACCACAGAATTGATCTGTCCCCCCCCTTCAGAGACCCACAAAAACACAGCCAGCCGAGGGTTACTTCGGGGTTACTAAGAATCACTTGGCACACTCCACAGTTCTTATCTCAACCTTGGCAGCGATATGCACACCGTCTGCCAAGGACTTTATTAGGTTACACAAACAAGAAAATCACCTACGTAGCTTTGCCGTTCATCTAGCTTCCAAGACTACGAGGTTGCTATGTTTGTTTTGCTTTGTTCGTCACAAACTTCTTGACCCACCATCCTGTCTTATATAGATAGGCTCTAGGTGTGGTCCAGTGACTCATTGATCCTGTGACTCCAATCCAGTGACTCAGGTCTATTTCCTCATACGCCGCAGCTGCAGTAATCTTTTCTCTCGCCTTCTTTGGTGTGCGTCCAGGAATGACGTCTCTCCCTCACTCTCATCTGAGACACCTGTTTCCCCACTACTTGGCTCTCTTTCAGCTGGCACCTGAGACGGTGCCAGAGGGGGGGGGCTGGGAGATCTGGCTGGCTCCTCTTCCTCCTGCTCAGAGCTTCCTTCCTCCAATGGGATAGGCTCAGAGGACGGGGCCACAACACTATCCCCCACCGCAGGGCCCTTCCCCCGGGTCTGACGGTCGGGATGGGGTCGGGACGGGAACTGTTCGTGGAAAGCCCGCACCAGGTCAGGGGCCTGAACGGCAGATGCGTCCAGCCAGATGAAATCCTTGGCCCCGTACCCTTTCCAAGCGATGAGGTATTGGAAGCGCCCCTTCAGCCAACGGGAGTCCCGAATACTGTCCACCTCATACGTCGAGGCGTCGTCCTCGTCGGCTGCGGCTGGGGGGGCAGGCGGCGGCGGGTGGCGGAGAAGGCTAGCGGGAGTCTCAGGGACCAGGAGGGACCGATGAAAAACGGGGTGGAGCCGCATGGAGCGGGGTAGAGTCAACCGATAGGTCACCGGGTTGATGACCGCCTCGATGGGGAAGGGACCGATAAAGCGGTGGGCCAGTTTCCTCACCGGCTGGTCCGTGGGGAGGTGTTTCGTGGACAGCCACACCCGATCTCCAACTTCCAGCGGTGGCGTCGCCCGGCGGGCGCGATCGGCGAACCGTTTATAGTCCTCTTTCGCCCGGATCAGCTGCCACCGCACCAGTTGCTGCACCGCCTGCAGCTCCAAGAGGAAGTCCCGGGTCTCAGGAACAGGGGAGTCCATGATGGTCAATGGAAAAAACCGTGGATGGTACCCGATGTTGGCATGGAACGGTGTCATCTGGGTGGAGGTATGTTGGGAGTTGTTAAAAGCGAACTCCGCCAGGGGAAGGTACTCGGCCCAGTTGTCCTGCTGCTGGTTGACAAAACAGCGGAGGTACTGCTCCAGTATGCCAATGACCTTCTCCGTGCCCCCGTCAGTCTCCGGATGGTATGACGACGACAGGCACACCTGTACCTCCAGCGCAGCCATCAGGCTTTTCCAGAAGCGGGCCGTGAACTGGGCCCCGCGGTCTGAAACCACCCGGTCCGGCAGGCCGTGGAGGCGGAAGATGTGTTGCAGGAACAGGCGAGCCGTGGTACGAGCCGAGGGCAGGCCGCAGCATGGGATGAAATGTGCCATCTTCGTGAGCACATCCACCACCACGAGGACGGTCGTGAACGTAGCGGACAGGGGCAGGTCAGTCAGGAAGTCCATGGAGATGGCTCCCCACGGTCTCTCCGGTGTCGGCAGCGGCTGGAGGAGTCCAGGAGGGGGGCCGGACGCGGCTTTGGCCTGTCGGCATGGCACACAGGACGTCACATAGGCGTGCACGTCGTGCCGTACCCGAGGCCACCAAAAAGTCCGCGTCACTAGGTTCAAGGTCTTAAAGAAGCCGAAGTGCCCCGCCGTGGGGTTGTCATGGCACTGGTTCATGACGAGGGCTCGGAGCAGACTTGTGGGCACGTACAGCCGACCCCGGTGCCTGAGCAAGCCCTCCTCCACGGTCCATGGGGACGCGGGGCTGATGTCCGCTCTCCGCTGCTGCGACCAGTCGTCCCGTCGCTGCGCTTCCAGCACCTGAGTCCGCAGGTCCACCGGTTCCTGGACCGCGGCCAAGGACTCTGCTGGCAGCACCGTCCAGGGGGAAAGGGAGTCCTTGGGGCAAAAGTATTCCGGCTTACGGGATAGCGCGTCCGCCCTCTGGTTGAGGTGGCTCGGAATGTATGTGACGTGGAAGTTGAACCGGGCGAAAAACAACGACCACCGGATCTGCCGCTGGTTCAAATTCCTGGCCTTGGTGAGGTGCTCCAGGTTCTGATGGTCCGTCCGCACCTCCACCTGGTGTCGGGCCCCCTCGAGGTGATGTCGCCAAGCCTCGAACGCGGCCTTGATAGCCAGCAACTCCTTTTCCCAGATGGTGTAGTTGCGCTCGGAAGGAGTGAGTTTCCGGGAGTAGTAAGCGCAGGGAAAAAGAGTGCCGCCATCCACCGGAGCCTGTAGCAGCACCGCTCCAATCGCCACGTTGGACGCGTCTGTCTCAACCACGAACGGACGGTGTGGACCGGGGTGCCTCAGGACCGGCTCCATGACAAAGGCCTGCTTGAGAACCTCAAAGGCCTGCTGCTGCGGGGGCCCCCACTGGAACGGAACCTTCTTCCGAAGGAGCTGGGTCAACGGCACGGTCAGGGTGGCAAAGCCCGGGATGAAGGTCCGGTAGTAGTTGGCGAATCCCAACAGACGCTGGACGTCCTTCACCCGACGCGGGGGTTCCCAACTGCGCAAGGCCGCCACCTTGTGTGGGTCCATCGCGATGCCCTCGGGGGTGATGATGTGCCCGAGGAACTCTATGGAAGTCTGGAAGAAGTAACATTTCTCCAACTTCGCATAGAGCTGGTGCTCCCGCAGGCGCTGCAGGACCTGGCAGACATGCTGGAGGTGACTTTCCGGGGTCCGGGAATAGATCAAAATATCATCCAGGTAGATCACCACGAACCAATCCAGCATGTCCCGGAACACGTCGTTCATCAAGTGCTGGAAGACCGCGGGGGCGTTGGTCAACCCGAACGGCATGACGGTATATTCAAAGTGTCCGTATCGGGTGCCAAATGCCGTCTTCCACTCGTCCCCCTCTCGCATCCGCACCAGGTTGTAGGCTCCCCGGAGGTCGAGCTTGGTGAAAATCGAGGTCTCCCGCAACCTCTCCATCAGCTCCGGGATCAGCGGCAGGGGATAGCAATTCCGTACCGTGATGGCATTCAAGCGCCGGTAGTCGCAACACAGGCGCAAGTCCCCCGTCTTCTTTTTCATGAAGAGGACTGGGGCTGAGAGCGGGGAGGTCGAAGGCCGGATGAACCCACGGGCCAGGTTCTTGTCCAGAAAGTCCCGTAAGGCGGCCAGCTCGGGCTCCGACATGGAGTACAGGCGTCCCGAGGGCAGGGGCGCATTGGGCATCAAGTCCACCACGCAGTCGTAGGGTCGGTGCGGGGGCAAGTGATCCGCCTCCTTCTCGCTGAACACGTCGGCGAAGGATGTCAGCTCCGGAGGCAAGGAGACGTTCGGGGCAGAGACGTCCTGGCCGGCACAGGTGTGGCGAAGGTGGTCGACACACTGCAGGCTTGGGAACGAGATGGCATTTCTCGACCACGCCACCTGAGGGTCGTGCGCCCGAAGCCAGGCCATCCCCAGGACCAAGGGGAAGTGCAGGTCCGCCGTCACATAAAACTGGATCGCCTCCTCATGGTTCCCAATGGCAAGGCGCAAGGGCTGAGTAGCGAAGTTGATGGGCCCCGCCACAAGTTCCCGCCCATCAATAGTTTCGACTCTCAACGGAGGGTCCACTGGAACCAAGGGAACCTTGTAATGGGCCACAAAGGCCTGGTCCATAAAGTTCGTGGTGGCCCCCGAGTCCACCAGCGCGTGCGCCTGGAGCCCCTCCGACCGGTTAGCCAACAACACCCAGGTGTTCAAAATCAGGTGCCGAGGGGGCTCACAGTCCACAGCCACCGCCTCTGGCGGGGCATGGTCACCTGCCTGACCCAGAGTTTCCCCTAAGCCAGGCCTGACCCGTTTCCCGGCTGGTCACGCCGAGGCTCCGGAACAGGCTTGAGCGATCCACTCCGCTTCCGGGGACACGAGGCGGCGAAATGTCCAGCCTCGCCGCAATAGAGGCACAACCCCCCTTGGCGTCTCCGCATCCGCTCCTGGGCCGTCAGTTGAGGTCTGGCTGCTCTGAGCTCCATGGGCTCCGCAGCCGTCGCCACCAAGCGCGGTACGGTCCGGGGCGCTGTTGGTACGAAACGCGGGGGTGCCGGCACTGTCGGTGGTTCCGGAAGAGCCCTACGGGGCCGTCGCCATTGTAGGCGGGCGTCGATGCACAGGCAGTGGGTTACTAGCGCGTCCAGGGTCTGTGGCGCCTCCACCCGAACCAGCTCGTCCTGCATTTCATCGCAGAGGCCGTCCTGGAAGGCATCCATCAGCGCCGCCTCATTCCAGGCCGAATCCTGGCCTAGCAATCGGAACTCCGCAATATAGTCCTGCAGGGGGCGCTTGCCTTGGCGGAGGTCCTTGATGCGCCTCGCTGCCGTCTGCACCCGGAGGGGGTCCTCAAACATGGTGCGCAGGTGTTGCAAAAAGCCCTGATAGTCCAGAAGCAAGGGGCTGTCTTGCAGCAACAGGGGCGTGGCCCTTCGGGCGGCAGTGCCAGAGAGGGAGCTGATAATAAAAGCCACCCGAACCCGGTCATCCGGAAAATCCTCCGGCCGCATTGCCATGTACAGCTGGCACTGTCCCAAGAAGGCCGGGAACATTTCCTGCTGCCCAGAAAACTTATCTGGCATGTTCACTGGGCATCTTGGACGGGGAAGGGGAGCAGGTGGAGCTGCTACAGGAGCACTTCCCAAAGCAAGTTGTGCAGTTAGCTGTGCTACTTGCTGTTGCAGAAGTTGATTGGCCTCCAGCATCTGCCGTACCTGCTGCTGCAGCTGTTGGTCCATCGTGGGTTAACGATGGAGTTTTGGGTGACGAACAAGATGATCTGCTCCCCCCCCTTCAGAGACCCACAAAAACACAGCCAGCCGAGGGTTAAGAATCACTTGGCACACTCCACAGTTCTTATCTCAACCTTGGCAGCGATATGCACACCGTCTGCCAAGGACTTTATTAGGTTACACAAACAAGAAAATCACCTACGTAGCTTTGCCGTTCATCTAGCTTCCAAGACTACGAGGTTGCTATGTTTGTTTTGCTTTGTTCGTCACAAACTTCTTGACCCACCGTCCTGTCTTATATAGATAGGCTCTAGGTGTGGTCCAGTGACTCATTGATCCTGTGACTCCAATCCAGTGACTCAGGTCTATTTCCTCATACGCCGCAGCTGCAGTAATCTTTTCTCTCGCCTTCTTTGGCGTGCGTCCAGGAATGACGTCTCTCCCTCACTCTCATCTGAGACACCTGTTTCCCCACTACTTGGCTCTCTTTCAGCTGGCACCTGAGACGGTGCCAGAGGGGGGAGGGGGCTGGGAGATCTGGCTGGCTCCTCTTCCTCCTGCTCAGAGCTTCCTTCCTCCAATGGGATAGGCTCAGAGGACGGGGCCACAACAAGAATGTTTTTATTCTAAACATGCTAGAAAGACAATTGTTTTTGTTTTATTCCCAGAATTAAAAAAGAAGAAGAGATAATTGCTTTGTTTCTTCCTTCAGTTGAGTTTTGACTGGAAAAGAAGACTCAATAGGTGGTCTTCATTTGTATGCACAGTTCTACAGTCAAGTGAGCAAATCTGCTTGTGCATTGTTTAAGGGATTTTCTACATGAGTTGTACTTCATTATGCAAACTGAATATAGAACTCTGACAGACAAATTAATTTACAGTTAGTATTTTTCAAACCAAGTTTTGCATTCCCCATCTCCTCTTATTGATTGATTGATTGATTGATTGTATGGCATGGACTAGCAATATATATTAACATTTCATCTAGATTAGTAGAATCGAGTAAAATATAAATGTTAAAATGATCTAGGTTCAAATACCAATGTCTAGGCCATCTAACCATCAAAGCACAGCATTATTTATATTTTTTAAAAAAAGCAGATACTGGACCGGTATATGCCCTCATCTTACAGCTGGTCATGATGTGATCTATAGTTTGATGTGGGACCTCCATCAGATTCCCCATAAACTTATGAGCAAAATATGTTTTAAAAAACCATAAAACAATAAAAAAACCCACATGTAATTTGCAGCCCAGATGAAAATGATAGATCAACAAAATCATTAAATAGGTTAAACCACACATTGAAATTCCTAAGTCTTGGGATGGAAGGCCAACAAGGCCAGGGACCATCAAATTCCTGGGAAAGGATGTTGAAAAGTGCATGTATCGGTTCTGTGGGTGTGGCTTGGTGGGCTTGGCAGGGGAAGGATACTGTAAAATCTCCATTCCCATACCACACCATGGGAAGATTACTGCAAAATCCCCATTTCCTCCCAATCAGCTGGGATTTAGGAGGCAGAAAATAGATAGGGGTGGGGCCAGTCAGAATTTTTACTACTGGTTCTCCAAACTACTCAAAATTTCCACTACCGGTTCTCCAGAACTGGTCAGAAGCTGATAAAACCCACCTCTGGTGCCATGACAGAAAAGGTTCTTTAATGAAATGTGGACTCAGATAAAATAGAATTAAAACATGGTGCGCATATAAACATTTTGGAAGGAAGTGAGAATCATCTGGATGATTTCCAGAAATTTGTCAATCTACTGTTGTACTTTTTTTAAAAAAATACTGGCTTAATAAATTAGGATGCCTATTCTTAAATTACATATTGCAAAAAAGCTTTCATTTCATATATTTATACAGCTGTGTTTATTTCTGGTTGCAAAATTTATTTCATGTTAAAATGAACTAGGATGTATGATCTTGATTCACATTAGCTTAAAATGTAGTCATAATCAGAATGATCAGAATAAATTCCATGGCATATTTTAATACAGTGTCTCATGATGTTTCTTAAGGGCTCATAGTTGATGGCTTACGTTCCCAAATTCCTTGTTCAGAGTTTGCTATAATCTTATTTGAAAGAGTGATGGTTTTCCTTCCAATACATTTGTCATTATATTTGTTGCTGGATTTGAAGTAGATTAGATTTCAGAGCAGGAGCTTTTTGTGCATATTTGCATGAAATAATGCTAGTTAAATATAAAATTTACATTTGCTGCATAGTGTAATGCCTGAGGCAAATTCAATTGTTTACCCATGCAGACTATTTTATCAAAGTGAAAAACATACAAATATATACCATACAATCCAGCGCACGATTGCCTTTCCCCCATTTTGATACAACACCCACACAAAAATCATGCTATTATCCCATTTTCCTTTTTGGATTTTATCTTTTATTTCATTTCTGCTAGCTCCAATGACCTGCAGTTGCCCTTGCTTCTTTTGCTGCCTCCCATACGTTCAGCGAAGCTACTTTCCTTGTCAGCCAATTATCCATCTACATATTTCATCTCTAATAAAAGCCATAACTGCAATGCTATTGGATTTGCCCTGCCGTTTTATGACCCTTTTATGATTGCGTGTACTTTTCCTCTGTTTATTTTCCCATTTGAAATCATTTTTAGGAGAAGCTGTAACGTGTGTCCTTCAGAAATTTTTGGATACCAAATGTGATCGGGGCATATATTTGGTCTTTTCAGAGGTTCTGGGTAGAATTCATTGGAGATGAGTTTCAACTTGATTTATTGCTGTTGCATAGATTGATAATCAAATTAATTTTATCTTGCATTCTCATCCAATGTGTGAAATGTGCAAAAACCTGCACAAAATTTTAAAAGGAAGTCTGAGGGCAATGAATTTTATCCCCCTTTAGGTAATAGCAAATAGTCTAGAGCAGTGTTCTACAACCTCAGCTGCTTTAAGATTTGTGGACTTCAACTCCCAGAATTCCCCAGATGAAGTCCACACTTCTTAAAATTGCTGAGGCTAAGAAATGCTGGGCTAGAGAATTGTGCTGCTGACATAGCTGATGCTACTTGTGTTGGATAACTTCACTGGAGCAATGGGGACATAGCCATATACTTTTCCCCATATAAAGTCTCTCAATCCCATTTGAAGCCTATGTTTTAAGAAGAGATTCGACAACCATTTTTTTGAAATGGTATAGGATTTCCTAGCTGGGAAAACCAAGGGAAAAAGAAGAATTCCTATTTATTGTATTGCATTGCATTGCATTGCATTGCATTGCATTGCATTGCATTGCAATGCATTCTATTCTATTCTATTCTATTCTATTCTATTCTATTCTATTCTATTCTAGTCTATTCTATTCTAGTCTAGTCTAGTCTAGTCTAGTCTAGTCTAGTCTAGTCTAGTCTAGTCTAGTCTATCTAGTCTAAGTCTAAGTCTAAGTCTAAGTCTAAGTTCTATTGTTATGTTAGACAGCATGGAGGCTAAAGCACAGTCTTGCAGAACCTCAGCACAAAAATGCCATATAGTTGACCAGCAACCGCTGAGTATCATCTGAAGACAACCAGATGAGGGGAGCTACTACAAGGTTCTAAGATTATCAGGGCTTCTTTTAGCAATAGCAATAGCACTTCCAAATGTATATTCTGCTTCACAATGCTTTACAGCCTTCCGTAAGCCGTTTACAGAATCAGCATATTTCCCCCAACAAGCTGGGTCCTCGGAAGGCTGGAAGGTTGAGTCAATCTTGAGCTGGTGAGTATCGAACTGTTGGCAGCTGGCAGAATTAGCCCACAATACTGCATTCTAACCACTGCACCACCATGGTTTTATTACAATATCCTGGCTGCAAGTTTTGAAGAAGCCCAGTCCAGAAATATATATATATAACATCACTTACTCTTCTCAGCAAAGATAATGCCATGGGCCACCAAGGCAATTTCAGTGCCAAAACCAGTCCAAACTCTTGATTGAAGATTGAAATGAATCAAGAAAATTATTTTTGAGAGAAGAGACTTTCGGGCTGCTCTCCAATTGATCATTTACTGTATTTCATTCTCTGGTGATCTTCACCCCAGGCTTGTCAGTTACCACAATACGAGCTCCCTTTTTAATGTTTCTGCTCGGTATTATTCATTCTTCAGTGCTTTAGGAGATATACTGCCAAATTTTGCAGACTCAGAGGATTGAAATGAATACGAGAACAAGGGAGAAAAATCCTTTCAAAGTGCTATTTTGGGAGTTGCAGGAAAGTGAATGTCAATAAAAGGAGCATCTAGATTTTTGTGCAACAGGGTGTGATTTGATCACTCCATCTATTCAAGTGCATTCCCACAAGCTTAATTTATGCGTGCAAAAGATATCGAAAGTGCACAACAGAATCTCCGCTCCTTGATTAATAGCCAGCTCTCCTAGGTTTCTCCATGCATCAGTGCATACCTATCCAGAACTTACAAAATTTCTATCAAGGCTCAACAGAGACTATAAAATTATTCTGTGTCAGAGAGAGAAGCAGGGATGTCTTCAGGGGGAGAAGGAATTATATATAAAGAAAAGGAATATGAATGGAGACTATCTCCTTTTTAAACCCCCATTCCTACAGATACTTCTGGCCCAAACCTTGCTGTGATTTGCTGGAATTTGCAACATGGAATTGACTTTCCTTGTAGGTGAACAAAAAGGTCTACTTCTGAGGACATGAGCCATTTTTAAAGAGTATGAAATAACTTAATGGAGTTTATTTCAAGAGGAGATCTAATAAACTTCCATGTTTGCTTAGATGCAATAACCTTAGCCCTTCTCTTGTATCACAGAGATTATCTTTACTTTTTCTTTTTTTCTTTTTTTCCTTTCTGACTTGGTTTGTGAGCATAATGAATGCTTACAGATCTGTGATCCAGAAGGGTAGCATTTAGCTGATATAACAAGCCAATGGCTTCTGGGTAAAGTCTATAAATGGTCCATACAATTAATAGGAATCATTAAATCTGTTCTTAAATTTTTAGGAAAAATAAATCCAGCGTGGTAGCAAATTATGTGGGTTTCACTTTTTATTAAATATTTATAATCTAACAAGTCCCTGAATCCACAAATATCTTTTTCATTTTCATTTTAGTTTATTTCCTGATAAATGTTTTAATTGTTATCCAAATGGATCGTGGTAGAGCATTACAGTAGGGAGGGGAGTGATGAAATTGGCATGATTGGAGTTCTTGTAGAGGAGGAAAACTTGGAGACTTGCCCCCCCCCAAAAAAATCCCTGAAGCCTTTATCTGGCAGTCCCCAAGTGAATGCAGCTAATCTGGCAAGATTCTTGTAAATAGGCAGGCAACAATAAAGAAGCAAATCTGATCAGCTCTAGAATTGTTATGGTTCCTTGCACCTGAGAAGGATAGATTTTTCTGCCTAAACCAGGGGTCTGCAATTTTAAACACTCAAAGAGCCATTTGGACCTGTTTCCCACAGAAAAGAAAACACCGGAAGCCACAAAACCCTTCCCATGTCGAACTATTTCTTGAGCGGCCACAAAACTAGCATATCTAGTTGAATTAAACATTCTGTTTTCTTCTGAAACTCTTCTTTTATTGGATTTATCCATGGTTGGCCTACTGGAAGTTGCAAAGCTCAATAAATCATGTGCTGATGGGTGTCGCACATTGGCAGTTGTGATGCATATTTTGAGTGACAAAGAGCCACAGCAGAGGGGTGAAAGAGCCACATACAGCTCCAGAGCTGCAGGTTGCTGGCCCCTGGCCTAAACTCTTCAATCCCATTTTTAAATATATAAGTTGACTGTTGTGTAATTTACATGTATGAAATAATGCTCAATTCTTTTTCTTGCCAGGCCTTATCTGAACTATCACTTAGTTAGACTGGTGAGATACTGAGAGTTATTATGACATTTATAATCCTTTGTTGTCTAATGTTTATTTTGCTATGTCTACTGATCAATGACATATATTTGGTGTATTCTGGCAAAGAAGGAATCAAAGCAGCTTTTCATTCTAAAGGGGAAATCTGAAACTCCACATCTGTGATTTAGAGGAACAAAACCTAGATGTTAATGATAAACTTTATTTCTCTAAAAGTCTCACTGTCATCTTTTGCTTGGATTATGCTCCTACCGATAATTTTTACTGTTTTCCTATGATCATTAAATGATTCATTAAAAAAAACCCACTAATTATTGCCTGACAGGTATATACTCATTAGTGATTATTACCACCTGGAAGTTATAATTTACAAGCCAGTTGGATTATACGGCTTCATAGACACTGTGTTTTTATGAACTTCTGCTAGAACATTGAGTGGTCTCTCTGGCTCATAAATCAAACAGTCAATGTTGTTTTTGATATTGAACTTTGCATAGCCAACATACGGTATCCATTAAATCCCCCCCCTTTTTTTTAATATCAGAAGAAAATGTCACTGAGTCATAACCAGGTTGGGTGGGTGATGCACATTTGATGGTTGTCTAGTCTTTTGATTACAATACTAAAACTGTCAACTGTCCTATTGCATTCATAGCAAAAGAAAATCCTGGGATGTTATTTTGCCAAGACTATAACTTTATTGATAATTCCACATAGGCACAGAAGAAGTGAAGCCAATTCTGAAGTTTTCACACACGAAGCAGTGTAATTAAAATCCCCCTTTTTCCCCCCTGGGCCACCCACTGTTCATTGTCTATCAATCAATTGCAGTCAACTTGTTTTGGGAAATGATTTTTCGACCTTGGGCATCAGGACATCAGGCAATAGTGGGCTCTTGCATTCCAGAATTCCTTCCCTTGCATTCCAAATCTACCTAACCCACTTCCCTGTTTCTGTTGTCTACTTGCGAGGGGGTGTGCGTAGCGAGTCAAGCATGACAAAAACTTGAATTGTCCACTTCCTGACTGTAGGCCTCTGTGGCTACCTCCCCTGCCTCCCACTAAGTTACCTGCATGTCCTAAAAAAGTTAAAAAGGCTAATGTGAAAACCAAGTTGGAGGCTGTTGTGATATAAAAGTGTCATGCATGTCAATAACAACCGTGAACCTTGGAGGCCCTCTTACAAAATAGATACAGGTAGTCTTTGACTTACAACTGGTGTTCTCATATACAAAGGCACTAAAAAAAAAGTTACTTACAACTGGTCTTTGCACATACAACTGTCGCAGCATCCCCATGTTTGCATGTTCAAAATTCGGCAACCAGGATGTATTTATAATGGTTGCGGCATCTTAGGGTGAGATTATCACCATTTATGAACTTCCCAGCTGTCCTCCGACAAGCAAAGTTAGTGGGGGAAGCTGGATTTACTTAGCGAGCACCTAATTTCCTTAACAACTGCATTGATTCCTGTAACAACCACTGGAAAAAAGGTTGTAAAATGGGGCAAGACTCACTTAACAACAGCTTTGCTTCAAGACAGAAATTCTGGTCCCAATTCTGGTTGTAAATTGAAGATTACCTTTATAGCAGGATGTGGCAGTGCAGGATGTTGTGAGTTGAAGGAGGCATTCTGAGATGATAGACGTGTGGTGGGCATGAGTGATGACTGATTTCCCTACAGAACACGAAGAGGTGATATAATATTGGGTGTCTCTGTGTTGGGTTTGGTGCACTTAAGGAAAATGGTGGTTGTTTCTCCTTCTGACAGGAGGCCAAATGGAAGCCTAAACATCCTAGAAAGCCATCTTGAATCTGTTCTGAATTAAATCTGCAAAGAAAGAACCATTCTTTGTGCTCATTGCTGAAGCAAAATCACAGGAGCAGTACAGTATAAATTGTATGTGGACGTACTTTTCTGCCAACTCATAGACAATGGGAATGCATGTAAATGCAACATGTGGAAGTCAGCTGGATGGTTTTTTTATAGTACTGCTATAGTTATTGCATATCCAATCTTCCAAAGAGCTCTGTTAATTGGGCCAGTTGGCCATCATACTTTCCTTTGTCTGCTTTAGACCTTTATCCTCTCTCTTTGCAACTATTTCACAGCTCATGGTTATTCCATTTTCGGAGGCTCATTTCCACTGACTTATGGATGCCTACCTTCCTTACTTCCTGGATTCAAACTATTTTGAATGGTAATTAACATTTGCTGACTTGATTCCTGCATCTCCAGAGTCTAGTTCAGACAGAACCCACTGCTTATGTGATCCTTCTGTTTGGTGAAAATGTGGACATCTATGCTTCTCTGAACATCAATCATGAGGACATATTCCCCCTCTGTCATGGGGAATGCATCCATATTTAGACATTGAACCAACTGGAAATGAATGAATCAGAAGTTTGAATAAAATGCATCCAAATCACAGATTCCCTGCTGTTGACATTGCAGTCCATGGAGCTTAATGTCAAAAAAGGCTCTTTGAGATTGATTCTCATTATAGGCACTTCATTTAATGACACATCAAATCTCTAGCCAGAATGGAACATCCACGATAGTAATTTCCAGCTATGAACTCACAGAGTTTATTGTAGTTTTAACTTCTATGTGTAATTTGAAATGGTGACTTTAAAGTAATTCATGATGATAGCTAGTGACTTGAAAAACATTTAGTCTTGATTGGCTAAAACTGGGCTTAAAAAAATCTGCAGAAAGCAATATCCTATTGAAACTTGACAGGAAAAAAATCTGTATTAAAAAGGGGTAATGACTAACTTTCTTGCTTGAAGGATCAATCTATATTTTGTTAATTCAGTTTGAAAATGCTCTTTGTGTTCTTTAATTTGCACATTATTTTGAGTTATCTAAATTCAGGGCTGGATCTTCCTGAGGTAGTGATAAATGGAAATGGAAGGAAAGGATTGGAAATCTATTTGTTCTTGTCTCTTTAACTGTAGAGAGTTTTGTTGTTGTTAATGCCATGTATTTCAAATAATAATTTGGGCAGGGCCGGTTAAAAAACTATTGGTTATGAAAATGAAGTCAAACAGCAGTGTCCATAGGTGTGCTTGTGTGAAACAGCTCAGTCTGATAAAAACAGCATCACTCTGACATGATATAAGCCCTACTCATTTGTAACAGGCACTGTGATGTTGTGGCAGTGGAAAGCATAAACAGACTGATAAATATGTGTCCATGTGACTCCATACAGCCTTGTAAGTCCAATGGGACAGAGATGAAGTCTATACTTTCTACATACATACAGTATATACCAAGTCTATTTTTGTTTCTGTCTCTGTTGTCTCTGTCTCTGTCATCTCTCTCTCTCTCTCTCTCTCTCTCTCTCTCTCTCTCTCTCTCTGTCTCTGTCTCTGTCTCTGTCTCTCTCTCTCATCTATAATAATATTGTACCTGCTATAACAGGGGTCCCCAACTTCTGGTCCGTGGCCCAATACTGGCTGTGGTCTGTTGGGAACTGGGCTATGCAAGCGGTGTGCAATCATGTGATCTCACAAAACTTCATGTGTGCAAGCAGCGGAGACATGGACAAAACCACCCCCTCTCCCGCCACCCGCCACCACCACTGCCAGTCCACAGAGCCAGAAAGCTTGGGAACTGCTGTGCTATAGGATATGTTTGTTGCTGCTTCCTTTTCTATTTCTCTTCTTTTATATTAAACATGGGCATTAAACTATTATTGTAATCTCTTGTAAATGGAAACAGTAATATTTGTCCATCTCTTTGGCTCAGTTATTTCTAACACTATTTATTGTTACGATGGGTGGATGACAGAAATTCCTACTGATTGAAAATTGGTAAAGCCAGAGGGTATGGGAGGGAATAAAAACTTGTTTGTAGAGTAGAACACTCAGTATGTAATGTTTCTATGTATCTTTGTACGTGTGTGTATGGTTTGTCTTCATGGAGGTGAACGAAAGTAATCTTCTACAACAGGGGTGTCAGACTTAATTTCATTGAAACTGCATCAGGATTGTGTTTGACCTCGGGGAACAGAGTAGGCGTGGTCAGGGGGGATATGGCCAGTTTGACATCAATTGTGTCAGTGGCGCCTGTGGTGTCCCGAGCACGCTTCCAGCGAAAACGGGCTCCCGAGCTCCATTTTCAGTTGCAATGGCCTCCTGCAACCCCCTGCTAAAATGGAACTCAGGAGGGCAGCACATGGCCCTCCCGAGCTCCATTTTTGTTGCAGAGGCACCATGGACTGGTCTTTCACTGTTTCTAGGGTGGGCTCATGGGCCAGATCTAAGCACCCTGGATCAGCTGGTTGGCTGAATCTGACCCACAGGCTCCTCTTCTATAAAGTGAAATTCTAAGTTTCTGACTCTTCTTCTTTGCTGGCATGGAACTCTGCCTGATTTCTAAATGACATGGGAAGAAAATTTCCATGTCATTTAAATTTGTCAGCTATGTTACACGTGGGAGGTTTGGTCCAGGAAATACCTAAGTTGTTCCTGCCTTATATTACTTGCTGCATTTTAATATGGAAAGAGTTGAGACATTCACAGGTAGTAGGTGCTATGGCATAAGATTTCAGCGATTGTTAAATTATGTACACTTTTTAAAAAGAGACGTTATAGGACTGAATGTCTACCCTTGCAGTAAAGATGGTAAAATTGCAGGGTAAGACTGACTCAGCCATGGACATACATTGTTCAAGAAACAAACATGGAGACTTCCCCATATCTCAAATTTAGGATCTCCAGGTTTCAACTCAGAAGCACACCTCTGCCTTCTAAAGCTGAAGAGACCAAAATAAAGTCTCTGACCAAATTCTCCTCGTGCAGTTCCATCTTTTGTCCTTCTTTGGCAGCTTTCTAATAGTGCAATAGAAGAAGCTGTAAGTTATGCAACCTGATCACACATTTTGAATTAAAGGCAGAAAAACTTCTAGTTGCAACCCTGTAGGTTAAACAAAAAAGGAAGCAGGCTTATTGTTCTGGTAATTAATTTCTTAATTATTAATAAACATTTGAATGCGAGCAACATGGTGGCCTAGAGGTGGAGCCTTCGCCTCAGAATCAGGAGGCTGTGAGTTTGATCACAGCCTCCTGATTGGTAGCAGCAGATATTTCTCTCTCTGGGGCAATGAGTAATTGTCTGCTGTGAACTCCACATAGGCATCAGGAAGAGCATCTGGCCAGTAAATGCTCAGCCCCATTCAGTTGCCCCGACTCTACCCAGCTGCAAGGGATTAAGGTTAAAAGAAAAAAATGAATGCATTCTTATTTATAACTGATCAATAATGTATTCAACTTACTCAGATCTCAACTTTACACTCAGTTTAAGGATTAAGAAATTGACACATTGAAAAAAATAGCAAAGATACTGGAAAATCCTATTTTGCATTCAGGATTTGCTTCTTGGGCAGCTATGGAAAACTACATTTGTGTGCTGTTTGAACATTTAAACCACATTTGTAATATTAAGGATACATTTAAAAAAGCAAGTTCTGCTTTAATATAGTATGAAATTTGAGCTTGGTGAAATTGCAATCATATATTGATTAAAATGTTAATTAAAATTGTTCACTTCATGCTTCTTGTACCTTATTGATCAGTGAAGCTATAATGAGAACTACAGAAATGGAATTCATAGTCTGAAATCATTTGCAAAACAGGCATTTTGTATTAAGTATACTTAAAGGTCAATGAAAATATATGTTACATAAATGCAATATTTATGAAATAATTGATTGAAATGAAGCAAGAGTTCTGCAGAGACCTAATTGATGCCGAATTAAAAATACAACAGGAAAAAAAAGAAGCCTATTTATTTGCTTTTCTGTATTCATGCACTTTGCAGAATAAGAACATGTTTTTCATTTGGAATGTGACAGTTAGATTATCAAATTTTTGCCAAGATCGACGCAAATGCTAAGTACATTAATTATGGATCTAGTTGTTTCAGAAATTGTCACCTTTTATTTAAACTGAGCTTTTTTTTTCCTTCCAGAAAATTTTTCTGAGTGCTGCAAATGAGGAAGAAATATTTTCACACCTTGGCTTGGATTACCTTGAACCCTGGGAAAGAAATGCTTAAAGAAAATTTAATAAGATTTTATCATTTCACTGTTTTAAAGCAAAGTTTTATTTACCTGCAAAGCATATCTTTATTATTATTGAGAAAGAAAAATTTTAAATACACCATGGATATTTGTTGTAGGTGTGAATTTCCTTAGAACAGTTGGCAATTGATATTTTGAAATGTTTCCTTTGTTCTAATTTCCTGCTCCTGTGACAACCATACAATCAAAAGGAAAGGACTGGCAAGAAGTCATAATGGGATTGCTAAATCATGCAGATAACATATTTTAAAATGAATGTCTGTGGAGTGACATTCAACCTGGTGCCCTCCAGATGTACTTCCAGATGCAGGTTTTAGAATTCCTGCCCTCTAACACATACCTGAAAGGCCCAAATAATAGAACGCTATCCTACTGCATGTTCAGCTTATTAATGTTTTCTTGTTTTTAGTTTTAATAACTACTTGAATAAGGAATAAATAGCTAACTATGCAAAAATAATTAACACCCAGAAATACCCTAACTTTAACTGTTCCAAATGTCTTTATGCAAATCATATACAAAAAAAAAAACCTCATGGTTTGCTAACATATGATATAAATGTTAGTAAATCAAAATTTAGTAAAGAAATTAGTTTGACCAATGGAACCTTTACTAATTTGAAAATTATATACTAATTTTTCTATTAATGCAGTGGTCTAGATTCTCTCTCTCTCTCCCTGTCCTTACCCTTTCCCAGTCCTGAGGGTAAACTTGGTGCAACTTTGGAAAAGGGATGTGTTACCATTGGGAGCTTAAGCTTGGCAAAATTAACAGCATATATTCATAACAGACGTTTGGCCAAATTTAAGCAAGAATGGTGTCCATGTACATTATATCTTAAGCAGCACAGCAAACTGAAACATTTGGAGCATGGTTTTTAAGGGGAAAAAGAATTGGCTAAAGAAGTAAAATGAGAAATACATGAACATTTTGAATATTTTTAAATATTGAATATCAGAAGTACAACAAAGAGCAAGTTAGATATTATTTACTCAATAGTACTTTTACCAGCTTTTTTTTCCTGTTCCTTCTCTTTTTTTGTTAAGATATTTATCTTTAAATAATAAAATAGTGGACACATTGGTATTCAGCTCAGACATTTAAAAACACTTTTAAATCCTTTTCCTTTTTGTTAAAATGAACTTAATATATTCTGCTTGTTATAGTTAATCCTTCATCTATGATATACAGAGTACTAACTGTACAACTTTTCAATTTCTCTGTCCTCCTATTATATATTTGTATTTTTTTTCTTTTATAGGATTATAGCTCTGAGAAGTAAAGGTTATGTTTAACCTGATGCCAAAGATTCTAGTTTGTATATTCTGTTGGATCAGGCCCTAAAGGATTAGCATAAAATAGTAAGTGGTTTTACTAAATAAGGCAAGAATTGATATTTGACACCAATATCAGGATTTAAATAAGGTTAGTTTAAACATAGTGTCTACGTCTGTATTTTGAGCTATTACTTTGAAGAAGTTGATTTTAAATTTTTTTACAGAATTAAAAATATGAAATTAACTCTGAGTTGTTTTTGATATCGTGTTCAATTTAAGAATTTAATTTATCTGTCCTATATGAAATTGTTCCTGATGTTTCACAAAGTTTTAAGTTTTGGCAGTCCTTAAACCAATATTTTTTTCTTTATAGAAAGCTGGATCAATTGATATTATTTATTAATGGCCCTTGATACAACAAGCTTGAATATCCTGTTTTGGTAAAACAAATGATGGTTGCTTGCAATTAACCTGCTGAAGTTGATATAATTCAGGACTTGGACCATCAACCCTTAGTCTTATCCTATTATATTTACATTTTATGCTGATCTCAACAATTGCTAATATAACTCTGGATCAATCTTTTTTTATATATATAAAAAGTTTTTACACACAAAAACATACAATGTATTTTTGCTGAACAGAGTATTTGGCTGGTTAACAAATTTAAACAGTTTTTAGTTCTTTCAACTAAAATTACAATTTCTATACCTCCTTTTTGCCACAGTATTTATTTTTATCTATTTTTTACCAATATTACCCTTCATTTTCATCTCAATTTTTAACCAAATTCATTTAAGTTGCCAGACACAATTGTGTAGGCTGAACAACGACCACCTGTGAAATAAAAATAAAAATGCAAGAACTCCTCAGAATCATAGTATGATTATTCCATGGCTTATTACTGGGGCTGAAGGAAAGTCTAGTGAAGAGAAGGTCCAGGGGAGACATGATAGCAGTGTCCCAATATTTGAGGGGCTGCCACAGAAAGGTCAAACTATTTTCCAAAGCACCTGAAGGCCAGACAAGGGATAATGGATGGAAACTGGTCAAGGAGAGATTCAACCTAGAAATAAGGAGAAATTTTCTGACAGTGAGAACTATCGACCAATGTAACAGCTTGCCTTCAGATGTTGTGGGAGCTTCATCACTGGAAGCTTTCAAGCAGAGACTGGAATTCCATTTGTCAGAAATGGTGTAGGGTCTCCTGTTTGGGTGGGGTAGTGGTGGTTGGACTAGATCACCTACAAGGTCCCTTCCAACTCCTTTAAAAAAATTTGATCAAAGGGTTTATTTTATCCTCCAAAACATCACGTTACCCAACAAGTCCTATAGTATCATTTAAAATGATGGACCATGGAGCCTCCAATGAGCTACCAAGCCCATTAAAGTTGGTCAAGGATATGGTCCCTAACTGCATATTTTCTAATTATCTAGTTGTAGTTATTGTCTGGTAAGTATTACAGGACATATGGGCCTCTACCCACTGATTTATTCCCAGTACTAACAACATCCATATTTAACAATTCCATGGCAACCCGACTTGTTCAGCGATTTCACATATGCAAAACATCAAAAAAACAAACAGCTTGAACAAAAGGACATTTTGGAAGATGGCTTTGAAAGGTAATTTTTTCACACAGCTTTTCTTTCTTTCTTAAAGAATAGCCCTAAAAAAGAAATATGTGTTAGTAAACATGACTGTCAGAAACGCCTTCCAGTACATATTTCTTTATGCCAACATCAGACTTTAATATATTAAAAGAGATAAGGAAAATCCGGAGTACTTTCGTGAAATGTAACCCCATTTTCATGAATAAAGTGTTCCCGAAGATCTGTCGTAACAATGAAAAATATGCCAGTTAAAATATGGCAAATATAATGCAAGCTTCGCCTGATACATTTGTCCATGAATGTGATCGAGAAATTGAATTGAGAAGAATGGTGATTTAATCAATGTATTCCATAAATAAAGGAACCAATAATAGTTTGGGTAAATACTGCTTCTATGTTCAGTTTTATCTGAATTATTCAGTCTGTGAATGTAAAGAATTATGGCCATGTCTTAAGTCAAGTTTTATCTCTGTGTACTACAGTGTTCAATTTTGAACTTGACACTGGAACATAATTATGTCCTGTTGAATTAGATTAATTAGAGCCTGGTATCAAAATGCCACTTTTGATTGTGGAAATGTATCCATAATTAATTTATGCAAATGCAATTAAGCTAAACTATTGTAAGCTGTTTACTCCTGAGAAGCTTGATTTTTTTTCCAAAATTGGAATATCTCACCTGCAGGCTGCCTCAGGTTAGCAGCCTCAGGGGGAAAAAAAAAGGCTGTAGAGAAACCGACATCTTCAGTGGGAATCGCAGAGAGACAGCCTTATGCTTTCTTCCTTTATTAACTCACCCCGAGTACACAATAGATGAAGACACCCATTGTTGTTCAAGATTAACAGCCATTATGAGTTGCATAGATTCACTGCTCCAAATGATCTGGGCTGTTGCAAGAGGGTTTTCTTGGTGGAGCCAAGTGAAGAGGCAATGAGGAACCAAACTTTGTAGCACCACAATTGAACAATAACCTTTTGGTAAGGATCTCACGTGATGTCATGCACATGTGAAATGTGCGTGGAATTTTCACTGTGATGGTGCAAAGCTGCTTTCAGATTCTCTGGATCTAGTCTGTTACTTTTCAGGTAACCCCGAAACTTACTATTTCCTCCCCATCTAATAATAAGAAGCAGCATGGATCATATGGTGAAGGATTATTATTGCAGGCTAGAGCTGTCGGCTTGATAAATATAAATATTTCCAAAGATCAGATCCTTGACTTCTGAGAAACAAAGTTCTAGACCAGGGGTGTCAAACTCGATTTCATTGAGGGCCAGATCAGGGTTGTGTTTGACTTTGGTGGGCTGGGTGTGGCACATGGCTATGGTGAGCGTGTCCAGCATGATGTCACTCATGTCAGGGGGTGCTTGTGGTGGCCTGAGCACTCTGCCAGTGAAAACAGGTTCGTTTTAAGCCGGGACAGCCTCCTGCAACCTGCTGCCAGTGAAAACAGAGCTTGAAAGAGCCATGCACGGCCCTCGCAAGCTCCATTTTCAGTGGCAGAGGCACTGCAGGCCGATCCTTCACTGTTTCCAGGGTAGCCTTGCAGGCCAGATCTAAGCACCCCATGGGCTGGATCTGGCCCCTGGGCCTTGAGTTTGACACTCCTGCTCTAGACTCAGCTTCTGCTGGTTTAAGTCTTCGGAAGAGGAGGAATCTGTTCAAGAACTGCTACCTCTATTGAATCTGACATTTCAAGAAACACTAAAGCTAGACAATGTGAAAGAGTCAGACAAACAATCAAACAGGCTAATCAAGTAACTACCAAGAACACTTCCATTAATACTGACAGGCAAGCAATTGCTATAAACAGAGAGCAAAACTCCACTCCCTTCCAGCACTGATGAAGTTACCTCGTTGGGTAGTGAACCATCTGCAAGAAAAAAACCAAACTGAGAGAGAGAGAGCACCAAAAACACCACAATCATCATCTTCTTTTACTGACTCTATAATCCCTTGCTGGGTGGAGCCTGGGCAACTGAATGGAGCTAGCAGAGTGTTTTAATGGTCAGATGCCCTTCCTGTCACCAATGCGGAGCTTTGTTCAACAGATATATTCTCATTGTGCCCAGAGAGAGAAATATCTGCTTCTATCTAGGATCGAACTCACAGCCTCCTGATTGGGAGATGAGAGCTCCACCTCTAGGACACTCTACCACTCACCAAGAACCCCACAATCAGATCATTAAATTCCCAAGTAACTGCAAAGTTGCTTGAAGGTACAGTATATGTATGTGGTGTATAGCAGCAGCCCCAAACTTTTGGTCACCGTCAACCAGTTTCATGGAGAGAGGTTTTCTGCAGACTGGAGGCATGGTTTCATGTGCTGCCTGCATCCCACGGATGGGGCTTTGCTTGTTTGCTGCACGGTTTCTGGCATGCCGTGCCCAGGTGCTGGTCCACAGCCCAGGGGTTGGGGACTCCTGATATATAGAATAACACTTTACTTACTTTTTATTTATTTTAAAATTTAAATGAACTTTTAGTTTCATGTTAAAGATTGATAACTGGCTATGCTTATTTCAAAGAGCGCATGTTTGAATTAATTCAAACCTGTTAGCATAGTTGATTGTAAAAGATTGTGAACTGAGTCCAAAAGAATCGGCATAGAGAGCCTGCTTGCGATTGTTCAGAGCAGCTCTGCTGCTTCAAATGTCATGTGCTCTTGGAACTTTGCATGGATAGTTGGCAGAGAGTACAAAAACTCAAGGTCACACCCAATAGCCACATAATTGAAGCCTTACCCCATTTTTATGTGTGACACATAAATAGGGCTTTGTTTGCATAGTCATTGTTAGTTCATGGGTGCAAGAAAGGACAGGACATGCTAACTGGCTAAAAGGCTAACACTTTTATTAGCTCTGTAAATCGCAATGGCAATCCTAGCTGTGGCAGCTCCTTTTATAGCTAGGAGCTGTCCGCGGCTTCAGCCACTGATGGCCCTATGAAATTCCCACTCTATTTCCTTATTGGTCCGTTAAAACCTTCCATTCAATACTCAACAGTCATGATTACCATCTTGGCATTTTCCACCCATCTCTGTGATGGGGATGGTTTCATGAAAAGTTTGGCTAGAAGGGATTGGGCAGTGATGTGTAGGTTCATGACGCCTACCAATTAAATACTAAGTATAACTTTATTGTCATTATACGTATATACACAGAATACCCATATAACGAAATTCACATAACACCCAAAGACCAGGCCCAACACACATAACCATCCCCAAACACCCCCCCACCCACCACAAATTCCCTGCCTCTGAACCACCTAAACATCCACACAACAGACCAAGTAATGCTGTCCAACAGCTCACTGATAGTGGCCCTTTAGTTCATTGTTGAGTGCAATTATAACTCTGGGATAAAAACTACTCAGAAAATGTGCGGTCCGAGCTCTAATTGTTCTGTATCTTCTGCCAGAAGGCAATGGTTGAATCTGTAATACAGAATTAAGCATTTATTTTACTCACTAAAGGGTTATACTGCGTCTTGTATTATACTTGATATGGAATACCTGGGCCTACATAGAAGAATGATCTTTCTCAATTTCAATACAATGATAACAAACAAATACTCACTAAACCTGGATGATCTCATCTTTGCCAGGGGGATGCAAAGCCGTTCAAGAACAAGAGGAAAGAATCTGATCTTGGCAACATTAGACAAAGACGCTGAAAACAGCTATGATTAATTATAGCTGGATATCCATGTAATTTGGTTGGAAACTTCCATGAGATGGAATTTTGATGCAGGCCTACTGTGTGGTACTACATTTGATTGACTTCGAAGGTTTCCTTCGCCATCATTTCTTTGGTGTTCCTTGACTGACTGGAGAGATATGCGATACTTTCCCCACTTCTGTCTTCTGTGGGTTTTTTTAAGTGTTTCTGAATGTCAGTATGTTCTTTTTTCATCTTCCTTAAGATGAGTACAATCTTAACTACTCACGCTGGTGTGACTATTACACACACACACACACATACACACACTCTTTAGTAAGCTAAGAAAAGCCATAAAGTTTCACCTTTCTGCACTGTGTTTTCTTTTCATTGGAAAAGTTGAATTTTAGAGTAACTTTCTTTTATACTGGCACTTACCACACTGTAAAATGCAATAAGAGCAAAAAAGTTAAATTTAGTTCCATGAGGTTTTGCAGCAATTTTCTTACATCTGTAATCCTGAATACATAAGGCAATGGTCATGCCACAGCTTAGACCCATTTTATCCTGGATTTAGAATAACTAATGTCACTAGAATTAAACTCATCTTTAAGTCAGGAGATGAGTGAATAAGTGGCAGGAGAGTTGCTTTTGACATTTCTCCTTACTAAGGTGTGTTGGAGACAAAAAGCTGTTGTACAATCTCAGCTGGATCCTCTTTCACAACTCCCCCCTGCCCCCAAACCATATGTACTCAACATCTGGACCTACTTGAGATTTGCATCTTTTGTTAGCTAGGATTAGGTATATCTAAACAATGTTTGCATATGGGGGAATTATGTGATTACCTCTTGGAAAAGTTTATATTGCTGGGAAAGTTAAAAATCAAAAGCAGAAGACAACCCAAGGTAAAGTGGATGGATTTAATTACAGTGGCAATTGGAAGACCTGAAAGGACCAAGATGGAGATAGATCCTCCTGGTGAGAATGTATGTAGTTGTAAAGAATCAAGAGCAACTCGGCACATCATTAAATCAAATAACACACGGTTTACAGTTTACTACATTCATAACTTTCATATGGAATCAGTTGATATGCTAGTGAATAAATTCATTTACATCACTTTCTTCAAGTACAGCATATGCCAGATTTGGATAATTTATTTTCTGTGTTGCTTTTCCTCAGTAGGAATGCTTTCTTCCCATCCCAGCTTCAAAATAGATTAAATTTCATTTGACAAGTCGCTGGATTGCAAGGATAATTTTCGTCCAGTTGCAGACAAAGCATAACTTTTGACTAGAAAAGTTCACAGCATTATCTTCCTTGCTTTCTGCACTTCTGCTCTTCCTTGCCAAAAGTTGCTTGTTCAGCATTTCATATCTGCTAGAAAAAGCCCTTTTGAGTGGGGGTTGAACTTTGCGACTCTGAACAACATTATGCACAGAATCTTTAAGTATCTCCAAGAGTGCAGACAGCTGCATGATACCTAAATCCAGAGTACTTGTATCTTCAAATACGTTATTATGTAAATTGATGCATGTAGTAAAGTGACACATCTTAGACTATATACCGTAGAGAAGAGAATATTTGTAGCTTGGGGTTGAACTGTGGGGTCTTTGGTGCTCTCTGAGCTTGATGGCTTTCTTGCAGTCATTTCGTTACCAAATATCATCAGTGCAATGATGATGTTAATGAAACATCTGCAAAAAAACCCCCCATCAAGCTCAGAGAGCACCAAGGATTCCACACTATATACCATGTACAGAAGAACTATGGGACCAATCCAAGTAATTTAAACAAGAGTGGGGGTGGAGGGGAAGGAAGGCAGAAAGGAAGGAAGGAAGGAGGGAGGGAGGAAGGAAGGAAGGAAAAGGGAAAGAGAAAGGGAAAAAAAGAGAGAAAGGTACACAATTACCCCAAAATATCAACTCAAAGGTACTCTTGTGTACAAACCGCCTACCTATCCCTGTGATGGCGAACCTATGGCATGCGTGCCAGAAGTGGCATGCAGAGCCATCGCTCTGGGCACACAAGCCATCACCCATTGCTCTTCTGGGTTCTGCTGGAACAGCCAGCTGGTTGTCATGCACACGGGAGTGCCAGAAGAACAGCTGCCTGGTGTGCATGCGTGCGCCGGGAAGATGATCTTCTGGTTTCTGGCACATGCATGCGCACTGGCCACTGGTCTTCACATGCACACTAGAAACCGGACAACTAGATGGCCCGTGCGCATGTGTGTGCTGAAAACCGGAAAATCAACTTCCTGGTGAGCGCAAGCACACTGGGTGGCTGCTTTTCTGGTTTCTGGCACAGACATGTGCATGCACCCCCCCCCCCCATTTCAGCAACACTGACATATCCCAATCATAATATACGGGACAAGTGATGAGATAACAGAGAAACTGGGAAAAGACAGGACCAAGCTACGTGAAGCACAGCAAAAATATCCCTTTTGGGTGATGGTAGTACAGTTCTTTATGAGCAGAGGAAAGAAACACACATTCTAAAGATAGAATGCGAAAACTTGCCAGGGGACAACTCACTGCAGGACAATTCAACAAATACAAAAGTTAAATTAATTTCTTTGGAAATCTGGCCAATAATAACAAAATAAAGCCAATTCAGAAATACAAGAGTTACAATAACTTTGACGAAAACTATTAATACAGCGTTGACTTGTCCAACAGCGAATTGTTCCACATTGAGTTGGCTGCGACAAGTTGTCCTACCTAGACACTTCTAAAGCAGTGTGATTTTTTAAAAAAAATGTTGCTAGAAATATGATTTCCCCCCTAACAAATTATGTTGTGGAATCAGGAATAAATCAGAATAGTTTATCTAGATCAGTTTTTAAAAACTTTTTTTGTGTGCAGTGAGCTCTTTCAGAGTCTACTGAAACTCTACTCAGATCAGAGGTGAAATCCAGCAGGTTTTGACAGGTTCTCGAGAACCAGTAGTGGAACTTTTGAGCAGTTCAGAGAACTGGTAGCGGAAATTTTGAGTAATTCAGAGAACCAGCAAATTCCACCTCTGGCTGGCTCCAAAGTGGGGTGGGAATGGAGATTTTGCAATATCCTTCCCCCAGGAATGGGGAGGGAATGGGGGTTTTGCAGTATTCTTTCCCTGGAATGGAGTGGGAATGGAGATTGTGCAGTATCCATCCCCTGCCACGCCCACCAAACCATGCCCACAGAGCCGGTAGTAAAAAAATTTGGATTTCACCACTGCTACAGACCCCTTAAAAAATCATCAACTTAAACTAAGTCATAGTCCTGAATACAGCCTTAAAACAAGTCAGACAGTGACTATGAATGCTACCGTACATACATTTTAGAAGATCAGGTATGTTGCTAGTAACAAAGGAGGGGTGAAAGATCTAACATTCAAAATTTAAATAATGGAAGAAAAAGTCAAATTATGTATGGGAAGCCGAACAACTATATTTTTAAAAGAGAGAGAGAGTGAAAAAAGAATAAACCACATGGTAATACTACCTTAATGCTTGTAAAATAATTTACACAAAGACTAGCTTATAGATAAATACTCTACACCAGTGGTGGGTTCCCCCCAGTTCAGCCTGGTTCTCCCGAGCCAGTAGCGGTGATGATATGACATCACCGAACCGGTTCTGCCTCCCAGTGCCCCTTGTGCCCCCCCACCCCTGCTTATTCTTACCTTTTATTTGGTCCCACCCCCAATCTATTGCTGCCTCCTGAGTCCCAGCTGATGGCTAGAGGGAAAAAAACTGCTTAAACTCTTGCCACGGGGCTTCAAAGGGCCGCCCTTCAGCTGATCAGTGTTAAAAGAAAACAAATAAGTAGATCAGTGCCTGCAAAAATACACGAGTAGATCAATGCCTGCAAAAAATAAATGGGTAGACCAGTATAGCTCTGCAAGCAGTTAACAGCCTGGTAGACCAGTACCTCTGCTAAATCCTAAATAATTGTCACATGACCATCAAGCCACGCCCACAAAATAAAACATGCCCACAGAACCAGTAGTAAAAAAAATTAGAACCCACCCCTGCTCTACACACACACACACAAATGGTTTTTGAACCTGAACATTCCAAGACTCTACCATTCTCTTCCATTTCTGTGCCATGGATAGATTTTAAATATTAAACAATAGCATTGATTTTTTTTTTTTTTAGCATTTGACAAATTCTGCTTATCTGTAATGGAATCATCTTATTTGCGAGCATCCTCCGAAAACTGTCCATTTTCTAAGCATTTCCTCCTAGCTCGCCTGATATTATTTGCGAGATGATGGCAGCACGCTTGCGTGCTTTACAATATTATAGTTGTCCTCAAACCACTTAGAAAAAAACAAAGAAAAATGTAGCTTTCCCTTCATTTCATTATGAAAACTTCTGGGAACAGAATCCACTTTTTCATTCATTTGCTCTATGTTGGAACAATATAAGCAGGAATGAAGCCCATTGTTGATGCTCTATATTATTTTTAAGTGAAAATTGATCTTACTTTTGAACAATTCATACTTTTAGTACTCTTGATTTTTTCCTCCTCTTTCTCTTTCTTTTCAAAAAACCAATGCTTCTTAAGGTAATAGGAGCAAGAAGGATTCTGGAAAGAAGAAGAATTGTTAAGCTAAAAATGAACCATTTAGTTAAGATGGAAAGGAACATGTACTGTGATGGCATTGCAGAATGCAAATTGCAAGTATTCAGAGAACTGCACCATCAGTGAAATACCTGTATTGATAGGTGCTTCAGATAGATGATGGCTAGGTAGGTAGATAGATAGATAGATGGTAGATTATAGGTAATAGATGGTAGATTATAGGTACTAGATAGTAGATAGGTAGATAGACAATAGAGATAGATATATGGTGGTTATAGATAATAGATTATTGATAGGTAAATAGGTAGATAGATAGAGACTGACTGACTGACTGATAGATGGATATAGATAGATGGTAGATGACCGATGGGTATGTAGGTAGATAATAGATATCAGAGAATATATCTCCCTAGTGGGATCTAGTGCCATAACTAGTGGAGGACTGTGGGAATGAATATTCAGGAAACAAAGTAACAGAGTTAGAAGGGACTTTGGAGATCTTCTAATCCAATCCCTTGCTCAAGCAGAAAACTCTATAATATTTCAGACAAATATTCATCCTATCTCTTCCTAAAAACTCCCAGAAAAACTTCTGGAGGCAGAAGAATCTTAACCCTAACCCACGGATTAGTGGTTCTAACTATCAGGAAATTTCTCCTAGGTTGGTTCTAACATCCTTATCTTCACTTTATATACCTTAAATAAACTTTGTAACAGCATGAGTTGGATTGTGTCCATAAAACTGGAAGGCTGTTGTTGTTTTTAAATGAGGCAATGAAAAGGAAGGCAGGAAAGCTTTTTTCCAGCTTTGGAAATTATTCCCCACCCTCCTCTTTTAAAAAAAATTCTTGCTGCAATTGTTCTGGGATTCTTTGCTTCTTTTTTCCCTTCAGCTTATTTCATTGAAAACAGGACATGATTGAATGCTGGGTAGCCCAGGTCTTAGTATCTGAGAAAGTTTGGTTTGAGTAAACTGATTATAGAATAGAGATGACCGCATCAGTCAAAATCTAGTCTAAATTATCAGGCGATCCATTCAAGTATTAGTAAATGCAACAAGTTATTTTATAAATTACTAAAATAAACACACAAATGCAATATGAAATTGCTGTCTTGTGTCATTTCCCCACTAAACATATTTTGTATACATCTTTTCCTAATACATGTGTGGTTTTTTTGCAACATCTCTTAAAATACATTTATTTCACTTTCTCAAATCTGTCCTTTTTATATATTTATATATTCCTTTGGCAAATATGCATTTTGTGTATGCAGCTTCTTCAAATATGCACATTTTGTATCCTTTCCAATATATGTTTTTCATGTACAATTTCCCCACAGACATCATTTTGAGCCAAGAAACATTTTGAAGTGGATACTAATGAAAATTAGCTGTGCCTTGACAGATTCTATTTTGGGCAAATCACACATTTCTCTTGAAAATAAATACGTGAAACATTTAAATTTCCATAAAGCATATATTGATTTCCTAATTCTTAGAATGGCTAAATAAATGGACAGTTCATGAAAGAGGTAGGATCCAGACCGAGATGAGTGCTCTGCATTCAAATCACCCCAGAGTCCAAACTAGATGTGACATTTTTTAAGTAAGTGTTGCTTCATACCATATGGTCAGATATTATGTAGTTATGCATGTAAACTGAAGAAATAAATTAACACCATGCCACAGCTTTTTCTCAGAGAAATGTTTTTAGAAGTTAGTGCTGCATCAGATCTAAATTACTGAAATAGTCAAGGAACAACAACCTCTTAATCAGTGTAAAGAGTGATGGAAGAAGATCAGTTAAAAATGGATGGTGAATAAATATGTTCTTTTATTATAGAAAGAGAAACGCTACTGTTATCCACCCAACTTGAGGAAAAGTTGACTTTTACTAACTTAACTAACACATAGTTTTGGAGAAGATGCTAAAAAGTGCTGTGGCTACTAAATATATCTTAGCTCAACACAAAAATGCAGTTGCCTCCAACACATTAGCATTTGTGACTGATAACACAAATGTGAATTATGTCACGGAACATTCAACGCACCATCTGCTTCAAGAAAGAAAAACAGCTGTTGGTAAATGTAAGCTGCAGAGTTGACTTGGTGTGCAATATGCTCAAATACTGTATGGAATAAATCTGTCAGATGTTGAAGATATATTGTGCTCCAGAAATTATTCAACTCTTCATTTGTTTGTTTTTTTTTATTAAAAAAGAAGTGTGCAAAAAGGAAGTACTCAGTACAATCCGCGTTTACATGGCAAAGGAATCAGAATTTTGAGTGGCAAGTTAGAGAAATAGCAATAGCTATGGTATGGTCAAGAAAGAGCACAGCTATGAAAATTGTGTTTATATGTGTTGCATGTACATGTTTGTTGCATGTGCATGAACAATGCACATATAAACCAGGCAGAGCTTTGGCTGCACTGTCACAAAACTTGCAGACGTTCCTGGAAAACATGATACGGCGGTGAATTTTTGAATCCAGATTTATTTACTACATTGGGAAGTTTTTTTTTTCTCCACCCAGGAAAGAGGGATAACAGGATCAAAAACAGAATCAGTTAACAGAACCTTTAGCTCTTTATATCTTGCCTTGGAATTTAATTAAAACTGTGGGAAGCTGCAGAGGTTGCCCAGCCCAGATGAAATGATTGTGCTGTGGAATAAAGCATATTCACACACACTCTTTAGCTGTCTCACAACTGAATAAGTGCAAACACACCCAAGCCTGCCCAGATGGACCTCAATTGTTCAATTTTCTCTCTCTTTTTTTTCTGAAAATAATTCTAAGGCACATTTTCTTTCATCAAATGGAATGAAAACAGGCAGAAAAACTACTGAAGAAATGTTTGTTTTATGATGGCTGGAGAAATGAGTCTAATCTGTGCCTGAGGCCCTGTGGTAGGCACAACGAAATGAATGGGTGACACGTCGTACCCTAAAGTAGCTTCCAGGAGTTTTGAAGAAGCTGGTATGGTGACATTTCCTTTTCTGACAGATGACATGCCACCTTTTGAAGCAATTATGTCACGCTTTTACTTTATGGAAAACATTGCTAACACGTACGAATGTTATGCTCCAGTTTGTCAAAGCTGCAAACAACGATATTCCTCTGTTAGTATATATGCATGCTTCCATAGCAGGAGTGTCAAACTTAAGGCTCACAGGCCAGATCCAGCCTGCGGGGTGCTTAGATCTGGCCCATGGGGCCGCCCTGGAAATAGCAAAGGACCGGCCTGCAGTGCTTCTGCCAATGAAAATGGAGATTTGGAGGGCTGCATGTGGCATGCTCTGTTGACAGAGGGTTGCAGGAGGCTGTTGCAGCTGAAAACGGAGCTCAGGAGCCTGTTTTCACTGGCTGAGCATTCGGGATGTCACAGGCGCCCCCAACACAAGTGATATCGAGCGGACCACACCCACCCTGGCCACACCCATCCCAGCCCCCCAAGTCAAACACAACCATGATACAATCCTCAATGAAATCGAATTTGACACCCCTGTTCTATAGTCTCATCTACCATCTCTGGCTTAATCAGTCTTCTTTTGTCTCTATGTTTCTTTCAGTGATGCTTCTATTTTTCTTCTTCTTCCTTTGCTTGGATTCTTATTCTTGTATTCACTTGTCCCTTACTGACCTAGGGAGCAATCAACAGATTGGCAGATAGGTGTAGTGGCCAAAGCAGTCATTTTTTAAAATTTAGTTTGAGTTGGTTAATTACAAAAATTGTTGTCCCTTTGAATCCTGAGCAATTTTCGGGATATTTTCTGTGCTCTCTGCTTTTTAAAATGGGTTTCTCCCTCTGTGTTTTAAATCTTCTTTTCATTTTCCTGTTCCTTTTTTTTCTACATTTTTTTTCTGCAGAAGAGCTGTTTGATGCTTATCGGCTGTAAACTGTTAGTCAGCATGGAGGCTTTTTCAAGGTCATAAGGTGCTGGAAAAATGAAAAGCAACTCACATGTTAAAAATGTTTAATTGTGCCATTAATCTGACAGTGGCCATGATCGGATACTACAATTTTAAGGCCTAACCTATCTGGCTAAGTGGTCATAGCATGAGCAAGAACAGAAGCAAGAACATCCCTTTGTAGTTACTGACCCCAGTGGACATTTGTCAAAAAGATGACATCAAAATCTTTCCAAGCAGAAAAAGAAAAAAGCAAGTTTACTACTATTATATATGATAGATAGAACTCTCAAATCAGGATGGTCTCTAATATATGTGCATATGGTTGCTGCTTATCCATAAATATCCCATATAGTTAAGTATTCCATATAGTAAATATTCCATGAAAGTTCAAGATCCAGTATTTGCAACATGGGCAAACTGCTTGGCTATGAGATTAAAATTACCTACTAGAACATACACCATTGGATGGGCGCTTACATCCTTGCTCTAAATCATGTAGATTAGTAAACTCAAAAAATGTATGCCTGCAGGCTCGTAGAGCCAACTCCTACTTACGTAATGGTTAGACAGAGGAGAATAGGGATGAAAATAATTCAGGGATAACTAAAGAAATCCTGCCAAACTATTCTATATACAGAAAGGCATTCTTGTATAGTATGGGGGCAGCTCTGTAGCGGACAAAAAAGCTCTACAGAGAATCATTAAAACTGCCCAGAATATCATCGGGTTCCAGCTACCAGCCTTGGATGACATCTTCAAATCTTACTGTTTGAGAAAGTTGCATAACATTCTCAGAGACTCTTCCCATCCTGCTTACAATGTTTTTGAACTGTTGCCTTCTGGCAGAAGATACAGAACAATTAAAACTCGACCACACATTTTCTGAATAGTTTTTATCCCAGAGCTATAATTTCACTCAACAATGAACTAAAGGGCCACCATCAGTGAGTTGTTAGACAGCATTACTTAGTCTGTTGTATGGAAATTTGGGTGGTTTAGGGGTGGGGAATTTGTGGAGGGTGGGTCCTAATTTTTTTTACTACCGGTTCTGTGGGCATGGTTTATTTTGTGGGCTTGGCTTGGTGGGAGGTGTGACTGGGTGGGGGTGGCCAATTTTTTTTTAACTTTTAAAAGCATTTTTTCTAGAACCTTAAGAGGTTGCAGAAAAAAATGCTTTTAAAAGACTCTGACGATCAGGCAACTCAGCTGGGATCGCCAGAGGCTTTTAAAGGCATTTTTTTTCCCTACAACCTCTTCGGCCTGAGGTTGCAGAAAAATATACTTTTAGAAGACTCTGACGACTCAGCTGAGCCACACGATCATCAGAGGCTTTTTTTTTACTTTTAAAAGCATTTTTTCGCCCGAAGAGGTTGCAGAAAAATGCTTTTAAAAGTTAAAAAAAAAAAAAGCCTCTGATGAGGTGGGCAGGGTAAGTGAGTGGCGACCGGGTGGGGACCAGTTCGGGAGCATCGCCAGTCAATGTTATTACCGGTTCTCCAAACTACTACAAATTTTTACTATCGGTTCTTGCGAACTGGTGCGAACCGGGAGCAACCCACCACTGGGTGGGTGGGTGGCTGGTGTTTGGGGATTGTTATGTGTGCTGGACCTGGTCTTTGGTGTTAAGTGAATTTCGTTGTATGGGTATACTGTGTATACACGTACAATGACAATAAAGTTATTATTGTTATTATTGTTATTGTTGTTGCTGTTGTTATATTATTATTATTATTATTGTTGTTGTTGTTGTTATTGTTATTATTATTATTAAAGGTAAATGTTTATGAAAGGAACGTGCTTCGGTGGAAAAAATTCTACTTTGCACAATCATGATACATTTCACAAAGACAATCAGAAAGAGCATGTGTAGTAGCATGTTCCCTGCCTGAGAGTCTTGCAGGAATAAACAGAGACTGCTGGAGTACTCGCATCCTGTAGATATCTTTGTTTTCCTCCCATCCATCTCTATTTTTTGTCGTTTCAAATCCCTCTATTTTCCAGAGTTTAACTGAATGAGTCTGTCTACAATATTACTCCAGTATGAATGGTTAAAATGACAGGATCTTCTCAAAATTAAATGTAACCAATTGTGGAGGCTGGTCATGTAGGATGGAACATAGCATAAGCATGAGGGAAGGCTAAGAAATATCAAAATGCAGGCCAACCAGAGCCGCCTGTTGACCCTGGAAAGAAAGAAGACGGATACTACAAATCAGACTGTGGTCTTTTTCTTGGTAGCGGTGGGAGGCAGTACATAGATGCAATAAATGATTACCATGATACAGCCCTGGTAGAGCAGTGATTAGAATGCAGTATTGCATGGTAATTCTTCGGAATTGAAGAAGCTTCTTGGATGAGAAGCAAAATATCTTCAAGGAAAAACAAAGTCCGATTGACTTTGGAAAAAGCACCTTTGGAATTTCCTATGTAACATTTCTTGGATACTTAACCTTGACTAGTTCTAGCTCCTTTTGCATTGGAGGAGGGGGAGCGTGAGCCCGGTGAACATTGTAGTTGGGCAAGCATGCCAACAAAAGATATTGGATTGCATCTCTCTCTAAACATTTTGGTCCCTTATTTAAAGTGGGCATTTCTCCCACAACTCAATTTTGCAATCCATTTAGAAGAAGTGATCAGATGAGCAAAGTGCATCACCAAGCGTGCCTGTGGGACTGAAGCTGTTCGAGAAAGATAGAGCAAAGTATCAGCCTCCATGGGAGAGATGCATAATTCCAGCAAATGAATGCCAGCAAATATATCAGGAAAAATCCTGGACCCAGATAGGAACACTCTAGGGATTATCAAAGCAAATTTTACCGCTTAACAAGCGAGGAAAAATCTAGCCCAAGGTCACAAAGGATTGGACAACTTTAGTTCAAAACTAAACATCAACTAAGGGAACTTTATTGGCAAGCAATAGTTTATGGTCAAACTCTTGCTGAGTACTGAGGAGTGTAGCCTTCAAAAGTCTCAGTGGTATTTAAGAAAGCTAGATAGCATAGGTACCAAAGATATTGCTATATCTTGGCTTCAGCCTTTCTATTGGAATCCCTTAAGGTTTGAGTCCCTAAACTGGTGGGGAGAGTGGGAGAAGCTTACAGCAAGCAAAAACACTTTAATAAATATTTCAAATGCTAGTGGGGGGGAAAGTCCCACTTCTCTTAATCTTGCACTTTATCCACTCTACATACAATTCATCACGTTTATTCTCTATCTGTAATAAAGAGTCTACACAGTGAAATATAGCTATCATGTCCTGCTAGGTTCCATTGTCACTGGTTTGCTTCTTACAGACATTAGTAGAAATCTGTGTACCATGTTCCATACGATGATAATTATGAGAACTATTATTTATTGGATTAATAAGACCATCATGCTGAAGATACCTCTGGTGGCTTGCATTTTAAACCTGAACGAAAACAACAATTAGAATGCAGGAAGTGCAACCTATTAAATAATGCTCTGGGGAAGCGCTTTATTTAAAAGCCATCTCAAATAATCTGTCATCACCCTGCAGGATCACAAAACACCTTGGCCCAGGGCCTGCTAAAAAACCCCCACTAACAACCAGGTGTTCACTGTCTTTCCAAAACAGAGAAGGGACAAAGCCAAATAGAGCACTGGAGAATGATATTCTGGAGGGCAGGAATGGTGATAGAAAAGTGTAGTGTTCAAATAATTGTTCAGAGCTAAGTATTTCTCTGTGATAAAAAGTCAGAACAGCCAAAGTTTATTTTGGAGCTGACATAAAGGTTTTAACAAATCCCTTTCGTAAATCCAATATACGGAAGTTGCTCTTTTGGATTGTAATTTTGATATCCCTTTTAATTATTAAGACAAAGAGATTTGTTAAAGTTTTGAAGAATTTGGTGAGAAAAACTGAAAAGTAATCAGCTTCTAGGACATTATTTGAAGGGATTACGATCATGATAGTTAAAAGTAAAAGGAAGAAATATGAAGTAGGTTTAAATGAGCCATGGTGGTGCAGTGGTTAGAGTGCAGTACTGCAGGCTACTTCTACTGATCACTCGTTGCCAGCAGTTTGGCAGATTGAATCTCACCAGGCTCAAGGTTGCCTCAGCCTTCCATCCTTCCGAGCTTGGTAAAATAAGGAGCCAGATTGTTGGGGGCAATAAGCTGACTCTGTAAACCACTTAGAGAGGGCTGTAAAGCACTGTAAAGGGGTATATAAGCAATTGCTATTTGATCCAGACTAATATAAATATGCTATTATTTCTGGTAAACCTTAATTAACTTTTGCTGACTAGGAATAAACCAGAGTTTAAGGAGTTGTTGATAAATAAGAGTTGAGATGTGGGAAGAAGAAATAGTTTGTCATATTTTAAGATGATAAATAACTGAAATTGTTTATGGTGATGAAGAGAGAAATCATTTTTTATGTTTTCTTTCCTTTTTGTTACTCTTATTTTTTTCTTTTATATTTTTTCCTATTTTTCCTGCACATTCTCTTTTTTCTTTTTATTATTTTCTTTTTCTTAGATTTTATCCTATTTTATCTTACCAAAAATACTATAAAAAGAGGAAGTGACATAAAAGTGAAGTTCAAGGTCATACCACTGTCATGAAAAAGAAGGCTTCTCAATATTGATTCGTGTGGTAGCCTTCTTCGTTTAATGAAATGTATTCCTCATTTTCTCATTTCTGCAATGAACTACTAATGGCACAATATGGAGAAAATGACTTTGGGAAAGCAGCTCCCCCCAAAATTCAAGGTTTAGATTCATTTAAATATTAAAGAGTGAAGGAGGGTTGGGCTGCAGATTTAATTAGCAGATCTTGAGGCATGGAACTGAACTGGTGCCAATGAAGTACACTATTTTTCGGACTATAAGACGCACCAGTGTATAAAACGCACCAAGATTTCAAAGACGTAAGTAAGGGGGGAAAAAAAAGATTTTTGCCCTCCCCGGCCCCCAGGAGCATCCTGCAGGCCTCCCAAACCCTCTGCGCACCCTGCTTTTGTGAAAACAGACTCATTTTTTGCAAAAATGAGACAAGTGGGGTGGGGCTTTGGGAGGCCAAAAATGGCTCCCTTTGGTGTATAAGACACATCAACATTTCCACCCTCTTTGGGGGGAGGACAGGGAAGTGTGTCTTATTCTCCAAAAAATATGGTATGTTTTGAGTCTTTGTATGACTGGGGAGATTGGGTGCCTTGTAATCAGTGTGAACTCCTGGCACCTTCCTGGACAAGTCCCTACAGTTATTTTGGCAATATTTTAGAAGTGGTTTGTCATGGCTTCCTTCCTAGGGCTGAGGGAAAATGTCTGACTCATGGTCATCCAGTAGCTTCATGACCAAGATGGGACTAGAATTCATGGTCTCCTGTTTTCCAGCCTGATGCTTTAACCACTATACTAGACTTGGTTTCTGGTATTTTTGGAAAATCTTCAAAAATGCTCCAAAGGTGCTTTTTCAAGAGGCAACTGGACTTTCTGGTTTTTCTTTAAAGACGTTTTGCTTCTTATCCAAGAACTTCTTCAGCTTTGGGATAATCATGACCTGGATGACTGAGAATCTCCTAGATTTTTAGAGTCAGTGTATTGTTCATTCTCATTCTTTTCTTTGTCAGTTTAGGGAGATACCATATTTTTGGACTATAAGATGCACTTGACTATAAGATGCACCTAAATATAGAAGAGGAAATCAACAAAAAAAGTTTTTGGCCTCCCCGTGCCCCATTTTCGGGCCTTTTCCAGTCTTTTTCCAACCATTTTCAAGGCTTTTTTCTGCTCGTTTCCTAGGCTTTTTTGGCCCATTTTTTCAGCTTTTTTTAGCCCATTTTTTCAGCTTTTTTCAGCCCATTTTTGAGGCTTTTTTCAGCCCATTTTCAAGACTTTTTCCAGCATTTTTAAAGGCTTTTTTCAGCCTATCTTTCTGGCTCTTTCTGGCCCATTGTCAAGGCTTTTTTAGCCCATTTTTCTGGGTTTTTTCCAGCTGTTTTTTCCAAACAAATTGGCCAACAAAGCCTTGAAAATGGGCCAAAAAAGGCTTTGAAAATGGGCTGACAGAAGTCTTGAAATCAGGCCAAAAAAGCCTTGAAAATGGGCCAAAAAAGCCTTGAAAATGGGCCAAAGAAAGCCTCAAAAATGGGCTGAAAAAAGCCTCAACAATGAGCCAAAAAAGCCAAAAAATGGGCCAAAGAAAGCATCATAAATGCCCCCCCCCCCAAAAAAAGGCCCAAAAATGGGACATGCGGAGGCAGAAAAATGGCTGGCAGATGGGTGGGGCTTCAGCAATATTCAGTCTATAAGACGTACAGACATTTTCACCCCCTTTTGGGAGACAAAAAAGTGTGTCTTATAGTCTGAAAAATACTGTTTTTGAACAGTTTTAAGGAAATTTGGTACCATAATTCCAGGAGCTGTAGCTCCAGCATATTTGGAAGAAACATTTGTATTATTTGTTAATAGAACTGAGACAATTCTAAACAGATAACTTGGAGTAAGGGAGAATCAAATCAAATCAAATCAAATCAAAAGGCAGTCTCTATGTTCTGACATTAGTTACATTTGGACATCATACTAAATCAAAATTCTTCACAATTCTGATTTAGCACAGTTGAATTGGCATGCCAACATATTACTGCTCAATCACTTCCACTTAGTTTCTCTTGCCATCAGAAGCAATTAACAAATTATGAAAAGCCTATTTTGGGGTTTCTCACAGAACCACAGGCCTGAGTCCTATCCCCCAAATAGAGACCTAGTTGCTGTTTGAGATGATTCGAATCAGTAAATAAAAAAGGGAGGTCATTTAAATGGAATGGATTTATATAAATGAAATGGTAAAACTATCCCCCTACACCACTGCTATTTACGTGCCCTATCTATGAAAAAATTGATGGCACTAATTGTGGATAACATCCAGGTCAGAACCGCAATTTCTTTTTATTTTCTTGCTGGGAAGAGTTCTATATTAGCAAAAGTTACTATCCTTTCCTTCCTTCCTTCCTTCCTTCCTTCCTTCCTTCCTTCCTTCCTTCCTTCCTTCCTTCCTTCCTTCCTTCCTTCCTTCCTTCCTTCCTCCCTCCCTCCCTCCCTCCCTCCCTCCCTCCCTCCCTCCCTCCCTCTGGAAGAAATATCCACCTGGTTCAGTTCCAAGCTGGGAGAAAGACACTAGGAACATGGAGGCTGATTGGAAAGAAAGGTTTATTGATGAATAAAGGATAAATAGAGGCCGCAGGAGTGTTTTTGGGGCGGCGGCGGCAAAGCGGCGAGAGGCAAGCGGCAAGCGGCAATGCGGTGAGAGGCGGCGAGTGTGACAGCGGCCAGCAGGGTCTGGGGGGTGGTTGCGGACTGCTGGCGACCCCCACCCAGCCCGCGGAGTGTGGAGCCGTCTCCCTGGAGGGTTGGAGCCCTCCAGCATGTCATCCTGGAGCCCGCGAGGCCGTGAGCCGGAAAGGAACGCCGTGGGAGTTTGGTGGTGAGCGGGGGGGGTTGCGGACTATTGGCGACCCCCACTCGGCCCGCGGAGTGTGGAGCTGTCTCCCTGGAGGGTTGGAGCCCTCCAGCATGTCATCTTGGAGCCCGCGAGGCCGCGAGCCGGAAAGGAACGCCGTGGGAGTTTGGTGGTGAGCGGTGGTGGCGGCGGACAGTTGTTGACCCGCGGGCCTGTGTATTCTGGGATGCCTCTGGGGTCGTGAGCTGCGGGGCCGCTGGAGTGGCTTGTCCCCCTGACCGCAGGCACCTGGGAGGAGAAAGGAGCACGCCTGGAGCTGAAGGAAAATTCTGGTGTGGGGGACTTGTTTTCTGACGGCCCCGACGCTGGCGGTGCCAGCGGGGCCTCAGCTAGCTCAGCGGGTCTGTTGGCGATGGGCAAGGGTTTACCACCTATTACCATCTCGCTGCCGGCGTGACCGGAGAATAAGACAGTTTACGGGAAGATTTATGGAGCTGGTTACACTCTCGCTCACTGCTGTTGGGGAGTCTTACCACACAGGACTAAATTGCCAGACCACTGTGAGAGAGTGGCCTGGCTTTCCAACTTGCCAACTTGAGATTTTAATTTGATATCCCCACAGCTGGACTGAACGTATAGACTCCTACCCGCTACCGTGAGAGGGTAGCGGTGATTTCTCCCGATTAACTCTTGACACTGTTCTTTGGACATTTTGTTTACTATCACAGATCCCAAGCCATGCCTTATAATTCTGTCCATCTCCTGCGTTTTGGATGTACTCGAGGTCCAGCCTTCTTGCCCTGCGAGATTCCCCCCTCTCGCAGGCTTGGCCCTCAATGTTATCGAGGGCCCACCTTAATGACGGGTTTTGGGACCCCGAGAGGTGGCATGTTGCTAAACGGGGCTTGAGGGGTTTTTTTAAAGTCTTTTTAAAGTAAATTTTTAAGGGGTTCAGGGGTGGGGGTGGGAGTGGGTTTGGGGGAGAACCCACGGGGGGGAGGGTTAGGTCCGGCTGTTTCTGGGGCCGTGGGGGGTCTAGATTCTGGAGGCAAGAGGGCTCTCACTGAGCCCTCTGTTGAGGGTTGTGCTATTAACACGCTGTGTGGGAGGGGCAGATATGGCGTGAGCAGGGGACCATATCAGGTGGTGGGGGCATGCACTCGCTGTCTTCGAGCGATTGCGTGCCCCGGTCCCCCGAGCTATTCCCGTTCCCTGGGTTGTTTAGAGTCTCGGGACCCGAGGCTCCGGCTGCTATTATGCAATGCGAGGTCCGTTGTCAATAAGGCCCCCCTCATATGTGATCTCCTTCAAGAGGGGGGTGCGGACCTGGCCGGTATAACTGAGACCTGGTTGGGCCACGAGGGGGGGGTTCCCCTCGTGGAAATGTGCCCACCAGGTTTTCTTGCATTCCACCAGCCGAGAGCCCAGGGCAGGGGTGGGGGAGTGGCGGTCATTATTAAGGAAGGTCTGGGTCCGAGGGAGACCACTGTACCTCAGATAGCTGGGTGTGAGTCCATCTTTGTGAGGTGGGGTCGTGGTGGGCAGATGGGTCTGTTAGTCTCGTACCTGGCTCCCTGCCACATGGCAACGACCCTGCCCGAGCTTCTCAATGTTGTAGCCGAGGTGGCGGTTGAGACCCCCGGGCTTATGGTCATGGGGGACTTCAATCTGCCATCCGTCGGTGAAACATCTGAGATAGCTCGGGAGTTCATGGCTTCCATGACGGCCATGGACCTGACCCAAGTATTTCAGGCCCGACCCACATTGGTGGACACACCCTGGACTTAGTTTTTGTCTCTGGTCTGTGGTTGAGTGGTCTTGACATAGGGGATATAGGTGTTGAACCCCTGTCATGGACTGACCACTCGCTCCTTCGACTCGACTTTCAGACCGCTACACCTCACCGCAGGGAGGCGGAACCGATTAGGTGGTTCCGCCCCAGGCGCCTGATGGATCCTGATAGGTTCCAGACGGAGCTTGGGCCATTTCCTGAGACACTGACACGCGATTCGGCTGAGGACCTGGTGGCGGCCTGGGATAGGGCGGCCGGTGGGGCCTTGGACCCCATCGTGCCTTTGCGGCCTCTGACCCGGCGTCGAACTCACTTATCTCCTTGGTTTACCGAGGAGCTGAGGGAGATGAAACGCCGGAGAAGACGCCTAGAGAGCGGTTGGAGGGCCAGTCGCTCTGAATCTGACTTGACACTAGTAAGAGCTCATATTAAGACTTACTTAGTGGCGATAAAAGCGGCGAAGTCTAACTATTTTGCCGCTCTTATCGCGTCATCAGATAATCGCCCAGCCGCCCTGTTTAGGGTGACCCGCTCCCTCCTTCATCTGGGAGCGCGGGAGGATCCCTTGCAGGGTCGTGCTGAGGACTTTGTTCAATATCTGGATGATAAAATAACTCAGATTCAGGATGATTTGGCCGCTGACTAGGTTGATTCAGGCGGGGTGACTGAGGCAGGTCTTGAGAGTGTTATCTGGGCTGAGTTCGATCCTGTGGCTCCCGAGGACGTGGACAGGACTCTGGGAAGACTGAACGCAACCACATGTTTATTGGACCCGTGTCCCTCCTGGTTGGTGCTGGCCTCCCGGGAGGTGACACGAGGCTGGCTCCAGGAGATTATAAATGCTTCTTTGAGTGAGGGTGCCCTACCGCCCGCCTTGAAGGAGGCGGTGGTGAGGCCCCTCCTCAAGAAGCCCTCCTTGGACCCAGCTATTTTGGCAAATTATCGTCCAGTCTCCAACCTTCCCTTTTTGGCGAAGGTTGTTGAGAGTGTGGTTGCGTGGCAGCTCCCTCGGTACCTGGATGAAGCTGTCTATTTAGACCCGCTCCAGTCCGGCTTCAGGTCTGGATACAGCACCGAAACGGCATTGGTCGTGTTGGTGGATGATCTCTGGAGGGCCCGGGGTAGGGGGTACTCCTCTATCCTGGTGCTGTTAGACCTCTCAGCGGCTTTTGATACCATCGACCATGGTATCATGTTGCGCCGGTTGGAGGGACTGGGGGTGGGGGGCACCGTTTTACGGTGGTTCTCCTCCTACCTCTCCGACCGGTCGCAATCAGTGTTAACAGGGGGGCAGCGGTCGACCCCGAGACGCCTAATGTGTGGGGTGCCGCAAGGGTCGGTCCTCTCGCCCCTCCTGCTCAACATTTATGTAAAGCCGCTGGGTGAGATCATCCGTGGTTTTGGGGTGGAGTTCCACCAGTACGCTGATGATACTCAGCTGTACATTTCCACCCCAGACCACCCCAACGATGCCGTGGAAGTGATGTCCCAGTGCCTTGAAGCCGTGCGGGTCTGGATGGGGAGAAACAGGCTTCGACTCAACCCCTCCAAGACCGAGTGGCTGTGGCTGCCGGCGTCCCGATATAGCCAGCTGACACCATCGCTGGTTATTGGGGGTGAATCTTTGGCCCCCACGGAAAGGGTTCGCAACTTGGGCATCCTCCTGAACCCACGGCTGTCCTTAGAGGATCACACGACAGCTGTGGCCAGGGGGGCTTTTTATCAGGTTCGCTTGATACGCCAGTTGCGGCCCTTTCTAGATCGGGACTCCCTACGCACAGTCACTCAGGCGCTCGTCACCTCTCGCCTGGATTACTGTAATGCTCTCTACATGGGGCTCCCCTTGGGGTGCACCCAGAGGCTCCAACTGGTGCAGAATGCGGCCGCGCGGGGGATTATGGGAGCGACAGGGCGCTCCCATGTGACTCCTCTCCTGCGCGAGCTGCATTGGTTGCCGGTGGCCTTCCGGGTGCATTTCAAGGTGTTGGTGATCACCTTTAAAGCGCTCCATGGCTTAGGACCAGGGTACTTACGGGACCGCCTTCTGCCGCCAGTTGCCTCCCACCGGCCGGTTCGCTCCCACAGAGAGGGCCTTCTCAGGGTGCCGTCAGCCAGACAATGCCGGCTGGCGACCCCCAGGGGGAGAGCCTTCTCTGTGGCAGCCCCGACCCTCTGGAATGATCTTCCTCCAGAACTGAGAACGATCCCTGACCTCCGAACATTCCGTCGGGCCCTGAAAACGTATCTTTTCCAACTTGCCGGTCTAGCCTGATCCCCGCTGAATTTTAACATTTTTAGTGTCCTAGCGTTGTGGTATTTTAATATTTAAATTGTTCTTAATAGTCAGCCAAGCTTATATGGGTTTTAATTGATTTTTAACTTTTGTACATTGTATTTTTATCTGGCTGTACACCGCCCTGAGTCCGCAAGGAGAAGGGCGGTATATAAATCTAATAAATAATAATAATAATAATAATAATAATAATAATAATAAAGCAGAACCATCAACCTCATGTGATTCTGGGTAGCTGACAAAATGGAGCTGAGAGTGGGTGTATCTTTATAGGTTTCTGTGACTTTGAAATTTGGACTAGGGGTGGTGTTCTGAAGGGGCTTGTGTTCTGAAAGGGTGTTGGACAATTCCTATTGTGGCTAAGGGCTTTCCTCCTGTGTTGGATCTTGAGGGTTTGGCTGCTTTCTAACTATTCTGCCAAGGAGTTTCAAAATATCCTGTCTTGAATGGATTACCAAATCTGCATTTCTAAAAGCTGGCCTCTTTCAGTTGTGGGATTCAAATTTTTTTACTACAGGTTCTGCTGTATCCAGGCTCCCCTCCAGTCTACAGATGCAGCCGTGCTCTGATTGGCTGTTTTAATCTAGGCACAAGTATATAAGGAGCTGTCAAAGGCTGACAGCTGCTGCTCCTGTTAGCCGAGCATCCATTGCTGGTGGCAATGCTAGCAAATCTGTTAGAACAATGTTAGTGAAATAAATCCTGTTAGCTTTTACTTCAACCTGTTTTGCCTCAGTCTGTTTGTCCCTAACGGGGACATAACAGGTTTTGTGGGTGTGACTTGGTGGGTGTGGCATGACTTGATGGGCATGGCAGGGGAAGCATACTGTAAAATCCCCATTCCCTCCCCATCAGCTGGGACTCGGGAGGCAGAGAATAGATGGCGGTGGGGCCAGTCAGAGATGGTATTTACCAGTTCTCCTAACTACTCAAAATTTCCATGACCAGTTCTCCAGAACTGGTCAGAACCTGCTGATTACCACCTCTGGCCTTCTCAGTTTCTGCTTAGAGGAAGGGAGAATGATGATGGTTTCTGTCTCCCTTAAGAGCATGTTTCTCCATTTCTCCGTTTGGGGAAATATAATATCCTGCCTTTTTAATAGTCCTCAAATATTTCCTTCTTCTGAGTAGGGCCTGCCTTCCTTCCTTCCTTCCTTCCTTCTTTCCTTCCTTCCTTCCTTCCTTCCTTCCTTCCTTCCTTCCTTCCTTCCTTCCTTCCTTCCTTTTTCTTTCTTAGTTTATAGGGGAAATTGTGAAATGAGAAAGAGGAATGCTTGAACATCTGATGTGTTTTAATAATGCTATCTGGTGTTCTAGGCTGTTTCTGTTTTGATATATTGACTTTTACAAACTCACAACCACTTCCATAACTCATGGGAAACTTAGATTTCTTGAACAATAATCCAACCTGCCACAGGGCAACTTTCTTTTTGAAAGAGATAGGATCTTCAAAAGCAGCTTCTGATGTGTCAGTGGGAGTTTCTCTTTAACAGCAAAGAAAAAAAAAATCCCACTCAGGAAGCACAAATCTTAGGTATTGGCCAGATCTGAAATAGCTTTGGATCTTGGTAAATGAAATTCAGTAGTTTTATTAAATAAAGCTAGTTCTTCTAATGAATCTACTTCGAGATGTGGTTTCTTTTATAATATTATTAGATTTAAACATTGGAACGTTAAGGAATCAGCCAATTTCTCTCTGTTTCTTTAATCTTTTCTGGATTGTGTACCCAAAGTGAAAAGTTTTAAGAAGTTTGGGTTTTGATGAAATATGTTGGATTTGAAAACCTTGAAGCACAAAATTTAGTGCACTTAATGGACTTAATTTGTGAGGTGCTGATGAATTAAGAAACCGAACCGCCTAAGATTGTATGATCAAATGGAGGCAGAGTTTAGACATAACAGATATGTAAAAATGGATATTTCAAGGGAAGAAAAACATTAAATTATAGTATCATATATAGAGAAAATGGATACATTTTGATTGTTTGAAAAATGGATACTATAGTATAGTCTTAAACTAAGGACTGAATTTAAGCTTCATTTACCCTATATTTTTCGTAAAATAAGTTGGAAACAACTTTCTTGTTATACTTTTGTTTCTTCCTATATTTTTTGTTTTCTGCACCCATATCCTTTCTCTTTCTCCCTTCTCCCTTTCTAACTATCAATGTTTATTAGTTTTGATCTTTCATGTTCTATAAAAAACCTTAATAACATTACACGGAGAGAGAGAGAGAGAGAGAGAGAGAGAGAGAGAGAGAGAGAGAGAGAGAATTTATTTCAATCTTGATGACCAACATTGTCCACCTATTTTCTAAAAACTGTTGGAAAAGTAACAATTAGGTTAGATTTCTTTTTATGATATTAGGTACAATATCATAAAATTCAACAATTTGAGTTTAACAGAATGAAACAAATTCTAAAAGTTGCATTCTCTTTCCAACCTCTCATCTTTCTATTCCATAGTACTAAGAAATTTGGTTTTTACCACTTGAAAATTCATGCTGGATCCCTCTATTATTCTGTGCCTCTTGGGAAGAGGCTCTTCCCCTTTATCTTATGAGGCATTATAATTCTTTAATGGTTATTTTGCAGCATATTCTCCTTATTCTCACCCAAAACATTTTCATAAAGAGTCAAACAAAATGCGGTATAATTAGCTTCATTTGGGGTGAGAGGTGCCACTTAGGAAAGAAGGCACAGTGTCATCTCAGACAGAGTTTAAACATTTGTGTAGAACAGTTGCCCTGAAAAGATGTTTTAGTTGTTGGAGGAAATAGGTCACCACAAACAGAGCTGTAAAACAAAGCTAGTTCCTTCTAAATTTTGAAAAAAATCTGTTATAAAACTTGTCTGACAGCCTTTAGGATGAAAGACAAGGAGATTTGAGAAGTCAGGCACGGAAATGGAAATTGGAGAAGCAAGGTGTGGACAGGGGGAAAGGAAATGGAGGGGGAAGGAAATAACAGAGTGTAGAAAAAGAAGAGCTGGCTTCTCTGGGGAGACCACAGAGGCATCGGCAACTGACAGACTGAGAGAAGAGCCTTACTTATGTGCCCAAGAGCTGCAGACTCAAAAACTTAAAAGAGCCAGAAGCCTCGGCATCTGCAAATGAGTGTTTTGGTAAAGACAAAAAGGACGTGTCTTGTCAGATCTTGTTTCATGTTTATAGAAAACCAGCTAACTTCCTTAGTAAATGGTGGAAGTGCTGCAGCATAATATGTCTGATTTTGGTTAAAGTGTTTGCAAAAGTACTCTAGGAGATGCTGTTAGCAAGCTAGTTAAGGATGGGTTGGGTGATCAGGAAAGACAGATCCATAAGTGGCTTGAAGATTATATTTAAAGAGCTTCTCATCAGACTGGAGTTATGCGTCACGAGGAACACCAAAGCATTCTGCACTGGGTCTGAAGCTGTTTGATATTTTCAATATTTTCATTAATGGCTAGGGTGAAAAGCTGGAGAAAACTTTCCGATGACACAGAACTATGTGGTATGGCTAATATAAGTAGAAAATCGAACCAAAATTGAAAATGTCTTCAAAGGTTACAGATGAAGGCTAAAAATAACAGAATGAAAATTTTTCACTGCAGGGAAAAATTCACAGGTATTGTGTACGGATATAAAATTGAGAATATGGGGTCTGGTAATGATATGTCTGAAAAAGATCTTGAAATTGTAAGTGGTCAGAAAAGAAATAGGTGACAGCAGTAGAGCATGGCTGCTTAAAGAGAAATTCAATGTTAGGTTACATTAATAGAAGAGTTTCCAAATTAATTCCATTATATTCTGTGATGGTCAGACCTCAAGTACTTTGTCCAATTTTGAGAACCAAAGTAGAACAATAAAAAATTATGTTGAGACAACATTGCTTGCCCTTCTCAGTGACCTATGATGAGCTCAAGATGGAGCAATGCATCAATTTTGGTTCTCCTTGATCTTTCAGTAGCACTTGGTATCATCAATCATGTTATCTTCTGGGCCAGCTCAGGAAGTTGGGTGTGGGAGACACCATGATATTGTGGATCTCCTTTCTCCAAGGCTAGGTCTAGCCACTGTCGGTATGTCAAAACTGAGGTTCCTACTTGTGGGGTGCCTCAGGTTCTACTCTTTCCACACTCCTATTTAACAGCTCCATGAAGCCATTGGGTGAGATCATCCAGTTGTACATCTCTTCCCTGGCTGACCGAGCAATAGTAACAAAACCCTTTCCCAGTGCCTGGATGCTATGAGGCTTTGGATGGGGGAGAATGGAATTGTTGTGAGTTTTAAGACTCTTGGGTTCTAGGGATTTTCCATCTTTAACTCTGTGGGTGTACTTCCCAACTCAGAGTTGGTGCACAATTTTGGGTCCTCCTGGACTCTTGGCTCCTGCTCTTTCCCATATTTGGGAAGACCAGGTTGACCTGATAGAAAAAACATTTAATCTCTCCCCTGGTACAGCTGACAAAGGGAGGAGAACCTATGGCTTAGCGGTTAATACATCTACCTAATATACAAGCAGCCCTGGTTTGAATCCCAGAAGGGTATGGTTAGCGGATGAAAGCTAAATAGCTTGAAATAGATCTATACGAGTCTCCCTTTATTTCTTTGTTGGTAAATATAAATTTAATACTCTTTTGCCATTGTTTCTGCCAACTCCACCAGATCAAGCAGAGAGGGTATGTTCTGGCTTTCTCCTATTAAACAATTTTGTTAGCCCAGATGTATCCAACCTGCAGTTTGCGGGCTGCATGCAGCCCTGGACAGCTGGTAATATAATCCCATAAATTGTAAAGTTTCAGCATTATTGTATAACATTATTATTGCCACTCCCAAACACCTACTATTTATTTCCTAGCCAGGGAGGGGCTGGCTAGAGTCTACATCTGCTTTTCCCTGAGAGCTGGCTTATTGCTTTCCTTTGCTCTCCTCTCCTTTCCTCTCTACGCATATGCACATCTGGGATGGGCCCCATATGTTCCTTCTCCTCACTCAGCTCATACCCCAAAGACAGCTGCCTTTCCACCTGGGGGAGGATGGAAGACCCTGACCCGGATGCTGTTTCCTTATCACAGCCTTCCAAAGTCTCTCCCTGAACCTTCTCCTCATCTGACTCTGCTGCTAGCTCTGCTGGCAGCCGAAGGGCCACAACATAACCAGTTCCATTCATCTCTATTTGTGAATCTTATCCTTGTTAGGCTACTTTGTCTGAATCCAGTTTTTCAGAATTCACCAAGACAGCCCAGGGGTGTGCTAACTCTGCTGAAGTGCCTGAAAGACTGTCAGATAGAATAAGTCCATGAGCAACTATTTATTGTCACAGAATGAAGGTCACTGACTAATGGACATGAGGCATTTAAATGAATGTTAGGAAAAACTTTCTAAATATAAGATCAGTTCAATAAGGGAAACAAATACATGGGGACATGTTGAACTTCCCTTCATTGATTATTTTTACCTAGCTTTCCAATGTCCTTCAAATCTTTCTATTTTATTTAAAATTAAAACCAGTGATTGTGTCTTAGGCCACAGGATTGTTCTTGTGGAGGAAATAGAGGGAGGGAGAAATATTAGGATGGTCACCACCTTGAATTATTTATATAAAAAATAGTAATAAAGGACATAAAATAGCAACAGCAACATCTCACTTAGATTTATGTACTGCTTCATATTGCTTTACAGCATTTTCTGGGTGTTTACAATGTCAGCATATTGCTCCCACAATATGAATCTTTGATTTTACTGACTTTGGAAGGATGGAAGGCTGAGTCAAACTTGAGCCCATCAGGATTGAACTCCAGGCTGTGGACAGACTTTACTTGCAATACTGCATTCTAACCACTGTGCCACCAGTGCTCCAATAAAAATAAGTAAGTAAGTAAAAATATCAAATTTTATTTCTGATTGGAATAGTTATCTGTCCCTGAAAAAAAAATCTTGCAAAATGGACTTTTCTAATATCAGAAGTTATATAATCATAATCCTAAATTTATTTGTCAAGCATATATAAGATAACAGATAAAAGTATAAACATAACTTGAATACATGAAAAGTGTAAGTAAAAAGGAATATTAGGACAGGGACAGTAGGCACGCTGGTGCACTTATGCACACCGCTTACAGACCTCTTAGGAATGGGGTGAAGTCAACAATAAATAGTTTGAGGATAAAGTTTTGGGGGTTTGGGGAAGAAACTACAGAGTCAGGTAGTGCATTCCAGGGATTGACTACTCTGTTGTATTATTATTATTATTATTATTATTATTATTATTATTATTATTATTATTATTATTATATCATATTTCTATGCCACCCATTCTCTGAGGACTCTGGGTGGCTTACAACAATTGGCAGTATTCTAAATAGCCTGAGGACAATCCAGGTCCTCATTTTACCCACCTCGAAAGGATGGAAGGCTGAGTCAACTTTGAACCAGTGAGATTTGATCAGCTGATCTGCTGAACTAGCAGTCAGCTGAAGTAGCTGCAGTACAGCACTCTAACCACTGCGCCACCTCGGCACCTGTACTGAAGTCAGATGAGCTGTATTCAAGAACTGGTCTAGCAAATGTTTTGTATCCTCTAGTTTGTAGTACATTACCAGAGGAGAAGCTATGCAAGATTAGGTTAATAACTCTTAATGCCTTTTTGCCAATGTTGTTACAGTGGGCTCTGGTACTTAGATCTTTAGAAATGAGTACTCCAAGGTCCTTGACAGAGTGAGGGTCATCTACAGGGTCATGTCCATCTAATTTGTATTTTATGTTTTGATTTTTTTTATCAATGTGCAAGACAGAGCATTTGTGGGTTGAGATTTGAAGTTGCCACTTGTTAGACCAATCTGACGCATAGTCAAGGTCTTTTTGAAGAGTGATTGCTTTGTCGGTGGTGTTGAATAGTTTAACATCATCAGCAAAGAGAACACAGTTGCTTTTAATATGATCACAAAGGTCATTTATGTAAAGAATAAAGAGTGTTGAATCTAAAACACTGCTTTGTGGAATACCACTATTAACATGTACAGGATTTGATAGAGTGCTTCCTATTTTGACCACTTGTTGTCTGTTTGACAGGAAGGCAGCTATCCATTTATGTAGGAATCCAGAAATGCCATAGGATTCTAGTTTTAGAAGTAATTTGTCGTGTACCACTGAATCAAAAGCTTTACAGAAGTCTATGTAAACTGCATCTATTGCTTTGCCCTGATCGAGATGTGTAGTCCATATGTTTTTGCAATTAGTTGTAGATTATAGGACAATTTTTTTCTGAAACCAAATTGTTTGTTAGAAAGTAGGTTGTTGGTCTTTAGGTGGAGGGTAATAGATTGGTTAATGATTGATTCCATGACTTTTCAGGTGATGCAACATAAAGAGATTGGTCTGTAATTTTCATCTAGGCTAGGGTCTCCCTTTTTGAAGATAGGGATGACCTTGGCTTATGACCATTGGTAGGGCAAGGTGCTGGTACTGAAAGATTTTTCCAAAATTATGCTTAGAGGTTCTGCAATTGCAGTGGAAAGCTTTTTAAAGAAGTATTTACATAGTCCATCATGTCCAATAGATAGAGATGGTTTTAGATTGCGTAATGCCTTTTCAACATTGTCTTCTGTAAAATCAATATATATATAAGATCACTGTAATCTTTGTAATTGTCGTATGACTGGGAAATATTGGGTATGTGTTGTTGCTGTTTACAAAGACTATGTGTTTGAATGTTAATTTTTATTCAACAGATTTTTCAGTTAGAGTAAAATAGGCAGGAGATGTCCCTATGCAAGGATTTCACTAGTGACATGAGAAGAGGGAGGGAATAATCTAAGATACTTAAGCAATAGAGGAAGCATACTTTATCACATCCTCCTAATTGAATGATCCTAAACCAGACATAATGGAAAATAATATATTAATTGTATTTTATTTAGAAATTTGGTATTCTTCTTATCCATCTTTCCCTACACTTTGTGTTGTTTCTGAGTGATGCTCACTAAAGCTTCAAAATACAGTTAAAATTAAGATATTGTTATTTGAAGTGAGTGGTTTTACTGAAGAGTGTTTGCTTAATATTAGAGCTAAGCCAAATTGGGTTTTATTTTTTGCATGGAAAGTGATGTTCATGTAATCCTGAGCCAAGAGAACAAGCATTGTTATTTGCTACAGGGAAAGTGTCTTTAGGCCAAATGGGCAACCTGAACCACTATGTTGTCATTTGGCATCCCAATTTGACTTTGTCCCCTTAAAGGCCCTCTTATTACAATTGCAAAAATAGGCATCACAATTCCCCACCACTCTAAAGCAGGAAACAGACAAAAATGGCCCTATGTGTGGTAAACAGATTTCATTTAGACATCTTAAAAATAATTCTGAAACTTTCCTTCAAAAATCTAGGAGAAATTCTAGGTTTTTCTTCAAAGAAAAACCAGAAAGTCCAGTTGCCTCTAGGAGAAATGGTGCATTGACCTATTGCATTAATCTGAATATTGCCGTTTATTAAAGGTAGCTTTCTTTTGGGGAGGGAAGGGCAAAATATCTGACAGGATTCAAAGATCTCCTAGTCCTGCTGATTTAAAAACAGCCGAATTAGAAATAGTCAAATTGGATTAAATTGAATAACAGGCACACTACAAACTGGTGTGACTAGGAGAAGAGGGGGGTTAGGAAACTTTGCAAAAGGCAGATCTGAAATAGAAAAGCAATTGGGGGCAGGAAGCTGTGTCTTTAGAGAAAACAGAACTAGATATGACAGCAGCCAGATAGCCTTGCAAAAACATTTTTCAACAGCAGCTCTGCAGCCAGAGAGTACACAGGCTAAGATGTCTACAGCTGCTCTCCAGCCTAGGGCTGTGTAACCCACTATGGATTAACTGATTTATTAAACTCTATCCATTTCTGCTTTTTAATTTTATTAGAGACTTACCTTAAACCCTGGCTACTCGAATTTACCTCTGGTTATTTGAATTATTCCTATCACTGCTTTTTCCATCACTAGCAAGTGCATTTTTATCAGCATTTCTTGTTTACGTTCTCCAGCTGTTTTTTTAATTCAGCCTTTTACCACGTTTTGAAGGAATAGAGTAAAATTGGGTGCAATTGGAAATGTATAATGCTTTAGGTCAGAGCTTTCTTCAGAGTGCATTGGTGGCAGCAAGAATTCAGAATGATTTGGAAATTCCGTGGTCTTTCTTTCAGAGCATTGGAAAGACAGTGGTTGGAGATTATTGTGCTTGATAGAACCAGTCGCTTTTCTGAAAAATCAGAACGCGCTATGCTGAACACACTAGGATTTATTTCGGCCCAGATAGTGAGGAAATGCTTTTATGAACAATACATTTAATTAATAATATGTTAAAGAACGTAATCCAGACATTCTAAAAGGCTTATTTCGGTTGAATAAAGCTTGACTGTTGAAACAATACAAGGGTTAATATGCTGTACCTCACATGTGAATAATCTGCATGTGTGTTAAGAATAGAAATCTCTTAACGTAAAGATGATTGCATGTCTATGTGGAATATACTATGAGAATATGCCTGGACCTATCTTTCCATGAAGGAGGAGGAGTAAGAAAAGGCTTATTCATATCAACAAACAGACCATAGCAGTGGGTCTGGGAGGCCTTTTACTCTGTCTTTGGGCAATGCAGGGAATCTTAGATTCAGTACTTGGTTTCTGTGATGGATGCTGCCTATTCTTTCCATACTGTCTTTTAGCAATACACCATTGCTTGCCTGTATTTTCAGATTGCTGTAGCTACTAATTAACATCTATGGAGATTCTCAATCATCCAGTCCATGGTTACCCCAAAAGTGCTTTCCCAAAAGGTAATTAGATTTTCTTGGTTTTTTTCCCCCTGGAAAATATTTCGCTTCTCACCCAAGAAGCTTCCTCAGTTCTAACTGATGAGTGGGAAATGGAAGAATTTATATTCTTTGCAGTCATCTGGGTCATTATCTGTGTCTTCAGGGTCACCTGAGTGGTGCAAATGGGTGTGGAGTCTTCTCTGATCTGCCGAAAGGACTCTGTGGTAGACTGGAGATAGATGATCTTGTATCCCTCCCCTCGGTTGAGAGAGGGCTGTTCAATTTTGACATAAATGGCCTCGTGTTTTTTTTTTTTTTGACATAGATAGCCTTTTTCAATCCAGTGGTCCTGTCTATCCAAAATGTGGTCTTTGCTGTTTTCAAAAGGGTGGCCTTTGTCTTTTAAATGCAGATGGACTGCTGAATCTTGTCCTGATTGATTTGTTCCTCTATTTTGTGCCATGCGTTGGACTGCTGGTTTGAAAGAGGGGTCAAAGAGGCCATCTATGTCAAAATTAAACAGCCCTCTTTCAATGGGGGGGGGGGGGAGTATGACATCATCTATCTCCAGTCTACAACACAACTCTTTTCAGCAGTTCCAAGAAGGCTTCACACCATTTGCATTAATCAGGTAACCTGAGGACACAGATAAACCTCCGAGGGGCCTCAACAACTGTCTAAAAGAAAGCAAATGACCAGCTGTCTGCAAGTAATATACATCCTTCCATTCCCCATCATCCAGTCAAAGCTAAAAAAGCTTCTTGGATGAGAAGTGAAATGTCTTCAAAGAAAAACCAGAAAGTCCAGTTGCCTCTTGAAAGAAGCATCTTTGAGACAACTATGACCTCGATGACTGAGAATCTCCACAGACATTTTTAAAACATTCCTTTTCTTGAAGGTTGGATTATCTCCAATATCCTTTTTCATTTCTGGATTTTGTTTTGTTTGGGCTGAATAAGATGAGTATATACACGCTCATATCCTCTATTCTCACATATTCTTTGTTATCTATTTTACAATGATGGGAGAAATACAGAGTGAATTTCCAGCGTTTCATTGTTTCCATGTCATAAAGCTGACTCACGGGCCTTAGGCTTCTTCCAGGATTTGTATAGCATTCCAGTTCTGACACTCTTTGGCTTAGCTGCCATATCATCCTCCCTTCCATTTGGCAGGTAATTTTAAAAGCCTGCCACATGCAACTGTTTTGAAACAGATTCTGGGAGATGTGAATGGGATGTATCAAACAATCCAGTGGGAACACAATGAGATTTAGGTTCCCTAAGGTCTCCTGTTACATTGCCATAAAGAAAGGTCTCCTGTGACACTGCCATAAAGAAAGAAAGAGAAAGCACCTGGCAATTATAGGTATTATCCCCTCCTCCCTGTTTGAAACTTTCCCTGACTCTTTGGGTTCTTTATATAGGATGGTGATTCCTTAATTAATGCAGTTGCCTTTTAAAAACCTTAAGTAGTCAGGATTGCATATTCTAAGATCAGATGTACAGGCAGAAAGGTATCCAGGGAATGCCCGTTATCCCAAACCTGAATTTTGACAGGGTTTTTTTTTTTCTGAAATTAAAATAGCTGGGTTAGCTTTTTAGCTCCGAGTGACTCTTCAGAAATATGAAAGCTTCTGCTTTTGTGTGTAGTTCTAATCCCTAGAGTCCCTACCTACTAGAAGTGGGTAGACCTTCAGGCTACATATTTCTTGGTCTGCCCCAACAGAGAACATGCAGAGAGTTCTGCTTCTGGAAAAACTCCTGTCCACAGCTGGCGGAAGACCCTGAAATAAGACATTGGCAAGCAGGGCGCAAGGAGTTTTCGATTTACTGGTTCTAATCCCTTATCTATTTCCCAAAAGATTTTTTTTTCCAAACTGGAAAAAGAGTCTGACATTGTGAAAAAGGAAATATGCACGCACACATCAAACTTACCTACTGTTTCTCTCCTGGCCAGAGCAAGCTAGGAGAGATTGGGATACAGTGTGAGTGTCAGCTGTTCTCTAAAACAGTGCTTTTCAACTTTTCCCAGATTGTACCACTTTTAGGACATGGCAATATTGGAGTACCAACAGTGGCTTAGCAAGGTGTCAAAAACTTAATGACACCCCCCCCCCCAAAAGAGGAAAAAAGTGATAAAGTACATCCAATTATCACACTTTTAATGGGAAATTTGTGCCTGTTTCTCTGACATAATCTTTGCCCTCGTGGCTGGAGAGGGCTTACTGATAGAATTAAGTCAGATTCCAGCTGAAGACAATTTATTTCCTTAGTTTTTATACAGGCCTGTGCGGCGCTGCCATCTCTTCAGCTCATCCCCCCCCCCCCGTTCACTTGTGTAGGAGATGTTGCGTACCATCTCCCAGGTGTCAAAATACCACCAGTGGTACATGTACCATAGGTTAAAAAGCACTGCTGTATAAGACCAGTGTTTCCCAACCTTACAAACTTTAAGGTGTGTGGACCTCAACACTCAGATGGCTGGGGAATTCTGAGAGTTGAAGTCCACACATCTGAAAGTTTGTAAGGTTGACACTGCAACCATCATAAATGTGAGTCAAATATCTGAATTTTGATCACATGACCATGGGAGCGCTGTAATCGTTGTAAGTGTGAAAAACAGTCATAAGTCACTTTTTTCAGTGCAGTTGTAACTTCAAAAAAATCACTAAAGGAACTACCTGTACTAGATTACAAAAGTAAAATCTGTCGGTGATAAAACATCTATTAAAACTAACTCCAAGGGATCTTGTAGCAATACACTTATTATATTTGCATTTTCCTCTTTCAAATAATTACCTCAATGTAAGAAACTGGGCTAAGCTACTGGAGATCACGTTGGCAGCATACATTGTGGAGTTTAATTCTTTTGTTCCAGTTTCTAAAGCTTGATTAAAATATGTAATTTAAGGCAGCAGGGAAGATCTAGTAGGTTTTTGTGGTGAAGGGAAAGCACCAGTCTCGTCCTATGAAACCCACAGTTCTTGACTCTAAGTGCCTGCAGGCCCAGGGCTGGCTAAGGTTAAGGGTTGCACTGCCAAAAGGACAGGTGTGCTGGCTGGAGAAGGAGGATGGAGATGGCAGATATACTAGTACCTCCATCATCCTGCAGAGGAAGTGATGGAAATTCTTACATCAAGGCCTATATGAATAGTTTCTCAAACTATTCTATAATATCTAGTTGATACCTGGCTTATTTAGCAGAATAACAGAGTTGGAAAGGACCTTGTAGGTCATCTAGTCCAACCTCCTGCTGAAGCAGGAAATCCTACATCATTTCTGACAGATGGCAGTCCAGTCTCTTCTTGAAAGCTTCCAGTGATAAAGCTCCCACAACTTCTGAAGGAAGCTACTCTTCCATTGGTTGAATGTTCTCACTGTCAGAAAATTTCTTCTTATTTCTAGGTTGAATCTTTCCTTGATCAGTTTCCATCCGTTATTCCTTATTCCTTGTTTTTGTTAGGCACTAAATAAAGCTAGTGCCCCTATTGGCATTTTATGTGAGGAAAGGAAAGGGTCAGAGGCTTCACAAATAGGGCTTTGACTGATTGTTGAACCTGCTGGTGTGAAGGAGGATAACAAGTCTCAAACTACTGCTGCTTGCCCCATTTTTCTCCCTTGATTTGAATAGTTTTATGTTTGAGAATTTTTTTAAAAATAATTTTGTATCTTAGGTTTGACCTCCTTTAAAGAGGCTGTTCTATTTTCTGAATGCTTAAAGAATCTGGGAAGAATAAACTACAGCAGGTTTTCTATATCTTTGGCATCCAGAGCTGATTTGTGGTAATTTGTGAGCCAACTACCTACCTCCTCTGTCTATAAGAGATTTTACCACAGCTTTCATTAAATGCTGCATTTTTTTTCATACTGTCAAGGGCTGTAGTTCTGTGCTGAAAACATTCTTATGTCACAATAACCTAGTTGTATTTTATTTATTTATTTGCATCCCACCTTTATTATTATTACAATAAGCAGTGGCACTTAGACTTATATACTGCTTCACAGTGCATTACAGCCCTCTCTAAGCAGTTTACAGAATCAACATATTTCCCCCAACAATCTGGCTCCTCATTTTAACAACCTCAGAAGGATAGAAGGCTGAGTCAACCTTGAGCTGGTGAAAATCAAACTGCTAGCAGTCAGCAGAATTAGCCTGCAATACTGCATTTTAACCACTATGCCACCACAGCTCAAGGTTATTTGTAAATATATCCAGCACATCTTCTTCCTCTTTTCCCCACAACAACAACTCTGTGAGGTGAGTTGGGCTGTGAGAGAGAGTGATTGACCCAAAGTCACCCAACTGGCTTTCATGGCTAAGGCAGGACGTGAACTCATGTCTCTTGCTTTCTAGCCCTATGCCTTAACCACTGGAGCAAACTGGCACTCAATTGTATTTCCTTAAGGGTTCTATGATCCATTTTGTGATTCCCTGTGCCATTTGGGGACTACCTACTATCTACCTCCTCTGGGAATCAACAAATTGTTAGAAAGGCTTGGGGGTGTTCCTGGCAACCTTTCCAAATGACAGGGAGCAATAGGCCTGGCTTGGATACTGCAGTGAATCAAACTTTGGGAGGTAGTTGGTGTAGCCAGTTCTTGAACATTCTGCAATAAAGAGGTTTGCTATTTGAGCTGCTCTCTATCTCCAACTCTTTTTCTTGGAGGACTGATTGGATGAATTTTAAACACTGCCCAATAGTTTATGCAGATTTAACTGTTTATAGGTTAGAATTTACTGGAAGAGGGTGTTTGATAGGGTGAAAATGTTGTGTAAACTCAGTCATTGTCTCTTTTCCATTTCTTTTACAAACTTTTCAAGATCAAGGGACCCAAAATGAACCCACTGAAATTATAAATCTCAACTATATGAATAAAGATATGAATGCAGCTGTATATTGAATAGATTAGCTTCAATTAGTCTAAATGAATTATTGAGTGAATTTTTAAATTGATCTGCAGACTGCCTGTTAACAAAAAAGAAAAATCCCAAGCTGACAAATGTACAAGAACACGGAAAAGATGATTTCAAAGTAGTAGAGGATAGACAATATCTGATTTCAGTGAGGCGAGAAAAATAATTATTATAAAATATAATTCAAGGACTAGATAATATAAAATACTGGATTAACAACTTTATTTTACTACTTTATTTTAATCTGACTTGCTGTGCCATTGCTTGGCTGATATGTTCCAATCGATTGTTTCTCCCTGTTTTTCTCCTGCTAGCAGAAATAAACATTAGGGACTGTGAACAATGCTTTTTAGTGTTATTTTAAAAAGATCCTTAGCATTTTCTCCCGTGAGAAGATGGATCTTACAACCAAAGTTTTACCTTCTGATTTTTGGTGTGCTTGGATAACCTTGAGACCCTGAGTCACTTAGTATATTAAAGTATACTTATTTATCCTCTCTACTGGAAAGAAGAATCCAAAATAGCTACCATCCAAAGAAGAATTCTAACATTTTAACAGGAAAGTTACCCCTATGAGCAATCTGAATTGACTTTTTCACACCACACCCGGGGTAGTGGGTTTTTTTTTTTATCTTGTCTGTTTCCTTGCAATTTTTTTGCCTTAAGAATTCATGTTATGACTAATGCTCTTGAAAAGCCATGCAACTGATGCTGAATGAGCACATCATAAAACTATCAATTTATATTAATTGAGCTTCAACAGTTTTCTTTGTAAATCATATGGGGATTGTCTTCCAGCATTTGTACACATGACAAAAGGTTAATTGTTTTGTGAAAGACATGAAAAAGGGCACCTTGACGGCTCTGGATAGAAAGAAAGCAATTAAATCTTAACTGTGGAAATTCACCTGTTTCAGTTTGGAGGTGGCATATTTCTTTTTTTAAGAGATGAGTTTATTTTTCAATTATTATTAGTTTGAGTTTGAGTATGCATCAGTCCATATAGATCATATGTGGACACAATCACAGGAAAAAAAATTCTCCTTAGGGCAATAATGACTGCATTCCCCCCCACCCCCCACCCCCACCCCATACATTTTATAAAAATGATATTGGCTGGATTGCTGTGTAATATGCATAACATTCTGTTGGCTTTTTGTCAATATCTTTAATTTTTTGCACGCATTCATGCAAACCCATTATGCTACTTCCTTTTGGGATAAGTAATGTTATGGAATGGGCAGAAAAGGAAATAGTAACACACAAAGAGACATACACATCTGGCATAAAATGAAACAGAAATAAAATTAATTTACACTAATTTCAATGCCCACACCTTTATATCTTTCCAGGGGTGAAATCCAATTTTTTTCCCCTGCCAGTTCTGTGGGCATGGCTTGGTGGGCAAGGATGCTGCAAAATCTCCATTCCCTCCCCTCCCCTCCCCTCCTGGGGAGGGATATTGCAAAATCTCCATTCCCACCCCATTCTGGGACCAGCCAGAGGTTGTATTTGCAAGTTCTACAAATTACTCAAAATTTCCGCTACCGGTTCTCCAGAACCTGTCAGAATTTGCTGGATTTCACCCTTGCATCTTTCCCATTTCCAAACACAACTGGTGTTCAGAATGGAGACATTTATAGTATGCTGAGCTTCTGTTAAAATAAACTAGACTTCTCCAAAACAAACAAACAAACAAAAAAACCCAACAACCCCACAAGGTCTGCGTATTTGATTCCCCAAGGCAAGGTGGCCTTTATTGTTTCAGCTGGGCTCAGAGAGGATTTTCCACTACATTTGATGGCAGCTAAAAGCTAATTTTCAGGAAGGGAGATTTTGACCTGGAGCTCTTGCAAAAGTGTAGTCTTATTGCAGTGGCAGGTTTGTTCCTGACCCGAGAAGACCTCAGACAGAGACAAGCCTTTAGTCCTGAAGTGTCTGGGAGGTCTCCAATGCAAGTACCAACTAGGTTTAGCCATACTTAGCTCTTTGGGATTCAACTAGGGTCAGATAGATGTTGCCGCTTGCTGTAGACAAAATCAGTCCAGCCCACTAAGAAAAAAAAATGAATCCCTCTGCCCCCAGTTTCTAAAGGAAAGACTTCATAACAAGCTGATATGGCTTAAGCATAAGTTAAATGCTTTCCTGGGAATGGACTTAATCAGAAAACACTCCTTGAAAGTGTTAAAGAAAGCAGAGAGGATATTTCCTAGTCTGTTTCTCCTTAAATTGAGGTTCATCAGGCCCATTAAGAATCTCCTACCCTTCCATGTTTCCTTCTTGTCCAGGGCTCCAAATGGATCTCAAATCAACCTGGCTGAAATCCCTGTGGGCTTTCCGATTCCTAGCCCAGTGCCTTAACCATTAGACCAAATGGTCTCTCTTTAATTAAAACAACATGCAATGTAAATGAAAAGAACAAAACAAAATTAAAGTAGGAGAGAAAAACAACAAAAAGGGTAGGTGATGTTCAGGGGTGGGTTCTAAATTTCTTTTACTACCGGTTCTGTGGGCGTGGCTTATTTTGTGGGCGTGGCTTGATGGTCATGTGACAATTCTTTAGGATTTAGCAGAGATACTGGTCTACCAGGCTTTTAACTGCTTGCAGAGCTATACCAGTCTACCCATTTATTTCTGCAGGCACTGGTCTACTCATGTATTTTTGCAGGCACTGGTCTACCCATTTATTTTTGCAGGCACCGGTCTACTCATTTGTTTTTGGAGGCACCAGTCTACCACCAAACTGCCTTTTACCACTGATCAGCTGTAGGGCGGCCCTTTGAAGCCCCACGGCAAGTGTTTAAACAGTTGTTTTCTTTATAGCTCATCAGCTGGGACTCAGGAGGCAGCAACAGGAGGCAGCAACAGATTGGGGGTGGGGCCAAATAAAAAGTAAGAATAATGTGTGTGGGAGGGGGGAGAACCAGTTCAGTGACATCATATTGTCACCGCTACCGGCTCCGCGGAACCGGGCGGAACTGGGAAGAACCCACCACTGGTGATGTTACAAAAAAGGCCTTCAAAAAATTCTTTGAATTAGATCCTAAATGTTACAAAGGAGGGATCCAGTGCAACCTCCATGGGAGGATCCATTCTGGCTTTGGTCACCCACCTCCCAGAATGTGAAACAACCAGAAGTTCCTCTCTATATGATCTAACAAGCTGGCTGGAAGAAGTCTGAGCAAAGGGAACTGCATTTGACACAAAATGCAACAGAAAAAAAGCTTCACTCCCTCTGGAGACAGATCAATTGCAACCCTGAAAATTTTGATTTTTTCCTGCTAGGGTCAACTGTCCAGCTGGCAAATCCAGAAAAAGAAACTCCTGGGACATTATTTATTAGAGAGTATTAAACGTTACTGAATAAAGCACATTGGCACAGAAGAAGCAAAACCAGCTCTTGCCTCCAGAAGTTGTGAATGCTCCAACACTGGAAGTTTTTAATAAGTTGTTGGATAACCATTTGTCTGAAGTGATGTAGGGTTTCCTGCCTAAGCAGGGGGTTGGACTAGAAGACCTCCAAGATCCCTTCCAACTCATTCTATTCTATTCTATTCTATTCTATTCTATTCTATTCTATTCTATTCTATTCTATTCTATTCTATTCTATTCTATTCTATGACCACTGTGAACTGGTGACCTCCATACGTGACTGAATTCAACTCCCAAAATTTGTGGCAGGAATCATGAATTCCTAAGACTAAGGGAGACATATTTTGAGAGCATCAAAGTGAAGAAGTCCACCATATTTACAACAAAACATTTTTAAACAGGTTAAGGAAACATGGTGCAAACTGATAAACAGAACAATGTTCTCAAAAGATTAATTTCAAGAGCATTGCATATTTCTAATTTATTGCCTCCTTTCTTTTGGCTTCTTTTGTATTTTCATCTTGGCATATAGAGAAAATAAAGTATAGTCAGAAATGAGAAGTTGATATAAATATTACCAGTAAGTATAAAACAGTGGAACAGTGGAAAAATGCATATGACTTCAGCAAAATTTCTGGCTGTGTATGACTGGGCAGTAGATACCCAGAGAGGTTAGAATCACCATGGGCAGATCAGTTTGGGAATATATCCTTTGCAGAATAAGATAATTATGTTATGAAAAACTGGCAAAATGCATATGATTGTAGCAGACGCTTCTATATTTGCCTAACAGCAAGTAACTGTCAAAATTATTTCTCTTCACTTAAACTGGAGGGAAATGAAAATCTGCTGGAGGAGTATTGAGAGAAAAGTCATGAAAATGAGAACTTCGCAGAGACATGCTCAATAGAGTTTAGTATTTACATCCTGTTATGCTAATCTGCATACATTTTAATTTTGAAGGGAAGTTTGCTGGTACCATCAGTTTTGGTGATCAATGGAGAAAAAACAGGATTATGTATAATAGCTGATGCTTTGCTAGATATGATTTTGTTCACTGGTTAAAGTCTTTGGAGGAAGTGGTTTCATGTCTCACCATTGAGTAGATACCATGGACAGAACCTGTGTGATCCTGGCCTTAGGTCAGTGATGGCTAACCTTTTTGCTGTCACGTGCCAAAAGTGGGGGGAGCGTGGAGAGATCATCCACGTATGTGCCCACACCCATAATTCAATGTGCCCTGCCCCTGCACATGTAAGTGGGCGCCCCCCCCACTTTTAGCACGTGATGGCACAGTGGGCCTGGTAGGCCTGTTTTTCACCCTCCCCAGGCTCCAGAGGCTTTCTAGGAGCCTGGGGAGGGCGAAAATGGCCTTCCCCACCCCCATGGAGGCCCTCCGGAGGCCAGAAACAGCCCATTTTCCAAATTTCAGTTCCAGTGGGGCTGAAAGGCCCAAAAATCAGGTGTCTGGTGCACACATGCGTGCTGGAGCTGAGCTACGGCAATGCTCGCATGCCCACTGATATGGCTCCGTGTGCCACCTGTGGCACCCGTGCCATAGGTTCACCATCATGGCCTTAGGTTAAGAAACTTCATTTTTCAGAAGGGCCTCAAGGAAAGTTAATTCAGTACTTGCTCTCTTTTAGTGATGAATAAATAATGCCCCTTTTAATGCATTTTGCTCCAAGTTGGAAAGCATTATGAAAATAAAGATTGCATACCACTGTTGAATTCGGTCTGATAAGACAGTTTGACCTAATGATTAAGAAACCAAGTTAGAAAGCAGGAGATCATGTGTTCAAACCCCACCTTAGCCATGAAAGTCAGCTGGATGACTTTGGGCCAGTCACTCTTTGCCAGCCCAACTCACCTGGTTGTGGTTGTGAGGGAGGAAGGTGTTCGCAGCTTCGAGTTATTTATAAAAATAATACAGGTGGATATAAACAAATGGAAGGAAGGAAGGAAGGAAGGAAGGAAGGAAGGAAGGAAGGAAGGAAGGAAGGAAGGAAGGAAGGAAGGAAGGAAGGAAGGAAGATGATCAATTGTAACAGTAGAGTAAAGCATGTATTTCTTCCTCTATGGAATGGAGATGCCTGTAATGAGGCAAATGAATTGCTAGGAAATGGAAACACTATACCAGGGGTGTCAAACTCGCATCGTCATGGTGTCATCGAGTGACTTTTTCCCACTTCACTAAATCAGGCATGGGCATGGCCAGCATGTGACGCATCCAGCCTGTGGATTGCAAGTTTGACAGCCCTGCAGTGTACACTACCCAGGAAGTTATCATTTAACAACCATAATCAGTGCGGGCAACTCAGTTATTAGGTGAAGCAGTTACTAAATGAAGCTGCAAGCATACTTACAATCTTACTTCAACTCTCTTTTGCTAACATACCTGAATAATTTCTCAGTGTGATGATTCAGCACAAAGTAACATTTTCATCACTGTTGTAACTGCAAACAGTCACTGTGTAAAGCAGTTTATTTAAGCCTTTTTCTATAAAATTAAGTATCACTGATTTTAAGAGATAGCACTAAAATGTATTTAAAGTTTCTCCAATACTGGGATGATTTTTATTTTTATTTATTTGTATTCAACATTTGCATTTCAGGGTTCTCAGACTTTGACCTTTTATGCCATCTCCTCCTCTGTAAACATAACTTTATGGCTTTCCGTCCTTTAATTTTCACCAAGTATCTGCTTATTACTCTATATTCAGGTCATTTCATTTTAATGATTTTTAAAATAATCCCTTTATAAGAAATGACATTAAATTATATCCTGTTTAAGCTCCCTTCTAGGGCTGCAAAAAGCTTTAAATGGGTCCTTTCCAGATCTCAGTACTCTAAGTGCAGATCATACAGATCACAATTTTACTATTAAATTCTGCATAATGTGGGCCAGTGTACATTTCTTGACAATGAAAATTTACAGATTGCAATAGCAATGGCACTTAGACTTATATACTGCTTTACAGCCCACTCTAAGCAATTTACAGAGTCAGCATATTGCCCCCAACAATTTGGGTCCTCATTTTACCCACCCTGGAAGGGTGGAAGGCTGAGTCAACCTTGAGCTTGGTGAGATTTGAACTGTCAAATTGCAATCAGCAGTCAGTCAGCAGAAGTAGCCTGCAGTACTGCACTCTAACCACTGCACCACTGCGGCTCAGATGTTCATCTAAACATGTACTATTTTAAGAAGAGATGGTAGCATGGTTACAAATGCCACCAGATTCGTTCTGGTGCCCAGTGGGTCTCTGTGGAACTGTTTCTCATTTTTTTGCTGTCTGTGCTAAATGTCTTAGAATACTGTCAGAAAACCATAATTCTGATCCAACTATTTTCTGCTGGTGATGAGGCATTCTTCACTGGACAGACCAAGCTTGTCAGCCAATTCCAAGCCTATGTTGATACCTCCTAAAATCTAAAGACCAGAGGCAGAAGGACAATGAAAAGAAGGACTAGCAGTGTTTCAATATCTAAGGGGCTGCCACAAAGAAGGGGAGGTCAACCTATTCTTCAAAGCACCTGAAGGCAGAACAAGAAGTAATGGATCAAGGAGAGAACCAACCTAGAATTAAGGAAAATTTCCTCACAGTTAGAATAATTAGTGGAATGACTTGCCTCTATCAGTTGGGGGTGCTCCAACACTGGAGATTGGACAACCATTTGTATGAAATAGTATAGGGTCTCCTGCTTCAGCAGGGGTTGGACTAGAAGGTCCCTTCCAACTCTGTTATTCTGAAAAGTCATGCTGAGTCCAACACTACCTAAAACAAGTAAAAAAAATCTTTTGAAAGTTTTGATTTTAAAGATGGATTAGGACACTTTCTACTTCAAGTCAACATAGAATGTTTTGGACAGGTGTTCTACTATTCTTTCCTCATCCCTGCTTCTATGTATTATGACAATATTTTTATCCAAAGATCTATGGTAATAAAAATCTTGATAATATTCAGATGTAACTTGGAACATTGCTGTCATATCATCCCAGTCCTCCTTTTCATTGTCATAAGTCATAATTTTATTTTGTCAAGCATATATATGATAACAGTAAAAGTATAAACATAATTTGAATACATGAAAAGAGTAAGTAAAAAGGAATATTAGGACAGGGATGGTAGGCACGCTGGTGCACTTATGCACACTGCTTACAGACCTCTTAGGAATGGGGTGAGGTCAACAGGAGACAGTTTAAGGTTAAAGTTTTGGGGGGTTGGGGAAGAAACCCCAGAGTCAGGTAGTGCATTCCAGGCATTGACCACTCTGTTACTGAAATTATATTTTCTGCAATCAAGTTTGGAACGGTTTACCTTGAGTTTGTATCTATTATTTGCTCGTGTATTGTTGTGGTTGAAGCTGAAGTAGTCATTGACAGGAAGTACATTGTGGCAGATAATTTTATGTCCTATGCTTAGGTCAGACTGAAATTGGCATAGTCTGGTGTCATAAGGTATTTTATTGCAGTTAGAGGAATGGAGGACTCTTCTCGTAAAATATCTCTGGACTCTCTCGGTTGTATTTATGTCTGATATACAGTGTGGGTTCCAGACAGATGAGCTGTATTCAAGAATTGGTCTAGCAAATGTTTTGTATGCTCTAGTTAGTAGTACAACATTACCAGAGAAGAAGCTACGCGAGATTAGATTAACAACTCTTAATGCCTTTTTGGCAATGTTGTTATAGTGGGCTCTGGCACTTAGATCATTAGAAATGAGTACTCCAGGATCCTTGACAGAGTGAGGATCATGTCCATCTAATTTGTATTTTATGTTTTGATTTATTTTTTTTTTGCCAATGTGCAAGACAGAGCATTTGTGGGTTGAGATTTGGAGTTGCCACTTGTTAGACCAATCTGACACATAGTCAAGGTCTTTTTGAAGGGTGGTTGCATTGTCGATGGTGTTGAATAGTTTAACATCATCAGCAAAGAGAACACAGTTGCTTTTAATATGATCACAAAGGTCATTTATGTAAAGTATGAAGAGTGTTAGATACATTGTCCTTGTGAATGACCTTAAAACGGTCTGCTGTCTTTGCCATTTTTATCCTTTTTTAAAAACCTGTATGGGATAAAACCCATGATTTGACAGGAAACATTTTGATGCTTCCCCAATATAGTTTATGGATCAATGATTTTTTAAAAATTGAATTTCAAAAGAGTTTGAATTGAACTGATGTGTCCTCGAATCAGAAATCTGCCTTTTATGAATCTGGAATCTCTCATTCAAATTCAATTAGGTTTGATTTATACAGGTCTCATTCCTATCTCAAAGTATTGATTGTTCCTTTTAATTGCTAATTATAAATAATTCTCTTACCGGATCTTTTGCTTCTGCTGAGGGTATGAAGAATTATGTGCAGAAAAGGTTACCTCCTTGGCAGAACCTCTCTCCTTGGCAAACAAATGCGAGCTATTTTCAAGCTTTTTATAAACTAATCTGACCAGGAAAAGCATTCCCTAGCCAGCTGCATATGGTTTACCCACTGCTTGAACTATTTGTGTGAAAGGCAGTAAATATAAGTATCAAGGACATATAATTCCTGTGGATAGTGCACTGTTTGGATTGCTGGCACCTTATGTAAACAGAACTCAGACAAGAGCCAACACACAACCAACAACACCAGAACTCCAAAAAATAAAATGCTTTAGACTTTATTTAGAAAGAGGAAACTGTGAAGTGAGACTCTGCATATTGAGAACCCCCAGTCAAAACACCAGCTCTACTTAAAACAGTGTAACGGAAGCATACCATGGCAATTAATTCAAATGAACAACAAAAGTGTGATTAATACTTTAACTTGTTGCAGTGACTAATGCAGGTGACTTCTCTAATGTGCTGCCCTGAATCTGAAAGGGAACAAAGGGATCGGTTGCTTCAAATTGTTCTGGTAGTTGAGGCCAAAGGAGTTGTGTATCACTCACAGCTAATTTTAGGTGAGCATCTTTTGCAAGGGGCATGGCCATGCGTTAGTAGAGCTTTGTCCATGAAACAGATGTAAATTTCATGAAACTATCTGCACTCATATTTTGGCAAGAATGAATTAATGTATCACTTCTTTGTTGCCACAGAGAAGAGGAAGTCCTAACTATTCTTCAAAGCACCTGAGGGCAGGACATGAAGCAATGGGTGGAAACTAATCAAGAAGGGAAGCAAGTTAGAACTAGGGAGAAATTTCCTGACAGTTACAACAATTAATCAGTGGAACAACTTGCCTCCAGAAGTTGTGAATTCTTCAACATTGAAAGTTTTTAAGAAGAGATTGGACAACCATTTGTCAGAAATGTTATAGAGTTTGCTGCCTGAGCAAGGGATTAGCCAAGAAGACCTCCAAGGTCCCTTCCAAATCTGTTATTCTAGTTCTACTATATTGAGAAAGGAAAAGAATAAGATACGAAAAAAATATTGTTAGACTGAAAAAAAAAAGATTTAAAAAATCTTCATTTAATCTACTTTTTCAAATTTCTGTGACAATCTGGTAAATTTTTATTTTCGTGATTTGGAGAAAACCCACATATTTCTGAAAACTTGATTGTTTTGACTTTCCCTTTCCCTTTTTTACATCTTATCTTAAAAATACACTTTAAAAAACCCAAATATAATTGAGTTGGACTTTGGGGGGATAATTATTCTTATAAATATATATTAATAAACTTGATAACACAGTTGTGGTTGATTCAGTTCAGTCAACAAGATTCTAAAACACATAGGGTTAAATCTATTGTTATTAGACTTACTAAAATGTGTTTTAAAATAATATAAATATTAAGGATGGGGAGATAAGTTTTGAGTAGTGCCTAAGTTGTCAAACCTCTGTAAGTGCATCATAAGAAACTATTCTTCCTATAGTTCAAAATGAAGTTGAAAATGCTCTTAAATTCTTTCTCTATGATCATTGAATGGTTTGTTTTAATATTAAGACTAGGTTGGAAAAAGATAAATTATAAAACTATTATCTAGCTCCATACAGAAAATGTTCATTGATTTTTGAGGTTACTTACAAGCGTACCATTTGAAATGGATTGATTTGAGAGATGGATTATCAATACTCAAACATTAAATGCTGTGTTGTATACCTTACACCAGTTTACATTTTATCGTTACCTTCTGTAAAGACAATATTGAAGTTAATCAGACATACACTATGTAGTGATTGGAGCAGCAAAGAAGGAATAGCTCTTTATTAACAGAGTAATGATTAAATATAAAGTGTCTGTGTTAGATAGAATTAAAATATGATGTACAATACCAATTGAGGGCCATCCAGTATAAGAAAGAGTTGGTGTACAAGGTGTACTCTTGTTTACAATGATCCTGCATTGGGGAATTAACATTTTCTGCTGCTGATGACTATCAAAACCCATCACTTCTACAGAATGACATTTATTTATTTATTTATTTATGTATGTATGTATGTATGTATGTATGTATGTATGTATGTATGTATGTATGTGATTTATATGTCACCATTCTCCTGAAGGATTCAGGACGGCTTACATACAGTAATCATCAATACAAATCACAGTGTTGAAATTAAAATAAAGTTAAACCCCCCCATTAAAACCATATTAAAATTATAAAATTGTACAACCCCACAATCAGATTATTGCTGGAACAGCCACGTCTTTAGTTCGCGGTGGAAGGAGAGGAGGTTGGGGGCCATCCTGAGCTTGGTGGGTAGACCATTCCAGAGGGTCGACGCTCCGACAGAGAATGCCCTCCCCCTGGGCAATGTCCAGCTGACATTGTTTGGCCGACGGCACCTTGAGGAGGCCAACTCTGTAGGAGCTCACCGGATGATGGGAGGAAGGCAAGTGATGGTCCTGTAAGTACCCCGGGCCTAAGCCATGTACGGCTTTATAGGTAAGCACCAGCACCTTGAAACGGACCTAGAGAGCAACCTGTAGCCAGTGCAGCTCGCGCAGAAGAGGTGTAACACGGGAGTAATGAGGAGCCCCCGTAACTACCCACGCAGCCGCATTCTGGACTAGCTGGAGCCTCCGGATACATCCCAAGGGCAGCCCGCTGTAGAGGGTGTTACAGTAATCCAACCGAGAAGTAACGAGGGCATGAGTGACCATGGTGAGGGCATCTTGGTCCAGGAAAGGGCGCAACTGGTGCACAAGATTAACTTGTGCGAAGGCCCCCCCTGGTTATGGCCATCAGATGGTCAGTCATGGACAGACGAGAATCCAGGAGGACACCCAGATTGCGGACCCTGTCGGAGAGGGTAAGAGTCTCCCCTCCAATCACTAACGATGATATTTCTAGATCCCGAGATGCCAGCACCCACGGATTCGGATAGGGAGGATCTCCAACTACCCTCCAGGTGTCTTTTCTGATGCTTCATTTCCCTAAGCTCTGCAGTAAACCATGGAGCCACTCGGGATGTGCGTTGGATTAGAGGCCGCATAGGCGTGATTCGATCCAGGACTCCTACCGCACCTGTTCCCAGGCCGCAACTAGGGCCTCGGAGGAATCATGGGTTAAGGAGGCAGGAAATGACCCAAGCTCTATCAGGAACCTTTCAGGTTTCATCAGGCACCTGGGGCGGAACCAACTCACTGGTTCCGCAACCCAGTGGTGGGGTCTGGCGATAGGAAAGTCTAGCCTAAGGAGAGAATGATCGGTTCATGACAGGAGATTGATGGATAAGGACCCCTCCCCATGATCATTTATTCACTGCCCAGAGAGAAAAATCAGATCAAGTGTGTGTCCTCTTATATGAGTTGGGGCCTGTACAATCTGAGTTAGGTCCATGGCCATCATGGAGATCATGAACTCCCACGCCAACTCAGATGTCTCCCCAGTCAAGAGCAGGTTGAAATCTCCAACAAGCAGAAGGTTGGGGAGTTCCACCGCCAACTCGGCCAAGACGTCTAGTAGTGCGGGCATCTAGTACATGGGTAACCATTAGCACACTTCAGTTCATGTCAATTTGTATCTCTTTCAGTTTGCTGTGGATCCATGAATCCTGTCTAGTTCAGATTTTGATTCATTTTAAAAAAGGATACTGTACTGCTTCTTCACTGAATTAATTACAAGACAAGGAATGCATTTATCAGAAAGAAATTAGTAAGTTATTTTGTGCGTTACCTGAGATTTCCAGGAGAACTTGACAAAACAAATAAAATGGCTATAGTAAGACTCTTGAGTTGAAATTAAGATTATTACTACCATAGCAATACCTAGGTGGGCTGGGGTTGAAATATACTTTATTTATTTATTTATTTTCATCCTGCTACCTGATTTTCTCCCCCTCCCCCAATTTGGCTTGAGATTGGCACAGCTCAGTCCTCTGGTCAAACCAGGAGGCCAAAATTGCTGTTTTGAAACAGCTCCCTCTTATATTGTAACTGGTACCTGATGCACTAAAAGCAAGCAAGCGAGTCTATTTTATTGGCTGACAGAGGACCTGGTAGAAAAGCCTTCAGAGCCTCAGGGAGCCTCAGGGGATGAATTAAAATTAAAATGATTCAGTGTTAACCTTTCCAAACAGCAATATGATTAAGCGTTTTCCCATTTATGTTACTGATTGCTGGATCTTGGTGGAACAGTGACAGGTTTAGCAGCTGCCTTGAATGACATGTCAACCACTTTGTCAATCCCTTGTTCATGCTTGCAGGAAAGCCATTAGCCAAACAAGCCAATGAACTCTGCTAATAATAACTTTTATAATATTAGCATCATACAGTCTAGCTTTCTAAATACCAGTTGGCCAATACAACACAGGAAAGTTGTTGTCTATTTTGTCAATACTGCTAGGAGAATAAGGAACCGAGACAGTATTAGAAGCTGAGCCTGCTCATGAAGTTAATAATCAGTTATATTTAGCCAAATCAGAAACAAAAACTCTTCCTTTTCAATGTGCATACGTCTTGGCAAATCCCCAAAGCCTGGCTTTCTCCACTGCATTTTATCCATTGTCATAATTTTGGCCACGCCTGTTCCTAGAGGAACAGAATATTTTCTTTGAACTTTTCTTTTCTCTCACTATATTTATTTATTGTTTACCTAGTCTGACTTCCAGCAACTGTGCAATTCCCAAATAAAAACAGAAACAGAAACAACAACAACAACAACAACAACAACAACAATATAATAAATAGTGATAAGGAACAAAAATGGCATAATCCAGCAAAACCTCAAGAGGCTCAAAGGGGCTTCAGTAATCTTCACCAAAGACCTGGGAGAAGAACCCCATCTTCAAGGTCCCTGAAAACACCAGGAGAGTGCAGGCTGTTCCAATCTCTGTGGGAATTTTGTTTCTGAGCACAGGTGCTCTGAGCAGCTAAGGGAAGGTGTCCTTCTGGGCTACTGATAGATGGCATTATTTAACTGAAGGAAATTGGAACTTCCCAACCAGTGGTGGGTTTCAAAATTTTTTACTACCGGTTCTGTGGGTGTGGCTTTGTGGGTGTGGCAGTGGAAGGATACTGTAAAATCTCCATTCCCACCCCACACCAGGGAAAAGTTACTACAAAATCCCCATTTCCTCCCAATCAGCTGGGACTTGGGATGCAGAGAATAGATGGGGGTGGGGGCAGTCAGAATTTTTACTACCGGTTTTCCGAACTACTCAAAATTTCCACTACCGGTTCTACAGAACTGGTTAGAACCTGCTGAAACCCACTTCTGATCCCAACTCTACCAGATCTGATCAACCAGGCACATATAATGGGAGACAGGTGGTCTCTCAAGTAACCAGGCCCTATGCCATGTAGGGCTTTATGGGTCATAACAAGCCCCTCGAAGTACATCTAGAAGCAACCATGCCTACACTATATCCCTGCCCACACTGCTGCTTTCTGGACAAGGTGGCTTCAGGGGAACCCCATGTAGAGCATTGCAGGAGACAAGTTGTGAGGTGAGGGCATGAGTGACCATTTGAAGGGCCACCTGATCTAGTAACAATAGCAACAGCACTTAGACTTACATACAGCTTCACAGTGCTTTACAGCCCTCTCTAAGTGGTTTACAGAGTTAGCATATTGCCCCCAACAATCTGGGTCTTCATTTTACCAACCTTGGAAGGATGGAAGTCTGAGTCAACCTTGAGCCTAGTGAGATTTGAACTGCCAAATTGCAGTCAGCCGGCACTCAGCAGAAGTAGCCTGCAGTACTGCTTTCTAACCACTGTGCCACTGCGGCACAGGTGGTGAATTCAAAACATTAACCCTTAGATGGTTAACTGCTTAGGATTCCTCTGCTAACCTTTAAGACTGTTGATCAGAATGTTTGAGTGAATGTTAAATGTTTATTTGCTTTGTTTGCCAACAACTTCAGATTTATTTAATACCACATCTTATTGATTGGATATTACCTACAGTTTCATTTTGGAAGGCATAAGCTTTTAAAATGTCCCTTAATATCTGTTTCAAACAGAACAGTATTGAGGGTAGCCCCAGTTTCCATAAGTGAATGTTTTCACAGTAGCCATAAGTGAATGTTTTCACAAACTATTATCAGGGTTCAGGACCGCAACATTGAAATGAGGAAAATATTATTTCTGGGCTCCTCATTCTGGAAGTCTTCCATGATTAAAAGGAACAGAGTAGCCTCTACAGCAAAATGGGCCATTTTAGAAATGGCCATTTCTTTCTTTCTCTCTCCAATGTCTTGTTCTTTTTTCTCCAGTTACACTCTAAGCCATGCATCTTCCGGCAATGAATTTATTAGATCGTGTGTGTGAGAAAGAAACATTTCCGTTTGATTAAGCGCTCTGTTTCTTCCTTCTGTGGTGTGACCTTGAATAAGATTACGTACAAAAGTGTTACAAGCCATCCTTATTTTTTTGCAGCCTTGATCAAGTTTGTTTAATCGCGTTGATTAAACAGATGTAATGATAATGCTGATGAACCCACTTCTGTTTATAGAGCCATAACGTTTATGGGGGCAAAGCGGTTTTGCATTGGGGGGGTGTCCCCGTTAATAGGAACATTCATCATCAGCCATTTCATTATCAAGGTAATATTCCTGGCAATATTTCATGCTTAACAAGTGCAGCCTAATATTATTCAGGTTAAAGCTTGATTTTGGGTAAAGAACACGAAGACACAAAGACAGGTCCCCGAGTTGAACATTACTGACATTAATTTTGAAAACAAACTAATCGGTTGCTTGAGGTCACAAGAAAACCTCTGGCCCAAAAATGGATGAAGTGAGACCAAAATATTTACCTCATAGCTTCCAGAGATGGAGTTGATGGCTTTGGTGGCTCTGCAGATGTTTTTATCAGTTGTCAGTGATGCCCTTCAGCTGTTTACCTCAGCTTTGCAGGAAGATAATTCTTGCATTTAAAAAAAAAAGAGAGAGGAACCCACTAAGTTTCTAGTACAGGAATCTTTTAGAATCAGTAAATGGATTATTCAATTTTACTCTTCCTAAATTTATTTCATCTGCCACATCACTGCCCAGCAGGCAAGAAATAGCATTGGGCACCATTTTACAGCTCCTTTTTCGAGTTGTCAATTCTTCATATCTTGTTCCTTTTGCCCCTGTTGAAGTTTCACCTCTTAATGTAGCTTTGATACACAATGCATGCTGCTCCTGTTTTTAAAAAACCATGTGTGATGTAACACAGATAGATAGCCTATGGAGAATCCATATGGAAGAAAGAAGCTATTGACAACTTGTCATTTTTATGAAAGTAAGTCAAAAGGATTAAAAAGTTGGGGATCAAAATTGTAAAAGACCAGAGAAGAGAGGAGAATAACTTAAAAATTAGGAAGAGCAAATGGCTTGGTAAGCAGTGACTCATGTCTCGTGACTTGAAAGTGGCATTGGAATTGGATGGATTTGAAGATGTTTGCTTGAAGAGTTCTCCAGAGTTTGCAGTCCAGTTATATAACTCCATTATTCTCAATTTATGTATAAGAACATTTAAAAGGCTAGAGCACTAGAGAACACTTTAGGTAATGGGTGGTTATATGCCTTATGAAATAAAAAAAAAAAAACCCCAATTTAAATAATTTTAGGTATAACCACAAAAAGAAACTGTTGATTTTCTGTAATCAAAGGCCTTTAGTGGGATGATGATAATTACAGAGAAAGAAACAGAAATGTGTGGTTGTGCACACACACACACACACACCAACATACAAAACGAAATTGAGTGTTCACTTGTATTTGTTTAGTTAATTCATTCTCTATCACTTCTACCTGGCCACTTCTACCTGGCATTATGACAATGCAGTTCCTGTTCTTTTCTTTGATATTTTTTTTTAAAGCTTCAGTTTGAAAAGTGTGTTCTTATTTCTGCAAAGGCTTTACATTTTTGGAAGAGGGTAACATAATAATGGGATATTTTGCTGTTTCCACTGTTACGCAGAGTACAGTAGGGGGATCCTAATAGATGCCTTCAGTTCCTCTATTGAAAATGTTAAATGCATTTGTCAGTTTCTGCATCTGAAAGAAAGTGAAAATGGAACCTCAGAGTCAGGATGCCAGCATGAATCTCTGAAAAGAAAAATACATCCTGCAAAGCTTCTGGAGACATCTCTTCTGTGCCATGTGCATGTTAAGATACTAACATATTTCATAGGCTAGGATATATTTCTACATTTACAGTAAGCTTGACAAAGAATTGCAGCTACTCAGAAGAGACAAGGCATTGACTGAGGAAGAAGAGAAATGTATCTTTTGCTTTAAATTCCCCTTTCTATCAAAGATAAATATGAACCTAGCCAGTGAGTTCAAGGCTGAATAGTTCATATTCAATCATTCAAGGCTCTTGAAGAGATTAGTCAACGGCTTGCAATAGCACACACACACACACACACACACACACACACACACACACACACACACAAGAGAGTCCTGCCTCTCTATTGCTTGTGTACTATTTAAGTTGCAATATAAAAAATTGAGGGGAGAAAATATCTTGTCTTGAATAGCAAATTTATTTATTGTAGGAAGTTAGCACCCACCCCTCTCCTAGGAAAGTAAGATATTTTAGGAAATATTAAAAGGGCAGAATATTTTCCCTAAAAGAGAGGCTGAAACTCAGCCCCCCCACCTTTGTCACTAGGCCATTAAGGCCTGCGCTAGTCTATTCTACATAACAAAGATCTACCTCCTTCAGGCAGAGCCATAATAGGAATTGCCCAATGCCCCTTCATTACATCACCCAGCAAGCTCAACCAAGCTTGGGACTCAAAAACACAACCTACAAAGTTACCCCTGCATATGGCCCCATGGGAATCTGACAACCAATCAGAATACAAGCTCAAATTCAAAAGCCCAGAAAGGGTATAAAACTCAGGCACTCTCAGCATCTCTTCTCCTTTTTTTTTCTTCATCCAAGAACTTCAAGGCATGTAATCCTGTCCACTATTGAACCATCTTTCCAAGCAGTCTCCATGTTTCCAGTGTCTTTTCCCCCACTGGGAACTGAACCCAGATGGACATTTCTCCCAACATTATCTTCCCTGTAAAAAGATAACATCTCCCTATGTAGTACTTTCAGCCTCAGAGCAATATGGTTTGGACATTTCAAGAGAAAGTACAGAAGGTCATTTTGACAACTCCAGGTTAGGCACTCATCCTGACATGTTCATCGTTTGGGTTTCTTTTAACGAGGTGCGGTGGCAATATTAAAGGCTATTGTTATTCCAAGGAGTTTAGAGACTTTCTCCTTCATGTTAAGAAAAGACTACAAATTTACAAATTTACTCATTCTGGATTAACTTGCTTGTTGTTGTTTTTTTAACTCTTGTTTATTGAATTCGGGGAAAGCGGAGGGATTGTCTTCGCATAACTGCAAAGCTTTTCTTACTCAGAAAGTTTTAAACTTTCAATTCCCATCCCAGACTTACAGTTACCAAGTCAAGATCAGATCATGCAGATTCATGACTATAGGCCTGTGATGGCGAACCTATGGCACGTGTGCCACAGGTGGCATGTGGAGCCATATTGGTGGGCACACGAGTGTTGCCCTAGCTCAGCTCCAATGCACATGCACACACTGGCCAGCTGATTTTCGGTCCTTCCAGTCCTACCTGAAGCCGAGAAACGGGCCTCCAGAGGCTTCTGGAGAGTGGGAAAGGCTGTTTTCGCCCTCCCCAGACTCCAAGAAAGCCTCTGGTGCCTGGGGAGAGTGAAAAACAATCCTACCATGCCATCGTGTGGGGGAACCGTGGGGGGGGTGTTGCATGCTCATGCGTGGGGGGTGGGGTGCAATGAATTATGGGTGTGGGAATGCACACGCACGACCACCCCAAATTCCCCATCTTTTGGCACGCGACAGCAAAAAGGTTAGTCATCACTGCCATAGGCTGTACCATGAAGTCATGGTGCCAGGTTTTGATTTAAAAAAAAAAAAACCTTGGGGTTGTTGTTTGTTGGGAAATTCTGAATGGATTTGGGGTGAAATGCTCCCAGTTTCGCTCGGTTTCGCCAAACCACTAGCGATGATGGCTGGTGGTTCAGAGAACCGGTAGCGATGGCAGGTTGAGGCTCTGCCTACCCACCCAGTTATCATTACTTCTTGGTTTTAACCAGGTTTTTTACCCTCTGTGCATGTGCAAAGGGTTGGCGCATGTACCTTTGTGTGTGCACTTCTGAACCGGTAGGGAAGATAAGTAGATTTCACCGCTGATGGGTACTGTGGAAACTGGCCATCCTTGGGGTATCTCTACTATCGTTAGTAACGAGTTCTTGGCAGCTTTTATCTCGTTTGATATGTTTGCTTTCTCTGTTATGCTTTTAGCTAATAATAAAACTTAAAATTCCTTTACTTTCTAGGATGCTTATTAGCAAGAGCACTTAGACTTACATACCACTTCACTCACAGTGCTTTACAGCACTCTCCTAAGTGGTTTACAGAGTCAGCATATTGCCCTCAACAACCTGGGTCCTCATTTTACTGATCTCAGAAGGATGGAAGGCTGAGCAAACCTTGAGCCAGTGAGAATCAAACTGCTGACAGTTGGCAGAATTTGCCTGCAATACTGCACCCCCACAGCTTTTTTTATCTTATTATCTCTGAATCTTATTTTCTGTTATTATAATACACACACACACACACACACAAAAGATAAAGTTTCCCCCATACATATGTGCTAGTCATTCCTGACTCTAGGGGGTGGTGCTCATCTCTGTTACAAAGCCGAAGATGTCTCGTTGGTCATGTGGCCAGCATGACTAAATGCCAAAGGCTCATGGAATGCTGTTACCTTCCTACCAAAAGTGGTCCTTTTTTTCTACTTGCATTTTTATATGCTTTCAAACTGCTAGGTTGGCAGAAACTGGGACAAGTAACAGGAGCTCACCACATTACACAACACTAGGGATTCAAACCGCTGAACTGTCGACCTTTCAATCAACAAGCTCAGCATCTTAGCCACTGAGCCACTACATCTCCATATCTCTCCCCCCCCCCTCTCTCTCTCTATCTTTGTTTTCTGAGGTTTTTGCGGGTGTTTGTATGTAGGTCTTGGTTATTCGGGTTTTCTCTAGTGTAAAATTGTAAGTGTCTTGGCGACGTTTCGACGAAGTCATTTGTCATCTTCAGGCTGGTGTTTTCAGCTTCGTGCTTCTAGGAGCAATGTGAGATCACAGCTGTTTCTTCCTTTTAACTGCTAGTGGGGGTGTGAACTGATTGGGTGGGGGCTTGGCTGTGCTCTGATTGGATGGGAGGTTGGCTGTGCTCTGATTGGCTGGGGGTGTGTTCTGTTTGTGTGGGGGCTTGGTTGTGCTTGGGTTAGTCTGATTTGCAGTGGGATTCGAGCTGGTGAGCTGCGTTGCTGTTGTTTGTCTTCGTGTTCATGGCCGTGCATTACTATGCATTATTCTATGTTCCAAATATCAACCTGATGATTAGAAAAGTAGAATTCCTGTAGATCTTGTTTCACATTTCTGAAATAAATGGGATTTGGTTGCATTATATCTTCAATTTATTTCATAAAACCACACAATTTACCATATCTTTAAGACTCCAGTCTGTTGCAGATTTTGATGCTATGCAATTCTTAGGGGAAAGCTGACATCTATCAGCATTACCTATTTTCCTCCTACTAGTGAATAACTATCCTGACAGATGAAGAAAGAGAACAAATGATTTATCAGCATAATGCAGAGAATAAGACTTCTTTTTAAAGGAAGAAAACTCATATTTGATCCTGAACAAAAGAACAAACACAGATACTGATGAAAGTTCCTTTGATCTCCCAGGAGACATTTTATTCTAAATCCTCTGTTACACATAAGTATGAACCATAAATGGTTGATGCTCCCAAAGTACAGCAGATTTTCTACCCAATTGGAGTTGTAGCCCAATCATACTTGCAGAATATCAGAGTGAAGAATGTAGAACAAGAATCCTGCCACAGTTTTTGGGGTCTACTGAGCACCATTAGTATTTAAAAAACAAGGTCCTTCTCTATGTTTTACAATAATAAAGGAGATTGTTATGAAATTGAATCGATCTGAAGTATGTTGCTTGGATAACAGAATTTGGAGTAGGCTACAAACAGTAGATAGACCTTTCTACATTCAGAGGCCATTAAAAATAACAATTAGATGATTTCTTTAATTACAGTCACAACTCTCTAATCTAAACTCCAAACATGGCTCACTCCAATCTCAGTTTCCCATGTTTTAGATTGTTTGTAAGCTGCTGGTTTTTAGTGGAAGTCACACTGCAAAAATTCAGTGGTGGAGATCAAGAATTTGACATGATGTGTTTCCTATTGTTGCTTTCCTTTTTGGATGAAAGTCTCATAGTCAATACAATCATATGCCAAAGCTTTTCTTCATCTGTACTAATTCAGAGCCAAAGTTGAGGTAGGACAGGGTGGCATTAAATACATTCACAATTTTTCCTGCATATAGGAAAAAGAGAGTAGTAGTACGAAGAAAATTAGAATGACTCTTAATGCTAAATTAAATAATGTTTTACTTTAAAAAACCTATTTCTGTAGGCATTCTCTATGATTCATTGAATCCTTAAAATGATATCAGTGGATAAGGGAAAAAGTCTTGACTGATGTGGAAAATATTAATCTAATCATTGTCTAATGTTTTCTGAATCTGATTTCTACATGACAACTTCTGGGGAAACAATGGCAAAATAAAGAGCCTCTGAGTGGATTGGATTCTCAGAATTTCTTTCTGGACAAGAAAAGGGTTTGGGATTGCCCACAGGGGCTCCATACAGTAGTTCCCATGAGCAGATCGCAAATTAGCAATCTTTGGTGGGTTTAGAGAACTGGGAGATTAGGAAATAGCCATCTTTGCTCAAGCCATAATCAGTGCCTTCAAAAGAACATGCACTTACGTACTTCCTTTGTTATTCACTTCTGGAAATTGCTTGCTATTAAGCAATGTTGGATTTTTTTGAAATTAAAAACCTTCAAAATGGCAAGTTTCCTTCACAGATTCCTTCAATCCTTGGCAAAGAAGGATTGGCAAAGAAGGATACAAAAGAAGTTGTATGCAAGTTTAAGGATTTAAAACATTTTGGAATAAACTACAAAGGGATGATTAGAACATTGATTTTGGAAAGTTATGGACTAAGGGGTCAAATGGATTTGAAATAAGATTTTGAAATTAAATGTAAGATATCTTCCTATGGGAGAATGCTGTTGATTGGGGGGGGGGGAGCATTATAAAATGGCACTTTGAAAGTTGGATACTAGAGGGCACCAGAAAGAACAAATAATTATAATTAAAAGGAGAAGAGAACCACTAATACAGAATGATGAAGCAAAATAGTCCTGCTCTGGAAGAATTCAAAGATATTTGGGAACAACATACTCAGTAATTAGTCTTAATATTGTTTGCTATCATAAGACTGGATTTAAAAAAGGTTATAGAAGAGGAACTGGAGATTGAAGACTATTCAAATGTGGTTTAAAATGACAAATTACAAGAATTATATGGGATTTTTTTTTTACACTGGATTGACAATTGAAAACCAACTAATGTTTTAGTTATTAAAAGGGATATGCAAATAAAAAAAAAATAGAACAGTGACTTGGATAACTCTAATTTTTGAAGACGTTTCTGAGAAAAGTCAAAGAGAAGATAAAATGAAATCAAGTTCTAGGACACCATTTAAAGGGATTAAAGATCAATATTGTTAAAACCAAAGGGGAGGAATATAAAGTTGGTGAAAATATATAAGTTGTTGTTTCTGGTAATTCTTAATGTTTTTTACTATCCAGGACTGAATGATGAGACTTATTTTTTTTTTTTTATAGATAAGAGATGAGATATGGGAAGAAGAGATAGTTGTAGTATCAGAGAAGGTGATAAGGTACTGAATTTGTGATGAAGGGGGTAGTAATTTTTATATATCTCTTTTCTCCTTCCTATTTTTCTTTTTTCTTTTTTAAAAAAATTCTCTTTACTTTTTATTCGTAGTTTGTAATTTACATTAGGTTTTTTTATCATTGTAACTGTGAACTTTAATAAAACTTATTTTAAAATGAATTTGATTTTTGCACATAGCATTCCCCAACCCTGTAAATGGCTAAACTAGACTTAAACAATAACAACAATAATAATCTCTTGCTTTTCCAGTTCTGCAGACCACAAAAGCTGAAATAGGTTGACAGAAAATATATGCAATAATGGAGATTAATAAATTACTTTTCTTTAAGAGGAAAACTTCCACATTCTGAAGTATTCCATATATTAACCTTCTCTCATGTTGCATAATTTTATATGTCCAAACATATCAAAGCATAGTTTTGATTTTCTTTTTTTACATCCCTGAAAATCCTTTGAACAGAAGATTCAAAAGATGAAATTGGATAAATGGGGTTTAGTGTTTATATATTGATATCATCCAAGTAATCCTATAAACCAATTACTTGCTGGGTAGGTTGATAGAAATACTTCCACATCCAAGGAATATTTACTCAGAAACAGGGCTTGAGAGTAAGGAAAAAGTGCACCAGTGGCACTAAGATATTTCAACTTTCATTGAAACACTTCCCAGGCCACCATTATGGGATTATATCATAGAAGAAAGCAGTGAAGCCACAGAAGTACAAATAATAAAGAAGATGATCTTGACAATACTGTGTGGAAGCTGTTGTGGGCTCCTTGAGCTTGGTTGTTTTCTTACAGATGTTTCACTACCCTGCTTGGTAACATCATCAGTGCTAGATGAAAAAAGACGCTGAAACTAGAATATCCAGATAACATTTGGAAATGGCTCTGAGAGACATTTCCTTATTTCACTGAACTATAAAAAGGAGGGGCATTACATTACCATCAGATTTGCAAGATACTATAGCCATTTTTAAGAAAAATGGTTTTAGCCTTCCTTGTGCAGTTGTTTTCATGGTCTGGTCTACCCAATGAGGCTGACATTGGTGGGGATATGCCATATCTGGAAAGCCAGATCAAAGTGCTTTCAATCAAAGCTCTCCAGGAGTTCAGACAGCAATACTGTAACTTTATTACAGAAGCTCACAAGTCCTATTGTGGTACATACAATACACCGGGGGGGGGGGGGGGGGGGAACTAAGCAGGCCCAATGAATCGCAATCATGTGCATCCTTAGATAGGAAGCACACAGAGATTTCATGGTTCAAAAATTGAAACCTCACACTAAAGAAAGATCCTTTTCCCCCCAAATAGACAAATGATACAGTACGTATTGTGATATCAGCAGTTTATTGAAGATCTATACTCAGATTTTTAATGTATTTTGGAGGATATAGGGCAATACTGCACTTGGTATATGCTCACTGGTAATGATGAATTTGCTGCATTCCAGGATTTATAAGAACAATGCCCTGTCGCATGAAAATACAGATTTTTTTTTAAAAAAACATATCCTATTATGTCAACTGCAAATGTTTTGATTTGCATTACTCATGCCTGGACAGGTTACTCAAAAGTGAGGTGTTGCTATACAATTACATTATACAATAACTTACCTCAGACTGAGAGAAATAATATAAATTGGAACTGTGAATTATGATGAGCTACTTGTCATTTGATTTAATGTCCCTGAGTATCAAATAGCTAAGGATTCTGTTAATGGTTCCTATACTTTAGAGTGACGAGTCCACTAATCAAAACCTGATTTTCTCCAAGATGTAACTTGTTGCATTTTGAAACTGATGCCAAGACTCTGATGGAGTCAATAAGTATATTATGTGATAAGATGTGTCACTTTTGTTGTTCCCTTTTATCACAGATAGCTACGAATCTTTCTTTTGTGAATTGTTAAGCTTGCACATCCCAGTTATTTGTGTCTATGGAGATTCTCAGTCATCCAGGTCATGGCTGTCCCAAAGGTGCATTTTTAAGAGGCAACTGGACTTTCACATTTTCAGCCCAGAACTGTAGACATTTAGCTTCTCATCTAAGAAGCTTCTTCAGCGCTGAAGAAGCTTCTTGAATGAGAAGCGAAACATCTACAAAGAAAAACTAGAAAGTCCAGTTGCCTCTTGAAAAAGCAAAAGACATCCCAGTTTGGGGACATCCCAGTTGTGCTTTTATTTCCTGAACCTTTGACTTCAATTCTGGGTTGAAAATGTGAAACATGATGCTTCTTCTACCAACAATCCTTGATGCAAAATGAAGCAGTAGAACTTTCATAAGCAGAATATTTTAAAACAATAATAACACTTAGCTCAGGAAAGTTTATCCTGTCCCTAAGTCTTTGTGCAGCCCGTGGTGGGTAACACACATCTTCTTTCTTCTTAGTTGTGTACATTTGGGCATTTATTTGCTTGTGAATTCCTTACTGCAAGCAATAGTCTAATCTTGACTAAGTTCTCCTAGTTATTGTATCTGGTCTTATTCCAAATCCTTTATCATCTCAGATTGTCAGAACTGGACCATTACTTCCCAAGATAAAAGGTAATAGAATTAGTGGTGGTTGTTTTCTGTGCTTTTTCTAAATCTTCTGTAAATCCAATGTGTATAATACATGCTCATATCTAAGCCCCCCTCCCCCCCATTAGATATTTTTCTTAGATATGATGGAAGCAGTGATGTGCCACTGCCGGTTCGGACCAGTTCAGGCAAACCAGTAGTTGTGACCTGCACGTGGGTGGCTGGGCCTGCACACCCACCCTGGCGCATTCACATCCTATATTGTTGTGTTTTTGATGCTGCACGCCTGTGCGGAAGGCTCATGTGAGTAAATTACCATATTTTTTGATGCTGCATGTATGTGTGATTCAGGGGTGGGTTCTACTTACCTTTACTAATGGGGCTGCTTGCGTGCGTGCTCTTCTGCGCATGCGTAGAAGCATTCTGATGGCGTCAGGGTCGGTAGGCGGAGTCTCCTGTTGGTTTTGACGTCAGGGTCGGTAGGTGGAGTCTCCCGCCGGTTTCTATAGAACCGGTGCAAACCAGGAGCAACTCACCATTGGTGTGGATGGCGCCCATACGTGTGCAAATTGCCATGTTTTGTGACACCGCATACATGTGTGGATGGCGTGTGTGAGAATGAAGTGTGCGTGTGTGCGTGCACGCTCACATTTCTAGTGCTGGGGGAACTGGTTGTTATAGTATGTGACATCCACCTCTGGATGGAAGACACTATCTCATTGCCAATGAAGTTAAGATTTAGCTGCTAGTTTAGTCTATTTCTATACAGGTAGTCCTCGATTTACAACAATTCATTCATGACCATTCAAAGTTACAACAGCATTGGAAAAAGTGACATGACTATTTTTCACACTGACGATGATTGCACTATCCCCAAGGTCACATGATCAAAATTCATATGCTTGGCAAGTGACTCATATTTATGACAGTTAAAGTGTTCCAAGCTCATGTCATCACCTTTGGTGACCTTCTGACAAGCAAAGTCAATGGGGAAGCCAGATTCATTTAACAACAGTCTTACTAATTTATCAACTAAATTAAACTGTGGCAAAAAAGATCATAAAATGGGGCAAAACTCACTTAACTATTTCACTTAGCAACAGAAAGTTCGGGCTCAATTGTGGGCATAAGTCTAGGACTACCTGTACTCTGAAAAGGTGGTGATATCATAGTCACAGGTATTTGGGATTGTTCTTTTAAATAGTTGCCCTTAGTTTTCAAGGTGATTGTCCCTCAATTTTAATGCTGAGTTGGTTTGCTTTCAGAGGAGGATCAATCTTCCCTATTTCTCATATGAATTAGAATTCCCATTTCATGATTAAATGTGAACTTAAACAGTGGATGATTTACTAGAATGCTGTTTCCTAATTATGAGTATTTTAAAATGATTGATGACCTTTAAGACAAATTAAACAATGTTGAGTAGCCACATGCACATTTTACCATGATGCAGCAAGGGCTGGAAGAATTTGTCAATTTTTAGTTTTAAGGATTTTTCTTACATTTATTTTAGTATGCTTCTGTACCAATTTACAACTATGCTGTTTTATTCACAAAAAAGTATACATTTTATTGCATATTTCTCCTAGTATATATATTTTTTCATGCTCTTCCACATGCCTGCATATATATCCATACAATAGAGGCATTATTTAAGTTTTAAATGACATTGGCAAATTCTGCAGCTTGGAATTTGAGAAGTACATTAAAATATTAAAATTTACAAAAAACTTGACAAAAAGGGATCGATATACAAACAGATTGGAGGTAGACTCTTCTTCCTATTGGTGTCTTGTCCCTGGATGCCTCTACTTTGATTTTTCAAAGAAAGTAGGAACTATTTTATATCAGAGATTGCCTCTGGCAGCCATAGCTGCCTAGAGTTGCGGTAACAAGTAATATGGGTGGCATATAAATTTAATAAATAATCAAACATGGGGCAGATTCCACTTCTAGATAATATGCAGAGCAAATGCATATTACTTTCTATCTCTTATTTTTACTGCCACATTCCCTGGCTTTTAAGCAAATTAATGATGAAGGTCACAAGAGTGGCAAACTTAAAGAGGAATCACTTATTATGGGCTGCTTTGTGTCCTTCTAATTTAAAAATACAAATGAGAGTGTAATTCCTCTCATCTTTGAGTAGCCACACAAATTAGGGAATGGAGAGTAGGGTGTGCAGCTTTGCCATCCCGAGGAATGGTAATTTTACAGTTAATAGACAACTTCTCTCTTCAAAGATGTAATGACACTGTTTTCCTCTTATCTGTCCTGAAGACATTAAATCTTTCCGGGTGAATTGCTTGACAGGTTTTGAAGGATAACCTTTTCAGCATCATAAAATGGAAATGGTGAAGGATTTAGATTCGGAATGCCCTATTGGTGCACCAATGCTTTGATGGCACTGCCATCATTTCTCTGCAATGGCACTAAGATTAAATCTTACCGTTCTTTTGCAGCAGCTCACCTGTGCAAGTCGATTCCACCAAATATCCTTGAAATTTATGTGATTCTTGAAATGTTCAGAATTGAGCCTTCGTTGCAGGCTCCATTTTGATCGGCCTGCCTTTTGTGAAAGAGTTGTGCAGCTCTTCTGCTTTATCCCTTAAAAATATGCCTGTGAATTTTGCATGGCTTGACGCAGTCGATTGTTGCTACTTGGACATTGTTGGCCCTTGGGGGCTCTTCTCCTACCTTCTTCCCAAGCATTCATGTCAACAAGCCAAAGTCATGATGTGATAGGAAATTGCTTCCAGCCCCTCTAAAATTGCTTGCTTGCCTTGAATTAATCTTAATCGAATTTCTGTCTGAGATGTTTAAAAACGCCACAGAATCTCATTGCTGGAGCAGAGCTCTGCTAATTTGATTCCATAGAGAACATTCTGAAAAGCGACAACAGCTTTTGTGGCACAGGCAGAACTTCTTTTGCGGATAATGCTCCGAGGTTGATGGCAGAGCCCTGCTGTACATTTGTATGACATTTATTGCAAATGTCCACTTAGCAGATCGGAAGGCACATTTGTTGGCTTTTTAACTAGCTGCTGCTACATTTAAGAACAGATGAGATCTCCTTCAGAACTCTTGATTGGAGAAAGTGACCCCATTGTTTGTTTTGGATCCTGTAATAAACTTCCAAGATATTTTCTTTCTTCATATCTTTAACATTTACTCATTGCAGAAATGGGAAGAGCATGACTAGGTCACCCAGAAGATCTATGCCAAAATGAGCATGCATCATTTTAAGTCGGATGAGCTGTTGCATTCCCTTTTGTAGAAAGAGAGGGATCGCAATTTTCTAATTATGTTACATTTGATATTTCAGCTGAGAACAATGGCATTTTCATTCTTATAGCCAGTATAAAACTGCATATTAATTCTAAAGTCATAATCCTATCCTCATTTTTGTATGGAAAGTTACATACATGAGATAAAAGATTTCTATTTCCGAGAGTCCTTTTTAAAGCAGTGACATTTATGTTCATGGTTTACTTTTAAGTTGAGCTTCCCAGGTTTATTCAGTTATTTATTTAAGAATGCAGTGGATGATAATATATTGAAAGTAAAACAAAAACAATAATGAGAGGAGGAGGAGGTGGAGAAGGAAGGAAGGAAGGAGAGAGAGAAGTGGGAGGGAGGGAGGGAGGGAGAGAGGAAATGGGAGGGGAAGGGAATGATAATATATTGAAAGTAAAACAAAAACAATAATGAGTGGAGGAGGAGGTGGAAGGAAGGAGAGAGGGAGGGGCAGAAGGAGAGGGGAGAAAGGAGAGGCGAGGTGAGGTGAGGCGAGGAGAGGCGAGGTGGAGAGGAGAGGAAAGGAGAGGAGAGGAGAGGAGAAGAGAAGAGAAGAGGAGAGGAGAGGAGAGGAGAGGAGAGGAGAGGAGAGGAGAAGAGAAGAGAAGAGAAGAGAAGAGAAGAGAAGAGAAGAGAAGAGAAGAGAAGAGAAGAGAAGAGAAGAGAAGAGAAGAGAAGAGAGAAAGAAAAATTTGGGAGCATATATTTATTCTAAATTCTAGTTCTTAGTTTTTCTCACCAAGCTTATGAAATGTTATATTCAATTTTTTTCCCTCATTTGATAAGACCAAATCAATGCCTATAAAAATCCTCTTATTGGACTACAGTAAAAACAAGATAATCTGCTTTGATTCGTCTCCCTAACTTCTTGCGATGAAAGAAGCACAGAGAAAAACCCTCTGTTAAGACATGTTCTTCCCATTCAAATGGCGAGCAAGGAGGAATCTGTTCACTGAGCTGTTATAAGTTGGCTAGGTTATACTACAGGAGGAGTTCTGAATTGGATCCAGATCTGGGACTTTTAAACTAGTTAAAGGATTCAAAGTCCATTAAGGCTGCAAACTGTCCTGGGCTAATACTATCTAGCAGAGGAATATAAAATATAAAAGTCAGCCAATTTGTTCCACTATAAACCTTTAAGGCTTTTTTGAGACTCAGTTATCAGATTCTTACTGGGGCTCTTCATCCATATACTTTTGGATGTCCCCCAAAGCTTCATCAATCCAAAGGCTCAAAAATTACTTTCTTCAAAATAGCCTTGAGAACATTGAGAAATAATTCAGCAAAAGTGCCTGCAAAGAGCTCTCAATACTTCTCAGGATGAAACTGTTCAGGCAGTGTAATATCCCAGGTGTATGCAATATTTTCAGTTAATTGTGACTTGCCCACATTATTCTAAGTCAAAAAATGATCCTTAAAATAGTCATTATTGTAATAAATAACAAATATAACACCATTCACAAATCATTACCCTGGACTAATAGAGAGGTTATGTGTCTCAGCTACATTACAAATATGAATTCTTTCAGAAGGGTTACTGCTGAAGGGCAAATCGTCTGACATTATTACATTGGTTTCATAATATTGATTAAGATTATTAATTCATCTTGTGGTACATAACCCTGAATCTTACTGATTGGGGCACTCTACAAATATTGTAAAATAAATAATAAATATGATAAATAGAGAGAAGGCCAAGGAAAGATGGTCTGTTGAAAAAAAAGGGCATGGGGTGATCCACTCCAATATTCTGTCAAGAAAATCTAGTGAGCACCCACAGCCAGGATAATCTTAACATTATACTGGAGGATGAGCTTCCCACGTCTAATGGTATTCAACAACTACTAAGGAAGAACCTTAGTAGAAGTATCATTAATGTTTCCAAAATAGCTGGATTCAACTCAAAATGACATCCAACTGCTGGTGTGGCTGGAGATTAAATGAAAATATGTATATCAATGGTAATATGGCATACCAGAACATGAACCAAGACAAAGTTTATATGTTGGAACCAGAGGTGGGTTCTAATTTTTTTTACTACCGGTTCTGTGGGCATGGCTTACTTTGTGGGCATGGCTTGGGAAGGGTGGGCATGGCCAACTTTTGGCCATGTGACTGGGTGGGCATGGCCGACTTTTTCTTTTTTACTTTTACTTTTAAAAGCATTTTTTCTACAACCTTAAGAGGTTGCAGTAAACAATGCTTTTAGAAGCTTCTGACGATCAAGCAAATCTGCTGGGATTGCCAGAACTTTTAAAGGGATTTTTTCCCCTACAACCTCCTCGGCTGAAGAGATTGCAGGAAAACAAGCTTCTGACAAACTTCCGGTGCAGCTATCAAGGCGGAAAGACCGGTGCAGTGTTAGTTCCTCTGTGCCTAGTGCTTTTCTAGAGCCTCCGCAGCTTTATTGCACAGCTTTATTGTTTTCAATCCCGGAGAGGTTGGGGAAGTGGAGGAGCTTTCTTCAGAGGCGAGGAGGGGGGTGCGACCTCTTGCTGCAATGAAGCCTGAGCTCTGAGGATCCGGAGGACAAGAAGAGGGCCACGGAGTAGTGGCTCCAAAGCTGATGACACTGCGTTTTTTTTCCACTGGCACTGGGAGATGAAACGGAACACATTGAAAAGAAAAAAAGAAGAATGGGGCAAATTTGACACTGATGGGGCAGAGCAGTGAATAAATAGGGTAGCGGCAGCCAACATTGTAAGTGAAGGTAGCCTTTGTTTATTTGTACTTTAGCTTTCTCACTGCTGCAAAATCTTGGTGAAACGGAAGAACAACATCCCGTTTAAGTGGAGTAAGGACTGGAGCGGAACTGGTGTAATAGTGACAACTGAGGAAAACTCGATAAAAAGAGAGTAACAACTCTCTGAAACAGTAACTGTGAAATTGAAGGTGATGAGTAGGGGATGATTCTCTTCCTAATCCCCTCTCCTCCCCAGGATTACTGAGAGGAGCTTTTTTTTGGTCTAGCCTCCTTTTACTATAACAAACTGGAATAGCGTTTGAACTTAATATCCTTCTGAATTTATATTATTTTTTTTCTTTTATTCTACTATAAATATATATGTGTAATAAGCTAATTAATTACAACTGAAGATAATTTATAGATTCTTCTAACGCAGATAAGGCAGGTTTAAAGACCCCTCCACTTCAAAGCCAGGGGCATCCCCTGGAAGTCCCAGTCATTGGAGATCCTGGCCTCCTACCCCAAACAAGCCAATCCACAGGCTCGGATTCCCGCCCACCCCCGTTCTCCCTGCAAGTCACACAAAACACACTTCAAGCATCAGAATCCTCAGCTCGTGCCTGGTTTTGCAAAAGCTCAGTTGGATAGGACCCATCCGTACCCACCCACCCCACTCCCTCCACTGGTTCCCTGGTGGCATAGGCACAGCAGCCCTGGCTGGGGAAAGGAGGCGTCGGCCGTGAGACCGCCTTGCAAAGGCGCACCTATGATGCACGATGCTTCCTGTGCTCTTACCTGTTGGATCTGCCTGGGACGCCATTGCTGCCATCACTGCTGCACCCAATGGAGCCCATCTGGCACTGGTGGGGAACTTTTTGAAACTTGGCCCGGCCCTGTGGAGGAAAAGCGGCATGCATCTCATGCCCTCTGCTGGCTTTCTGACCTGGCCGGAGCCCAGGAAGCCCCTGTGGAAAACTCACCGTCTTTGCCCTGCAGGTTCTGCACAACAGCCCTCGCAGGTAGACCCAGGGCCCTAGGAAGGTCGTGGGGATACTGGGCCCCACATACCCAGACGAGTCATGTTGGGCATGGGCGCATTGCGGGGGTGGCAGCCTCTGGGACAAATTTCGCCTTCTGCTCTGCTCCCATGTGTCTGGGGAAGATGGCTTATCCCTCGGTCAAGTCAGCTAAGAGGCAACGTTCCTCCTCCTGCCAGCCTCGAGCTCAGCTCTGGGCAGTGTCCAGCCAGCCATACCTGGCTTCTCCCTGTGGCAGCCCATGTGGATCCCAGGCAGCGGAACTTCAGGGCCTTTCTTCATGGTGACGGTGATGAGGTAGGCAGGCAGCTGGGTGTATGGGAGTGACTGGTGGCAGCACTCCTGGCTGACAAAGGGCAGAGTCCCAGGGCTGCATGTGGGCAATGATGGTGGGTGGGGTAAGCGAATGGTGACCAGGTCGGGAACCGGTTCGGGGGCATGGCCAGCCAATCTTATTACCAGTTTTCTGAACTATTAATTTTTTTTATTACCAGTTTTTGTGAACCGGTGCGAACTGGGAGCAATCCACCACTGGTTGGAACAGAAATAACAAGGCTGAACATTGATCTTCTGGGAATTAGCAAAAACTAAAAATGGCCTGAAATAGATTTCCTGTCAACAAAGGAGCTTCAGACTCTACCAAGCCATGTTCTGAAGTTCATCATTCCATACCCTAGTGAGAATTGTGACACTAATGGAGATAGCAATAGCAATAGCACTTAGACTTATATACCGCTTCATAGTGCTTTTTACAGCCTTCTCTAAGCGGTTTACAGAGTCAGCATATTGCCCTTAACAACCTGGGTCCTCATTTTACTCACCTCAGAAGATGGAAGGCTGAGCCAACCTTGAGCCGGTGAATCAAACTGCTGATAGTTGGCAGAATTTGCCTACAATACTGCACCCCTGCATATTTCACATGGTTACACTGCACAGGTACAGTGAATGTAACCATGACATTAAAAGATGTTTGCTATGAGGAGGAAGACTATCACAAATATAGACAGGATGAAAGTGCAGAGTCTTCACATTAACAACAAATGAAACTATTGTCAAAGCCAGAGTCTTCCCATTTGTAAGCACACAGCTGTGACAGCTGGGTTATCAAAAAGAGTAAATTAAATGAAACAGATTCCTTTGAATTGTAATGCTGGAGAAAATTGTTAAGAATACCCCAGGCTGTGAGAAGAACAAATAATTCAATATTTGAGGAAGTAAACTCGAACTATTCATATGGAAGTACTTATAATGAAACTAAACCTTAAGTATTTTAGAGACATAATTCAAAGGCAATTGAAAAGGCCCTGATATTGGAAAAAATGGAATCATCTAATGGATATTATTTTCACAACATCATCATATTTGTGACACATTTTTAAATGTTCAGTTGACTGAGTTTCATGTTTAATGAATAAAGGAGATAAATTTCATCCAATTAAGTTGGTCATTATGTAAAAAATACAACATACCTGTATATGTGCCAGCATAAAGTGGAAAATGTTATTGAAAATGAGACAGTGAAGATCTTGTGGGACTTTTGAATACAGATAGATCACCATTTGGAACATAACACACCAGATATCACAGTTGTTGAGGTGTACAGTTTATTGATATTGTTGATATCAAGCCAGTCGAAGAAAAAGAACTGGAAAAAAATCACAAAATATCGCAACCTGGCCATCGAAACTACATGGCTATGGATGAAACGTGTAATAGTGATACCCACTGTCATTGGGGCACTTGGTACCATGTTCAAGAATTTTACAAAACACATCAAGAAATTGCAGTTTCCTGCAATAACACCAGCGGAACTGCAAAAAACTGTGCTACTCGGAACGTCATATATTTTAAGAAGATACTTGGTTGATACCTAGGATGCTGGCAGCAACCCGTATCCACCATTAGCACCAGTCAATCGTATTTATGACACATTTTTAAATGTTCAGTTGACTGAGTTTCATGTTTAATGAATAAAAGATATAACATCAGCAACAACAACAACTATTTCATCCAATCAGGTTGTATTTGCAAATTGGTAATTATGTTCGTTGGGAAAAGTGCCTATATCTTCAAATACAAAAGTAATGCATTAGTTTACATTCCACGCAATGGCAGCTTTTACTTGCTGCCTGACATCTTCCCATACCCATAAAAAAAAAAGATACACAGTTAGGAATGCTAAGAAACTGATAAGAACTTTATAAACAAATATTCATATTCTAGAATGGCATGTCTGATAGCGAAATAGCATGTGAGAAGGAACTTGGGAGACTGAGCAAAGAGTTGCTGCCATGGGAACGGTCAGATAACAGACAGCATAGCCCGCAGCTAGATAGTGGGTGGGGCAGGAGGCTCAGAAGAGACCCTTCTCAGTTTCACAGACTACAAAGGAGACAGGTGGTGGTGGGGGGAGAATTGCATTTTCATACTTGCAAGATTCTGTCAATGTAGTTTTACAAGAAAGTAGAATTAACTCAACTGGTGGGGATTCCTATCTGGTTTACACTGTGAGGCCGACAGATATACTGTGCATTAAACATGATTTGTTTTAATTGCAAGCTTATAAATCAATTATTTTTGGCAGCTGCATAACATTAGATGCCTTGCCCAAGAATACTACAGGAACTTCTCTTTTGAAATAATACCCACTTGTTACGTGCTCTGTGGGGAATATCTGTAATTTTGATGAATTCATGGTGTGGTGTTCTATTCCTTTGTAGAATATATATTGAATCAGCAACATTATACCTGTATGTACAATGTATGTACATTGATATAAACCCTATTGTTGACGTATCTGAACTGTCAACTCACTACAAGATTTTTAGCTACTAGATCATTAATCATCTAAATATATGGTTATATCAGTGTGTGTTTTCCATAATTTTTCATATAGACATTTTTCTTCAGATAACTGGGAAAGTGTTGCTTAGAAAAAGACAATATAATACCTAAATAAATGAATTTTAATTTTAGGTATTTAGGTATTATTCAGTATCTAATTTTATGGTTTTAACTAGGAAAAAAGAAGAAGCAAATCCCCTCTAAGGGCCAAAATCAAGCACATTGATTTCTTTCAATATTTTGCTTTACAGTGTAAATGCCCATTAAAGAATGATCCAACCAAGATTTGAGAAGAGTGAAAAAGAGAAAATTATGTAGATGAGGACAACTTTCTTCAATAATTGGCCTCCTAGGAATTATGAGTGGTCTGGCCAGTGATGATACAATGTTACAATCTGGCCACTACATTAAATCACATTTTTGGTTGTTTTGTTAATTCACACCTAGAGTTTAGTCTATAATCTGAGTTCAGATATTCAATTATACATGTCCATTAGAGTGATTTTCCCTAAGAAAGGAAGAAATCTGTTGAAATAGCCTCCATCCAGTGGTGTGATTCAGCCAGTTCGCACCATTTCGGGAGAACCGGTTGTTACCTTTCTGAACAGTTTGGTGAACTGGTTGTTGGAAAAAATCATTAGGGAAGAACCGGTTGTTAAATTATTTGAATCCCACCACTGTCTCCATCTCTACCGTTTGTTCATTCTTGTGAAAAAGTCAAATGAAGGCAGGCACCAACTAGAAGGAAAAACAGGTGGGAAATTGTGAAATGGTGGCTGAAAGTGATATTTCCTCTATTTCAGTGGTTTTGCAAGTATACACCACTGTGTGAAATGTCCTTCTAGCTTAAAAAAAAAGGATACAGATTTCCCTGTCAGTCTTGCCAACTCTAGGGCTCATTTCTGTTTCTTGGCCATGGGAGCCAGTGTTGTTCGAAGACAATTTCCATGGACATGTGGCCAGCATAAGTATACACTGAAGCACACAGAATGCTGTTAAATTCCCAACAAAATGGTACCTATTAATCTACTTGCATTTGTATGCTTTCGAACTGCTAGGTAGACAGGTGAGCTTAGGCAAGTAATGGGAACTAATCCTGCTGCTCAGACTGGGTCTCAAACCCAGGCTGTCAGCTGTCCAGCTGACAAGCTCAGCATCTTTAATGCTATTGTATCCCCACTTACCTAGCTTACATGTCTTCTACCTGTTTTAACTCCAAAAGGTTTTGGTTACAAAGGTAACTTGAAGGACTATCTTGGTTTTAGAGCAACATAGCAACTTAATAGTTTACAGAAGTGTTTCTCAGCTTGGTAACTTTAGGATATGCAAACTTCAACTCCCAGAATTCCTGAACCAGCATGCTGGCAGGAGAATTCTGGGAGTTGAAGTTTGCATATACCAACATTACCAAGACTGAGAAACATTGTCTCAGAGTTATTATGCCAACATACTAGCTGTTTAATAACATTTTTTTTTTAATCCAGGGATGGTGTACTCCAGAGATAGGACCACAATTCCTATCATTCTAGCCCCATGATGGCGAACCTATGGCAAGCACCCCCCTGCACCCTGTTTTGGCTTCCAGGTTGGTGCAGGAGGTTTCCAGGCCCAAAATGGGGCGAAAGGTGGGGGGCGGGATGCATGCGCAGGGGCAGGGCACATGTCATATAATAATCTGAAATGGTGCCACTGAACTGCACTGTCCATGTTGGAAGGATTGTTTTTTGTGTTTATACTTTACCTCCATTTTCCTTAAAAGGACTGAAGGGGGAGTGGCTTAACCACTCTATAAATATAACTCCTTTACACACACACTCACAGGAGAAGAGGACTGGAGAAGACAAACACTGGAGAAAGACTTGCGAGGACCAGACCTGACAGACTTACAGCTGCTCAACAACAGACATTTTGTCTCTGTCAAAATGACTAGATAAAAAGGAAATATGATTTAGGCACATTTACCTATGAAGTAAATAAGGACCAAGAGACAATGTTCTGTAATTTAAAAATGTAAATAGCTTATTGATTTTAAATAAACAAAGTTTTTCTTGATAAAAGAAATCTAGCTTAATTGTAGCTGCTGAGACGTTCCAAGATCTTATTGACCTCTACGACCCAAACCTAAAACTTTTCTAACAGCACATGCATGGGGGGTGCTCCAGGGGTGAAATGCTCCCGCTTCAGACTGGATTGCCTGATCCAGTAGCAATGGAGACGGGTGGTTCAGAGAACCAGTAGCAAAAATCTCTGCCCCCCCCGCATGCCCAGCTGAGCCACACAATCATTGCTTTTATGCTTTTCACTTTTAAAAGCATTTTTTCTACAACCTCTTCAGCCAAAAAATGCTTTTAAAAGTAAAAAAGAAAAAAAGCCTCTGATGATTGCGTGACTCAGCTTGGATCGTCAAAGGCTTTTAAAAGAAAAAAACCCCCCTTTTTTTCTTTTAAATGCCTCTGACGATCCAAGTTGAGTTGCTTGAGTCGCCGATCAGGCAACTCAGCTGGGATCGTCAGAACCTTTTGAAAGCATTTTTTACAACCTCCTCGGCGAAGAGGTTGTAGAAAAAATGGTTTTAAAAGTAAAAAAAAAAAAATGGCCACGCCCACCCAGTCACACTACACCCCACCACCACCAAGCCACCCCCACAGAACCGGTAGTAACAAATTTTAGATTTCACCACTGGGATGCTCACATTGCTTTTTGGGGGTTGTAGCACATGTGTATACATTCATGCTTTGGGCACTCGGCACCAAAAAGATTAACCATCACTGTTCTAGCCCATTGTTAAAAATACTGGAAATAGAGTCCAAAACATCTGATTTGAGCAGATTACCTACTCTGCTTTAAAAAGTTGTTACTGTATCATTATGGTACATTGCTTTCAGAATTGCCATAATCTAGGCCTGTGCCTATAAACAACTTGGATGACTCACCCTAATTGAGCTACATTATAAATGGAGGCTGGAGTGTTGTGAAACATTCTCAACATTTTCAGTGTAGGCTCCTTAGCCTCTCTTCAACTGTATTTTTCAGAACGAGTTGAGAGTTTGTAATTCTTCAGAGCTGCGTTTGAAACTCCTGTTAAGTCATCCTAGAGAGGTTATTTGGGCTAGAACAGAACTACACAAAGCTTCTTATTAGTAACCGCTCCTGTAGCAGCAATAAAGTAGCTTCACACTGAGTAGGCATAAGAGCTATCTTGCTAAGCCAGAAAAACAATGGCCAAGGGATGTGCAACACAAGGCTTGGATGGTTGTCCATTAATGAAAGCACTTGACTGAGTTTCTTTCGAAATGGTGCAGGAACCTAGTATGATTTCCTTGCACCTGGTGTAACCTGAATTATAGCTGTGATCAGGATTGGGTTATACTTACCTTTATTACCGGTTCGCATTGGGAGCGCGCATATGCAGATCACCTATGATGACGTCGGTGGGCAGAGCCTCCCACCGGTTTTACTATCGGTTCTTGCGATCTGGTCTGAACCGGGGATAACCCACCACTGGCTGTGATGCAAAAAGTAAAGATTGGAGTAGTTCATATTTTTAGCTGTGTTTGGTCACTTTGTCTATGTACAGCCCACCTTTCCTTCAGAAGTTTACAACCTATAATAGTGTACTCTGTCTTCAATTGTTAGTTGGATGCCATCAACGCAAGTTAGATTCTTGGTGACTCTGTGTACAATGGCCATCTTGATTCTCTCTATATTTTCTTTGGTTTTGGATTTTGTCATTTTTTAACTTTTGAATGATAATGCTTGGTATAAACATGCATTTTTTTTATATTGAAGAAAAGTACAGGTGGCCTTAGACTTACAACAATTCATTTAGTGACTGTTCAAAGTTACAATGGCAGTGAAAAAAGTTTCTCGGTTTTTCACACTTACGATCGTGGCAGATTCCTGTGCTCATGTGATCAAAATTCAGACGCTTGGCAACTGACCCATATTTTTGACAGTTGCGGTGTCCTGGGCTCATGTGATCAGCTTTCTTGACCTTCTGAGAAGCAAAGTCAATGGAGAAACCTGTTGTGACCCAGGCCCATGTAGGTAGTAATCAACGCAAACAGTTCCAAAATAAACAGACTTTATTAGAACAGCTGAGAATTAACTCATTCTCAGCGTAGTCCAAACTAAATTAAAACAAACTCTTCATAACACAAATTCTTCAGTCTAATCACCAACCTTGGTATAATTAGGCAAACTGCCAAAGGCTTCTCTTAGCAAAAGTTCAAAAGCAGGAGACGCTGCAATACTATCAACGTTGTTTTCCGACAAAGAGCCCAAGAGCTGTTGCTGGTCTTTTAAGCCTTATGGGAGGGGTCAATCATCTCTTGGCCCTACTCCTGAGTCATCGTCTTTGCTTTAGCTGCTCTTGCCTTCTGGCAGCTCTTCTCATACGTGCACTAGGAACAGGCTCCTCCTGTTCCTCTGCGTCTCTACTGTCAGCCTCTGGAGGCTCTGGAGTCCGCGATGGCCCTGGCCCCATCTCTGCCTTTGATGCAGAGCCCTCATCTGGACCTTCCCCAGCCTCCAAGACTGGCCCATGTTCTTCCTCAGCCTCATCGCTGTCCGACTCCGCTGCCAGCTCTGCAGGCTGCTGGCAGACCACAACAAAACCAGATTCACTTAAGTATCGTGTTACTCTCTTAACAATTGTCATGATTCACTTAGCAACTGTGACAAGAAAGGTCATAAAATGGGGAAAATTCAGTTAACTAATGTTTTGTTTAGTGACAAAAAATTTGAGCTCAGTTGTGGTCATAAGTCAAGAACTACCTGTAGTGGAACTTTGAAATCTTTTGAGTCCTTTTTTTTGTTTTGTTTTGTTTTCTGTTGCTTTCAGGTTTCTTTTTTCTATTTTTAATTTATCTCAACTCTTTTCTTGTGGGTTTTCTTTTTCAAGAATGAAGGTTAAACAGAGCTGGGTTTTCTATTTCTTCTTTCAGACCACATTTTCATTTGTTTTACTTAGGTTTCTTTACACATACAATCTTTCTCAAACCAGCGTTTCATCTAAGCTTGTTATTATGTTTTGATAAACTTAGTTAAAAAGCCTTTTTTAGGTTCTTTCTGCACACTGTGGTACTCTGAGTGATCAACTCCAAATCCGTAATTTAAAGCATCCAACTTTTTTGCCTTTGCATTCCTCTCTGACCTATTTTTCCAGCCATATATTACATTGGAAAGAACATTTCTTAAGAATGGTGACCTCTGTTGTCATTAAATTCTCCTGTTTAAAATTGCCACTGCTTTCCTTCCTAAGATTAATTCTTTAGTGCTCTATCCATCTTTACCTCTGTCCGAAACAAAAAAAACAATATCTTCACTTTTTTAAAAACTAACATCTTTCTTCAATAAGCATGTAGGTTGCTATTACCTTTGTCAACTTAGTATTTAACATTGACCCAGATTTTTTCCTTCCCTTTCTTCTTTCTTATGGAGTCTTTTTTTTTTCTCAACCAACCAACAATAAGTCATTACCTGCTTATTTCAGAGAGTTAGACTTTGGGCATCTAATTTGGTTGCACTTATTATCCCACCCATTCCGGTTGTCCTTATATTTGCAGTTTAAGTTAAACAAATATGGGATAATAATAATTTTTGTCTCATTCTGAACCACTCAGTTTCTCTAGAGTCTGTTCTTATAGTAACTTCTCATCCAATACAAAAATTCCTCAGAAGAATATTCCCAGGATTCCTTAGGTTCTTATAAACCCACTGACTTTAACAGATTTCACATTCTTGTATATTTTTGCAATGTACCTCTGGAGTCTGAAGGGAGAGTATTCCATAGTGGAGAGGCTACTACAGACCACTTCACTATGGTAGTGAGATATTAGACGTCCTCTCTGTTGGTGCTACAACACCAGAGGTTTTTAAGAAGAGATTGGACAACCATTTGTCTGAAATGGTATAGGGTTTCCTGCTTGAACAGGGGGTTGGACTAGAAGACCTCCAAGGTCCCTTCCAACTCTATTATTCTGTTATGCTATGTGAACTTCACATGGGAACAAGTGAGAAGATTTGAATCCAACATACAGAGTTGCTTGCTGTTGTTTTTTTAAAATAAGAGTTTACAATACTGAAGTATAATAAAAAATTAAATCAGAAAGAAAGAAAAAGAGAAGAAAGGAAATAAAAAGTGCAGGAAAAAAAGAAAGGTAGAAAAAAGAATAATTAAATGATTCCCGATCTTCCTTGCAACAAGTCAGGCAAATTTATATTTTCCCTCCTTTTGTGAAATAACATACATAATTAGCTTCTTCCTATAACTTCTCTATCCATTCACATATCCAAAAACTGTTATCTCTGTTCAAATGTCAACAAATTGTCCATACTTTTCCTGAATGTCATAAAATATTTATTTTAACCCCAATCAAAGGAATCAACTTTATATTATTTACTTTTGCTTCTAACAACCTTAATCTTTAATTTAATAACTAGCAGTGGTATGATTGTATCTCCATTCAAACTTTCTTTCTCCCACCATGAAGATTTCGTCAAGGCTTTAGAAATTTTCTTTTGTAAATCCAAAAATACGTCCTTCTTCAAGTCATTTTTTAATCTTTTGGTTTATCATTTTTATTTCTACTTAGACTGTCCTCACTGTGTTATAATTCACAATTTCTTTATTTTCCAATATTTCTACATCAGCTAGGATTTATTCCTCTTTGTCCATAAATTCTTCCATATTGTTGTCTGCTTCACATTTTACTTCTTTAAAATATTCTTCAAAAAATGCATTTATATGCGCAGAAATTGTTGCTGTCAATTTAATTATATTTCTCTCCCGGTTCTTCAAAAATCCGTTGAAATTTCTCAAGTTCCAATTTACTTACTTATTTTATTTATTAAACAATTTTTTATAGCTTCCAAACTTACATACTGTGACACTGTGACTCCGTACTTTTAGCAGTAATTTTGTAAATTTAACTTTTCTTTTCCTGCCTGGAATTTTAATTCCCACTGGTGTCCCATTTCTGTAGTCACAAAATCTCAAGATTCTTTGTTGCTTTGTTTCAAACTTTCAACAAATAATCTCTTTCCTAATATTACAAGTAGCAGAGTTCAAATGTTAGGGATTCTTATCTTTTTCTTTGAATTCCACAGCTCAAAATCACAGGATCACATTATTCATCAAAATAAGCTTGTCCAACTGGCATCTAGTCCAGAGCAGAGATAAACATCTTTATCTGCAAAGAAAATTCACCTGCAGGCATTTCATTCCACCCATCTTTTCCCAAAAGGGTACAGTAGGGCCCTCCATTTACCACCAGGGATACCCTCAATCCAAACACAGAAGCCCTTTGAAATATTTTCTTTCAGATCTTCTATAATATTTCCAGCTGCTGTAGTAATTGCTTACCCAATAGTGATTTACACACTGTCATTTTAAATGTTTATCTCACCAGCCAGCATCCTCATTCTTCTGGAACCTGTTTTTCCTAATCTCATAATTATCTGATAATATGGAGACCTGCCGTTACTCCCCCCTCCCGCACACACACACACATAATGGCTTAATGAACTCTTTCATTGACACTGGCTCTAACTCAAATTGTGTAACATTAGTGTTTGATACTGGCTTATATTATTCTCGGACAAAATTTAATATTTTTGGACAACCATATTCTTTTGAAATACATACCTGTTATTGGAAACTGATGGTTCGTCCATAGAAATGGATACTCCCTACCATTCTTATTGCTAAGAGATGAATCCTTCAATGTGGCAGGATAAAATTTATGGCCCCAGCAGCAGATGATACATTTCCTTGACATTTGGACTAAAGACTTGATGTTACTTGCAACTTATGAATGATTTGCTTACAAATGTAGATTATGTATGAGCCATTACAATGAAATATGATCTTCCTTTATTTAAACAATACATGAGATATATAATTGTTCTTAACATTGCTGTGTTGCTCTTCTTTTTCCTTTAATCTTTTTGTTGTTTAATTTTTTTCTCTTTGTTCTTTTTAATTAAATAAATACATGATTGGTTCATATATTAAATAAATAATTTTTAAAAACAGTCACATTCTGGCATGATCTATAGAGCCTTGCTGTAGCTAGTGAAACAAAAGGTAAAACTGCATTTTCATTCTCAGTACACGATCCATTTTCCTGTCCAATCTCATGCCACACAGTTTTTTTTCTCTCTCTCTCCCCAAAATCTGCCTTATTTATTTGACAGTTCTGTCTCCGTGTATCGTTATATTCCTTGTAAAAAAAAAATAAGCAAAAATTTCAGGAGGAATGAATGCAATGCTTCCATCATTTCTGCATTCCTATGTATTTCTCATCTTTGCTATAAACATTCCCTCCTCATCTTTAGGTCACACAATTTTGTTCCATACTTGTTACCCATAACTTTTTGCCTGTCTCTTCATCTGCATTTTCAGCACTGAAGAGTTGTGTAATCTGCACCTGCTTTTTCTTATTTTATGGCTTGTCCATTACCTATCAAAGCTCTCCTTCTAACTTACTCAATTCCTAACAATATTCTCTCTCTACAATATTTCTGTCATTCCATATTCCCAGTTACGAAGTGTTTCTCTGATTTGCCTTCAATGACATGTCTTCCATGATTTCTGTTGAATATTCTTATTGAAACTATAAATTGTCCTGTGGTTTCTCTGATCTTTTCTAAAAAACATTTTTTCCTGTGATAAAGGTGCTGGACCTGGCAGGATGACAAAACTGGGAAAACTATTTTCTTATTAAAGAAAATTGACAACATGTAATATTAATTGGATCTTTTGTGTCTATGAAGGCTCTTGGTAAAAGCAGTTGTCTCTGACAGATTTATTATCCTGTACATTTTACTTCTTCCCACTAAAATTGTACCTATTTATCTACTCACATTTGCATGCTTTCAAACTGCTAGGTTGGCAGGAGCTGAAACGAGGATGGGAGCTCACCCTGTCTCACAGCACTCGGGTCTTCAACACAGACTGTCAGGTTTCCAGTTGGCAAACAGGACTCTGTGGTGTCATGCTAGCCACATGACTGCAGAAATGTCTTCAGACAGCACCGGCTCACTCACTGGCCTTGAAATGGAGATGAGAACTGCCCCCTATAGTTGGCAATAACTAGTAGAATAAAATCTGCAGGGAGTCCTTTACCCTTTTTTACATTTTACTTCAAGGAAAGATGACCCTCAAAAGGCACCACCACCACAAAAAAAATGCCTTATTCTGCTTCAAAAGGCTAAATATTATTGCTCCCTCCTATATTTCTTCCTAGATGAAAATTATTCTCTTCATCTATGTCATTTTTGTTCTTTTTTTGCTTTACAGGTGAATATCCTGTATGAAGTTTTTACTGACAAAAACTTTTACAAATATGGAACAACCTAATATGGATAAACATAACGTATTGACAATTTGTCATACAATGATGTTAAATATCTTTATCATTCCTGCAATAAATCATTTTTAGACTTCTGCTTTTACACCAACAGAATCATTACACATCTGAATTCTGCATTATTGATAATTAGTAAATGGTTTCATAGGTATTTTTCCAAAACAGTGAACACCATCAAAACTGTCATCTCCTCCTCCTCATCTCACTGATTTATTCAGCATTTTTATTGGGCAAAAATGCATACTCAAGGAGAGTACATACAGACCAGTGGAGGGTTGCCCCTGGTTTGGACCAGTTCTATAGAACTGGTAGTAAAACTGGAGGGAGGCTCCGCCCAACCACCCCAATGTCATTAAAATGCTTCTGCGCATGCGTAACCCTGTTGTAAACCGGTAGTAAAGGCAAGTAGAACCCACCCCTGATACAGACACAAACACACAAGTTCTAATTTTTTGTCTTTTAATGACCCTGTAATCCCTTGCATCGGGGTGGAGTCAGGGCAACGGAATGGAGCTGAGTGTTTCTGGCCGGATGCCCTTCTTGTCACCAATGCGGAGTTCACAGTAGATATATTCTCATTGTGTCCAAAGAGAGAGAAATATCTGCCTCTAGCAATGATTGAACTCACAGCCTCCTGATTGTGAGGTGAGAGCTCCACCTCTAGGCCATTGCAACACTCACACAAGTTCTAACGGGCAATTTATCTGTTTCTGTATATGTATGTGAAATGTATTTGAATTTACACTAAAGTTATGTGCACTGAAACTGTGCAGAACTTGTAGCTGGTAGAAAAATTCAGTTCATGTGAAATCCAGAGCATCATTACATAGAAGGTACTTCCTAATCATAATGAAATATTTGCTTTTTTGTTCCTGAATTGTGATGTCACATGCAAGCCACAAGAGGAGGTCACTGAGCCCTGCCTCAGCTTGAGCATCTAAGTAAAAATGATCCTTAACACCATTTGGTTATATAATAATAACTTGTATTTGCGGTCTCAGACCAAAATACAAATATAATTGCAAAAGAACGTGGGGAAAGTAACGTCATAAACAGTTGGTTACCAGAAGCCTTGGCTGAGAGGAATTACATCGTTCTCCTCTAATAGTTACAGCTCTTAAAAAAAATTTAGAGACCTGAAAAGTAATGCGTGAGGAGCCATCCCCTAAACAATATAAGGTCAAATTACTAGCATTGGATCCAAAGAGATCTGTTTCTAAGAGACACAGTAATTTAGTCCTGTCTGCGTTATATATAGGGCAGTATAAAAGGACATGCTCTACTGTTTCAACCTCAGCTCTATCACAGAGGCATAACCGCTCACTACACTATTTGTTTGAGAAAGCTATGATTTACTAGAAGGCAAGTGATATACAGTAATGCAAAGCCAGAACTGAAAGTTTGCATGCCAAAATCCCAGTGTAAAATCCCAGAGGTGCTCCTGAAGGCACCTCTCTTATTTGGATCCCAAGTCCAATCAAATTCAAAATAAATGTTTTTAGAACACTCTCCCAGGGAATGCAGCTCTGGTCAGTTCTCAAGCCGTTGACCTTGAGATAGTACTCAAAGTGGAATGGTAAACTTTCATCCCTCTGAAGTAAGGCCCCCCCCATCAAGTCCTTGGGTTTATGGCAGACTGGCACCAAATTAACTTTTTGAGGTATAGTAGCAAAGCATAGGATCAAGCATCCAGGTGGTGTCTGACCAGGGATGGGCTGCTGGGGGTTCGCAGGGGTTTGGGAGAATCTCTAGGGAGAAAATTCTGTGCAGTTCGGAGAACCCACAAATCCTACTCCTGGCTGGCCCTGCTCACCCTGCCCCACCCCTCCCAGAAGTCCCCATGTGGCCCATTTTGGATGCAGGTAAGTGCAGGGCATGCAGAGGCTCGGGGAGGGTGAAAAATGGGCCTACTCAAGGTTCGGCTTGTTTCTGGCCTCCCAGAGGCTCCAGGAAAGCTTCCTGGAGGCTCCAGGAAAACCTACAGGGAGGGCAGAAACGCCCCCCACCCGCCATGGTGCAGGAGATTGACTAGGCCACATCCACCATGGCCACACTCACCCAGCAACTGGGCAGAGAACCCCTTGCTAAAATTTTTGAAGCCCACCCCTGCATCTGACAGTCACAAACTAGATTTGGAAACTGCCTGGCCTCCATGTGCACATGTGTATTACCCATCCCTACTGCTCTATGTTCATCAAAGCCTGGCACTCTACAAACAATTCCATCAACAGACGCAATGACCTACAACCAGCCTACGAACTCCTCAGAATACAAATCAACCACACAGCCAACCAGAGACAGCATTGACTGTCAACCAACCCATGCAACCACACCCACTAGCAGTTCACCTCCCAATGACCCTTAACCTCCCTATTACAAGACTCATCACAAGACTCCTACTGATGACTCACACCTGATTCATCTCAAGTCCCTCATTTGACACACCCACACCTGAAACCCTTATAAACAGAAGAACACTGACATCTCCTAAACTCCGCTGAAGATGTTATCTAGCCTGGTAACGAAAGTTTCGGAAACCAACCCACAAGCTTGGAGAATGAACCTTCATTCCCTACTTCTCTATCACTAGTACAGACAGGATGGGTAAAAACATGTGGTAGAAAAGATGGAGGAAGGGCCTTTGTTCGTAATTCTGAAAAGTGTCAGCACTAGTCTGATTCATAGATTTTTTTTTCTTCTCAATGAAAGAGAATTTCAGCCGAGACATCATTCTGCATCATTTGTTTGTGAAACTATAGTTTCTAATTGGGTGTTTCCTCCTTAGGAGAATGAAGAGATTCCAAATATTTATGGTTGGTTACACAGTCAGCCAGATGTTTGATTGGATTTGGCATTTTTATGCCCTTATTGAGTCCTTGCCAAGGGATTGGCAGATGTTGTTCAATGGTGTTAAAGGTTACTATTATTATTATATTATTATTACAAATTTATTGGCTGCCAAACTTCAGGGAACTCTTGGCAGTGCATAAATTTTTAAAAAGACATAAAAAACAGTTAAAGATATTAAATCAACAGACCACCCAGGCTAAAATGCTCTAATAACAAAATCCACAATACAAAACAGGGGCTGTTAAAAAAAATAACAAATATCTATCGCAGGCCTGGGACCAAAGCCAATTTTTCAAAGCTCATTCCCCATTACACAACAATAAACATTTTCTTGCAGCTTCATTCTAGGTCATGTTCAGATCCAAAAAATGCAATTATCACGCAACTGGTTTGAACTTGAAATGTCAATCTGAAGTTCAGATTCTGAGCTTCGTTCTGGGTGGATAATTTGCTTTAGTGCAGCCTTCAGCTATTTTGCTCTCGAGTGTCTGATTTTAAGATGGTTTCATGGGGCACAGCAGCAAATCTTAAGTTAGTTAACTCCCTTAAAGCTTTCCGTGACTCTGTTTCACTTTCTCAGTCAGTGAAGAACGGGAGAAAATCCCTCAAGGAAAAGCAGTCATCCACTTCCCTCTCTGCTTTCTGCCTTTTTCATCTTATGAAATTTTTTAGCAAGAATGATTTTTGCCTGGGAAAGAAAACAGTAGTGTAAACCGCTAACAGTATTTGGCCTCAGAGATAAGGTTCTAGTATTTCATGTAGGGCAATGGGCACAGTACATATGTGCCTTCTGATGGCCTGATACATTTTATTTTTTTTTTTTAAATGGCAATATCTGTCTCAATCTGTCTCAAATGTGCAGCAGCAGCCAAAAAATCCAACACAATCCTAGGTTGCATTAACAGAGGGTTAGAATCAAGATCATGTATTAGTATCCCTTTATAAAGCCTTAGTAAGACCACACTTAGAATACTGCATCCAGTTTTCATCACCATATTATAAAAAGGATGTAGAGACTCTGGAAAGAGCACAGAAAAGAGCAACAAAGAGGATTAGAGGGCTGGAGGCTAAAGCATATGAAGAACGATTGCAGGAATTGAGTATATCTAGTCTAGTGAAAAGAAGGACTAGGGATGACAAATATTAGAGGGGCTGCCACAAAGAAGAGGGGGGTCAACCTATTCTCTAAAGCATACAGAGTCAGGACAAGAAACAATAGGAAAGAAGGTAATCAAGGAGAGATCCAACCTAGAGCTAAGAAGAAATTTCCTGACTATCAGTGGAACAGCTTGACTTCAGAAGTTGTGAGTGCTCCACCATTGGAGGCTTTTGAAAAGAGTCTGGAATAATATAGGGTTTCCTGCTCGAGGAGGGCATCAGATTAGAAGACATCCAAGGTTTCTTCCAACTCTGTTATTCTGTTATTCTCTGGAGAAGGCTCTAATGCTGGGGAAAATGAAAGGAAAAAGAAGACGAGCAGCAAGCGATGATGAGGGTAGATTCCTAGCCCATTGTGCAAACTACAGTCTGGGAAAACAATATATTGACGAAGCTTCTCAGTCAAGCCAGGTAGCATTGTCTGAAAGTTGAGTCATGGCAACTGGACTTCTTCTCTTTTTGGTTTGAAATGTTTCACTGCTTAACCAAGTAGTTTCTTCAGTGAGAAAGAAAAGAACTCGAGTTGCCATGACTCTATTTCCAGACTGTCTGAGAAAATAAAATCAAAAAGTTTCTAAAATATCCCACTTCAATGAATCCAATAAGAGAGAAAGAGTTGAAGAATCCAAAGTCAGTTCGCAAGATTCAGTTTTAATTTTGTTCATTCAAATTGATGCTGACTCTTAGTAACCACAGATGGATTTTTTTTCTTAGATATTTGAACCCTAGAGTCTTCTAAACCTGCAGAGGTTTGGTTAAAATTACTCTTCCCTCTCAACCTAAGCACATCTGGTCACCCCATTGCTAGTCCAGTACTACATCTACAGCTAACAGAAAATGATAGCTTAGAAAGCCTGAAGAGACGGCGCTAGTCTTCAGAGAACGAGTTGAATGGTAACAAATGTGATTCAATTGCAGGCTGGATGATACTCAGCGCTGTTGTAAGTTGTGTAATTTTGAAGATCAAGTGCTAAAATAGCACTCTTGGCATAGAGATTCAGGAGGGGAGGTGGAAATGTTTCTTCCTAACTGTACTTGTTTCCAGTGATATGTATGTTGGGTGAATTTGTTGAGAAGGTGGTTTTAGGTGTGATCACATAATCTTTTCCTCTCTTCTGAGAAAATATGGAGCATTGCTTGACTTTGGGTTTAGTCTCACGGAGAATTTAGTACTGGAAGACAAATGAATGTGTAGGAGATGAGCAGGCTAAGCCTGAGAGAGGGGTCAAATGTGTCATAAGTCATGGGTCCCTGTGTGCCCTCAAGAGATCTAAGTCCAGCCCACCTTGAATGTGTCTTTTATCTCCCACTCATTTCCCTTGACCATTAGTAGTTCAGATTCTTGTAGAGATCTTAAGCTTGCAATAAATCTTTATGCTCATTTGAACTGCCTGAATCTCCTTATTTCCCTGGTGCTTGACAGAATGTTTCTTGTACACTGGCATCATATTTTCCAGTTATATATTGGAAAGATTCATTGGGACATTAAACAAGTTTTTGTTTCGTGGTTGAAAATTTCATTAATTTTCTTGGAAAATGGGCAGAACAGAATTCCAATGTATGTCTTTGTGCCTCATCTATACCCTGGTGATACACATCTGTAGTAATCGATCTTTATAAAGGGCTTAACATCCTGCAGCTGTTCTTTTGAACTATAAATCTCACCTTCCAGTTACCATTGAAAATACTGGTGGGATGAAATTCAGAACAGCTGCAGGAAACCAGGCACGTACCCTGTATTTTTCTGTACCTACAGGCAGATTAGAATTCATACGATTGTGACTCTGCTTAACTTTTTCAAGATTAGCCAGAATTGATAACATACTGCCAATAGTTGTCACATGTGACAGTAAGGAAAATCTGCATAGAAAACCCTCTGAATTAAGGAGAGATTGATATAGCAGTCTATATTCAGGAGAATTATACATATTGTCGTCATCATCGTCATCATTTCATTGCCTACTTTTTGAGGATGGAATAAATCGTAGAAGCATATAGTACTTGCATAATCTGATCCTCATATCCCTAACTTGTTTCTATAGCATCACATCTTTCAAATAAGCATCTTCCTATTCTTCGTCATAAAAAAAAAAGTATATATTTCTGTGTCCACATTTTGAAGATTCTCCTATCAGAAACTCATGTTTTCAAATGACCCTCTTTTCTGAATCTTACTACAAAGCTATCTTACCTATTTTTTTTCCTGAAAGACCAGGGGTGGGTTCTACTTACCTTTACTACCGGTTTGCAATGGGGCTGTGAGCGAAGCGAGTGCGTACGCTCTTCCGCACATGCGCAGAAACGTTCTGATGATGTCGGCGTCGGTGGGCGGAGCCTCCTGCTGGTTTTGCTACCGGTTCTATAGAACCAGTGTGAACCAGGGGCAACCCACCACTGTGAAAGACGCTGGCCATAGGATGTGATGGACTTGTGTCCAGCCATAGAGTTCCTTCCTCCCAATCATGTATCCCTGCCTGTCAAGATTAAATGGAATCATACAGTTTGCTTCACTTTGTCAGGTAGGAGTGATTACAAAGTGATCTTTTTCTTCCTTTTTAATACATATTTTGCGGCGGTATAGGAAGATATCAAATGAGTCAAGATCTATCTGGGGATTCTGCTACTGTCTAAAGTGTTTTGACAGCTAAGCTATGACTCCCACTAGATTTGAATGCCAAGTGAACCATTGTGCAGAAATTTCCTTTTCTAATTTCACAGCGGGGATTTATTACTAAGTCTGAGTGGGCATTCTGACCTGTGGGCTTGCTATACTGATGAGCCCAAGACAGTCAGCTTCTGATCCTGTCATCTTCTTCTCCAAGTGTGAAAGAACTGAGGCGTTCTGGGTTCAGACTGAGGAAGACTGATGTGTCTTCTAAAATCATCCATCCACTCTTGTGTTGATAGAACAATTCATTGCTGCCCTAGACAGTCAAGGCTGAAAGGAAACAAACACCTCCCCCCCAAATGGACTGCATTTTCCAGGTTTAGTAAATTGCATTATTTGTTATGGTGGTCACAAACAATCAGGCATGACTTAGCGACTGAACAACAATATATCTATTTGTCCTGAGACATTTTCCACTTAGCTAAATTTGATTATCTTCTATTTGATGAGATGACCAAGTTCCTCATGAAGTGATGTCATGCCATGGATCAAACCTCCCTAGTCCTACCAGCCCTAACATGTAACTTAAAATGCAAGACTGCTTTGCTGAAACACATTAAAGTGTGGCTGGATTAATCCAGTGGCTGGATTAATTTTATGGCAGTCATAAATCTTTTTAAACGGTACCACTGTGGTTCATTATTTTCATAATAACAATTGTACGATTAGTGGAAATGCATACCAGGAGGTGGTTGTAATAGGCTCTGTGATTCACAGATATGACAGGATTGAGGCATTCTTCCCTTGTTCTACAAAGAACTCGGTGTTCAGTTTTGGAGCAAAGATCTTTTAGTCACTCTTGAAATGATGAAGTCAAGACCAAGGTGAAAATCAACACTCTGACCTAACCTGACTGAAGAGGTGATGGTTTCAACTGTCTCAGCTATGCTACTCATTTGATGAGCAATGAGAATGCTTCATTTTTCACTTGTCATAACATGTACTTCAGGCTACTTCCTCTTTTAATGGGGGCATCACTTAAACTACTATTGACCCCACAGACTGAATCAGCAGAAACTTTATTCTCAGGAAACTATTGTCTGGCATAATCCAGGCTTGAAGACAGAGAGAGAGTCAACTCAAGATAATGGTGCACTAAGGCCCTTTCCAGAAAGCTGCTCAATACCTAAAATCATTTTGGGCTTGAGGACAGGAAAGTTATGTGAGCATCACCTTGCCATCTAGCACTGAAGACATGACCTAGTTGGATCATGAAACATTTCTAAGAAAACAGCCAAGTTCAGAGAGCATCAAGGACCCCACAGTCTCCTTAGCTGTGTGTGCTGGGAGATGACAACAAAAAGTTGGTTGAAGAGAAGTGCTAGGTGCTATGGCCCCTGTTCTCTGCTTCTAAAATCAACACACTACCCTTTGGGTTGGATTGGGAAAGGGAAAATGGAGGTGGCCCATCAGGTACATTCTCTTGGATCAAAATTGTTAGTGTTTCTCCATTTTCAAGATTTCATGGCCCAAACTGGGTTTGCTTTTTTTCCCAAAGCCTTTGCTGCTGAAGAAGATTCCCTACCAGTCTTTTGTGCTTGGCCGAAATATATCCAATAGTGACAAACTTGATACCAATTATTTTGGTGCCTTTGAATAACTTTTAATTCCTGGCAACTTCCTGGAGAAGCCCCTGAAATTTTCTTGGCAGCATTTTCAGAAGGGGTTTACCCTTGCCTACTTCCTAGGGCTGAGAAACAGTGACTGGTACTAAAGACATCTAACTGGTGCTTAAGGCAGGATTAGAATTTACAGTCTCCCAGTTTCTAGCCTGGTGCCTTAACCACTACACCAAACTGACTGTCTCCATTTAGAAGCTTTTGTTGCATGGTAGGAATCTACAAAATAACGATACCCTTGATAACTAACAATGTCATAATACCCCAGATCTTCTGCCTGGGTTACTTTGGATAATGGTAGCCATGATGATGATGATGAGGGGGAATTCAACCAGTTTGCATTTTAATGAAAATTTAGTCCATTTGCATTTGGTGAATCCATTTTCTCAGAAATAATATATCATTATGAGCTTTGTTCTAATGCAAAATATTTGGGTGGGGAAGAGAATTAAGTTTGAATGAGCAATTAAAGACCCATTAAATTTCTAGCAGAGCAGACCTGCTCTGGGGGAGGGCGTTTCTTTCTTTCCTTTTCTTGTGCAACACTTCTTTCCCCTCCAAACACCATTTTGAAGGGCATCACTTAAGTAAGAAACTTGTATCCTCACCACTAAAAACTTAGACTACTATTATATGCTTTACATGGGGCTGACTTTGAAGACCATTCACATACTACAGTTTTCGCAGAATGTAGCAATGTTCTTATGACAAGTAAGAATCACTGCAGTCATACATGACTAGTATTGTGGGTCTTACCCTGATTGCCAATAAATTCCCAAGTGAGTTTAACCAATAAAGCTCCACATTCCTTGATTTCCTAGTATTTGTTACCTTCTTCATTTGAAACTGGCCCATCTGGTACATTGTCTTTGATCAAAATTGTTACTGTTCCTTCATTTTCAAGAATTTATAGCCTGGGATCTGAAAACCATTTCCCCCCCCCCCCCCAATTGTAACCCCTGACATATGAAATAATTCTCCCTACAAGCCCAGATTAGCGCTTGATGTGATTTTAAAAATGAACTCTTCTAGAGACTGTTTGGAAAACGATAGGGGAACACCATCAGAAGTATAATATATTACTCTGCTTTGAGTTATGTTTTTAATGTGATGTTATGTAATGTTAACCATTGGGAGGCTGACTGTGGTGAACAAAAGTACATAGTTGAATAAGTAATTCAATACAGTAAGGATAGTAGTAAAGAAACCCTGAGTATGCTGTTAGAATGATTGTCCACCAAGGCATATTGAATATTATATGGGCCTCTGAATTGTCTTTAAGTTCCCCCTCTCCCTGGATCTCATTCTTTTGCAAAGAAAGAATCATCTCTAGCTATTTGCTGACTATGTTCAAAGCTGCAAGCATTATCTACTCAGTGGTGGGTTCCTCCCATTTCGGCCCGGTTCTCCCGGGCTGGTAGCAGTGACTATATGATGTCACCGAACCGGTTCTCCCCCCCCACCCACCCCACACCCCCCACCCGTGTTATTCTTACCTTTTATTTGGCCCCACCCCCAATCTATTGCTGCCTCCTGAGTGCCAGCTCATGGCTAGAGGGAAAAAAACTGTTTAAACTCTTGCTCTGGAGCTTCAAAGGGCCACCCTATAGCTGATCAGTGTTAAAAGAAAACAAATGAGTAGACCGATGCCTGCAAAAATACATGAGTAGATCAGTGCCTGCAAAAATAAATGGGTAGACCAGTGCTTGCAATAAATAAATGGGTAGATTGGTAGAGCTCTGCAAGCTCTAATCTCTGGTCTACCAGAGGTACTGGTAGACCAGTACCTCTGCTAAATCCTAAATAACTGTCACATGACCATCAAGCCAAGCCCACAAAATAAGCCACGCCCACAGAACCGGTAGTAAAAAAAATTAGAACCCACCCCTGCTACTGCTCTCTAATCACTGGTCTTTAGAAATCTCTGAAGGAATTTCCTACAGGTTCTTCTACACACCTTGTTTGCAAAATTGAGCACAAGCTACTTTTTGTGACATTCCACTGGCATCTTTGTTTCACATTCTGATGGTTTCTCAACATTCTTAATGGCTTACCTGGTTGCAAACTTGTTTTATAAACAATGATTCTAGTTTTAACTCCCATTGCACAAGCTGTTGTTGTTGTCCCCCCCCCCCCCAGCTTATTACATTTTATTCTATTTTGGCAAAGGAGCACAATTCCATTACATTAGCTAAGTAATGTGGGGGTTGGGGGTGAGCTGTTATTGGACAGCCACATCAATCAACCCTCACATTAGTCAATGTCATGTTAGCAAAGAATAACAATGGAGAGGTTCAGCAACATCTAGAAAGCTACTGTGACTCGGGTGTAGTGGTTGCTGAAGTATAAGACTGTAAGAATATTCTCTTTGCTGTACTTCATTTGATCTAAGACAGGGGTGTCAAACTCGATTTCATTGAGGGTTGTGTTTGACCTCAGGGAGGCGTGAGGGATGGCCATGGTAGGTGTCATGTTGGGGGCTCCTGTGGTGGCCCGAGTGCTCTGCCAGCCAAAAACAGACTCCCAATCTCCATTTTTGGCTGGGACAGCCTTCCGCAACCCTCTGCCAGTGAAGCTCCATTTTTGCTGGCAGAGGCACTACGGGCTGGTTCTTTGCTGTTTCCAGGGCAGTCCCGTGGGCCAAATCTAAGTACCCTGTGAGCAGGATCCAGCCAGCCTTAAATTTGATAACCCTGGTCTAAGAGAATTAATTAAAGTAGATAATCAGATAAGATTTAAGGGTATTCGGCTTGTTCAATGTGTTATTTGGCAATTTCTGGCAAAGAATATAGTATTTTATGATTAATTTAAGCCTTGTTTAAATTTAACAATGTTTCAGAGGTTGTGGTCATCAGTATGCCAGAAATTCATAGTATACTATGGATTCTGACCTCAACAGGGTATTCATTCATTTATGTTAATTCTACAGCAAATACCTGTCAGTTAAGCAAGCTCTTCTGGATATATGGTTATATTATTGCTTTGTGCAAAAGAAAAAAATTCCCCATTATGCTGGTTACTATTAATTTAAATAGGCAGAGATAAAGCAATGCGCATATACATTCATAAAAAAAATATCAAGCATTCCTCTTTTAATAATTATTTTCCAGAAGCATTTTAGGGAAAATAAATCAAGAGAAGACCTAACCTTTTTATTTATTTTAATTCTTTTTTTTTTTTACTGTTTTGCTACCTTCTCTGCATCAGTGACAATGACACATCAAAGTGATTAATCTACAAATAAGTGCAATTCAGCTGATAATGGTCAATAGATGGAAATTAAAAGCAACTTTTACAGCTAGAGATTTATGTACATTTTGAAGTGTTTTTCTTGCCAACTGATCTATTGTTCAGAACCCAGAAGAGGAAAAATGTGGAGTGGGGACAGGCTTCAGTAGCGCTAAGAGCAGGAGTCTTCAATCTTGGCAACTTTTAAGACTTGAGGACTTCAATTCCCACAATTCTGGGAGTTGAAGTCCACAAGTCTTAAAGTTGCCAAGATTGGAGACCCCTGGCTAAGAGGGTTGATGAAGAAGCTAGGATATAAACTGGGTGGAATACTTACAGTTAAATCAGCCAGTGAAACCCAGTCTCGACACTCCCAGTGAGGACAATTAAAACTAGCAGTTGATGAACTCAGTTTGAACTTGTTATCTGAGATGTTATAAAAACATGTTTAGCAGATTTTTTTAAAAGAATATTCTTCACTAACTTTAATGAAGCAGAATAGCTGATGTAGTTAACTCCTAAATTCCAGACTGAAGTATCACATGAAAGGGAATAACATGAGTAATGTAAGTAAATAAGAAGAATTTAGCAGCAGTGCAAAAATTGTCAGGAGCTGGCTGAATTTTATCATATTTCCCCAATTTGGCACACTTTGGTCCTCTTAGAGCATGGGTGTCACTCACCACATTCTGTTGCCAACATGTGATGTTTTGCAATGCTTTTTCCATTCGCGGAACTGGGGTGGGCGTGGCCTATGCATGATGCATCCAGCCCATGGGCTGCCCTGTCTTAGAGCAGCAGCTCCCAGAGTTCCTAGCTGGTGGATCCAAGGGAATTCTGGGAAGTTTAGTTCCATTGCATAGGAACCACATCAGGTCAGGAATGCTAGTCCAGACCAATCCTCTTTAAAGGCGGGAGTAACTTAAATATCTTGTTTTCAGAGCCAAATAAAGCTTCATTTTGCCTCCAATTCTTCTTGTTTTCATCAAATGAATTCTTCTAGAATTTTATCTAAAGGTTATAACAAAAATAGTAATTTCAGTCTTGTTGGCTTCCATTTGATTCTTGTAGTTCATGATGATCCAAGATAATGAGGAGAAAGAGCTGAAAGAACATATGGTCTTACAAATGAAGACCAATATACACATCCTAGAATAATGTTGCAAGATCCAATCTAGGTCGGTCTCTGGGACCAGAAGTTTAGTCTTTCTGTGCTTTTGGAACCATGCTGAAGTCCATTTTCAGGGAATTTCTCTGTACCGGAATGTGTACTTTGCGTTATTCTATCCGTTATATTTATGTGGTGCCTTCCTATTGGTTGATTGGTGCATTTTATCATTAAGGATGATAAAAAAATGAAGATCCTCAAACTGAGCTTCACTCCTATTGACAGCATCCAGGTTCAGGTGAAAGGGGTAACATTATGAAAATGATCTCCCATTGCTTCACTCCAGACTATATATATTTCTCATTCTAGCTATCAAAAATTCCCAAATGGTTTCAATCTAAAACAGTGTTTCTCAACCTTGGCAACTTTTCAAATGCCTGGACTTCAACATGCTGGCTGGGGAATTCTGGGAGCTGAAATCCAGGCATTTTAAAGTTGTCAGGGTTGAGAAACACTGATTTAAGTATTAAGAGGATCAACCCTGCTTAGCTTCTGAATTCAGCAACCCTGTATGTAAGAGCTGTCACTGTCTAAAGCTTAGCAATTTTTGCCATGTTTTAAAGGAAGGAATTGCATCAAATTTCTTTCTTTCTTTCCATAAATATTCTTGCGACATCTTTAGAAGTAGCTTGCCATTACTGACTTCCTAATGGTGCCTATGTATTTTCTTTTAGCTCCAAGTCAGTAGTGACTGAAGGGCTGCCCAGAGTTAGAGAGATGAGGTGGGATTTTTTTAAAGGGCAGTTCATAGTTACCTTGTTCCAGTGCCATGTTTGGATTCCTGGAGCAACTTCTGGAGTTGGATTCTCTTAACACTTCAACAGATCTTGCTGATACCAGGAATTTCCTGGAGTTGGCTATGACCCAATGGAACAGAACAACAATACAACCATGCCATGAGAAGGTGTGCTAATAAACTGATGAGAATTGAAGTCTAACTGATCAGGAAGTGTTGCATTATAGCTGCCAATATTCTCTCTGTAGGCTATTTCAAATTATACTTTGCTTGCTTTTTCAGCTGCAGTAAAATCAGCAGGCTTAATCCCCTTTAAGTTTCAAATGTGTCCCATTTCACACTTGAGAATGAAGAGCATTCTTCCTTTCCCTAAAGGAGAGATCTGAATTACCAGAAAGGGTAGCTTTGAATTTATGCAGCTCAGTAACATATTCTTAGAAGATTCTTCTGAAGGGGGCACAGCTGTGGTTATATAAAAATTCATGGAAAATCACCTGAGTTCCTCCCACATCTATTGGTTCTGTCATTTCCCACCCCCCTTTGTAGCCAGCAAAACCTATTCATCATCCTGAGAATAGAATGACGCCCTGTCCAAATACTTTGTATAACCAGGGAGAGATTTCTCTTTTGCTTTATTGAGTTTGTCAGGAAGGATTTTCCCTTGGTTTCAGAAAAGATTTTTTAAAAGTATTGTTTCCCTCCCTCTCTGCCCATTTCCCTTGCCTTTGCATGGCTTCCCAAGGGTGAAGAACTCTGACAGACAAAAATATAGAGTAGTCCTTCCTTCAGCCTTCTAACCGAGAGGAATATATTTCTAAAGATTTCTGTTATGTTTTCACGTTAAATATTGATTGCTTCTCAAGCCACGTTTTGCATATTACACAAGATTTCTCTTCCTTCTTGCCTGTCCTCTTCTTCCTCCTTCAGATGTGGCACTTGCTCAAACATCATTTATACTTCTTACCACTGAAAATTCTTATTTTCTCCCTTTCTTAATGTTGAACAATGCTTAAATGATTGTGTGAAGTCTCAAAATGGTAAGAAATTATGCATTAGCTAGCTGTATCTTCTAGGTCCACAGGTGTACCACTCCCTCTGCCACCACCACTGCTACTGCCATGTAACATCCTGAATTGCACAGGTGGGTACCAGAATGTATTGGCCTTTCTCTGAGTCCTGGAAGGTTAAGGAAAAGATTCCTAGAAATTTGATGTAGAAATAACTCATTTCGACAGAAGGGGATATTTGTAGCACAGAGTTGAAGTATGAAGTCCTTGGTGCTCTCTGAGCTTGGTTGTTTTCTTGTAGACCTTTCATTAACAAATTAGGTAACATCATCAGTGCTACATGTTCTGATGTCTACATATTCTGATGTTACCTACCTTCCTAATGATGCTGGGATCCTAGAAAATGTACAGAGAAGAGCAACAAAGATGATAAAGGATCTGGAGGCTAAATCGTATGATGAACAATTGAGGGAACTAGGTATGTCTAGCCTAGCTACCTCAACCATTGAAGAGAAGGATTAAGGGGAACATGATAACTGTCTTCCAGTACTTAAGGAGCTGTCACAGAGAAGAGAGTATTGACTTATTTTCTAAAGCACCAAAGGACAGGACAAGACGTAATGGGTGGAAGCTTGTTAAAGAAAGACCCAACCTAGAAATAAGGAAAATTTCTGGACAGGGTGAACAATTAATCAATGGAATAGCTCACTTCCAGATTTGTGGGTGCTTTTTTGAGGTTCCACCCTCCCTCCCCCAAGAAGCCTGGACAATCATTTGACCAGGATGGTATAAGGCAGCGATGGCTAACCTTTTTGCCATCATGTGCCAAAAAGCAGGGGGAGTGTGGAGTGGTCACATGCATGTGTGCCCACACCCATAATTCTATGCACCCTGCCCCCACCCGTGCATGCTTGTGCAACCCCCCTGTGCTCCTCCCTCTTTTGGCATGTGATGGCATGGTAGACCCATTAGGCCCATTTTTTGCCCTCCCCAGGTTCCAGAGGCTTTCTAGGAGACTAGGGAGGGCAAAAACAGCCTTCCCCACCACCCTGAAGGCCCTCCGTAGCCTGGAAACAGCCCATTTGCTGATTTCCGGTGGGCCCAGAAGGCCCAAAAATCAGCTGGCCAGCGCATGCATGAATGCTGGAGCTGAGCTAGGGCAACGCTCACGTGCCCACCAATATGGCTCTGCGTACCACCTGTGGCATGCATGCCATAGATTCGCCATCACATGTATAAGGTGTCCTGCCTTAAGCGGGAGGTGGACTAGAAGACCTCAGAGATCCCTTCCAGCCCTATGATTCTATGTTCTAACTCAGTAATGAAATGTCTGAAATAAAAACAACCAAGCTCAGAGAGAGCATCAAGCACTTTGCAAATAACTCATTCTTTAGTTAAATTGAGAGGGTTGAATTTGAATAAATTGCACATAAATCCTACTGACATCTGTGTAAATTTAAATTGGGCCTAACTAAATGTTTATGCTGCTTTCCAGGAGTCACAGCACCACTAGAGTATTTAGATCACACCTGATGAAATTACTGGGGTTATATGAACGAAAAGGCTACTGGATTTCCTTCCATATGCTTTTCTGGAGTTTTCAATCCAGATATGGACCATTAGAGAAAACATCAAGTGCACCACACAGTAAGAAAAACATCCTGATGTTTTCTGACAAGGAGATTCATCACAGAGTGACTAATACTTCTTAAAATGAGAGTATAACTGAATGGGAGACAAGGGGACATATTTCTGATGAGCATCAACTTTTCTTTGTCGGTTAATCGTTAGGACAGAACATAAAAATGGCAGTCTGAAGTTGCGGTACAGTTTGTTGATCTTATCCCAGGGTCTCAATAATTCTACAATTACCTCAGGAAAGTTTCACCTCAAGGCCTTCTGCTAGCATTAACAATCCTGGCGATACAGTAATAGCCCAGAAGCTTTATATAGGTATTATTACATCCCTGGTGGACCCCACAGGCTGGCTTTTCTTTTGTAAATGTTCATCTCACAGCACAATAACTTCCTCCAGCTAGCCCAGCTGTTTATTTGATTGTATGCTTTTTGGCTTCAAGAAACCTAGCATCCATAGTGTTTCCTGAGACATGTAATATCCCTAACATAACTATACATGGAGTGCTGGAAAATGAGATAGTATTGTTAATAACATAAGATAAAATGTTAACGGTGGTTTCCATCCTCAGTAAATGATCTCAGTCAAAGAGGAATAAATCTACCATTGGACACATGCAAGTATCAGTTATAAATTATCTTTTGTAAAAATGGTCTGTAGCTTTCAGGAACTTGGCCAATTGTCAACTGTGTTATCAAGATCATTTGAAGTCAGCGTATGGAAACTTCATTCTGCTTAAATAATTATGATCTAGGCATTGAAAATTGGACAGTACCACAACTGTTTTAAAGCAAGCATTGGGATGCCGGAATTTTGTTTCCCTTTTCTCCATCCTTCAAGGGTGTCTAAAACATTGATAAAATAATGATGAGACAGTTACTTGAATTTGCCTGCTAGCTTTTCATTTCCTTAGGCTACAGGTGGCACCAGTATACAAGCTTTTTGAAAGAAGTTTTGGGTGGGCAAATACATATTTGTATAGATCCCTTTCTCCAGTTAACTTAAATTACTATATGATTTATTACTATATTGACTGTCTCATATTTTGTATTTAAGCATATTTATACTTCAAAATTCAAAATCATCTCAGTTTGCTAGTTTTCTCCTCCTCTGATTCCAGGTGCTGGGTACGCAGTAGGCTAAAGCAGCTGAACTGATTAGATAATTAGTTGGGGAAAAATGTCCAATTAAGACTGATCATTTTTGTGCTCTCATCCTGATTTCATTATGTGATTGTCTTCATTATTACCAAAACATTCATCAAGCAGCTTTAGACAAGTACTGTTTTTTTTAAAAATCAGTTTACTGCATGAATAAATAAATAAATAAATAAATAAATAAATAAATAAATAAATAAATAAATAAATTCTAAATCATGGTACATAATACATAGCTCAGTTGCTTGCTATATTTTGGGTTGTTTATTTCTTTGCTCTTTAAAAAAATGCCATGTTGAAGATCTGGTTGAAACTTAAAAACACTTCCACAATGTAATGGTTCCTAGGTATAATTCACCAAACAGAAAGTATTGGAAGTTTCCCTTTGCATTTGTTTGTTTGTTTGTTTGTTTGTTTTCCTACATATTTGTACATAGCGACTCAAGGCAGCTTACAAGACTATAAAAACCTCATATAAAAAACAATAAAACTAATAAAAGAGAGAATCATATAATAAATTAATAAGATAATAATATAATACAATAAAAGAGGATCTGCATGCCACTTCAAAGACAGGAGACACAGTTAATAGGAACTTTATTAATAACAAATAAATAGCATGAGGAAATGAGAAAAGGACTATCTATGGACAGTCATCCAGATCATGGTTGTCCTAAAGGTGCTTTTTCAAAAGGCAGCTGGACTTTGTTTTTCCTTGAAGACGTTTCGCTTCTCATCCAAGAAGCTTCTTCAGTTCTGAAGCTTCTTGGATGAGACGTGAAACATTGTCAACGAGAAACAAAGTTCAGTTGCCTTTTGAAAAAGTACCTTTGGGAGAAAAGGGACAGTAAAATGAAGGAGTAGAAAATAGCAATTACCATAGGCGTGGTAAAACTGTACTGCCGTTGGAGTCCACCTACATGTAGAAAACCTTCTGCTTGGTTCAAAAGATAATTCTGGCACCCCCATGGAGACATCTGCTGGTGTTTCCTTCTTAGCTAGTTTTTTCTACAAATTCCTCCCCCACCTCTCTCTCTTTAATTTGGAGAGCAAAGTAGCTTCACAAAAGCAGATCGAACAAATGCTAAACTCTGCCAAATAACCAGAGAAACAGTCAAGGATTTCCACCATCTAGTTTCAGAACTCTTAATTCCTTCTGTCCCACCCCATCAAAGTATAAAGTTTGTGTGTGTCTGTGTGTCTAACTGGAGGCAAGTGAACTTGGTTTCGCAATGCCTTGTGGTATGGTGCAGCAAGCCTCATTCAATATGAAATATTTTTAAAAACTATTCGGCAGTAGCACTATTCTGAAATTATTTATGGTTCCTTCAATATTATTTTAATAACAGTGTATTTAAATTTCTGGGCACTTATATCTCGGAGGACCTCTCATGGACTATGAATGCTAACATGCTTGTGAAGAAGGCACAGAAGAGGCTGTACTTCCTGAGAATGCTCAGGAAGATAAATCTGTCTCAGCATCTACTTCTGTTCTACTATCGCAGCACCATTGAGAGTGTCCTGACATACGGCATTCTTGTATGGTATGGGAGCAGCTCTGTAGCGCACAAAAAAGCTCTACAGAGAATTATTAAAACTGCCCAGAATATTATCAGAGTCCAGCTACCAGCCCTGGACAACATCTTCGAATCTCGCTGTTTGAGGAAGTTGCATAACATTCTCAGAGACTCTTCCCATCCTGCTTACAATCTTTTTGGACTGTTGCCTTCTGGCAGAAGATACAGAACAATTAAAACTCGGACCACACATTTTCTGAATAGTTTTTATCCCAGAGCTATAATTGCACTCAACAATGAACTAAAGGGCCACTATCAGTGAACTGTTGGACAATATTACTTGATCTGTTGTATGGATATTTGGGTGGCTTAAGGGGTGGAGAATTGTGGGTGGGAGAATTGTGTTTGGGGATTATGTGTATGGGGCCTGTTCTTTGGGTGTCAAGTAAATTTCGTTGTATGTATATACTATGTAAACACATACAATGACAATAAAGTTTATTTATTTATTTAATTAATTTATTTATTTAATAAAGCTGTATTGATCAAAGTCATGTGATATGTCCAAACTCCAGCCTAACTAATCTTTCTTTTTTCCTTTGTGCATCCATAATTCCATTGTGAGATGGTGAGAAAGCTACCAAATTGCCTTTTCTCTAAAATTTTGTTCAAGTCCGGTTTTCCCTTTTCAGACTGTCATTAGCTCCCACTAGACTGCAATATGCATTCCTGCAGTGCAGAGAGTTGCAAAGTTGTCCCCCCCCCCCACTTTTTTTAAGGGCTTCAATTCCTTTTTTCCCTCCTGAAATTTTAACTGTGTGCTAAAACTTTAACTCTCTTGTTTCCTTTTTTGGGGTGGTGATGGTGTCCCCCATTGACTTCTAGTGACTGCTTGGACAAGACTCTGCAGATTTCCTGACAAGATTTCAGGCCATTGCCTCCTTCCTAGGGCTGAGAAACAGTGATTGCCCCAAGAGCACACAGCTATCTTTGTGCCTAAGGCAGGATTAGAACTCACGGTCACCCAGTTTCTACTCTGGTGCCTTATAGCCACAACACCAAACAGATTCTCTTCTTGCTTCCTAGAGACTGCAAAAATTAGAGTATTCCTGGCAAAGATTTAGAGAGTTTTGTATCAGATGTTGGAACTCCAAGTTGGAAGATACTTTCCTAACTAATTGGGGAAAATGTTGTATTTTCCCGAATATATCTGGAGATAAAATGACCATACCAAAGCCACAATATTTGCTGGGAATTCTTAGGAGCTAACTGGACAATAACTGGAAAGGTCTCTATCTTTCCAGCTAGACTCTAGAAAGAGTATAGGGAAGAACAATAAAGATGATTTGGGGAGTGGAGGCTAAAACATATTAAGAGCAGTTGCATGAATTGAATATGTCTAGTTTAATGAAAAGAAGGATTGGGGTGACATGATAGTAGTGTTCCAATGTCTATAGGGCTGACACAAAGAAGACCGGGGGGGGGGGGGCAACCTATTTTCCAAAGCACCTAAAGGCAGGAAAGAAGCAATAGATGGAAACTAATCAAGGAGAAAACCAACCTAGAACTAAGGAGAAATTTTCTGACAGTGAGAATAATAAACCAGTGGAATGGTTTTCCTTCAGAAATTGTGGGTGTTCATCACTGGAAGTTTTCAAGAAGAGATTGAACAGCCATTTGTTCAGAATAGTATCTTGCCTGAGCCTTGGGGTAGACTAGAACAGCAGTCACCAACTGGTGGTCTGTGATAAAATTTTGGTGATCCACCGAAAAATTATTTACATTTTTAATATTGCACTAAATCGGGGGTTCTCAAACTACGGCCCCTGGGACGGATACGTGCAATGAACATTTGTGTTGCTGCAGAAGGTCTCCCCCTTCCAGGTCTTTTTGTGTGGGCCAGAGTAGGGCAGAAATTCCGACTTAGGGTCTGCTTTGGCCTCCTGGTGTGTGGCTTTGGGCGAAGGCTGGAGGGAAGTAGCAAAGAGCCGGAGGACCTTGCTCCAGTGGGACTGCATCATGGCCTGGAATTGGCTGACCATCTCAGCCCGCTGAGCCTCCAGGAGCTGGTACCTGGTTTTGCACTCCCGCAGGTCTTCCCTCTACTTGGAAAGCCTATGCTCGTGGTCCTCAGTGATGTGCTTCTGCTAAGCTTCCTTCTCAGTCAGATCCAATTTGAACTGAGCTGTTTTGCCAACTCTTTCTGGTGGTGGCTGCTTAGCTCAACAACTCCTTCCTGTTGGGGCCCTAAGGAGCCTAGGAAGGGAGGCGTGGAGTTGGCTATGCCCACCCAGTCACATGACCACCTAGCCACGCCCACCCAGCTGGTCATTAAGCAGATTATATTAGTCGTCCACGGGATTTAAAATGATGAATTTAGTGGTCCCTGAGGTCTGAAAGGTTGATGACCCCTGGACTAGAAAACATCCAAGGTCCCTTCTAACTCTGTAATTCTGTTATTCTACATTTCTTGAAAGTAGGATATTAATAGAACAGTTCCAATATTTCGGCATTTGAAATGTGTCATTAATATGTGTGAATAATGAGCCAAAGTGTTTTTCCGGTTTACCGATTAACTAATTTAACCATTTTCTAATGAGAAACAGATTGCCGGGGGAGAATACTGAGGCAAAATGCTGGTGGTAAAGAGCTTGTATTGGGCAAATTCACTTGGTCATGCCAGCATTAAAAGAGGAATTCCTAAGTTTACTAAGACGTGTACAATTGGAATACAGAGTATAGGAAACACTTGATAAGGTTTTTGTAAGAATCCTACTATTAGGATTGCAGTGCTCTAAATTAGTTGTTTCAGAAAAACCAGTGAACTGGGATAGACCACTTTAAATCAGATGATTTTTTTATATATTGTTAAGACATGAGACCATACAAAGGAATGAATACTCAAAATGTGCATCGCTAAGGAAGTGCATGGCTAGAGTCTGATAAATGGGCAGATTATATCAGAACGAGTAGATCTATAGCACATATTAATCACTAGGTCTTATCAAAATTATACACTGTATGTCCATAATACAGCTGTAAGTGGAGAGAAAAAAATGGAGGAATTCCAAGGGAAATTGTGAGAGGTGATGAATGCAATGCTGAGAAAAAGCATCATATTACTAACGAATCACTATAAAATCAAAGTTGGGGAAACTAAAGAATCTGGGATTACAGGAAGTTCTGGTTTGGGGAAATGCAACTATCATCTACATAATCAATCTCAAAAGATGGAAAGGTACAATTTAGTCAGGCAGGACACTTCCAGGTGCAAATTGTGGAACAGATTGTGAATGATTGATAACAAACATCTGGGTTGTGCTTAGAAAATATGGGAGCAGACTCACCCTGGAGGACACACAGTCAGAATAGAAGATCAATGCTTGTAACAGATTCAGTACACTTATGCAAATAAATAAATAAATAAATAAATAAATAAAGGACCTGGGCAAGAGATAAGGGACACTAGATGAATGACAAAACCAAAATTTCAAAGAAGAAAATATTTAAGTGGCTTTCAAAACAAGGTATTATGTCAGCCAAGGGAAGACATCGCCTTTGGCAATAAGCAATATAGGCAGTCCTCAAATTACAAGAGTTTGCTCAGTGACCATTCAAAGTTATAGACTCATGACCATTTTTCACACTTATGACCTGAACAGATATCTTACTAACTTAATAATGTCAATGACTTGCTTAGCAACTGTAGCGAGAAAGATCATAAAATAGGGCAAAAGTTACTTAACAAATATCTTGCTTAGCAACAGAAATTTTGGTCTCAATTGTGGTTGTAAGTCGAAGACTGTCTGTAGGTATAATGTCCGAATCAAACTTTCTACATCAGGTAGCAAAGGGGAAGGAAAAAAAATATCTCAATCAAGAAATTCAATAAAGGAAGTGATGATCGTGAATCATTCAAATGAATGACTGGGTTTTTGAAGGAGAAACAAAGCCAGTATATTCTTTAAATAACCAGCCTTTCCCAATCTGATGCCCTCTGAACGTTTTCGATTACTCTTCCCATTATCCTCATTAATTTGGGATAATAAAAGTTGTGGTCCAATATATACGAGGGCACACGGTTAAGGAAACCTGTGGCAAAGATTCCGGTTTGCTAATTAGATCGCTTTTAAGATCAATTAAGGTCTCAATCTTCTGGCTGTAAATTCTTCTGAAATCAATGGCATTAACAAGGGTTTGCATCTTCATTTACTTGGAAAGGGAAGAGAAAGAGAATGTTGGTTCCTCACTTCAGAACTCTCTGGACTCCTAATTGTCAGTCTACTTCCTTTCTGTTGAATTTGGATCTTTGAACCAAACACCACACACTGGTCAGTAAAACCATTCACTTAACATAAAGATAAAGGTTCCCCTCGCACATATGTGTTAGTCGTTCCCGACTCTAGCCGGCGGTGCTTATCTCCGTTTCAAAGCCAAAGAGCCAGTGCTGTCCGAAGATGTTTCCAAGGTCATGTGGCTGGCATGACTAAACACCAATGTTGTTTAGTCATGGGAACGATGTTACCTTCCTACCAAAGGTGGTCCCTATTTTTCTATTTGCATTTTTTATGTGCTTTCAAACTGCTAGTTTGGCAGAAGCTAGGACAAGTAACGGGAGCTCACCCGGTTGCGCGGCACTAAGGATTTGAACCACTGAACTGCTGACCTTCTGATCAGCAAGCTCAGTGTCTTAGCCACTGAGCTACTGTGTCCCTCTCACTTAACATAGTAAACATCTATTTCACTAGGATTTTGTTGTCCAGCCTTGTTGCAGGTTTTGTGCTAGATCAAGAAAAGAGAGGGAGAGGAAAATCTGAAAACTGTGTTTGGCATCAGGGACAATGATATAAAAAGCCAGCCCTACTTTTTTTTTGGCTGCATCTGCTTGTATGCTGAGCATTATTTGATTGCTGAAGGTCAAAGAAAGACATGTTTAAACATGCATTATTTATTTATTTGTTAAATGTCTATGCTGCCCGTATCACTATTGAAGTAACTCTGGGCAGCTTACAACGTGATTAAAAAATAAATATGAAAACAAAATCAACAAGGATTAAATAGAAATTAAAAACCAGGAGATGGGTGGCACAAGGGGAGGGGCAGTTAGAGTCTTATCTTGCCCCGCTAGCCACCCCTAATGTAAAGCCCCACACTGAGGCCCCAGGTCAGCCAGCAGAGCCAGGTTTTAAGGCCCGTCTGGATGACCAAGAAGCAGGGGGGCAGATTTCATCTCTGGTGGCAGAACATTCTAAAGAGAGGGGCCATAGCAGAAAAGGCTCTTCCGCCAACTGAAATTATATATATAAAACAGTGTGAAAACTTTTGATAACAATATGATATTCAGGTGACTACTGAAAAATGGATCTATCCAATAAGAAACTATGCTTGCTTTTATTACAAAGAACTGTAATCATTTAAGATATGTTCCATATATGTGTTTTTCTTAAAAGAGGAGGTCCATAACAAACCTCTTCTCTTGGAGTGAATGGAGTGGGTCAATCCCATTGCAATAAGATGGTTCCAGATACCCTGGATCCATGTCATAAATAGCATTCCGGCAGACAGAGGGATAGCAGCAAAATGGCTCATGTGGTTAGGACACTGAATTGACAAGCAGCAAGCCAACGTTTGAGACCCGAGTGCTGTCATGGGAGGGGTTGAATCCGGTCTTTTGCTCCAGCTCCTTCTGGGGACATGAAAGGAGAATTCACCTAGACATAATCTGGGCATCCACTGGCTAATCCTTTCAACCTGGAAGTGCCTTAGTGCTTCCAATACAAGTGTGATGCGATGTAGAAGGCTATATACAAGACAGCTGTTTGGATTTATGACAGATGTAGATAATTACCCATGCGATGGTGATATGGATAAGCAAACCATGACAATTCTGTTCCATTTCATGCTCTGGCTTTGAGGATCAATTTCTAATCAAATAAATTTGCATTCTGGTTTTGTTTTTTTCAAAAGAAACATCCATATGAATTTAATGAGATTGGATGTAGAACCCACAAGGACTGCCTATACTGTTTAACCTCATGAAGTATTTACGATATCACTTCCACTTTTAAGACCCTTTTGAAATGTCTGGTAGATTTAAGCCTTGCAGAAAGTCTTCTCCAGCACTCCCTGGAATGGCCATGTGAGCATGCAATGTTGACTGGTTTCACTGTTATTATTATTATTTTGAATACTTTAGAAAAGTTTAGAAAATAAGTGCCGATCGTTCGGCCTCTCCTAGGTATTATCAAGGGCAAATGTTTGCTGGATTGCATTCCAGCTCAAATTCATTTTGCCATGAAGCTGAAATGAAATATTTATTCATCACAGTTTCTATGGTAAAATTCATTTTAATTCATAGCTGGTATTTAGCTATGTTAATACTATTTGCCCTGGATATTTTGAACAATCAGGATATTTTGAATAAGGGCTGAAAGACAGTTTTCCTTTGTTTGTTACCCTGTATTAAACTCTGTCAACTTTGTTCTGTTCTCTGTCACCTCATCTACCTTAAAATCCTGCCTAGGTTGACTCATTATGCAGGAGAGCTAAACTCATAGTTATGATTTCCAAATTTTTACTCTGGCAGTAATTTAACTAAGAATATTATGGCAGGCACATCTACTTTTAAATTATGGGTTCTGTTCCCAAAACTGAAAGGTTGTATTTCTTTGATATCTGTTTACAAGATTTATGCCCTCTGAGTTGTTCGTCAGACTTTTTCCTGCTCAAAATCAGTTTTTATTCACCTGATTTTCTTTCCAGTTTTTACCAAGTACACTGTCAAATGCAAAGAACAGTGTTTCTCAATCCAGAAATTTTAAAATAACAGAATAACAGAACTGGAAGGGACCTTGGAGGTCTTCTAGTCCAACCTCCTGCTCAGGCAGGAAACCCTATACCATTTCAGACAAATGGTTGTCCAATCTCTTCTTAAATACTTCCAGTGTTGGAGAACTCACAACTTCTGGAGGCAAGTTGTTCCACTGGTTAATTGTTCTAGCCTTCAGGAAATTTCTCCTTAGTTCTAGGCTGCTTATGTCCTTGATTAGTTTCCATCCATTGCTTCTTGTCTTTGGGTGCTTTAGAAAATAGGTTGACTCCCTGTTCTTTATGGCAACCCACACAAAGATGTGTGGACTTCAACTGCCAGAATTCCCCTAGCCAACATGCGAACAAAGAATACTTCTATTCATCGATTATTTATTTATTTATTTACTTACTTACTTACTTATTAATTAGTTTGATTTATATGCCACCCTTCTCCGGAGACTCAGGGCGGCTTACAATGCGTTAAGCAATAGCCTTCATACTTTCATATACACCTGCTTAGTAGGGCTTTCGCCCCCCCCCGCCCCCAGCGGTATTCTTAAATTAAAATTAAAGCTTACTATTAATTTCATTTATTGCAATCTAGCCATATCTTTCCTTTCTGGAAAGCTAGAAATGCTATATTTCTAGGGATATCACTCCGGGGTTGGGAGAGAAAGAGACAAAAAGATTTGGTTAAAAAAAATAAAAATAAGTTACAGCATATTCTCACATTTTATTTTTTTATTATTATTATTTTCCTACCTATTTATTCAATATTCTTATAGAAAATATTTGATGTTTTTCAACATTAAATACCAGGAAAAAATATTTTATTTTGGACATACACTGGCAGATGAGGAAGAGAGGGAGAAAACATATTGGCTTCCCTGACAATCTGTTTATTTAAACCTGGTGTTTCCTATTAAAATAATCATCAGAAAAAATATTTTATTTTAATTGCTAGATTTTTATCCCATTTTTATTACTTAATAAGTAAGCAAATAAATCAACCCATCCCACCTGATCAGGCAAAAATGTTATGGACTCTTTCAGTTAAAGAATTTTGACAGATGGGGTCTAGGAAATGAGCCTTCTCTGCTGTTGAGCCTGCTCTTTGGAACATTCATCCACCCAAGGCAAGGCAGCTTCTTGCTCTTCTGGCCTTTTGGAAATGTCTAAAGATCTGGCTCTGCTCTCTTGGTTGGATCTCACAAAGGAGCACACAGCCATGGGAGGGTTAGCGCTTTGAAAACCTTTCCCAGTTTTCCAATTTTAATGTTGAATTTTAACTTTTTTTTAAAAAAAATTAATTTATATGCCGCCCTTCTCTGGAGACTCAGGGCGGCTTACAATGCGTTAAGCAATAGCCTTCATACTTTTGTAAATACCTGCTTAGTAGGGTTTTCGCCCCCCCCCAAGCGGTGTTCTTTTTTATACAAAGTCAGCTTATTGCCCCCACAATCTAGATCCCCATTTTACCTACCTTGAAAGGATGGAAGGCCGAGTCAACCTTGAGCCTGGTGAGATTCGAACTTGAAATAATTGCAGGCAGCTGGTGTCACTTTAACACCACTTAAGCTGCTGCGCCACGCAAATAGCTCTTATAGTTAGTTAGCTTATCTTGTGCAGGCATGAAAGATCAGGACAACACGTGATGTTCCAATTAAATTAAATTGATTTATTCCTCATGCCCATGCACAGCAGAGATGGTATTCAGCAAGTTCTGACCAGTTCTGGAGAACTGGTAGCAGGAATTTTGAGTATTTGGAGAACCGGTGAATACCACCTCTGACTGGTCCCACCCCCATCTATCTCTAACCTCCCGAGTCCCAGCTGATTGGGAAAAAATGGGGATTTTGCAGTAACCTTCCCCTGCCACACCCACCAAGCCATGCCCACCATGCCATGCCCACCAAGCCATGCCCACAGAACCGGTGGTAAAAAAAAATGAATCCCACCACTGATACACAGGAATCTACTCAAATAAGAGCACTATTTTGGCACTAGATGAAGGTCAACAGAATCCAAGAGGGGTTGGATTTAGTCTGCTTGTGGCTACATAGAGACTCTAGGCTAGGCCTGTCAAACTGGCGGCCCATGGGCCAGGTACATTATGCACAGGCCAGGCCCACCCCAGCTCTGCAAATGCAAAAAAGTAATGATACGTCATGATCTGGCCTCTGTGTGTATGCATAAATACATAATATGAATATAAGAATGCACATGCACATTACATATAATTACTTTACTATTTAGTTAGCAAATTTAGAAACCACTCATCTCCTTCATAGAGGGACTCTGGAGGGGGTTATAAAAGTAAAATCTTAAAACATAAAAACTATATGTATGTGTGTGTATGTACGTACACACACACACACACACACACACACACGCACAGTTTTTATGTTTTAAGATTTTACTTTTATACCCCCCCCAAGTCCCTCTATGAAGGAGATGAGTGGTTTCTAAATTTGCTAACTAAATAATAAAGTAATTATATGTATATCATATAAGGTGCATGTGCATTATTATGTTCATGTTATTATATGAACTTATTATATGCACATAGGCCAAAGTCAACTTCTCTGAAGTTTTGCTTAAAGGATTCAAGGCTATAATTAATTGAATTGAATTAAACCATTTTCTGAGTCTTCTCAACAGATGAAACCATATACCTACCAACTGGCCTTAGTTCGGAAAGCTCTACAAAACAAACCAGGTTTAAGATTATGCAAGCTTAGTGGGTTATATGAATGCATCTGCTGTGAGACCTTTAGTTAAACTTGTTGTGTGAAAACAGCCCGGTTTGAAGAACCTGCCTATAATCTTCCATCTACCATTAAAATAACACGGATTAATATTTGATGCTTAGCAACCATAGTTGAATACAAAATGCAATGCCCTATGTATCCTTTTTATGCAGAGTTTTATTCAGAGTTTTGCTCTGAATTCTGATTTCTGCTTCCTACCATTAAACATTGATTTACCTTTAACATTGCAGGCGATTCTTTAAAAGATGGCCTCAAGTGTTCTATGTATTGTGGTGATTTTTACCCTTAGAAACTCACTCGCTGTTCCCAGTTCTTGAAAAAAAAAATAGCATTATTGTTATGCATGCTATGCTACTCTTCGCATTAATGGATTGGTTTTCATAATAACTTGGAATGAAATGCAGTTGCTGCTCTCGGGACAGGATTGCTGAAAATGTATACATTCTCATTTTTTTATTTCCCAACTTGTAATCAGGATGACTTGGATGATTTTAGTGAAATATGTCCTATTTTAATATATTAGTTGAAAATGCCTGCAGGAAGATTCCGCTTTTTAAGGTTTATGGTGTTTTTGATTACTGTATCAGAAGATGCTGAGTTAAATTAGAGCTTCTCTAAATTAATAAGAATAGCTATTTTTGTGAGAGGTGACTGGTGTGGTTTCTTATTTGCCTGTGCCCACACGTTCATTATTCTGATCTTTTTCTCCTTCACACTTACACACTGCAGCTTTCTCGTTGGCTTTGCTTAAAATTGAACAGTGTGGCTTAGTTTTATTAGATTCACACACACACACACACACCCCGCTTTCCCTTTTGGCCATCTCTCACAAGGATATATATTTAGTGACAGAATTGATTGTACTGCAATGAAACGTTTTAGCCTGTTTAGTGAACGTCCCTTTTTGCAAATCACATTATCTAGTAGAACTTTAATACTATTGCAGGAGATCCTCTAATCAACGTATTTCTTATATGGGAAAAAACACTGTTGATGTCAGCTCTGAAGCTGGCCTAACTGTGGCCATTTTCTTTTTGTAGCTTTCCTCTAAGGAGGTTTCTCTTCTCACTGCTTCATGGCTGACACAGCCTGGAGCGCAGGGGCTGGGGTGTGTGTGTGTAAAGATAGCTGGGGTGTTGTAACCAAAATAAAATCTTTCCCCTGGGAATCAAGGACGTTCAGGGCAGATGTTCGAAAGGTGGAGACTGAGGTCACCTAGCAACTGGACTACATGTGATTGGACCATGTGACTGGAGACTCTGGGGGCAAGTGACAAAGTTTTACTTTTAATTGGGTGTAAAACCAGCAGGAACTTAGAGTTGGTTTTCCACCAAGACTGTGCCAATTTGATATGTCCCAATATAATGTTCTTTGAGGAATATGCCTGCCTCGGAGTTCTCTTTGAAGGGGATGTATTACTTGAAACCTTGACATTTGAACTCAATGGGATTTTCAAGATGTAAAAATGTTTTTTTTTTTAAAAAAAAGTCTCCTGGTTTCTAGCCTTGTGCCTTTACCACTATACCATAGTGATTGTCCTGTGGACCTTGCTGATATTTGTTTCCAGGTAAGAATGAAGAAATGTGAGCTTTCAAAAGTTAATCCAGCTCCTGGATTGGATTTCAGATCCTTTAACTTCAAGGCAGTCAATGAAGAAACTTCCTTTCCTTCTCTAGTGCAAGGCAGAGCAAGCTTTCACAAGACAGAGGCCACACTGGATCATGTAATAGTTAAAGGTCATAAAATGCCAAAGGGGTGGGAAAATATGTAAAACATGGAAAGCAGTAGCAATAGCAATAGCATTTCGATTTATATACCGGGGCTGGGGCTGGTGGGAAGCAAGAGATTCTGAGTCTGGCTGGAAAACTGTCACAGGGCACCGAAAATGAACATCATATGGCCTCAGCAGCAGTCCAGTAGCATAGTAGCACTGAAACAGCCACAACTTCCCCAAATTTCATTTCCACAGGAGTCATGGATCCATATTTTGGACGCATTCTGTAAATTAGCCCATTTGAGATACCTTGGTTGAAAAAATGCTGCTCTGTGACAGAGTTTTGTCTTTCTGGTTTTGTTGGCCAGCTTGGAGGCAGAGTTGATGGTTCCACTCACCTAGGAGTGGGTTCTACTTACCTTTACTACCGGTTTGCAACAGGATCGCGCCTGCGCGCTCGCTTCATTTGCACATGCACCTTGCTACTGCACATGCGCAGATCGCTTCTAATGACTTCAGGGTCAGTGGGTGGAGCCTCCTGCCGGTTTTACTACCGGTTCTATAGAACTGGTTTGAACCGGCGGCAACCCACCAATGCACGCATCTGTGATTTCCCACTGCTCGCATAAGTAGGGATGTGCACACACACTCTTCCCCCACTTCCGTGGCCTGATTCTAAAGGGCTCAACACCCAGTAGTGGGCTGCTGCCTGTGCACTGTCTCGCCTAGATAAAGGTCATGACAATGAGAGTTTTAGTAGTATACAGATAGATAACAAGGTTGTTGCTGCCATTCTAGAAGACCTAGAACAAAGTGACCTGTGGGAAAAGCATTAAGGTAATCATCCTTGATTGTGGTCTCACTTGAGAAGGACAGCCTGGTGTATTAGAGTCTTTGCCCTCCACAAGACAGAGAATTTTCTTTTTACCAGCTTTATTTGAATAAAGCAAGAACCATTTTTTTTCAAGTTAATAATATGGATATTATAAACTTAATTTTGAGTATAATGATCATATCTGCATGGAAGAAGGGCTGAATGCACTCATTTCCACAGAAAGCAAGATCCTTGGCAGCCTGACAAATTAGCATTAATGTTGTGGATTTTATTCTGGTCTTTACACATTTCTCTCTCTCTCACACCCTTCCTCTTCTTTCCCCTAAGAGAACTTGGGAAAAAGCAGCAAGACCATCAAAAAAGACAATGGCCATTACAGAAGACACTCTTGAGTCATGAAGCATAAGAAAAAACTGAATGTAACTCCGCCTTAATTACACTCAGCATAAGTTGTGCAGGAAAATTACTTTGGTAGGCTTTCAAGATCATTGCATTATCCTAATTCTGCTGACTGCCAACTGCCAGCAGTTTGACAGTTCGAGTCTCACTGCCTCAAGGTTAACTCAGCCTTCCATTCTTCCAAGGTCAGTAAAATGAGGACCCAGATTATTGGGGGCAATATGCTGACTTTGTAAACTGCTTAAAGAGGGCTGTAAAACACTGTGAAGTGGTATATAAGTCTAAATGCTATTGATATTAGGGATAAAAAATAAATTTACTTCCAGAAATCCAAGTGTTTCTTATATTTGTCAATCCTGCAGAAATTTTGACCCTGCTTCTTTTGTTGCTATATTCCATTTTTTGGTCACTCATTCTGATATCCAAGCAAAATTTACGCTGTTATTGGAAATAGATGTGCTTTCTGTCACAGCTACTCTCTACACAATAGAATTACTTGAACTAAATGGGGGGAAGAATTGTGTTTTCCCAGGGCTGAAAAAATATAAAAATAAAAGTTTGAGAGCTGGGATGATACAATAGCCTCACAATGGAAGCCCATCCTCAAGGGAAATTGTGAGAATGGTGGCCATTAGATGACAAATGGATATGGTCCAAGCCCTGAAATATTTATGAAATGCAGCTGTAGATGTGATTGTATTCTTAATACAGTTTAAACAGCAAGAGGTTAAAGCTCAATTAAAATGCAAAAGAAGTTTGTGGTTGGATTTTCTAGATAATGCCATTTGGATGATACATTGCAACAATCTTCTATCTCAGCCACTGTTCTGATAGCGTATAATATTAGGATAATAAATCATCACTGTAGCATCCCTTGGAATGGCATATGTGCAAATTAATTGGAGGCTTGATTTTAGATTACAGGGGATAAACTTTACTGAATGGGTGGGAGATTTCAATAGTCTCAAATAATTTGGCGCAATCTTCATAAAACTGTAAACTTTACAGAAACTTTTTTCCAAAAGAAATATTCAGCATAAAACTAAGCACTATATGTAACAAGATTTCCTTCTTTCATCTCAAATGGAAAACATTTTTAAATATTTTATACATTTCATTTATTTATAGACAATGAATATTGTACTTGCTTATTTGAAGCTGCATGCATGGACGTGATTTCTTGACTACGGTCACTATAAGGATATATAGAACAAAGAATATCATCAGAGTTGGAAGGGACCTTGGAGGTCTTCTAGTCCTCCAACTTCTAGTTCCTGCTTGTGCAGGTCTTCCTGCACAAGCAGGAAACCTGATACCATTTCAGAAAAGTGACTGTCCAGTCTCTTCTTAAAAACCTCCAGTGATGAAGCATGAACAACTTCTGAAAGCAAGCCATTCCACTGGTTAATTGTTCTCACTATTAAGAAGTTTCTCCTTAGTTCTAGGTTGCTTCTCTCCTTGAATAGTTTCCATCCATTGTTTCTTGTCTTGCCTTCTGGTGTTTTGGAGAATAGGTTTACCTCCTCTTCTTCGTGGCAGCCTTTTAAATATTGGAGCACTGTTATCATGTCACTCCAGTCCTTTTTTTTATATATTAATATGAAAAGGAACAGATCAATTGATATTGATAAAAATCTTTTCTAGAAAAGAGAAAAAAGCAAGCTAGTTCCAAACTATCCATAGTTTCTCTTGTGCTATAGAATAATACAGTATAATGTGTGTTTTAACCTTCTCCTCTGCCACTGCGGTTAGGCAGATCATTGTCATTTACAATTAATTACTCCCTAAATCCATTTCCATTCTTGAATTTATTTTCTATTGTAAACCAAGAAGTGTAACCTAATATTTTCCCCAGTGAGTTTTAACAGTGAACATCGACAAAAAAATAATAAGATTTTTTTAAAATAAAATACTTCCTTTTTCGGTTCAAAACAACTGCCAGGGCATAGGCTAAATTGGTGTGGAAAGGCTGGGCTATTTAATCCTTTCTTCAGTGTCATTTATGTGAAGTCTGACAACTATAGTAGCAGTTTTGGATCAGACGAGCAAAGGCCAGCTTAGTCTATCAAATAAGCTTCTCTGTGAGGAAAAATAATGTTGCTTCTTCTGTAGAAGGGGAAAAGTTCCTGCTCCCCCCCCCCCAAGTTACCATGGAAAACACAGGCAGCTTTCATGCATAGCAAAAAGGTGATATGTTTATGTACAATTCAAAGCATCTGAAGCCTTTTCAAAGCATGAGGCACTTTGATGTTGTGATTAAACACCAGGATATAAATAGGGAGTCTGTGAATTCTAGTTCCACCTTACGTCCAAAGCCAGGTAGGTGACCTTGGGCCAGACATTCTCTCTCAGCCCTAGGAAGGAGGCAATGGCAAGCCATTTCTAATACCTTGCCAAAAAACATCAGAGGGATTTACCAGACAATCATCAGGGAGTCATCACTGGCACAAAAGCACATATACATAGATAGCCCTAATAATGACTTTATAGCCAAGAGCACCCACAAGAACAAGACTCTCCAACCTTGGCAACTTTATGGCTTCTAGACTTCAACTCCCAGAGTTCCTCGGCCAGCAAAATGGATCATAAAAGAAAAAATAGGGAGTTGTAACTGTGGGATTGAAGCTTCATTATTTACACGTGTCACAGCTGTGACGTGTAAAAAAGGTAGGGCTTCAATTGCAAGTCATGGCTACCCTCTTGACTTCTCTTCCATAAATGACTTCATCTACATGTTTTCTATTTTCTAGAATAATTGGAATAATTGCTTGCACTGTGAGCAAGAGTAATAATTGGTATATAGTAATAACAGAAAACCCATTTCTCTTGTGTATCAGTACTAACTACTGTAGAAGATGAGAACTATATTAATCTAGCTGCAGAAATTTAGGATTTTATAGATGGTGTCCTTCATGTTAATCAGAATAGTTCTTCATTTTTCAATTAACAGTATTAATTACAAACACCCAGTTACAGACCCCGTCCTTAACTTTCTTGAGGAATATGTCAACACGACTTTAAAGGCTCAAGCAGTTACAAGATTCAAAGTTTCAAAGTCTTTTTCAATGATAGCAAAGCTGTCTCCCAAAAGAAAACCTCAGGATAATCAAAGGATTGTAAAACTTCATTACCTTTTCCAAAGCTTTAAGATTTATTTCTGATTTGCAACATTCAACCTGTTCAAATTGTTGATTGTAACTGAATGATGACAACTCATCATTATGTGATGGGCAGTGTGTTGTTTATCCCAAAAGACATCTTGAAATTCATTATCACATCTCATTCCCAACACATGTGATTGCGTTCTCCAGAGGTACAATGACAACTCTTTTTAATCTTTAGTGACACCATCCTTGTTCAAGCTTGCACTGATTCAATTATCACCACATTTGAACAAAATTCTATTCTTCCCAGTAAGAGGTAGTGACTGTACTTAGGTTAAGCACATTCTAGCTGTCTTCTCTGAATCGCAGAAATAAAGCTCAGTGTTTTGTAATGCTCTTAATAACATCCTTGATTTATAATATAAACCCATGAGATTAAAACCTGCAGTGATATTTAGTACTGTGTAAAACTCTTCAAATTCAGACTCTCTACTTCATTCTTGATTCTCCACTTCATTGTTGCAGAATGAAGACTAATCTAGTTTCTTAATATTATGAAACCAAATCCATTTTTCTCCTTTGATAAATGTGATGCAACTTTTTAAACTGATGTATTGGTACCGCAACTCCCAGAATTCTCAGCCATGAACATGCTGGTTATATATTTCTTTTAATGACCCTGTAATCCCTTGCATCTGGGTGGAGTCAGGCAACTGAATGGAGCTGGGTTTACTGGCTGGATGCCCTTCCTGTCACCGATGCAGAGTTCACAGCTGATATATTTTCAGTGTGCCCAGAGAGAGAAATACCTGCCGCTACCTATTATCAAACTCACAGCCTCCTGATTGTGAGGTGAGAGCTCCACCTCTAAATCACTGCACCACTCATGCTGGCAATATATATATCGGTATATATAGTTTGCAATGCAATGAGCATGACATCTTGCAATTCTACACATTTTAAAATCTTTTTTAAGATAAACTTTTTTAAGATGGGAGAAGAAAATCAAACTTTTACGACCCGATTGTGAACATATTGGGGAATAAATCCATTTTTTATTGTTGAGAACTTTTATGACTTTTTAAAGAATAAATAATGATAATAATAACAACTTCAGTATAAACAAATCTATGGTGTTATTTACAATAAGTGTGCAGTAAAGATGTCATACGAAGACACAGATGGCCTGAAGTTTGAACAAAAAGCCATTCTGGAAAATGATGAAAGGAAAAAAAAACCAGCATTGTCTTTGAATATTGTCATTTTCCATATTTCAGTTAAAGTTTGGCAACTTTCTCTAGTTTCTCCTGATAGCTGAACATGCAAATGACCTGTAAACTCTAGTACTAAATGTCAAAGAGCACCATGAAAAATTGGGAGCAAAATTAAATATAAAGAAGACCAAAGTAATGATAACCGGTAGTACATATAGCTTTAGAATTGACAATGAAGATATTGAAGTGTTAACTAGCTTCTGCCTTTTAAGATCAACCATTAACAGTAAAGGAACAAGCAGGCAAGAAATATACCACAGACTAGCAATTGGCATCTATGAAGGTCTTGGAAAATTCAGATATTGTAATGTATCTATATCTACAAAGATTAGGATCGTACAGCCCATGGTATTCTCTGTGACATTTTATGGAAACAAAAGTCAGATGTTGAAGAGGCAGGATAGGATGAGAAGAACACCTTTGAATGTTGGTGATGGGCAAGACTAGCATGAACAGCCAAAACCAAACAACATATCACGGAACAAATCAACTCAGAGTTCTCACTCAAGGCACACATGTCCAAGTTCAAATTATCCTATTTTGGGCACATTATGTGAAGGTCCAGCTTTCTAGAAAAATGCTGGGACAGGTGTGGAAGGAAATAGAAGTGGACAACCAGTAGCAAGATGGATGGATTTGGTTACAGTAGTGATGAGTTGCACTGTTGGGAGACTTTAAAGAATATGTTAGGGATAGATCACAATGGAGAAAATCTATTTATGTGGTTGCTAGAGTCAAAAACAACTTGATGGCACATAATCAATCCAGGGGTGGGATTCTACAGGTTGAACAACCGGTTCGCTGAGACAGCGCTTCGCGGTTTACATAAAATTGAATTTCCACATTGCAAACAAGGAAAGGAGCAAGGAAGACAGCTGAGGAGGGCAATTCAATTTGCCGCCCCCTGATCAGCTGGGCTTCAGAAGCAGAAATAAAGGTCAGTATAACCCGGGGGGCGGGAGGGTGGGCCCACTTTCACAGCAACAGAGAACAGGTTCGCTCTCGGAAGGAAGTGGGAACTACCGGTTCAGCTGAATTGGTCCGAACCAGTAGAAACCCACCACAGAATCAATCAGTTAATCAAACTTTTTCTAACCTGCATCCTACAGATTGTGTTGCTCCTACAACTCCTGGAATACCCATCTAGGATCCAGGGAACTGTAAAAATCCCTACACATCTGCCAAGTTACCATATCATATCTCTATTGTGGATCTGGATTTATTTATATTGTAATTGCCCAGTGAAGTGGTGATCTTATCTCCTCCTGAATCCGTGACTCTAGAAGGTAATATAAACTTCTTTATCAAATGAAGAATATTCTTGTCTGTGAACAGTTTTTTCATAATAATCATGACAGTTTTTAAGGTCTCATCAAATTCTTAATTTTGGGTTATTAGCAGAAGAGCACAAATATTGCTGAAGATGTGGCCTTTTAAAGAATAGATTTGTTAGAAATATCTCCTCATTATAAAATACCATGATTTCTAATATGTCACTTGGTCTGGTTTTATTTCAAATAATGCCTGGCCTTATTTCAAGCAGTGTCAAATGTTTTGCTATGGAATGCACTTCAGCTGAAATTTTGTGTCATTTGTTATGCTTTTCAAAACATTTTTTTTACTCTCCAGAACCTAGAGTAGTTGGTAACATGGACTCAACTGATGTGTAGGCACACAACTCATTGGAAACTTTTTATTAACCATCTTATTATAATCAAGCAAATGTCTGGGGTGGTAGGTTTATTTACTTATTTAGCTTACGACATAGAGTGGATAACAGTGGTAAAAATATACAAAAGGAGCACATAATACTATGGTACATGTATGTTGGAAATATGTAATCGGTTTTGTAAAGGATGAAGAATTCAAGAAGTTATATATAAGTTATAGGTTACATTTTGATATGTTGGTTTATTAGAATGGAATAAGTGTTCTACATATTAATATCTAGAACTGTGGTGGTGCAGTGCTTAGAATGCAGTACTGCAGGTTATTTCTGCTGACTGCCGGCTGCCAGAAGTTTGGCAATTCGAATCTCACCGGCTCAAGTTTGACTCAGCCTTCCATCCTTCTGAGGTTTGTTAAAATAAGGACCCAGGTTGTTAGGAGCAATATGCTGACACTGTAAACCACTTAGAGAGGGTTATAAAGCAATGTGAAGCAGTATATAAATCTAAGTGCTATTGCTATTTCTATCTAGGCCATTTATTCAATTAAGTGGAATATCTGCTTTTCCTCCTGTATAAGCTTTTAAGTGTCAACTAGTCACTATATGATCCAGTGTCTGATGAGGAGCACTACACTCACATTCAGGGAAAAGAACTCTATCCTACTTTAGGTGACATACAAGGTGCAAATCCTATTCAGAGTTTTCCAGCACTGGTAGGTGGCATCGAAATCTGCTAATTTTTGTATTGGTTCATTTTTTTTTCCTGGAACCTGAATGTTCAATAATCCAGTTTACTTTGCACTGTGACTTTACATCAAAGTTAGCATTATGTAGTTACTGTGCAAGTGTCAGTGTGGGGTTCCTGGAGTTAAGCCTTTCAATTGATAAGTATGGCATATTGCATCGGTAGTCTGTGGTGGGTATTCTGCAGTTTACTTGCCCAAGATAAAGATCTACAGTAAATGTAGATATTCTAAAACACCCTACAATTTTGCTTGCAGCTAAATTTCAAAGTGAGATCTAATCTTTTTTTTTTTGCTCTACTGAAACCCCCAAGGAATTTCAAGAGAGTAAGCAGCAATAATAATTAGAGCAATAAAACAATTCTCGCACGGTTCATGTGCATGAATAAATGGCAATCCAGTTTTATATACACTAATATTACAAATCAAAGTTTGGAAAAGTACGTTTGGCAAAAACATCCAGGGAATTTGGAGTAATCCAAAATGGAACTAAAATTCACAAGGTTGATATGTCATAAGAATCTCAAGTTCCCATTCCAGTTTTTTCAAGAATTGTAGTTTCTTTCTTACAATGTGACCATCCCATTCATTATGACTGATTCGTGGCCCTGAATTTTAATCTTACTGCTGCATGTTATCATCACCTAATTTCTGCTAAATGCGTCATATATCAGTTTACTGTACTTTCATTTGCTGAAGTTTACAAATACAATTCTAAACATTCCTCAATGTTGGTCAGGCTGTTCAAAGTTGACGCAACATCCTGAGAGCCACAATTCCTCCCTTTATTGACTTTTTTGCATGCAACTGATAAGAAATAATATTATAATATATGGTTTGGATCATTAGGAAAAAATAGATTATAGAAAAAATATATACAATGTTGTAACAATAGAATAAGATGCTAATTTACATTTATTCTTATAAATGCAGTAAAAGAAAATCAGAAGTAATTTTTTTATATTTCTTTTCTTTGGTTTCTGCACCTTTATTTCTATTTTTCTCTCATTTCTTTCTTTTTTCTTCTTTTATTCTAAAAAAGCTATTTTATTAGCTTTTATTTTTTTTTATCTCAAAATTTTAATAAAACATGCATATAGATCAAGGATGTCAAATTCAAGGCCCGTGGCCCAGATATGGCCCATGAGGTGGGTAGATCTGGCCTGCGGGGCTGCCTGACAAGCAGCGAAGGACTGACCCGTGGGGCCTCAGCCCGACCCAGGCTGACCAGATGCTGATTTGCAACCTGGTGGTGTCCATCTGGGCTGGACCATGGCCAGCCTTAGATCCCGCCCCATCTGCCAGAGACCCCTGGATTCCCTCCCCAACCCTCTCCAGCCTCCACAAGTGCCTCCCACACAAGCGACGTTGAGTTGGCCATGTCCCAGGCCACACCCAGTCAGCCATGATCACCCCAGCCACGCCTCTCCCTCCAGCCCCCAGAGGACAACCACAATGCTGATCTGGCCCTCAATGAAATCGAGTTTGACACCCCTGATATAGATGATATAAATATATGGAGAGCCACCATACCCATCCTGCTTTAATCTCTAGTTGGCAAGAGAAGAAGAAAATACAGGGAGTCAGAAAATATTCTAAGCAATGGCACAAATTATTGGAACAGTTTTTTCCTGAACACCATCACTGTTAAATAAATAATTACTCAACACTGTCAAACTAGTTACTAAGTCTGCATTACTATTAATCTTCTCATCGTTCCTATCCTCCCACTTATGACTGTATGACTGTAACTTTGTTGCTGGTATCCTTAAGATTTATATTGACTGTTTCCTAACATGATTTGATTGCTTATTTGTTCCCTATGACTAACATTAAGTGTTGTACCTTATGATTCTTGATGAATGTATCTTTTCTTTTATATACACTGAGAGCGTATGCACCAAGACAAATTCCTTGCATGTCCAATCACACTTGGTCAATAAAGAATTCTATTCTATTCTATTCTATTCTATTCTATTCTATTCTATTCTATTCTATTCTATTCTATTCTATTCTATTCTATTCTATTCTATTCTATTCTATTCTAACATGGCAAGGATTCATTTTATGATGGTGTCACACCTTCTTCACTGAATCATTTTTCTAGTTACATAGTACCACAACAAATATGTGGAAGGCAAAGACTTAACAAACTACTGATTTTGACTAGATATTTGCTTCTTACTGATTATGGTCCTGGATGCAATTATAGTTCAATTAAATCTACTCTAGGATAGAACCGTGAATCCATATGTCGACCCTGAAGATGGCATAAGTGTAGCCATATTTTATTGTAGCCTTTGTATGTTTTTTTTAAATTAGCTTTTAGGTTTGTAACTAAATGAACTTAATAATACTTCAGGCTCGCCACTTTCTAACTGTTGAAAGATAAGAGGGGAATGTTGTGTCTAGATGGCATTCTTTTCCTGTGGGAACAGAGGAGATCCCTGCAGCTAGACACAGAGATTGTGACTCAGGGGAGAAGTTTCATACTTTTGCTTTTATTGGGTGCAATTCTGGATCCTGTCCAGATCCTGGATCCTGTCGGAATTACACCAAGCCCTTGCCAATTTAATGTGTACATAATAAATAGACTTTGGAAAGAATATGGATTCCTTGGGCCTTATTTCTTGGGACATGTTACTTGGAGGCTTGACACCATATATTACTGCCATTTTCTTTTGTATTGATCATGTCCTGGACTTTTGATACACTAGAAGTAGCAGTGACAAACAACTCTATCACTCTGTAGGAAAAATAGATGAGCACATCAGTCCATTCTAGGGTCATGAAATATCATGAATTTGAGAAATTGGCATTTTCAGTAGTGCTTCCTATGGTAGGGGTAAGTACATATTTACAAATATATAGAAATAAAAAGCAAGAAAGCTCACTAGATGATCAACTTCTCAACAGTGTGAGTTTTTTTAAAAAAAAATATGTGCAACCTAACACACATTCATTTTTACACAATAACTCAACCTTTTCACAAGCTTGCATCTCGTGAACTCAAATCTTTAGAATTGTTTTGCAGATGCTTCTGCTACATCTAAAAATATTGCCATGGAAGTGAATGTCAAATTATAATGTTAAAGAGTAGCATTTGTTATGAAGGGGTGAGGATTTCAATCTAAAGCTAAATATCATTTGCCTCTCTAGCTTGCTATTTAGCTCAAGCTGAAGAAAATGGCTTTTTGTATATTTATTACAGATCAGTATGGTAAGCACTGGAAAATGTAATTAAGCTGCATTAACAAGGTTTCACATATCGACTGTGTTAACCACTGAAATTAGCCTAGTGGGTTGAATAAACTCAGTCCTCACAATGAGTTCATTTTCACTGTATTGTGTGAACCCCACATGATGCACCTATGCAAAACCCCACATGATGCACCTATGCAAAAGCCCTTCTAGTTATATCTGATATGTGCTCTTCGATACAGTTCTTCAATTGGGAACTGTAAATCTGGAGAACTTCCAACTTGCATATCATTCCTGAACAAACCCATTTAGAGGAGCCCAAATCCATTTAGAACTAGAGATGGAGTTTCCTTAGAATCATTTGGGACACAAACCCAAAGCCACTTCTTCTTGGAGTGATTCAAGAAGTGTGCCCATCCAGACCCTCACATCCTCTAGGAAGTACTGTAGGCCAGCACTTTTATTGCATGACCTCTTTGGCCTAGAGATGACATGTGTACTTGTGTCACTTGTATTGTACTTGTACTTGTATTGTACTTGTACTTGTACTTGTATCATCAGTTAAATAATGATAGTGAATTCTGTGTGATAAGAGATGATCCCCTCCACAGGAGAAGAGAAGAGAGGATAGGTCTTCGAGGCACTCTACAAAATAGAGATATCTGGCAGGGGTGGGTTCTAAATTTTTTTACTACCAGTTCTGTGGGTGTGGCTTATTTTGTGGGTGTGGCTTGGTGGGGGATAATGTGACTAGGTGGGCATGACCAACTTTTTTTTTTACTTTTAAAAACATTTTTTTCTACAACCTTAAGGGGTTGCAGAAAAAATGCTTTTAAAAGCCTCTGACGATCAGGCAACTCAGCTGAAATCGCCAGAGGCTTTTAAAGGCATTTTTCCCCCTACAACCTCTTCGGCTAAGGAGGTTGCAGAAAAAAATGCTTTTAAAAGCCTCTGGCGATCCCAGCTGAGCCACATGATCATCAGAGGCTTTTTTTTTTACTTTTAAAAGCATTTTTTTGGCTGAAGAGGTTGTAGAAAAAATGCTTTTAAAACTAAAAAAAAAATGCTTCTGATGAGGTGGGCGAGGTAAGCGATTGGCAATTGGGCGGGGGACCAGTTCGGGGGTGTGGCCAGCCAATGTTATTACCAGTTCTCCGAACTACTACAAATTTTTACTACCAGTTCTTGAGAACCGGTGCAAACCGGGAGCAACCCACCACTGATATCTGGGTAGATCTTTAGACTCCCATCACTACCAATTGGTACCAACCTTCAGAAAAGAGGAAAATCACTGCCAAAGAATTTTCCCATGGCATTTCCTTGAACATGGTCCAGAAGCATTATTAATGACATCAAAAGCCCTGGTTGCATTCCACCCAGCCCCATTCTCCAAAAGTTACCCAGAAGTGTGACCTGTGTAGTTTCTATGCTGTATCATTGCCTGAACATTGGCTGTGAAAGGGTCCAAATAATGATAATTCCTCTAAAGCCCTTTGCAATTGCAGAGCCAACACATTTTCCACAACCTTTCTAACAAAAGGGAGACGGGAGATGGAGACAATCTGTAATTGTCCAAAACAATTGGATTGAGCAAAGCTTCTTGAATAGGGGATCATACCACTACTTTATTCAGAGGTGATAGACAAACCACCTCGCTCAAATATTGATTAATGCATGGATCCATGATGGGTAGGAATCTAATTGACAATTGACAGAATTAACACTGCCAAAACTCCTATCCATGTTCACAGGACTCAGACACAAAATGGCCCCAATTCATTTCAATGGTCTCTTTACAGCTGGAATCCACCTTAGTTTGAATCTGAATGGTTTTGTCCACCAAATCCTGTGAAACCTCTTCACAGCAGCTTTCGTCGGAAGGTCTTGCCCAACATCCTTAGCTAAAGAGAACGAATCACCTTAAAAGATCACTGGGAGAAAAAGAAAGAGGTGAATTTAAATTCTCCACCAAACTTAACATGTACACCTGCTTTAGAGAGTGAACATGTATGACCTATGATCTAATTTTGCTGAATGGGATCCTTCTCTTTAGGATTTCTGCCATTTCTTTCTTATCTTTCTTCTTCCTTGTTCTTTTTATTTTTAAATCAACATTTCATGGCCACTAATCTACATGTCATTGGATTGGAAGGAGAAAATGTCCTGCTTTAGTTGTACTCCTACATCTCGAAACTTTGGGAGATTTTTCTGAGCCTGATGTTGCCTTCATGTTGGGTTTGAGTCACCCAACAGGGTAAAGTTGGAACCCCACAATTCCCATGCCTTTAGCTTTACCCTTAAGCAAATCTGGAGATTCTTCATGCATCCCTTTGGATGAACTGATGACAGATAACCAAAAAAGAAAAAGAAAGCTTACTTCCCATCTTGGTAATATCCACCCTTTGTGAAGGAGAAACAAGTAAAGGGTTAAAGTTAAAAACAGCTTTCCGCCTGTTCTTTCTTATCCAGTTATCATGTTCCATCCTATTAATTTCCAGTGGTGAAATTCAAATTTTTTTACTACCGGTTCTGTGGGCTTGGCTTGGTGGGCATGGTGTGACTTGGTGGGTGTGGCTTGGCCAGCGTGGCAGGGGAAGGATACTGCAAAATCTCCATTCCCACACCACTCCAGGAGAAGGATACTACAAAATCCCCATTCCCTCTCCACTCCTGGGGGAAGGATATTGCAAAATCTCCATTCCCACCCTACTCTGAGGCCAGCCAGAGGTGGTATTTGCCATTTCTCCAAACTACTCAATATTTCCGCTACCAGTTCTCCAGAACCTGTCAGAACCTGCTGGATTGAACCCCTCCTCTTTTCCCACCCATCCAGTAGTTAGTTGGATTCAGCTACCTGCTGCAAATATTTGACATTTTTCCCAGCTATCTAATAGGATTAAGTGCTCTTCATGCTGCTGACATAAAAAAAGAATTCCATTATAACTAAAAGATAGTGATGTGAAAGTTGAGAGTTCAGGCAACAGCACAATTTGTGAAAAGAACAAATTGAAAGCATCTATTCTCAATCAACCACCCTTATAAAATCGACCCACACCTCCCTTCTAAAATCAGCTAGAAATAAACAGGATTTCAAGACTTGCTGAAAAACAAGGATTGATAGAGCCAAAGGTATATCCCTAAAGAAATGTTTTTATTCATCTAATTACCATAGATGAAAATCCATGAATGGCAAGTGGACTTTTTATGGGCACAATTCCAGGGAACTTGGGGACTAAGATGTACTGCAAACACATTATTCACGAAGTAAACTCAGACTGTGGGGCATGCTTCCAAGTCGATATGCATAGATTTGCATTGTGATTTGATTGGTGTTTGTCTGAATTTTATTTTTAAATATGCAAGTCTTAAAGTTCAAACAAAACAGCAATTAGACAACATTCGGTGCCATAGAGAAGCAAGTAACAATTGCATCATTTGTTTTCTTTCCTGTGTTAAATCTTCATCTCAGCATTTCTTTTAAAGGGCAAATGGTTTCCTACATTATACATTTAACATTCTGGGCATGTTATAATTAACTTGACGAAAACAACACTTTTGTTCTGAAGTATTGGTTGCTCAACAATTTCACTGTAGTTCCTCATAGCTAAAGCAATTTGGGGACCCTGAAAAATCTCCACTTTGGGTCTTTCACCTCATTACCTGACAGCAAAGCTGAATATTTATCAGGAATGAGACAATGTCCTTATTTTCTTTCTCCCCACCTTAATGCTGTTACAGCAAAATATATGATGTACCTCATGTGTTCATTTAAACAACTAAAAAAGATGGTCTTTATTCCCAATTGGTGTCTTTTTTTCCTAACAAATTATTTGAAGTAACGCAATGGTTTAAAGTAGGCACATGGACCTGGGGCCCATAAAGCTCTGGCCACAGGAGTGGGTTTCAATTTTGGCCGCTATTGGTTCACTTGTGGGCATGTACATGCATTTGCAGAGACATCCGGGTGGATGGGCGGAGCCTCCTGCCACTGCTACCAGTTTGCCCGATCCAGGGTGAACTGGTAGCAATCCACCACTGCCTGGACAGCTACTAATATGGCCCCAGAAAATCATAAACTTTTAATATTATTATGTGATTTTATATTATAATACTATATTATGTATTTTATATGAAGCCTAAAGAAAATTCCTCTTCACTCAATATAGTCCAAGCAAGCCAAAAGATTAGACATCTATGCTTAAAATTTTTAATCTTGGTTAACAAATATTCTCCTTTCAGTAAAAACAACTTGGACTAAACCGGAATCATTGGCTTAGTTCCCACACTTTACTAAACTTCAGAGTAGTTTGTTTCTGGTTTAGCACTGGATATATACATATGGCAAGGAAAAGGCAGAATCTTGCCAGCTAAATAGGAGATTAGAGCTCTCATTCTCCTGTTAAATCTCAGTAAGAAAAACAGCTCTACATATTTAAGGTAGTCTTCTAAAATTAACAACTATTAATTTTTACTGTATCGTACAGTTTATCCCACTAATTAGTATAACTACCATGTTCCCCAAAATAGGATATGTTCCGAAAATAAGACCAAGTTTGACTTTTGAGTTGGCCCTAAATATATGTCCTCCCCTGAAAATAAGCTGATTGACAGGTGGATTGGCCTCCTGGAATACCCCCAATCAGCTGTTCCCAGAGGTGAATTTTAGCAACAGGTTCGTTGGTTGTGAGCTCTGTGCCTTACTTTTTTTTGCTTTTTTTTTTCTGCCTCTGAAACTTCTGAAACAGAGCTTCAGAAAAAAAGCCTCTGAAGCTCTGTTTGGGAGCTTTTTTTCTGAAGCTCTGTTAGGGGGCTTCTTTTCTGAAGCTTCATTTCTGATGCTTTTTTCAGCCTTTGAAACCTCCATTTGAAAAGCTGGGTAGGGCTACATTCAGAGTATAAGATGCACCCAGATTTTCACCCTCTTTTTTGGGAGAAAAAGGTGCATCTTATACTCCAAAAATATTATATATAATGAAGTCATTTGCACAATGATGCCACGGTGCACGTATCTTCATGCTGACATCTGCTTGATCCGGGCAGTATTGACAGCAAAACTTCCAAAAGTCCAGTTTGCTCTTCAACCTCACAAAACAAAAAGATTGTTTTCAGTTGCTTCGGAAATGGAAAATAAACTTCCATTCTGGAAGCTCAATTCTGTATATATGAGTGTGTTTTGGTTTGGAGAGACTGTCTGGCACACTGCCTGCCTCTTGGTTCTATTTCAATTAGCTCAGTTCATGGAAGACCACTGAGCCTCTTATTGGCTTTGCTTTTATTTATTTATTATTTATTAATCAAATTTTTATACCGCCCTTCTCCCGAGGGACTCAGGGCGGTGCATAGCCAGGATAAAACAACACATATCACAAAATTTAAAAACAGTTTAAAACCTATTAAATATTTTGGCCCTATATTAAAATTCACAAACTAAACACCCCTTAACAAACACTTGTGGAGAACACCCTCTGCTGGAAAAATGACCTGATACCATGGAGAGAAGATGACTTTTCTGGCTTCTTCATTCATTTGCACCCACCGCTACATAAATGTCCTGATCAGGAGCAATCCTCCTGTAGTTAAAAACAGCCTAAACAATAAAGGGTGGGGATCACATTTTAAGCACTGAACGTACTGTATACTTTAGCTATTTTTTTTATCATTCATTAATCAGTGCTTAACAAGGGCTGATTTGTTAACAATATTTTCAGTAGTTTAAACTTGAAATGGAAAAGCTGGAAGGCAGGAAATCCACAACAAATGTAAACTGCCAAAGTACGTATCACTGTTGATGTCAGACGCCTGTGATGAAATACCTTGGCAGCTTTTATCTTTATCTAATGACCACGATTCTAACTGGGCCAAGGATTTAGTACTGACCTAGGGTGGGATTCATTCTTTCCTTGACATTTTATTCTCCAGTTAACATCATTCCTATGCAGCTGCTATTATCAAAGGGTGACAACAGTTATTATCAGCAGTGGAAAAAAAGGACGATTAAAGCAAGGAAATGATGTCGAGAAAAAAGGATTAACTTCCCTCTAGGCTAGCCAGTCCTATTCACCTCCATCCATAGCAGATTTCAATAAAAATCAAGGATACTCAATCCATGAAAACATGTGTCTTCCCCAACTCGTATCAGGGTGTTACTCTCCTATTATAGAAATCAAATTATTTTAGCATTTTAAATGGATAATTGTTTTTCTGCTTCTTTCTGTAGTTTCTTAAACTCAAGGAAGAAAATGAAATGAAAAGTTCAGGAATGAGAAATCTGCTGTTATTCTTATCTTGTCAAACTAAAACTACCAGAATTCTTTGTTACTGGTTATGGTGGTTACTATTGCTGGCAGTTTTAGAAGCAATATCCCAGAGGGTTAAAATGTTAAAATGACATCCATGTTTCCCATAGCAAGGGAATTAATGTTAACATAGATTAGGTATATTCTGTCAAGAGAATGAACAAATATCTGTTGGCTTGAAAGATGGGAGGAAAACCCTAGAAATTTGGCCCAGGAGCACAGATCTAGATAAAAAAACTTTTATTCCTGTGTACTGAAGTGGACAGGCAGTGTGGTGTGTCAATGGTTAAGATGCTGGGCTTGTTAGCTGGAAAACCAGCAGCCCAGGTTCAAGTCCCAAGTGCCACATGATGAGATGAGCCCCAGTCCTCGCTCCAGCTCCTGCCAACCTAGCAATTTGAAAGCATGCAAAATGCAAGTAGATAAATAGGTACCACTTCAGTGGGAAGGTAACAGCGCTGCATGATGTCATGCTGGCCACATGACTGTGGAAATGTCTTCAGACAGCACGGGCTCAATGGCCTTGAAATGGAGATGAGCACCAGTCCAGGGTTCTAATTTTTTTTTACTACCGGTTCTATGGGCGTGGCTTATTTTGTGGGTGTGGTTTGATGGTCATGTGACAATTGCTTAGGATTTAGCAGAGGTACTGGTCTACCAGGCTTTAACTGCTTATAGAGCTGTACCGGTCTACCTATTTGTTCTTGGAGTGTTCTGGTCTACCCATTTGTTTTTCGAGCGTCTACCCATTTGTTCTTGGAGCGTCCTGGTCTATCCATTTGTTTTTTGAGCACACTGGTCTACCACCACACTGCCTTTTAACACTGATCAACTGTAGAGCAGCCCTTTGAAGCCCTGTGGCAAGAGTTTAAACAGTTTTTTCTTCCAGCCGATCAGCTGAGACTCAGGACGCAGCGAAAAATTGGAGTTGGGGCCAAATAAAAGGTAAGAATAACGCGCGGGGGGGGGAGCGGAAGGGCCCAACTCCCGAACAAAGAGAACCGGTTCGGTGACATCATATCATCACCGCTACCAGCTCGTCCGAACCAGGAGGAACCCACCACTGCACCAGTCCCTATAGTCAGCAACAACTAGTAGAGTAAAATACACAGGGATAAATCTTCTGTGGGTATAGTTTTCATCCTTGCCTGAAGTAATGAAACTATCTGTAAACCTTCTTCCAAGCTAATATATTGCTGAATAAACATTTAACATTCTCTTAAATTCTCTAAACATTCTCTAAACATTTAACATTCTCTTAAATGTTTAGAGAATCAAGATTTCCTGCGTGAAGCCACACAATCAGTTCCTTTCCTCTCCAAGTAGATTTAAAAGACCAAATCATAGCTGTATCCTAAATAACCCTAACCATAGATACCTTAATACATCACTAGTATTATCATTATCATTACCATTCCATTTCTCCCTTATATCTATTATTCACTTAGGCACGTGGTAAATATATGTTAAGAAAGATGCAAACTAAGTAGTAGGCAGCTCCACCCACTGTTCTTAAGATCTGCTGAAGATCCAGTCTGGAAAGAATCAAACTTTACTTTGAAATAGCAATTGCTATAGCACTTAGACTTGTATACCACTTGCTTTAGAGTCCCCTCTAAACAGTTTACAGAGTCAGCATATTGCCCCCAAAAATCTGTCTCTTATTTTACCTGTCTCAGAAGGATGGAAAACTGAGTCAACTTTGACTCAAGCAGGCTCAAACTCCTGGCAGTTGGCAGAGTTAGCCTGCAATATTACATTCTAACCACTGCGCCACCATGGCTTTTCCAAAGTTTATGTCCTTTTTCTTAGTATCCACTACTTATCCTTGCTCATCTAATATGGCAAAATCACTGTAGCATAACTACAGCTAGCTATGTATTTCAAATAACATTAATTTGTTGTTGATATTTTGGCAAGACTTGGGAACTAATCCTTTGGCAAGCAACCTATTTTTCCCCCTGTAGAGTTCATTTTCTCCTTTGCTCTAATCACAGTGGTTATGTTTCCCATCTGACTTTGCAAATGAACAACACTTGAAACACTGGGATATAAAATGATCAAACATGATGTTAAAAACCTATGCTGTTTAAAAGAAAGAAAGAAAGAGGGTGTATGGTCAAGAATATTGAAGATGAGGATTACTATCTATATATTATTCTTCTAAGCCTATCCGTCTTTCTGTTGATATCTGTAAGAATTTAGCACTGACTCGCATTTTCACATTACTGAAAAGGCCTGTGATTTGGATGCTAGGTGACAGTGTGTTTGATGGGATCAGCAGCTCACAATCTGATCCATGTAATGAAGTGAGACCTGCATAAAATGCAGTATATTACTCATGGCAGAGACTTGTTCTCCCAAGCAAGACGTTCTGCTATTGGCATAAAGGATTCTTTATGGAAGGCTCTTATCAACAGACACATTTACACTTCAGCGGTAAAGCAAAATTGGATAATGCACTTCTGCTTTCAAATACCCTTACTTAGAAAAAAAGAGGAAAGCTATTTATTCAAAGGCTGCGTTTCAACTTCATAAATTATCCATTTGAGTTTTTAGAATTATTTTTAAAGAGCCAGTCATCACATTTCTATTTTTTTTTCCTTTTGTCTTTATTTTCAATTTGACAGGATTGTTTCTCATGCAAAAGAAGGGTACGGCAAAGATTGGAAGCAACGATCGCAGATCAAAATAGCAGAAGAATGATGGTGAGAATGAATTTTGCTGATCAATGGCCTAACTATTTTTTTTAACTGAGATATAAATAGTCCTTGACTTACAATCACAACTGAACCCAAAATTTTTCTTATTAAGTGAGACATTTGTTAAGTGAGTTTTGCCTCATTTTACAATCTTTCTTTACAGAGTTGTTAAGTGAATCGCTGCAGTTACTAAGTTAGTAACATGGTTGTTAAATTGTATCTGCCTTTCCTATTGACGTTGCTTATCAGAAGGTCGCAAAAGGTGATCACATGACCCCGGGACACTTCACCCATCATAAATATGAGTCAGTTCCCAAGTGTTTGAATTTTGATCACGTGACCATGAGAATGATCACGTGATCAACAGTCATAGGTGTGAAAAACTGTCATAAATCACTCTCTTCAGTGCTGTTGTAACTTTGAAGGGTCACTAAATGAACTGTTATAAGTCAAGGATTATCTGTACTTGAGTATTCTCTGAGAGAATAAAGACAGAAAGAAGGCTACAAGGTGATAAGATTGAATAAGATTGAAAGTTTCTAAACCACATTGTAGTGATTTTGAATTGGATTATATCACAGCTGGGCCTCTGTAGGCAACAGTTAACTTCCAAAGTGTAGTTTGGCATTAACATCCTTTAAAAATTAAAGGCAGGGTTGCAAATAACAGTAAATAAATGATCTAAGAGCTTATATAAATAATAAGACATTATCCAGTTAAAATGATAAAATGAAATTGGGAAATTGGGAAATTAAGGTTGTAGCTGAGTTTAGTTGATCATATGCTTTACGTTCAAAAATCCCTCATCTAATTCTCTCCAGGGCCAGGAAGATCTGGAATAAACTGGAAGATACCAGAAGCTAGAGCAACTTTTCAAAGCTAAGAATGACATTTCTTATTTCTGCCTTTTCACTGGGCTCACGGATTGGTGGTGTCTGTCAAATGTTTATGTTAAACATGAAATGTTTATGTTAAGTATGTTATGTTGCTTTCTATTCTGCTTTTCAAAAATCCTGACACCAAATGTGGTCACAGCTAGAAAAAAAGAAGTTGAAGGCCTGTTGAAGACAAAATTGAATAACACAGAAGAATGTCCCAACCAATAAGTTGGTGTAAGGCAGTTTTCCGTGCTTAAAAATAGCAGGAAAGTTAGAAATTGGTTTTAAAATGATCCAGTTTGATCTTGTATGAAGGTGCTGGCTTAGAAAGCAGAAGACTGTGTGTTCTAGTCCCGCCCAGATGGATGCCTTTCAGCCAATCACTCTCTCTCAACCCTACTCACCTCACAAAGTTGTTGTGGGGAAAATAGGACAATTATGGAGTGTTATGTATGTTTGCCTCCTTGAGTTACTTATCAAGTAATAAAGGCAGGATTTTAAAAAATCTAATAAATAAAAAGCAAAAGAGGAAAGGAGACGAAAATGTCCATGAGAAAACCATCTAAAATATTTGTGCTTTAAAAAAAAAAAACACCCCACAGACTTATCTGTACTATCAACCTGAACTGTCACAAATACGGGTCACCAAATATTTTTCAAAAGACAGGAATAGATATTGTCGGTTTCTGGTTTTACCTCCAGATCAGCCTAAATGCAATTTTGGCCTGCATATTCTTGATATCTGTTGAAAGCAGGATTTTCTTGCTCTGTTGCTTGCCTGCTGCAGAAGATTTTTTAAAAAAACACTATTTGTCTTTTTTTTTGAGATACTTATTTTTCCCCTGCTTTTTCTTCTTCCAAAGGTACATTGGTGTACTATTTCATCAATCAAATGGCGCATTGGTTTGGGGGACATAAAAGCCCGTGGGAAAAGTAGGTAGTTTAGGGAAAGAAAAATAGTATTTTTTTAAAAAAATGTTTCCCTTGGATTGCAAGGGAATTTTTATTTTAAAATTGTTGGTCTATTTGCAACATTTTGTTCCTTAAACTATGCATACATAAATTTAATTTAATTGTATGTGTGAAAACGGGCAGATAGCGTGGATATATTCTTGGTCACAGTATGCTTTTCTTGTCCTACTCAAACACAAGATAATGCACTAGAATATGCCATACTATACCCAGTTCATACTATATTTATATTCCTGGTATAAAGCCCCTGATTTTATTAGGTGAAATGCTGTTATTGCAAAAATTGTAAAAATTGTAATGCAGGCAGATGCTTTAGGACACACTTTTCATCAGTGCAAGAGACTCTTGTCATTTGCAAATCAAATATGGCAACTCTTACTATTTTACGCTATATTTTAATTCAGGACTCTAAAGGAAGTTAACATGGTCGTTCTTTCTTTAAAAAAAAATGGCTCCTGTTCTGCTGAATTTCAAAAAGTCCTACAGATCTTATAGTAAAACTTTCACAGTACATTTGTTTACATGAACTTACAGTTAAGAATTTGTTAGGTTTGTCCTTTGAGCTTGCTGTTTGGCTCCCAGATGTTTCATTACCAAACTAGGTAACATCTTCAGTGTGTCTTTTTTTGGGGGTGAAGTATCTTGTTTGTTTATGTAGGATCTAGGTCAGTGATGGCTAACCTTTTCCGGACCAAGTGCCCAAAGTGCACCTGTGCCCACCCGATTGCCAAAAATGCAATGGCCCACCTCACATGCATGCACGGCCCCTGCATGCAACCTGCCGCCTCCACATGCATGCGCAGCCCCCTGCATGCCCCCCTTGCATGCGTGGCAGAGACCTGAAGACCAGCTCGCTAGTGGGAGGCACGTTCGCACGCGCAGTGGAGATGAACTGGGGCAACACCTTACGTCCTATCAGAGAGGGCGCTGCATTCCACTTCTGGCCTGCGTGCCATAAGTTCGCCATCATGGACCTAGGTGGTTGGTTGGTCTTATGACTGATTGAGCTACAGGACTTGGTGGAATCCACCCAGGACCTACATTTGTTTATTTTATTTATCAACAAGTACAAGAAAACAACTAACAGTAATGTTGTGGCCTGTACGTGGCCTGTACGGCTAATGGCTGATTTGGACAGCGAGGAGGCTGGTGTAGTGTTGTGCCAGCAGCCTGTACAGCTGGTACTCGAGTCAGACAATGAGTCTGGAGAAGATGTGGTGTCAAAGACAGAGATTCAGCCAGGGCCTTCAGAACCTCCAGAAGCTCCCTTAAGTGAAGAGGATGAAGAGGAGGAGCCTCTTCTCGATGCACGGTGTGCAGAGCTGCCAAAAGGCAGGAGTGGCTCCTCAGGAGGAGGTCTCCTCGATAGTAAGGCTTGGGGCTAATTGGCCACTCCCTTAGCCTATTTAAGGAGGAATGCTGACTGAAGCAATTTGCAGGGAACAACTTCATTCATGCTCCTTCGTACCTTGATCTTAGTTCTTTGCAAATTGCTTCTGGGCTTTCTGCCAACCATAGTAAGATTAAGATTATTTATTCTTTGGATTCTTGGCAGCTGTTAATGCAATTAATTAACAGCATTTGTTTGGAAAAAAAATTATTTAATTTAGTAAACTAAGGTTTGTACAGACTTGGTGTGTGCTGCATTCTTTGGGGTTCGTAGCTGGGGCAGAACAAGTATAGACATAGACATGGACAACTATAAAAGGAAATAAATAAGCAAAACATAGCCATAAACACATAAAATGAGTACATATAAATGGGGAACAGTAGGACAGGGATGGTAGGCTTGCTGGTGTGCTTATGCATGCCCCCTTAGGGACCTCTTAAGAAACATGAAAGGTCCATGGTAGACAGTTTAAGATAAAAGGTATGGGAATTAGAGAGACTAACAACAGGATCAGGTAGAGTGTTCCAGACATTTACTACTCTATTGCAGAAGTCATATTTCTTACAATCAATATTAGAGCAAATTACATTGAGTTTGAATCTATTGATAGCCCTTGTGTTATTATGGTTGAAATTAAAGTACTCATTTACAGGTAGGACTTTTTGGTAAATAATCTTATGAACTAAGCTTAGGTCGGAATGTAGATGGCATAGTTCGAGGCTATCGAGGCCTAAAATTTCAAGCCTGGAGGTATAGGGAATTGTATTTCGAGCAGAAGATTTGAGTACATAAAGGAACAAGACACTTCACCCCCCCAAAAAACCCTGCTGAAGATGTTACCTAGTTTGATAACAAAACATCCAGGAGCAACAAGCTGTGAGGACAAACCTCTGCCTTAATCTAAAACCGAAGCTACGAATATTCTCTACAATTTCTATCGTTAAAGTAGTTTTTGAGTTGGAGCTGATGCCTACTGAATCTATAGGCAAATGCTCGCCATCTTGATCAGTTAGTACTCGATCTGCTTTAGTACTAATGCAAGCTTTTCATTACAAGGACATGTGTGTAATCGCTTTAATCCACTTTTTCTTTGGTTTCTACTATCACTACCTTTAAGCTTGTCTAACTTAATCACTTTATTTCCTGTTTATCATTGGATTGCATCTTGTGGCCATGATGTTTCGTTTTGCTTAGTGACAATGATCACTAAGACTTTGTCTTAAACCATTCTGGCCCCTGTCTCAGAGGTGTTTTTTCTAGAGGTAATTGGGACTTTCTAGTTTTTCTTTGAAGACGTTTCACTTATCATCCAAGAAAGCTTCTTCAGCTCTAAGATTCTTCACAGCTCAGAGCTGTAGAAGCTTCTTGGATGAGAAGTGAAACATCTTCAAAGAAAAACCAGAAAGTTCAGTTGCCTCTTGAAAAAAAAGCACCCGTGGAACAACCATAACCTGGATGACTGAGAATCTCCATAGACACCTTGGTCTCTCATTTTTTTGGAATTGCCCTTCTTGTTCATGATCTTCTCTAAGTTAAATGAACTGAAAGAACTTCTGCCTTCCCCAGGTTCTTGGGAAGGACTCGCTACTCAAATAAAACTGTCAAATCCAGTCTAAAAATTTGGCTGACTATGCAACCAAATCAACAAATATCATAGAATCATAGGGCTGGAAAGGACCTGAGAAGTCTTCCTGTCCAACAAATGGTTGTCCAATCTTTTCTTGAAAACCTCCAGCAATAAAACATCCACAACTCTGTGGAATAAGCTGTTCCAGTGATTAATCTTTCTCATTGTCAGGAAATTCCTCCTTACTTTCAGGTTGGATCATCCCCTCACGAGCTTCCACTCATTACTTCTTCTGAGATGCTAAAGAGAATAAATCACCTAATAATATAATATGCATTGGCAAAGTTTAAACTACATCCACCAGCAGCCATTTTAGACTAGACTAGACTAGACTAGACTAGACTAGACTAGAATAGAATAGAATAGAATAGAATAGAATAGAATAGAATAGAATAGAATAGAATAGAATAGAATAGAATAGAATAATAGAGTTGAAAGGGAGCTTGGAGATCTTTTGTCCAACCCCCTACTTAAGCAGGAAACTCTACAAAGATCCTTTGCAATGTTACAACCCACTCTTTCAAATATTGATGCTAGTTAGGAGTCAGTCTCCATGTTGTATATTGAACATTTAACCCATGCTGTCTGGTGCTATGTGGGATAACCCAGAATCTTTTCTAAATATATGCTATTACTGTGAACTTTGGGGCAATCATCAAGGGAGGCATGTTAAGGGTCTGCCATTAATGTCATCTGATGCAACCCAGGAGGAGAACTTTTTCTGCTTTGGCACCCACCCTTGACGTCATCATTTCTCCCCTGCCCTGAGGTTATACTAGCTCCAAGCCTGCTGGTTTTCTAGAATGTTCTTAAGACATAGTTGTATCATAAAGCCTGGAGGGTCCAATGGTGTTACAGACCCTGCTGGTTGGTTGCATTGTTAGTAATTTGTAGTATTCTCCTTAAATTAGTTTTAGTGTTTTAATTGCCTGTTTCAAATGGTTTTAACGGTTTTTATTCTGGTTTTATGTTTAAGTGGTATTGCTTTTTAATTATGTAAGTTGCTCGGAGTCCCTTATTTGAGATAGGTAGTGATATAAATAAATAAATAAATAAATAAATAAATAAATAAATAAATAAATAAATAAATAAATAAATAAATAAATAAATAAATAAATAAATAAATAAATAAATAAATAAATAAATAAATAAATAAATAAATAAATAAATAAATAAATAAGCAAGCAAGCAAGCAATGGTTCTTGAGGCACTTCTGATTTGTTTCTCTTGTAATGTTAGCCCTAGCCTAATTTCTAATAAGGTGATTACTATTCAGTACATACAGAACTGAATCATTGAATGCCCTTATTTATGCAGAAACGGAGGCTGTGATAACACTGTGTTTTGACTTGGCCTAGGACTTATGAAACCCAATCCAAACTACAAACATACCAGTTTAACTCTGAGAAAATTTGGCACAAACATAATTATCATTTGGAGTAGAGTGGTTAGGATGAGCCACAATTTTAGAAAATTCCAGCATCACCTTTGAGGAAAATAAAATATTATCACTCCTTTGCTTTTTTTTTTATTGATTCCTACATGGCTATTTTACAAGGAATGGCTTTCAATGCACTGGAAACATAAACTAACTAATCAGATAAAAACAGATAATTAGTATTTCAATCCACCAGTCAGTTGAGCAGCCAGACGTGCCAAGAAAAAAAAAATTTTGTCTGTTAGTGAAAGATAATAGAGAGGGAATCATGTGATTTCAGTTTGGTCCAGTGGTTATAAGCAGTGGTGGGATTCCAAATTTTTTACTACCGGTTCTGTAGGTGTGGCTTGGTAGGTGTGGCATGGCTTGGTGGGCATGGCAGGGGAAGGATACTATAAAATTTCAACTCCCTCCCCACTCCAGGGGAAGGTTACTGCAAAATCCCCATTTCCTCCCAATCAGCTGGGACTCAGGAGGCAGAGAATAGATGGGGGCGGAGCCAGTCTGAGGTGGTATTTACCAGTTCTTCAAACTACTCAAAATTTTCACTACCGGTTCTCCAGAACTGGTCAGAACCTGCTGAATACCACCTCTGGTTATAAGGCATCATGCTAGAAAGCAGGAGATGTGAGTTCAAGTCCTTCTTAGCTGTGAAAGCCAGCTGGATGATTTTGGGCCAGTCACTCTCTCTTTTAGCCCAACCCACCTGCAAAGGGTTGCTGTTGTGAGGAGGAAGGTGTGTGTTGGATATATTTGCTTCCTTTAGTTATTTACAAAAACAATAAAGGGGGGATACAAATAAATAAATACAATTTGGAGGAAAATTCCCAAAGTTTGGGAGCATTTGCCAAAATGGTGTGCTCTCATACTCCCACCAAATGTATCTCCAGCGGCCGAAGAAGTGAAGGTAAAATAGAATTACTAGTTATTTGAGTTTGTGTTAGCAAACATTCCCAGAATCTTCTAGCTCTTTAAATGTTACCACATTTATTTACAGTATCTTATTTCACTAGAAATAAATCCTACACTTATTCTAAGAATCAACGTGGCAGTCCTGTCAAAATTCTCCATTATTCTTTCTGCAACATAAAGGAAAGTAACAACTTAAGGCCTCAGATGTTAGCAATTTATTTTGAAAAATAATTAAAAAAGGATGTGTTACCATCTTTATAAAAGGAATGTCTAAGAATCAATGTTTTTAAAAATCCGAAATAACCACCACAATTAATTGCTGTTCTTTGTGGACCCCAATGCGTGAACCAGCTTACAGCACAATTGCAAAAACCTTCATCAATGCATGAAACAATAAAGTAGATCATAAGAACAAGGCAGTTTATGAGTTTTCATAGATAGTGTATTTTTAAAAAAAAGAAATTGGCAAGGTGGAGGGTGGTGAACATATTTAATTAGGAATGTGCAAAACATTCTAATCACAACAACTGGTTTTGCGTGTTCTATGCCTGAACTGAATTCAGAATTTTTAGTCATATATAGAATAAAATAAGACAATTCCCCCCACCCCGGGAAGTAATGATTAGAGAAGACCAAAAAAAAAGTATATTTTATATCAAAAGTTACTTCTTTCTTTTTTCTTACTGTTCTAACTTTTTTTCTCTCACAATTTTTGTTTTTTTTTATTGATTTCTTTCTTCTTCTTTCTTACTTTATATTACTTTGTATTGTGTTCATTTTTATCTTCTTTTTAAAATGTTTCAATAAAAATATATTTTTAAATAAAGAGAGGGAGAAGGCTAGGCCAGGAAAAAGCTAAGGCTGGGGGGTTTCTTTGCCAGTGGTGCGTGTAAACATTGGAGGTGGCAGTGATCACTGAGGAAGAAAGGAAAATAAAAGTGTTAAAAGACTTCAGGGTAGGGGAGAAAGAATGGAGATGGGATTCACCCTTTCTCTATTGACTCAGATATCTTTCTGGGATCCCTCTGGATATTTTTTCAGCCACATTTAAAACCACAAAAAATTCTGGGTTTGATTTTTCCTAAATTGTGACCAATCCAGAATGGTTCAGCATGATTATATCATATTTTCTTTTGAAACAAGACATATTTTCCATTTTCTGCATATCCTTAGTTTTAATTAAGATTTAGGATCCATCTTAGTTTGTACTATTCTATTACAATTATTATTGTATTATTTCTTCTATTGGCAGATACCAATAGAAGAAAATATGTGCAGCTAAGGATTCCTGCTCTTTAGAAGGCCAGATCCTGAAGATGAAACTCAAATACTTTGGCCACCTAATGAGAAAGAAGGACTCACTGGAGAAGAGCCTAATGCTGGGAAAGATTGAGGGCAAAAGAAAAAGGGGACGACAGAGAACGAGGTGGCTGGATGGAGTCACTGAAGCAGTCGCTGTGAGCTTAAATAGGCTCCAGAGGATGATAGAGGACAGGAAGGCCTGAAGGAATGTTGTCCATGGGGTCGCAATGGGTCGGACACAACTTCACAACTAAAGGATTCCTTAGGGCTCTATGAGCTTGGCTGCTTCATTGCAGACGTTTCATAAGGTAACAAGGTAACATCATCAGTGCTGTGGCATCAGCCACAGAATAACTGATTTCAGATACAGGATTCCTATTCTATTGACATGGATAGTCCTCAATTAATGGCCACAATTGGAGTGGGGCAGCATAGAAATGCAACAAAACAAACAAATAAATAAATAAATAAATAAAATTTCTGTTGCTAAGCAAAACATTTCTTAAGTGAATTTTGCCCCACTTTATGACCTTTCTTGCCATAGTTGTTAAGTGGATCCCTGCAGTTGTTGAGTTAGTAACATAGCTGTTAAAGGAATCTGGTTTCCCGATTGGCTGAGCTTGTCATAAGATCACAAAAGGTGATCACATGAGCCCAGGACACTGCAACCGTTATAAATATGAGTCAGTTGCCAAGCATCTGAATTTTGATCATGTGACCAGGGGGATGCTACAATGGTCGTAAGTGTGGTCATACGTCACTTTTTTCAATGCCATTGTAACTTCAAACAGTCACTGAATGAACTGTTGTAAGTTGAGGACCATCTGTACATGATTGTTGTGGCTGGTCGCCAGCCCCTCCAGCAGCCGAATCCGAGGAGGAGAAGGCGTGGGAGTCAGGGTCAGTAACAAGGCAACCTGGGAGCTCCGAGGGGGAAGAGGAAATGGAACTGGCAGAGAGAGAGAGACAGAGGCAGAGCCTGGACTGTCCATCAGCCCTCAGATGGAGAGTCAACAGCCTGCAGGTCTCGAGGTAGCTGATGAAGAAGAAGAAGAACAGCTGGGTCCAGTGCCTGAAGCGTGGCTGCGCAGAAGGCAGAGAAAGAGAGAGCAGTGGAAAACCATGGGCCGATCCTGGGGAAGGAAGAGTAACTTCTGCTAACGAGGCCCCACCCTACCTCTGGGGATAAAAGGCAGGGGGCAAAAATGAATAGGTGGAGACAACTATTCATCTTCTGGCCGGACTGACTTGTTAGCCTGCAAGATAAACTTTTTGCCGGGGCTTCTGGCATTCCTAATAAAAGAATCCTTTTAATTCATGTCAGAGGGTTTGTCATGTCTGGGGAGCTAGGTCGAACAATGATGCATGGCTATGGACCATGACTAGTGGGCTATCATGGTATGGAGAAACATCTCCAGAAGGGGTGATCTTGTTTTTCCTTTTCATGCACATTTTGGTGAAGAATATTAACAGAGCTCGCATACCATGTAGTGGGTATAACAACTTTTCTGGAGAATTCTGTTGCAAAACAAAATTCCAAACTGATAAAGTTTTTACTCCAACTTGGCCAATAAACGTTAGCCAAAAATATGATCATGTCCTGGACCTTTTAAATAGTTACAGCCAGCTGAATCTTATTTCCAGTGTAGGAATAAAAGTCAAAGTATAGCAGATAAATAATTGCTCTGTGCCCAAAGGTGCATTGGATTCCTAACATGATATAAGACATATAATTAATTTGAAATATGATTAAGATGTTTGTAGGGCCATAAACCTAAGCATTTATGTCATAATACCATTTAATTTTGAAAAATTTACAGCTCAACGAGCATATTTAAAACAGGTATTTCTTCAAAAGTGATGTATTTTTTTTAAAGGTGCTATGCCAATATGTTAGAACTTTATGGGGCAGGGGGAACTTACTCAACTAAAATGTCTTAAATAATAAAACTTGCCATATTTTAGCAGTGACAAAAGTAATTACAATTATTTGGTTTTCTTTCACAGTCACTCCTAAGGGGTCAATTCCATTATAGTAGCAATCCTATATCCTTAATATGTAATTCTCTGGCTTCTCCTACAGTATTCAATTTTTCTACCGCCTCAGCAAATTATTCCTTGCGTTCTACTGCTGATGCTGTTAGTTTGGATAAACACAGAAATAACTCAGAAATATTCCATGCTTTTAGCCAAATTAGTCTTTACAGTATCAACAAAACAGCAAAGAAAAAAAAAAGCTGTTTCTGGGAAAGATTATTTAAACGAATTGGCTATGATGTGTGTTGATAGATTCTACAGAAATTTTAATGATCTAAAAGGAGATGAGTAAGAATTAATTTTTTTCCCACCCTTTCCTTTCCTTTTTTTTTTTTTTTTGGTTTTGATTTTGAGGAGTGAATAGGGTGGGTGGGAAGAAGAATTACAGAATACTGCTTGAAATTGCTCAACAGCAAAATCCTCATTTCAAGTGCTTTTAGAGTCCAGATACACCATAAACCCCACTGCTATAGCAGAGAAAGTTATTCCGACCATTTCATGGCATTTTATATTTGATTTGATTTTGTTTTGTTTTTATTTTTGTATTTTTTGTATTTTATCCTTTTGTTTTCATCCCATGAAAAATCCTGCTGCAGCTGCCATCTTTATCTATTTAATGTGGAAGGGGCATAAGGATTAACCTTTTCTTCCTTTTTTCTGGTTCTGATTAAAGTACCCTTTAACTCCATTGGCATCCCATGTGGTTGGGGTGAGAACCACATGGGGTTGCCAATGGAGTTAAAGTACCCTTTAACTCCATTGGCAACCCCATGTGGTTGGGGTGAGGAACTTTGTGAGGATCACAAAATTTCACTACTGCTGGGAGCTTTGCTTCTGCTACTCACCAAGAAAGAAAAATGTATTTATAAGAGCTTGGGACTCTACCTCAGTCTTTGGCCCCTGTAAACTCAAATCTAAAACTCTTAATCTAAAAGAAGACAATTTGATTGGATTAGATTAAACTCTTAATCTAAAAGAAGACAATTTGATTGGCTCCACAATACCTATGGTTGGCATGCTGAAGTCAGCATAATGACTTGCATATATATTCCTCCTCTTGTCACTTTCTGGATGCACAGACATGCTGATACTTTAACAAAGAATTCTCTATATCTATCTATCTATCATCTATCTATCTATCTATCTATCTATCTATCTATCTATCTATCTATCTATCTATCTATCTATCTGTATTCTGAGGTTTTCGTGGGTATTTGTATGTAGGTCTTTGGTTATTCGGGTTTTTTCCCAGGTAAAATTGGAAGTGTCTTCGTGCTCCTAGAAGCACGAAGCCGAAAACACCAGCCTGAAGATGATGAATGAGACTTTGTTGAAAAGTTACCAAGACACTTCCAATTTTACGTGGGAAAAAACCTGAATAACCAAAGACCGACCTATCTATCTACCTACCTACCTACCTATCTATCATCCATCCATCCATCCATCCATCCATCCATCCATCCATCCATCTATCTATCTATCTATCTATCTATCTATCTATCTATCTATCTATCATCTATCTTTTTACGGTATCTATATCATGAATTGCCTACCATGATTTTTTTGGAAATTTTTCATCTATTCATTAGCTCAGATATAGGTAAATTACAGGTTTAGAAAAACTTGACACTGGCTTTAAAATATATATCCCACCGAGACATAAAAACCAGGGGTGAAATGCTCCTGTTTCAGACCAGATCGCTCAATCCAGTAGCGATGGCGGTGGGTGGTTTGGAGGACCGGTAGCAAAAATTCCTGCCCCCCATCATGCCCAGCTGAGCCATGCGATCATAAGAGGCTTTTTAAAAAAAAACTTTTAAAAGCATTTTTTTCTACAACTTCTTTGGCTGAAAAAATGCTTTTAAAAGTAAAACAAAAACAAGCCTCTGATGATTGCGCGGCTCAGCTGGGATCTCCGAGGCTTTTAAAAGTATTTTTTTTTCTGCAACCTCTTGCAGAGGTTGTAGAAAAAAATGCTTTTAAAAGTAAAAAAACAGTTGGCCACATCCACCCAGTCACATTACCCCACCACCACCAAGCCACGCCCACAGAACCGGTAGTAACAAATTTTACATTTCACCACTGATAAAACATTGCAATTCTCTCCGTGTCCAAATCTTCCTCTCTTTTGCTTTTCACAAAATCAAGCTTTATAGATCTTCTTTAAAACGACTGTGATATTGACTTTACAATATCAGAGCCTGTACTGTGTTTTAACTACTCTGATCTTTGCTGGCAGAGAAATACTGTACCTTATTTATGAATCTGTTTTTTGTAAAGCTGTCTTCTAGGATTAGGGAGAGTCCTCTTTATTTTGCCAGCATAGATATTTATTTGTTCTTGAGCCCAGCTCAAGACATCAACTATCTATCACCATAGCTTCTTAGCAATTAACAATGAATTCACTAACATGCTAGGTAGCATTCACTTTGTCTTATTAATAATAAGACTGAGATTTTTCTCTTTCCCTTTCAGTAGTCATTCTGATCCTGCTCATTTTTGTTTCCATTCCAAATAACAGGATGGGACAAGCAAACAAAAATGAGTCTAGGGATATGGGGAACATCCTATATTAATTAGAGAATTCAAAATATAACATCACACCCTTTGACAGGAGTTTGTGTAGCTATGTAGTTTAGAAGTTTATGAATCGAGTGTGTTTGCCTGCAATGCCCGAAGTTGTAGACAAGTGTAGGTGACGTTAGACAACATGGTAGCCATGGAAACAAAGGAAACACAAACAGATATGTTAATTCTATTTTTTTGTAAAGCTACATTAACAGAATCTTGCAAGTCTGAAAGTACAAATCTCCCACCGTCCACTGTATAGCCTTAGAAATTAGGGAGCGTTCCTTCTGAGCTTCTTGCCCCATCCAATATCCAACTGCAGGCTATGTTGTCTCTTATCTGACTACTATCTCTTCCCCCAGTCTCTCATGGTCTTTTCCACATATCATTAGATTACTGTCTTTTTAAAATAATAATGATAACAACAACAGCATTGAAAGGGTCCTTGGAGGTCTTCTAGTCCAGGAAACCCTATACCATTTCAGATAAATAGTTGTCCAATTTCTTTTTAAAAAATTCCAGTGTTGGAGTACCCACAACTTCTGGAAGCAAGCTGTTCAACTGATTGATTGGTTCTAACTGGCAGGAAATTTCTTCTTAGTTTTAGGTTGCTTCTCTCCTTGATTAGTTTCCACCCATTGCTTCTTTTTCCACCTTCAGGTGCTTTGGAGAATAGCTTGGACTTCCTCTTCTTCATGGCAACCCCTGAGATATCAGAACACTGCTATCATGTCACCCCTAGTCTTTCTTTTCATTAAACTCAACATACCTAATTCCAGCAACCGTTCTTCATATGTTTTAGCTTCCAGTCCCCTAATCATCTTTGTTGCTCTTCTCTGTACTCTTTCTAGAGTTTCAACTCTAGAAAGTTTACATCGTGCATTTTCTCGTGTCTGCTTTAGTGATGTGTGGAGGGAAAAGGGTCAAAAAGAAGTACAGAACAACAGATTCAATAATAAAAAATAACAAAATACCAGTTGTTTCTACCCATCCCATCTAGTCTGATAGGAGGGGCATGCTCCAGAAACTGCTAAGGAACATTGGCTGGTGAGGCCCCAGGGGGGCCTTCTCTGCCATGGTTGTGAAACATTATCTTGCCTGAGATTAAGTCATCCCCCATTCTGCAAGCCTTTCACAAGACCATGAATCTTGCTTTTGTGCCTGGGCCCAGGGGCTAAAAATAATAGAGCTATCTGTTGTAATTATTGATGGTTGGGCTTGTAAGACATAGTTGATATTTGGAACGTTCAATTGTGGTCTTTGATTCTGATTGCTGTTCTTGGCTATCAACTTTGGTATTACTAAAGGATGTTACTGGAGCCTAATTTAGCCCTGAAAACTATTACTTGGCTATTCATGGGGAATATATTTGGGTGGAGGTGCCTTTAAGTTATTGTTGATTCCTAGAGATTGCCAGGAAAAGCCCCTGCAATTTTCTTGACAAGATTTCAGAAGTGGGTTTGCCATTGCCTGTTTCCAGGACTGAGAGAGAGAGATTGCCCCAAAATTACCCAGCTATGTCTAGGGTAATAACTTGAACTCACAGCCTCCTGGTTTCTAGCCTGGTGCTTTAACTACTACACTCCAGTGACTCTCAATATGCATGTATACGCACGTATACACACACACCAGTGGTGGGTTGCTCCCCGGTTTGCACCAGTTCTATAGAACCGGTAGTAAAACCGGCGGGAGGCCCCGCCCACCAACCCCGACGTCATCAAAACACTTCTGCATGCACGCGGCCCCACTGCGAACTGGTAGTACAGGTAAGTAGAACCCACCCCTGACACACACACACTTTATCTCCATGAAATGTCTATAAATTTGGCAACTATTTATTTGATTTGTATTTATCTCTGCCAGATCAATGAGTAAGAGAAAGCAAATTTGTTCTGAAAAAGTATTGGAAAAAAATATTTTAACATGTGTCAAAAATGATTTGACAAATATTACCAACATGTGGCAGGATGTGATGAATATACACATTGCCAGGGTATCTCTGTGGAATTATTTCAGAATGTCTCAGTGACAGAGGTCGATACTGGTGGAAAAAAATCAATGTTTTTTCAGTTGTCGGCACACAAAGCATTGTACTTCCTAAGTACAGCAGCAACATGAATAGAAGGAAATTTCAGTCACTCCCAAACTGTGAATGTGCTTGGTCATTTATCTATGTAAGGAAAAGGGGCAGTAATACTTGAATACGCCCAGGACTTTTTCCCCCCAGAAAAACATGCCCCTTCTTTCCTCTCTTTCTCACTAGTACAGGATGATCCTAAGGACTTTCCCTTTTAAAGGAATTTCTAGCGTACATACTTATTTATCCGTGAAAATGCGATTGCCATTTCGTTGACTTTTAATTCAATTTCATGCATCTGTTGGAGTCCTATGAAAGGCAGGACTGAAGCAAACAGACAAAAAAGTATATTCTCTCTGCTATCACTTTTTTCACTTTTCCATCTCTTTCCAATGTCTCCTGCTCTTCTTTTCTCCAAGCTGAGAAGAAGGGAGAAATATTTCTTAACCAGAGGCTTAAATCTGTGATAAAAGGTTTTTGAAAATATACCAATGGATGAATGTTCCTCTTTACATTTTCCCAGCCAGCTACACTGTGAGGAAACTGTCTTTAGCTGAGGGCCTTCAAGTGAAATCAAGAATGTCAGTCAGCAAAATCTAGCAGGTTTAGTTTTTTTAACTCATCGTTACAAATATTCTCATTGGCAGTTTTCACTATCTAGAGAAATCCACAAATCCTTTGGGAGCACACAATTTAGAGAAGACAAGAAACATGTACTTCCACCATGCTTTTCAGAATGAGACCTGGGCAGACAGAGGAGGGAAGTATCCTCCCTCCCTCCCTTCCTAAAAGAAGGAAAAACTGGTAGCAAAAAAGAAAAACCCTTCATGTAAGTTATGAAATGATTTCAAAAGACAAAAAGAAAAAAAAGTAAGTCTGAGTTTCGTTCATGGTTTGTGAACTACAGTAACAAACATCATGTAGAACATGGGTGTCAAACTAGCGGCATCATGTTGTTGTCACGTGACATATTGTGACATTTTACCCCCTTGCTAAAATAGGGCGTGGCCAGCGCATGAAGCATCTGGCCTGCGAGCTGTGAGTTTGACAACCCTGATATAGAAAGACAGACAGCTGAGTGTGAGCTAACCTGGCCTCTATGTACTCACTGCTGGGCCTGCTTAGAATCATTTGCTCTCCTTGGTGTCAACATTTCAAAGCCCATCACAGCCATCCAATGCTGAGATGCATTGTTTACAATTCACACTGGTCAACTGTATGTCATTTAGCCAAGGATGGGATATTGTCAGAGTGTTATGGATCCAAGGCAGAGTTGTTGGCCATTAGTATAATGTATTCCTTCACAGGTGAAAGAGCATTGGGATAAGTTTGAATCTACAGTGTCTTTGGTACTCAATGCCCTGAGGGAGGTTATAGTAACAGAAACCTGAAATCTGACTTTATTTTCCCTTTCCTCCCTCTTTTCACCCCAGGGAGTTAAGTCAGAATTGCAATGTTTTCTTCATTTCTCAGGCCTAAAACATCTTTTGGTAACTGTCACTGAAATAGTTTCTTCAAGGGCACATCTGTGATTCTCTACACTACTAATAATTAGAAAGGAATTACAATAGCCATAAGTTGTTACTCACCATAACAAGAAATTTCAACAGAAACTCTTGGCACTAGCTGACCATGGAAACTAGATTTATAACATCATGGCCACACCTGTTAATCTGATCCAGTCTTCCAAAAAAGGTTATTAATGTTTTAAACTAGAATTTCGGGTTTTGGGGGAAGATGAGCAAAAGTTCAGCCAGAAGCCATTATGGAATGGTTCACAATCAATTCATTTGTTGTATGCAAACCTTGAGCTTCAAGTAGCCGAACCTGATTATTTTTTCATTTCAATTTTTATCCCATCTTTATTTTTGGTGAACTCAAGGAGACATGCTTAATGCTTCTTCTACCTTGTATTTTCCCCATAACAACATTTCTCTGGTAAGGGCTAATGAGAGTGACTGGCCCAAACCGCTGCCAAAATCACCCCACTTCTCATCACTGTTTTTCTTCCTTTCATCATGAAATTTTGAATAAATATTTTTCTCATGTTCTCCTTTCAAAAAATATTTGAATAGCACCCATTATTCCCAAACTGAATACATTATTGTTGAAAGAAGCATCCAGAATATGGGGTGAGATCAGTTTTTTTACTGGGCACTCAGCAAGGCCGGTAATTAATATTTACTGTAAGCCAACATGCTTGGGGACCTCATTGCTGTTTTAGGAAACTAAAATAAAAGGGAAGAAGGCAATTAATGGTTCTGTAGGTTGTTTCAGCTTGTTCTGAAAATCTGAAAATGAGATTGAATGTCCCTGAAGAAGAAAATACAGCACAGCTCTGAATGTGCTGAATTAATAATAAATATTAATGATTGGCCTTGTGTTGACAAGGCCTATTTTTTTTCTTTTGCATTTCCCCCTCTTTTTAAATCCTTCATTCCTAATGAAAGTCCTTGGAAAATTGAGAGTTGGTGAACTAGTTCTTGAGACTTCATTTCACATAATTAAGGTTATCACTCCACTATGGATTTTTGGTATACTGTATTTTTTCCTCATAGATAATATAACTGCTTTTGGTATGTATTTAAACCCCTTACTTTATCTGATTTCCTTTTTCTGGTACCTGACTTTCCCTCTTATCTTGTAATGTTCCATTTGAAAACTGCTATATTATTTTGGACTTTAGTAGTAATTTTTTAAAAAATAAAATTATTAATAATTTCACTGCATTTCAAATAAACAGTTCGTTAATTCCCATTTCTGTTCAGCTACTGAAATGCAAACATTTTGAAATGCTTATCTCTATGGTGAAAATTTCTTTTATCCCTTACAGCTTTTAGTGACTAGAACAAGTTCGTATCTCTTGCTCTAAAGCTACAACCTGTTTTACATAGCGTTTTGAGAGTGGCAATGCAAAGACAGAGGAAGGGGGAGGGTCTGTTTTGGAAGGGGAGAATTGCTGCCAAAAGCACCTAAAGTTTCAGACACTCTTTTTACCCCTTAAGGAATAGAGCTATAGAAGGGAAGAAGACTGTATGCCTTCCTATTACTATAGTTCTAAATGTGTTTAATAATAAATATTGTAAACTTCTGTTGGCATACAGTTGTTTTTGATGAAAGAACCATCCAAAACTTGTAGGATAATAAATATAAGTATCTAAAAATACATCTGATTCTATATTCCCTACCCCACCCCCATGTATAGAGAGCAAGCTGACCAGGTTCCTCCTACCCCCACTATTTTTCCTCCAGTGAAAGATTTCCTATAAATGTATCTATCATCTATCATCTACCTATCATCTAATTTATTAAATTTATTGGACACCCTTCTTATCACAAGGTAACTCTGGGAGGCTTACAATATTAAAATGATAAAAATATACAAAATCACAATATGGAGAAAATACTGTAAAAAATACTCATCTTGTTTCTAATAGAGCAATAAGGCAATGAAATTTCAAATGGTGAGGATATTATTTGGTTTGTCTCCAGGAATGGGAGGGAGGGAGCGGGGGAAGGAAGGAAGGAAGGAAGGAAGGTTGGTTACCAGATATCTGAACAGGCAAAGGGGGACATGGGCAATTGGAAAGGAGGACCACACGAAATGTTTAACTTTCTTGGCATCTGCAACAAAAATTACAGTCAAAAATTGCAAAAAAAAAAACACCCCAAAAAACACTCAGGTCTACATATTTATTAAATTTCTTTTCCAGCTGAGAAAGGCTGGTCTTTCAATTGTAAGAATGCGCTAAAGCTGGTTAGGAGATAAAAACCTTCAGTAGCAACTAATACACACTGAAATTGACTGGTCTTGTCAATTTCAGGCAGCAGCACAAGCTGGGGGAAGAAGCTTGTTAACTTGTTTGTTAGCATTTATTAGGGAAGCACTGCACAGTGGAGAAAAGCTGTTCAGGAAGGGAAGCATGTTAGATACTCAAAAGGTTGGACAATATTTGATGTTAAAGTTATGCCTGCTGGAGGAAGAACATTAGGACAGAAGGAAGAACATGTCTTCCTTTTTTTCCAGAAGTCTGGTAATCCTAAATATGGTTTGTGTTCTGGCCATCTTTTACCCCTAAGCCTTCTATTTGCAGGGCCGTTGTTCTCCTTTGTGACTTCCGCAAACCACAAACAGCCCTGTATGTCTGTTTTTCAACTTTCAGCCATTTCCAGGTGTTGCGAAAACGCCAGTCAAACATATTCACCTGAGAGTGTAATTCCCACTGCTCTCTGAAATTTATCTCAAGGTTACTTCACATTGATTTAGGATGTATTATTTTGGTCTCCGAAATTGCAATCGCAAATTGAGTAAAACTATTTTAAATGTTATTTCAAATGCTTTGCTATAAATATTTTATTTCTTATATTCATACTGTACCTTCGATCCCCAGGAGCTATTCATAACTCTTTTTTACTGCTAAAAAGTCACTCTTTTATTACGAACAACAAACCTATACTCATAAGTTTCTCGTTGGGTCGTAAGGATATAGTGTACCCTGGTTAGAAATACAGTATTATAAACTACATAAATTATAACAAAGTGATCCTAAGCATATCCACTTCGTAAACTCTATAGACAAGCTTCTGCAGAGAAAAAAATAATTTTCTGGCAGATAATTAAAGTAACCTATATACACTGGAAGTCCTTGTTTAACAACCATTCATTGAGGGATTGTTATGATGGATGCTGAACAAATGGAATTTACAACCAGTCCTCAAAGTTATGGCCATTGCAGTGGCACTGTGGTCCCAGAATCAAAATTTGAGTACTTGGCAGCCTGACTGCACTTACAACCACAGCTTGTGCTTTAATTGCCCACGACTGTCCCTCATCACTGTATTTTTGGTTGTATGCACTCTGCGGCCCTGCCATCCTGCTCTCCACCACCCATGTCATCTCCTGCCATTCCCTGCCACCCTCAGATGACCTAGTTTCTTCCTCCATTTTGTCAGTAGGTGGTGGAGTGGAGCAACATGGGCAGCAGAGATGGCAGAGAGCAGAGTGGCCCAAAGGGCAGAGAGCGGGAGGAGATAGGTGGGTGGGAGAGTTGAAGAAGCACGGGAGGGCAGGAGAAACATGAGGTTCTCACCTAATGACAGTGCTGGCCTAGTCTAAGGAATACAACTGGGGCCACCAGAAGTGCCGTTGCCAATTGATATGTTTTCTTTAGCAACTGTTTGACTTAGCAAAGAAAATTCTGGTCCCAACTAAGGGCGAAACCTGAAGATTATTTGTCTTCCCACATTCTTAAGAACCATCTAGGATGAGTCTGATTCTATAATGTAAGCTTGCAGTACTGGGGTGAGCCACCTACACTTGCATATGAACTTGCAGATTGATTTCAGCAGTCCCCAAATCCCTGACTGAAGTTACTAAAGGAATCCAGTGTTCATCCAAAATTTAGTAATGGTGTATCTGATTTTGATATGCCATCATTAATGTAAGATTAAAATGAATTTTAAGTTCACGTTTTATGGCAGCTGTGACAGGGCCTGAGATTATCCTTGACTGTTTCTTCAGGGCCTTTTGGAGTTAATTATGTTTATCATGGTGGCTTTTAAACTATTTAAATATTTTTATTTAAATATTTTATTTTATTTGCTTTCAGAATGTTTCTGTACATTACAACCTGCAACAAGTTTCTCTGGAGTGTGGCTGGGCTATAAATATGTTAAATAAATAAATAAATAAAATGTCCGTCACTGAGATGTAGCCTTGGACAAAATGTCAAGTGTTAACTAGTAGTTGAAAGCCCACCTGCCTTCTTCTCTGTAGACATCCACAAGAAGCCATGATGACTTTGGCAGATTTTCAGCTTTTTTTTTTTTAATGGTTTCAAATATGCCGAAACCTCTTGTACTTATTTAAAGTTGATAATTTGAATGTATTTTTTCTAATAAGAATTAAGCCTCTGGGGCTACACACCACAACCTACCATGCGGTTCTCAGTGAGATTGCTGGGGTTTGTTCTGTTGTATTTTTTGTTTTGGGTATTTTTAAATTCAGGATGGCTATAAACCCCTGGGCAGGAACTATATTTATTATGCTCAGTGGGAATGTGGCAAAATTAGAGAAAGTTGATACCATATTCGGAAAGGAAAAAGGAATCGATAATGGGGATATAGTTATGAAAAATCTTAATTAAAGGAAAAGGAATGAAGATACCGCAATGACAATTTTGATTATTCACTTATTTCATTTATTTATTTTGAATAATTTCTACAGCCATCTACTTGCTCATGGTGACACTAGGCAGCTTACAGGAAATAAAAACACAATGTAGAAGGAATAAAACTAATAAAAAGTAAAAAATAAATAAATAACCCCCCACTAACCTCTCAGCAACAGCACACACTCATATTTAATGGGCTCCATCTCACTCTGGGTTCCCCAGACTCTTTGGAAAAACCACATGTTCAAGGTCTTCCAAAAAAGTGTCAGAGTGGGGGCCAGTCTAATTTCTGGAGGGATGATGTTCCAGAGGGAGGGAGCCACCACGGAGAAGGCCTTTCTTCTGGGTCCCGCCAGATGTATCCTCTTGGGGGACAGGATCTGCAGTATTCCCTGCCTTCCTGCTCTAGTGGGTGGGTAGATGCAACTGGCAAGAGACAATCCTTCAGATAACCTGGTCCCAAGACATGATATTATATTATTCTATAACATCAAAGCTCATAAGGCAATTGTTTCATGATACAGCAGTAAAATGAAGCTGTTTAGATGGTCATCTCTGGAAGATAAATTCTTTATCATAACTACTCTATCTGCAACTGCTTTTCCCAATCCATCACTTTCCGTCTAGAAAGCCGTCTAGAATCTTCATAATCCACAACCATCAGTATTGGTCCAGAACGCAGCCGCACAAGCTGTCGTGGGGGCACCTAGGTACACCCACATTACATCAATTCTCTGTGAGCTGCACTGGCTCCCTATTGGTCTCCGGTCACAATTCAAGGTGGTGGTTATTACCTTTAAAGCCCTACATGGCTCAGGGCCAGGGTATTTTCGAGACCGCCTTCTACCGCATAACTCCCAACGACTGGTAAGATCCCACAGAGTTGGTCTCCTCCAGGTCCTGTCAGCTAAACAATCCGTCTGGCAGGCCCGTGGGGGAGGGCCTTCTCTGTGGCTGCCCCAGCTCTCTGGAACCAGTTACCTCCTGAGGTCCGGACCATCCCCATTCTATTGGCCTTCCGAAAAGTGGTAAAGACCTTGCTTTTCCGGCAGGCCTGGGGCCGTTGATCTCGCTCTTGTGATCCAACGAGATCCCGCCATGACTGGTGTGAATGAGTTTTAATGTTTTTAATGTTTTTAATTCTTAAATGTTTTTTATAATGATTTTAAATACATTGTGAGCCACCTTGAGTCTTCAGAGAGAGACAGCATATAAATTGAATAAATAAATAAATAAATAAATAAATAAATAAATAAATAAATAAATAAATAAATAAATAAATTCCACACAGATAGTCCTTAATTTACAACCATAATGGAGCCTGCCCATTACAGTCATAAGTCATGAGGGTCATAAAAATGGATCATCACGTGACCAACCTGAATTTATGACCTGTTTTGCCATAATTACCAAGTAGATCACCCCAGCTGTTAAATGAATCACACAGTCACCAAGTGAATCCATCTTCCCTATTGACTTTACTTGTTAGAAGACAGATGAGAAGATCACAAATGGAGATCACATGATGCCAGGATGCTACAACTGTCATAAATAGATGCTAGTTGCCAAGCACTCAAATTTTGATCAAGTGACCATGGAGACACTGAGATGGTTTTAAGCAGGGATGAAATACTCCTGGTTCGGACCGGATCGCCCGATCCAGTAGTGATGGCGGCAGGTAGTTCAGAGAACCAGTAGCAAAAATCCCTGCACCCCCCCCCCCACCATGCCCAGCTGAGCCCCGCGATCATCAGAGGCTGTTTTTTTTTACTTTTAAAAGCATTTTTTTCTACAACCTCTTCGGCCGAAAAAGTGCTTTTAAAAGTAAAAAAAAAAAAAAAAAGGCTCTGATGATTGCGCGGCTCAGCTGGGATCATCAGAGGCTTCTAAAAGCCAAAGAGGTTGTAGAAAACAAAATGCTTTTAAATGCCTCTGACGATCCCAGCTGAGTTGCCTGATCGTCAAAGGCTTTTAAAAGCATTTTTTTCTGCAACCTCTTCAGCCGAAGAGGTTGTAGGAAAAATGCTTTTAAAAGTAAAGGAAAAAAAAAAGTTGGCCACGCCCACCCAGTCACATTACCCCCACCACCAAGCCATGCCCACAGAACCAGTAGTAGTGAATTTTAGATTTCACCCCTGGTTGTAAGTATGAGGACCAGGTATAAATCACTTTTTACAGTGCCGTTGTAATTTTGAATTACAAAATTCAAAATTACAATGGTACTGAATGATACAAGAGAAGAGCAGGCAGAGCTGGACAGCAGAGTAAAATGCACTGTAAATTTAGAGTCCTTGCATTGCCACAAGAGACCCAATTCCTCCCACCTTGAATTCTGTTGACCCTTATCTAGCACCAATGTAGTGTGGATTGTTCATTGACCAGATTGCTGGTCAGGAATCAGATGATTCTGATGATTAGCCAAAAGGAACATATGTTGAAATGGCAAAACTAAAGTTCAGGCCTCAGCAGGCCTTGAAAGTTTCACAGGAAACCACTAGCCTGTGACCAAAGCCGCAGAAGGCATGCTTGACTATTTTTATGATTTCTATATTTTCTATATCTTACCTGTAGTGTACCAGGTGCATATTATGAAATGAAATGAAAGCAAAGAAATTTATAAATATCTGCTTGGCACTATGCTCAGGGTTCCTTCCTTCTTGGAGGGACCCGTCTTTATTCAGCTGAATAAACGTGGTGGCTTATCATCACCTATACCAGGCTCTGTCTTTTATTTTACCAAGCCACACCTGTTAATCTGCACGGCAGGATTCTTATGTAGAGGTTTCAAAAAATCATTTATGCTGCAGTCTACACAATGGTCCTCATTCTTTTTTTTCTTTCTTTTTTTTGTAAACAAGTTTTATTAGAATGTTTCTTTTTCATATATATTTTATGAACAGAGTGCTGACTGGGTCACATTTTATACATCTTATATATATTAATCTTTATAATCTATTCCAATCTTTCCACTTTCATATTGAACTCTTTTATATAATTCTTTATCACAAATTAATCACTTTTCCAGCATATATTATTATTTCAGCTTCTATCATATTATTCTTTTTTTTCCCAAGTGCATTTTACACGATTCCATTTTCAGCCATAATATTTTTTTCATACATCTTTATCTTATCTTAATCTCTTCTTGATACATAATACATAAACAATATCACTATCCACTCTTAATTCCTAATCTGTTACAATAACATCAATTAATTATCTTATTTTTCCATTTACAAAATATGTTTCTCAAAATCTTCATCCCACTTTTTAACATTTCAATTTTATCTCTTAATTTAAATTGTGTTCATAATTAAACCAAATTGTCATTTCATATTTCATCTGCTATTCTGTTTAGTATAAGCAATATACATCATCATATTCAATTCTTACATTAAAACCCTTTAACTTGATTGACCATCCACAATTAATAGTATTAATACAGTTCCCTTGAATCTACTAATATGTACCTCATTTCCCTTCCTCCTTTCCACTATTCTTCTTCTCTTTAACCATTTTCTCTTGATCTCTCCAAAATTCTACTTCTTAATAATTTTCTCCTTTTATCCCATTCTCTTAACTTGTTCTTTTTATTTTTTTTATTTTTATATTTATTATATCTTGTCGTCCAAATCCTTTTTCTCACTTTTAGATATATTACTCAAGTCATTCTCCCCAAGCTTCCTCCTAATCTCTTTCCACTCTTTCCCTTTTTAGCTTTTCATTGATTCTTTTTTTGGGGATATTCCCCCCTCACCCCCTTGAATTGCCACTGCCGTGGTCCGTTTGCCGCCGCCATGGATCATTTTTTGCCACCACGGCCTGTTCACCGCTGCCTGTTTGCCACCCACAGCCATGATAACCAGCAAATGGGTGGCAGTGAATGGGAGGCAGTAGTGGCGATAGGCGGCAATAGGCAGCAGTGATCCCCACCACCTACAACAGGTGATTGGTGCCACCGCGCCCCTGCCACAATATTCACTCTATAAGATGCACAGACATTTCCACCCACTTTTTTTGGGGGGGAGTGCATCTTATAGTCCGAAAAATAGAATATTTTGTATGTTCCTTTGCCATTTGCAGTGTACCAGAGGTACAGGGTAGTCCTCGACTTATAACCACAATTAAGCCCAAAATTTATGTTGCTAAGTGAGAAATTAGTTAAGTGAGCTTTGTCCCATTTTACGACTTTTCTTGCCACATTTGTTTAAGTGAATCTCTATGGTTGTTAAATTAGTAACGAGGTTGGTAAGTGGTTTCTCCATTGACTTCGCTTGTCAGAAGATCGCAAAAGAGGATCACGTGACCCTCCCACCCTTTTTTTGCCACTGTAAATCCCAGTGAAATCATCTTACTGCTTTTTGCATGCATTCTTTTTCCTTCAATATTATCTTCTTGCTCATTTATGTTCTCTTTTTCCTGTTCTGTATATTCCAGCAAAATTACTGACTTTTTATCACCCTTTAATAATTCACACATGTTTTTAAATATCTCAATTAATTCCTCACACATCCAAGATTCCATATTGTCAATTTAAGAAATTGTTAAAACTTTTGAATTATATTTAATTAAAATTTTAAAGTCCATATAGTCTCTTTTTATCTCCAAATAATGTCCAGTTCAAATATTAATCCAATCCACTGCAAACTAAAGCTTTGTTATTTTCCACCGCCATTGAAAATTGAAACCAAGTAATGTAAAAAGACAAATACTCTTTAAAAGTTCTCACAGTTTCCAGATTATCTTTTAGTAGTCAAGGTCATAGCTGTTATTTTCTCTTCTATCTTCCAAACAATATTGCAGTATTCTCTTTCCACAGCAGATGTCTCTCTCAAATCCACAATATTCTCAGACCAATTAAATGTCAAAGTTGTCATAAATATTTTAAATCTACATAGAACCTATTTTTCTTTGGGTTTCTTTTTCTTTTGTTATTTTTCTTTCTTGGGCTTTAGTATTTTAACCTCCTCTTTGTTCTTCTCCCTCCATTGAATTTCCCAAGTGCCAATTAGCCTCTCATTTCCACTTTTTTCTACAAATTAAAAAATTCATTTCCACTTTTTTCCACAAATTAAAAAAAAAATACCTGTGAGTAGGCCAATCATTCACCTGGTACTAGCACTCTGTTCAAACACTGCTCCTGCACAAAAAACTTAGTTCAGTTGCCCCATCTTCAGAGTGGTCATTTTACAATGGCCGCCACCCCCACCACCAGTCCAAAGAGCTGAGAACAAGAACTTGCTTGTTCCTCTTGGTCTTCCAAGACGCCTCTCCTTCTTCACCATCCCTACAGGATGGTTCTGGTCTGAAGATCCCCCAACAACGGTTTGTCTGGCTGGATTTTCATGGAGCTCATCAGATCCTGCTATTTTTCCAGCTAGTCTCGCAGCAATGCTTCCAGTTTCTCCCACAATGGTCTTCATTCATTGTGCCTGACAAACGGTCATTAAATGTATGGTTGTAAGTCAAGGAGTACCTATATTTGCAGATCAAATTTGCAGTCCTACAATCTAGATAGGGCACATCATTTGGAAAGGTCCATCTACTGTCTCTATCTTCTTAAGAGACTGAAATTCACGTTTTCAGATTTGTTTGCAAGAGAACAGCTTGAAGAGCACAGAAAAACAGAATTCATATTGGAGTTTGTTAATCTAGAGCTGTAAACAGGTATTGTCATAATCCAGGTCAGCCAATCTGTTTTATAAAATGGACCAGTCTGATGAGGCAGTTTAAGGGTGAGAAATGAGTTTTTAAATTTGATCTGATGTTCCACAGAAAGTCAACAGTGCAACTGTCAAGATTGTATGCACTTCAGTCTTGAAACAATTGTACCATTGCACACGCCCGCAATGTTGGTTTTGATAATTGAAATAATCAAGACTTTGGTTTGATTTATGTATAATAAATCATGAGGGCTGGTTTCAAAATGGAGGGACATACCGTTTTTTTAAAAAAAAATTCTGACGTAAGATAAAAAGAAAACCAAATTTAATTATATTGAAATATAAATAATAGGAAAATGACCTTCCTTGTGCAAGAAAAGACGGAGCTTATTTTTCAAGATATTTACTGTGATGAAGTCAAAGTATTTATAAATATTTATTTATTTTTCACATTTCTCCATCTGACATAACATAAAGTTATTTGCCTTATAGATTGAATTAATTTGCCTTTCGAACTTTGATGACAAGTACACAAGTAATGTACTCGACTTACGACCAAGATTGAGCCCAAAATTTATGTTGCTAAGTGAAACATTTGTTAAGTGAATTTTGTCCCATGTTATGACCTTTCCTTGTCACAGTTGTTAAGTGAATCACTGCAGATGGTAAATTAGTGATTTGATGGTTAAGTGAATTTGGTTTCTCCATTGACTTTGCAGAAGGTTGCAAATGGTGATCACACAACCCTGGGACAGTGCAACCGTCACAAATATGAGTCTGTTGCCAAGCATCTGAATTTTGATCACATGACCATGGGAAAAACGGTTACAGTGCTATTGCAACTTTAATGAATTGGTCACTAAATGAATTGTAAGTCAAGGACTATCTGTATCTAGTCTTCACAGCAAAGAACTTCCTTTAAACCAAGGCCCAAGTTCCAGATTTTTTTCTGTGGGAAATACAGTCTTAACTTTATGCCAGATACGTCCTAACTGCAGTGCCAGAATGCATCCTAAGGGGCACCAAAAAACCCCCCACCAATATTCCTTTTCATTTCAGGAAACCAGGTCAAGCCTGCAAACTAATTAACCAGCATTGGGAGCATTAGAGACGAAAACTGGAATGACTTGTTCTTGGTTCGTTTAACCTTTGTAGGAAGTCACCTGAAGCTAGAAGACTTTGTAGAGAAGTACCCGTCTTTTGAAGTGTTTTGAAACGCAGATGTACTGGTTGTGATAGTTCATATGAATTAGTGTTTACCTGTAGAAATTAACATGACACGGTACTCTCTGAACTGTTTATTCACTTTGGCCTTTGACATCTCAAGATGGTGCTGTTTTATACTACATGGCCACTATTTTATCTATATCTGTGCCTGTGGTCTACACTTTATGTGTGTGTACTTTTGCGTGTTTGCATGCCTGAATTTCTGATCAAAGAGCATAGTGGCATTCTTATTTAAGATTTTATTTACTGTGTTTTTCAGACTATAAGATGCTCCGGACTATAAGACGCACATTAGCTTTAGAGGAGGAAAACAAGAAAAAAAATCTGCCCATTCACCGTTGCCCGTTTGCTACAGCCCTTTTGCTGCTGCCATGTCCCAATTGCCACAGCCTATTTGCTACCGCCCATTCACTGCAATCCATTTGCCGCCTCCGTGGCCTATTTGCTGCCACCGCAGGCTTTTTCTGCCACCGTGGCCCGGTTGCCGCTGCCTGTTCACCACCAACTGCCATGATCGCCGGCAAACGAGTGGTGGCAAATGGATGGCAGTTGCGGCAATAGGCGGTGATAAGCAGCAGTGATCCCCATTGCCTACAACAGCTAATCGGTGCAGCACCAACCCCCCTCCCCACGCCTGATGCAATATTCGCTCTATAAGACACACACAGACATTTCCACCCACTTTTTGGGGCGGGGGGGTGCGTCTTATAGTCTGAAAAATTTGGTACTTTGTATGTTCCTTTGCCATTTGTAGTGTACCAGAGGTACAGGGTAGTCCTCAACTTATGACCACAGTTGAGCCCAAAATTTATGTTGCTAAGTGAGCTTTGTCCCATTTTACAACTTTTCTTGCCACATTTGTTTAAGTGAAACTCTGCAGTTGTTAAATTAGTAACGGGGTTATTAAGTGGTTTTTCTGTTGACTTTGCTTATCAGAAGATCGCAAAAGGGGATCACATGATGGTGGGGCACTGCAACCGTCATAAATATGAGTTGGTTGTTAAGCCTCCGAATGTAAACCACGTGGCCTTGGGAATGGGGCAATGATCATAACTTTGAAAAATGATGATAAATCACTTTTTTCAGTGCTGTTGTACTGTTCGGTCACTCAGCGAATTGTTTTAAGTCCAAGACTACTTGTATTTTAAGAATAGGCAGCAAAACCTTTCCATGACATGAATTTTATTTTCATTGAGCTCTTGACCAGACATTAAACAGATTATTCTTCCTTCATGCAGAAATGGAAATGTGCCTCTTATTTATTCTATCTTCTTATTGATGGGGTGTATATTCACCTAAATGACCGTGGGCTGAAGAGTAGGCAGGTAGGAATGCAAAATTCTAAATATAGTAAGGAGCCTTGCTATTCCCCTATGTTCATTCTGCTACCTTGAATTGGTGCGGCAGTAAATAGCAAACATCTCTAGCAAGGGAAGAATGCAAGCTAATTTGGTACCTGACACAGTATACAAGAAAAAAGTGTGAAGAATCAATGACTAGATAGCCACAGGATAACATATACTGTTCCGTGTAAATGTACTCTATTCTTTAATCCCTTTTCTTCTCCTTTCGTTTCTCCCACTGCTGGTTTTCCCTTTGATTGGCATATATCTAAATATCTGTCTAAAAGCAAGGTGTGCAGCTGTGATCAACTAAGAAAGCTGTTTGCTTTTGGTCTGATGCAGTGCTCTCTTCTCTCTCGAAATCATGATGGATGGATTGATTTCAAAACTCCAGCATCAGCAGCTGTCATTTGCTCTGCAACCCATGCTACTCTGATTTCCCAAATATTTCCCAAAGTAGATAGAGTAAAAAAAAAAAAGAAGCACTGCAGAAGGAGCTTATTTGTGCTTAATATGTTGCCGGGAAGCAGAGCAATTTAATGAAATATCATCCACAATTTTCTGAAGGAAGCAAATCTTGGCTGAGAAATATCAGCTTTCTCTGCTTTTTATAAATCCGAACTTCCTCCAAAAAAAAAAAAAAAAAGACTCCTTTCCCTCTCTTAACACTGCTTTTGGTGCTTTGTCCTTTCAATAAGATTTCCCTCCTCTTCTTATTTTCCAAACTCACCCCTCACTGCTCACTCCAGGAGTTCGATTCTGAGTGGCTCAAGGTTGATTCAACCTTTCATCCTTCTGAAGTTGGTAAAATGAGGATCTAAATTGTTGAGGCAAATTTGCTGACTCTGTAAACTACTTAGAAAGATCTGTATAAGTCTAAGTGCCGTTGCTATTATCAGTCTCTCCATTATGTTCCAGAGTCACTTTTGAGTAAACCATTAACAGTTTGATCTGTGGCCACATTACAAGACTGCATTATATTTTTGTGAGTTTGCTTGGTTCATTTACTTTTTATTTCCAAAATCTTTTTTCCCCCTTCCCTTAGAATGGTTGTACAGTTCTATAGCTCAAGGAAGTGCTGTACAGGTAATGACTGGCAGCCATTCATTTAGTAACCATGCAAAATGACAACAGCACTGATTTATTTATTCAGCATATGGCACACCATACGTGGACTAGCAGTACATATTAACATTTCATTTAGATTAGTAAAACACAACAAAATATAAATGTTCAAAAGATCTATGTTCAATTATCAGTGTCTAGGGACGTGGTGGCTCAGTGGCTGAGCTTGTCAATCGAAAGGTCTGCAGTTCAGTGGTTCGAATCCCTAGTGCCGCGTAACTTGTCCCATTACTTGTCCCAGATTCTGCCAACCTAGCAGTTCGAAAGCACATAAAAAATGCAAGTAGAAAAAATAGGGACCATTTGGTGGGAAGGTAACAGCGTTCCGTGCGCCTTTGGCAATTAGTCATGCCAGCCACATGATCACGGAGATGTCTTTGGACAGTGCTGGCTCTTTGACTTTGAGCACCATCCCGTAGAGTCGGGAACGACTAGCACATATGTGTGAGGGAAACCTTTACCTTTATCTTTACCATTGAAACCCTCAGCTTACAGCTGGCCATGACGTGATCCACAGTTGCACACAGGTATACTGAGGGGAGGATACTATGCCCCATTTATACAGAGAGTCAGGCCGCGTGAGGTGTGAATCCTATTCGGGATTGTCAATAGCTGACATGGTAGTTCAAAGTCTGGCACCTTTTTTAATGGGGTCATTTATGTCTGGGTTTTTCTTCCTATGTCTGGTGTTCAGTGCCCGTTTGGCTCTCCAGTGTTAAAGTTGTTGGGCAGATGTTGTACAAATGCCAGTGGGGGCTTCCTGGATTTGATCCTTCCAGCTGATAAATGAAGAAGTTCAGCATCCAACTTTACACCATCTGTGGCAGGTTGCCTTCTAAGGTCAACCCACTTGGGAGGGAGACGTGTCAGGAATTTTAAGGGGTAAAATGGTTATCTTAAGTCCCACCAATAGTTAAGATTTCCCTTTTACCATTTTCACAATAAAAAAAAACCTCTCCAGAAATATATTAAAAGGAGGTTGAGGAAGGTGGTTTCACTTATTTAAGGTGGAGATGGGACCTCTGAAAGTTGCAAACAGAAAATATCAGGCACTGGGTATCTTGTCAAGGTACACATTTTGCACTCTGATACATAGCATTATACTTAAAATATGATTACCAAAGCTTCTCTTTGATTCTAGACCATTTATTGTATCTATTCAATTGATTTTCTTGTGAAGTTTCAATCTACTTGTTACCGTGTTCTTTATTCTCCAGCCTGCCTTAACAGGCCCTAGAAGATTCAGCTGACATTCCTTCACACAATAAGATCCAACACATTAGTGCAAGACCTCAGCACAGTGCAATTTTCACATTATAACTTTGTACATTATGCCTTCCTGTATGACTCGCCTCTTTTCAAAAGACTGTTATAGAAATTGTCTCAGAAGCATTAAAGTGGCAGAAGCTACTCACCCACCAGCAATAGCTCTTTACCAAAAAAAAAAAAAAAAAAAAAAAAAAGGCAAATTAACAACAATCATGTATATTCAAACCCTATCATATCTATTCAAATTAATCTAATCATAGCTATTCAAATAAAACCCACATAAAGGCATACAGAGAGATCTGTCAATAGTAAATAGTGGGCTTTCACAACCTTCCTCAGTCTTTTAGTCTATTTTCTCCCTACTGTCAATTTAAAATGCAACATCTCAGAAAAGAGTTCTCTAGCTGTGTGCTTAGATTCTGTTCCTTACATAATAATTCAAATGTTGGTGTTAGATCTAGGATGATATGATCTTAGATGATTAAAAAGTTGGACTGGAGCAGGGACACCCAAGCCAGCAGTGAAATGCACTTACCTTTGCTACCAGCTTGGAAATGTGAGTGTGTGCGCCTCTACTGTGCATGTGCAGAGGGTAAAAAATGGGATGGAGCCTCCTGCCAGTGGCCCTACTGGTTCGTGCGAACCAGATAGATCTGGTTGGATTTCACTGCTAACCCAAGATGAAGCCCATCCTAAACCATAAGCAAAGCTCAGAGAACACCAAACACCCCTCATGTCAACCCTGAGCTACAAATATTCTCCTTTATTGGTACATCCCCATTCCTTCTCTGAACAGAGATACCTCTTGTCTGATTGTTGTCTAGGCTGTGACTCTTCCTTCTCTGTCTCAAGGTTATTTTCACATGCCATTACAGCCTGCTGCCATGGTGAATAACCTAGAAATTGTTTCATTACTTTCAATGGCCTGAAGTAACCCTGATTTCTTCCGGGTTTATTAAAAAGATAGCTCCAATAAACTAGCAGGAGGCACTTGCATTCACAGAAATTCAAAAAGCCAACATGATGGCCCCATCCTGTATCTTGTTTGATCCCCAAGCCACCGAATGAGTCTAAGGGTTCGCAGGCCATCATTTCTTACTTTCCAGAGCAATTTTCTTAAGCTGTATGCCAAGTCATGCATTTCAGGTTTGATCATCACCGTTTATCCCCGGAAAGTTTTCCATTCTCTCCTCTTGCCGGTTTGCCTTGTATTGGATAATTAGAATTATTGGCAGCAATAATCAGTAATGCTACAGCTGCATTTTTGCCAAACTCCACCGAGATTGCAGTTCCAATTCTTAAGTGACTGAAGGTAATTGAATGAGGTTGCTTTCCTGTGGATGGCTTGTCAGCCAAGCTGCTATGCTGCTTGCTTTGTGTTTTGTCTTGTTTTAAATATTCATATAGAGATCCTGAATAGATTTTTTTTCCCGGGATTCAGCAGGTTGCTTTCACTGCAGGTAGTAGGCATATTGCCTTCTTTTCAAGTTGTGTGTTTTCATCTGTAGCTATTAAGGAACTCAAATCAACACAAAAGAAAGAAGGCCGAGGGAGGGCCCGAGTTTCATGTTTTAATTCAAAATGTGCAAAACGACAAAAAGAAAAAAAGAAGCTGCTACTCTGATTTTAATGGTGCGTGTCTGTGACATGAACTTGATGAGACAAAGTTTTGTCTTAAAACTTTAGGAGACTGCAGGTTGCCTCTCGAGAATAAATCCACAACTATCTGGATGACTGAGAATCTCTACAGACTTTTCGCAATACAATTTGGGATGGACACCCTTTGAATGGTGTGGAAGTAGGAATGGATTTCCAGCAGTGGTGGGATTCAAATTTTTTTACTACCGGTTCTGTGGGTGTGGCTTGGTGAGCGTGGCATGGCTTGGTGGGCGTGGCAGGAGAAGGATATTGTAAAATCTCCATTCCCTCCCGATTCTAGGGGAAGGTTACTGCAAAATCCCCGTTTCCTCCTGATCAGCTGGGACTTGGGAGGCAGAGAATAGATGGGGGCAGGGCCATTTAGAAGTGGTATTTACCGGTTCTCTGAACTACTCAAAATTTCTGCTACCAGTTTTCCAGAACTGATCAGAACCTGATGAATACCACCTCTGATTTCCAAATAAAAAATTGCAGACTACAGGAACCAGGATCACTACTCAGGTGACTCTGAGGATACAGATAAATCTCCAAGTGCTTCAAAAACCCTCTAAAAGAATGCAAATGACCAGTTGTCTGCAAGGAGTATAAATCCTTCCATTCCCACTCTCCTATCAAAGCTGAAGAAGCTTCTTGGATGAGAAGCAAAATGTCTTCAAAGAAAAAACAAGAAAGACCAGTTGCCTCCTGAAAAAGCACCCATGGCACAACCATGACCTGGACGACTGAAAATCTCTACAGACTTTTAACCAGAGATGGTTGTTACATTAACATTCAACAACTCATTTCCATATCTAATGTTACCAAATGTAACCACAAGCAAAATGTCTTCTAATTTGTAGGAATTAGCAATGGGCTTAAATAACTGTGGGTGTAAGGGGGAGAGTGCTTGCTCACACGGGTAGGGGGCAGTCAACCTTTTTCTTTAACTCCGTTGTTGTTTGTACACAACATTCATATCCATCTTACTTGCCTGAGTTTGTGATAAAAATAATGTGTTTCTCCTGTCCTGTCATTTTTGACTCCAGAGGATGTTGCTCATCTCTGTTTCTTTGCTCAGGGAGCCAACATTGTCTGAAGAGCTTTTCCATGGTCATTTCACCATCATAGTTATATGCTAAGGCACACAGAATGCTGCTATTCCCACCGAAGTGGTACCTATTAATTTACTTGCATTTGCATGATTTCAAACTGCTAGGTGGGCAGGAGTGAAGCAAGTAATGGGTGCTCAACCCATCATATGGTACTCAGATCTTGAACCCGGTCTGTCAGCTTTCCAGCTGACAAGCTCAGTATCTTTAACTGATGAGCCATCATGACCCCTCCTCCCACCCCGAGTCTGTGATACTTCTGCAAATTCATGGCTTAGTAAACTTTTAGTAAAGTCAAGGAAAACCAGAAGGGTTACAGTTTTCTGCCAGATCCTGTGGGGAGAACCTGACACAATTTTTTCAGGCACTTTCTGACAGCCATAATAAGCGTTGTTTCTTTTGCAATGGGCCTTTATGGTGGCACAAGCTAACTGCAGAGTTGAGGCAAGCCTTTTTTTGATTGTGCCCTTGACAACGTATTAGTTATTTATGTATTTATTTGGAGGCTGCTGAACTCAAAATGACTCTAGGTGACTTAGACTAAAAATAGGAAACAGTACAAGAAAACCAGTAAAAAAAATTCCTATGTATCTGAACAACCATGCTCCCTCAGAAAAATTACTTCACCCATAGGGTTCCAAGTACACATACATCCTTAGATTTATATGCCAGCTTTCATATAGGAACTCAAAGTGGTACGCATAGCATTCCTTCCAATAAAATAATATATATGTAGTTCGGGGCTGAACGGTGAAGTCTTTGGTGCTCTCTAAACTGATTATTTCATTGTAGACATTGGGTTATCCAACTAGGTAACTTCATCAGTTCTAATGAGAGTGGGGTTTGCTCCCTGTTTATATACAGTAGCTTGCCCTGCAGTGTTGATGAGGCTTTCTCCTTGATTGGGGTTTTTTTTTTCTTGATTGGGTATTGTTTTCTGCTTGCTTGTTTGTTTGGTGTTGATCCCTGCTTATATGGGTGTTCAGCTGTTGGAAAAGATGTGTTCTGATCTTTTTGTTTCTGTCTTAGCTTTTTTAAATGGTGGGCAAATGTGGTTTATCTGTATGTGTCTACTGTATTGATAACTGATTTGTCTGAATGCCAAGCTTGCAGGAATTCTCTACCATTTTTGGATTTGGCTTGGCCTAGGATGCTCACAGTTTCTCTGTTCTAGTGTGGTTGTCCATGCATTGTGAAATTAAGGAGCATCCCTTCCTCCTGTGAGATAGGTTGGGCTAAGAGGTGGTGCTCATTCAAAAATGACCTGTGATTAAAAGCATCCAGTCCTCTGGGTGCTATAACTTGGTTGTATCTCCCAACCATATAAAAACAGCATCCATAAAGGCAACATTTCCACTATGTGTTAAAGGATCTTTGTGACATAAACTAAGTGCAGGGCTCTGCAAGCCAGAAAAAAAAATAAGATTTGAAACATGCTGAGACAATCCTGTAACTCAATTTATAATTTATTGAGATATGGGCATATACTGTTAGGAAGGGGAAAGAGCTTATTCCAGTGGCATTCAATTGGCAAACTAATCGTCAGGCAATAACCTTTAAAGCTGCAGATGGGGTTCAAAGCAGGGCACTTAAAAGCAGTTTAAATATAGGTTAGGGAGACTCAGAAATGTGGAATTTAGAGCTAAATTTCTACTTGAAGAAAATCTCAACTTGAATAGAGGGAAAATTAGAAGATAGAAGAGACTGAAATTATACCTTTCCTGAATCTGCATTTGGGCTCAGCAAGGTTTTGCAACAGCTAAGGCTGGGAACAATGCCTAGGGAACATGAAAGGGGATTGGTTGGAAGTGTGAGTAACAACACAAGCACAGCAGCAATCACGAGGAAGAATCAGTGAGGTTTAGCATCTTATATTTATTTATATGATTTATCTAACCGCCCATTTTACCCTGTGACTCTGGATGGCGTTGGAGGATTGAGAGCATAAAAACCACAACATACAACACAACAACAAGGATAAAACAGCGATCTCTCTCATGAAAACTACTAAACAACTATTATAAACAAAAACAGCTCATGCCAATCTGTTTTAGACTCACCTGGATTTTTTAAGGAAATCCCAGGGTTTTCCTGGTATGACAACCTAGGGGTGGGTTTCAAAAATTTTAGCAAGGGGTTCTCTGCCCAGTTGCTGGGTGGGTGTGGCCATGGGGGCGTGGCCTAGTCGGAGACCCCAAGCTTCGGAGGCCCTCTGGAGGCCAGAAAGAGGCCCTTCCCGAAGGCTCATTTTTCACTCTCCCTAAGCCTCCATGCGTGCCCTGCAGTTATTTGCATCCAAAACAGGCCATGTGGGGACTCCTGGGAGGGGGCAGGGTAGTTTCAGTTTCAGTTTCAGTTTATTAGATTTTTATACCGCCTTTCTCCCGAAGGACTCAGGGTGGTGCACAACCATGCTAAAACTCAGAATCCTATAAAAGTTAAAACCAGTTAAAAAGAATTAAACTATTTGGCCTTATCCATTAAAAACCCATGATTTATAAATATCCCATCCCAGTTCTTATTCAGCCAGGCCAGCCTGTTGAAATAGCTGGGTCTTTAGGGCCTGGCGGAAGCTACGGAGGTTGGGAATCGTACGTATCCCAGGGGGTAGTTCATTCCAGAGGGCAGGTGCCCTCACAGAGAAGGCTCTCCCCCTGGGGGTCACCAATCTACATTGTTTAGCCGATGGCACCCTGAGGAGCCCCTCTCTGTGGGAGCGTGTGGTTGGTGGGAGGCTATTGGTGGCAGAAGGCGGTCCCATAGGTATCCTGGCCCTAGGCCAGGGAGCACTTTAAAGGTGGTAACCAACACCTTGAATCGCACCCGGAAGACCACTGGGAGCCAGTGCAGCTCGCGCAGGAGAAGTGTCACATGGGTGCATCAAGTTGCACTCATAATCACCCGCGTGGCCACATTCTGGACCAGTTGGAGCCTCTAGGTGCTCTTCAGGGGGAGCCCCATCTAGAGAGCATAGAGTGGATGGGTAGAGTGGATGGGCCAGCCAGGAGAGGGATTTGGAGGTTCTCTGGACTGCACAGAATCTTAGTTAGAGGTTCTCCTGAACCCCTGAGACCCCCAGCAGCCTGCCCTTGTGACAACCCCATTGGAAATTCTCTTTATTGGAAAATGTATCAAGACTTTACATTAAAGCCACCATATGACCTCATATTTGTTTAACAATAGAAATCATTCGTTTTGGTTCTGGCTGGAACTTAAGTTATTATTATTTTTGTGAAGATATCTTTCCTGGTGCTGGTAGAAATCTCCTTATTGCTAGCCTTTCTTTGATCTTTGACTCTAATTAATGGATCAGCTTTTCAGGACAGGAGCTATTTGGTCTGATTTTTTTTCCTTTATGCTCACTTAAATTGGTGAAACCGTTTTAAGAAGCAGATTCACTTAAAAATCCTACTATTACATTTAATTAATGCTTAATAAACATCGTGTTGTCTGTGTTATTTTGTTTGCTTAATAATACAGATTATATATTTTTTCTTTACCCCTTTTTTCCAGCTATTGGTAAAATAAATTCCATGTTTGAAAGTATTCTGTATCTTCTTTCTGTTTGATCTTCAATGTAAGTCTATCCATTTCTGCACAGTCCAGTATCTTCTTAATTATCTCTTCATCTAGTGGCATTTCTTCATTTTTCCAATGTTGAGCAAATACAATCCTCACTGCTGTTAATACATGTAATATTAAATATACACTTTGTTTATCAAATTGTTCTGGTAGTATGCCTAATTTAAAAAAAGACCAGGTTTAAGATCTACGTGTTTTGTAACCTTATTTTCTTTTCCAACCACATGTGTATTTTTGCCCCAATTTTTTTTTGCTTTTTTTTAAAAATTAGATTTATATGCCACCCTTCTCTGGAGACTCAGGGCGACTTACAATGCGTTAAGCAATAGCCTTCATACTTTTGTATATTTTTATACAAAGTCAGCTTATTGCCCCCACAAACTGGGTCCTCAATTTACCTACCTTAGAAAGGATGGAAGGCTGAGTCAACCTTGAGCCTCGAACTTGCAATAATTGCAGACAGCTGAATGTTAATAACAGGCTATCTAGCCTGTTGAGCAATCTGAGGCTATAACAGGCTATCTAGCCTGTTGAGCTATCTGAGGCTTTAACACAAGTCCACCACAGATGGTAAGCAGATTCTCCTTTGATCTGGAAAAAGGTAAGGGATTGCTTCATTCCATAATATTTATTAAATTTCAGACAGGACAAAGTACAAGGTGTGGTTCACACCGCAATGTGGAAAAAGTTGTAACCCTTGCACTGCTATGTCACAACACAGAACCGTTTGTACAGGTAGTCCTCGACTTATGACCACAATTGAGCCCCAAATCACTATTATTAAGTGAGACATTTGTTACATGATTTTTGCCCCATTTTACAAGCTTTCTTGCCTCCATTGTTAAGTGAATCACTGCAGTTGATAAGTTAGTAACCTGATTGTTAAGTACATCCAGCTTCCCCATTGACTTTGCTTATCAGAAGAGGATCACATGACTTTGGAACATAGCAATGGTCATAAATATGAACCAGTTGCCAAGCATCTGAATTTTAATCACATGATCATGGGGATGCTGGAAAAGTCGTATGTGTGAAAAATGGCCATAAGTCACTTTTGTTAACTCACAAAGTATTCCTGACCTGCTCTCGAGTTGCCATAAGCAAGGGGGATGGGAAACCAATGAAACAGCACAACAGTCAAAGAGAGATACACATTCCAAACTTATCTCTCTCAAGGTTGTCTCCCAGGGTTACCCACAGTGGCCGGAGGGAGTGGTCTCTACAACCCATGAAATTGCTCCATTGAATGTGATTGATGACACCCTGAGGGGAGGGGAGGAAACAGGGTCATGATTGGGGCGTAAATTACATGGGGTTAGAGCTGCCTTCACTTGGGAATGTGCCGACATGAAGCTCCTAATAAATAACTGGATTTCTTTTTAAACTTGGTTCAAGGCTCATGATTTAATTAGGGCATCCATCGGAACCCTGACAACTTTTTTCAATGCTGTTGTAACTTTGAATGGTCACTAAGCGAACAGCTGTACATTGAGGACTACCTGTCCTTTCAACATCAGAGCCAATCCATAAGCCAAGTAGTCTCTTTTGAAATAGCATGATGTGATGTCCATGTAGTCATTTTCCATTCCTCTCTCCCTGATGGATGCTTATAAGGCAAAATAAGTCTCAAAGGAAATTTCTCGTTTATATCACAAATGATCAAAATTTAGCTTCTCGGCTTTTGGGCTCAGATCAAGTGTGCGTAGTTTTATACGTGTCAGGTTTATTGGTCTCTGCCACAACCTTTTATTGAACTGCATAGAAAATTCACTAGCCAGTTCTAGCCTAGTGAAAAACGGCATCTGCAGTGAGATCTAAAAATCTATTCCATTCATTCAAAGTCCCATTTGTTGATATCCCCAACAATTAATGATTGAGCAGAGCTCAGTTCTTCATTTTCTCATTTATTTCAGAAATGAATGCACATCATTAATCCATCTATTGTGTAACTCTTAAAGTCTATTCATCCACGCACAATGGAGAGAATGTAACATGACATGCACAGAAAGATATGCACATGACATGAACGCGATGGTGTGAGAAACAATTCCTTCTGCTTAACATAATTACATAGCAGAAAGATAAGGGTAGGCAGCAGATTTCCTTCCATTGATGCAGCACTTCTAACTACCTGATACTCAATATTACTAGTCTCAGATTATTACTACCATCATCATGTGTATTTAGAATAACTTTTGGTTATTCTAAATCAGTTTCTCAAACTTGGCAACTTGAAGATGTGTGGGCTTTAATTCCCAGAATTCCCCAACCAACATAGTTGGCTGAAGAATTCTGGGACTTGAAGTCCACACCACACATCTTCAAGCTACAAGTTTGAGAATCACTTCTCTAAATTATGGGTGTCAAACTTGATCGTGTCATGTGACGTATTGTGATGGTTTTTTTGAGCTGGGGTGGGTGTGGCCTGCATGTGACTCATCCACCCCTCAGGCCACCAATTTGACAGGTCTGTTCCATTTATAAACATAAATGGAACAAAATAAATGTTGATCTTTGAAAGCCTTCTAAAAATTTCACTCCATATTCATTTTGCTCTTTAAGTTCTTGTTCGTCGTTTTTCTTTTTCTTTTCTTTTTGCCTGACGCTAGATTCTTCTGATTATGTTTGTCATTAAAGGATATAAATAAAAAATATATAAATACAATCTGACATTGAGGACTTTGCAATTTCTCTCTAAAATGAATGAATAGCAAAAAAAATCCTGGAAATTCTAGACTATGCCAGTTATCCCTTCTTAAAATATGGCTGCTATTCAGATAATTTCTCATTCCAAATTTATCCAATCTTATTTTCTATTGCAATTTTGTGTTGCTAATCACCTGGAAACATGTAGCTAACATCTGGATCAAATATTCTGAACTACAGGAATCTGTCCATTTCTTTTAAATGTAGACTGAAATTATTTTCTCTGCGATGCTTTTTAAATGTTAACATTTCTTGGGAGCTGTAAATAAAACATTTGATTTGATGTATATGTTTTCTCGCTTAGTCACTAGTCAAACTAGGGAAACAAGAAGCGGAAATCTGACTAACAGTTCCTAAAATGTCATACTGAGTGTTTGTTTTGTGACCTTGTAAACAAAAACATTTGTAGAGTGACATTTAATCACTTAAATCAACTAAGGACAATTTCCAAAACAACTCACTTGAGAAAATCATTTAATGTTGTAGATTAAGGGGTGATCAGGATGTTGCAGAGCTTCTACAAGTTGTACTGTCGAATCTATTACATAAAAATCATTAAGAAGCTTTATTTACAGAAACATTTGTAAATCTTTATGACCTATTCACTCCTCCCCCCATGGTTTATGTTTTTTTGCCTCTACATTCTGTGTAGAAGGATGCACTCGTATTCACTAGAGAAAGAGAGAGACGGATAGGTAGGTAGGTAGGTAGGTAGGTAGGTAGGTAGGTAGGTAGGTAGGTAGGTAGATAGATGATAGATAGATAGATAGATAGATAGATAGATGATAGATAGATAGATAGATAGATAGATAGATGATAGATAGATAGATGATAGATAGATAGATAGATAGATAGATAGATAGATAGATAGATAGATGCCAAGACACTTCCAATTTTACGCGGGAGAAGACCCGAATAACCAAAGACCTACATAGATAGATAGATAGATAGATAGATAGATAGATAGATAGATAGATAGATAGATAGATAGATACCAGTGGTGAAATCCGAACCAGTTTGCTACCAGTTTGCTGGCTGCCCATGCGCACTGCATGCCAAACGCTTGCTGCATGTGCATGTCCAGTGCACAACAAAAGGAGGCTTGGGAAGGTAAGTAGAAATGAGGGGGGGGGATCAGCTGTGCAGCGCAGTTTAGCTTTGCTAGAAAGTAGGAAATCCTGCTTTCTACTGAAGCTAAATCGCGCACCACAGCTGATCCCCCCCTCGTTTCTACTTACCTTCCCAAGCCTCCTTTTGTTGCGCACTGCACATGCACATGCAGCAAGCGTTTGGCATGCAGTGCGCATGGGCAGCCAGCGAGCCGGTAGCAAACCGGTTCGGATTTCACCCCTGATCCATACATGCATACATATATAGATGATAAATAAGTAGATAAGTAGATAGATGATAGATAGATAGATAGATAGATAGATAGATAGATAGATAGATAGATAGATAGATAGATAGATAGAGATAGATAGATAGATAGATAGATAGATAGATAGATAGATAGATGATGAGAGAGAGCGGAGGGGGGGAATATAGATAAATATAAAAAAAGAAATCCCTGCAGATTTTACTCCACTAGTTGTTGCTGATTCTAGGGGTGCTGCTCATCAGCATTTCAAGACCATTGAGCCAGCGCATTTCTGTGGTTATTTGGCCAGGATTTCATGGAATGCTGTTACCTTTCCACCGAACTGGTACTTATTTATCTACTTGCATTTGCATGCTTTTAAATTGCTAGGTTGGCAGGAGCTGGGGTGATGATGGGAGCTCACCCCACCACGTGGTTCTCCGGTCTTGAATTTGGACTGCCGGCTTTTCAACCGACAAGCCCAGCATGTTAACTGCTGAGCCACCACAATACCCATAGATAAACATAGATTCTAAGAATTTGGAGCAGGGTGTAAATGAAGTTTCCAGATTAACTCTCAAATGCTAAAGTATATTCCCTCCCTCCTTCCCTCCCTCCCTCCCTTCCTTCCTGTCTTCAAGTCATTGTTTCAGAAATAGTTTGCCCTTGACTTCTTCCTTGGGCTAAGAGAGAGGGACTGGCCAAAGTTCACCCATCTGGCTTCGTTTTGAAAGCAGAGTTAGAATTCACAGTTCGCCTGGTTATCTTGATCACTCCACCACGCTGGGTCTCAGAATTGAATTAGTCCAGGTTTAAATATCCAGTCAGTCATTCACGGTAGATGGCAAAGCATTTGTTTGCCAATAGTAATTGTGACTGTAAGATTTGAAATGGTCCATAACCCATGATTCCTATATTTTAAGTTTGTGCATCTCTGAAAAAGAAGAAGAAAATGTTTAATGACTTTAACAAAGCTGCTAACCTTGAAGGAAAAGTTAATTCTGTAAAATATTTTAATTTGATTACCTTATTACTTCTTGTATACCAAAAGATTTGGTGGAAAGGAAAAGGATTTTAAATGCACCAGTGCTTTATATAATAAAGTAGTAGGAAAAGTAAAGAATATCTTTTCCAACCTTCTAGCTGTCAAAAATAGATCATGAATCTAACATGAATTATGTAGTTTCAGTAAAACAGATCATCTGAAAAAGCCTTCAGCTCAAAAATATATTGGACTAGTAGTCATAAAGTTGTTCTAAATGATGAGGAGTAAGAAGCAATGCAACAGCTGGGCAACTTTACGGGCAACACCAGATTATTCTGGTGAATCCTCTGTCTATGAAGAATTCTCTGAAATATTGCCATCTGGTAGGACCTTATTTTCCATGGTTGTTTCTACCTTATGGGCCACTTTAAGGAGCCGGGTTAGCTCAGCAGGCTAAGTATTGTAATTAAAACCCAGCTGTCTGCAATTACTGCTAGTTCCAACCCCCAGGCTCAAGGTTGACTCAGCCTTCCATCCTTTCTAAGGTAGGTAAATTGAGGACCCAGTTTGTGGGGGCAATAAGCTGACTTTGTATAAATATACAAAAGTATGAAGGCTATTGCTTAACGCATTGTAAGCCGCTCTGAGTCTCCAGAGAAGGGCAGCATATAAATCAGATTTTAAAAAAAACTCTCCCCCAGGCGGCTCCCACCATTTTTGGCATCTGGAAAGCCATCAAGATCTGGCTCTTTAACTGGGATTTTATCCTGCAGATGTAATGGTTTGTTAGGATGTCCTTGACAGAAAGGAGGAGACCTGGTCAGATAAGAGGCAGTCTAGCCCACAGAAGCAATGGAAATGTGACAAAGGAAGCCTCTCTAGTTTTGGGGAGAGTAAAAGTGAAAGATGAGAAAGGTACTTTCAAAATTGCAAATTTCTGTTTCTGTAATCTTAAAGGTAGTTCTCATGGCTGGAGCTTTTTGTCTGGAGTGCTTCAATGGGCTGATATAGGGTGGTTTTAGGGGCACCCTGGGAGTTTGATTGAGCCACTGGGCTTTTAGGTTTTGTCATATGGTTTTTGAAGTTTTACCGTTGCAGTGAACTGCCTAGTGTTATTTTAAAATATATATATTATAAAATATATATTTTAAAATAGACATGAAAGCAACAGAGTAACACAGGTTTATGTTGTGATCCAGGCCCAAGTAAGTAGTAGGAAAAAGAGTCTGAAAAAACAAACTTTATTCGAACAGCTGAGAATTACTTCATTCCCAACGTCGTTCAACTAAATTAAAGCAAATTCCTCCCAACACAAATTCCTCAGTCCTATCTCAAATCTTGGTCCAATTAGGCAAACTGCCAAAGGCCTTCCTTGGCAAATGTTCAGAAGTCACAGATACAAAGATAAATACAAGACGTAGATGAAGACGAAGATGAAACTACCAACGTTGTTTTCCGGCAAAGCCCAAATGTCATTGCTGGTCTGTTTTAAGCCTTATGGGAAGGGCCAATCATCTCTTGGCCCTACTCCTGGGTTGTCCTCTTTGCTTGAGCTGCTCTTGCCTTCTGGCAGCTCTTCTCATGCGTGCATGAGGAACAGACTCCTCCTGTTCCTCTGCCTCACTCCTATCAGTCTCTGGAGGCTCTGGAGTCTGTACCCCACTCCCCAATGGCCCTGGCTCCATCTCTGCCTCTGACGTAGTGCCCTAATCCAGGCCTTCCCTAGCCTCTAGGACTGGCCCATGTTCTTCTCAGCCTAATCGCTGTCTGACTCCACTGCCAGCTCCACAGGCTGCTGGCGGACCACAACAGTTTATTCATGTCTTTGTGAACATGGGTATACAATTTTTATACCCAAGAAAATTCTCAGAATGTGAAGAATCTGTGTAACTGGACAAGACCCAGCATGAGTGAGATTCCATCTTCAAGTTGAACTCAGTTTGTGGTTACCACCTGGGCACATCCTCACAGTTTTATGGGCTGCCTTACAAATGAGGCTTATCATAGCTTTGTTGGTCAGGAATCTAATAATTCTAATGACAGCCTTGAGGGAACATATGTGCAGATGGCACCGTCACTTCAGCAGATTTTCAAGGTCGTGGAAAGTTCCTCAGGAAACACTCAATGTCCCTGAGGTACCACCCAATGTCCTTGGAAGACCTCCAAGAGAGATAGTTGACTATTTCTGTGCTTCTTTGTCTCATCTATAGAGTGCCAGCTTCTCTGTATAATGAAGTAAGCAACTTAGCAAGCATATAAACATGAGTGTCACCGTATGTTCAGGGTTCCCTCTTGCTTTGAGAGGGCCCATCTTTATTCATCTGAATAAACGTGTATAGCTTACTAAGGCAAATACCTGGACTCTGTCTTTATTTCTACCGAGCCACACCTGAGACTGGCAAAACCACTTTCTTCAAAGATGTTTTTCTACTTCCCCATCTATTCTACCATCCTAATATTTCTCAGTAGTTTTTTTTTTTTAATCTAAGATCTGGTTTAGTGTCTGACCTCCAGCCAGAATTGCCACTTGCTGAGACACATTCCACCCTCTCAGAAACATAGTAATGGAAATTGAATGGACAGAAATTAATCAGGAAAAATATTTAGACATTGTGTTAGCTAGATCAAACCGTGCATTTCAGAGGGTGGCAGTGCTGAAGAAGAAAAAGTGTAAAAAACAAAACAAAACAAAACCCAGATTCCATGCTGGGATTTATGAATGTTAAGTAACATTCTGTATGTTGAAATGGTTATATATTAAAGCAGGAACAAATCCTGAGCTTTTTTTTTTTATTCTTTTGTAGAAGGGACCCCAGCTATCTGTGTACATAATTAAAAAAGAAATTCAGAGATGTTTTATAAAAATGAATTCAATAGAGTAATTTTTTCAGAATAATATATGTAGCTGTGGGAGATATTTCTTTCGTAAATGTTAATTGCGAAATGAAGTGGGAGGAATTTTACTGAGCTTGCATTGGGAAAAGGGAAGGATAAACCTGCCTTTCTAGAGGTATAATGATGATTACTACTATAGTTCTTCCCCATCTCGATGTGTCTAGAATTTTAACTTTAAATGATATAACTGCTTCTTAGATTGCTAGGCCCTGCGATGTTTGTCCTGTTGAAACTAGAACACAGGTATCTGAGGAAACATTGATAAAATCAGCCACAGAATGTCTGGTTTAAGAATACAACATTTATGAACCGAATGACATCTTGACTTGCAATACACTGATTTAAAAATAAATCCCTTTTGATGGGAAGTTTTGTTGAAAGAAATAAAAGCTGAATTGATGATTTATGAATCTGGGGGTTAACTGGATTAAACAGGTAGGGGAAAAATTAAGATGGCAGTTACCTGATAGAGAAAAGGACAGACGTCATAATTCTATGTTTTCTTTCTCTTTCCTTCCTGCCTTCCTAACTTCCTTCCTGCCTTCCCTCTTTTTTCTTTCTTTTTTCTTTCTTTTTTCACTTTTTTCACTTTTTATAGTTTTATTGTATCAAACCATTCTAATAACAATGCTTTTTAAATAAGTAAGTAAATCCTTTTTTTAAAAAAAATGTGATTCCAAGTTAGCCATATCATTCAAGACAGAGTTAGATACAGCAGGGCAAAAAAGTATTTAGTCAGCCACCAATTGTGCAAGTTCTCCCACTTAAAAAGATAAGAGAGGCCTGTAATTGATATCATAGGTAGACCTAAACTATGAGAGGCAAAATGAGAAAACAAATCCAGACGATCACATTGTCTGATTTGGAAAGAATTTATTTGCAAATTATGGTGGAAAATAAGTATTTGGTCACCTATGAACAAGTAAGATTTCTGGCTCTCACAGACCTGTAACTTCTTCTTTAAGAGGCTCCTCTGTCCTCCACACATTACCTGTATTAATGGCACCTTGTTATCAGCATAAAAGACACCTGTCCACAACCTCAAACAGTCACACTCCAAACTCCACTATGGTGATGACCAAAGAGCTGTCGAAGTACACCAGAAACAAAATTGTAGACCTGCACCAGGTTGCGAAGACTGAATCTGCAATAGGTAAGCAGCTTGGTGTGAAGAAATCAACTGTGGGAGCAATAATTAGAAAATGGAAGATATACAAAACCACTGATAATCTCCCTCGATCTGGGGCTCCACGCAAGATCTCACCCTGTGGGGTCAAAATGATCACAAGAATGGTGAGCAAAAATCCCAGAACCACACGGGGGGACCTAGTGAATGACCTGCAGAGAGCTGGGACCAACATAACAAAGGCTACCATCAGTAACACACTACGCTGCCAGGGACTCAGATCCTGCAGTGCCAGACGTGTCCCCTTGCTTAAGCCAGTACATGTCCGGGCCCATCTAAAGTTTGCTAGAGAGCATTTGGATGAACCAGAAGAGGATTGGAAGAATGTCACATGGTCAGATGAAACCAAAGTAGAACTGTTTGGTAGAAACACATCTCATCGTGTTTGGAGGAGAGAGAATGCTGAGTTGCATCCAAAGAACACCGTACCTACTGTGAAGCATGGGGGTGGCAACATCATGCTTTGGGCTGTTTCTCTGCAAAGGGACCAGGACGACTGATCCATGTACAGGAAAGAATGAATGGGGCCATGTATCATGAGATTTTGAGTGCAAACCTCCTTCCATCAGCAAGGGCATTGAAGATGAAACGTGGCTGGGACTTTCAGCATGACAATGATCCCAAACACACCGCCCGGGCTACAAAGAGTGGCTTTGTAAGAAGCATTTCAAGGTCCTGGAGTGGCCTAGCCAGTCTCCAGATCTTAACCCCATAAAAAACCTTTGGAGGGAGTTGAAAGTCCGTGTTGCCTAGCGACAGCCCCAAAACATCACTGCTCTAGAGGAGATCTGCATGGAGGAATGGGCTAACGTACCAGCAACAATGTGTGCCAACCTTGTGAAGACTTACAGAAAACGTTTGACCTCTGTCATTGCCAACAAAGGATATATAACAAGGTATTGAGATGAACTTTTGATATTGACCAAATACTTATTTTCCACCATAATTTGCAAATAAATTCTTTCCAAATCAGACAGTGTGATTGTCTGGATTTGTTTTCTCATTTTGTCTCTCATAGTTGAGGTCTACCTATGATGTCAATTACAGGCCTCTCTCATCTTTTTAAGTGGGAGAACTTGCACAATTGGTGGCTGACTAAATACTTTTTTGCCCCACTGTATCAGTGAATTCAGTCCAGCAGAAACTATTGTCTGATAGTTAGCAATGCAATGGGATACAGGTTCTAACTTAGTAAATGCTTATTTGGACGTATGCTTAGAAATCCAATGGAATTTATTAAACTGAGAGTGGGCAGCACTTATAATCTATGCAGTGAATTTAGGGTTAAGATGAGAATATTTAGGATGGACCTAGTTTTAAACTAGAAGCCATTCAGTTCTCTGGCTTTACAAATGAAATATCCTATGTTGGATATAAATAAACAAGCACATTGTAACAATTCTATGCGAGTTTCAATAAAAACATAATCTAAATGATATAAATAACACACATGAATTTAATATTGGTACCGAGCAACCGCTTGTAGCACATCATTTATTTCTAGAAGTTAGAGAGGACCTCATCACTCAGGAGTGATGGAGCAAAGCAGAACCATAAATGAGTAATGAAAGGCCATCAAAAGAAATAAATAAGGGATCCAAATCCTAGCCTGGTGAATAGGTTCTCTTTATGCAACACCAATTTTAGCCGGCATTGATTGCCTGTTAATATTTTACACTAAATGTTAAATTAATACTGGAGCTGTCTTATGAATTAGCTGTAGAAACTTTCCAACTATTTAGCTTACTGGCAATAGAAAAAAAAAACTTCATAGGGTTTAAACATCATCTTGAGGGGGAAACAGGTAATTTTAGATTCTGGGCCCAATTATCTTGTGGATGATCCCTTTTAATTAATTTAATTAATTAATTGGCTGCCCATTTTACCATAGAGTAATTCTGGACAGCTTACACTTATCTATCATATACACTTAATATATTTTTAAAAATGGCCTTTATGGCTCTTTTAACGGCCATATACTGTATATTATTTCTACAGTGTAGCACACAATTCACTTTTTTTTTAACTGAATACTTTCTGAGGTTGCAGTTATACAGGGTAAGAATGAATAATCAACTGGCAAGAAACTAAAAATCAATATTTGTGATTGCAGAAGGGTTTATTTAGTTTTTCCTTTCCTTCTTCCTTTTTAATGAGGTCCTTTTTTATTGCAGGATAAGAAATTCTTGTTATTCTTTGCTTCCCAAAAGGTCCTCTTGTGTATCATGGTGAAATGATAAATATCTCTTATTCATAATTGCCCCTTCTGTGGCCATTTGGGTATATCCACAAGTGGCAGTTGTGGCAAGGAATACTTTTGCACGATTAAGGCTATGGCACCACAGGTGACCCTTCCTGAATCAGGCAGGCTTTGTGTCAACTCTGAAGCAAACCTGGCTGAAGCCATCTTGTGCTGCCTCGTAGTTGCCACAAACTCTGAGAGGGGAAGTGGGGTGGCAAATAGATGGTCAAAACAAAAAATTTTCTTGAGGGAACTAAGGTCATCCCAGCAGTTGAGGGAGGAGAGGAGTGACCAAGCACCCTGCCAGCTATTCACACTGGACAATGTGATTGGTGACATCTGGGGAGGGAAATATTTGCTCTTTTAACTAGGGAAAAACCGTGGGAACTTTTAGAGTTGGTTTCACTAGCTGTGCCGATATGATATATCCAAGAAACATTTTCTTTGAGGAATCTACCTGCCTCAGAATTCTGATTTTAGCGGCTGCGTTAGTCAGAACACTGACACTTTGGTTACATCCTCTCTGAACTACAATGTACCCTATGCAGTTAACTTTAAAAAGTAGCTGGAAAGTGTTATGAGTACAAAACATAACAGCCAGGCTCCTGACCTTACATGAGCTCCACATTAAACGTGGAATACTGCATCCAGTTTTGGTCACCACATTACAGAAAAACAATGTTTGGAAAAAGTACAAAGAAAAGCAACTAAGATGATTAAAGGTCTGGGGACCAGAATATACAAAGAATGGTTGCAGGATTTGGATTTGGCTAGTCTAGAGAAAAGAAGGACATGAGAGCAGTATTCCAGTATTTGAGAGGTTGCCACAAAGAGGAGGGGGTTAATTTATTTTCCAAAGCACCAGAAGGCAAGATAAGAAACAATGGATGAAAACTAATCAAGGAGAGAAGCAACCTGAAACTAAGGAGAAACATCCTAACAGTGAGGACAACAGCTTGCCTTCAGAAATTGTAGGTACTTCATCACTGGAGGTTTTTAAGAAGAGATTGGACAATCACTTGTCTGAAATGGTATAGGGATTTCTGCTTGAGCAGTGGGTTGGACTATAAAATCTCCAAGGTCCCTTCCAGTCCTATTCTGATTGATTGGAAATGTCTATAATGGTAGATGGCGATAAACTTGGGAAACAGAGGGATTGTCTGTGGAGATTCTCAGTCATCCAGGTCATGGTTGTCCCAAAGGTGCTTTTTCAAAAGGCAACTGGACTTTGTTTTTCCTTGAAGACGCTTCGCTTCTCATCCAAGAAGTTTTGTCAGTGAAGAAACTTCTTGGATGAGAAGTGAAACGTCTTCAAGGAAAAACAAAGTCCAGTTGCCTTTTGAAAAAGCACCTTTGGGAGATGGGAAGAAGACTATGGAAGCCAGGTCAGAACGGACTCCTAACATAACTTATATCTGTTACAGTTTAGGCTGTGCAGATATCCAAGTGAGGGCGCTGCTAGCATGCATACTAGGCAACCCGTGCTTGCATGTAGTGAGAAACTGATCAAAAATATTTAGCATGTGTTATTACATTTTAATTTGCAGGGATATTAGGTTTACCTATATTCTTTTCCAATAAATAAAGTTCTAGAAAGGTCAGATAAGTTTTGTGAATCTTCCTTTACAAGGCAGGAAATATGCCATTACCTGCACTGTAGCCAAATTCTCCATTGTTCCAATAAAAACAAGACGTAGCTTAATTTTTATTTAAGATCTTAATATGCAGATTTGTAATCACTTAAGATAAATAATTTAAGTAATGTGCCTTTTTCCATTACAGACTGTAGTATTTTAGCCTCACGTTTGCAGAGTTTATTATTATAGCTCATTACGCTAGTTTATGTTCCATTTTACTACGGAGACTTTCTGCTATGCTGGTATTTTCCCTTATTCATTTTGACCTGATTTGTTGTGTTGCATATATTCTATATTTTTATTGTCCATTGACTGAATAAATTTACTGGTACTTGTGCATAAAAACACTTTTTAAAATATTCTAGTCATACACACGTGCACCTAAAACAATGCTTAATATTGTAGTTGTCTGCATGCACACTCACATGCCGTTAAAAACATTTTTTTTACCATGTTATTGGCACCTCCTCTTGTGTAGCATCCTTGTGTAGCACACAATTTGCACAGTGAATTGCAGCAGCCCTGGAACCAAGCTTTGGATTTTTTAGGCTTTTTTTTGATTGGCATCCTCTCCATGACACTGATAGCTGTATTTTACGCATATAGCCTTCCATGTCCATAAAATCAGTGTCAACTTTGCTGTTTTAATTCTCTAACAAGAATTAGAGTGGTAAAATGTTTGTCAAGCTTGACAACTTTAAGATCTGTGGACTTCAACACCCAGAATTCCTAGGCTAGCACTATCTATACCAGAGTCCTTATCCGGCTTAGGGGATCAGAAATAGTGCTTTTCAAAAACCTAATTTATCTTGGAGTCAAGTAATTCCTTCCAAAGCCTGCCTCCTTCCTTCCTTCCTTCCTTCCTTCCTTCCTTCCTTCCTTCCTTCCTTCCTTCCTTCCTTCCTTCCTTCCTTCCTTCCTTCTCTCATTTTCTTCTCTCTCTCTCTCTTTCTTCATTTCTTTCTTTCTTTCTGTCTTTCTTTCTTTCTTTCCTTACTTTTCTTTTATATGCAGTTCATCTCACTATGCAGAGCAACTCCATATAAGAATTCTGCATTCTGTTATAAAGGTTTTAACTATTACCTATATACGGCAGAATCCCAGCAATTTTCTTCCCTCCAGACCCCTCGTGTGCTTTGATCGGTTAAGTGAAATTGTAATTTCTGTTTTCTTGTGTCACAATTTTCTAAAAGCACCGAAAGAGTTTATGGAGGTGTCAAGTATGAAAGACTAAGTCCAGAGGTGAAGTTCAATTAAACTGACATTGCTAAAAAGTTATGCAAAGGAATCTTTTCAACTCAGCTGAGCACCTGGTTAAAGTTAAATAAGAGTCAATGGCACTCAAGGGAAGTTGAACTTGGTGTATTTGTGCCTACATAAGGATTCTAGGCTGATCCCCCCTTTTTACTCCACCTCCAGATTCTGCCATTCCCTTCCCTACAGGAGACTTCATTTCTTTGAAGCTTCCTTGTGATTTTTTTCTGGTGAAGACTGTGAGAAGGCTGGAAAAGTCACAGGAGAAACACTAGATATCAATAATAATAGCTTAGACATTAATAGCTATCATATTTTTAGGAGTATAAGACACACTTTTTCCCCCCTAAAAGAAGGTGAAAATTTGGGTGGGTCTTATACACCTAATGTAGCCCCACCCACTCGCTGGCCCCCACCCTTTGGCCTCTGCCTCACAGCAATTTACTTCCTTGCAGCAAACAGCAAACAACCTGTTTCAGCTTCAGTACAGCCTGATTAGCACACACAGCTGATTTTGTTTGGATTGGCCCCCCAACTCTCAGCTGTTGCCATTGTCTACTGCCCGTGGGCCTCTATTGTTTGCTGCAAGGAGGCAAATTGCTGGGAGGCAGATTTTTTTTCTTGTTTTCCTCCCCAAAAAAGGTAGGTGACTTTTTACTCTGAAAAATATGGTAATTTCAGTCTGGGGTGCCAAAAGCCCCAGTCAGTCACAAGGTAGAGCAGACCAGGAAATCAACATCACAGAAAGACTAAAACTACTTTTACTGAGATAAGTTATAATGAAAGTTGTACAAGTCTGATTATGCTACAGAATATCTCCTCCCATTCTTATAGCCCAGCAAATCAGGGAGGTACCGGGCTGGGTTGTTTCTCCACATTATCTTTCTTCCCAGGAATTGAAGAATATTTCAGGTCCCTTTGCCTGGTAACAGTTCTTGCATGTTTCTGCCAAGGGCAGTTCCCTCACTCTATCACCAGGAAGAAGAGATTCAAAATGTGCAAAAGAGAGTCAATTTTAATCAACACACCGTTAAAGAGGTTCCTAGGACAATTCTCAAGATCCTGCCTCTCACCCCTCATTCTGGTCACTGAAGACTCCTTATGGAAATGTATATGAGTCTTGTTTTCTCGATCATTCTCAGATTGGCTGCTGGATAGATGGCAGTCACTTCCTCCCCTGCCTTGCTCTCTGCTCTCCACTCATCCATCTTTTCGGTTATCATAAGGCAAAGGTAAAAACATATGTGCTAGTCATTCCCGACTCTAGGGGGCGGTGCTCATCTCTGTTTCAAAGCCAAAGAGCCACCGCTGTCCGAAGACGTCTCCGTGGTTATGTGGCCAGCATGACTAAACACAAAAGGTGCATGGAATGCTGTTACCTTCCCACCAAAAATGGTCCCTATTTTTCTCCTTGCATTTTTTACGTGCTTTCGAACTGCTAGGTTGGCAGAAGCTGGGACAAGTAACGGGAGCTCACCCTGTTACATGGCACTAGGGATTCAAACTGCTGAAACACTTATCTTTTGATCGACAAGCTCAGCGTCTTAGCCACTGAGCCATCGCATCCCCTAATATCTTCAGTTATCATATTGATGTATTATTCTCATTGCGTTCCATTTTCATAATTTATTTTATTTTATCGCTCTGCTATTTTACTTTCGTTCTGTTTACCCTCCTTTCATTTTCTTCCTTTTGATTATTGTAAGCCACCTAGAGTAGCATGTGAGGCAGAAAATATATTTCACAAATAAATAAATAAATTATGGGGCTGACAATTCCAGGGGTCTTCTCTGCTCAGCAGGGCTTCCTCTGCCTACTGGCTGGTGACTGCTGGATCTATTTATTTATTTATTAGATTTTTTAAAATTCCTTTTTTATTACTTTATAAGTAGCTCAAGGAGAAGATAACTACAGGAATACTCCTTCCTCCTCCTATTTTCCCCACTAAAACCCTGCCAGATGAGTCGGGCTGAGAGAGAGTGACTGGCCCAAGGTCAGCCAGCCAACTTTCATGCCTAAGGCAGGACTAGAACTCACGGTCTCCTGGTTTCTAGGCTAGCACTTTAACCACTGAACCAAACTAGCTGCCTTGTTTGCTGTTCTTTTGTTTTCTGAAACACGTCAGTCGCAATGCCTTTTTCTACGCAATCTCACCTCAGCAGCCATCGCAACTGGAAGCGGATAACCTGCTAATGATGTTCTTAGCACAGCGAGCCACAAGCCTCGAGTTCATGGTCATTTTCTAAAAATGCCATGCCAAACTACCTCATCCCCATGAGATGCTAATTTTCCCACTTGACTGCTCTGCTGCCACAAGAAGATGGTTGAAGAGACTCCAGGGCCACTGAATATGTGACTAAAGAAGAGAAAACAACCCACTCTGGGCAGCACATGAATTCTGAGAATAGAGCAGTTCCTCAGAACCCTGGAGTGATTTGCATAGGTTAGTAGTTACAAATCAATTTATACTGGCTCAGCATTTTATACAGAGGTTTGCTCTCAAGTGTTTAAATTCCACTTTAACCCTGAAAACTCTGGTCTATCAGCACTGGATAATTGGATTTTTCACAGCAACACAGCACAACACTTTTCAGCTTTGCAATTGCCTATTAGGGCACCAACAGAACTTCGGTTTATACGTTTCGGATCCCTAATTAATTTGAACGAATTATGAGCTATGTCTTCATCTTTGTCTCTTTTATCATCTCTCCATGTCTCAGAGATTCTCTACAATTAGTAAAGGGAGCCAGCCAGTTATAATTTCTTGCTGTGATACAGGTTCTATACTCCTCGATTTACAACAGTTCATTTAGTGACCGTTCGAAGTTACAACAGCACCGGAAAAAGTGACTGATGACCATTTTTCACACTTACAACCATCACAGCATCCCCCATGGCCACCAAAATCCTGATGCTTGGCAACTGACTCATATTTCTGGTGGTTGCAGTGATCTCCTTTTCTGACCTTCTGATAAGCAAAGTCAATGGGGAAGCCAGGATTCACTTAACCACCATGTTCCTAATTTAACAACTGCTGTGATTCGCTTAACAACTGTAGCAAGAAAATGGGGCAAAATTCACTTAAGAAATGACTCATTTAGCAACAGAAGTTTTGAGTTCAATTGTGGTTGTAAATTGAGGAGTGCTTGCATTTCCTTTCTACCTTCTATTCTTTGACTATAAAATTGATATTCAAAATTTGCCTCCACCTTCTGTAACTCAGTGATCTTCAGTGGTGATGCAATCCCCAGCCAGAAGAAATATAGTTAGATACAGCAGACTTAATTTCTCATTGCTGTTCTCCAGTTTTATTTTTTATTTTATTTTTTTTTAGCATTACCTGGTAGCTTAATCCCAGGTTGACTCATTATCTTTTCTCAGAGGTTCACTATTATGTTTATTTCCCCTTGTGATGGATTTATTTTATTTTGCTATCCCACACGGACTTTCTTTTAAGGTCACTCCTCTTCCTCCCACACACACACACTCCCCGTGATCAAAATATCCTGAAGCTCTACATTCTGAATTAATAAAAATTATCTTCCATGGGAATAAATCACACTTCACTCTCATATTGATTAACAAGTCCCTCTGTGTTAAATATTACATCCGTGCAGTGGCCCTACCTCCATGCTGAGTTAGAAGAAATTGCATAAAATTTTCATACGTTGGTTCCAGGAAAGGCCTGTTCAAGGCAGATTTCATTTTCATTTCCCAAGGGCACCGCTTGCCTCACTGTTCACCAAGCTTCTGCTAGATTTCTGCAGCTTTATTTTAAAAAAGGTTTACAAGCTTCGATTTCTCACAAATCTATTCTGAATTCCACACACAAAAGTTAGATAAGAAGATATTAAGAGCATAACAAAAGAAGGCGCTAGATAATTGCTTGTTACCCCAAATCTTTTTTTAATCTTATATTCCAAACTCAGCTTGTTCCATTTACACTGTCAGTAGCTACTGTATATAAGAGACACCGTTTCTCCAGGAAGAGGAAAACTATCTGGAAAGCATTGTCTTTTGGAGCTTCTAGGCCTGGCTCAAAGTATCTAAATTCACAATTCCATAGAATATGAGGTCAAGGAGATCCCAGTCAATTAGCACAAATTGCCCATTTGTTATTTAATTTTTGGGGGGATCAGAGACTTCGCTAAATGCAACGGTATCCTTTTGTGCAGGGTTTTAAATCATTGCCACTGTTGGAAGAAAAACCAGGTCCGGTTCCAAGCTGGGAGAAAGACGCTGGAAATAAAATGGAGGCGGGCTGCAGAAAATGAACTCTCTGTTTATTTGGTAGCCAGAAACTTCAGGGACAGCAGGATGTTTCTGGGGTGGCTGACAAAATGGGGTTGAGAGTAAGTGGGCTTTTATACATTCTTTGGGACTTTGTGATTGAGATGCCTGTTCCTGTGCAAGAATATGACCTTCAATATTTTAATGGCTGTTGCCAGATTCTTATGGGGTCATATAGGGGTAAGGATGGCTCTACAGGCAAGAGGAGAAATGCAAATCCTAGGTGTTTTGTTAGTCTGAGCTAATTTTGTGATTTGCCTATTATATTGCTTATTTAGGGTTTCTGGGTGCTTTTTGCTTATGAATATATTGGCCCAGTCTTTCTGAATGGATACAAAATCTCCATTGCTAAAGACCAGCCTCTTCAAGTTTCTGCTTGAGGCTATTTTCCTTTGGTAGGAAGATTGGGGCTGCTTTCTGCCTTTGTTAAGATTTTTCTCCTCTTCTCCTTTAGGAGAAATATTTTATCCTGCCTCTTTTTAATATTAAGAATAAAGAATATTTTAATGTGGGGAGAGGATGGCCTTCCTATACCACTTATTGACTTCTCTTTTGAAGTAAGACTTTGGCTTAAAACACCCTATTGATGCAAAATATTACAGAGTTTTATATGCTTCAAAGGGACCATGGACGTACTTAACAGCTAAGAAATGAATGAATTCATTGGCAAAATAGTCCTATGAACCTCCAGGATAGGGAAACACTTGAACAGGTCCTATGAAGTCTTGCTTGGTTTGTGCTGCTGGCTTCAGAACAAAACCTGGAGATGATGATTTTCTTCCTCATTTTTTCTTCTGATAAATTCACTCACTAATTTTGATTTTTCACTTCTCTATCATTAGTTCTTTTTCCTCCTTCCTGTTTGCATGGAAGTCTAAGCATTCTTTGCTCTGTCCTACTGCACTCAATTCACAGAACATAGAACATAGAATAATAGCATTAGAAGGGACCTTGGAGGTCTTATAGTCCAATCTCCTGTTTGAGCAGGAGACCCTATATCAGTGATGGCTAAGCTTTTCTGAACCGAGTGCCCGAATGCGTGCGTGCGTGCCCAAACTCCCGAAATGCAATGCGCGCACGGCCCCCTGCATGCGCCCCACCTCCTGCATGTACCCTGCCCCCTGCATGCACACACCCCTCCACATGCACGCCGCCCCCCTGCATGTGCAGCAGAGATCCAAAGACCAGCTGGCCAGCAGGAGGTGCACGAGGATGTACAGCGGAGCTGAACTGGGGCGACAGCTCATGTGCCATCAGAGAGGACGCTGCATGCCACCTCTGGCACGCGTAGCATAGGTTCATCATCATGGCCCTGTATCATTTCAGACAAGTAGTTGTCCAGTCTTTTTTTTTGAAAGCCTTCAGTGTGGAACACCCACAACTTCTGAAGGCAATTATTTCATTGGTTAATTGCTTTCACCATTAGGACATTTCTCCTTACTTCTAGGTTGCTTCTTTTCTTGGTTAGTTTCCAACCATTCTTTCTTGTCTTGTCTACTGGTGCTTTGGAAAATAGTTTGACCCGCTCATCTTTGTAGGAGCTCCTCAAATATTGGAATGCTGCTATAATGTCTCCCCTGGTCCTTCTTTTCATTAGACTAGACATATCAAATTCCTTTAACTTCTCTTCATAAATTTTAGTCTCTAGCTCCCTAATCAGTTTTGTTGCTCTTCTCTGCACTTTTTCCAGAGTCTCAACATCTTTTTTGAATTGTGCTGACCAGAACTGGATGCAGTATTCCAAGCGTGGTCTTACTAAGGTTTTGTAAAACAATATTACAACTTCTTGTGATCTTGATTCCGTCTGTCTACTACATTGACAGCCCTGGATTACATTGGCTTTTTCGGCTGTTCAATTCCCTTCTGAATTTCATTACATCAATGATGCAAATATGTCATTGCTTTTTTGTGTATTCTAGCGGATGATTCTTTTCTTTGATAACAAACTTCCTCATTTAACCATGGAGGATTCGGTCCATAGTATTCTGTCACTTTGAGGACTAGTAAGATTGTTTTCCTGCTGGTTTAGGACCACATCTGGATTTGAAACTTTAAATAGATTTTGACTCCAGAATCTTACAAAGGAAATTCAGGTCTAGTATTCTATTTCTGTCAAAACAATCCCCTTTCAATGAAAGCAATTGCCACTTCAGCAGTGTTGTTTTTGCATAGAGCTGAATGATTTTTTTTTCTCACCAAACTTCCCACCAAAAACTGAGAAGATGAAATGCAGGGAGAAAAATTTGAAAAAGTACATATTCTTCACCTCCCACCTGCTACCTAGATGTTTGTTTAACAAAAGCAAAAGCCCCAAAAAAACCCTATTCAGTTCCAGAAAGTGTCTTGCCTTTTTAAAAACATATTCCTTCATATTTTCACTGAGAATTTCCATTTTCTCAGTGTTGGCCTAGGTATGATTGCCATCTGAGTGAAAGTGGCAGCATTGAGGGAATTGAAATAAATATTATATTCTTCCATTCCATCAAAAAGACGCTGCTCAAGGCAGCTAAGAGTAGAAAAGAAAGACATTCATAAAGGTAAAAAAAGGATGAGTCCAAGGAATGACTTCTGCAAGCATGGCATCTTAAAAAGGATGCCTTGGGTATAACCGACCAATCAAGACAGGGAAGAAGGTGATGAAGACAACAACTAATATTGCAGGAAAAGTCACTAGACTCCTTCAAGTGCAGCAGAAGTTCAGAGTGTATACAGCATGGCACAGTGCTGTCATTGTCCACCACAAGGATAAAACACCCAGACACAAACTGAGCAACACATTATACGGAGTACAGTGTAGTGAGCCATGTGCAGATCTGTACATTGGGGAAACAAAACAACCACTTCATAAATGTATGGCACAACATAGGAGAACAAACCCAATCAGGACAAGATTCAGCAGTCCATCTGCATTTAAAAGCCAAAGCTACTCTTTTGAAGACAGCAAAGTCCACATTTTGGGCAGAGAGGACCGCTGGTTTGAAAGAGGGGTCAAAGAGACCATCTATGTCAAAATTGAACAGCCCTCTCTCAACTGGGGGTGGGGAGGGATACAACATCATCTATCTCCAGTCTACAACACAATCCTTTCAACAGTTCTAAGAAGATGCCATACCCATTCACACCACTCAGGTGACTCTGGCGACACAGATAAACCTTCAGGTGGCCTCAACAACTCTCTAAAAGAATGCAAATGACTAGCTGTTTGGAAGGAGTATAGATCCTTTCATCCCCTACCATCCAGCCAGAACTGAAGAATCTTGGAGAAGCAAAACATCTTCAAAAAACCCCCCAGAAAGTCCAGTTGCCTCTTGAAAAAGCACCTTTGGGACTGTCATTGTCCATAGTACACACCCAAAGCACTAACTCTGTTCTGATGAAATTCCATGAATGGTGAGTGCTGAGATTTATGCTTATGGGTAGTCCTTGACTTACAACCATTCACTTAAAGAAGTTGTAACAATGCTGGAAAGAGTGACTTAACCTTGTTCTAAAGACTGTTGCATTGTAGCATCCTCATTGGACACACGATCAGACTTCAAGTGCTTGGCAATTTGTATGCTTTCACAATAATTGCAGCATCTTGGAGTCATGTGATCACCATTTGTGTCCTCCCCAGCCAGCTTCTGACAAGCAAAGTCAATGGGGGAGGACCGATTCACTTAATAACCACATGATTCATTTAACAATTGCAGTGATTTCCTTAATAATTTCGGCAAAAAGTTCATAAAATTGGATGTAACTCACTTAACAATTGTCTTTCTTAGCAATGGAAATTCTGATCCCAATCGTGGTCATAAGCCAAGGACTGTCTGTATTTCTGAAGATCCAAGCACATTATGCTAGCAAGTTGTAGCTGGGAGGCTCTGTGGTGGCCCTCAGAGAGTTCAGTCCTTGTTTGATTCCTGCTTCCAAACATTACCCTCAAGTTCAGTGATTCAGAGGTGGTACATCATCTCTCTCACCATATTTATGCTAGCTGTGCTGTCAGGCTGTGTGTGCCTGGCTTTGCAAGCCAAGGATTCTATGTACTACTCTCATCTTTGGAACAGGATTTGTTCTTGTGCCTGTTCCAGCAATATGGTCTTCAGCTATCTTTTCCAGGGCCTGTAACCTCCCACTGTTTCCTGTCAGTCAGCTCTCCTCCTGCTTTTTCTGGGGAGGCTCCATATGAGGCTGCCTTTTGCGAAGTCACAAAAGATATCTTTAACTCCATATTACTAAAACCATTATACACACTGCATGCATAAGTAACTTACTTTTATGGTTGAGGAAGGCTTTGATGTCTCTTCAGTTTGAGACAACAGCCACAGTTTATTTCCATAAAGGTGTGCAAGAATTCCTGTAAACCTTTGTTGTACATCTATTGCTTGTAAGCAGTAGGGAATTGCACCGTGTATTATATGTGTGTGTATAAAATCCCTAACAATGTGTTTCTTGTTGCTGTTCCGAACAGATCACAGATAGGAGTGATTTTCATATCATCTATTATCAGTTAGTGGATCAAAACTAACTGAAAGTATATGGAATGGTTTGGTGGGACTCAAAACTAGAAAGAGATCTGTCCCATTTTAAAATTAAGTTTGGATCCACATAGCAATAGCAATAGCAATAGCACTTAGACTTATGTACTGCTTCACAGTGCTTTTACAGCCCTTTCTAAGCAGTTTACAGAGTCGGCATATTGCCCCCAACAATCTGGTTCCTCATTTTACCCACCTCAGAAGGATGGAAGTCTGAGTCAACCTTGAGCCTGGTGACATTCGAATTGCCAAATTGCAGGCAGGCAGCAGGCAGCAGGCAGCAGAAATAGCCTGCAGTACTGCATTCTAACCACTGCACCACCGTGGCATAGAGAATGAGTAAGCAGAGAAGCAGAGATGTCCAATCATGACCACTTTAAGACTTGTGGACTTCAACTCCCAGAGTCAAAGAGTTGAAGTCCACAAGTCTTAAAAGAGGGCAAGATTGAACATCCCGGACCAAAGCAACAACATAGGTTATTCCCTTAATATGGATTAAATAGTAAGAGCTTTTAGCAGAGGGTTGTAGCTCTTTCTTTCAGAGTATATAAGAGAGTCAATGGAGCACCTAGTCAGCTGCACCTGTGTGTGTGTGTGTGATTGCATGGCAGCTACACACAGCAGCTGTGCAATCCCTGGAAAAGATGCAGTTGTTTTTAAATCCTGGGTTTGCACTCCGGGCATTTTGCATCACTGAAATACTGAACTTTTCAGTTTTCCACAGGATACTGAGGTGGCAATTTTGTGTCAGTCACTCTCTTTTCACAGCATCAAAACAAAAATGTGTTTGCATGTGTCAGAGGTGGTAGAAGCGGGATAGCATAGATGTGTGACAAGTCCTGATTAAATAAAGACCAAGAAAAAACTGGTGTTAAACTAACAAGCAATCATTTCTGTGTTTCTCAGGTCTAACCACAGCAAGCTTTTACACTCCCTCACGCCCCCTTATAGTTAACATTAGAGCACTGTACAGTAACTATTATTGATAATAAAAAGCAAGATTACCTGTTTCTTTAGATACTTGGGAAGATTAATTAAGTGTGTTTTGCAGAATCATTTGAAAATGAAACTGAACAGTCAGAAATCTAAGCGTTATTGAACAAATTTACGTATGGGCTTATATTTCCCAGTACAGCTGTTTTTTTTTTCCCATATTAACTTGGTGTGTAACATCTTAAAATTCAACTCATGACTTTGTGAATTATAGAGTGGTTCAGAGCAACATCGATCTTGAGTGCAGCCTTCTCAAAGGACCTCTGTCTTTTCTTGTCAAAATCAATGGCAAAACCACCTAGAGCTTTTCATAATTGTTGTTTTATGCAGAATTTTCTGCGTGCGTGATGATAAATTCATAAGTACCATCAACATCTTTCAAATACGGGAGCGACTTTGCTTACACCAACCTATTCCAGTCTATTATGCCTAATTCTGGGACGAAATGCAATCTGATAGAATGCGTTCCAGGAAAAAAAAGAAAGAAAAAAGAACTGTTTGAGAAATAGTTTAAATAGTTCACTGGCCTATGAAATAATTTGCTAGCTTCCGTGTATAAGGAGATTTTTTAAACTTGTTTATTTACTGGAGATTTATATTTATTCTCTATTGCAATATATAACAGCTGGACAGAAAATCCTGAATACAAACAATCAGACGCTTTGATTGGCAAAGATTCTGATAATGCATGCTCCTTGAAATAAGGGTTATCTTTTAGTCTAGATAATAGTCTTTTATCTTGCTCCTATAGAAATCCTTGTCTTTAGTATCTTAATATCAAACTGTTCTATTAATTGCAGGCTAGTTGGGAAGTTCACACTTCCCATTTATCTTTTTTTTTAATTTCCATATCATAAACTGTAACCTTCTTCATCTCCTACTGCTAAAGTAAAGGAATCTTAAAATATGACCATTTTAAAGTTCAGAAACTGGATGGATTCCTTAACTGCAGTGGCTTATGAAACAAATCTGTTCTTATCAAGATGTAGCTTCAGATGATTGATGGAGAAAAAGATAGAAACTGACTGATGGAGCTCCTTCTATTTTTAGCTATCACAATCATCTGTCAGATTCTCTTTGGAAAATGCGGAAATGGTTAGAAAGAGACCCAAAACTGGAAATATCTTCAGGTTAGATTTTATCCACATGCTTTCTCTTACCTAGCTGGACTAATTCCACCCCAAGCTTCCTCCTTTTCTTTTGTACACCCCCCACCCTATTTTGGGAAATAGAAGGGGGGGATTGAAATTCACTGTATTCTGAGCTCTTGCCACAGATGAGAAAGCTGGAATATCTAATTAAATGGGACGACTAATTTGACATTGAAAAACATGGGAGTCGGCAACTCGTATCAGAAAATAGATTCCCATATTTAATTGATCAATTAATAGGGCCATCTGATCAACTTGTGATTCTGGGTTGCTAAAAATCCATACAACATAGTAATGATAAAAATGAGTGAATAGCAAGCAAACATGCACGTCTAGAGCAAAAGCCAGCAGATGGAACAATCACCCCAAAATGGGATCATCCAATATTCAGGCTGAATGGTTGGCAGGAAAGCCAGGTCCTTAATGTATTCTGCACATCAGGAAAGTCTAGGCCATCTAAATCTCAGTGGTAAGTTGTTGGGGCTCATGGAAGGGACATAAGTGTGATAGATTACAGTGAAGCAGCAGTTTCTCAGGAAGGAGGGTACACATTCTAGAAAGGCCAGGGGAATCAAGAGGCAGCACAACCTGGATAGAAGACTGAGGAAGAGAATAAAGATAGCCACTCCATAGAATTTTCCAGGATCCAATAGGCTGAGAATAATAAGGGTTTAGTCTGGCAAGATTCTGTCTATTACATATAAGGAAATAAAGAACTGAACTCTAGCTGAATTGTTCTTGGACTTAACCTGGCAGATAGGCAATACATCTGATGGGATGCATAATTCCTGCATCCCTTTAGATGGCATTGTTTAATAGAGGAAGCAGGACTACATGGGATGAAGAGATGGGATCTCTCAATTTCATGGGATGAACAGAGAGGTGTTCTGCCCAGCCCTATGCTATGAAGAGCCTTATAGGCCATAACCAGCACTTTGTGGGCATGGCTTGGTGGATGTGGTATGGCTTGGTGGGCGTGGCTTGGTGGGTGTGGCAGGGAAAAGATACTGCAAAATCTCCATTCCCACCCCACTCTGGGGCCAGCCAGAGGTGGTATTTGCCGGTTCTCTGAACTACTCAAAATTTCTGCTACCAGTTCTCCAGAACCTGTCAGAACCTGCTGGATTTCACCCCTGCATGGAAGTCCACTGGGAGTTGATTCAGCTCACACACTAGAGTTGTACATGGGTGAACCAAGGCATGCCCATAATTATCCATGCTGCTACATTTTGGACCAACTATAACTTCTGAGTCTTCTTCAAGGGCAACACATATAGAATGCATTGCAAGAGTCTATAGAGGAGGTGACTCCAAATAGATATTATAACTAGGCATCTTAATAAATTGATGGTGCCTAAACTGATACCACCAGATGGCCTTACCCAGGGGCCTCATGTAAATGTTAAAAGAAGTAAGGAGAAAATGCAACACTCTTAAAACTCCACCCATTAGATATTAGGGTTGGATGTCCCTTCATTTATCAGCCGGAAGTAATCCTGGAGAAAGAAGGAGAACATTGCAACACATCCCACTCCAAATCTCATAGTCATTTCAGAAGGCTACAAGAAGAGATTACCCTGACCCAAACTAACATATGTCTTCCATGGAGCATGAAACAATTTTCACTGCAACTATAGATGATGGGGATCTTCTTCCTCTGCCTCATATCTAAAAATGGAAAATGGTGGGGACAGTCAGGCAAAGGGGGAACATGTTGTCAAACACCAACTAATGAAAACAACAGAAGGGGAGAAAGCTTCTGACACTTCCAGGTTCAAGGGGGTGGGGGGAGGAGAGATTGAGAAGAGAGGGGGAGGTGGTATGAGAGCTGATAAGGCAGAAAACAAGGAGCTTGAGACCAGATAGGACTGTTTTATAAATAGATTGTGTTGAAACTCACTCCCTCAAAAGCTGATTGCAAACAGTTTGTTACAACAAAAAGTTGTGAGAAATAAAATCAGAATTTAACCATAAGCCACATATATGTATATAGAATCAGATTCTTAGTCCAAATAGAAGCTAATCTTCACTATCACAATAGTTGCTTGTGTCTGTAGTAAGATATTTATTCAAGCCTATTCTTGACTTTCCGTGAGAGCATCTACTTACTTCTAAAGGAAGAATTATAGTAGCAGCCTGGGACATCCTCTGACATCAACTACATGCTATACTTGTGGGTTAGGGGTCATTTTGCTAGATGCCCTAGATCAGGACTGTCAAACTAGTGGCCCGTGGACCAGATGTGTTATGTACAAACTACGCCAGGGGTGAAATGCTCTCGGATGGGATTGGATCGGCTGATCCGGTAGCGATTTTTCCCTGTGGTTCGGTGATCCAGTAGCAATCGCCGCCTGGGGGTCATTACTTCCTGTTTTTAACCAGGTAGTAATGGTTTTTTACCTTCTGCACATGCGCAGAAGGTTTTGTGCATTTGCAGAAGGTGTGCATGAGGGTAAGGAAGGTAAGTAGATTTCACCCCTGGGTCACGCCCACCCCAGCTCTAAGAATGGGAAAAATGTTACAAAACATCATTTGATGGCAACATGATGCAGTGAGTTTGACACCTATGCCCGAGATCTGTGATGGCGAACCTATGGGACGCATGCCACAGGTGGCATGTGGAGCCATATCTGTGGGCACACAAGCGTTGCCCTAGCTAAGCTCCAGCAGGCATGCGTGCACCAGATAGCTGATTTTCGGGCCTTCCGGGAAGTCGGGAAACGGGCTTTTTCTTGCCTCCAGAGGGCCTCCAGGACGGGTGGCGAAGGCCATTTTCACCCTCCCCAGGTCCTAGAAAGCCTCTGGAGCCTGGGGAGAATGAAAAATGGGCCTACTGGGCCAAAAACGGGGGGGAGTGCGGGGGGTTGAGTGCACATGCACGGGGGGGGGCAGGGTGCATTAAATTATGGGTGTGGGCACACACGCGCATGCAACCCCCTCACACTCCCCTCGCTTTTGGTACGCGACAGCAAAAAGGTTAGCCATCACTGCCCTCGATGCTTCAAATCTGGCTTGTTGAGAAAAGAGATGCCCAACCCCCCCAGAATTTAAAGACTGCAAACCAGACATGCAACCATACATGGGGCTATATATCACCATTCAGTCATTTCTTTTACCCTGTAGAGTCAACCTGGACTTGAAATACAAGCTCCAGCAGATTCTGACAACTTCAGTGAATCCTCTGTTGAACAGATATAAGATCTATTTACTCTACTGTCCACTTCCTATGAGACTGATGATGGCTAGCTTGCATCACAGAACACGCTGAATGGCTATAACTCACATTGGCAATCATCAGAAATCCCTGTAACTTTATTTAATCTTCTCATTACATTTTCCTATAGTCTTGAGAATAGTCTGGCTGCAGAACTCTCAGTATGCACATCCATTAGGATTCATAGCTGGTTTGTAGAAGTTCTGTGGACCACAGTAAGAGTCATTTGATCGGTCCTGGATCAAATGAAGAATAACCACTCTATTAAAATGGGGATCAGGAATCAGAAATTTAGATATGTGTAGATAATGAACGGCAAAAAAATGATTATCCTTGACTAGATAATGGATAAAATGGATGTATGGGATTAAAGGAATCATTTCAATGTTCTTAGAAGTGCTCTGAGTTATTATTAAAGAAAGTTCAAGATGATGAGAATTTGTTCATAGAGTCACCAAGTATGGAAGATGACCTTGAGAGAAATATGCTAGGACTGTTGCCCAAGCAAAGAGGGCTGAAGCATTCTTTAAATCCTGTGAAGAAAGAAAATATTTTGATGTGACCCAGTCAGGTGCCACTCTGATTCACTGGTTCACTGTATAAGGAGGGAGAAGGACTTAGATCAGGGGTCTGCAACCTTAAACACTCAAAGAGCCATTTGGACCCATTTCCCACACAAAAGAAAACACCGGGAACCACAAAACCCTTCCCATGCCTGACTATTTCTTAAGCGGCCACAAAATTAGCATATGTAGTTGAATTAAACGTTCTGTTTTCTTCTGAAACTTTCCTTTTCTTGGATTTATCCATGGTTGGCCTACCAGGAGTTGAAAAGCTCAATAAATTGCATGCCAGCGGCTATCGCACATTGGCGGTTGTGACGCATATTTTGAGTGACAGGGAGCCGCAGTAGAGGGGTGAAAGAGCCACATGTGGCTCCAGAGCCACAGGTTGCTGACCCCTGACTTAGATCCTATTGCTAAAGTTTGTCTCAAAGTGTAGTTCTAGTCTGCCTGTGGAGTTGGTTTCCTGGTCTGGTCTACCTCATGGAACTGACATCAGGAGTCAAAGTCATTTTGAAAGTATCTAAATAGCAATCATTAATATATATATTCTTATAGAAAAATGTTGGGGAAAGCACCATCTAACTTGCCCATTTCTAAGTACAGCATTAGGAATCTAGATGAGACCTTCTACAAGATATATACATATCTCAGCAAACACTTCAGTCTATATTTTCCCAATGATTTGGGATGAAAATGTGAGTCCTCTCTGAAGATAGACCTTCACACTGCTCAATCATTCTGTTTTTCCCTTAAATTTGATGTTTATGTGGAGAATGAAGACATTTCTTTAAAGAAAGAAAAGGAAAGGTGTCCTGTTTTAACCTTCTTCTTTTTTTTTTCTTTGCTGCTTTTTCACTGAATTGTGTTTCTGTGATTTCATTGGTATTTCAGCCTGGCTGTAAGGTAACTGCTCAAACATTCAAGGAAAGGTTTGCAAAATAAAGAAATAAACTGCATAGATAAAGGGATTTTCAAATCCTTTGAATGAGGTACTTCAGAACAACAAATGGTTGTACATGCACATGCATGCAGATTTAGATGGGAGCCATTTCTGTGGCTACAGCCATAATTTGAAAGCCTTTTGTGTTTAAAGACTTGCTCAGCTTTACTGATAATTACAGTATATTTTACGATATACAGCATACAAGTCAATGTTTCTCAGTCTTAACAAGTTTGTGAAGACTTCAACTCCCAGAATTCCCCCAACCTGGCAGGATGTGGACATTTTTTTTAAAAAAAAAATCTGAAATACTTTCCTGAGTGAAAATGTTTTGTTCTTCAATTAAAAAGGCTTCAATGGCAGTTTACACATGCAGGTAGTCCTTGACTTACAACAGTTCCTTTAGTGACCATTCAAAGTTACAAGGCACTGAAAAAAGTGACTTGTGACTGTTTCTCACACTAATGACTATAGCATCTTCTCCAGCATCATGTGATCAACATTCTGACTCTTGGCAACTGACTCATATTGATGATGGTTGCAGTGTCCTACATGATCACCTTTTAAGACCTTCTGACAAACAATTTTCTCCTTAGTTCTAAGGTTGCTTCTCTCCTTGATTAGTTTCCACCCATTGCTTCTAGTCCTGCCCTCAGGTGCTTTGGTTGACCTCAGTGGTGAAATTCAATTTTTTTTTACTACTGGTTTTGTGGCGTGGCTTTGTGGGCGTGGCTTGGCTTGGCTTGGCTTGGCATGGCAGGGGAAGGATACTGCAAAACCACCATTCCCACCCCACTCCAGGGGAAGGACTCTGCAAAATCTCCATTCCCTCCCCACTCTGGGGACAGCTAGAGGTGGTATTTGCTGGTTCTCCAAACTACTCAAAATTTCCACTACTGGTTCTCCAGAACCTGTCAGAAACTACTGGATTTCACCCCTGGTTGGCCTCTTCTTTGTGGCAGCCACTGAGATATTGGAACAGTGCTATCATGTCATCCCTAGTCCTTCTTTTCATTTAACCAGACATACCCAGTTCCAGCAACTATTCTTTATATGTTTTAGCCTCCAGTCCCCTAATCATCTGTGTTGCTCTTCTCTGCACTCTTTCTAGAGTTTCCACATCTTTTTTTACATGTGGTGACCAAAACTGGATGCAGTGTTCCAAGTGTGGCCTTTCCAAGGCATTATAAAGTGGTATTAACACTTCACGTGATCTTGATTCTATCCCTCTGTTTATGCAGCCTAGAACTGAGTTTTTTGGCAGCTGCAGCACACTGTTGGCTCATATTTAGGTGATTCTCCACTAGGACTCCAAGATCCCTCTCACAGTCACCACTACTGAGCAATGTATCACCTGTACTGTACCTGTGCATTTTGGGTTTTTCTTGCCTAAATGTAGACAACATTATCTAAAGATCTAAATCTTAGATAGAGGAACATCATTTCAAGGCAGAAAAACACAATGGTATCCCAAGTGGAGTGAAATTGTGCTTTTGGACAGCAGTTGTGGAAGCCTCTGTTCAATTTTCTATTGAACTCTTAAACAGGGTTCTAACTTTCAATCATTGGATGAGTTAGACTAATCAATTAAAATTCTTTTTGTTGATTTTGTTGATTAAAAATGCTTATCTAATTAATTAGGCAAGTCCGTTCTTTAAAACGCTGACTGCTTTAGATGACATTTCTGATGAAGCGAACTCGACTGCATGAATGCTTATGGATTTAACTCATTTCTTAGGTTTTTAGGTCAGCAACGAGATATTTTGTTTTGATACGTATATTTATTCATATTTCACTGACTAAAATTAAGGAGAGCCTGTGTCTTTTTCAAATGAATCCCTCGGTGCTAAAGAAACAGTTACATGTCTGGCTAATAAACTGGTTAACTAAACGGTTAAAACACAATTTGATCAGCCATCTAAGATGATTTAAATTGGATGACAGATGTATTTTACAGCTTAGGATGTACTAGGTAAAAGCACCATTTGTCTTCACTTTCATGGAAGGTAGCATGAATCTTTATGATGCTCTTGTTTTGGATTCCATATTTCCTTTTTATAAAGCTGCCCTATCCTATCACCACCATTTTTAAAATTATTTTTTTTTTAGTGCCTTTGACTCAGTCTTGACTCTTGACAACTACCTGAACAAATCCCTTAAGTCAGTGTTTCTCAACTTTTTCTTCACCATGGACCTTTAAATGGCCAACAACAACCCGCCCCCCAAGACTTAACTAAAGATTTAAATTATAACATTTCTTCAAGGTCTTTATGTGACATATCACAACCCCCCCCCCCCCCCCAGGCAGTGGTAAAATCCCAATTTTTTTACTACCGGTTCTGTAGGCGTGGCTTGGTGGGCGTAGTGTGGCTTGGTGGGCGTGGCAGGGGAAGGATACTGCAAAATTCCCATTCCCTCTCCACTCTTGGGGGAAGGATATTGCAAAATCTCTATTCCCACTCCACTCTGGGGCCAGCCAGAAGTGGTATTTGCTGGTTCTCCAAACTACTCGAAATTTTCACTACCAGTTCTCTGAACTGTTCAAAATTTCCGCTACCTGTTCTCCAGAACCTGTCAGAACCTGCTGGATTTCACCCCTGACCCCAGGGGTCCATGGACCACAGATGTCAACCCTGAAGCTGAGCTGACTGAGCTCGTGTGAGGACCCAATGGCCTAACAACAGGTTGAGAACCACTGCCTTAAATTTTTTTAGGAACATTTTCTAAAGTGGTTTTCTATTCCTTTCTTCCTAGGGCTGAGAGACAATGGCTGGCCCAAAGGATCCAGCTGGCTTTGTGTCTAAGGTAGAAATAGAACATCTCCCTGTTTCTTACTGATGACACTACATCAAAATTGTCTCAACACCACCAACAGATGGCCAAGACTGCTGCCACCTACTGACTGAAGTATGTAATTACAGGATGGAAGACTACAGTACTTGCAAGTTGTGAAAACGAAAAGGATGTAATTGTAAATCTTTTTCTTTACCACATAGTATAGTAAATAGTATAGGTTATCTCATTTCCAAATTAGAGACTGAAACTCTGCCATGTATACAGAAGTTATTATAGTCTTCACTCATTTTTCGAAGTAGAAAAGCGTTTCATCCAGAATTTTATTTCATTCAGTGTTTCAATGAGCAGAAATAGCAAGAACATACTTTCCTATGCTTTTAGCCACAACTTCTCTTAAATCAAGATTTGGGTGTAAAAGGGGATGGCTGCATCCCCAAACTATATTTTTTTTATGGGGCTAAGCCATCTCTTTATATGCTTTAATGCTCTGATCATTCTACCATTGGTTAGCAGATGGAAGCCTTTATGTTTCACACTTTACTGCTTGAAAATCAACACGAAATAAACAAATATCAAGAAGCCAAATAAATGATCTCTGAAATAAGATTAATTGGCATTTTCGATGAAGCCAGACGTGATGCCCTCGTTGAAAGAGTCCGCTCCGATGAATAAACCGTCTGATCTTCTGAAAGTGCTAAAGCCGTATTAGAGTGGGTCTTGCAGTCTTTGGAAGAGAAAGTTGTTTTCAGGGGAACAAAACAAAGGGAAGTTGTCTGCAGAACTCTATTCAAGTGAAGCACAATACAATACAATATAAAACACAAAACAAAGTCAACAGTAAATGAGGGCATCAGAATGGTTCCCTTTGGCCCTGACTTCTAAACAAGGGATGCGTTCTCGGCAGATCTGAGGATGTACAGCTTGTTTGTGCAAAGCCTTTATTCTGAATGGCATGCTGAGTGCTGACCTCTCTTACGCGCACACATAAACCTTTTGTTGAATGTGTTGTGTTGTCTGAATCATAGATAATAGCACAGATATCCAATCATCTCTTCAGTGGTTCCCAAAACAGAGTGGATGTCTGGCTGAGGTGGAAGTAGCAATTAATAATAGTTGTGCTGGATGAGGACATTTTGAGAATCACAAATTATCACAAAAGGTTGAGGAAAAAAAATGTTCACTTGTGCAGAATTGCTCTGCCTTTCTTGGTTTCTGACCGGCTTTTCGGAGAAGCAGATTTGTGTGCAGTTCCATTAGTTCAACGTGTTTGCTACAGGGCAGAAATACAAGAGAACCTTGTAATGTCGTTTCAGAGAAAGAGAAAGAATAATGAATTTGTTAGTAAGAAGATCCGAAGTCACTTCTTTAATTATTTTTGCTTTTTCCACCTGTATTATTTCTTTTCCTGTGCTTTATCTTTTATCTTTCTAAATTTTCTTAGTGTTTTCATAAAATGTTTTATGTGTATGTGTATGTATGTGTATATACCATATTTTTCAGAGTATAAGACACTCCGGACTATAAGACACATCTATCTTTTTGGGGGAGGAAAACAAGAAAAAGAAATATGCCTCTGCCTCCTAGCAATTTTGCCTCGTTTCAGCAAACAGCAAACAGCTTGCTTTACTTTCATTTTCATTTCAGCACAAGAAAAAAATAATCTGCTCCCAGAATTTACTTCCTTGCAGCAAGCAGCAGAGGCCTGTGCAAAACAGCTGAGAGCAAAACAGCTGAGAGTCAGGAGGCCAATCCTATCAATTTGTGCTAATTAGGCTGTGCTGAAGCTGTTTCTTCTTGCTGCTTGCTGCAAGGAGGTAAACTACTGGGAGGCAGAGGCCAAAGGGTGTGGGCCAGGGGTGGGTGGGGCTACATTAGGTGTATAAGATGCACCTAGATTTTCATCCCCTTTTAGGGGGAGAAAGGTATGTCTTGTGCTCCGAAAAATACGGTATGTGTAGAGAAAGAAGAGAGAGAGGTAGAGAGATAGAGAGAGAAATGTAATAGGTAGCTAGACTTAGAGAAAGAGAGAGAAAGAGAGGGAGAGAGAGAGAGACAGTCAGATAGGCAGAAAGAGGACAAGCCAAGGTGGGGGAGAGGCTGCTGACTATTTGATGGTTATGACTGACTGCTAACTGCAACTGATAGTTTCCCAATTGGACCATTGATCAAGCTGACCTAGCTGAAATATTTTAAGCAAACATATAAGGAATTCAGTTTCTACAGAATAAGTGGACAGAGAAGACAAACAGAAGTTCTATGAGAGAGATACTTCTCTCTATTTTTTCCAATCCAGGCTAATCCTCATCCAAATGAGCAACTAAAACAATTAAATGGGGAGTTGTTGCATGGATGTGTTGCCTAGACTAGTCATCAGAAGAGTAACATGGACATCAAAGCAAGCATCATCATGCCCAGCAAAATGTGCATGATGTTAGCCTGACTCATTGGCATTCACCCAAACTATGCCTGCTACAAGGCACGTTTTTGTATCCTTATTGAAGAGAAAAGTAAAGAGGCTTGAGAGACTGCCTCATGCCAGGGAAAATAAGAATCTCCTAGACAGGAGAGCTGAATGTCTTCAGCAGATGCAGGTGGGAAAAAAGAACACCAGAGAATGGGAAACCTTCCTTTGGCAGAGGCAAAGACATGGAAGTCTGTGTGATCCAAAGAAACAAGAGGATTAGCGGACACTTGATGCCATGGAGTTTGGGGCAGATGTCACACTGTCCCTCTAGAGCAGGAGTGTCAAACTCGATTTCATTGAGGGCCACATCAGGGTTGTGTTTGACCTCAGGGGTCCGGGGTGGATGTGGCCAGGGTGGGCATGGCCAGCTCGATGTCACTTGTCAGAGGCACCTGTGGTGGCCAAGTGCTAAGGCAGAACTCCCCTCAAACCTTCCCTCACTCTCATTATAATCTCCTTCCTTCCTTCCTTCCTTCCTTCCTTCCTTCCTTCCTTCCTTCCTTCCTTCCTTCCTTCCTTCCTTCTCTTCTTTTTCCTTCCCTCTTCATTCTCCTTTCTTCCCCTCCTTCCTTATTTTTCTTTTTTTGCTCTCTTCCCATCTTCCCATCTTTTTCTTTTTCTTTCCTCTTTCCCTTTCTCCTTTCCTGTCCCTTCTTGCATGCTCAAATGCAAAAGGGGAAACATTTCTCCTTTTGTTTTGTTTTTAGTTTGTTTTGCTAGCCCTCTGCCAGTGAAAACAGAGTTCAGGGAGGGGGGGCACGCACAGCTGTGCAGAGGCACAGTGGGCCAGTCCTTTGCTGTTTCCAGAGCGGCCCTGTGGGCCAGATCTAAGCACCCCGCAGGCAGGATCCAGTCCATGGACCATGACTTTGACACACCTACTCTAGAGGATGATCTATAGCTTGGGCAAATCTTGACAAGAACATTGTAGAACATATTTTAATAGACTAAAAAAAATTGAAGAGCTACTTCAAGAAAGAATAGACAGATTAGGATTTTGGGTGATTCTTCATTTAAAGGAATCATGGCAGCCATCTACAGATGCAATATGACAGTGCCAAAAATATACTGTCTACCTGGAGGTCTGTATTAGGGCATAACAGTGAGAGGATCAAGATTTTTGAAATCCATCAAACTCTAACTTTTGATTTATATAATGCCACCACAAGAAGAGACTTGGAAAGATCCCTGTGACCTCAAGGCCTTGGGTAGGAGAGTAAAGTAGCAATACCAATAGCACTTAGACTTATATACCACTTCACAGTGCTTTACAGCTCTAAGCAGTTTATAGAGTCAGCCTCTTGCCCCCAACAATCTGGGTCTTCATTTTACCAACCTCAGAAGAATGAAAGGCTGAGTCAACCTTGAGCCAGTGAGAATCGAACTGCCAAACTGCAGCTGGCAGTCAGCAGAAGTAGCCTGCAGTACTGCATTCTAACCACTGCACCACCATGGCTCATAAGGAATATAAAAGAATATAAATAGTTCTTTTTATTTGTCCTTTCAATTGAGAGGTGTGGTTCAAGAAGAACAAACAAGACCCTGGAATTTAACAATTAAGATATTGATTCTGCAATAAGACCCTATGCTAACTTTATGCAGTAAAGAACTCTGGGAAGATATGAGTTGCATTTTATGAAAATTGAGAAAGCAGCATTTGGCAGGCCTCCTTCTAGTTAGGAGATGAAACTTCATGAAACTAGGGAGGGAAAAGAGGAAGGTGGCAAAAATCCAGAGCTGAAGATGCAGCCAGGATTGAAGCCAAGAAAACAGAACTCTAAGGGAGAAGCAGGAGATCAGGTGGGGACTCAGAGTTTCATAGGCAACTGTAACAATGAGACTGGCAGGTGGTGCCACTCCAAACCTCAGATGTTTCTACACCATTGCACAGAGGGTGGAAAATAAGCTGAGAAACTAGAGCTTCTAATTCAGAAAGACAGCTAGGGTGGGATAGACATCGTTGAAATTGGGTGGAATTATGCTCTATGATTGGCACACAGGAAGGCTGGCACAGAATTCAGGGACTGTGTTATGGAAGTACTGAAAGTGTCTATGAAAGAATGAAGAGAGAAAGAAAGAAAAGTGACACTGCTTTTGTTATGGGAGTTTATTATAGACTGCATGGGCAGGCAGACGATACAGATGAGGCCTTTCTCCATTAGACAGTCAGCTCTTCAAAGAGGCATGTTAGAGTGATAATGAAGGACTTCAATTATCCTGACATCTGCTGACAATCTAATTCTGCCAAGACTGAGAGGTCAAATGATTTCTTGTCTTCTCTTCCTGCCAACTTCTTTGCCAGGAGGTGGAAAATAGAACAGGGGATCCGCTTTCATGGACCTAGGCTTCATTAACGGGGAAGAATTGGTTGAAGAAATGACAATGCAAGTATTTTGGGGGGAAATGATCATACTATCCTTGAATTTGTGATCTCCAGGGAGAAGAAACTGTGAAAAGTCAAGCCTCTGTACTAGACTTCCAAACAAGAGATTCTAATGAGTCTCAAGGAAATGTGAAAAGCAATGCTTGAACAATGCTTGAGGGGCAATTCACACCCTGGTCAGCACTTCTTTACCCTCCTACCATCCGGAAGGAGATAGAGAAGCATAGCCAGCCGCACAAACAGGCTGAAGGACAGTTTTTATCAGTGGGCTATCAGACTCCTGAATGTGAAATAACATCATAACTACATAGTACGATGGACTTGAAGGGCCGGCGCAACATGTAACATGTTCACACTGGTGTAATAGGACTGGGTGTTTGTTAATATGATTTATTCGGTTAGGGATTTTCTGTTTCCACTGTGAGTTGTATTGTGTTTGGGAAGGGAGCTCCACCAATCTCATTGTACATATGTTGTACAGTAACAAAAAAGGTTGTTGTTGTTGTTGTTGTTGTTGTTATTAAAATCATGGAGGAGTAAAAAAACATGGAAAGGATGGGGAATCTTACAAAATGAGTTTCTTCTTACTGAATAAACAATAATATCTACAGTACAAGAAAGAAAATTGGGAGGAATCTAAAGGGGCCAGCGTGGATACATGCAGAGCTCTCTAAATGGCTGAAGAGAAACAGGGACATATCTGGAGAATGGAAAGGTTGGTCCATAACCAAAGAATGCATGGTGGTTTCTGGAGCCTGTAAGAACTGTAGGAAAGGCTGAAATTCACAGGGGGTAAATTAATAATTGAGAAGGTCAAGCTCTTTAACACTTCTTCTGCATATGATAGAAGAGAAGTAGAAGCCAAGATGGACCATGTTGGACTACAGGGGGAAGGAAGGAACTGCATTTTATAATAGATTAGGAGAGAGTGAGAGACAAGTCAGCTAAACAAATTCAAGTTTCCAGGCTAATAATATAGGCAAATAAAAGTGCTTGCTGCCCAGAGTCACTTGTATGAGATGAGTGACTACAGAAATCAAGTAAATAAAGTATCTACTGCCCCCCTCTCTGCTTCTTTCTCTCTTCATGACATCTCCATGCTACCTTACAGCATTTTCTTCTTTTCTGCCTATGTGCTCTTGGTTTTGTGCTGAGTTCCTTCATTCTCCAAGAATAACATGACTTTGGCACAGATCCTGGTGCTCCAGCCAGATACTTCACCTGGTTCAGCTAGAACTTTCTGACTATAAGAGTACACAGGATAACAGGATAACAGATGAAGTGTCATCCTTTGGAGGTCTTCCAACAGAGTCTGGAGAAGTATCTTTCATAGATGCCCTAGTTCAGGTCTGTCCAATCTAAACAACTTTAAGACTTGTGGACTTCAAGTCCCAGAATTACCCAGCAAGCCTTGTCTGTTGCCAAGATTGGACATATCTTCCCTATCGCATCCTACACGGAGCACAGATTGGCTTAAATGTCCTTCAGTGTTCCTTCCAACTGTACGGTTGGGTGAACTTATTTCTGATAACTCCTGCTATTTCTACAACATAATATAGAACAAGTGAAGCAATAACTTTGGGGAAGATGCAGCAAATGTTCAAAATCCTGCAAATGTGATATTTCAAACTGCACTACAGTACTTCTAGTTGTGAGGTTTTGTGGGGTGGGACATGTTTATATGTTTTAACATGGTATTATTTAGGGTGAAGGTAAAAAATATTATATGACAAGAGTGAGTGCATGAGATCTATAGTAATTAGATTAGACATGGTGACATTGCAAAAGGGTTCAGAATGTATGTTCCCAGCAGAAAAATATGAATAGGAATTCAAAGGAGTTAGAAAGCCACACATAGTAGATCAAGAGAGCTCTTAAGAGGCTGAAAACGGGGATAAAATAGAATAGACATGCCTATTCTCAGATTAAAGATTAATCTGAGAATTGCATTAAGCAATAGGTCAATTCCATATGTTATAGCTGACATTGTTTGCAGCCACTCTAGCCAGATTTTAATCTAGTGTATTGTATGTATATAATTGTTTTTCTTTACTTCCTGTCTAGAAATGGGAAACATTTTGGAATGGTGCATCTCCTTTAAGTTTTATAGAGTTTAGCGTTTGTTGGGACATGAAGTTCTTAAAATAAAGTCAGCAGAACTGATGCCCTTCAGATGTTTTGAACCTCATGTCCTGTTATGCCTGGTCATCAGAGTTGGGGACAAAGAACTGTGAGAGGTGTGATCCAGTGGTGGGATTCAAGTAATTTAACAACCGGTTCTCTGCCCCAATTATTTCTTCCAACAACCAGTTTGCCAAAATACTCAGAAAGTTAACCACCAGTTCTCCTCACTTGGATCACACCAGTGGATCCCACCACTGGTGTGATCCAAAAATGATTTAGTCAATACCAAAATCCTTAGTGTGTCTTAAAGAAACAGAGAAAGTTTAACAGAAGAAAACTATTTCAAATTGCAGGAATGCATTACAGCCTCTTTTAATGGCTTAGACTACAATGACTTCATCTCTTCCACAGTGTGATGATAAAAAATAAACACAACTCCTTGCTTTAGACTTGTTGCAACAACTCAGTACAGTAGAGTTATTTGTTACATATACATCACTGAATGAAAGATTTACAGGTAGTCCTCGACTACCTTACGATCAAATTGCAGCCCAACATTTCTTTTGTTAAGTGGGACAGTTGTTAAGTGAAGTTTTATCCCTTTTACGACCTTTCTTATAACCATTGGGGCCTCCTGGTGGGCGGGAAGGCCGTTTTCACCCTCCCCAGGCTCCTAGAAAGCCTCTGGAGCCTGGGGACAGAGAAAAACGGGCCTACCGGGTCCACCATGCCATCACGTGCCAAAAGTGGGGGACCGCAGGGGGTCATGAGCACATGTGCAGGGGGGTGGGTCATATTGAATTATGGGTGTGGGCATGTGCACGTGCGCGACCTCCCCGCACTCCTCCCACTTTTGGCATGCAATGGCAAAAAGGTTAGCCATAACTGCCCTATACTATTTCTGACAGATAGCGGTCCGGTCTCTTCTTGAAAGCTTCCAGTGATGAAGCTCCCCCAACTTCTGAAGCCTCCATTGGTTGATTGATGATGATGTTAGAAGATAGCTTTCCATTGAATTATTTTTATTAGAATAATACTTTTTAAAAATCCATTCAGTGAACAGCATCATGGGCACTAAATGAGGTCTATGCACCTATCGAAGTCAACAGTCATATTATTACATTTGGGTACCACAGTAAGAACCACGGTAAATCTGTACTGTGTCTTGTAACTTGTTTTAATCTTAGATGAAATCCAGGGTTGTTCCATCATTTGCTCTCGAAAATCCTTTTTCCTAAGTGTGCTTTTCTCATGATCTCATTCTCCCTTTCTAATAAGAAATGGCTGGTTCTTAAATTAAACATTAATATTTTATTTTTCAAATAAAACAAAATGCAAGCTTTTATAAATGGTTCAAAGCAGATTCATGACGTATTGCTATCACTTAGCTTCTGCGAAGAACTTTTCCCAGAAATAAAATCTCAAATCCCATTCTAAAGCAAATTGCTTCCAAGAACGTGGGAAGGAGGAGAATAGCTGCTGTTGCTTAATTCATTAATGTTGCAGCTCTAATGAAAATAGTAGCAAAAAGAAATTAACTCGTACTGCTGCTTAGTATTTTTAGAAAATCAATGTTGAAAAGATGTTTCAAAGCAAAAAATGGAAAAATACTCAAAACTTCTAAAATCTAGAAGTGTGTTTCTTTTTTAAAAGAAGTTTTTTATTTTTATTTCTCATAAACACATTTACATTTATATTTTCATCATTTTTCATTCATCTTTTCTTTTAACTTTCATTTTTCAATTTTTCTTTTTCGGGACTGCTGTTTTACCCTTTACCTTTACTCCAACCTTTCTTCATCTCCTCCCCTTCTCTTCCTTCTTCTTTCTCCTCCTACTTCCTTCGTTCTTCCTCTCCTCCTCTTTCCTACTTTCCTTCCTCTTCCCCCACTCCTCTCTTCTTCCCTCCTTCTAATCTTCTCCTCTGCTCCTCTTTCCCCTCCCTTTTCTTCTTCTCCTTTTCCCTTTCTTCTTTCTCCTCTCCTCTCTTCTCCCTTTCTCTCTCTCTACTCCCTCCCCTCTATCTTGTTGTTTCCCTTTTGAGTTCAATCTAAAATGGTATTCGAGCAGCCCCAATTTTCTAATTATCTTTATTCTCATTTCAATTTCTTATTCAATTATTATTTATTTTTATTTTATCATTTGCGTACATTTTTATCATATCTCACTTCTTTCCCCTTTTATTCCCCCCCCCCTTTCTCCTTTTACTTGACATCATCTGGGTATCTATTTTTCTAATTGTTTTCTCCCATCTCTTCTCTATCTATTTTATCTCTATATCCTTATTCATATTTCCTTTCTAACCAATCATAAAATTTATCCCATGTCTTGAAATACATCTACTCCACTTTATATTTTATGCTCAATGTTAACCTATTCATTTCTGCACAAAAAAATAAAAAATAAAATTTAGAAGTGAGTTTCTTAAGTGTTGTTTCAATCATTCTCAATCATTTAATATATTTTCTATATATATTTTATAATAATATAACAATATGAATGCCTGTACATATAATCCTCGACTTATGCCCACAATTGAGCCCAATATTTCTGTTGCTGAGTGAAACATCAGTGAGCCCCAGTTTATGACCTTTCATGCTGTTGAAAGGTTGTTAAGTGAATCACTGCAGTTAAAGTTACTCACACGGTTGTTAAGTGAATCTGAATTCCCCATTGACTTTGCTTGTCAGAAGGTCGTAAAAAGGGGATCACATGATCCCGGCACCCGACAACCATCATAAATATGAGTCAATTGCCAAGCATCTGAATTTTGATCACATGACCATGGGGATGCTGCAATGGTTGTAAGTGTGAAAAATGGTCATGAAGAGCCTTGGTGGAGCAGCGGACTAAGTGCTGTTATGTAGCACTTAGCTGCCAGCTGCCTTCAATTACTGCGAGTTCAAATCTCACCAGGCGCAAGGTTGACTCAGCCTTCCATCCTTCCCAGATAGGTAAATTGAGGACCCGGATTGTGGGGGCAATAAGCTGACTTTGTAGAAACACCGCTTATGGGGGGCCAAAAGCCCTAATAAGCAGGTATATACAAAAGAATGAATGCTATTGCTATAAGTGCATTGTAAGCCACCTTGAGTCTTCAGAGGAGGGCAGCATATAAATTGAACTAATAAATAAATAAATAAATAAATAAATAAATAAATAAATAAATAAATAATTTTTTTCAGTGGTGTTGTAACTTTGTTTGGTCAGTAAATGAACTTTTGTAAATCAAGGACTACCTGTACTTGTATCCTACAGGGTAGAATTTGCTTATTCCTCAAAATTTGAGATTGACAAAAACATAAAACCTCTCAGCATCAACTTCCCTTCCAGAAGGAAGGAAGCCTGGCAGGTGACAAGTTGTAAGCTAAATTACAGCAGAATCCCATTTTATTTGAGACAGAGAGAAACTGGCACCCATCACCTATCTGGGTTAATTCAGTACATTTTTTGTTAACCTATTTTTCCAAGAACAGAGTTTTATTTCAGATATCCTTTAAAAAAAAAAAAGAGTTTGTAAGGTATCTTCTTCCTTTATGGGTAACAAAGTTAATTAATGATTAATTATATAGCTGTTAAGAGAATAAGTACCTAATTTATTTATGAAAATAGCTATGCTCCCTATGGGAATTGTTTGTGACAATCTTATTCCCACAATTTACATGCATACTTAAGATATAATGGTAATTTAAGCACTTTTCTTTTTTTTTCTTTTTTCTTTTTTTTTTCTTTTTTTGGCTAGATAGTTAGTAAAATGGTGATACCATCCTTGTGATCAGAACCCTTTCAGGATGAAGGATGAGCAATAAATCACTCTTTGGGGCATACCATAACAACTTTAAGTTGAAACACTTGGCCTCTTTAGCTAGTTCAAAAGTCTTTAGTCCATTTAACCTGCATGACAGCAATTGGTACTGGCAGTCTAGTGCCAAATGAAACTTCCTTATTTTCACTATTTATATACTAGGAAAAATTCATGCTGCCATGACATTTACCTGAGCAAACGGTGCATCATAGGGCAACAAAAGGAGCCTGTGTGGCATAGGAGGCTAATGCCTCCTACTAAGGCAGCATTTAACATCCAGCTGCCTGCAATTACTGGGAGTTCAATTCTCACCAGGCCCAAGGTCGACTCAGCCTTCCATCCTTTCTAAGGTAGGTAAAATGAGGACCCAGTTTGTGGGGGCAATAAGCTGACTTTGTATAAATATACAAAAGTATGAAGGCTATTGCTTAACGCATTGTAAGCCGCCCTGAGTCTCCGGAGAAGGGCGGCATATAAATCAAATTTAAAAAAAAACAAAACAATTTTTGAACCAAGAAACTTCGAACAGGAGAATATGTCCAAAATCCAGGTCCCATTTCCCCCTGAGGGAATAAAATTTGGGGAAGTTCCTTCTGTGGTACTGACTGCTGCTGCAGTTGTGTGATCTTCATTTTCAATGTTCTGGGACAGTTTCCCAGGCAGTCTTGCAATCTCTTGCTCCCCAAGTACTCAACAACAGTCAATTACCAGGAGAGGAGAGGAGAGGAGAGGAGAGGAGAGGAGAGGAGAGGAGAGGAGAGGGATGGGAAGGAAAGGAAAGAAAAGGAAAGGGGGGAGGGGAAGGGGATAATGACAGAATGAAAGGGAAGGCAGGGAGGAGGAGGGAAAGAAGGGAAGGAGAAAAGGAAGCAGGGAAGATAGGCAGGGAAGGAAGGGAGGGAGGGAGGGAGAGAGGAAGACAGGAATATTTCTGATGGCCCCTGCTTCTCAATGGGGAGATTGACAGGAAGTCAGAAGTTGCTCCTGTTCCCACTGCTCTTTTTTTTGGTCCACCTGTGGTCATTCTGTTTCTCTGTTTAGAAAAGGAAATATCTCTGCAAAGATGGTCCAAAAGGGCACAGGCTCTCTATAAAGCAAATAGCTGATCAGAGTCCTATTGACAGGAAATGGGAAAGCAAATTAAAACATGCTTACACAACTTAAGCAACAGTTTCTCACAGGCTAATACACATTTACCCACAGAACCCATTTTGGAAATTGGGTTATAAAGAGAGATCCTGAAGCAAAAGACTGGAACATCTTTAAATGCAATGGAGGCAAGAGACAGATTCTGTGATAATGTTGCCTCATGTGAAAACTCCTTGAAGCTGCTTTTCTGTTTTCCTTCTCGTGTAATTGCAATTCTTAAGAAAATGTTTCTCTTGCACAGAAGAAAATATAAAGTAGCTAAATATCATTGCAGCAGTCCTGCCTTTCTACTTTGCTTAGAGGTCATATTTAATTAGTGCATAAGAATACCTGGAAAAAAAAATCAGGTGCACAAATTAAAGACCAATTAGAGTAGTAAAAAAAGCAAAATTTAATTACTACTTTATACATTTAACTTCAGTTATTAGCTGTAACCCGGCCTATGTGTTACCACTCAGCAATTATGGGAACTCCAAAGGAAAGGTGATACTTTTATTGATTGGCTTTCTTGAAAAAGGTGTTTGCATGTATGTTTTTTTTAATTTTTTTTTTATAAATTCACAAATCAGCTGCCAGAGAAGAACTTGTACTGTCACATTTCAATACACATACATAAAAAAACATGGAAGTGTAATACGATACTACTGTATAGTTTTCCTATGTCCAATTGAATGTAATCAATGTGTAGAAGTTGTTGGCCTGCTTTTTAATTAACTGTTTCAAGAAGAGAACTAGAACAATAGTTTTCTCCATTGATTACCAATGGCAGATCATATAAAAAAGAAATTATATCCCATCCAATAAAATATTGTTATTTCATAAAGTCACAGCATGACTTTAAGGAATAGGGCAAATTGAGTTCAGCAAGAGACAAATGATGGAGGAAGAAACATTAGGCTAATAAAAAAAATCTGTATATAAAATCTTTTGTTGATAATGAGATCATTCATCTACCTAATTCCTGCTGTTTGAGAATGATTCACCAAAGCTGTCCTTTATTCTGACTTCCTAAGATTGTTTGAACGGGACAAAAGATATTTAATAATTTTACATCAACATAAATGGAATATTAAGAAACATAACAATACAAATAATGAGATAAGCTCATAGGTTTTAATAAGTTTAATCCACATGACCAACAAAATTATTCTTAAGTATCTCATGAAATATACTTAATTACTTATTTTATTTATTTATTTATGACATTTATGTGATCGCCCATCTCACAAGAAGTGATTCTGGGTAGCATACAACAATCAATAAAACAAATACAAAAAACATAGTAAAATAGAACATGCCCATACTACAAATGAAAATCACTACAAAGAAACTTAAATTTTGTTTATAAATAAATCCAAATTTTAAATGTCTTGCTAATCTATGTATTAGATTATAATCTAAGAATGGTTTCCAGGTTAAACTGAAAACTATGTCAGTTTTACTTTTAAAGTTCAAAGTTATTCTGGACATCAAAGCAAAGTCCTACAAATTATTTAGCCATTCTTTCATTGAAAGTAGGAAAGGACTATATGCTTCCAATAAGAAGCATATAGTATCTTTGCAGCAGTTAGCAACGTGTATGGTTAATTCAATATGCTTTGCTTTGGCGAAATTAATAAAAATTCAGACTGAAGAGGGTTCTATTTTTTAAAAAATATTTCATTTTAATGTGAATAATGTCCCATAACTATTGAGTATCATGACATTGCCACTAAATAGGAAAGAATGATCTTTTCTACCTCTTACATTTATTAAATGAATTGTCCACTTTAAAAATTAAAACTGAAGTAATATACCGATGATGAAACATCTTATGCCAATTTTCTCTTGAGTATAAGGTTCAGAATGAAGGTAATGTTTTTCTTCCATTGGAATTCCCATTACTACATTCTAGTTCTGCAGCTGCTTAATCCTTCAATCTTTGACCTATTTGGGTTCTGAGTCAGACTTCACCAACAATCTTAAAATAAGACTTAACAATATATATTGTAAGATTTTCAAATTCAATCATTATTGTCCTTTGTCTCTGAAGTCCTTGTAATTCTATACTGCATATCTGTAGATAAGGAAACCAATCAGATAATACTGGATCATTGTGAGGTATGAATTTCAAAAGATTCTATCTTTGTATTATTCATATTTAGATTTCCAAGCAAATTATTAGCTTTCCAATGAACTAATATTTCCTGGAAAGCTCTTTTTAAAAAAACCAAAAAAACAATGATTCAAGACAGATCTGGATTAATCCTGATGTTCTGTCCCTCTTCCTCACACAGGCAAATGTAATACCAAGCACACCTGCCAATATTTTATTAGGTAAACAGATTAGAATTCTTGGTAGACCAAGGTTTTGGCAGCAAACTGCTGAATGCTTGCCAAGATCATTTCCACTCCCATAAAGCAGAAGAGGATTTATCTTCAGTCTGTTCCAGGAGCAACAAATTATCCACAAGACAAGAGTTTAGTCAATGTTCAGTCCAAAATATATCCAAGCTGAATTTCAGAGATCACGATGTGACTTTGTCCATCACAAAGCCTGAAGAGCAATCCCACCCACTTTTATTCCTGGTGCGGCGTGGCTCAGTGATTCAGCTCAATCTCTGGCCCTCCCACAACTCTTTCATTGCTGCGCACGCTTCTCCCTCTGACGCTGCTTGGGATCAAGCCAGGATTCATTATCTTCACTCCCTCTCAATTGGTGCTCTGATATGCCTTCCTCCTGGCACATCCCAGGCTGTTCCTCCTGGCCTTTGGATGGAACCTGAGGCATTGCCAGAAAGGAGGGTCCTGGAGAGGGAGGCTTTGTCAGTTCCTCCCCATCACCTTCTGAGTCCTCTTCCTCTGTTAGGACAGGCTCGGGAGTCAGGGTCATAACACCTCTTCTGTATTTATTCCAAATATTCAGCACATTATTTATCGTTAAATAATCTGATAAAGTGTTTGTGTCCGCTTGTGTCAGTTAAAAGGTTTTTATGCAAGTCATCCTGAAGCCTTGCTTGTTCCATTGTTGTAACCAAGCCATAAAGTGATACAATCCACATTAAGCAACTAGGATGATGATACAATTTAAAATTTGGAACTGCTAATCCACTTTCCTCTTCTGAGTCCTATAGAGCCTTGAATTTAATCTTTTATTAGACTATATTTCATCATGTGAAATATATGAAGATTGGCTTATGTCAATCTTGTCATCAGTATGTATTGGAATTATTTTTAAAAAGTTTTGGTAAACTATTCATTTAGATGGCTGCCATTCTACCTAGCCAAAATAAATGTAAGTTTATGGATTTTCCCTCATCTGGAGGCATCTGATGTTATACTTTTTCCAAGTCAGGATATAGCTGTTTCTAATAATTCCTTACTATTTTTTTTTACATATAAGATTTTTACAGTAATATTAAACCCTAATACTAAAAGTAAGAATTGCTTTTCTTCCTTTTTTCAAGTCAAATACCTCAGAATTTGAGGTTTGCTTTTATTAATGTGGGAAAACTCATTTGGAAAGAAAACCAATGACTGAAGTGGTTCTTTATTAGGCTACCCATTTCCCCTATAAATTGGCTCTGGGCAATTTACAGGTTATAACATTATCTTCTATTATACATTATCTTCTATCTTCTACCATATATTGTTGCATTGTGCATATATGACTGCACAATACCCCTCAAAATAATTTCTTCCTTTCAGCACTTCTTTCATGCTGTGAAGTCAGTTTGCTGATGGAAGTAAGTATATTGTTCAGCCTGCATCTAAACTCGAGTTTGTCCTCACACAGGAGGACAAAATTCCCCTGCTGGCTGGGGAATTCTGGGAGTTGAAGTCCACGCATCTTAAAGTTGTTGAGATTGAGAAAGACTGAACTAAATGCAAGTGAATCATTGCCTCCTTACATGCTCTTTCTTCTAATATAGCCTGACGTTCAGGTTGTTGTATTTGAATAGATTCTGCTCATTTAACATGCCTTATACAAGCTGGGACAGCAAAGGTTAATGATAGCATTATTAGCTATTAACATAGCACTGGGCATATGTGCTAATCAGCATTGGCTCACAGACCAACCATTATTTCCCATAAAAATTCTTATCACACAGTTCAGACATGTCAATGTGTTCTTGACTACAGAGAGTTCAGAATCAACAAAACTGAAAAATTTCAGGACCCTGGTATGCTTTAAGACTGTAACATAGTATAAATTTCAATTCTTTCAAAATAATAATAATAATAAGGAAAAAAATAAAATGTTAACGAAGAATTGTACAAAAAGACAACAGGAAGAATTGGAAAGGAAATTGAGGATTCAAACTGCTAAAAAAATGAAATATTTAGGAATCTGGCTTACGGCGAAATGTTCTACAATAAAAGAAGACAATGATAAATTAATACAACAAATTGAAAAAGACTTAGATATTTGGGCCAAATTACAGTTATCCTTAATAGATAGAATAGCTGTGATAAAGATGAATGTATTACCAAAATTATTATATCTTTTTCAATTGATACCAATTAGACTAGGGAAACAGTTTTTTGAATATTTAAATAGAATTATAGGTAAATTCATTTGGCTGGGGAAAAAAGCCCAACTAAAACGTACACTTCTGCAGGACTCCAGAACCAAAGAAGGATATCATGCATTCCTATCATTCTAGTTTTTCTTCTTCCGTGGTGGCGCAGTGGGTAGAATGCAGTACTGTAGGCTACTTCTGCTGATTGCCGATTGCCAACAGTTTGTCAGATCGAATCTCACCAGGCTCAAGGTTGACTCAGCCTTCCATCCTTCCGAGGTTGGTAAAATGAGGACCCAGTTTGTTGAGGGCAATATGCCGACTCCATAAACCGCTTAGAGAGGGCTGTAAAGCACTGAGAAGCGGTATATAAGTTTTAAGTGCTATTGCTATCCTTCTGCTTCATATTTCAATAAAAAAATTACCAGTAACCTGTTCCTCATTTGTGCACAATTCTATTTCAAATTCACTCTTACAAATGTTCAAAACCAAAAGATCTTTTATACTATTTGAAATCTTTCTCATGCAGATAGTCTTCAATTTACGATCATTCATGTAATCAATTTTGTATGCTTGGCAACTGGCATGTATTTATGATGGTTGCAGTGTCCAAGGGGTCATGTGATCACCTTTTGTGACTTCCCGACAAGCAAAATCAATGGGGAAATCAGATTCACATAACAACCAAGTTACTAATTTAACTCCAGTGATTCACTTAACAACTGTGACATGAAAGGTCATAAAATGGGGCAAAACTCACTTAACTCTTCTTATTTAGCAATGGACATTTTGGGCTCAATTGTGGTCATAAGCCAAGGACTATCTGAGCCTGGTAGCTCAGCAGACTAAAAGCATTGTGATTAAGACCAGCTGTCTGCAATTACTGTAAATTCGAATCTCACCAGGCTCAAGGTTGACTCAGCCTTCCGTCCTTTCTAAGGTAGGTAAATTGAGGACCCAGTTTGTGGGGGCAATAAACTGACTTTGTATAAATATACAAAAGTATGAAGGCTATTGCTTAACGCATTGTAAGCCACCCTGAGTCTCTGGAGAAGGGCGGCATATAAATCAAATTAAAAAAAAAATTGAACATAAGGAAACCACTGACATGAATACTCTTCTCTCATCAACTCTTTTCTTATTTTTCCTCTACATTCTCCTTGAATAACATATTCTAATATATTCCTAATATAGCAGAGTAAATTAACCATTTATGTTTAGTAATAATTTCCCTTCCATAAATGCTTCCTCTGCTGACAGATACAAAAGTATTTTGGGGCACAATTTAGTTTTATATGTCTTCCATATTCTCAGTATGGCACATCTAACAAAATGATTTTTAAAATCTTTAGCCTTCGTTTTATTGCACTATAAATATCTGTGTGCACCTGAATCTGAAGTCATGTTTTTCTAACTGCAAAATCCTTCTGTTTCTTGGCAACATCCATTCTTTCATCGAGACCAAACAGCAGGCTGCAACGTATAATTTCAAATCAGGTAAATCCACTCTTCCTGTTACTTTTGCACCTTGTAACACCTTATATCCGTGATGGCGAACCTATGGCACATGTGCCACTGGTGGCACACAGAGCCCTCTCTGCGGGCATGCCAGCCGTCACCCCAGCCCAGCTTCACCGTGCATGTGCATGCACCTTCCACTGGCCAGCTGCGCATGGGGGTGGGTGCATGGGGGGGTGGGTGCAGGTTAGTGCAGAAAGCTTTCCAGGCCCAAAATGGGATATGAGGGGATGGGGCTCATGAACAGGGAGATCGGGTGCATGCACAGGGGAGGTGCATGCATGGGGGACACGTGTGCATGCACTGGGATGAGGTACATGCACGGGGAATGCTCACATTGCATTTTGGGGGTTCGGGCACGTGCACGTGCATTTGCGAACGTGTATACACGCTTTGGGCACTCGGCACCAAAAAGGTTAACCATCACTGCCTTATATGTTAACTATATAAGTTAACTTTATTTTTCCCCTGCCACACACATTTATTTATGCTATTGTTTAAATGGTACATCAGATCTGAAAACTGGTATTGTCTCAAATAAAAAAAAAACTTTCTAGGCAAGCGATTCACCATAATATTTAACAGAACAGAATAATAGAGTTGGAAGGGACATTGGGGATCTTCTAGTCCAGTCCCCTGCTCAAGCAGGAAACCTTATATTATTTCTTTTTAAAAGTCTCCAGGGATAGAGCACCCATAGCTTCTGAAGGCAAGCCATTCTACTGGTTAATTGTTCTTGGTGGCATAAAAGTTCTCCTTAGTTCCAGGTTGTGTCTCTCCTTCGCTAGTTTCCAACCATTGCTTCTTGCCTTGCCTTCTGGTGCTTTGGAAAATAGGTTGACTCTCCTCTTCTTTGTGGCAGCTCCTCAAATATTGGAACACTGCTATCATGTCACCCCTAGCCGTTCACTAGCCTAGACATACCCAGTTCCTGCAACCGTTCTTCATATGTTTTAGCCTCCAGCCCCTTAATCATCTTTGTTGCTCTTCTCTGCACTCTTTCTAGAGTCTCAACATACATTGTGGTAACCAAAACTGGATGCAGTATTTCAAGCCTTATAAAGCGGTACTAAATTTTAAAGTAATTTTTATTGAGATTTTTTTTAATAGAATTGAAAACCCTACAAATTTGGAATTGAAAGCAATAAGGAAGTGAAAAGGAAATATTAAAAAAAAAAAAGTAACAGAAAAGAAAACATTCAAAGAAGCTGCTTTTAATCTTTTTGACAGTGGTTAGACATACATTTATACTTTACCCTCTCTCTTTCTCTCTAAGGTTATCCAAGCAGAAATTCAACCCAGGGAAGAAATCTTCAATATTGTAGTACAATATTGGACTTTTTTTTCCTTTGGATAAAACAGTACATGACAGTTACAGTCTATAATATTTGCTTTTATTTATAAATATATAAAATGTATGGTGACAAATAGTCAGGTACTTCTATCAAAGACGGTCCTATGAGAGCAATCCATTTTCATCTCCTATCTCAGTAACTGTGAACTTCAGCTAGAAACTGTCAATTCTCTCTTCCCAGACAGGTATGGCACACAGGTAGACTTTTTTATATGTTAGTTGCCAAATTGATCAGGATGATGGAGCAGTTCCCCTAAGAGGCAAGACTACAATCGTTCCTGCTTTTAAAAATAGGAACAAGTATAAATAAGGGGAGGTGTTACAGAAGATTATAAAAATCATCTATAGCATGGATAAGGTAAACAGGGAAAAATTTTACTCCTTTTTTTTTTTTGTCATTCTACCTGCATAATATCAGTGTTTGAAATCATTCAAAATCAAGATACCGGAAAAATAGAAAATATGTAACAGACATACATAAAAAAAAAACCCTGAACTATTTTACAGGTAGTCCTCAACTTATGACCACAATTGAGCCCAAAATTTATGTCATTGAGTGAGAAATTTGATAAGTGAGTTTTGCCCCAGTTTACAACTTTTCTTGACACATTTGTTAAGCGAATCACTGCAGTTCTTAGATTAGTCACACGGTTGTTAAGTGAACCCAGTTTCCCCATTGTCTTTGCTTGTCAGAAAATTGCAAAAAGGAATCACATGACCCTGGGATGCTGTAACCATCATAAATGTGAGTCAGTTGTCAAGCATCCAAATGTAAATCACATGACCATGGTGATACGGCAACGGTTGTAAGTGTGAAAAATGGTCATAAGTCACTTTTTCCAATGCCGTTGTAACTTTGAATGTTCACTAAATGAACTGTTATAACTCAGGCACTCCTAAGGCTTGGCTTGGAGCTGCCAAGAACATCATCCCTGAATTTGAGAGATAGGCTTTTACCTTTGCAAAGAGGCTTCTTTGCCCACCTGAAAAAGCAAATCACCAAATAATTCTGGTGAAGCAAAAAGTATTTATTAAGGGGGTTCAATTACATCTACAGCAGGGGAGTCAAACTTGATTTCATTGAGGGCCACATCAGGGTTGTGTTTGACTTTGGGGGCTTGGTGGATGTGGCCAGGGTGTGTGTGTCCAGCTTGACGATACTCATGTCGGGGGCTCCTGTGGTGGCCTGAGCACTCTGCCAGCAAAAACTGAGCTCGGGGAGGCTGCGATGGCTTCCTGCAACCCTCTGCCAGTGAAAATGGAGCTCGGGCCCTCCTGAGCTCCATTTTCACTGGCAGAGGGTTGCAGAAGGCTGTCGCAGCCTCCTGAGCTCCATTTTCACTGGCAGAGGCACTGTGGGCTGGTCCTTGGCTGTTTCCAGGGTGGCCCTGCAAGCCAGATCTAAGCACCCCGGAGGACAGATCTGAGCCCTGGGCCTTGAGTTTGACACCCCTGCTCCACAAGATACAGAAACAAATGATAGACACATCTGTGCATGTAATAAGTCAGAAAACAAGTGAACAAACAATCAAAGACATTGATTACATGGGAGACCTGAACAATAGGAAATTGTTCTGCCCAAGCTATGGACCACAAGAATCGTAACACACACAAAGTCCCTACCTTAGTTTACTAATTAAGGTCTACTAATGAACTTTCTTAGTAGTTGTTCAAACACAAGTACAGTTTAAATCAGTCTTTTCTGAACAAGGACTGTTAATTTAACTTCATTAACAGCCAACAAGAGTCCAAGGAATAATAACTCAATTCTGAGGCACAGTCTTTCAGATAACCAGAAGCTTACTGTGGTTGGCAGAATGCCCAGAAGCAATTTGCAGGAAAAATGACAAGAGAGAAGCAAGAGCCGATCAGACTTTTCTGGAGTCAATACGCGAAGGAATATGAATGAAGTTGTTTTCTGCAAATTGCCTCAGTCATTGTCATTCCTTATAAAGGCTAGAGGAGTGACCAATTAGCCCCAAGCCTTACTCTCGAGGAGACCTCCTCCTGAGGAGCCACTCCTGCCTTTTGGCAGCTCTGTGCGCTCGTGCATCGAGAAGAGGCTTCTCCTCTTCTTCCTCTTCACTTATGGGAGCTTCTGGAGGTTCTGAAAGCCCTGGCTGAATCCGCGCCTCTGACACCAAATCACCACACCAGCCTCCTCGCTGTCGGAATCAGTTACCAGTTGCACAGACCGCTGGCGGAACAGAAACATTGATTCAAGATAACATTCCACAAGTGGCAAATTGATGGATTACAATACTCTTTCCCAGCTGGGTTTTTATCTCTCTTAAAACTTCCAAGTGTGTTGTCCTGAAGGTGCTTTTTTTCAAGAGCCAACACTTCTTCGAAGAAGCATCTTGGATGAGAAACAAAACATCTTCAAAGAAAAGAACCAGAAAGACTCCAGTTGCCTCTTGAAAAAGCATCTTCAGGACAATTGTGATCAGGATAACTAAGTATCTCTATCAACTTTCAAGTATATTCAAGGCCTTGCAGAATACACTCTCTGTTGTGCAGTTGCTGAAAAAGGAAGCTCTCACATACCAAAGGAATGGCCTTAGAAGGGAGAAACATGTTTTCTTTAAAAAAAAAAGTCCCAGGCTGCCATGTTAAAAGTGCTAATATCACCTTTTAAAATGCTAATAATGAAGTCTAAAATTTGAGGCAACAATTGTGGAACTATTCTGGTTCCTTGGATGCAAGCAAACAAACAAAATGTTTGCAAGACAACATGTCTTGAATCCCAGGATTTTTCTTACATTTCCCAAGGTATATTATTTTCTCTTATCCAAGTCTTTACTCATGCACATTTCCCCAGTGTGTGTGTACATATATATATACACAGCTATTGCCTTTTTACTTTCAGAAGTATATTTTAAAGATTTTTTTTTAATTAGGGGGAATACAAAGGTTAACTGGGCCTACTTTGGTAATAGTGTTCATTCTGCTGCAAAGATCAGCGGAACAGAATTGTCCAAATTGGCAGCCAATGAAATCTTAGGCTGAATCTTTTTAACATCTTATTCTTATTTTACGAAGTTTTCTCTCTGGTAGCACTATACTCCAAACTAGGGCATAATAAAACCTTCACCAGACCTAGACTTGAATACTGCTCACCTGCCTGGAGCCCTCACCCTATTTCAGACATCAATACATTAGAGAGGTCCAGAGATATTTTACTAGAAGAGTACTCCAATCTTCTGCTTGAAATAAAATTCCTATAGCACCAGGCTTGAAATTTTAGGTCTAGATAGCCTTGACTATGTCGCCTACGTTTCGACCTATGCTTAGTTCATAAGATTATTTACCAAAACATCCTATCTGTAAATGAGTGTTTTAATTTCAACTGCAATAACACAAGGGCTATCAATAGATTTAAACTCAATGTATTTCGTTCTAATCTTAATTGTAGGAAATATGACTTCTGCAATAGAGTAGTTAATATTTGGAACACTCTACCTGATCCTGTTGTTAGTCTCTCTAATCCCCATATCTTTTGCCTTAAACTATCTATCATGGACCTTTCATGTTTCTTAAGGGGTCCCTAGGGGGGCATGCATAAGCGCACCAGCGTGCCTACCGTCCCTGTCCTACTGTTTCCAATTATATGTAATCATTCTATGTGTTTATGGCTATGTTTTGCCAATTTATATCCTTTTTTCGTGCCAATTTTTTTCATGTGTCCATGTCTATTCTATTACTTGTTTTCTTGTACTTGTTGACAAATAAAATATAAATAAATAAACAAACATTCCAATTCACCCCAGAAAAAGGGAAATGCATGTACTTCACATTGCAAGTAATTAAATAAAATTTCCCAACACATAATGTTGTGATTTGGATGGTTTAAAAGAAGACAAATTAATGAGCTATCAGTGGCAAGTAATAATACTGGCTGCATGTTTCTCCAGAGTCACTGATCATACAAGTGCTTGTAGTCTTTCCAAAGGCTGGAGACTGTATGGAGCAGCAACACACTACAGATCTTTATCCAGCATGGTTCTTATAAGACATGTCCTTTAAAAATGCAAATTTCTCCTGCATACATAGAAACATACACACATATTTATCCAGTTGTACAGTATATTCCTTTAAAAAAATCATCCCTGGCTCTATTTCTGGAAGGCTCAGCTGAGTATGATGGACTTTTTAGACAACAGTCCATCAGGTGAACATTACAGGTTGCCATAGAGTTATAACTGTAAGAGAGCTTGCGGTTCCTGTCATAAGTCATAATGGTCATAAAATGGATCGTTATACAACCACACCTGATTTTACAATCATTTTTGTAGTGTTTGTTAAGCAAACATGGCTGTTGTAAGTGAATGCTGAGGTTGTTAAGCAAATGCGGAAGATGTAAAGGCCACCTGCTGGTTCCTATGGAGAGCTTTTTGCCGGAAACCGGAAGTAAATGGCAGTTTCTGGGGGGAAAACCATAAATCATGGTCATATGTGACCCCGGGACACTGAAAAAGGTGATAAATTTGGGCTGGTTGCCAAGCGCCTCTAATATAGTCACAAGAGGGGGCAGATGTCAAAACTTTGAATCCAAGTTGTAAAATCCCTTTTCTGGGGTCTGCTGTAACTTTCAATAGTTCATTCAGTAGTTACACTTCAGATTATTCATGTTGCTGAAGCCTCTATGAGTTTGTCTTCAAGATACATTAAGAAGGCTATAAATCTATTATATATAACAAATGAATAAATACATGTTTTCATCAATGTTTTAGAAATTATATATTTCTAAAATGTTTGTTTATATAATGGGGAATACAGGCAGTCCTCAATTTACAACAGCTCGTTTAGTGACCGTTTGAAGTTACAACGGCCCTGAAAAAAGTGACTGATTACCATTTTTCACACTTATGACCGTTGCAGCATCCTATGGCACCATGATCAAAATGCTTCACAACTGACTCACATTTATGACGGTTGCACTCTCCCAGGGTCATGGGATCTCCTTTTGCGACCTTCCTGCAAGCAAAGACAATGGGGAAACTGGGTTCACTTAACAGCGGTGTGACTAATTTAAGAACTGCAGTGATTCACTTAACAAATGTGGCAAGAAAAGTTGTAAAATGGGGCAAAACTCGCTTAATAAATTTCTCACTCGGTGACATAAATTTTGGGCTCAGTTGTGGTCGTAAATTGAGGACTACCTGTATGTGAGTAAGAAATATATATGCATGGAAGGATAATCTACAAAAAGATTGTTCGGAAAGGATGAAAGATTAATTTGTAACTCTCTCCAGAGGTTTTACCATTATTGATCTAGGCAAAATGTTGCTAGGAAGGAAAAAGACTTACCGTATTTTTCGCTCCATAAAACACATTCCCCTACCCCCAAAAGTGGGTAGAAATGTCTGTGCCGTCTTATGGAGCGAATATGGTGAATAGCAGCCAGACTGTGGTGGCGGGGTCTTTTTATAGTGCTGTAAACCCCACGTCTTCTGTCTCTTTTCCGCAGGAGTCAATAGGCAGAGCTGGCACATTAGAGGACACCTATCTGTGGTCCTCTCAGACTCCACCTCTTGCCCTCACTACACTGCTGCTCCATATTTGGCGCTCCATATTCACAGTGAGACAGCGCTCCATATTCATGGGGTTTTTTTGGTCTTTTCCTCCTCAAAACCTCACTGCACCGTATGGTCAGGTGTGTCTTATGGAGCGAAAAATAGGGTAATTGTTCCAAATGTACCTCCCGGTGATTAGAGATGCTTTTTATGTTTTATACTCTATGAATATGGAGGATGTAGCTGCTACATATCTAACTGCTATATGCAGAATAGCCTTTCCCACCTTTGCACTGACCAGACAGTTTGAGATGCAGTATACTTCTGGGAATTCATGGAGTTTGTGCGAGAGTGAAGTCAGGGTTCCTCTCTGTGCTTTGGAAAAGCAGCTGCAGCCAGGCAGAAACACCACCTGTGTTGCAGCCACCTGTGATAAGCAAGTCACAAACTGGCATTTCAAAGACACCAGAGGCAGCCTCACCCAGGGGTAGGTTCTACTTATCTTTACTACCAGTTTGCAACGGGGCTACGTGCAGGCATTTGCTTTGCTCACACGCGCTCTTCTGCGCATGCACAGAAGCATTTTGGTGACATTGGGGTCGGTGGGCAGGGCCTCCCGCTGATTTTACTACCAGTTCTATAGAGCCGGTATGAACCGGGGGCAACCCACCACTGGCTTCACCCCATCTTAGCTCACAAAGCAAAGACTAATACAGAGTAGGGAGGGGTATATAGTTAGCAAGGTGATGAGTCAATGGCATACAAGCAGGGAAATGGAGGTAAGGCACAGAGATTGGCAGCTATTACAAGCAGGCAAGAGGACTCTCGTTCAACTGCCAGGACGACAAGCTCTGGTGAGCATCATCTCCTCGTGAACGTCCTGCTTGGAGCTTGGCTGGGAGAAAGAAGGAAACTCACTGAAACTGCATCTCATCACAACTTGACTAAGAACTTTTGAGGGGAGGAAAGGCAAAGATTGTACGCTACTTTATACAGATAGTCCTCAATTTACAACTCATTGATTGATTGAATTTATATCCTGCCTTTATTATTTTTATTACTTTTATAAATAACTCAAGGTGTCAGACATAGCTAATACTCCTCTTTCCTCCTATTTTCCCACAACAACAATCCTGTGAGGTAACTTGGACTGAAAGAGAGTGACTGGGCCCAGGGTCACCCAGCTGGCTTTCATGGCTAAGGCCAGACTTGAATTACCAGTCTCCCAGTTTTTAGCCTGGTGCCTTAACCACTGGATCAAACCGGCTCTTCAATTAGAACTAGAATTTCCCTTGCTAAGCAAGGTGATTGTTAGGTGATTGGCACCAGATTCTATGACTACTTTTTTGTTATGGTTCGTAAGCCAATCACTGCAGTAGACGTGAATCACGTGATCATTAAGTGATACAGCTTCACTCATTGATTTTGTTTGTCAGAAGTCTACTAAGAAGGTTCCCAATGGCCATCACATGACTCTAGGACACTGCAAACCTTGTAAATAAATGTTGGTTGCTAAGCACCTGAATTTTGATCATGTGACTGTGGGAATGCATTGATGGCCATAAGTGTAAGTTACTTTTTTCAGTGCAATTGTCATTTTGAACGGTCGTTAAACAAATGGTTGCAAGACTACCTGCAGTCTTCGTTTGAACTGAGTTTGAACTTATAATGCCTTGGTCAGGCCACACAGTACAGGTGGTACATCACCCAATAGTAGTGACTGTGAGAGGGATCTTGGAGTCCTAGTGGACAATCACTTAAATATGAGCCAACAGTGTGCAGCAGCTGCCAAAAAAGCCAACTCAGTTCTAGGCTACATAAACAGAGGGGTAGAATCAAGATCACATGAATTGTTAATACCACTTTATAATGCCTTGATAAGGCCACACTTGGAATACTGCATCCAGTTTTGGTCGCCACAATGTAAAAAAGATCTGGAGACACTAGAAAGAGTGCAGAGAAGAGCAACCAAGATGATTAGGGGACTGAAGGCTAAAACATATAAAGAACAGTTGCTGGAATTGGGTATATCTGGTTAAATGAAAAGAATGACTAAGGATGAAATGATAGCAGTGTTCCAATATCAAAAGGGCTGCCACAGAGAAGAGGGAGTCAAGCTATTCTCCAAAGCACCTGAGGGCAAGGAGCAATAGGTGGAAACTAGAAGCAACTTAGAACTAAGGAGACATTTCCTGACAGTTAGAATTAATCAGTGGAACAATTTGCCTCCAGAAGTTGTGAATGGTCCAACACTGGAAGTTTTAAAGAAGAGATTGGACAACCATTTGTCTGAAATGGTACAAGGTTTCCTGCAGGGGGTTGGACTAGAAGACCTCCAAGGTCCCTTCCAACTCTGTTATTCTGTTCTGTTCTGAGTTAAAGGTTAAAGGTTACACTGATAGTCCTCCACTTACAACAATTCATTTAGTGACTGTTCTAAGTTACAAAGACCCTGAAAAAAATGATTTGTGACCGTTTTTCACACAACCGTTGCAGAACTCCACAATCATATGATCAAATTTTAGATGCTTCGTAACAGGCTCAGATTTTTGACGGTTGCAGTGTCTTGGGGTTATGTGATCCACTTTTGTGATTTTTTGACCAAGCCAATAAGAAAGCCGGATTCACTTTACAAGCATGTTACTAACTTAACAACTGCATTGATTCACTCAACAGCTCTGGCAAGAAAGATTGTAAAAAAGGCCAAAACTCACTTAACAACTGTCTCACTTAAGCAACATAAATTTGGGGCTCAATTGTGGTCATAAATGCAGGACTACCTGTATTGGTAAGTCAATGCAAGTCTCGTTTCTTTACAAGCAACTGCTTCTGTATTTTATGTTATTTTTACAACGACACTCTGATTTGTCTCTTTGACTTTGCTGAAGAAACTTGAGAGTAAGGCTATCCACCATTATTTGCCATTTCTTTAATGTTCATGAAAACCCAGCGGGAATTTTTATTGTATCTGATCAGGACTGAGGATTTACTGAAGCACTTCTAAAAAATATTACCTCTGAGAATATCAAGCAATTATTTTCCTGTTTAGCTCAATCCACTTTAAGTAAGTTTAAACTTGACAATACGTTTAAACTTTTTAATGAACAAGAAAGGAATAATCTCTAAAAACCATGATTCGGGTTTATAACCTTTCCTTTCTTCCCCTCCCCCTTTTCTTTTTTCCAAAATAGAACATCTGTTTTTGATCTTTTACTTATCTGGTCATCCCTAATGAGAGAAAGTATTGTGCATCTCTCTCAGTAATGGGGTTTACTCAAGGTTGGCCAATTTGCTTCTACATAAGATAAAGAAATAATGAAGAAAAGCCAACCATAAGGAGTAGGCAGTATGTAAATTGTGAGTAGATAGAAACGTAAATGAGTGCTGCAACCACTGAACACAAGATAGCCAAGATGAAGAGGCATTCTTATCTGGGATGCTTTGTTTTTATTTCCAAGGATGTTAACAATGCTATATTCTCCGACTTTTGTTCTTCCCTGTGAATTCTGCAATGTAAAAACTAATCATGTGCTTCCAATTATCCAACATACAGCTTTTTCATTGCCGCTACACATCTCACCACCCTGCCCGCTGCTTTGAGTTAAGGCTCCTCATCAAAATCCCAGCACAACGCCTAAGAAAACACACATCAAAACAGTGTCAAGGAGCAGCCTGCTCAGGCATTCTCAGAGGGAACCCTCCAAAAATGTCTTAGCCTTGCTGTTCTTTTTCCTTGCTTTGCCTTTGACTGGTTGAGCTGATGGGTCGGAGAAGGGGAAAGCTAACCAAATGCAAAGAGGTAACCAGAGGGAAAGAGGGAGGAACAGATGCCTAATAATGGCAGTCTAATTTGAGGGCTTTGTCTTGCCTGCATTTTCCCTCTCTTCCGTCTGTGAGCCACAACTCCACTCCTCTCCTTCCTTCCTTCCTTCCTTCCTTCCTTCCTTCCTTCCTTCCTTCCTTCCTTCCTTCCTTCCTTCCCTTCTTTTTCCTTTGCTTCTTTGTAACCACTTGGCTTTTGTAAACAATGGATTCAAAAGTCTTTATTTTCTAACTGACCAAGTTGAGATGGCTGACATTTTGGGAGATGTACAGATTTTGCCTCTGAATTAGCCTTGACTCCTTGAAATTACACAGACAAGTCCTTAATTTTTTTTCTGAGCATTTTTAGAGGTGATTTGCTATTGCCTCCTCCTCGGGCTTAGAGAGAGGGATAGGCCCAAGATCACCCAGCTGGCTTCATGTCTGAGGCAGAATTATGGTCTCCTGGTTTCTAACCTATTGCCTTAAGTCACTCCAACAAACTATCTACCTTAAGAATATAAGTAATTTGAAATGCTGAAGAAGGTTCCCATTGAAGGTCAGAGGCAACTTTCCATTTATAGGCCAATTGGCTCATTTCATGACCTCTCAAAGCTCTTCCAAAGCAGAATAGTAAACACTACAAAATTCCCAAGTTAATCAATCAGAATAGAGCTTGAATAAATGACTTAGATGAGGGAATGGAAGGGGAACTCATCAAATTTGCAGATGACACTAAGATGGCAGGAATAGCCAACACCCCAGAAGAAGTTAGTTAATGTTGAAGAAGAAAAAGTTAATGTTGTTCCATTTCAGAAGGGATACTAGTTCTGATCTCTGCCATGAACTGACTATGCAACCTTAGTCATGTTGCTGCCATCTCTGCTTCATTACACTAGAGGATAATAAAGCTGAAAATATGCTGGCTATTAAAGCTGTTCTAAGGATTGCTTAGATAATATATTTCTGACAGCTCTTTCTTTTGCTGACAGTCTTGCTTTGAGAATCTTTAATTATAGATTTGTTAGGCTATTGAAACAAAGAGGGAGGGTGAATCCAAAAGTCATATGGATGCAAAATGAATTCAGTCAACTGGATTTTGAGCTTCTAACAATTCTTCCTGAAGAAATAAGAGTTGAAACTCAGAAAGAAAGAGAAAAACATGCCTGTTTAGGCCTTCAAGGTCATACTCCCAGATCATTGGGAGAACCTATACTATCAAGAGCCAATGAGGTGCTTGCATTGACTCGCTCCAAAAGCAAACAAATAACTATGGGTTTCCCATTTTTGGAAATATGAACAATTGGAAGACTGAACTTAAAAGCGCATACCAATGCATAAATGTGCAGTGATATTTGAAAAAGCATGCACTGACCTTTAGCAAATGTATACGCTGTAAAAACGTTCATCTCCCTTTGACACTTTTTCAATGCATCACCAATTTCCTATCCAGATGCATGTGCTGCAGAAACTCAACCCATTTTACACCTTCCAGGAACATCTGGCAGATGGGCGCCAGGTGTACCTGTCAGGTGTTGAAAACACCATCGATTATGGTGAAACACCCATTTGAGCTGAAAATGATGTTGTAGGAATTCCAGCAGAGAAAAGGTTAATTCATTTTTCATGGCGTCTCAGCTCCTGTGGTTATATCTCGCCAACATTTGTCTTTATTGAATGCCACCTCTAGGAAGACACACGATCAATGTATACACCTCGGTGAACTCCTTTTGTCTTCGCAGCTCTTTCAGATTCCCCTTCCGAGATGCCGAAAGGCAGTGAAATTTATTCATTAGCCAGCATACTGCAAATAATCTGTGGCCTCTGGATGACAGGGAAGTGTGAAATTATTTTTGAAAGGCTCCTTCTTCCTAAGAGACCACGGTTGCAGTTTTTCTTCAAAAGCCAGCATTTCCAAACATTTTGTTTCCCTCCATTTTCAACCCCCAAAGATTCAAATATACACTTTCATTTTAAGTAACTCTTGGCATTGGTTTGATTTTTCTTTCCCCCCCCCCCACCCCCCAATCATAGCAGGTTGCTAAGTAGATAACAATTGCCCCAAGCTAGCTGCTTTCTCTGTGATATATGTGTCAATAGTTTAAGAGAGATTTAACTGCCCACTGCTGCCCCAATCTCAATTCCTCTACCTTTCCCCCCAGCCATATTGTAAATAGCATTTTTCTTACAGTGCAGTTCTAAGCAGGGTTGCAGAGTCAAATATTGAAAGTGTGAGCTAAGCTAGTATGTCTTTTAAGGCATACTCGTAAATATGCTTCAAGCTACTGTTAGAGGTCGGAGTTCAGTATAATGATAGAAACATGCACCATGATGGAGGCAACTTCAAGAGATGAAACGACTTCCATGAAGAACATAGAACATAGAATAATAAAGTTGGAAGAGATCTCAAAAGTCTTCTACGCCAGCCCCCTGCTCGAGCAGGAGACTCTATACCTGTGATGGCGAACCTATGGCACGCATAGCCATATTAGTGGGCACACCAGCTCAGCTCTGGGGCACATGCGTGTGCCGGCCAGCTGATTTTCAGGCTTTCTGGGCCCACCAGAAGTAGGGAAACAGGCTGTTTCCTGCCTCTGGAGGGCCTGGGGGTGGGAGTGGGGGTGGGGGTAGGGAAGGCCCATTTTTCTTTCTTACCTGGCTCCAGATCCTCTCTATCTGGGAAGGGCGAAAACAGCCTTTCCCACTCCCTTGGAGGCCTGAAAGGCTCCATTTCCCAACTCCCGGTGGAACAGGAAGTGATGTTTTTTGCTGTCCCCAGCCTCCAGAGACTCCTAAAGTGGCTTCTAGAGACTCCTAAAGAGGCTCTGGAGGCTGGGGACAGCAAAAAATGTCACTTCCTTTCCCACCGGGAGTTGGGAAATGGGCCGTTTCAGACCGGTGGAGGGCCTCCAAGGGAGTGGGAAAGGCTGTTTTTGCCCTTCCCAGATAAATAGAGAGGATCTGGAACCAGGGAAGAGAGAAAAATGGGCCTACCAGGCCATCATGTACCAGGAACGGGGCAGTGGGTGTTGTGCGCGGATGCGCATGGGCACGTGCGTGCATGACCCCCCCCCTCTCCTGGCACGCAATGGCAGAAAGGTTAGCCATCACTGCTCTATACAGTACCATTTCAGACAAATGGTCGTCCAGTCTCTTTTTGATAGTCTCCAGTGATGGAGCACCCACAACTTCTAAAGGCAAGTTAATTGTCCTTGCTGTCAGGAAATTTCTCCTTATTTCTAGGTTGCTTCTTTCTTTGGTTAGTTTCCAACCATTTGTTTTCCTCTCTTGCTTTTTGGTGCTTTGGAAAATACTTTGACCTATTCATCATTGTAGGAGCCACCTAAATATTGGAACAAGGCAATCATATCTCTCCTAATCCTTCTTTTCACTAGAATAGATATACCCAGTTCCCAGGGGTGAAATCTACTTACCTTTCTTACCGGTTTGGAAATGTGCGCACGTCACAGGTCCAGGAAATAATGACACCTGGTCGGGTGGGTGGAGCTATGCTCCACCATCACTACCGGATTGCCGAACCACCAGCCAAAATCGCTACCGGATCAGGAGATCCGGTCTGATCTGGGAGCATTTCACCCCTGCCAGTTTCTCTAACCATTTTTTGTTTGATTTAGCTTCTAGCCCCTAATCATTTTTGTTGTTGCTTTTCTCTGCACTCTTTCCAGAATATATATATATATAAAGAAATATACATACATACATACATACATACATACATACATACATACATACATATATACATATATATATGACTTTTTTGTACACTGGTGGCTCACATTTAAATGATTGTCCACTTGGACTCCAAGATCCCTCTCATGGTTACCGGCATTAAGCCAGGTTTTACCTAGCCTTTATCTATACAGTTGGTTTTTCTTATAGCATATCTTCTGTGCAGACTTGCCCAGTTTAATATCTATTTTGGCTCAGTTTCATCTTCCTTTCAATTCTTGACCAATAAAGCATCAAGTGGCATTTTGTCCTTTGAGAAAACGGCCAATTCAAATCATTTAAGTCTCCTATATACCAAATAAGGGGTAAATTATTTACCACTTCTCACTCGCATTAGTCAGGATGGGACAGTTTCATTTTCTTGTCCACTCGCTTCTTTCTTTCATTTTTTAACTTTTCTCTTGCTTCTTTCAAGGCACATAGAGCCTTAATTTTTACTTTCTAGCCCTCCCTCTAGTATCTCACAGCTACAAAGCCCAGAGTCCTGGGCTGGATTCTGTGGAGTTATGGCTCTGGGCTCCTAATCTCCTACTTTAACCTGAATTGGTCCTGGCAGTGCTGTGCAACATCCCTCATTTCCTGTCTCTCTTTTGAAATTTTGTGCAGCTCCCACCTGAACATTCTACCTGCAGTTTAAGCAGGTAAAATTGTTCACCTGTTTAACTTACCTTCTTAGTTTGAATTATTAGCCCAGCATTAAAACAGTTGCAAATCTGCCACTGTGTGATTGCTCAGTCTAGAATATGACATAGATTAATTCACACAAATGTCACTTTTGTGACAGAATATAGAGTTGGTTTGCTATTGCCTTTGGGGGCAATATTTTCCTCTACCACCTTCATTTTCCAATCCGGCCTATAACACTGGTTCCTGAGTTTGTCTGTCATCCAAGCACAAATGAGAGCTACCTCGTTTAGCTTTCAAAGGTCAGCCAGATTCAACCTTCTACCTAGGATATGAACTCCAATATTCAAATATATAACATAGAAATTTGCCCACAGAAACCCCTTCAAGTAACCAAGAAATAATGCATTCTCTTTCTTCCAGCTGTTATGTATTGGAGCAGCAGTATTAATGAGACCCTGCAGAGAAGGCCCAAATTAATGCTCTTTATACTGTCTAATATAAGAATTAGAAGTTTATGAAAAGCAATATCTTCAGCTAAGCAGCATCGCCCTGCTGCAGCACCGTTCGTCACTCCACCTCAACCTGTTATCCTCCAGGTCTGTTGGGATTAAAATGCCAAGAATTTCGGTTGCAATGTAATGGGTAAGAAATGTGGTGCAGACACCTATTATTTTTACCATAATGAATAAGGAAAATAATATGGAGAGCGAGTAGGAAAGGAAAGGAAGGCATGGGGACTAGTCACAGCTGGCTGTTGGACAATGAGCGTATCTTAAATTATAGTAGGACTTCCAAAGAAAATCTAATAAATCAGGGGAGAAGGATGGATAATGATTAGTATTAGCACTTTAAATTGAGCCTAGAAACAGGTTGGAAGTCAGTATGACTCACAAAATGTAAATGCAGTGAAATCCAAGAGTCTAGTTCAATTTATTAGTTTTGGAAACCTTATTCTGGATCCACTGTCCCACATATATAATGCCTGATCATACTACATGTTTACATGCTACATGTAGCAACTGATAGCAACTCCCAGGTGTATGACTGGCCTTGGAATACATGCAATAGCATCATTACCACAGTTTGCAGTCTTTAAATTGCACTCCTATTCACACTTCTCTGGCAAGAAGTCCCCTTGAACAGAACAGAATCAGGTATAAAAATAAACATATTTGGGTTGCCCTGAGAAGCAGTCATCCACTATGGATGCACAAAGAAAAACAATTATATCATTCTATATGTTTTAAGTGTATGCTTAGTTGGCTAATGTAGTTTGTTAGCTAATAACTGCATGATGTCTCTATTCAGGAAGTTTAACCAGAAGTCAAGAAATGATACTACTGTATTTATATCTACTAGATTATCTAATTTAATATGTATAAGCAGCCTTATTTATTGACCCAGTTAAGTCTTCTTGTTTTTCTCATGTATTTCTGGATAGTGCATAATAACTATAAAACATCAAAATTGTGGAGAGTAAGGAACAATCTCTAATTGCTGTTTATTATATCATCACATCTTGCAGCAAAATGCATTTCTACCACTTCAACTATGAAAAGGTAGCATTTGGTGGTGTGTTTTTTTCCAAATGTAAGACTTCTATTATGTATCTTAAAAAGTTGTATTATTTCTATCCTGGGGAGGGGGGTTTCCCCATCGATATATGCCAAAATATACATAATTTCATTCCACAAATTGCATACTTGGTACAGCGACTTCTAAAAAGTTCATTCAGAAACGCCTGGATTCCTGCTAACTTTTTAAAAAGTGCTCAGGCTGAATAGAATGCTACTTTCACCTCCCAGTATCTTCTTCATATTCATACCAGATACATCCTAGGCTATACCCTGGTGGAGAGAAAGCTGTGTCTCCATCTCTTTTATGCACTCCACAGGCATCTGTTGGCCCTTATGAGAAAGAAAATGCCGGACTAAAATAGACATTGGTTTAAACCAGCAGGGTTGTTTTATATTCAGCTCAACAAAGTATGAATTCTTTGTTATTCGTTTTTTTTTCAAGTTTTGTCTAATTTTCAAGTGACTTCACAAAATCAATAAGGACTTGATTCTATTTAATTTTTAGCATGTTTGAACATATTTGAGTGTACGTATAGAAACATATCATATACATAAGATTCAGTTGAATTATTTCCTGATTTGAGGATACTCTCTAGATTATCAGGCCATGAAATGAAAATATGATCTTCTTTTAAGACAGATAGGAAGATCATTCTACTCATTTCTTCTTCTGCAGTACCTGAAAATCTCAAGAAGTCTGACTAAGGTTTTTTAATGCCTCTGAGTTATTCCTTAAATGCCTCTTTCCTCTTGTCTCTTCTCTCCTTAAGGATTAAATGAGAGTTATTTTCAAAATCAGTCAGCGAGGATCATTAATTGAGAAAGCAGAAAGATTTGAGTGGCACCAGTGTTTTCTTTCCTCTCACAGAAGATCTTCTCTTCAAGATTCCTCAGAAATTTCTTTTTTGTAAATGGAAGACAGAGCTCTCCACAATATTTTTAAAAGAGGGAGGTTCATGGCCATCTATTTCGAAAATGGAAGGCTGGTTTTGTTATTCAATAGACTGAAAAGATAGTCTCACTATTAGAGGAATAGAAGAGGAGCATGACCCAGGAAGTCTCCTTTTGACCTCCTCAAAATCAGCTTGAAATCTTTCGTTCCTATAACCAAATCTTTGGTTTATGATAAGAATCACCAGCAAAGAGACGTTGCTTCCAAAGATCCCCACCTGCCAGCATCACAGAGTTAGAGTTAGAATAACTTTATTGTCACTTTGAATGTACACTAACTGGCATACATTAAAATGAAAGGAAACAAAAGTGAAAACAAACTAACATATATATTATTTTAAATGGTGCTAATGCTGTACAATTATTTCTGACCATCATATCCTAAAGCAGGGGTCTGCAATCTTAAACACTCAAAGAGCCATTTGGACCTGTTTCCCACAGAAAAGAAAACACCAGGAGCCACAAAACCTAGGTGGGCATGGCCAACTCTATGTCACTCACTTCCACCAGTCACATGACCCCCCCCCCTTAGCCATGCCTACCCAGCCAGTCATTAGGGCAGAGAACCAGTTGTTAAAAAACACCAGGAACCACAAAATCCTTTTGACATCTCTCTCCCTCCCTCCCACCTCTCTCCTTCTCTCCTCATCTCTTTCTCTGTATCTCTCTCTGTTTCTCTCTCACCCCCTTTCTCTGTACCTCTCTGTCTCTGCCCCAGACATTTCTCCATCACCCACAGTCGCCCTTACCTTTTCAGGCCAGGCGAGGAGTGACTGGGAGGGGAGGGGAGCACAAGGGGGGAGGCCAGCCAGTGGTGGGATCACCCGATAGGGAACCACAGCAGAGGGCTCAAAGAGCTGCATGTGGATCCAGAGCCGCAGGTTGCTGACACCTGTCCTAGAGTATCAAATTTATCTTTCATTCTAATACCTACATTCTAATACATATATAGTATCGCTTTCCATTTCTGCCTAACCTGATTCAATCACATTCTAACTTCCAACCATTGGTAGAATCTATTCCAGATAGCATAGTATTCTGTATCCCCTTTATCTTTTGTTTTTAACATTAGTCTGTCCATTTCCGCACAGACCAGTATCCACCTCCAATACACGCCACATAAATATGACAAGGTAAATAAATACAAAATTATGTATGCACCCATATATATTATATGACAACAGAGAAACAACACAATCTTGTTCATATGTGTTGTGTACATGTACATGGCAAGAAAAACGAATCTTGCGAGTTTACCAGACAGATAGTATCCCCACCAATTTCCATACAACAACTCCTTAACTTACCCACCGACCATTCTTTTCCTCCTGATGATCACATAGTTTCTATCACAACAGAGACCGCAAAATGGCTTGGTGGATGTAACAATGATTGTGGAGTATACACAGCCTTGTCCTCCAATTGAGAGGAATATCCAGATAGTTCATAAGGGTTACCATTGTGCTCCTCCACTCCCAGAAGTGTCATCTGAAATACTTGCTCTATCTACTAATGGGTCTCACACACTGGTGGAAAGTAAGGCTCAGTTGCCAGCCTATTCCGGGGTTTTGGTTTTTTTTTTTTACATGAAATGGAGGGAGGTTCTATCTTTCTCACCTAATGTTTGTTTAAACAGGTATGTTCATCAGTGCACATGTGATTAAATAAAAGGATGAAATAAACCCCATGATGCATTTATTGGAAGAAGCTCAATGTATTAAAGAATTCTCCTAATATCAATGTATGCACACGGGAAAATTAAAAGTTAACCGTAGATATATATAAAATGTGTTTGTTTAATAAATTGCAAGGAAAGTTTGACTTCTGAATAAACTTGCTGAAAAATCAGCAAGCAGATTTGAGCAGAGAGATATTTCGGAAACCGCTTTTCGTTAAATTGATATGTCAGTTTTACATAACATTAATCGAATGATTCTGTGTTGCCAGCACTAGTTACAGTCTACATTCTCTGCTCCAATGAAGAAGGACAAGATGAAATTAAGGAGCTGTGGTGGTGCAGTAATTAGAATGCAGTATTGCAGGCTAACTCACTACTCCCTGCCAGCAGTTCAATCCCGACCAGCTCAACGTTGACTCAGCCTTTCATCCTTCTGAGGTCAGTAAAATGAGGGCACAGATTGTTAGGGGCAATATGCTGACTTTGTAAACCGCTTAGAGAGATCTGTAAAGCACTGTGAAGTCTAAGTGCTATCACTATACAGACCAGCTATTCATAATACATGTTTCCTAGATTAGAGACAGGGCTCTCCCCAGTAACTCATGCGCCTATCATCACCCATATAGCTTATTGTGCTCTACATGAAGGTGCCAACTGAAGATCACTCCAAAACCGCAATTTGAACAAAATATAGGTGTTGCTTAATTACATACAACCTATGTCATAGTCTCTGCATTGCATATCAATAAGTTTCTGGTGCAGTTCAAAGGACTGGCATTGACTTGGAAAGCTCTGTGTGACTTGGTACTAAGGTCCTTACTGGACCACTTCAGCAGCCCGAAGATGACAAGGTGGAATACAAGCAAGTCAAATCCTTTATTTGCTTATACCTAATGCAGAGAATCTTGCAAACCAAAGCTATAACCTGTCTAACCCACCTTTTTTTTAATCTTGTCAAGTAGTAGATTGTGGACTACCTACTACCTACTAACCTACTAGATTTATCCTGAGAGATTCCAGTGTTTGGCTACCCTGAGTCTTTTCCACAAGAGCCTGGATAGCTCAGCAGACTAAAAGCCCTGAGTCCACTAGGAGAAGGGCGGTATATAAATTTAATTAATAATAATAATAATAATAATAATAATAATAATAATAATAATAATAGTGATTAGCACCAGCTGTCTGCAATTACTGTACATTCGAATCTCATCAGGCTCAAGATTGACTCAGCCTTCCATCCTTTCTAAGGTAGGTAAATTGAGGACCCAGTTTGTGGGGGCAATAAGCTGACTTGGAAAGCTCTGTCTTCCCAGTCTACACACATACACACACACACACACACACAGAGTTTCTCCAGATGCACATTCTATCACATTCTCCCAATTCATCTCATGACATCTTTTAATGACCCCTTACAAGGGGGGAGATGAAAGATTCAGATTGATGAACAAATCTAATAGTGCAATGATGCGGAACACTCTCTCCCTCCGTTCAGATTGGCACACTTATTCGTGGCCTTCGGGAACCTGATAAAGACAGAGTCAACCTTTGGGAGAACGAACAGTTACCATTAACACTTACCGCTTTGTGAGCGTTTGTGTTTCTATTGGTTTTTATGTTTACATGTTGTTTTTATGTTGTTAAACCAGTGGGAGTCATTTTTGGCTGAATCCGGTAGTGCACAAACACAAGGAATGAATCAATCAATCAATGTTGTGTGTGAGCTGCCCTGCAGCTTCTTCAAAGAAGGTTAGCAGCGGCTTCTTAATTGAAATGTTATGCTGCACTCGGCTTTAATCACGAGGCGGTTTGAGCAATTGTTTCCACACTTTGAATGGCTTTCCCTCAGAATGTTCATGGCATCTGATCTGAGAAGGACAGAGTTTTCTTCTATGATACACAATGGACATCTTAGACAGGAGATAGGCGGAACTCTAATGAGTCACCATTCCTTCTTTTCTAGAAACAAGTTAGGCAGATGCAACAGTTTTCAGCGCAGGAAAATTGGCAGATAATACAGGTGTGCAGAATCCAGAACATTCTCTTTTGGTGCCCTGGACTGGCGGGAGGGAGTATCTTGAGGACAGTGTGAGAAATTTGTTCCACAATTTTGAATTATTATTTATTAGATTATTTTAATTAGATTTTTATTTGGCCTTCATTAATTTATAAGTAAGCAAACATACATAATACTCCTTCCTCCTATTTTCCCCATAACAACAACCCTGTGAAATGGTTAGGCAGAGTGAAAATAACTGGACCACAGGAACACAGCTGGCTTTCGTGACTAAGACATGACTAGAACTCACAGCTTCCTGGTTTCTAGGCCAGCACCTTATCTTCCCTTCAATTAAACAGAAAAGAAACTGGTTTTCATTCCTCGGTCTCTCTCGGTCTCGGTCTCTTTCTGTGTCTCCCTCTCTCTGTTTCTGTATCTGTCTCTCTGTCTTTGTCTATTTGCCTCTGTCGTTCTGTCTGTCTTTGTCTCTCTGACTCCGTCTCCTTGTCTCTGTCTGTCTGTCTATCTCTCTCTGTCTCTCTCCCTCCCTTTGATTGCTATCACATTATTATATTTTTGTAAGATACCTGGAGCCATTGGGATTGAGTCTATATATTTACTAAAGCAAATGAAACAAATATGTAATTAGTAAATAAATGGAAGTGGAAGGCATAAAGTTAGAGAACTTTGAAATGCTGAGTATGAAAGACCCATCATAAACCATGCTTTATATAGGTCAGGCAAATGAGATGGAAAAGATAATTAAATAGCATGGTACCTTCCTTAAGAGAGAAAGGAACATACAATATTTTGGTCAATATTATAAAATAAAAATAAAGACTCACCTTGTCTGTGATATTAAAAAATCATGATATTCATATATTCAGCTTTCTAGTGCCTGAGGGGGTATGAACCCCTGAGGCCATCCCTGTGCTGTGGAATAAGGTTTAAAACAGGAGTTTTTCAACCTCTGCAATTTTATGATTCTGGGGGTTGAAAAAGGACTTCAACTCCCAGAATTCCCCAAACAGCTGGCCTAGTGTTGAGTCTTTGAAAGGGATGGACTGCAGCTAATAAATATTTGATCAGATACACAAATTCACAGTTTGATCATGCCTAAAGGAATTTGCCATCATTTATTAACTCAGGCAGTATAAACAGCACAGTGTATCCAGAGACACAGAACATTGATAAAAGCTATTCTTTTGGTTTTTCCCCCCTTCCAGCAGCGGTTTTTGTCCAAAGTAGGAGCCTCAGAAGCTTAATTGACTTAACCAATTAAGTCAAGGAAACAAGGAGTGAAACAAAGGAAGATACGACATTGCAAAGGAGAGCCATCCGCCATCATCCAGAGCACCGAGGACAGTATCGTAACACTGGGACATTTGACAAGATGCTTAGTGTACACATAAGCAGAATAGGAGCAAAACTTAAAATCCACAGAGGACCAAAATGCCTTCTCGTATGAAGCAATGAAGCAAGGGTCTGTTTTGATGGTGAATAATTGTTGAGAGGATTTTGTTTTTCTACCCTGAGGCAATAATGAAGAACCTTGGGAGTCTGTTTTTTGTTTCTTGACCTGGCCTACTTCAAAAGGCTGACAGGAACCTTGAGGGCCTCCTGGAGTTTCTCTCCAACCCCTTCTTATACCAAACAAAATCAAGGCTGTGATCCCGTGAGTTAGTCTTTCTCTTGGCTGAGTGATCTCTTCTTCATGAATCACTCCTTCCTTCCCCATTCCCAAGGCCAGGTCTACATTCCTTCATTAGAAAGCCACAGATCACAGAGGTTCTGAGCAGATCTGAGCCATGCATAGAAATACTGGTGCTACCTGTTATCATCTCCATTCCTCAAAGTTTTCTGCGCTTATGAAAAAGGCTTCTGTATTTCTGTCTCAAACTCAGACACTTAGAATTCCGTTAGCATTTCTATTGGTGAATGTTTCCGAAGTTACTTTCTTGCTATGAGGTGATGTAACAGCTGCTTTCCTCCGCCATCAGAAATAGTTTTCCCATTGCCCTACAACTTCCTGATGTTTTTTTTTTTAAAGTTGTGTGTGATATCTTTTCTTGGAATTTAATGAAAGCTTGAGAGGTTCAAATGTCTTGGAAGATGCTGAAAAAAAAGAAGCAAAAACAGGATGCTCACAGGCATATCTTGGTGCCTATAAAATAAATACAATATTGCATTCTAACCATTGCACCACCACGCTTCTTTAGACATGTAAGCATGGACCAGAAGACAATGGCAGTAATAGATGTAGTGGTGCCAAGTGACAGCAACATCAGAAAGAAGGAGCATGAGAAGCTAGAGAAATACCAGGGCCTGAGGGAGGAACAAGAGAGGATTGAAAGGCCAAAGTGATCCCAGTAATAGTAGTAACATTCAGGGCGATGAGCAAGGGAGAAATTCACTTATCTTCCCTACTGGTTTGCAAATGTGTGCATGCCGCATGTGTGCGAATGAAGCAAACGTGCACCGTTGTCCATGCATGTGCAAAGTCTTCTGCGCATGCACAGAGGCTTAAAATGTTGCAAAAAAGCGACATCATGACGTCTGGGCGGGTGGGCGGAGCCTCCCACAGCCATCGCTACCAGTTTGCCTGAGTCGTATAGAACTGGCTGAATTTCACCGCTGGCGGTGACTCCAGTTGAGTGGCTTCAACAGATCCCAGGACCAATATGAGCCTGGATAGCTCAGCAGACTAATGCATTGTAATTAACTCCAGCTGTCTGCAATTACTGTAAGTTCGAATCTCACCAGGCTCAAGGTTAACTCAGCCTTCCATCCTTTCTAAGGTAGGTAAATTGAGGACCCAGTTTGTGGGGGCAATAAGCTGACTTTGTATAAAATATACAAAAGTATGAAGGCTATTGCTTAACGCATTGTAAGCCGCCCTGAGTCTCCAGAGAAGGGCGGCATATAAATCAATTTTAAAAAAAAAATCAGAGCTCTGTATCCAGAAGGGTACAATGCTAGGAACAGCTAACATATTCTGAAGAACCCTCAAACTGGTAGAGGACCGGAAATCAAGGAAGACACAAAACAGGGGTGAGAAGGGGAAGAAATTTATTATTATAATTATTTCACACCACCACCTGTCCCCCCCCCCCAATCTATGCTGCAAGAAGAAAAGCTCGTTCTTTAGCACCAACAGCAATTTATTCCAAAATGTACAAAATGCAAAATGTATTTTTTTAATGGTAGAAGCTGCCATTAAAAAAAAAAGAGAGAGAGAGAGCAGAACTGTTCATTTTAAATGTATTTATGATATGAGTCAGAATATGTGCCCCTCATTAAAGCCCAGACACTTTTAAAGCCTGTGTGTCTCATGCTAATCACTGTTCACAACATCTCACATCTTTTGTATTCTTAGTATCGAAATTTCTCAAATTATACCAGCAGCAACAGCAAGCTCTAGGGCTCCAATGCATGAACTTCTGAATATACCTGTGGGAATTGAATCCTCTAGGCTAAAATATAGACCACATAAATTAGCTGGTAAGCTGTCCTATCGGGACAGCCAGAGTTTTCGTGTGTGTGTGTGTGTGTGTGTGTGTGTGTGTGTGTGTGTGTGTGTGTGTGTGTGTGATTTCCTGAGTCTTTTTTTTCAGGGAAAAGAGGAACATCAAAGACAAAATTAGCAAGGTGGCAGCTTTTCTCCACCCGATCACTTAGTACAACCACAATGACTGATGTTTCCAAAGTTCTCCTTTGGAAGAACATCCCACAATGAGCTATATTAACATAATCCTGCAAAAGGTAGGCAAAGAGGCAAGGGCCATACCATCATGAGTTTACAGCTTCTAAAAGCAGGTGTTTCATACAGAAAGTGGCAAGGAATCTCAGAAGACTTGCAGAGAGGCAGGCACAAAGCTTAGTTGACCCTCTTTGTTAGTTTGCGCGTTTTGATTTATTTAAGCAGAAAGACAAAGAGGAGATCCAAGCTTCAGAATTGGCTGGCAACCATTTCTGGAGTGCAGAAACAAGTAATGTTGCTCTCTCTCTGTCTGTCTCTCTCTGTGTCTCTCTCTTTCCTCCATATACTGTATATCACTGTACATTATCCATCTCTCTCTCTCTCTCTCTCTCTCTCTCTCTCTCTCTCTCTCTCTCTCTCTCTCTCTCTCTCTCCTATCTATATATCTCTATCTATCCTCTCTATTTATTTCTATCTACTTGTCTGTCTGTCTGTCTCTCTCTCTATCTATCTATCTCTATCCATCCATCCATCTATCTATATCTAGCTCTATTTCTTTCTTTCTCTATCCATCCATCCATCCATCCATCTCTCTCTCTCTCTCTCTATCTATCCTTTCTATTTATCTCTATCTATCTGTCTGTCTCTATCTATCTGTCTATCCACCCATCCATCTATATCTATCTATATCTATCCATCTCTATCTTTCCATCTCATCCATCCATCCATCTCTATCTCTATCTCTATCTCTATCGTCTCTGTCTCTCTATATCTATCTATCTATCTATCTATCTATCTATCTATCTATCTATCTATCTCCATCCATATCTATCCATCCATCATCTGTCTGTCTGTCTGTCTGTCTATCTATCTATCTATCTATCTATCTATCTATCTATCTATCTATCGTCTGTCTGTCTATCTATCTATCTATCTATCTATCTATCTATCTATCTATCTATCTATCTATATCTATCTATCTATCATCTATCACTGAAAGCAACCTCCAAGCAATTTTTCCTGCTTCACTTCAAAAGCAGACTTTTGTTCCCCCGTGTCAGCTCCCTAGTGGGCCTTTCCTTTTGTATGACTGCTCTGTAGAGGAAGATCCCCCACTGGGACCGAATTCTAGTACCTTTTAGATCCTCTTCTGATCTTGTTACAATAGTATAATGAGTAAAGTTACCTCTTTTGTCACCCAGATGTTGTTGGCTGGAAACCCAATGGGAACTTGGTTGATTTAATTTCTGGGAGTTTTTTTCCTTTAGGAGTTCCTCCTTTTTCATTGGCTTTCTTTCTTTTCTAATAGTGCAGTTTCACTATGGTAGTTCTGACCTTACAATGATTCACTTAGCAGCTGTTTGAAGTGACAATAGCACTGAAAAAGTGGGATTTACAACCCGTTCTCACATTTATGACTGTCACAGAATCTCCATGGTCACATGATCAAAATTCAGGCACTTGGCAACCAACATGTAATGACAATGGTTGCTATGTCCTGGGGCCATGCAATTGCCATTTGTGACTTTCCCAGCCAGCTTTTGACAAACAAAATCAACGGGAGAAGCTTAATTTGTTTAACTCTGCATGACTCACTTAACAACTTCTTTGCTTAGTGATAGAAATTCTGGTCCAATTGCGATCATAAATAAAGGACCACCTGTATTTCTACAGGTTCTCCACTCGGTGGGTAGATGGTTTTCATGCTCACCTTTCAAATAGTGAACACCTTCCACTTTTGATACTTTAATCTTATAAATGTAATTTAACTATATATCACACCTCCAAATCAGTGTTGACTTCTGAGCTTGACCTGGACTGGTCCCTGCAGTTTTCTTGGCAAGACTTTGAGAAGTGTTTTGTCCTTGCCTTCTTCCAAGGGCGGAGAGAGAGTGATAGTGACCCAAGGTCACCCAGTTGATGTGACTGAAATTAGTGTTGTAGTTTAAGACACCAAGGTATAAACCAGGTTGGGCAGTAGGAAAATTATTCAGTAGGAACACATGATAGCCTGAAGATTAGACTGAACATCTGGCAAGTTCTTGCAAAAGTGCATTAGTCAAGTCAGAATTTTCTTAAATTGGTTTAGAGACAAGCCAGCATGGGCAGAGTGTGGGATCAGAATAAGTGAGGGAAGTAAGACCACGTCTGGAATACTGCATCCAGTTTTGGTCACCACGTTACAAAAAAGATGTTGAAATTTTGGAAAGAGTACAGAGAAGAGCAACTAAGATGATTAAAGGCCTGGAGACTAAAACATATGAAGAACGGTTGCAGGAATTGGGCATGGCTAGTCTAGAGAAAAGAAGGACTAGGGGGGACACGATAGCAGTATTCCAGGATTTGAGATTATTTTCCAAAGCACCAGAAGGCAAGACAAGAAACAATGGATGGAAACTAATCAAGGAGAGAAGCAACCTGGAATTAAGGAGAAACTATCTAACAGTGACAACAATTACCCAGAGGAACAGCTTGCCTTCAGAAGTTGTGGGTGTGTCATCACTGGAACTCTTTAAGAAGGGACTGGACAGGGGGTTGGACAGTGGGTTGGACTAGAAGATCTCCAAGGTCCCTTCCAGCTCTATAAGGATAAGGATATAATAAGGATATGCTCAAAGACCTGAACAAAGATGTAGATATCCTTGACAATAACTTAGAACCATAGTAAAAACACAGAACAGATGAGTACAGAATGTTCAACTGAACTTATGGTGGGGCTGTTATGTAGAAGAGGGAGATAGACTCCATATCATAACTATTTATATACAGGAAGCTATATATTGTGGAAAGAATCAATCACTATTTTATTGATCAAATAAGGGTAGTCCTTAAAGCTAGTCCTCTTTCTCTTTAGTCTGTGCATGCTATCCATGCAAACAGCCATTACTCAGATAGTGGCCTGTGAAGGCAGAGTTGTTTAGTATGGCAGACAGATTGTTAGCACGGCTTTGATTGTTCCTGCTACAAGATGTTGGATTGCATTTAATTTCCTGCTCTCTTTTTTTAGATATTTATGTATTGTTTTAACAGCTTTTCCTTTTTGTCGGCTGCTTTGTATAACTCTGGCAGAAAGCCAGCAGCCATCAAAACAGCATGCATCTCGTCTCCTTGCACGTGACTCTCAGAAAGCTCTTCAGACCCACTGGCATGACTAAGTGACAGAACTATAACTCAGGAAGTCCAACGTTTAAATTACACAGTGGTTCGGAACATAAGAAACATCTTTAAGGAGAAGCACAAGCCATGTTGTTTTCTAAGAGTATTAAAGATGGCTTAACCAAAAACTGGGCATTGTTCTGGTTCAATGAGATAATGGCTAAGACAGAGCACCCTACGATATGCCATGGTGATTGTCACCCCTTCAATATAGGTCCGTCAAGAAGCGGACCCTGCAGGGATTACAGGACTGCTGTGTTATTGTTGTGGAGTCTACCAACAGAGTCTTGAAAGTTTGTCCAAGATTTGTATAAGGGTCTCTGCCCTTCGTTTTAATATAAGGATTCTTTGTTTTCCTTCCTGAATGGATACACCTCACAGTATAGAAGATAACTGTTATGTACCCAGTGCTTTACATACCATCCTAATAGGCAGTTGCTCTGGGTTAACTCCATCCTACGAGACTTTGCAAGGTGACATAGCCATGTAAACAAGTCTTAAAGAAGTAAAATAAATAAAAGTCTTAACATTTGTAAAGGGGCATACAACCTTTGCCTCCCTCCAAAATCCTTGCACTTGTTGTGATTAGGTGCGGTCTCAGTGTAGTTGTTCTTTTTCTGGATTCCAAGGTCTGCTCTTTAAGCGCTCTAGCAGAGCTTTGAAGCCAAACTCCAGGTAAGAAACTTACCAAGATAGGATTGTAGCTTGTGATCCTAGTAATTGACCGATAGCCCACTTTAGCAATAGCAATAGCATTTAGACTTATATACTGCTTCACAGTGCTTTACAGCCCTCCCTAAGCAGTTTTACAGAGTCAGCATATCGCCCCCAACAATCTGGGTCCTCATTTTACCAATCTCGGAAGGATGGAAGGCTGAATCAACCTTGAGCCTTTGATGAGAGTTCAAATGAGAGATTTGAACTGCCAAATTGCAGTCAGCCGGCAGTCAGCAGAAGTAGCCTGCAGTACTGCACTCTAACCACTGCGCCACCACGGCTCATTTACCTGCTGTAGTTGTAATAGTTGTAAATTCCCAGATGTCTCCTCCTGCTTCCTCATCTGCTTGCGTTTTTCTTATTTCCTTTTCTCTTCCATATCCACATATACTCTTTGTTAGCATGTAAGCCAAGGGCCCAGGTGGGAGGAGGCTGGCATGTTCCTGAAAATGCCCAGGTGCAGCTGAACCAGACAGCTGAAACACCGGCATGGATACTTTATGAGTAAACTGTGAGTGAGGAAATGAATGAATGAATGAATGAATGAATGAATGAATGAATGAATGAATGAATGAATGAATTGCCTCTCAAGTATCTGGGGCTGTCAAATGTTCAGCCTTTTGGGAAAAGGCATGAGCTGAGCGAAATCTTGGGGAAATGGAAGTGAGGAGCATTTCTGCCTGGCTGCAGCTGTTTTTTCCAAAAGCAACTCCTCACACTTAACGCTAATCAAAATCAAGTCAGGGTTATATTGAGATTCTTCCTGGTGTCTCTGAACTCTATCACTCCTCCACTTAAGGAACCAGAATCCCATGCTGGCAGGAGGATTCTGGGAATTGAAGTCCACCCACCTGCCAAGACAGAGAAATGCTATCATAAAGGATCTCTCATACATTCCACACCCCCCCCCCCAAATCAACTTTAGTTTCCCTGCAATTACAATTGGATTAAAACACTTTGCCTTAATGACCCATGGTTTGGTTACAAGAAGCCAAACCACAATATAGTTTAATGTGTCATGCAAAAGCAGTTACTGTATCCCGGTCTTTTTTCCGCTACTTGCAATGGGAGGATAATTATATTGATCTGTAGCCACTTTAAAGGTACGGGAATTGCAAGGCTTAGAGATAATATAGATGATGCATTATAAAAATTAGCATATATTTTTTTTTACTTTAACATTTTAGAGCAGCGGTGTCAAACTTGATTTCATTGAGGACCGAATTAGCATCGTGCTGGGGGGGGGAGGGACATGGCTAGGGGTGGTCACTGCCGACTGGGCATGGCCTGAGGGCATGGCCAGCTTAACATTGCTCACATGGGAGGCTCCTGTGGAGGCTGGGTGGGGTTGGGGAAGGAATCCAGGGGTCTCCGGCAGGTGGGGCAGGATCTAAGGCTTGCCATGGTCCAGCTCAGATGGACACCACCAGGTTGCAGATCAGCACCTGGTCAGCCTAGGCCAGGCTGAGGTCCCGCAGGCCCGTCCTTCACTGTTTCTCGGACAGCCCCACAGGCCAGCTCTAACCACCTCGTGAGCCCACGGTCTTGAGTTCAACACCCGTTTTAGAGCACACCTGCAAGAAAAGGTTATATTTTACATTTTGCTCAGAAAGGCGATCGGTGTTCTGTAAGGACTGGCTGTACTCAGCTCCCATTAGATTATTTTTGGGATTCTTCCTTTCAAGTTCTTCTCCTACAGATCCTTTGTACTTCTGCCATCTTGCCAATGGTGTTTTCCCCTGTCTAGATAATGCTGTATTAGTTCCATAACAATTGACACTCATTATACGAACATCAAGAAATAGACATTTTGCATAATGAGCCATTTTGCATAATGGTATATATGTGTGTGTTGATACATACTAAACCCACATTTATTCTTTTTATGAGTCAATGTGTCTGAAACTTTTGAGTGCTAAATTCAACACAAACATCTTGAACTTGGAAGTGCGGAGAAAGAACACTTAATTAATATGCAGTTTTATTTTATTGCTCCCTGGTTTCCAAGGCATCAACATATATTGCTATTGTCTGGGAGAGCTTTTTTTCCCCCCCAGACATGAATGTGAAAAAGCCCAATGCATTTTTGTTCATTATGGGTCTATTAGAAGCATTTGACCTGCCATGTCTTTTCTGTGGCAAGCAGCTGTACTGACAGCAGATGGCAATTGGTAGGATTCAGTGTTACTGTGCCAAGGATCACATTGTTTGAAGAGACATCAGGTTCTGTACTTCAGATAATTATGCAGAGGAAAAAAAAATAAGTATTTATTGGTTTATGGGGGTGGGGGTGAAGTTTCCTATGGACGTTTTAATTGTATGTGCATTTTATTGAGTTGTGACCTGAAGGACGTTGCTGTGCTTTATGGCAGTATGCAAGCAAAATAGATAAATAGCATAGTTGTTAGTCTTCCAATGGTGTCAATGTTTTTATCTGTTTTGTCAAATCAAAAGATTAAGGTCATATCTGGACATGCTGTTGCTGGTCCTGTAATGGTACATGAGAATGGCCTTGGGAGAAAGGAGGCAGAACCTGTCATTGCTGATGGCAAAAGCATCTCAAAAGGGACCCTAGTTTTGGGGAGAGTAAAAATGAGGGACAGAGAGTAAAAGAGGGGGGTGGGAGGGGTGTTTTCATGCTTGCAAGATTAATATCAACCTTGAAGTGTGATCCAGAGAAGCTCTATCTTCACTCTAAGGATGTAGTAAAAGAATCTTGCAAGTCCCGTCTCTCATTTTTACTCTCCCCAAAACTAGGGAGGGTCCCTTCTGAAATGCTTTCACCACCCTTCTTCTTTCAAATTCAAATTTCATTTTTTGAAATCAATGTCTAGTCTGCAGCCCTTCCTTCCGTCTCCAAGGTCATTCCCACATACCATTATAGCTCCTGTCCTGGACTTATGCTGGTTTGATTCTAAATTGACCTAAGGGAATCCTGTTTGGACTGCCCCACTGTGGCAACTGTTTGCAAGGCATTGTGTCTGAAGTGCTTGCTATCACACCCTCCCACTGGACATTCCCCTGCTGCTGTGCCCTTCTAGTTTTCTATTCTAGGAACTAAATAGCTAATTGCTTTTCTTGCTGAAGCCAGATTTAGTAAATGTGGGTGCCATTATATGTGTATGGATCAGGGGTGGGTTCTACTTACCTTTACTACCAGTTTGCATCGTGCGTGCGTGCTTCTGCGCATGCGCAAATCACCTATGATGACGTCCGGATCAATGGGTGGAGCCTCCTGCCGGTTTTACTACTGGTTCTTGCGAACCGGTCTGAACCAGGGGCAACCCACCACTGGTAAGGTTGTTCATGGGTGCAAGTGTATACCTGTGTGTGTGCATCCACGCACCGACACAAAGTTAAATTTATATATGCAAATTTATAATGCATTCACACACACATATTTTTATATGCACATGCATACACTTGCACATATACACTTTCAGTTCAATTCACATCCATACACACACGCACACACACACGCACGCAGAGGCAGAATTACCAGCTTTTAAGAAAGTACTTCCTTACCATCTTCTAGATCTCTCAACAGTAGCATCGATGAGATAATGGTGATCAAAATCTGCAAGATAATGACATGATGGATTGACTTGAATGTACTCTATGGTACATTCAATGACATTACATGTATTCTATTCATTCGTTCATGAAATTTATATAGCTGCCTATCTCACAAAAAATGACTCTGGACTGCATGCAACAATGCTAAAAAAAACCCTAATAGATCACAAATAACAACTATTATTATGATTTGTCTCACTGACACCCATATTGAGACAGGATTTGACCTTTTTTAATCTGCCTTTCGAGTCCTTCCCAAGGATCTGGGATAGGCGGATGTTGTTTGATGGTACTAAACATATCATTGCAGGATGTAAACTGTTCTGAGTAAAGCTGCCTTTTGTAATTGACTGATAGAGATTTTGTCATTGCCAATGGTGTTTATTAAACACATTCATTAAACTAGACATGCCAAATTCCTGCTGGGACCGGACCTGGGATCTGGTGGGACAGGAAGAAGTAATTGGGGAGAAGTAAAAGGGGTAGGGTTTTTTATTGTAATATTGTGCCTCCCATCTTCCAGATTTTGTCTCTTTTTCAGTCTCCCTCTCTGTCATACACACACACACCTTGAAGGACACCTACATCAGTGACAGCTTCTAAAAGTAATACAATAGCATAATAGTTCTCATGCTTGCTTAAAATTGCAGGTTTGAAACCCTACAGAATTTTTTAATCCCTATGTTTCCTTCCCCAAGCTCCCTCATTTTCCGCTGGGCTTAAAAATCAAAATAAGTCTACCGGTGCACCTTCATCTTTCTGTCGGTCCTTCAAACGAGAAGGAGGAAAACTGCCTTTGGAAAGTAGAGCAGGGAACATGCCCAGAAGTGTCATTTGCAGTGAGCAATGGATGGATTCAAAGCAACGTCATCCATTCTTGCCCACTGCAAATGCTTGCTGGTCTGTGAATAGCAACACAGATAAGTCCTTAATGTTTAAGAACCTTGTCTGCAGGCTTTCGTTTGCCCTCCTTATCATCCAAGATGAGAAATTAACAATTAGGAATAATTAGGAATAGGGAATTGCTGCTCATTAGTTCTACAACTGAGGCTGCAATCCTTATAAACATTTACACGGCAATAAGACTTACCAACCTCAGTGGGACCTGCTGCTTCAGAAGGATGGGATGGGGGATGGAGTTGAATTTGCTGCCCTAATGGCTTCATTCAACATTACGATGCTATGAATAATGTACAGGATTACACTGCAAAAGAAAAGGCCAAGAAGATCTCGGAAACCGAATGATGCTATCATGAGAGAGAGCACAGGATTTGTTATTTGTTCTGCACCCATTGTTGTTTATGGAAACTTGGCTTTTTGATATAATATAATACATTATTCAGCAAACTATACTTGTAGCTTTGACAGGGATCCTGCTTCCGATGTAGCTTATTGTTTATCTACCTTGGTGTTGTAGGGGGAGAATCCTTTGTCAGAATATCTTGCGCTGAGGCACACTTTCGGTGAGAAACAGGTGCTTTCTTTCTCCTTTTGACCACGTTCTCAGCAGGATACTTTTTAATACGTCAATGAAAAGCAGAGGTGAAGAACCAATTTGGTTTTTTCATTTGAACTTTTAGTCAATGACTTTTAGTCAAGAACCGTGATGGTGCAATGGTTAGAATGCAATATTGCAAGCTGACTCTGCTCACTCCAGGAATTCGATCCTGACCAGCTCAAGGTGGACTCAGCCTTCCGTCCTTCTGAGGTAAAATAAAAATCCAGATTGTTGGGAGCAATATGTTGAGTCTGTAAACCACTGAGAGAGGGCTTAAAAGCACTATGATGCAATATATAAGTCAAAGTGTTATTGCTGTTGCTATTACTAATGATGACTTCTGACAACTGCCTGGCAACTCCCTACAGTTTTCTTGAAATGATTTTCAGAATCAATTTGTCATTGCCTTCTTCCTAGTGCTGAGACAGAGTGATTGGCCCAATGTCACCCAGCTGGCTTCAGCCTAAGGTGGGACTGGAATTCATGTTCTTCCAGTTTCTATCATGATGCTTTAACTATTACACCATACTGGGTCAGATGGCTCATTTGAAAATAGCATAATTATTATACCACATTATTTGGATGTAACTTTCATTATTTATTTTACTTATTTACAAGCACTAATGTGCTACTCCAGAGGCTCTAAGTGGTTTACAGACCACTGTAATAGTGGTCTGTAAACCAGCTCTAAGTGGTTTACAGACCACTTTTATAATCAGGTTAAAAATCAATCAGAACAACATAACAATGATTAAACAACAAACACAGAAACCTTGATCCTCAATTAACATTCAAAACATTGAAAGGAAGAATAAAAAGCCATGAATGTACAACTCATGCCCAATCTATTCACAAGGCTCTCTGGAAAAGATGTTTTAATGGCCTTCCTAATTTTAGGAGGTATGCCGTTCCAAAGAAAGGAGGCCATCATTGAGAAGGCACATCTTACCTGGACCTCAATGAGAAGGGACATTTTTAATCCTGGTTAATTGGGGGTTGGAAGCAATTATTTTGATTTGCTCCTGCTGTCACTCTACTTGGGGTTCCAAAAACTGTGGCCTGTAATATAACCACAGACACTGAATGTATCACAACAGGATACTCTCAGGTGTTTTTCCCAGAGCTTGTACAGGATCTTGTTTGGCTATTCCGTCCCTCTCCTTTTGAAAAAGTAATCTCATTACAAACTCATTGCAAAGGCAGCAATCCAGACATTTGATCCAAATCAGCCTCTCTTTTGATGCATCATGGCTTTTCATGTAGAACTCCAGAATGCTAAGATCTCACCAATCATGGCCTTTGTAGAACACAGGAACCATCCTGCCTTCTTTTCGATTTTTCCTCTTTGCTATTGAACATGAGGTGCTTTGAGTCGAGGTGGTGCAGTGGTTAGAGTGCTGTACTGTGGCTACTTCAGCTGACTGCTAGTTCAAGCAGATCAGCAGATCAAATCTCACCGGCTCAAGGTTGACTCAGCCTTCCATCCTTCCAAGGTGGGTAAAATGAGGACTCAGATTGTTGGGGGCAAAATGCTATTTAGTATACTGTTGATTGTTGTAAGCCACCCAGTGTCCTCGGAGAGTGGGCGGCATAGAAACATGATTAATAAAAAAAAACTCTCTGAAATGAACTCTCCACTTCTGAAATGTTTGAGTTCAAAAACATGAAGACCCTCTCTTACAGGACTGTGATGTCCCATCTAATGGCAAATGGCCATCCTGTACTATCGTGTAAATTCTTGTCTTAACTTTTACCAGGCTAGATAATGGAAAATATTCCTACCTATTAAAAGGCATGGGCAGCAGTCAGCTGAAGGTCTTGGAGCACACTCTATACCAACATATTCTTCTTTAACATTTTATACCGAGGCATTCCTTTCTTGACCCTACATCAGATAGTAGCATGTCTCTGTCTCCACTGTTCATTTCTTACTACTGTCTGGCTATGAGAACTCAGGTCAATGTATCTTTTGAATTATTAACTACTATCCTCCATTGAGAATTGTACTTGCCTCTCCCCTAAGGTTAGCTTGTCTTTACCCATACATGCAAATGATGCCCAGAGACCACAAAGAAAGTGAAAGGTTACCCATAGTTGAGCTTCTTAGAATTAATCTCTGCATTCACATAATCAAATCTCCTTGTCTTTTTCAGGGGGTTAAATTCTGGATTTCCAGAATACAGATAGACACTCAGAGAAGCACATTTCTACTATACAATAAACAACCTGGCATTTGTGTGAACCCAATTATTGTGATTTGTAAACCATGGAGTCATTCATCATTGTGGCTTATCAATGAAGAATCACAGTAATCTATAAACCTGAAGAATTATATTCAGCGTGGCTCTGGTTGCATGTTTATCATGCTGCTGTTCTGTTCACCATGGCACGTAACTGAAGCCTGAATGGTTCTTCAATATTTCGGAATGAATCATATATTATTTTGGTTAAAGTAAGTTGTGCATGCGTGCTGTATCCAACCACAGCAAATTAACTGTCCCGATACACCATTTCTATCTTCTACATCTCCCTCTTCCCTGCTTACTTTGGACAAGAGCAGCTTTTTGCAAACTTCTCTGGGAACAATGAGGATTGTAATCCAATGTAATCTTGTAATCCAATATATTTGGAGAAGCAATTTGTGATGGAATGTTGCCCAGATTCTCAGGAGGGAAGGACTGCATTCCAGAAGAGCAAGAGACAGCACAGTTTAGTTTGTGTGAGAAAAAGAGGGTGAAGACTGCTCCTCCTTAACGATTCCCAGAGTACCAGTATATGTTTTATAATACAAGTGGTCTGCTTTAGTTTGGCAAGATTTTTGTTTATAGGTATGGAACAATAAAGGAAACTGCTTAGAACAGTCTCAAACATGACCTTGTTGGTTTATTGCTGATACATCTTGGGAACATAATGCAAAGTCAAAGGTAGTTGAAGACATTTTCAATGGAAATATATTCAAACAGAAGAAAAGAGAAAAAGCCTACACAAGATAAAGGTTGTTACTGATAACATAACCATAAGCTTACAATAGCAATACAGTACAGAATACAGAGTTGGAAGGGACCTTGGAGATCTTCTAGTCCAACCCCCTACTCAAGCAGGAAACCCTATACCATTTCAGACAAGTCTCTTCTTAAAAGCCTCCAAAGATGAAATTCTTCCAACTTCTGAAGGCAAGCTGTTCCACTGGTTAATTGTTCTCACTGTTAGAACATTTCTCCTTAATTCTAAGTTACTTCTCTCCTTGATTAGTTTCCATCCATTGTTTCTTGTCTTGCCTTCTAATGCTTTGGAGAATAGGTTGACTCTTTCTTCTTTGTGGCAGCCCCTCAACTATTGGGACACTACTATCATGTCATCCGTAGTCCTTTTTTCCTCTAGACTAGCCATACCCAATCAGTGTTCTACTCATACTAATATATATAAATATAAAAATGTTACAATTATAATACAGGTTAGCCCATTTCTTAATCTTCTTTTAACTGAGTATTTATGGCTGCTAAGTTATTTTAAGTTGTTTCTTTTGCTTTTACATTTGATTGGTTTTTATTCATTGGGTTTATGAGCCACAGTGGCACAGTGGTTAGAATGCAGTACTGCAGGCTACTTCTGATCTGCAGTTTGGTGGTTCGATCCCAACCGGCTCAAGGTTGATTCAGCCTTCCATCCTGTCGAGGTCGATAAAATGAGAAACCAGATTGTTGGGGGCATATGCTGACTCTGTAAACTGCTTAGAGAGGGCTGTAAAGCACTGTGAAGCGGTATGTAAGTCCTAAGTCCTATTGCTATTGCTACTATGTTTGTGCTCTGTTTTTCATTGTTAGCTGTTTTTTACCCATATATAGGAGATATGTGGCCCTAGCAATTTAAATAAATAAATAGATCCCAGGAAGCTGTTTCTGATAGCCAATTCTAACAAAATAAAGTCCATTGACTCATGAAAAGTCCGAAGTGACCAAACGACTGACCGCAACTTGGAAAAAGGCTGATCTAGAAAAATTTGTGTGGTTTTTGACATTTTCATTGAAAAAGGCATCTCAGCGGTACAATGCAAGCTGCGCCCTGTTAAGCTCACGGTCAAAAACTACAAAAGAGGTGAAGGTTACCTCATAATGCTTGTTTCCAGCATTGCTGCTCCCTCCTCCCACTGATGTCTTTGCAGTCTATATATTAGATTCTAGTTAAAGGAAGTAGCGTATAATTCAGTTAATACAAGGACCTGAACGCTCAGTCAGTATTCAAGATTGACAGGCAATATAGGGAGATGGATTAATAGGCAGTCTATCATGCCTTGCCAAGAACGTCCTATAAGCAAGCCTTAAAAGGACGGGAGTATCTCTTTCCTGCTTTCAGAGGCACAGTTAGCATCCCCTGAGAGAAATTTAATTGAGTTCTTTCACTGATGAAGACTGCAGAGGAATCCTAGAGGAAACGGCTTGCTACTTGCTCCCTGCCCTAATAAAGAGGCCATCTCATTCTGCATAAACTGCCATTTGAATCAGCTAAAATCTTTGTTCAGTGCAGCAGCTTCATCTTTAGGAGAAGACATAAATCATAACAGTGAATTTCCCTATTGGAAGAATTTGCAAGGAGCCTTAATCTGTTAGCTTTGCACTTTCATAGATTAGTAAAGAAAAGTCCCCAGTGTTGAGGATTTCTTGGCTCAACACAATGTCTGTAGTAGGGCTCTTTCCCTGCTCATCCGTAACTTCCAATAATATTTCTGGTGAATCTTCCCTTCCAGCTTTTCTTAACCATCGTTCTATGGCGCAGATGGGTTTTTTTTTAATTACCATCTATCATTCCAATAGTCATTTTAAACCTCAGATATTTTATAAGCCACATTTTGTGATGATTTTCCTGATGGCTCCTTGTCCTTCTTGTTTTGCAATAGCAGATAGTCGATAAGAGGAGAAAAATAAAATAGGATTTGAACACTGTAATAATTTAGCTTGTAGCTAAAGATAATATTAAACATCTCAGGAGATTTAATTGCCAAGAGACTCTGCTTTACAACTGACAAAAATCATGCGTACTAAACACAGTGGCCCTGTTCACCCAGGACACTTAACTAGGATAGTACAGATGCTATTTTTCAAGCAAGATCTGTTTTTAGATTCAAGTCCTCACTTGACCTTGGATCTAACTAGGTGACTCTGGGACAGCCACATTCTCTCAGCTTAACCTAAGATTGCTGAGAAAATTTTTTAAAAATGGGATCAACCCTGTATAACTACCTTGAACTCTTAGAAAAAAAGGCAGTATGTAAATCCTGTAAGAAATTAATGTGTGTGCATGGTTTAAGTAAGTGTCTGTTTTGAGTATGTGTGTCTGAACATATAGTGATCTCTTCATTGTGTGTATATGTTTTTAACCTGCTGTGTTATTTCAATTATATTTATTCACTCAGGCTAAATGTTAAATATGTAGCTTTACTCCTTTGTTTCATAACTGAACTCAGTTTTTGAACATACACAGTTCATGCCTCACAAAAGCATAGACAACTTATGGCAGTCGGAGATTTTCTGCTGAAGATAGGAAGTCTTGTGTGTGTTGCAGCGTATTAGCAGTATAGAAAAAATAGACTGGGATGATGATGATGATGCGTCACCCAGTTGTTTAGACTGGATGTGGCCTTTTTTTCTGTCTCTGACTCATGGACCTGGGATAGGCAGATGTTTGATGGTATTAAAGATACTGCCGGAGGATGTAAGCTCCAAGTAATGCTGCCTTTTGCAATTGACTGATGTTGATGTTGATTTTGCCAATGCTGATGGTATTCAAGTGATCCTCCAGATGTTTTGGGAGTGCCCCAAATGGAAGGGTGGAAACAAATGGTTGAACATAGCATTAAATAAAATCTCTTGCTATGATATTTAGTGGTAAGAAGTATTAAATTTTATCTCTAATTCTGATTTTGTTTAGATTGAGTTTAGAGAAAGATTGGCTCCACTGTGGCATATAATTTTTCAGATCTAGTTCTTAATCTCTTATTCTGTTGGATCTATTTCTTCAAAGTTGGAGATGGTTAAGCCTCCACTAACTCTGTGTGTGATCAGGCCTCTAGATGCTTTAAAGTCTATCCCCCCCCCCAAAAAAAAATTGAAAAATAAAAAAGACACTACAGGAAGTGTAAACCTCTAAGCCACTTTTTTGAAAATCAAACATTATTGTTCCCCAACTATCCGGAGAATCTGTGATGGTGTGCTACCAATATTGTGTTCCCCTGGAGTGGACGCTCACTGACTCAGTCATGTCCTACAGACATCCTATCTACTATCATCACTATTCATCATAGTAGCAGAAATTTCTTGAAGAAAATCAGCTAGAACTCAAAGGATCAATCAAAATCTGAACTCAAAAAGTGGACCTCTTCTTCCAATAACAGACAATAAAATGTCTACACTGTTGGAAACATTCCCCAGTGTGAGTCTTTTGGAAACATTATTGAGGTGCTAACTAAATTTTCTCCATCACCTTTTTTTGCTTTGGTTTAATTTCAATTTATAGCATTTAATCTCTGGTTTCATTGCATATTTGCTCCATTAAAAGGGCTCCGGTTCCTTGTTTACTTGTCCCTAGTATTAAAATCACACATCCCAAAAAAGTTTGCCCACTGTGGACAAAATCAATTCGTGCTATACTCTTGTGATTACGGTGTGGGAACATAAATTCAGAGAGATAATTGCCAACCATCAATCGATAATCCTAAACCTAATCCATTTGGCAGGGAAAAAAGCATGAGGCAGCCAAAATAAGCAGATGTCATCCATTGGTGCATGAAGTTCAGGGGTGAGTAAAAACTTGCAGAAAAGAAAAGAAAAGAAAAAAGAAAAGAAAAGAAAAGAAAAGAAAAGAAAAGAAAAGAAAAGAAAAGAAAGTGCAAAGAGAGAAAGCTTCCGTGATTCATGATGCTGCTCACTACCCAGAAAGTCCGACATGGCATGAAGCCTGGTTACTTGTGGGACCACTGCCTTCCAACCAGTATCTACCCAGGGTTGGCAGGTTACATTGATTAAAGAGGCCACCTATCAGGATTTTAGAACTGTGACTTCTCTGAAGCAGTGCCAAATGAGTCTTCCTCACCCTTCAAATTTGAGCAGCTGTCACTCTAACAGTATTTGGAAGGGCCTTAAGGACCTCCTGTTCACCTAGGCCAGAGGTCAGCAACCTGTGGCTCTGGGGCCGCATGTGGCTCTTTCACCCCTCTGCTGCATCTCCCTGTCCCTCAATATGCATCGCAACCGCCAATGTGTGACACCCATCAGCATGCGATGTATTGAGCATTTCAATCCCTGATAGTTCAACCATGGATACATCCAAGAAAAGGAAAGTTTCAGAAGAAAACAGAACATTTAATTCAACTACATATGCTAGTTTTGTGGCCGCTCAAGAAATAGTCAGGCACGGGAAGGGTTTTGTGGCTCCCAGTGTTTTCTTTTCTGTGGGTCCAAATGGCTCTTTGAGTGTTTAAGGTTGCAGACCCCTGACCTAGGCCTTGAAGAGGACAACTGATGGGCCTTTTTTCCTCTCTGTTTCCCACTTATGTTTTTTTTTCTTTGCCATTATGGCTGCTTTCCTTTGTGCTGTTTTCATGTTTTGCATTGTTCTGTGGTTTTTTTAATGTTTTAACAATTGTAAACTGCCTAGAGTCCCTGTGAGTCAGGCAGCACATATTTTTAAGAGATTATTATGGTTGGTCGCACAGTCATCCATATGTTAAGACTGAATTTGGCATGTTTGTGCATTTATCAAGTCCTTCCCAAGGATTTGGGATAATTGCAAAAGGATTTAATTAGAGATATTTTTGCAATTGAGCAGTTTACTTGGAACAGCCAACTTTCGGCGACAATATCTCTAATCTGTTTCAAGGTGCTGGTGCTTACCTATAAAGCCCTACGTGGCTTAGGCCCGGGGTACTTACAGGACCATCTCTTGCCTTCCTCCCACCTTCCGGTGTGCTCCCACAGAGAGGGCCTCCTCCAGGTGCCATCAGCCAAACAATGTCGGCTGGCGGCCCCCAGGGGGAGGGCTTTCTCTGTCGGAGCCCCGACCCTCTGGAATAGTTTGCCCGCCGACCTCAGGACAGCCCTCGACCTCCTCTACTTTTGCCACAGACTAAAGACGTGGCCTTTCCAACCATAATCTGATCGAGGGGTTGTATAGTTTTACAATTTTTAGAATGGTTTTAATGGCAATTTTAATTTATTTTAATTTGTTTGACTGTGATTTGTATTGATGATTGTTCTATGTAAGCCGCCCTGAGTCCTCAGGAGAATGGCAGCATATAAATCACAATAATAAATAAATAAATAAATAATATTATAAAACCCTTTTGCAATTGACTGATATAATATTGAAAATACATTATTGTCTTAGATTAATAATTATAATTAATAATAATATTATTGTCATTATTGCCTACGGATGTCTAACTATGTAGCAGGGCTATATTGCTATTATCCTTCTCATCTTTCCTATTACCTATGCCTATTGGTGTCTTATGACTATCACTTTGTTGGTTGTATCTTATGATTTATAATTTATCATTGTATGTATACTGAGAGTTTATGAACCAGAGACAAATTCCTTGTGTGTCTAATCACACCTGGCCAATAAAGAATATTCTATTCTATTGATATTAATATTATTAATTGTTATCCTCAAAGGTCAATGATGAGACATATTTCCATGGCTAGCATCGGGATCTAGCATATCTATGGCTATCAATGGGCAAGTTGTTTTCATGAATGTTGCTGTCCTGATTCCTTCTTCTAAGAGTGATCTAGAATAGGAAAAAATATAGTCACCTGCCTTCATTCATTCACGATGATCTTTTTCTTTGGATCTTTGGGGCTGCCATATTTAGTGCATAGGCCTACTGTGGAAAACCTGGAGTGGGGTTGCAGGGACTGGGTAGAGATAGATAGCCATAACAACGTTCTTTTCTCTGGGAGTCAAAGGCGTTCAGCCTGCACCATCCCAATATCTCCAGTTGGGATGGTGGATTGATAGAACTATGTGATGGGCATGTGGGTGCAGGGGAAGGGACTTTGACTTTCCTTTGGGTGGGGAAAATGTGGGGGGGCTTTCAGATTTGGGTTTTCCCAGATGTAACACACATAATAAAATGGAACTTTGAGGAATTGCTTGGCTTGGAGTCTTACTGGGTTGGGGATGTTACTTGGAACCCTGACACATGATTCAAGTGAATGGATGTTCAACATTGTTAAGTCTAAGGAATACTCTATCTTGCCCAGTATCCCAAAAGCTTATGTGAAAAAGTTCTTATAACAATTTCTGTTACTCACTTAGTTAAAAAAATGCCTGAGCTGACTAGCTCCCCCCCCCCCAACTCAGTTATACACTGTGAAGTAAGCTATGAAATATACACTTGATCTGGGAAGAACATTATAGTAATGTGCCAATAAACTGTGATTCTGTTGTCTTGATTTGATTTTCTTTCCTTGGTACTGTGTTTCTCAAATCAAAACTGCCTAAAGGATTATGAAAGATTAGAACTCTTGCCTAGGTTTCCACTTGCTCCAAAAATAGAAGGCATTTTAAGTGTTAAGAGCCTGGGGTCAAAAGAATTTTGGAGAATGTGTGTGTTTTATAGATATTAGCAAAACCTTTACTGCAGTAGTAATAAAAATGGAAGTAAAAATGTATTTTGAGAAGGAGAGATTCTAATTAACTTAATATAAATGCCAAAGGCCAAATTCTCCTATAGGTTACTTCTATCTTAGGGTATCTAAACTTATTGTATGAAATACAGATGCCCGTTTTTTTCCCTAACAAGCTATGGTTATCATTTGCACAAGCTATAGTATTGCTCTGAGCTTTAAAAGCCAATCTTTTTAAAATAGAAAAAGAAAGGGAGAAATCGTGAAATCGAAGGGGTGGAATATTATTTGGACATTAATATACATTTTGCTCAGTGGTTGGAGCTAACATATGCATTGCTTTGTTTTCTTTGACTATTTACAATATATTCCAGAAGAAAGCATCTTAGATCAAGGACAAGGGACAATAAGGTATGGTAGATTCCCACTTTCAATGCTCCTGTCAACCCTGAAGCTGACTTGACTGAAGCCATTTTGACCGGTTCAGTGTTGCCATACTGGAGCTGAGGGATAAGGAAGGGGGATTTGAGATAAAGAGGATTCTGTAGCCAAAACAAAATATTTTCTCTTGGGAACCAAGGATATTCTCCCACCTGTTTGGAGGAAGGCGGAGTGATGCTACCCATTTGCCTGACCGCAATGTGATTGGACCATGTGACTGATTGTTTTGAAAAAGTAGAAACTCTTTTACTTTTAATTAGTGAAAACCGTGGGAGTTTTCAGAGTCGGTTTTCACCAGATATGTGCCAATATATTTCCAATAAACTGTTCTTTGAGGAATCTACTTGCCTTGGAGTTTTGCTTGATATGGATCTATTACTTGGAACCCTGACAGTTACATCTTTTCAGGCCAAGAGATCTGATGTTGGGGATCCTGGCTTCCAAAACTGATGCGATGAGACAGAAGATCCATTAGATCCTAGGCCCAATGTCCCTCCAGCAATTCTCCAAATGCATCCTAAAGGAATAGGAACTTCTGAAGAGTTAAAAATATGGATTCTAATCTCAGATTCCTTTTTTGAGCCCTAATTTGTAAACTGCTCCATCCATGGTGATGCCTTACTATCTATTTCCTATTGCTATGTTCTTATCGTATCCTATACTTATATGCTGAAATCCTGAGAGTTGACATTTGGATTGATCTTGTCTTCTTCTTCTTCTTCTTCTTCTTCTTCTTCTTCTTCTTCTTCTTCTTCTTCTTCTTCTTCTTCTTCTTCTTCTTCTTCTTCTTTTTTTTTTTTTTTTTGGATTCTAACTATGTGTGACATTTCATCTCTGCTTGAATCTCATGTATGATTCTTAGTTTGGCTCCTGACCCTGCTGTGAGCTTTCTACTTTACTGATTATCAACCATCTAGACCTGCCCAAGGCAGGACTCTGTGGCTGAGAAAGGACTCTCTTCCTTTCCAATTGAATTAATCAGTTCACAGGGCAATAATTTAGAACGCAATTATAGGATAAGAATTGTTCCTGATGTTTTCATCTTATTCCATTTTTTGAGTTAATGCCTAATCTACATTGTTCAGTGTATATGGAAATTATTACTTTTGAGTTGTAAACCACAAATTTATTTCAGTTTAAGAACATAATTTGGTTACACTGAGCTTGGTTCAAATAAACAGGTAATATAAGCAAAGTTCTGTAAAATACATCAATGAATGTTTCAATGCTCTGGGTGAAATTTTTATGATTTCACCCAGAGCATCATGGATTGTCTTTATATATGCTACCCTGTTTTCCCCAAAATATGATAATTAATAATAATAATTTGAGCTCATGGCAATAAGGCCAAGCGTTTATTTCCGGGTTCAAAAAAATATAAGACAGTGTCTTATTTTCGGGGAAATACTGTACAATAATTACATTCTACGCTTAAATTTTATTCATTTATTTTCTTCTATTCTTCCTGTTGTTAGTGAAAGTTGGTGAGGAAAGGATTTCATTGCTCAATAAAAGTAATATTTTTAGTACCGTGTTTTCCCAAAAATAAGACCCTGTCTTGTATTTTTTGAACCCCGAAATAAGTGCTTGGCCTTATTTTCGGGGATGTCTTATTACTTTGGGGTGCATGGAGCAAGATGGGGCTCCTCTTGTCATCTTACCTGATTTCCAGCTCTGTCTCCCTAACCCTAACCAGAGGAAATGGCGGGGACGGACTGCACATGCAATTTTTGGGGAGGAGTTATTTTCGGGGGGAGCTTATTTTAGCGCATGCGCTCAAAAACCTGATTGGGCTTATTATCAGGGATGTCTTATTTTAGGGGAAATAGGGTATTCTAACCCATATTTCTAAGATAAGTCATCTTTTGTGACTTATCTAAGTCCATGAACACATCTCCATCACTGCCAATGCCCAATTTTGGAGGGAGCACAAAGCATCACAGATCTCAGCTGTTATCGTAGGGTCAAAGTGTTTGCCAATCTAAAGAGAAAAGAAACCTTTTTTGCAAATTGTCTCAATGGTAGGATTATATTTTCATATATAGTTAAAGTAAAACACATGCATTCAAGGGAATGCCTAAAACATTTTGCATTTCAAGCAAAATGGCATACTCTTAAAGTTAATAGAGAAAGTTAGCCCAAGCAGAAATCTTCCCTGGGGAATTCTGACATTCATTTTCATTGTAGCATTTCCTACCTCCATCCCCCACCTCCAATGTAAAACGATAACAGTGTGAAATATATACAGTGGAACTCTGCAAGCTTTGAACATGATTTGGAAATGTGCTTCAGATTTTCTACAAGCACACCAATTCTCTGCAATTCATTAAAACGGCCTTTTTTTTTCCTGAGTGAACCTGCAAATGGTGCTGCTGCTTTAAAAGTTGGATTAATTTTAGTGAATGGATTTCTTAAAACAGCAGCACTTTTTTTTTTTTAGGCTCATTCAAATGCTTTAAAAAGTCAGATTGTTGTAATGAATAGCACAGAGATGATTAACTTGTGCTCGTGCAAGATCTAAAACGCTTTTTCTGAAATAATCTTTGTTGAAGTGTGCACAGCTCTAAAGCACAACCATTCCAAACTCTGATAAAATACGTGATAAAATAACCGTATATCAACATTTTTTAAAAAATGCTACATTTATAAGAGATGATGTTTCCATTATACTGATTTTGAGCCCGGGTTCATAGAAATAAATTCATTTAGTTCAGGGAGAGCGACCTTTGAATAAATGGGCACCGAATTGCCTACCAGATTGAATTCCTTTGGGTTATTTGTTTCTTGCCTCAATCCCTTGGAATATTTTATAGTAAAAAGAAATTCAGATATTATACGTTAAGGAGGAAAAAAATACACTTTCAGCACTGCAGTTGCAGGGACATACAGCTGAAAAGTACAACTTTTATTGGTTCAAGGCCCAGAGCAGGCTGTGTGTGCAATGTTAAAGAATACATTCTTAAAATGAGTGGGATTTGGGTTCATGTTTGGAAGGATTTGAGTTTTTAAGGGGCAAAATGCCATTAAGCCCAAGAGGATTCCTTGGGGAGAAAGGTTTTCCCAAAATCCAGATGGTGAACACTTTATACAAAGCTTTGCCACTTTTTCATGTGAGTGTGTGTGTGTAAAGGAATGGGTGTACACATGTTCACACCAGAAGTGGATTTCAGCAGGTTCTGATCAGTTCTGGAGAACCAGTAGCGGAAATTTTGAGTAGTTCGGAGAACCAGTAGTAAAAATTCTGACTGACCCCACCCCCCATCTATTCTCTGCCTCCCAAGTCCCAGCTGATCAGGAGGAAATGGGGATTTTGCAATAACCTTCCCCTGGAGTGGGGTGGGAATGGAGATTTTACAGTATCCTTCCCCTGCCACGTCCACCAAGCCATGCCCACCAAGCCATGCCATGCCACACCCACCAAGCCACACCCACAGAACTGATAGTAAAAAGTTTTGAAACCCACCACTGGTTCACACCCACTGTCTCAACCTTATTGACCTATCAACAAATGCCCTACTTAAATCTCCCCATGGCTTGGGCATCTATTTTACCTCCCCCCCTCCACACGCACATAATTCAAGAATTACAAAGGCAGGGGATTGAAAATGTTAGCTTCACCTCTATTGTGACAGCAAAAAACCAAAATGTTCATTTTTGCATCCCATTTTAAGTCATCACTGTTGGACAAATAAACATTGAGATAATGAGTAGTAATATGGTGCTTGTTATTCTCTTAAATGTTAAATAATGCCTATTAATATCTTTTTGTGTTGGTGGGAAAGAGAGGGTGAACATGGGCATTGCTCAAGAATTCTGTTTATAGCTGATCAATTGGGAAGGGTCCCTAGATGAACCTTACTTAGTAACAGAAGTTACTAAGTAGTAACAAAGGTTACTCCCTTTCCACAAGCTTTGGGATGCAAGTTGCTGAAGTAATTAACATACTTGTCACAGTCGCTATGCATGTCATTTAAAGACCAGTCTGGTGTTCAAACTTCCCCACCCCAAATTTTCAGTCGTTGCTATGCAAACGGGTTATAAAGTGTCACTGAATTCTAGGCTTTCGATTGTGCTGTAGAAATTTATTTCTATATACTGTATATATATCTATATCTATATGAACAGAGGCTGGCCATTATATGCTATGCTGATGTCAACCTGCAAAATGACTTCAACTGGCACCATGCTTAATTCTGCTTCATTTTTTGGTTGCCATTCAAAGGGGGGGGAGGGGGGACTTAGGAATGTGGTGCCTCAGCTGGCTAGTTATAACATCTACCAGCTGGCGTCTGAACCAAGGTCATGTCATCAGACACCTGTCAGAGCTAGGCAAGAACCTATGACTGGATAGATTGGCCCATGTGACCTGAGAGACCCACGCAGGTGGGGAAACCCTATTCTTTTAAATATCTCTATGCACGGGAATAATTTAGAGCTAGCTTCAACTTTCTAAGTGCCGATATGAAGCACTCAATAAAGCAATTCTTGCCAAGCTTCAGAGTCAGTTCAGAATACTGAGTTCCCAGAGTTCATTACTAGAACCATCCCCAATCTATTGCTGCCTGCTGAGTCCCAGCTGATCAGCTAGAAGGAAAAAAACTGTTTAAACTCTTGCTGAGGGGCTTCAAAGGGCCGTCCTACAGCTAATCAGTATTAAAAGGCAGTGTGGTGATAGATCGGTGCCTCTAAAAACAAATGAGTAGACCAGTGCCTCCAAAAACAAATGGGTGGACCGATGCCTCCAAAAACAAATGAGTAGACTGATGCCTCCAAAAACAAATGGGTAGACTGGTGCCTCCAAAAACAAATGAATAAACCGGTACAGCTCTGCAAGCAGTTAAAAGCCTGGTAGACCAGTACCTCTGCTAAATCCTAAAGAATTGTCACATGATCATCAAGCCACGCCCACAAAATAAGCCATGCCCACAGAACCGGTAGTAAAAAATTTTAGAACCCATCCCTGGGCTGGATGTCCTAAACATTTGTGAAATCTGGAAAACGAAAAGTGCAATTTTAGTGAGGAAGGGAGAAAAAGATTGAGATATGGCAGCTTTGGTTCTCTTTTGATTGCTTTTGAATTTAAGATGAAAAAGCTGGATGTTATATTTTCTTGCTGCAAAGGTTATAGGAATTGTGTTATCCCAAACGACTGGAATAAAGAATGGCTGATGTTCGCTATAACAATTACACGTTGTAATTTCTTTTCTCTGAAATTAAAAATTGATTGGTCTAATCTCCCAGGGTAAAAACGCTATGAGGATGAGAGTAGTTGATTTGGGGTAGTACCTTATATCTAGTTTAGTATTTTGGATTTACAGGACTTATGCCATTGTCATCTGCTCCTCAGAATTATAATATATTTCATGAATTGGAGATTTTTGATGCTAGGAATTGCAGTTAACATCTGGGGGGGAGGGCACTTAAAGACCAGAATAGGTTGACCGGAGGTCCAAAGTGGTTGAGGAAGATTTTTCAAGGGAGTGTTCATCATGTTTTAAACTATGTTAACTCCACTGTAGTTCTTATACCATACATTTCATGTTTCAAAATGATGCCACACACTTTCAGTCACTGTGATAAGAATGGGCCTTGGGGACTGTACGTCATTTATCCCTAATACTTATACATGCAGTTATTTATTTTATTTATTGTTGTTGTTATTATTTGCAATCTTTTTAAAGCCCTCCATTCCAATAGACTTTGAGCAATTTACAAATCCTAAAAACAATTAAAAAGAGTTAGAAACATACAACATGGACAGCTCAGGCTAAAACAACAATAACAGTGACAAACCACACCAAGAGCCCTACAAATCTCAGATCTGAGACCAAATCCAGGACTTTTTGATCCAGGTCCATATTTCTGGATGATACTGTCTAAAGGCTGAACATTTATATGATGTTTTTTGCTGCAACAAAGTATAAATTTTACCCAAGTACATTTTAACATTTTCTATAGTCCAGCACTTCTATGGATCTTACAAAGACTCCTTACTTATTTGATACATTTTTATAGTAAGAGTCAAAAGCCATTTGCAATAATTTGCAACACAACCCTGAGAAGGTTTAATCTAAATATTATTTTTACCTATATTGGCGAATGACGAAGGAGATTGTTAGGCAGACATTTCGATTGATTTCCTAGGGCTTAGTGGATGTGACCTCAAGGTATCATTGACGGAAGATAAATAAATCAGACAATAGGGAATCTGATTTTGTTGTGCTTCACTTCCAATTAGCTCCAGCCAACAAAGCCAGAAGAGAGAGATTTCCAAAGCTTGGAAAAATAAGAACAAATAAAGGTATTTTCCCATTATTTCTAAATGAATAGATTACGTAGAAAGAAACTAAGGACATTGTAAGATGGAAAAGGGGCATGGTGGCTCAGTGGCTAAGACGCTTGTCAATTGAAAGGTCAGCAATTCACGGTTTGAATCCCTAGTGCCGCCTAATGGGGTGAGCTCCCATTACTTGTCCCAGCTTCTGCCAACCTAGCAGTTCGAAAGCACATAAAAAAATGCAAGTAGAAAAATAGGGACCACCTTTGGTGGAAAGGTAACAGCGTTCTATGCGCCTTTGGCATTTAGTCATGCCGGCCACATGACCACAAAGACGTCTTCGGACAGCGCTGGCTCTTCGGCTTTGAAATGGAGATGAGCCCCCTAGAATCACTCTTTTGACGACAGCCGTCCACATTTTGGATAGAAAGGACCATTGGTTTGAAAGTGGGATAAAATAATCCATCTATGTTAGAAGTGAATACCCCTCCCTCAATAGAGGGGGAGGAGTAAGACACTGCCTATCTCCAGTTTACAATGCAGCTCTTGCAGCAGTTCCAATAAGATTCACAACCAATTGTACACTGATTCAAGTGATCCTGAGGGCACAGATAAACCCCAAGTGGCCTCAACAGCTCTCAGAGAGAGGGCTAACAACCGGATGACTGCAAATAAATACAATCTTCCCATTGCCACACACACCCTATCCTATCAGAACCCATCCTTCCATCCCCCCACCATCTAGTCTCAACTGTCAGTACCTCTCCTCCCATGCTCCTTGTTGAGTCCTCACTCTTACGATGAAGTCCTCGCACTTACGATGAGGTCCTTGCACTTACGACGCGTGGCCCTGATTGGCTAAGACGGACCATCCAGCCGGCGGGAGAATACTAAATCCTTATTGGTTGTTGGTTTGACAGCTAGGGTATAAATAGCTGTCAAATGCCTAGCTCTTTGCTCTGTTTTCTCTCTAGCTGTTCTGTTAGCAGTAAATTATTTATTTATTTATTTATTTATTTCAAATGTTCCTGTTTGACTTTTTACCTGGTCTCACTTCAGTTACTGACCCCCGGGTTGCCCTACAGAGCAGCCCAGCATCAGAACTGATGAAGCTTCTGGGATGAGAAGAGAAATGTTTTCTTCTTCCTCAAAGAAAAAAACAATCCGGTTGCCTTTGAAGAAAAAAAGCACCTTTGAGACAACTGTGACCTGGATAATTGAGAATCTCCACAGACATTTCCCAGCAGTGAAATCAACCTTCCAGAATGCCTTTATTCCCTGTTTGTTTTCTGAAATCAGACTTCTATTCTGTTTCAAAATCCTTATGCAGCAACCTTCTCCTAGGATAGCAATCAAGTCAAGCCTGTCAGAACCTCCTGCCTTTGCGGTTTATTGCTTTGCTGTTATTAAATCTTTCAGGAAGGAAAATCCCAATTTAGTTTTTTTGTAAATAGTCCAAAAGAGGGAGGAGACAGAGATTCCCAGTAAGAAGGCTAATAGAAAAGCTGATTAAATAGCATGTCAGATTTATCAAACTGTCAAGCTTTATTTGGCTAAAGGGTACCTTCTGGGTTGATAGGAAGGCCATAGTTTGGCTTGTAATGCTTGACAAAATGATGAGGAGGAGGTAGATTTGGCTGAAGAAGCATCTCCTAATGTTGCAGTTTAATATTACAGTGAACTATTAGGCTAGGAAACCTTCATTAAAATGACTTAGTGGGTGATTCATGCTTCCACATTCATTCCTGTAGGGCTCATTACTTGATTACTCAACAGTTGGTGATACACAGCTGAATGTGTGAACTTGAGGCTTTAGCACTTGATTATGCAACCAAAAGCACAATTGTGGGCACAGCAAAAAATAACTTTGTGCATCTTTATATTGAACCTTAGGAAGCACAAGAGCCTTTAGTGTTGGGACACACTGAGACCTGTCATGCCAAAGACACACAGCAGTTCTCAGCAAGAATTATATAAATATATAAATCTGAAGTGATAACAAAAAGAGTGGCAGCCTCCACAAGAAACCATCATGAAGCATAATAAAGCATTGTGAGAGCTGTTTCTTAATCCACCGTGTGCTTCAGAAGATTGGCTAAAGAGAAATTCATGTAATTCCCTACAGTTGATCTCTAACTTATTAAGCGACCCCTGCTGATACTCAAAGCTTATGTCCTTGATTACTGAAGCTCTGTTCTAAGCAATCTGTTCAAGGTATACCATACCTTGACAAAAACAGAGGTTTATTGCATTGCCCCCCCTCCCCTCCCCACAAAGATTTATACATGAACAAGTAAAATGTTAGATCAGTGCTTACTTCAAACATAATTTGGAAGAAGTGCTTTGGGTATCCTACAAGGAATGTCTTCACTTTGGGTATCCTACAACATGTCTTCACTATTTAGCAAATAGAGATGAATCATTCTAAGATGTCAAACTCACGACCCATGGGCCAGAGGCATCATATGCTGGCCACGCCCACTCCCGGTTTAGCAAAGGGGGAAAAGTCACATATATCACGTGACAACATGATGCTGCAACACTCCTATTCTAAGGCACAGGTGTCAAATCAATCATGTCTCATGATGTATTGCAATGTTTTTTGCCTCTGTGGAGCCAGTATGTGATACATCCAGCCCGCGGGCCACCAGTTTGACAGGCCTTTTTCTAAGGCAAGAAATTGGCTGGATGGAAAATTCTGGGAATTGAAGTTCACAGGTCTTAAGGTTGCCAAGGTTGGACACCCTTGTTCTAAGGAAAAAGCTTGTGCTGTTTTAAGGAAGGCAGTGCAACTCTTAAACCAGCAGCACTATTTTACCATAGCACCTCTTCTGAACCATTTTTGAAATGGGAACAGTTGTGTAAATATATTAGTCATTTACAGTCAGTGAGGCTAGAACCTTTCCCCAAAGGTTACATGACAGTTACTGCCACCAAACATCTACCAAAAGCTCCATGGGTTGTAAAGATTAACATCTGGCAAACTACTCTATTTGGTCTACCAGACCACCATCAACACTACATATTCACCCCCAATCTCACCATCCAATGAAACAAAAATGCCAACTTGTATATCTCACATTCCATAAACCAGTTCTCCTAGATTAATTCTACTAGTAATGACTTCATTACTAGATCTCTTTCTCATGTAGCCATAGCCTAAAAATAACTTTATGACCCTGAGTAGTTTTTATGACCCTGAGTAGTTTTTCTCTTTCACCAAAGGAGCAAATCACTCACTAATGCCCTGGCTGCTTTAAAAGTAGCAGCAATCAGATATCAACAAACAGCACCCAATCTTCTTCCAGAAAGTGCTTAGCTCCCCTATTTCATGTAGCATCTGATCCACATCAGCCATGGTGGCATTTCCTGAGATTCCAACATGTACAGGAGCCCTATCAGTTTTGGCCATCACCCTTCCATCTCCTTCCATTGTTCCAGAGAGAAACCATGATGATCTGTGTTTTTAGTCTGTTTGCCCTTTTTAAAGGTAAAGGTAAAGGTTCCCCTTGCACATATGTGCTAGTAGTTCCCGACGCTAGAGAGGTGCTCATCTCTGTTTCAAAGCTGAAGAGCCAGCGCTGTCCGAAAATATCTCCATGGTCATATGGCCGGCATGACTAAACACCAAAGGTGCATGGAACACTGTTACCTTCCCACCAAAGGTGGTCCCTATTTTTCTACTTGCATTTTTTACATGCTTTCGAACTGCTAGGTTGGCAGAAGCTGGGACAAGTAACAAGAGCTCACCCCATTATGCAGCACTAGGGATTCAAACTGCTGAATTGCTGACCTTTTGATCGACAAGCTCAGCATCTTAGCCACTGAGCCACCATGTTTGCCCTTTGCAATTGCCCAATGTTTAGCTCTCTTTGTTTTCTTTCTATGCCATCATTATCATCCTCCCACAGTCTAAAACAATCCCTCTCTCCCCTTTTGCTGCATTACCACCCTTCCACTCCCTTCACAATCATTACAAAACATTTTTTCCCCACTCACCTTCCATCAAACCTTCCACTTGGACTCATAGAAAACCTCTTCATATCTTTCTGCCCATCTCAATTTTACAACAGGGGTGTCCAATCTTTGCAACCTTTAAGGCTTCTGGACTTCCAACTCCCCAAATTCCCCAGCCAGCATGGTCCCCAGCCAGCCAGAGTTGAAATCCACAGATTGGGCACTCCTGCCCCAAGTCAGTAAGTTCCAGCCAGGCGTTGAAAGCAGGGAAGGCAAGACTGCTAGTTCCGTGCTATTCCTAGATCTGTGACTTAATCTCAGTTTTTCCACCAAAGTACGAGCAGCTCCAAGCCAACAAATTCGATGGCAATCCAATCAATGGCAACCCTTTGAACAAATACGTTCTAACCAAACAGTAGACACCAATGCTCTGTTTCTGCTCTTGCTTTTTGCTGAACACGACAAAGCCAACAGAAGCTGACAATATTCCTTTAAAAACTTCAAAGGACCTGCTAGAAACAGCAGCAGGTGGCTGTTGTCCCAGTCCCGCATACATCTTCTGCTACCCGTCAAATTCAATTTGATCAAACACTTAGACTCAAAAGTAGGTATCCCCAACTCAACCAATCAACCAAATAAAACCCTAGTGATTGTCCATATGGGGACATATGAATCTTGAAAGAAAGGAGGTGCTGTGAAGACTCTTATTCAAGGCTCCATAATCATCTCTTTACGTATTTTGGTTTGCCATTTCCTCCTTTTTATCAATTGTTCTCTTTAGATCCATTCAAACACAGTTACCTTTGTAAAGAAGACTAAAACTACCCGGAGCTGGAAAATTCTGCCTCTCCTTGTCACTTATTACTATCCTAGCATCTCTTCGAGCAGTAATCCATTTTCTTTGACATAGAAATAAATGTTTTTGCCGCTTTTAGCTTCCCTTGCAAATCTAGGTTTCTTTGGAGTTTAGCCTTCCTAATTGTATCACTCCGAAGACAGTAACTCCAATTTCATAAACCTCCTTGCTTACTGTACCTATATTTCATTTCTTATTTTTATCTCTTTTAACTTGAGAGCCAGTTTGTCAATCAGACCAAACCTTTATTACAGCTGTAGACAGACATAAGGAGAATGGGACGCAAACCATTTTTAAAAAGCTCAAAGACATCATGACAAAAAGTTACACAAAATTAGAAAGCATAAAAGCTTTGATTTAGAAAAGCAGATGAAAGGAAAGAGAGAGAGCAAAAATATAAAAGAAATCTTTAGAAATAAATAAAAACATTAACTAAATGCAGGGGAACATAAAAGTTAACATACAGCTAACTAAATTTATAACACTACAAAATACTCTTAACTAACACATGAAATGCTCAGTAAGGTTTACTCGAGGCATAGGTCAGCATCTGATGAATTTTAAGCACTGCTGTGCAGAACCCTGGTAACATTATAGATTGCAGCAGGATTAGTGTCTGCAAGCAGCAGGGAGATATAGGATTCTCCTGTGCACCCTCGGTATTTATGTGGTAATGGTGAGATAAGGCTAGTATGAATATCTCTGTAATACGGGCACTGGAGAAGAAGAAGTAATCAAGGCATCAGGCTAGAAACCAGGAGACTGTGAGAAACACAGCTGGGTGACTTTGGGCCAGTCATTTTCTCTTAAGTCAAGACATTTGATTTGGGTGACAAGCTTCAAAACCTCCACAACAATGTCCTAATGAGCTCCCCATTCTTTATCATTGGAATGGTAGTGCAAGTATCTTATTTTTGAAATGTTTCCAATTGTCTTGCATTTCTTTTGACCTAAGGGTTTCTGTTCTTGGATCCTACCTAGGAATTCAAGGTGAAATGGTCACTTTCTCCCAAAGGACTTTCTCCAATTGCTCCTCCTCCGCTTCCTCCTCCTCCTCCTCCTCTGATTCTGATTCTGATTCTGATTCTTCTTCCTCCTCCTCCTCCTCCTCTGCTATCTCTTCTCTATGTTTGGCCCCAGATCTAAGAGATCTTCTCTTCTTCAAGAATATGAACTAATCCAATAGAAGACTTGATGATCACAGATGATGTTACTAGTTAGATAGTGAAGTTTGCAAACAACTAAGCTCAGAGAGCACCAAGGACACATATGAAACAATAAATGAGCCCAATAAGGCATTTTTGGAGGACACTGCTCTTGGTCAAACTGGTTTTCCAATATGTACCTACAATATATGTAATTCAGGTCTCTCATTATTACCCTTGTTTCCTTCTGGAACTTTAGCAACCTGATCCAGGAAAATTCTAACTAAATATTCTGTCTATCTTCTATCAATTTGTACCCCCTTCAATATTTAAATCATGAAGGACTCCGTATATTTTTTCCAATATATAAATTATAGTTTACAGTCATTGGAACTACTAAAAGCTTACTACTTTAATTGTGTTCAGTTACGACAAAAAAAAAATCTTAATCTGATAAATGGATAGATAGATAGCTAACAGTACCCTCAGAAACAAGATTGTACACATGTTTCTCCATGTTGTGCCTCTAATTTTATAATCTTAAAGGGACTGTTCTACAAGTATCTGCTATGTCAGATGGTTAGTTTCATGGAGTATGAAATATTTTCCTCCATGTTCAAAAGATACCTATGCATATTTCAGCCTTTAATGCATTTTCTACTAACCTGGTGCTTTGAAGCCACCTGGATGAACTTCCTAAGTGATTCACTTTCATGAATTCAAGCCTGACTGTCCTGATATATAATTGGCAGATCTCAGCATGATATATGGCCTAGGAATATGTCTAATGCTTATTAATACCTCCTTTCATAGTATGGTAGCATAGGCAAGTCAGGCTACAGTTCTCATATTCTCTCATTATTTGATCACGCTGGAAAGAGAAATCCAAAACATCAGGTGGCATCAGGTAGCCCACCTGCAATATTTTCCAAAAGAATTTCAGAAGGAGGCTTAAAAATATTGAATGAATGTCAGTTTACAGCCTTTGGGTATTGCAATGACCCAGGTCATGACACGAAAACAACACAGCCAGACAACAGGTCTAACTCCCCTTTGTTGCTCCAACTTTGCCCCCAAACATCCTCATGTTTACTACAAGTCTTAGAGTAAAGCTCTCACACGCAACTTCTGGCTGTGAGTAGTCCAGTAAGCCAGGCTAACTAAACAGTCTGCATTGTTCTCGCCTTCTCTCTTCTCTCCATGCTCTAGGATCAGAAGTGGGTGGTCCTTGCTCTTCACCTGAGCTCTGTCTCTCCTGCTCCTCCCTATCTTCAAGTCTTTCTGATCCTGAAAAGCCTTGCTCGGACTGACTCTGCCCTTCTCCAGTTTCCTCCAAGGCTGACGGAGCCTCTCTCTCAATCTCTATGGGCTCTTGTTTCAGCTCATCTTCCCCTGCAGATTCAGACCCTGATGGGGGCATGACAGGTATGGTCAACTCAATGTAGTGCCCCCCTCCCCCCCAAAAAAATGAGCAGATCAAAGATAATGCCTAATTTCTTATGTTTTATATACTTTTTAAATTAAAGTTTGCTTTGAGATAAAATGCAAATAGAAACAAAAGTCATGAAAGTTTTTTTAAAAAAGAAGGGAGTGGAGAAAAATGCAGTGAACTTTTTTCGGTGCAGTGGGATAAAAATATTCAGTTTTTTGTTTTTACATTTCGAAGTATTTCAAACCATTTTTCAAACAACAAAGTCAATCAAGTCATCAAAACCTAAAATCAAAGTTTTATTGTTTTTCAGTTTTGAGCCCAAAATCTGGCAGCAGCTTCCAAGTACCAAACAGAACTAGAGAGATTGTTTTCTTTAATTCAAACAGTCAATTTTGCCTTCTCTGTCAACTCCATCACCTTTGCTATTCATTCTTCCACTGTGGCAATTCATGCGTCTTTCCATTTTTGTGCATATAAGATTCTTGCTGCTATCAACAAATACAGTAAAGTGCAAAATTATCTTTCAAGCTTGTATTTTATGTCATAACAATCTTGAATTAAAAAAAAATAAAACTCAAATATAATGTGAAGTTTTTATTTTGTCACTCAAGTTAACAGTGCACATATGAGGTGTCTGAAAGAGTTTGGGGCATATAGTTTAGTCTGCAGAGGGAGGCAACAGTTGGAAAGTCCAGTTGAAAAGCAATTAGAGAGGATTACAAACTTCTTGAAAATAACCATCAGAAACCAAACCAAAGAATTCTTCTGTGTGACAGTCTACCTTTTCTGTAATCTGTTGTCCAGACATGAATAGTTTCTGAAACTGGGAATGTTGGCATAACTAAGTCCTATATATTTTTTCTAATCCCATGTCATCCACACCGTGAAGCACTATTGTCTCCTTAAACTCACATTTGAAATGAAGCAAAGCTTCATTGAACAGTTCTGACTTTTTCAATTCGAGTAACAGGGAATGGGCTAGTTTATTTCATTTTTTTTTATAGCCAGCAATGTGCTGCAGCTACCAAAAAAAAAAAAAAACCTCCAATGCAGCCCTGGGCTGCATTAACAGCATGAAGATCACGAGAAGTTGTAGTACCACTCTATACTGCACTAGTGAGGCCACACTTGGAATACTGTGAATAGTTGCGGTCACCACAATATAAAAAAAGATGCTGAGACCCTACAATGTGTGCAGAGAAGAGCAACAACGAGAAGAGCAACAACGAGAAGAGTCTAGAGAAGTGTTTCTCAACCTTAATAGCTTGAAGATGGGTGGACTTCAACTCCCAGAATCTGGTCTAGAGGCTAAATTGTATGATGGATGTTTATGGGAACTAGGTACAGTATGTCTAGCTTATTGAAGAGAAGGATTAAAGGGGACATGATAACTGTTTTATAGTACTTGAGTGGCTGTCACAGAGAAGAGGGTTTGATTTATTCTCCAAAGCATCAGAGGGCAGGTCAAAAAATAATGGATGGAAGCTTGTTAAAGAGAAGTTCAACCTAGAAGTAAGGAAAAATTTTATGACAGTGAGAACAATTAATCAGTGCAATAGCTTGTCTTCCAGGGTTGTGACACTAGAGATTTTTTTAAAAAAACAGACTGGACAATTGCTTGACCAGAATGGTATAAGGTCTCCTGCCTTGAGCAAGGTGTTGGAATAAAAGACTTCTGTGATCCCTTCCAGTGCTATGGGTAATTTCTATATTGTATTTCTGTGGAGTCTTCAAAATTTCAGAGAATTGTCAATATGAACTTCCTTGTCTTGGCCAATAAGTAAGCATCACCCTCTCAACTTCATTTAAGAAAAAAAAATCCTTCCTTAAAAAAATAAGTTGTAAAGATAATGTTTCCTCCAGCTATATTGTAGAGTATTTCCTGTCTTACCAGTTCTGTTTTTGACCTGCCACTCTGACTGACCAAATGTTGGAGGCAGGGTAAAGCCACCATCTCCTCCAGTGGTGAAAAGACTATGCTGTGCAAACACAAATAGAAAATGTAGCTGCTTCAGCACTAAAACTGCATTATTGTAGTGTTAGCAAGCCAGGCCTTAGCATGAATACTATTAAATTGCAGGCATCAAAGGGAGACTCAATTCACTTTCAGTAATGTGAATATACATCTGGTAATGTTTATTAGGTTCAATAGGCAAAGGAAATGGGAAGAAAGAGAAATTCCTGGAAGCCCAGACAATTGATAAACTTTCCAGAAGTTTATCTTAGAGTTGTTAAAGAGTTCTGAGAGTTTATCAGGACTATGGCAGATGAGATGATTTGAAGTGTATCAGTATATTCATTATTGATCTTTCTCTGTACGTTATCCAGCTTTAGGAATAGATAATTGTGTAGTCTAGGAGGGCCCCAGAAGTGTACCTGGTCCTCTGAGATGTGGTGAACTGCAACTTAATGTATGGTCCCAATTTTTCACACCTGATTATACCCACCTAAGATTTGAACGGTCCCCACTTTGCTTGTATTTAGAAGACTCTTGAAGATATGGCTCTTCACCCAGGTCTTTATTGAGGACAATTGATGCCCCTTTTCTTCTTTTTTCTCCTTGTCTCCATCCAGGTTTGTTTCCTCTGCCACCTTTGCTTTATATTGTGTTTCTTATGTTGACACTTGTTTCAAAATATTTTTAACTATTTGTAAACTACTCAGAATCACTGGGAGTCAGGTGACATGTGTATTTGATAATTTAATAAATTATTATGGTTTGCCACATAGTCAGCCAAGCGTTTATACTTTATAAATCATTTTTAAAATCATTTTTAGCATTTTTTTAATCAACCAAGTCCTCCCCAACCACCTGGGATAGGCAGATGTTGTTGTTTGATATGTTGAAGATATCATTGCAGGATGCAATCTGTTCCAAGTAAAGATGCCTTCTGTAATTGATTGCTGGTGATTTTGTCAATGACAATGGTGTTCAAGTGATGCTCCATGTGTTTTAGGATGATGGTGGTGATGATAATGATGATGATGAATCTTGATTCAAGCAAGATAATGGAGACCCAAACAAAATGTATTGATACAATATGAAATTAGACTTGAAAACAGCTCCCTACCTATAGGAAGTTTGATAGCTGCTGTTAAAGGACAAATTAACACCCTGGAGGTGCTAATTCAATGAATCCAGAGCTTAAGGGTTATAAAAGAACTGACACAAATCCCACACAGAGAAAAACTAAACAGCACAATCCACGTGGGGAAAGTAAACAAGGAAACCTTTTTATGCACTCTCTGTTCCATTCTCTAGGACAAGGGTGTCAAACTCGCGTCGTTACAGTGGTGCCACATAATGTATCGGGACGTTTTTCCCCTTCACTAACCTGGGCAGGGGCGTGGCCAGCAGGTGACGCATCCACAGGCCGCACGTTTGACAGCCCTGCTCTAGGAGAACCTTCTCATATCTCTGGGGTTCCATAGGAGTTCAGAACTATGCAGTGGTGGGATTCAGCCAGTTCACACCACTTCGGGAGAACCAGTTGCTAACTTTCTGAGCAGTTTGGCGAACTGGTTGTTGGATGAAATCATTAGGGCAGAGAACCGGTTGTTAAATTATTTGAATCCCACCACTGGAATTATGTTTCTTTGACTATTTCACTTCTCTGTAGATGTCTTTCAGCTATTGAGAGGCCATCTTTATATTTTTACACATGAAAACAGCTGTACTGCTTGTTTAAAATAAGGTGTCAAGCTTCAATATTCTTCTCCATCACAACAAAGGGACAGAGAAAGTTCCTTTTCCTTAAGAACTTGTCATTTTGATGTGACAACTTCAACACTGTTGTCATTCAAATTATTTCTTGCCAAAACCATTTCCACTCCCCTCCCCCGTTAAGGATAATTCTATTTAGGTAGAACCTGACTCAGTTTATTCTTACTTGGAGCAAAAAAGGCTCAATGAAGTATATATTTGTACTGAATTTATTTTTTCAAAAAAAGCACTTTCAGATGGGGAATTTTATTCCCTATAATCAGATAAATGAAAAACCTTGCCACATCCTGTGAAAAATATAATCTGAGGTTGTTATTTTTTTTTAACCACACTATAGGTATAAATATGGCAAGAACCTGTGTCCCACTGGGTTTCTAATTTAAAAAGGCACAAGGGAAAATGTAGAGCGGGTAGAAAAATGGAGATATGAATAAGCAGCGGAAGAATAATGTATTATTTCAATTGCACATATTTTGATGTAGTTACAGTTAAATGTAGAGATTAGAGAAAAGATTTCAGGAAGATGGGTAGGGGTATTTTAAAAGCTATTAAAGGGAGAAGGTCACATGAAAACATTCTAAGCAGGAAGGGAAATGGTTATATCAAAGAAAAGGCGAAACAAGATTTGGTGGAACTAGATCTATGAAAGTCCTAGGAAGACATTTGTTCAGAACGGAAATTCAGAGAGATAAGAAAGGGCAAAGCTTTGAAGATAATGAACAACTTTGAAGGGAGGGAGAGGAGACATGAATCCAGTAAAGATTTTATGGAAGTGAGTCACAGGGTAATACATGAAAAGTGAGGTAAATATATATATTTTTTGCGGGATGTTTTTTTAAAATAATTTTATTGAAGAAATGTTAACGAACTAAAAACCATAAAAGAAAACAAAGATAATAAAGTAAAATAGTAAATAGCGCAAAAAGAAAGAAAAGGGAAAAAAAGATTATAAAGAAGCAGCTTCTGATCTTCTTGACAGCAGTTATATTTATATTTTTGTCCGCCCTCTAAAGTTACATCACAATTTCCTTCTTTCCTAAAGCTACCCTTTTTAATCTTCAAACCCATCAATCACAAGTTCATTTTTCTCTTTTTTTCACAAAAACTCTGTAAGGGGTTTCCAGGCACTGATATAAATGTAGTTTTTGATCTTTCTTTAATCAAACAAGTTAATTTTGCCATTTCCCATAGTTCAGCCATCTTTGCCCACCTTTCTTTCATTGTTTCAGAGTCTTCAGATTTTTGTGCATAGAACCATCTCATAGGGGCAGAACCATCTCGATGGCTCAGTGGTTACAGACACTGAGCTTGTTAGCGGGAATGCTGAAAGCTTGGGTTCGAGACCCCAGCTCCGTGCAATGGGATGAGCTTCTGTTACTTGTCCCAGCTCCTGTCCACCTAGCAGTTTGAAAGCATGAAAATGCAAGTAGATGAATAGGTACCCCTTTGGTGGGAAGGTAATAGCGTTCGTGCACCTTTGGCATAGAGCCATGCTGGTCACATGAACATGGAAATTGTCTTTAGACAACACTGGCTCCCTTGGCCAAGAAAGAGAGATGAATACCATGCCAAGAGTCAGATATGACAGGGAAATCTTTACCTTTTTAATAGTCTCAAACCAGTAGTCATATATACTGTAAAGATAATCTTCCATGACTCTTTTCTAAATTGGTTGTCCATTAATCCTAGCCACAAAAAAAAAAAAACCACAAAAAAAAAAACCAATTCTGGTTTCAACTGAATGTTATTATTTTGACATTATCATGATGTATATTTGAACCCAGAAATTTTTGACTTTTTTTAGAAGACCACCAGGCATGATAAAAATCACCTTGTTTCCATGTTTCCAACATAAATTTGAAATGTCCTTTTACATTCTAGACATTTTTTTCTGGAGTCATATACCAATAGCATATTATTTTATTAAAATTTTCTTTTCAATTAGAACATAATGTAAATTTAAACCCCCTGAACCATATGTTTTCCCACTATTTTCATCAGTATATTTTGTCCAAAGTTCTTAGTCCATTTTATCGTAGTCTTGTTGTTCTTCTGTTTCAAATTTCAACAAAAGTTTCTATGTTTGAGCAATTTAGCAGTTCATCATTTCCATATAGTTTGGCTTCAAATTCTAACTTCTGCTGCTCAATTCCAAATGTCCTATTATCTGTCTTACATTTTTCTCTTAACTATGCCTACAGAAACCATTGAAAACTAAATCCCTCTGCAGCCAATTGCTCTTTTGATTTCATCTCATATTCAACTCATCTCATGTGTTCCCGCTCTAACAACTCTCAATAAGTTAACCATTTTTCTTCACATATTGTTTCTTTCCTGCAAACATTCCTTGTGCTGAGACCCACTATGCATTTTTGGCATAGTGTGAGTTTATATCTGTTCCATATTCTCAATATGGCACTTCTAATATAATGATTCTTAAAATCTATATTAACTTGAATTTTATCAGACCTTAGAAAACCTTGCCATTTGAACCTCAGAACCTGCTTTTCTAAAATTCTTTTATTACTCATCAAAACCCACTTCTGCTTGTCCGTGTTTCATTTGAATGCTGAATGTTCTTTCTTCTCTATGTGTCTGTTGATGGCTGATTCATTTGAGTGTCAAACTTCCCGGTATTCCCTAGCATTTTGCGTTCCAGTTTGGTCTAGGATGCTCAAAGTTTCCCAATTTAAACTATAATTAAGTCCATTCATGTCTTATGAAATTAAGAAGTTTTAGTCATGTTTATTTAACTTTTTTTATTAGTTTATCTAAGTATAAAATACAAAAAATAAAAGTAAGTAAAAGAGGGGGTATAGTGTAACGGAAGAAAAAGAAAAGAAAAAGGCACCAACCTATGACTCTCCTTAGCACAGTAGAAGGTAACAACATTACAACCACAACTTTTTGCTTTTACAGAACATTATGTACAAGCCATTTCTATAACAATAAGCCTGTCCAATTTACAAAACAGAATCAAAGTTTCATATATTTTTTTTCTCATTGCAAACACAAAATCTGGAAGCACTTTCAAAATAGAGACAAAATTAAATGTAGTCTCTTATTTGGATAAAAGAATGATTTTAACCATCTCTGCTTCTCCTTGCTGTGGGGAATAATACATCATTCGTTCTCATATTTTCAAATCTAGTCCATAATATTTGTTTTCATCATGCCTTCTGACTGCCAGTTGGTACCCAGAGCTACATATATTCTCTTCTATTGGAATAGGTATTTGAAAAAAAAAACATAATCCTTGGCAAAATATTCATTTTTATCACAAAAATTCTCCCCAACAATGACAATTATAATTTTTCCCATTTTAAAATGTGTCTGTCTTAATTTCTTAATATCTTAAAACATAATTATCTTGGTGCAACTACCGTTCATATTAATCATAGTGATACCCAAATATTTCACTTTTTTCTCAAATTTAAAATTACAATTCCATTTATATAATTTTCAACGTTTTTTGTCAACATTTTCTTTTTTTGTCTATTAATTTTAAAGATGTTTAATAACTCAATGTACATTAGTTTTGGTTTAATAGTTCTATTCCTTCCAGAAGATCTTCCAAAATTATCCCCAGATTATCAGCAAATGCCTGTAATTTATAAGCTTCTCTTTTAATCTTCACACAGCAATTCTCTTATCCTGTCTTGTATTTCTATTCAATACTTCCAAAGCTAAAATAAATAGCAATGGTGACAAGGCCCATCCTTATATAGTCCCTTTCTGTATCTCACAAGGTTCTGTTAATTCCCCATTCACAATTTTCTATGTCTTTTGTGAAGTGTAAATCTGTTTTACCCATTTGATAAAATTCTCACCAAAGACTACATTCTTCAAAAATTTAAATAAGAAAATCTAGTTCAAATTGTCAAAGATCTTTTCTGGAACTAGAAAAATTGTTTGTTTTCATTATATTATTCCAAGTATTCCAAACTATCCAATACATTTCTAATATTCTCCCTCAGCTGTCTTAGGTAAACACTTACACTTCATGAATAAAGTCCTGTAAAATCATCTTCATTTTCTCAGCTGAAACCATCATAAACAACTTAAAATCATTATTCAGTAATGTTATCGGGACGTAATTTTTTGGTGAGGTGAAATCTTGACCTTCTTTAAGTATTAATGCTACATTCCTCTCTAGCCAGATGTCTGATACCTTTCCAGTCTGGAAAATAGAGATCATCATGGGTTGTAGTTGTTGTAGAAAACTGTAAAGGTAAGAAAATGAAAAACCAGAGAAGGGGCAAGAGGTGAAGAAGGCATGGATATAAGTTTTCAATTAGAGGAGTATTTTTAAAACTTGGGAACTTTAAGATATGTGGACTTCAACTCCCAGACTTCCCCAGATAGCAGACAGCTGACACCTGCCAATAGATTAAGAATGAAATAATAAAGTAAGACTTCCTGCATGATTGGTAACTACAGATATCCATCAGGGGTGAAATTCACTTACCTTCCCTACTGGTTCGCAAATGTGCACGTGCCTTGTGCGCTCGCTTCGCTAGCACGTGCCGTTGTCCACGCAAAGCCTTCTGTGCATTCACAGAGGCTGAAAATCATTGCAAAAAAGGGACGTCATGATATCCGAGTGGGTAGGCGGGGCTTCACACATTCGGCCCTACCATATTGCATGAACCAGATAGAACCAGCTGAATTTCACCCCTGATATCCATGTAGGAAAATCAATTCTGACCTCTTCTTCTTCTTGTGCCATATTGTTGTGACTCCGACCCTTGAGCCTGTCTTATCAGAGGTAGAGGACTCAGAAGGTGAAGGAAAGGATTTGGCAAGGCCTCCCTCTCCAGGACCTCCTCTCTGGCAATGCCTCAGGTATCCTCCAAAGGCCAAGAGGTATGCCAGGAACAAGGCACTTCAGAGCAGCCGCAGATTGAGAGCAATGGGGATGAGTTTTGGCTGGATCCCCGACAGCGTCGGAAAGATAAGCACACGCAGCAGAGTAAGAGGCGTGGGCTGGCCAGAGATTAAGCTGAGTCACTGGCTATTCAGGCCTTGTGATGGACAAATTAAAAAGCTCGGAAGTCATATCATGTTTCTAGAACCCTGTTATATCCTCTTCTTGGATTTCTTTGGACTGGACTTGGACAATTCTTTGCTTTGTGGACTTAATTTGGCATATCGGACTGAGGAGAAAAAACCTCCCTTAGTGAGTAAAATCTTTTGGCAGGCAGTTTAGGTATTGCTGCCAAGCTTGTTATCTTAAAATAATTCCTGACTGCTTGATTCATTAACTCCTGGCTGACTGTTTGTGTGCGTGCGATGGGGACAGAACACATATCAAGAAAAAGTGCTTGTTCTGTCCCCTCCCATGAGTGGCCTTGCAGAGGCTCAATTAGCCCGGCAGTAACAAACACAGGCTAGAGAGACTGAAGCTGGCCCTTTAATAAATAGTTCTCTTCCAAAGCGTATATCAGTCCAATAGTTACCGGGCAATGTTCCAAAGGTCTTGGCAGACAGCCAGAAGGCTAATGCAGGAATGCAGTCTCTTTGTCAAAAAACTCCAAAATAACAGTTGTAACTCCACTGCATCCAAAATTCCAACAAATTGTTCACCACGCCTTTCCAGCCCAGTCACACCCCTTTTATACTTTGTAGGGTGTGGCCCTACGTCTCCTGACCACACCTCTTAGGATGTGGCAATAGCTGTTCTCTACAACATCTCCTATGTCTCTCTCTTGCATCCAATAAGAGATCCCCCTCTTTGTTACTGGCCTCTGTTTCCTCCTCAATTTGGTTGGGATCCATAGGCACATCAGCAACTGTCAGTTCTTACTGACTCACCAGTAAGACGGCCCCTCTGGCACATAGCTTGTGACAACTTCCTCCTCCTCCATATTATCCTCTGAATCAACATGCAAAGATAAATCAGCCTCTGGGGCCGGGGTCACAACAGTCCTGTTGAGTTTTGTCCAAACCAGTCCCTTAGATTTTGAATCCATGATGTTCTTCTTCTGCCTGGACCTCATTTGTCTTCAATCTTTCCTTGGAGGATTAAATGAAGTATGCCGTATTTTTCTGGGTGTCGCATCACATGTCCAAAATATTCTAACTTTTGCTTTTTTATGGTTTTGATGATTTCCCTTGGCTTTCCCAGGCAGCTTATCACCTCCTCATTTCTGACTACTATATCTTAATATGGTCCATTCCTTGGTCTGAATTCTGCCTCACCCATTTATAGGAAGACTCGTTATAGTTTCCTCTTAGAATTCTTCTTTGAAATCCACTACTTTAGAAATTGTTGCTCAGTGATTCAGTTGCTTCCTGTTGTGGCCTGTCAGCCACCAGTCCTCTCCAGCAGCTGAATCAGATGATGAGGCGGCGTGGAAGTCAGGGTCAGCATCAAGGCAACCTGAGAGCTCCAAGGGAGAAGAAGGAATGGAGCTGGCAGAGAGAGAGAGGCAGAGGCAGAGCCTGGGCTGTTCATCAGCCCTCAGTTGGAGAGTCAACATCTCCAGGTCTGGAGGTGGCTGATGAGGAAGAGGAGCAATGGCTGCGCCCAGGGCTTGATACATGGATGCACAAAAGGCAGAGGAGAGGAGAGCAGTGGAAATCTATGGGCTGGTCTTTGGGATGGAAGAGCCACCACTGCTAGCGAAGCTCCACCCTAGCTCTGGGGATAAAAGGCAGGGGACAGAGATGAATAGATGTGTCAGACAACTACTCATTTCCCTGCCGGACAGATTTGTTAGCCTGCTGTGAAAGAAAAACTTTTTGCCAGGGCTGCTGGGCTCCTAATAAAGGAATCATTGCTTCAACTACAGAGAGTTTGTCGTGTTTGAGGAGCTGGGTAAGACCACTTCCAATTCTTCATGACCAAAGGGACATTAGGATGGTTATACATACAATGGCTTCCTTGAGTACTTTCATACTCACAATTGTGTCATCAATGATTACCAAGCCATTTTACTGACTATCAGCCTCTTTTTTGTATTGCTAATCCAGTGAATTTACTTTTGCATGAAATATCCAAAGCATTTAAGTTTTAGTGTCGTCATTATTGCTTCCAGAGAATAGTACAGTTTTACATTATCTAATACCGAATTATGTGTTCTTCTTAATATTTTTCTCCAATACTACAATTCAAAGGGATCTGATTTTCTTCATTCAGCCTTTCTGATAATTCAATTTACACAGCCATGTGTTACAAGTAGAAAAATCATGGTTTTAACAGTAAGTACTTTGTTATCAATGAGGTATTTCTGTACTTTTTGTCTAGATCTCTAATAATCTTTCTCCCAAAAGAAGATCTCTCTTTATAACATGCTCACTGTCATCTGTGTGAATTTCTGAGCCTAAAATAATTGTTATTCCTTCAACTTTTTCTTCACCTGTTTGTACTAGATTGGCATTGTCTACTGAAGTAATTGTTTTTGTAATATTGAACAGCAGAAAAGCATTTGCACCTCTTTCACATTCAATGAAAGATTTCTTAAATCTTCCATCCACCAAAGTATCACCAACAAATCTGGGGCTGATGATATCTCTCCAACTAATTTTAATTCCAATTTCTATTTCTTCGGTCCAGCATTTTTCATTTTTACATTCTGCATATAAATTAAATAAAGCAAGAGCATACCACCTTGGTGACTCTGTTTCTAATTCTGAACTACCGAATAGTTCCTGTTCCATTATAATTGATCATCATTCAATGGGCAAATAAGATGGGCCAGCACATCCAAGTTTTTAAGTATTATCTATGACTTTTGAAAACATTATTTAGATATTATTTAGGATTCTTGAAAGACTTAGGAATCAAGTCCTGATCTGTATTTTTACAAGCCTTCCATTACGGTCTTCCTTCTGGCCTACACAATATACAGGTCTTCTGTAGAAGGCAGGCTGATTGCAATTGTTTTTTTCTGCAACTCTAACCATTGTTGGTGTTTGCATCTGTCCTGTTTGGTTGCTGTACCAAACCAGATAGATACAAAATGACAAAGGCAATAAATTCTCTGTAGAACCATATCAACAGCTCCTGGGGCAGTGCGAACTCCCTGAGTTGATGCAGGAGGAACATTCTTTGCCGTGCCTTTTTAATGACTGTTCTAATGTTAAGTGTTTCAAACCCTGGGAGATTATAGAACCCCAAAACTTGAAGGATTCTAATGCTGATACTGTGCTGTTAAATATAGTAAGAAGTGGTAGAACAGAAGGGCTCCTTCTAAAATCCACTCTGATCTCTACAGTTTTAAGCATGTTCAGCTCCAGATTGTTCCGGATGCACCACAGGGCCAGTTGTTCAACCTCCCATCTATATGTAGATCAGGAGTGGGCTTCAAAAATTTTAGCAAGGAGTTCCCTGCCCATTTGATGGTGGGCGTGGCCATGGTGGGTGTGGCCTAGTCATCCTTCTGCACCATGGCAGAGAGGGCATTTTTGCCCTCCAGGACTCAAGGAGGGCATTTTTGCCCTCGAGTCCTGGAGACTCAAGGAAAGCCTCCAGGAAAGTTATCCTTCTGCACCATGGCAGAGAGGGCATTTTTGCCCTCCAGGACTCAAGGAGGGCATTTTTGCCCTCCTTGAGTCCTGGAAACTCAAGGAAAGCCTCCAGGAAGGCTTTCCTTGAGTCTCCAGGAGGGCAAAAACAGCTTCCCCAGGCTTCAGGTCCTTCTGGAGGCCAAAAACGGGTCTGTTTCCAGCCTTCCTAAACTTCCAGTAGGCCCATTTTTTGCCCTCCCCAAGCCAACATTTGCACCCTACACTTACCTGCATCCAAAATGGGCTGCGTGGGGACTCCTGGGAGGGGCTGGAAGGGGTGGTCAGGGCCAGCCAGGAGTGGGATTTGGGGGTTCTCTGAACTGCATAGAATCTTAACTAGAGGACGGTTCTCCCGAACCCCTGCAAGCCCCCAGCATCCCACCACAATGCAGACTCATCACTATCTCGAATGAGACTAATGACTGACAATTTCTGCTTGTTCAGTCCTGTGGCTTTGACTTAAACCCGCTTCTTAATGCTACAGGGTTCAAAACTTAAAGGCCATCCATTTTTCAAAATGGCATAATATAAAAGCCTTTTGGAAGAAATTTAAGTTTTATGGGAAGATGGCAGAAATAATATTTCAGCAAACTGTGTGCCAAATTAAGTTGCCTGCTTTTAGATACATCAAGACAATCAGCCAGTGTTTTTCAATAATGTCTTATCTTGCACTATGCATTGCACTTTTGTACCTAGGTAGATTGGGGAAAACAACAGGAATAAGATCTTATAGTTTAGGATACTCACAATAGTAGTAAAAAATGCTGATGACAAAAGTATTCCTACCTTTTTTTTTTCTTTCAAAAAGTCAAAGGCAAAAAAACCTTTTTATTTTTAGCATTCCAGAGGATAGTATGATCATTTGCTGACCAGGGGATTTTTTTAAAAAACAGAAATCATACCAACATTCACACAGTTAATGAAGAAAGGTTGTGGACACCTACAGATCCAGATCAAAATAGTGTGCAAGCAATTGCCAATGCTAACATTTAGGCTTGGTCTGGGTTTTGCACAGTCCATATATATCTAGCAAATGAGAAGTAAAAGAAGACAGGCATATACCCAAATGATCCTGATATAAATCTTACATGTTTTAAAATATATTCTGTATTATTTTTTTAACAAAGCAGTGACTCATCTTAAAGAAAAGAAGTTGAACAAAAATAGAAGTTCAAAATAAAAATGCAAACTAAGAAGAATTATTAATAGTCACTGGTTTACCAATGAGTTTACTACCACTGTATGATATGAACAATGCAGGATATTGCTCTAAAAGTCACAGAATTTCTGCTACTGTTAACAAATATTGCTGCATTTTTTAATATGTAGAGAATATTGCCATTTCCAAAATCACATATTTCTGACAGCTGTTCCTTGATATCTGGAATAATATCACTGTTCCAATTCTTTAATATAATTCTTTTTGCTAATCCCCTTGTTCGATTTAAACAGAATTCTTGATAAATAGTCAAACTCCAAAGCTTTTGTATGTAAACATTTCACCAATAGCTTTAACATTTAAAGACATTAAATCCTTTCTTTCAGGTCTAGGATTTTTCTCTGTATAATTGTTCGCTGCTTTAACAAATAGTTTTAACAGTCTCTTTTCCTGGATTCTCTCTCTTTTTTTTTTTTCCTTTTAAAGTTAGGGTCTAAAGAATAAAGGAATCTTCTCACCCAGCTCCAGTCATTGTCCATCTACATTGTTCCTGCACTTTCTTTGTTGCCTCTGTCACTGTGTTATGTGTTTTCTAGTTTCTAGTTTTTCTATTTTTATAATAAAATCTTTATTAGAATATATATATTTCGGTTTTTCTTTCTTTAAAGTATACAGCAATGGAAAACAAGATCCATCCATCTCCAATTAAGTGCAATTACCCAGGGGGAAGACGAGGCTGATTTATGCTTCGACAGCCTCAGCTGTCCCAGATTCATGGCTGCCTCTTCTCCTCGTCATGAAAAAGAGGGAAGAAGCGCTGAGTTAAGCAGAATAGTTGTGGCTCTCCACAACCTGCAGGGTACCCCTCTTTTCTTCACCACCCCTACAGCTCCTTTCAGAGCCCTCCAATGGGGAGAACTCAGTGTGGGAGTGCGGAGACCCACTCCTCATGTCCGATCTCGCCACAACATCAATTGGATTTTCCAATAAATCTGTTCATATACACTGATATACTATTCCCAAAAGCTGCTGAATGATCACGTGCAAAATAAAATCTCCATATCATATGAATCAGGGAACCATCTATTTTTTAATACCTCCAACACACAAAATCTGATGTCCATCCTTTCATATACAATCATTGGAGAGACCAGTACCCTAAATATATATATTTTGGTGGGTAAACCTTAATTTCAAATTTGTAGATCCCATTTTAACATTTTTAAGGACATGAGGCCATTGGCTTTATTATAAATTCTAGTTCTTTAGTCCATATCTGAAATATCCCAGAAATGTCCATTCTAAAAATATTCCTGAACTTTTGATGAGGGATTTTCTCTCTAGTATAGTTTCTATCAAGAAAGAAAACAACTCAAGTGCCTTTGAGGCAGCAAAGCATCTAGTCAATAACGATTCATTAGAACATGCTTTAGCTGAAGATATCTCCACTGTTGTAAATTGTGGGAACCAAGTTCAATCAGGAACAATCCTTAAAACAGTACATGGTTTAAAGTCACAATCTGAATGTCCACCCAAGCTTTCCAATAAAGTGATTTACCACTGAGTTTCAAAGCAGAATTTTTCAAAAGAGATGAATACTCATGAGTCCCATTATCAAAACTCAATTTACAGCCTAAGATTTCTCACCAGAAGGGGAGGAGAGGATCAAATAGGCAGCTGCTTGGATCTCCATGCCACCGGAAGCCAAAAAACATTTTTAAACAATTATATTGAGTTTAGTTAAATGGAAACCCTGAAGCCATTTTTATTGGGCTTGGTTCAATGCTCTTTCTAGCACAATGTCACTTGATTTTTTACCAAACATTAGAAATAAGTACAGTATACATATAGAAGAACAGTGCAGTGGCCTAGAGGTGGAGCTCTCATCTATCACTCAGGAGGCTGTGAGTTTGATCCTAGGTAGAGGCAGATATTTCTCTCTCTGGCACAATGAGAATATATCTGCTGGAAAAACAACAACTCCACACAACAACGCATTAGTGACAAGACGGGCATCCAGCCATTCAGTTATCCAGACTCCACCCTGCAAGGGATTAAAAGATCATGATTAGAAATCTGTATAGTACCTGACTAAAGCCATGGGAAAGGTTATGTTGGAATAGGATGAACAAGTCTTAATATCCTAACAATACTATGCTATGATCTGTCTTGAGGGAAAAGGTAGGAGAAACTTCTGTCCATCTGTTCTACTGGGAGGCTGTAGCTTTCCTTTGTATAAAAGAATTTTAATGGGAATGGCTCAATCTATGAGCTTTTCTGAATAATGAAAAAAAAGGATATTATTCCTAGCTTTCAGAGATAGCTTTGAACCACGAATTCTTCTATTTCAGAATAACTTATATAAGATAATAAAAATAAAGATAAGCTACAGTAATCAAGCCCTAAAAATTAAAATATGAGTAAGGCTCAAAAGTAAGGCTAAAAAAAAAAGAGGAGAGTGCAAAAGTTGGCTTGATACTCAACATTAAGAAAGCTAAGATCATGACATCTGGCCTTCTCTATTCCTGGCAAATGGACGTAGTGACAGATTTTATTTTCCTGGGATCCAAGATCACCACAGATGGGGACTACAGCCAAGAAATTAAAAGATGCTTGCTCCTGGGGAGAAAAGCTATGGCAAATCTAGACAGCATACTAAAAAGCAGAGACATCACCCTGCCAACAAAAGTCCTTATAGGCAAAGCTATGGTTTTCCCAGTTGCAATGTATGGCTGCGAAATTTGGACCATAAGAAAGACTGAGCACCAAACAATCAAGGCCTTTGAACTATAGAAGACTCCTGCGAGTCCCTTGGACTGCAAGGTGATCAAACCGGTTAGTCCTAGAGGAGATCAACCCTGACTGCTCTTTAGAAGGCCAGATCCTGAAGATGAAAATGAAATACTTTGCCCACCTAATGAGAAGGAAGGACTCACTGGAGAAGAGTCTAGTGCTGGGAACAACTGAAGGTAAAAGAAGAAGGGGACAACAGAGAATGATGTGGCTGGATGGAGTCACTGAAGCAGTCAGTGTGAGTTTAAATGGACTCCTGGGGGTGGGGGTGGTAGAGGATAGGAAGGCCTGGAGGAATGTCATCCATGGGGTCATGATGGGTCGGACATGACTTTGCGACTAACAACAACAAGGCTCAAATATAGCCGTGTGTCCAAGTTACTTGATATATGCACGTTAAAGAACAGGCGCTTACTTTCCCAATGTGTTCTCTGAATTTAGAATTTAGTTTTATCAATACAGCAGAAGCTGTGTATTCACAAAGGTCTAAATTGTGCTGTGCAATTTCTTAGTTTAATTTCCAATTTACTTTTTCAATAATTCTCTACTGAGGAAAGTTTGGTAATCTCCACCCTCTCTCCTTTTCTCCCTCCTTCTCTCTCTCTCATGCTATCTGTCTGTCTGTCTGTCTATCATTGACAACTTGAAGGTGGTGCTAGAGATTTAACTAACACAAACTGTATGTTCCTATTTCTGTCAATATTCCAGGTATTTGACCACTATATATTTGTATGATTAGTAGGTATAGTAATGGTATCACATAAGATATAACAAAGAAATATTGTAGAATGCATCTTACCAACAAGCTCACGCTATGCAAAACAAAAGAAAACAAAAAGAATCAGAAGAGAAGCTGAGACAATATTTACATGGATTTTAGTTCAAAAATATAAATATTACACCTCTCATATGATTTAATATCAAGGCTGAAATGTTATGAACAATTGATTGTAAATAGTGTTAAATATCAAATGATTAACCTGGGCATACTTTGAAAATGATTTAAAAGTGGTTTAGTCTTTGTTTGAGCAAAATACCTTCATTCATTCAAGCAGCTTAAATTTTTTTCAATCTTTTTGGGCAAGACTGGAAAAAATGGTGGTTTTTGGCTAGCATGAAAATCTGAAAAAGACTCTGCATTAAAACATAACAGAAAGGTCCTGTCCTCGTGGAAAGATCAAAACACTTCTTCCAGATATTTTTTGAAGCGTGTACAGCCCTATCAAATCACGAATGCACTTAATTTGTAATGTATTCCTAATTACTAAATAGCATCACATATCAGCTGTCAAATGTTAGCAAATGGTAATACGCCAGCAGTCAAATACAATCAAATATAGAATAGGAACTGCTTGTCAACCACAATAAACCATCAAATAATAAATCCTTTTTTTCCCAACTCTATCAAGCGCTGTCACATATCACATGCCAAAATAAGCTATCTCATATTGTAATTAAGAATCATTCAGCATTAAATCTTTAAATTGAATATTAAAATGGAAAAAAATAACTTTGCAAATAATGGTTTTGGGGGAAAATGTGATGTTTTTATCCTTCCTTTTCTCTCTTTCCTTTCTGCTGTGGACTGAGCTCTTATAAGATAATCATGAACAATTTACATTGTTCTTGACACACATCACTCGATAGTACAAGGTCTGAAGATTGTATGTATCAGTAATATTTCATGACACTGAGGTAGGAAAAAAAGCCCATTAACAAGCAAGATGATTTATTTATATTCCTGAGGCACACTGCTGTTAAAACTCACCTTTTCCCCCTCCTCCCCCCATCTCTGGATAGGTGGATTGGAAATGCCTGGTGTTTGCAGCTGACAGCTTCTATCCAAAATCCAGATAAGGTATCTTCAGGAGTTTCCCTCCAAAGAGTTTGAATTGGGTTTTGATAAAAGATGGCGCCAGTCAAGTGTGCAGCTTGGGAATTGAAAGATGCAAAAATGTGTTATTTATACTCAGCTTTTATATGCCAATTGGGTAATGAAATAGGCAGAAGTCATACAGACACGATGTGTTAAATGTCAGTGTTTTTAATCTGGCATTTGACTAAACTGGTATTTCACTTGTGTGGTGTGACTATCTGAAATCCATGACAATTGTTTATAAGGCATTGTGTCTTAAGGAGCGCCTTCCTGCCCGTCCTTTCGAGTTTGGTTCAATCAAATACCTTAATAAATAATCCTGACCTGAATTAGGATGGATGGATGACTGAATGCTTGTTTCAATACAAAACTGCCATCACAAAGAGTGGGCTTTAGAAGAGGAGATTATCTTTGACAAATTAAAACTACAGTACTATATTTTTTCCCTCATAGATCTCTATTCAGTGGCAACCAGATAACATTTGAGAAAATCCATTTTCAAAGCCAATGGTCTCCTGAAAGAGACATTGGTAATCCTCAACCTATGGCCACAACTGAACCCAAAAATTTATGATGCTAAGTGAGAAAAATGTTAAGTGAGTTTTGCCTATTTTACAACTTTTCTTGCCACATTTATTAAGCGAATCACTGCAACTGTTATGTTAGTAGCTCGGTTGTTAAGTGAGTCTGGCTTCCCCATTGATTTTGCTTGTCAGAAGGTTGCAAATGAGGATCACGTGACCCTGGGACATTGCAATTGTCATAAATATGAAAGAGTTGTGAAGCATCCAAATGTCAAGTACATTACCATAGGGATGCTGCAACAGTCATCATCATCTTCTTTTAATGACCACATAATCCTTTGCAGTGTGGAGTCTGGGCAACTGAATGGAGCTGAGTGTTAACTGGCCAGATGCCCTTCCCGTTGCCAATGCAGAGTTTTGTTCAGCAGATACATTCTCATCATGCCCAGAGAAGGAAATATCTGCCTCTACATAGGATCAAACTCACAGCCTCCTGATTGTGAGGTGAGAGCTCCACCTCTAGGCCACTGCACCGCTCTATGCTGCAATGGCCATAAGTGTGAAAAATGCTGTTGTAACTTCAAATAGTGACTAAGTGAACTATTAAAAATTGAGGACTAAATGTATCAACATTCAAAAAAATCTCTAGCTTATTTCTTACAAATTAGATTTGAGCACAGTACAATAACCTACAAAGCTTAAGAAAAAAAAAAGAACCCACTGAACAAAAATAGGTGTTAATGGGGGTACTATTTGCTTGCCTGTAACTCAGGATGTCCCAATAATCTCTAGTCATGAGTTCTCCATCTGACAGAGTTGGTCAGTAGATCAATGTGAAAGCAAGAAGTTCCTATTGGTAAGTCATAGTTTGTAGACGATACCCAAAACTGAAAAAGTTTCTATTTTTCTGTCTAATGCAGTGAACCGTAGCTCATGAAATCTGATGCCTTTGGGAAGATCATATCCTTAGCTCCCAGATTTAGTTGCCAACATCTCCCTGTGGAACTGAAGGAATTGCTTGAAATGTAATAAGTGTCTCTGCCATTCAGTAAGGACAATACTGGGCTAGATAAACTAATGAGCTGATTTAGCAGAGGATAACTTTCTAGGTTAATCTTTAGAGCAGTGATGGCTAACCTTTTTGCCGTCGCGTGCCAAAAGTGGGGGTCGTGTGGGGGGGTCGCGAGTGCGGGTGCCCACATCCATAATTCAATGCGCCCACCCTCCCACACACGTGCACATGACCCCCCCCCACTTCTCTCTGCTTTTGGCACAATGGGCCCAGTAGGCCCATTTTTCCCGCTCCCCAGGCTCCAGAGGCTTTCTAGGAGCCTGGGGAGGGCAAAAACAGCCTTCCCCATCTCCCCGGAGGCCTTCCAGAGGCTGGATATAGCCAGTTTCCTGACTTCCAGTGGGACCGGAAGGCCTGAAAATCAGTCGGCCGGTGCATGCATGCGTGCTGGAGCTGAGTTAGGGCAACATTCACGTGCCCACCAAAATGGCTCCAAGTGCCACCTGTGGTACCCATGCCTCACGGCTTTAGAGTGTCCCCAAACTCTCTGTTTTGCCTCTGCTGTATAATACCAAAGATTTTGAGTCTCATGTATCCAATTACTATTGTTATGTTATCATTTTAAAGAACTCTGGATATTTTATTGGAAATAGTATTAAACACAGGCCTTTTTTTAAAAAAAAAAAAGTTGTGCAATATACTTTGGCAGGTTTTTGTCCTCAAAATCGTTTTGTTTTCCTCATTCTGTGTAATCCACAAAGTTTAGCCCAATATCTATTTTAAGTCATGTGTTAAGTGGTTGCCAATTTTGCTAGTTCTGCTGCTGAACAAAATTACAGCTTTGTCACTTTCCCAAGCAGCATTGAAAATCCCAAGACTGTATATTTTAGACAATCTATATCATAACTTCGGGATATTGAGAATGGAAGAATATTCAACGTGGAAACTAAGATACAGCATTAAATAGATCCAGGCTATGACTCCTGTTAAAGTCTTATCTTACTTCATGTGCTCTCAATATTATATGTTAAATCTCCTGTTCTTTTGCAAATCCTTTTCTCTATGAGATTTTTTTTCCTCTCCATCCCCCATTTTTTGCCAAGTAGGTTTTTATGTGTGTCACATCAAGGGGGAAGACCAAATGTACCTGGCTTGATAGTAGTAACTGTGAGAAGGATCTTGGATTCCTAGTGGACAATCACTTAAATATGAGCTAGCAGTGTGCTACAGCTACCAAAAAAGCCAACTCGCTCCTAGGCTGCATAAACAGAGGGATAGAATCAAGACCACGTGTTAATTTATGTTTTATAATGCTTTGGTTAAAAACCACACTTGGAATGCTGTGTCCAGTTTTGGTAGTCACAATGTAAAAAAGATGTTGAGACTCTAGAAAGCGTGCAGAGGAGAACAAGCAAGATGATTAGGGGACTGGAGGCTAAAACATAGAAAGAACAGTTGCTGGAATTGGGTAGGTCCAGTTTAATGAAAAGAAGAACTAGGGTGACATGATAGCAGTGTTCCAATATCTCAGGGGCTGCCACAAAGAAGAGGCAGTCAAGCTATTCTCCAAAGCACCTGAGGGCAGGACAAGAATAATGGGTGGAAATTAATATAGAGAAGCAACTTTAGAACCAAGGAGAAATTTCCTGACAGTAAGAACAATTAATCAGTGGAACAACTTGCCTTCAGAAGCTGTGAATGCTCCAACAACATTATGGTTGCAAGTCAAGGACTACCTGTAGTAAAAAAAAATAACAGCAAACCCTACTTCCTTCCAGCATTGGTGATGTTACCTAGTATGTTAGTGAAATGTCTACAAGAAAACCACCAAGTTCAGAGAACCCTAAGGACCCTCTAATTCAATCCTCAATTACAAATATTCTCTTCTAACTGTATCTTTATAATATACTAGTAATGCTAGCCATGACAGTTTGTGATGGAGCAGGGATAGTAATTTAGATGTGGTCACTTTTTTATCTTGATAGAAAAATAGCTATACTATAGAGCAGTGATGGCTAACCTTTTTGCCATCGCGTGCCAAAAGCAGGGGGAGTGTGGGGAGGGGTCACACACGTGTGCCCACACCCCACACTCCCCCTGTGCGCCCCACCCCCCATGTATGCATGCGCGACCCCCTCCGGGTTCCCCCTGCTTTTGGCACTTGATGGTGGGCCCGGTAGGCCTGTTTTTTGCTCTCCCCAGGCTCCAGAGCCTTTCTAAGAGCGTGGGGAGGGCAAAAACGCCTTCCCCACCCCCACAGGCCCTCCAGAGGCAGGAAACAGCCTGTTTCCCTACTTTTGGTGGGTCCGGAAGGCCCGAAAATCAGCTGACTGACGTGTGCATGCGTGCTGGAGCTGAGCTTGCGTGCCCACCGATATGGCTCTGCGTGCCATAGGTTCGCCACCACAGCTATAGACTGATGCTTTAAAAAGGAGCATTGGATTTCCCCAGTGGTGAAATCCAAATTCTTTTACTACTGGTTCTGTTGTGGTGGTGTGGTGGGCATGGTGTGGCTTGGTGGGTGTGGCTTGGTGGGCGTGGCAGGGGAAGGATACTGCAAAATCTCCATTCCCACCCCACACTGGGACCAGCCAGAGGTGGTATTTGCCGGTTCTCTAAACTACTCAAAATTTCCGCTACCAGTTCTCCAGAACCTGCCAGGACCTGTTGGATTTCAACCCTGGATTTTCTCTTATCTTTTTCCTTCATGTCAATCATGTATGGCCAATGCTTCTCTATGCTTTTTCCTTCATTCCCAGCTTCCCATTCAAATAAACCACCCAATCTGGCCTACATTTTTACCAGTGGTGGGTTTCAACCGGTGTTACCACCGGTTCACATAATGCACGCGCTTCGCTCACACGCACACCAAACTTGTGCTCCGTGCAAGCGCAGTGTTTTACAGAACAGCTGAGATGCGGCAATTTGCTCTGCCGCGCCTTTCAGCTGGGCTAAAAACGACCAAATATAAGGTATGTGTAACACAGGGGTGGGAGGGAGGGCCAACATTACCACCAGAGAGAACCGGTTCGCTCTCAGCTCACCATCATCGCAACCGGCTCGCCTGAACCGGGCTGAACTGGTAGAAACCCACCACTGGTTTTCACCCACTTCATGTGGGCAATGAATAGAGCAGAATCAAGTGACTGCATGTTAATACCTTTCTCATTGCTACACCTTTTGGATCAGTTTATAAAGTGTGTTTAATGTGTTTCAAATAAGTACTTTGGCATGTCAGTGCTTAAAATAACATATACATCCATACTGGAACTGTTCTTTAGGGGGAAAAAACAGCTTCCAACAGTGCTTTGCTGTTCAAAAATATTTTGAAAACTCAATTGCCTAAGCCAAAAATACTTCATGAAAGAGAATGTTTCTGTTGGAACTATGAGTGCCACTAAAAATGTTTTATGGATGAAAAAAAAAAATTCCACAAAATCCAATACACAAGGTATACATGAAAATAATAAAAACAAAGCTATTGTGACTCTGTTATTTTACCTTCTCCTCCAGAATAGATGTGTTAGCAGTAAATTCTGGGGGTCTGTTTAGCCCACTATATGCCCAAACAGACTCTAAGCCGGAAGAGTAGATTAAAATCTGCTCTTTTTTATGTACATAAGTAGAAAGGGCACCTCACTGGCCACTCAGCCAAAAGAGGAGCAGTTTATAAAGGTAGAAAATTACTTTACATACAGCTCAAACTTTTTGAGTGAGTTCTTTCATTGGTTAAAATCATTTTTAGCAGAGGGATAGAATCAAGATCACGTGAAGTGTTAATTCACTTTATAATGCCTTGGTAAGGCCACACTTGGAATACTGCATCTAGTTTTAGTCACCATGATGTTAAAAAGATGTTGAAACTCTAAAAAGAGTGCAGAGAAGAACAACAAAGATGATTAGGCAGCTGGAGGCTAAAACATATAAAGAACAGTTGCTGGAATTGGGTATGTCTAGTTTAATGAAAAGAAGAACTAGGGTGACATGATAGCAGTGTTCCAATATCTCAGGGGCTGCCACAAAGAAGAGGGAGTCCAAGCTATTCTCCAAAGCACCTGAAGGCAGGACAAGAAGCAATGACTGAAAACTAATCAAGGAGAGAACCAACCTAGAACTAAGGAGAAATTTTCTGAGAATGACAACAATTAATCAGTGGAACAACTTGCCTGCAGAAGTTGTGAATTCTCCAACACTGGAAATTTTTAGGAAGAGATTGGACAACCATTTGTCTGAAATGGTATAGGGTTTCCTGCCTAAGTAGGGGGTTGGACTAGAAGACCTCCAAGGTCCCTTCCAACTCTGTTATTCTATTCTATTCATTTGACACATCTCTGACGTAGTGTTTATGCTATGTAGCTTTGACATGTGACATATGACATTCCATAATTTCTTAGTATGGTTTTGTTAATCATTATCTAAATATTCAGAAGGTGTGGTTTTTCCATTCTAATAAGTTTGCAACTCACTAAGGTTCAAATCAGACCCTTGGCAGGTTTGAACCAGTTCCTATCAGACTGTACATTCTCATTCATAGCTTTCTTTGTTACTTCAAGAACTATAAACATTAATCAAAAAAACTCCTAGTTACTAAAAACATTAATCAAAGGGCCCTCCCTCTGTTGCTGCCATCAGCTGTTTTGTTTTTCATTTAAAAAAAAACCTAAACAAAATAGTGAGAACACAAAAAACCATCTCAGATGACAAAGTTTTCCTCCCGTTTTATTTTTTAATCCAGAAGGCCATACTTCTAGGCCAGGAAACTCTGAGCAATGAACTAGCAAAGAAAGGCAAAAACTAAAGTTTCCATTAAAAGCAAACAAAAACAAAGCAAGCCAAGGCCCAATACAATCTGCATAATCACCAAAAATATGCAGATGAGATGGGACAATTACACCATAAAAGCCTTGATTGGGAGCTTCTCCAATTTTACCTTTCCATTTGCTGAGCAGCAGCAATTAGAAATTAGAGACACAAAATCCCTTTTTCATTCTGTAGCAGTTTCTACTCTGTTTTTCATTATATTTGCTTGCTAAGGTAGATGTTCTTGTTATTCCCAAAAAGGAATGGTATAAAATGCCCTCAGGGAAATAAACAGTGCGCTTGGTCAGAAAGTGAGATAAAAATATGGTTAATAAATAATATAAATAAGAAGCTATTTTTCTCTGAACACACCATGCAGAAAACTCTTAGCTTGGGAACTTTAATTTTCTTAACTTGGAAAGAGTATTAGCTATTCGCATTTCATCTGTCTCTAGAGTATAATGTTTGACTAAGCTAGCACTTCTTTTCTTATTACAGAAATCTCTGCTTTATGCTAGCAGTTTCGAGGGTTTCTTTCTTTAAAAAAAACTTGCTTATTTTGTTGAAATCTATACTGACTAGTGATCAATGGATGTTGGGTGTCTGTGTATGGTTTCAAAAGTTGTCTGAATCTTCCTTTCACCTTGAGTTTCACAGTATTGTACAAAGGAAGTCCGTGTGATGAGGAAAAGCAGAATGGTAGAATGATCATGAGCTTTTCTTTGATCTGGTTGGATAGCTCTTTCCATTGGCTAAATAGATAAAAAGATCTTCAAGTCTGCCCAAGTGTCATTCCACAGTATGGTGGAATTCAAGAGGAAAAATTCCACTAAAATCCTATAATCACAGTGAGTTGATTGAAAGGGCCACCTGAAATGACATTAATAGTCTCTCCAAACCCATAACTTTTGAGATTGTGTGTCAAGGCTGAACCGCTTTTGAAACATTTGGGTCCTATTGCTATTCAACTTGCCAAAGAACTGGGGTGGAGGGAAGGGTGAGAAAGAATGCAGACACTCCAGAAACACACTGCAAAAGCCAAGACCCCACCAAGGTCACAGATGCAGGTGTCTAACAAAGAAGGGAACTGTTCTCAGAACAAAAGGACGATTCCTAATTAGACAATGTGGTCAACTAGAAGTGGGGAGAAGAAGAAGCTATTGTATAACTATAGAAGCATGGCGTGGGAGGAAAACCAGAGTTGGATTTGATTCTTCAGTACTGAAATGGTGTATCCAATAAAGTTTTGCTTTTGGGTTTACAAAGTTTCTGAGAGTGCCTACTTTTGGGGGGTTCACTAGTCGGACTGTTGACATTGTGTTGAGTTTCAGAAAAATCCTCGTATGGTTGATTAGTAATGTAGCAGCAATATAGTATAATGTAAAGTAGTGGGCCAGTTTGGTGTAGGGATTAAAGGTGCTGGAATAAAAGCAGAGAGACTGAGTACCTGTCCTTCTCATTTAGGCATTGAAGCCACCTAGATGACTTTGGCCAGGTATTTCCTCTCTCAATTCTACATGGGAAACTGAAAAGCATCTTTTTACAAATCTCCACTAAAGCAATGAGGACTACAGACCATAACAGTGGATTGGTTCAATCTACATACATATCTATATGTATAGATATGTAATGACTTCATCTGTTCATTTATTTTTATGGCATTTCTACCCAGTGGTGTACCACAGGTGGGGTGGTCCACTCTAGACGCAGACAAGCAGGGGATGAGGTGGCTACCTGAGACTCACAACAGATGTGGAATTGGGTCACTGCTGTTCATGTGCCAATTAGTTATTTGAGGCTTGATGATGATTGAGGCTGATTGAGATGGAGGCAGCATCATTGCAGGAGCTTTGTGATACAATTCAGAGATGGCCATGGGAGAGCAGATGGCAGCCATAGAAGATTATAATAATAATAACTTTATTGTCATTGTACATGTATACGCAATATACCCATACAACAAAATTCACTTAACCCAAAGACCAGGTCCAACACACGTAACAATCCCCAAACACACTCCCACCCACCACAATTCCCCACCCCTAGATCAGCCAAACATCCACACAACAGACCAAGTAATGCTGCCCAACAGCTCACTGATGATGGCCCTTTATATCACTATCAATAGCATTTAGTATATATGCTTATGCTGTAAAGCATATATACTTATATGCTTTACAGCATTCTCTAAGTGGTTTACAATGTCAGCATATTGCCCCCAATAATCTGGATCCTCATTTTACCAACCTCGGAAGAATGGAAGGCTGAGTCACCCTTGAACCAGTCAGGATCGAACTTCTGGCAGTGACAGAGTTAGCCTGCAATACTGCATTCTAACCACTGCGCCACCACAGCTCATATATGATCTGACAGTGGCTGTTTTCTTCTTTGGGTTAGAGGTACCAGGCTTTAGTGAAGTAGCTTGGCAGAGACATGGCTTGGAGCAGGGTTGATTGGCAGTGTGGTATTAATACATTATTTCTTTCCTTCGTTTGTACTGGGTTTTTTAATTTTTTGTTGTTGTTGTTTTTTACTGGCATGATTATATGTACAGTGTTCAATACATGAAAATGTTCATGGTTTCAATCCTTTTTTTTCCTGGCAATTATTAATTTGTTTCATTTCATAATTCATTTCATTATTACTATTGAAAATAATTTGGTCATATAGAGAAGAGCATATTAAATGATCCACTCTAGGTATTGCTAAATATTCTACTGTTTCTACCCTACTCTCAAAACATGCTGGGAGGCAAACAGAAAATAATAACAACAGAGTTAAATCAAAAATTGATGACCATATCCTTAAATCATGATCTTCCCTAATCCTTCTAAATATAGCAGAAAATGAGAAATCTTCATAACAGTTGCAATGTACCTTCATAATAGTAGCAATGTACCTGGGAGAACTTCTCTCTTCTATTTGTTTAGTCACACCTATTTTCAGAGTCTTTATGGATTAGTTCTCTCCATTCTTCTCAATGTTTCACAACTTTGTTTATTCTTTCTAATTTTAAGCCAGTGTCTTGCTTGATGGCATCTATTCATCATGCTCACTGCTGGCCTTGTTTTGTAGTATATCCAACCATTATTAGTGCTACTGTTGTGGTTTTTTAAGAGAAATTTGAATGCATAACATGGCCAAAATAAGGCAGGTTTAGCTTGATGTTCTTAACTTCCAGTAATATATCTAGCTTAATGTGATCTAATATCTTCATGTTCATTATTTTTGCTGTCCAAAGTAGGCACAGAAGCAGTCCCTAAATCCATATTTCAAAGAAATCTCTCCTTATATTTTCAACTTTCACAACCAGAGATAGTTATAGGAAATGCAATAGCATTTATTATTTTGCACTTGGTAGAAAGACTAACATCTTTCGTTGTTCCGGATCTTTTTCATTCTAGTCATTGCAGTGCACACAAATGATCATCTATGTTTAATTTCAGGTCCAATGCTTCTTGTTCAGTGATTTTTGGAACCACAGAAAATAAAGTCCTGGACAGAGTCGATTATTCATTGTTGATTTTTATCCTGAAATTGCCATTTCCAGATGCTGTCATTACTTTAGTCTTCCTGATGTTCAGATACATCCAACTTTTTCATTTTCTGCCTTGATTTTAGGATATGTTGTTTGATACCCTCTTCCTTTTTCTACCATTAAAGTGATGCCATTAATATATCTCACAATTGTTAACGTTTCTGCCATTGTTTTTTTTTTCAATTTCAACCTGATTTAAGTTAAAGTTCCTCAAAGCTGCCTTTCTATATAAATTAAATAGGAATGAGATAGAATACAGTCCTGCCATAGCTTTTTTGATCTTGAATCCATCTGTGTTTCCATAAATTGCTCTGATGATGGATTTTTGCTTGTTATATATTGATTTTATTACTTGAAACAGTGTTTTGGAACACTCATTTCTTTTGGATACTACCATAATCTTTTTATGTTCAATACAATCAGAGGTTTTGCAACAGCTGATGAAAGATAAGTATGTATTCTTTTGAAATTCATATCCATGATCTGTTAAACATCTGCAACGTGATTACAAGTACCTCTTTCTCTTTTAAAACCAGCTTGCATCTTGGGCAGTTCTCCTTCCATGATTGGGTTCTATTGTTGTACTGTATATTTTCTAATATAGGGACAAAGCTGTTAGTTGTGGTGCATCTGCTTTGGATGTATGTGATTAGTAGCCTTAATATAGTTTTAATGTTAATATGGAGCCATGGTGGCGCAGTGGTTAGAATGCAGTATTACAGGCTAATTCAGGTCACTGCCGGGAGTTCAATCCTGACCAGCTCAAGGTTGACTCAATCTTCCATCTTTCCGAAATCAGTACAATGAGGAGCCAGCTTGTTTGGGGCAATATGCTGACACTGTAAACTGCTTAGAGAGGGCTGCAAAGCACTGTGAATGGTTTACAAGACTAAGTGCTATTGCTATTGCTATTTTAGTTGGGTTTTGGGTTTTTTGGAGGGGGGAGGTTTAAAGAAATTAAATAGAATAGAATCCTTTGATTTTATTTTGTTTGCTACCCAGATTTTCTTGGCTGATAGGTGGTCATAAAAATTGGATGAATGAAACAAACCATAAACAATAAACCAAATTTTGCTAAAATTTAATATCAAACTTTTTGTGTGGTAACTGAAAGAGTGGCATTAAAGCATTTCAATCTGCAGTATATATACCAAAATTCAGCATTAACCAAGATAAAGTTACAAAATTACAGCAACTCTGTTAGTCAATAAAATTATGGATTCCACCTCATTGTGTTGCTAAAGGTGTTAATGTGGGTCAATGCAGGTCAAAAAAAGCTGGTGATATTTTGCCACTGCTAAAACAAAGAAAGCACTTGTTACTGTTTCAAACTAAAGATTAATGATTGACTCTAAGGTTGTCCTGATATCCCTAATGTACTTGATTCTATCCTTTGAATTGAAATAAATGTTATCTCACAAAGTAGCTGAAAAATTATACTAACCTTGTGCTAAGCAGTCCCTTTGACCTCCATTATTTGAGATGTGTTTTGCACTGCATTCCAAGCCCAATCACCCTTCTTACACTGAAAATATCTCTTGGTTCAGACCTCTTGGAAATCACCAGATTACTGAGGAAATGTGAAGCTAAGACACAGCTCTATAATTAACATATACAATCTGTTTAAAGTGAATCTGGAAGCCAGGTTCACTTTGCAACCATGTTACTAACTTAGCAACTGCAGTGATTCACTTAACAACTGTGGCAAGAAAGGTCGTAAAACGGAACAAAATTCATTTAACAAATGCCTCCCTTAGCAACAGAAATATTGGGCTCAATTGTGGTTGTAAGTCAAGGACTACTTGTAGTATGGTTAAAGTCAAGTAAACAGATTATTCTCAAAGTGTGATTTGAAATTAGCCTCTGAGTTGGGGAAACACATAATCTTTCTCCCTTGGCAAATTAAAATCACCCTTTCCTGTATAAAACAAACAATAGTTTATATAAATGCAAACTAGCTTGGAGGTGGGAGGGAAACAGCCATCGCTCTTGGTTCAGATCACTGGCAATCTGCAAATCATCAAGGAGCAGAGAAGAAGCTAAGCCACAGCTCTATTGCTAGCATACACTGGAGTTAAAGCCAAGCAAACAGGCAGATTATTCTCAAAGTTTGATTTGTTTTGAAATTAACATCTGAGTTGGGGACACAAAATCTTTCTCCGAGCAAATTAAATTCACCTTTTTTTCCTGTATAAAACAAACAAACAAAAACAGTTTATATAAATGCAAAGTAGCTCGGAGGTGGGAGGGAAACAGAAATGCTTGTGTATTGCCCATTTGTATTCTAACTTATAGGAATCCTGCTTAATGATGTGCTAATGAATGCCGCAACACATATTCTCACACTGGAGGCTGTCATTTCTACGTTGCATCTTTTGCTATTAGTCGGCAGCTATTTTAAAACAAATGGATGAAACTTTAATATATTCCTCTGTCAAATTTTCCATCTGATCCCCACTGGCCCGGTGCTGTATTAATGGCACGCATAACTCAACTGATTGTGAGGGCACTGTACAGACCAGGGAGAATCAAGACAGAACCATTCCCCTCTTGTGGCAGTTCGAGCTGATGGAAGTGGGTAATTAAGCAAAACGATAGGACAGACCATGCACAGAAAGTAAAATATATGTGAAATTTACAGTAATTAAAAGCAAGTTTTTTTAAAAAAAATACCAGCAGTACTTTGGTGCACAACATGAACCCAATGGCAATGACATACCAATATGACACGCCGTAAGTCAAACTCGGCCAAAAGTAATAACATGAAATGTGTCAAGGTTGCATTCACAGATTGGTAGGAGATCCTGGAACAAAGCAGTCAACCAATGTATGAAATGGGAACTGAAAAGCAAGAATTTGGACTTGGCTGGCTGTGGAGTAAATTCACTGGTTTCCTGTGACTGTAGCTAAGGATTTTGTGACCTTCTTGGGGGGTGGGGTGTTCAGAGAATGTCTTCTGAAGGAAGCTCCTATGGATGTTCTTTCAGGATGCTAATTTGAAGCAGCTGATCAATAAACATCTATGCAGATTCTCAATCATCCAGGTCATGGTTATAGAAGAGTTGGTTATATATATGGTTATATAATAGAGTTGGAAGGGAGCTTGGAGGTCTTCTAGTCCAACCTTCTGCTCAAGCAAGAGAGCCTATACCCATGATGGCAAACCTATGGCACGCGAGCCCTCTCTGTGAACACACCAACCGTTGCCCCAGCCCAGCTTCACCGCGCATGCACACATGCCTCCCGCCGGCCAGCTGCTATGCATGTGTGGGGGGCCGCATGTGTGGGGTTGCAGGTTGGTGCAGGAAGCTTTCCAGGCCCAAGGGCATGGGGGGCCTTGCATGGTGCCCCCGCACCCTGATTTGGCTTCCAGGTTGGTGCAGGCTTTCCAGGCCCAAAATGGGGTACGGGGGGATGGGGCACATGAACAGGGGGCAGGGCACATGCAGGGGGCACATGCAGGGGGATGCATGTGCGTGCACTGGGGCAGGGCACATGCACGGGGAACGCTCACATTGCATTTTGGGAGTTCGGGCACACACGCTTTGAGCACTTGGTACCACAAAGGTTAACCATCCCTGGCCTATACCATTTCAGACAAATGGGTGCCCAATCTATTTTTGAAAGCCTCCAGTGATGGAGCACCCACACCTTCTGAAGGCAAGTTGTTCCATTGGTTAATTGCTCTCATTGTTAGGACATTTTCTCCTTAATTCTAGGTTGCTTCTCTCCTTGCTTATTTGCTCCTTTCTATCCATTGTTTCTTGTCTTGCTCTTTGGTGCTTTGGAAAATAGTTTGATCCCCTCATCTTTGTAGGAACCCTTCAAATATTGGCACATTGCTATCATGTCTCCCTTAGTCCTTTGTGGACTCTTCCCAGGGTAACACTGAGGAAAACCACACCCAGGAAGATGTACAAGAGGCCCGTTGTGCAGTCAAAGTACAAAGTCAAAGTAATTCAGAATAATTATTTATTTATTTATTTATTTATTTATTATATTTCTATACCGCCTTTCTCCCACAGGACTCAAGGCGGTGTACACTCAAGAAAAAATAAAAGATACATAAACATCATAAAATTGTTAATTAAAATTATACCATAGTTTAGCCCAAATAAATAAAACCCAGAATTATATAATATTTTAATCATCCCCAGTTAACGTGCTTAGCCCCGCCTGATTGAACATCAGGGTCTTGAGGGCACAGCGGAAAGCACGGAGATTAGGGATGTTTCGTATATCAGGGGGCAGTTCATTCCAAAGGGTTGGAGCCCTTACAGAGAAGGCCCTCCCCCTGGGAGTCGCCAGTTGGCACAATTTGACTGATGGTACCCTGAGTAGTCCCCCCCTGTGAGAACGAACTGGTCGGTGGGAGGCTATTGGTGGCAAAAGACGGTCTCGTAAGTACCCAGGCCCTAAGCCATGGAGCGCTTTAAAGGTGATAACTAACACCTTGAAAAATTATACTTGGGGGGGGGAGGGATGTTCCTCAAAAGTGTCTGTGTCAGAATAGTTTTGGGGATAGGATGAATGGACCGCATTGCTTTCTCGGGAGAAGAATTCATATGGATATGATTTTGCACCTTGACTGCTGAAATACCAGCTTTTGCTTTTGCCTCTGGCAACAAAATATCTCTGGCCAGCCGTGCATGACTTGCTTCTAAACGATGCTTCACATGAACAGCTGGACCAGGTTGCAAAGATGATTTGGACCACTAAGGAAAAAAGAAAAACTCCTCTGAGTGATGCACAAATCTTCAAGGCTGTGAAGGAACAGGGCTGAAAACCAGAATGGAGAAGAAAAGTATTAAATGCTTGATATGAAGGACTAAACTCAGCATTTTTCCAACACTGTTTCCTTTTCAGTGGATGATTCAGCGTGACAAAGCCAGGTCTGTACTTTGGAAATGTCTTAGGTTATGGGAAAGATTTCCTAGTTGGACTGATTTCCTGACAATCCGGATGAAGCTTAAAAAAAAAAAGGACTTCCGGGGTATCGTCATGCTGGTGCGGTGCAAGGAATTGGAATCTCCACTTCTCCTGCCCGATTTTCCATGTCTGGAAGCCGATAACGGCAATGCTGAACCTTGAAGAGGACAGCAAACGAAATGGGATAGCCCAGAGGTGGTGGAGTGAAAGGCAATCCTCCACCAAGGAGGGTGGAACCCCCTGAATCCAGCATGGAAGAGACCGGCTGTCAAAGCCAGGAAATGTCTTATGGGAAAGATTTCCTAGTTGAATTGATTTCCTGACAATCTAGATGAAGCTAAAAAAAAAAAAAATCCTGAAAACTAGGAATGCTGTGTGCAGAAACAAGAATGTAGATGGTCAACCATTTATCAAGTGGAGATAGTCCTCAACCTATGACCACAATTGAGCCCCAAATTTCTGCTGCTAAGTGAGACAGTGGTTAAGTGAATTTTGCCCCCTTTTAGGAACTTTCTTGCCACCGTTGTGAAGTGAATGACTGCAGTTGTTAAATTAGTAACAGGGTTGTTGGCTTTCCCATTGACTTTGCTTGTCACTCCAACCGTCATAACTATGAAGCCCTCCATCTTAATTTTAATCGTGTGACCATGGGGATGCTACAGTGGTCGTGTATGTGTAAAAATCAATCATAAGTCATTTTTTTCCAGTGGCATTGTAAGTTTGAACAGTCACTAAGTGAACAGTATTAAGTCAAGGGCTACCTGTAGTAACTTGCCAGAGTGAGCATGTAACTCCCTTGCATTAACAAAAGAAAGTGGTGCCTGAATGTCAGCTGTGTTTCCTGTTAACAGTCTTGTTCAGTTTCCTTGGCAGCATTTTTTGGGAAGTGTGTCGCCACTGCCTTCTTCCTTGGGCTGAGAAAAGTGACTGGCCCAAGGTCACCCAGCTGGCTTTCTGCCCAAGCTAGAACTACAATCTTCTTGTCTCTAGCCTGATGCCTTAATCACTACACCAAACTTGCTTATTTGTAGTTATTCATAGGTTTTGGATCTAATGCAAAGACTTGTTGGACAAACACTCCTGTAGAAGGCATCCCATAGTTGTGGATTCTTGCAGCACAGACTATAGTCAGAAATTTGTACTGTGCAATATAAAAGGTCTAATTATGTGAGTAGAGTGTTAATGAATAATAAACTACCATGCAGTGATGCAGCTATATAATTTTAGATCCTTGATTAATGATTCGGGAGGGGGTTGTAATGCTGCATTTCTAAAAATGCTTCCACATTTATGATTCATTAAAGGGAAAAAAAGTGTGTTTGCCGATCTGCATAAAAGAAGAGATGTTTTGTAATTTTTAATGTTCTTTCAATAATTACTATATAATGGTTTTAGGTAATGATTGTTTTATTTTACTGTTTTATTGAATTGTGGTCCACTGCCCAGAGTCACTTTCCATGAGACGGGCAGCTATATAAATCCGATTAATAAAAGAATACATACTTTGATGAAGTATAGTATGTATATTTTCCTCGCTTACGTAATACATGGCATGATCATGTTTATAGAAATAAAATAGATTTTATTGCCCACACAAGGAACAAGTTTCCTTTGGAATGAACACCATTTTCTTCAGGGGTGGGTTCTATTTACCTCTACTACCAGTTTGCAACGGGGCCATGTGCCATTTTGCAGATGCAGAAGCGTTTTGATGATGTCAGGATCATTGGGTGGAGTCTTCCACTGATTTTACTACTGTTCTATAGAACCGGTGCAAACCAAGGGCAACCCACCACTGATTTTTGAAAAATTATAAAACATTTGCAACCATGAGGGTTTAAAGCAGTCAGGCAAGTAAGCAAGGATGCTGCAGTGTAAGCATCTGCAGTGGCGGGATTCAAAAATTTTTACTATCAGTTCTGTGGATGTGGCTTGGTGGGCGTGGCTTGGTGGGCGTGGCAGGGGAAGGATACTGTAAAATCTCCATTCCCTCCCCACTCCAGGGGAAGGTTACTACAAAATCCCCATTTCCTTCCAATCAGCTGGGACTCTGGCAGCAGAGAATAGATAGGGGAAGGGCCAGTCAGAGGTGGTATTTACCAGTTCTCCAAACTACTCAAAATTTCCATTACCAGTTCTCCAGAACTGGTCAGAACCTGCCAAATACCACCAAAACCATAATCATGTCACATACTTCATAATGTCATTCCACAAATTACCCAATTCATTATATTTACACCATGACACCATGACACGTGCAGCATTACTGCTTTCCCTTAACTCTCATGTGCTGTAGTGACCAGATAGGTCATTTTAGAACTGATGATGTGCCTATCTGCCACTATTCCTTTCTCTCGTGAATGAAGACACAGCAGGACAAATTATGCATTGTAAAGATCGCTTGGAGTTGGGACACACTTTCAGTGTAATCTACCCAATCCCCTGGATGGATTGTCCTTGTGACTATGTTGGACAGATGAGGAGGAAGCTAACCACAAGACTGCAAGAACACAACCAAGCGGTTAGACAAAGAGACCCAAACTCATTTGTTGCCTCACACTGCAATGAACAAGGACATACCTTCAATTTTGCAGCTAATAAGATTGTTGGACGAGCAGGCACAAAAACAGCCAGGGAAGTGATTGAAGCCTGGGAAATGGGCCCTTCGTGAGTCAACAGGAGTGCTGATTTACCACCAGCTTATCAAGTACTTAGGAGGCAAGAGCTTGGCAGCAAAAGGAAATGACAGCCAGTGATTTAATAACCAGCCATCAACAACCCAATCAACAACTGAAAAGCCATACACAACCAGGCATCATATAAATACCACACAGAGAATAGCCTAAAGCACACACTCTGCCAGAGAGAAATTCCCTGAGGATGGGCTCCAGCACAAGTCTGAACCTCTGATCTTGGTGACCAACCCAGATTGGATCCTGCACTATTCCTTTCACCTGTCCTTCTCTGGGTGATCATCCATGAGCCCATAGTTCTCAGGGACTTGTATCCAAGTCCCAAACTAGCTCTAGCTCATTCTGAAATTGGTTTCTTACCTGAAACTTTGCTTTCACTTGTCAGATATATCTAACATTGTCAGAACAGTAAGGCATTTAGATGGTTATTGCTCCAGGGAAAAAAAAAATTGCATGAAAAGATTACACAGATAGAGTCTATCTGTTCGATTCCATCTAAACACACACACACACACTCAGAGATCTAACAGCTGGTGAACAAAAAAACAGAAAGAATAATTGCTGACAAGGGAGTTATAATGCAAACTTTAAATGCGAGATTACTGCTGAAAGTCTATCTGCAGGATCATAATGTATACTAAATTTAATTCATAATGTTGAATGAAAAATGAATTAGGAGAATTGTTATCATTTTATATTAAGCTGGAGAAACTCATCCATTTGAAAAAAAAAAGCAAACTGTCGTCTTGGTCTTATATAGCATTATTAGGTTTAGATTAGGACAGATGCTGATGGAGAAAACAACGGACAAAATTATGCAAGGCACAAGTTGATGTGCCTTTGTTGCCCTCTCATCTTAATTGTTGACTGGAAGTATTTTATCAATCCATAATATCTGGCATCCATTCGGCCACATAATGCAAAGTAATGGCCTTGAAGACAGGAGGATCAGCCACTACTAAGGGCAGCTGTCAGATAAGAGGGTCTTGAGTCTGGGCCAAGAAATCACTTTGATAAACATCTCAGAAAAGCTTCTCCCCTCATCATACAACGATACAGATAGTTCTCGGCTTACACCCATTTGTTTAGTAACAATTTGAAGCCCTGAAAAAGTGACTTACAACAGGTACTCAAAATTACAACTGTTGCAGTGTCCCCCTGGTCACACAATCAAAATTTGGGCCTCTGGAACAGCATACATTAAGAATGGGGGCAGCATTCCAAGATCATGTGATTGCCATCTACGACCTTCCAGCCAGCAAAGTCAATGTGGGAAGCTGGATTTGCTTAATGACGATATGATTCGCTTAACAATTGCAATGATCCACTTAACAACCCTTAGCAAAAAGATCATAAAATCAGGCATGACTTACTTAACAATTGCCTTGCTTCACAATGGTCCCAACTGCAATCATAAATTGAGCACTAACTGTGAAGGAAGGAAGAGAGACCACATTCAGATTTAACAAGATTCTTTGATTCCTGCAAAAAAGCAACTCCTGGATTCTGTGGCATGGTTTCTTAGCCTGGTCTACCGTGTTGGGCTGATACATAAGTAATTAAGATAAATAAAACAGATGTTTCTATTTCAGCAAGACTATTATGTCTTGCTCACCAGATTCATCTAGAAGCGAAAGCACCTTGAACAGTTACACATTTTTTTTTAAATGCTAAGATTTTCCTTCTATAAATCTTAATTCTTGGTTTTATGCCTTGTACACTGGTAGTCCTCCTTTACTGACCACAATGGGAAATGATGGTGTCTGTGCTTATATTTTGCTTCTGCCTTCCTTTCCTTCGCAGACATGGAAAGATCAAAAATGAAAGGAAAGGTCTCAAAGTTACTTTTTCATCAAGGCCGGTTGCTAAGCACCAGAATGTTGTCAAAACTGCAAAGGGTCATTGTACAAGGTAGTTGCTAAATGAAGACTATTTGTATCTGTATAAATATTGCTTTGCATATTTTTTTTAAGCATGCCAAGGTGATTCAGTTTTAGAAAAAACAGAGGGGCTCAGGCCTCTCTTATTTGATGGTTGTCTTCATAGTGGCTCTTCCTCCTGAGCTTCAAGGTCATTCCCGAGTCCCTCTATATTATGTGGAGAATGGATACCAAATTTTATTAATTAATAAAATATCCTTATGATTATGTACTACTCTTTAGAAGGCCAGATCCTGAAGATGAAATTCAAATACTTTGGTCACCTAATGAAAAGGAAGGACTCACTGGAGAAGAGCCTAATGCTGGGAACAATTGAGGGCAAAAGAAGAAGGGGATGACAGAGAATGAGGTGGCTGGATAGAGTCACTGATGCAGTAGGTATGAACTTAAATGGACTCCAGAAGATGGCAGAGGACAGGAAGGCCTGGAGAAAGGTTGTCTATGGGGTCGCAACTAACAAAAACAACTGATGATCATGTAGGATAGACAGGTGGGAAACTGATATCAGAAGGTATGAGCACAAGGGAGTGGCCATAGAAGAAGACCCAAGCTCATTGGTAGCCTCACATTGCAATAAACCCAAGAAGACACAAGCTCATTGGTAGCCTCACATTGCAATAAACAATTTTGCCACCAATAAGACTGTTTGATGAGGAGGCACAAAAACAATCAGGGAAGTGATTGAAGCCTGGAAAACAGGCCCCACGTCAATCAACAAAGTTGATACCCCCAGTTTATCAAGTACTTAGGAGGAGAGGGTTTGGCAGCACAAGGAAACAACAGCCAAAGACTTAATAGCCAGCCATCAACACCCCAATCTACATCTAAAAAGCTACATACTAGAGGCACCATATAAATACCACACACAGAGTAGCCCAAAGCACAAACTCTGCCAGAGAGAAGTTCCCTGAAGATTGGCTCCAGCACAAATCTGAAAGCCCAGAAGACAAAATCTCTGGTCCCGGTGACTGACACATATTGGGTTAAAAAAATATTTCCAGGCAACAGTCAAAGTGAGAGAGCCTCAAAGGGACATCAAGTGCTACCTTGCATGAGTTTGAAATTATCCATGACTTCTTGGATAATTTGCAGTTTTCTTAAAGTTTGTGTTTATAATCTAAATCCAAACTATGTTTATTCTCAAGAACTTTACTATTAGAGAGTTCTTCCTATGGGCTTTCTTCCCAGATTTCTACATTAATGGATCAGATTTATCAAATCACAGCTGTATCTGGCTATATATTAGTTCAAAGTAGCCCTTGCTTATGAATCTTCCAACAGTAATGCTCAGCTTTTATGTCAATGACATAAAATCCATCTCCTTTTCTCTCCCTCTCTAGCTAAGCTTCTTCATTATACAGAATAACAAACACCTGCATTACAATTTGAAATCTAAGAATTGGCCACTTATTTCACTGAAAAAATTGATGGTGTTGCCTCCCGTTGAGCCAGGAAAAGCCAATGTGGATTACCTGAAGATACTTCTGATTTATGTGCCTGGTGTCTACTTATGCCTCATTCTGTCAAATGTATCACATGGAAAACAGTTCTGTATGCTAGAAATTTCACAACAGTGTCTAGAAGTACTCTTGTTCCCGAGTAAGCTCTTGGGCATGCATGAAATGTCATGTCACCTAGATATTAAAAGAGCCTGAAATTGCCCCATCATGGCATATCTATATATCAGTGGTAAAATCCTCCACGGATTGCCACTGGTTCGCTGCCCGCACATGTGCTGTGCACACCAAATTCACGCTGCGCACACGCGCATATGCAGTGTGCACCAACTGTGTGATTCACGTGGAAAAAAGGAGGCTTAACAAGGTAAGTAGAACAGTGAAGGGGAAACAGCTGTGCCACACGATTTAGATTTACTAGAAAGCAGGATTTCCTGCTTTCTAGCGAATATAAATTGCACAGCACAGCTGATTCTCGGAAATACCAGTTTGGATGAACCGCTAGCATTTATTTACTACCAGTTCACCCAAACCAGTAGCTTTTAACACTACCGGTTCACCTGAACTGGTGCGAAGCGGTAGCATTCACCCCTGCTACATATACTTATAATTGCAATAGATGATGGTGTTGTTTCCTGGTTTTCAAGGTCTCCTCACTGTCATTTGTATACATGAATTTTCATTTCAGCCATCATGATTCATGGATCCAAAGAATAAACGTGGCCTTGTATTCTTGTATTCTTAAAAGGTAAGAATACACTTGCAACCAACAGCAAAGTATTTTAGCATGAAAGAGGACTGTGCAAATCCTTCAAAAGAAGGGGCTGAGAGTCAGCCGGGAACAATGTACAAAGCAGTCAAAAAAAGACATGGCTGTTTTAATGATCCTGCATTGCAAAGCCTCTCTTTTGAAGTGACTATGCAGATTTATAGGGCATTTCTGTTCAGGACATTACATCCTGTTTCACTACTCTAGAAGTCTGGAACAAGACAGTCAATGCACTATGTTTGCTTTTAAGTTAAGAGCAAGAACTTTACATTCCATCCAGGGAAAAAAATCAACATAAAACAAAATTGAAATCTATTTTCCTCAGTAATTTATTGATAAATGATAGATAGATAGATAGATAGATAGATAGATAGATAGATAGATAGATAGATAGATAGATAGATAGATAATCGCTAATATAATTTTATTATAAATTTTAAAAACAAAGGTAAAAGGTAATATAAACCAATACAAAGGAATAAAGAAAAAGAAAAAAACCAAAGAGAAAGCTAAAAATGCAAGAAAGCGGGGGGGGGGGGGAACTAAAAGAAAATAGAAAAGCAAAAAAGATACAAGAAGTATCTTCTGATGTTCTTTAGCAGTGCTAAAGAATATAGGTATTCTTTAGGTATACACTAACTGTATACTGCCCGGAGTCCCTCTCTAAAGTAGATGGACTGTTTTTAAAAATTGGTAAGTACCTATAAATTTACCTCTTTCTCTGAGGTTACATCATGATTCTTTTCTTTCTATAATTTGTCTTGTCTAATCATCAAAATTATAAATCGTAAGTTCATTTTTCTGTCTTTTTAATGCAAAAAAATCCGTAAGGGGTTTACTCAGCAATAGATGTACAGTATATTTTGCCCAATATTTCCTGTGAGAATGTATAAAGTAACATAGAAGTATTTTTAGCTAAGCATAATATTGGTCTATGGCTTAGTATGATATCTGAGATACGTTTCCTTCTTCCTTCCTTCCTTGCTTCCTTCCTCCCTCCCTCCCTCCCTCCCTCCCTCCCTCTCTTACTCACACATACGCACAGAGACATCCCTTTTGCATTACAATCTATAGAAACACATTTCCCTGCAACAGTACTTTTTGGTTCCGGCTTCCTTCGGTATAGCTACTTTCTAAAGGACATTTCTGTAAATATAATATATCCAGTCACTGTAAGTGCTGTGGATAAATTGATGGCTGTGAGATCCTACCTTCCCTTACCACCCTCTTATTAAGGTTAATATCATGCATTTGTGAAAATCTGTACAGCCTCTTGCTAGGATATAGACTGTTCATTATGAGATAATTGTCTCGAAGATTTGCTGAAAGTGCTTAAATATTAAAAACATGCCCCAAATAAGCAAGCAGTTTCCAGGATTTGAACATAAATGCTCAGAAATATAGGTTAACTGATAAAGGCAACTAAATATTAAAGATTAAAAGTTATAGAAAAGTATCCATAATACAGACTTCCCAGACCACATACCATGCTTTCCATTTACTATTTTAAGTATATATACCTTAATTAAACAACAGGGAAATCATAATGTAGATAAAATTTGCTGTCAGAAGATCAGGTCAGGGCAAGTGAGCTTCAATTTTGAAAATAATTCCATCTATTTCTGATGTGCAGTCTTTGGCTGTCATTTCCAATGTAGTAAAAAACTGAAATATTTATAGACGAGTGGAAGAGCAGGCAAGGTTTGCAAAAATAGATAAAAATATTAGAGAAAGGAAAGGGTGGGGCATTCCAATTCGGACTGAGGAGGCATAGTGGCACCCAAATGCTCAGGAAATGAAGAGGAAGCTCAACATCAGAATCCACATTGCACATTTTTGCCTATGGAGATTTTCAGTCATTCAGAATATGGTTGCCCCAAATCTTCTTTTTCAAAAGGCAACTGGACTTCGTTTTTTTTTCCTTGAAGATATTTTGCTTCTCATCCAAGAAGCTTCTTCAGTTCTGACTGAATGGTGGAGGATGAAAGGATTTTCAGCAGTTCCAAGAAGGTTCCACACCCATTTGCACTACTCCGGGGATGCTGAGGACACAGATAAATTTCCAAGGGCCTCAATGACTGTCGGAATGAGTGCTAACTGCAAGGAATATATAGTACATCCTTCCATCCTCCACTATACAGTGAGAACTGAAGAAGCTTCTTGGATGAGAAGTGAAACATCTTCAAGGAAAAAACAATGTCCAGTTGCCTTTTGAAAAAACACCTTTGGGGTTGTAGCTTTTTGCAATGCAAAATTGAAGTCCACACATCTTAAAATTGCCCAGGTTGAGAAACACTGCAATATAATATAGTTCCAGTCAAACTTTTGCAGTTTATTTCTTAGACCTAGCAAAGGGCCTGACAGCTTTGAGTTTCCATTGTTCATGTATCAACAGGAAAGAGCAGCAAATGCAATTACTTGTTAAAAGCTTGTGTCAAGCAGATTGCTCTGGAGGTCACCAAGCAGCAATATGAAAAAGCCCTATTAATTTAAAGATACGGAGAGTTTGAGCAGTAGAACTTCTCAAAAGAATGGCAAATTCATTTAAGGAAGGAAAAAAAAACCAGAAGTGGAGTTAGGTTTCTGTGTTATTGGTAGCACTTGGCCATCATTTAAATCAATATGATATTTTTAGTAGGCATTGATGATCAGGAAAAAAAAATGGCATGAGAATTAAGATGTTCTCCAGAACATGGCCCCATTGTTAACATTGTGACAATGATGTCAAATGTCACTTAAAGCATTGAATGGGACAACAAGGGTTATCATCATCATACTATACCTGAACTGGAATGAAATACAGTAAACCATATCTGACCACTTTTCGGGCAGCATAAAATGAGACCAATTATTTTTTCTTTCTGCTAGCGATGTTTAAATCACAACAGGAAAATGAGAGAGAGAGCTGTTATTCTATTTGCTATTCTGCAAAGCTGATTCTTTTAAATTGCTATCTTGTTGAAAGTTACCTTTCCAAATGCAGGCAATAAAGAGGAAGCGAGGAGGAGGAGAAAAAGATCCGTGTTTTCATAAAGGTGAAACTTAACAGAGAAAAAAAATCAATTTTAGAATGAGATAGGTTATGGCTACAGAATGAAGAATTAAAACAAGGAAACCAAACATTTCATTCATTCATTCATTCTTCATTCATTCATGCATTCATTCAATTTCTAAAGCTGCCCATATGAACATGCAACTCTGATTGGCCATGCAAATTGTTACTTCCAATGTACTTTTCTTGAGTAGCATAGAAACATGCAATTCTTACTAAGTACTACTAATACTGTCTAGCATGAGCCTGTTTAGCAACAACAAGATTGACAGTTGTAGATCCACACTATTCCTATGCACTTTCTAAAGCTGCTGCCATCTAGAGATTGTGAATTTCCTCCCCTGTTGCCAACAACTGAAAGTTGATCTATTTGCAAAGCAGTCGTTGATACTCTTGTTCTTCTAATAATCAAACAAGGAATTCATGAACCAATTATGTCTTCCTGGAAGGATGTGAACTTCCCATGTTGCTGTCATTTAACAGCTATGGCACCCATGACATTTGTATGTTTGCTGAGCCTGTATGGTTTTTATTTAGAGAAAGAGGTGGATAGAAAGTGTTTGTGATCCACATGGTAAATTCTGGCTGCTCTTTGCCCTCTAAAATACTTCTCAGTTGTATTACTAGGAGCATAGAGTGAGCAGATTGCACATTAACCCAGTTTTAAGCCCATGATATTATTAGTAGTAGTATGACTTTTATGACTTTATCTTAAGCAAGCTCAAAATCAGAATTGTAGGTATTTTATTTATTGGGATCTGCTAGGCTGGTCATGTTTCAAAAATAATGTTTTCAAACACAACATTTCTCCAATGTTCATTAAAGCAAACATGACTTGTTCTTCATGCTTCTGTGGAGACAAGGGGAAAAAATATTTCTGCTGCTTTCAAGAATCTATCCATTAAGTTAATGTAACTCTTAAAGCAACAGTAGTTTCATTAGGCTTTTTTTCCAGAAGCCAGAACAAAGAAGCCATGTTGCTTTAAGAAAAAGCAGAAAGGTGCTGTCTTTACCCAAAGCGTAAAGCATTTTTAAATTATGCATAGCCCTAATAAAGTGTAAGAACATACATGTCCTGCAGAAAATGAGCACAGGTATGACATGGATATACATGTGCATGTAAAAAATTGAGGGGTCCATGGAGCTTGGCTATTTTCTTGCAGATATTTCATTACCAAATTGGATAATACCATCAATGTTGGACACTGATAATGTTACCAAGTTTGGTAATGAAACATCTGCAAAAAAACAACCAAGTTCAGGGAGTACTAAGGATCTCTCATTTCAACTCTGAGCTACAAATATTTTCTATCGCATGTATAATTAAATCATAGTATTTAAACAATAATGTTGTCATGTAATCTTCTGGTTTATTTGCTGTATAATTTAAACAAAGTATTATTTGCAAGAGTTAGGTGGTACAAGGAATTATGTTCTTGTATTAGGACTTAGCCTTTGATAAGTCAAAATCCTACAATTCACGAGGAACACTCCCTCCCTAGACCTCCCTTCCCAACATGAGAAAATGATTATATTCTCAAATTCAAAGTCAGACTCTGAGTTGTTTCTTCCATACCAGCTGTCTTGTGGCCATATTAGAAAATTAACTACCGAAATAACCAGGACCACTTTAAGAACAGGAGTCACCATCCACTAAGAAGTGTTTGCACCTAAGCGCACACCTGGTTTTGAAATGCAGTGTTGTCTTTATATCCAAGAACTTGCCACTACTGATACATATTAAATTCATGATCAATTAAAGAATTATCTATAGACGATGACTGATCTTTTGCTATTTATCCTGAAGTCATGCAGTACGTTTTTCAACGGTACAGGAATGAGGGCTATTCACCATATCATTTCACCAGGTACTACAGTACTCGTTGTTAGTTGGTTCTGGGAGGCGTGATGAGTACCAAAAACAATGAGTATCAAACAATTTTTTCCTATAAGGAATAATGTAGCAAGTCACAAGGCAGCTGACACTGTCAAGTTCTAAGTTGTGCATTGAGTAGCAAACAAATGATGAGTACTAGAACAAAATATTCATGTCAAAATGCGTTGAGTACCAAATTCATTAGGTTTCAAAGCAATTGAGTACCAAGGTACTCAAATTCTCTTCATCATTTTCTGTTGATGGTGTAGAAGTTAACAGTGAAATTATCAACATTTAAATCAAACACTTCTTAAAAGAGATAAATGTGTTAACGCTAATTAAGTTCCAAAGGAGTATTGCTAACTCATGCGTTGGCATTATTTTTTCCATCATATTGTATTTTAAATGCTTCAGATTTTCTCCCCTTCATTTAAAGTACAATGACTATATCAGCTGAGGTACAAAACAGCATCAAGTTTTCTTTTTCCCCTTTTAGGGATTACCATGGATAAATTTTAGTTTAATTATCTTTTAAATATCTCAGTAATTTCATTCAAAATCCATTTCTTGCCACCTAAACCTGGGGCTAGGATTAACTTCTGACTCCAAGTGAACTCACAAAGAAGCTCTGATCTAAAGCACATGAAAACAAAAAAACAGTGTCCGAGATATCTAATGTAAAATAGAAATATAAACTGTAAAATATACACAGTACTGCACATGCATAGTGTGCAAAAATAAAAATAAAGAAATTTAAAAAGGGGAAACTGAAGGTAAGAATATTCACTTACTCAAAATGTAACAGTTTATCAAAGAATCTCAGTTTCATTAAACTGATTGATGAAACTCAACAATTTCATTTTTAACATCATGCAGCCGATGAGCCCAGTGCCTTGTTCTCTCTCTTTCTCTCTTCTTTATCTATTCCTGTCATCTTTTAAACCATAATGAATGTTTTACTTGATAAAAAGGATAATGATCATTCCCCAATGCCCAATAAATAAAATTCCCACCACCAAGAGGAACATTGAGAGACTAGCCGCACATTACAGAACAGCATAAGCGTGCTATTAGATGGGATGGGATGTGGAGAGCAAAGAGAGTCACCTCAGTGTAATTATGCATAAAAGCAACCTTGACTGTAAATTGGCTCTTGTGGGACACCTTGGAACTGCACAGCTCCTGGTGACCTTAAAAGTAATTGAGACCAATCTTTCAACATCTAGCTGTAATACAGTATTCTCATTCCCCAAATCCGTGACAGGCAGCTTTCTTAGGGATACCTAGAGCAGGAATAACCAAATCTACTCTGCCAAATGTTGAAATACACATCCAAGAAGGCCACCAGCAAACGAAGTTGGGTGTTGAAACTCAGCCACAACTAGAGAGGGCCACAGTCACCTTTCCTATACAGTTGTCCTTTTTTGTGGCTTTGGTCAGGATGAAGAAAGGAGCCTTGCAATGTTCCACAAGCTCCGCTCCTTTGGGCAGGTGTGCAATGGTCCCGAGCCTGGGGTTTAATGTTTGTTACTTACTTAACTCTTTTGTTTGTGGATTTTGTTATTAGAGAATTTTAATCTGGGCTGGGTGTTGCTATAATCCTTTTAGCTGTTTTTATGTCTTTTTTAGTTGTGTGTGCTTACCCGAATCCACCGTAGTTGGACCACTACATTTAAATAAATAAACAGGATGTCCTTCACCCTCTACATATCTTGCCAGCCCTACTTCTTTACAAATATTTACTTTATTCAGAGTCATCCTTCTCCTCCTCTGCTTCTTCTGCTTCTGCTTCTTCTCCTTCTCCTTCTCCTTCTCCTCCTCCTCCTCCTCCTCCTCCTCCTCCTCCTCCTCCTACTCCTACTCCTCCTATTACTATTTTTCATGCCTTTGGGAGCCTAACATTTTATTTATTTTTCCCAGTCCACCTTTATAGGCAAAGCACATACCTATTTCAATCCAGGTGCCAAAATCTGCATCAAAAGTAGGAAATAAGTTTTTACTTTGATTTTTATAGAGGATGGTGTGTTAAAGTTGGTACAGTCATTAATTACTTTCAAACATATTTAAAGCAGCTATTATTGCATTTCATCTGTGTATTACTAGGAGTCACATCATAAGTGAGCAGAAAATGAGTACAGATGTTTGAAATCTATTGTAATTTTTTCCTGAATCACACAGTGTTTCTCAGCAATGGATGACATTTTAATAGGGCTGCTTATCACTGAATTGTCATCCACGGAGCTCATTGGTTTTTAATATTAATAGATTTACATCAATCCAACTAGTTAATCTAGCTTTATAATATAACTATATGTATATATGTATTTGCCAGTTTGGTATAGAAATTAAGGCCAGAAACCAGGAGTTCTAGTCCAGTGGTGGGTTCTTCCTGATTTGGTCCAGTTTGGCTGAGCCGGTAGTGGTGACGGTATGATGTCACTGAACCAGTTCTCTTTGTCCGGAAGCTGGGCCCTCCCATCCGCCCCCGTGTTATTCTTACCTTTTATTTCTTCTTTTTTAGCCCAGCTGATAGGTGTGGCAGAGTGGATTGCCGCACCTCAGCTGGGCAGATTACTAACGCGCTTGCGTGGAGCACAAGTTTGGCGATCACGCACAAAGCGCGTGCACGAAGAGAACCGCTAGTAAAGTCGGTTGAACCCACCACTGTTCTAGTCCCATCTTAAGAAGAGCTGCTACCAAGACAATACTTAGACAGAAGAAATTTGAGCCCGTGTCACGACTGCATTCTGAGTAAGCATCTTGGACCAAACCCTTCCTACTTCAAACAAGGCAAAAAGACCAAGCACTTTCAGACTTGCAAGATTCTATTATTGTAACTTTATAGTAAAAGTAGTATTGGCATTCATAGTTTGGGGAAACTCTGGGAGACAGTGGAAGACAGGGAGGCTTGAGGTGCTGTGGTCCATAAAGCTTTCATAAAACTTCAGATTGTCCATGTAAATGTGAGCATTTATTAACATTTTTGCTGCTTGATAGCTAAGATTTATTCTCTTCAAAATCACTGCAAATGGAATCATAGCTGTGTCAAATAATAATGGTGATAACGAATCACCCTGTAAGATGCTTCTCCTAATATAGACAAGCCCATATTTTTCATTTCCAACCAACAATTCTTCAACTGCTTCATCATTTTTTTCTATAAATATCCTGCTTTGCTAGTACGTATGATAAATTAATAATTATATTAATTCCTTGCCATTTAATTGAATCACATACTTTTGCACCAGATACCATCTAGTCTAATATTCTTTGATACAGTCTAATCCGTTTTTCCCCTGATTCTTACAAAATGGTTACCAATGTAAGAAAGCTGTTGTTCCATTTTTTCATATAGAACAGAAAACCCAGGCAGAACTCAGTTACAGATGGGGATTTATTTATACACACCCTTATTCAAAACCGCCTGATGATTAGTATCAGTAAAAGAATCTTTCAACTTTTAAATAGCAGTTCTGGTAAACAGGGCAGATTAAAACCAGTAAATTGAGTAATTTTATTAAGGATTTTTTTAAAAATTTAACTTCCTTTTTCCTCTTACTTTTCTATTCTTCCAGCTCTGCCTTTCATTTTATTCTCTATCTGCTGCGTCGGTTTAGGCAGTTAGATTTTTAAATAGCATTTTTTCTTTTGAAGTGCTAATAGGAGCACTGGAGCTTCCCTACAATTTAAATTTGCCGGCTGTCAAGGTTCACTATTAATCTTTGTTTTGTTTCTGTTATTTTTAATTGTCAGGAGAAAAGCAACACAACAAAAATGCAATTTTAATTATGCGTAGATGTTTAAATCCTGGCAAGCAAGTCCTGCTTCCTTCAAGTCCTTCCCCTTCCTTCCTCGTCTATGGAGATTCTCAGGCATCCAGGTCATGGTTGTCCCAAAGGTGCTTTTTTTCAAAAGGCAAGTGGACTTTGTTTTTCTTCCTCCTGATGAACTCTTCAAAGCTTGCAAATAACAAAGGTCAAGCTAAGTAATTCAATAGAAAGTCATCCACAAAATCAGGATCTTTGCATAATGTGAATAGAGCTGAAGATTCATACTGACTAGCAGAAACGTATAACTGATATATTATATATTATATATATGATATATTATCAGTTATGAACTAGGAGGGATAATAGTATTAAGAGTCTGGTGTACTAAGAGTATTAAGGCATCAGACAAGAAACCAGGAGCCAGTGAGTTCTAGTTCTGGCTGAGGCACAAAACCAGCTGGGTAACCTTGGGCCAGTCATTCTCTCTCAGGCCTAAGAAAGAAGCAAGAGCAAATATGTCTGAAAAACCTTGCTAAGAAAACTGCAGGGACTTGTCCATGTAACTGTCAAGTTTCAAGACTGACTCAAAGGCAGTAAAATAAATAAAAGCATACTTCATATAAATATACATAAGGAACCAGTTACAATTACTCTAACTTCCAGTTAAAAATACGTAGGAGGGAAAGCTCTCTGTTTAAAGCAGGGGTGAAATCTAAAATTTGTTACTACCGGTTCTGTGGGCGTGGCTTAGTGGGTGGGTGGGTGTAATGTGACTGGGTGGGCGTGGTCAACTTTTTTTTTTTTAAACTTTTAAAAGCATTTTTTCTACAACCTTAAGAGGTTTCAGGAAAAATTCCTTATAGAAGCCTCTGACGATCCCAGCTAAGCCTCAGAGGCTTTTTTTTAACTTTTAAAAGCATTTTTTCTGCTGAAGAGGTTAAAAGTTTAAAAAAACAACCCTGATGATTGCGCGGCTCAGCTGGACACAGGGGGAGGGGCACAGGGATTTTTGCTATCGGTTCTCTGAACCACCTGCCACCATCGCTACCAGACCGGGCGATCCGGTCAGAACCAGGAACATTTCACCTCTGGTTTAAAGTCTGAAGTCAAACATAGACAATATTTATTTATTTTATTTATTTATTTATTTAAATTTATATACCGCCCTTCTCCTAGTGGACTCAGGGCGGTGTACAGCCAAGAATAAAAAACACTCCAATACAAAATTTAAAATATTAATAAAAGAATTAAATAATTTTGGCCCAATAAATTTAAAACTCAATAGGCAATTAAAATTTAAAACCCATAAAACTTTAAGCATAAAAAAAAAGGGGGGGGGTTACGCCAGCCCAGCTTGACGAAATAAAAAAGTTTTTAGGGCACGGCGGAAAGCCCGGAGATCGGGTATCGTACGGATCTCCGGGGGCAAATCGTTCCAGAGGGCTGGTGCTGCCACAGAGAAGGCTCTCCCCCTGGGTGTCGCCAGCTGACATTGTCTGGCCGACGACACCCTGAGGAGTCCCTCTCTGTGGGAGCGAACTGGCCGGTGGGAGGCTATCGGTGGCAGAAGGCGGTCCCGCAAGTACCCAGGCCCTATGCCATGGAGCGCTTTAAAGGTGGTCACTAACACCTTGAAGCGCACCCGGAAGACCACCGGAAGCCAATGCAGCTCACGCAGGAGAGGTGTCACATGGGAGCGCCCCCTTGCTCCCATAATCCCCCGCGCGGCCGCATTCTGCACCAGTTGGAGCCTCCGGGTGCACCTCAAGGGGAGCCCCATGTAGAGAGCATTGCAGTAGTCCAGGCGGGAAATGACGAGTGCCTGAGTGACTGTGCGTACGGAATCCCGATCTAGATAGGGACGCAACTGGCGTATCAGGCGAGCCTGATAAAAAGCCCCCCTGGCCACGGCCGTCACAATAGATGGGCAAACAATCTTATGTGTTCTAAATATAAAAAAGGGGAAAAAAACACACTTTGGTTTCATTATATTATTAGCTACTTACCCAATTTTCACTTTTGAAACCGATATGTGAACTGAAACACAGTGGTAATTAAAAAATGGCACTTTGCCAAATGTTGCAATGCAAAAATGCACATATTAAGGGAAAGTGGACATCATGGTATGCAAGTTAGTGAAAATTACATACAATATATGAAGGGAAAACAGCTGCCTGCAAAAATATATGATTGATATATATATATATATATATATACACATACATATATATATATATATATACATACATACATACACACATACACATACACACACACACACACATTTTGTGTATTTTTACACTAAATCTCAGTCTTTGAAATGTTAAATGTTAATCAATCCATAAAAATGCCTCAGTGGAACCAGATAAAGCAAAATGTATTTGTATTCATTCATAATATAAAAACAAATACCTGATGCTTAGTTCTTGGTAGTATTGGCAATCACAATATTTATTGCAAACCTGAGCATTACAGGCATAGTACAATAAAAACTATTTCCGTGTGCATAAAATTTCCTCCTAAGGGACTGTATATATTTTGAATAAAGAAAGTTAGCAAGGTTCTATTAAAATAATGACTATTAAATGTTATCATTGTTAAACTATAATATGATTTAGCAAATTCTGGCCTAGTATATTCCATGAACCATGCCATGTTGGTTTGTATACCATTTTTAGGACTTAGTAAAGGGTCAATAATAAACAACAGTGAAATCAACTAGTTCCTGGATTATTATTGTACTTTAACGTTGTGTGAAATGATGCTATTTTTCTTGCCGTTTGGTATGACTTGCTCATGAACTGCCTGGGATTATATTGTATAGGATGGGTGACCATATCAATATTTTTATATTGCATAAAATGTGATAATGAAATGTTTTAAATAAATAAATGAAAGGACAATGTGAGGAGCAAAAGCTTCCTCCCAGCTTGGATTTCTGCATTTGATAATGTAAGTAATAAAAGGATTCTCTTTCTCCAATCATAGTGACCAAGATCTTAAAGCAGAGTTTCCTAGCCTTGGCAATTTCCAGGTATATGGACTTTAACTCCCAGTATTCCACTGGCAGCATAGCCATTGCTAAGAATTTATTTTATTTTATTTTATTAAATTTATTGAATTTAATTAAATTTAATTAAATTTATTGACTTATTGAAGTCCACTCACCTTCAATTTCCCTAGGTTGGGTAACTCTAAAAAGAGAGTATGGAATTTAGAACAGATAAAATAGTGGCTGTCCTAAAGGCAAAGGTAAAGCTTTCCCCTTGTTCGCTGTATCTGCCTCTAGGATGTGGAGCTCATCTCCATTTCTTATCTAAGGGAACCAGCGTTGTCCAAAAACACTTCCATAGTCATGTGACCTTCCCACAGAAGTGGTACTGTACCTATTTATCTAGTTGCATTTACATGCTTTGGAACTGCTAGGTGGGCAAGTAACAAGAGTTCACCCTGTTGTATGGCACTCAGGTGTCTAATTCAGGCTGTCAGCTTTCCCACTGACAAGCTCAGTATCTTTAACCACTGAGCCATCACCCACCCACCTCCCAGGTGAATTACCGGCTGCTCTATCATAGTTTAATTGATAGCATAATATAGGACATTCCAGATATCATTCCAGCTGGCAACATGGACAGAGAATTGAGGCTGTTGTACATCAACTTCTCAGAAGGAGCTGAATGGGAAAAATTGTGTAGCATTTTTAATAGTGTAATCACATTAAAAGTATTGCTATCTACATCACTAGCTGTCAACTGTTCTATTCAGCAGCACTGGCATTTGGTCCTTTAAACAAGTCCTTTCCTTGTCATTACCTAGTAGAGCAAAGGATTCGTATTCACGCCGTACAACAGCATAACTCTTGAACGAGCTATTCTTCCAGGGGAAAATCTGCACAATAGTTATTTATATGTTAATGTGGCCAGTATTTTGGGGACTTGTGGATTAAGCATGAACATGTGATATTATTAAAGCAAGAATCATGATATAAAGTTATGAAGTTAATTACCATCGGCAGGGAATCCAAAGGTGATGTCAGCAGCAGCAGCAGAGGAAACAAGAAATATAATTCAAGAATTCTGCTAATTTTCTGATTCATTCAGCAGTCAGGAAGAGGTTGTGCAAGGAAATGGAAATATTGTGAATATGCAGTGGTCAATCTATAAAGGTGCTGAGGCGATTTTCATTAGTTAATCCTAGATGCCTTCAGTCCCGCAGCGATCATGCTGCATAAGTTCAACGTTTTCAAATCTCTTCACAACTTAATTTTGCTTTGCCTTTTTTTTTTTTTTTTGATGGAAAAATATTCTTTCTCATGAATGTGCCTATCCGAAATGTTTGCTGTGGTGAGAAGAAGGGCATGGTAAAATAAAGTTAATCAATGGGGCAGTATCTTGTTGCGTTTTTTTCTTTTTTTGCAAATAAATATCTAAAACTATTGTTCAGGGAGAAACTAAGCAGTGTTGGTATTTTTTTTTTTTTTAATTTTGATTTATACGCCGCCCTTCTCTGGAGACTCAGGGAGGCTTACAATGTGTTAAGCAATAGCCTTCATACTTTTGTATATTTATACAAAGTCAGCTTATTGCCCCCACAAACTGGGTCCTCAATTTACCCACCTTAGAAAGGATGGAAGGCTGAGTCGACCTTGAGCCTGGCTAGGACTGAACTCACAGAAATTACAGGCAGCTGGTGTTAATTGCTGCCTTTAGTAGGAGGCATTAGCCCCCTACGCTACACAGGATGCTGTTTTCCACATCCACATTTAATCATGAGCACCAATAGGACTGCCAATTTGCAAAATAAGGCAGGGCATTTTTCAAGTAAATCTATTTTTAATTAATTAATTTATTAGATGTTTATCCCATTTTTGTTATTTTTCTAAATAACTCAAGGTAGAGAGCATACATAATACTCCTTCCTCCTCCTATTTTCCCCAACAACAATGTTGTGAGTTGGGCTCAGGTAAGAGAGGAAGATTGGCCTAAAGTCATTCAGTTGGCTTTCATGCCTATGGTGAGACTAAAATTCATGGTCTGGTTTCTTGACCTTTACAACTATAGCTGCTTTCCTGATCATCTCCAGATACGCTGGACCCTAAATCCTGCCATCCTAAGCTAACTGTAGTTAGAAAAAGGTAGCAGCTAAGCCCAGGGGTGGGCTGCTGGGGTTTCGCAGGGGTTCAGGAGAACCGCTATCTAAGATTCTGTGCAGTTCGGAGAACCCCCAAATTCCACTCCTGGCTGGCCCGACCCACAACACCCAGCCCCTCCCAGGGGTCCCACGTCGCCTGTTCTGGATGCAGGTAAGTGCATGGTGTGTGCGGAGGCTTGGGGAGGGCAAAAAATAAGCCTCCCGGAAGTTTGAGAAGAGAGCATTGGGAGCCTGGGGAGGCTGTTTTTGCCCTCCCAAAGGCTCATAGAAAGCCTCTGGAGCCCTCTGGAGCCCGGGGAGGGCAAAAATGCCCCCCCCCATGGTGCAGGAGGCCGACTAGGCCACGCCCACCATGGCCACCCCCACCCAGCAACCGGGCAGAGAATTTTTGAAGCCCACCCCTGGCTAAACTCCAATACTTCCAAAGGCAACATGTTGTACAAACTGGGTTAATGCATTAAATATATATTGCAGATTGTGTTGCAAGCTTCATACTCACTGAAACAATTATATTTCTTTTTATATGGTGAATGGTAGACTCAGCAAGATCCACAGAAGCACAACCTCAACATATTACTTTGCCCATAAGACAGACAGGAGTGGCCTTACAAACAATTGTTTTCAAAATGGGGGCAGACTAATTGAAAAATGATGTGACATTTCTAAAACAGTCCCTGATTTGACAGGGACTGTCAGATTATTTATCATTAACATTAACCATTTGAGACAAGCATAGATCATTTCAACAAATAAGTTTGCACTGGCATGCTCCCAGTTATTCCAGTCTGTCATTTTAATATTAATAAGTTTTCTAACTGGCTGCATTTGTTTGGTGAAAAGCATTTCTTTATAAATCAGAGGTCAGGGATAATAGTAGATATAATTACTACAGAGACGGTTTTATAGCATTTTAAGCATCATGCTAAAATATTGCTATCCGCAAAGCTAGCCATCATCTATTATATTAAATAACACAAGTGGCATTTGGACTTTTAAACAACACCCCCACCCCCCAATTCTACAAACCCACTGACTGATCTTTCAAATATTGAATTTTATGTACATACAAATGAAAATATAATACAAAACATGTCGGGATTCTACATTTATAACATTCTTTCTTAACTATTTTTTATACTTTCAATGTGCACAACAAGCAGAACTAGATGACATTGACAGTATTCTGCACGGATTTGTTTTGTGGGCCAATTTCACCCTTTCCTGGATTGACACACCCTTTTCATTGTCATTCATGCTTTAATCAATTCCCAGTTAGACTACTACAATAGATTATACAGGGATCTGCCTTTGAAAAGTACTCAGAAACTATTGATGGATAAGAAGTCATGGCCACTCCTTTGTCCACCTTTGGGGTATCTCTAATCCCAAACTACACTGACCATCGGTTGGTTTTCAGCTATAATGCAAGATGCTAGTGATCAGCTGTAAATCCTTCATCGTTCTGGGCTTGCATTTTTACAAGCCCACCAATGGCCAAATAATTCTGCCCTACCAATAATATTGACTGCACATAATCTGGATTTCCATTAACAAATTGTGCCCATGTTATTGGACCCTGGAAGCATGCCTTCTCCACGGATGCTCCTTTTCTTGGAAAGAACATTGCCCTCAAGTTCTGTTTGGCCTTGAGCAAGCTGGCCTGCAATAAAGCTTTAAAATTTTGGCTTTCCCAGCAAGTTCTGAGCTGGAGTGATTTGGAGCACATGTGAATGTTATTATTTCCAATTTGGGTTCCTCAGTGCACTATTATTATTTTACCGGTTCTTATACAATGTTTTTAATCATATGGTTTCCTGCTTTGAGTCACTTGCATTTAGAAAGCCTTATGAATCAAATCAAATAAATGACCTGAGCACCCATATGCATTAATAAGTAGAACAAAAAAAAAAGAATGCATAAAAGTAATAATCCTACTATAATGTAGATACCAAAGTTCAAAAGTGGCTATAAAAACATCAGAGAATATCTTAATCTTATATTTAAAAAAATGGGCACCATAATGGTTTCTCTGGGAAGGGTATCCCACAAACAGGAAACCAGAACTGACATGGCTCTGTGTCTTTAGCTTCCTACTTTATATATTTATAATATATAAATCCCACCCAGCTGTTAGGGACTAGAAATCCTAAAATTTACAGCTAGTACAACCTTCCTGGGATGGAAAACACCAGACTGGGGGGTGTATACTGTACGAGGGTGTCAGCTGTATTATAAGAAAGATGGGTGGAAGTTATTTTAAATGTGTTAGTTTTATCTAGATTACATCAGAACTTAATTTTATAATTCTAGTACGATACATTTGATTTATATATCTATTGTCATCAAACTCCATGCCTGGTTGTGAATGTTTATGAATTTCACTGAGTTCTGTTTTTAATACGAGTTTGTAATAGTCAAGTTTCTTGGTAAGTAGGTACAAGAAAAAAAATTGAGACTTCCAAACTCTTAATATGGAAGAAGGAAAAACTGAGTGGGAGAAGGCTTTGATTCTATTTACATATTGTGCAAAGGCTCCAAGTCAGTGTCTTTCAGACTTGACAATTTCAAGATGTGTGCATTCAAACTCCCAAAATTCCCTAACCAGCATACTGCTTTAAAATTAACAGTAAATTGAAATGCCTTACAATAACTGCATTTGTTTGATATTCAACCAAACAAATGACAAATGGTGGTTTAATGTGTCACTGAATCTATCTTTTAAGAATGTATTCAATAATACTGGTATGGCTGAATTAGTATTGTCATTTTTTTCCATGTCCAGATAGGTCCGTCCTCTTCAACAGTCATATGACAGTCAAATACAACATGGTAATTCTCTCTGTTGGGAAAAACTTTTCCTTTTGAATTTAGCCATTTTGTCCACTTTATTTATGGTTTACAATTCAGCTAAATTTGCAATGTGATTTATTTGAAATAATTCAGACTTCGAAAAATTCAGACTTTGAAACTAAACAAGAAGAGAAGCAACCTAGAACTTAGCAATCCTAAGAGTGAGCACAATCAACCAATGGAACGGCTTGCCTTCAGAAGTTGTGGGTGCCCATCACTTTTAAGAAGAGATTGGACAGCCATTTGTCTGAAATGATATAGAGTCTCCTGCTAGAGCAGGGAGTTGGACTAGACCTCCAAGGTCCCTTCCAACTATTCTTCTGTTCTGTTCTGTTTCAAATACATATAAACAAAGGAAAGGCACCATTGTCATGTCTACTTCAAATTTGAATTATAATATACCATAATCCTATACATGCTTACTTAGAAATAAAATTTTACTGTTACTTTCTGCCAATGAATGTTCTTTAGCCTCAATTTCATCACATTTGAGCATTATCTTGGTGTGTTTGTCTCAATTCTTAGTTAGGCAACATTTTGTCACATCAGAAATAAACCTGATTTATTCTGAATTGAGCTGGGTTATCTGATCTCACTTCTTGCTCAGATCAGAAACAGATTTGTTAAACTTGAGTTTCAGCCTCTCAAAAATGATGGAAAAACAACATGGGAAAACACTAAATGTTTTGTTTGTTTTTTGGTAAATCAGAAAAATGGAATTAAATTTGCAGATAAGCTATAGGACTATTAGAATGCATACCAATGTTCACTTATATGCTTAAAATGGTTTCGGGCCTGCATACCTTGAAATTTTATTTTCAGAGCCAGTGTGATGTAGGGGTTAAGGAGCTGGATTCATAGCAGAGATTGAAATCTGAGTCTACCCTCAGCTATGTAAGGATGACATTGAGCCAGTTAGTTTTCATTGTCCCAACTTAACTCAGAGGGGTAGTTGTGTGTGTCAAAATGGGAGGAAGGACCACTATCTATATCACTTAAGCTCCTGAATAAAGGTTGAGATAAACATCTAAAGAATAAACCAAAAACTAGAGCAACCAACATAGGATAGAATTTCAAAGTGACTCTTGAAAAAATAAGCAAAAAGGATGGATTATGGCGTTCATATGCTCAGTATTTGAGGAAAATCTTATGATTTTAAAACATGACAAAAAAAAAATCCTACAGAGCATAGCTTCAATTATTTCCAGTCTGTTTACCAGCCAAAACTATAGAAGGCATCTGTATTTTTTCAGTAAAATACAATATTTTATCTGCAGGTGTCTGCATATATGCGTACTTTCTCCAAAGTGACTAACCAGGATATTTGCATAAACGTTACCTTTGCATGTGATCTATTTATGTGTATGTTGATAAGTGTGATTATGAGAATCTAATTAAGATGGGAGCATAGGTGTTGTTATCTGTGCATGTTCCTGCTTTCTCTTCATTGCCCAGATCTGGCCCATGTTTAACTTTCTTTCTTTCTTTCTTTCTTTCTTTCTTTCTTTCTTTCTTTCTTCTTTCTTCTTTCTTCCTTCCTTCCTTCCTTCCTTCCTTCCTTCCTTCCTTCCTTCCTTCCTTCCTTTCTCCTGCTGCATGAAAATTGGTTCCATTCTCTTCTGTTTTCTGCTATCTTGCTGATCCTCAACTCCATTCCATAATTTCTTTCCAACTTCTTTCTGCTTGGGGTGGAAAGTATCAAAAACATTGGAAGAGGGGTTCATCCCCCCAACAGAATCAATAAAATGATTCTACTAAGGAGGAGCTGATTTGAACAGACTGAAAAGTGGGTGGAGTTATGTTAATAGTAGAATAGGTGGTGGTTGGGGGGGGGGGGAATGGCCTGGGATGAGAATTAGAAAAAAAAAGTATAAAAGAAAGATTGCTGTGAAAGATGCAAAACAGAAAATATAGTTGCATGAGCGCAAGAACAGTTAAGATTAAAAGAAGTAAAAAAAATGCAGAGCCATTTGATGGATTAAAAAAAAAGTTTTAGGTAGGGGTTGAAGTGGACTAAAGAAGAGGCTTCCAGCAGAGGGAATGGGATTAAAAATAAAACTGATGAAATATTTGGGATACAGCTTAAGTGTGAGAATGCTGGAAGCAGTATTTTAAAGAACTGTTCTGCCTCCACTTCAGCTGAAAGTATCAAAAAGACAAACGCAGCTGGGTGTCACTAGCCACTTCAAATTCCCAGATGAGCTCACTTAGTGATGATAAAATGCATTCAGGACAGAACAAACACCTGCAAAAACCTTGCAGCTTAAACATCATGGAGATACAGTAGTTCTGCAGTATGACCTTCAAGGCCAGATAACATATCTTGAAAAAAAATCCTTATGGATTAAACCCGATTGCTAAAATACTCCATTTTCCTCGAGTTCCCCTAGTGTGTTTTTATATGGGAGAAATGGATATGACTGGACAAGGGAAACCTATATTGATCCCCTTGCTGGTGAGATGATTTCAGAAGTGTTACTTTGGAAAATCTCTGAATTAGTCAGGACCGAGTTTTGTGAAATAAGGATAAATCAATCAGAATAGAGCTGGAAAGGACCTTGGAAGTTTTTAAGCCCAACCCCCTACTCAAACAAGAGACCCTATACAATTTAAGATAAGTGGCTGCCCAGTCACTTCTTAAAAGCCTCCAGGGATGAAGCACCCACAACTTCTGAAGGCAAGCTGTTCCACTGATTAATTGTTCTCACTGTTGGAAGTTTCTCCTTAATTCCAGGTTGCTTTCTCTCCTTGATTAGTTTCCATCCATTGTTTCTTGTCTTGCCTTCTGGCGCTTTGGAAAATAAGTTGACCCTCAACTTGAAATAAATTGAATCATAAACTGGCACGTGAATTGGAGGGAGTAAATATTTAAATGATCCAAATCATTCTGCTCCATACCCGAGTTTAATTTGAACCCAGTGCCCATTCCTAGTTCTCTTCCTGTGATAAGAGTTGGACTGATTTCCAAGGATCAATAGGGAGCCTAAGAATAAGCACTGACTTTCTGGATTTTTCATATTGTTTCAAATATTTATTTCTTCCAGCATTCTGAAATCCTCCTTTTATTGTTTCTCAAGTCTTTACTTGAATCACAACATACTCTATTTAAAATATGCATGCATTTCTAACCTATGGTAGGAGAATCATTCTTTGATGTAAAAATATAAGGTGCATAAAAAAGTAAAGGTAAAGGTTCCCCTCACACTTATGTGCTAGTCATTCCTGACTGTAGGGGGTGATGCTCATCTCCGTTTCAAAGCCAAAGAGTTAGCTCTGTCCAAAGACGTTTCCGTGGTCATGTGGCCAGCATGACTAAATGCCAAAGGCTCACGGAATGCTGTTAACTTCCCACCAAAGGTGGTTCCTATTTTTCCACTTGCATTTCTTATATGATTTTGAACTGCTAGATTGGCAAAAGCTGGGACAAGTAACAGGAGCTCACCCCGTTACGCGGCACTAGGGATTCGAACTGCTGAACTGACGACCTTTCAATCTTAGCCACTGAGCCACCACATCCCATAAATTGCATGTATACTGTGTGTTATATACAGTATGCTCGGGTAAGAGTTCCCTTTGAATTTAATACAGTTTAAAGATAAGGACTTGGACTAAGTCCTACGAAATTAAATTGAAAAGATACAGGTATAAGAGGCATTCATTTAGATTTCTGGGAAATCACTTTTGCTAAAGTTCCAGATTTACAAATCAAGGCTTTATTTACAACCCAGCTGGTGTATGTTGGTTTACTAGGCACAGATCAGAGAATTGTGTTATATTGATTGTTAATACTCAAAGGAAATAGAGACAAATAAGCAAAATAGATTAAAATTATAAAACTGAATAATTTTAAAACTGCTGTGCATCTAATAGTATGGCATTCTTGCATGGTATGGGAGCAGCTCTGTAGCAGACAAAAAAGCTCTATAGAGAATTATTAAAACTGCCCAGAATATCATTAGACTCCAGCTACCAGCCCTGGACGACATCTTCGAATCCCACAGTTTGAGAAAGTTGCATAACATTCTCAGAGAATCTTCCCATCCTGCTTACAATCTTTTTGGACTGTTGCCTTCTGGTAGAAGATACAGAACAATTAAAACTTGGACCACACATTTTCTGAACAGTTTTTATCCCAGAGCTGCACTCAACAATGAACTAAAGGGCCACCATCAGTGAGCTGTTGGACACTATTACTTGGTCTGTTGTGTGGATGTATGGGTGGTTTAGGGGTGGAAAATTGTGGTGGGTGGGAGTGTGTTTGGTGATTGTTATGTGTGTTCGACCTGGTCTTTGGGTGTTAAGTGAATTTCGTTGTATGGGTATACTGTGTATACACCTACAATGACAATAAAGTTATTTATTTTATTTTATTTTCCTCAAAGTAACTTTCCCAAAGTGGGATTGCATGTAACAATTCAAGTGTTATAATACTGAGCTCCAAGTTCTTCTTTAATAATATAAATAAAAAGAACACCGAGCTGTAAGATATCTAGTTATGCATTTCCTTTATATTAGACAAGTTTAAAAAAAAAACTATAAAAGATTAAACTTAGGTAAAAATCCCCGGAGAGCAGTTGTTCCTGCATATCTCACTTCACTTTGCTTTTCTGCCTCTTATAAAAGGAATGTGCATACCCAGATAATAGGTAGTCATTACAATTATGTATTCAAGTTCCTATATGATATGATAAAGGTCGGGTGCCATTTAAAAAAAATGCATTTGATGAGCATAGCTAAAGTCACGAAAAATCTAGTTTGTCAGAAATGCATTTCACGTCACCTGAGATTTGTTCGTTTTTCTTACATATCAAGAGATGGTTATTTATTTATTTATTATTTATTTATTACATGTATTTATATGCCGCCCTTCTCCCAAAGGACTCAGGGCGGTGAACACAAGTTAAGAAACATGTACAATAAAATCGCACTTTAAATCAAATAACTAATTAATGATAAATAATAAACCCAGAATCAGAGTCAGCCTATTTGCTTGAACAGCCAAGTCTTCAGCTCCTGATGAAAGGAGCGGAGATCAGGAGCCGTCCGGAGCTCGGTAGGTAATTCATTCCAGAGGGTTATGGTCAAGGCAGAAATCCCAAGGCAGGAAGAACTGTAATATTCACGTCTGGATCAAAGATTCAAGACAGTAGTGCAAAACAATACCATCAACTACAGGGCTGATCCTGATAATTTGAACTACAGTGACAAGTTAGCAAAACTACAAATCAGTTCCGAGGCCAGAGCGTCTCACAGTTTATCAGAGACTAGTCTGTGAAATCTGCAGATGATTATTATGGGTTAGGTCTCCTAGCAAGGTAAAGCTTGTAATGCTTGGCTATGCTATTACAAGTAAGATCTATAGAGCTTCCTCCCCCAGGTTATTAGCATTTATTTTTTTAATTTAATGCCCCACTGTAGCCAAAGGGACTCAAAATAATAGTAAATGAAATGACAGATCAGCGCCTGCAGTGCGTTTTATAAACATATGCACTGGAGACAAAAGACATCCTGTTCATCTCAGAGAATAACAGAATAACAGAATTGGAAGGGACCTTGGAGATTTTCTAGTCCAGCCCCCTGCTCAGGAAGAAGACCTATACCATTTCAGACAAATAGTTGTCTAATCTCGTTAAAATCTTCCAATGTTGGAACATTCACAACTTCTGGAGGCAAGTTGTTCCACTGATTAATTGTTCTATCAGGAAACTTCTCCTTAATGAAGTTGCTTCTCTCCTTGATTAGTTTCCACCCATTGCTCCTTGTCTTTTTCTCAGGTGCTTTGGAGAATAGCTTTACAACCTCTTCTTTGGGGCACCCCTGAGATATCGGAACACTGCTATCATGTCACCCCTAGTCTTTCTTTTCATTAGATGTACCCAGTTCCAGCAAACCATTATGTTTTAGCCTTCAGTCCTCTAATTATTTTGGCTACTCTTCTCTGTACTCAGCATCTTTTCTACATTGTGGTGATCAAAACTGGATGCAAGTGTGGGTTTATCAAGGCATTATAAAATAGTATTAACACTTCACTTGATCTTGAATCTGTCCCTCTGTTAATGCAGCATAGGAGGGATAGAACAGTAGATAGATTAAAATAGATTAAACTTTTAGATCATGGGAAAGGTGCTGAATCACCAAAAATGACAATCTTTACAACTCTCATTAACATTTTAACAGTGCATCCTCAAAACCAGGCAGAAATACAATTTACTAGTGGGTCAGAAAATAAGAACTCAAGCCCAAATAAAAATGGTGTGATATGGAGTAATTGGTCACCACTATCTATGCCTACCAGAACAAATCACATTCTGGGGCAAACCAATTGGAGTCCAATTATACATAACATTTGTGGCGGAAGTAAGGCTACAGAGGATCAGGGGTAGGAGTGGAAAATCACCATTTTCCTTGCCAGCTGTGTCTCATCTGTTAGGGTAGTGATGGATGAAGGAACAACCCTTGTGGCTACCTATGTTCTATCCAATATCATAGCATTGTGGAGAAAGTAATTTCTGCCAATGACCTCTTTGCTGATAATAACTAAATGTAATTGGTGGCATCCTGCCATTGTTCTGATAGGAAATTTCTTTCATGGTGAAATTTGTAGTTGAAGGAGATGGCTTTCATCTAATTTGTTTGCAAGTGATGGATGGCATTCCTTATAAGAATTAAATCTAAAGCCTGCCAGCAAAATATTCTTATTTTATAGTTATCAACCAGGAAAATTTTATTTATCCAAATGTTTTATTTCCATAATTTGAGAAACAGAAGTTCTAAGTCCATTTTTGGAAAGGAAGTTCCCATAAGAACCGAAGTATGATTTATTTCTGAACAGACATGGAAAAAATCTACCGCTTTATTTCAGTTTGTTCATGAAGCACACAGCAAATTTCCTGAAGTTATTTTCCTAGTTCTGTATCTCCTTTTTTAGACTGTTTTTCCATAGCTGTATAAATAGCTTTTGAATGTGATTTAATAGGCAAAAACCTCAAATTCCCCAAAAGAGGGAACTTAAAATTTGTTGTAATTTTGATTTGTTCTCATCTAAATGAATAGATAAGATTCTTTATAACAAAAGAGGTTACCAAAGAAATGCACTTTTATGGTGTGATAAAAATATTTTTCTTTTTTTTAAAAAAATCCAAATTTGCACAAACAAGGGGCCTTTTGCCCTTTAAAATCCTAAATCCCATTGAGTGCAGATAACCTGGCCATGAAAAATAGTGACATTATTCTTCTACAGAGTTTACTTCTCCAAGAAGAGAAATGCATGTTTAGACAGGAGACTAGCAATCTCTTTTTGCACAATGTAACCTCACCGCTGCATGTATTCCTTCCCTAAAGTAAATGAAATCTTATGGTCTCACATACGATTACCAAAAGTCTACACCAGAATATGAACACCTCACCAGGGGATCAGTAATCCCACATAAATACAACATTTTCTATGAGATCATTCGATTCTCATGCATTTTTAATCATCTCTAAAATTTGGGTGAAAAATGTTTTATTGTATTTTAGAGCAGGCAAGATGTTTATGAATGTCTTACTCTACCGTTCTCACTTAAGATTCTTTAAATCATAGGTTTGCTTCAACACTGGAGACATTACCCCCTTCAGATACATTCAAGTTTATTATTCAATAATCATTCCTTAAAACATGTCATTTTATGCTTAGTTATAAAAAAAAGCTTGTCATTGTCCCATAACTGAAGATACTAGCCCAGGGATCAGCAACCTGCGGCTCTGGAGCCTCATTTGGCTCTTTCATTCCTCTGCTCCGGCTCCCTGTTACTGGTCGGCTCCACAATTGATAGGGCTTTCGGTTAGGACAGGTAGAGAAAAAGGATGCCGTGCTAGGAGGAGACTCTATGGTTGGGGGGGGGAGTGGACTTCCAGTCAGCAGAGGAAAAAGAATGCCACACTAGGAGAAGTCTCTATGGTAGGGGAACTGGACTTCTGGTCGGCTCCAGAATTAAATGGGGGGCTTCCGGTAAGGACCTTTGTGTCTCTTTGAGTGTTTAAGGTTGCTGACCCCTGTACTAGCCCAAGGGAGCTAATAGTTTTCTTGCACTCTCTAGAGTTTATTAGAACAGCATAGGAATAAAGAAATTGACCGAATATGGGAGAATAGAAGATTCTCATACAGTAGGCTGAAAGTCTGATCAGACTGAATCTAGGTAGGGCAAAGATGACATAGTATATAGTAGTCTTCTCTGTGGCTAACATGACACTATTTTGACAATATCAAAGCCAATGGATTTAGGAATCCTTAAGAATCTGCTAAGGTCCTTTCCTGTCTCCATTATGATGTCACACAAAATGTAGCTTAGAAAACTGGGACTAGTGTTCAGTTTTGAATTAGGAAGAATGTAAATCACTGACAAATAGTCCATGTTTTTCAGCTGTCCTCACCATTGTTATGATCTGGTGTCTTCCAGATATGTAGGTGAAGGAAAGGGAAGAAGAAATGCCAGAGATGCCAGCAGCCACAACCTGTTTCTATTCACAGTTGCAACTGAAGGCACTATTTCTCACTATTCTGGGGTGGAAATAATTTTTTAAGCTTAAGCATTGCAATGAAATTCTAAGAAAACTCCTCCAAAATCCATTACCCAAACCCACCCCTTCAAATACGGCACATGGTTTCACCCACTTTGCAATACTGTAGTGTTTGTACCTCTCTCCAATATGTTTAGTTTAGCACTTGTACACTCAGAGGTAGTTTGTTTTGTAAGAGAATGCTGATTTAACTATCAAAGTGATTTTGAAGACCGAGGGAATTACCCTTTTAATGCCACACCCAAAAACTAAAAACTCATAGACTAAAAAAAGAAGCACAGCCATATTCAGTTTTTCAAGGGATCATGGCTGAACTGAAAGGTAACAGCACCTTCTCTCTCAGGTAAACAAAATATGGATGAGATACAACAAATGGCATTTTGAAATTCTTAGGACAAATGGTAGAAATACCAGGTGGGTGTTCATTTTTCTCTCATACACTCAGTTTTAAAGCCATTTCAGAAAATAGCAAGGCCATTTGTTATTTGCTTTTACTTCTGAAGCCCAGCTTAAGGTCAGAGAAAGGTCCTAACTCCACCTACCTGGAAGAAACAAATCTGCCACCTGAACTTGGCAGCATCACAAATGTTCATTACCTACTTAAATCCCTACCTAGAAAGAAAGCCAAGGACTGTCCAGTAAACCCCTCCTTGCCCCATTTTCATCCTTCACCAGCGTAACTGGATGACAGCTTCTGAAGGCTGATCTCGTCTGATCTCAAAGGGGAAAAAAGTTAAGCAGAATCAGACCTGAGCTGTAGGCTGAAGAAGGGGGAAAAATTCTACAATATATCGTTGCCAAGAAAAAACAAAAAACAAAACAAAACCATGCTTGTGTGTCATGAAGCCACTGGCAGCTTAGCAGGACTGAAGGAGGCTTAACTTTCCACCTACCGGCTTGTTCTCGGAACAGGGAAGTGGGATCTCAATAAAAAAAAAATCTCCTTTTGGATGTGCAGAAACTGATCTACCGATTGTGTAAGTCAAACGCTGCTTTGGTCGGAATCGCAACGACACGGGACTGATCGCGACTACCGACTATTGACTATTCGCTCGCCGCTGGAACTACTGACCGGAGCAGCATTTATTTCCGAGCGAAATTGCAAAAAGAGAAGACCGCGGAAAGACCTTCGCGCATTGCAAAGGATGCTTTTTAGGCAGCCGGCACCACCTCGGAACGTTTCTTGTTTTTTAGGGGGGTTTTGCCTGCCGCCACCCGGGAGCAAACCCACGACTACAGGAAAGCGAAGGGAGCGGGACCGACTTCTGACGCCACGATGTGAGTTTGCTTTCGTGCAAAAAGGCTGCTGCGCACGTTAAGAACTATTTCTCTCCCCCCCCACCCCCCCCACACCCCATCCCATCCCCACCGACTTCTCCACCCTCTTCTCCCGGCACGGAGCTTTCCAAGCTCCTACAACCACTACTCCTTTGCAAACTCGCCAGCTCTTTCCCCAAAGGACGCCCTTTGCAGACGCAGCTCGGGGATTAGAACCGCCCTTTCCCCCCCCCCCTCCCTCCCCATCACCACCGCGTCCCCGTTTGGGGTGAACCGTGGAGACCCTCCCCCTCACCCCCCCTCCCCGTGGAAAAAACGGCGGCCTCGCATGCAAGAAGCTGAGGCGCCATCCCCCTTCCTCCTCCTCTTTCCTCCTCCTCCCCTCCTCTCCTCAGGCGTTGTCCGGGAACGCTTCCCGAAACTGAACGAAGAGGGCAGGAGCGGGCGCTTTTACCTGCCCGCCTTTCAGCTCGAGCGCGGACTGTCGAGGAAGTCACCTGCTCCCCAAGCTCCTCCCTCTCCTTTGGCAGCCCAGCCCAGCGTTTTGTGGGGAGGGGGGGCGAGCGGGCAAAGGAGAGAAGAGCGGCGAGTCGCCCTCTGGCATATAGACGGACGTTTTTCCCCGCCGGCTCTTCTCCCACTCGGTTCCGTCCTCCCTCCCTCCCTCCCTCCCTCCTCCACGCCGCGCGCCTTGGCGAGGTGGGGGGGAGAAAAGGAGCGCGAGAAGTCATGCCTCCCTCCATTAATGAACTCCGCGCGCGGGAGTTGCAGCGAGCGGGGCGGGGGGGAAGCCGGCCCGGCTGGCGTTCCTCCAAGCACCCCCTCCCACCCCCCCATCTCCGTTTCTCTTCTTCACCGCCGGTTCTGGTCCCTGGGAATGACTAAATGAATGAATCATGAGGTGGCTGCTGCCGCTGCCGCTGGTGGTGGTATGAGGCGTTTATCTGGGGCAGACGGTACCGCAGCCTTCAGCCTTCTTCGCACGGTGGGGTGAAGCGGGCGAGAGAGCGCGAGAGCGACCTGCTTTTTCTCTCTCCACACTTCCCCCCCCCCACCCTCCGGCCGGCTCCGGGACCTGCCGCCGACCCCAATTTCCAGCCTTGCCCGCCTGCCCGCCAACCCCTTTGGGTCCTGCAGCAAAAGAACCGCGGCTTTCCATGGCTCCTGAAGAGGTAACCCAATTATTAAAAAAAAACCCTGCGAAGTGATTTTGTTTTGGCTAGCCGAGCCACTTTCTCTCTTCCGGGAGAAGGCAAAAAAAAAAAAAAAAAAAAAAAAAGCTGGGGTGTTAAAATTAGGGAGCTTTGGGGATTTAAGGATACTCGTCCTGGGGTACCGGTATCCGGGCTGAGTGCTTTTGAACGCTGTTAGGTCTTGGGAAGTGAAGCCCACGTGTAAATCTGGTGCGCGTCTGAATGTTGTGTCACTGAAGTTCCTCGGCGGCTCAAAGCTCCCTTCGCCTCTCCTGCCAAAGACTTACAAGGCTGAGTTGGAACTCCTCTCAGCGGATGCTTCAGGAAAACATTTGTGACTTTCAAAAAATTAAAATAAGAGGCCGTTGGCAAACCGGGGAGAGGGAGACCTGTGAAATATTAAAAGCGGCTAATGGATTGATTTCGTTTTTCTTACCCCCAGAAAACGAACACTTGAGGATTAATTTGCCTGCTTGGAAGGCAGACAGCAGTGCCAAATTCACTTTTCTTCCCAATCCCCTTTTTGCCTTAGAGAAAAAGACTTGGGGGATCTTTTCTGAAATAACAAGCAGAGCCCATAGAAGCTTGATTCCAAAAATTTTGCATTTGTTTTCTGTCAGTTTGATGGTTTTCATAGCCTTGGGAGTACTTATGGTATCTTAAAATATTTTTCTATTTTTTGACATTTCAGCTGTTCCTACCTGAACAGGGTATGAACGTTGTCACTTAACTGGGGGTCACTTAAATTGCCATCAGCTGGAAGTTCACTAATTTAATTTACAATGAGTGGCAGTTGTTTATTGCATGGGGGGGTGCCTTTTGAAATAATGCGTTTCTTGTGGCATCGTTTTTTTACAAGCCAACTGCCCCTAGGTCAGACTTGACTAGTAGTCACATGTCCTGATCTGGAAGATTGGTTTGTACCACTGATTACTTGTATGTCTGAGAGAAAGAAACTCTGCATGTGTTTAGATGTGCTCTTGGCTTGTTGCTTCAAATTGTTCTAGGGATGAGTTCATCATTATACAGATTCTGTAACTGAGCAAGGTCCATATGAACCCCCTAATACTCATTACACTAGCCAATATTACATAAATGCTTACACCAACATTTGTTTAATCTTAAAATAAAAATTGGTCACCACTATTTAGTTCATACCTGCTTTTAACCTTAACCTGCCTAGAAAGTATAATGACTAACAACTTGGGGTAAATTTAGAAATACTTAATAGAGCTATATGGTTTGATCTAATATCTCAATCCTACAAATACAGTACTAGGTCACATTCCTTAATGCATGTTTAAAATCATTTTCAGTAGTTTAGTTTGTAGTGGGGCTAAAATTACTGTAATTGATTTCATCTTCTTTGTGTGGACACTAAGAATAGCTGAACTTTTTTAAAAAATCTAGCTTTCTGACTTCGTCATTTATAAAAACCTGGTGTTGTCATATGCAAATATTGAGAAAGGGAGAAATGAATGGAATTGAAAACCAGCCAAGATACATTTTAAAAGAATAATCTATTTAACTGAGCAATCTGCATTGTAATATAGGTGAACACCATAGATAGGATCTGATAGATTTGGAAGTGCTTTTTTTAAATCAGTCAGTGAGCGTACTTGAATCCTGAACAGGAACTATACTAACAATAATTCCCTCTTCCTCTAAATGAACCTGTTGCAATGAACAATGCTTGGGTGAAAATCGTCAATCAGAACTATCATTCTGCAGCTAATTCTTGGATTTTAGAATCCAGGAAAACGGATCCCACAAAATGCCTCAAAGTAATGTAAAGCCTTTAAATAATTTGTTGTTTAAAGTTGTCTAAAATGAATATTGTTCAAGTTATTTGTCTAATGTGCAATGACTACTATTTATTTGGTGACTAAAAGTTCTCTCCTTGTGTTATGAAATCAACTATCAATGAGAAGCAAAGGTAGCAGTTCTTTGGGGGACAGTAAAACCAGCCTATCATATTAAGTGAAAAAAAATATGATATATTACTTTATGTTGCAGTCATTTATCATTCTTGAAAGAGAACTATAAAGTATTAATCTATTAAAAATTTACCAGACTGTGCTTATATAATTGTTCCTAATTTCAGGAAGCTGTTCACATTTAGAAGACTAGTGCTATAACCAGTTGCACTTGCTTTTTTAATTCTGTGAACCATATCATTAGTAAACATAGAAAGGATTTAAATGGATTCGGTGTTTATTGTGCTGTGACAAACCCTCCATTTAATTTGTGGCTGCCTAGCAGCAGCATCTAACCAACCTTAACTGATCTTAAGCAGCTAAATAGGGCCAGATCTGATTAGAACTTTCATGAAAGATTAATAGTTGCATTTGAAGGCTGTAGGCTAAACTGGGAAGTTGAAGAAAACATTTCAGAATAAGGCAATGGCAAACCACTTAAATGTTGTTCACAAGGAAACTATACAGACCTGTTCATGAAGTTGCTGAGTCAAGCTTGACTCAAACAGTCTTTTAGATAGCTTCAGCTACAAAGCCATGTGTAGTTTGCTGGTGGTTCCTATGTTGCCATTGATGATAATAGCAAAATATATGCTTAACCTACCATCTCCCATGAAAAAATCCCAGAACCTATAAACTACTCTACTTGTAGTTGTTGTGCTGTTGATTGAATTGAGACTGGACAGTCACTTGTCAGAAATGATACAGGTCCTCCTGCTTGACCGGGGGGTTAGATTAGGTGACCTCCGTCCCTTCAGTTCTGTGATTCTGTTCTGTTCTGAATTAAAATTCATCTAAGACTTATTTCAAAGGGGCAAATGGCAAGTCTGTTCTTCTCCCCAACGCACTCCCATCACCATTTTTTTCCTTGTTTGAATTCTTACATGTTAATTTCCGGTTGTGACTCTCTTACTCTCCAGAAGCGTTGCTGAATTCCTGGATTGCCTTTTAATGTAATCCAAACAGTATGACACTCTTACTGTTTTCTTCTGGACTCTATGTCAGAATAGGAATTGTGCAAATAAGGATCTCGCTAATATTAAGTCTAGCAGTAAGAAAACTTCTAATTTGGTTCTGTGTACTTTTACTGATTTCCCAGTTTGTAGGTTACTTTACAATTAATCCATCTAATAAAAGAGTACGCAATTCCCCTGATTCCAGGCCTTGAACAATCATGCCATTAGAATATTGGTTTACTCCAGGTTTCTATGTACTTTGCTCTGATTCACACCCATAAAAATCTATCACAGGAAATGTGGGTTATTAACTTCATATTTATGTGTTTAATTCTACCACTAGAAAGGAAGTTTTGAAGATGGACTTTCTCTGTAATTGGAGCCTGTAACAGTATTAATGCCTTCTTTACTAGCATTTTAAGGTGTTATTAGTAATAGTTAGTTACTATAGTTTTGTTATTTGCTTTTTAGATCCTAAAAAATTAGCATTAGTATAACCCAAATAACACAATTTTATTTAAACTGAGAAACCTGTTTTTAGGTGTCTGTTAAACCCTGTGTCACAGTGTTCCCTCAGTATATAAGGAATGACCTAACACAATTGGTCTAAAGGTTTTAGTCCAACATCTAAATAGGCCAATCGGTGTATTTCCAGGAAACATTTTTGTTGTAAAGTTTGGTGTGTACTATTAATAAACACTCACAATAATTCAGAGCACATGAGATATAATAGGCATGAGATTTATGGTTTGTCAGTTTTAATGATGTGTCTTGTTTGGCATTATTGCATTTCACACTTTTAATGAGTCAGAAATTTATTGCAAAGGCACATCCTTTATGTTCATAAAGAATGAGGCAGATCCCTCATCAAGGGCACAGTTTTCATTTTGCGTCTACTCAATTTCTTGGTTTCTTATGAATGGATCAACACCCCCCCCCCCACACACACACACCATATTCTAATAAATGTGACATGAGTGACTTCATTAGATTCCTATTTATGTTAAAAATATATGTTATATATTTGAAAATGCTTGGAACAAGTTGAATTGCACTTGGAATATATCGCACTGTACCTTTTTTCCTATGCTTTTTAACAACTTCCCTTTCTTTGCTGATCTCCCTGCCCTAGCATCTGGAATGCAATATGTTCAGTTCAGTTTGTTTTGCTTTCTTTTAAAGATCAGAAGTCATTCATTTCTTGCCTTTTAGGAAAGCATTTGTTGTTGTTAGTTGTGAAGTCATGTCCGACCCATCATGATCCTGTTCCTCCAGGCTGCCTTCAGTCCTTTCAAGTAACAGAAATTTGCCACAAATTGGCATGTTCTTTGATTATTTTGTTACTCATATCAATGCAGAAAACAATATAAAAGCTTCAAAATGAAGGAAATTTGGACTGAATTTGGAATATGTAGTGGTACATCAGATGCCCCAAATTGAACTGAGCTTCAAGGGATTGGATCCATGCAAAAACTACAATACTCTCTTCAAATTTTCATAGAGAAATTGAGCCAGTTGATTGACAGGTTGACCTTCTCATCACTGGCAACATTTCCTTCCAAATCATAGAGACTTGATGAAGTCCTTATTTCAAATGGCTATAGCAAACTGCTAGAAGATTTTCACCAAATCATAATAATTGCTAAGATGAACACTGTATTATGTTGTTAAGAACCATGCTCAAATCAAAATGCCATTAAACCATTGGTTATCCAACAAATATAATATAATTGTCTTAAAATGTATCCCAAGATCTCTGCTCCTATTGTTTTGTAATTTACAGATTTCTTACCAAATTAACCAATTTGTGCAATTTACGTTGAAATATTTGATTAAACAATGTTCGTGGAGGAGAAAATGGTTTAATTAAATTCTTTGTCCTTTCAAATACTAACTTTATCTCAGAATTTGTATGAAATATTGTATGAAATATAGTATCTCCACAAGTGGGACAGCTATTCATGGACATTTCATCTATTTATTTCCCAAACTAAGCAGCAGTGCAGACATTTTTCAAAAATAAAAAGCAGAACCCATAGAAGCTTGATTCCAAAAATCCTGCATTTGTTTCTGTCAATTTGATGGTTTTCGTAGCCTCAGAAGTACTTATTGTAACTTAAAATATTATTCTATTTTTTTGACATTTCAACTGTTCATGATTTTCTTATTTTCATTAAGGGGAGGCTTGAATCTTGATTTAAGTGGGTAATAACTATCCAACTTGAAATGGGGCATTTATTATTCCAATTTATATCCTCTTTTTCTGCCCACAGAACACGCAAGTTGGCAACTGTGCAAACTATCTAATTGGGTCCCAAACTAAATTTCTGTGGTCTGTGAATATTCCTATTAGAATTATCATTTTGGTAGCATATATCATTTTATTTGGTTACCCTAATTATTTGACTCTACATTACCGTGTCATAAATGAAGCTGTCTAATTTAGGTGTTTGTGGTTTTTTATTCTTCTTTTCTGCTTTCTCAGTGTGCTAGTCAGGGATTTCTTGATACATATATTCCTTTTATTTTATTGCTCAATCTGTACCAATACTTTGCTGTAACTCAATGTGCCCATTGCTTAATGAGGTGAGTCAAGACAGTCCCATCTGGTTTTTTAGCTCTTGTAACAGGATGAAGTGTTTGACTCTGTAAATCTTAAAAGCACAGTGTTATATGATTCTTACTGACACATGGTTTAAAAGGAGCTGAGCCAGGCATAAGCGTCTACAACATTGCACAATATATTAAAATTTAGATATTTTTCATTTGATGACTACTGGCCCGTATTAGTGATTCTGAATGTATGGATATACCCTCTTACCTTCTTATTCAATTGAATATTATTCACCAATGTTTGATACCATAAATTATACAATATTATGTTTAGAGATTAAGATGTCAGACATATATATATATATATATATATATATATATATATATATATATATATATATATATATATATCAAGGTTCAACTGCAACTGTACATTTTTAAAGAATTGTGTGCACAGAATCCTATTAGGTAGTGTTATCAATCTTCAGACTACAAATCTGACAGTTCATGTTTGCTAAACTGAGCTATTTGCTCTTTAACGACCTTCTTCTCTGAGGTTTAACTCATGAAACAAAGTGAATTTGTTGCAGTGGCAGACATTTCCTTCAAAATATATTAAATCTGTGACCATGTTACTTGTACAAAGTGTTTATTTGTAGGCTTTGTACAGGGAATAGGGAAAGCATGAAACTTGCAATGTAATTGAATTAACAATATAAAATATATATTTAGACACCTGTTAATATAAAATAATTTTTATAAATATTTGATAGAAAAAGTTGCATCAAATTGGGAGGAGACAATGATATTGGAAGGAGAACAGTATAAAAATATAATCAGTGCTAATAGTGCAATATGTAAGACACAGCTTCAGTCTTTTTAGGCTCATTCTCTGGACAGTATATTGATTCCAATTTGTTACAGCAGAAAAAATAGGTTGTCATAACTTTTTAAATTCTACCATCTTTTGAAGACATATGGGCTTCATCTCCATGCCATCTTTTGAGGACAAAATGGGGCTTCATTGTTATGGTTTCCCATATGATCCTTTATATTTGGAGACTTGGATCAGTTACTTCCTGGGTTTATTACTGATTTAAGAATGTTTGTAAACTCTTATCCACTTTTTGAAGTAGAATTTGTTGGTTTTCAGTAATACAAACACATTTTACATAGCTATTTTTCCTATTTTTATGTTTTGTTAAGAATAATCAAATACTGAAACAATTTGTCTTATGCTTATTTCAGCAACTCTGCATACTATCCTGAGAATCAAAGTAAGAAGAAAATCATTATAGATAGTCCTCGATTTATGACAATAAGCTATAGGTTGTGAAGGTCATAAATTGGGGCACTGACATGACCAGCCCAATTTTACAATCTCTTTTGCAGCAGTTATTAAGCAAATTAGTGGTTCACTATAGGCCAGTTTTATCAAAAAACTGGAAGTAAATGCCCATTTTCAGAAAAAAACATTGTAAAATGTGATCATGTGATAACAATGGTCTGGTTGCTCAACATACAGTCACATAACTGTAGAGAGGGGCAGTGTCAGAACTTTAGAACCAGGTCATAAATACTCCCAGGGAATTCCACAAGTTCAAACGGTTACTAGTCGTAAATCAAAGACTATTTGTAATATTAATATGAATAAAGGAGCAAATTTAAACATAGCACTAAAGTAGTGGATTGGTTTCACTTTTGGTTCAGATATCCTATGGTCCCTAGTAGTTTTTATTCAACACATTTGAAACTTATTTTGGAGGGATGAAAGCAGCTGAAGTTAAGGGGAAAAATTGAAAATTGTATAATAGAAATATTTGTTAGATGTATAAGGAGAGATCTATAATGAGGTTAAGGTTTAAAATACAACACTGAAAAATAGAGAAAAAAAAGCAGCAGTAAATTATTCTGAATCATGGAATGTTCTCTTTTTGCCATTTTTACTGCTATAAAATATATAAAAGATATTTATTCTAGAAATATTCTACAATATTTCTCAAGTTGCTTAGTTCCATGAGAATAATTTTCAGTGATAGCAAGACCAATGTCCAAAAGTTTGCTATTTCTTTCAGTAGCTGTTTCAGTAGCTGTTTTCAAAAATGTTGTCTTCGTGGAGTCATGTCATGACTTTGACACGCTTGTGAATAAATATTAGTGCAATGCAATAACTTATATTAATTTTTATTTTGAATCCCTAGGAAAAAAAGGGACAGATGTTGTAGTATTCTAGGAAATTAGTGAACATTAAATGCTGTGTAATGGCCTGCAGTCTGTACAGAGAAATATAATGGTGGTGGAGAAGGAGTATCTATTGCCTTTGAGTTCTCCTTAAATGTTGAATAGTTTATGGGTTGTTGACACATTACTTTTTTAAAAATTACAGCTACAACATTTACTTGAATCTTCATAGTAGTGAATCAAAAACCTTTCATTTAAAATATTGCTTCAGTTTATTTTTTAAAACCAAATACTAAAAATGTTACTTGCAGATGTTTGCTAGAGTTCTTATTACTTTCACCTTCTCTCAGAGTATTTGTATAAAATTTTCACACCTTCACTGTAATATACCAACTTTTAAAATTTAAAATTTATTTTCAAAGATTCCTATGAATTGTAGTAATTGTTAAGACTTTTCTAATATATTTCAGTTTGTCTTTTATTGACAAAGTGATAGTGATAATTATAGTGATCCCTATAACTGGGATCACAGAAATGTTTTTTAAAAATCTGAATTTGTTTGGTATTAATCTGTTATAATAACAGATTTATACAAAATAAAATCAACAGATTATTCAAACAAAAGTCTAAAGAGTTAGGATTTCTTAAGAAGCCTTACCCAGCATGGTACACTCTTGATAGTTGAAATCCTGGCTGGAAATTCTGAGAGTTGTTGACTTTTGCATTTCAGGAGGCATTAGATAAAGTAAATCTGTTCCAGTCTAATTAAAAAAACAAGCTAGAACATCTATTGATTCATTTGTTTCCAGTCCTTGAATGATAATCCAAAATAATTCCCTCTCCTTGTCCTTCTTGACAATGTTTTTGTGACTGGATAGTACAAGGTGCATCAGTAAATTTATATTTATAGTGTGGTTGAGCTTTTTGGATCTTTTTTGGGTTAAAAACAAAATAGGAATGTTAACCTTAGTGGAAGCATAATATATTTATAGGTGGGCCTTGATATTTCCTAGGGTGGCACGGTGACTCAGTGGTTAAGATGCTGGAAAGCTGGCAACCCAGGTTCGAGACCTGAGTGTCACAAAATAGGGTGAGCTCCCATCCTCGTGTCAGCTCCTGACAAACTAGCAGTTTGAAAGCATGCAAATGCAAGTAGATAAATAGGTACCACTTCAGTGGGAAGGTAAAAGTGCTCCATGATATCATACTGGCCACATGACCACAGAAATGTCTTTGAATAGTGCTGGCTCAATGGCCTTGAAATGAAAATGAATACCACCCCCTATAGTTGGCAACAACTAACAGAATAAAACTCACAGAGACTCCTTTGCCTTTTACCATTGCCTTCCCTAACAATTTTAAGAATCCAGATGTAGTCTGAAAAAATGAAGATGGAATATTGCTGTGACCAACATGGCTGAGTTTCTTGTAAACTGGGAGTCCTTGTGGTTCTGACGAAATCATCTAAGGATACCCTGTTGGAAAGAAAGCTTAAGATTTCATTAGCCTCAATTCAAATGTGTTGAGAAAAACAGTATATATGTATTTTACCCCTACAATGGATTATTACTTCCATAAAATATGCTATTTTAAAAAAGTAACATATAATTGTAGTAAGCTAAGATCCGAAAAGAAAACTAAATCCCACCTTGGTTTGTGATTGGGGTAATTGGACAGACATCAGAAAAATCCATGTTTAAGTCCGTCATCATCCATTGAAGTTTACTAAGTGATTTTTGGAATGCTGTTTTGGGGAGAAATGGGAGGAAGGGGCATTATGTGTGCTATCCTGCATTCCTGAAGGAAAAGTAGCAAGATCTAGCTAAACCTAGCAAAAATAATTGAAAATAAAAATTATGTATGAAAGTCTATGAAAAAAATCATGAATAAATTTAAATGGGGATATTGAATCCATCTACCAATGTGTTTTCTTTATAACTCTAAAAGAAAACACTAAATTTAAGTGGAACTCATAAATTGTTTTGGGCCAGCTACAAAACCCAGAATGCTGAAAGAAAGTATAGATGGAGAAAATAAGTCAAAACTGGCTGACATCACACCATTTCCTTTACATAGCTCCTACCCAGGGCCGGATTTTCCTATAGGCTAACTAGGCTTCAGCCTAGGGCCTCAAGATCAAGAGGGGCCTACATTCAAATTGTTAGCAAAATTTACAAACTTAAAAATGGGAGGTGAAAGGGCCTCATAAGTGGAATAGCCTAGGGCCTTTTTTCATCTAAATTGGGCCCTGCTCCTACCACATAATATCTCAGCCATTCTTCTTATCTGCCCATTCCCTCCCTTTCTACACTCAGTCATTTTCCCCAGTGGGGAAAAGCATCATCCACCATTTCATTCCACCACTTCCCCACTGCCCTAGCCCCCTTTTCCCTCCTTCAGCTACTGAATTTGGATTTTCTTCATTTCCTCTTATTTAGCCTGTGATAAACAGCCTCATTTTGATTCTGTGCATTGAGCAAATCCAACTTTGTTTGTTCTGCTGAGTTTGAGTTTAGGCATGGACCATGTGAGCACGCTGCTATTCTGTACATGGAATAGGTTGGCCCAGAACATTTTGCACATTCTTAAATTCTTTATATCAGAATCCTCATGTTTAAATGTCAAGGAACTGGTGCATAGATTGTCCTTTGGGAAGAACAAAGAACCTCGGAATGTTTGTTCTGTATAGCAGACAAGCCTCTTTGGAGCCTTGAAACATTCAGAATTTTGGAGAAAATAGCTATGTGGTTGTCAGTAGTGACAATCAAGACTGAATAGAAATATCCCTAACAGTTTAGAACAAAGCACTTGCTACTCTTTGATCTTTATCTTTATTTTGCCAAACTAGAAAAGTGTAATCTTCTTAAAATCATTTGAAGGCATCTTGACAATGCTCTTTTTGATAAAAAGAACACAGTATCTTTTTTCATTGTTTATTGAATAGATAGTGCTGATACACAAAAGATTCAAAACTACAGGCCAATCTCACTGCTAAATGCCATTACAAAATATTCGTGGCAATAATGGCAGAAATAATTAAAAATATACTTAATGAAATTATACATTCGGACCAAAACGGATTTCTACCTAATAGGCATATAAAAAACAATATACAAATAATAATGAATGTGCTGGAGTATTATGAGGCACATCCAGGAAAACAACCATTCATCAATGCACAAAAAGCTTTTGATAACCTGAATTGGGATTTTCTTATAAATCAATTAGTAGTGATGAACTTCGGAGAAAAAATTATAGGAATGATTAGAGCAATTTACTCAAATCAAGTGGGAAGAATAATATTAAATGGAGAACTAACAGAAGGTTTCAGTATAACTAAAGTGGTTAAACAGGGATGTCCCCTATCCCCCTTTCTATTTATTCTTTCAATGGAGTTGTTAATGCTACAAATTAGGCAAAACCAGGAAATAAACAGCACCATAGGCGGTTTAACTACTGTTATGGCCGTTGCACATTTAAAGGACATAAATCATAAGACAGAGTTTTATTATGAGATGATGAACACAAGTCTATACCATGCTGATCGTATACCTAAGAAGGTGGCTACTAAGCTGACTACCCATGAAGGTGTACAACCTATAGATGAACATGGACATAAGGAAATCCCTAAGCCTGGAAAGGAACCACATTTAGTTATATATGCTCCTGCGGATCATATTAAATGGCATATAACACTGACAGAATCTTATGACCATATTGAAGATGGAGCATATAGGGGGGTCTATAGGAGCAAAAGGGGTGTTACCCAGTGGGAGTTCGATACTACTTGTAACGACAATGTAGTAGTATTGAATAAAGTTCAAACTGGACTTTGGGGAATGTTTCTGGATATCTACACAGTATAATTAACTGCAACTTGGACATTTAGCTTGTGCTTTAGCTAAAAGTATAAATGAGACATTGTCTGCTATTGCTGCCTTAGCTGATGAAATGGGAGAAATTAGAAAGTCTTTATTACAGAATAGAGTAACTATAGATTATATGTTATTAAGGATGGGTCATGGGTGCGAGGAATTCCAAGGCCTTTGTTGTTTCAATATTTCAGATCATTCCCAATTTATTGAATCTAAGTTAAGGTCATTACATAATATTACTACACATTTAACTCATGTAACCGAAAATACAGCTTTTAGGGGAGTCTGGGACTCATTAACCTCATGGTTACCCAGTTTTGGATGGTTAAAGGAATTGTTTATGGGAATCATACTTATTATAGTTATAGGTCTTATTTCATGTCTTCGTATTAAATGTGTACCTGTACGTTGTAGCTGTTGGAAACTTTGGTGGAAGTGTTGCTGCCGTGTGAAGAGACAGAAGAAACTATCTGGTGAATCACGGGGTAGCTTAGGCCGAAGAGAAGTTTCTATAATGTTACAGGACATTCATACTTTACAGGAATAAACTGATAAAGAGGAAAAGAGGAGATTGTGAGAAATATAAGAATTATTCCTGTAAAAGTATAACCTGAGTTACGCCATTTTAAGTGCCTTATTTTACCTTGTATAACCTGACTATATAACTGAATTGAAAGAACATAATAAGGATGATCTGAAGCGCTTATTTTGCAGGAAATATGTATCATGGAGCTTATTTTTGCAGAAACTGATGTTCTGGTAAAATTCCGAAATAAACTTGTTTTGGGGTCTGTCTGTTCTAGAAAGGGGAAGTATGCAAGTGCTGTTTTTGTGGGGTATTTCTGCTGGGAAATTGGGGGATTTCCAGGTTGGAACATGTACTAAATATGTTATATAAGATCTGAAACTGATGCCCAAGGGACATTACTGAAGAGTATTCTGATGTATTTTGAACCCATGTAAGTTGAATTATTTTTTGTCTCTCTCTCTTCCAGTGATTTTCCTGTTTCTCACAGGGTTAAAAATAAAAAAGGAGGAATATAAAGCTGGCATTTATCATAGAAGACCCTTTAGAAAGTGGGCAAATATTACATGATTGGAAGTGTTTGGATATATATATATTTAGTTAGGTTCTACCTATGTAACCAAGATTTTATGCAGCCCTAGTTCAGTGAAATCACAACCCACAATTCACTGAACTAGGGCTGCATAAAATCTTGGTTACGTAAGTAGAACCTGACTAAAAAGAAACACACATAAAGCCTACGAAAAGGAAAGAAAAACATATCTATCTATCTATCTATCTATCTATCTATCTATCTATCTATCTGGCTGACTCTATGTATGTATGGCTGTATGTATGTACTTTTTCCATTATATATATATATATACTATACTTATACTATAGTTTGTGTGTGTGTGTGTGTATGTGTATATGTGTGTGTGTGTATATATATATATATACATATATATATATATATATATATATATATATATATATATATATACACACACACTCAGAAAACATATATACTATATACTATACTAATTTTATATAATACATACAAGATAAGATAAGATAAGATGATAAGATAAGATAAGATAAGATGTATTTTATCTTAAATACTATCTTACTCTCATTGGCAGCTTTGAAGAATTTGCCCATTAGACTTTCATCTGATCTTTAACAGCTTAAGGTGACTTAGAAACACTGCTTCTCAGTTTCCCCCTGTTTTGGAAAAAGTTGGCCTGAAAGAAAGCAACTGGTCCAAAATTCCCATTGTGCTTCCACGGCCGAGGGTGACTTGAACCCAGCCCTTTTACTCTTAGTTCAAAACCCTAACCACTATATCGTACTGATTAACAGAGTATCAACTTTTGCTTACATCAGAGAGCAGGAGTTTACTCTTCACAGCTATTGTACCTGTTGCATTCTGATCCAGGATAATAGATGGACTCATATATACTGATATATATGGAGGTATATATGCATTGAAATAGAACTTTCCTTGGTTGTTTGAGCCGAACTGTCAAGTCCCTTGACTTGTTACCTGTTGCAAGAGCAGTACATTTGAATGTTACATAAGTAAATATCATTTGAACAAATGCTTAATCTAGTAATTTAAAAGAAGCAGCTTGTATTTCTGCTCTGTGCCTGGTCAGTGAGTAATAAGTAAGTAATAAGTTATGTAACATTTTCATATGTTGTATATCACACAGGCAACACATTTGCCTTTAATTATGAGTATGAAAACTTTTCATTGCAGACAACACTGGCAGGCTTACAACATTGTTGGCATTATGGGGAACTGAATCAGTTGGTTAATTCTTGCATTCCTGCTGTGTCTGGAAAAGTAAAAGATCAATGATGCTCAGCTCAGCCTCATTTGAAATTTCCATCTTGGGGCCCCCAGGCATATTTTGAAGGCTTAAGGAAAGATTTATTTCTCATTGAGATGCAGACATATTTATGAGAACTACTGTCTGTATTCCTGGCAAGTGAAGCAGTGAGATCTAGTGGAGCAACAAAGCCAGGTTCAGATATTTGAAAGGAGAAGACATCAAATGGAAGCTTTTACAGATATTTTCATGAATCTTGTTCAAAATTATACAGAAACTCACTGAGTTGGAAATTCAGTACCTAGTACCCTAGTATATAAATAGAACTTTAAAAGTTGGTTTTTTTTTTTTTAACAAAATAAGTTAGCTCTGAAAGAGGGGAAAAACAGAAAATCATGCAGAAAAGTCCGTCCTTCATGATCTTTCGGACAAGAATTTTGTATTTTCCCATTTTTAGCAAACCATTCTTAATGCTGCTTTTGTTGCTGGTTGCTTTTTCACCACAGCACATATCTTTTCCAGGGGAAATTAGAGAGCAGGTAAGCCATTCTATCCACTTTTTACTTCCATAATTCACTTGAATTGTCCAGCTCTGAAAAAAGGACATACACAGATGAAAAAACATTGGTCAGAGGGAATAACCAGGAAGAGTGAGAAAGGCTAGTATGGTAGAAAGTCACAGGAGCTTTTCTCTAGTGGCATCCCAATTAAGAAACTGCAACCCAAAGAGATCAGATTAACTTTCTCTTTTACTTTAGAAATAATGGAATGATTGGGATTTTAATGGTACTAAATAATCTCTGCTTTCTCATTTCAATGCAATTCGCTGTTTATTATTTTTGCTACATTGTTTTCGTTCATAAATTCTTATGATTGATATTATTATCTATGAATTGTATATTTTTACAAGTATTTAGCATGTGGACGCGTGTTTTATAATTTTAATTTAAATAAAATATGAATCTTCTATTATTCTTGACCTATTATTCATATGTATGTAATAGGCATTACGTTATAGAAGTGATGAGTAAAAGTATAAACAACAATATTGGCATGTTGGGGACAGTTGACTTTCAGTTTTAAGCAGCACTATTCTAAAGGGATATTAACTTTCGAAATTTCTATGCAGCCATCAGATTTTCCACAATTTGGAAGAAAAAACCTTATTTCATTTATTGATATTAAACTTATTAATATGTTCTACTCCATAAGCGTTTTTATTTTCCCGAGTTAGCATTCTGAGTTTGTATCAGCATAGAGCATATATCTCCTAAGTTATGGAACATGAATATCATATTGGCTTGCAAAAGAATCCTTACATTAAGGATGATACCTTACATGAGTATTCTTGAAGTAAAATTGCCCCAAATGTCCTTACCATTATCAGGGAATGCTGGGTGTGATTCAGGTGCAACTAAGGCTGGTAATATAATGTACAGGCTGATACATAACCTGCAAGTTCTCCATTTTACTAAAAAAATTTAATATGAAAATCTCAAATGACCCAAAATATGATGGGCACTACAGATTTAATAGATATGGGCTCATCTAGTGATAACCATGGCATAACAAAGATTGCAATTAGGAATGTAAGAGAATATGAAGTAATACATTAGAGAAAGATAATGTATAATACATTTTCTGTGAAAGTATGAAAAGGAGAAGTGATGTAGTAGATCTAAATGAATATGGCATTAGCTAAGGAGGAAACAAAAAATCAGAACACTTCCTCTCCAGATAAGCAGGAATTAAAACTAGACAATCAGCCAAGCAGAAAACAGTAATCAAGGAAGTACCAAAGAGAAAAACACCCTCTCAAACTCTGGCATGACAAACTTCTACGTAAACAGGGAGCAAACCTTGCATTCATTAGGACTGAACTAATGAGTAACAAAATATATGCAAGCAAACAACCAAGCTCAAAGAGCATCAAGGATTCCACAGTTCACCCATGAGCCATATATATATATTCTCTTCTATTAGATCTAAATGAAAATGGCTTGATCTTGTGGTTGGGGAATTGAAGGGGTAAATTTAATTATGAATGAAAGGCTAAAATATGTCAGAAAATGTGAATTACCATAATCATGATTATTATGTATACATACAGAAGTAAGAACTCATAGGCTAGTGATAGGTACATGATATGCTTGATTGAATGGTGATAATGGAAGAACTAGCTATGAGTTTTTAGAAAAATTATGCAAGATTCTGAATAAATGTGATCCCAGGAGGAAATTATTCTGCTAGGTGACATGAACTGATGGATGGTGATGAGATATTACAAAAAAGAAAATTGAGTAGGTCATTCACGAACTTAAAAATAAGAGGATAACTACAGAATAGCTCCACTTACAAAAAAATCCCCTATGTATTTCAAATGCGTGTTTTAAGTAAAAACATACTCATATTTAACCTTTAAAAGAATGAATATAAATTTAAAAGCATGAGTGATTTTATTGTTTATGATGAAATATTGATATAATTAGTTAAAAAAAGGTTGGCCTCAATGTCATCTTAGCAATGTGGTATCCATCCAATACAATCAAATCACTGAAAGAACCTAATACAGATACTTGAATATTACTTGCTATATTCGTGTATGTTTAGAAATAGAAATAGAAATAATTTAATGATACACCATTGATAGCATAAGAAAACTTCAACTGTTTTGTTGAAAACTGTATACTCCTGACTTCAGAAAAAGAGAGTGATGAAATGATCAGAATGCAGAAACTGATTTTTTTAAAAAAAAATCTTAATGAGCTAACAATTTTAAATTTCATCAGAAAATAAGCGTAATACAACTTTGGTTTCTGGACAGTTATAAAATGATATTGCATTTTCTTCATACCTGCATAGTGATACACTTGGGAAACTTTCAGATCTGCAGGGAATTGATCTACTTTGTTCCTCTAATGAAGCTGTTTCCTTTAATCAAATGAAAGTCAGTAGGAGTTTGAAAGCAGTTTTATTTTGTCCAGGGAGGTGGAGATGGATATATATTGCATTATCTCGTGGTGCTAGGAAATCTAGTAAAAATATTTGATTAAAAAAAACAGTATAATATATTATAAAGACTTCACTGAATCCCTTCCAGAAATTCAAGTATAGTCTATTTTTTAAAGGTAACCTATGATAATAAAATGTTAACATAGTCTTGCTGTTGCTAAGTTATAAAAGTACAACTTTGCTATAAGAATGCTAAACTCAATGCAGTCTAATGGATGTATCTACCAGCACTTAAATATATGGGGTGAAGGGGAAAGATATACTTTTATATTAAGGAGAATAAAAATGTAAATCAAATTTGGAATCCTTCTCCATTATTCTTTTGCAGTCTTGTCACATATTTATATACTACAGTGCTACGAACATACCATGGAGACAATTAACAGAATAACAGATTCATTCGACTTATCTAAAGCTATGTAAATATTTCATAATTATGTTGTATCAATAGGACAGTTGTGAATTTTGAAAGCGTGTAGTTTTATTTTTACTTTACTATTTTAATTGCTGAAATGCAATTAATTACAAACTCAAGTCATACTAGCATCCTATCCAATAGCTAATTTCACACTAAAGCCTACCAGAATGCCATTTCTGTTGGAATCTTTACACTATGAGTTATTAAAGAGGTTTATGTGTCCAGAGGTCCAAAAGTATAAAACTGCAATTAATAATCAAACAGTTTATATTTAAGACCAATAAAGACAATCAGATTTATCAAATTTCTATCCTGCCACAATCATGTCACTCTTGGTGGCTCACAAAAGTGGAAACAAGTAATAATAACTAGCAATTTGGAGGGAATATTACACAAATAATAATTAAGGATAAACTTAATTACTTAAGATGCAATGCAATCAGACAAGAAGCTGTAATATTCTATAAGAATTAAGGGCATTGTTCATTGAGAAATAGACAAAGGGGAAGTTAAATTTTTATTCTGTTTTTTCAGGAACAACTTAAGACAGTGAACATACCAATAGTCCTTTTTCCTCCTATTTTCCTCATTACAACAATCCTGTGAGGTGGATTGGATTGAGAGTGAGTGACTGGCCCAAAATGACCCAGATGGCGTTCATTCCTAAAGTGGGACCAAAACTAGAATTAGGACTAGAACATTTGAACTAGTTCAAAGAGTTGTTTCAATGGGGGAGAAGCAGAAAGTTTTTAGAGTAACATTTCATTTAATGCTAAAAAAGACATGTAGTTGGGAGTAAGGCATTAGATTTTCAAAGATAGAAGCATAAAATCGGGAAATTCATAGAAGTGGTTCACTTTATACAGTGTTCAACTGTAGAAGAAGGAAGGAAGAGAAACATGGAGATTCTTGGTTCAGTGAAGGATTTTTGAAATTTCCTGCTATAAACAGAGAGAGATTTAAAAGATGTAAAATTCACAAACCTACATGAGTTAAGGGAGCACATGTTATGCAGAAATATCATTTAAGGAAAAATAAATAGAATATTTCTGGATAACACAGAGAAAAACCAGCTGATATTGCAGCTTGTGCAAGGATTTCTGATCCTAAAAGATTGGTGTTAGATGGTTGGAAGGAAAATCGGCATTTCTTCTGAATGACTTCAATTAAGACTTCAGCTCCAAGTAGAGATGAAAAGAGCAGCATAGCAAAAACAAAACTCCCTAGGTTAACCAAACTAGTAAAAAAAGTAACCATAGAAGTGAGGATTTTCTAATCATTTGGTCCTGAAGCCAAGAGATCCTATCTTGGAAGTACGAGGATCAAGCAAACAAGAGAACAATTGTGCCAAATCATTTCTAAACAGGTAGTTAATAAAAGACATTTCAAGGTAAGCAGATGAGTCATCGATAACTTTATATGCTCTGCTCTGACTAATACAGGGAATTGTCCAGGAAGAGTTTATGACTCTGATATCTGGGGGAAATCCCACAATTCATCTCCCACATACAGCAATACAGGAACTATATTTTGGCAGCACAAATCAAAATTCCTACACTGCCATTGTGGGAGGGAGACTGAGACTCTCTGCTGCCATCTGGTGGCCATTTTTGATTGGCTCACATATGATCAAGGTACTGCAAATGTGTAGCATTTGGTGGCACTTTTTCTATTGTTGATTATATTCAAATTTCAGACAGGAAACACCAGCTATCCCTGCCTTTATAGCACTGTGTATTGACAGAATGGCTGTGCTGTGCCACTATAGTAAGTGTATACTTTGGCCATAGCAAGATTTAGGTTGACAGGAGTTCCTCTTTTTTCTGAAACGAGAAGAAAAGCAGCAAATGTGACTGTGAGGAAAAATCTAAAGAAAGATAAAAATTCAGTCCAAGTCCCATGTTTCCCTGAGGCGTACTGCTATTCCATACATTCTGGGACAGTTCAGGTTTATTCTCTGTCACAATATGAATTTCTTCCACAGAGGATTTATAGATTAGTTACATTTTCCTCCTAGTAAAGTTATATTTTGCTTCTGGAATTGTAAGGCTGGTGATGATCACAACTCATAATTTTGTTTCATATCACAGTTTTCCTCTTCCTTCTACTATCTACCTCAACAACCACAATTAGGACTGGAACGTCTGACACTAAGCAAGTGAGTCATTAAATGAGTTGTACCCATTTTTCTGAGCTTTTTTGCCCCAGTCATTACCTGAATCCAGCTTCCCCCATAATTTTTCTTGTTGGACGCCAACTGGGAAGGTCACTCAAGTGCTTGAATTTTAATCATGTCATTGTGGGGAAGCTGCAACGTTGTAAGTGTGAGGGCCAATTGTAAGCGTCTTTTTTAGCACCATTGTAACTTCAAATGGTCACTAAATTAATGGCTGTAAGTTGAGGACTATCAATAATGCTTTGCAGCTAGTATTCCATTGGCCTACCCTGGATTTTAGTTGTACCTAGCAGTCTGCTTTGTTCCAGGTTTGAATCCTAAATTTGGTACTGCTCTTCTCTTCCATACACTCTGCTCCTGTCTTATCAAAGATTATCAAAGTGTGCTTTTTAATTGTCATTTTTGCCAGGATTTCCAGTTATTGCTCTGACTTGCTATTGCATCTTATGGATATCACTTCTAGATGCAATTCTGCTTTTTTATTCCTTATTTCTTCAAGCATCAAATTTGAAGGTTCAAGAATCATAAAAGAGGTTGGTATTTTATGTGCAAAATTTTTGCAGCCCTGATAAGTCAATATGTTTCAATGAATCTCTGAAATGAAACTGGCACAACCAGGTAGAGAATTAAATCTAATCTAACCAGGTGCAAAGTTAACTAGAACATATTTCAGCAAATTTGAATTAAAGGTTTCCTTGATCTGCCATGTCTGACTCTAGGGGGCAGTGCTTATCTCTGTTTCCTAGCCAACGTTGTCCATACATGCTATTATAAATTCCAAACAAGAAACCTGGAATATGGCAAGGGCTGAAGTTTGAACACGCTTTCATTCAGTTCACAAAGATGTGATAGCATCTTTGGCAAAAATAACAACTTCCAAATATTTCTTGTAACTAAGTCTTTCTTTTCTTGCTTTTGGAATCTTTTTCGTACTTTTTCTTACAGAACTCTTCTAGCTCAAAAATACCTTTAACTCTCCTTTCGTGCCCAGCATGTTTGAGATCCCCACAGATTTTTCAGTATTCAAGTCTGAGGACTCTGAAATTTAGATGAGTATTAAAAATTACTGATTGCAAATTGTACTAAATTAGAAAGAATGATGCAGTCAAGTTTTGAGTTAAAGAACTTAGGTTCAGAAATAACTGACAGGTGTAGTTGTTTGGGCTAAAGATTAAATATGAAATACATACTTAATTGAAAGGTATTAGAAATGACTAGGAGAAGGCTATTAAGAGCTTGATAAAAGAACAACACAATAACTTAATGACAGTGAGGATAAACATTCAGTCTCTTATTCATAGAGTGGGTTGAACATTGTTGTTAAGAGTAATTTATTTTAATTAGCTGATGGTTGACTTTGCTGAACACTTATTATGCATGGTTCCTGCGCCTTTCATCTTGTTGTCTAATTTGACTGAATTCAGGAAAGAGGATGAGAGTATCTTTGTTTAATAATTACAATGGTTTCATTTTTTTTTCTCCAAGACCCTACCTGCACACCTCTGAATACCAATAGCTCGGTGACAGAGAAGGACAAAGTCTTCTTTGTCTGTTCCCAAAGGGAACTGGTTGATCCTTGTGAAAAACAGGATACTAGATAACTATCACCTCCAATATTAAGAACCACATATGGACCATTTGCTTTGGTTCTGTATTATTTTCAGAGCAATTTATGTTACTGTATAAAATCAGGAATCATCAATGTAACAACCACAAGAGGTAGAACAGATTGGATATTTATTTATTTTATTTGTATCATGCCTTTTTCCTTCCAACTCAAGGTGATAGTGGTCTCTGCCCCTATTTTTCCCCACAACAACACACTTTGGGGTGCAGTTTCAGAGAGCAGCTAGCCTAAAGTCACCAAAGTGGCTTCCATGCTGAAGGGAGGACATATTGAAATACAAGAAACTAGCAATAGAGTTAAGCGGATTTGTCTTCTGACAGAATTATGCTCCTTTTGAAAGGCTTCAAATGTGGAATTAAGATGCCCTGAATTCATTAGAGTTTATTTTGAATAGCATATATAAGATAGCACCATAGCCTTATTATACACTCTGATTGTATTTAAGATAAAATTGAGGCATTTAATAATGTATTAATTAAGTTGCATGTCATTAATGTCTTGTTAGGTGGCATGTATCATGGTTGTCTAATGCATAATTAAGATTTATCTATGTGAACTTCTTTTCTATGATGCGTTTCATTAGTTTAAATCAGGTCACATTTGTATGTATATTTCTAAATTTGTTCTAGGAAAATTCACTTTAATAAGGATATTTTTGGAAGTATCATATGGTAATACATATTTCTAATTTCTCTTTTTCTTTTTTTTTCTTTAAAAAGTATCAATTTTAAAGGAAATCTGGACAGAGAAAATCCGAAGGTTAACTATGTTCAGAGATGCACACTACTTCCATTTATATTGGAAATCACAAAATACAAATTCCATAAGCATGTGTAGCTATAAGTAGTAAAATAACAATAACTATTTTATTATAATAAGAAGCTGATTTATAGTTTATAACTTTTCCAATATATAAAATTAGGGATGTCTATAAAATTCTCTTCAACTAATTGTTCCCAGTAATGTAATATGCTGAAATTTTACATTTGGGTAGACCTGCACTTCATTCAGATCAAGGTTTCTGTTGTTTTCATTTTATGTTTTATAGACTACTAATTTCCCCACCAGATTTGTAACACAGTCCAGTCAGGAGCTAATTATCCTTGCACACCCAGACAAATCTCTAGCAATGATGATCTGTGCTCATCATTATCAAAAAGTTAGGCAGAGAAGAAACAAGTAGCACAAAGCCATTATACAAAATGGAATTAATGAAGGATCTGGGTATTTTGATGTTAACAGTTTTAGATAATAAACCAGGCCAGGATCTGGATAAATATAATTCATATTGATTACAGAAATGCATCTCTTTTTATTTTGTACACCTCAAAATACCCTTCTGAATATTACCTTCAGTGGCTACTTCCACATTTGAGTGATTTGCTAGAGAGAAAGGCAGACCATAAAAACACAACAAGTTGCTATTTACAGCTTACAGCTCCAGCCACTTCAGCTCCAGCACATTAGGGATAAACTGCAGCCCATACTGGACAATAGCAATGCACTTTTTCAGGCACTTGGTGGCAGCCCAATACTTGTATAAAGACAGCCACCCAACCTGAGCAGATTCTGACAGACCGCAAGAACAAATAAGACATGGACATTAATATGAGAACCAGATCTACTCCCTCCCCCACCCCCCTCATATTTACACCAATAGTGCCATCAGTGTCACCCCTCCCTCTCCAAAATGCTAGAGACACCTTCTCCTCCTCTTCCTCTAAAGTGATCTATGCCATTATCTGTCAACCATCCTTTTTGGATTCCAGATAGGACAAACAGGCCATATTTTGTACAAAAGAATTAGTGGGCACAAAATTGATATCAGAATTCAAAATAAGAAATGGATTGGCATAAATAATAAGAATTTAAGTCTTCTGGACATTCTATTACTGATCTCAAAACAGCTGTTCCAGAAGAAGAAAATTGAGCATGAAACTACAGGTAGTCCTCAACCTACGACCACAACTGAGCCCAAAATGTCGCCACGTGAGAAATTTGTTAAATGAATTTTTGCCCCATTTTAAATTAGAAAAATGGTTGTTAAGTGAATCTGGCTTCCCCACTGACTTTGCTTGTCAGAAGGTCGTAAAAGGAGATCACATGACCAGGGGACACGACAACCGTCATAAATGTGAGTCAGCTGTCAAGCACCTGAATGTAAATCATGTGATCATAGGGATGCTGAAATGATCTTGTAAGTGTGAAAAATGGTCATAAATCACCTTTTTTCAGTGCCATTGTAACTTTGAATGGTCACTAAACTAGCTATTGTAAGTCAGGGACTACCTGTTTTAAGTTTATATATTTCAGTAGGTTTTAGGTCTTCTCAGAAAGTCTGAACAAACGTAGTAAGTTTTTAACGCAATATAATTATTTAATCAACACTTATAATCTGCCCCCCAGGGAATTTTCTTCTTGTTGTCATAAATGTATTCACCTTATAAATAACATATGCTCATTTGAAAAATTGCTGAATTCTTTCGGATTTGGGGCTACCAAAAACTAATATGACTGTCCTTTTACACTGGGATTCATTAGAACATCCTTCAGGAAGCTGAAAAGTTTAGCATTTAAACTTTGATCAAAATGAGTTATGTTGAAGGGTGTCTCTGGGCGGAGCAAAGGGACAAATGACATTGTGACATGGCCAAAATACAGTGATGGAATTCAGCCAGTTCGCACCACTTCAAGAGAATCAGTTATTAACTTTCTGAGCAGTTTGGCAAACTGGTTGTTGGAAGAAATTATTAGGACAGAGAACCGGTTGTTAAATTTCTTGAATCCCACCACTGCCTAAATACATAAATCAGATAGCATGATGTAAATTCCAAGTTATACCTTTTGCACAATGGTATGATGACTCACAAGTTGTCACTTTTACATCCATGTCATTTTTACATCCATGCAGCTTGTTAAGCACACGCCCCCCCCCCCCCCCCCCTGTGTTTTGGAGCTAGCAAAAAGCAGGATTCTGAATGAGCTACTTTTCTAAACTTAAGTTTCAGGATTAGCATCGCCTGGTTCCTTCACCTGTTGAACTTCAGTATTTTAAGTGTATATTACTAAGGCATCTACATCTCCAGAGGAACCGGTCTGGCAGAAATCTGTCACAAGCTCTTCAGCTCTCAGATAAATGATGTAATAAAGCAGCTTATTCAGATAATATTTTCTCTGGAAAGATGAAGCAGAAATGACCTATGATACTCATGTAAAAATTATACAGGTTTAGGGATGGAAGCAGCGTATGCCAAGTGCAGGCAGGGACAAAGTAGAATTGGCAGAAGCCCCAGAAGTCATTAAAAGCTCTTATCCTATCAGGCCATTTGTGGTATGCTTCTTTTTCTCTATTTAATATATCCAGACGCTTTCAGCTGTGCTTGCCCTTTCTAATGTCTAGGAAAGCTGCATGTTATCTGAATGCATATCTAGCCAATTCAGACAAGTGTAGAATGGAAATGTGATGTACAAGAATGTCTAGAATTTCAGTAGGGAAAACTCTGGACAAATTATGCTAACTATGGGGGTGGGGGGAGAGAAATCACATTTGGACTGAATAGGTGGCAGGAAGAGTACTTTAAAGAGATCTTTAATACGAATTGCAAACAATAATTTAAAAAATAAAAATCCTGTACATCAGGATTGTCAAACTCAGGGCCTGGGGACCAGATCTGACCTGCAGGGCACTTAGAACTAGCCTGCGGGGCCACCCTGGAAACAGCGAATGACTAGCCCGCAGTGCCTCGGGAGGGCTGTGTGTGGTCCTTCTGATCTCTATTTTCACTGGCAGAGCAGGGGTGAAATGCTATCGATTCGGACCGGTTCAGCAAAACCAGTTGTGGCGGCGGCATGTGGTTCGGAGAATCGGTAGTGGCTGCAGCACGAGGCTCTACCCTCCCGCCTGAACATCATTATTTCCTGGTTTTAACCAGGAAATAATCTGTTTTGACCTTCTCTGCATGTGCAAAAGGCTTTGCACATGCGTAGAGGGTCCAAGACGCACTCACGCGAACTGGTAAGGAAGGTAAGTAGATTTTACCCCTCTGGCATAGGGTTGGTGGGGGCCATCGCAGCCGAAAACAGAGTTCATGAGGGCCACAGAAAAGCACTCCCAAGCTCCATTTTCACTGGCAGAGAGTTGCAGGAGGCTATCACAGCCAAAAACAGAACTCATAAGGGCTGTGGGCAGCACTCCCAAGGTCTGTTTTCGCTGGCAGGAGGCCATTGCAGCCAAAGTAGAGCTTGGGAGCCTGTTTTCACTGCAGAGCCCCTGACACACGTGATGTCAAGCTGGCACGCCCACCCTGGCCATGACCACCTTGGCCCCCTAAAGTCAAACACAACCCTGATGCGGCCCTCAATAAAATGGAGTTTGACACCCCTGCTGTACATACTTGTCTGTCAAACAGTTCTTTCACTTTTTTCCTGTTTCCGTGTTTAAAATGCCATAAATGTTTGTGGAGACCTTGATATTTTTGCTATATTAAAAAAGTAAAACAATGAATTAATTCTACAGAATTAAGTTAAACCTTGCATTGCTGTAATAATTGGACATACCTGGAGCAAAAGAATTAACTAAAATTAGACAAAAAATTGTTTTAAAATGTAACTTTGAAGTGATTATACCTACCGAATCACAAATTATGCAGAATAAAATTGACAGGGATCATAGCACTCTTCAAGCAGCTTTTTTTTTTTTTTACATTCCTTGTACCACCTACACCACAGGTAGGAAAAATAAAAGAACACTTTTTGTTTTGCTCATAAGTAAGGTGTGTAAGAGACACAGATGTGAATAATATAAGTGAACAGACAGAGCTAACAATAATTTGACAATAGAATTTAGCAGAAGAAAGAGACAAGAGAAAGACTGACCAAAAATGTTGTATATTCCAAGTATCTGCAAGACTGCCTCTCCCTGAGGATATCTACCATCCTACCAGAGTAGATAGAGTGGGCACACTTCAGGACTTTTTTTTTCTTTTTACTTAAATATGCCCTCTGTGGGCTGTTGGAAGCATACTTTTTCACTGGAGTCCATGCCTTATGGAACTTCCTTCCCCCTGAGATCTGACAGGCTTCGATCCATCTGGAGTGGTGAGCCCAGGGTGAGATGAGAATGTGGGTGCATCGGAGAAGTGGCACTGTCCCACCATGCTTTTTTTTTCCCAATTAGAAGATCAACTAGATCTTGTGTCATCATTTCAGAGTTATTTTCCAAAGTGCTGCTCCTGCATTCCATTGGCTGGGTTGATGTTCATGTTGCTTTTAGGGAACTGAGTGTAGATCTATGGTTTTTTTCTTTATTAGATCTATCTTCCTTCCTTCTAGGTAACTCCCCCTCTGTAGGTCCTCCCCCAGTCTGTTCACTCAGTTGCTGAGGGAACTAGTGTTTTTGCCTAGCTCTCAGCTATTGCTTATTAATTGTTTAGTTTAGCTTAGAAATTTTTTTATTTTTGTCGTTTGTGGTGCGTTAGTTAGTTGTTTGTTTTATTAGTGTCCCTTTTTTGTTTTCTGCTGACTGCTGCTTCGTTGCCCTAGCTGTCAGGGAAGGCTGAAGCGCCTGGGGCTCCAGGCAGCTTCGCAGGCCATTGTTCTTGACAGATTGATTTTTTGATTTGACTCCTAGCTCTCATTTCGCCGCAGGCGGATCCGCTGGCTTACCGGTGAGCTGGTTGTGACCGCGGCCGCCTCAGCGTCAGCAGCGGAATTTTTTTCTGGCGGCTCCGGAGCCTCTGCCAATGTCTCTGGCAAGCTCTGATGTAATAGCGGCTGGTGGTAGCGTTGTGGATCGTGCGCTTTCTTCGAATCGAGTACTGTGAGTGCTATCTTGTTGGGGGCTGAATTCTCGCGCCGTTTTTGGCTGCGGCGGCCATTTTGGAGTTATTAAGTGAGGCGACAGTTTCTTCTTGCCTGTCAGGCTCGGGCGCCATTTTGAAGCCTTATTTCATTGTCCCGGCGGCCATTTTAAACTGCCTTTGAATAACGGGCGCCATTTTGAAGCCGTTTATAGTTCGGGAGCCTCTTTTATTTATTTAAGCAAACTGCCCCATTACCACCACCGCTTAAACAGAGGCGCTTTCTGGCTCGGAGGAGCCTAGCCAATTAAAGCAAACAATTTTTCTAAGACGTTTAACCTGCTGTTTTTACAGGGCGCTTGCTGGCTCGGCTGAGCCTAGCCCTTACCAATAACGTGTTGCCTTAATCAGCCTATTTAGGCAGCAACTTTGTGGCCTTATTAATTCAGCCTTTGATTGGAGCCTTTAATTAATTTGCTCCCAATTGTGATTGTTGGTATTGTGTCTCATTTATATTTTAAAAAAAGGAGGGGGGTGAGAGGAAGAGCAACTAATCAATTCCTTTGTATTGATTTTGAATATCAATTAATTATCTGATTTGATCATATTTTTGTACAATGGCTGATTCCCCAATTTCATCAGACCTTGAGCCTGAACTGTCTGATACCCCTGCTGAACAACAGCCTCGAAAATCTGGCAAGGCAAAGGCCAAAAGCAAAGCCCCTAAGGTAGTTCGGCCTCGAACCAGGGCAACTGCGACTGTTGACAGATGCGCTCTGCGCCGCCATAAGGCCCTTGAGCGCCAATTTGACAAAGCGCGCAAGTCTGCCTTTCTTCAGGCTTCTTCCAATAAGTCGCCTGCACAACCTGTTTTTGGGTCCATGCCTCATCACCTCCCACCAGCTTCTCGCAATGATCCACCATCAGATCAGGCTGCTCCAGAGTCCTTGACTCAAGCTGCTTCTACACAACCGAATCAGAACCCAGCCTCAGCTGCAGGGACACAAGTTGTGTCTGCACCTCAAGGTTCGCAGGCTCCACCTACTAATCCACAGGTGAACATCCATTCGGTGCTTTCTGACGCGCTGGCCAAAGTCTTGGCTGCAAGTCTTCATCAGGGAGGTGGTTTGAGCCTTGATTCCTCTCAGCCTCAGCCGGGCCCTAGCAGGGCTTCTACCAAAGCCTCCACAGCAATCCATGAAGGAGATGATTCTAGTGACGATTCTGACATCTACAAAGACTTCCCTGAAGATATGGAACTCTCAGAGGACGAGGGGCTTCTGCCAGATCAACCTGCTTTCTCTGGTTTGTTTCGCCCAGCCCTCTTCAAATCGTTGCTTCATAAAGCAAAACTTGTCACTAAATTTGGTCTCTCTCCTACTTCTACTGATGGGCCTCATCAAGTGCCAGCTCCTCACGACCAGCTGTTTCAGGTCTCCAAACCTGACAAAGATTTTATACCTTGTCCGCCTCTCTTCTCTGAAGTTGTGCAAGGTGGGTGGTCTCAACCAGGATCCCTGACTGCACCAAGTTCTTTAGATAAAAAGTTACATTGTGCTAGCCCAGAACTGGAATCTCTGCTGGCTCTACCTTCTCTTGACCCCCCGGTAGCAGCGTTATCATCCTCTGCCTTGATTACTGGGGACATTGTAGATGGGCTTCGGGCTGAAGATAGGAAGGCCGAACTTGCGTTCAGGAAGACTCACCAGGCCTCTGCCTGGGCGGTGCGAGCAGCAACAGCTACCTCATTTTTCATCAGAGCTTCCTTGTTGTGGCTCAGAGAAATGCAGGAAAGACTACCAGCGGATGACATTCGCTTAAACCATGACATCAACAAATTAATTGTAGCTGCGGATATTCAGCAGACGCGTCCCTAAACGCAGCAAAATTTGCTTCCCGTGCCCTATCTTCGTCTGTGACATCACGCCGGATGTTCTGGCTCCGAAATTGGAGGGCGGATGCCAGAACAAAATGGAAGCTTGCTACCTCCTCTTACAAGTCCCCCCTATTGTTTGGCCCATCTCTTGAACCCCTCTTAATAGAGGATAAGGATAAGAAGAAAATTCTTCCATCTTCTTTTCGCCGCCAGGAACGTCGTTTCTCACCATACTCCCAGCGGCAGTCCTTCCGCTATTCTTACAATGCTGGAAATTATTACACCCAAAGAACCAATTCTCAGGGCTCAACTCGCCCTGCCGACAGGCAGCCCTTTCGAGACAGAGGCCGGACCGCTGCTCCTCCGAAACGTCAATTTCGAGGCTCCGGCTTCAGGGCAACACGTAGGGGCAAATGACTCAGCCACCGACTCGCCCATTGGAGGCAGACTCCAGCGGTTCCATGCTCAATGGGTGAAGTCAACAAGCGAAACTTGGATATTGAGAACTGTGAAATGCGGACTTTCTCTGGAGTTTCAATCCCTTCCCCTGGATCGATTTGTCAGCTGTCCTGTTTCTCCTCTTCCGGAAATGCAGGCCTTGATGGAGGCAGAAATTCGTCATCTATTATCGATCAATGCCATAGAGCC